>CM077639.1:65960000-68763750 GCA_039660915.1 Euphorbia tirucalli
TGGCTTCTGTGTTGCAAGGGGACCTGAAAGGATTAGGCAAGGCATTGTCAAATGATAAAATAGTTGAGCCCAAAAGGGCGCCCTTGATTCCTGGAATGGAAGATGTGAAGAAGGCTGCCCTCGCAGCTGGGGCATTTGGGTGCACAATTAGCGGAGCAGGGCCTACTGCTGTGGCGGTAATTGATAATGAAGAGAAAGGGAAAGAGATTGGGGAGAGAATGGTGGATGCCTTCAGGAAGGAAGGGAATTTGATTGCTGTTGCTATGGTGAAGAGATTAGATAGACTTGGTGCTCGGCTTGTTAGTAGTGTTCCAACTAGATAATCAAAGTATGTTTCCATTTTTTTTGGTCCCTTGTATTTTTGTGTCTTGGTTCATGTTAGTTTCCATTAGATAGAAGTTCTGTGTGAGAATCCAGATTTAGATGGTTTTGCAGAATGCAACCAGAAGCAAACGAACTCTATTGTACTTTGTGACAATTCTTCTTTTCCTGAAGTCATTAATAAAAGATGTCATGCAATCTGAAATTATTGTCCAAAATTTGCATATATTAGCATAAGGACAAGAAGACAACAATTTTCTTAAGCATAGAGGAATGGCAAATCCATGTTTCCTTAGCTTGTGATCTACACAGTTTCATCCTGCTTCAACATTCACATGAACAGTTCATGTTGGAGCTATATCACATCTCATTTCACAAGTAAGATTCCTCCCGATGATCAGATTCCTGCTCTACCATTATTACTGGGTTTTTGGGTTCTGGAAAGGTATAGGAATCTGTCTATTTGACCTGACATCAGCTTAATGAACAGACAAAATTACTTTACTATATATTGACTGCAGACCATGGGAAGCCCATAGCAATAATTGAGACTGAGGTATTTTATTTTTGGCTGTTTGCTTATTAATTAAACCACCATTTATATCATAATTATGGGAGCCTCTTTATATATTTTTATATCATCATGACCATGATACAAGATCTCAAGTTCAATATTAAAGTTATCTTGCTTGTCAGAATAAGTTTATCATGCGTGGATGAATAATTTCCTCTCCTAATGCGAACAGTGAAGTTGACATTGATGGTTCTCTAGTTGTTGCAAAAACCACCGGAGCCGAAGCCATTATTATGTTGAACAATGGTTGTTTGTGCTGTACACTAAGGGGTGATCTTGTGAGAATGATAGCTAAACTAGTGGATAAACAGAGAGGAAGTTTTGTCATATTGTAATTGAAACTATAAGTTAGATAATAGTAGTAATAAACTCTTATCAAATCTCTATAGTATAGTAATGACTGCGTATTTGAATGCTTTTTTTTTGTTTTTTGGGTTGTCTGAAACCTTGAAGGGCTTGCTAATCGAGCACCAATCATTCAGACTTTTTATGCCCAGGATCAGGTTTTTAGTGATATCAAGTTGGATGATGTTGTAACATTAGTTGATGCCAAACATGCTGCTTTTCATCTGGATGAAGTCAAAACGAAGGGAGTGGCTAATGAGGCTGTTCAGCAGATTGCTTGTCCCGATCGGCTTATAGTAAATAACACAATCATGATTAGTGTATGATTTATATCTGATTTTGTGGGCATAATTGCTCATTAAGGCAGCACAAAATGCAATTTATTGCATTACCTGTCTATTTGACTCCTTTTGGATAAATTTTTCATCATCTGTTCTCGGTGAAGTTGCCTTTTTTTTTTTGTTAATCTCTTTTGGTTTGCTTGAAGTTTTCTGTTTTGCCTTTGATTGTTATTGTTTCTCTTTTAGATGCTGATAAAAGTTTGACTACAGTTTTGAAATATGAATTTGTTATTTATGAGGATGTGAAATAGGTGAAGTGCACAGCGGTTGCAGAAATGTCCAAGCTCTCATTTTTTTTTGTGAAAGGGATAAATTTCTTAAACATAACCCGATGGTTCATTTTATGCTACGAGACTTGCTATTAAGGAGACTGGAGGGTTACTCTTCTTGATAGATTGAACAGATTGATCATAAATAAGGTGTCCAAGCTGTATAATGAAATACATTTTTATTAAGGCCACTCTGCTTGGTTAATTATTGTTATATTTCCTTCATTTGGCTAAAAGGAGTATACTATTTATTGTTCTGCACACTTTTGTGCTGTTTCAATTAACTAAGTGCCTGTAATTCAAGCTTTGTTTGTTTGCAGAGCATTTCATTTGCTTAGGTGATTTAATTGGCATTGTTATGATTTGTACTAAAAAATTTGTGCATGCACTTCTCCTTCGAATGTGTGTGAAATGCCATTATCAGAAAGCATTTTGGGGTTCTTTTAGGTTTCCACTCAGTGTTGAGTAGAATAAGGTTGTTGTTATCTCAAAATAGGAACTTGCTAGTCTATGAGTATCAAAGTATTTTAATGTTTATTGGATTTTCTGATTTTTACAGGGTGGAGTAGAGAACATATATCTATTTTAGGAAAATGAATGGATTAGAGTAGTGTTCTGCAGCAGAATTTATGACATAATCAATGACAAGATATTTTCTCAATGGGAGGAGCCCGTTCGACAGTTGGACAATGAAGATATTTGCAACGAGGGATTTCTGGAAGATATAGCAAAAGTGCAAAGTAGTTGGCAACTTCATTTTCTACACCTGCCTGTGAACTGCGGCGAGGGAATCAGAGATGTCCAACTCTCATGGAATTGTGCATCAAAAAGATTTGTGAGGTATATTCTGCTGTATGCTTATCAGGATTCCATAATTCTTTCCTTCGGACCGATTGCTTTAAGTTTGCATGTAACACAGGACCTGGCCAAATATACTACCTTCTCGATGCTTCCAAGAGATATTACTCGGCAGATTATCAATGAATTGGTGTGTTCTCAATGATTGAGTGATGCTTCTCTTGAAGCTTTTGGAGACTGTGCTCTCCAGGTAATGTCTAGTGAGACTTTTGGCAAATTCCTTTAAGATCATTTTCATTGTTTGCTAATTTATAGTTGCATGTGCTGATATGCTTGTGGGTTTAGGATCTTCGCTTGGGAGAATGTCGTGGAGTTAACAATAGTTGGATGGATGTTATATCTTTTCAAGGGGTGTCGTTACTTTCTGTGGATCTTTCTGGTTCAAATGTCACTGGTACTGGACCGATTCATCTAAAAGATTGCACAAACCTACAAGCCTTAAATTTTAATTATTGTGACCAGATTTCAGATGTTGGACTTGATCACATCAGTGGTAATCTTCTATTTCCATCCATTTATTCACTTCATCTGGTACCATTGATAAAAGTTGAGGGATTAGAGTGATTATTTACCCTAATAAACTGAACTTGTAGGAAGTTTTAGGACAAATTAGGAGTAGTTATTAATAACAAGTAATGAATAGCACAATTAAAAAAAAAGAAGTGAAAAATTGGAGTCATAAAAGACACAAGTAATTGAAATGCAATGCTACAATTCTTTACCTTGGAAAATTAGGAATACAGGGGAATTGGTTAGCTTGCTCTACATGCTGGGTAATTCGTCTGCTTTTTCCGTCAGTGAACCTCTGTAATTAAGAGGAATGCCATGTGTAACTTTAGCAAGATTTTAAAAGTTTTCCCGTCTACTCTGGGTGCGTCACATGTTTGTGGGTCCATTTAAAGGTGTATGTTGCTTTCGAACCTCTTATTAATTACTTTTACATTGCTTGCTCAACTTCTTTCTGCCTAATTATCATGAAACAATACTAGGCTATGCATCAGTGGAACTCTGCATTCTTTTAATATATATCACCCGGGTATCTGGACAGTCTGATCTCAATTTGTGTTTTCTACAATAAGTATTAAGAAATGAAGCGAGTAAATTTCTAAAGGCATGAATAATTGAAACTGTCAAAACTGGTTTTTTGTTTAATGGTTTTCTTGCTTATTTGATGTGGTCTTCTAGAGCTAATGAAAGTTTGCCATCCACATTGGAGTTATACATTGAAAAAGGACTCGTTGCTGATTTTGAGAGGTTGATGTTATTGCTCAGTTGCATTCCTAGACATAGTGTGGCTTGGTAATGCATTTGGCCCCTCGAATTGATGATACGTAATAGATGCTAAATTAACCTAGTTTCCTTTCGCTAGTAAAAGTTATTATATTGACCCTTGTATCTGATTGGCTTCAAGAGAACTGAAAAGCTGTTTATGTCTGATATCTGTGTTTTTCTTTACCCTGAAGTGGGAATTGAGAGTCAGAAACTCAGGTCTATTTTCTATCTTTATTCAACTGAACTTTGAGCATTTCCAACTCTTTCATTTATTCGAGGCTCAGTTAGTTAGTTGTTCGTCTTTCCTTATTGTTTCTGTGAACATGTCGTAATACTTGGAATTAGTTCTTCTAATATTTGCTTTTGTGGATTACTACAGGCCTTTCACATTTGACAAGTTTAAGTTTTAGAAGAAACAATTCAATCATGGCACAAGGAATGCATGCCTTCACAGGTGTAGTCAACTTGGTAAAATTGGATCTAGAGAGGTGTCCTGGCATCGGCGGCGGACTTATCCATCTCAAAGGTCTTCTTCGCCTTTAAAAATCTTTAATTAGAGGAATAAACTTCGCGGATTTTATAATAAATACCGTTTTCATTGACTGTTGCCAAATATATGATTTGAATTTAACTCAAATGGAACAAAGATTGCCAAATGCATTCGTTTCAATATTTTATCAAGTGATATGAGATATGTAAGGTTTCATTGGTTCGCTGGTTTCTATTTTCTGTTAGGCAGCAGTAGTGTATCTTCTTGCCTCAATGTTACAGGCTTTCAAAATGCAGAAAAACATGGTGGGCTATTATTCTTAACATTTATGATTGCATTCCTGATATCTTGAAACTTGAAAGCTATTCTGGCTAGAGTCTTGAAAATCCATTTTGAAATCTTTGAAACTCCTATCATTTATTTGTGGAGAGAGTACTCATTTTCAGTGGGTATCGTTGCATCTGCAAGTAACTTTATATGACTATATTTACTTTTTCCTTCTCTAAACTTCAGAAATTCAAAATGTTCCGATAGGCTTCCTACGATAGATGCTAAGCAAGAGCATTTGGGCTCATTCATGAGATACTATTGACATGATACAGAATCCACCCTATGAGAACATATACGATGTGGACTAACCTTCTGTAGCACATGTTTTCATTTATGATACAACACCAATCTCATGTTTTCTTTATTTGTAAATTAAATAGCACTTTTTACTGGAACATCAACATTGGTGGGTGGTGATAGTTGAATTGCTCACCGAAGTTACCAAAATGAAGAAAATCACTACTCTTCAATGTTATTGTAATGTACCAAAGTTCAGGTTGTCATGGTTCATTATCCTATTACACATAAATTTGGTGAATCATTGCTTGAAAATAGAACAGATGACAAACCCAAAGATAAGCTTAAAATCTTCTCTTGTTCTGTAAATAGCAAGTAAATATTCCTAATGTTATTGATTATATGATCTATGGAAGTCGGTAAAAGAATCATTATATAGAGTTTGGAGTGGTGTTGGTTGTTTACCTATTTGTTTAGGTTCCATGCTTCATTTACCATGTTATGTTATTGTGTGCCAGGGTCTACATGACATATTCCAAGGTTCACCTGGTCCGTTCTGGGGTGCAGATGAACCTAGAATAAATAAGATTGTGTTCATAGGGAGAATTTGAATGCACAAGAAATAGAAAAAGGCTTCAAAGCCTGTTTGCTGTGATTGCTTGACACAAAGATATATTTTGTTCTAGTTCTTCTTGCAGTGGTGCAAAGGACATGACCATTAGTGACTGATTCTCGTGATGATTATCATGTAAATGGTCCTGTTATAAGACATTGTACTTTAATAGTTAAGCCCAAAAGGGCGCCATTGATTCCTGGAATGGAAGATGTGAAGAAGGCTGCCCATGCGGCTGGGGCATTTGGGTGCACAATTAGCGGAACAGGGTTACTGCTGTGGCGGTAATTGATAACGAAGAGAAAGAGAAAGAGATGCGGAGAGAATGGTGGATGGCTTCAGTAAGGAAGGGATTTTGGAGGCTGTGGGTACGGTGAAGAGATTAGATAGACTTGGTGCGAGGCTTGGTAGCAGTGTTCCCACTAGATAATCAAAGTATGTTTCCTTTTTTCTTTTTCTTGTATTTTTGTGTTTTGGTTCATGTTGGTTTCCATTGGACTGAAGTTCTGTGTGGGAATCTATATTTAGATGGTTTTGCAGAATGCAACAAGAAGGAAACGAACTGTATTGTATTTCTTTGACAATCCTTGAGTCATTAATAAAATATGTCATCCAATCTGAAATTGCTGTCCAAAATTTGCATACATTAACATAATGACAAGAACGCAACAATTATATCAAGTATAGAGGAATCACAAGTCCCCGTTTTCTTAACTTGTGATCTACACAGTTTCATCCTGCTTCAACATTCACTTGAACAGTTCATGTTGGAGCTATATCCAATCTTCAGAATCTTCCTGGTCTTCTTCTCTTTTCTGAAACAAGTATTCATAGCCACTCAAGTTATCCCAATCATATCTCCCTGATCCTTGATGTGTTCCAAATTTGTGATGGCTCAGAAGATATGCATTTGTTCCCAACTCATATGCTGACATATCTATATCACCCATAGTTTGATATAAACTTGAGCTGCTACTTGGGTCTACCTCTATATCCTGGGCTTCTCTGTTGTCCCGGTAGTATATGATCCGGATCCCACACTCTTTTACATGTAAACCAGATGCCATTTCAACTACTATATGCATTTCATCTCCAGCTTTCAGTTCATCTCCAAATGTCCAGTGACTTAACCATAACATATCCTCAAATGGTTTTGGCATCCCGTAGAAGTTTGGGCTATACGTCCATTTTACACCTGTTGTTTTATTGTTTATTTTAGCACAGTTCTCGTCTATATACCCCCCACCGTCAAGTTTGTCATATGTGTATACTGTGCATAAACTCAGACCCTTGATTTTGTGTCCAGGGACGTGTTCGATTTCAAAAGATATAGAATCACTCTCACTTTTTTGGCTAAACCAGTCCGGAAGTTCACTTCCAGGAAGAAATATGCTGAAAATTCCGCACTCATAGAATACCTAAGGCATTGGAGTTTAATTAGCCATTGATATTTCTTGGAGAAAATGGTTCAAGTATGTGAAAGATAGAAATTAGACTAGAGGAATAAAAGAGTACCTGAATCCAAGTCTTCATTTCTGTGCATGACAAAGCATTGAACATTTCCACTTCAATTCCTTTCACAGATTCTGGATCGGTCAGTCCCACATAATTGAGGATTTCTTTGTTGGAGTTTTCTACTGGTTCTAATTTGAATAAGCCTGGAATCTCAACCAGCTTCGCACAACCAAAAATTTCCAATTCTAACGATGTCAACAAGTTTGGCAGGTTTGTAATTCTTTCCAACGATGTGCAGTCTTCTGCCTTTAAGGAACCTAAATTTGTTGGAAGCTCAGGAAGTGTTTGGAGACTCATGCATCGTTCTAACACAAGGGAATCAAGCATAGCAAGACTGTTGATGCTGTCTGGAAGGTTGCGAAATGGATTGCCACTTAGATTCAAGTACTGCAAGGAAGATAGGCAGCTAATATCTGCAGGAATAGCATTATCTGATAGCCTGCAGTCTGCGAGGCTTAAGCTCACTAAAAAACGAGGGAGGGAGGCTAATGAAAAGTTGGTTGCTTTTGTCCATCTTCTTTGTAATAGCCACGACCAGGAAGTTGATTGCCACAATGACAACCTAAGTTCCTTCAAATCTTCAGTGCTGCTGGAGTTCACTTGGTTTAGGGCAGTTCCATCTGCGTGGAGCAGCCTCAAAGACTCCAACTTTTCGAGCTCCTCGGGTAGCTTCGCAAGATTTGAGCAGCCAGACAGAATAAGTTCTTCAAGAGATTTTAACATGGTAATTTCCATTGGAAGCTTCTTGAGTCTTTTGCAATCTTTTAAATTAAATATTATAAGCTTCTCTAGGACGCCAATGGATTCATCGAGATCAATCAAGTTCACACAATCTTTAAGCACCAGTTTTTCAAGGTTTAGGAGTCCTCTGAAGTCGGGGGTTCCAACAAGGCCGTGTGAATGACTAAGGTTTAGTATCCTCAATTCTACAAGAAACTGTCGAGATAACATGTTGTTAGCCTTCTTCAATATATATGATTTACACTCACACAGACAAGCACAAAGAAATACAGAGATCAGCATCATACCCTTATTCCCTTCCAGAGATATTTTAGTTTGCTATTGCGCATATCAAGGGAGACCATCTTATCCAGGCAGAGATCAGTTGGCACAGAGGTCAAAGAGAAGCCACGCCAGCACAACCAGACTAAACTTCTTGGAAGTTTCTTGTAACCATCTCTAAGCTCGACATAGTTGAGGTTGAGCAATTTCAATCTCACCATCTTCTCAAATGCCTTTGTGGAAAATGAACGTATCGTTTCAGTATGCATTGATTGCCTGGGGAAGATGCTCAAACGACGCCTTTTCGAATGACTTTCCTCATCAAGTGACATTGATTTGTCATTAGAATTTTCTTCACTATGTTTTATGTCATCTGCAGTAGCTTTTGCCCTTTTGCGCTTGTCTTCTGTTAGCATTGGTAAGTTCAGGCTGAGACCATTGATTGATTCTGTGCCCTATATCGGCAGGAAAGAAGAGGAAGTTTATATCAATCATTTATCATAGCAAACTTGCATAAGTGCAATTAGATATTTATTCACATTCATGAGAAGTGTATTTCTTACGCTATTTTCACTCAATACAGTAGTTGCATCCTTGGGATCCCACAGTCTACTACGTTTTCCAGGATCATCAGGCGATTCTTGGCGGACAATTTCCCTCCCCATGTCTCTAAGTAATTGATGCATCATCAGTTTGTGTTCTTCATTTACAGTTATGAGACATCTACTAACAAGATTTTGAATTCCATCAATGGCATAATACCCACAACCATCTAGTACCCTAAATGCATAACCAATGTCCTTTCTGGCAAAAAAACAAGCAATATCCAGGAATAACCTTTTGTCATGATCATCTTGAAGAGAATCAAAGCTTATTCTAAGAATCTGCTGAATTTTACTATCAGCAATTCTTTCCAACTTTTCTAATGCACTTTCCCATACAGATAAACTTTTGCCAGACAGAGAAGAACCCAAAACTTGAAGAGCTAATGGAAGTCCACCGCAATGTTGTACCACATTCTTGGAATGCTTGTCGTAGCCATCTGCAGGATGATTTTGGGCAAAGGCGTAACGACTGAAGAGCTGAAGCGATTCTTTATCATCTAGTTCTTCAACTTCAAATCTCCTGCTGAATTCGTGGAACTTCAACAAATGTTCATGCCTTGTTGTTACGATGATTTTGCTTCCTGGATGAAACCATTTTCGCATACCAACTATTGCATCAAACTGGTCCAATTCATCAACATCATCCAGAATTAGAAGAACCCTTTTGCCCCATAATGCATCCCGAATCCTGATAATCGCTTCATCAACATTATATATTTTGGTTGCTTTCCCTTTTATAAGATCAGAAAGAAGTTGCCTCTGCAAACGAACTAGGCCATGTGGTTGTTCTGAAGTTTCTCTAACACTATCAAGAAAGCTCCTTGCATCAAATCTGTTGAAGTTCATGTTGTAAACAATCTTAGCAATGGTCGTCTTTCCAATTCCACCAATGCCATATATTGTAGCTATCTCAACATCACTTGACTCTTCTTGCATCCAACAATTGATTCGTGCTATACGGGATTCAATTCCAACCAAATGAGGAGCTACATTGAGTACTGTTCGACTCAATTTCTTCTCAACCTCTCTAACAAGATTCTTAATAAATTCAGACTCGTACCTAAAATCATGAGCAACCACAATAAGAGAAGAATCACATTACAAAAAGCCGAAAAAATTAGTAAAATACTACATACCCATCTTGCAAAACCATTCCTCCTAGATCTGCAGCTGCCCTTAAAGCTGCCCTCCATTCCTCGACTCTGCCCATTTCTTCCTTGAAATTCTTGTGATGCAGAGCAAAAGCTTCAGCGTAGCTGCCTGTCTGATCTCGGACTTGAAGACGATCCACATGGTAGAACACTGGAACTACCACATGACCAACAAGTTTTCTCCTTTCCATGATGAGGACAAGCTCGTCAAGACACCATCTTGAAGAAGCGTAGTCATTTGAAAGAACAATGATGGATAATTTGGACTCTCTTATTGCTTTAAAGATTTCTGATTCAATGTTTTCGCCTCGCTGAATTTCATCATCGTCGCGGAATGTATGGATTCCTTGTTGAAGAAGAGCATTGTAGAGGTGATCAGTGAAGTTCTTGCGGGTGTCTGCCCCTCTGAAACTCAAGAAAACATGATAAGAAGAAGAAAAAGATTGTTGTTGGGTTTTCGTTGCTGCCATTGGATTGAAGAAGAGATTGGATTGATTAATGAGTAGAAGCCAGAAACACCATCGCAAGGCAAATTATGTGAAGCAAAACAGGAAGATGGCGATGCGAGGCACTAGTGATAAGGACGACGACTTAATTGAGGGAATTTTTCGTTTGACCCTTTGCTAAATTACTTATAATGATGATCATTCAACTGAATTTTTGAAATATATAATCATATTTTTGTAACAATTAAAAGTCATACCTTTTTATTTAATTGCTAATTAAATAACTCCATCATCAATTTAATTATGTGGATATTTACTTGAACACTTAAAAATTAACTGTGTTATATCATTTGAAAGCTTTAGTATAAGTTATATAGTCATTTATTATATATAAAGAAAAAAAACATGACATAATTTAAAAGTATAAAGTTTGATTTAGGCAAAGAAAATAATCCAAGGATAAAATTTACCTATTTATGAAATTCATAAGGTAAATATATCATTGAAATCAAAAGAAAAGTTCGGTGCGGTAATGGGGCGGGAACGAGAATATGCCTTCCCTATTCCCTGCCTAAAATGTATGCGTGGAATTCACAACAGAAGTTTTTGGAATTTTTAACAACGAATATCCATCCAAAAAAATTATACTGATTTCAAAATTATAAAAAGTAATTTTTTTATAACATTTGGAAAATCACTTGGTATGGAATTCACGTACTTCGTCCACTACTTTGGCTGTTCAGGATGATTTGCTAAATCTTAGAAGTCTGGATTCGTTTATCTAAGGCCAAATACATAAATATCTTCCTGAACTTATCCAAAAACGCTTACTGTCCTCCTGAACTTTTATAATGTTCTAATGCCCCCTGAACTTTACAAAAGTCATCCATTTTGCCTCCTTATTGCCACATGTTACTCTATCATTGATTGTCTCATGTTTGATTTTTCAAAGCAAACTCTGGTTTTTATGGGACTTAGGGGGTAAATTGGGCTAATTTTAAGAAATTCAGAGGTGCATTAAAACACTTTTAAGAAGTTCAGGGGGGCATTAGGACATTTTCAACGTTCAAGGAGCCAGCATGTATTTTTGACCAAGTTTAGAGGGTATCTATGTATTCGGTCTTTATCTAATAATACCTCTCAAACCTCCTTCTCTTCTATTTGGTCCCGCTTTCAAAGTGATTATATTAAGGAGGCGTTTGGTTCAAACATCGGAATTGAAATCGGAATCGGACCGAATCAAAATCGGAATGACTATTTATTTCTTTTGTTTGGTTTAATCTGGAATCAGAATCTGATTCCCTTTAATACTGTTTGGTTCAACGACCAGAATCAAAATCACATAAATAATAACAATAGTTAAAAATAAATAGATAAAAGGCAACACAAATAAATAATAAAAAGCTAATTCTAAACAAAATCAATCTATAACAAAAAAATGAATCCCAAAATAAACCATCCATAATAAAACATGAATTAAAAAAAAAGTTCAACGTGTCCTATAAAAAAAGTCTAAATCCTCCTAGGCATAGATGCTGCAGGAGATGGATAGAGAATATCAAGGACATATTGTCGTCTGAAGTTTGGTGGTATTTGATAAAATACTCTCAGTTTATTTTGTTCAGTTGGAAGAACATCTGCAGCTTTTAATACTTCCATAGAAGTTAATCCCTCAATTTGAAGTAATTCATTCACCACCATGTTGTTTTTATTAGCCATTTCTTTCTCACGTTCCTCTGTATGGGACCATGCAGTTGTCATTGTACCAAGATGTGTCTTCATGTTTTCCATAAAGCTATTGAAATTGGAAGAGACATTTTGAAATGCAACAATCATTTGTGGTTCTTGAGATTCTTTTGACTCCTTAGACTTATGTTGCTTTCTTGCTCTTTTAAGTCTAGAAGGAGCTCTAGGTTGAGTCGAAAATATGCCATCATTTTCTTCATTGTCATCTCCACTCATGAGATTTGTCTCATTTTTCATCTCCTTATTCATGTTATCCACAGCATTACCAAAAGTCTTAACATTTATACATGATGCTCTATCTTTTCCAATTAAATTTCCAATTGCGTCAAAGAATGGAAATGATACATTCCAAAGGCCTTTTGCATCTTTGTGATTCTGACATTAAGGGAAAAATACACAAATTACACAAACAATAACAAAATAATTCATAATATTAAAGATTCAAAGTTGTAAATTTTTTCTTACACCATTCATCATAGGCACTCTTTTCACATTGTATCATCTTTCTTGTGTCATCCCAACCAAACCCAGATTTGTTCAACATTTCAGTAATTGCGTTATATTTGGCTTTCAATGTTTTTCATCTTGAATCAATATATGGATTGGCTCTTATACAACTCATAGGAAGTTTTTTAATAATCAACTCTTCTGCTCGAATCAGATATCCATTCTTCCATGTATTATCTTGCCTAAATCTAATATCATTAGCCACCTCTTGTAAGCATTCTATCAGAGCTTGGTCCTATTGTAAAGTCCAAACTCTTTTGTTATTACCTCTATCATAAGTGCCTTGACTATTTTCGACTGAATGCATCCTAATGTAAATACAAGGAAATAAAATGATGCAACACATAAATCATAATTAGAAAGTTATCATAGTTAAAAGTCAATTATTTATACCAAACATAAGTCAATAAAAGTTACAAAAATAAACATAAACTAAAAAACTACTAATGTCCTGTAGATCGAAGTCTCCAACTATTAAACATTTCTTGGGCAAGTGTATTTCTAAAATTAGTCCAACGATCAGAAGTTTGAACTATGGTGATAAACTCGAATTCATTAACACCGACAACATTCTCATAATCTTCATCAACTTCTTCATAAAACTCATCCTTAATAGAATCATTAGGCATATCTGTTCTGACAAGGTTATGCAATAAACAACATGCCATAACAATACATCCTTGGGTCCTTATTGGATAGTAAGAACAACTTCTAAGTATAGACTATTGACCCTTAAGTAAGTCAAAACATCTTTCAATGACATTTCTAGCTTTGGAGTGTTTAAAATACTCCTCAGCAATTTAAGGTTGTCTATCACTTCTTCATTCATTAAGGTGGTAAAATTGGCTTCTATATGGGGTAAAAAAATTTTCTCCATTAGTGTAGCCAGTATCAGCCAAGTAATAACAACCTTCATATTTGTTAAAAAGAATAAATAAATTAATTTTCTTGAAAAAATATTTTTTTTCATGAAAAAATGATTATTATATTACCTTGAGGTATTTTTAAACTGTAAATTCTAGAGATAGGATCTCGAAAGACACGATCATCATGACCTGAACCCTCCCAACCAGGTAATACATAAATGAATTACATAGCAGTGAACAAACATGCAAGACATTCATTGCAGTTGTGCCTTTTCTTGTTCAATATTTTTCTGTATCCTCAGTTGGTACTCATACATTAATAAAAGTACCATCTAATGCTCCTAGGCAATTCTACAATAATAATACAAAAAAAAAAAAAATATCATCTAATTTTTTTCTAATAGTTATGTAATATAATTTAAGTTGTCTAAAGTAATATTTGTGTAACTTGAAAGGTTTCCATCTATTATTTGTGCAAGCATCTCCTATCAATATAGGCTTCTTAAGTAATGTAGTATGTAATTTTAGAACAACTTTTAAACAACGGTTAAATTGTCAACTCACAATTTCGCCACTTCTAAGAAAAAAAGCACACATTGTCCTATTCTTAATATGATGAGATAATATATATAAAAACATTGCGATGATTTCATCAATTGACATATTTCTAGTTCCTATTAAACCCCTTACATCTCTAAGCATTTCACAAAGCACTCCATATATATATATATATATATATATATATATTCATGCGAAGTTCACTTTTACATTTAACATCACCCTCTCTAATTAGTATAGTTAAATTTGAAATTCTCAGTCTCTTTTTATTTTTTTTGTTTCCTCTCACATTCTGACCACTAAAAATTGTTGATCCCATAAGAAATCATATGACATGCATTATAAAAACTATATTGATAAGAGTGACAATAAATTATAGTTCTTGCAAATTTCGCTTCCTTCTCATTGATAGGCCAAAACGATCCATCATCTACATTGTCATATAAAATCAAGTCAATTATATATGTTCAAAACATTATCATGATTTCAAAATGGAAAAAAGAAAGTAAGATAAAGGCAAATATGAAAAAGAAAATGAATTATAAATCAACAAGCAAGGCCTCTCAAATTACAAAGAAAAATAATTGAAATTTTGAGCAAAAACAATAATAGAGAGACATTAATTGAATTATGAATAATGTACAACTTATGATGACGAAAACTATCTTTAAATACTAATAAATTACATTTCATGGCTTTATAGAATATAGAAACATATAACAGCAGACATAAAAGAAGACTTAGCTTAGAAGTAACATGACATTGACACTTGGCTATCAAAGTTTTACCTTGAAACAACACATTGACACTTGGCCACCAAAGATGTATCTTGAAACAACACATTGACACTTAATAATTTACTAGTATTACTTTTTTTTTTTAGTGTTCAATTACCTTTATATATTAACAATATATATATTATACATAAAAAAAAAAAAAATATGTGCTTTTAGCATCGACATGAGTTTGTGAATCTCAATCTTATCCCGTGCACCTAACTAATTTCTTTAACAAAAAGAAAATTGAGATTCAGATGCAAGATGTGGTTATGCATAATATGGAACTTACACCTACCTGAAATTATTATAAGAAAAAACAAATTTCTACTAAAATCTAATCCATATCAGTTTTATAGTGGAACTGGGGCAATATGGGATTAGAGTGAATAGTGTTTTGCCATACTTGGTAGCTACACCGCTGGCTAAAGATTTCTTCAGGCTGGATGATGATGGAGTGTATAGGGTTTATTCTAACCTTAAAGAGGCAATGCTTGAACCAAAAGATGCTACAGAGGCTGCTATTTATTTGGGAAGTGAGGAGTTGAAGTTTATGAGTGGCCATAATTTAGTAGTAGATGGAGGATTCACTGTTGTGAATCCAGGTTTTTGTATGTTTCCACAACAATCTCTGTCATCTTAACTAATCTCTCTCTCTCTCTTTCTTTCTTATACTCACCATTCATCGTAGCAACCATAATTGCAAGAATTATAAAAAAAATTGGAGACTTCCTAACTCAATTGAAAAGTGCAGCAAACTAAAAAACTGACAGAAAAAGAAAGAAACCTACAGTTCCACAAACACATCTTCTTAAAGAGAGAGCATAAGAACATCAATAGAAAAGAAGAAAAGAAAAGATCATGTTGAGATAATTACAAAACCATAATTTTAGAAACACAATCCATGATTCTGATATAATGAAATGACATAAAGATTCAACAAAAGATTAGTACCTGAGTTCTTGAAGAGAATTGCAACAAAAGCGATGGAAATTTTTTAAAGTTGAATGGTCTGCGTGAAAAGGAAGAAGGAAGAAGGTGTGAAAGGGATGGAGAATTGCTGTAATTATTTTGATTCCACTAAGGAATCAGAACTGATTAACGCATATCAGGTGGGAATCACTCATTCCCTTACTTTTAGGAATCATATTCCTATTCCATTCCTTATTTTGCCCAGCTGAAGCAATAGGAATGGGAATAACTCATTCCCACTCCCATTCCTGAGTATATATTTAGTGAACCAAACATTCTCTAAATGTAATGTGGATGTAGCCCTCTTTTCCAATTTTGATGTATTTAGACTTTTCTCTCTATGAATAGAATATAATATAATTAAGATAATTGATTTTTCCTTAAATTTTTTGTTTTTATTTTTTTGAGAAAAATTAAAATAAACTCGAGTAGTAAAAGATAAAATTGTTTAAACTAAAAATCTTACATTTGAGTTTTAATATTGACCCTATATAATTAAGATACGTATCACTTAAATATATTAGAGCGTTATCCAATCGATTAATTATATGTGATTAGGATTAAAAAGAAGAATTATAATGTAATGCAATGTAATAAATAATATTAAGTTTCTTAGAATTGAAAACTTAATTAAGAATCTTCAGAGAAAAAAAAAAAGGGAAACTTAGGATAGACTAGACTAGATGGAGAAGAAGACATGGAAACAAAAGAGGCAGATGAGTGGGACCCACCCAAAGAAAACATAAAATAAAAAAGGGTCAAAACCCTAATGATGTCACCTGTTCCTTGTCTCTCTCCACTTTTATCCCCCAAACCAAAGCCCCCTGTCATACCTCACTCTCTGCCTATTTCTCACTCTCTTTGTCTCTCTTCCTTCCTTCTTGTTCTTTCTCATTTATCCATTTTTATTCTTATCGGCCGAATGGATAGTATGTCATCACATAGCTATTGCACTGACTGTTTGAAAGATATTTTGTTCCCTATGTTGCAATCTACGGTGTTGGAGACCGTCCTGCTTGCTCAAAACTCTCTGCTTTCGCTTCTCTTCATGGTACATTGTTCTGTTTCTCAATGCTACTCTCTAATCTTTCTTTCTTCTGTCATTTTATAGCAATTTTATGCTTTTATTCTAGCTTTTATTTGGTTTCCAGGATGTTTCTTTCACTTGTTGTTCTCTATGGTATTTTTTATTTTTTATTTTTTTGCGTATGAGGGTTTCTTTAATGTTAAATATTTTTGCAAAGGAAAAGTTACTAGGATGCTCATGGTAATTGGGATTTTCAAGATAAAGAAGGACCTCTCTTTTGCAAGTTGTTCAAAGATAATTGTTGTTTTTATGAATGGAAAAAAAGAAAGATTAATCTTGTTGTTTTGTCTACACTTGTTGGCAGAGCCATTTTATGGACTATTAGAGAGCATGATTCTTCTTATTCTTGGTTTATGGATTGATTTCCGCAGCAAGCTGGCACGATTTTTGATTCAATTTGCTTATAATCATCCTTTTTGGGCCTTTTTCTTAGTTTCCTCCAATTATTTGGCCATTTGGTGAAACTTTGTTTGTTCGGGTTTGTGTTGGCTGTTCAGCTGTGAAGAAACTATGGGTAACAGGATATGTCAAACCTTTCCGTTATAGTTCTCTCTATTCTGAGACATGAGAGATTGAAAACTTGATCTTTCTATTTGGAAGGAGATGCTGTCAGTCTTGAAGCAGGATTTTGTGATAATGAAGGCATTAAGTATCAGAACATGATTCTACTGACTTCTGCTCAAACTCCTGCATAGTTTTCTGAATTTAAGGGAGCACTAATCTTTGGACTTATGACTCTGCTTTCAAATTTCTTAGTTTTTCGAAAAGAATACAGTTGGAATACGAATTTGTGATTTAATTTGACGACGAAATGAATGTTTCAACCAGTCCTTTGCTACTGTTCTTGATGTAAATTACATTAGATCAAAATTTTGTTTTTGCAAGAAGATATTTCATGTACTTTAAGGTATGTTCTACATCATGAATAAAAATGCCATATTTGTAAAGTCCAAAATGATTATAGCTTTCATATAGCAAATGTAGTTGTTGATGTGTGCAACATTTCTGCACAATTATCCTTGAGGTTGCTAAATATTCCTTATTATCTGTACGTGAATAGCCTTTTTGATCTTGTGAATTTTTTCTCTTAGTTATATTTCCCTTCTGGTTTATTATATTCGTCAGTCTGTAATTCTTGCTTTGTGATTTTCATTTTTATCCTTTTGCTCACTTGTGTACAAGTTCTTGTATTCATTTTTGTTGAAGGTATAAGATTTCTGAGGCTTTTGTAAGTCTGTATTTGGTGTCTAGCTAATCTATATGCTTCATGTCTTTTCTTTACTTACTTTCACATGTACTGTGCAGATTTTACTAAGAGATGATGTAGGCACGATATCAGGTTTGACTTTGACTGACACGAGGTACAAACGAATTTCTTCTTTTACTTTCTTTGATGTTTGCCTCGAATTTTCCTTGCCAAGGATCAGAAAGTAATGAGATAGAAGGATGGTTATGCAGGTTTGCTCTGGGTGAACTAAAGAGAGTAGAAAAACCTGCAGATGAGAATAAGGATGCTGGTGATTCTGAGGAAGAGGAAGGTGATGATGATGATGGTCACGATGATCAGGAAGATGATGATTCATCTGGAGAGGAAGGTGGTGATGATGATGATGATGAAGAGGAGGATTCAGATGGTGAGGTTAATGGTAATGGAGAAGGTAGTGATGATGATGACAGCGACGATGATGACGACGACGAAGATGATGAGGATGACGACGACGATGATGACGACGAGGAAGAAGATGAGGAGGAAGAAGCACAACCACCTAAAAGAAAGAAATGAGTAAAACATTTGTTTATCCCACAAAGTTATATAGGGTGGAGGAAATTTTATTTTTTTATATATATTCACAAACTGAAAACATCCTAATCAGTAGCTCTCACAGAACTTCAAGGTAGATTGTTTCCTTTGAATTACTGAATTGTCTTGGAAGTTTGGATATTCTAGTACATGGTGCCTTTTTTCTTGATACGATGACATTATTGTGGATGATGTGTGAAGCGACAGCAGTTCTACTCGAGAGTGGCAAGTTCATTTGTCTCTATTTTTTATTTTTTAAACCCTCGGGGCACCAATTAAAGCAGTACGCGTGTTGGTTTCAGAATGTGGTGAGACAGTTCAATCTCCACAACTAACTATTTTTTATGCTTAAACTTGAGAGCTTGATTAAGAGGAAAGGAGCTCCAAATTACTCCAATCAAATTCTTATTTATAAATGGTACAATCTCTTGACCTTTAATTTGCTTCTCAAAAAATTTTGTAATCTCATTCATTTACTTCATTATGTCTAATTAAATCCGGATTTTGTCTGAATAATTTGGTTTGTCTCAGAAACAGTTATAATAATTGATATGTTTTCCTTTCAAACCCAATATTCTGGGACTCCCAATTTTCATTTATGGATTGGGTAATTGGATTGCCAGATGTGAAAGCTCTATATTATTAAATTGGTAAAAGGATATTGAAGGAAAACATACTTTCATTCACAGAGGTGTGCAATTTTCGTCTTTCTGCTCATTTCTTCCAACTCATTAGGTTCTAGATAGTGTTACAGAAAACTAATTGAAAAATCAATTTTTAAAACCGAAATTGAATCAAAAAATAGGTTAACCGAAACTGATAGATTATGGACTGGTTTTTGATTTTGAATTTTTAGGTTAATGGAAATAGGAATGGTTAAAGACTCAAAAACCGAAACCGACGGTTAACCGATCGATTATATATATATATATATATATATATATATATATATATATATATATAAGTGGAAAAAAACTATTTGTGAAATTTTACTTGTATGTATACAAAACAATTCAAAATTACCTTACAAACTAGCAAGCACTAAACAAAAAAACAAAGGAAAGATTTACTTTTTTTTTTTAAAGAATTATATTTGTTAATTAAATTTCAATAATTTCTGAACTGAGAATATATGGAAATACTATAAATATTAAAAGCAAATCAAATGAACATTTAAATAAAAAACATA
Source organism: Euphorbia tirucalli (assembly GCA_039660915.1). NCBI lineage: Eukaryota > Viridiplantae > Streptophyta > Magnoliopsida > Malpighiales > Euphorbiaceae > Euphorbia > Euphorbia tirucalli. Next base: position 65,979,872 of record CM077639.1, read on the forward strand.
TAGTAAAGTAATATATTTATATCCCGACATTTTTTCAATAAAATCACAAAAAATTTAGAAATAATTATAATTTTCTTTCTTGATTTATTATTAATGGTTAAAAACCGAAATAAAATGTTAACCGACCGAAATTATATGTTAACAGATTAGTAGTTAACCGATTCTAATGGACTAGAAAATGATTATGTATTTTTCAAAAACCGATAAAATGGTTAACTAACCGAAATAGGTTAATGAGCTGGTTAACCGTCTATATGCACCCCTAGTTGTAGATTTGTAATATGGTTTAGTAAATTGTGATATACATTTTACATTTACATTGATTTTTTTTTTTCTTTTGATTCCTCCGTTTTACACAATTTGTATGCTAGTCATTTCTAGAGCTATCAAAATGGGTGGTGACACGATAACACGATTCGTTTAACAAGAAATTTAACGAATTAGGGTTGGATTTATGAGGGTTAGTATCGGAAAAGGATCGACACTTTTATGACACGAGATAAACAGGTTGGTTCACGAGTCAACCCATGAACCCGTATAACCCGTTTAACAAATTAGTAATTTTGACTGATATGAAGGTTAAAACTATCATATGCACTTGAGAGCTGATATTATAAATTTATTTTTTTTTCAATACTTCCAAACCATTTTTCATTGTGATTTAATGGATATTTTTTGGACTATACTAGGCTAGTAGCTATTATGGCTTTTACGTAGAAATTGCAGTTTCGGAGGGACTGCCTGAATGAGATGTAAAAGTTTCACCGGATATTGTTTAATTAGTAAAAATGCAGAAATTTAAACTAGTTTTTACTTTTTATTGCCCTATTTGCAAAGTTGCATGTTTAATTGAGTTGATGAATTTATATTGATTTGTTTTTAGAAGTGTAATTGTTATTTTTATACATAATGTGGTTCAATATTGAATTGATCTATAAATAATCTATTTTTTTTAACTATAAATAATATATTTTTAAATAAATGGGTTGAACATGTTAATAGTGTCAACCCGTTATAATATAGTGTCATGTCCTGTCAACCCATTTAATATATGGGTAGTGTCAGTATTGACCTTATAAGTATCACCAAACTGTGTCAACACGACACGAACACAGCACGCAAACCCTTTTTGACAGCCCTAATCATTTCCAATACAAAACAACCATTTATTTGATTTGATTCTTAGACAAACCGAGCAATGTAAGAATTTTTGGTATTTCATATTAACTTTAATATTGGATTTTTTTTTTTTAATTGCATTTGGAACACAAAAATTCAAACTTAAACTAACCTCAATCACATACATAAGTGTGCATGAGTTAATAATTTCTCCTTACTCTTCAACTTAAAGTTGCAACAAATGTTGTTTCTAGATGAAGGTTTATTACTTATTTATGCCACACATTTGCTTTTTTGTTTTTCAGTTTTCATATATAGAAACTATTTTGCTATATATATTTTGTGTCTCAGAAATTACCAAATATTTTTTTAAAAGAATCAATAACAAAAAAAATGCAGCATGTATTTTCCTTTCCCCTTTTATTGACTTGGAAATTAATTATATTTAACAATTTTTTAAATTTGATTTCAACTAATTCCTTGGTATTCTTGAGTTTTAAATTATTATAGCTATTTATATACAATCGATGAAAAGCTCACGAAGGAAGAAAAGAAAAATATCATTTAAAAATTTGAAAAATATAATAGAAAGTCATTAAAATATTTTAATTGGTTGCTATTAGTTGACCTATAATGTCCATGGCCGCAATAAGATTTTTAATTTCTTTGGAATTGTTTTTATAATTTTCAAATTTTATATGGGTCGATTATAAATTTTTAATTTGGCTCTCGTAAAGGAATTCAACTTAACCTTTGAGTTGTCTTTATTTCATTATTCTAGTTTCATGATGCGATGCATTAGAGCAATAATTGCAATCCCTTAATTTATTAGGTTAAACGAAATTGGATTGATAATCAACTAGATATCTATATATTTTCAACACAAGGTTAGATTAATTTTTAATTTTTGTAATTCTAATTCTCCTGGCCATTGTGGATTTGTTTGTCATTTCCTCCCTTCACGTGTGTCATTGCCCTGCTTTGATGCTTTAATTAATTTCTTGTTTAAATGTTCAATTAAATTCACGGTTACAATTGAGCTCCATTAACTTATATACAAGTACCTCCCTTAATTGATGCTAACTCTGATGGAATTTTTACTGGTTATAAATCTATAACATTTTAAGATATGCTCTAAATACAACAAGAAACTTAAAAATACAGTGCAATCCACACTAAAAATTGGTCCAACTGTCCAATCCTACTGCATGATTATGAGTAAAATGTTATCTACCAATTGTCAAAGCCATTTTAGTAGACAAATAATTAAGATTATAATTACATAGTGACCTACATAAAGGATGAAATTAAAATTAACATATGTACTCTTTTATCTTTGTCATTTTAATTATGAAATATAAAAAAATGTAATCTTTAAATTCGTTTAATATATGTTTCACTTGTAATTTTTCTCCGAAATCTTGACATCTTAGTATTTGGCCTACAAGGAGAATAGTCCAACACCACTCCAGTTAATTAGTATTATTAAAAGGGAAATTGTCAGTTTTACACCCAAAATTAAGTTTACTTTCAAACAATACCTTTAACTATTTACCAAATTACCATTTTTTTTAAATTCTTTTATCCATTACTTTAATATTTATATTTTTCTCTTTTTTACGTTTTTTTTTTATGTTTTCTATTTCTCTCTTCCCCTCTCTTCCCCTCTCTTTCTGTCAATTTTTTTCCTCCACTTCCTGCAGGTGTTTCGCCTTCTCCCACCGCCACCACCGACCACCGCTGATTTTTTTCTGTTTGTTCATAAATTGTGATTACTGTGTTTTCGAGATTGAAATTTTAGTATTTATTTATCTATTTGGATTGAATAATTTAAGAATTGAGATTTGGAATTCGAGTCAGGAGTGGTTGGTTTCTATTTCGAGTCAGAAGGAAAAATAAATAGTGTTGAACAGTTACCTTGGACAGAGGGAGAGAGAAGGAGCATAGTTAGCGAAGAAGAGGAGGGAGACGATGACAGGCACAGTGCTGCCACCGGTACCGGCTGGTGTGGCGCAGAAATGGGTAGGGTCATTCGCGAACTCCTTTAGAATAGCGGCTGTAGCTGATCGATTGGCCTCGCACCTTCAGTTTGGCAGCGTCTCTAACCCCACCGAGTTCTTTGGTCTCTGCCTCTCGCTTGCCAGGTATTTGAGTTGTAAGTTGCTTATTAGTTACTAGGTCTGAAGAAATTTGGTTGAGTTCTCATAATCATAATACGAAAAAAATTAGGCTTAGTTGTTGCTATATGCTTGGTACTTTTCTACAATTGCTGGGAGAAAAACAAATTTCTGTTGATAATTTCATATTGTATGTATCAACTGTTGGCTGCTGATGGGTTTTGCTTCTGAGCATTTCTGATTGTGGTGGCAGTGAGTGGTGTTATGTTTATATCATTTCCTGGATATCCTCCACGGTCCACGGTATATGCAATGGAGTTTTGACTCCACATTTAATTGATTTTTAATAGAATGGCAGTTGAGAACTAAATTTCAATTATCAATGCTAGAGACATTCTTCTGTTTGTCATTAAGCTTGTACAGTATAGGTGTAGGAAGAACTGGGCATGGAATTTGAGAACTAAATTTTGTTCAGATAAGAGTATAGTAGCCACTTCATCTGTCTGATCCTACGTTGATAAAGGATAAAAAGGAACACAAATATTCATATATTAAGATTGACAAAATTGCCATGTTTGGTAACATAAGATGTAGTTTCCTGCCAGATTTTAGCTGGAGCAATTATGCTGCTGCTTGAGTTAGCCTTTTAGGTTTCCTTGTGTTGATCATTTATTTGTTGCTGTCACAAAATTTTAACATTTGGCCATTCATTCTTGAGCATTATGATCCTTTCCTAGGTTGAATTATATTACTATTTTTATGCTCACCAAACTTAATTGTTGTTTCTTTATCTACAAGAGTATGTGTATTTATTCACATAGCTAACCATTTCTAGCTGCCATCGACTTCATCTTTGTCGGCCATTGTATTTCCATCTCAGGGAGCTGTGAAAGTGATGGCAAAAGACCTTATTAGAACACGTCATCAAATTGAGAAGTTTTATAAGCTTAAATCACAACTTCAGGGTGTGGCTTTAAGAATTCAGGTATTTTCTTTAAAAGTGTTCCACATTCTTTATTTAGGATTATGCATTTCCATTTAATTTGGTAGTCTTAATACTGTTTTTTTATGCATCGAGCTTATAATTTCTTCCATGTTAGATACCCACATTTCTGACCACTTATTGGATGCTTTGAAATAGAGAATGTTTTGATAATTGGATCAAGGTCGAGGCTTCATTTTTTATATGATTACACTGACCTCATGCTTGTGTACAAACTTCTGCATGTTAGTACATTTTTCCGCTATTCAGAAAGAGTAATACCAATCAAGGAAAACGAGCCAGAAGTTGGCAGTTCAAAGATTTTGCAGAGATCCAATGTGACCGAACCTCAGCTATGTCAACCATCATTTGTTAGTGTCCAAGTTTCCTCAGCTGTAAACAAAGGATCCGTTAATTCTTATCCTGCCAATGAGAAAAGGTGAGACATGCCAACTGTCAGTGAGCTTTTTGATTGTCTAGTCAACAGGGGAGGTATCTGTGTTAACGAGCCAGAAGTTTGCAGTTCAAATATTTTGCAGAGCTCCATTGAGACTAAACCTCAGCTATGTCAACCATCATCTGTTGGTGTCCAAGTTCTGTCATCTGTTGTTGTTCAAGTGGTATTAGTTTCATTTTTTTTTTCTCTTGTAGTCATCAAAGTCTGATGATTTTGGCTTGAGCTGTAATTTTGCAACATTAGTATTATCTTGTAATTTAGATTAGATCCTTTTGTTCCTAATGTATTTATACACTTCTTATATACTATTATACATTGTTATACACTTCTTATACAATGTTATATGTTTATACACTTATTATACATTGTTATACATTGCTTATACATTATTATACACTGTTTATACACTACTTATACACTTCTTATACATTGTTATACACTGTTATACACTTCTTATACACTTCTTATACATTGTTATACACTGTATACACTTATTATATACTGCTTATACACCATTTATACAGTTATTATACACTGTTTATACATTTTTTATACACTGCTTATACATTGTTTATACACTACTTTTACACTGTTATATGTTTATACACTTATTATACATTGCTATACACTACTTATACATTATTATACACTATTTATACACTTCTTATACACTACTTATACACTTCTTATATATTGTTATACACTGTTTATACACTGCTTATACATTGTTTATACACTACTTATATATTGTTATACATTATACACTTCTTATACAATGTTATATGTTTATACACTTATTATACATTGTTTATACATTGTTTATACATTGATTATTTATTATTTATACACTGTTATACGTTGTTTATACATTATTTATACACTACTTATACATTGTTAGACACTCTTTATACACTGTTTATACATTGTTTATATATTATTTATACATTGTTTATACACTGTTTATACACTGTTATAGATTTTTTGTACATTATTTATACACTGTTTATACATTATACACTGTTTATACATTTATTATACATTATTTATACATTGTTTATACACTGTTTATACACTGTTATAGATTTTTTATACATTTTTTATACATTGTTTATACATTATACACTGTTTATACATTATTTATAATCTGTTATACATTGTTATACACTGTTTATACACTTCTTATACATTATTATACACTTCTTATTTATTATTATACATAATTTATACATTGTTTATACACTTTATACATTGTTTATACATTTTTTATACACTGTTTATACATTGTTTATACACTGTTATACATTATTTATACATTATTTATACATTATACACTGTTTATACATTATTTATACACTGTTATATATTGTTTATACATTGTTTATACATTATACATTGTTTATACATTATTTATACACTGTTATACATTGTTATACACTGTTTATACACTTCTTATACATTGTTATACATTATTATACACTTCTTATATATTATTATACATTATTTATGCATTGTTTATACACTTTATACTTTGTTTATACACTGTTTATATAATCTTTATACCTTAATTATACCTTAAGATACATTATTATAGTGATTATACCTTAGTTATTCCTTATTTATACCCTAAGATACATTACTATATTGATTATACCTTAATTATACCTTAGTTATATTTAAGATACACTATTACAGTGATTATACATTAGTTATACCTTAGTTTTACCTTAGTTATACCTTAGTTATACACTATTACATTGATTATACATTAGTTATACTTTAATTATACATTAAGATACACTATTACAGTGTTTATACCTTAATTATACATTAGTTATACATTAAGATACACTATTACAGTGATTATACTTTATTTATACCTTAATTATACCTTAGTTATACCTTAATATACAAAGGCATAATTAGTTATACTTTAGTGAAAAAAATATGTCGGAAAAAGTATATACATATGGACTTTGTTTCGAAGATAAAAAAAAAATAAAAAAAACTTTCTAAAGTCACGTGACAAAAAAATAAACGGATTGAGAGATAAATGCAAAATTAGATTAAAAATTATAAAAAGAGGAGAGAGAAACGTTGACAAAATAGAGAAGGTATTTTGGAGATTTTGATTTGTGTTTTGTTGTTTAATTTGTTCATGAATCACGTAAATAGGATAATTTTTGTTTTAGGTATTTTTGAAATTTTGAAAAGTTTTTAAGGTATTTAAGCAAACTTTTTCTTTTAAGGTAAAAATGTTATATGGTGCCAAAAGTTATGTATTTATGTAAAATGCCCTTATTAAAATCATAGTTGTGAAAATCGGACCGGACCGGTCAGTCGAACAGGGTTCGACCAGAACTGGAAGTCAGACCGGTCGGTTTCTATCCGGTTTTCACTTTGGTCAACAACCGATCAACTTTCGGTCGGACTGGTCGGTCGAACCGGAAAATCATGAACCGGATTGGTTTTCCGATTCGACCAGACTTTTTTTTTAAATTCTTTAAATATAAAATTTAAGTTATTATTTTGAAGTGTTTTTAATTAAAATAAAATATAGTTTGTATTTTTAAATTATTTTAAATTAAATTGACATTTAATTGTAACTATAAAAATTATATTTCATAAATTGAGTTTTTTTAATTACTATATTTTGTTTGAAATGTTTAAACTTAAAGAATTATAATAAAAATATTCAAATTTTCATAAATTATAAATATAAAAATAAAAATATATTAATATTTTAATATATTTGTTAAATCCGGTTCGATTCCGATTTATTCCGGTTTAATAAAAAATCTATGAATCCATCCCTTCACCAGTTCGATGACCGGTCCGGGTTTGAAAACCATGATTAAAATATTCGTATAATTATTGTGTGGAATAAGAATCATTTTATTATTTTATTGTAATTAATATTAAATATAAGATATACTTGTAAAATATTAATAAATATTCTGTCAACTTGTTAAATGATTTTTTTTTTTTTTTTTTGAGAAAAATTAATGATTATTTTTAAGATGAGGCAGACAAGATTTTTTTTTTTTACTTGATAAAAACCACATGTCTATTTTTTTTAATTGTTTTCTTAGTCCAATATATATATATATATATATATATATTAAACCTATGGATTTTTTTTTCCTTTATTTCTCTCTATTTCACTCCAATTTTTATCTTTAATTCCCTAATCTTTTTTTTTTTTCCTATAATTTTAAGTCCTAAAGTTATATATATATATATATATATATATATATATATATTCAAGTCTTTAATTGAAGAATCTTCACTTTTCTGGTAATTATTAAGTTGAACAAATTGGATAATTAAATGTATTTGACTAAAATTAATAATTCAAAAGGGCAGCTCTAAATTTAATCTTCAAATAGGATTTCCTTAATCCAACTACGGGTTTCTCTTTTCTAATCTAAAGTCAATCGGTAAACGCCCTTATAATTTTGCTCAGGAGGAGCTACCGCACTGGAAATAGAGTCAAATGATGGTCGTATAAGGAAAGGGGATCTGTCTCAGATGAAGAGCTAGAAGATTCAAATGAACCGATGAAGGAGAAGCCATATGAAATGGATCTCCCATCAGAAGAAGAGCCACCACCATTTTATCCCTCTACACGGGTTCGCTTTTCAACGGAAAACCCATCCACTTCTCAACCAAAGGTAATAATGGCTGCTCATTGCTCTTAGTTTTTTTCTCAAATCTAAACGATTTCCAGTTTCTCACTGCTTAATTAGTTAAGGTATTGGCAAATGCATTGTTCTCAATATTTAGTATTATTCTAATAATATATTGAAGTGGTAATTAATTTAGTGGATATTGTTATCAATAAATCTATGAACTTGAATTTATAAATTGACCAATAATTATAAAATTTAAGTAGAAAATTTATTAAAAACGATGTACAAAATTTGTCTTCAAATTATTTTAACTATAATTTAAAGGATTTTAATCAAAATGTAATTTCTATTTTATATAAAAAAAATTTGAAACTAACTTCTTTTTGTAACCCTTGTTGTATAAATATTCAGAACAATCCTCATATCCCATGAAAATGATATAGAAAAATTAATAATTCTTGAACATAAACTAAATATAAAATTGTCTCAAAAAAGATTGTTCAAAACAAAATATATTAAAAATTTTTCCTTCAAAATTAATATGTTTAATTATTATATAAATAGCGCATCATAAATAATGAGCCATAATTTGTCAAATTTTTTTTTTTTTCAACTATGTTGCCAAAAAGGTCCAATTTCAACCTGAGTTTTGATGCTTGATTGATTGAGGATTCCTAAAAGAATGCAGTATAGTTTAAATTGATGTTATTGGAGATTTCTAAAATTTCTAAGATGATTTTAAATTCGTTGTAATAGAGTGCTTATGTATATAAGCAGAAATCAAATTAATGAAGATGAACAAAATCATATATGTTAGAAATTTTACTTGAACTCCTTGTTGAATGTCAGCCTGTCTCTCACATGCATAGGAGTATAGTTCCAACGAAATCATTTACTAATGAAGAACTAGAAGCAGCGGCTGAAGCCACCTCTCTTAGCAGGGGTGCTTTTGGTCAAGTTTATCGAGGGAAACTTTTAGGTACTGAAGTTACTATTAAGAAGTTTGCTGAAAATAACGAAAATGCATTTTTGTCTGAGATTTTGGCCATAAGCCGCACCAATCATCCAAATGTTGTGAAGATGGTTGGATACTGCATCGGTGAAACTACTTGGATGCTTGTTTCAGAATTTATTCCCAATGACACCTTGGACTTTCATTTATATGGTGAGCCATTCTTCTTTTAAATACAAAGCCTCGATTGTGATTTCTGAAAGCAATTTGGAATTATCAATGCCAAGGCTCATCAGTTTCTTTCAATTTAATTTTCTTAAAATAGCTATAGGAGGCATATATATGATCATTGATAATCATGTTAATCATAGACAGGAATGTCACATGTAAGTATCTGTTTGTGTTTGTATTGCAGGAGGGGAAACACCTTCCATCAGCTGGCCAAACAGAATGAAAATCGCCTTAGGCGTTGCAAAAGGACTATCATATTTGCACCAAGGTTGTGAGTACTCTTTTATTTATTTATTTATTCATTGATAGCTGGAGATGGAGAATTTTCAGGAGGTTATTATTCAATGAAGGATGTACATGCCTTCTGTTAATTAGTTAGTAAGAAGCCATATCCTTTATGCTTCAAGTCTGTCTAAATTTTTGCGTTATTCTCATTTTTAGGTGATCCCAGTGTCATTCATAGGAATATTAAGGCGAGCAATATCCTTCTTGATTTTGACTTTGAACCAAAGGTATCACTTATGAGGCAAAAACTTATTATAGCTCATCATTCGTCTTGAACAGTTATGAATTTACTTTTTGTTTGCGATAGGAATAGAATTTTACATGGACTTCTTCTATTTGTTTGTACTTATTTTGCTCTTACTTTATTTTGTGCACTTTGCCTTTTTGGTTGAAAGAAGGAACAGAAAAAAGAATCCAGAAAACTAAAGAACATAGCCCCTAATTAATGTGTCCTTACAAACTCCTCTAAAATCTTCCTCCATCTGCTGCAAAGCTCCACTATTATCACTCTTGTATCTATTCTTTTAAGAAGCTCATTAAAGTCTAATTTATAGCATACTATTTGGTTCAAAGCATGATTGAATGATTTGAAAATTTACATGATTAAATGTTTAAATGAAAATTTGAAAATCATAATTAAATGAAATGATTCGAGCTTTATTAGTATCAAGTATTAACTATTCTGATTTAATTGAATTATATCTCAATGGTTCCTACATCAAAACTAGGAGTTAGTAATACTACCTATTATAGTGCATTATCAAACATATTAAATGAACAATCATGGTGTTAACCAAAAATTCCAACACTAGTCGATTTGTCATCTTGTTCATCCATATATATTAGGTTTGAAAACTAGGATAAGGCACAAAAAACAAAAGCATTTGTTATTTTCAAGTTTCAATCAACTTATATGTTAACAAAAATGCTCTTACTATTCTTTTTCTTTTTTTGGCTTTTCAGATTGCAGGTTTTGACTGTTCTATAAACATACAGCGTTCTGTTTCCAGCAATGCTACTCAGTCCTTGGGAACTGGGTAAGTGTATACACATTTGTGTGTATGTTGTTAGTTTTCATGTATTTCCTCTGATGCCCACTTCCTTTTCATCTTTGCAGTTATATGTTTCCAGAGTACTGTTCAGATTACAGCTATTATGATAAATCCGATGTTTTCTCCTTTGGTCTCATACTATTGGGATTGGTTACTGGGAAGAAACCTTTCTCGTTTGTAGAGGATCAAAGTCCTCATCTAGCCACACAGGTAAGCACTTTTTTCCTCCACCATGTCAGTCAATATATTCTTGCACAATCATAATTGATAAGCCATTTTCTAAGTTAAAGCTAAGAGTTTAATATAAGAAATCATAAGTATATATGTGTTTTTGGTTTCCTAGATAAGGACATGCAGAGATTAAACTTAGTGAATTTCTAGTGCAAAACAATAGGAAGATTAAAACGAACATGTTTTTGTATACAATTAAATGTTAAGTATGTTCAGTTAATTCAATCTAAGTTTCAATGGATTATGCTATTGTATGTTGACCTTTTTTTCTATGGTTATAAGGAATTCATAGAAACTTATAGGGCTAGTTTAGTGGAAAAACTACTCTTTTTGGCAGTAATAGCTCTGAGAATATTATGTTACTGATGGAAACTCAGGATTTGATTAACAAATTAACAACTAGTAGAAGGAGATTAGACGAAGAAATATGAGGGATTGTATTGAAAGATAGAAAAGAAGAACAGAGAACTAAGTAAAGGAAAGAAACACAGAATTCTCTCCCAGGGATCTCCTCCCTCTCTCTCAGTTACACTAAGGGCCAAAACTTGAGAATAATCATTGCCCCGCGCCGGCCCCCCCCCCCCCCCCCCCCCCCCCCGCGGCTCACACAACACACGCAGTACCCATATAACCACGTAGCTCACTCCCTAGGCAAATAACTAACTTGCCAGCTCAACATTCCTAGCTATAGGTATCTTCTGCCTCCTAGAGTAGACTTGATAAACCTTTGGGCCATTAGAGAGATGGGCTAAAACAGGCCTGGGCTGAAGGTGTAGCAGATCTCTATCAGTTACATGAGTATCGGAATTAAAAAATGTGAGCACTCTGTCTTGTTAATGTCAAAATCAAACCTTCTTCCCCAGTCAAGAACTTTGGAAAGCCAACAGTTTGATATTTTACTGCCTCCAATCAAGCTCTGACAATAATAGTAATAATAACAAAACTATTTTGGTTAACCATAGTAGTTAAATCTTCAAATTTTTGCATCGCTCGAAATCTACTGAAAATCCAGAGAAGAAAAAAAAAAGAGAAAACCTAAGAATAATTAGCATGGGATTACTTAATAAATTTATGTCTTTTCCAAAACAGATACTGCCTGACCTGGAAAACGTGTTGGAAAAGAAGAAATACAAGAGTGTTGCAGATCCCACGTTGGGGAAAAAGTATGTTAAAGAAGAAATGGGTCGAATGATACATTGTGCTGCAGCTTGTATTTATAAACCTGAAAAGATTAGGCCGCAAATGAAGGAGGTAATCCTGTGTATGTATACATAGATGGTATGATCAATTTTCATGTCCAAATTAGAAAGCCTAATGCAGTTTAATATTACTTGAGAAAATTATTACCAAATTCCATCCTTTTTATAGTATTTACAAACATGGAAGGTCCAGTTTGAACTTATAGTATTGTTATTGCTTGGATATGAAACAGATACTTGAAGCTCTAGAAGGAGATATATCGATGGAGCTTATATGGCAGCATGACAATGACAAGAAGCTCCTACGTCCGCTAGAAGGCGATATACCAATGGAGCTTATATGGAAATAGGGGTGACTAGAGAGAATCCATTGGTTGGATACCTGTGCAAACGACCCGCGGCCCGCAAAGCCCACCCAAACCCGTCCGTTCTGGGTTGGGCTTGGACATATATATTTTACTTTAAGCCCGACCCAGCCCGAACCGGTAGAAGCCCGAGTTAATGATGGGTTGGGTTTGGGAATAACTATAAGACCTATGACTGGTCCGGCCCGGTCCGGATAATTTTATAATATATATTTTTATATTTTTATTTATATAATTATCTACTAAATATTTAATCTGAACCATTGAAAAACTTATAGAAGATCTTGACTATTATAATTTCTCTATGAATACTATCTGTAAATTAAATTTGTCTATGAATACTATTTGTAAATTAAATTTGTTTAAAATAAGTTATATTAGAAAAATATAAACATTTATTTGATGGGCCAGTTGGGCTGGGCTTGGGAATGAGGTTCAATTGCCCGGCCTAGCCCGGTCCGAGCCCGATGTAAAATTAGTGCGGGCTGGGCTGGGCTTGGACAAGAGATTTTTATATCAAACCTAATGTAGCCCGGTACGAACCCGGTCCAGCCCGACCCACGAACAGGTCTAGATAAAATTAAACCATGTGAGATTTAAACGAATAACATTATGCTACAAAAGAAAATTTAGGCAAAAGGAAGGATATTGTAAGTAGCAGCGGCAGAGGAATGCCAATTGATTGCAAATGAAAGAGATGACATGTATCACATTGATGGTGAAAGAGAAAAGCATGCAATGTTAGGTGTGTCAATTCCAGTTATCCTCCAATAATTATGTTTTTATACTTTATACAATTATATATGGTACAAATACAACAAAAATAGTTTGTGTTTGTATTCTTTTTTTTTTTTTTATACAAAAATATAATTATGTTTTTATATTTTATACTATTATATATGGTACATATCTCTACAAGTAAACTATATATACCATAATTGTTTAAGAAATTTCAGATTTTACAAAGAAATCTTAATTTAAAATAAAATCAATAAAAAAAAAATTAATATGGCAACTTGTATGCATTCACATATCGGGGGAACCACTCAATTCATGAGACAACTCTACAACAAATTATCAGGCACAAAATAATATGGGATTGTGAAGGCCTATGATAGAGATTATACTAAGAAGATAGGAAAACTGAACTGATATTGATATTGATATTTGATTGAAGAAGGAACTGGAATTACAGAAATTAGAGGATAGAAACGGAAAGAGCTAAGCTCAATCTCCCTCTCTCAAATGAATGCCTTGCACCAATGCAACAAAACGATTACAATCTTCAACATACCCTCCTCGCAAACTCACCCCTAATATACCCAAAAGAAATAACTAACTATTGCCATTCTTTTGTGACGATTGAGGTCTGATCCAGAAACACCCAATTAGTAGCATATCCTCTATCAGCCCAACTCATGCTTGATGAAGAACAGGATCAGCGGTATTTGGCGGACCTTGAAAGCATGATAAGAATAACCTCTTGGAATCAAATCTTAATCCTGCAACAAACAAAATTTTTTACAGTTTAGTGACAAAATAATTGGATAAAGATGAACCAAGAATTAGCTGATTGGCGTTATAAAACAACCGACTCAATTTAACAGCTATGGTTGAAATCTTACCTACGCATCAATTACAGCATCCTGCAAAACTGGCCAGCAGACCTCAACATGCCCTGTGTGCCCAATTATTCGTTTTTGTCAAACTGTAACGTCCTTGTTCATAGCTGAAAGGAATTCTAGCAAACAATGCAGAAACAGCATAGAATTAATGAAACCAAACATAAATGAATCCTCCTATTATCGCAGCAAAATAATTGCAGTAATACATCATAGAACAAAGCCTTGCCATTTTTCTCGGGTTTATTCTTCTCTAGGTGTACACAAGCAATTAAAACAAGAGCAGCAAATTTTACCCTTATCATAAGTTTTGGCTTGCATGTTGGTGTTGTACTATGTTTCTCAAATTACCATACATGTCTGAACACGCTTGAGCAATTTCGGACATTGCTCTAAACAACTCTAGCAAGCTATATCTGAGACGTGCCAACGATTTATTACTACTTGCCCGTTTGCAAACTGTTTGGCAAGCTTCCCCGTCTTCTTCCAACTGTTGCTTCAATGAAATCATAACAGACTCCCTCTCTTCCTTAGAACCCTTGAGACAATCTTGAAAGTGTGTGCTTCCTCTCGTCTTTAAATCTTTGTCCTGTTGATGCAGTATGGCCTGTGTTGCAGCAGAAAAATTTCTTATTGCATTTTTTGCAACTTCATCAGGAAGTCCGTCCAAATTGTTTTTCCAAGTCGTGAGAAGTGCATGAATTGGTGTATTATGAACCCTTGGAGGAGAAAAAACCTCTTCTTTGAAATCTCTTTGAATGGGCACAAGACTAAGCTTTGACCAATTGTGGAGTGCCCTTATCAAATCTTTCTGATAATCTATGAGCCCACAAAACTGTGTATGCCAATTGAGTGCAGCCCCACATAGCTGAATAGTACAATCATAATGATATTCGCTTGTTTCCTTCAGGATTTGAGAATCGTCCAATGGTTTCAAAGAATATACAATCTTGGCCTGGGATTCATGCTGAAATAGCATGGTTTTCCACATCTTTTCCATCCTGTGATTCACACAAATTATTTTTGTTTGAAACAAAATAGACATTTTCTGTTATCGAGCCAATATACTGCTGTTTTCTCATCATGTCCCAGACTTGATACCAAAATACAAGAGAAGCAACTAAAACTATATTCAATTCTAGCAGATGCATTGGAGCTAAAAAGAAACTAAAGAAAACAAAGTTTTACAACCAACGAATAAATATGATTATATCTATAGTTGGATGATTTTTATCAATAGAATGGTTGTTCCCCAAAAGACAAAAATCTAATTTTGAATAAGATTTTGATACAGAGCTCCATGCAATGAATTTGATAATTACAACAGTAACGTTAAGTGAGCCTAATGCATGTAGGACCAAAATGATATAAACAAAAGCATTCAGTTTTAATAAAAAAAAGAAAATAAAAATAAAAATAAAATTGCAAAGTGAAACATCTCATGGTATCTGACCTAGAAACTTGTACTGATATTAACATAGAAATGTCATTCATTATGCAACTTCAACAACTAAATTTTCATTTTAGGGGTTTGGAGGTTTGCTTTCAGATGAACTTACCCATCAACAAGCTGAAGAAGTAGCGGATATAATTGTTCATCACGTGCATGATTTATCTCTGCAATGGTAGAAACTTCTGATTGCATTTCTACAATGTACCTTGTATGCAGATGACTTAAGGCTGTGTTTAATTTCACCAATGATTTAGGATTACCACCCTGTTTCTTCTGCTTATTTAGTAAGGAGACTGTCTTCTGATACTCAAGTTTGATAACTTCACCAGCCTATCAATAAGCATACAGATGCAATGTAAGATTTTTTCATCCCATTAAATAAGAAAATCATCACATTTAAACAAACTTTGGTTGCCTCAACAATATTGATGAAAAAGACGAAGCTTGAGTATGATTTTCAACATTGTGTGCAAAGTATTAGTAATATTTTCAAATCACAAACGGAACAAATAGGATAGCTATATGACATCCATTTTTACTTTCTAGTGTGAAGTACAATGAAGGAAAAGCATTGATGGACATAAGGCGGGTAATTTACAGAAAAAAGTTTTCATGTGGTGATCATGCTAAATCACAAAGTTGTTCCAGTGGGACAAGAGAAGCATAAGTTGGGCAAGAAAGACTAACAAATGTTGCATTTATAAACCAGGCAAAATTGACGCAAGTGCCAATCTAATGGTCAAAACGATGTCCTAAAACTGATTTATTACTTTGGATCACAATGAATTTCAATCAGATGCACATTAAATCAAAGTTTCTGACAATGACAGAAGGGAATCTCCTCCGAATTATTTGTTTAGATACATAGATGCAGTTCCAGAAATCTAACACAATTATACCAGAATTGGGATCAGGCAAGCAGCAAGCTGCATAAGAGGCCATTGCATTTCAGTCTAGCACAACTATGCAAAAAACAATAAACTTTAATCTGTTCTCTGTATGAGGCATAAGCTGACCAGTATACTTTGAACTGAAAAAAGAAGAACTTTGAACAATCAAAACAAGGTAAAAAGCTATATGGACATACAATATAAGAGAAAAAGATGACACTATATGCAAGTTTCACAACAACAGGGAATAATTAAAGAAGTCAATGTAAACAACTAAACATGAAACATACATATACTTGGTTATGAAGTTCATTCTCCCAAGCTAGCATCTTATCCAACACAGTAGCTGTACTATGATCATCGTTGCCCTGGATTCCTTTAAATGACTGATCCCATGAGATTAAATGACTGATCTTATGATCAATATGTCCTACAACAACGGGTAGCAAAATAAAGATTTGGGTAGTTTTAATCAATCACCTTCTTTTCAAAGGAAATGGAGAGATGAGCATCACAACGAGCATCTGTTATCAAAATGTATAATATCAAATTAAAGAACAAACCATTTGGTGGATTATCAGCAAAATTAGAGTGATAATGCAATCTTGTAGCCTCCAACATCTGGGAGAGCTCAAGGGTACTCTCAAAGGCCTTCAAGAAATGGTCGTCAAGATCAGCAAATATCTGCTTCAAACTCACTGGTTCTTTAGTTCTTCTCTTTATGTGATCTCTACCGCGTTTCTTCACCATCGGTGGCACTGGCATTGGCAACTCCACCGTATTTTCGTTCTCTGTCATAAAAAAGTAATCCCAATCTGATCCCTGATGCACAGTTGTGCCAAGCATAGCCTCATCTTTCAATTGCTGTTGCGGTGGCTGTACAGCTCCTCTGCTACTCCAATGGTTCCTAGTCAATTCCTCAGCTTCCAACTTCAATACCCCTCCTTCCATTACAGTTGGCAGCACTGGCTTTGGTTTCATCATTATCTCCGGCATCCTCGTGGCTCGCCGCAACTGTGACGGATAAAATTCTGGAAGGGGCGGAGGTGGGGGTGGGAGCGGGGGCGGAGGCGGATTCTGGGATTTTGAGAGGGGTGGAGGGGAGGGGAGTGAGTCAAGAGAGGAAGGGTGATGAGGGAAGTTTGAGCGGACGCCGTCGGCTAAAGCAGCGCCAGTGTTCTTTAAGCAAACAGCGTAGGCTGAGAGTGCTGCGAAGAAAGCTTTACGGTGGGAAACAGCTTCTTTCATGAATTGCACACGGTGTTTATTGGCAGACAGGGGTTCTTGGTTCTGGGTTTTGGATTCATTACATCCCATTTTCGTAACAGCATAAAAGATCGGAAATTTAGCTTCAACAGAGAGTAAAGTTGTATTATTATGATCTCGAAAATGAGAAGTCAAAGCATGGACTTAGCAGACAATAACATGCTACAAATAAATTAAAACTCTAAATAAAACCCATAGACAGTAGTTTGATTTCAACTTTTCCAATTTCTTCCAATTATATTCTCCCCTTTCCAACCAATTCCTTACAATTCCAATTTCATGCTTTTTGTTTTTTTCTTTGCACTCTCATTCAATACGACACCATATCCCATTAATTACCTTATCCTCTTCTCTACCCATGAATTTCATCCTCTTAACTATTGTACCATCTACCAATGTTATCATAACCGTACCGGACATCAAACCGGTGAAGCTACTGGTACGTGGTACAACCGGTTCAACCGGATAATACCAGTGGTTATACCAGATTATTTTTTTTTAAAAAAAATATTATTTAAAAAATAAATAAGCTTATAAATTCATCAAGCACAAGTTTCAAATATTTAATACTCAAAATAATTTCATAAAATATCCTAAAACTTCATCAATTTTAAATTTTAATGATAATTGATTTAAATTTTAAAATTTAAAAAATTTTGGTTTGAAACCAAACCGAACCAGAACCAAACAAAACTAATTTAGTTTGGTTCAAGTCAAACCGAATGTATATTGGTTTGATTTTGGTTTTTATAATTTTATATGTTTATTTTTTGGTTCGGTTTAAAACTTCATCAATTTTAAATTTTAATGATAATTGATTTAAATTTTAAAATTTGAAAAATTTTGGTTTGAAACCAAACCGAACCAGAACCAAACAAAACTAGTTCAGTTTGGTTCAAGTCAAACCGAATGTATATTGGTTTGATTTTGGTTTTTATAATTTTATATGTTTATTTTTTGATTCGGTTCGGTTCGGTTCGAACGAAACCGAACCGTCGAACCGAACCGAATCAAAACCAAAGATAGAAAATGGTCAAAACCGGTTTTTGACCGGTTCGCCGGTTTACTGGTTTTTAACCGGTCGAACCGGTCATGTCCGGTTTTTTATCAAACCATCCATTTTAATCAAACCGACCGGACCCATGGCCGGTTCGCGGTAAAACCGGTCGAACCGGCCGGTCCGGTTTTCACAACCTTGCCATCTACAGTCTACTGCTTTATTGTACCCGGTGTTACGCTCTCTCAAAGCTTGAAGCTCCATCCGCCCATTATCTCACTATACTCTCTCTCCCTCATCCTCTTTCTTCTCTCGAAGTTGCAGCAAATCCTTGTATAAATCCCTCTCGAGATCCGGACCTGAGTTGTGTTATATTAGATCTGGCTATGCTCTTGCAAGATAGAAAATGTGAGACACCTGTAACCTTTGGGGTTATGCTCCGATGCTCAACTCAACCTTGATTATGTTAATCTCTAGCTATATTAGCTTGATTTTAGTCAGTTGATGTTTACCTCTACGTTCCCTCCTTCTATAAATTCAGTGGTAAAGTTGGCTTTAGATTAGAAACACTCCAAAACTTTTATCCTAGTCAAACTAAAAGAGTTCCACCCTAGACTCCATGGGGGACACGAGTCATTCTTCAACCAGAACACAGTAGGTAGACTCCGTCAAGAACTTCATCATCCACTTCCAAGAGCTACCCTCCAGGTGGAAACAACATGACCCGAATCCAGTCTCTACCAACCCGCCGCATATCTACTAGAGAACCGGACAAAAGACCTGACATTAAAATGCCCAGATGGTAGACCCGGCATTACAATGTCCGGATATCATCAGAAGTCCCTCGCCAGTCCAGAGAACTCTTTATGGTTCAAATTCCTAAAAACCCTTGCATTGAGCCACACACCCACTAACTTCCTGCCATATACCAAGCTACTAAAGGGACGCGGCCCTTTGCTATCTCGTCGGTTTTCAACGGTTACAACCTTTCATTTTCCTCCCAAAATGTAAAACCCTTATACGTTTGCTATATACAAGTATTTAACTAATACTTTCCTGATAAAAACTCTACATTTCTAATCCTTATCAGCTTGTGTCATTTGTCTAGAAAGCAACCGTAGACCTAATAAGTTGCTACACAGAAATTATAAATTATAAATTATTAACAAATTCAAAAATCACAACATAGTGAATATAAATCGTTAACTACTTTAACAATCACAAACAGTCATATGTATGCATGTCAACACTTATTCATGCACATCTAAATGAATGAGCCATTTCTTTTATTTGTTGTGACATAACCAGCCAAACGACTGCCCCAGGATCATGTAACTTATAACAAATGATTTAGCTGGCCAGCTCATATAACATGTGTTTTGACCTTTCGGTCTAGATAACAAGTGGTTGACCTTGCAGTCTATGTATCATATATTCCATATGGGTGATCATATAGGTCCAGATAACAGATAATCCATGTGATTGCAGTGTCTAGACAGGTATGTCACAACGTCCCTTTATATTTCATTTAATCGTGTTCCCTGACTTTCACATATAACATTTATTTCACGTATTCATGTACAATTACATATGTCATATAATCCATGTCAAGTAATTAACATATATTCATATACAAATTTTGCATATACCACATATCATGTGCAAGTACATTTATCATATGAACTATGTGTCATGTGATTCACAAATGTTCAAATACAATACAGTGTCTCTTATAACATATGTATATTTTCATATCATCTTATATAGATATATATAATTCATATACATTTATTTCAACAGATCATATCGACCCACATCATCAAATAATCACACAATATCATAAAATCACATATAACTCATAAATTACTTAGATAAAGCTTATACTCACAAGTAGTCACAAACTTCTCCAGATAATATATTTACTATCATCATATCTCCAATTTTAGTATCAAATAATCTCATATTGTTGATAAAATCTATCTAATTTTATCTATTTATTTGGTTTGGACTTGATATTAATTTAATATCAAGCTTCCTACGTATCCCGATAATTCCAATGTGGGAATCAAAGCCACGTATTTCTCCGCATATACGGTCACTATTCATATATATGGTTACCATTCACAAATATGGTATGTCACTATTCACCAAATTATCAAAAATCACCCTATACATCATATATTCCTCCAAATGCATTTCTTATAATTTTCATATTTTCTTCACATATAAATCCCACTTAAACTAATTTTCCAATAAATAATATAATTAATTTAAACTCTAAATACTTCAATAATTCATATAAAATAATCTGTCCAAATTCATCAAAAACTCAAGAATTAATGTTTCTCCCAATAATTCATAGATCAATATAAAATTATTAAACCAACATAAACTCACCGGAAAATATTCTGATCACCGGAATAGTATCTATAATTCGGACGGAGAATACTACTACATTCACAGCACTGCCAGGAGTCCAAATATACCAATTTTATTCTCATATCACTTCATATTTAGAATTAATTTACAAAATTACTCTAAAATTATATTTCTAAATACACCATTATATAAACCTGTAAACAAAATCTTAACCGTACATAATGAAATTCACTTAGTTCTGATCACGTAACTGTAATTTCCTTTTATAAAACTATCTTTCTTATAAAATTACTTTTTTGCCCTTAAATGAATTTATTTTAAATTTCTAAATTCCTCCACATAACTTTTAATTCCTTTCGATTATATCCTTACTGTGCATATAATTTTCACCTCTAAAACTTTCTATTTTTATATTCCCTCCATATTCCATCCCATAAATATAATTCTCAAATATATATATATATCACCACTGAACTCTAGTCTACAAAAATCCTCAAATTATAATATCACTTATAATCATACTGGAATATATTTTTACCAAATATTTATACTTGTCGAATTTTTAGGATATTATACAAAATACTATTAATTGGCCCATTTGACTTCTTCAGGCATTATCTTCCATTCTGCCTTTTACTCACTTCCTCTTAAGCAAAAATCGGTAAGTTCCTCCTCTCCTCCTCTGCAATTTCCTTTTTAAATTCATTTAAATTTTACGTCTACAGAACTACATTTGCACCTGAAAAACCCACCGCAAAACTACAAGTTTTCCTATGGAATCCCCCAACTACACCTAGTCCTCTAGCCTTGACAACCATCCTCCATCACCCCCAATGGAGGTGGACTCCAACATTGCCAGGCTGTCCTCGTCGAAGTCTTCACAAAGAACACCGTCGTTCGTAGAAACCAGTGCACCAACACACCGTACTACCACACGTCAATCGGACAAAGGCTTGCCTATAAGAACCCTAACCCCCCGTAACCTACAGCCTACAGGAAGAGATTTGCAGTATCCTAACCGGTACAATGTATGTCCAGCACAACTACATCCAAACGTCATCGAGGACATTTGCTCGCTATACTGGTTGTGCTGCAACCTAAGCATCCGGCTAACCGGTGTAATATTCCAGCACATTGCCACACCCGTCCTCCAGGACACAAACATCGACCACCTCACCCTGGCAAAAGGCCCTGACTTCCGGTTCTTCCTAAGCCGTACCTCGCCGGTCAAAGGCTTCAAAAAACTCTTCCTTTTCATTATGCGCAAAGACGATGCTCCTGCATTTCCTTTCGCCTGATCTTTTCAACGCACCGCCAAAATCAAAGGCACAAAAGACCAACTCTCCCCTCATGAGACAACTGATTTGGAGCTATTGAGCTCCGTCCCTACCAAGTACTAGAAGCTCCCGTATGCGGTTAAGGACCTTCACCTGAAGCTACCCTTGGCTACACTGGACGACCGAATGGGGATTTTAGTCTTCTTTAATGACCTCCTAGAGGATCTTCAAGGAATTAATTTCTGTTCACTCATTCTGTACTTTGTATTTTTGGCAATGATGACAGTCGCTGATACTGTTGCAGCCTTGAAAACCTGGAAGAGAGGATCTAAATCCGCGACCACTACTGCTGCTAGTCCACCGGTTCTTCTTTTAACTGCACTGCAACTTTCAGAGCCCGACAACCATTCCTAGTGGGGGTATGAAGCACAACCCTAAAATCAAGAAAAGAACCGCCGCCACCGCCTCTGCTATGGAAAAAGGTAAAAAGATGCACATTGTAAGATTCTTATCCCTCCACCTTTTACCTTCACAAAACATATAGTTAACCGCTAACCATTTCTATAAAACGTTGTCCCGGGCTTCAACCAGTCCTTGACTGATGACGTCCCACCATAAACGAGATCTTGCTATCAAAGTTTGGGAAAGAAGCGAGTCTGACAGATCCCCGGTGCAACTAGAGCTGAGCACCAGGATGTAACTTCAGGCTGACGCCTCTTGGATGGGTGGTGTGAGCAACCGCACCATCGGTACCCAGGTCCTGAGCAAGCTTTATACCATGAGTTCCTTCAAAAACAACCCTCGTATTTTTTAACAATAAAGCTGTCTCCTTCTTTCCTTGTAGGCCATTCCCTTCCTTTATGAAGAGCTAAAGCTATCGAGGAGGCGGACCACATCTATAGCTAGCACCTAGTCAGGGTGCTGGAGAGCAAGAAGATGGAGAAGGTGCTTACCGATGCTTCTGAGAAAAATAAGGAGCAGCAAAAGGCCTTAGACGAGGCTACGGCTAAAATTACTGCCCTGAAGAGGTTGGGCTGCCTTTGAAGCGGCTCTAGAGAAGGAAAGGGAAAACCACCAAAAAAACCTCGAGACCAGGTAGAAGCGGTTGAAAGAAAGGACCGTGATGTACGGAGAATTGGCCCTTCTAGACGGCAACCGTATCCTTCAGAAATATGCCAAGGCATATCCGGATGTCTCTTTTGAGGAGATTGAAACTGATTTTCCTCAAGAGTCAGATCTTTCTCCCCTTTCTTCACCATTGCCGGAAGTCGAGGACCTTACCTTACCTAATACAGATCCAACCGCATCTGCCCTGGTAATGGTAGGGACTACTGAGGCCAGTCCCGGTCCGGCGAATGCGCCCGATCCGGAGAGGTAGCTTCCTCTTGTAACCATGGTTGGGTAATTTACCTTCCCCTTTGGTAGGGCATTAATGCAAATATTATTTATTTTTCATTATGATCTGTTTTAGATATGTGTTTAATTATTTCGGGTCCCCTTTGACCCTTATATTGGAGCCAACCAGGCCATGGGAGTAATAATTCATTCGAAAGTAAATTTGCAATTAAATAGAATCCGAACAACTCTAATAAGACACCCGAAAGCAGACTATTATTAATATAAAGCTGAAATGGGACAACATTTAATGCCCTTATACATTGCCTTATTAAAAGGCCATGCAGTTAGAATTGGGTTTTGATCTGCTGGGGGCTGGTTTGTCTTCTTAGTATGTATTTGGCATTGGTGGCATGCTGTGACATAGGCATCTGTATCCTCCTTCGTTGTTTCCCAAAAATATCCCATTAGCATTGCTTTCCGGACTATAGCTAGGGCAGCTTGATGAGACTAGACCTGTACAAACGACCCGCGGCCCGCAAAGCCCGCCCAAACCCGTCCGTTCTGGGTTGGGCTTGGACATACATATTTTACTTTAAGCCCGGCCCGGCTCGGCCCGAACCCGTAGAAACCCGAGTTAATGATGGGTTGGGCTTGGGAATAACTATAAGACCCATGACTGGCCTGGTCCGGCCCGGATAATTTTATAATGTATACTTTTATATTTTTATTTATATAATTATATACTAAATGTTTAATCTGAACCATTGAAAAACTTATAGAAGATCTTGACCATTATAATTTCTCTATGAATACTATCTGTAAATTAAATTTGTCTATGAATACTATTTGTAAATTAAATTTGTTTAAAATAAGTTATATTAGAAAAATATAAACATTTATTTGATGGGCTAGTTGGGCTGGGCTTGGGAATGAGGCTCAATTGCTCGGCCCAGCCCGACCCGAGCCCGATGTAAAATTAGTGCGGACTGGGCTGGGCTTGGACAAGAGATTTTTATATCAAACCGATATAGCCCGACCCGAACTCGGCCCAGCCCGACCCATGAACAGGTCTGGATGAGACCCACATATTCCCTTGTGGAGTTCCCTCAGCACGTAACTCCCCTTTTCTATTGAGATGCACTTTAACCATGAGTGACTGAATGACTTATGGTAGAGCTGCCCCCCGATGATTGCATATCTAGCGGATTTCCTCAAGATATGGCTTACCTCTGCTTCTTCTTTTGGCAACTTATCTTTTATAAGAATGTCCATGATAGGTTTCATCCAGCACGCACTGTCCCCATTCACTGTCAAAATCTCGAGCTGTTCTGTACTCGGGGTGAGATTGTACCTCATACGAGCAATATAAGTGATGCCACTTTACTTGATCGGAAACGGCTTTGGCGAGTTCATCCGCTATGATGTTTGTGTTTCGGTGTATATTTTCTATATTCCAAACTGTCCCTTAGAGTTACAGTTCTTTAAGTAGCGTTCGGACTTTCTCCAAATATCAGCCCATGAATGGGTCTCTTACTTCAAAATGTTGGTTTACCTAGTTGGATACCTGTAAGTGCCGGAGTTTTTCGGACTAAAAAAAAAGAGCACGTGTCACACAACTGTAATTACAGTCATATGACTGTAATTGAAAATTATCGTACGATTGTAATTACAGAGCAGGTACAGCAGCCCATACCTTTGGAGCAAAAAAATGAGGAAGAGAAGGAAGAGCATTAAATGCTCGTCTTTGGCAGCAAGAAATCAGGGATAAGGGAAGAAAGAAAAGAGGATTAGGGGGACCTTTGAAAAATCAGAGAGAATTAGAGAGAGAATTGAAGAAAAAGGGAAGAAAAAGGATATCTCAACTTCAAGCAACTTTTTCTCTCCTTTTTCTTTTTTAATTCTTGAGTGTTTGGACTAAAAATCTATTAGAAGTCCTAGGTTGATAATCTGACTCTCTAAACTCGATTAATTCTAGACTAAAAGCTCTCAGAATCCTTGACATTTTGGAGATTTTGGACCCAACTCTTCAAACCTCAACTCAAAGGAAAAGGAGAAATTTGAAGTGGATTGGAGCGTTTCCAGGGGTCATTCCTACAGTGGATCAGCGCCAAAGAGGTAAACATACTTCAATCTCTCATTTTCTTGAGCTTTCTTTGTGATTTGGTTTGATTTTGTGCATATAAGTTCATTTTTTCGAACCTGCTGTTTCTGGAAATCAAGAACAGTCGTACGACCGTTCTTAAGTTGAAGAACAGTCGTACGAGTGTTCTTGATTTCCCTCCAAGTTTTCAGTTTCTTTTAAATAATTTGGCGAAATCCTGCATCTGGGCAACTTACAGTCGCACGACTGTAATCTTCGTCTAAAAGCAGAATTTCCATTTTAATCCAGAAAAATTTTTAAAAACCCATAAAAATCAAAAAATTAGAAAATCATCAAAATGAATTTTGTTGTATGTATTCACGACCCTAGATTTAATTTTCAGTATAATTGCATTAAGAACAATACAACGATGGAGACCCGAAAATCGACCCACCTCACATGTTAAATTAAATTAAACTGGAAAATAAACATTTTCAAAAATGATTTTCTCACAAAACCAAAATACAGGGACGTTTCAAAATGTTTTCCAGGTCTAATCGAGCCGGCTAGCTGAGCCGACCCGGTTATCCCCCTAGTTGCATGTTCTCGAATTCTTAAAATCTCATTCTATCCTATTTGAGCCCTATTTGTGGTGTGCCATAAATTGTGCTAACTCTCTGTTTTGCAGCTTTTAATTTCTTTTATTTTTATTTTTGATGTAATTTAATAGATTAATTCGTGCATCTAGGCGCTTATAAATTTCTAGATAAATTGTGTATTTTAGGTGTTTGTAAAGTGATAAGAGGTTTTATTTTTATTCGATCGGGTTGTAATAACTTAATTAATTTTTCTACTGCTTTATTATTATTTATGTATGTGCGTCGCATGCTTTTTATTTAATAAAATTGACTTTAGAATTATGAAATACCATACTTGAACATTGGCCAATTTTTATTTTGTTTAGACACGAAATAGGGGACTTGTCCAGACCTAGATCTCTGGATAGTGTGGCGGCCGTTCATCCGGTTCAGCTACACTGAAATTTCCCAGTTGAGTTGAGCCGGGTGGTGACTCCTACGCTATTCATCGAGACTTAGGTCTCGGTTCTTTTATGCAAATAATCTAATTTTATAAAAATGAATTTCCATTCTAAAAACCCCACGCGTGGGAGGGGTTTGCCTGAAATCGAGGCGTCCCTTCCGAAAGGGAGTTCGCCTTCCGTCGAAAACGTCGTCCGCTCACAATGGCGACTCCGCTGGGGATTGTCTTGTTGGGAATTAATCGCACAAAAAAAAAAAAAAATATAAACGCAGCGGAAAAACAGATTAATCCCCACCAAGGACCCATGTACATTGGATTGAATCGGAAGGAGGGTTAAAAAATTACCTTAATTCTTTGAAGATTGAATCAAGCAGGAACCAAAATAGCTTCCCTCTACGGTTGATCCACACGGAGCAATACGTCCACCGCGTGCTAGCGCCGGATTTGAAGAACAATTCTTCGAACGAGAGAGAGAGAGATAGAAAATCAAATTTTCTTTTTGGGGTTTTGGATGAATTTCGGCTGGCTCTTCTTCCACCACTTTTTGTCTGCCGAAAACTCCACTTTTGTTATATAAGAATTACATTAGGTTTAGGTTTTTTCTTATTTCCTTAAATAAAAAACACCTAATTAGTTAATTATAATTATAATCTAATACACCTATTAATTATAATTATAAATTAACCCACATAATTCAATATTAATTCTCACTTAATATTAAATCAAATCAATTCTCCATAATACACATATGTATATATATAATATTATAATTAATTATATCTCTATATAATTTAATTATAATATGTAGCATACTTTATGCAATATTAATCACATTAATATTTATATACACATACATAAATATATATCACTATATATATATTTATTCTCTTTCTCATTCATAAATTATTATCCAATAATAATTTATACCCGATAAGATGAACTTCATTTTGCTCTTGTGTGTGACCCCATAGGATCATATTAATTGGCAATAAGGAAATTACCATAATGTCCTTATAGGTCACAAGCGGACTCTAGCAAGCCATTACGACTACCCAATTAATATGATTGGAATGATCCAATACCTATTTATAGAATGTCATATTCCCTTTTGTCTCTTTGATATCATGATTAATCATAAGACATGGTACACTTGTCAATCTTATATAATTAATCATATGCTTTCTCGATCTCAAAGTAAACTGTTTAGACAAATTAATTGATACTCTTATCAATTATTTGAGCATGGCCATGCATTTAACAGTCTTACTTATCGAGGGGCCCAGTGATATCGCTCTCTTGTTAGAGAGGGACAAAATCCCATATCTGTCACTCACATCCCAAAGCATGAGTCATATTGTACCCAACCACAGCCTTTATAACTACTCTGTTACAAGCAGCGTTTGACTGCGTCAAAGCACAACATGAATTCATCCCGGAATCCATGGTGACCTCAGGTCAAAGGAATCAGCTGATGACACTACTATAATCAAGATCAGTTGTGACACGTGACCATGAACTTGATCTCATAGTGGGTCTCCAGCAACATGTTCTCTAACATATTGCCCGTGAGTATAATCTGTATCTGTATACACTATATTCATCTTATGAATATCCATTATCACTCACACTAGTCTTAGTTTGTTATTATTCCCATAATAACAATCGACTAGGGAAATTTAGAATTACACAATTAATTCATGGATACATTATCATAAATACTAACATACAAATATATATGATAAAATAAGTCTTTATTAATGACTTAAGAAGATTGTTTACATAATCCAACATTGGCTTAGGGCACAATCTCTAACAATCTCCCACTTGCCCTAAGTCCAATCTCAAATGTATCTAATACCCATGGACCTAGCATGACCATCATGTACAGCTTGTGAAAGAGCTTTTGTTAGTGGATCAGCAACATTGTCTTCAGACGCAACTTTGCATATCTTCACATCTCCTCTTGAGATGACTTCTCTTATGTAGTGAAAACGCCGAAGTATATGTTTGGATTTCTGTGACACACTAGGTTCCTTAGCAAGTGATATTGCCCCATTATTGTCACACAAGAGGCTCACAGGATTCACTATGCTAGGAACGACACCAAGTTCTTCGATGAACTTCTTGATCCAAATAGCCTCTTGGGCTGCATCTGATGCAGCAATATACTCAGCTTCTGTTGTAGATGCAGCTATCGTGCTTTGCTTAGAACTCTTCCAACTTATCGCACCTCCATTCAGAATGAACACATACCCAGACTGTGACTGCATCTGATCTTGATCAGTTTGGAAACTTGCATCCGTGTAACCATTTACAACAAGATCTTCGTCCGAGCCTCCATATATCAAGAATGTATCTTTAGTTCTTCTCAAGTACTTAAGAATACTCTTGACAGCAGTCTAGTGACTATCACCTGGATCAGACTGATATCTACTTGTCATGCTCAAAGCAAAAGAGACATCTGGCCGAGTACATACCATGGCATACATGATAGATCCTATAGCTGATGCATAAGGAATCTTATCCATGCGTTGACGTTCTTCAACTGTCATAGGACATTGCTTACGACTAAGCTTTATCCCTTGCCCAATAGGAACATTTCCTTTCTTAGATTGATCCATACTGAACCTTTTCAGTATCTTATCAATGTATGTACTCTGGCTCAGGCCTATCAATCTCTTAGATCTATCTCTATAGATCTTTATTCCAAGAATATAGGCTGCCTCACCCAAGTCTTTCATAGAAAAACACTTTCCTAGCCAAGATTTTATTTCTTGCAAGGTAGGAATGTGATTTCCTATTAACAATATGTCATCGACATATAGAACTAGGAAAATTATATTGCTCCCACTGAACTTCTTGTACACACAAGGCTCATCTTCATTTTTGATGAAGCCAAACTTTTTGACCGATTCATCAAAACAATGATTCCAACTTCTTGATGCTTGCTTCAAACCATAAATGGCCTTTTGAAGCTTGCATACTTTATCAGGATTCTTTGGATCGACAAAACCTTCAGGCTGTGTCATGTACACATCCTCAACAAGGTTTCCATTTAGGAAAGCTGTTTTGACATCCATTTGCCATATCTCATAGTCATAATATGCTGCTATGGCAACAAGAATTCTGATGGACTTGATCATAGCTACTGGAGAAAAGGTTTCGTCATAGTCTATACCATGAATTTGTCGGTAACCTTTTGCCACTAACCTTGCTTTATAAGTCTGAATATTCCCATCCATGTCCGTTTTCAACTTGAAAACCCATTTGTGCCCTATTGCTTTAGCACCCTTTGGGAGATCAACCAAAGTCCATACTTTGTTGTCGTCCATGGATTGAATTTCTGACTTCATAGCATCAAGCCATTTTTCAGATTCTGAATTAGAGACAGCTTCCATGTACGTGGAAGGTTCATTCTCTTCTAACAGAATCAGATCATTTTCATTCGTGACGAGAAATCCATATCTCTCGGGCTCATGACGAACTCTACTTGATCTACGTTGGACTTGTGTTACTGGTTCTGACTCAACAACTTCTTGTGAATCAGGTTGTTCCATTTGAAACTCACTTTCAACTTGGTTATCCATATTTTCTTGTAGGTGTACTTTACTCCCACTGATTCCTTTGGAAATAAACTCTTTTTCCAGGAATGTGCCACCCTTAGCAACAAACACTTTGTTTTCACTAGGATTGTAAAAGAAATAACCTTTAGTTTCTTTTGGATAACCAACAAAATTGCATTTCACAGATTTTGGTGATAACTTATCTGAAATCAAATATTTCACATAGGCTTCGCATCCCCAAATCTTGAGAAAAGACAAATTTGGTTTCTTACCAATCCATATCTCATATGGTGTCTTTTCAACTACTTTTGATGGAACTCGGTTCAGTGTGAATGCCGCTGTTTCAAGTGCATATCCCCAAAAGGATAGAGGAAGATTTGTTTGACTCATCATAGACCGAACCATATCCAATAAAGTTCGGTTCCTCCTCTCAGACACACCATTCCACTGTGGTGTACCAGGAGGAGTTAATTGTGAGACAATCCCACAATTTCTAAGATGATCGTCTCTTGGCTCAAATATTCACCACCTCGATCAGATCTAAGTGCTTTAATTGTCTTGCCAAGTTGGTTTTGTACTTCATTTTGGAAGGCTTTGAACATTTGAAAGGATTCCGACTTATGCTTCATTAGATATAGATAACCATATCTACTGAAGTCATCAGTGAACGTAATGAAGTATTGAAAACCACCTCTAGCAGTTGTGCTCATAGGCCCACATACATCTGTATGTATGAGTTCTAATAAGTCACTAGCCCTTTCACTGTGACCAGTAAAAGGACTCTTGGTCATCTTACCCATTAAACAAGACTCGCAAGTGTCATATGTTTCAAAAACATCTAGACCCAAAATTCCATCTTTATGGAGTTTTGAAATGCGTTTCTCATTAATGTGTCCTAGACGACAGTGCCAGAGATAAGTAGGATTCACAATATTTGTTCTTATCCTTTTGGTATTTATGTTATATACATGCTCATCATAACCTTCACTAAGGTTCAACAAATAAAGACCATCATGTAAATCCGCATTTGCATAAAACAAGTCTTTATTGAAAAGCAATAAGTGATTATTCTCAATAACACATTTAAATCCTTCCTTGTCCAAACATGAAATAGAAATGATGTTCCTAGACAAATTAGGAACAAAATAACAATTATTCAAAAGGAGAACAAGTCCACTTGGCAACTTGAGCTCGTAGCGACCGACTTCATAAGCAGCAACTCTAGCTCCATTCGCCACATGGAATTCTACCTCGCCCTTCTTGAGCTTTCTACTTCCTCTAAGCCCCTGCACATTCATACAAATGTGAGAACCACAACCGGTATCTAATACCCACGAAGTAGAAACAGAAGTAGAATGAAGTATTTCAATAACATGAATACCTTGATTAGCGGTCTCACCGCCTCTCTTCTTCCTCAAGTCCTCCAAATAAAGCTTGCAATTTCTGCGCCAATGACCAGGCTGATTGCAGAAATGGCATGCGCCTTCCTTTGGAGGCTTTGCCTTGGTAACAGCTTTGGGCTTCTTTGCATCCTTCCCAAACTCTTTGGGTTTGTTTGCTTTACCCCTCTTCTTCTGGATCCTACCCTTTTGCACCATATGGATCCCTTTGGAGCTTGGCTTCTCTTTTATAGTTACTTCAGCGTTTTTCAGCATCCCATGCAGTTCGCTGACCGTTTTGTCCATATCATTCATGTGATAATTCATGACAAAATGGGAGTAACTCTCGGGAAGAGAATTAAGGATCAAATCCGTTGCCAACTCAGGTCTGAGTGGCGAACCAAGCCTCTCCAACTGATCAATGTACCCTTTCATCTTCAGAACATGGGCACTAACCGAACTCCCTTCGGTCATCTTGCACCCAACCAAAGATCTCAAGGTCTCATACCTTTCCCTTCTCGCTTGCTTTTGGAACATTTCCTTAAGCTCTTGAGACATCTCATATGCCTCAAATGTTTCCAGATCCTTCTGAAGTTCCGGAATCATTGATGCGAGCATCAGGCACTGTACATCAATCTGATCATTTTGATGCTTGTGGAAAGCATCCCTTTCAGCTCTTGAAGCTGTGGTGGGTGGAGGGTTAGCGGGCAAAGGCCCATCCAGAACATATAGCTTTCGCTCTTGCTTGAGAACAATTCTCAAGTTGCGATACCAGTCTAGGTAATTTGTTCCATTCAGTTTATCCTTCTCAAGGATAGATCGAATAGAACCGGGATTGCTTGTGTTGGCCATTTATCTACAACAGAAAATATATGCAAAGTTAATTACATAAGAGAATATAGCTCCCACTAAAATTATAAAACCCTTTAAAATATTTAAGTGGGTAAAAGACCCAAAATCCATACTTAACCATAGCACTGCTTTGGCATGTCCCTATGATTAAATATAATTTCGGTAGACATCACCATGTCAATTACATCATTATGTAACTCTTTTAATTTATGAGATGCATGATATCATATATCATATTTAATTTGTATGTTACTCATCTCATCCTTGCCTCGGGCTCAAACACCTTTTTGATTAACCCTTTAGTTAAACCAATTACAACACAATGAGAATCACCTTTTCTCATATTATTGCTTCGCTAAGGTCACAACATGCGTACCCGCCCTGGCGGTATACCATGATGCGAACATAGTACTTGACAAGTGTTATACGTAATTGGGTGGCAAAAATATAAACTTCATAAGTTTATTTAGGGTTTATAAATCCCGTGATTAAAATTTTATCATATACAAAACATGGCATTAATATTAAACTTTCCAAGTTAACATTAATCCTAGCATGGCATCCAATGTCATACATTCATCTAGCATGCATATTTCATACTAGGCATGGCATCACATGGCATCAAAATATAAAACATGCAATAGACTCGAAAAACCGTGTTATGGTATGGTTTTATCTACATTGATTTTCATAGGCCAATATGAAAATCAACAGGTCATTTCCTAGGTGGTTGCAACCATCGCATGGTCACAGCACAGCCGCACCCCTTGGATCCGTCTTCACGTCTTTGTTCCTTGGCATCATCTCATGGATTTACATATTTAACAAAATTGTATCCTATACAATTTTCTAGTAAAACAAGATTTACAAACAATAAATTGCATCCTATACAATTTATCTAGAAAATAAGATTACATAAATACAAACGACTCGCAGGCCGTATTTATAAAACTTTACATCCACCAAAACCAAAGGAAAACAAAAACATCCACAGGGTCCAAAACCATACCACAACACCATGCATAAAATTATCACAATAATTTTACATCTACAAGATTTAGGGTTCAAAAACTAAACACAATCTTATTGTATTTAAAAGAAATTGATTTGAGAAGAAAAGGTATAGAAGACAATTTCTACATTGCAGCACTAAGGGAACACGGCGTGCAAAACCGGTTTGCACGGCGTGCAACACTTGCACGCGGCCGTGTTCCTCGCTGTTACTCAGTGCACATGAGAAATTTCCGGTTGCACGCCGTGCAAAACCAGTACACGGCGTGCAACACACATATGCACGGCGTGCAACACTTGCACGCCGGCGAGTTATGCACTGATTCTCAGCTTACGAAAATGATTTCCGACTACACGCCGTGCAAAACCAGTACACGGCGTGCAGTGCCTGCACGCCGGCGTGTTCTGCACTGAAAAACAATTCTGCGTCAATTTGTTCAAAACAACAATTCCCAAATCAATTCCAAACGTTATTCACAATAACAAAGAACCCTAAATCAAAAACATATAACCCTAACATGCAATTTTGATCTAATCAAAATAACAAATCCAATTCAATCAATGCACAAGTGGCTCTGATACCACTGTTGGGAATTAATCGCACAAAAAAAAAAAAAAAAAAAATATAAACGCAGCGGAAAAACAGATTAATCCCCACCAAGGACCCATGTACATTGGATTGAATCGGAAGGAGGGTTAAAAAATTACCTTAATTCTTTGAAGATTGAATCAAGCAGGAACCAAAATAGCTTCCCTCTACGGTTGATCCATACGGAGCAATACGTCCACCGCGTGCTAGCGCCGGATTTGAAGAACAATTCTTCGAACGAGAGAGAGAGAGATAGAAAATCAAATTTTCTTTTTGGGGTTTTGGATGAATTTCGGCTGGCTCTTCTTCCACCACTTTTTGTCTGCCGAAAACTCCACTTTTGTTATATAAGAATTACATTAGGTTTAGGTTTTTTCTTATTTCCTTAAATAAAAAACACCTAATTAGTTAATTATAATTATAATCTAATACACCTATTAATTATAATTATAAATTAACCCACATAATTCAATATTAATTCTCACTTAATATTAAATCAAATCAATTCTCCATAATACACATATGTATATATATAATATTATAATTAATTATATCTCTATATAATTTAATTATAATATGTAGCATACTTTATGCAATATTAATCACATTAATATTTATATACACATACATAAATATATATCACTATATATATATTTATTCTCTTTCTCATTCATAAATTATTATCCAATAATAATTTATACCCGATAAGATGAACTTCATTTTGCTCTTGTGTGTGACCCCATAGGATCATATTAATTGGCAATAAGGAAATTACCATAATGTCCTTATAGGTCACAAGCGGACTCTAGCAAGCCATTACGACTACCCAATTAATATGATTGGAATGATCCAATACCTATTTATAGAATGTCATATTCCCTTTTGTCTCTTTGATATCATGATTAATCATAAGACATGGTACACTTGTCAATCTTATATAATTAATCATATGCTTTCTCGATCTCAAAGTAAACTGTTTAGACAAATTAATTGATACTCTTATCAATTATTTGAGCATGGCCATGCATTTAACAGTCTTACTTATCGAGGGGCCCAGTGATATCGCTCTCTTGTTAGAGAGGGACAAAATCCCATATCTGTCACTCACATCCCAAAGCATGAGTCATATTGTACCCAACCACAGCCTTTATAACTACTCTGTTACAAGCAGCGTTTGACTGCGTCAAAGCACAACATGAATTCATCCAGGAATCCATGGTGACCTCAGGTCAAAGGAATCAGCTGATGACACTACTATAATCAAGATCAGTTGTGACACGTGACCATGAACTTGATCTCATAGTGGGTCTCCAGCAACATGTTCTCTAACATATTGCCCGTGAGTATAATCTGTATCTGTATACACTATATTCATCTTATGAATATTCATTATCACTCACACTAGTCTTAGTTTGTTATTATTCCCATAATAACAATCGACTAGGGAAATTTAGAATTACACAATTAATTCATGGATACATTATCATAAATACTAACATACAAATATATATGATAAAATAAGTCTTTATTAATGACTTAAGAAGATTGTTTACATAATCCAACATTGGCTTAGGGCACAATCTCTAACATGTCTTATAAAAGTTTTCTTAAAAACTTAAAAGAATTTGACAAGCCCTGAA
The DNA here is from genome assembly GCA_039660915.1 of Euphorbia tirucalli. Taxonomy (NCBI): domain Eukaryota; kingdom Viridiplantae; phylum Streptophyta; class Magnoliopsida; order Malpighiales; family Euphorbiaceae; genus Euphorbia; species Euphorbia tirucalli. The sequence goes on from CM077639.1 coordinate 66,015,868, forward strand.
AAGTGTCTAATCAAAATAAGGTGGATGATTCTTGTATGGTATTTTATTTTGCATTCTTTAGTTAGACATTTTTGCATTAGGTTAGTTATCCTTTTTTAGCCCGGTGAATTGTTGAAGTGTTGCATTTGTTCCTCATGGTCTTAGGGGCACGGATACAAAACACCACCCATAGCCTCGTACGAACCCCTTCGTTCGGACCCTTGAGTGGGGAGAAGTGAGGAGTATATCTTGCTATGCCAGCCTTGATTTTAACCCGACTTGGACCGAACTCATATAGGCAACCTTAGTTGGATTCCCTTAGGATACCAAAATAAATTGTGTGAATACAATAAGATTGCGCCTTCATCATCCTCGGTTGATGATCGAAGAGAACCCCACCTAGGACTCGGTTAGAATTTTTGAGACCGACCACGTTTGGAGGAATGAGGTTGGAGGAATTCGTTCCGTGTGCTACGTGTTACACGCCTCTCAACATTTCATGACATATCATAATTGACATTTTCCATGCACATGACATGCCATAAATAAAACATTTGTGTGATAATTACCCACATTTTTATGTAGCCACTTGCATTTTATTTTTCGCATGTGGAAGCATTAAATCATCCATTTGTCATTCATACAAACCATTTCTTTTTCAGCCATGACATTATGTTTGTGTGGTTAGCATTTTCATAAAACATACATAGCATCATTACACGTGTCATGCATTCTAAACCACATTTTTGTGCAGCCATTTGCATTTTGCCTGACATAAGCATTCATATCATTTCACGTGAATTAGGAGCATTCCAAGGACGCCCACCACGATCATATCATTCCATCATATATCGGGTATCCCAAAATACCCGTGTTCTGCCAATGCACCGGATTGCATTTGGCCATTCCATCAAATTATCTCATTTAATAGAGACCACAATGGTCCTAAGTATATTTCCATGTGATGATTTACATGAGGCATTTCATGACACCATGCTTACTTATCATAAACATCATATAACATCGTAATCCACATCGGATTACTTCATGACATTATTACATCATTCACGGTGCTCCCCGAGTGCTGGATTAGTATGCATATAGGGATATTTCATAACATCCCAAATCACGAAAGGTGTTCCCCGAATCCCGAACCTCTGTCCGTGTCCCTTGTTACATGTGACTTTCTCACAACATCATTTCATATCATATGCTCAAAAACATCAGAACTCTGTCCATGGGCCGGCCTCATGCGACCATTTCATATCATTACATAGACCTACAAAGTGTCGAAACTCTGTCCGTGTGTTGGTACACACGCGACCATATCACAAAAATCATTAGGTGCCTAAAGGTGCCGAACCTTTGTCCGTGTGATGGTCCATGCGTGACCTTTTTGCACAACATAGGGTGTTCTTGGAATGTCCAAAAGAAAAAATAGATTAATAAGTGGAAATCATTTTTATCATCATTTCACGCACGAATCACTCCATTCATTCATCATAAGCACTTTCAATGTCTCACTCTTCATGGCACCATTCCATTCACTCATGTCCCTAAACGTTTCCCAAATGATGTCGAGCAGAATAAACTAGAGTGACGTTGGACGAGATCTTAGGCTTCGAGGGCTGTTGGGGAACGAAGAGCAGTTGAAACAGAAAGTGATTCTGATTCTGGGGAAGAAGTAGAGATAGCTAATCCAACATCGGGTCTCGCTGATGCTTTAAAGGATTTCCTAAGATCACAGGATTTCCATGATATGCTCAAGGAGGAAATGCGGGCTGTAGTGAGAGAAGCCGGGGAAACCGATGGTAGTGGAACTGGAAAGGAGAAGGAGGCCAAGTCATCCCAGCAAGGTGGTGATGCCTCGGCTAGTCTGGAGAAGCTACATGAAATCGAGGCAACTATGGAAAGAAAGATGAAGGCGAAATGTTCTAAATTGGATGAAGTTATAGCCCAGCTGAAGAAAGGGGCTAGGGTCGGCTCGAAATCTAAGAAAGGAGTTAATGTTGATGCTATGAGCAGCAAGGGCATCGAGACTTTTCCCATTGGCTTCCAAGTGCCAAAGGTGCCTTCTTATAAGGGAATGGGCTCACCAGAGGCCCATGTAAATCTTTACGCCCGGGTCATGCTGACGGCGGGCGCCACCAACCAACAATTGATTAATCTCTTCCTGACTACACTTGAGAGAGGAGCACTGGGCTGGTATAATTCTTTGTCAGAGGAAGAGCAGTCGGATTGGGAAGCAGCCTTCATCAAATATTACAGCTTCAACACTAAGATTCAAGTGAAGCTGTATGACCTTGGACGAATCAAGCAGAAGCCCAATGAGCCTTTTGATGAGTATTACCAGCGGTGGATGAACAAGATGATCCTTTTGAAAAACCGCCCAGATGAAGATGAATTAATACAGAATTTGATCGATGGCAGTAAGGATGTCTTCAAGAACAATATAAAGTTTCATCCATTCAGTGAGCTTAGTGAAGTTTACAGCATGGCTATGAAGATCGAGAGAGATGAGGAAGAGATGGCAGTAAGCCATAAGGGTGGTAGGAGCTCAGGATACGGTTCTGGGTATAGATTAACGACTGCAGCTGGGTCTGGTGGCTGTTCTAGCTCAAGCTCTGGGGAAAAGGGGGGCAGACATCAGTAGTGAAGCAAGTAGAGGTTGCTATAGTAACCCAGCAGCAGGGCAATCAAAACAGAAATCCAAGAGGATAGGGGATATCGCCTTGGACTCTTCCTTTGGTTAAAATATTTGCTAAGTGCAGAAATGGTGGGTTGCTACAATCCTTAAGTCCATTTGAAAAATCTGTCGAGGCAGATAAAGATAATTTCTGCACATACCATGTTTTTGCTGGCCACAGAACTAATAATTGTTACAAGCTAAGGGACGCCATTCAAAAGTTGATCGATGAAGGGAAGTTGCAGGAGCCTGCTAAGCCCAGTACAAAGACTAACCCATTGCTGACATTTGAGAAGCGGGTCAATATGGTGCATTCGGGTCTACCAGCTAATTTTATGTTTGCTCAGGTCCTTCAGGCGAATCCTACTATTCAAGCTGTAGTAATAGGGGAAGTTGAGGTAGAGCTAGAATGTGAGAAGCGAATGGAACAGAAAGAGATCAAGTCGATTGACCGGGCTAAATACGCAAGTGCACGTAGTCGATCAGAGTAATAAATCTGGAGTATTCCAGAGTCGAACCCAAAGGAGGAAATAGACTGCTATTCTAATTAATTCTAGTTTGAAAGCAATAATCTGGGGTTTTGTGTTAACTAATATCTAATAAAGCAATAATTAAGAAGATTGGATCAATGAGAAAAACACTAGGGATTCGGGGTTCACCTAATTGGGGAAATTAACCGTATTATCATCATGTTATCAACAAAAGTTACAATGGCAATTGTTCCTAAGATACCTTAACACTCCGTCGAGCTATTAAGTTGTGCCTAATTAACTGTGATTATCCGTCGATTTCTCACTAATTAATCAAACCCTTTAATCTACACTTTAAGCCATCACAATTAAATCTAACTATGTCTAGTCTAGGTTTAATCGTGTCTATCTTCTTAGTTCCGAATTCATATTTCACCTGTCAGTTCATCATATAAATTCTATAATTAAATCATGCACTCGCGAAATACACAATTCATCAATTAAATTAAAGAAGATAGATGTAAACAAGAAAAATAATTCCTTAGAATTAAAGTCAAATATCCAACATGATGAATCAACAATTAATTACCCCAAACTAGGTTACATCCCTAACCCTAGTTTGGGGATTTAGCTACTCATAACCATGTTCGAAACCATAGAAAATAAATAAACTAAGTTCCATAAAAATAAGTAAGAAGGAAGGAAAAACTCTTAGAAAGATCGTAAAGAATTCCGTCGAATCCGGTAGAAGACTCCGTCAAGTTGTAACCTTGCTCCTCCAAAATAATACGTTCAAGTCTTTCTCAGAGAATACGGCTAAAACTCAAGAACAATAATAAAATATCTCCCCCCTATACTAAAAATTACTCTCCTTATATATTCAGTCTTGGAGAGGAAACCTAAAAAGAAATAATAAACCTACTCTAATTAGGATACTAAAAGATAAATTCTAATTGAGAAATAATAAAATTTAAAAGACAAGTCATAGCTCCAATCTCCTTGCAAAACCCGTAGGTCTCCTTTGGCCCATTTGTAAAGCAGGCCCAAGTGTCAATTTCAACTCCCTTTCTTCAATTTCAGCTCCCCATAAGGCATGGTCATGCCTTAAGACAACTTCTGCACTGTTTTTGCCCCAATTTGCTCCATTTTTCATCAGTTTTGGACTCCAAAGTCCTAACCTGAAATATCATGAAAAGAGATGTAAAATCCACCCAAATAAACAAGAATTAAACATTTAAAGCTCAAAATATAAGGTGGGATAAGTGCATAAAACACACTTATCAAACTTCCCCACACTTAGACTTTGCTTGTCCTCAAGCAAACTAGGACTAAAGGAAAATTTCTCCCGAAATTGACTATGGTTGAACCCTAGTAAATCCTTAACCGTTCATTCAAGGAAGTTAAACCACCAAGATTTCATAGGAAGTTTCAAAACTCTACAAGCCAATAAGCTTAATCATAAGAACTAGAAAATCAAACAAGTCGACATAAACAAAACATTTAACCCAACTTCACAAGACTTAGTCAATTGAAAAACCACCACAAATTATTGAATTAACTTTAGGCAGGTGAATTGTCCAACCTAGAAGGACATCTAGAGATTTTAAGCTTTTATTCACATTTAAAGCACTTCAAACCGAGATAGTTACCAAATTAAGCATAGGGTCAACATCCCAATTTTGCGAGTATAGAAAAGGCCTCTAATGAGGGGTAACTCTCCCCATAGGTCATGCTCCATACACAAAGTCATTGTTTTTAACTTTGCTTAAGGTGAGGTGGGCCTATCCCCCAACTCAAAACCCATGGGTGTTGGAATGCGAAAGGTCTCGCTTTTTCGAGCAATGAAAAGGGTCTCTTATGAGAAGTTTGCTCTCCCTCTTAAGCCACTCTCCATACACAAGGAATGATTTTTGTCATACCTTGCTTAAGGTGAATTGGTCCCATCTCCCAATTCAAGGCTCAAGGGTAATCGAGACGATTAAATTATAAAATTTACATTCTCAGTATAATTCAACCAACATCATCAATTATAAGCTAGACTCTAGTTATCTCATCCTCCATAAGTTGGTAATAACTCACTTGCTTCACATTAGCCAACAAACTTTTTGAAAGCAATTGATCAATTAAACCTCATCACATTCTGTCAAAATTAAACGTAGAGTCATATGCAAACCAAGCTCAACCCCCAATCCTTACGACAAACCCACTAACATGCTTTGTTTCTAATTCTTCCTACTTCCAATTGGTTTATTATATTCAATGATGACAAAAATCAGGATTTTCCAAGGGCTAAACCAAGAAAATACCAAAAAATTTTCAAATTGGAGCTTGATTTACTCTTGGACAAACAACTGAGAATCCGATTTATGGAGGGAATTATGCAAAAACTTCATGCAATCCTAAATAGCACAAGCATTAAACTATCCTAAAAATTGAAAAATTGTTTCCCGATTTTCCTAACCCCTTCCCCCACACTGAACATGCATTTACTCCTGAAAATGCATCTAAATTAAGCACAAAAAGAGAAGGAAAGAAGTACTCCCTTAGAGTGTAGGAAAGAACGGTGGAGAATCGGAAGAACAATGTATGCAGAGGCAGCAAGTTCAAAGCCAATTTTGACACGGATAGATTCTGAATTCGGAGAGATGAAAAACTACAATGTTGTAGATCTTTCTCTTAGCTTTCCAACGCATTTTGAATCACTGCAATCGGAGGTCGGACGCAAAAGTTATGGCTGAATTACGAAACATGGTCAGATCTGGGCGCTGCGGTTGGTGCGGCATGCCGCGTGTGGCGTTGGAGAAGCAGAAGGGCAGCACGCCCGCGTGTCATTTTGGCACGCCGTGCCGCGCCTTTGGCAGGAACGCGCCCGAGAAGCAGAAAGGCAGCACGCCCGCGTGCCATTTTGGCACGCCGTGCCGCTATGAATTTTTGCCAATCCTTTGTTTTTCGAATTTTCGATTGCACTTTCTTGCTCCTTTACCGGATCCTGCACAAAAACTCATAAAAACATATAAAATTAGCAGTTTTTTTTTTTTTTTTTTTTTTTTTTTTTTTTTTTTTTTTTGACTTGGGTTGCCTCCCAAAAAGCGCTTTTGTTTAACGTCTTTGGCTAGACATTGTCCGATGTTTAATTGTCATGGTCAAAGGAGATCGTGTCAACACCGGAAACATTTTCTCCTTCAAAATAATGTTTCAATCTTTGCCCATTGACCACAAATGGCCTCTTCTCATCTCCTTCAATTTCAATTGCCCCGTACGGATGAACTTTAGTTACTACGAACGGTCCCGACCATTTAGATTTCAACTTTCCTGGAAACAATTTAAAACGAGAGTTAAACAATAAAACCTTTTGTCCCTCCTTAAATTCGCGCCTCAAAATTCTTTTGTCATGCCACGCCTTAGTCCGTTCTTTGTAAATACGGGCGTTCTCATACGAGTCGCGTCGTATTTCTTCCAACTCCTGCAATTGGATCAATCGTTTTTCACCTGCAACTTTCAAATCATAATTTAATTTCCTTATAGCCCAATAAGCACGATGTTCCAATTCAACAGGAAGATGACATGATTTACCATAGACTAATCTATACGGTGACATGCCCAAAGGGGTCTTAAATGCCGTTCTATAGGCCCACAATGCATCATCTAACTTCTGAGACCAATCTTTCCTAGAGGTACTAACAGTTTTCTCAAGAATAGATTTAAGTTCACGGTTGGAAACCTCTACTTGTCCACTAGTTTGAGGGTGGTAAGTGGTTCCGGTTTTGAAGTGACAACCATATTTACCTAACAAGGCCTTAAATTGATGATTTTGGAAGTGAACTCCATTATCAGAAATTATGACCCTAGGGACGCCAAATCTAGAAAATAAATTTTTCACAAACTTAACGACACTATTAGCCGTGTTATTAGGTAATGCAATTGCCTCAACCCATTTAGACACATAATCTACAGCCACTAAAATGTACATGTTACCGTAAGATGGAGGGAAAGGTCCCATGAAGTCCAATCCCCATACATCGAAAAGCTCCACTTCGAGGATACTGTTCTGTGGCATCTCATGTCTCTTACCAATGTTCCCCACTCGCTGGCATCTATCACAGGTGAGAACAAAGCTTCTAGCATCCTTGAACAAGGTCGGCCAATAAAATCCGCATTGAAGCACCTTCGCAGCTGTTTTGTCGGCTCCATGATGACCTCCATAAGGCGACGAGTGACAGTCAAAGAGGATTTTAACCATTTCTTCCTCAGGTATGCATCGCCTCACTATGCCATCCGCACACCTTCTGAATAGAAGGGGTTCATCCCAAAAATAATGCTTGACCTCGGACATGAATCGCTTTTTCTGGTGAAAATTGTAATCCTGTGGGACAATATTAGACACCAAAAAATTAACAATGTCAGCAAACCAAGGTATTGTGTCAGAACTAATCGCCCACAACTTTTCATCAGGGAACTCTTCATTGATGGATTCATCATGGTTCTCCTTTACATGTTCCAGTCTAGATAAGTGGTCGGCAACTAAGTTCTCATTGCCTTTCTTATCTCGGATGTCCAAGTCAAACTCCTGTAATAACAAAATCCACCTTATCAATCTAGGCTTGGCATCCTTTTTAAGGAATAGATACTTGATGGCTGCGTGATCTGTGTAAACAATAACTTTCGAACCTACAAGGTAAGGACGAAATTTATCAAGTGCATAAACCACAGCTAAAAATTCCTTTTCAGTGATGGCATAATTCAATTGAGCATCATTCAACACTTTGCTCGCATAATATACAACATGCAAGTTTTTACCTTTCCTTTGTCCTAACACAGCACCTAATGCAAAATCACTTGCATCACACATAAGTTCAAAAGGTAAACTCCAATCCGGAGAAACAATAATAGGAGCAGAAATCAAAGCTTGCTTAAGAGTGTTAAATGCAGCTAGACATGCATCATCAAAAGTAAAAGGAACATCTTTAACTAAAAGATTGCATAATGGTTTAGCAATTTTCGCAAAATCTTTAATAAACCTCCTGTAGAAACCTGCATGCCCTAAGAAACTCCTTACCGCTTTCACCGAAGAAGGTGGAGGCAATTTTTCAATTACCTCAACTTTTGCCTTATCAACCTCTATTCCTTGAGTTGAGATTTTATGGCCTAAAACAATGCCCTCTGAAACCATAAAGTGGCATTTTTCCCAGTTAAGTACTAAGTTTGTTTCCTCACATCTCTGTAAAACTTTTTCAAGGTTAGCTAAGCAAGAATCAAATGAAGAACCAAACACAGAAAAATCGTCCATAAAAATCTCAATAATCTCTTCGACCATATCAGAGAAAATGGCCATCATACACCTCTGAAACGTAGCAGGTGCATTACAAAGACCAAAAGGCATTCTCCTATAGGCAAAAGTGCCATAGGGGCAAGTAAATGTGGTCTTTTCCTGGTCTTCAGGAGCAATTGGGATTTGAAAATACCCAGAATAGCCATCTAAGAAACAATAGTATGCATAGCCGGCTAAACGCTCTAACATTTGGTCAACAAAAGGTAAAGGAAAATGATCCTTACGTGTAGCCTCATTTAACTTCCTATAATCTATGCATACCCTCCAACCAGTGACGGTCCTAGTTGGGATTAGTTCATTTTTCTCATTATGAACTGCAGTCATGCCACCCTTTTTGGGTACAACTTGCACAGGGCTTACCCAAGAACTATCAGAAATAGGATAGATAATACCTGCATCAATGAGCTTAAGTACCTCAGTGCGCACAACTTCTTTCATATTGGGGTTGAGCCGCCTTTGATTTTCAACCTTTGGAGTATGATTCTCCTCCAACAAGATCTTGTGCATACACACCGATGGATTGATTCCCTTTAGATCGGCTATTGACCATCCAATAGCGGATTTCCTTGCTCTCAACACCCTCAACAGCTTCTCTTCCTGCACAGAGCTCAAACTAGACGACACAATTACAGGATAAGCGTTATCATTACCCAGATAAACATATTTTAAATGAGATGGCAATGGTTTAAGTTCCACTTGCGGCGGCTTTTCAGTAGAAGGTGTTGGTCGTGGTTTGCCTGGCCCTAGTTCCTCATATTCTTTGATATGTCTAGGCATACGACCCTGACCTTCTAACCTGATAGCACAATCAACAATTTTCTCATCAAAATCACTCTCATTCAAATTCAATGCAATGCACGCTTCTAAGGGTTCCTTGAATAATTGCCTAAGAAAGTCATGTTGATAAAGGGAATCAAGTGTGTCTATTCTAAAGCATGAGTCATCAAAAGACGGAAATTTGACTGACTTAGAAAAAGTAAATTCCTCTCTCTCTTTACCAACTCTAAAAATCAATTTTCCTAATGGCATGTCAATCAACACTCCACCAGTTAACAAGAAAGGTCTACCAAGAATGAGAGAAACATCCATCTCATCCTCCATATCCAATACAAGGAAGTCAGCAGGAAAGTAAAATTTACCGACTTTAACAAGAAGATCCTCTACTAATCCAAGTGGATATTTTACTGAACGGTCTGCAAGTTGTAGGGATACTGTAGTCGGTTTCAACTCCGCTATGCCCAATTTCCTGAAAAGAGTTAAAGGCATTAGGTTTATACTAGCACCAAGATCACATAAGCATTTTTCAATGCTAATATCACCAATAGAACATAAGATAGAAAAACTCCCTGGATCATTCAACTTCGGGGGTAGCTTCCTTTGAAGAATAGCACTACACTCCTCATTCAAGGGAACAGTAGCATATTCCTCAAGTTTCTTCTTGTTAGATACTATCTCCTTGATGTATTTGGCATAAGATGGCATCTTAGCAAGCGCTTCAGCAAAGGGTATGTTAATCTGCAATTTCTTAAAAATTTCTAAAAATCTTTGGAAATTATGATCCTGATTCTTTTTCTGTAACCTTTGTGGATATGGAATCGGAGGCACATAAGGTTTCACAGAAGAAAAATCAGGTTCATCGTTTTTAGGCTCATTGTTGTCAGAAGCTTTATCATTATCACCCTTGCCTATTTCTACCCGTTTTTCATCCTCACTCTCGTCTTCCTGTCTGACAGTTTTTTCTTTCACAACCTCATCTATCACCCTACCATTTCTTAAAGTTATAGACATAACTCCATCTTTAGGGTTTACTTCAGTGTTACTAGGAAACTTACCTTGGCCTCTATCCGCAAGTGATTTTGCCAATTGACCCATTTGCATCTCCAAATTGTGAATTGAAGCTTGATTTGACTGTGCAACTTGGTCAATCTTGGCATCCATCTTCTTCATCAAAGCTTCTTGTCCCGTAATAAAATTTGAGAGTAAATCCTCCAATTGAGGTTTCTTTTCTGGAACAAAAGCTGGACGTTGTTGCGACATCACAGGATACTGGGATTGCTGAAATCCAGGTGGTCCTCCAGGTCGAGCATTACCCGATTCTCTCCATGAAAAATTTGGGTGATTTTTCCACCCCGGATTATAAGTATTCGAGAATGGGTCATTTCTCTTTAGTGGCATTTGCCTCCCCATGTTGGCTCCCATGTAGTTTACCTCTTCAGCTGATTGGTTTACTAAAGCTGCATTTGAACAAAAATTTTCGTTATGTCCAAATGAACCACAATAAGCACAAATTTCATTTGAAACGGTATCACGGGTTAGAATCATGTCCATTTTCTTGGACAATGCTGCCACTTGCTGTGCCACATCGGGTTGTGCAGGTTGTGCAGTCACTTCATGCACAGTAACTCTCTTTCCCCGGTAAGATTTTTGGCGGGTGTTGAAAGCTACTTTTTCAAATATTGCCTGCATCTCTTCACCTGTCTTATCACCTGTATACCCATCTGCAGCATGATCTACCAAAGACTGACAATTGGGGGTTAAACCATCATAGAAAAATTGCGTTAATAAAAGCACAGGAAACTGATGGTGTGGGCACTGGTTTAAGAGACCTTGAAAGCGTTCCCAAGCCTCATGGAACAATTCCCCATCCCTTTGGACAAAATTGTGAATCTTGTCCCTATACTCCATGGTCCTTTGAGATGAATAAAATTTATACATAAAAGCATCATAAATGTCATCCCATGTAGTAAAAGATCCATTCGGCAAATTTATTAACCATTGCCTAGCTTCCCCCTTCATACAATACGAAAAACACCTCATCCTAAGTTCCATTTCAGATAAGTTATTCAAAGGAAGAGTTTGTACCGTACTGTAGAATTCCTTCATGAACCCCAAAGCATCCTCACTTCCCAACCCATGATAGGCAGGAAGCATGTGCAAGTGGATGTTTTTGAGCTCATAATTTCTAGCTGCTTCAGTTAACCTTATACAAGATGGATTCGCGGCTATCACCGGTTTCTGAATATCCTTCAGGCGAGATGGTTGAGCCATTGCCTCTTGTCGTGGTTTCTCCTCTTGATTTGGTTGTTCTTCTTGTCGCCTTCTAGCTCTGTTTTTCCTGCAAGTACGTTCAATTTCAGGATCAATAGGAATTAAGTCAAAAGTACTACTTAAACTTTTAGACCGTCTTAATTGCATAAAGACCCGAAAAATCAAGTTGGAAGAGGAGTCTAATAAAAATAAAAATAAAATATATTACAAAACTGAAATTAATCAAAATAGCAATTAAATTAGCCTCCCCGGCAACGGCGCCAAAAACTTGACCGGGCTAAATACGCAAGTGCACGTAGTCGATCAGAGTAATAAATCTGGAGTATTCCAGAGTCGAACCCAAAGGAGGAAATAGACTGCTATTCTAATTAATTCTAGTTTGAAAGCAATAATCTGGGGTTTTGTGTTAACTAATATCTAATAAAGCAATAATTAAGAAGATTGGATCAATGAGAAAAACACTAGGGATTCGGGGTTCACCTAATTGGGGAAATTAACCGTATTATCATCATGTTATCAACAAAAGTTACAATGGCAATTGTTCCTAAGATACCTTAACACTCCGTCGAGCTATTAAGTTGTGCCTAATTAACTGTGATTATCCGTCGATTTCTCACTAATTAATCAAACCCTTTAATCTACACTTTAAGCCATCACAATTAAATCTAACTATGTCTAGTCTAGGTTTAATCGTGTCTATCTTCTTAGTTCCGAATTCATATTTCACCTGTCAGTTCATCATATAAATTCTATAATTAAATCATGCACTCGCGAAATACACAATTCATCAATTAAATTAAAGAAGATAGATGTAAACAAGAAAAATAATTCCTTAGAATTAAAGTCAAATATCCAACATGATGAATCAACAATTAATTACCCCAAACTAGGTTACATCCCTAACCCTAGTTTGGGGATTTAGCTACTCATAACCATGTTCGAAACCATAGAAAATAAATAAACTAAGTTCCATAAAAATAAGTAAGAAGGAAGGAAAAACTCTTAGAAAGATCGTAAAGAATTCCGTCGAATCCGGTAGAAGACTCCGTCAAGTTGTAACCTTGCTCCTCCAAAATAATACGTTCAAGTCTTTCTCAGAGAATACGGCTAAAACTCAAGAACAATAATAAAATATCTCCCCCCTATACTAAAAATTACTCTCCTTATATATTCAGTCTTGGAGAGGAAACCTAAAAAGAAATAATAAACCTACTCTAATTAGGATACTAAAAGATAAATTCTAATTGAGAAATAATAAAATTTAAAAGACAAGTCATAGCTCCAATCTCCTTGCAAAACCCGTAGGTCTCCTTTGGCCCATTTGTAAAGCAGGCCCAAGTGTCAATTTCAACTCCCTTTCTTCAATTTCAGCTCCCCATAAGGCATGGTCATGCCTTAAGACAACTTCTGCACTGTTTTTGCCCCAATTTGCTCCATTTTTCATCAGTTTTGGACTCCAAAGTCCTAACCTGAAATATCATGAAAAGAGATGTAAAATCCACCCAAATAAACAAGAATTAAACATTTAAAGCTCAAAATATAAGGTGGGATAAGTGCATAAAACACACTTATCATCGATAAGCTTGAATGATCTTGACTCTGGAGACGAATATAAAGAGTTCGGTGGGGAGGAGACAGTTAAGCCGCCGGCTATTGAAAAGCTGAAAATCTGATAGGTCCAGAATGTGACCCGAAGTGGGGTATATCAACCAGCAGACCAAGTGAAGGATAAGGCCCCGATGGCTGGATCCGGCAGCATGTCAGCACCGGAAGGAGTTGAGAAAGAGGACTTAGTTATTTCCCAGTTAAAAAAGACTCCGGCACAAGCCAGTTTATGGCATCTGCTGTTGACTTCTAAGAAGCATAGGGTGGCCTTAGTGAAGAAGTTGTCGGAGATCGAAGTCTCTCCTATTGCTTCCCTAGAGGCCATGTGCTGTCTGTTGGATAAGATCCATTTTGGGTCTCCTGACATTATCTTCTCTGAGAAAGATCTGCTTGGTGAGGGGAAGGCTCACAATAAGGCCCTTTACATCAGGGCCCATGTGATGGATAAGGTGATGCCGTGTGTAATGGTGGACGATGGCTCAGCGTTGAATTTATGTCCACTGAAGATGCTGCCATGTTTGGGCCTGAATGAAGATTTTCTGAAAAAGTCCTTAACAGTAATCCGAGCATATGACGACTCCAAGAGAACAGTGATAGGGACTTTTGAAACTGAAGTAGAGGTTGGGCCAGTCAAGTCAATGGTCGTTTTCATGGTGATAGATATCCCAGTCACCTTCTCCCTATTGTTAGGAAGGCCATGGTTCCACCCTTTAGGAGGTGTCCCTTCTACCTTGCACCAGAAAATTAAGTTCTCGATAAATGGTGAGATTGTGACTGTTGAGGCGGATGCCCAATCAATGATTACTGTTGTGAATGAAGGAGTTATACCATTTGGCGAGTTCCAAGTCACCGTGATCGAGGAAGAAGAAGTTATATATGCCCCAATGGTCATTTATGAAAATTATATGCCAGAGTGGCTATCCCGGTACTTGCACAAATAGAATTTTATCCCGGGCATGGGACTTGGAATCAGCCTGCAAGGGGTACCTGAGTTTAACTTCGACTTAGGAGAGCCAAAGCAGTTTGGCCTTGGGTATATGGAGGAGACCATCTGATCAGAAGAACCCAAGAAGGGGCAAGAATGGCAAGCTTATGATGAAGCCATTTCTAAAGGCAGGTGAAGGGCTATACAATGGCCAAGCTGAACTAGTAAGGGTCAGAAATGTTGAATTCCCCGGCTTTGAAATATTTACTGATGTTTTAGACTTTGAGAAAAGCCGGGAGGAACCAGTCACCCCTATGTTGGTAGAAGAGGTAGCTTCTAAGTCTGTTGTTCTGCAAAGTGAGCCGCCCGAAGTGATAGCAAAAGTAGTGGAGGTGGCAGAAGAGAAAAATAAAGAAAAAGCCTGTAACGGAGCAGTAGAAGTAATCTCAGGTGCATTGACTGTTGCCTTAAGCAAGGCATTTAGGAAGTCCAAGGAAGGGTTCGGTGAGGAGCTGATGGCCAAGGTAAACTTGGATTCTGTGGTTGCCGAGATAGCCAAGATCATGGAAAAGGCCAAGGCACAGATGACTAAAAATGAAGACATCACTGTTGTCGCTGAGAAAGAGGCCAAGCTGGCTGCAAACCTAAATGATGCTCTGAAGATGGAAGTGGAAGTTGAAGAAATGCAAGGCCCTCCACCTGTGGAGGATGAAAATGATATTGTTGTATCTATTTCGTCCATTTTCAATGTGAATGATGTACTTTATGACAAGTTTAATGCAATGAAATCTCAGTTTGCTTACTTGTGTGATGTTTATCCTGATAATTCTGTGCATGCATTTGAATCACCATCAAGCATATTTAGCATACATGACACTGCATTGCATGAAATCAACATAAGTACAGGTGAAAATCCCAAAATGGTCTTCATTTCACACGAGCTAAAACCCGAAGAAGAGAGAGAATTAACAAGAATATTGCAAAAACATGTTAAAGCTTTCGCTTGGTCATATGAAGACATGTCGGGTGTAGACACAGAAATAGCGGTGCACAAGATTCCAACGGACCCTAAGTTTAGGCCAGTAAAGCAGAAGCTGAGAAGGTTGAGACCGGAATGGGCTACACTGGTGAAAGAGGAGGTGGCTAAGCAGATAGATGCCAAGTTTCTCGAAGTGGTAGAATGCACAGAATGGCTAGCTGATATTGTCCCAGTACTTAAGAAAGATGGAAGGGTCAGAGTATGTGTTGACTACCGGTACCTGAATAAGGCATGCCCAAAAGATAATTTCCCACTGCCTCACATTGATGTCCTGGTTGATAGTGCAGTGAAAGCAGTAATGTATTCCTTTATGGATGGCTTTTTGGGGTACAACTAGATCCTAATGGATGTGATTGATAAGGTGAAGACATCGTTCATCATAGAGTGGGGTACTTTCTGCTACAGAGTA
The DNA here is from genome assembly GCA_039660915.1 of Euphorbia tirucalli. Classification (NCBI taxonomy): domain Eukaryota; kingdom Viridiplantae; phylum Streptophyta; class Magnoliopsida; order Malpighiales; family Euphorbiaceae; genus Euphorbia; species Euphorbia tirucalli. The sequence goes on from CM077639.1 coordinate 66,031,358, forward strand.
ATGCCTTTCAGGTTGAAGTATGTTGGAGTCACTTACCAAAGAGCTGTCACAACTCTCCTGCATGATATGATCCACAAGGAAGTCGAAGTGTATGTCGATGATATGCTGGTTAAATCAATGACCCGGGAGGAACATCCTGTTATCCTGGATAGATTTCTCACTCGCATCGGAGAATATAACTTGCGTCTCAACCCCAAGAAGTGTATATTTGGGGTCACATTAGGACAGCTATTGGGCCATGCAGTCAGCTAGAGGGGAATAGAAATGGACCTTGATAAGATCAAGGCCATTCGAGATATGCCAGCTCCAAAGACAAAAAAAGAGGTCCGGTCATTTTTAGGCTCCTTACAATACGTCAGTCGCTTCATAGCATGGTTGACTTCCACCTGTGAGCCAATTTTCAAGCTGTTAAAGAAAGATGAGCCGATTGTGTGGGATGATAGATGTCAATTGGCATTCGAGAAAATCAAGGCTTATCTAGTAAACCCGCCAGTTTTGAGTCCACTAATTCCAGGAAGGCCTTTAATCTTATATTTGGCCGTTGAAGATTCCTCTGTAGGGGCAATGTTGGCATAGGAACAAGATGACAGAAAAGAGTATCCCATTTACTACCTTAGTAAGAAGATGCTAGAGTATGAAACCAAATATACACTGGTGGAGAAGACGTGTATGGCAATGATCTGGCTAACCAAGAAGTTGCGCCATTACTTCCAGTCATACAAAGTGCAAGCTATCGCCAAAGTGGATCCAATGAAGTATCTTTGTAAAGCACCAGTATTGGTTGGGAAGTTGTCCAGGTGGCTGTTACTCTTATCCGAGTTCGATATCTAGTAAATCACTAAGAAGACCATTAAAGGGTGAGCCGTAGCAGAGTTTCTGGCAAATCAACCGCTGGAGTCAGATTACACGGAAAATTTGGAGTTCCCAAATGAACAATTAGCCATGGTGGAAGTAAAAATGTGGGTTATATGGTTCGATGGTGCCGTGAACAGAAAAGGTGCTGGAATCGAGGTACTCATAGCAACGACGGACGGTGAAATCATTCGTCTGTCGAAGAGATTGATTTTTCCCATAACCAATAATGGGGTAGGGTATGAGGCATGCCTATTCGGGATGGAAGCTCTGCTGACTCTAGGGGAAAATGAAGTCTTGATTGTTAGAGATTCACTTCTAGTGATTAGGCAAGCTCAAGGTGAATGGGATCTGAAAGAAGAAGCCTTACGGCCTTACTTGGAACTGCTACAGTACAGAAAAGAGCTTTTCAGCCAATATGAATTCAGACATGTCCCTAGAGATGAAAACAAGATGGCTGATGTGCTAGCAACACTGTCTTCTATGTGGGAAAATCCAGAAGAAACTCAAGTACAGCCACTGGTGATAACAAATTTCAAACAACCCTGCTTTGAAGTGCACGAAGTAATGGAGTTAACAGCTAAAGAGAAGCCATGGTTCTTTGACATCTACCAGTATGTGAAGGAAGGAAAATACCCAGAGGGAGCCAGTGCTGTTGATAAGGTGTCATTAAGAAAGCTAGCCAATCAGTTCAGAATCTTCAAAGACAAGTTATACAAGAGAATGGTGAATGGTGTCCTCCTAAGATGTCTGATAGAACAGGAGGTAGAAATAGCGATGCAGCAAGTACACGCAGGATTCGGTGGCCCACACATGAACGGACTCTCTATGGCCAAGAGGATAATAATACAATGATACTTCTGGATGACTATGCAGGCTGATTGTATAAGGAAAGTGAAGAGATGTCACGAGTGTCAGATTTATGCTGATATCAGTCATCTTCCACCACTTGAGCTACAGAATCTGGCATCCCCTTGGCCATTTTTAGCATGGGGGATAGATATGATCGGTAAAATTCATCCTGCAGCGTCTAATGGACACATGTTTATAGTCGTGGCAGTTGATTACTTTTCAAAATGGGTAGAAGCAGAATCCTTTGCCAGTGTAACAGCCAAGCAGATGGTCAAGTTCAGTCAGAAGAACATCTTTGCTCTATATGGAATTCCCCATCATATAGTGACTGACAATGGAGTATAGTTTCAAGGGGCAATAGCTGAGCTGCTTGCAGAACATGGCATTGAGCACCATAAGTCTTCTCCATACAGACCCCAAGCTAACGGTGCAGTGGAAGCAGCTAATAAGGTGATAAAGAAGATATTATCGAAAATGGTAACCACTTACAGAGATTGGGCAGACAAACTCCCATATGCTCTTTGGGGTTACAGAACCAGTGTCAGAAGACCGACAGGAGAAACTCCCTATGCTTTGGTATATGGTGTGGAAGTAGTGTTACCAGTGGATATAAAGCTCAAGTCACTTAGAGACACCTTGGAAGCTCAGTTACCAGAGACTGAATGGGTTCAATCCAGGTACGAGCAGTTGACGGTGCTAGATGAAAAGCGGTTGAAAGCACTGGATCATCTGCAGATGTACCAACGTATAATGGCCAGGGCCTATAATCGGAATGTGAAATACCCTAGGCGGCAGCTGAAAGCAGGGGATTTGGTTCTGAAACAATTAAGGCCTTCAAATGTCGATGTTCGGGGAAACTTCAGACCCAACTGGGAAGGGCCCTATGTTATGAAGAAAGTGCTATCAAAAGGCTGTGTTAGCATCATGGACATGGATGGAAATGAGTTCACCAATCCTGTCAACCAAGATCACTTGAATCTTTATCATGTGTAAAAAAAAGGTCTGCTAGGTTGAAAACTCGAAAAGAGTGGCCTAGGCAAAAATTAAGACACGAAAGAAAATGATGAGTCAGAAAATCTGGAAGGGACGACTGGTGACGGATTCTGGTTCTGTGTGGAATGTATACCATCTAGGGAATTAATCTTTTCAAATGTACTCGTTTTGATTTCTTCAATAAAGTGAAATGTTTGTTTAAATATATTTGCATGGTTATGACGAAATGTATAAACAAAGTTACCTTGTTTAAACATCCACTTAAAGAAAGCACTTTGCATTTAACTAGTCAAACATATCACGTTATTTAACAATGAAAATGTGCTAAATACATACAATATGAAATCTTTTATCGTCCTCTAAATCCAATTCAGCTTTCTGAAGAGCGACAGTGGTTGTCTAAGAACTTGCCATTTCGATCGGTCTTTGTTAAAAAAAAAAAGCTCGCTGGGGTGAAAAGCGGAAAGGCACCCCAGGTAAAAATTAGGGCAGCTCACTGGGGTGAAAGCCGAAAAGGCACCTCAGGCAAAAATTAGAGCAGCTCGCTGGGCTGAAAACTAGCATTGGGCAACCTAGGAAAAATTTAGAGCATTTCCAGATTCATAAATTACAGGAGTGAGAAGCCAAGTCTTTCCATCATCTCCCCAGCAGGATTCTCTACATCATCTCCCCAGTGGAACATTTACAAAGGTCACTATGATCTTTTTCCCCAGTATCATCATGCATTCCTAGCAATTATCCCGTTTCCCCAGCACTCCTCACATATACCTTCAATAGGGGAAAGCCTTACGCAAATAATGTCTTCCACCAGCCAGGGGCAAAACATGCCTTCCCCAGCAGAAAGGAGAAATATCAATCTGGCACAAACAATGAGAAATACGTTACCTAATCTCCATGTGCATACGTAGCATGCATACATAGCATACAAAAATCATTCATCCCCAGCTAGTCTTCATTCATGATCGAAGGGGCAAAAATTTTTGTTCAAAATCTCTCGATCAAGGAATGAAGACTTGCCATTTCAAATGTAGGAACTCATCATCCACAGCTTCACATCTCCAGCAGATCTGCCTAGGGTAATGTAAACCCGGTATCGGCCCAGATCGGCTCCATCTTCAAGTCTCCAGTAGATCCAACTCGGGCAATGTAAACCCGATATCAGCCCAGATCGGCTCCATCTTCAAGTCTCCAGTAGATCTGCCTCGGGTAATGTAAACCCGGTATCGGCCCAGATTGGCTCCATCTTTAAATCTCCAGCAGATCCACCTCGGGTAACATAAACCCGGCATCGGTCCAGATCAGCTTCATTCCACATCCCCAGCAGATCCACCTCAGTTAACATAAACCCGGCATCGGTCCAGATCGGCTTCATTCTAGATCCACCTTCCACCTTCCTTGCCTCGGGTAACCTAAACCTGGTATCGGCTTATTTCATCTCCTTCCTTTACCTTGGATAACCTAAACCCGGTATCGGCTTATCCGCCTTCCACTTTCCTTGCCTTGGGTAACGTAAACCGGGTATCGGCTTATTTCATCTCCTTCCTTTGCCTCGGGTAACCTAAACCCGGTATCGGCTTATCCCTTTTCCACATTCCTTTGCCTCAGGTAACCTAAACTCGGTATCGGCTTATCCTCCTTCCACCTTCCTTTGCCTCGGGTAACCTAAACCCGGTATCGGCTTATCCACCTTCCACATTCCTTGTCTCGGGTAACCTAAACCTGGTATCAGCTTATTCGCCTTCCACCTTTCTTGCCTCGGGTAACCTAGACCCGATATCGGCTTATTTCTCCACCATCTTTGCCTCGGGTAACCTAGACCTGATATCGGCTTATTTCTTCCCCAGCTTCGTCTCAGGTAACCTAGACCCGGTATCGGCTTATTTCAACTGTGGTTTCTTTCTTGTGTTTGCGATGCTTTGATTCGCGCTCTCAAATTCATCATCTCAGGTATTTTAAATCTGGATCCGGATGTCTAATTGATCAAGCGAGGGGCAGTTGTAAGTGCCGAAATTTTTCAGACTAAAAAAAAAAGAGCACGTGTCACACGACTAATTATAGTCATGCGAGCAGATACAGCAGCCCATACCTATGGAGTAGAAAAATGAGGAAGAGAAGGAAGAGCATTAAATGCTCATCTTTGGCAGCAAGAAATCAGGGATAAGGGAAGAAAGAAAGGAGGATTGGGGGGACTTTTGAAAAATCAGAGAGAATTAGAGAGAGAATTGAAGAAAAAGGGAAGAAAAAGGATATCTCAACTTCAAGCAACTTTTTCTCTTCTTTTTCTTTTTTAATTCTTGAGTGTTTGGACTAAAAATCTATTAGAAGTCCTAGGTTGATAATTTGACTCTCTAAACTCGATTAATTCCGGACTAAAAACTCTCAGAATCCTTGACATTTTGGAGATTTTGGACCCAACTCTTCAAATCTCAACTCAAAGGAAATGGAGCATTTTGAAGTGGATTGGAGCGTTTCCAGGGGTTCATTCCTATAGTGGATCAGCGCCAAAGAGGTAAACGTACTTCAATCCCTCATTTTCTTGAGCTTTCTGGGTGATTTGGTGTGATTTTGTGCATATAAGTTCATTTTTTCGAACCTGCTATTTTTGAAATCAAGAATAGTCGTACGATCGTTCTTGAGTTGAAGAACAGTCGTATGACTGTAATTATAGTCGTACAAGTGTTCTTTATTTTCCTCCAAGTTTTCAGTTTCTTTTGAATAATTTTGGCGAAATCCTGCATCTGGGCAACTTACAGTCGCACGACTGTAATCTCCATCCGGAAGCGGAATTTCCATTTTAATCCATAAAAATTCTTAAAAACCCATAAAAATTCACAAAATTAGAAAATTATCAAAATGAATTTTGTTGTGTGTATTCATGACCCTAGATTTAATTTTCAGTATAATTGCATTAAGAACAATACAACGACGGAGACCCGATTCTCCCGAAAACCGACCCACCTCACATGTTAAATTAAATTAAACCTGAAAATAAACGTTTTCAAAAATGATTTTCTCACAAAACCAAAATATAGGGACGTTTCAAAATGTTTTCCCGGTCTAATCGGACCGACTAGCCGAGCCGACCCTGTTATCTCCCTAGTTGCATGTTCCCGAATCCTTAAAATCCCATTCTATCCTATTTGTGGTGTGCCGTAAATTGTGCTAACTCTCTGTTTTGTAGTTTTTAATTTCTTTTATTTTTATTTTTGATGTAATTTGATAGATTAATTCGTGTATCTAGGCAATTGTAAATTTCTAGATAAATCGTTTATTTTAGGCGTTTGTAAAGTGAGGTTGAGATTTTTTATTTTTATTCGATCGGGTTGTAATAACTTAATTAATTTTTCTACCGCTTTATTATTATTTATGTATGTGCGCCGCACGCTTTTTATTTAATAAAATTGACTTTAGAATTATGAAATACCATACTTGAACATTGGCCAATTTTTATTTTGTTTAGACACGAAATAGGGGACTTGTTCGGACCTAGATCTCTGGATAGTGTGGTAGCTGTTCGTCCGGTTCAGCTACACTGAAATTTCCCGGTTGAGCTGAGCCGGGTGGCGACTTCTACACTATTCATCGAGACTTAGGTCTCGGTTTTTTTATGCAAATAATCTAATTTTCTGAAATTGAATTTCTATTCTAAAAACCCCACGTGAGGGAGGGGTTTGCCCGAAATCGAGGCGCCCCTTCTGAAAGGGAGTTCGCGTTACGTCGAAAATGTCGTCCGCTCAGAATACCAATCTAGAATCACTAAGTATCCGGACCCTTTCTGGTCCAATTTCATTAATCAAGTCTAACCCTTTTATCATGGCTTCGTATTCTGCTGCATTATTGGTAGTGGGGAAATCCAACTTGACTGCATAGTGTAATCATATTAGGTTCGATCCTCGGATGTATATTCCGGCTCCCGCTCCTTCTTGTGAGGATGCCCCATCTATGAAAAAGTCTCATTCTTTTGAAGGTGGCGTAGATTCTGGTTCTAAACCGGTGAATTCTGCTATGAAGTAGACTTGAGCTTTCAATGCATGACTTGGCTCGAAGCGAATGTCAAATTCTCCCAGGCGTATTACCCATTCGGCTAGTCTTTCGAGCGTCTCTGGTCTTTGTAGCACCTTTTTTAGCAGGAATCCGGTTCTAACAATGATTGTATTGTTGGGATTCGTCATCGGAAAAATAACGTGGCGCAGTGGAATTTACACCATTAAAATTTCCTAGAATCCACCTATCGTGTCCAATTATCATTGATTAGAATCAAAACAAATTTGAATTAAGAGAGATTAAACTCACTGGATTCATCTCTTCTAGAGACTGCTGCAAAATCATTTCTTAAAACTGAGATCTCTAAAGTTCGGTGCACGACCAACTATTGAGTGGGAACTGGTGCTAGCTGAAGAGTGAAGGAACGGAGGAATTATTGTTGGAAATTTTGGCTAAGGGGCTGCTGTATTAGGGGCTGAAATTTACAGCTTATTCCTTAGGTTAAGGCTGATTTTTCCACTTAAGTGTGTCTTATATAGGCCTTCTATAATTAGGTTTTTATTTAGGTTAATTAAAACCCAAGCCTATTAGGATTTAGATTACATACCTTATACCAAAAGGATTATACTATATAATTTAATTCCATTTGGCTAATTTAATTACCCCTAAATAAAATTAAATCACACTTACGAAATACAATACATGTATTTTATTTTCCTACTTAGGAAAATAATTTAATTAATTGTTTAATTTATGTAATTCAATTAATTAATTAATTACATTATGCAAACTTATTAATTAAATTAAATTAAGTCGATGTTAATTAATTACCTTGACATAGAATGTCAACTAATTAATTAACGCATTCCTTCCAATGTATATTATATGTACAATTTCTACAAGTTTCGACTCAGTTGATCTATGTGCATGATCCTATGGGTCTGTCTATATGTTGGTAGTAGGCCCAAGACCCACAGACTGTAAGTGGATTCTAGCAAACCGTTATAGCCCCCAATTAAGACAGAGATGCAGCAGTCTTTAGAAGACACTCACCCTATAGTAATCTCATAGTATCATTTGCCAAAAAATATCGATATGAATAAACAAGAGGTATGATGTCCGTCATCCTCTTTTGCTGTTTATTATATTTCTTGATCTTGAGTTGACTAATTAATCAAATAAGCAACCAACTTATTTAGGTATGGCTATACACTTATCAGTCCCACTCATCAAGTGGCCAGTGACATTATCTCGGTGTTACCCGAGTGGCAATTTCATCACTTCATTATCAATATCAATATGTTCACTAGTCCATCCAATCATACCCGTATTTAGCATCCTTTTACAGACCTGTTAGACATATGTTAAAGTGAACCAGATTCCATATTGATACTATAATGAAATCTGGTTTGAAAACAAAAGAGACCCACTCAAGAAAAATCTATGATGTGACAACCACATGGTTTTTTTGTGCGGATCGATCTAGTCCCATGTCAACGACACGTATCTATATTCATGACTGACTATACAAGTACTATGACTAGTTAAGAACTACCATACAGTCATCGAATATACACGTCTATGGTTTTATTCGTTTCCGCGATTAGAACAGACCTGTGATAGGTTTTATGATTATCAATCATTGAATACAATAATTTGGATGAAAGATGACATGGGTGAGGATGCGTTTTGCCTACTTATTTTTTTATCTATGTATAATTAAAATTGAATCCTGTGGAGCTCATCACAGGATTCAATTTTCTTTTTGTATTTTCTTTTCTTTTTTTATTTCATTTTCTTTAATTTTAAGAAAACAAAAAGATTGAATTTTTTTTCTTCCAATTTTTCTTTTTTTTTTCATTTTTTTATTTTTATATTATCTTTTCCTATTTTTTATGTTTTTATTTTATTTTACTTTCTCTTTTCTTCTTTCATTTTTTCCTCTTTTTATTTTCTTTTTGTTTTTTTCTCTTCCATTTTTTCTTCTTTTTTAAAAATGTCTCTTTTACTTTTTCTTATGGTTGAAAATCAATTTTAACAAAAAATATTCATAGCTACAATTGGTGAGTTTACATATGATTTTAAAAACAATGGTTCCATATAATTGTGCTGATTTAGCAATTGCACCGGAAAATAAGAAAAAGGTACACAAAGTAACGAATAAAAAATTAACTTGATTATTATAAATCAAGTTATTGACTATTTTGAACAAATCTCGAAATTCGAAGCTGCCCGTTATCCAATAAAGACCAATAATTCCTAATAATAAACCAAAATCCCCTACACGATTAGTTACAAATGCTTGTATGCATTTAAATAAATAGTTTCTTTTTTTTTGAATTCCGCTGAAATTTTTTTCAAATTTATTAAAATTTATGTTGGCGTATAAAATTTATCATATAATTAGACATGTTCATGGATCAGGCTCGGATTGAGCATAACAGCTTTTTTCAAAAAAAAATTAGGGTTTGATTTTTTTTTTATACAGGATTGAATTTTCTTTTCTTTTTCCTTTATATTATTTTCTTTAATTTTTCTTTTCAATTATTTTTTATTTTTTCTTATATTTCCTTTTCTACAATTAAAAAAAAAAAGGAATTTTCTTTTCTTTTTATTTTTCTCTCTTTTATTTTCTTTCTTCCTTTTCTTTTTTTTTTCAATTTTATTTATTTTTTCTTTTGTTTTCTTCTATTTTCTTTCTTTTACTTTCACTTTTTTCTTCTATTTTTCTATTTTTTCTTTTTAGTTTTTTTTCCTTTTATATTTTTTTAAATGGCTCTTTTGCCTTTTTTATGGTTGAAAATTAATTTTAACAAAAAATATTTATAAGTACACAAATATAAGCTTACGCATAATTTTAAAAACAACAATTTCAGATCTATTTTTAATGTTTTCTTTTATTATGTATGCATCTAAATAAATTGTTTCTTTTGTAAGAATTTCGCTAAAAAAATTTTCAAATTTATTATGCAATATATATAGAATAAAATTTTTGACATATAAAATTAAAATTATATGAATCGTTGTTCATGCGTCAGACTCGGATCGGACGTAATGAGCTTTTTCCAAAACTCATAAGGGTTAGATTTTTTTTATTCACTGGGTTGTTGGCTGTTGGACTTTTTTTTAAAAAAAAAAATTTCGTCGTTCGACTTGGTCAAAGTATAAACAAATTATTTTCTTGCAGTCTTCTCTTTTCTCAGTTAGTCTTCTTTCTTCCTCAACTCAACAGTCAGGCGTTGGATTTGGTGAATGCATAGACAAAGTTTTTTTTTGCAATCTTCTCTTTTCTCAATCAGTCTTCTTCTTCGTTAGTCACGATTCTCCTCATCCGCTCCTCCTCTTCCGTCTCTCATTTTTTTCCTACAATCTTCTCTTTTTTGAGTGACAGTTCCTGTCATCTACTTCTTCACTTTGAATATTTCATAAATACATATTTTAATCGGAGGCTCAATTCAAACCACCATTACTGATGTTTTTAATTTCTCCCTCGATGGTATTAAAAATCTTTTTTCTTTTACTTCCATTTTTTTCTTCTATTTTTCTTTTTAGTTTTTTTTTCCTTTTACATTTTTTCAAATGGCTTTATAGTTGAAATTTAATTTTAACAAATTAAAATTTAATCCTGTTGGAGCCCACAATAGGGTTCAATTTTCTTTTTCTTTTTCCTTTTTTATTATTTTCTTCAATTTTTCTTTTCAATTATTTTTTATTTTTTCTTATATTTCTTTTCTTCAATTTAAAAGAAAAAAATAATTTCCTTTTATTTTTATTTTTCTCTCTTTTATTTTCTTTCTTCCTTTTTTTTATGTTTTTGTTCAATTTTATTTATTTTTTCTTTTATTTGTTTTCTTCTATTTTTTTTCTTTTACTTTAATTTTTTTCTTCTATTTTTCTGTTTTTTATTTTTAGTTTTTTTTTTCCTTTTACATTTTTTTATAAATGGCTCTTTTGCTTTTTTTATAGTTGAAAATTAATTTTAACAAAATATATTCATAGGTCACAAATATAAGTTTACACATGATTTTAAAAATAATAATTTCATATCTATTTTTAATTTTTTCTTTTATTATATATGCATTTAAATAAATTGTTTCTTTTGTTAGAATTTTACTAAAAAAAATTTCAATTTTATTATTCAAAATGTATAGAATTGAATTTTTGACATATAAAATTTGTTATATGAATCGCTTTTCATACGTCTGGCTTGGGCCAGACGTAATAGGCTTTTTCCAAAATTCATGAGGGTTATTTTTTTTTTAGGGAAATTATCAAAATTACGTTGGGTTTGGGCTTTTGTTTTTAGGCCTACCTTTTCTTATTTACTGAAATACGTTTATTTATTATTTATTTATTTTTTTTACTTTTTCGGGGTCACGCTTTTCTTTTATACGTTTTTCATTTGGTTTGTTTTACTTTCTGTATTCCATCTTTTCTGCTTCGTTGTTTCGTCATTCTTCTTCTTGCTTTTTCTTCGATTCTTCTACTGCGTGATTTTTCTTCGTTTTTTCTACTTTCGGCGTTTATCATTTTCTTCTTGGTTCGTGGGTTTGTTCATCATTTGTATACGGTTCATCATTTTTTTGCGTTCGTTTAGGGTTTTTTTTTTTTGCATGCGGCTGTTTGTTTATTTGTGTGTTTGTTTTGTGATTTTTGTAGTTTTGTTTTTGCAGTGTTATATTTTTCTAAAATGCTGAAGGGTACAAAGAATACTGGGTCTCAGAAGGAAAAAAATGTTAAGAAGCCTCTTGCTGTTTTCAAGGGCAAATCCAGGGAGGATGTTGTTGCTGAAAAGCTTGTGGTAAGTTTTTTTGTGTCATTTATCCTGTATTTTATAGTTTTTGTTATTTTTTCTGTGTTTTTCTGGGTGTGTTTATTTTTCTGTTATTGTAATAGTGTATCGATTGATTAAACATGGTTTATGTTTCTTGTCATACACTGATTATGCATTATACCTTTTGAACCTATTATACATTAGTTATACCTTAGTTATACTTTATTTATACCTTAGTTATACATTAGGTTATACCTTAGTTATACAGTGTTTATACGTTAGTTATACCTTGATTATTCGTTAATTATACCTTAAGATAAATTATTATTCCTTAAGATACACTTATTATAGACTTATTTTACTGTTTTTGCACTGATTATACTTTATTTATACCTTTTTTTATACATTATTATACTAATTATACCTTATACATTAATTATACCTTATTTATACATTAGTATGCACTATTACATTCATTATACATTTAGATAGACTATTATATTGATTATACATTAGTTATACATTTTTTATACCTCACTTATATCTTAAGATACATTATTAGAGTGATTATACCTTAGTTATACCTTAATTATACCATAGTTATACTTTAAGATATACTGTTGTAGTGATTATACCTTAGTTATATCTTAATTATACCTTTTAGATACACTATTACTTTGATTATACCTTTGTTATACATTATTTATACTTTAAGTTGCAGTTTTTCAGTAATTATACGTTAGTTATACCTTAATTACACCTTAAGATGCACTTTTTCAGTAATTATACCTTGGTTATTTTTTAATTTCTAAGGTATAATCAGTGTATAATCAAGTTATACACTGATTATACCTTAGTTATACCTTTTTGATACACTATTACTTTGATTATACCTTTGTTATATCTTATTATACACTGATTATACCATAGTTATACCTTAATTATACATTTTTGATACACTATTACTTTGATTATACGTTGGTTATACCTTGATTATACCTCTTTGATACATTATTACTTTGATTATACCTTTGTTATACATTTTTTATACCTTAAATTGTACTTTTTCAGTAATTATACCTTAGTTATACCTTAACTATACCTTAAGATGCACTTTTTTAGTAATTATACCTTTGTTATTTTTTAATTACTAAGGTATAATTAGTGTATAACCAAGTTATAAACTGATTATACCCTAGTTATACCTTAATTATACCTTTTTGATACACTATTGCTTTGATTATACCTTTGTTATACCTTATTTATACCTTAAGTTGCATTACCTTAACTATATATTAAGATGCACTTTTTTAGTAATTATATCTTAGTTATTTTTTAATTATTAAGGTGTAATCAGTGTATAACCAAGTTATACACTGATTATACCCTAGTTATACCTTAATTATACCTTTTTTATACACTATTACTTTGATTATACCTTTGTTATACCTTATTTATACCTTAAGTTGCACTTTTTCAGTAATTATACCTTATTTATATTGATTACACCTTAGTTATACCTTAAGATACACTGTTATTGTGATTATACCTTAGTTATGCATTCTGATACATTAAGTATACCTTAGTTATACATTGATTATACACTTTTTTTACTGTTTATACCTTAGTTATACCTGAATTATACCTTAGTTATACTGAGTTATACATTAGTTATACCTTAAGATACACTATTATTGTGATTATACCTTAGTTATACATTCTGATACATTAAGTATACCTTAGTTATACATTGATTATACACTATTTTCACTGATTATACCTGAATTATATCTTAGTTATGGATGAAGTCATTGAATGTTTGATGTTGTTGGTATTAGGACTCTACTTACTTTGTAATTGATGAATCTGTAATCTTCAGTCCAAGTTCCATTATGATGGAGTAGAATTGGGATTTCTTGCATATCTCTGTGATCAATTGAATTGCTATGTTTCTTTGCAGTGATCGATTGATTTACTGTGTGTGTTTGGAGAGATCGATCTAGTTGTGCGATCCTGATTTTTGCGTCTCTGATCGATGTTGATGTGTTGTAATTCTTGACGAAACTGATGTTCTGCGATTCTGAGTTTCTTGCGTTAGGGAGGTTTTTGAAAAGGTGCGATTCACGTATTTTAGAGATTTTGGTTTTTTGTTTTGTGATTTATTGCTACAGATTCACGTAAAACAGGAAATTCCTGTTTTAGGTATTTTTGAAATTTTGGAAAGTTTTTAATGTATTTATGCAAACTTTTCCTTTGTAGGTAAAAAAGTTAGATGGTGTCAAAAGGTAAGTATTTGTGTAAAAAACCCTTCTTTTTATTCATTGGGCTATCATCTGTTGGACTTTTTTTAAAAAAAATTTCAATCATTGGATTTGGTCAAAGTATAAACAAATTATTTTCTTGCAGTCTTTTCTTTTCTTAGTTAGTCTTCTTTCTTTCTTAAGTCGGCAGTCAGGCGTTGGATTTGGTGAACGCATGGACAAAGTTTTTTCTTGCAATATTCTCTTTCCTCAATCAATCAAACTTTTTTCATGTAATTTTCTCTTTTCCCTGTGACAGTTCCTCTTATCTACTTCTTCCTTTTAAATATTTCATAAATACATATTTTAAAGGGAAAGTCAATTCAAACCACTATTACTTTGTTTTTAGTTTCTCCCTTAATGATATTAAAAATCATTTTTCTTTTACTTTCATTTTTTTCTTCTGTTTTTCTATTTTTCTTTTTAGTTTTTTTTTTCCTTTTACATTTTTTTCAATGGCTCTTTTGCTTTTTTTGTAATTGAAAATTAATTTTAAACAATTAAATTTGAATCCTGTTAGGGCCCACCATGGAATTGAATTTTCTTTTTCTTTTTCCTTTTTTATTATTTTCTTTAATTTTTTATTTTTTGCTTATATTTCCTTTTCTTCAATTAAACAAAAAAAGAATTTTCTTTTTTTTATTTTTCTCTCTTTTATTTTCTTTCTTCCTTTTCTTTTTTTTTTCAATTTTTTTTTTTTTTATTTGTTTTCTTCTATTTTTTTCTTTTACTTTCACTTTTTTTTCTATTTTTCTTTTTAGTTTTTTTTCCTTTACATTTTTTTAAATGAATCTTTTGCTTTTTCTTATAGTTGAATATTATTTTTAACAAAAAAAAAAAAAAATTCATAAGTACACTAATATAATTTTACGCATGATTTTAAAAATATTAATTTCATATCTATTTTTAATGTTTTCTTTTATTATATATGGATCTAAATAAATAGTTTCTTTTTTCTTTTTCTTTTTTTTGAAAGAATTTCGTTAAAAAAATTTTCAAATTTATTATTCAATATGTATAGAACTGAATTTTTGACATATTAAATTAATATATGAATCGCTGTTCATGGGCCAGGCTTGGACCGGACGTAATGGGTTTTTTTCAAAATTCATGAGGGTTAGATTTTTTTTATTCACTAAGTTGTCAGCTATTGGACATTTTTTAAAAAAATTTCAGCCGTTTGATTTGGTCAAAGTATAAACAAATTTTTTTCTTGCATTCTTTTCTTTCCCCAGTTAGTCTTCTTTCTTCCACAACTTGGTAGTCAGATGTTGGATTTGGTGAACACATGGACAAAGTTTTTTCTTGCAATATTCTGTTTCCTCAATCAGTTTTCTTCTTCGTTAGTCACGATCCTCCTGTTCCGTCTCTCAAACTTTTTTCTCACGATATTCTCTTTTCCAAGTGGCAGTTCCTCTCATCTACTTCTCTCCTTTGAACGTTTCAGAAATACATATTTCAATTGAGGGTTCAATTCAAACCACCATTACTTTTGTTTTTAATTTCTTCTTCAGTGATATTAAAAATTTTGAATAACAATAATAATAAAAATATTGAAAAAAAATCCACTTAGAATAACAAATCCGGACTTTTTCCAAAATCCAGATTTTCTTTCCTTTCTCAACAAAGCGGGGGTTTAAAACTAGTTTATATTAAAATTGAATCCTGTGGGGGTCCACCACAGGATTCAATTTTCTTTCTCTTTTTTTTTTTCCAATTTTTTTTACTTCATTTTCTTTAATTTCAAGACAGTAAAAAGATTGATTTTTTTCTTCCATTTTTTTTTTCATTATTTTTTCCTATTTTTTTTATGTTTTTATTTTCTTTTACTTTCTCTTTTCTTTTTCCATTTTTTTCTCTTTTTGTTTTTTCCTCTTCCATTTTTTAAAATTTTTTAAAAATGTCTCTTTCACTTTTTCTTATAGTTGAAAATCAATTTTAACAAAAAATATTCATAGCTATAATAGGTCAGTTAACATATGATTTTAAAAACAATGGTTTCATATATATTGTTAATATATTTTTTAATCATGTATGCATCTAAATAAATTATTTCTCTTTTATGAATTCTGCTGAAATTTTTTTCAAATTTATTAAAATTTATATTGGCATATAAAATTTATTATATGATTAGACATATTCATGGGTCGGGCTCGGGCCGAGCGTAATAGGTTTTTTTAAAAAAACATTAGGGTTTGATTTTTTTTTATCCATTGGGTAGCTGTTGGATATATTTGTGGAAAATTTCAGCCGTTGGATTTGATCAACGCATGGATAATTTTTTTCCTTGCAATATTTTCTTTTCACAGTTAGTCTCCTTCTTTGTTAGTCACGATTCTCTATATCTGCTCCTCCCGTTCTGTTGCTCAAAATTTTTTCATATAATCTTCTCTTTTCTAAGTGATGGTTCCTTTTATTTATTTCTCCCTTTTGAACATTTTATAAATGTAAGTTTCGATCGTTAGTTTAATTCAAACCATCATTACTTTTGTTTTTAATTTATCCCTTAATGATATTAAAAATCTTCAAAAATAATAATAATAAAAATATTACAAAAAATTCACTTAAAATAATAAAATGCTTAATTTTTCAAAACCTAGGTTTTTTATTTGCTTTCTCGACAAAGCAAGAGTTTAAAACTAGATGTTTATAAAAGAGGAAAAAATAAAAGAAGAACCGCACAAGAGGCGAATATGCCTAGGCACCTTGTGTCTTGATACTCGAAGTCACAATAACCTAGCACATTTTCGCATGTCAAAATCAACGGCCACAAATTTGAATATCTAAACCTAACATGATCCAACTGTTTAAATAACACCTCTCCATATAGAACAATTTTTTATTTTCAAAGAACAATATTAGGGTTCTTGCTTTGTTAATACCATGGTTTTCAGACCCGGATCGGTCATCGAACCGGTGAAGGGATGAATTCATAGTTTTTGGATTAAACTGGAATAAATCAGAATCAAACCAGATTTAATAAATTTATTAAAATATTTTATTTTTATTTATAATATATGAAAATTTGAACATTTTTATTATAATTCTTTAAGTTTAAGCATTTCAGATACAATATATTAATTAAAAAATCTCAATTTATGAAATATAGTTTTATAGTTACAATTAAATGTTAATTTAATTTAAAATAATATAAAAATACAAACTATATTTTATTTTAATTAAAAACACGTCAAAATAATAAATTAAATTTTTAATTCAAATAATTTTTTTTAAAACAGTCTGTTCGAACCAGAAAAATATGTTTGATTCATGGCTTTTTAGTTCTATCTATCTGTCCAACCAAGAAGTGACCGATTATTGATCAGAGTGAAAATCGGATACAAACCGACAGGACTGACCTCTGATTCCGATCAAACCCGGTCAACCTGCCAGTCTGGTCCGGTTTTCACAACAATGGTTGATACTCTTCCTCTCCCCTTGTCCCTCGATTTTCTCTCTCTTTCTTTTTCATTTTCTCGGAAAAATCATAGGGAAAGGTCCTGGTCTCTACTCCGATATTGGCAAAAAAGCCAGAGGTAAAAGATCTACCGGTCTCTTGTTATTCAGTTGATTCGTTGCGTTTAGGAATGTTTACAGTTTGGCTTGTGGATTCATTTTATGTTTCTGACCATTCAACTGAGTTTTTATTGCTTAAATTTCGTAGATCTTCTCTACAAGGATTACCAAGGCGACCACAAATTCACCGTCACTACCTACACTGCTACTGGAGTCGTGAATTTTTTAATTTTTTACTTACGAACATTGTTTTTCACTGCTTGATTACTTGGATGCATAAGAAAATTGAAACAAATTCTTCCATTAGGTCTGATGTTTTATTTGGAAATGGAAAATCATTTTTGAGCTTTCATGGAAGTCTCGACTGCATTATTATTTTGACTTTTGCGTTCTATATGCATGAAAATAGAAAGGAATGCATATTATCTTCCAATTTCCAGAACTATTTCCCAATGTGATTTAGCATATCTGCTGCAGAAACTGTGATTTATATTCCCTTCCAATTTCCTTAGATTTATATTTTATTTACCCTTTCAGTTTGTTTGAGTTCATCTTTCAATTCCCTTTCGACTGTCATCTGTTATTTGTTTTCAAGTGATATATATATATATATATATATATATATATATATATATATATATATATATATATATTTTTTTTTTTTTTCTTCTAATTTTGATGCCTTGGAATTTCATATAGATTATATGCAATGATTCATTCTATTTTGATTGCATCTTATGTTAAATTCTCTTCTGTGCTGGAATTGCATTTACAGTTCGAATCAGAATTACATGCCTTCTTCAATCTTTCTCTCTCTCTTTTTTCCTGGGTTCAGTTTAGTATATGTGTGATGCCTTTTCACTGTTCTTGTTCTCGATGGGTGGACAAGGTTTGAAATTTGGGGGAAAAATGTTTTTTTTTATTGATTTATATTTTTAATTCGACAACCATTGGCAATCCCCAGTAATTTCCAGTTATGCCTGTTGTCTTTACTACATCCTTACATGACTCACAATTGTAACATAGTAATTTCCCGCTTCTGGTCTTGTTTATGTTTTAGGTTTTATCCAGAAGGTTGCATTATCGTACAAAAATCCAGATGCAGTTGGTGGTTTAGAGCAACCCGATAATAATAGTGATTTGTGGGTTATCCATTAATCCACATTTTATTGTATAGCACAAAGGAAATAGTACAAATAGCACATGCAATAGGGTTTTACTGCAAGTCCCACAAATCAAGTTATACTACTACATGAACTGTGATATACTCGTGTTCCTCTCCTGTTTCCAATTGAAGCACTCCTCCGTTTTGGGTGTGTTTTTTTTTTTTTTTCCTAATGCTTAAGAATTTATGGTTTGATTTGTAACAAATTCATACCCATCATATTATTTATTTTCTAATGTATATAATTCTAACTTTTTTGCCGTCCTAGCCAATAATCATAATTTTCAAAATGTATAATAATTTTATGATATGTACGCAGTTAGGATCATTTCTATGAATCACACAATATGTTCCAGTGAAAACAAGTATAATACATCTCATGAAAATGTGGGTAGATGCGAGGAATCTATTAAAATGTGAAAAACCCGACTAAACTGAACCAATCTTGTTTGAATTTGTTCTATCTGTAAAGCTCAGTTCAGTCCGTACTTATAGTCAAGTTGGATCATTGGGTAGCGTATGTACTGAACCAACCATCGCTGTCTCCTAGAGCACTGATCTATCAATAGATAGAGACTTACTTTTAGCTAGTTTTTATTTTATTATTCAAGAACCCTTTAATGGGTAAAAGATAGAGCAACAAAAATTGACATTGATTTTCTCATGGGCTAAGAACGGAAAAATTAAATGCTACAAGAGCCTGCACGATAGTAGTGAAAATCACAAACAACTACAGAACAAGGCTTTGAATTGTAGGATCTGCATTTGAAAGCCTCATAATCCTTTTTTCTGTTTTGAAAGGGTTATAGTAGAATTGGAATACTACTCTTATAAGATCTCTAAATTCCTTTTAGTTTCAAGAAATGGAAACTTAAGTTTTCAAACCACTTTCAATTCGTTTGGTTGAATCCATTTTAAATTGTGTCTGTTTTCTTGGGGAAATTTTAAAGAACAGTACATCCTTTCTCTGTCATCTAACAATTTGTTCTTCTTCTTTTGTTTCTCTCGTAGAGGAGGTTGCAATGGCTGCAGTAATAAAGAAGTTCTTCATTACCTCAATGTTTATGTGGATGGCTCCTATTGCAATCCTTTATGCTTTTAACAATGACTTGATCCCTGGTAAGATTGTCTTATCTTAAATTTATATGATATATGGTTTCATCTTCAAGTTTGCTTGGTTGTCCCACACGAATGGTTTGAAGACACTAATTTCATTGGTGAAAGTTGGCTATGCTTCATACATGGGAATACTATATTTGGTATTGCATTTTTGAATTAAGGTTTCTATTATTAACACAATTTGATAAATAAAATGTCAGTGCATTATGCGAACTATAATAGATTTACTGTGGTCTTTTGTATAACTATTGTGGTATTCTGGATTGATGATCAGCTAATGCATTAAATCCCAACGCTTCAGTAGGTAGGGAAAAAATTGTTCTGGAGAACCATTCTTCTGTTTGATGTATTCATCAATGCATTTTTTACCCTTTAGGCAAGTAGCAGTTTGGTTGCTATTTCTCTTAGCCGTGTTGGAGTACTTCTGCAGAATAAACATATTTAGAAATTTAGTAATGACATATTTCCCTAGTCGAAAGACTCAACTTGTTTCTTACGGAGTTTGTGGGGCACTAATATTATGAAATTGATTGAATGCTCAAAGGAAATCGAACTAGTATGAAATTCTGCATGGGAACTAGCATGATGTCATATCTTTATTGTATGTCAAAATGATATTACATTCTTAGAAAATTGTTTCAGAAACATGAGTTAAGTGAAACAAGGCTGCCTAGGAAAGGGTTTCCTATTAATTAGAATGGATTTTCTCCAGGATAAGGTTGAAGATTTGGTGAGAGAAGAGCCGTGAATGATTTCTTCATCCTGATAATAGAGTTGAGGAAAATTGATCTTGAATGAAAGAAAACCACCACCTGTATCTAACCCTGTGGAAAGATGCCGATTCAACTCATCAATTGTAAGATGTAGATTTGATTGAAGACCAAAGAGGCCCATATCTTTCACTTTCCAGGGAGTTCGAAGGAGTCTCTTTAGTTTGCTGGATAGAAACTGACGTTGTCTATATTTTTGGTAGTCGTATTTTCTTTGAACCGCATTTGCCATTTACTATTTGGACCAAGTTTTTGCCTACTGAATTGAATTATGGAACACAAATTAGCTCTTTCATGGCTAATTTTCTTTTGCATAGAGATGGTCCTTTCTTTTTCTTGGGTGAGCTGGTAATACTTTTGCTTCTTCACAGCTGCAAAAATGTTAAATAGGTTTGTGCCGCTTTAATTCTGTAAATAAGAAGGGAAGATCCGAATTAAGTCAAGAAATTCCTCTGGAATAGATGACATAAGCATATTCTTAAAAAGATGTGCTTGTGATCTGGCTATGGGTCTTTGTGACTCAGTGTCCCCTGAAAACAATACTCCCTCCGTTCCTAAATATATGTCGTTTAAAATTATTCATTAAGACCAATGAAGAATTTATTGAGTTATTAAAACGACTAATTTACCCTTAACAAAATTCTATTTGTTCTTAATTACTATGTGATATTCTTAATTAATATTAAACATCTCTCTTGAAATAAATAAGGGCAAATGTAATATAAAATGTCATATAAAAAGGAACAAACTAAAAAGCCTAAAATGACATTTATTTAAGAACGGAGAGAGTATATTGTTAATTTATAACATAGGGCTTGTAGTAGATAATCAATAATCTCTTAGCCCGAATACCCTACTTGAATAAATCTTCAAACTTTCTTACACTAATATGTTAACTCTACTTAGATGCAACTTCCAGGCAGAAAAGTAGGATTAGAGAACTATCACTGAACATTTAAAAGTTGTTCTTTGTTTTTAGCCCACATACTGACCTTAGACCAAAACAAAAAAAAAAAAAGAGAGAGAGAGTAAGACCGAATGTAATTAGAAAAATTACTGTCCTTTTGTCATATATGAAGAATGACTTTATTGCAAGTTACTTAATGACCCCTCTGTATAGTCTATATATACTCAAATTAACTAGTACTAAAGGAATTAGGAATTTGATGATGAATACCTTTAGAGTGTTCTAGATGCTCTGATTGGACGTTGGGAGGCCAATTTTCCGAATTGTTCTAATACTAGGTCGTTACAGCTTGGAATCAACCTCTTCACATTAGTTTCGGTGAATTCTTGAATTGTTATTCTCTCAGATTTAGTCTTTATATTTAAGGTCTTAATATCTACTCTGCAACTTAGCATATCTTCTACATATTTTGTGGAAGCCATGGCTTTTTT
The DNA here is from genome assembly GCA_039660915.1 of Euphorbia tirucalli. Lineage (NCBI taxonomy): Eukaryota > Viridiplantae > Streptophyta > Magnoliopsida > Malpighiales > Euphorbiaceae > Euphorbia > Euphorbia tirucalli. The sequence goes on from CM077639.1 coordinate 66,053,081, forward strand.
AATTTCTTACAAAAAAATATATAATCACCTGAGAAGTCCCAAAACTGTTGAAATTATGGTATGGTTATAACCTTAAAGATTTTGTTTAAAAGAATTATTGCTTAGGCAACACTTTATCAAGTGTAAAATGAAGAGGAAGTAATTGGAGATACTTGGAAGCCATCTGTGTACCACAAGTTGAATTGTTAATTGCTAACATTATGGCAACCTTTAGGAACTCAGGTTTTCAGACCAAAAGTTTGGTATTTGGTCCAACTTTTTCATATGTGTGCAGGTGTTGAATTTTAGAACTGAAGGATTAAGTCGTGTAAATTAAGAGTACAATCATACAGTAAGATCATTAATCATCATTTATTAGCTGAGCTATAATGGCCATGGCAAACAAGCCCTGGCTGTATATTGTATCTTACAATGATGGAGAAAATTGCTGGAATTGCGTTTATGGAGCAAGTTGTCTCTACAAATAACATTGCAAAAGGTGTCTAAGATGTTTAAATTATTGCTCGGTTTTCTGTAGTGTAAAACTTGTTAATTTTACGAATTTTCAATTTGGCCATTTTGGTCAAGTAGTGTCATAACATGGATTCCGTATTGAGATTTTACTTGAGAAGATGTGCCCTTCCGATTTGAAACAGGTGTAACACATTTATCTTCTCATTCTTTGACTCTGTTTAGTGGATTCGTAGCCGTGATATCAGTCAATATAGTTATTGCCTTTTACATTTACTTGGCAATGAAGGAGCCTTCCGACAAACGCGAGCCGGAGCCAGATCCCAAATTTCTTTCTGAGGCCAAAGCTAGTGTCAGTAAGTTGGTAGGTAAAGCTGAGGATTCTACTCAAGCTCTAAAGAAGGAAGAATAAGATCTAGAGGATTGTATATTATTGTCCTAAAATTCCTGAGCATACAAGCGTTGCATCACTTCGATATTTTGATGCTACAAGTGACCATTTCCTAATTTATTGCGGTCCAAAAGTCCTTCTGTCTGCATTAAGATTGTTAACTAGTCCATGTTCAATGTTTGAGCTGGGTTTTTAAATCCATAAATCTAAATTTTCATCTCTAGAATCAGTTACATTTTGATGATTAGGCTTTCTGATTTTTTATTGCTGTAAAATATGACTGTGTCAGCATTTAAGTATTAATCCAATCTTTTCTTGTAGCCTTAATATTTCCTTATATTAACTGAGATCAAGGATTAATGAGAAAATAATTAAAATAATCTTCAATTTATTTTATTCAAGTCCAATTTGGAAAAAATAAAAAAAAGTGAAAGTAGTATTTTGGGGTTAAAAAAGCTTATCATAAAAATATGAAGGATGATAGCATAAGGAAAATCGTCAAGGGAAACATATACCATAGCTTTTACCTACAAAAGAAAAAATCATATGAAAAATAAAATAAAAAAACCGTAAGACCTTGGCGACGGATCCTAAGATTTAGTTGGCGTTTAAGTGTAATGTGGACAATTTACGTTGTTTGTCCTGTTTTGTGGTTACTCGATTTCTGTTTTCATCTATTTTCCTACCTTACAAAATTTTTATTTGACGTTTTTGGACTTTTATTTGAATAAAGCCAAGTTCTATTTTTGTCTATTTCAAGCTTCCATCCAATTTGAATACTACAATTCTATCTGCCTCTTTGTTTTTTATTATTTAATTTAATTAATGCTGCCTATATTTTCAAATTTATGATTACTTCAGCTGTAATATTTCAAAGGCTGTAAAAATGGGTTATCGTGTCATAAACGTATTATGTGATTTATGTATTGCATATGATTATATATGATGAAAAAACAATAAATATGACATTCATGTCAAATGGGTCGTGTTAGGCGGGTTATCGCTGTAAATCGTGTCGTTCTGATCCATTTTGACGGCCCTATTTATACGGAAAAAGGTACATATTGCCCATGAATTATAATTCAAGCAATATTTGAACAAAATTTGAGCCTTTTTTTAACGCATTTTTCTAATTAAATCCTTATTTAACTTTGCTTATAAATGTTTACAATAAAGAAAACATTAATTAATTAATAACATACTTTATTGGCTCCGTAATATATCATCCACTCATAATAGAGAAAACATGATAGTCTAATTATCAAAAATAATATTAATTTTGATGAAACCAAAGATAAATTTGCAGGAAAGATATATTTTGTTTTGAAATTAATGCCTCGATTAACAATTGTCAATTCCTTGTGTGGCTAGTAAATAAGAAGGCACACTTTTTTTTTTTTTGTCTCAAATGCTATTGTAAGCATCGAGAAATTTGTAAACCAAGAGAGGTATACAAAAAAAACAAAAGAGAGTAAATTGAAAACTGAAAGCTACAGTTGAAATTCATTAAACGAGATATTTATATTGGTTACAAAAGTTTATTGTCAAGTAATTAATTAAACCTAACAAAAAGCTTACAGCTACAATTGAAATCTCATACTTAAGCCATGCTTTGTACTTAATGCTGGTTAACTAAACAGATACAAGAAATCAAATGCTTAATAGTAAAAAGTAATACTAAAGCTAAAATGATAGCCAAAGTGTCAAATCTTAACATTCCTTGTGAACACGGAATTTTCGAGGTCTCAAAAAAAAAAAAAAAAAAAAAACGCAGCCTTGATTACCACGACTGTAATTACAGTCGTGGGTTTCTTTTTACAGTCGTACGACTATCAATTCGGGAGCAGGTTGCAGAACCCATACCCCTAGAATAAAAAATTGGGGGAAAAGTTGGACATTAATGGTCTGAAGATTTTCCGGGATTGGGAGATAAAAGGAAGCCAGAAAGAAAGAGAAAGGGGGAGGACTTTTTTTTTTGCAGAAATAATTGAGGAGAAAAAAAAGAAGAGAGAAGAAAAAAAAGAAAAAAAAAAAAAAGAAAACTTACCTTCTTCAACTGATTTCTTCTCAAATTCAGAGAGTTAAGGCTTAAAATTTGTTAAAAACCCCTAGGTTAATAACTTGACTTCACAAACACATCAAGATCTTGGACTTAAACCATCAGAATCCGTAACATTTGGGATTATTTTGGACAAGTTCTTCAAACCTCAAACTCAAGGAAAAGGAGCAAATTCACGTGGATTGGTGCGTAGCCAGGGGTCATTCTAGCAGTGGATCAGCGCTAAAGAGGTAAACACACTTCAACTTAACTCATTTTCCAGCTTTCTGGGTGATTTAGTTGATTTTTATGCATTTTTATCCAAGTTTTTACACTTCTGCTTCTGGAAAATTAAGAACAGTCGCATGACTGTTCTTGTCACAAAGAACAGGGGCACGACTGTAATTACAGTCGTGCCATTTGATCTATAGTCGTACCACTGTTTTCAACTTTCTCAGTTTTAGTCCTTCGTTTTAAGTTTTGGCGATTTCTGCTTCAGGTTGGACTATAGTCGCACGAATGTAGTTTACAGTCGTACGACTGTAACCACAGTCACACGACCGTAGTTCTCGGCCAGAAGCAGAAATTCCTAAAAATCCAAAAAAATTCATAAAATCCCAAAAATTTCATTAAAAAAAAATTCATAAAAATCAGAAAATTCAGAAAAAGCAAAAAATCTTGAAAAATAAAAAATCATCAAAAATGAATTTTGGAATGTGCATTCACGACCCTAGATTTATTTTTCGGTGAAATTGCATTTAGAACAAAACCACGATAGAGACCCGTTTCTCCCGAAAACCGACCCACCTCACATGTGCTAAATTAAAATAACCGGAAAAATGTTTTCAAAAATGATTTTCTCACAAAACCAAAAATACAGAGACATTTCAAAATGATTTTCCAGGTCTAACCGGGCCGGCCGACAGGGCTAACCCGGTTACCCCCAATTGCACGACCCCGAATCCTTGAATTCCCAATTTTGTCAAACTTGAGTCCTAAGTGTGGTGTGCTATATATTTATGCTAACCATTTGTTTTGCAGCTTTAATTTCTTTATTTTTCATTTTTAATGTATTTAATAGATTAAGCCGTGTATATTAGGCGATTGTAAATTTTTATTAGATCCTCGTGTATTTTAGGCCCTTGTATCGTGAGGCCGAGAGTTTCATTTTTCATTCAATTGGGTTGTAAACCTTTTAAACATTTATTTCCTTACTTTTACTTTGTATTATTATATATGCGCGTCGCATGTATTTATTCAATAAAATCAATTTTAGCAATTTAAAGTGTCGTAATTAGAATATTGGCCAATTTATTTTGATTAGACATGAAATAAGGGACTTGTTCGAACCTAGATCTCTGAAAAGTGTAGCAGTTCCCGCTTTGGTTCAGCTACACTGTAATTTCCCGGTTGAGCTGAGCCGGGTGGCGACTCCTATACTTTTTATCGAGATTTAGGTCTCGATTCTTTTATGAAACAATCCGCTTTTCCAAAAACGAATTTCCAATCCAAAAAAGCCCACGCGAGGGAGGGCCCCGTCCGAAATCGAGGCGCCTCTTCCGAAAGGGAGTCCCGCGTCCCGTCGAAAACGTATCGTCCGCTCACAGTGGCGACTCTACTGGGGATTTCTTACAAAAGTTTTTCAAAAACTTAAAAAAATTTGACAAGCCCTGAAAAATGTCTAATCAAAATAAGGCGGATGATTCTTATATGGCATTTTATGCATTTTTGTAGTTAGACATTCTTGCATTAGGTTAAGTATCCATTATTTAGCCCGGTGAATCGTTGAAGTGTCGCCTAAGTTCCTCTTGGTCTTGGGGGCACGGATACGAAACACCACCCATAGTCTCGTACGAACCCCTTCGTTCGGACCCTTGAGTGGGGAGAAGTGAGGAGTATATTTTGCTATGGGAGCCTTGATGTTATCCCGACTTTGGACCGAACTCATTTAAGCAACCCTAGTTGGATTAGCTTAGGATACCAAAAAAAATCGTGTGGATAAAATAAAATGCGCCCTCGTCATCCCCGGTTGGTGATCGAAGAGAACCCCTCCTAGGACTCGATTAGAATTTTATCGACTTGACCACGTTTGAAAGAATAAGGTTGGAGGAATTCGATTTGTGTGCTAATTGCTACGTGTTTCCCATTCCTTCGAAACATACCATCGTCAACATTTTTTTTACGAACATAACATACTACATGTAAAGCATTTGTGTGACACTAACTCACATCTTTTGTACAACCATATCCATTATTTTTCGTGTGTAAATACATTAATCACCCGCATGACATTTACACTAACCATATTTTTTTGCAGCCATGCATATTTTCATTGTGTGAAAACATTAATTCATACGCATCACTTGAATGTCATAAGCATTAACCAATTTATTTTGTAGCCATAGGAAAAGCGTGTCATGCATAAAACATTCATGTGGACCTTGAACAACCTTATAAGGGTCACACACATTACACCGTCTACCAAGTAGGAAATCATTTAGGTGCTCCACGAGCGCCAAAAAATTCATTTCATTCCATTAAATCATTTAGGTGCTCCACGAGCGCCGAAAAATTCATTTCATTCCATTAAATCATTTAGGTGCTCCACGAGCGCCTAAAAATTCATTTCATTCCATTAAACCATTTAGGTGCTCCGCGAGGGCCGAAAAATTCATTTCATTCCATTAAATCATTTAGGTGCTCCACGGACGTCGAAAAATTCATCTCATTTCATTAAATCATTTAGGTGCTCCATGAATGCCGACAAAATTCATCTCATTTCATTAAATCATTTAGGTGCTCCATGAGTACTGACAAAATTCATCTCATTAAATCATTTAGGTGTTCCACGAGCACCGAAAAAAAAATTCATTTCATGACATTAAATCATTTAGGTGCTCCACGAGCGCCGAAAAAATTCATTCCATTTCATTAAATCACTTAGGCACTCCACGAGTGCCGAAAAATTCCATCACATGCATTAAATCATTTAGGTGCCACGAGCGCCGAAAAATTACATTTCATGCATTTGGGTGCTCCACAAGCGCCAGAAAAAATTACATTTCATGCATTTAGGTGCTCAACGAGCGCCGAAAAATCTCATTTCACACATTAAATCATTTAGGTGCTCCACGAGCGCCGAAAAATTACATTTCATGCATCAAATCATTTAGGTGCTCCCTGAGCGCCAAAAATCCCTACCATGTGCCACGCGCATGTTCACCTCATTTCATATCACAAAAACCCAAGGTGCTCCCCGAGCGCCGAAACTTTGCATATATGTCATTCTAACCACATTTTCGTGCAGCCATTTTCACGACATCAACATGAGCATGGTATTTATTCTAACCACGTTTTCATGTAGCCACGACATTCTATTTGTGTGCCATGCATATTTACATCTTGTATATTATTATCTTCACAAAGCATACACGACATCATCATGTATGTCATGCATCCTAACCACGTTTTTGTGCAGCCACTTGCATTTTTGTGTGACACAAGCATTCATGTCATTTCATATCATTTAAATTAAGGACATTCTGAGAATACCCTTCACGGTCATTTCATTTTATAACATATCAGGAGTCCTAAAACTGCCCGTGTACCTGAATACACTTGGCCATTTCACTAGACCATTTCATTCAATAGGAGACTACAATGGTCTTAGGTATATCTTCGTGTAGTAGGTCACACGACATCATTGCATGGCTTCACGTCATTTATCACTGGCGTTGTGGGGATGCCGAAGTTCTGTTGGTGCGTCGCGATCCATTTCGGATTGTTACATGACATTGACATTATTGTATCATTTGAGGTGCTCGACGAGTACCGGATTATTATGCATATAAGGGCATTTCATAGCATTACTGAATCATGAAAGGCGTTCCATGAACGCCGAACTTCCGTCCGTGTCCTTGCCTACACGTGACTTGTCTGTAAACATTATCTCATATCATATGCCTCAAAAGCATCAGAACTCTGTCCATGGGCCGGCCCCTATGTGACCATTTCACTTCATCTCATAGACCTACAAGGTGTCGAAACTCTGTCCGTGTATTGGCACACACATGATCATTTCATGATGTCTACTAAGTGCTCCAAAAGCGCCGAAATCCCTGTTTGTGTGGTGGTCCACACGTGGTCTTTTCGCATGGCATTGGGTGTTCTTGGAATGTCCTAAAAAAAAAAGAGAAAAGAAAAAAAAATCATAATCCTCATCATCATCTCTCCTTCGTGACATCATATATACAACTCATTATTCATGCATATACATATCCCATCATGCATCCATGACTACATCATCGGTGATTTGGTGTTCTTCATGCGTATGCGCCAGTCAATGCTAATAAGTGTTCTTATCAGAGGGAAAAGGAAAAGATTTCGGGAATGGCTAACCCAATGAACTTCAACTCCATAACGGATATCGTGGAGGATCACATCGCCTCATCACGGTTTCGAAAGGCGGTTAGGAAGGAAGCGGCAGCAATGCTGAGAGAAGTTCTGGGAGATGACCTTGACAGAGTAGAAAGGCTGATAGCAAGGTGCACTGAATTGGAAGCACGAGTGGCAGAACTCGAAGGGAAGATGAAAAATGCTGCATTCTCAGACTCCAACACTGATGCCAGCGAGAAACAGAATGCCCAGTTTGCTGACATTCACCCTCGACACCTTGGAAGGCCCTCTCTCTAAGATTCGGGTCTGCCAAGGCTGACTGATGAGGTACAACCGAAAAGGTCCCTTAAGATGAACGTTGGCACCGATTCTATTCCATGGCATACCAAAAACTCACTTGTCGGGAGTAGCGGAAAAGGCATTTCTCCATGGGCTGATTCGTTAGGCAAGCTATTCCTCAAATGTAGAGAGGAGGGTCTCTTGCAGAGTGTCAGGCCATTTGTAGAGCCGGCAAAAGCACAAAAGAGCAATTTCTGTAGCTATCATGTGGTGCTGGGCCACCGGACCAATGATTATTTTACTTTAAGAAAAGAGATCCAGAAGCTAGTCGACGATGGAAAATTGGAAATCTCGACCTTTTCTGATAAACAACCAGGAGCAATCAGGGAGACCACCAAGGAAACTTCTCAAATCTCCCGAGGAGAGGAATATGACGAAGCACTTCAGAGTCTGCTTTGATAAGAATGGACCGAGGATGCTGAAGCTGAAATGGTGACCAATCGGAAAATAATCACATTCTATGGGATCAATGCCTCTTGGAGATTCCATTTTTACAAGGGACTTATTTTGTTTATGGGATGTATTGAATTCATCATGAATGCAATGAAAGTTATTTTCATCTTACTTATGTGATGTTTACTTGTCCATGGCATTATGCATGCATTTGACCATCTGACATGACATATCCAATACATATAATATCAAAATGCATGACATCATTCTGAGCATTGTAGGGAACCTAAAAGTGAACCAGGTCCTGAACAAACTCTCTCTTGAAAGGTGAGCTTGTGAGATAAATAAAATGATACGATAGTACCACTTCCACCGAGGCATTTGCTGAATCAATTCAACAATCTTTGAAAGACATTACCAATCCTGCCCCAGAGCTTCAACTTAAAAGGCACACACAATACCCAAACCAAAATCAAACCAGAAAGCCCTCCTTGAGTCAAAATCAAACCAGAAAGCCCTTCTTAAGGAAAAATCAAACCAGAAAGCCCTCCCTAAGGAAAAATCAAACCAGAAAGCCCTCCCTAAGGCAAAATAAGACCAGAAAGCCCTCCTTAAGGCAAAATCAAACTAGAAAGCCCTCTTTAAGGCAAAATCAAACCAGAAAGCCCTCCTTAAGGCAAAATCAAACCAGAAAGCGCTCCTTGAGGCAAAATCAAACCAGAAAGTCCTCCTTAAGGTAAAATTAAACCAGAAAGCCCTCCTTGAGGCAAAATCAAACCAGAAAGCCCTTCTTAAGGCAAATTCAAACCAGAAAGCCTTCCTTGAGGCACCCAAACCGAGAAAGCCCTCCTAGAGGTAAAACCGAATCAAAAACCCTCCTTGAGGCAATAAAAAAAAACTTGGCCTCATACCCTAGAAAGTACCCTACACCAAAGTCCCGAAAGTAAAAACCCAAACTTATCCAAAGCACTCACCATCAAGAAATTCGAAGGACCTTCACCATCCATCTTATTGTAAAACTCTGAATCATTCTTTGGTTGTAGTGCATGTATGATCTTGTTTGCATGACATTCCTGTGCACATGACATTACACATGCATTGTTCATCCAAAAAGGCATATTAAGCACAAATGACATGCACGAATCTGAATGCAGTAGGAAAACCAAATGGTGGCTGTGGCTTTGATTAGTTCCTTAAAAAAAAAAAAGAAAAAAAAGAAGGGGATCAGTGTAGACGGAAGAATTTCTCTCATGGCAGCTACAATTAACACGGGAATGACTCACCATCTCAATTTTCATTGCCACCGGATCTTTTGTACCCTTTCTGTGAAGGATTTGGACTTTCTCATTCTCAAACAACCTATGGAAAATTTGGACTCCTATATATCTTCAAATCCAAAACGCTCCCCATCCCGATCTTCATCCATACCTTCAACACCCATTACCCTCCGTTCGAGTCCAAAGGACAGTCTGCTTATGATTCCTTCTATTTGCCTATGGACTCCCGGATTGGAGGAAATATTGGTTATGCACTCATAAACTTCACCAACAGTGTTGGGGCAACCAGGTTTTACAAACCCTTCAACAATCGTGAACGTGAGGACTTGCAAAGCCTACTACGCCAATATCCGAAGGAAAGTTGCATTTACCAACCATTCCAAGAACTTAGTCTCCGGCCACAATGGAGGTGACTACTTACTGGTGGTTCTTTCATCTCCTGGGGCCGTACTTTGAAGGATTAAAAGCTTTGTTCATCTTTAAGAACTGCACTCGAATTGGAATCTGAGGTGAATTGGAAACATGAATATGGGGTCAAACTCTTGAAGGATCCAGTGGGTAATCAATTGATGCAGTTCGGTGCTCAGCCATACATTCTATCACATGTTAAAAAAAAATCCTCCAATATGGAAAACCGAAAGGACATATTGGTAATTTGAAGGAGCATCAATCAAAGCTAGAGCCATACTTCAGATTTTCCTAATGCATCCACATTCATTATGTCATAGATGTTTTATATTCAATTTTGATGTTCAATATGCATTCGTCATGTCATTGCATGTCAATGTCCACATATGGGTGACAGCACGTAGCGAACCATGTCTGATTTAGTGTTTTAAACCCCAAATACAAACCTTTAATACTAGGGGCAGGTAAAAGCCAAACCACTGGATGTCATCAGCAGCAATGTTCTCACGAATTCTGATGAGCATTGTCAAGGTGTGCTTTTCAATCTCAAAAGGGATTCATACGGAGAGATCAATTTGGTTGGAACACTCGCGCAGAACTCTTGGACCATTTAAAAAAAAAAAAGAGAGAAAATTTCTGACACGGAAAACCGAGAGGACTTGTTGGTAACAAGAAGAGGATGATGTCTATAGTCAGAGTCACTGTTAATTTCCCTATTGTACTCATTATGATGTCATCTTAATGATATTATACATGTTTGATATTCTGCTTAGAAGTTCATATCGCATACATTGTGCCATTACACATAAACATCCATCAGTAGGTTGTTGCATCAAAATCCCATAATAATAAAAGTGAAGTTCATATTGTGTACAGCAATCCAATATATATATATATATATATATATATATATATATATAAGAAATATGGAGCACTCTATCTAGCTCTCATCTTGTCCCTCTCCTTCCTCCTCCTCCTCGGACTCACTCTGATGCGTAGCCCTATAGGAGTCGAAGTCCTCCCGCATCCGGGGTCAGCTCAGCCTGCAGCCTGGCTGCTTTAGCTCTCATCCGATCTGCCTCCTGGGCCGAAGCCAAGGCTTGAGCCTCAAAGATAGCAGCCTGTCTGGCCTGGTCCTGGAACATCTGCACTCGAGTCTGCAAAATAACAATATAAATTAACATGCATACATATATACATACACATTCATGCATTGCATAAATCATCAGATAATGTAAAAAATGCAGAATGCTTACCGCCCAGATGGCGTTCTCCTGAACGAGAAAGGTCTCCAAGCCCAAGTGCCGATATGCCATGTCCTCCACCTGAGCCCGAAGAACCTAGAACATACCAGATCATATCAGAAAGTAAAAAAAAAAAAAAAGAAACGTACATGGGTGCTGTCCACTGGAGCAAACATAAGTGGCTGCTCACGGTGAACCGGCCACGACCTATAGGACTGGCTGCCGTTTAGACCTATCATGCTGAAGCCGGTCCTAAACTCGGTCATCAGGTGACCCTCCACCACACCGACAGTATGAGAAGCGGATGTTGCAGCACTGCTAGCACGCACGGGATGACTCATATCCTGCACCGGGGCATGCCCACCAATCATGGCGGTCTCAGCACCCTCTCCAGTCGGGCCGCTCGGCTGAGCAGAACTGGATCCCCTGCGTCTCTTGACCTACAAATAGAAGAATATTAATAATAATAAAACAGAAGTAAATACCTTACGAGCAGGAGAAGCCGCCGGTGCATCACCCGCAACGGGCAGCAGACACTGGCGGATGAATACCAGATAATCGCCGTCCACGGTTTCAGCGCGGTACCCCTCCCCGAAAATATCGGGATCCACAGCAGGATCAGTGAAATGGGGCCAAAAAAGTGCAAGCAGGAGTGGCGGAGGAACGAGCCGACCAGCAGGGCCGTTCACATGGTCAAATAGGCGGAGGCGCTCGCCCAGGTACCACTCCTGGGACATCGGGCACTCCAAGACAAACCGGGAGTCGTCAAACCGCACAGATGTCTGCACGAGGAGGGAAATGGTGCCCTGAACATGCCACGGATGGTGCCGGATCTGCAAAAATTACAACAAAAGAAATTAAACACAAGTAAGTAAAAGTTAATTAAATTTTTCTACTAATAAGTTTTGTTTACTTACCCTTTGCCAGAAAGCATCAAGCAAGCTCTACCTGACCTCCTCTAAATCCCAGCCAATACCTTGCCACCCCTGCATCCAGCAACTCAGGACGGTCGGCTGGGCGTCGTCCTGAACGTCCATCAGCTCCTGCGGCTCTAGGATGCGGTGCTCGAAGGCCCAAATCTGCAATTAATAAAAGAGTAAAAAAAAAGAGGAGAAAAGGGAAAGGATGATACTAGAAGGCCGAACCAGAAACCAAGGATCTCCTGCTGCCTCCCCCTGGCACACAGGTCAAGTCCGTAGTATAACTGCCCCAACACAGCTCGGGTCCAGTCTAGTGTGGGAAAGGCAGCTAAGTCCGCTAGAGTGGGCAGCAGAGTCATATTACAAGTACTCTGCCCAGTAGGAAACATCGTGCAGGACAACAGGACGAGCACATAAGCCCAAGCACACCTCTCTACATCATCCTCGGACAGGTCTGGGCGAGCAGCCCAATAAGCCTCCACTCTCGAGTAAAGAATCTTCCCCTTCTCAGGGGTGCAGCCAATCAGTCTCTCAATATAATCCTCCACCAGCTGCTGACGAGTCAGATAGCAGTTGAACACAATCGGGGTCCCGTCAAACCCAAACCCAGTGATAGTCGCGAAGTCGGAGGGAGTAATGGTGAACTCCCCAATAGGCAGATGAAATGTGCGGGTAGTGCAAACCCACCTCTCACACAAAGCCGTCAACACGGCGTGGGTGGTATGTGGCGTGCTCGTCGGCAGCGACATGATGAAGGTCTCCAGACCTAAGATCCTAACAGACTTGGGAAGGCGGTCCCACCAAACCCGTGGCAATGAGAGATTCCCGCTACCGGAAATCCTATGCTCCTACATATATGGGAAGTATAGTGCATACATATTCAATTTTTGCATAATATCAACATAATCAACATTAATTAAAAGGGGGCAAAAAAAAATTTCTAGCTTTTAAGCTACAGTTGTATGACTGTAGCACATGTCGCACGAGCATGGATATAGTCGCAGGACTTTTCATCCCACAGTCGCACGACTGTTCATAAATTGGATGAACAGTCGCACGATTGTTCATATCCCTGCTAGCAGAATTCGATTTTCATGCAATTTTCACAATTCCTAACTTGTTTTTCCTAGTTTCTTGTTCCTATTAACTACAAGTGACTCCTAGCATGCATTCTACTCAATCAATCAACCCAAAAAGCAATAAATCATGCCAAATCAGATTCATGCATTTAAAGGAAAAAATGTTCAAAAAACTCAAAATCAAAGACTAAATTCGGGTACCAACCTGAGTGGTAGACAGATGGGAGCCCATCTCCAACAAAATCGGGATCTCCATCTCGAGTCTAATCCCGAAATGCTTTATATACCGAGGATGACCGTATCCATTCGAGACACTCACGAAAGGGATATCATCTGCGTTGTTTGGCCTCTGAATCAGGTTACTTGATAGCTTTTTCGCTTTCTAGCCCAATTTCTTCAACATTTTTGCAAGATTTTGAAGTTAGGGGTCGGTTTTGAGAGAGAGAGAAGGTTAGAATTTTTGGAAATTTGAGAAGTGGGAGAAGAAGGGGCGGAAACCGCCCCTTTAATGCTTTCTGCCTGCGAAGTACAGTCGAATGACTGTACTCAAATTTGAATACAGTCGCATGACTGTCGTGGGAAAAAGTGGAATTTTTAATTAATTTTTCTTTATTTATTTCCTAAACCCTACTTGATCACCAAATGCTTAATTATTCCCCACGGGAAGATATTTTAGTAATTTTGCAGGGCCAACCTGTCAGCGACTAATTTTTTCTAGCAACGGTCCGCCTCATCCAAGGGGCACGAAACCCGAGGAAACCGTGAAAAATTCACTATAAGTATAATTCCACCAAATTTCATTTTCGACACATCCTGTATGCCAAGTCATGCCAGTCTGTCACACATGCACACACACACACGAACACACACTCTTCACCCAAATCTCAGTCCCCCCACAACTATAAAACGGAGCCAGAATTTCCGTGTCAGTTCGTTAAGTGCGCCAAGTCGCACACGGCTATCACACCCTTCACCAAATCTCAGTCACCCCACGACTATAAAACGGAACCAGTATTTCCGTGTCAGTTTGTTGAGTGCACCAAGTCGCACACGGCTGTCACACCCTTCACCAAATCTCAGTCCACCGCGACTATAAAACGGAACCAGTATTTCCGTGTCAGTTCGTTGAGTGCGCCAAGTCACACACGGCTGTCACACCTTTCACCCAATCTCAGTCCACCACGACTATAAAACGGAACCAGAATTTTCGTGTCAGTTCGTTGAGTGCACCAGGTCACACACGGCTGTCACACCCTTCACCCGATTTCAGTCCACCACGACTATAAAACGGAACCAGAAATTAGGTGTCAGTCCGTTGAGTGCGGCAAGTCACACACAGCTATCACTTGCTTCACAATTTTCAGTCCTACATGACTATAAAAGGTAACCAGAGATGCATCTACCTGTATTTATTCTTGATCGAAGGGGCAAATATTTTTGTTTCAAAATTATCGATCAAGGAATAAATACGCCCAACAATTGCACATTACAAACACCATGGCTCTGTATGGTAGGTTATACGTGGCTATCTATTCTCAAAAGTTATGTTTTTGCTGGTGTTTTCCTTATGTGAAAAAGGATCATAGGGAATCGCTTGACTCTAAGAATCGTATTTCCCCGGCGTCTTTCTTATGTGAAAATGGATCATAAGAAACCGCCTATCCACCAAAAGTCTCATGAAATCAACCCACAAGCCACACATGTGCACACTACCTTCGATCCCATGTTCTTTATCATGTACCTAAATCCGTGCAAAGAATCGGACTTTAGCTACGCGAGGGGCAGCCTGTGAACATAGAATTTTCGGGGTCTAAAAAAAAAAAAAACAAAAAAACACAGCCTTGATTACCACGACTGTAATTACAGTCGTGGGTTTCCTTTTAGACTCATACGACTGTAACCCTATTAAAGTCGTACGACTGTCAATTCGGGGGCAGGTTGCAGAATCCATACCCTTAGAATAAAAAATTAGGGGAAAAGTTGGACATTAATGGCCTGAAGATTTTTCAGGATTGGGAGATAAAAGGAAGCCAGAAAGAAAGAGAAAGGGGGAGGACTTTTTTTTTGCAGAAATAATTGAGGAGAAAAAAAAGAAGAGAGAAGAAAAAAAAAGAAAAGCAAAGAAAACTTACCTTCTTCAACTGATTTCTTCTCAAATTTAGAGAGTAAGGTTTAAAATTTGTTCGAAACCCCTAGGTTAATAACTTGACTTCACAAACACATCAAGATCTTGGACTTAAACCATCAGAATCCGTAACATTTCGGATTATTTTGGACAAGTTCTTCAAACCTCAAACTTAAGGAAAAGGAGCAAATTCACGTGGATTGGTGCATAGCCAGGGGTCATTCCAGCAGTGGATCAGCGCCAAAGAGGTAAACACACTTCAACTTAACTCATTTTCCAGCTTTCTGGGTGATTTAGTTGATTTTTGTGCATTTTTATCCAAGTTTTTGTACTTCTGCTTCTAGAAAATTAAGAACATTCGTACGACTGTTTTTGTCACAAAGAACAGGGGTACAACTGTAATTACAGTCGTGCCATTTGATCTATATGCGTACCACTATTTTCAACTTTCTCAGTTTTAGTCCTTCGTTTTAAGTTTTGGCGATTTCTGCTTCAGGTTGGACTACAGTCGCACGACTGTAGTTTATAGTCGTATGACTGTAACCATAGTCGCACTACCGTAGTTCTCGGCCAGAAGCAGAAATCTCTAAAAATAAAAAATTTCATAAAATCCCAAAAATTTCATAAAAATAAAAAAAAAATTTCATAAAAATCAGAAAATTCAAAAAAAGCAAAAAATCTTGAAAAATAAAAAATATCAAAAATGAATTTTGGAATGTGCATTCACGACCCTAGATTTATTTTTCGGTGAAATTGCATTTAGAACAAAACCACGACGGAGACCCGTTTCTCCCGAAAACCGACCCACCTCACATGTGCTAAATTAAAATAAATCGGAAAAATGTTTTCAAAAATGATTTTCTCACAAAACCAAAAATACAGGGATGTTTCAAAATGATTTTCCAGGTCTAACCGAACCGGCTGACCGGGCTAACCCGGTTACCCCCTAAATGCATGACCCCGAATCCTTGAATTCTCAATTCTGTCAAACTTGAGTCCTAAGTGTGATGTGCTATATATTTATGCTAACCATTTGTTTTGCAGCTTTAATTTCTTTATTTTTCATTTTTAATATATTTAATAGATTAAGCCGTGTATATTAGGCGATTGTAAATTTTTATTAGATCCTCGTGTATTTTAGGCGCTTGTATCGTGAGGCCGAGAGTTTCATTTTTCATTCAATTGGGTTGTAAACCTTTTAAACATTTATTTCCTTACTTTTACTTTGTATTATTATGTATGCGCACCGCATGTATTTATTCAATAAAATCAATTTTAGCAATTTAAAGTGTCGTGATTAGAACATTGGCCAATTTATTTTGATTAGACATGAAATAAGGGACTTGTCCGAACCTAGATCTTTGAAAAGTGTAGCAGCTCCCGCTTTGGTTCAGCTACACTGTAATTTCCCGGTTGAGATGAGTCCGGTGGTGACTCCTATACTTTTTATCGAGATTTAGGTCTCGATTCTTTTACGAAACAATCCGCTTTTCCAAAAACGAATTTTCGATCCAAAAAACCCACGCGAGGGAGGGCCCCGCTTGAAATCGAGGTGCCCCTTCCGAAAGGGAGTCCCGCATCCCGTCGAAAATGCGTTGTCTGCTCACACTCCTCCTTGGCACTTTGGCTGCAAACTCCTAGTTCCTTCCTTAGCTGCTCAAACCTCTCAGTTGGCAATGCTTTAGTGAGAATGTCTGCAATATGAAATTCAGAGTTGCAATGCACCAATTTAACTGGCCCATCACTCTCAGCTTCTTTCAAAAAGTGAAATTTGATCTTTATATGCTTTGTCATATCATGAAAAACTGGATCTTTTGCAATTGCCACTGCATATTGGTTATCACAAAAAATTTTTGTACCTTGAACTTGCTTCATCTTCAAATCCTCTAATAACTCTCGAAGCCAAATGGCTTGATTAACAGCAGCTGAAGTAGCAATATATTCTGCTTTAGCTGTTGATTGAGCAACAGTACACTGCTTTTTGGAGCTCCAGCTGAAAAATCCACTTCCAAGTGT
Organism: Euphorbia tirucalli; assembly: GCA_039660915.1. Taxonomy (NCBI): domain Eukaryota; kingdom Viridiplantae; phylum Streptophyta; class Magnoliopsida; order Malpighiales; family Euphorbiaceae; genus Euphorbia; species Euphorbia tirucalli. Next base: position 66,070,156 of record CM077639.1, read on the forward strand.
GAAAGCATAACCTGATGTGGACTTTGAATCAAAGCTAGAACCTGCCCAGTCACTATCAGTGAACCCAACTAACTCAGGAACAGCTCCTCTCTTGAATAGAATAACAAAATCTGCAGTTCCTTTAACATACCTAAGAAGTCTTTTAGCAGCCCTTAGGTGAATTTCACTTGGAGTTTGCATAAATCTTGATAATAAACTTGAAGCATACATAATATCTGGTCTAGAAGCTGTAAGGTATAAGAGGCATCCAACCATCCTTCTATATAGAGTAGGATCAACCTTACCAGCTCTATCATCTATACACAACTTTTCACCTTTAACTAGAGGATTGCTCATTGATTTGCAATTATCCAGTCCAAACTTTTTCAGAATTTCACCAAAATACTTCTTTTGGCATATAAAAATCCCTTGGTGGGTTCGAGATATTTCCATTCTAAGAAAGTAAGACATCAATCCCAAATCTGTCATCTCAAAAGCATTTTGCATTTCATTTTTGAACTGCTCAACCTGATTCTTGCTATTTCCCACACCAAAATGTCATCCACATAAATGAAGACTATCAACAGCTCCTCCTTAACTTGATTCACATATAAGGTTGATTCACTAAGACTTTTTTTGAACCCAAAATTCAACAAATATTCATTGGTTCACGTGTACCAGGCTCTAAGAGCCTGTTTCCAGCCATACAAGGCTTTCTTTAGCAAGTAGACTTTATCTTTACTTCCTTCAACAATAAAGCCTTCAGGTTGCTCTATGAAGATCTCTTCCTTCAAATGACCATTGAGAAAAGCTGATTTCACATCCATTTGGTAAATTTTCCACCCAAGTTGAGCTGCAAGTGAAGTCAACAGCTTGATCGTGTCAAACCTTGCAACCGGCGTAAAATTCTCTGAAAAATCAACACCAAACTCTTGTGCCTACCCTTTGACAACTAATCTTGCCTTGAATTTGTTGATCGAACCATCTGCATTCAATTTGACTTTATAGACCCATCGAACTCCGATTACTTTCCTGTCTTTGGGCCTATCAACAAGCTGCCACGTCTCATTTCTTTCTATGACTTTCATTTCTTCCTTCATTGCTTCTATCCAACCAGGTGTATTTTTTGCTTCTTCAAAGTTACTAAGTTCCATGAGTGCCAAATTACAGGTGCTGTATATTTCACTTAATGACCTAGTGCCTCTAATACCAATTTCATTTTCATCATCCTCATATTCTGCAGCTGCAACCTTTTCTTCTTCTTGAGAATCTGGTTTAAATGAGGCTGATTTAGAAACTTTAACGGCCTTTTTCTCCCAATTCCAAGTTGCATTCTCAAAAAACTTTTCATCTCTACTTAGAACCACTTGCTTGCTATTGACATCAAAAATTCTGTATGCTTTTGAATGACTGCTATAGTGATAAGTGAAAATATTATCAAGTAATTATGCAAGAATTCAGCAATTAATTGATTAAAATTCTATTGGGAATTGAGAAATCATGGCTAATAGTGAGCTTTTCCAGGTCTGATTACCTAATGCAGAGAGATTGCTTAAATTAGGAAGTCTCAAGGTGAAGAAGCAGAAGAAAAAGAAGCTGTTGCGGGCTGCAGAATGGATGGGCCGAAGATGAGGAGAAAGGCGCGGCCTAAGAAGGAGGAAGAGATATTTTGTTGCTGGAAATTCCCTTGTTGTCCTTAGCTTCTCAAAGAAGCTAATGGATTATGTGGTTGTAGAATTTTGGCATTAGTTTATTTTGTACTTGCACCATGGATTATTGACACCTCATGACCGCTAGATATTACTTTTTAGGACTATAAATACTCTACTATTTGGGGTTAGAAGGAGAATTGAATGCTCTTCCAACTACTTTTATTTTTGCTTTAATTTTAGTTTTATTTGATCATTCTTCTTTCAAGTTTTCTGGTGAGGAAATCTCGTGCTGTGATTAGGTTTCCTAACAGGCTAAAACCAGCTTAGGCTGGTGGTCTTACGAAGTCTTTCTCTGTTTTTACTATGGATATTATGTTTTGATGATTGTGTGGTGAAGCGCTCAAAGTTAATATGGGAAAGGGCCCTCTCATATTTCTTAATATTCCTGATGAGACCGAGAGGAGATTTAGGAGTATGGAAAATCACACGCATACACACTTTCCATGTGACCGAGAGGAGATTAGGAGTGTGCTAAGGGTTTCCATTTATTATGGAATGCTTGCTTGACTTAATGCATGATTTCCTATGCTAAGTGAGGTCGAGAGATAAGCTTAGTTGCGGGTCATAGATCCAAGTGAGGTCGAGAGATAAGCTTGGTGAGTAGAGAGCAAGAAACCTTAGATCTATGTTCCATAATATATTCATAGTAAATTTCAGAGGAAGATATTTTGAGATTGCCTGTTTAGCTGGTGGAAGCATGTGTTTTTATTATTAATGTTTTATATTATTCTATTCACGTAATCTTATATTCCTGCTTTGTATGTTTTTTGTTTTCGATTCTTTACACTTTTTTGTCTGGAAAACCTTCAGATCTGGTGATTTACTAGGAATTTTTAGAAATTTCCCTTACTCCCTGTGGATATGATACTTTGCCCGATACTACAATTGACCTAGTACACTTACTAGTGCATAGTTTTTAGGCAACATGTAGCTAACAAACACACCTATAAACTCTTCGGATCGAGCTTGTCTCTTTGAATCTTCGAAACATTGACGTAGCATATACAACCAAATATCTTGATATGTTCAACATTCGGATCACTACCATTCCAGACCTGAAAAGGTGACTTCCTTGAAGAGAACTTGTAGGAAGTCTGTTTTGCAGATACACAGCAGTATGAATTGCTTCAGCCCAAAAACTTTTGGGCAAACCCTTCTCAATCATCATGTATCTGCCCATCTCCACCAAGGTTCTGTTTTTTCTTTCGCTTACTCCATTTTGTTGTAGAGTATAGGGTGTTGTAAGTTGGTGATGAATACCTGCTGCTTTGAGGATGACTTCAAATTCTTTAGAAGTAAATTCGCCTCCTTATTAGATCTGAGCATTTTAATTTGATGTCTAGATTGCTTCTCAACCCACAGCTTGAACTCTTTAAACACATGGCAAGCTTCAGATTTCAACCTCAAAAAATAAACCTAACACCATCTGCTATAGTCATCGATGAATGTTATGAAGTATTTGCTTCCATTTAAAGATTGAATGCTCATTAGACCACATATATCTGTGTGGACCAGCTGAAGTTTCTCTGAAGCTCTCCAAGCTTGATTAATTGGAAAAGGCAATTTGATCTGTTTTCCTAATTGACAAACACCGCAAGGTTCTTCCTTCAAATTGATGTCATCAAGGCTGGCAACTCCTCTAAGTTTTAACTTCTTAATGCTATCGTAATTAACATGGCCCAACCTTTTGTGCCAAAGAGATTGATTAATTGCAGTAGCATTTGACACATGACATTGCACTGAATTCCAATTTAAAGGAAAATTTATATTCCTCATTTCCACAATGAGAAATTTGCAACCAAGTGGATCAAGTATAACACAAGATTCGTCTTTGAAATGCAAAGAGTAATTTTTCTCAAGCATTTGCCCAACACTAATCAAGTTGTGACTGATTTCAGGAACTAAAAGTACATTTGAAATGAATTTTGTACCTTTAGGTGTTTGTACAATCACATTTCCTTGCCCCTTCACTTCAAGTAGCTTTCCATCTCCAATTTGCACATTCAGGATGCTTGAACTTTTTAAATCATGAAAGTTCTTTTCATTTGAAGACAAATGATGTAAACAGCCACTATCCACTAGCCACACATCTTTGGAATTTGCTACAACATAACATGAGGTAACAAACAACTTTCCTTCTTGAACTACTTCCATTTGCTCCTCTGCCACTTGAGCTTGTAAATTTGATGGATTAGATTTGTTTCTGCAAATCTTCTCCACATTTCCAAATAGTTTGCAGGCTCTGCATTGGACCCCTGGCCTGACCCAACAATATTTCTCCAAGTGATTAGTCCTTTTGCAATAAGGACATGGAGGAAAAACTCTTCTTTTGCTTGAATCTTTGCTGGTGGATGCAGAATTCTCCTTGTCCTTCTTATCAGCAGAAAAATTCTTCTTGAAATTGCCTTGAGTTTTACCTTTTTGCTTAGCAAAAAAGGCTGATTCTATGTTTTCTTCTTCACAAATCAGTCTTTTTTGCTCTTGAGCTTGCAAGGAATTCACCAACTCAGCCAATGAGATTTTCCTCAGGTCCTTGGAGTCTTCAAGAGAAGAAATTTTAGCTTCAAATTTCTCAGGAAGACTTACAAGAACCTTCTCCATAACTCTTGTATTAGGTAAGTCTTCTCCTAACAACCTGATTTGATTGATAGTTTTTGAAATCCTATCAGCATATTCTTTGATAGTTTCCACCTCTTTCATTTTCAAGTTCTCAAATTCCCTTCTTAATTTGAGAACATGAATTTGTTTGGTTTTGTCACTACCTTGAAACTCATCCTTCAATCTATCCCAAGCTTCCTTTGCTGTTTCACAAGCCATAATTCTTGTGAACACAACATCTGTTACAGCAGAGTGAATAGCTGACAAGGCTTTGAATTTTTTTGCAACCTCCTCACTATGAAGTTTGATTTGACCAATGGATGGATCTCTACTCAAAGGGGCAAGATCTCTTCCTATTTCCACTGCTTCCTAAATATCAAAAGCTCTTAAATAAGCTTTCATTGTCACAACCCAGATCTGATAATTTTCACTAGAAAATGGTGGAGGAGAAGGGCTGAATAACTATTGGAAGCCATAAAAGAAAAGTTCACACAAATTTGGTTTAGTGAAAGAAGGTTCTTACTTGTTTTCTCTCACAAAACTCACATTCACTCACAGTCCCTTTAAATCAAAAGCTCTGATACCATTTGTAAACCAAGAGAGGTATACAAAAAAAAAAAAAAAAAAAAAAAAAAAAAAAAAAACCAAAGAGAGCAAATTGAAAACTGAAAGCTACAGATGAAATTCATTAAACGGAATATTTATATTGGTTACAAAAGTTTACTGTCAAGTAATTAATTAAACCTACCAAAAAGCTTACAACTACAATTAAAACCCCATACTCAAGCCATGCTTTGTACTTAAAGCTGGTTAACTAAACAAATACAAGAAATCACATGCTTAACAGTAAAAAGTAATACTAAAGCTAAAATGATAGCCAAAGTGTCAAATAACAAAATTAACAAAATTTTGTCAGAAAACAAAAAACAGATTACAATGAAATACAAATTAGGACGACATGTTTATAAATGCTTACACCCTACCCTGCAACCAATTATCATTTGAGGCTTAAATCAAATCAAATTTTTTCAGAGAAAAAATGGCAACTGGTTATCCTCAAGTAAGTACATGTGGATTCAGTGTGCCGAGTACTGTAGAAGGAGAAGGTATTAGTATGGAGACTAAGTGTGTTAAGAGACGGTGAAGAGGTCCTAGTTTAGCTGCTGCATTCACCTCAAATATTAATGACCAAAAACCACTCCAAACTTCTACTGCTACTACTATTAAAAGAAGCTCCAGATTTCCAAGTGTAAGCAGACACCGCTGGACTGGGAGATATGAAGCTCATTTATGGGATAAAGGCTCCTGGAATCCAACTCAGAGGAAGAAGGGGAAACAAGGTACCATTATCATTATTCTTCGTTGAATAAGGACTAAATTCCACAATAGATAAAACTAGAGGGGTTAAATGTTGCGAAATAATAGCCCAGGGACTTGTTGGAAAAAAAAAGGCTGTAACTTTTTATTAATGTGTTGTGTTATTATGGTTAATTAGGAAAATTAATTAATGTAGGCCAACAAAACCATCTTAAGCCCCTCAAATTTTACAGATTTCGCAACTGATCCACCGATTAATTTTTTTCATCACATTTGTTCTAGCGTCAAACTTGATACATTTATCTCGTGTAAGCTACAATATCCGTTAACTAGTATGTGATGTAATTTTTTCAGGCATGTAAAACTAAATCAGATGTATGGTATGTCTATATAGGAAGTATAATTCAAATCTCGAGTGAACTACAAAGTCTTCTACTTTTCACTAGAATTGTATCACGTGCTAAGTAATAGATACTGTAGCCCACACGAGAAACATGCATCATATTTGGAGTTAAAAATATTAAGACAAAAACATCATGTGCTCAATATATTGAAAAAATTGATTATGGAACCAATTATGAATTTTATAAAAGTAATGGAGTGAATGTGTTTGATTGCTGATGTTGATTTTCTATTTTTTATGTTGCTGATGTGCTTGGATTTTTTGGGACATGCAGCAGTGTATCTTGGTGGGTTTATTAATCCCTTTTGTAATTTTTAATAGATTAAGCACAATTAATTGTTTAATAATGTTTTGGTAATTAAATAGGAGCTTATGATGAAGAAGAATCAGCAGCCAGACCATATGATTGAGCTGCTCTCAAGTACTGGGGAACTTCAAGTTTCACAAATTTTCCAGTAAATCTTGATCAATTTTTCCTTTTTTTTTTTTCATAAAAATTTAATTAAGAGATGAAGTTGTAGGTAGCATATTAATTATAAGTCATTATGATTGGTTTCTGAATATGAGAAAGAAGTTGAAATTTTGCAAAATGTCACAAAAGAGGAGTACTTGGCCACTCTTAGAAGGTATTTTATTGATTAATTAATTAATTAATTAATTCCCTTTTAATGTTTAACATGAGAGAATATTTTGTTTGGTAATTTTGCAGGAGAAGCAGTGGTTTCTCTAGAGGCGTATCTAGATACAGAGGAATTAATTTTGTGTATTTATATACTTAACAAATAATTCTGAGCCAAAAAACCATCATAATGGAAGATGGGAAGCAAGGATAGGGAGAGTTTTTGGAAACAAGTATCTCTACAGTGAGTTAAACCTACATAGTCTTTCTTTATCCATACTTAATTACTCTCATGGATGAATTTGGCTTCATTCGCATCAACTTCAGCTATAATTTAACACATAATCAATTAATACTACACAATAAAACCTTCATAAATTAATACTCGATAAATTAATAATCTCTTTAAAATAATAATTTCTTCTGGTCCCGACTTGGATCAGTTCAAAAATGATCAATTTTAATAAATTAATAAGATAATAATTTTTGGAACAACCCTTTATAAATACATTGTTTTATTATCTCTATAATTAATAATTTTTCAAATACATATGCCAAGTATATGTAGATATATACTTAGGATAATTTAGCAAAATATGACTCTATAGTATTTTCTTTTTTCTTGAAATTTAAATCTAGTTGAATTTCATCTCTAACTATTCTCAGTGGATTCAAAAGTTCTGGTGTACCCTTATCAAATTGTAACAAAAAATTATAAAGAGTGGTTAATGCTATAATTGCTTCTTTTCTTGTAACTGGTTCCAAAAGTACCGAATCATCCTCAGCTTCATCTCTTTTGTATTCACACAATGCTTTTCTAATTTGATCAGTCACGGTTGAGTTATTGACACCTTTTAGATGAGAAGCCATTTTTGGTATCATTTGAAAGAACACTTCATATAAATTTATATTGTAATTTATTAATTATGATATATTGAATATTTTTAACATAAGTGCAATGAACTTTCAAGTTCAATTAACTTATATAATGCACATTTAATTTTATTACGTAAAAATATGATGAATATAGTTCATTGATTTTAGACAAAACCTTTATTTAAATTAGTAATTTAAAATTTATTTTTAAAAAAATTTAAAATCACTCTATAAATTAATAATTAATAATTTATTGATTAATTAATATCTCTATAAATTAATAAAATTTTATGGTCCCAACATTATTAATTTATAGAGGTTTTACTGTATTTGGATTGGGATTATCATGGGTAATGCAAGGTAGGTATAGAAAAATATCCATGTTTGTTTTGAAATGTAAATGAGGGGTAAGCATAATAAATTTATGGGTTGAACGGTATTATTTTTTTAACACCTCAAATTGGAGTATTTTCCTAGTAACATATTTTGTTATTACCAAATTATCTAACATCTTTTCTATGATTTCCATTCATAATTTTAAGTCTTTAATTATACATATAAATATTATAATTTTATATCATTAAACCATGAGTTTTTCTTATCATGAATCCGAACACAATATGACATTTAAAAGACCATTAGTATTCCGCGCCGCATTCACCATAACCTTACCATACTTCATTAACCCCTAAAGCAAACAGAAGTCAATTTTAGAGTAACTGACCTTGTGGGCTGAAATTAATGGTAAATTGCATCAATGGTTATTACAAGGTCACTAAAATTTAATTTGTACTAATAAAGTCACTTAATTTTTGTTCTACTACCCTCAAAATCTAACGTTAATATGATGACATTGTAAGTTAACACCGAATTTGACTTATCACGCGATCCCACGTTAACTCTAGTCAATAAAATAATTGATGTGGTACCAATATATATAGCATTTACAACAGTATATGAAGAAAAAAAAAACTTTCAAAAATTGGTTAGAGTTGATGTAATGTTGTGCTTGCAGGTCAGATTTGGCATTGGTTTACTATATCATTATTTTAACGCCAAATTTTAATAGGTTTGGATGAAAATGACTCTATTAACAATGAAATAACGCTCAATACTTTTATTGACATATATAAATTTTTAAGGACCATGCAGTTCTGAAATTTCAGTGACTATAAATGCGTTCGACTCGAACATTAGGGGAAAAAAGAAGTTTTTTCTAACCTTTGAAGACCATAATTGAAGGTCTATAAGTTATTATAGAGTTGATGGTAAAAAGCATAATTGAATTTGAAGGAACACAAGAGGAGGCAGCTCGGGCATATGATATAGCAGCAGTAGAATACAGAGGAATCAATGCTGTAACCAACTTTGACTTAAGTAGTTACATCAGATGGCTCAGACCACCTTCTCATCATTCATCCAATCCAATCATTTCATCGAATGATCATGATCATCACTTGTTGCTCGACTCCACTCCCTCTATCTCTGTGATTGATGATTTAAACACTCCTCATCATTTCAATCAACAAATATTTCACACCATTAATTCACCCATTACTCCATCATCTACTCATACTTGTTCTTCTTCTTCTTCAACTGCACTGCTTAAGTCCTCCATGTTTAAGCAGCTTGTTGAGAAGAATTTGAACCAAGAAAACCACATCAAATTGAATGGACTGACTCACATTCCTTGTAACGCCCAATCTGTGCCTTCTTTGGAATTGGATTCAAAGGAGGACTTTAAGGCTTTATCATTTTATAATCCAATTACTCCTGCTTTGTGAGTTTCAGTTACCACTTTGGGTAATCCATGTTATATCTTTTGATGCACAATCATTTTGTATTTGTAAAAAATCCTATTATTTAGTTTGTTAATCTGAAATTGTTCTAACTTCTTCAACCATTTATACTTTACTACCAACATTTGGTAACATTTTTTGCCAGCAAAGATCCTGCTATTTAATTAGGCAAAATTAAGTTTTATAGCTAACGAGTTCTGTTCATTGAATATCTCAAATTTTTCTCGAGCACATTTAAAAATAATATAATTTAATTGCTGTCGGTTCATTTTAAGAAATGAATCTATGATTGCATACTCATAAAAAAAATATAAAAAGTAAAGTATTTAATTTCGTACAATTTATTTTCCTAAAATGCAAGTTAGATAATTTACATTTTTTTTTTAATTTTAAAATCCGATACGTATAAATAAGACTTTAACAAACAGAAAATAATAATTAGGTCTGAATACCCAAAAAGAAAAAAAAAAATCAATTATACTAATTTGAAATCCAAATATTATCAAGATTGAGAAAATAACTGCTGTGTGCTGACGTGACACATAGTAGAAAGTCTCCAAGATTGAATCATAATTATAACAAAGAAAAAAGAAAGTTAAAACTACATATTTTCATATCCACAACTCAACAAACAAAAGTGCCAATCCACAAGAACATTTATTTACATTTTATAAACTAAATTATCATTGAACTTCAAAAACTTAATATCAACTGTTTAATAACCTATGGAAACTACCATAAAAGAATTTTCCAGCACAATTCGTAAATAAAATGCATATTATAATAATAACTCAACGAGCATGTTGCAAGATGAAGTCTAGGCTTTCAGAATGTTGCATCAGCACTTCGCTGAACTATACCTGCAATATTATGCCATGTAAAAGATGATGGAAATTTTTGACATACTTACAACCACCACCAAAAAAAAAAAAAAAAAAAAAAAAAAGCACAATGCCCCAAATTGGGCATCAGTCTCAATGAACCAAGATTACAAACAATGTGGGTATAGGATGCGTGAGATTAGAGGATACAAACCGTCAACTTTGGAAGTGCACTACGAGTTCTCCCAGAAATTTTAAGCTCATCCTGCAAGGAAGATTTTTGAACAATTTAGTATCGAATTCAAAATCCAAAGGCCTTCAACAAAAGGAGGTGAATAGAGATGAAACAATCAAGCCACCAAAATTACATCCTCCATAAATCCACCACAGAAAAACAGAATGATTGACGGATTAAAGAAAAAATTATGGCACTATTCACAACTATTACCCAATATAGGGTAGAAATCAAACTAATTCCAATTTTATGGTGTTTTTGTCAAAGTCCGCATACCACATTGGCGGACAGTCCTTTTTTTTCTTCCCCCACAGGTCCGCCAGTCAAAGTAATGGACCCAAAGAGGTCCGCCTATCAAAGTAGCGGACTGAAAATGTCCGCCCATAGGACAGGTGGACGGTTAGGTCCGCTTTCACCAAAAGCGGACCTAAAAGCTGCCTTGTCCCCGGTGATGGGACAAGGCAGAGTCCGCCCATAGAGAATGCGGACACAGAGGGCCGCATTCCAAAGACGCGGACTCATTTAAGTCCGCGTCTTTGAAATGCGGACCTCTGTGTCCGCATACCCAACAGGCGGACTTCATGCAGAATCCCTGTCTCCCCCCATCCAACCGACGTATCCCAGCCATCCGATGAAAATGAAAAATAATCCCAGCCGTCCGATCAAATTTTATACCTTCATCTCCTTTCTTCATCAGCTCATTTATACGTATAGTAAAAAAAAAACCAGATTTGTTCTTCCTCTCCTTCTCCAACCTTCATCTGCAAAAAAAATTGATTTCCTTCCATCTTTAATATTTTAGAAGTTAAATTTGTTCAACATTATATCTCTTTCAAGTAAGTTTCCTACCTCTTTTAATTATCAATTTAATTAATTTTTAGTAAGTTTTTAGTAATTATAATTTTATTTTGTATTTATATATATTTAATTAAGTTCTTAATTTTTGTTACAATTTTTTTTTTTTTTTTTTTTTTTTTGTAGGATTAGCATTATCAAATTAGGAACGAAAATACTAACAATAATATAACCACCAAATAACAAATATTGTGAAGTATTCAACCCAAGAAAGGTAAATACTAAAATTTTTTACAAATTTTATATTTTGTAGATTTTGTAGAAATTATGTTATGAATTTCTATAAATTTTTGTAGTAATATATATGTAATGTGTAAAAAAATGGAATATGTATAAAATGTTCGTTTATAAATTTATATTAGATGTATAATATGTGTTTAATTAAATGTATAAATTTTTTGTATTTTATATATAGGAATAGCATCAACAAATTAGAAACGAAAATCCTAGCACTACAATCATCAAATAGCAGCTATCGTCCGCGTTTATTAAACGTAATAAAGGTAAATAAAAAAAATTTATGAAATTTTGTAAATTTTGTATTTTTTTGAAATTATGTTGTGAATTTCTTTAAATTTGTGTAATATATATGTGATTGATGCATGGAAAAATTGAATATGTATATAATATTTGTTTATAAATTTGTATTAGATTGATTTTTGTGTAGTATATAAGACCATCTCCAACTCTCCACTCCAAATTTCCAATTATAATAAAAATATTTGAAAATAATTCCTTTCCACCTAACATTTTTATTATTAATATATTTCTTTTTACATACTATATAATATTATTAACATATTTTTTATGAAATTCTTAGAAAAAAATTTAATGTTAATTAAATATAAAAAAATAATTTAAATTACATAATAATTTTTTAATGTTTATATGTTTCGAAAATATTAAATATATGATATAAACTATATAGTTTGTATTAGAAATGTCTATTTGATTTATATAAATATATATATATATATATATATATATATATATATATATAAATTTGCATTTATCTTAGAATTAATTAAAAAATATCATAATTTTATTTAAGATAATTTTTTACATATATATATTGAATGATTTTTAATTATATGACAGAATAATGTCAACTTCATTACCAATATATATATGATGTATGCAAAAATAGAATATGTATATAATATTTGTTTAGAAATTTTTATGAGATTGATTTTTGTGAAGTTAGTATATAAGACCATCTCCAACTATGCAGTCTAAATTTGCACTCCAAATTAAAATATTTTTAATTTATTCCTTTCGACAAACATTTTTATTACTATTATATTACTTTTTACATACAATTATATTATTCATTGTTTTTAATAAAGGGTAATTCAAAACATTTTAGTGTTAATAATATTAATGCAAAAAATAACACTTAATGATTAAAAAATAGGATATATCAAATTTTATGATAGTTCCAAGTTGTATATGTATTAATATTTTTTTGAATTTGCAGCATTTTAATTTAGTTTTGATATTTTATCAATATTAATTTTAAAAATTTTAAGAATTTAAGCAAAATTATTAAAATAAATGAAGATGACAAATACATATAAATTATCAAACACACAAATTAATGAAAACCATATTTGTGAAAACTGAACAAGACAGGCGGGTCGGACCGGGTTCGACTGGAACCAGAGGGCAGGCCGATCGGTTTGGATCCGGTTCGACCAGACTATTTTTTAAATCTTTTTTTAAATATAAAATTTAAGTTATTACTTTGAGGTGTATTTATTTAAAATAAAATATAGTTTGTATTTTTAATTGTAAGTACAAAACCTATATTTCATAAATTGAGCATTTTAATTTACTATATTGTGTTTGAAATGCTTAATTATAAGAATTATAATAAAAATGTTCAAAGTTTCGTATATTATAAACATAGTTGTGAAAACCGGACCGAACCGGCCGGTCGGTTTCTATTCGGTTTTCACTTTGGTCAATAACCGGTCAATGGCTGGTCGGACCGGTCGGTTGAACCGGAAAACCGTAAACCGCAACGGTTTTCCGGTTCAACCAGAAATTTTTTTAAAAAAATTTATTTAAATCTAAAATTGAAGTTATTATTTTGGGGTGTTTTTAATTAAAATAAAATATAGTTTGTATTTTTAAATTAAATTGACATTTAATTGTAATTATAAAAACTATATTTCATAAATTGAGGTTTTTTAATTAGTATATTGTGTTTGAAATGCTTAAACTTAAAGAATTATAATAAAAATATTCAAATTTTCATAAATTATAAATATAAAAATAAAAATATTTTAAGATGATGTTGATGGTGATAGCGAATCTGATGATGATGAAGAGGATGATGTTGATGTTGATGGTGATGATAGTGAATCTGAGGATTATGCTGATGCTGATAATGATCATGATGGGTTGCACAATGAGGATGAGCTTCAAGGGAATTATAGGGCTTCTTCTTCAAATGTTGATGACACTGCATTATACAATAATTATACCCCTACATTTTTCCCAAATATTCCCCAGCTTACCCAATTTGATGCATCAGCTATGACAGTCCATGATATTGATCAAACCAGGAATGCTATAAGATGGGATTCGTCAATGGAACTCTCAAAGGGGATGTTATTTTATTCAAGAGAAGCAGTTAAAAATGCAGCTAAGGAATACTCAATGAGAATACAAAAAGAGTTTCGGAGTAGGGAGACAAGGATGAATACTATCACATTGGTATGTCATTATTATGATGAGGGATGTCCATGGAGGTTACGTGCGACGCTGAAGAAGAAGTCTCATCTGTGGGAGATCACAAAGTATGTCGGTGAACATACATGTCATGGGCTAAAAAAGTCTCAAGACAACCGAAATCTTGACACGGCCTATATGTATCCCATAGTGGAGGCTATGATTAGGGAGGATCCCTCACTATAGGTCAAGGTCATTGTTGCAAACTTTGATCAAAGGTATAAGATAAAAATCTCTTACAAGAAGGCATGGTTGGCAAAAAATAAAGCCATTGAGAAGATATATGGAGGTTTTGATGAGTCATATAACCATCTTCGCCCTTGGCTTTATGCTGTAACCGAAATGAACCCCGTCTCAATCTACCATATTAGTGAGTCTAATCACTTTGTCGATGGTCGTTTTGTGCCAGGAGTTAAACGTTTTGAGCGTCTTATATTGATTCTGAAACCATGCATTGATGGTTTCAAACATTGTATGCCAGTGTTGTACGTTGATGCCACTTTTTTAACTGGAAAGTATAAAGGTGTAATACTAGTAGCATCAGCGCTTGATGGCAACCGAAACATATTTCCGATAGCATTTGGCATCGCTGAAGTTGAAAATATTGCAAATTGGGAATTCTTCTTGCGTTGTGTGCGAGATTTTGTTTGCCCAGACATGCCCGATGTTTGTGTCGTATCTGATAGGCATGTTGGAATCTTAAGAGCCATGGAGTCTGAAAAATGGAAGACGGCACCTCATCGATTCTGCATTCGCCATCTTGCGAGCAACTACAATAAGCAATTCAAAAATGAAGAAGTTAAAAACTTTATCATCAATGCAGGTATTTAAGAGTATTGCTTTTTCAATTACCGTAAACCTAAACCATAAGGATCAAGTATACAATTGTTTAACTCATTATGCTTTCAAATATGTTTTTTTTTTTAGCATATCAACATCAACCTCGGAAGTTTAATCGGATGATGAGATTGCTTGAGGAGAAAGAACCTGATAGCTTTCAATGGTTGAATCGGGTGCCAAAGGAGAAATGGGCTCTCGCTTTTGATGGTGGTTGTCGATGGGGTAGTATGACAACTAACATTGCTGAATCAGTAAACGGATGGCTGCTAAAAGATATTCGGGGATTGCCAATAACAACAATGATGGAAAGCCTTTTTTTAAAATTGGTCGATCGTTTCGAAAAACACAGACGTGAAATTGCAGCCGAAATGCAAAAGGGATTCTCATATACTACATTTGCAATAGACCTATTGAGGACAAGGTTTGAAAAGGCATCTGGACATGTAGTACAACGGTTTGATACGAGGAATGGTGTTTTTGAGATTAAAACTGCCCGTTGGAATTCAGGAAGGAAGGGAGGACACAAGCAAGTGGTCAATCTGAAAGAAATGACTTGTAGTTGTCGAAAGTTTCAACAACTGCGAATACCATGCTCCCATGCCATTGCTGGGTGTTTGGCATATGGCATTGACCATAGACAATTTATTCATCCAATTTATAAATTAGAAAACAACTTGAAATGTTGGTCGACAGCATTTACCCCACTTGGAGAACGTGACTACTGGCCAACAATCGATGGACCATCACTTGTACCAAATCCGAATTTGATGAGAAAAAAGGGTCGACCAAAAACAACACGGATTCGGAATGAGATGGATTGGAAAGTTGCCGGTGCTAACACCTTGAGTTTTTGTAGTAAATGTGGCTTACCCGGTCATAACACTAGGACATGTGGGCGTAGTTAAATATGTTGTAATTATAATGACTCATTTGTAATGGATTCTAATATGTTATTTGGGAATGCAAACTACTATGATAATGTGTGTTTTGTGACTATATTGCTTTAATTAATAGTAATACACTCAATTGGTAAACCTTATTAGTATGTTGAAATCTTAATGTGCATCATTTTATTATATTGACATCAAATGTTTGTGTTGTTAGGTATGTCAGGTAATCCACGACCACAGCGAGCATACATTGAGCCTGGGCCGATTGACCCTAGCGTTTTACATTCACAGAGATCACATAGATCGGAGGCAGTATGGTTCAATGAGGTGCAAATATATCACTTTCTATTTACATAATTTAACTATTAATTAAATATTGTGAGATGAATTAAATTAATGTTACTTATGATAATAAGTTGCATTATTTTATAAATTTATCCAAAATTTTTACTAAAAAAAGCATTGTCCTCTTTAATATATTAAGAAATATATTAAGTTCATTTAAGTGTATATTATTTTGTTATATTTGTTACTATGTTATTAATTAATATAATTTTTCGTAAAAATATTAGGATGAGGAGACAACCCTTACTTGCAGGAGGGACGGTACGATACTACGTGAGGAAGAAATTGATGAGCGACTAGAACAAGTCTTGAGACAGACTGGTTTTTATGGAGTTGCACGGTTGGGTTATTTTCAGTTGGACCATCATCTCATTACGGCTCTAGTTGAGAGATGGAGACCAGAGACTCATACTTTTCATCTTCCCGAAGGTGAGGCAACAATTACACTGCAGGATGTTGCTATTCAAACTGGATTGCCAATAGATGGTAATCCATTGATTTGCCCACTTCCTTTAAAATGGGTAGATGAGTGTGAACGACTATTAGGCGTTCGTCCTCCTAGAAATGCCTTAAAGAAAAATATGCTGCAATTGAGTTGGTTAAATGCTACTTTTCCTGCAATGCCGGCTAATGATAACGAAGAAGACATTGCACGGTACATCCGTGCATACTTGTTGCAACTACTATCCGGCATATTGTTTAGCACAAAAACATCAGGTTATGTCAACCTTTTGTTCCTACCTTTGTTGGAGAATATTCCAACAATTGGTCAGTATAGCTGGGGGAGCGGGTGTTTGGCATATCTTTATAGAGAGCTGTGTAAAGCCGCCAGACACAACACAGCACAAATTGGTGGTGCTTTAATTTTGTTGCAGGTTTGGGCATATGAGAGATTGAAAGATATATCGCCGAACCTACGGAGTGGAGTTATCACGCCTGGTTTACCACTTGGTCGGCGGTACGTATACATAACACTTATGATATATATGTATTAATATATCAATTTTGTTTTCACATGAGTCATATATATATATATATAGAGTGAGAGACAAATCATTGAAATTACAAATAAGCAAGAGAAACCAATTTTGCTCTCAAAGGAAAACAAAATAGAATTCACATAGTTCCTACCGAACAGTTAATAAAATACAACAACTTAGGGTATACGATGCCGAACTTGTGTAATTTAGAATTCAAAATTACTTATGCATAGTTATATTTCGTTGTTATGATATAGTTCTACAATTTTCTTATATGTTTACCATGTAAAATAATATCTCCTAATTAATTACAGATGGAGCACACCTAAGGATTGTACTGCTGTGCCAACTCATACGCTGAGACATATACGATATGTACTTGATTTGGCTGACAAAGGTTCTATAAGTCATACAAATTAGGAATGCAGTCATGTTAAACATTGTACGAAAAAAATTAATTTTTTGGAATGGTAAAATCATATAAATATATATGTTATTTTGTGTTGCTTGTAGTTCACTTAGGAGCCATACACAGATGAAATCCGGGCAGCATTACCAGAATATTGCTTTCAAGGAAATCATTTATGGAGAGCTGTTGTGCCATTGATTTGCATGCACATTGTGGAATGGCATCAACCAGACAGAGTTCTTCGACAATTTGGTTTGCAACAACACATACCTATTGCGCCCATGCAATCCAATGAGCTGCATGATATTGAACTGATTCAGGTTAAAGGTTCCATTATGCAGAAAATGGCCTACTGGGTTGCAATATGGAATAATAGGGCAAATTTAATATTTGCAGCTTAACCATGTGCCGAACCACTCCATTATCATTCCGAGTACATGGAATGGTATAGGCGAATAACAAGGAGATGGATTTCTGTTAGAGGTGCTGCCCATGGTGCCACTGTAAGTCATTAAAATTGAAAATTCATGTGTTTAATTTTTTTTATGACCTGTACATAGTAATAATACATATTATGTACAGGTTGATGGAATGGAGCAACTTGCCTTGGTTAGAGATTTGGATGCTGTGAACAGGATCAGAAACAGCATATGCGGGGGGCTTGGGGAGGAACGGCGTTATGTTCGGGGTTCCCAACCTCCTCATCCAGCTCCGTCTGCTATTTATCCAAATTTTGAAGTGGATGAAGAGGCACCCGTTGCTGCCACTGGTAGACGCCGCCAACGTACCACATCGAGGAGACGTGAGGTCACAAGACCAACAGATCCTTCTTGTGACATTGTGCCACATCCAGTATCATACCATTCACAAGATCCATATGGAGCAAGCACTTCACAACAATCACAACCAACACAGCAATATTCATCATGGGTTCCTAACCCATTTGCTCCTGGTTCATTTGTTAGTCCAACTGGTCCACCACAGTATGGGTTTAACACTTCTCAAAACCCATTTACACAATGAAGTGGGTCGGGCCAATCACCTTGGGCTATGCATGGTATGGGTACACCACATACTCCTTCTAATATGATATTTCCATCGTTTGCGCGGCCATCTTCAGTGGAACAGTGTGTTGGTATGTCTAGTATGTACTCTCAGCAACAACCTCCTTTTCCATATTCCAACTTTGGAACAACATCAAATGTTGAATATAATCCATCACAGTGTACTGATCCATCGCAGCCTTCCAATAGAAGTGGACGTAATATTTGATGTTTCTTTTTAAACAATGTATAATATTTTTATGTTTTAGTTCAAGACTTATATCTTTGAATATTTAGAACATTGACTATAAATTAAAAGGTCATATATTTTTTAAATTGTGCAATCCAATTCCTTTGAAATCGAACGATTTGTAATTAAGATTAATGAGCTTAATTGTCAAATTAAATTTCAATTTTGATGAGCTCTTAATTTTATTTTTCTTTGTAGTTATTAAATTCTAATCATATCATATTTTAAGAATTAAAAATTTAACTCTAGAAATAAGTCTCCCAATCTTAAAAGTACAAAATTAATTAAAAATTAAAAAAATTTGAATTATAAACAATTAAGAAGAAGAGCAATATGGTTATTTGACATGTATTTAACAACAAAAAATACCTTTAATACTCATGGAAGACGATTATACAAGGACAAAATAAAAATATAGAGAGGTTGAAATTTTTGTTCAAAATCAAATTTTAGGGAAATTTAAATTGTTAAAATAGGAGACAAGAATGCGTAAATTTGTCTTTTAAAACTTGCCATTTCATTATTTTCAACGAAAATAATCAAAAATAAATGAAAAGATGTTATAGCGTAATAAATGTATAAATTAAATTAATGGGTAAAATAAAGAGAAAATGATTGACCAAAATGCAAGAAGTCCGTAATTAGTTACTCTTTCATAAAACACTCTCAACATCCAAAGCAATAAAAAAAACCATTCAATTAATTTTTTTTTTCCTTTTTTTATATAGGATTTTTCTACATTAAAGTGAATTCTTTTTCATGCCTTTCATATGGTTGCCAAGAGTCCAAAATTTGGATGATATAAGGGAAATTAGGTGGCAAGGTGTGAGCGGACGACCTTTTCTCTCGGACGGGACGCGACGCGGGGCCCGGCGAGGAAAACTTGGGTTTTGTTGATTTTGAAACGTTCTTCCTTTTCTTCATGGTGAGATTTTGGGAAAAAAAACAGGATTTGTTTATCTTACTTAGAAAAATCCATTCATTCTTTTCGGAATTCCTTTTGTAGAAAACATTTTCCCATTTTATTACTTGAAAGATCTCGAAACTTAAATCCCGAGATCAGTGACAGAGTCGCCACCCGGATCAGCTCATCCGGGAAATTCCGGTACAGCTCCCTACCGAGTATAGACTGCTGTACCTAATCCAGAGATTCAAGGTTCGGACAAGTCCCTTATTTCATGTCTAATCAAAATAAATTTGGCGGATATTCTTTGATGGTATTTTACGTTTCTAGAGTTGATTTTTATTGCATTAAGTTAAACACACGGCGCGCACACAAATAAAACAAAATAAAGCAGCAAACAATTAAGTTATTACAACCCGATCGAATAAATAATTAAATTATTACAACCCGATCGAATAAAAATAAAAATTCACTTTACAACCGCCTAAAATACACGGATAAATCTATCAAATACATCCAAAATAAAAATAAAAGGCTGCAAAACAAAGGGTTAGCACAATTTATATTGCACACACAAATAGGACTCAAATCAGGACAGAGTTGGGAATTTTAGGAAATGGGGGCATGCATTTAGGGGATAACCGGGTCGACCCGACCGGTCGGACCGGTTAGACCTGGAAAACGGTTTTGAAACGCCCTGTGATTTTATGCTGGAAAATCAATTTTTGGAAAACAATTGGCTTGGTTACATGCAAATTTTGATTTTCGTGGGTCTGTTGTCCCGGAATCCATGGATCCGTTCGTGTGGGTTCCTAAATTCATCGTCCATCTAGGGTCCAAAACGTAATAAACATACCAAAAACATTTATTTAAGATGCAATTTTATTTTAATATTTTCCAAGGACTTATAGAGTTCGGGGGTCCGCTAACGCTGGACAATTGATCCGGTTCGGATGTAACAACCCCGAAACTTGAAAAATAAATCCCAGAAAACTCAAAAATATTAATATCCGTACGTATAAAAATTCAAAAATAAATATTTTATGGCATACAAACAAATTTGGGCCGAAATATATCACATCAGAGTGCATAAAAATGGAAAACGGGCTATTTTCGGTATTTCGGGACAGATCGGGGAGCTGTCCCTGAAGAACAGAGCCGTACGGCTCTAGGTTAGAGCCGGCCGGCTCTGTTCTGATTGGACCAGAGCCGGCCGGCTCTGTTCTTGAAGAACAGAGCCGTACGGCTCTATTCGGGTAGCCAATTTTCTGGATTTTCAGAAACAGAGAAAAATCACACGAAAAATGCAATAAACACAAGTTTAAGGCCTCTCAGAGTTTACCTTGGTGTTGTTCCAGTATATTTGATGCACAAGAACGGTTTGAAAATCGAGAATGTAACTCGAATCCTCGAATATCCCAAAAATCCGAAAGTTTACCCGAACGAATCCGAAATCGAACCGAGAATCGTTGTGAATCGGTGAGTAAATACTAGAGTGAATGGTTGTGTGCTAAGAAATTTGATTTCAAAGATAAAATTAAAAGGATTTTTTTTCTGTCTCTCTTTTCTCTGTGTTTCTTTTTTTTCTTTTTCTTTTCTTTTTTTCAAATCCCCCGCCCCCTGTGTTTTGATCCTTCTCTTTTTATCATTCAATTGTTCAATTATTTCTCAGACAAAATAATTTCCCAATTAAATGCGTCGATTAATGGTTTTTGTCGTTTTTTTCATCAATTTCACAGAATTGGGACAAAGTGTGGCACCCATGCCCGCCCACTAGAGTCGGCCGGCTCTAGTTTGCACTAGAGCCGGCCGGCTCAATCTAGAGCCGGACAGCTCTGGTTTGTGAACCAGAGCCGGCCGGTTCTGGTTGGACCGGGGCCCAATAATTAATTATTATTATTATTTTTTTTTTTTTTTTTTTTTTTTTAGTATGACGCGCCTGAAAATCACTCGGAGAACCCGCTTTACGGTAGTTTCGGATTGCGGATAATTTCGTTTTCGGAGAATTCGAGACGTTTCGGGTAATATTCTGCTCTTTTCTGTGACCGAAGGTAATAAAGATTTCTCATCACTGAGGTCGGGAAAACCCGTGCTCACAGGCTGCCCCTCGCCAGATCAAAATCGACTAGATCGGTAGCTTTCGTCCGATTTGAGTTTTTGGTCTCGCGATTGAGAGCGCGGTGAGTAAAGGATAGAAAAACGCACCTGATGCCCCTCGCAGAGGGTACAGAGTAATCGACTCGCTGTGGTAGAGTGTGCCCGTGATATCGACTCGCTGTGGTGGAGTGTGCCCGTGATACTGTCTTCTCCGTGTGGTGGAGTGTGCCCGATGATTTTTAACTTTGCTCCGTATGGTGGAGTGACCAAATGATAACGTCTTCTCCGTATGGTGGAGTGTGCCCGATTCTCCGTATGGTGGAGTGTGCCCGATGATTTTTAACTTTTCTCCGTATGGTGGAGCAACCAAATGATACCGTCTTCTCCGTATGGTGGAGCGTGCCCGATTCTCCGTATGGTGGAGTGTGCCCGATGATTTTTAACTTTTCTCCGTATGGTGGAGCGTGTGGTTGGAATTGCGTCAAGTTGCGTATTTATTCTTTGATTGATAATTTTGGAAACAAAAATTTTTGCCCCTTCGATCAAGAATAAATACGGTTTGGTCATTTTTCCTTTGGATGTCTGCAAAAATCAACAAAAAGAAAATACCCTTCTCGGGATCAAATTGGACTAAATTAAAATTAATTTTATTTTTATTCTTATTATTTATATTTTATTTCGTTTTATTTTTATTTTTATTATTTTTTTTAATTTTTATTATTTTTTTTATTATTATTATTTTTTTTATTTTTTTTATTTTTTTGGAAGGATCAGAGTCGGGCGGCTCTGTCAGAAGAGTCAGAGCCGGCCGGCTCTGACCAGAGTCGGCCGACTCTGACCATAGTCGGCCGACTCTATCATGCCAAGATAGAGTCGGCCGGCTCTAGTTGGGCGGCCAACATGGTTTTAAAAGGGGCTTCCTCTTTCTTTCACCCATTTCATTTTTCTTTCTTCAATTTCTTTGCATTTCTTACCAAGATGAGGAAGATGAGGAGAGCTGTGCTCCCTAATGCTCCTTCCCAACCTTCATTCCATGTGAGATACACATTACCTGAGGGTGAGTTTTTTCTATCCACTGAATCTACAGTGGAGGTATACGACTTGAGAGAGACGGTTCCTTACTGCGGAATCGGGAGGAACGATCCAGTACCCGTAACTTTAAGCCCATCCACGCACATCATCAAAGATCTGGTTAGTTTTTTCTTCAATTTTCCCTTTTTTTCCACTTTTTGAATTCCTGCAAAAATATGCAAAATTAGACAGGATTATGTGAAATTGATGCATGTTTAGAGTAGATTTCGTCCCTAGGGAACCTAATCGATGATTTAAAGTTGGTTAGAAATGATTTTAGGACAAAAAAGTGCAAAAAAAACGGGACTGAAAAAAGCTTTTTCCGGACAGAGCCGGCCGGCTCATTGTTAGAGCCGGGCGGCTCTGTTCTTTCCAGAACCGAACCGTCCGGCTGTGGTTCAGCCGGGCGGTTCGACCGTTTTTTTTTTTATTTTTTATTTTATTTTTTATTATTATTATTATTATTATTATTATTATTATTTTTTATTAAACCATGTTCATAAGTACCTCTCCCATGGGAGGGGTGCACGGTTAACCTTCAATTCGAATAAAATAGCTAAAATAACGACGTATACTATTAGGACAAACTGGAATAAAAGAAGCGATGTTTCGGAATCCATAGTGATAGAGATGTAGAAATTAGATTTGGAAGAAGGAATGTATGAAATGAGTTGGAATGGAGACGTATATATACTCGTCGTCTCCAACGGCCATGTGACCGTTGAAAAAGTGGCCGTTGAGCGCCGTTTCAACGGTTACTGAGCCGTTGGACACGCCGAATTTTTTTTTTTTTTTTTAATGCATGTATATATATGTATATGTATAAAAGAGATGCAATATATAAGTGATTGAGAAAACTCCCTGATTATTGTTTTGTAGGATCGAAAAGATAACCGGGGTGCCGGTTCTGTATCCGATGCGCTAATTTGGTATAAGAGGCTCCCTGACGAAGTGCGGGAGTTGGTTGAATTAACCGGATTGGATCGGTTTATTTGTTCTATGTGTGAGACCCTACCTCGGACAAGCAGGGGTTTGCTGATGGCGCTTCTAGAGCGGTGGATGGATTCCACCCACACTTTTCATTTCCCGATCGGGGAGTTTACGATCACACCCGAGGACTTTGTGGCTATCACGGGATTATCTTTTGGTGGGCGCACCGTCGAGTTCAACCAGACCTTTGGGCGAGGGGGTTTTAATCCCGACGTGATTGCCATGTTGATCGGCTTGACTCCCGTAGGCAGGCGGATCCAGGGGAGCTCCTTGAGGGATTATTGGCTGGGTAGACAGGACAGCCTTCCCGAGGATTCTGCATTCTCCCTTATTGATGTGAGACGCTATACTCGGGCGTTCCTGCTTTACGCTTTGAGTACTTTGTTGTTTCCCACAGGACAGAGTGACTTGAATCTTGCTGTGCTCCCCTCTTTAATACAATTGGAGGACGTGGGGAGCTTGAATTGGGGGCGAGCCGGGCTAGCCCAATTATATTACGGCCTCGATGTCTGCGCCCGCGGAAGGCACAAGGAGGTGAAGGGCACGTGGATTGTCCTTCATGTGAGTCTCTCTCTCTTTTTCTTTTCTTTTTTTTTTTCTTTTTTTTTTTTTTTTTTTTTGAAATAATAATTCTTTCTCTTTATTGTGTAGTTTTGGGCGTATGAGTACGCTTTCGTTCCTCAGCCAAAGTTGGCTATACCGGCCAATGCCGAGATTCCTGATTTCCCACGGTTGCGGCGGTGGTTGGGCTTTAGTTGGAGCGATTTGGACACCGACATTTGGGCATGCCGCCAGCTCTTAGCAGGCATGAGCTTCGAGCAGGTAAATTAAATTTTTTTTTTTTTTTTTTACCTTCGTCTGCCTTCAGGTGATTAGGGAGCCTTGGGGGCATGCTGCGTGGTTCCCAGAGCTTTTCGATGCTCGAAGACTGTTACCTCGACGATTCGTTATGGAGAGCCCTGTCAGTCTCGAGTGGTATCTCGGGGAGAGAGTATCTGATTGGCGTGCTGGTCCCCCCGAGCGTAGGATACCGCCTGCACCTCCTGTCGGATTGTTCTGGCCACACCTGCTACCAGTGGAGGAATATCAAGATCTGTTTGGGTCTGGTTACACGGTTATGAGGGGTGATGGCGACTATCTCGAGTTCATCAGGACACAGCTTCTTCCCCCTACCGTGGATGTACTGCAGGAGGATATGCCAGCTGAGGTATACCTTTGCCTTACTCTTACTTTCTGCTGGTTTGAGATTATTCTGCTACCTGTTAAATTTTTTTTTTTTTTTTTTTAGCCATCTGAGAGGGGTAAGCGCCCTCGTGCATCTTCAGGTAGACGTTCCAGCAGTCGCGGGTCTGGGACTTCCCGCGGCAGGGGAGATGGAGATTCTTCTGCTCACACAGCTGTGTTCGGAGGTGACACCGAGCCTGTCCCTTCAAGGGTGTCCCCTGTTGGTTTTGTTTCAGGTCATCCAGAGCACAGAGTTGAGCCCTGGGTGATGCTCCATAATGCGGCGGGAGAACTCTACCGGGCTGAGTTGTACACTGAGCAATACCCTTCTCCTGCTTATGTTCCACCTAACGCGACCCATGTGAGTATTTCTGTCCCTGTTTAATTTCGGACTGCTCTTGCTGCCATTGTCCTGATCCGTCCGCTATCCTTTGTTCAGATTCCAATACCACATGCAACGGCTCTGTATCAGGTGGCTTATACGTTCAAAGACCTCTCGCTTCGGGATAACAGCGTCATGAATGTAAGTACCTGTGTCCCCATGTATATATGCATGTATGTATGCTTCAAATGCATGTATGTATGACATGATGCTCCCTTTTTTTTTTTTTTTTTTTCAGGCTGCACTTGCCGCTAGCCGTTGTGAAGAAGCTCGCTTGAGAGCGGAGATAGAGAATATACAGAGGTCTATGAGAGTGGAGAGGGAGACTATGCAGAGGTCTATTTCAGATCTTCGTGCTCGGTTGGAAGACTGGGAGTCTGGTCGGCGTTTCTTTGGTGATGGCATCGAGCCCCAGGACGAGGAGGACCACGACTCGACTGACGGAGGGCAGTCGTAGACTTTAATCTGTTCATTCGTGGCTTCATGTTTGATGTAGTCTGTCTGTAGGCCTGGATCTTATGCCACTTGTATCGTACTCATTTATTTATTGTTATAAATTTTTTATTATTACTGTTTTTTTTTTTTGCAAGATGTTCGCAATTGTACACTTTGGGCGTCTAAATGTCTTTGTTTATCTGGATGTTTTGACAAATGAATCATGTAACATACTCCAAACATTCATGCAATATGTTGAGCAAGACACACTTCATTAATGAAATTTAATTATCGTATCAATTGAAAATTTTAAAATTAGTACATATCTCGAACGAACTCATTCCTGTTATCAACCATCCTATTCTGGTTTTCTGGCCGATAAGCTAACTCTCGTTGCCCTAATTTTTGCTTAAATCGCCCTCACGGGTTTTCGACTTAACAGGCCTCTTTTTTTTTTTTTTTTTTTTTCACACATGGTAGCGTTTGAGGTGATCTTGATTAATCGGGTTGGTAAACTCGTTGCCATCCACATCTATAATCTTCACTGCACCGTTGGAGAGTATCTTCTTAACCACATACGGCCCTTCCCAGTTGGGTTTAAACTTGCCCCTCGCGTCCATATTGGTCGGTCTCATCTGTTTCAATACTAGATCTCCCGATTTCAGAGGCTGTTTCTGATGACGAACCCGTCGATTATAGGCCCTAGCCATTCTTTGGTGGTACATCTGTAGATGATCCAAAGCCTTGAGACGCCTTTCATCGACCATAGCCAGTTGCTCAGATCTCGCCTTTACCCATTCCGTCTCAGGTAATTGGGCCTCCAAAACCGTTCTCAGTGACTTCAACTCCACTTCAATAGGGAGGACTGCTTCCATCCCATAAACCAGCGAATAAGGTGTTTCTCCAGTCGGCGTTCTAACACTGGTTCTGTACCCCCACAGAGCATAAGGTAATCTATCTGCCCAATCTCGGTAGGTTGAAGTGGTCTTGGACAAGATCTTCTTGATGGACTTATTTGCTGCCTCCACTGCTCCATTGGCTTGTGGCCTATATGGTGAAGACTTACGATGTTCCACGTTGTATTCTTTGAACAGTTCAGCTGTGGCTCCTTGGAATTGCACTCCGTTATCAGTTACCACGTGATGCGGTACACCGTATCTTGCGAAGATGTGCTTCTTTACAAACTTAGCCATATTCTTAGCTGTGACCGTGACATAAGATTCAGCCTCAACCCACTTAGAGAAATAATCCACTGCCACCACAATGAACTTGTGCCCATTCGATGCTGGAGGTCGAATTTCACCAATTATGTCTGTGCCCCACACCGCAAACGGCCAAGGAGTCATGAGATTCTACAATTCCATAGGTGGGAGATGGTTGATGTCCCCGTAAATCTGGCACTCGTGGCACTTTTTCACCTCTTCTGCACAGTCTGTTTGCATGGTAAGCCAAAAATACCCTTGTCTCATGATCTTCTTTGCCAGAGCTAATCCATTCATATGCGGGCCACAAATCCCTGAATGCATTTCTTGCATAACCTTCTTGGCTTCTGCTTCCGTCAGACACTTTAATAACAATCCATCCGCGGTTCTTCTGAAAAGTTGTCCGTCAAACCATCTGAACTGAGCTGCTAACTTTCTTAAAGTGGTCTTATCTGATGCATCTGCTCCTTCAGGATATTGGCTATTTTGCAGAAAGTTGGCTATGTCTTGATACCAGGGCTTATCATCTACAACTAAAGCCAGGACCTCGCTGGAACGATGAAATGGTGTTCTAGCTGTTTCCAGGATTAAAGGCTGCATCGGTGCTTTCTGAGGTCCTTCCCACATGGATGACAAAGTAGCTAATGAATCTGCCATTTGATTATCATCTCTGGCTACATGCTTGAATTCGATATGTCCGAACACTTTCATCATTTCCCACAAAGTCTCCAAGTATGGGCGAAGTGATTCTTCTTTGATTTCCCATTCCCCGGTGGCTTGACGGATTACTAACAGCGAATCTCCAATGATGGTCACATCGTTTGCCCCTAGTGCGGCGAGAGCATCAATGCCAAACAAACAAGCTTCATATTCTGCGCCGTTGTTAGTTACTGGGAATTCTAGCCGTTTTGACAAAGGAATTATCTCTCCCTCAGGAGTTACAATGATTACTCTGAGGCCTGCTCCCCTCTTGTTTACAGCTCCATCAAAATGCATAATCCATTTCCTGACTTCCACCTCCATCAAGGCCAACTGTTCATCCGGAAATTCCAGGTTTTCTACATAATCAGATTCAAGTGGCTGATTGGCCAGGAACTCAGCCACTGCTCTCCCTTTGATCACCTTCTTCGTTACATACTCGATGTCGAACTCTGATAACAAAAGCAACCACCGAGACAATTTCCCCGTCAAGGATGGGGCAGAGCATAGATATTTCATCGGATCAACTTTTGCCACGGCTTGTATTTTGTAGGATTGGAAATAGTGTCTCAACTTCTTCGTAAGCCAGACCATAGCAGTGCAAGTCTTTTCCACCACAGTGTACCGAGTTTCGTAATCCAGCAGCTTCTTACTGAGGTAGTAGATAGCATGCTCCCTTTTGTCATCTTGTTCTTGAACCAACATCGCCCCTACGGAGGTTTCTTCAATGGCTAAATACAGAGTCAAAGGTTTTCCCAGAGTTGGAGGTTTTAGCACTGGTGGATTGATCAAGTATTCTTTGATCCT
The DNA here is from genome assembly GCA_039660915.1 of Euphorbia tirucalli. Classification (NCBI taxonomy): domain Eukaryota; kingdom Viridiplantae; phylum Streptophyta; class Magnoliopsida; order Malpighiales; family Euphorbiaceae; genus Euphorbia; species Euphorbia tirucalli. The sequence continues at coordinate 66,098,674 of CM077639.1, forward strand.
ATCAAATGCAACCTGACACTGGTCATTCCACACGACGGGTTGTTCTTTCCGAAGAAGCTTGAAAATGGGCTCACAGACCGTGGTCAATCTGGCAATGAACCTGCTGACGTACTGAAGTGACCCTAGGAAAGATCTGACTTCTTTCTCTGTTTTCGGTGCTGGCATGTCTCGAATAGCTTTAATCTTGTCCGGGTCCATCTCAATGCCTTTCTGACTGACAATGTGCCCCAACAGCTTGCCCGATGCAACTCCGAATACACATTTCTTTGGGTTAAGTCGCAAGTTGTACTTCTCAATCCTGGTCATAAATCTATCCAGAATAACAGGGTGTTCCTCCCGAGTCATAGATTTCACCAGCATATCATCAACATACACTTCGACTTCTTTGTGGATCATGTCATGTAGCAATGTTGTGACTGCCCGTTGATAGGTTGCCCCAGCGTTCTTCAACCCAAACGGCATCACTCTGTAGCAATACACCCCCCACTCGGTAATGAAGGCTGTCTTAACTTTATTGATGACATTCATCAAGACCTGGTTATACCCCGAGAAACCATCCATGAATGAATACATAACCGCCCTTGCTGCACTGTCGACCAGGACATCAATGTGAGGAAGTGGGAAGTCATCCTTTGGAGAGGCCTTATTCAAATCCCGATAATCCACACAAACTCTTACTCTTCCGTCCTTCTTGGCAACTGGGACTATGTTGGCTAACCATTCAGGGTAATCCACCACCTCCAGGAAGTTGGCCTTGATCTGCTTTGCTACCTCTTCCTTGACTTTCTCAGCCCATTCTGGACGCAGACGTCTGAGCTTCTGCTTTACTGCACTGAACTTGGGATCAATCGGAATTCTGTGTTCTGCTATTTCTCTGTCAACCCCCGGCATATCGTCGTAAGACCAGGCAAACGCTCCCACATGCTTTTTAAGTATTTTTGACAATTCTCTCTCTTCTTCAGGATTGAGTTCGTTAGAGATAGATACCATTTTAGGATTTTCAATTGTGCCCAAATTAATTTCATGTAATGCAGTGTCATGAATGCTGAACACATTGAAGGAATGATTGCATGTATGCACAGAGCCATTAGGGAAAACATCACACAAATAAGCAAAGTTAGACTTTATTTCATTCATCGTCTTAAAAGCGGAATTGTTCACATCAAGTACATATGACAAGTTTACAAAGAAATCATTTTCTTCCTCCACATGCGGAGGGTCTTCTGCAGCAGGGTCTTCCGGGTCGGCAAGCTCTTCTTCGAACAAGTCACTCAAATCAGCTTCAAGAGTCTCTTTCTGTGCTTCGGATAAGGCATCTTCTTCCACTTTCGCTTTCCCTTTGGCCATCATCTTGGTGAGTTCAGCAACAGCTTTTTCCACTAACTCTGCCTGTCCTGAAATAGCTTCCTTCTTCACAGGGCTCTCTTTTAACTCTTTCTTCAGTAATTCAGCAAATGCTTTGGTAATGGCGTCTACCAGGGGGTCTGTATCTTCTTCTGATTCCTTTTCTGGAGTGATGGGAGCCACCACTTCGGCTTGGCTCATCGGAAGAGGATTGATCACTTGCACCGCTTCCCACTTAAGCATTCCTTCCACTGAAGCAATCCCATATTTTGAGAAGTTGACAACATCAGCGAAAATCTCACATCCGGGGACTGTTTCCCCATCAATAACCATTGGCTCTGGATCACCACCATATGGCCCACCACTTGCTCGGACAAAAACGTCCAAAAGATGGACTTTCTTAGTTTCCGGGACCTCCTTCTCTTTGGCGCCTTCGTAACCAAGACCCCTTCGGTGTGATTGGCCTATGGCAATATCAAACTTTGTGACCCCTTGTTGATTGACCCCAAGTCCCTTTCCTGGGATGAAGTTCTGTTTCTGAAAATACTTATGGATCCATGGAGAAAATGTCAAGTCTTTCTCCTTTTGCCCCGAGACAACTGCCACTTGAAAGCCGGTCAAAGGTTGTTCAGATCAGTTCAGAGCAGCCACCATAGAAGATTCATCTGCCTCAAGAGTTACAATCTTCTCTCCCATCGGAATCTTCACCTTTTGGTGCAAAGTTGATGGCACACCTCCCAATGCATGAAACCAAGGTCTTCCCAAAAGCAAGGAGAAAGTCACAGGAATATCAATGATAGTGAACAGCACGGTTGACTTAACTTCCCCCACCGACACTTCTGCTTGAAAGGTTCCAATCACAGTACGCTTGGAATCGTCATAGGCCCGGATCACCGTGTTAGACCTTGACAATGCTTCTTCGGACAGATGAAGACTAGGTAAAACTTTCAGAGGGCAGATATTCAATGCTGAGCCGTCATCAACCATCACACAAGGTAGGGTTCTATCCATCATTTCCACCTTGAGATACAAGGCACGATTGTGGTTAGTCCCTTCCGGTGGTAAGTCATCTTCGGTGAAAGTGATCCCCTTGGGGTTATCAGATTGCTGACTCTTGATACTCCCAATCACCATACATACTTCCTCGGGAGACATCAATGGATTGGCATCCATCTCCATAAGCTTTTTCACTACTGCAGCCCGGTGCCTTTGTGACTCCATGAGCAGGTGCCACACAGATGCACGTGCAGGCATCTTTTTGAGTTGCTCCACTACCAGATCTTCTTTCTCATTCACTTTGATGGGCAGATAATCCTAAACCGGTGCTTCTACCCTCTTACTCGACTCTCCCAACCATTGTGACTCGGGTTGATATACCCTTCCACTTCTTGTGACATTATTCACTGGAGCATCTTCCTTCCTTATATACATCCCATCCTTAGTGCAGACAGGATAGACAGGTGTCGTCTGGTTCACAGGCTTGAGCCTACTCATCAATTCAAATTCGTCCGCATCATCATCCAATTCTACATCATCCAAATTCACAGGTTTGCTCTCCTCCACAGATGACTCAACATCTTCACCCACTACCACTTGAATTGTGGGATTCGCTCTTGCAATCTGGGCTAAGACAAAGTTAGGAGATAATCCTGATTGCACCATGTTCACTCTCCTTTCAAATTGGGGTAGTGGATTACTTTGCACATTGGGTTTAGAGCGTGGCGCTTCTATCTTCTTTTCATCAATCAGCTGTTGAATCGCCTTTTTCAAAGCATGGCACTCGTTGGTTCGATGCCCCTTAGTCACATGATAGGAGCAAAAGTCATTCTTGTCCACCTCGGCCAGAGGTGTGTACGGTTTCAGACTTCGGAGGAAGCCCAGATTCCTACACTTCAGAAAGATCCGCCCCAAAGAATCCTCCCAAGGAGAGATCCCTTTGCCGGCTGTCTGTTGACTGGACCCTTGTGCAACTGTTGCCACCTCTATTTGTTTAACAGGTGCAGGTGGCTGACTTGGTTTAGTGCTTGTTGATGCAAAAGCTGTAGGATTGCTATTGCTTTTGTACCCCGAAGAATAAGTCCGGCTTCGATACCCTCCTCCAGAACTGTTGTGAGCCGGGTCAATCTCATACTTTTCCACCTTGCGAGCCAACTCATGCACTTCTATCAAAGACTGAAACTTGTGGTACTTCATCACATTCCTATAAACCTCCAAGCTCCCATCAATCAGCTTCACAATCAGTTCATCTTCCAACGGCTTCTGATGGAGGAGAATCATCTTATCCATCCACCTTTGGTAATATTCAGAAAAGGTCTCATTCGGCCTCTGCCTCACCGCCTCTAAATCCTGCAACTTGACCTCCAGCTGTGTGTTGAAACTGAAGTACTTGATGAAGGCATCGGACAGTGCATCCCAGTTGCCTTGCACACTCTCGGGTTGTTTATTGTACCATGTGATAGCACCCCCCTCCAAAGTGGTGGGGAACAATCCCACTAATTGATTCATAGTGAGCCCAGCCATAGTCATAATCCGCACATACTGATTCAAGTGGGCCGTGGGTGGACTTTTCCCAACATATGATGCAATCCTAGGCATTTGGAAGCCTACTGGTAACATTTCAACCCCTCCGGCTATGAGCATGGACGGGTCAATACGCTTGGCGGATTGAACCTTAGAACTGGCACGCAGCTCCGCTATGGTCTCCTCCATTTCCTTCATCTTTCTTTCTAAAGCTGACTCCACAGGTCGCTCAGTATTATCCCTTCGACCCTCATCAGCATCCGACTGCCCATCATTCAGTCTCCCTCCACTACTTTCTTCTCGAGCATGCCTTTCCGGCCTCTGATTAGGCGACTCATTCAAAGCATTCTGCACTTGATTTTTGATAAGGTCCTTGAACTCATCAGAACTCATGAATTCTCGAATAGCAGTGGTGGCCATCATGGCAGCAGCAGCTTCGGGTGCGATCGCCATATCTTGAAACCTCTGTTGCAACTGTTCAAATCCCAGCGGGAACTCAGCACTTAAATCAGATGATGCTTCAACCTCCCCAAACTGAACAAGCTCCTCAGACTCACTAGACGACGGTTCACTGCATTCTATTCTCACAAGTCTTCGTCCGGATCGGAGCCAAACTTCAATGTGATTTGGACAAAGGTTAGTACAAAGAAATGATCACCTAAAGAGTTATAAACTCTAAGGGATATGCATGTATGCATGACGTGTTAGATGAATGATGTGCAGGTGTTGCATGAAATGTGTTTGTAACGCGAACCTTGAACAACCAATCCTTCGGGGGTGAAGTATGCATGAATTCTTATTTATGCATGCACGAATTGCAATCTAAGTGTTAGATGCGTGAATGAGACCTTTGGTGCTCGGGGAGTACCTCGGGTTTTGTGAAATGATATGAATGCCCTTAGTGAATGGACGAAGCTTCGGCACTCGTGGAGTGCCTCAGATTTTTATGATGCAAGATCGACACGCGCATGGCACTTGGTCGAAGTTTTGGTGTCCGGGGGACACTTCGGGTTTTGTGATGATGTGAAATGAACTCGTGCTTAATTTGCGAGTGGAATTTCAATACTCGGGGAGTATCTCAATTTCCGTGCCGCGATGTGGAGTGAATGCATTCTTAGTGAACGGGCAGAGTTCCGGCGCTCAGGGAGCACCTAAACGTTTTGATGCGTGAAATGAAATTTTCGGCACTTATGGAGTACCTAAAATGATTTGATGAAGTGATGGATTTTGTCGACACTCGTGGAGTATCGAAAGTGATTTAATGAGATGTGATGAATTTTATCGGTACTCATGGAGCATCGAAAGTGATTTAATGAAATGTGATGAATTTTGACGACACTCGTGGAGCATCGAAAGGTGATTTAATGAAATGCGATGGATTTTTGTCGGTACTCGTAGAGCGCCTAAAATGAAATGCAATGAAATTCGTTCGTACTCGTGGAGCACTTAAAATGCGATGATGAATTTTGTCGGCACTCGTGGAGCGCCTAAAATGACTTAATGAAATGTGATGAATTTTGTCGACACTCGTGGAGCATCGAAAGTGATTTAATGAGATGTGATGAATTTTGTCGGTACTCGTGGAGCACCAAAAGTGATTAAATGAAATGTGATGAATTTGGTCGGCACTCGTGGAGCGCCTAAAATGACTTAATGAAATGTGATGAATTTTGTCGACACTCGTGGAGCATCGAAAGTGATTTAATGAGATGTGATGAATTTTGTCGGTACTCGTGGAGCACCAAAAGTGATTTAATGAAATGTGATGAATTTGGTCGGCACTCGTGGAGCGCCTAAAATGAAATGCAATGAAATTCGTTCGTACTCGTGGAGCACTTAAAATGCGATGATGAATTTTGTCGGCACTCGTGGAGCGCCTAAAATGACTTAATGAAATGTGATGAATTTTGTCGACACTCGTGGAGCATCGAAAGTGATTTAATGAGATGTGATGAATTTCGTCGGTAGTCGGGGAGCACCGAAAATGATTTCCTACTCGATAGGTGGTGCGATGTATGTGGCCCGTACGGGGTCATTCAAGGTCCGTGCAAATGCTTTATGCATGACACGCGTTTCCCATGGCTCAGAATAAGACGGTTAGTGCTTATGACACTCGAGTGATGCATGTGGATTGATTAATTAATTCTTCATACAATAAAAAAAAAAATGCATGGCTACAAAAGATGTGATTAGTTTTATGTCACATGGGTGATTAATGTATTTACACGAGAAAGATGAAAATGGCTGTACAGAAGATGTGAGTTAGAATCACACAAATGCTTTGGATGTGGTATGTTATGCTCGTGAAAAATGTGGATGATGACATGTTGTGGAGGGACAAAAAGACACGTAGCAATTAGCACACAGATCGTATTCCTCCAACCTTATTTCTCCAAACGTGGTCAAGTCGATAAAATTCTAACCGAGTCCTAGGAGGGGTTCTCTTCGATCACCAACCGGGGATGATGAAGGCGCAATTTATTTTATTCACACATCTTATTTTGGTATCCTAAGGGAATCCAACTAAGGTTGCCTAAATGAGTTCGGTCCAAGCCGGGATAACATCAAGGTCCCCATAGCAAAATATACTCCTCACTTCTCCCCACTCAAGGGTCCGATCGAAGGGGTTCGTACGAGGCTATGAGTGGTGTTTCGTATCCATGCCCCTAAGACCAGGAGGAACATAGGCGACACTTCAACAATTCACCGGGCTAAATATTGGCTACTCAACCTAATGCAAGGATGTCTAACTAAAATGCAAACATAAAATACCATGTAAGAATCATCCACACTATTTTGATTAGACATTTTTCAGGGCTTGTCAAATTCTTTTAAGTTTTAAGAAAACTTTTGTAGAAATCCCCAGCAGAGTCGCCACTGTGAGCGGACGACCTTTTCTCTCGGACGGGACGCGACGCGGGGCCCGGCGAGGAAAACTTGGGTTTTGTTGATTTTGAAACGTTCTTCCTTTTCTTCATGGTGAGATTTTGGGAAAAAAAACAGGATTTGTTTATCTTACTTAGAAAAATCCATTCATTCTTTTCGGAATTCCTTTTGTAGAAAACATTTTCCCATTTTATTACTTGAAAGATCTCGAAACTTAAATCCCAAGATCAGTGACAGAGTCGCCACCCGGATCAGCTCATCCGGGAAATTCCGGTACAGCTCCCTACCGAGTATAGACTGCTGTACCTAATCCAGAGATTCAAGGTTTGGACAAGTCCCTTATTTCATGTCTAATCAAAATAAATTTGGCGGATATTCTTTGATGGTATTTTACGTTTCTAGAGTTGATTTTTATTGCATTAAGTTAAACACACGGCGCGCACACAAATAAAACAAAATAAAGCAGCAAACAATTAAGTTATTACAACCCGATCGAATAAATAATTAAATTATTACAACCTGATCGAATAAAAATAAAAATTCACTTTACAACCGCCTAAAATACACGGATAAATCTATCAAATACATCCAAAATAAAAATAAAAGGCTGCAAAACAAAGGGTTAGCACAATTTGTATTGCACACACAAATAGGACTCAAATCAGGACAGAGTTGGGAATTTTAGGAAATGGGGGCGTGCATTTAGGGGATAACCGGGTCGACCCGACCGGTCGGAAAACGGTTTTGAAACGCCCTGTGATTTTATGCTGGAAAATCAATTTTTGGAAAACAATTGGCTTGGTTACATGCAAATTTTGATTTTCGTGGGTCTGTTGTCCCGGAATCCATGGATCCGTTCGTGTGGGTTCCTAAATTCATCGTCCATCTAGGGTCCAAAACGCAATAAACACACCAAAAACATTTATTTAAGATACAATTTTATTTTAATATTTTCCAAGGACTTATAGAGTTCGGGGGTCCGCTAACGCTGGACAATTGATCCGGTTCGGATGTAACAACCCCGAAACTTGAAAAATAAATCCCAGAAAACTCGAAAATATTAATATCCGTACGTATAAAAATTCAAAAATAAATATTTTATGGCATACAAACAAATTTGGGCCGAAATATATCACATCAGAGTGCATAAAAATGGAAAACGGGCTATTTTCGGCATTTCGGGACAGATCGGGGAGCTGTCCCTGAAGAACAGAGCCGTACGGCTCTAGGTTAGAGCCGGCCGGCTCTGTTCTGATTGGACCAGAGCCGGCCGGCTCTGTTCTTGAAGAACAGAGCCGTACGGCTCTATTCGGGTAGCCAATTTTCCGGATTTTCAGAAACAGAGAAAAATCACACGAAAAATGCAATAAACACAAGTTTAAGGCCTCTCAGAGTTTACCTTGGTGTTGTTCCAGTATATTTGATGCACAAGAACGGTTTGAAAATCGAGAATGTAACTCGAATCCTCGAATATCCCGAAAATCCGAAAGTTTACCCGAACGAATCCGAAATCGAACCGAGAATCGTTGTGAATCGGTGAGTAAATACTAGAGTGAATGGTTGTGTGCTAAGAAATTTGATTTCAAAGATAAAATTAAAAGGATTTTTTTTTCTGTCTCTCTTTTCTCTGTGTTTCTTTTTTTTCTTTTTCTTTTCTTTTTTTCAAATCCCCCGCCCCCTGTGTTTTGATCCTTTTCTCTTTATCATTCAATTGTTCAATTATTTCTCAGACAAAATAATTTCCCAATTAAATACGTCGATTAATGGTTTTTGTCGTTTTTTTCATCAATTTCACAGAATTGGGACAAAGTGTGGCACCCATGCCCGCCCACTAGAGTCGGCCGGCTCTAGTTTGCACTAGAGCCGGCCGGCTCAATCTAGAGCCGGACGGCTCTGGTTTGTGAACCAGAGCCGGCCGGTTCTGGTTGGACCGGGGCCCAATAATTAATTATTATTTTTTTTTTTTTTTTTTTTTTTTTTTAGTATGACGCGCCTGAAAATCACTCGGAGAACCCGCTTTACGGTAGTTTCGGATTGCGGATAATTTCGTTTTCGGAGAATTCGAGACGTTTCGGGTAATATTCTGCTCTTTTCTGTGACCGAAGGTAATAAAGATTTCTCATCACTGAGGTCGGGAAAACCCGTGTTCACACAAGGGTTGAATTAAAAAAGAAAAAGTTAAAAGAAAAAAATTGCAGTGAGAACTCTTGCTACGAATTTCAATACCAAATTGCAGAAATCCTTTAATTGGAATGATTGTTTGATGACATCTTTTGATTAATTTCACACTTGGAAAATGTTATGGTCAAATTGGCAATATTAAAATTGGAGATAGACAAATGATGCTAATCACTTTTCTAAATGCAAGCTCTTAACGACTGGTCATAAATTATTTTCATATTTATTTTATTTTTTCCCCCTTTTACTGTTATTAATAATACCATAATAGTAAAATTGTATATTTATTTAACGATTGTTATAACTATAGAGTTCGTTTATGTTCTATATAATTAAAGGACTTTACTAAAATTATTAATGCTGAATTAGATAATCATAATACTAAATTACATTATAATATTAAATTACATTATAATATTAAATTACATTATAACACTAAACAATAAAAAAAAATACATAAGTTACATAATTATAAAATTAAACTACTACTATAGTCATCTCCTAATCTTAAATTTAAAACCATTCCTAGCGTTAACTTTATTACAATAGTCTACTTGACATATTGGCAGAGTTTCTAGAACTTTGCCAACCAATTCTTGGGGTAATTTTATACATTCACTCTCCTTCGTAATTAATATTTTTACCATATTATCATAATCTACAGGTGATTCGTCAAAAATCTCATCAAATAAGCGTTGATAACGCCAAGATAATCCATTTCTTAGCATCCACATTTGTTCTCTCGTTCACACATCAAATTTGTAGCCAGACATTATTATGTCTTGTAATTTTTCGTTCATGTTTAGCAGGTACTCCAGTAACTTTTTTCCCCTTCTCATCCGAATGTTTTTTAAATTTTCTATTTTCTTCAATGCAAATTCCGGGAACCGCATAATCTTTGGGGTCAGTATTGTTTTAACCATCTACAGGTTGCATAAAAAAATATTAACCTTAATTGAACCATTTCAAATACACATTAATTAATTAATTAATTACACAACAACTTAAATAAAATATTATATATCACTACACCAGTTTTCTATTTTAAACCCTTGTAATAATAATTAATCATAATAATAATATTAATATTAATAACAACAATAATAAAAATAAAAATAAAAATATAATTTACAAAAAAATAACTTGTATTAAAAATAATATCAATAACAATAATAATGATAAAAATAAATATAAAATTTTACACCAAATTAAAAAAAATTCTTTTTTACTAGCTCAGTTTTATTTTTTTTTCAAATATTCTGTAAAAATAATAATATTTCAAATTTTAATAACAATTTTTAAACAAAACTTATAGAGATATTTACTAACTATATAGTTTATATCATATCTATATGATTTTTCAAACATATAAATATTATATACTAACTTCACAAAAATAAATCTAATACAAATTTATACATATTCCATTTTTTCATAAATCTCCTATATATATATATATATATATATATTATTCCAGAAATTACAAATTTATACAAAAATTTTATATTTACCTTTTTTCCTGTTTAATACTACAATAACTGTTGTCTGGTGGTTGTAGTGATAAAATTTTTTGTTTCCAATTTGATGCTGACAATCCTGAGAAAAAATTACAAAAAGTTGATTAATATTATTAACAAAAATTAATTATATAATTATAAATATAAAATAAAAATTACGGTTTATAAAATAAACCTACCAAAAAAAAAAGAAAACAATGTAGAAGGAACTGAAGTAATAAGTTTAAAAGGAGAAGAAAGAAGAAGAAAGGTTTAGAAGGAGAAGGAAGGAGAAGCAGCAAGGAAGGAGAATGCAATGCAGGAGAACGAAGCTGAAAAAAAAAATTCTGATTCACCGATATGTGTTTACAACGTATAAATGAGTAAATATATAAATTCATCGGACGGTTTGGATTTATATTTACATTTGATCGGATGGCTGGGGGGGAAGATTCTGGATGCCGGTCCGCGTGTTTGGAATGCGGACATAGGTGTCCGCATTTCATAGACGCGGACTTCAAATACGTACATGAGTCCGCGTCTTTGGAATGCGGACCTCTGTGTCCGCATTCTCTGTGGGCGGACTCTGCCTTGTCCCATCACCTGGGACAAGGCAGCTTTTAGGTCCGCTTTTGGTGAAAGCGGACCTAACCGTCCGCCTGTCCTATGGGCAGACATTTTCAGTCCGCTACTTTGATAGGCGGACTTCTTTGGGTCCATTACTTTGACTGGCGGACCTGTGGGGGAAGAAAAAAAAGGACTGTCCGCCAATGTGATATGCGGACTTTGACAAAAACACCATAAAATTGGAATTAGTTTGATTTCTACCCTATATTGGGTAATAGTTGTGAATAGTGCCATAATTTTTTCTTTAATCCAATGATTGACATACTAGCATGCAAAACCAGAGGCAATTAAGTTACATCTGCCAAGGAAGAATCAAAAAGTTCCTTCTGCGTACTATTCCACTTAGATCATAAAAGAAGAAGTATATCCCGTTTTCCAGGAAAACATGGACATGAGATTGTAGGTAATCAAGGGAAGGCTTAAACTGAAAAAATTTATCCTTCCCTTTCTCCATTCACAATGGTCCCGTACTATGGCAAGCATTCATTCAATAACGGAGTATCATCTTTCATTTACTTCTTACAAAGATTCCAATTCAAGTGTAGAAACATCTGAATTCAAAAGATTTTGACCAGGAAAAAGAATGCAATAAAAAAAAAACAAAAACAAAAAAACACTTGTCTAACCTCCAGAGCTTTGGGCAATTTAATAGGCTTGCCTCCAACAACATTGCACAGGTACAACACACCCATATTTGCAAGATCCTGCAACAACGGTTGAATCAGAGAAATCAAACCTTTAAAGCTCCATATTCAGTTTCAAGAAATAGATACCAATGGCTTTTCTTTTAACAATCCGAAGATAAGTTGATTACAAATACTTTACAACACTGATTTGTTTAAAGAAAATTATTGACCAGCTCAAGAACAATTTTTCACCAAAAAAAAAAAAAAAATCTTTACTTAAGTTCAAGCCAAGGACTCAAATGCGGAAAATATCAATGCACTATATCTGGCATATGCAGACTTTTTGTTATAACAGCAAAACAGAAATGTTAAAGCATGAGAAAACTTGTTGATCACTTGAGCAAAACTGCTCCAGTTAATGAGACTGAATAAATAATTTAACCATATTGAAACAATTCATTTATGAGACTCTAGTTAAGATAAAAATGTTACGTAGCACAGAATTCCCACATTAGAAGAAAAAAGCAGGTATTAAATAAACAAAGCATGCCAGTGCAAACCTATATCAATGTGCATATGTTTCTTTCTAACACCAGAATAATTTGGGCAAATCCAAGCCAGGAAAAAAAAGTGGGAAAAAATGTAGCCAAACAAAATGCAAAGCCAGTTAGTTCAATAGGGCTCTGGTTTACCTGCTTCTCCTCCAATGAACCTATCTTGCCATCCTGCAATATGAAGAGAGTTGCAAATTACAAGAAGTTGAACAAAATGAAAAGAAAAGAAAATAGTATTCAGCCAGGCGGCAAGAATGGACAGTGTTTGCCCTTAATCGCCAATGAATAGGGGTGAATAGGGGTGAGCAAAGTGTGGTTCGGTTCAAAAACCAAACCGAAACAAACTAAATCAAAAATCAAACATTGAAATTTATATAACCCAAAACCAAACCAATATGTATTCGGTTTGAGTTGAACCGAACCGAACCGAACCAGTTCGGTTTGGTTTTGGTTTGTAAAAAATGGTCTACATTACGTATATATTATTAAAATATCATAAATATTAATTATATAATAATATAAATATATATTATATCAAATAAAATGTATTTTATACATATATATATATATATAATTTTTAAATATTTATAATTAGTTTGGTTCGGTTTTTTCTGTTTGGTTCGGTTCGGTTTTCGGATTGCAGTTTGGTTTTGCTCACCCTTACCACTGAACTCCTTTTGAGGTAAGAAAAAGCAAAACTACAAAATTAAAACCTTTGTAGATGACTAGATTATGATCTCCCCAATGCATTCGATATAACCATAGAATACAAAATGGAAACCTTCAATAAAATGAACCCGTGTCCACAAAAGACAGCAAGGGGGGCCTAAATTACATAAGAGGGCTACACTAAACAATAATCAACAGAGTAAAGCCAAGAAGATCCCATCAGTTCCTACAAATTTACAAATATCATGAAATCATGTTTACCAAACCAGAAACTAAACGTTGAACTGCGACAGCTCAAAGCCTATTTGTGACAGATTTTGTGAAGCAGCATTGACCTGTTTCAAGAGATTAAACAAAATTAGAATGATAGCACAAACAAATATGGAATGTTTCTAATTACCTAGTATCAACTACCATGCTGTGAACTGAAGATAATATGCGCAGCGGAATAGAATATTGCAAAAGTTTCTCCGTCAAAAATCAACCCTTTGCAAATCTAATAACTTCCAAAGCATAGTTGACGTAATTATATTGGTTTTGAAATTATGGTCTCAATATCATTTGAGTGCACCATATAACCCCTCCAAACGCACGCACACCATACCAAAGATAGACATTTGTTGCCTTCCATCATTTTGAATAGCCTTTGAGATCTCCTTTTTGACTCTCCATTTTATCATCCAAAAGCTGTATACGCTGTGTCAAATGGACCTTTGCAGCCTGGCCCAGGGAAATAAAAAGAAAGGTGAGAGAAAGAAACAATCAGATACCAGAATAAGCACATATAAAATTTATGACAATGATAGCTAAATATATGTACATTTAGTTATTAATAGATAAACATCAAAGTAAAATCTACGAATGAGACCTGCTTATTAATAATGTTCAGAATCAACAAAAGTAAAGATATGAATAAAAAAACAGGGCTAAGCAGTATTGCTGCAAATTAAAATGCAGCAATATATCTAGTTCCCCAGTTCCCATTTACTTTATTTAATTCCTTTGATGACAAACTTTAACACAAATTATCCTTATCACCTTCTCTTTCTTTTGGTATAATGGCTTATCAAATTAATACACGTGTGTGAGAGAGGCTTAAAGAGACATAAATTAATTTAGACTTTACTTAAATGAAATACATATAAACCTATATGTGTAAAATATTTCCACCCGGAAATAAATATATATATGAATTAATTTATTCAAATTAATCCAATGAAACCCAATTAATTGATTATATTATTTTAATCAATCCAATTGAACTTAATCAATGAATTTCTCCTCTCCAGTCAGTATACTCCAAGTATACAGTTGACTCGTTTAGTTCAAGTTCAGACATTCAATGTGTACGATCCTGTGGGCCCGTCTTTATATTGGCAGTGGGCACATGGCCCACAGACTGTAGTTGGGCTCTAGTAAGCCATTACAGCCCCCAAATAAGACGAAGACAATAGTCTAACGGAAGTCATAACCCTGTAGTTTAACTTATATATCCCATGTCATTGATATCGACGTCCAACACAGAGGCATGGTTTCATCACCCTCTTTTGTGTCCGGACATAAACTTGATCCCGAATGAACTGATGCTCACAAACAAGTTTCAACTTGTTTAGGTGTGGCCGCATTCTTATTAGTTACACTCATCAAGTGGCCGGTGATATCTTCTCAGTGGACTACTGAGTGACATTTCCTTCTGCATATTCATGGCCTTGCCATGTTCACTGGCACACCCGAACATACCCATACTTGGCACCCTGTTACAGGCCCTTTAGGCGTATACAAAAGTGTGTGAGTTCACATGGAAGACCATAATATGGTCAGGTCTAAGGATCCAATATAAGTACTACACGAGAATCACTTATGATACTATACCATGTAGATTTCTTGTTTAGTGGATCTATCCAGTACCATGCCACATTACATGTACTCATAAGCTTGATTGACAATCCATGTTCTATAGCCGGTAAGACATCGCCATACAATCAATGTTATGATAATTTTTGGTTCCATTTATTTCTATGACTGGAACAGATTATGGATGGCTTTATGGTTATATCGTTTCCCTATCCATGGTCTCACTGACAAGTGCATAACACTTGTCACCATGGATATAGATATGACCATTGGATACTCTATTTATAATATTGTACAAGATATAGAATAAATAGATGAATGCTTTTATTTGATAACACAAATGTACAATACATCAATCTCTTAAAAAATCCAAAATGTATAATACAAAACAAGGACTAATGCTTTGGGACTAGGGGATTCCCAACAATATATATATATATATATATATATATATATATATATATATATATATATATATAAAATACTGAATTAGTCAAATGATACTATTAAAGTAAATATAAACTTTATATTCAATTAAATTTTTTTTTACTTTTTTTTTTACTGCAAAAATGAATTTATTGAAAAAATAAGAGTAACCAAGCATCCCAACTAGGTTGGCACCTTTGGATTAACCTCTCAGATCGAAATACAAATCAGAAACAATAAAAGAGGGAGGAGTTATGAAACAAACAACCGATTTAGGCTCAATCAGACCGAGCCTTGCTAGCCCATGAGCAACTTTATTAGCTGACCTACGAATAGCCCTAAAGGATATAGAAACAAAAGAACTAGCAATAGATCGATAGTCTTCTAAAATAAGCCCCAATGAAGCATTATTCACCAAGTCCCGTTGAGAAAGAGCCAAAATGACCACTGAAGCATCACCCTCGACTATTAACTGCGGTGGAGACAATTCTTTTACCCAACTCAAAGTTTCACGGCAGGAAATAGCCTCCACAACCGAGGGATCCACAAAGCCCAAGAAAAAAGCATATCTGCAAGCGATGAATTGACCCTCCTTATCATGAATGAGACACCCCAACCCAACCTTACCAGACACACCATCGACTGCAGCATCGAAGTTACATTTCCAATCGGTATCAGGGGGAATCCAAGCTTCAACGACTGACTCCGCCGAGGGCTGCTGAGCCGATCTTTCCTTCGCTGCCCGCCATTCCTGAACTATCCGGTGGCCTGCAGATAAAATGGAGAGCGACTGCATAGTCTTGCGATGCCAAACAACCTGGTTTCGAGCAAACCAAATGGACCAAAGAACACCAGCAACCATACCCACCGAACCCTCATCTTAGCTATTAACCACCTGCTGCCACCAATGAAGCAGACTACCCCCTTCGTGCTGCAAGTTAGCAAGGGAGGCACGCGACCAAACCTCCGTAGAAACCGGGCACGCAACGAAGCAATGATAAACTGATTCCTCATCTAAACCACACCGAGGACAAGTATGGGGGATCGAAAGCCCTCGATGCTCCAGGGTTGCAGCGGTGGCGATGAAACCCATGAGAAGTCTCCACAAGAAATTCCTATCCTTGAACGGAACTTGCAAGTGCCAAATAAAGGCCCAATTAAAATTGACAGATAGTATTGGAGGGGGCCTGAAAGCGTTGAGCAAGAGCATAGTAAGCTGACTTTACAGAGTAAATTCCCCTTTTATCAAAGCTCCAAATCAACCTATCTTCCACATCCCGACTTGACAAAGGAATCGATAAAATTCTTCTGCAATCCGCTTCTAGAAATAGGTCTGTAATAACCTCCTCATCCCACATACGGGGCCCGTCAACAAAAAATAAACCCGCCACAAAAGAATCAGAAAGCTCAAGGGTCGGACTACCCTCTGCTGGTAAGCCTGAATCGGAATCCAACCACCTATCCTTCCTGATACGAGTCCTCAATCCATTGCCAATTTGCCACCTGGAACCACTACGGAGCAACTCTTGAACCGACAGGAGACTAGTCCAAATAAAGCTTGGCTTAGACCCCTTCTTAGCATTCATAAAATCACAATTGTGGAAATACCTTGCCTTATAAAGCCGAGTCACTAAGGATTCTTGATTTTGCATGAGGTGCCAGGCTTGTTTCCCAAGCATCGCCTTATTAAATTCATCTGAAATTGAGTCCTCCCCAATCCTTCCTATGAGTCAAAATGTCCCAAGCTCGCCATTTAACCCCTCGACCCCATCAATACGCATTTAACATGTGCTCCATTTTACGGCAGATGCCTTTAGGAATCAAAAATATATTCATAATATAAGAGGGAAGTGCATGACCTACCGATTTGATAACTACCTCCTTTCCCGCTTGGGAGAGATTCCGACACTGCCACCTTTGGATTTTTCGAACCTAGCTTGTCAATAAGAAACCAAAAAATCGAGGACCTATTGCGCCCTACAAAAGTCGGCAACACCAAATATTTATCAGGCTTATCAATTCTATCAACACCCAAGTCACGGCAAACATACAAGCTAGTCTCATGGGAGACATTTGGGCTGAACGCTAGAGAGGATTTAGAGAAATTGACACGCTGACTTGAAGCCCTTTCATAATGTTGAAGTAGAGAATTGACCAACTGAAACTCAATACTATCAGCCTGGAAAAAGAAATAACTATCATCCGCAAAAAGCAAATAGGAAATTTGAGGAGCTCGTTGGCTAACCTGACAACCATGAAGCAGACCCCTCTCCTCCGCATCCACAAACAAACTCGATAAACCTTCAGCACACAGAATAAATAAGTAGGGGGATAGCGGGTCTCCCTGCCTTAAACCTCACCCCGGCTTAAAAACATCAAACTGACCTCTTGGGTGTATTATTTGGTACTAGATAGTAGTCACACAATGCATGACTAAGCGGACGAATTGAACTGGAAATCTCATCTTTAACATTAATTGTTCAAGGTACACCCATTCGATTCTGTCATAGGCCTTAGACATATCAACCTTCAAAGCTGCCCACCCCACTTTCCCACTCTTCTTATGGTGCATAAAATGACCCACTTCAAAGGCTATCATAACATTATCAATTATTGATCTCTGCGGAATAAGAGCGCTTTGCATTTCGGAAATACAAGAGTGTAGCATAGACTTGAGCCGATTTGCAATAGTTTTAGTAAGAATTTTAAACAGGACATTGCACAAAGCGATAGGACGCAAGTCAGACAAAGAATCCGGCACCCTCTTTTTAGGGATCAAAATAATATTTGTAATATTGAGAATATCAGGAATCTCACCTGAGTTAAGGCAATGCACACAATAATCCATCACATCCGAACCCAATAACGACCAAAAGTGTTGATAAAAACCTGGATTCAGCCCAACCGGTCCCAGGGCTTTGTCTGGATGCATAGAAAATGCCGCCCACCGAACCTCCTCAGCCACAAAGGGACGGGATAGCACTGCTGCTTGCTCTTCCGAAATTCCACCCTTTATATATTTCAGAATGTCACCCAATTCGCTGCCCTCAGAAGTAAACAAATTAATGTAAAAAGATTGGATTTCAGTAGCCAAACCTGAATCCCATGAGTACCTACAACCATCCGCCACTGTCAAATTATCAAATTGGTTCTGCTTATTCCGAAGGGAAGCTGATTTATGGAAGAATCTTGAGTTGCAGTCTCCGTCTCGCAACCAGTGCTGCTTCGCTCGTTGTTTCCAGTACTGCTCTTGGGAATTCCGCAAATCCCTCAACTCTCGGTTAGCTTCGTCCAAGCTACGCTGCGCCTCCAAATCTCGCCTGCCTGTCAACTGACGAATATGAGAATGAACCAAATTAATTTTATCCCAAAATCTGGAACGGTACTGCTGTCCCCAATTGTCTAATTCCTGAGAGCATAACTTCAAACGTTCCAACAGGTCCAAACCCGAAGAACCAAGCCAGCACTGACGGACTAAGTCATTACATGCTGTCTCCTTACACGAAGCATTCTCAAACTTAAATCGATGGCAGCTGCGTGTAACCTGCGGAGCAACTCTTAGAAGCAAAGCACAATGGTCCGACCCAGAGCTGTGAATATTCAAAACCGAAGCATTGGGAAATAATTGGTGCCAACTAATAGAGCCAAAGCCTTTGTCCAATTTTTCTTCTAAGGTAAGAGAGTGAGTGCGACGAGTCCAAGTGAATGGGTACCCATCCATGTGAATTTCAGAAAGATTACAGTCTGCTATAGTATCTGTAAACCCCTGTAAGAGAGCGGTCGGATGGGGATGGCCGCCCCTCTTCTCAAATCCAAAAAGCATATCATTAAAGTCGCCCATGATACACCATGGAAGCAGCGATATACGGTATAAGTCTCTCATGCATTGCCAGGAAAGCCGATGCCTACGAGTGTTCTTTTTTTTTTTTTTTTGGTGGTTCAAATGGAAAAAGAATTAAGCATAAATGATTCCTTGCAAGATAAATAATAATTAATTCAAATTAACAAAGAAGAAGTAACTAATGCAAGGGAGCACTAAATTTAGGATATGATTTTTTTTTAAATAAATCATGGGGGAATAGAAGAGTTAGGATTTGTTGGACAAGAACTTCTTCTTTTGGATACAACCGATTTATTTTGTAATATTTAATAAAAAAATTTTGTCCTAATTAGTAGCAATAAAATGCTTCAAAGTGGTTCCACTTAGATAATTAGGAATTGATTTTACCATTGATTTTGCACGAATTAATTAGCAATTTTTCCTTTTCTTTTTTTTTTAAAAAAAAAATTATAGATTTTCTTTTTCTTTGTTTTTGTGCATATATATTGAGAGCAAACAACATAAATTGTATTATTAGCATAGTTTGTTTTTAAATTTGTTTGGTGCTATGTCTCATTTTTTCAATATATGCGATAAAGTTGAAATAATGTCGACGGAGGTTGGTTTCAAATATTCTTTCTATGAAGCGGGTATTGTGAAAAGAGAAATCGATAATGAGTTTATCCACTCTAAATCGTAGATCCCATTCAAAATTCAGCGTAGTAAAATAATATAAATGATTTGTCTAAAGAGAAAATGAAAAACTAAAACATGAAAAAGAATAATGAAAAAGTGAGGATGAAAATATGTGTTTTATATTGCAGAGAGAAAATAATGCAATTAATTCTAATCATTAATTTCACCATTACTTATCTCAATTAAATCCAATTAAGGGCAATTAATTAAAATAGATGTTACATACCATGGACAATATGGACTATTATAATAGACATTACACACCATAAAAATATTTTATTAAAAAATAAAAAAATTTAGAAAAAAATGATAAAGAAGAATGAAGTGATTGAGAAAGAAAGAGAAAATCCCTTAAACTTTGCTTTACTGTATACAAGCATTTAATAATTTTTTTAAAATATTACATGTAAAAATTAATTTTTTTTTATATATTACTTGTATTTTTCATATTATTTTTTATTAATTTTATATAATTCATCAATCTTTTCAAGCATATAAAGAACATGTATTTTCATTGTTATAATCTTGTTAGGGGCTTAATCATATTTAAGGCTTTTTACCAATTCCTAATAAAGTATTTAATGGAATTCTGACTTGAATATTCTCCCACAAACTCAGTCTATATTGTTAATTGAGCTACTAGTATAACCGTAGGTCAGGGGCGGCGCTGGGGGGGGGGTGTGGTCACGGAGAGGCACTTGCCCCCCCAGCCGCCGGAAAACACCCCAAATAGGGGTGTTTTCCCGGCTACCACCTTCCCAGAAATTGGGGGGGCTACCTCCCTAATTTCTGGGGAAGAACACAACCCAGCCCTATTGGGCTGGGCTGTCTTCTTTTTTTTTTAACAAAAAAAAACACAGGAGCAAAACGACGTCGTTTTGCTCCTGGGTTTTATTTATTTATTTTTACCCAGGAGCAAAACGACGTCGTTTTGCTCCTGGGTTTAAAAAAAAAATAAAACAGCCCAGCCTTAGTGGATCATATATATTTTTATTATTTTGATTTCTATATTTAATCATTTATTATATATTATTAATGTTTTTTTCTAATTCAAATTTATAATATATATTTTCTAAAAATTCGAATTCCATTGTTTGTATTTTTGATTATGTTTCATACCAATTGAAATATTATTTACATAATTGGTATTAAAAATGCTATGAGTAAATTTGTGTTATTTTTAGTTTCTCTCCACCGCTGTCTCTCGGCCCACCATAGTGATGACCTGTCGGTCGCTGTCTGTTTTTACCCTCCAAGGTTGGAGTCCTGGCTCCGCCACTACCGTAGGTATTCATTTTATTGATTTAAGATAGAGGGAAACACAACATATTAAATAAGACAAGAAAATGTAAAATAATATGTAAAATAATCTATCAATTTATTTGTAATAAAAAAACATCATCAACTATTACTTTTCATTTTTCAAAGTTAGGAACTTAAAAAAATGATTAAATAATCTTAAATTCTTTAAGTGTAATTTATAATGTTTATTATGACTAAATAAAAGTAGTAAAAGTTTAAAAGTTTTACGATTTATTTTTACAAATATTTATACTTTATCTTTCTGAAATTATATTATATACTTGTGTAACTCTCACTTTTTTTTATGAAAAATGTGATAAAAAAGATAGCTTATTTACAGATAAAATTGTTGTATTTTTAATCCAAATTACCTTGCCTTTTATACTTTCAATTCAATTCAATTGTTTCTAAAGACGACTTTTGTCCATTTTATAGCTAAAATACCATCTTTTTCAATTCGTAGAATTTTTTTTTATGTTGTTTGAACTTTAAAAGGTGGGCTTTATGCTATTCTAAAAATTTTATTACTCTACCTAATGTGATTTTTATATGATCATATTGATTTGTCCTTTGTATTTTTATATCTTACAAATGAAATTTCTAATTAACAATTTTGTTAAGCTTATCACATACTCTTATTAAATCCGTACTTTTAAAAAAAGGTAAATAACTGGTAAAAAGATGTATAAAAAAGCTTTTATAGTAAACAAATACAATCACGTTAAGTTCATTTTATTAAATAGTTATAAAAAAAAAATAATACACTATAAGAACTTTTAGATTTAGCAGTAAAATCATATCAAATATTTTTCTACAAATTTATACGGTCATAACTTTGTAGCAGCAATATGCAATAACTAATTTTTTTTTATTACCATAATTTTTTGTAGCAAAAAAAAAAAATAGTTGTTTCATGTTATTGTTATAAAATTATGATCATAGATATTTACAGCAAAATTTAATATAATTTTGCTACTAAATGTAATTTTTGGAATGCTGCTTCTAAATGTTTGCTAACACTTCGTGTAGTGATATGATTTTTTTTTTTCTTTACTAATCATGGAAATATATTTTTTTGTGACATTTTCGTATATTTATTTTTCTACTAAAATAATTTATTGGGTAATTATTCTATAATGCATGTGTGCCATATGTGCTTCTAATTAAAATGTGTATTTTAGTTGAAAAAACCTCTTGTGATTATTTTACAATTGTATTATTGTACAACTAACTAAAAATCTTGTGCCCTTACATACTGATCTTCGCCTCTTAGAGAAACTCGCTTTGAAACTTTATGTGGAGAGCGTTAGTGGGGTTCTTTCGAACAAAGCAAATTCTTGCTGATAGAGGTATCCCTCTTTCTCTTACTTGTCCTTTATGCTATCATGATAAAGAATCTATTGTTCATGCACTTATGGAGTGTCCTGTTACTGCTAGAATCTGGAATAATTGTGCTCTCTCGATTCCACCGAATAATTATCATTCTTTTAAGGAAAAATGGTGTAGATTATTATTGTCAATTCTGGTTGGGCCAATCTCCATTGTTGTGGCTATTCTTTATGCCATATGGTTTGCTCGAAATGATTAGGTTTGGCACCAAAAAAGACCACCAGAGAGTAACATAATAATAAAGTTATTACTGATCTTGAAGCTTGGCAATCCATCCATAAAAGAACTGATAATGGTTCAAATAATAGGAGGCTTGTGTTGATGAGGCAACCACCCCCGCTTTATTTCATAAAATGTAATTTTGACGTATCAATATCCTCTCATGGTGTTATTGGATGCATCATCCATGACAATTTTGGACAGTTTCTTTCTTGTTGTTATGGCTGAATTTTGAGTTCTAGAGATCCACTTCTTAGTGAAGCTTTAAGTTGTAGATAAGTGCTTTCTTGGCTTCTAATGTTGGGTCACTCTCAAGTCATCATGGAGGGAGATTCTCAAACTCTCATTACCTATCTCCAACAAAGAAGCTGTAATGTTCTTCCCCCGATTGATATCATTATGGAAGATTGTCTTCACTTGTCTAATTCCTTTAGGTGCATTCGTTTTAATTTTGCTAGGAGAAATTGTAATAAGGTAGCTAATATCCTTGCAAAAATAGGATTAACTACCAATAGTGATTTTGTTAGTTCTTGCATTCCTCCTAGAGAGATCAATGATGTACTTCATTATGATTTATTGATTTTTAGTAAAAAAATATTAGGTTCATATGTCTCTAATTAAAATTAAAAGTATATAATATCGAAGAATTTTGGTAAGCATATAAAAGAGTTAAACAACAATTAATTTTCTATATATTATTTTAGCAATAATAGAAGATAAATAAAGGCAACCATGAATATAATTATTAAATTATCAAAATTGATTGTTGATAATAATTTACTAAAAATAAACAATACCCACTTCGAAAATAATGGAAAGCTGAACTATCCACAAGGGTTGAGCTGGTTATGTCGATATACGTAAAATTTAGTTATTTTGGCTTCCTTAATAGAGGACAACATACATCCTCTTCTTTACACTTAAATAGATTCAACCATGATTTATATTCTTCATATTTAATTATAAATTAATCGCTTTTTCAACACAAGCAAGTCAATCATGATAGGCTTTTCAAAGACATTAAGGAAAGCAGTAAATCACAAAATGCAAGAAAATCAGAATAGTCTAGCGAGTTTTAACTGTATGATCATGCTAATTGCTAATTTATATTAAGTGATTTTAAAATTAAATCCAAGTCCTCCTGACTCCGCTTTATGAAAATGTACAAAATGACAAATAACTGATTGGTAATACATATTGTAATTAGTTTCCTTGAAACTAATAATTTTAAAATTGTTCCATTAATATAATTACATAGAAAATTTAATTCCGCAAAAAAGATTTAGATAATATTAATGATAATATCAAAAAAACTATTTGATAACCCAATTAATAACTTAAAATTAATATTTTAAGTACTTAATAGTTTAAAATTGTTTGATAATAATACTTTAAAGTTTTAGTAAACCAAAATATTTGACTTGAAATTTTAAGTTGAACACTATTAATAGTTTTTTAAAATTCAGTACTTTATTTTTTGTTTATCAAACAACTCTATCCTTCAATATTATAAAATTCAGCACTTATTTTTTTTTATCACCTAATACATAGGATTTAGATTCTGTAAAGCATTTTCTTCCTCTCAACTATATATAGATGAATTTATTGTAACCAGTTGACCAGTTCTATATCAATTAATTAGAGAAGGACAAACTCAATTTCTTCACATTTATCTTACCCCATGCTTTTCTTCTATTGTAAACGTATTCGTTTATAGCATATGAGAAATAGATAGCCAACCAAATTAATTTAATTAGATCCCCATCAATCAATTTTAATCTTTACTTATCCTATGCACCATGTACATCAAACATAGAAACATGTAATTATGCTATTAAAAAAAGGGCCAATATCTCAACAACAATTGCATATTTAAAAAAGATAATCACAGAGAAATTGAAAAATGGAGCCTCTAAATGTATGTCCCTTAATAGAATTTGATTTAAGTAATTCTATTTCATATAAAAATTATTATATTGGCAAGCAAGATATTAAAAATAGTCATCAAGAAATAACTAACCTTGTGCATTATGTCACGCTTTGTGGGTAATTCACCTGAAGCAAATTTCTCCTTGTGATGAATATAAACAACATAAAATCATAGCAATTAGTTTAAGGGGAAAAAAATATTCTATTTAACATGTCAAACCGTAAACAATAGCTATAAAATAACAATGAGTTTAAGTACCTTTTAGCTGATGAGAGATACACTTCAAAAAAAAAAAAAAAAATTGGAGTACCTTTCCATCGGCACCAAACCCAGTGCATTGTTCAACATATTGGTTTTCTACTTTTAATTATATTAGAATCCTAATTCGTTCTAAATAGAGTTCTCAAAACCCATAAAATCAAAATTAACCAAAAGAAAATAAATATACATAAGTATACCTTTTATAGAGGAATCCACTGCATTACCTGAGAAAAAGCAACGGAGGAGGAGAATGATGAATTTGTATAATTTAAGAGATTGGCTAGGATGGAAAACGACTACACTATTGTTAAGAGGAAGAGAAATTCAAGACTATGTATGCCTACGAATTGAACTTTTTAAAAAAAAAGGAAGGAAGAGGAAGATGAAAGGCAAAGAGAATGGATGAATGAAGCTAATGTTGGATATGCCCTAGTCCCGAGGCATTGGACCTTATTTTGTATTGTACATTTATTGGATTTATGTATTATACATTTTGTGTCATTAAATAAAGACATCAATCTATTTATTATATATCTTGTGCTGTGTTTTAAATAGAGTATCCAATGGACATATTGTAAGCACCGGGTTTTCCCGACCTCTATGATGAGACTCCTGTATCACTTGTTGAACAGAAGGATGAGAATTGGACTTGAGATTGAGCAGAATGTTGCCAAGAGTGTCTCGAATGCCCCAAAAACCGAACGATCTTTGACTAGAAACCCCGCGGTAGGCCCTTCGAGTCATTAGGGGGTTTAGAGGTGAGCATGGGATATGGGAAAATATGTCATGGCTCTGGTTAGAGCCGCATGGCTGTAATACTACAGCCGCGCGCTCTAGTGGGCGATTAGATTTTTCGCCAAAATCACAGAGACTTGGTGGCAGGGCATGGTTTTTGATTTTTTTTTTAAGTTTGGCCGGGATTTTGGGGAAGGAAATCTCTGAAATTGAATAAAGAGGGAGAAAGAAAGACAGAGAAAGGGGGGCAATTACAATCAGAAACAGAAATCAGAGAGAAAAAGGAGAGAAAAAAAATAGAAAGGAAAGAAAAAAAAAAAGAGGAAAAGAAAACTAGAAAAACAAAGGTACAAAATCAATCTAGGCACTGAAAGTCTTGAGTTCCAAACCATTGCACACTCATTAGGACTTGTTTTGCGCTTATTCGGATTGATTCAAAGCTTGGTTCAGAGGTTTCAGGAAGATCAAAGAATTCAAGGCGTGTTCCGGCTTCTCTATCCACTTTTAGACATTGAATACATCAAAACATCAACAAGGTAAACTCTGAGAGGCCTTAAACTTGCTTTTGTTTGTTGTTGTTGTTGTGATTTTTCCTCTTTTCTGCAAATTTTCTGGAAACTGGCTGTTGATTATAGCCGCGCGGCTCTAATCCCAGAAGAACAGAGCGGCGCGACTCTATTGATCAAGAACAGAGCCGCACGGCTTTATTTTTCTGGGCAGAAACCCGAATAGCCCCAAATGGCCGAACACAGTTCGTTTCCCATTTTGTTTGTTCTGTAATGATCCAACTCGGCCAAATCACATCCGCTATGCTTAAAGCAATGGTTTTCGAATTTCTAATAGTGCAGATGTGATATTTTTTGTTTCTTTGATTTTAGTTTTTTGAAATCCGGGTGTGAGCGGACGACCTTTTAAGAGAAGAGCGGGACGCGGCGAAGTGAACCGAAGAAAAGGAAGCTTTTGGAAAATACAGATTTTTTGGATTGTGTTTTGGTTGTTGGAAAACGGGATTTTGATTATCTTTAGGAAATTTGTTGATTTGTTTTGGAAATCCCTTTTTGTAAAAAACCTTTTCCCATTTTTAACTTAAAGACCTCGAAACTTAAATTCCAAGATCAGTGACAGAGTCGCCACCCGGATCAGCTCATCCGGGAAATTCCGGTACAGCTCCCTACGGAGGGTAAACTACTGTACCTAATCCAGAAATTTAGGGTTCGAGCAAGTGACTTACTTAACCTCAAGCTTGCTTTCACTTTACAATTCATATTACCATATTTTATTTTCTTTATTCTCTTTCTCTAACCCTAATTTGTGTTTGTTTATCAGTCGATGCTCAAGCAAATGACAGAAATAAATTGTAGAAAAATAAACCATACATCCAAAATACACAAAAAATAATGGAGGCCGCTTATACAACCATATCCAATAAAAATAAAAAGCTCTCGTCGTCACATTTACAAGTGCCTAAATACACGAATATCTAGAAAATTACAGCCGCCTAATTTACACGAGAATCTATTAATTACATTAAAAAATAATAATAAGAAAAATTAAAAGCTGCAAAACAGACAGTTAGCACAATTTATAGCACAACACAAATAGGACTGAAATCGGACAGAATTGGGATTTTTAGTGACAGGAACATGCATTTAGGGGGTAACCGGGTCGGCTCGGCCAGCCGGCCGGTTAGACCTGGAAAACGGTTTTGAAACGCCCTGTAGTTTGTATGCTGGAAAACAGTTTTGGAAAATCATTTGGCTCGGTTTCATGCAAATTTTTCTGTTTAGTGGGTCTGTTATCCCGAAACTCGGGGTTCCGTTCGTGTGGGTTTCCTAATTCCAACATGCATCTAGGCCCCAAAAGCAGTAAACATGCAAAAAACAGTTCGAATCTGAAAACAGCATCGCTCTACGAAGTCCGTACGGGTCGTTCTATTCTGTTTCTCCCTGGAAGTTACAGCCGTATGGCTGTAACTAGAGTCGTGTGGCTCTAATTTACAGCCATACGGCTATAACTTCCAGAGCCCGAAAAATGGTTTTCTCGTTTTTTGAAAAATGCCGTTTCGCTCGTTTTCAGGGTTTCCTAGAAGTCGGGGGTCCGCAAATACTGGACTACGGATCCGATTTGGATCTAACAACCCCAAGTCTCAGAAAAACGAAAATCCAAGAAACCAAAAACCCTGTATCCACGAGATCAGAAATCCGAAAACCAAAATTTTACAACATATGGATACATTTGGGCCGAAATAGATCACAATCAGAGCAAAGAAATGGAAAACAGACTATTTTCGACCGATCAGGGTAGTTTCGGGTTTCTACCCCTGCAGAACATAGCCGTGCGGTTCTGAGTACCAGAAATATAGCCGTGCGGCTATGTTCATGGAGAACATAGTCGTGCGGCTATATTTACGAAATCCGTTTTCCGAAAGTTGCAAAATGGAGAAAAATGCAAAGAAAAAGCAATGTACATAGGTTTAAGGCCTCTCAGAGTTTACCTTGATATTGTTTTGATGTGTTTAACGTCAAGAAATGGATTGAAAAGTCGAAATGTTCCCGAAACTCAGCCGGGCCCAAAATCCCGAACACGAATCCGTATCGATCCAAAACCAATCCGAAATAATCCTTAATGAGTGTGTAAAGGTTGAGAATGCTTCCTTTGATGTTTAGGTGTTGTTTTTAGTGTTGAATTTTCTAGTTCTTGCTCATTCTCTCCTTCTGTGTTTCGGTTTCTCCTTTGTCTTCTCTCTCTCTCTTTTTTGTTTTTTTTTTATTCCTAAGATTTTAATTGCTGCCCCCTTTGATTTGATTTTTTTTTCTTTTTTTATATCCCTCACTCTAAATCATTTCACGAATTAAATGAGCCGTTTACTTTTCTACGAATTCAGCCATAGCAACTTGATTGACCTACTAGAGCCGGGGTCAATTCCGTGAAAAAGCCAACACTCACCCTAAACCCTAAAACCACCCGAGGAACCTTTCTCGGTGTTTCGGATAGAGGATAGCTTGGTTTTTGGGACGTTTGAGATACTCCAGGCGGCATTCCAGGCGTTCTCAAGTCTGATTCATGTCTGTCTGCTTAAAAGGTAATAAGGAATTCTCATCATAGAGATCGGGAAAACCGGTACTTACAGCTGCCCCTCACGTGATCAAATTCGATACCTGATACCATGTCTAAGTACCTGAGGGGAATTTGAGAACGCAAATTGAAATGCCGTAAACGGAAGGACAGAAAGATTTACTTGATTTATCGAAGCGTTATTGTTGCAGTGATGGTTTGGTTTGAGTTGATACCGGGTCTAGGTTACTCGAGGCAATGTTGAGATTGAGCCTGAACTGGACTTATCTATATCCGAGGCGGTGTTGGAATAAGCCTGATCCGGATTTATCTGTATTCGAGGCGATGGTGAACTGAGTTGACTTTTGGTCCAGGGACCTTATCCGATGTCTGTACCAAACAGCGGTCTTGCCTAAACTGAGTTGGGTTTAAGGATTTGAAATCTTGCTTGAATCGAATAAGGTTCAAGGGTTTGAAATCTTGCTTGAATTGAAGGGGTTTCAAGGATTCAAAATCTTGCTTGAATTGAATGGGTTCAAGGATTCGAAATCTTGCTTGAATTGAATGAGGTTGGCTCTAGGAGTGATAATTTTGAAGTCGGGTTGAGAATGAGTATTTATTCCTTGATCCATAATTTTGGGAATAAAAATTTTTGTCCTTTCGATCAGGAATAAATACGGCTTGGTTGCTTTGCCCCTGGAAACTTGAGATGTTGAGGCTTGGGCCCATACGGCTCTGATTTGTATCTTGAGGCCCAGTGGATGCCTCAGTGTTGGATTATTTCTGCTTTGAGAGTGATCCTGATTCGGGATGGCCCGATGATTGTGGTGGGTACCTATACTTAGATTGGTCATGATGCATGTATGCATGTGTATGTTTCGAATGTGTGCATGTATATGTTTCAATGTATGCATGCGTGAATGGACTCTAGAAGATGCATTTCTCGCTATTTGTCCAATCTTGATATTCTATGTTCCTGTTGGGGAGATCGTGTCGTGCCTCTGGCTAGGGGAAAGTACATCATGCCTATGATTGACTCTAGCTGGGGAGAGTATATTCTTCATGTGATGTGGCTCTTGCACCTCTGCTGGGGATATATAATGGCTATTAGGGAAGTCCGATGACTGCTGGGGAGAAAGTGGTGATATTCTTTGTGACGGTTCCACTGGGGAAGAGTGCAGAGGATCCTACTGGAGAAAAGCAGAAGGACTCTTGTTGGGGAATAGTGGAAGGGTTCCACATTTCTGCCCCTAGGAATAGTGAATCTCGAAGTGCTCTAAATTTTGCCTGAACTGCCCGATGTGGGTTTTCAGCTCAGCGAGCTGCTTTAACTTTTGCCCGAAGTGCCTTTTCAGTTTTCACCTCAGCGAGCCTCTTTTAAAGGTGCTCTAACTTTTGCCTAAACTGCCCAATGCAGGTTTTCAACTTAGCGAGCTGCTCTAATTTTTGCCTGAGGCGCCTTTTCGGTTTTCACCTCAGCAAGCTTTTTTTTTTTGTGAGACGCATGTAAGCGAAAAGAATGCACAGCCATGTACGATGCATGATGTGAATTCAATTTCAAGCAGACTTTGGACATTTAAATGAACGGAGCAAGGCATTCATTCATTCATTCATTAATAATGTTTTAGAATAATGCACATCATAGATGAAATGAAGTTAAGGATGGAATCAGCAATGGTATCCGTCTTGACTGACTCCACGACTGCCACCAACTGCTCCTTGCAGATTTTTCGGCTGGTGGTGCTCACCTCACCGTCCTAACTTTGACATGGACCGCCTTTTCAGTTTTCGATCCATCAGACTGCCCTGTTTTTTTGTGGATCGTCTTTTCGGTTTTCGATCCACCGGACTTCTTTATTCTTCTCTCTTTTTTTCAAGCCCGTCCTGGTTGATGGGTTGACAACTTGGTCTCTCTTCTCCCTGGTAGAACCGTTTCCACCCTGTAGGTTGGTGACTATTGCGCCTCCCTGATGAGTGCTCTGATGCCAGTCCAGTGTCTTTGCAAAGTAAATAGTGACATTCCAATCCACTTTTGATAGAATTCCTGTGATAGATTTGTTGGCTGCCTCCATCATCCCATTGACTGGTGGGTGGTGTGGAGGTGACAAGCGATGCCCCAACCCTTTTATTCTGGAACAAATGCGCCATTGCCCCTTGAAACCATAGTCTCCTCTTGGTCATGATGGAACGCGGAATTCTGTATTGTGCAGATGTACTCTTCTTCCTAAATTTGGATGCACCCTTTTTTTATTATTTTATAGGTTGTGTTACCCGTTCACGACTCTGTTTTCATCCACTTTGGGCAATTGATGGTCACGACTGTGAACTGATGTTTGTTTGCCGTGAGTAGTCCTGTTTTTCTGGCGACATCAGTTTCTCCTGCCGCGGTCTGCACTCTTTGTCTGGTTTGGATCTGTGGAGTTTTTGCTCAACTGATTTTGCCCTTAAATCCTTTGGAGTCTGGCATTTGGTAACTTCTCTGTCAATCCCAGTCATGCCATGGTAGGATTAGGTAAAGCCTGTTACGCGCTTTTGGGGTATTTTGCAATTTCTTTTTCTCTTATCAGGCATGAGGTCCTTCAAGATGGATACCATTTTTGGGTCATCATCTATCTTTAGATTCATTTCATGCACTGATGTGTCATGTATGCTAAAGACATTAGATGAATGTTTGTATGTATGCACAATGTTCAATCCAGAAAAAATATTGCACAAGTAATTGGAATCAAATTGCATTACATTAAATGCCTCGTGGGATGAATTGTTCACAAAACAGGATAGAAAACAAAAGCAGATACATCAAAAATAATTGTCGTCCTACACATGCGGAAGGTCTTCTTTTGATGCTGCATCACCAGCTTCAACAGCTTGAACACGCGGATTAGTCAAAGCTGGGCAAGGGATTGTGAACACTGGGCTTTAAAGGTGGTTTCATGATCTTTCGTTTAGCAATCAATTGTCGGATAGCCCTCATTAACTACATGCAGTCATTCGTATGGTGCCCCACCGTCACGTGATAGGAACAGAAATTACCCTTGTCTGTCTCGGCCAGCTTTTCAAACGGCTTCAGAGAATTCAATAGGCTACCATTCCTGCATTTCATAAAAATCTTGGCCAAGGAAAGAGTCCAAGGGGATAGGCCTCGATATTGCAAATTTCCATCTTGGGCACCCCATTGCTGGGACACAACGGCAACTTCAGCTGGCTTATCTTCCGAGAATTGCCCACTTTTGCCCATAGAGCCGGAACCGGATCCGCTGCCTGATCCAGTTGTAGTCACCGATCGATACCCAAAACCATGCCCGGAGCTTCTGCCACCCCTTTGGTTCACTGCCTTTTCCTCTTTGTCCCTCTCGATTTTTATAGCCATACCGTAGACCTCGTTGAGTTCACTGAAAGTGTGGAATTTCATGTTGTTCCTGTAGATGTCCCTACTACCTTCAATTAGCTTCTGGATTAGCTCATCCTCGTTAGGGTGGTTCTTTAACAGGATCATCTTATTCATCCACCTTTGATAATATTCATCAAAGGATTCATTAGGCTTCTGCTTGACCCTTTCCAAGTCATATAGCTTTACTTGGATTTTAGTGTTGAAGCTATAGTATTTGATGAAAGCCACTAACAAGGCTTCCCAGTCTGATTGCATATCCTCCGATAATGAACTGTACCAAGACAAAGCTCACCCTTCAAGGGTGGTCGGGAAGAAGTTGATAAGCTGTTATTTGGTGGCACCTGCTGTCATCATGATTCTGGCATAAAGGTTCACATGGGATTCTGGTGAACCAATTCCCTTGTAGGAGGGAACTTTCAGCACTTAGAACCTGATGGGGAAAGTCTCGATACCCTTACTTATCATAGCATCGACATTCACACCTCTTTTCGAGCCCAGGCTGATGTTGGCCCTTTTCTTCAACTTGGCGACCACTTCATCCAACTTTGAGTACTTTGCCTTTATTTTCTTTTCCATGGCTGCTTTGATCTCTTGCAGCTTCTCTACGCTAGCTGATATATCTGCCCCTTGCTGAGAAGATTCCGCTACCTTTTCCTTTCCAGGCCTACTGGTTTCAATTTCCCCACTTTCTCTTACAACAACCCGCATCTTCTCTTTTAGAATGTCACGAAAATCTTGAGATCTCAAGAACTCCTTTAGGGCATCAGCAAGACTGGATGTTTGGTTTTTCATTTCCACTTCCTCCCTGGAATCAGACTCACTCTCTGTTTCGACTGCCCTATGTTCCTCAACAGCCCTCAAAGTCTGAGATCTTGTCCTCCGTCAATCCAACTTATTTAGTGAACTGTCTGTGCGGAGCTTTGGTCTTATGTACTATCCTACACCACACGCGGAGAGTTAGGGATGGTGAATGAATGAAGTGATGGCATGAAGTATGATGCTCAGATGATGCTTTATGAATGGAAATGAAAATGAGGATGAATTTTGTGTTTTGATTTCCTTAATTCAGGATGTCCCAAGAGTGCCCGATGCTATGCAAAAATAATGCGAAAAAAAGTCTCATGCGAGCCGTCACACGGACAGAGGTTCGGCGCCTTTGGGGCGCCTAATGAATTGTCGTGAAATGGCCTTGTGTGTGCACACACACAGGCAGAGTTTCGACGCTTTGTAGGTCTATGAGATGACATGAAATGGTCGCATGGGGATCGTCCCATGGACAGAGTTCTGATGCTTTTGAGGCACATGATATGGGATGCTGTTGTAAAAAAGTCACGCGTAACTCCAAACACGGACGGGGTTCGGCGTTCATAGAACACCTTGCATGATTCGATGATGTTATGAAATGCCCCTATATGTGCATTGATCCAACACTCGGGGAGTACCTTGAATGATTTCACAATGTTATGAAATGATCCGATGTGGACCATGATGCGCAAGTGGGACTTCGGTGTCACAGGGACACCTATGATAGATGAGCATGATGCCATGCAATGACATCATGTGAACCATCACACAGAAATAATCCTAGGACCATTGTGGTCTTATATTGAATGACATGGTATAGTGAAATGGCCGTGTGCAATCCGGTGCACGGGCAGAACACGGGTAGTTTTGGGATACCCCATATGTTATGGAATGAAATGATCATGAAGAGCACACTCGAAACATCCTTTATTAGGTTGGATGAAATGACATGAATGTGTATGTCACACGAAAATAGAAGTGGTTGCAAGAAAATGAGGTTAATACACATGACACACTTGATGATGTCGTGTATGCTTTGTGGAAATGTTGCATGCGAGATGTAAATAGCATACAAATAAAATGTCATGGCTGCATAAAAATGTGATTAGTGTCACACATATGTCAATGCTCGAAAATGGCTGCACAAAGACGTGGTTAGAATGGCACATGAAAGTTATGCATGTTTGATGCTTCATGAAAAGTCAAATAAAAACACCACGGAACAAACGTTAGCACATGCAAGAATGTTCGCTCCCTTCCAACCTTATCCCTCCTTTCGATTAGACTTCCATTCTTCCTAGGTGTTTGGTCTCTTTGGCATCAACAGGGGACACCAAAGGCGCACGCTCAATGTTCAATTTAAATTTATGTTTTGGTAATCCTAAGGGAAGTTGCTAAGCCATTACATGTGAGCCAAAGTCAAAACGAAGGGTCGTACAGGCCCCCATAGAGAATGTACACTCCTCACCGTAGAACACGATGTAAGGTCATGCGGTGCTATGAGTGGTTTACCCCGTCGGGTGCCTCCAATCCTGGCGGAAGAGGTAGGTCACCTTCTTGAGTAAACTGGGCCTAATCAGTGTATTGGAGCGATTGAGAGGAAGAAAATGTCATGATATGCTAGTGCAAACAAATATGACATTATGAATTAGTGAAGTGAGTGCAAGCGAGGTTATATTTCGGTAGTTGCCTAAGTTCCTTAAGTTTTTATGAAAAATTTTAAGAAACCTTAATCCCTAGCAGAGTCGCCACTGTGAGCGGACGACCTTTTAAGAGAAGAGCGAGACGAGGCGAAGCGAACCGGGGAAAAGGAAGCTTTTGGAAAATACAAATTTTTTGGATTATGTTTTGGTTTTTGGAAAACGGGATTTTGATTATATTTAGGAAATTTGTTGATTTGTTTTGGAAATCCCTTTTTGTAGAAAACCTTTTCCCATTTTTAACTTAAAGACCTCGAAACTTAAATTCCAAGATCAGTGACAGAGTCACCACCCGGATCAGCTCATCCGGGAAATTCCAGTACAGCTCCCTACGGAGGGTAAACTACTGTACCTAATCTAGAGATTTAGGGTTCGGGCAAGTGATTTACTTAACCTCAAGCTTGCTTTCACTTTACAATTCATATATTTTATTTGCTTTATTATCTTTCTCTAACCCCAATTTGTGTTTGTTTATCAGCCGATGCTTAAGCAAATGATAGAAATAAATTGTAGAAAAATAAACCATACATCCAAAATACACAAAAAATAATAGAGGCTGCTTATATAATCATATCGAATAAAAATAAAAAGCTCTCATCCTCACATTTACAAGTGCCTAAATACACAAATATCTAGAAAATTACAGCTCCTAATTTACACCAGAATCTATTAATTACATCAAAAAATGATAATAAGGAAAATTAAAAGCTGCAAAACAGACGGTTAGCATAATTTATAGCACAACATAAATAGGACTCAAATCGGACAGAATTGGAATTTTGAGGGACAGGGACATGCATTTAGGGGGTAACCGGGTTGGCTCAACCAGCCGGCCCGGTTAGACCTAGAAAACGGTGTTGAAATGCCCCGTAGGTTTTATGCTGGAAAACAATTTTGGAAAATCATCTGGCTCGGTTTCATGTAAATTTTTCCATTTAGCGGGTCTATTATCCCGGAACTCGGAGTTTCGTTCGTGCGGGTTTCCTAATTCCAACTTGCATCTAGGGCCCAAAAGCAGTTCGAATCCGAAAACAGCATCGTGCGACAACGTCCATACGGGTCGTTCCGAGACTCTGTTTCTCCCTGGAAGTTACAGCCGTACGGCTGTAACTAGAGTCGTGCGGCTGTAACTTCTAGAGCGTGAAAAATGGTTTTCTCGTTTTTTGAAAAATGCCGTTTCGCTCATTTTCAGGGTTTCTTAGGGATTTCCGTAGAATTCAGGGGTCCGCAAATACTGGACTACGGATCCGATTTGGATCGAACAACCCCAAGTCTCAGAAAAATGAAAATCTAGGAAACCGAAAACCCTGTATCCATGAGATCAGAAATCCAAAAACTAAAATTTTACAACATACGGATACATTTGGGCCGAAATAGATCTCAATCAGAGCAAAGAAATGGAAAACGGACTACTTTCGACCAATCGGGGTAGTTTCAGGTTTCTGCCCCTATAGAACATAGCCATGTGGCTCTGAGTACCAGAAATACAGCCGTGCGGCTGTGTTCATGGAGAACACAGCCGTACGACTGTATTCGGGAAATCTGTTTTCCGAAAGTTGCAAAATGGGGAAAAATGCAAAGAAAAAGCAATATACACAGGTTTAAGGCTTCTTAGAGTTTATCTTGATATTGTTTTGATGTGTTTAACATCAAGAAATAGATTGAAAAGTCCAAATGTTCCTGAAACTCAACCGGCCCGAAATCCCAAACACGAATCTGTATCAATCCGAAACCAATCCGAAACAATCCCGAATGAGTGTGTAAAGGTTGAGAATGCTTCCTTTGATGCTTAGGTGTTGTTTTTTGAGTGTTTAATTTTCTAGTTCTTGCTCACTCTTTCCCTCTGTGTTTTGGTTTCTCCTTTGCCTTATCTCTCTTTTTTTTTTTTTTTGTTTCTAAGATTTTAATTGCTGCCCCCTTTGCTTTGATTTTTTTATCCTTTTTTATATCCCTCACTCTTAATCATTTCACGAATTAAATGAGCCGTTTACTTTTCTATGAATTCGGCCATACTTTCTCCAGTTTCAGTCAAGTTGCTCTGCTTTGCAGAGCAACTTGATTGACCCACTAGAGCTGCACGACTCTTGTTGTGCGAGAGCCGTGCTGCTCTAGGTAGAGCCGGGGTCAATTCCGCGAAAAAGCTAACACTCACCCTAAACCTTAAAACCACCTGAGGGACCTTTCTCGGTGTTTCGGATCAAGGATAGCTTGGTTTTTAGGACGTTTGAGATACTCCTGGTGGCATTCTAGTCGTTCTCATCATAGAGGTCGGGAAAACCCGGCGCTTACACTGGGATTGCTCGATCCAAATTGGATCCGTTGTTTAGCATTAGTAGACCCCCGGATTCGATGAGAATCTCTAGAATCATTTAAACAGACCAAAACCTAGATTTTTAAAATGAAAAAAACCATTTTTCGGGTTGTGGATACTACAGCTGCACAACGTTATTAGTTAGAGCAGCACGGCTTTAACTAGAGTCGCACAACTATAGTTTTCAATAGGAAACAGAATTCCGGGACGACCCGTACGAACGTCATCATGTAATGCTGTCTTTGAAATTGAACTATTCTCACTGTGTATTGGCAGAGCTATTATAAAATGACACAGCATTTCCCTCAATAGCCATCATATACCCTCAACAGAAATACAAGGTTGTACTGCACAAAGAATATACTCTCCCCAGCTAAAGTCAATCATAGACATGGTGTACTTTCCCCAGTCAGTAATAGAACAGAACTTCCGCAGTGGAGCGGGAAATATCAAGCTTGAGCAAATAGTGGGAAATGCATCATTTAGGGTCCGTATGCATATGCATTATCATGCATACATACATGACATACATGAGCTGTTCATCCCCAGCTAGTCTTCATCCTTGATCGAAGGGGCACAATTTTTTTTTTTTAAATCTCTCGATCAAGGAATGAAGACTCAGCGTTTCGAATGTAGGAATTCAAATCAACATCACCTCGGGTACAGATAAATCCGGTACAGGCTTATTCCACCATTGCCGCAGGTAATGTACAGATAAATCTGGTACAGGCTTATCCCATCCACTCAGCCTCGGGTATAGATAGATCCGGTACAGGCTTATTTCATCCACCCAGCCTCGGGTACAGATAAATCCGGTACAGGCTTATCCCATACAATTAGCCTCAAGTACAGATAGATCCGATACAAGCTTATTTCATCCACCCAGCCTCAGGTACAGATAAATCCAGTATAGGCTTATCCCATCCACTCAGCCTCGGGTACAGATAAATCGAGCACAAGCTTATTTCATTAGCAACTTTGCCTCGGGTAAAGATAAACCCGATATTAGCTTAAATCAGATTTATCAGCAACTTTGCCTTGGGTACAGATAAACTCGATATTGGCTTTAATCAGATTCAGCAAATCAACTTTGCCTCGGGTACAGATAAACTCGATATCGGCTCAAATCAACTTTACCAGCAACATCGCTTTGGGTAAATATAGACACAGCATCGGCAAATCATCTTCGCCTTGGGTAAATGTAGACCCAGCATCGGTAAATTGTCTTCACCTCGGGTAAATATAGACCCAGCATTAGCAAATCATCCTCGCCTTGGGTAAATATAGACCCGATATCGGCTTAAGTCAAATCATTACAACAACAAAAATACTTCAACAAGTCAGGTATGTCTTTCTTTCCTTTGTTTACGGTGCTTCAATTCGCATTCTCAAATTCACCTCAGGTATCATTAAACCTGGAATCGGGTGCCAAATTTGATCACGCGAGGGGCAGCTATAAGCTCTGGGTTTTCCCAACCTCTATGATGAGACTACTGTATCACTTGTTGAACAGACGGATGAGAATTGGACTTGAGATTGAGCAGAATGTTGCCAAGAGTGTCTCGAACACCCCGAAAACTGAACAATCTTTGACTAGAAACCCCGAGATAGGCATTTCGAGTCATTGGGGGGTTCAGAGGTGAGCGTGAGATGTGGGAAAATCTGTCACAGCTCTGGTTAGAGCCGTGCAGCTCTAATTAAAGCCGCACAGCTATAGTTTCACAACTACAGCCGCGCGGCTCTAGAGGGAGGTCAGATTTTCCACCAAAAATCAGAGAGAGTAGGTGGCAGGGCATGGTTTCTGATTTTTTTTTAAAGTTTGGCCAGGATTTTAAGGAAGGAAATCTCTAAAATTGAATAAAAAGAGAGAAAGAAAGAGAGAGAAAGAGGGGGAGAATTACAATCAGAAAAGAAATCAGAGAGAAAAAGGAGAGAAAAAAATAGAAAGGAAAGAAAAAAAAAAGAGGAAAAGAAAAAAAAAAGAAGAGAAAAAACCAGAAAAACAAAGGTACAAAATCATTCTAAACACTGAAAATCTTGAGTTCCAAACCATCACACACTCATTAGGACTTGTTTCGGGCTTATTCAAATTGATTTAAAGCTTGGTTCGGAGGTTTCGGGACGATCAAAGAATTCAAGGCATGTTCTGGCTTCTCTATCCACTTCTAGACATTGAATACATCAAAACATCGATAAGGTAAACTCTGAGAGGCCTTAAACTCGCTTTTGTTTGTTGTTGTTGTGATTTTTCCTCTTTTCTACCAATTTTCTGGAAACTGGTTGTTAATTACAGCCGCGCGGCTCTAATCCCTGAAGAACAAAGCCGCACGGCTTTATTAATCAAGAACAGAGCCACACGGCTCTATTAATCAAGAACAAAACCACACGGCTCCATTTTTCTGGGTAGAAACCTGAATAGTCCCGAAATGGCCAAACACAGTCCGTTTCCCATTTTGTTTGTTCTGTAATGACCCAACTTGGCCAAATCACATCCGCTATGCTTGAAGCTATGGTTTTCGGATTTCTAATAATGCGGATGTGATATTTTCCTTTTCTTTGATTTCAGTTTTTGAAATCCGGGATTGCTCGATCCAAATTGGATCCGTTGTCTAGCGTTAGTAGACCCCCGGATTCCATGAGAATCTCTAGAACCATTGAAACAGACCACAATAGAGATTTTTAAAATGAAAAAAACCATTTTTCGAGTTTTGGATACTACAGAAGGAGACATAATTTCGGGACAACCCGCACGAACTTCATCGCGTAATGCTGTCTTCGAAATCGAACTATTTTTGGTGTGTTTATGGCTTTTAGACCTTAGATGAATGCCAAAATTAGGAAACCCGCACGAACGGAACCCCGAGTTCCGGGATAACCGACCCAATATATGTAAAATTTTACATGAAATTGAGCCAAGTAGTTTTCTAAAAATATTTTCCAGCACAAAATCTAGAGAGCGTTTCAAAATTGTTTTCTAGGTCTAGTTAGGCGAACTAGCCGAGTTCACCCGACTACCCCCTAATTGCACGTCCCCGAATCCCTTAAATTCCCATTCTATCTTGTCTCAGTCCTATACGTGTCTATAATGTAATTATGCTAACCGTTTATTTTACAGCTTTTAATTTTTATTTATTTCTTATGTATTTTATAGATTATCTTGTATTCTAGGCAATTGTAAATTTTCTAAGTATATTAGGGGATTGTAATGTGAGGATAAGAGTTTTCCTTTTTATTTGATCTGGTTGTATAAGTGGCCTTTATTTTTATTCTTTTGAACTGTTTGGATGTGTGATTTATTTATTCTGTAATTTATTCATGTCATTCACTTGAGCATGGGTTAAATAAATACAGAACAAAATTGGGTAAAAAAAAAAGATAATAAAGCGGATAAAATATGGTAATATAAACCAGAAAATGAATGCAAGCTTGAGGTTGAATAGGTCAGTTGCTCGAACCCTAAATCTTTGGATTAGGTATGGTAGTCTACCCTCGGTAAGGAGCTGTACCGGAATTTCCCAGATGAGTTGATCCCGATGGCAACTCTGTCACTGATCTTGAAATGTAGGTTTCGAAGTCTTTAAGCTAATAAAATAGGAAAAGGTTTTCTATAAAAGGAATTTCTAAACAAGTCAATGGTTTTTCTAAAACAAGATAATCAAAATCCCATTTTCCAAAACTCAAACACATTTTCCAAATTTCCTTTTCGCCGGTTCGTGTCGCCGCATTCTTTTCTCTTTAAAAGGTCGTACGCTCACAGTGGTGACTCTGCTTGGGGTGCAGGTTTCTTAAAAAAGTTTTCATAAAAACTTAAGGAACTTAGGCAACTACTGAAATATAACCTCGCTTGCAGTCACTTTACTGATTCATAGCACCATATTCTATTCGCACTTGCATATCATGACATTTTCTTCTTTTCAATCCCTCCAACACATTGATCAGCCCCAGTTTACTTCAGAAGGTGACCTACCTCTTCCGCTAGGATTGGAGGCACCCGATAGGGTAAACCACTCATAGCACCGCATAACCTTACATCGTGTTCTATGATGAGGAGTGTATATTCACTCTGGGAACCTGTACGACCCTTGGTTTTTACTTTGGCCCATATGTAATGGCTTAGCAATTTCCCCTTACTATTACCGAAACATAAATTTAAAAATTAAACATTGAGAGTGTGAGCGAATGACGTTTTCAACGGAACGCGGACTCCCTTTCGGAAGGGGCACCTCGATTTCAGGCAACCCTCCCTCGCGTAGGGTTTTTAGAATGGAAAATTGTTTTTAGAAAATTAGATTATTTCATAAAAGAACCGAGACCTAAGTCTCGATGAAGAGTGTAGGAATCGCCACCCGGCTCAGCTCGACCGGGAAATTTTAGTGTAGCTGAACTGGATGAACGGCCGCCACACTATCCAGAGATCTAGGTCCGGACAAGTCTCCTATTTCGTGTCTAATTAAAATAAAAATTGGCCAATGTTCAAGTATGGTATTTTAAAATTCTAAAGATGGATTTTATTGTATTAAATAAGCATACAGCGCACATACACATTTAATAAAAACAGAAGTAAAGTAGTAAATAATTAAATAGCTTACAACCCAATCGAACAAAAATAAAAACTCTCAACCTCACTTTTACAACCGCCTAAAATACACGAGAGTCTAAAAATTACAATCGCCTAAAAATACACGAATAATTCTATCAAATACATCCAAAATAAAAATAAGAAGCTATAAAACAGAGGGTTAGCACAGTTTACGGCACACCACAAATAGGATCCAAACATGACAGAATTGGGAAATTAGAATTCGGGGGCATGCATTTAGGGGGATAACCGGGTCGGCTCGGCTAGCCGGCCCGATTAGACCTGGAAAACATTTTGAAACGTCGCTATATTTTGGTTTTGTAAGAAAATTATTTTTGAAAACATTTTATTTTCCAGTTTAATTTAGTTTAGCATGTGAGGTGGGTCGGTTTTCGGGAGAATCGGGTCTCCATCGTTGTATTGTTCTAAATGTAATAATACTGAAAATAAAATCTAAGGTCGTGAATACACACAATAAAATTCATTTTGATGATTTCCTGATTTTTCTGAATTTTTATGGATTTTTAGAAAATTGTTCTGGATTAAAATGGAAATTCTGCATCTGGATGAGCATTACAGTCGTGCGACTATAAATCATGCAAATGCAGGATTTCACCAAAGTTTTATTTAAATAAAACTAAACTTTGAGGGAAATCAAGAACACTGGTACGACTGTATTTACAGTCGTACGACTGTTCTTCAACTCAAGAACGGTCGTACGACTGTTCTTGATTTCTGGAAACAGCAGGTTCGAAAAATGAAATTTAAATGCACAAAACACACCAAATCACCCAGAAAGCACAAGAAAATGAAGGTTTGAAGTGTATTTACCTCTTTGGCGCTGATCCACCATAGGAATGACCCCTGGAAACAGCCCAATCCACAACAAATTGCTTCTTTTCCTTTGAGTGGAGGTTTAAAGAGTTGGGTCCAAAATCTCCAAAATGTCAAGGATTCTGAGAGTTTTTAGTCTAAATTTGACCGAGTTTAGAGAGTCAGATTATTAACCTAGGATTTCTAATAAGTTTTTAATTTAAACACTCAAGAATTACAAAGAAAAAGAAGAGAAAAAGAAGCTTGAAGTTGTGTGGTTTCTTTTTCTTCCCTTTTTCTTCAATTCTCTCTCTAAAACTCTCTTTGATTTTTCTCCAAAATCACAAGTCCAAAAGTCCCCTTTTCTTTCCTTCTTTTCTCCTCCTATGTCTGATTTCTTGCTGTAAGAATAGAGCAATTAATGCTCCCCCTGTTCTTCCTCATTTTTCTGCTCCATAGGTATGGGCTGCTGTACCTGCTCTGTAATAATAGTTGTACGACTGTAATTACAGTCGTGTGACATGTGCATTTCTTTTTTTGAGGA
Organism: Euphorbia tirucalli; assembly: GCA_039660915.1. Taxonomy (NCBI): domain Eukaryota; kingdom Viridiplantae; phylum Streptophyta; class Magnoliopsida; order Malpighiales; family Euphorbiaceae; genus Euphorbia; species Euphorbia tirucalli. Next base: position 66,141,402 of record CM077639.1, read on the forward strand.
CGAAAAATTCCGGCGTTTACAGCTGCCTCTCGCGTGATCAAATTTAACACCCGAATCCAGGTCTAGAATACCTGAGGTGATGAATTTAAGAGCGCCGATCGAAGCACTGCAAACACAAGAAACATGCATTGACTTGTTGAAGCCCCACTGTTGTCATGATGCACTGAGTTGTTTTGGACAAGATAAGCCGATACCGGGTCTAGGTTACCCGAGGCAAGGAAGATGGGAGACGGATAAGCCGATACCAGGTTTAGGTTACCTGAGGCAAGGAAGATGGGAGGTGGATAAGCCGGGTCTATGTTACCCAAGGCAAGGAAGGTGGAAGGCGGATAAGCCGATACCGGGTTTAGGTTACCCGAGACAAAGAAGGTGGAAGGCAGATAAGCCGATACCGGGGTTTAGGTTACCCAAGGTAAAGAAGGTGGAAGGCGGATAAGCCGATACCGGGTTTAGGTTACTCGAGGCAAAGGTGGAAGGCGGATAAGCCGATACTGGGTTTAGGTTACCCGAGGCAAAGAAGGTGGAAGGCGGATAAGCCGATACCCGGTTTAGGTTACCCGAGGCAAAGAAGGTGGAAGGCGGATAAGCCAATACCGAGTTTAAGTTACCCGGGGCAAAGTTTGCTGGGGATCTGGAATGAAGCCGATCTGGGCCGATACTGGGTCTATGTTACCCAAGGCGGATCTGCTAGAGATTTGTTCGTGTTTGAGATAGTGAGGAGGAATTCCTGCATTAGAAATAGCAAGTCTTCATTCCTTGATTGAGAGGTTTTGAACAAAAAATTTTGCCTCTTCGATCAAGAATGAAGACTAGCTGGGGATGAATGCTTTATATATGTCGTGTATGTATGCACGATGATGCATATGCACATGGAGATTAAGTGATGCATTTCTTATTATTTGTGCAAGATTGATATTTCTCCTTTTTGCTGGAGAAGGTATGTTTTGCTCCTGACTGGTGGAAGACATTCTTTGCATAAGGCTTGTCCTTGTTAAAGGTATATGTGAGGACTACTGGGAAATGAGATAATTGCTAGGAATACGTGATTCTGCTGGGGAAGAAGATCATAGTATCCTTTGTAAACATTTCGCTGGGGAGTGATGCAGAGAATCCTACTGGGGAGATGATGGAAAGACTTGGCTTCTCACCCCTGTAATTGGCGAATCTTGAAATGCTCTAAATTTTGCCTGGGTTGCCCAAGGCGGGTTTTCAGCCCAGCGAGCTGCTCTAATTTTTGCCTGAGGCACCTTTCAGTTTTCACCCCAACGAGCTGCTCTAATTTTTGCCTGGGGCGCCTTTTCGGTTTTCACCCCAGTGAGCTCTTCTTTTTTTTTTTTATAACGAAGACCAATCGAAATGGCAAGTTCTTGGACAACTATTGTCGCTCTTCAGAAAGATGAATTAGATTTGGAGGATGATAAAAGATTTTAGATTTTATGTATTTAGTGCATTTTCATTGTTAAACAACATGATATGTTTGACTAGTTAAATGCAAAGCGCTTTCCTTAAGTGGATGTTTAAGCAAGATAGCTTTGTTTATGCATTTCGTCATAACTATGCAAATATATTTAAATAAACATTTCACTTTATTGACGAAATCATAATGAGTACATTTGAAAAGTTTAATTCCCCAGATGGTATACATTCCACACAGAGCCGGAATCCATCACCAGTCGTCCTTTTCAGATTTTCTGACTGATCATTTTCTCTCGTGTCTTAATTTTTGCCTAGGTCGCTCTTTTGAGTTTTCAGCCTAGCAGACTCTCTTTTTTTCTTTTCTTAAACATGGTAAAGCTTCAAGCGGTCTTGGTTGACAGGATTTGTAAACTCATTTCCATCCATGTCCATGATGTTGACACCACCTTTTGACAGCACTTTCTTCACAACATAGGGCCCTTCCCAGTTGGGTCTGAACTTCCCCCGAACATCGACATTTGAAGGCCTTAATTGCTTTAGAACCAAGTCCCCTGCTTTCAGCTGCCGCCTGGGGTACTTCATGTTTCGATTATAGGCCCTAGCCATTCTGAGTTGGTACATCTGTAGATGATCCAGTGCTTTCAGCCGCTTTTCATCTAGCACCGCTAACTGCTCATATCTGGCTTGAACCCATTCAGTTTCTGGTAACTGAGCTTCCAAGGTGATTCTGAGTGAATTAAGCTCTATTTCTACCTGTAATACTACTTCTATACCATATACCAAAGCATAGGGAGTTTCCCCTGTCGGTGTCCTAACACTGGTTCTGTAACCCCAAAGAGCATACGGGAGTTTGTCAGCCCAATCTCTGTAAGTAGTTACCATTTTTGATAATATGTTCTTTATCGCTTTATTAGCTGCCTCTACTGCACCGTTAGATTGGGGTCTGTATGGAGAAGACTTATGGTGCTCAATGCCATGTTCTGCAAACAGCTCAGCTGTTGCCCCTTGAAATTGCACTCCGTTGTCAGTCACTATGTGGTGGGGAATCCTATATTTGGCAAAGATGTTCTTCTAGATGAACTTAACCATCTGCTTGGCTGTTACACTAGCAAAGGATTCTGCTTCCACCCATTTTGAGAAATAATCGACTGCAACCACTATGAATCTGTGCCCATTAGAAGCTGCAGGATGAATTTCTCTGATCATGTCAATCCCCCACGCCGAGAATGGCCAAGGAGATGCTAGGTTCTGTAGCTCAAGTGGCGGCAAATGACTGATGTCTGTATAGATCTGACACTCGTGACATCTCTTCACTTTCCTTATACAATCAACCTGCATAGTCATCCAGATGTACCCCTGTCTCATTATCTTTCTGGTCATAATGAGCCCATTCATGTGTGGCCCGCAGGATCTTGCATGTACTTGCTGCATCACTGTTTCTGCTTCCTGTTCTGTCAAACATCTTAGGAAAACTCCATTTGTTGTTCTTTTGTATAGCTTATCTTCAAAGATTATGAACTGACTGGCTATCTTTCTTAATAACATCTTATCAGCAACATTGGCTCCCTTTGGGTATTTTCCTTCCTTCACATACTAGTAGATGTCATAGAACCATGGTTTTTCTTTGACCGTCAACTCCATTACTTCGTGCACTTCAAAGCAGGGTTGTTTGGAAGTTGCTATAACCAGTGGCTATACTTGAGTTTCTTCTGGATTTTCCCACATAGAAGATAGTGTTGCTAGTGCATCAGCCATTTTATTCTCATCTCTGGGGACATGTCTGAATTTGTATTGGCCGAAAAGCTCTTTTCTATACTGTAGCAGCTCCAAGTAGGGCCATAAGGCTTCTTCTTTCAGCTCCCATTCGCCTTGAGCTTGCCTAATCACCAAAAGTGAATCTCCAACGATCAAGACATCATTTGCCCCTAGAGTTAACAAAGCTTCCATTCCAAATAAGCATGCTTCATACTCTGCCCCATTATTGGTTATGGGAAAATCTAATCTCTTCGACAGAGGGATGATTTCACCGTCCGGTGTTACTATGATTACCCCGATTCCAGTGCCTTTTCTGTTCATAGCACCGTCAAAGCACATAACCCATCTCTTTATTTCCACCATAGCCAACTGTTCATCCGTGTAAGTTCAGATTTTCTGTATAGTCTGATTCCAGCAGCTGATTTGCTAAAAATTCTACTACAGCTCGCCCTTTGATGGTCTTCTTGGTGATGTACTCGATGTCGAACTTGGATAAGAGTAATAGCCATCTAGACAACTTCCCAACCAATACCGGTGCTTCATAAAGATACTTCATTGGATCCACTTTGGCCACAGCTTGTATCTTGTATGACTGGAAGTAATGGCGCAACTTCTTGGTCAGCCAGATCATTGCCACACATGTCTTCTCCACCAGTGTGTACTTGGTTTCATACTCTAGCTTCTTCTTGTTGAGGTAGTAAATAGGGTACTCCTTTCTGTCATCTTGTTTTTATGCCAACATTGCCCCTACAGAGGAATCTTCAATGGCCAAATACAAGATCAAAGGCTTTCCTGGAATTGGTGGACTCAGAACTGGTGGGTTTACCAGATAAGCCTTGATTTTCTCGAATGCCAACTAACATCTGTCATCCCACACAATTAGATGGTCTTTCTTTAGCAGCTTGAAAATTGGCTCACAAGTGGAAGTTAGCCGTTCTATGAAGCGACTGAAGTATTATAAGGAGCCCAAGAATGAGCGGACTTCCTTTTCTGTCTTTGGAACTGGCATGTCTCAAATGGCCTTGATCTTATCTGGGTCCATTTCTATTCCCCTCTGGCTGACTACATGGCCCAACAGCTTCCCCAATGTGACTCCGAATATGCACTTCTTAGGATTAAGTCACAAGTTATATTCTCCAATGCATGTAAGGAATCTATCCAGGATAACAAGATGTTCCTCCTGGGTCACTGATTTAACCAGCATATCATCGACATATACTTCGACTTCCTTGTGGATCATATCATGCAGCAGGGTTGTGACAGCCCTTTGATAAGTGGCTCCAGCATTCTTTAACCTGAAGGGCATTACTCTGTAGCAGAAACTACCCCATTCTGTGATGAATGACGTCTTCACCTTATCAATCACATCCATCAAGATCTGGTTGTAGCCTGAAAACCCATCCATGAAGGAATACATTGCTGCTTTTGGTGCACTGTCAACCAGGACGTCAATATGAGGTAGTGGAAAGTTATCCTTTGGGCATGCCTTATTCAGGTCCCGGTAGTCAACACATACTCTGACCTTTCCATCCTTCTTGGGTACTGGGACGATATTAGCTAGCCATTCTGTGTATTCTACCACTTCAAGAAACTTGGCGTCTATCTACTTAGCCACTTCCTCTTTTACCAGTGTAGCCCATTCTGACCTTAATCTTCTCAGCTTTTGTTTTACTGGCCTGAACTTGGGGTCGGTTGGAATCTTATGTACTGCTATCTCTGTGTCTACACCCGGCATGTCTTCATACGACCAGGCGAAAGCTTTAACATGTTTTTGCAATATTCTTGTTAATTCTCTTTCTTCCTCGGGTTTTAGCTCACGTGAAATGAATACCATTTTGGGATTTTCATCTGTACTTATGTTGATTTCATGCAATGCAGTGTCATGTATGCTAAATATGCTTGATGGTGATTCAAATGCATGCACAGAATTATCAAGATAAACATCACATAAGTAAGCAAACTGAGATTTCATTGAAGTAAACTTGTCATAAAGTACATCATTCATGTTGAAAATGGAAGAAACAGATACAATAAAATAATTTTCATCCTCCACAGGCAGATGGCCTTGCACTTCTTCAGCTTCCACTTCCATCTTCAGAGCATCATTCAGATCTGCAGCCAGCTTGGCCTCTTTCTCAGCAGCAACATTGATGTCTTCACTTTCAGCCATTTACGCCTTAGCCTTTTCCAAATGCCTTGCTTAAGGCAGCAATTAATGCACCTGAAATTACTTCTACAGCTCCATCATAGGCTTTCTCTTCATTTTTCTCTTCGGCCACCTTTATTGATTTTGCTATCACTTCGGGCGGCTTACCTCGTAGTACCACAGACTTAGTGACTACCTCTTCAACCACCACAGGCACCACTGGTTCTTCACGGCTCTTTTCAAAGTCTATGACATCAGAAAATATCTCAAAGCTAGGGTATTCGACATTTCCAACCCTTATTGGTTCAGCCTGGCCCTTGTATAGCCTTTCTCCCTCTTTCAGGAATGGCTTCATTATAAGCTTACCGTTCTTGCCCCTGCTCGGGTTCTTCTAATTAGATGTCTCCTCTGTATACCCAAGGCTGTACTGCTTTGGCTTTCCCAAGTCGATGTTGAACTCAGGCACTCCTTGCAAGTTGATTCCAAGTCCCATGCCTGGGACAAAGTTCTGTTTGTGCAAGTACCTAGATAGCCACTCCGGCATATAATTTTCATAGATGACCATGGGAGTGTTTGTAACTTCTTCTTCCCTAATCACGGTGACTTGGAACCCACCAAATGGTACAACTCCTTCATTCACAGCAGTAATCATTGATTGGGCATTCGCCTCAACAGTCACAATCTCACCATTTATCGAGAACTTAATTTTCTGGTGCAAGGTGGAAGGGACACCTCCTAGAGGGTGGAACCATGGCCTTCCTAACAATAGGGAGAAGGTAACCGGGATTTCTATCACCGTGAAAACGACCATTGACTTGACTGGCCTAACCTCTACTTCAATTTCAAAAGTCCCTATCATTGTTCTCTTGGAGTCGTCATATGCTCGGATTACTGTTGAGGACTTTTTCAGAACATCTTCATTAAGGCCCAAGGCAGCATTTTCAGTGGACATATATTCAGAGCCGATCCATCGTCCACCATCACATACAACATCACCTTATCCATCACATGGGCCCTGATGTAAAGAGCCTTATTATGAGCCTTTCCTTCACCAGGCAGATCTTTCTCAGAAAAAAACAATATCAGGAGACCCAGAATGGACCTTATCCAATAGACAACATATGGCCTCCAGGGATGCAATAGGAGAAACCTCAATCTCCAACAACTTCTTTACTAAGGCTGCCCTATACTCCTTAGAGGTCAACAGCAGATGCCACAATGCAGGAGTCTTCTTTAACTGGGAAATAACTAAGTCCTCTTTGTCAACTCCCTCTAGTGCTGACATGCTGCCGGACCCAGCCATCAGGGCCTTATCCTTCACTTGGTCTGCAGGTTGATATACCCTGCCACTTCGGGTCACATTCTGGACCTTTCGGATTTTCAGCTTTTCAATAGTCGGCAGCTTAACTGTCTCCTCCCTACCAAACTGTTCATATTCATCTTCAGAGTCAAGATCATTCAAGCTTATCGGCTTGATCTCTTTCTGTTCCATTCGCTTCTCACATTCTAACTCTGCCTCAGCTTCCCCTATTACTGCAGCTTGAATAGCAGGATTCGCCTGAAGAACCTGAGCAAAAATAAAATTAGCTGGTAGACCCGAATGCACCATGTTGACCCGCTTCTCAAATGTCGACAATGGGTTAGTCTTCGTGCTGGGCTTAAGGGGTTCTTGTAATTTCCCTTCATCGATGAGCTTTTGAATGGCATCCCTTAACTTGTAGCAATTGTTAGTCCTATGGCCAGCAATGACATGGTATGTGTAGAAATTATCTTTATCTGCCTCGGCAGGTTTTTCAAACAGCCTTAAGGACTGTAGCAACCCACCGTTTCTGCACTTAGAAAATATTTTAACCAAAGGAAGAGTCCAAGGTGATATGCCCTGTCCTCCTGGATTCCTGTTCTGATTGCTTTGCTGCTGGGTTACTGTAGCAACCTCTACTTACTTTTCTTTTGAAGTCTGTCCCCTTTTTCCTCCAGAACTTGAGCTAGAACCGCCACCAGACCCAGCTGCAGCTGTTGATCTATATCCAGAACTGTACCTTAAACTTCTACCACCCTTGTGACTTACCGCTTTCTCCTTTTCATCTCGCTCGATCTTCATGGCCATGCTGTAAACTTCACTAAGTTCACTGAATGGATGAAACTTCATATTGTTCTTGAAGACATCCTTACTACCATCGATTAGCTTCTGTATTAATTCATTTTCATCTGGGCGGTTTTTCAAAAGGATCATTTTGTTCATCCACCGCTGATAATACTCATCAAAAGGCTCATTGGGCTTCTGCTTGATCCGCTCCAAGTCATACAGCTTCACCTGAATCTTGGTGTTGAAGCTGTAATATTTAATAAAGGCTACTGATAGAACCTCCCAATCTGACTGCTCTTCCTCTAATAAAGAGTTATACCAGCTCAATGCTCCTACCTCCAAGGTCGTAGGGAAGAGATTAATCAATTGTTGTTTAGTGCCACCCACCGTCAGTATGACCCGAGCGTAAAGATTCACATGGGCCTCTGGTGAGCCCATTCCCATATAAGAAGGCACCTTCGGCACTTGGAAGCCGATGGGAAAAGTCTCGATGCCCTTGCTGATCATAGCATCAACATTTCCCCTTTCTTGGATTCAGAACTGACACTGGCCCCTTTCTTTAGCTGGGCCATAACCTCGTCCAATTCGGAACACTTCACCTTCATCTTTCTTTCCATAGCTACCTCGATTTCTTGCAGCTTTTCCAGACTAGCAGAGGCATCACCCCCCTGCTGGGATGATTCAGCTTCCTTCTCTTTTCCAGTTCCACTACCACCAGTTTCTCCAGCCTCTCTCACTACTGCCTGCATTTTCTCCTTCAGCATATCACGAAAATCCTGTGAAATCAGGAAATCCTTCAAAGCATCAGCAAGACTCGATGCTGGATTGGCCATCTCTACTTCTTCCCCAGAATCAGAGTCACTTTCCGTTTCAACCACTCTTCGTTCCCTAATAGCCCTTGAAGCCTGAGATCTTTTCCAAGGTCACTCCAGCTTACTCTGCTCAACATCAGTTGGTAAACCTTTAGGGTCAATGAATGGAATGATGTTATGAAGAGTGAGGCATTGAAAAATGCTTATGATGAAAGAATGGAGTGATGTTATGCGTGAAATGATGATGAAGATGAGTTCCCCTTATTATTCTATTTTTTTTTCAGACATTCCAAGAACACCCAATGCTGTGCAAAAAGGTTACGCGTGGACCGCCACATGGACAAAGGTTCGGCGCCTTTAGGACACCTAATGATTTTTGTGATATGGTCGCGTGTGTGCTGACACAGGGACAGAGCTTTGATGCTTTGTAGGTCTATATGATGATATGAAATGGTCGTATGAGGCTGCCCCATGGATAGAGTTCTGATTCTTTTGAGCATATGATATGAAATGATGTTGTAAGAAAGTCACGTGTAATGGGGAACACGGACAGAGACTCGGCGTTCGGGGAACACCTTTCATGATTTAGGATGTTATCAAATGCCCCTACATGCGTACTAATCCAGCACTCGGGGAGCGCCTTAAATGATGTAATAATGTCACGAAGTAATCCGATATGGACTACGATGTTATATGATGTTTATGATAAGTGAGCGCGGTGTTATGAAATACCTCGTGTAAATCGTCACATAAGAATGGACCTAGAACCATTGTGGTCTCTATTGAATGACATGATTTGGTGGAATGGTCGAATGCAATCCGGTGCATTGGCAGAACACGGGTATTTTGGGATACCCGCTATGCGATGGACTAATTATGACGGGCGTCCTTGGAATGTCGATAATTTAAATAAGGTGAAATGATATGGATGCTTATGTCACACAAAATGCAAATGGCTGAACAAAAATGTGGTTAGGATGCATGACATACATAATGATATTGTGTATGCTTTATGAAGATGTTTACACACAAATATAGTGTTATGGCGGCAAAAATAATGGTTAGTATGAATGTCACACGGATGATTTAATTTTCACACGTGAAAAAAAAATGCAAGTGGCTGCATAAAGATGTGGGTTAGTATCACACAAAATGTTTTGTGTATGGCATGTCATGTTTATGAAAATGGCGGTGATGGTATGTCACGGGATGGCGAGAAACACATAGCACATAAAACATATTCCTCCAAACGTGGTCGGTCTTGAAAATTCTAACCGAGTCCTAGGTGGGGTTCTCTTCGATCATCAACCGGGGATGATGAAGACGCGATTTTATTTTATTCACACAATTTTATTTTGGTATCCTAAGGGAATCCAACTAAGGTTGCTTATATGAGTAGGTTCCCATAGCAAGATATAATTCTCACTTCTTCCCACTCAAGGGTCCGAACGAAGGGGTTCGTACGAGGCTATGAGTGGTGTTTCGTATCCGTGCCCCTAAGACCATGAGGAACATAGGCGACACTTCAACAATTCACCGGGCTAAACCGGGATACTTAACCTAATGCAAAAATGTCTAACTAAAGAATGCAAAATAAAATACCAAACAAGAATCATCCGCCTTATTTTGATTAGACACTTTTCAGGGCTTGTCAAATTCTTTTAAGTTTTTAAGAAAACTTTTTTAAGAAATCCCCAGCAGAGTCGCCACTATGAGCAGACGACGTTTTTGATGGAATGCGGACTTCCTTTCGGAAGGGGCGCCTCGATTTCAGGCAACCCTCCCTCTCGTGGGGTTTTTAGAATGGAAAGTCGTTTTTAGAAAATTAGATTATTTCATAAAAGAACCGAGACCTAAGTCTCGATGAAGAGTGTAAGAGTCGCCACCCGGCTCAGCTCGACCCAGAAATTTTATTGTAGCTGAACCGGATGAACGGCCGCCACACTATCCAGAGATCTAGGTCTGGACAAGTACCCTATTTCGTGTCTAATCAAAATAAAAATTGGCCAATGTTCAAGTATGGTATTTTAAAATTCTAAAGATGGATTTTATTGCATTAAATAAGTATACAGCGCATATACACATATAATAAAAACAAAAGTAAAGTAGCAAATAACTAAATAGCTTACAACCTAATCGAACAAAAATAAAAACTCTTAACCTCACTTTTACAACCGCCTAAAATACATGAGAGTCTAAAAATTACAATCGCCTAAAAATACACGAATAATTCTATCAAATACATCCAAAATAAAAATAAGAAGCTGCAAAACAGAGGGTTAGCACAGTTTACGGCACACCACAAATAGGACCCAAACATGACAGAATTGGGAAATTAGAATTTAGGGGCATGCTTTTAGGGGGATAACCGGGTCAGCTCGGCTAGCCGGCCCGATTAGACCTGGAAAACATTTTGAAACGTTCCTGTATTTTGGTTTTGTGAGAAAATCATTTTTGAAAACATTTTATTTTCCGGTTTAATTTAGTTTAGCATGTGAGGTGGGTTGGTTTTCGGGAGAATCGAGTCTCCGTCGTTGTATTGTTCTAAATGCAATAATACTGAAAATCAAATCTAAGATCGTGAATGCACACAATAAAATTCATTTTGATTATTTCCTGATTTTTCTGAATTTTTATGGATTTTTAGAAATTTTTCTAGATTAAAATGGAAATTCTGCATCTGGACGAGCATTACTATCGTGCGACTGTAACTACAGTCGTACGACTGTAATTACAGTCGTGCGACTGTAAATCATCCAAATGTAGGATTTCGCCAAAGTTTTATTTAAATAAAACTAAACTTGGAGGGAAATCAAGAACACTCGTACGACTGTATTTACAGCCGTACGACTGTTCTTCAACTCAAGAACCATCATACGACTGTTCTTGATTTTCAGAAACAGTAGGTTCGAAAAATGAAATTTAAATGCACAAAACACACCAAATCACCCAGAAAGCACAAGAAAATGAAGGTTTGAAGTGTATTTACCTCTTTGGCGCTGATCCACCGTAGGAATGACCCCTGGCAACGCCCCAATCCACACCAAATTGCTTCTTTTCCTTTGAGTGGAGGTTTGAAGAGTTGGGTCCAAAATCTCTAAAATGTCAAGGATTCTGAGAATTTTTAGTCCAAATTTGATTGAGTTTAGAGAGTCAGATTATTAACCTAGGATTTCTAATAAGTTTTTAATTTAAGCACTCAAGAATTACAAAGAAAAAGAAGAGAAAAAGAAGCTTGAAGTTGTGTGGCTTCTTTTTCTTCCCTTTTTCTTCAATTCTCTCTCTAAAACTCTCTCTGATTTTTCTCCAGAATCACAAGTCCAAAAGTCCCCTTTTCTTTCCTTCTTTTCTCCTCCTATGTCTGATTTCTTGCTGCAAGAACGGAGCAATTAATGCTCCCCCTTTTCTTTCTCATTTTTTTGCTCCATAGGTATGGGCTGCTGTACCTGCTCCGTAATTACAGTTGTACGACTGTAATTTTCAATTACAGTCGCAAGACTATAATCACAGTCGTGTGACATGTGCATTTTTTTTTAGGACGGAAAATTCTGGCGCTTACAGAGAGTGCGCCTTTGGTATCCTCGGTTGATGCCAAAGAGACCCTACACCTAGGAAGTATGTGAGACCATTTGAAAGGAGGAATAAGGTTAGAAGGGAGAGTATGGTATTGCGTGTCCTAACAGTTGTTCCGTGGTGTTTTTATTTGACTTTTTCATGATGCATTAAACACGTATAACCATTCGTGTGCCATTCTAATTGCATCTTTGTGCGGCCATTTTCAAAATATCGACATATATGTGACGCTAACCACATCATCATGTAGCCATGACATTTTATTCATATGCCATTTACATCTTGTGCGTGACATTTCCACAAAGCATGCATGACATCATCCTGTGTGTCATGCGTCTTAACCATATTTTCGTGCAGCCACTTGTATTTCGTGTGACATAGATAGTCATATCATATCATCTCATCCCACCAAATAAAGGACGTTTCGAGTATGCCCTTCATGATCATTTCATTTCATATTAGGTTTCTCAAAACTACCCGTATTTTGCCTCTGCACCAGTTTGCACTCGGCCACTCCACTACACAATGACATTCACCAGAAGGCCACAATGGTCTTAGATCTGTATTCGTGTAGTGTGTCACACGATAAACATTACATAACATCATATCCATTCATCATTGGTGTCATGGTAATGCCAAGATCTTGCTTGTATGTCGCGGTCCATATCAGATCGTTTCATGACATTGTTGAAACATTCGAGGTGCTCCCTGAGTATCGAATTATTATGCACATAGGAGCATTTCATGACATTACCAAATCATGTAAGGCATTCCATGAACGTCGAACCTCTGTCCGTGTATCGAGTTGCACGTGACTTATCTATAACATCATTTCATATCGGATGCCTCAAAGGCATTAAAACTCTGTCCATGGGACAATCCCCATGGGACCATTTCATACCACTCTATTGACCTACAAAGTGTCAAAATTCTGTCCACGTGTCGATACACACTAACATTTCACAACATTCACTATGTGCCTCGAAGGCGTCGAACCTTTGTCCGTGTGTCGGCTCACAAAAGACTTTTGTTGCATTTTGCATGGCATCGGACACTCTTAGGATGTCTAAAAAAAATAATAATAAAATAAAAAAAGTCACATTCATTATCATCCTCATTCATGAATCATCATTCAAGTATCATTGAATGAGGCATCATTCAAGCATCATTCTCCATGATATCATTCAATCCATTTATTAGCCCTAACATTTCACGTGTAATTTGAAGCAGAGTAAGCTGGAGCGACCTCGAATAAGGTCTCAAACCATGAGAGAGCTTGAAAGAGAGAGGTCAGTCGAGTCAAGAAGTGCAATTGAATCCAGGAAAGAAGTTGAGATGGCTAACCAAACACCAAACATTGCTGATGTTCTGAGAGACTTCCTGAAATCTCAGGATTTCCGTGATATCCTAAAATAGGAGATGTGGGCTGTTGTAAGGGAAGGCGGTGAAGCTAGCAACAATGGAACTGGAAAACAGAAAGTGGGTGAATCATCTTAGCTTAGGGTTGACGTCTCAGCTAGTGTAGAGAAGTTGTAGGAGATTGAGGTTGCGATGGAAAAGAAGATGAAAGTAAAGTACTCGGAGCTAGATGAAGTGGTTGCAGAGTTGAAGAAGGGGATCAATATCAGTTTGGGTACCAAGAGGGGTGTGAACGTCGATGCCATGATAAACAAGGGCATTGAGACCTTCCCCATTAGGTTTCAAGTGCCGAAAATTGCCCCCTACAAAGGAATTGGTTCACCAGAAGCTTATGTGAACCTTTATGCTCGAATTATGCTAACAACGGGTGCCACAAAGCAGCAGTTGATCAATTTCTTTCCCACCACACTCGAGGGGGGAGTATTGACTTGGTACAGTTCTTTATCTGAGGATGTACAGTCTGATTGGGAAGCCTTGTCTGCAGCCTTTATCAAGTACTCTAGTTTCAACACTAAGATCCAAGTAAAGTTGTACAACTTGGAGAGGATCAAGCAGAAGCCGAATGAATCCTTTGATGAGTACTATCAAAGGTGGATGAACAAAATGATCCTGTTGAAGAACTGCCCTGATAAAGATGAGCTGATCTAGAAGTTGATTAACGGCAGCAGGGATGTCTATAAGAACAATATGAAGTTCCATACCTTCAATGAACTCAGTGAGGTCTATAGCATGGCCATGAAAATCAAAAGAGATGAAGAATAGAAGGTGGTGAGCCACAGAGGTGGTAGGAACTCTGGGTACAGCTCTGGGTACCGATTAAAGACAACGACTTGGTTAAGTAGCAGATCTGGTTCTGCAAATAAAGGTGGGCAATCTTTAGGAGTTAAACAAGCTGAGGTTGTTGTTGTGTCGCAATAACAAGGTGGACAGGGTAGAAATCTGGGGAGTTATGGTATATCTCCTTAGACTTTTCCTTGGGCAAAAATTTTCACAAAATGCAGAAACGGTGGCCTATTGAGTTCTCTGAAGCTGTTTGAAAAGCCGATCAATGTAGACAAAGACAACTTCTGCACTTATCATGTTATGGTTAGGCATAAGACTAACAACTGTTTTAAGCTGAGGGATGCCATCCAAAAGCTAATTGATGAAGGGAAGTTACAAGAGCCCGCGAAGCCTAGCATGAAGACTAATCCATTACCTACATTTGAGAGGCAAGTCAGTATGGTACAGTCGGGGTTGCCCGCCAATTTTGTTTTTGCTCAAATTTTGCAAGCGAACCCCACTGTGCAATCTGTAATGGTTGGCGAGGATGAAATGGAGATGGAATGTGAGAAGACGGTGGGACAAAAGGAGACAAAGCCGATGGGCTTGAATGATATTGACTCGGAGGATGAGTATGAGGAGTATGGCTGGGATGAACTGATTAAACTACCGACTTTTGAGAAGCTGAAAGCTCCAGAGGTCCAGAATGTGACGAGGAGCAGCAGAATCTATCAGCCTACAAATCAGTAGAAGGATAAGGCTTCAGTGACTGGGTCGAGCAGTGTGTCAACACAGAAGGAGGTTGAAAAAGAAGACCTGGTCATTTCTCAGCTGAAGAAAACTCTGACCCAGGCCAGTTTATGGCACTTGCTGTTGGTCTCTAAGGAACATAGGGTAGCATTAGTGAAGAAGTTGTCCGAGATTGAAGTCTCCCCAATTGCAATCCCAGAAGTCATATGTTGCTTGTTGGACAAGGTCCATTCTGGGTCTCCTGATATCATCTTTTCTGAGAAGGATCTACCAAAAGGGGGAAGAGCTCACAACAAGGCTCTTTATGTTAGAGCTAACATAATGGACAGGGTCATGCCGTGCATGATGGTGGATGATGGGTCGGATCTAAACATATGCCCGTCAAAATGCTGTCGTACCTGGGTTTGAGTGAAGGTACTTTGAAGAAGTCCTTAACAGTGATAAGGGCCCATGACGACTCAAAAAGGACTGTGATCGGAACATTTGAGACTGAAGTGGAGGTGGTTACTTTCATTGTAATCGATATTCTAGTCACTTTTTCTCTTTTGTTGGGGAGACCATGGTTTCATCCATTGGGAGGTGTCCCTTCTACATTGCACCAGAAGATACAATTCTCATTGAACGGTGAGGTTGTGACGATAGAGGCAGATGCCCAGTCTATGATTGCTGCCGTGGAAGAAGAAGTTCTACCATTTAGCGGGTTCCAGATCGCCATGGTCAGTGAAGAAGAAGCCCCGGACGCCCCGATGGTCATTTATGAGAATTATATGCTGGAGTGGTTGTCCAACTATTTGTGTAGGCAGAACATTGTCTCGGGAATGGGGCTTGGTGTTAACCTTCAAGGAGTGCCTGAATTCAACATTGATTCAGGAAAATCGAGGCAATTGGGTTGGGATACATGGCAGGAATCTCTGAGAAGAGAAGTCTGAAAAAGGGAAAGAATGGCAGGCCCATGATAAAGCCATTTATTAAAGCCGATGAAGAACTGTACAGGGGGTAAGCTGAACCTGTGAAAGTCGAGGATGTCGAATACCTGGGTTTCGAAATATTCTCTGATGTGGTAGATTTTGGGAAAAGTTCAGATGAGCTAGTCGCACTTGTGGTAGAGGAAGAGGTAGTTTTTGAGCCTGTTACCCCAAAGAAAGAACTATCTGAAAAGGCAGTAAATGCAGAGGAAGTGTCAAAAGGGGAAGCCAGTGTGAAAAAGATCTTAGAGGCACTGGCCGTCGCCTTGAGCAAAGTCCTTACAAGGACCAATGAAGGGTATAAGGAGAAGCTGATGTCCACAGCAAACCTGAATTCTGTAGTTGCTAAAATTGTAGAAATTATGACGAAGGCTAAGGCATAACCAATTAGGGTTGAGGAGACTGCTCTTCTTGTTGAACGAGAGGCTAAGGTAGCTGTAGATATGGACGATGTCCTGGAGCTGAATGAAAAGGATGAAGAAGTGCAAGGCCCTCCGCCTGTGGAGGATGAAAATGATTTTGTTGTATCTATTTCTTCCATTTTCAATGTAAACGATATACGCCATGACAAGTTCAATGCAATGAAATCTCAATTTGCTTATTTGTGTGATGTTTACCCTGATAACTCTATGCATGCATTTGAATCACCATCGAGCATATTTAGCATTCATGACACTGCATTACATGAAATCAATATATGTACAGATGAAAATCCCAAAATGGTATTCATTTCACACAAACTAAAACCTAAGGAAGAGAGAGAATTGACAAAAGTATTACAAAAACATGTTAGAGCTTTCGCTTAGTCATATGAGGACATGCCAGGTGTTGACATGGAAATAGCAGTTCACAAGATCCCAAAAGATCCTAAATTCAAGCCAGTGAAGCAAAAGCTGAGAAGACTGAGGCTAGAATGGGCTACATTGGTAAAGGTGGAAGTGGCTAAGCAGATAGAAGATAAATTCCTTGAAGTGGTGGAGTACACAGAATGGCTGGCCAATATTGTCCCAGTACCCAAGAAAGACGGAATGGTCAGAGTATGCATTGACTATAGGGATTTGAATAAAGCATGTCTGAAAGATAACTTCCCCTTGCCTCACATTGATGTTTTGATCGATAGCGTAGCTAAGGCAGAAATGTACTTTTTCATGGATGGGTTTTCAGGATATAACCAGATCCTGATGGACGTGATTGATAAAGTAAAGACATCATTCATCACAGAGTGGAGCACTTTCTACTACAAAGTAATGCCCTTCAGATTAAAGAATGCTGGAGCCACTTACCAAAGGGCTGTCAAGACATTGCTGCATGACATGATTCACAAGGAAGTAGAGGTGTACGTCGATGATATGCTTGTTTATCAGTAGAGCTGTTATAAAATGACACAGCATTTCCCTCAACAGCCATCATATACCCTCAACAGAAATACAAGGTTGTACTGCACAAAGAATATACTCTCCCCAGTTAAAGTCAATCATAGACATGGTGTACTTTCCCCAGTCGGTAATAGAACACAACTTCCCCAGCGGAGTGGGAAATATCAAGCTCGAGCAAATAGCGGGAAATGCATCATTTAGGGTTCGTATTCATATGCATTATCATGCATACATACATGACATACAGGAGTCGTTCATCCCCAACTAGTCTTCATCCTTGATCGAAGGGGCAAAAATTTTTGTTTAAAATCTCTCGATCAAGGAATGAAGACTCAGCATTTCAAATATGGGAATTCAAATCAGTATCGCCTCGGGTATAGATAAATCCAGTACAAGCTTATTCCACCATCGCCGCGGGTAATGTAGACCCGGCACCAACTTATTTCATCCACTTAGCCTTGGGTACAGATAGATCCGGTACAAGCTTATTTCATCCACCCAGCCTCGGGTACAGATAAATCCGGTATAGGCTTATCCCATCCACTCAGCCTCGAGTATAGATAGATCCAGTACAGGCTTATTTCATCCACCTAGCCTCGGGTACAGATAAATCTGATACAAGCTTATCCTATCCACTCAACCTCAGGTACAGATGGATCCTGTACAGGCTTATTTCATCCGCCCAGCCTCGAGTACAAATAAATCTGGTACAGGCTTATCCTATCTATTCAGACTCAGTACAGATAAATCCGGCACAAGCTTATTTCATCAGCAACTTCACCTCGGTCACAGATAAACCCGATATCAGCTTTAATCAGATTCAGCAAATCAACTTTGCCTCCGGTACAGATAAACCCAATATTGGCTTAAATCAGCTTCACCAGCAACATCGCCTCGGGTAAATATAAACACAGCATCGGCAAATCATCTTCGCCTCGGGTAAATGTAGACCTAGCATTGGCAAATCATCTTTGCCTCAGGTAAATATAGACCCAGCATCGGCAAATCATCCTCGCCTCAGGTAAATATAGCCCCGATATCGGCTTAAGTCAGATCATTACAACAACAAAGATACTTCAACAAGTCAGGTATGTCTTTCTTTCCTTCATTTACGGTGCTTCAATTCGCATTCTTAAATTCACCTCAGGTATCATTAAACCTGGAATCGGGTGCCAAATTTGATCACGCGAGATGCAGCTATAAGCGCCGGGTTTTTTCGACCTCTATGATGAGACTCCTGTATCACTTGTTAAATAGACGGATAAGAATTGGACTTGAGATTGAGTAGAATGTTGCCAAGAGTGTCTCAAACACCCTTAAAATCGAACGATCTTTGACTAGATTCCCCGAGATAGGCCCTTTGAGTCATTGGGGGGTTCAAAGGTGAGCGTGAGATGTGGGAAAATCTGTCATGGCTCTGGTTGGAGCCGCACGGCTGTAGTGTCACAACTACAACCAATGGCTCTAATTAGAGCCACACGGTTGTAATACTACAGCCGCGCGGCTCTAGTGGGCGGTTGGATTTTCCGCCAAAAATCACAGAGAGTTGGTGGCAGGGCATGGTTTCTGATTTTTTTTTTTTTGAAGTTTGGCCGAGAATTTGGGGAAGGAAATCTCTAAAATTGAATAAAAAGGGAGAAAGAAAGAGAGAGAAAGGGGGGACATTACAATCAGAAACAGAAATCAGAAAGAAAAAGGAGAGAAAAAAAATAGAAAGGAAAGAAAAAAAAAGAGGAAAAGAAAAAAAAAAGAAAAGAGAAAACCAAAAAAACAAAGGTATAAAATCATTCTAGACAATAAAAGTTTTGAGTTCCAAAACATTGCACACTCATTAGGACTTGTTTCGGGCTTATTCGGATTGATTCAAAACTTGGTTCGGAGGTTTTGGGACGATCAAAGAATTCAAGACATGTTCCGGCTTCTTTATCCACTTCTAGACATTGAATACATCAAAACATCAACAAGGTAAACTCTGAGAGGCCTTAAACTCGCTTTTGTTTGTTGTTGTTGTGATTTTTCCTCTTTTCTTCAAATTTTCTAGAAATTGGCTGTTGATTACAGCCGCGCGGCTCTAATCCTTGAAGAATAGGCTCTATTGATCAAGAACAGAGCCGCACGGCTTTATTTTCCTGAACAGAAACCCGAAATGGTTGAACACAGTCTGTTTCCCATTTTGTTTGTTTTGTAATGATCCAATTCGGCCAAATCACATCCGTTATGCTTAAAGCTATGGTTTTTGGATTTCTAATAGTACGGATGTGATATTTTCCATTTCTTTGATTTCGGTTTTTTGAAATCCGGGATTGCTCGATCCAAATTGGATCCGTTGTCTAGCATTAGCAGACCCCAGATTCTATGAGAATCTCTAGAATCATTGAAATGAATCAAAACAGAGATTTTTAAAATGAAGAAAACCATTTTTCGGGTTCTGGATGTTACAGCCGCACGGCTTTATTAGTTAGAGCCGCACGGCTGTAGTCTTCAGAAGAAGACAGAATTCCGAGACGACCCGCACGGACGTTGTTGCGTAATGCTGTCTTCAAAATCGAACTATTTTTTGTGTGTTTACGGCTTTTGGACCTTAGATGAATGCCAAAATTAGGAAACCCGCACGAACGGAACCTCGAGTTCCGGGATTATCGACCCACTATATGGAAAAATTTGCAAGAAATTGAGCTAAGTAGTTTTCTAAAAATATTTTCCAGCACAAAATCTACAGGGCGTTTCAAAATTGTTTTCCAGGTCTAGTCGGGCGAACTAGCCGAGTTCACATGACTACCCCCTAATTGCACGTCCTCGAATCCCTTAAATTTCCATTCTGTCTTGTCTGAGTCCTATGCGTGTCTATACTGTAATTATGCTAGCTATTTATTTTACAGGTTTTAATTTTTATTTATTTCTTATGTAATTTATAGATTATCTTGTATTCTAAGCAATTGTAAATTTTCTAGATCTTCGTATATATTAGGCGATTGTAATGTGAGGACGAGAGTTTTCCTTTTTATTCAATCTGGTTGTATAAGCGGCCTTTATTTTTATTCTTTTGAACTATTTGGATGTATGATTTATTTATTCTGCAATTTATTCATGTCATTCGCTTGAGCATGGGTTACATAAATACAAAACAAAATTAGGTAAAGAAAGATAATAAAGCAGATAAAATATCGAAATATAAACTAGAAAATGAATGCAAGCTTGAGGTTGAATAGGTCAGTTGCCCGAACCCTAAATCTCTGGATTAGGTACGGTAGTCTACCCTTGGTAGGGAGCTGTACTCGAATTTCCCGGATGAGCTGATCCGGGTGGCGACTCTGTCGCTGATCTTGAAATGTAGGTTTCGAGGTCTTTAAGCTAATAAAATGGGAAAAGGTTTTCTATAAAAGGAATTTCCAAACAAGTCAATGGTTTTTCTAAAACAAGATAATCAAAATCCCATTTTCCAAAACTCAAACACATTTTCCAAATTTCCTTTTCCCCGGTTTGCGTCGCCGTATTCTTTTCTCCTTAAAAGGTCGTCCGCTCACACATATCCATATCTATGTTGACAAGTGTCATGCACTTGGTAGTAAGACCATGGATAGGGAAAACGATATAACCATTAAGAGATCTGTAGTCTCTTCCAATCATGGGAATGAATGGAACAAAAGACTATCATTAGCTTGGTTGTATGGCTGTGTCTTACCGACCATTGGACATGGGATGTCGACCAAGTTAATGGATACATGCAAAAGAGGCATGGTACTAGATAGATCCACTAAACGAGAAATTCACATGGTAAAGTATCACAAGTGATTCTCGTGTAGTACTTGTATGGATCCTTTGACCTAACCATATGAAGGTGCTGCATGTGAAGTGGCATACTTTGGTGCACGCCTAAAGGGCTTGTAAAAGGGTGCCAAGTATGGGTACGTTTGGGTATGCCACTAAGCATGGTAGTACTATGGATATGTAGAAGGGACATGTCACTCAGTAGTCCACTGAGAAGATATCACCGGCCTCTTGATGAATGCAACTGATAAGAGTGTGGCCACGCCCAAATGAGTTTGAACTTGTTTGTGAGCATCAATTCATTCATGATCAAGTAAAAGTCTGGACACAAAAGAGGGTGATCAATCCATGCCTCTGTGTTGGACACCGACATCAATGACATGGGATATACAAGTTTAAACTACAAGGTTATGATTACAGTTAGACTGCCATCTCCATCTTAATTGGGGGCTGCAGTGGCTTGCTAGAGCTCGTCTGCAGTCTGTGGGCCAAAGGCCCACTGCTAACATAAAGATGAGCCCACAGGATCGTATACATTGAGCGTCTAAACTCGAACTAAAGGGATCGCCAGTATACGCTCAGGAGAGAGAGGATTGTATTAATTATATTATATAGATCAATTGGATTTATCAAAATAATATAATTAATATTTGTATTGGCCTTCTCATAATTAATTTAATGAATTAATTTATGAGATTATTTCCTAGGTGGAAATGTCTTACATGTATAGGTTTACATGTATATGATTTTATGAAAGTCTAATTTAATTCCTCGGTTAAATTAATTGGTCAAATTAATTTTAATTTAAATGTATGTAATATATTATATGGTATAATGTGCTTGCATACATGATGAATTGAAATTAAATTGGACCGAAAAAATTAAATCAAACTTGGGCTTAAAGAGGAGAAAAGCCCACATGAAAAAGAAAATTAGGCCTAAAATTCCCATAGGAATTTCTAAATAACCTAGGGATATTTTCGGCCATTTGACAAGTTATTGCAGCCAAAAATTACAGCAGCAATATTCCCTCTCTTCCGACCAATCCCAACGCTAGCACGAGTTGAGTTCCAAAACCGTTCGTGTACGGAAATGTGGAGGAACTTTTCATTGATTTCTGCAGCCATCTCTAGAAGAGATATTCCTGGTGAAAATTGATTCTCTTCTATTTCAATTTTAATATTTTTAATTTCCACTTCAATTGCTCCTGGGCACGGATTTGAGGAAATCACCGTGTTATTCCGCTTTTATCGGGTGATTTTCAGTGAAAAATCCCAATAGCTAACTAATGAGAATTTAAAGTGAGTAATTAATATACAGTTATACATTATAATAGTATGCAACGTTATTATCATGGACTTAATAAATATTAATTGTGGGGTTAAAAACGTTAAAACATTGAAGTGTTGGCAATATTTCAATTAAAAAAATAGGAAAATTAGAAATATTGAGAATTAGGATAGTTTGCCTTGAGCATGCCATGTAGGATAAAGGAAGAATAATAAAAACCTTCTTTTAATATATATATATGCCTTTTTTTTAATGAAAAGTAGCAACTTCATTAAATTAAATACAGTCCGAACAAAAACTAGATAAAATAAAATAAAATAAAGTCACTTCTAAGCAGCAATCACACATCTCAATATATGTGCAAAGTGATGAAAATATGAGAAAGCTACGAGCTATTTGCGATAATCCTCAATAACAGAGTTGAATGGATAAGGAATTACTTCGGTGGAATTAATTAGATTAACAAGAAATAGAGAATTTTGACTCCATTACTATTTTAGGTAGGTACAACAATTTAAGCCAACGGTGACCCTTCCTACAACTCATAGCCTCTACCAAATCCAAATCACCACCGCCTACTAATAGAATACTTCGCAAACCACAAAGTCATCTGATGAATTTGGTAGAACATTGTTAGGCCTAAAATATATGCAATTTACAATCTATTTTGTATATGTTTTCAACCTTTTTGGTATCAATTTTTTTGCATAAAAAGATGCTTATTAGGTACTTTCACCTATTCTGTGCCTAAAGCAACAAAAGTTAATGGAATCCCAGAAAACAACAATTTGTTTGCTGATATTACTATGGTCCTGAAATAGCTTACAAAATGGAGGGTGGAGAGAAGAGAGAGAGTTGGAGAAGGAGAAGCACGCTGATGAATCATCATTCTAAGGAAATTTCCTAGAAAATACCTGCTTTATCTTTTGGACAATCTTAGCCTTGGTTTTTATGTAATTGTTTCTTGCATTTTTGTAAACTTGAGCATGCCAGTAATTTTATAGGAAAATTACAAAAGTAAAATTGAAATATGACTTCTATTAAACGATTGAAAAACTTAAGGATTAAAAGCTTAAGGTTCCTAATTAACTCTACAACTAGATTAATTAAAATAGCAATGAAATAAGGCTTAAATTGAAATGAGTTTGCAGGAAATATAACTTACAAAGTGAAAGAATGTAAATTGCTAAGGATTCTTCCAAGGATTCTTTAAAAATGACCAGGGATTCTCTAAGAGAAAAATGCTTGAAATGAATAAAAATTGGAAGTGAAAATTTGACTCTGTTTGAGTAGGGTTGAGTTGAAGATGTCTGGGATCCCTTCCTCTTAATCTTTGCTCTACTTTTAAAGGAAAAAACTAACTGCTCATTTGCATGTAATATGCCACTTCTTCACTTTATAACCTTCCACCTTTCCACGTCTACCACTCTCCCTATTTTCTCAACTGCTCACAATTTCTCCCGACTCCACTTCAATAAATAAAAACTTCCCACCATCCTTGAGCAGAAAACTCCCAAGGAACAAACAACTAACTAACTAATTAATTAACAAATCAATTAATTAATTAGTTAATTTTAAAAAATTAGGCAAAGAGTTAATTAGGCTAGAAATTAAAATATAAAATCGGTCTAATTAATTTACAGGTCTAACAATTGCCTCCCATGGACCTAATTTAAAGATTAAATAGGTACATGTGCAAAATAAGAAGAATACAAAGTTTAAACATTAAATGGAAGAAAGTCAAAATCATAAGGACTAAAGATGAACTTCACCATCACTTCAATTCAAAAGTCGACAGAACCCAGTCTTCTTCTTCTACCTTCACTTTCAATTTCAAAAAAACAAAATCCAAAATCTAAACCTCCTAAATTGCAACCCAAACTCAAATCAAGTGTAATTGGTTAATCAAATCCACAAGTAAGCTTTAATTCTTTGCAGTAAATCTCTTGAATTTGAATTTTGTGTTGCTCTTTTTTTTAACAAAAATAAAAAATAAAAAAATTAAAGCTTTACCTTCAGCCGGATCCCTAGTGGCAGCGCCTGCGTCTGCAGCGGCCTACTGGGTGGCGGCTCGGCATGGAGGAACGGACTGAGTGGTGGCGACGAGGAGGCTTTGGTGTGTGCGACGTGCGCTTGCTACTTTTGGGGCTACGATGAGCGGCCTGATTTGGCCATGCTGGGGCTTTGCTACATCTTGCACCACTACTGTTGTGGTGTTCTCCGGCGTGGCTTGGCTAGCGGCTAAAGCAAGCGGCCTACTACTGATGGGCAAACTACATGCTGCCTTACTGCCCTCTTTCTTTAATTACCAAGTTTTCTTCACTGTTCATTGCCCACTTTACAAACTCTTTTTTTTTTCAATTAATGAAATCAATTGCAAAAATTTCAATTACAACAAAAATTAGGATGGCTCTCTTGCGATAAATGGATGGCAATGGTTTTTCTCTTTATTTGAATTACAAATGATTTGCAAAAAATTGATTGCAATCAAAAGAAATAGGCAGTCAGGTGGGCTCTCTCTTTTCCAACTTGCTTAATTTAATTGAAAAAATTTCAATTTCAGAGAATTTCAATTGCAAAAATCAATTGCAGCCAAAACTGGGGTAAAAATAGGGTCATGATGGATTGTGGGTTGAAGGATTTGAAATCAAATGTATGATAGGGTAATGGTTTGGAGATTTTGGTCTCAATTGCTTCCTTGAAACTTTGTATGGTGACTCTGTAAATTTACTTGTGATCTCAATTAGCTGCCTCTTGTTGAAAAACCTTACCCATCAATCACTCACTAACTTTTCTTTCTTTTTAGCTAAAATATGTCCTGGACCTTGACTTGGAAGCACAAATGGCATGAATTAGATCAGTTCTAGAAGCTTGATGAAGAAAGAGCTGACCTTGCAATCCAAGAAAATGAAGCCTTTGAACTTTGAATTGTAGAAATTTTAGAAAATTTTGAATTGTATGAACTTGTTAGGAGCTGCTTCAAGTTTTATTTACTTCTCGGTTATAGCTTGCTTTGAATTTTGAGTTTTCACGGCTTGTAACCCGATAACCTTTAATATTTTTTGAATGAAAAGTGGCTGTGAAGCCAACTTTCTCAAGCACTATGTGCTGCATCCATCTATGTACAACATCTCATTGTCTGTGATCTGAGAAATGGCCTGAGGCTTATTTATACTACACAGGTACAAACTTACAGGGGCATGCTTTGTTTATGATGTGTGATTGCTTGTTGATGGACACTGATCTTGATGGAAACTAAGGTTATGAATGAAAAGCCGCTAGAGGCCTGCAATTGCTTGATAACATGCATACATTCATTACGGCTAATAAGCCAGCTTACATTATGTGAATGTTTGTGAAATTGAATTCTACAGATGGCCTAGACTTAGAAAATATAAGCCAACCCTTGCGAAAATTTTACAAAAATCCTTCCCTAATAAACCTTCAAGAATTCTCTAAGGATTCTCTAACCTGAGAGATTTCTTGTAATTCCTACATGGTTTGATAAAACTTCTTTAGGTACTTACCATTTATCTTCCTCTTATGTGGTTGATCCTCTAAGATGGATAACCAATATGAATTTCCTTCCAAAAATTTGTGGATTTTAAATGGCCCTTCCCAATTACTTGACGATTTTCCAAAATCTTTGTCTTTGGAACTGATACTAAATCTCCAACTTCAAATGACTTCTTTTTAACCCTCTTATTGTAAGCTCTAGCAACTTTGTGTTTTTGGACCAGCATGTTGTTGAATGCTATTCTCTTATCTATTAAGTCCTCCAACTCAGCCAACATAGCTTCTGAATATCCTTCAACTGTAAATCCTGCTTGCTTTGCCACCCTATATGACTGCACCCTTACTTCCATAGGGAAAACAGCTTCGTGTCCATAAGTTAAGATGAATGGATTCGTACAGTTGCTTCCCTCTTAGAAGTGCTATAAGCCCACAGAGTTTCTGACAGCACCAAATGCCAATTCCTAGGATTCTCCTCCGTCATTTTCTCCAAAATTCCAATAATGACTTTATTGGATGCTTCCACCTAACCATTTGCTTAAGGATAGTGAAGTGTGGAATTTAAAAGCTTTATTCCATAATCCTCAGCAAAATCCTTCATTTTCTCACCTGTGAACATTGTGTCTTGGTTTGCAGTGATGGTTTGAGGGATTCCAAATCTGCGTATGATATGTCCTTTGATAAACTCAATTACATCTTCTTGCTCCACTTTCTTTATAGGAACAACCTCCACCCATTTAGTAAAGTAGTTAGTAGCCACTATGATGAATGAGTGGCTTTTAGAGGAAGCAGGGTAGATTTTCCAAATTAGGTCAATTGCCTAGCCTTGAAAAGGCCATGGTTTAATGATTAGATGCATTTCATCAGCAGGCACTTTAGGAATAGGCCTATACCTTTGACATTATCTTCACCCTTTTGCATAGCTTATGCAATCTTTCAACATCGATGGCCAGAAATATCTATGCCTTTTCAAAAGCCATCTCATCTTGATTCCAGCTTGGTCAGCTCCACACACACCTTCATGCACTTGGCTCATTACCTTTAAAGCCTCTACTATCTGCAAACACCTAAGTAGTAGACCATTATCTCCTTTCCTGTATATATCTCCCTTAAGTAATATGAAATGTTGAGCCCTCATTTTAATTGAATAGGGATTTTTCTTGGATGGATTCTTTACTCTCTCCAGAATAGACGGATGTCCTCTTTTCCGAATTAAGATTAGTTTATGAGTCAGTTCCTCTGAAATCGTCAAGCCTGATGTGATTTATGCCATCTCATTTGCCTCCCAATTGCATTCTCTTGAGAGGTGCACCAAGGAGATTTCTTCAAAATGATCAACTAGTTGCGTGCCCATAGTAAAATAAGGAGCCAAGGACACATTAGTACACTTGAACTCTCCACCTAATTGTTTAAGGACTAATTGAGAGTCTTATATGATCACAGCCTCCTTTGCACCTAAATCTTTCAAAATCTCCAAACCAATAATCAAAGCCTCATACTCAGTTTGATTGTTAGTGCAATCAAAATTCAAATTGAAAGATCAAGATGTCTTAGTATTAGAAGAGAGATAATTATAATACCTACACTAGCTGCTCTATCAGTGCTTGATCCATTAAACTTTAGTGTCCATGACACTTTATCCACACCACATATAGGCAATTCAACCTCAACTTCTTTCTTCATAGTGGAAGAAGGATGTTAGGCTAGGAAATTTGCCAAAGCCTGACCCTTCACTGCTGTTTGAGGTAAATAAACAAGAGTGAACTAAGCCAATTCCAAAGCCCACTTGCCAATTCTCCCTATTGTGAGTGGTTGATTAAGCATGAACATAATCACATTCTCCTGTAAAATCATAAGAACTCGTGACTGATAAGATAGTGCCTTAACTTAGTACAAGCAAAATACAAAGCCAAGTAGTGCCTCTCCATAGGTGAATATCTCCTCTCTGCATCATTTAGGCATCTACTGAGATAATATACTACTTGTCCATGGCCAACCTAATTATTTTGAGCAAAAAGGCAGCCGATGGAATTATCTGTAGTTGATTGATACAACTTCAAAGGAATTCCCCTTCTTGGTGGTACTAACAAAGGAGGATGTGTCAAGTATTCCTTTATCTTTTCAAAAGCCTGCTGGTGCTTCTCTTCCTATTGAAACTCTTCTTCTCCTTTTAGAGATAACAGTTCTAAAAAAACTTAAGACTTTCCATAAGATTAACTATAAACCTCCTTAAATAGTTAACTAACCCAAGGAATCTCTGCAGCTCTTTCTTGTTCTTTGGAGGCTGAGCTTCAAGTACAGCCTTAGCCTTATTCTTATCAACCTTTACCCCTCTCTTATGAACTAAAAACCCAAGGAAGTTTCCTGCTTTGACTCCAATGCACACTTTAAAGGATTCATGCGAAGCTTGTGTTCTCTCATTCTAAGAAAACTCTTTCCCAAATGTTCTACATGATCATTCTCTATTTTTGACTTAACAACAATGTCATTAATATAAACTTTCATGAATTTGGGATAGAGTATCCATTGATTGATTGATTGATAATATGAGTAGAGTATCCTTCTTCAATCAATTGTCAATAATATCCCATTAACATTAATACAATGAGTCTCAATGTATAATACAAAATACAAGAAACCACACCAATATGTATGGGCTTGGCAGTATAGTTGCAGCCTGTTGGCGATTGATAGTAAGGCCAGTGCCAGCTTCTCAATACCCGGGTATCTAGTTTCCGTATTTTTTAGTACCTTGCTTGTAGAGTACACTGGGAACTGTTGTCCCTCTTCTTCCCTCACTAGAATTGATCCTACTACCTCAACGACGGTAGCCAAGTATAAGTATAGTTTTTTGACCGGCTTGCTAAGCAATGGGGGAGAGACTAGAAACTGCTTGATTTGATCGAATGCTTCATGGCACTCCTTGTCCTACTTGAAGGCTCGGCCTTTCTTCAGCACTTTGTAAAAAGGCATGCATCTCTTGGTGGAGAAGGAAATGAATCTCCCCAGGGCTGTAATCCTACCATTCAGCCTTTAGATCTCGTTCAATGTTTTAGGAGGGGTCATTTCCAAAACTGCTTTTATTTTTTCTAGGTTTGCCTCTATTCCTCTCTGAGAGATCATGAATCCTAAGAATATTCCCCCTCTTACCCCGAATACACATTTCTATGGGTTGAGCTTGAGTTTGTACTTCTGAAGGATGGTGAATGTCTTCCTAAGTTCTCTAGGATGTTCAGCTAAGGTAAGGCTCTTGACAATCATGTTGTCCATATAAACTTCAATAGTTTTTTCGATCTATTCCTTGAACATGTCATTCACTAATCTCTTGTAAGTTGCCCTTACATTCTTCAACCTAAAGGGCATGACCTAGTAGTATTATGTCCTTTTGTGAGTGATGAAGGATGTTTTCTCCTAGTCAGCTGGGTCCATGGGAATTTGATGGTATCCGGATGCCGCGTCGAGGCATGAATACACCACGTATCCCTTCATGGATTCTACCAACTGATCTATGTTCGGTAGCAGATAACTGTCCTTTGGGCATGCTTTGATGAGGTCAGTGAAATCGATGCACATGCGCCATTTCCTGTTTGCTTTTTTTACCATCACCACGTTTGCTAGCCACTTCGCATATGTGTCCTACATCCATTAGTTTCTAGATTTTCTCCTTTATTGCTCTTTGCCTTTTGAGTGCGTACTTCCGTTTCTTCTGAATTACCGGGGTTGCTTCTGGGTCAACATTGAAGGAGTGTTTTATGATCTCTTGTGGTAACCCTTCGATGTTGCTAATTTTCCAGGCAAAAGTATTTTGTTCTTACTTTATTACTTGAGCTATCTGTTCTTTGATATCGTTATCGAGCTCCTTGGATATTTAGGTACACCTACCCGATGCTATTATCAGCATTTCCAGCTTATCCACTGGCTCCGCCTTTCTTTCTTTGATTTTTGAATCAGTTCTTTCAGGTTACAGGGATGCCAAGTATGTTCTTTGGGCTACTTGCTGGCTTCCCCTTGCTACTACCCATCCTGTGGGGGTTGGTATCTATAGCATTAGGTACCTGATAGATAGCAGCACCTCTGACTTTGATAGGAACAGTCTTCCCCATATCTCATTATACGCCAATGGAGATTCTATAATTGTAAAGTCCGTTTTGGCTATCCAGACATGTTTCTCATCTCCTACTTCAAGGTCTAGTGTAACCTGCCCCACGACTGGAACAGTATGGCCGCTTAGGCTGACTAGTGGTGCATGCACCAGATGGATCCGGCTTGGGGTGACTTTCAGTTTGTCTACCGCGTGCCTTGTGATAATATTGGTAGAGCTTCTCGTGTCTACTAAGATACGTTTGACTATATATCCCTCAATCTCGACTTCCATAACTAAGGTGTCCGAATGTCTTGGTTGCACCTGACTTCCGGTTGAGAATGGTAGGTTAAGTTTCCAGTCTACTCCCATTTCCTTGGCTCTTCTAGCCTTTTTGCTTAGCGGATCTCCTCCAGTAATTACCATTACCATACCCTTCGTCTTTTTGGCAGGCTTACTTCCTTTTGAATCCGGCTCTTTTGGTTCTTCCTTGCTTTTTTTCTTATCTACAAACTTTTGAAGTCTGCCTCTCTTGATAAGCTCCTTAATGTTCTCCGTGAAATGTCTGCATTCATCCGTTTAATAGTTGTTCAGTCGATGGTAATTGTAATAGACATTTTTATCCTTGCCCATTGTATGTCCTCTCCTTACCTCGGGTTAGGATAGACCCTTCCTGTCAGAGCTTTTTTTTACCTCCACCAATACTTTGCTAAGTGGCTGGTTCAAAGGGGTAAACCCTCCAGACTATCTGGAAGTTTTGGCCATGGAAATCATTTGAGTTATGTTTTGGGGTTTCCTCAGGACTAGGTCAGCCCGTAATCGCTCGTTGGTGGTGTTGGCTATCAATGCCTTTAGCGCCATATGGATGTCAAAATTCTAGATCTCTACTGTTGCCAAATTAAACTGGTCCACGAAGTCCCTCAAGGATTCTCCCTGCAGCTGTTTCAAGTCATGTAGAGTCATGCTGGCTGTTCCCGTAGGCACAGATCCATAGAACTTCTTGCAAAATTGCTCTCTTAGCTGCTCCCAACTATTGATTGAAGTTGGCTCCAGGGTCTCAAACCAGTACGAAGCCGGGCCTACAAGTGTTGATGAAAAAAGTCTGCAAGCCTTTGTTGGCCCTTGCTATCTCTATCCAGTTTTTGTAGTTTCTTGAGAGAACATAAGGGTCGATTTTTTTGTTGTAATTCTCAACATTAAGCTGTTTGAACTTCGGGTCGCTTGGCATTTCCAGGATCCAGTTTGTGAAGCAGGATACTCTACTCTCCACTATTGGCTCCTGGATTGGAACTGAGAACCGAGAAAAGTAATGCTTGAACATGGCCATCGTCGTTTGCTCCCTCTGGTATGGGCACTGCCATCAGCGCTGGTGGTGGCCCCAATATAAACCCCTGGGTAGGGTGGTAGCTGGGCCGAGGTGTCTAAATCAAGGTTTGGTAACTTGGCAGTCTTGCCTGTGACATTGCTGGGAGGCCTGACAGATTAGGGGTGTTTGTTGGCATGTCTCCTGGGATCCTCTGTGCCCTGCAAAAACAAGGTTTGGCTGCTTTATCTTCCTCATACTCCCCTAAAAAGAAAAGATAGGCGGAGTAGCCAGGTATTACGTCGTCTGGTCTTTTTCCGGTTGGGGCTGCCGGAAGAAGTTTATGGCTGCTCCTTATCCAAGGCCACCTGTCATACTAGTGATTAAGGGGGATGCGCTGCTGCTAACAGACAAACTTGCCATGCTGAAATTCTAGATTTGAAGAACTACCCGCCTGAGATCTCTAGCGTCGGCAGGGCTCAGGCTGCTTGCGATGCGGTTGATCAATGCCGCCTGAGCGGACACCGATGAGTTCAGTGTTGTTAGAGATAGGGCCGTTATCACCGTAGGGGAGCTGTTCGTGATGGCCTCTGCAGTCATACTAGCGGAACTTGAGTAGTCATTGTTTAGTTCGTTCCACGCTCACTGCACCAAATGATGGATTCTGTACAAATCCCTCTTAAGATCCGGGTTTGAATTGTGCTGGGCCGAATCTGGCTATGCTCCTGCAAGACAGAAAAGGTGAGACACCGGTAACCTTTGGGTTATGCTTTGATGCTCAAGTCAGCCTTGATTATGTTAATCTCTAGCTATATTAGCTTGATTTTAGTCAGTTGATGTTTACCTCTACACTTCCTCCTTATATAAGGCCACTGGTAGAGTTGGCTTTGGACTAGGAACACTCCAAAGCCCTTATCCTAGTCAAACTAAAAGACTTCCACCCTAAACTCCATGGGGAACATGAGTCATTCTTCAACCAGAACACAGTAGGCAGACTCCGTCAAGAACTCCATCATCCACTTCCAAGAGCTTCCCTCCAGGTGGAAACAACATGACCCGAATCCGGCCTCTACCAACCCGCCGCATGTCTACTAGAGAACCGGACGAAAGACTCGGTATTAAAATGCCCGGATGGCAGACCTGGTATCATAATGTCCGGATGTCATCACCAAGCCTAAAACCGCCGCCAGGCTCTGATCTTCCTCTTCGTTTTGGGTTTTTTTGAGTCGATCCATGCTACATCTTGCAGCGTCAGATGATCTCTACCTTCCATGCCTCCTTTTCACTTTGTTTTGGGTTTTTTTGAGTAGATACACGCTACATCTTGCAGCCTTGGGTAATCTCTACCTTCCATGCCCCCTTTTCAGTTGCTTTTTTTTTTCCTACTTTTTCTTTAGCTTCATGTACTCATCATAGTTGCTTTTTTTTCCTACATTTTGCAAGTGGATGTTGGATTTTTTTTTTAACAATATTCCTTAGTGAAGGAACGTATACTTATAGAGCGGTCAAATTTGTCTAAACATAAGTTTTGCATAATATATTATTTTAACCTAAAACAAAACAAGTTTATTTTTTATTTAATAAATTAAATCGGTAACATGCAACATGGTATCCGAAAATCGATGTAAAAAAAAGGCAAAACGCATCCAAAACCCCCTGATCTTTCTCTTTTTACGCAATCAGCCCCACGATCTTTGTTTTACCTACATTAAGTACATGATCTTTTATTTTTTTGTCTAGTCGCCCATATTTTTGATGGCCCCTTACGCGTGTAACCCAGTCCCCTTTATCTGGCGCGTCAACCGTTATGTATGCCAACCAAAACGCATCCATAACCCCCTGATCTTTCCCCATTTATACAATCAGTCCTATGATCTTTGTTTTACCTACGTTGAGTACATGATCTTTTATTTTTTTGTCTAGTCGCCCGCATTTTTCACAGCCCCTTACGCGTGTAACCCAGTCCCCGTTATCTGACGCGTCAACCGTTATGTATGCCACGTCATCCGCTATATCGGCGTATTGGTCCCACTTACCCAGACCTATACCCGACCCAAAAACCCAATCAACCCAGCTAATATAACCTGACCCGAAATGCTGAAACTGGATTTTTACATTCTAAAATAACACCTTCTTCTTCTTCTTCTTCTAAAACTGGTTTTGGTGTTAGGGTTTGAACGAATTCAAGAAGAAGAAGAAGAAGGCATTATTTTAGAATGTAAAATCCGGTTTCAACATTTTGGTTTATATTAGCTGGGTTTTTGGATTTTTGGATCAGGTATAGGTATAGGTAAGTGGGATCAAAACACTGATGTGACGGATGACGTGGCATACATAATGGTTGACGCGCCAAATAACAGGGATTGAGTTATATGCGTAAGGGGCTATGAAAAATGCGGGCGACTAGACAAAAAAATAAAAGATCATGTACTCAATATAGGTAAAACAAAGATCATAGGGCTGATTGCATAAAAAGAAAAAGATCAGGGGGTCTTGGATGCGTTTTGGCTGGCATACATAACGGTTGACATGCCAGATAACGGGGACTGGGTTACACGCGTAAGGGGCAGTCAAAAATGCAGACGACTAGACAATAAAATAAAAGATTATATACTTAATATAGGTAAAATAAAAATCATGGAGCTAATTGCATAAAAAGAGAAATATAATAGGGTTTTGGATGCGTTTTGGCTAAAAAAAAAAAAAAAAAACTCCACCAGTACTCATTTTCAGTTAAAAAAACAAAAAAAACTCCATTTGTTTCCAAACAAAACGTGGTAAGTGGCTAAGGGCAGGCATACAGACAAAGTCAACTGAAGTCGACGATTCTCGTCCTCCGTCGCTGCGTTAATTCACCCTCAACTCTTCTCTGTCTGTATTTCATCTTTAATTCCTCCATTTAATTTACCAGTTGAATCATTCTTCCTCGAATTCCTTCTCATCCTCGCAATTTTCGCTTTTTAATTCATTCTCATCCCATCCCTGCACTTTACTAACATACCAGTTTTCTTCTTCTTCCTCCATTTAAAATATGTCACTGGTGGGGTTGGATTCCCTGATGCATCAAGCTTGGAGCTTGGTCATGGATGCATCGGTCAGATCAATTGCTATTTTGGGCGAAGGAGGAATCGGCAAAACCACCCTCATGAGACAGCTCTACAACAAATTAGTCAGCTCCAAACATTTTGGGACTGTGATTTGGGTCACAGTGTCATCAAACTTAACATTGGAGAAAGTTCAGGATGATATCTCCAAAAGCATCGGCCTTTTTGATAAGGCATGGGTGGAGACCAGCTTCACCGGAAAGGCACAACTCATGCTCGACGAATTGACTCGCCGAGAGAAATTTGTTTTGTTTTTAGATGATTTATGGGAATGGAAAGTGGATCTACAAGGACTCGGCATTCCCTTTGGGGAAGAGTATTCAGAGAAAGGATCCAAGTTAATATTCACAACCCGATCTGAGACGGTAGTCAAAAACATGTATGCTCCACGGGTGTTGACATTGACGAAGCTTT
The DNA here is from genome assembly GCA_039660915.1 of Euphorbia tirucalli. NCBI lineage: Eukaryota > Viridiplantae > Streptophyta > Magnoliopsida > Malpighiales > Euphorbiaceae > Euphorbia > Euphorbia tirucalli. Next base: position 66,175,935 of record CM077639.1, read on the forward strand.
CAATGGAAGATGCTTGGCAATTGTTCTGGAATAAGGTTGGGGATGATAACATTGCTGATGGATCCATAACTCAGCAGTCTTATGTTTATATGATTGCTGAAATCTTGGTGGCTAAATGCGGTGGTTTACCCCTCTTACTCAGTGTTCTTGGACGGGTCATGGCTGGCAGGAAGAAAGGGGAAGAATGGTTCTATGCTCTGGACGAGATACATAGGAAGAAAGGTATTGACTCAGAAGTAACTCGCTTGTTGGAATTCTGTTTTAATAGATTGCCCAATCAGTCAATTAGGTCTTGTCTCTCTTACTTTAGCTTGTTTCCTGAGGACTTCACCATTCTTAAAAATGATCTGATTGATTTTTGGATCTGTGAACAATTTTTTGGGGATTATAGTTCTAGGGATGACATTCTAAATTTGGGATATAATGCTATGGATACAATAATTGGAGCAGGTCTACTAGATGAAGAAAATGCTCATGTGAAATTGCTAGATATGATTCGTGATGCTGCTTTAACAATAGCTATTGAGTCTCTAATGTTTGAGAATGCTCAATTACTTGAGGCAACAGACCTTGAGAAATTGGCAACTGTGGGGTGGATTTCACCAATGGGAAATTCCATCCGCAGTCATGTTTCAGATACCCTTTTGACCTTTTTGCTCAACAATAATCCCTTCATTATGATCAAAGGTCAATTTTCCCAGTTTGTAGATGCATTAACTGTTTTAGATTTGTCAAAGAGTGGGGTAGTTGAAATACCAAGAGCGCTTTCAGAATTGGTTTCGTTGCAGTATCTCAATCTATCACGCACATATATAGAATGGTTGCCAATTGAGTTAAAAGTGTTGAAAAAGTTGAAGTGTTTGAACTTGGAACACAATGGCCAGTTGCGTGCAGTTCCTAGGCAACTGATATATGGTTTGTCTACATTACAGATTTTAAAACTATTCCGCTGCGGATATTCTGTGGAAGAAGTGGAAGATAATTTTCTGTCACTTAGAGATATGGATATAGATCCATTGTCACATTTGGAACATCTGAAAGTACTAAGCATCACAATAACATGCCTCTCTACTCTTAACAATTTTTTTAGCAATACCATATTGTTAAATTGTACTCAATCTCTGTCGCTTGAGGTTTTTTGGGGTTCAACGTCACTTGATATTTCTCCTTTAACTACCATGAAGAATTTACTTCGATTGGAAATCCATCAAGTTGAAGGTCTGGAACAGCTAGACAACAGTTTACATTATCAGAAACTGTTAAGAGAGGGAAGCTTCAAAGCACTTCAAGAAATTACTTTGGAAAAGTGCTCAAGTTTGCAGGATTTGACATGGGTTATTTTGGTTCCAAATCTCAGAACTCTACAAGTTGAAAGCTGTGAACAAATAAAAGAGATCATCAGTATTGGCCGATTGGGTGAAATCTTTAAGGAAGGAGAAGATATGGTGCCATTTGCAAAACTCGAAATTCTTGCACTAGAGAGTTTACCAGAATTGAAGAGTATATATTGGAAGTCATTAACTTTTCAGTTCCTCAGGAAAATCAAAATAATTGATTGCTTGCTTCTTAAGCAGCTTCCACTAAACATCAATAGCACCAAGAAAAGTGAGTTGGTAATTGAAGCAGAAGAAGATTGGTGGAAATATCTTGAGTGGGAGGATGATCTTACTGAAACTAGTTTTTCACCATGTTTTAAACCATTTTTTTTAATGTAATGTTTGTACCATGTGTGTAACTAAGTTGAAGGATTGGTTTTTCTTTTCCACTCTGATCCCATTATAGCTTCTGCAGTTTCTGGTTGAGAAATGCAGTAGAGACCTGAAGTTGGGCACAAAAAAGCTCTGTTATTGGTTTTGTTTTATTTGTTTTCCTGCAAATTAAGAGTTGAGGCGATGTTGCCCTTGATTTGAAAGTTGCAGGCTAGATTTTGAATGAAAACTTCAATGATGAACACGTTATATAGTGTTCTGTTTTGACTTTTCATGACACGTCATTGTAGTGAAATGCTGGGCTCCCTGCCATATTCTCTAATATCTTTTGTTTTTTTCTTTTTCGTGAGGTCTCATAGGAAAACTTGATATGCTCTTCTAATTGCTTAAACATAAGTAAATTTTATTTAATCATATGTGATTCCTGATGATAACAAATTGTAAGTAAATTTACCAGTGCCCTCCAACTTATTTTTATATCTCAGACCGTTATATTTCATTTTATCATGGAAAAAGTGTTGAAGTATTTATTTGTTAAAATGGGAAAAGTATTGTCCAACAAATATTAATTCCACAATTGTATTGTTGGCGTTGTGGTCCTTTCATGTTTTTTCCCCTTGAAAACACACACATAAGGTGGAAATAGGGAAAAATATGCTCTCTCTCTCTCTCTCTTTTTTTTTTTTTTTTTCCCGTGAGAAAAGGGACTTTTTCGTTAAAGCAACTGTTGAATACAAGGAGGAAGAGTAGTGTAACTTACTCCAGAAGAAACAACAGAAGTCCTAGCTAGAATATGAGCAAGATCATTTTCGGATCTTCTAACAAAAAAGAAGAAGCAACTAGTAAAAGTTTGACTAATAGCTAAACAATCTTGAACAACTATACCAAAAGGAGTAGTATTAGGATACGACAAAATGAGAGTATTGTAAAGGGTAAGACGATCCGTCTCCATATAGAAGTGGCTTGTACCCATATTCTTTAACCAAGTAAGAGCCTCCTTGACGGACATGGCTTCTGCAAGAAGAGAATCAAGAGGACAAGAAAGAGAGCAGTGACCAGTAGCTGTGAGCATGAGTTTTCCCAACCTCTGTGATGAAAATCCTATGTTACCTGTTAAGACTGATGAACGTGAGTCGGACTTGAGAATGAGTGGGATGTTGCCTGGAATTTCTCAAACGCTCCGAAAACCTAACAGTCCTCGATCCAAAACCCCGAGAAAGGTCCTTCGAGTGATTAGAGGGCTTAGATGTGAGTGCGCAATTTGGGAAAATCCTTGACAGTTCTAGTTAGAGATGCACGACTGTAGTTTCAAAACTACAACCACACGGTTGTAACACCAGAGCCGCACGGCTGTAATATCATAGCTGCGCGGCTCTAACGAGCGGCCAGATTTCTTCGTAAATAACTAACATCAATATTTGACAGCAGCTAGGATTCTAAAATTAGGGGAATTTTTAGCCGGGTTTCTCTAGGTTTTTAAGGGAGGACAAAACATAAAAAGAGGATACGACAGAATTTAGATAAGATCATTCTAAGAAAAAGAAAAACCAAAAGAGAGAAAAACTAAGGAAAACCAAAAGAAAAACATAAGAAACAGACTGGAAACATATAGAGTGATAGTCTTCAGTCACACTATCACTTATTCGGGCTGTTCTCGGGTTTCGTTCAGATTAATTCGAGGCTCGTGTTCGAGGATTTCGGGACGTTCGTAAGGTTCTAAGTGAATTCCGGCATCCACATCCAATTTCGGTCATCAAACACGCTGGAACATCAAAAGGGTAAGCTCTGAGAGGCCTTGAACTCGTATTTGATTGATTTCGCTGTGTGTTTTTCTGTATTTTATAAAATTTCTAGAAACTATCTGTTTCATTATAGTCATGCGGCTCTGACTAGAGCCGAGCGACTGTAATCCTTTAGAACAGAGCCAGGAGGCTGTACCACTATAGCCGCACGGCTGTGTTCTTCTGGGCAGAAACCCGAACTGCCCTAAATCGACCGAAAGCAGTCGATTTCCTACCTTGAACGTTCTGTTATGAACTATTTCTGTCCATTCACATCCGTTACATTCAGAATTATCGTTTTCGGTTTTCCAATAACGTTGATATGAGATTTGGGTTTTGTTGATTTCGGGTTTTTGGAATCCGAGGTTGTTCGATCCAAATCGAATCCACTGTCCGGCTTTAGCGGACCCCTAGATTATACAAAATCCTTAGAAATCATCGGAACGAATTAAAACAGTGATTTACAAAGCAAAGAAAACCAATTTCAGGTTCTAGACACTACAACCGCACTGCTGTAGTGGTTATAGCCGCGTGGCTCTAATCAGAGCCGTAAGACTGTAGTTCCCAAATGAAGGCAGAATCTAGGTACGACTCCCACGGACATCATCACATGATGCTATCTTTAGAATCTGTTACAGATTTGTACAGTTGTAGAAATCATAGGCTGTAAATAGAGAGATTCTAGGCATGATTCTAGCTCATTAATTAGATAGCCTTCCTAATTTAGCTATTTACTCTTGTATAAATAAGTTGAAGTATTCTAATACAAAATACAGAAAATTAATTCCCAAATACTTTTGGTTTACATGGTATCAGAGCTGCCCTGGTAAGCAGTCTGATTTTTTATTTTTGTTTAAAGTTCTGTCTGTCCCGCTGAATAGATGTTTGGAAATTTAGGGTTCCAGACCTTGTTTTATCTCACTTCCTGTTCCAGAAGGAAGCTCCTGTGTCGATCGGTGGTTCTGTCAAAATCCGGTCACCATACCAGCCGCGCGTGTGCCACACGCGCCACCGCAACCCCTGAGTTTCTCATTCACGCGCCGACGCATGAGGGCCCGTGCCTGCTCCACCGGCGATCGGCTTTCTGCTCTGGCATCGACTCTTTATTTCCGGTGAGCCCATCTGGTCACTTTTCTGGTTAGTCGACTTTTCTGTTCCTGGTTATCCTTTTTGGTCTTCTTAGATACTTTTTTTTGGGTCAGTTTGTGGAGGAGTATACCCATCTGATTTTCTAATCATGTCGAAAGACGATGACAAAACTAACTCTGTTATCTCCCATGTCATCCCTGTCCTATCTAAAATCACCGAGCACAAACTCACTGGCCCAAACTCTCTGGATTGGTCCAAAACTATCAGACTTTATTTGCGCAGTATAAAAAAGGCTCATCAGTTAACTGACAAACCAAAGGAAGATGATGATGATTGGCTGGAAAATGATGCTCGCTTGTTTCTTCAAATTCGCAATTCCATTGATTTTGATATTGTTACTCTCGTCAATCGCTGTGAGTATGTCAATGAACTGATGGAATATTTGCAGTTTCTTTATTCTGGAAAAGATAATATATCTAGAATCTATGATGTTTGTAAGAAGTTTTATCGGGCTAATAGACAAGGTCAACCACTATAACCTTATTTTATGAATTTTAAGAAAACTTTTGAAGAGTTGAACACCTTAATGCCTTTTAGCACTGATATAACAGTCCAACGTACTCAAAGGGAGCAATTGGTAGTAATGAGTTTTTTAGCTGGGATTGGACCTGATTATGATGTGGTTACATCTCAAATTCTTTCAAGTGCTGAGATCCCCAGTCTGAATGAGGCCTTCTCGGGTATATTGCGCAGCGAAGTTAATTCCTCCACTCCTTCTGCAGTCACTGAATCTAGTGCACTGATCAGTCGGAACACTAGATCTGATCGTTTCTCTAAGGGGCCAAATAGAGGAGAAAATCGAGATAACAAAAGCTTAGAGACAGATGAAAAAGGAGTTGTCTGCTTCTATTGCTATGAGCCCGGGCACACTAAACGCACTTGCAAGAAACTGCAAAATAACAATCAGAAGGCTCGTTTTGCTCATGTTGCCACTAATCCCCCTTCATCATCTGATTCAACATACACACTTTCAGCTGAAGAGTTTGCTAAGTATCAAGAACTGTCAGCATCAAAGGATTCATCCTGTTCTATCACTGCTATTGCTGAGACAGGTAACACAAACACGTGTCTCTTTACATCTACTTCTAAATGGGTCATTGACTCTGGTGCCACAGATATGACAGGTAATCCTAATCATTTCTCCTCTCACACTAAAACTTTTTCATCACATGTCACTCTAGCTGATGGTACAACTTCTTCTGTCATTGGGTCTAGCACAGTTGCTCCAACACCATCATTATCACTTTCCTCTGTCTCACATATTCCTGGCTTTGCCTTTAATTTGATATCTATGAGCAAACTAACTCGTTCTTTAAATTGCTCCATCTCATTTTTTCCCGATCATTGTGTATTTTAAGATCTCATGACGAAACAGATTATTGGTAGAGGACAGGAATTGGGAGGTCTCTATGTGTTGGATACCAGTGTCCCTTGTTGGGAATTAATCACACAAAACAAAACGCAGCGGATAAAAGGATTAATCCCCACCAAGGACCCATGTACATTGCATTGAATTGGAAGGAGGGTTAAAGAATTACCTTAATTCTTTGTAGGTTTTGAATCAATTAGGAACCAAAATAGCTTCCCTCTACGGTTGATCCACACGGAGCAATTCATTCACCGCGTGCTAGCGCCGGGATTGAAGAACGATTCTTCGAACGAGAGAAGGCCAAAGTTTCGAAAACCTTGGGAGATGGAGAAGGGGAGATTTCGGCTGGCCCCTTAGAGGCTGCAGAAAATCTGCATCTTATGTTAAAATGACTAGGGTTAGGGTTTTTAGGTTATAAAACTTCCTTTTATATATCCTTTAAACTTAATTATAATTATAACTTAATACCCTTATTAGTTATAATTATAAATTAACCCACACAATTTAATATTAATTCTCAATTAATATTAAATCAATTCCATTTTCCATCATACACATATGTATATTTGATATTATAATTAATTATATCTCTATATAATTGAATTATAATATGTAGCATACTTTATGCAATATTAATCATATTAATATATACACATATATAAATATATATATCATTATATATATATTCATTCTCTTTCTCATTCATAAATTATTATCCAATAATAATTTATACCCGAAAAGATGAACTTCATTTTGCTCTTTGTGTGTGACCCCATAGGTTCATATCAATTGGCAATAAGGAAATTACCATAATATCCTTATAAGTCATAAGCGGACTCTAGCAAGCCTTTATGACTACCCAATTAATATGATTGGAATGATCCAATACCTATTTATAGAATGTCATATTCCCTTTTGTCTCTTTGATATCATGATTAATCATAAGACATGGTATACTTGTCAATCTTATATAATTAATCATATGCTTTCTCGATCTCAAAGTAAACTGTTTAGACAAATCAATTGATACTCTATCAATTATTTGAGCACGGCCATGCATTTAACAGTCTTACTTATCGAGGGGCCCAGTGATATCGCTCTCTTGATAGAGAGGGACAAAATCCCATATCTGTCACTCACATCCCAAAGCATGAGTCATATTGTACCCAATCACAGCCTTTATAACTACTCTGTTACAAGCAGCGTTTGACTGCGTCAAAGCACAACATGAGTTCATCTCGGAATCAATGGTGACCTCAGGTCAAAGGAATCAGCTAATGACACTACTATAATCAAGATCAGTTGTGACACATGACCATGAACTTGATCTCATAGTGGGTCTCCAGTAACATGTTCTCTAACATATTACCCGTGAGTATAATCTGTATCTGTATACACTATATTCATCTTATGAATATCCATTATCACTCACACTAGTCTTAGTTTGTTATTATTCCCATAATAACAATCGACTAGGGATATTTAGAATAACACGATTTATTCATGGATACTTATCATAAATGCTAACATACAAACATAAATGATAATATTAATCTACACTAGATTAATCTTAGAAGTCAAATTACATAATCCAATATTGGCCTTAGGGCACAATCTCCAACAATCTCCCACTTGCACTATGGCCAATCATACATGTATCTTATACCCATTGACCTACATGACTTTCATGTATTCACTCGTGCAGGAGTCTTTGTCAATGAATTATTAATTTTCGCTTCCGTTGCTACTTTACACATATTCACTCTCTCTTTAGAGACAGCCTCTCTAAATTAGTGAAAAACGCCTAAGTATATGCTTGTGTCATACAAGGTTCTTACGCATTGAACTATTGTCCCTACAATAGTCTCACAGGATAAGCAATGCTTAGAACAAAAACATAAAATTTTGATGAACTTCTTCATCCAAAATTTCTTTACATCACATGTAACTGTATACTTTGGCTGCTATTATAGATATTTAGCTATAACATTTTATTTTGAACCTTTCAAAATCATAACTTCTCTTTTTAAGAGAATACTAGATCTCGACTGATATATTGCAACTAATTGCAATCAGTTGTATATGTGCAACTATTTACACAGTTAACATAAGCAAGCTTCTATTAAGTCTTTTATATTGAACGCTTTCAATGCTTTGACTTAAGCCAAAACATTCTTTTAGATCTATCTGTATAGATTCCAATTTCAAGAATACAGGCAGTCATGCTTATAACATTAACTGAAATTACTTTCTTAGCCATGATTTTACTTCTTGCAAGGTAAGAATGTTATTTCCAACAAGCCATATGTCATCCACATATAGCATTAGGAATACCGATATGCTCCCACTGATCCTTTTGAAACACAAGATTCATCATCCTTTTGATAAAATCAAACCATTTGATTTCTTTATCAAAACTATGATTCCAACTATTTGATGCATGTTTCGATCCTTATGAGAATCTTTGAAAACTTGCATACGCTATTTGAATTCTTTGGATGCTCAAAACTTTGGGTTGTGTCACGTACACATCCTCAATCATGTTTTCACGTAAAAAATAGATTTTGATATCCATTTGCCATATTTTATAATCATATTATGGGGATATGGCAACAAGAACTCAATATGACTTGATCATGATTAATGACTAAAGAGGATTTCATCATAGTCCTACTATGAATTTGTTCGTATCCTTATAGTCACTAGTCGTGCTTTATAAGTTTGAAGATCACCATCCATATCGGTTTTCAATTTGAAAACTCACTTGCAACCATTGCATATGCATCTTCTAAAAGACTTATCAAAGTCTATACTTTGATTGTCAGACATGGACTTATCTTCAACCTTTGTAGCATCAAGTCACATATTAGATTCAAAATCTAACATTGCTTCTTCATAAAAGAAGACTTACTTCATCTAGTAAAATTACATCATGATTTTGAGAAATCCATATCTCTCCTAATCATGTCGTATTCCACTAGACTTTCATTGGACTTGTGTAATTTCAACAATGATCATGAAACCATTTCCACGTTCCTCTTCAACGTTAAATGTCACTTTTGTGAATTACGAGTTTTGTAGGTGTACCTTACTCCCACTAACTCTACTAGAAATTAACTCCCTCTTCAAGGGGAAACCATTTCTAGCTACAACTACTTTGTATCCCAAAGAAACACAGGAGTAACAACTCCTACTTTCCTTTTGAGTAATCCACAATACGATATTTAAATTTAGGTGCCAACTTATTCGAAATAAGCTTTACAGCCCTAAACTTATTCAATGAAACAATTTGGGTCTCTTACCCAACCATATCTCATATGTTGATTCATGAATTGTTTTAGACGGAACAATATACACAGCTGCTTTAATGGCATATTTTTGAGAAAACGATGATCAACTTGACTTCATCATAGATTGAACTATATCTTTATAGAGTTCGATTACTCCCTTTTCGACACAACATCCTTTGTGGCGTACTTGGAGGAGTCAATTGTGAGACAGTCCCACAATTTCTAAGATGATTGTCAAAATCTTGACTCAAATATTCACCACTCGGATCATATCTAAATGACTTTACTATTTTGTCAAGATACTTCATACTCCTTTTACAAGCTTTTGAACACTTCAAAAGTTCCAAACTCGTGTTTAATTAGATACTCTTATCTAGAGAAAAGTTCCATAAAGGTAATGAAGTATTAAAACCTCCTTTAGCAGTTGATTTATAATTCATATACATCCATATGTATAATGCTTAATAAATCGATTATTCTTTAACTACTTTTAGCAAAGAACAACTTTATCATCTTTTACAATAAACAACATTCGCATGATTCAAGATGATTCATAATCTCATGAATCCAAAAGTCCATTCTCATGGAGTTTCGTAATGCGACTTTGCTTATGTCTCCAAGAGGACACTGCCAAAATAGGTTGAATCAACTATTTGATTCGATCCTTACAGTATTTATGTTACAGATGGGCTCCACATATAAAGACAATTATGTAAATCTACATTTCATAATCATGTCTTTATAAAGTTTATAATTCACAATTATAAAATAAACAACATTTGTTTACTCAAGCCAACAAGCTCAATAGGCAACAAGAGTTCGTAACTCACATGTAAAAGTTCATAACCTTTGAGTAACAACCTTTGTTTCTCTTGCATATTCGCATTCTACCTTTCACCTTCATAAGGTTTCTATTCAAATTGCGATTCATCATATTCTACTAATATGAGATTCACAACGGTATCTAATACCTTTTGATATAGAAACAAGAGTAGAATAGTTAATAAATACTTAAGGTAGCAGTCTTACTGCCTTTCATCTTCTTATAGTTCTCCAAACAAGGTTTGCTATTTCTATTCTAATGAACGATTCATTCTAGAAATGGCAACACCCTTCTTTTGGAGATCTCTCTATGCCAACAGCTTTGGTCTTTAAAACATGTTTCACCCGAACCTTTCGGTCTTTATGCCTTTCGACCTTCCTTTTATCCTTTCCTTTTGAACCATAAGCACACAATTCGAGGCGGGCTTATCCTTTATGGATAACTTAACATTCTTTTGCATCCTATGCAACTAATTCACAATTTTCCCCATGTCATTCAAATGATAGTTCATCACCAATGACTATCAAATAATGAATTCAAGATCACATCTCAATGCCTTTTGGAGGCCAATGAGAAATTGTTGCCTCAAACACTTATCTTTTCTTGCTCACTAACTGATGGAACATTTCCATTTGTGATGTATCATATACCTCAAGTAAAACTTCCACGTGCGGAAGAATTGGTGGCAAGTGTAAGATAATAAATTTTAAACAGAGTCCCTTCGATGCTTCAAGTAAGCATCTTTTATACTCGTGTTACAATTGCTAGTGGTTCATTGGGCAAAAGGATTATTGAGAACATATGATTCCTTTTGATTTGAGAACAATTCTCAAAGTTCAATAACAATCGAGATCATGGTAATAGCAATCATAACTATAATAAAGCGTGTAAAGATTTTTATTTAAATGCTCCCACTTAAATTATAAAACCCTTTAAAATATTTAATTGGGTGAAGATCCAAAATCCATACTTAACCATAGCACTGCTTTGGCATGTCCCTATGATTAAATATAATTTCGGTAGGCAAAGACTCAAAATCATGCTTTAAACCATTTAAACATATTTTGGATGTGCACTTCTTTGCCAATTGCATCATTATGCAACTCTTCTAATTTATGAGATGCATGATATCATATATCATATTTAATTGTATGTTACTCATCTCATCTTTGCCTCGGGCTCAAACACCGTTTTGATTAACCCTTTGTTAAACCAATTACAACACAATGAGAATCACCATTTCTCATATTATCGCTTCGCTAAGGTCACAACATGCGTACCCGCTTTGGCGTGGCTACCATGATGCGAACATAGTACTTGACTAGTGTTATACGTAATTGGGTGGCAAATATAAACTTCTTAAGTTTATTTAGGGTTTATAAAATCCTGTGATTAAATTGTATCTCATACAATTCATGGCATTAATATTAAACATACATTTGTTAATACTAATTAGCATGGCATCCTATGTCATACATATGTTAAGCATGCAATCTAGCATGGCATCACATGGCATCTAAATGATACAAGGCATGCATTTGCACATATATATAAACATTTTAACATGCATCAATATTTATTAACATGGCATCTTATGGCATAAAATAAATATAACATGCATAAGACTCAAAACCGTGTTATGGTATGGTTTTATCTATATTGATTTTCATAGGCCAATATGAAAATCAACAGGTCATTTCCTAGGTGGTTGTAACCATCGCATGGTCACAGCAAAGCCGCACCCCTTGGATCCGTCTTCACGTCTTTGTTCCTTGGCACCATCTCATGGATTTACATATATTACAAAATTGCATCCTATACAATTTTCTAGTAAAATAAAATTTACAAACAATAAATTGCATCCTATACAATTTATCTAGAAAAATAAGGTTACATAAATACAAACGACTCGCAGGCCGTATTTATAAAACCTTACATCCATAAAACCAAAAGAAACAAAACCATCCATGGGGTCCAAAAACCATACCAAAACACCATGCATAAAATCTTCAAGATTTAGGGTTCAAAACGCTAAAACACAATCTCATTGCATTTATAAATAATTGATTGGAAAATCGTAAATATGCAGAAACAATTTCCACACTTAAACGAAGAACACTAAACCCAAACTCCAGCGATCCAACTCGCTGCTGAGTTGGACGGGGGTACGGGGGCGGTAGCCCCTGTTGCGAAGCAAGCGCCGCAGGCAAAAAAAAAATTTTTCGCGCACTGCAGCATCCAATGCTGCGCGCAGCATCAAGGGAGCACGGTGTGCCATTCATGTTGGCACGGCGTGCCAATCAGGTTGGCACGGCGTGCCGATCCAGCACGCCGTCGTGCCCCCAAGCTGCTTCTCAGTTGCATTTGTCAAACAAGCAGCACGTCGCGCGAAAAACAAGCCATTCTGAAAATTCCCAGGTGGCACGCCGTGCCAAGGTTGGCACGCCGCCGTGCCACCATTCTGGTTCATTTTCTGGAAACAATTTCCAGTTGGCACGCCGTGCCATTCCAGCACGCCGGCGTGCCAACAAGCTGAACCCAGAATTTTCAGCCCCCAAATGATCCAAATCAAGTGTAAAACAAATCATTCATAATGATTAACTTCCAAATCAAATCAAAAATGTTATTCACAATAACATAGAACCCTAAATCAAGATCATACAACCCTAACTTGCAATTTTGATCTAATCAAAATAACAAATCCAATTCAACCAATGCACAAGTGGCTCTGATACCACTGTTGGGAATTAATCACACAAAACAAAACGCAGCGGATAAAAGGATTAATCCCCACCAAGGACCCATGTACATTGCATTGAATTGGAAGGAGGGTTAAAGAATTACCTTAATTCTTTGTAGGTTTTGAATCAATTAGGAACCAAAATAGCTTCCCTCTACGGTTGATCCACACGGAGCAATTCATTCACCGCGTGCTAGCGCCGGGATTGAAGAACGATTCTTCGAACGAGAGAAGGCCAAAGTTTCGAAAACCTTGGGAGATGGAGAAGGGGAGATTTCGGCTGGCCCCTTAGAGGCTGCAGAAAATCTGCATCTTATGTTAAAATGACTAGGGTTAGGGTTTTTAGGTTATAAAACTTCCTTTTATATATCCTTTAAACTTAATTATAATTATAACTTAATACCCTTATTAGTTATAATTATAAATTAACCCACACAATTTAATATTAATTCTCAATTAATATTAAATCAATTCCATTTTCCATCATACACATATGTATATTTGATATTATAATTAATTATATCTCTATATAATTGAATTATAATATGTAGCATACTTTATGCAATATTAATCATATTAATATATACACATATATAAATATATATATCATTATATATATATTCATTCTCTTTCTCATTCATAAATTATTATCCAATAATAATTTATACCCGAAAAGATGAACTTCATTTTGCTCTTTGTGTGTGACCCCATAGGTTCATATCAATTGGCAATAAGGAAATTACCATAATATCCTTATAAGTCATAAGCGGACTCTAGCAAGCCTTTATGACTACCCAATTAATATGATTGGAATGATCCAATACCTATTTATAGAATGTCATATTCCCTTTTGTCTCTTTGATATCATGATTAATCATAAGACATGGTATACTTGTCAATCTTATATAATTAATCATATGCTTTCTCGATCTCAAAGTAAACTGTTTAGACAAATCAATTGATACTCTATCAATTATTTGAGCACGACCATGCATTTAACAGTCTTACTTATCGAGGGGCCCAGTGATATCGCTCTCTTGATAGAGAGGGACAAAATCCCATATCTGTCACTCACATCCCAAAGCATGAGTCATATTGTACCCAATCACAGCCTTTATAACTACTCTGTTACAAGCAGCGTTTGACTGCGTCAAAGCACAACATGAGTTCATCTCGGAATCAATGGTGACCTCAGGTCAAAGGAATCAGCTAATGACACTACTATAATCAAGATCAGTTGTGACACATGACCATGAACTTGATCTCATAGTGGGTCTCCAGTAACATGTTCTCTAACATATTACCCGTGAGTATAATCTGTATCTGTATACACTATATTCATCTTATGAATATCCATTATCACTCACACTAGTCTTAGTTTGTTATTATTCCCATAATAACAATCGACTAGGGATATTTAGAATAACACGATTTATTCATGGATACTTATCATAAATGCTAACATACAAACATAAATGATAATATTAATCTACACTAGATTAATCTTAGAAGTCAAATTACATAATCCAATATTGGCCTTAGGGCACAATCTCCAACATCCCTAAGCCTATTGTATGTTCCAGTAGCTCTACTCCTTTTGAAGAACATTGTTAGTTAGAACATCCTTCTCTACCCCTTTTGAAGAGATTGTGTCCTCAGTTTAATAATTTGTCAACTTTAGATTGTGAGTCTTGTCAGTATGCGAAACATCATCGCTTACCTTCAACTCCTCGAGTTAATAAAAGAGCTACTTTTCCCTTTGAATTAGTACGTTCAGATGTTTGGGGTCCATGTTCTGTATTGTCTAAACCTGGTTTCAAATATTTTGTTACTTTTGTGGATGATTTCTCTCGATCAACTGGTTTGTATTTCATGAAAAATCGTTCTGAAATGCTATCTCACTTTACTACTTTCTGTGCGGAAATCAAAACTCAATTCAATGTTTCTGTGCACCTTCTTCGAAGTGACAATGCCAAGGTATACTTCTCTACACCATTTAAAACTTTGATGCTTCAAAATGGTATTCTTCATCAATCTTCATGTGTTGATACACCTTCTCAAAATGGTGTAGCCGAACGCAAAAACCGTCATCTTCTTGAGATAGCTAGAGCCTTTCTTTTTCAAACACATGTTCTACAACATTTTTGGGCTGATGCAGTTTCCACGGCATGCTTTCTTATTAACCGAATGCCTTCCACAATTCTACAAGGAGACATCCCTTATAGTGTGCTTTTTCCCACCAAACCCTTGTTTCCTATATCTCCTCGCATTTTTGGCAGTACTTGCTTTGTTCGAGATGTTCGTCCTCATGTCACCAAACTTGACCTGAGAGCTTTAAAATGTGTCTTTCTCGGTTACTCGCGTCTTCAAAAAGGCTATAGATGTTTTTGTCCTTCTCTTAATAAGTACCTTGTATCTTCTGATGTCACTTTCATGGAACATGTTCCTTTCTTTTCCACACCATCAAACACCACACCTCCTAATGAAGATGATGATAATGTGTTAATTTATCAACTTCAACCCCCTTCACCAAGCGTCCCTACACCACTATCACAACCCCCAGTCCAGGTGTACTCAAGATGGCCGAGACTTCCTACTTCTAGTTCGGTACCAATCTCTGCTCCGCCATTGGACCCAACTCCTCCTGAACTTGAATTAGGTCTTCCCATTGCTCTTCGCAAAGGTAAACGAACCTGTACTTATCCTATATCTAACTTTGTCTCTTATGATCATTTGTCATCTTTGTCATGTTCTTTTATTACCTCCCTTGACTCTGTAACCATTCCTAAAACTGTTTCTGAGGCCTTATCTCATCCTGGTTGGCGTACGGCAATGATAGAAGAGATGAATGCTCTTGATGCTAATGGTACTTGGGATTTGGTACACTTGCCAGTTGGAAAGAAGTCTGTTGGATGTAAATGGGTGTTTACTGTTAAAGTTAACTCTGATGGCTCAATGGCTTGTTTAAAAGCTCACCTAGTGGCAAAGGGTTATGCTCAAACTTATGGTGTGGATTACTCAGATACTTTCTCACCTGTGGCCAAAATGACTTCCATCCGCCTCTTTATTTCTATGGCAGCTTGTTCCAATTGGCCACTGTATCAACTAGATATCAAAAATGCCTTCTTACATGGGGACCTTTAAGAGGAAGTCTACATGGAGCAACCACCAGGGTTTGTTGCTCAGGGGGAGTATAGGAAAGTTTGTCATCTTCGGAAATCCTTATATGGCTTGAAACAAAGTCCTCGGGCATGGTTCAGAAAGTTTAGTCAAGCACTAGATAAATTCGGGATGTAGAAATGCAAGAGCGATCATTCTGTTTTCTATAAACGCTCAAACTCTGGCATTATTCTCCTCGTGGTCTATGTGGATGATATTGTCATTAACGGAAATGATGTTTCAGGAATTTCATCTCTAAAATCCTTTCTTCACATTCAATTCCATACTAAAGATCTTGGAGCTCTAAAGTACTTCTTGGGCATTGAAGTAACACGAAGCAAGAAAGGGATTTTTCTATCTTAAAGAAAATATGTGCTTGATTTACTATCAGAAACAGGCAAACTTGGTGCTAAGCCATGCAATACACCAATGAGTCCGAATTTGTATCTCATATCAGATGGAGATTTGTTTGAAGATCCTGGAAGATATAGACGGTTGGTTGGAAAATTGAATTATCTTACAGTAACATGACCAGATATATCTTACGCTGTCAGCATTGTCAGCCAGTTTATGTCATCTCCCACCATTGACCATTGGACAGCTCTGGAACAGATCTTATGTTATTTGAAAGGAACTCCTAGACAAGGATTATTGTACAGGAATCATGGTCATACTCGAATTGAGTGCTTCTCTGATATGGACTGGGCAGGATCCAAAGATGATAGAAGATCTACTACTGGTTATTGTGTCTTTGTTGGAGGGAATCTAATCTCATGGAAAAGTAAGAAACAACAGGTTGTTTCTCGATCTAGTGCAGAATCAGAATATAGAGCAATGGCTCAATCCGTTTGCGAGATTATGTGGATTCGTCATCTTCTTTCTGAACTTGGATTCAGAATCACTACACCGGCTAAGTTATGGTGCGACAACCAAGCAGCACTTCACATTACCTCTAACCCCATTGTGAACACGGAATTTTTCGAAAAAAAAGAAGCCTTGATTACGACGACTGTAACTAAATTACAGTCGTACGACTGTCAAGTCGGGGTAGGTTGCAGAACCCATACCCCTAAAATAAAGAATTGGGGAAAATCTGAAGCATTTAATGCTCTAGATTTTCTGGAAGAAAGTGAAGATAAGAGGCAGAAATCAGTGGAAAGAGGGGACTTTTGGCAGATTCTCATCTAAAAAAAACATTAGAGAGAGAGAAATTGGAAAAAAAGAGAAAGGAGAGAAAAGCCAAAAACCCAACTTTCTTCAATCATTTTCTTCATAATTTGAAAGAGTTAATGTGTAAAACGAATTAGAAATCATAGGTTAAACTTGTAACACGAAATCTAAATCATTTCCAGACCATAAACTAGCTTAAATCCATGACTTTTTGGAGGATTTTTGAACCCATTTGCATCCTTGACACACCAAGGAAAAGGGGCGATTTCTAGTGGATTAGTGCATTACCAGGGGTCAATCCTACAGTGGATTAGAGCCAAAGAGGTAAACACACTTCAATCCCTCTTATTTTCGTGTTTTCTGGGTGTTTTGGTTGATATTCTGCATTTTTATCCAACTTTTTGCGTTTCTGTTTCTGGAAAATTAAGAACAGTCGTACGATTGTTCTTGTCATAAAGAACAGGGGCACGACTATAATTACAGTCGTGCCATTTCATCTATAGTCGTACCACTGTTGTTGAATATTCTCAGTTTTAGCACTTTCATTTAATTATTTGGCGATTTCTGCTTAAGGTAGGGTTACAGTCGCAAGACTGTTGTACGATTGTAACCACAGTCGCACGACTGTAGTCCTCAGCCAGAAGCAGAAATTCCCTAAAAATCTAAAAAAATTCATAAAATCCCAAAAAGTTCATAAAAATCAGAAAATCCAGAAAAATAAAATAAAAAAATCATGAAAAATCAAAAATCATCAAAAATGAATTTTGGAGTGTGCATTCACGACCTTAAATTTATTTTTCGGCGTTTTTTCATTTAGAGCAAAACCACGACGGAGACCCGATTCTCCCGAAAACCGACCCACCTCGTATGCTAAATTAAAATAAACCGGAAAAATGTTTTCAAAATGATTTTCTCACAAAACCAAAAATACAAGGACGTTTCAAAACTGTTTTCCAGATCTAATTGGGCCGACCGATCCCGTGACCCCCAAATGCATGCCCCCGAACTCTAAAATTCCCGATTCTGTCCAACTTGAGTCCTATGTGTGGTGTGCTATATATCTGTGCTAACCATCTGTTTTGCAGCTTTAATTTCTTTATTTTTATTTTTAATGTGTTTAATAGATTAATCCGTGTATTTTAGGCGATTGTAAATTTTTCTTAGATTCTCGTGTATTTTAGGCGTTTGTATTGTGAGGCCGAGAGTTTTTATTTTTCTTTCGATTGGGTTGTAAGCCTCTTAAATATTTATTCTTTTACTTTTATTTTGTATTATTATGTATGCGCGCCGCATGTATTTATTCAATAAAATCAATTTTAGCAATTTAAAGTGTCATTATAGAACATTGGCCATTTTATTTTGATTAGACATGAAATAAGGGAGTTGTCCAAACCTAGATCTCTGAAAAGTGTGGCAGTTCTCACTTTGGTTCAGCTACACTGTAATTTCCCGGTCGAGCTGAGCTGGGTGGCGACTCCTATAATTTTTATCAAGATTTAGGTCTCGATTCTTTTACGAAATAATTAATCTTTCAAAAATGAATTTCCAATCTAAAAAACCCCACGCGAGGGAGGGTCCCGCCCGAAATCGAGGTGCCCCTTCCGAAAGGGAGTCTCGCGTTCCGTCGAAAACATCGTCCGCTCACAGTGGCGACTCTGCTGGGGATTTCTTACAAAAGTTTTTCAAAAACTTAAAAGAATTTGACAAGCCCTGAAAAATGTCTAATCAAAATAAGGCGGATGATTCTTGTATGGCATTTTATGCATTTTTGTAGTTAGACATCATTGCATTAGGTTAAGTATCCATTATTTAGCCCGGTGAATTGTTGAAGTGTCGCCTATGTTCCTCTTGGTCTTAGGGGCACGGATATGAAACACCACTCATAGCCTCGTACGAACCCCTTCATTCGGACCCTTAAGTGGAGAGAAGTGAGGAGTATATTTTGCTATGGGAGCCTTGATGTTAACCTGACTTGGATCGAACTCATATAGGCAACCCTAGTTGGATTCCCTTAGGATACCAAAATAAATTGTATGAATATTTCTAAATTGCACCTTCATCATCCCCGGTTGGTGATCGAAGAGAATCCCTCCTAGGACTCGGTTAGAATTTTCTCAAATTGACCACGTTTGGAGGAATAAGGTTGGAGGAATACGTTTCGTGTGCTATATGCTACGTGTTTCTTGTCCCTTCATAACATACCATCATCAACATTTTTTTCACGAACATGACATACTACATGTAAAGCATTTGTGTGATACTAACTCACATCTCCTGTATAGTCACTTGCATTTTTCGCGTGAAAATACATTAATCACCCGTGTGACATTTACACTAACCACATTTTTTGCAGCCATGCATCTTTTCATTGTGTGAAAAATTAATTCATATGCATCATTTGAGTGTCATAAGCATTAACCAACTTGTTTTGTAGCCATATGGAACGCGTGTCATGCATAAAACATTCATGTGGGCCTTGAACAACCCCATAAGGATCACACACATTACACCGCCTACCAAGTAGGAAATCATTTAGGTGCTCCACGAGCACCGAAAAAATTAATTTCATTCCATTTAGGTGCTCCACGAGCGCCGAAAAATTCCATCGCATACACTAAACCATTTAGGTGCTCCACGAGAGCCGAAAAATCTCATTTCACACATTAAATCATTTCGAAAAAAAATATTACATTTCATGCATCGAATCATTTAGGTCATGCATTACACCATTAAGGTGCTCCACGAGCGCCGAAAAAAAAAATTCCATTTCATGCATTAAATCATTTAGGTGCTCCACGAGCGCTGAAAAAATTACATTTCATGCATTTAGGTGCTCCACGAGCGCCGAAAAATTCCATCGCATACATTAAGTCATTTAGGTGCTCCACGAGCACTGAAAAAATTTCATTTCACACATTAAATCATTTAGGTGCTGCCCGAGCGCCGAAAATCCTGACCATGTGCCACGTGCATGTTCATCTCATTACACATCACAAAAACCCAAGGTGCTCCCCGAGCGCCGGAACTTTGCCTATGTGCCATTCTAACCACGTTTTCGTGCAGCCATTTTCAAGACATCAACATAAGCATGGTATTTATTCTAACCACATCTTTATGTAGCCACGACATTTCATTTGTGTGGCATGCACATTCACGTCCTGTATATTGTCATCTTCGCAAAGCATACACGACATTATCATGTATGTCATGCATCCTAACTACGTTTTTGTGCTGCCACTTGCATTTTTGTGTGACACAAACATTCATGTTTTTCATATCATTTAAAGTAAGGACATTCTGAGAATACCCTTCACGGTCATTTCATTTCATAACATATCGGGAGTCCTAAAACTACTCGTCTTCTGCCCGTGTACCGGAATACACTCGGCCATTTCACTAAACCATTTCATTCAATAGGAGATCACAATGGTCTTAGGTCTTTTTTCGTGTAGCAGGTCACACGACATCATTGCATGGCTTCACGTCATTTATCATTGGCGTCGTGGGGATGCCGAAGTTCTGTTGGTGTGTCACGATCCATTTTGGATTGTTACATGACATTGACATTATTGTATCATTTGAGGTGCTCCACGAGTACCGGATTATTACGCATATAGGGGCATTTCATAACATTACCAAATCATGAAAGGCGTTCCATGAACGCCGAACTTCCGTCCGTGTCCTTACCTACAAGAGACTTGTCTATAAACATCATCTCATATCATACGCCCCAAAAGCTTCAGAACTCTGTCCATGGGCCGGCTCCTGCGTGACCGTTTCACTTCATCTCATAGACCTACAAGGTGTCGAAACTCTGTCCTTGTGTTGGCACACACGCGATCATTTCACGATATTCACTAGGTGCTCCAAAAGCGCCGAACCCCTGTTTATGTGGTGGTCCACACGTGGTCTTTTCGAATTATCTCTTGCATGGCATTGGGTGTTCTTAGAATGTCCGAAAAAAAAATCATCATCCTTATCATCATCTCCCTCATGACATCATATATGCAACTCATCATTCATGCACATACATATCCCATCATGCATCCATGCCTACATCATCTGTGATTTGGTATTCTTCATGCGTATGCGCCCATCAATGCTAGTAAGTGTTCTTATCAGAGGGAAAAGGGAAAAGATTTCGAGAATGGCCAACCCAATGAACTTCAACTCCATAACGGATATCGTGGAGGATCATATCGCCTCATCACGGTTTCGAAAGGCAGTTAGGAAGGAAGCGGTAGCTATGCTGAGAGAAGTGTTGGGAGGTGATCTTAACAGAGTAGAAAGTCTAACAGTAAAGTGCACCGAATTGGAAGCACGAGTGGCAGAACTCAAAGGGAAAATGAAAAATACGGTATTCTCAGACTCCAATACAGATGCTAGCGAGAAACAGAATGCCCAGTTTGCTAATATTCACCCTCGACACCTTCAAAGGCCCTCTCTCCAAGACTTGGGTTTGTCAAAGCCGACTGATGAAATAGAACTGAAGAGGCCCCTTAAGACGAATGTTGGTGCCGACTCCATTCCACGGCATACCAAAAACTCACTTACCGGGGGTAGTGGAAAAGGCATTTCTCCATGGGCTAACTCATTAAGCAAGCTATTCCTCAGATGTAGAAAGAAGGGTCTCCTGCAGAGTATCAGGCCATTTGTAGAGCCAGGAAAAGAACAAAGGAACAATTTCTACAGCTATCATGTGATGCTGGGCCATCGGACCAATGATTTTTTTGCTTTAAGAAAGGAGATCCAGAAGCTAGTCGACGATGGAAAATTGGAAACCTCAACCTTCTCTGATAAACGACCGGGGGCAATCAAGGAGACCACCAAGGAAATTTCTCAAGTCTCCCGAGGAGAGGAATATGATGAAGAACTTCAGAGTCTGGTTTGATAAGAATGGGTCGAGGATGCTGAAGCTGAAATGGTGACCAATCGGAAAATAATCGGATTCTATGAGATCAATGCCTCTTGGAGATTCCCTTTTTACAAGGGACTCATTTTGTTTGTGGGATGTATTGAATTCATCATGAATGCAATAAGATTTATTTTCGTCTTACTTATGTGATGATTACTTGTCCATGGCATTATGCATGCATTTGACCATCTGAAACGACATATCCAACACACATAATATCAAAATGCATGACATGTGGGGAACCTAAGAGTGAACCTGGTCCTGAACGAACTCTCTCTTGAAAGGTGAGCTTGTGAGATAAATAAAATGATACGATGGCACCACTTTCGCCGAGGAATCTGCTGATTCAACTCAACAATCCTTGAAAGACACTACCAATCCTGCCCTAGAGCTTCAACTTAAGAGGCACACACGATACCCAAACCATTCTAAACCGAAAGACATCTTTGAAACTTCAAATCCTACTAAAAAAAAAGAGATAAAAAACCTAAAAAGCCCTCCTTAAGGCAAAACCAAATCAAAAGCCCTCCTTGAGGCACCCAAACTGAAGAAAGCCCTCCTTGAGATAAAATCAAACTGAAAAGCCCTCCTTGAGGCACCCGAACCAAGAAAGCCCTCCTAGAGGCAAAACCAAATCAAAAGCCCTCCTTGAGGCAATCACACCCAAAAAAATAAAAATCCTCCCGGAGGCAAAACTTAGTCTCATGCCCAAGAAGGTACCCTATACCAAAACCCCGAAGATAAAAACCCAAACTTATCCAAAGCACCAACCACCAAAAAATTCGAATGACCTTCACCATCCATCTTATTGTAAAACTCTAAATCATTCCTTGGTTGTAGTGCATGTATAATTTCGTTTGCATGACATTCCTGTGCACATGACATTACGCATGCATTGTTCATCCAAAAAGGCATATTAAGCACACATGACATGTACGAATTTGAATGCAGCAGGAAAACCAAGAGGTGGCTGTGGCTTGGATTTAGTTCCTTAAAAAAAAAATAGTACGAACGAAAGAATTTCTCTCTCATATGGCAGCTACAGTAAACACGGGAATGACTCACCATCTCAATTTCCATCGCCACCGGATCTTCGCACCCTTTCTGTGAAAAATTTGGACTTTCTCATTTTCAAACAACCTGTGAAAGATTTGGGCTCCTATATATTTTCAAACCCAAAACGCTCCCCATCTCGATCTTCATCCATACCTTCAACACCCTTTCCCTTCTGTTTACATATAGGGCTCGAACACATGTTTGATGAATTGCCCATCAATGGTCCCTAACAAGAAATTGAACCCCAATGCTATCCAATATCGTACTTTTCCGCATCATCTCATCACCAGAAGGAAATTCTGGACAAACATTGTCTGGAGTAAAACAAGGGCAAGTCCAAAGAACAGTCTACTTATGATTCCCTCTATTTGCCTATGGACTCCAGGATTGGAGAAATATTGGTTATGAACTTATGAACTTCACCAACAGTGTTGGGGCAACCAGGTTTTACAAACCCTTCAACAATCATGAACGGGAATACTTGCAAAGCCTGCTGCGCCAATATCTAAAAGAAAGTTGCATTTACCAACCATTTCAAGAACTCAGTCTTCGGCCACAACGGAAGTGACTACTTACCGGTGGTTCTTTCATCTTCTGGGGCCGTACTTTGAAGGATTAAAAGCTATGTCCATCTTTGAGAACTGTGCTCCAGTTGGAATCTGAGGTAAATTGGAAACATGCATATAGGGTTAAACTCTTGGAGGATCCAGTGGGTAATCAATTGATGCAGTTCAATGCTCAGCTGTACACTCTGACATATGTTAGCAAAAAAAAAAAAAAAAAAAAAAAATTCCTCCAATATGGAAAACCTAAGGGATATATTGGTAATTTGAAGGGGCATCAATCAAAACTAGAGCCACACTTTGGATTTTCCTAATGCATCCACATTCATTATATCGTAGATGTTTTATATTCAATTTTGATGTTCAATATGCATTTGTCATGTCATTGCATGTCAATGTCCACATACGGGTGACAGCACGCAGCGAACCATGTCTGATTCAGTGTTTTATACCCCAAATACAAACCTCTAATACTAGGGGCAGGTAAAGGCCAAACCACTGGATGTCATCAGCAGCAATGTTCTTACGACTTCTGATGAACATTATCAAGGTGTGCTTTCCAATCTCAAAACGGAGAGATCAATTCGACTGGAATGCTCACGCAGGACTCTTGGACCATTTAAAAAAAAAAGAAAAAGAAAAATCATCATAAAGAGAAAATTTCTGACATGGAAAACCAAAAGGACGTGTTGGTAACAAGAAGAGGGCGATGTCTAAAATCGGAGTCACTGTTAATTTCTCTATCGTACTCATTATGATGTCGTCGTAATGATATTATGCATGTTTGATATTCTGCTTAGACGTTCATATCGCATACATCGTGCCATTACATATAAACATCCATCAGTAGGTTGTTGCATCCAAGTCCCATAATATAAAAAATGAAGTCCATGTTGCGTGCAGAAAATCAAATACAAGAAAGAAAGACAAAAAAAATATGTGTGTGAAACAGAGCACTCAATCTAGCTCTCATCCTCTCCTTCCTCCTCCTCCTCAGACTCACTTTGATGCGTAGCCCTATAGGCGTCAAAGTCCTCCTGCACCCGAGTCAAATCAGCCTGCATCCGGGCCATGTCAGCCCGCACCCGGGTCAACCCGTGAGTCACAGCCAAGGCCCGAGCCTCAGAAGCAGCTGCCTGTCTGGCTTGATCCTGAAGCATCTGCACTCGAGTCTACAAAATAACAATACAAATTAACATGTATACATACATATATACATATTCATTCATGCATTGCATAAATCATGCGATAACACATGGATTGTAGAATTCTTACCGCCCAGATGGCGTTCTCCTGAACCAGAAAGGTCTCCAAGCCCTAGTGCTGATAGGCTATATCCTCCACCTGAGCCTGAGGGATCTAGAACATACAAGAGTGTCAAAAAAAAAGAGAGATAGAAGACTTACATGAGTGGTGTTGACAGGGGCAAACACAAGCTGCCGCTCACGGTGAATCGGCAGCTCCTTAAAAGCATGGTTGCCATCTAGCCCAATCAGGCTAAAGCCAGTCATGAGATCCATCATCAGCCGACCGTCCACCACTCCCGCAGCCTGTGAAGTGGATGTCGCAGCACAGGATGACTCCTATCCTGAACGGGGGCATGTCCACCAGTAGTGGCGGTCTCAGCACCCTCACATGCTGGACCAGTTGACTGAGTAGAACTGGACCCCCTGCGTCTCTTAATCTGCAAATGGAAGAATATATAAAAAAAAAACTAAATAAATGAATACCTGACGACTGGGAGGAGCCACCGGCGCATCACTCTCGACAGGCAGCAGACACTAGCGGATAAATGTCGGATAATCACCAACGACAGTGTCAGCACTGTATCCCTCTCCAAAAATATCAAGGTCTATAGCGGGATCGGCAAAATGAGGCCAAAACAGTGCAAGCGGGTGCGGCAGAGGAACGAGCCGACCAGCAGGGCTGTCCACGTGATCAGAAAGACGGAGGCGCTTACCCAGGTACCACTCCTAGGATAAGGGACACTCTAAGACAAACCGCCGGTCGTCAAACCACACAGATGTCTGCACGAGGAGAGAAATGGTGCCCTGACCACGCCATGGGTGGTGCTGAATCTGTAAAAATACAATCAAAGAAATTCAACACAGGTAAGTAAAAGTTAAACTTAATTTTTCTTACTAATGAGATTTGTTTGCTTACCCTCTGCCAGGAAGCATCTAGTGAACCCTGCCTGACCTCCCGCAAGTCGCGGCCAATACCTTGCCACCCCTGCGTCCAGAAGCTTAGAACGGTCGGCTGGTCGTCATCCTGAATGTCCCTCCGCTCTGGCAGCTCCAAGATACGGTGCTCGAATGCCCAAATATGTAATTGATAAAAGAGTAAAAAAAAAGGAAAAAGGATAATACCGATAAGCCAAGCTAGAAACCCAAAATCTCCTGCTGCCTCCCCCTGGTACACAGGTCAAGTCTGTTCCACAGCTGCCCCAACGCAGCTCGAGCCCAATCCAAAGAAGGAAAGGCAGCCAAATCCACCAGAGTCAGCAGCAGCGTCATATTACAAGTCCTCTGCCCGGTGGGGAATAGCGTACATGATAACAAAACGAGCACATAAGCCCGGGCATATCTCTCTACGTCCTCCGCTGATGGGTCCGGGCGAGCAGCCCAATAAGCCTCCACCCTGGAGCATAAGATCTTCCCCCTCTTGGGGGTGCAGCCAATCAACGTGTCGATGTAGTCGTCTACTAGCTGATGACGAGTCAAATAGCAGTTGAACCTAATCGGAGTCCTACTGAACCTGAAGCCGGTGATCACAGCAAAGTCCAAGAGGGTGACAATAAACTCCCCAATAGGCAAATGAAATGTGTGAGTAGTGTAGACCCACCTCTTGCATAATGCCGTCAACACAGCATGGGTAGTGTGTGGCGTGCTCATCGGCAACGACAAGATAAAGGACTCTAAGCCCAGAATCCTAACCCGAGCCCTCACAGACTCGGGGAGGCGGCCCCACTAGACTCGGGGCAGAGAGAGATTTCCGCTGTCGGAAATCTCCCGATCCTACACATTCAGGAAGTACAACATACATGTTTGATTTTAGTATAGTTAATTAAAAGGGGGCATGCATATATTGTAATAATAAATTCCATAAATCATTAATCTTAAAAAAAAAAGAGACTGAAAATTAGGCTATAGTCGTACGACTGTAGCACGTGTCGCACGAGCGTAGCAACAATCGTACGACTGTTCTACCCACAGTCGTACGACTGTTCATAAATAAGATGAATAGTCGCATGACTGATCATCTTCCTGCAGACAGAATTTCAATTTCATGCAAATTTCACAATTTCTAACTCGTTTTTCCTAGTTTCTTGTTCCTATTAACTACAGGGGGCTCCTAGCATGCATTCTACTCAATCAATTCACCCAAAGAGTAGTAAATCATGGCAAATCAAATTCAAATATTCAAAAGGAAAAAATATTGGAAAACTCAAGATTAAAGCTTGGATTCGGGTACCAACCTGAATGAAAGATAGATGCGTGCCCATCTCCAACAAAATAAGGATCCCCATCCCGAATTTGATCCCGAAATGCTCCATATATCGCAGGTGACCGTACCCGTTGGAAACACTGATGAAGGGGATGTCCTGGACATTCTCCGGTCTCTGAATCAAGTTAGTGGAAAGTTTCCTCACCTTCTTTCCGAGCTTCTTCAACATTTTTCACAGATTTGGAGATTTTAGAATCGGTTTCTTTCTAAGGGAAAACTGAAAAATGAGAAATGGGAGAGAAAGGGGGCGGAAACCGCACCTTTATTTTTTTCTGTCCCGCGAAGTACAGTCATGCGATTGTACTTCATCTACGGTCGTACGACTGTAGGTGAATTTCAAATACAGGCGTACGATTGTAATTGTAAAAAAGGGGAAAAATTCTCTTATTTCCTTATTTATTTTCTAAACCCCATTTTAGCACCGAATCTTTAATGTTCCCCATGGGAAGATATTTCAGTAATTTTGCAGGGCCAACACATCAGCGGCTAATTTTTCAACAATGGTCCACCTCGTCCAGGGGCACGAAACCCAAGGAAATCGCAAAAAATTCACTGTAAGTACAATTCCACCAAATTGTACTTTCGACACATCCTATATGCCAAGTCATTCCAGTTCGTCACACACTTCACAAATCTCAGTCCACCACGACTTTAAAACGGAACCCGAAATTTCGTGTCAGTCCGTTGAGTGCGCCAAGTCTCACACGACTATCACACACACTCAACAAATCCTAGTCCACCACGACTTTAAAACGGAACCTGAAATTCCATGTCAGTCCGTTGAGTGCGCCAAGTCACACACGGCTGTCACACACTCAACAAATCCTAGTCCACCACGACTTTAAAACAGAACCCGAAATTCCGTGTCAGTCCTTTAAGTGCGCCAAGTCACATACGGCTGTCACATACTCAACAAATCCTAGTCCACCACGACTTTAAAACAGAACCCGAAATTCCGTGTCAGTCCGTTGAGTGCGCCAAGTCGCACACGGCTGTCACACACTCAACAAATCCTAGTCCACCACGGCTTTAAAACGGAACCTGAAATTCCATGTCAGTCCGTTGAGTGCGCCAAGTTACACACGGCTGTCACACACTTCACAAATCCTAGTCCACCACGACTTTAAAACGGAACCCGAAATTCCGTGTCAGTCCGTTGAGTGCGCCAAGTTACACACGGCTGTCACACACTAACAAATCCTAGTCCACCACGACTTTAAAACGGAACCCGAAATTCCGTGTCAGTCCGTTGAGTGCGCCAAGTTGCATACGGCTGTCACATACTTCACAAATCCTAGTCCACCACCACTTTAAAACGGAACCTGAAATTCCGTGTCAGTCCGTTGTGTGCGCCAAGTTGCACACGGCTGTCACACACTTCACAAATCCTAATCCACCACGACTTTAAAACGGAACCCGAAATTCCATGTTAGTCCATTGAGTACGCCAAGTTGCACACGGCTGTCACACACTTCACAAATCCTAGTCCACCACGACTTTAAAACGGAACCCAAAATTCCGTGTCAGTCCGTTGAGTGCGCCAAGTTGCACACGGCTATCACACACTAACAAATCTTAGTCCACTATGACTTTAAAACGGAATCCAAAATTCAGTCTCAGTCTGTTGAGTGCGCTAAGTCGCAAAAGACTGTCACACTCTTCACAAATTCAGTCCTACATGACTATAAAAGGTAACAAAAAATGCATCTACCCGTATTTATTCTTGATCGAAGGGGCAAAAATTTTTGTTTCAAAATTATCAATCAAGGAATAAATATGTTCACCAATTGCACACTACAAACACCATGGCTCTGTATGGTAGGTCATACGTGGCTATCTGGTCTCAAAAGTCATGTTTTTGCTGGCGTCCTCCTTATGTGAAAAGGATCATAGGGAACCGCTTGGCCTTAAAAGCTGTACCTCTTTTCTTATATGAAAAAGGATCATAAGAAACCGCTTATCTACCAAAAGTCTCATGAAATTAACCCACGAGCCACATACATGCACACTACCTTTGATCCCGTGTTCTTTATCATGTACCTAAATCCGTGCAAAGAATCGGAATTTAGCTACACGAGGGGCAACCTGTGAACACGGAATTTTCCTGGAAAAAAAAGAAGCCTTGATTACCACGCTGTAATTACAGTCATGGATTTTTTATTACAGTCGTACGACTGTCAAGTCGAGGCAGGTTACAGAACCTATACCCCTAAAATAAAGAATTGCGGAAAATCTGGAGCATTTAATGCTCTAGATTTTCGGGAAGAAAGTGAAGATAAGAGGTAGAAATCAGTGGAAAGAGGGGACTTTTGGCAGATTCTCATCTAAAAAAAAAACATTAGAGAGAGAGAAATTGGAAAAAGAGAGAAAGGAGAGAAAAGCCAAAAACCCAACTTTCTTCAATCCTTTTCTTCCTAATTTGAGAGAGGTAATGTGTAAAATGAATTAGAAATCATAGGTTAAACTTGTAACACGAAATCTAAATCGTTTCCATACCATAAACTAGCTTAAATCCGTGACTTTTTGGAGGATTTTTTAACCCATTTGCAACCTTGACACACCAAGGAAAAAGAGCGATTTCTAGTGGATTGATGCGTTGCCAGGGGTCAATCCTACAGTGGATCAGCGCCAAAGAGGTAAACACACTTCAATCCCTCTTATTTTCGTGTTTTCTGGGTGTTTTGGTTGATTTTGTGCATTTTTATCCAACTTTTTGCGTTTCTGTTTCTGGAAAATTAAGAACAGTCATACGACTGTTCTTGTCATAAAGAACAGGGGCACGACTATAATTACAATCGTGCCATTTCATCTATAGTTGTACCACTGTTGTTGAATTTCCTCAGTTTTAGCTCTTTCATTTAAATATTTGGCGATTTCTGCTTAAGGTAGGGTTATAGTCGCACGACTGTAGTTACAGTGCCATTTCATCTATAGTCGTACCAGTGTTGTTGAATTTCCTCAGTTTTAGCTCTTTCATTTAAATATTTGGCGATTTCTGCTTAAGGTAGGGTTACAGTCGCACGACTGTAGTCCTCGGCCAGAAGCAGAAATTCCCTAAAAATCTAAAAAAAATTCATAAAATCCCAAAAATTTCATAAAAATCAGAAAATCCAGAAAAATGAAATCAAAAAATCATGAAAAATAAAAAATCATCAAAAATGAATTATGGAGTGTGCATTCACTACCTTAGATTTATTTTTCGGCATTTTTGCATTTAGAACAAAACCACGACGGAGACCCGGTTTTCCCGAAAACCGGCCCACCTCGTATGCTAAATTAAAATAGACCGGAAAAATGTTTTCAAAATGATTTTCTCACAAAACCAAAAATACATGGACGTTTCAAAACTGTTTTCCAGGTCTAATCAGGCCGGCCGACCCGGTTACCCCCAAATGCATGCTCCCGGACTCTAAAATTCCCGATTCTGTCCAACTTGAGTCCTATATGTGGTGTACTATATATCTGTGCTAACCATCTGTTTTGCAGCTTTAATTTCTTTATTTTTATTTTTAATGTGTGTAATAGATTAATCAGTGTATTTTAGGCGATTGTAAATTTTTCTTAGAATCTCGTGTATTTTAGGCGTTTGTATTGTGAGGCCGAGAGTTTTTATTTTCCTTTCGATTGGGTTGTAAGCCTGTTAAATATTTATTCTTTTACTTTTATTTTGTATTATTATGTATGCGCGCCGCATGTATTTATTCAATAAAATCAATTTTAGCAATTTAAAGTGTCATTATAGAACATTGGCCATTTTATTTTGATTAGATATGAAATAAGGGACTTGTCCGAACCTAGATCTCTGAAAAGTGTGGCAGTTCTCACTTTGGTTCAGCTACACTATAATTTCCCGGTCGAGCTGAGCCGGGTGGCGACTCCTATAATTTTTATCGAGATTTAGGTCTCGATTCTTTTACGAAATAATTAATCTTCCAAAAATGAATTTCCAATCTAAAAAACCCCACGCGAGGGAGGGTCCCGCCCGAAATCGAGGCGCCCCTTCCGAAAGGGAGTCTCGCATTCTGTCGAAAACGTCGTCCGCTCACACCCGTGTTTCATGAGTGAACTAAACATATTGAGATTGACTGTCATTTTGTTCGTGAGAAGCTGGAACAAAATCTGATCTCTACAAGCTATGTCAGGACTGGCGAGCAACTTGGAGATATCTTCATTAAGGCTTTAAATAGGACTCGGGTCAATTATATTTTTAACAAGCTGGGCATGATAAATATCTATGCTCCAGCTTGAGGGGAAGTGTTACAGATTTGTACAGTTGTAGAAATCATAGGCTGTAAATAGAGAGATTCTAGGCATGATTCTAGCTCATTAATTAGATAGCCTTCCTAATTTAGCTATTTACTCTTGTATAAATAAGTTGAAGTATTCTAATACAAAATACAGAAAATTAATTCCCAAATACTCTTGGTTTACAGAATCAAAACTGTTTTTTGTGTGTTTACTGTTTTAGACCTTAGATGGATGTTTGGAATTAGGAACCCCCATAAATGGAACCCCGAGTTCCAGGATAACCGACTCACTAAAATGAAGCAACTTGCATATAATCGAGCCAAATGCTTTTCCAAAATTTTTTTCAAGCGTAAAAACCTCCAGAGCGCTTCTAAAAAGGTTTTCCAGGTCTAATCGAGTAAGTCGCCCGGACTTCTCGGTTATCCCCTAAATGCATGCCCCTTTTTCTGAAACCCTTATTATGTCCTATTGTGAGTCCTATGTGTGTTTATGATATAGTCATGCTAACCCATCTGTTCTGTAGCTTTTTATTTATTTTTATTTTTATTTTGGATGTATTTAATAGATCAGCTCGTGTATCCTAGGCTATTATAATTTTTTATATATTCATGTATCTAGGCGGTTGTATTGGTGAGGATGAGAGTTTTTATCTTTTTAGGTTGTAATAATCGGCCTTTATCTTTTTGGTTTGGTTTGGATGCATGGTTTGCTTTTCTGCACTTTAATTTTATGTCATTTATTTCTGTCATCTGAATGAGCATGGGATAACAATAAAAGATAAAAAATGGGTAGAGAATATAAGTGTGTATAATATGGTGCTATAATCTTATAAATGAAAGTAAGCTTGAGGTTGAATAGGTAAGTTGCCCAAACCCTAAATCTCTGGATTAGGTACGACAATCTTCACTCGGTAGGGAGCTGTACCAGAATTTCTCGGATGAGTTGATCCCGGTGGTGACTCTATCACTGATATTGAAATTTAGGTTTCGAGGTCTTTAAGTAATAAAATGGGATTTTATAAAATGCAAAACCAGTTTTCTAATGACTAATATTTAAAGAAAAGGTTTTCTATAAAAGGATTTTCAAACAAATCAATGGTTTTCCTAAGCAAGATATAAACCCGTTTTCAACTTCAAAACAAACAAGTTCTTTTTCCCCGGTTCACTTCACTGCGTTCTGCCCTCTAAAAGTCGCTCACAGTAGCGACTCTGCTGGGGACAATGTTTCTTAAAATGTTTTTTTACAAAAACTTAAGGAACTTAGGCAACTACTAAAATATAACTTCGCTTGTAGTCGTTCACTAGTTCATAGTACAATATTTTACTCACAATTGCATAGCATGACATTTTCTTCTTCTTAACCTCTCAAACTCACTAATTAGCCCAATTTATTCCAGAAGGTGACCTACCTCTTCTGCTAGGATTGGAGGCACCTGAAGGGGTAAATCACTCATAGCATGGCATGAACCTCTCATGTTCTATTTGGAGCAGTGTATATTCGCTATGGGAACCTGTACGACCCTTGGTTTGACTTTGGCCCACATGTAATGATCTAGTAATTTCCCCTTAGGATTACCAAGACATAAAACATGAAATTGGACATCAAGAGTATGCCTTTGGTATCCCTGGTTGGTACCAAAGAAACCCAACACCTAGGAAAAATGCATGCCAATCGAAAGGAAGAATAAGGTTGGAAAGGTGAGCATATTGTTGCGTGTGCTAATGTTTGTTCTGTGGTAGTTTTACTTGACCTTTGCATGAAACATCAAGCACGCATAATCATTCATGTGCCATTTTAACCACATCATCGTGCAGCCATTTTTCATGACATGAACATATGTATGACATTGATGCTAACTACTTTTTCATGCAGCCAAATCATTTTATTTGTGTGTCATAAACATTTACATCTCATGTGTGACATTCCTATGAAGCATACATGACATCATCCCATATGTCATGCATACTAACCACATCTTCGTGCAGCCATTTGCATCTTGTGTGACATAAACATTCATATCATCTCATCTCATTCCATTTAAATGAAAAGACGTTCTGAGAATGCCCACCATGATCATTTCATATCATATCGGGTGTCCCAAAACTACCCGTATCCTGCCCGTGCACCGGATTGCACTTAGCCATTCCATTATACCATGTCATTCATTAGAGGACCATAACGGTCTTAAGTCTATTTGTGTGTGGCGGGTCACACGATAACATTACATGACATCATGCCCATTCATCATTAGTTTCATGGTGATGCCGAAGTCTTGCTTGTTTGTTGCAATTCACATCGGATCGTTTCATGACAATGTGGAATCATTTGAGGTACTCCACGAGTACCGGATTACTACATGCATAGGGGCATTTCATGACATTACTAAAACATACAAGGTGTTCCACAAACACCAAACTTCTGTCCGTGTCTATATTCACACGTGACTTGTTTATGCAATCATTTCATCCAAGATGCCCTAAAAGCATCGAAACTTTATCCGTGGGACGGCCTCTATATGACCATTTCATATCACTTCATTAACCTACAAAGCATCGAAACTCTGTTTGTGTGTCAGTACACATGCACCATCTCATGACATCCACTAGGTGCCCCAAAAGCGTGAACCTCTGTCTGTGTGACGGCTCACACACGACATTCTTGCATTGTCTTTCACATTACTTTGGGTATTCTTAGAACATCCAAATTAAAAAGGAACAAAAACAAAGAAAGTCATCCGCATTACCACATCCATGAGACATCCTTCAACCATGATCATCTCACGATCATACCATACATGTCACTTAGTGCATCGTGTCTAGAATCATGACATCCATCCATGATACTAACTCTATGCTGAATGTACAGTTTGGAGTCGAACTTCAAAACGGTTAATACGGGGTTGAAATAGAGTCCAATCAGTCAAGTCAGCCAGTTCAGTCAGTTCAACCAGAATCAGTCACCGTGGAAGAGATCAGGGACCGTTCAGGGTTGGAATCAAAGCAAGAATTAGGGGGATAGTTACCTTCTTTACCAATTAATGGTCAGTTTGTGTTGGAAAAAGTAAACAGAACAGATATGGCTCAAG
Source organism: Euphorbia tirucalli (assembly GCA_039660915.1). Classification (NCBI taxonomy): domain Eukaryota; kingdom Viridiplantae; phylum Streptophyta; class Magnoliopsida; order Malpighiales; family Euphorbiaceae; genus Euphorbia; species Euphorbia tirucalli. Next base: position 66,210,499 of record CM077639.1, read on the forward strand.
ACGGATCTAGTGGGGGGATACCTTTTGATATGAATGTATTTGTGGATGCCCTATTGAACTCGGACCGGTTTAAAGCTACTCTCAAAGAACAAATGCAAGCTGTAATGGCCACCAATATGAGTCAGACCGTTCAGCCAATCTCGGCTTCGGTCGGCAATGGAGGGAACATTGTCCAAGCGATGAATAGAGCCAAAGGAAATGTTCTCGGCAGTAGTAGAGTGGTCATTCCTCATCGGGGAAATTGATCATCAATCTGAAGAAGACAAAGCCTTCATAAGGATGAGGGAGGCCTCAATTGAGATGGCCGCTGAAAAGCATCTCAACCAGAAATTCTCTGATCTTAAAGCTCTATTGCCAAGGTTGAAGGAGATGGTGCATTATAATCCCATCAAGTGTGCAGACCTAGCTACTCTGATGGCAGAAGGGGGAGACCCGTTACCTGTGGGTTTTCAGATGCCATATTTACCCCCATACACCGGGGAGGGCCCACCAGAGGCTCACTTGGATAGTTATGTGAGGATCATATCCAGTCTGGGAATTAGAAAGAATCACCTACTAAATCTGTTTCTGACTACTCTAAGGGATACTGCTGCTAAGTGGTACTTGAAAATGCCAATCCATACCTGCTCCACATGGGAAGATTTGTCTGAAGCATTTGTGGAGCAGTATGCTCATAACACCTAGGTGGAAACTACTCTGGAGGATTTGGAAAGGATTCGCCAGAAGTTGAATGAATCATTTTCGTCTTATTATAAGAGATGGATGGATATCCAAGTTCTAGTAGACGGGACTCCGAAGTCGGAATCTCTCGTGGTGAAGCTAGTTGATGGCAGCTGTGAGTACGGGTTTTCCCAACCTCTATAATGAGAGTTTGCAAGTTACCTTTGGAGCAGACGGACTTGAATTTCTCTTGAAAGCGACCGGATTGTTGCTTGGAGTGTCTTAAGTGTCCTAAAAACCAAGCAATCCATAATCCGAAACTCTCGAATAGGTCTCTCGAGTGGTTTCTAGGGTTTAGGGTGCATGTCTGATTTTTCGATTTTTGCTCCGGTTTTTGCTAAAACCAGGCAGCTCTGGTTTCTTGAACCAGTGCCCGCTGGCTCTAGTGGGCAAGACAAGTTGCCTTGCAAAGTAAAGCAACTTATCTCGCAGAATGCAGATATGGGCATTTCAGAAAAGTCAAGAGGCCATTTGATGCGAGATATGATATGAAAGAGAGAATATAAAAGGAAAGAAAAAAAGATCACAAAAGAAGAGGGATTTACAATCTTGAGACAGGGAAAAGAAAAGAGAAGTAGAAGATAGAAAAAGAGAGAAGAAAGGGAAAGAAGAGAGACCGGGACATTGCAAGCAGTGAGTTGAACCAAACATTGTATTTAAGACTTAAATCAACGGAAAAACATTAAACACAAGTTCTATAACCTTTGCTTGTTGGTTGGAGATCATTTCGGATTTGTTTCGGCTTGTTGTGGATCGTTGCTGTTTTCGACCAGTTGAGACTCCAGCAACAGCTTCGAGCTTTTAATCCATTCTTACATATCCAGTACACTGGAACGACACCAAGGTAAACTCTGAGAGGCCTTAAACTTGTTTGCATTGTGTTTTCTGTATGTTTTTCTCCGTTTTAAATTTTCTGGAAAACAGACTCGACCCATCATAGCCGTACGGCTAAGTTCTTTATGAACACAGCCACACGGCTGTGATTGTGAAGAACAGAGCCGGCCGGCTCTGACCCTAGAGCCGCCCGACGGCCGAAAAGAGTCCATTTTCCATTTTATGCCTTTCTGTTTTGATATTTTTCGGCCCAAGAATATTTATACGTCACTTTAACATCGGTTTTCGGATTTCTGGACGTAAGAATATCGGTTTTTTGGTTTTTTCCGAATTTTATATTTCGGTTTCGGGGTTGTTTGATCCATTACGGGTCCATAGTTCAGCATTTGCGGACCCTCGAACATTATAAAATCTCTGGAAAACATCAAAAATGAGCAAAAATAGAAATCTTTCGAAAAAACGAGAAAACCGGTTTCGGGTCCAGGCATTACAGCCGCCCAGCGTGGCCCAGAGCTGGCCAGCTCTATTTTTAGCCGCACGGCTGTGATTTTCGGAAAAGAAAGAATCATGGAACGACCCACACGAACGTTGTTGCACGATGTTATTTTCGGATTTAAACTGTTTTTGGTGTGTTTACTGCTTATTGGACCTTAAATGTTTGTGAAAATTAGGAAAATCCATACGAATGGAACCTCAAATTCCGGGATAACAGACCCACAAAAGTAGAAATTTGCATGTAACCGAGCCAAATATTTTCCAAAAACTGATTTTCCAGCACAAAAATTACAGGGCGTTTCAAAACCGTTTTCCAGGTCTAACCGGTCTGACCGGTCGGGTCAACCCGGTTATCCCCTAAATGCATGCTCCCGTTCCTAAAATCCCAATTCTGTCCTGATTTGAGTCCTCTTTGTGCTATAATATAATTTGCACTAACCAATTTGTTTTGCAGCTTTTATTTTTATTTTCGTTGTATTTAATAGATTAATTCCTGTAATTGGGCGATTGTATTTTTAGATCCTTATGTACTTAGGCGATTGTAAACGTGAGGACGAGATTTTTTATCTTTTATTTGATCGGCTTGTATAAGCGACCTTTATTATTCTTTTGTATAATTTGTGTGGATGGTTCAATTTCCTGCAATTTATTTTCTGCATTTCTGCTTCAGCATCAGATTAATAAAAATAAACAAATTGGGTTAGGAAAGATTATAAATTGAATAAATATGGTTTTATAAATAATAAATCGAATACAAGCTTGAGGTTAAGTAGGTAAGTTGCCCGAACCCTGAATCTCTAGATTAGGTACAATAGTCTGCGCTCGGTAGGGAGCTGTACCGGAATTTCCCGGATGAGCTGATCCGGGTGGCAACTCTGTCACTGATCTCAAAATTTAGGTTTCGATGTCTTTAAGTAATAAATCGGGAAAACGTTTTCTACGAAAAGAATTTCCAAAATGAACAAATGATTTTTCCCAATATAAGATAAACAAACCCTTTTCCCAAAACATCACCAAACCATTTATTTCTTTCTTTTCTTTTTCCTCGGTTCGCTTCGCCGCGTTCCTTCTTTCAAAAAAAAGGTCGTCCGCTCACAGTAGCTTGCCCCTTTATAAGGAGAAAATGAAGCTAAAAAGGTTCCACTCCTTTAATGATGTTGTTAAGTTCGCTAAGCATATCGAAAGGTACGAGGAGGAAGACCAAAGGGCTAAGTAGAATTCGAATACTTTTCGAGGCAGTCGGGGGTATTCAAAAAGGTATAAAAGTGGAAGTTCTACGACTACACCTACTGGGTCCATTTCACAACTGGCTCAAACTGCAGCATTAGATCAAGCGACAAAAGTGGATGTGGCCACAGTGAATCAGGGTAGGCAGACGGTGGTTCCTCAGAGGATCACTAATCCCTGGGCTGAATCTTTAGGCTGAATCTTTGCCAAGTGTAGGAAGGCGAGACTGTTGCAGGGTCTGAAGCTGTATTCCCTTCCAGCCGAGGCAAACAAGGATAATTTTTATGCCTACCATGTGACGGTGGGCCATCTCACTAATGATTGCACTCAGCTGATAAAGGCCATTTGATAGTTGATTACTGAAGGGAAGATTATGGAACCAACCTTGAAGCCAAGTGTTCAGAGTAATCCCCTACCCAACTTTGGCTAGTACGGGTGTGCAAGTTGTTGAAGTTGATGATGCTACAGTTAGAGAAGACCCTCCGCATATGGAGGATGATAATTATCTTTATGTATCTATTTCCTTTATTTATAATGTGAACAATTCAGTCCATAAGACATTTAATATAATGCAATTTGATTTCGATTACTTGTGTGATATTTTTCCGGATGGAACTGTGCATACATACAAGCATTCATTTAATGTCTTTAGCATACATAATGCATCATTGCATGAAATGAATCTAGAGACAGATAATGATCCTAGAATGGTATCCGTCTGGAAGGACCTCATGCCTAATGAGAGAAAAGAAATTGTAAAAGTACCACCAAAGCACGTGAAAACCTTTGCCTAGTCCTACGATGATACGCCAGGAATTGACAGAGAGATTGCAGAATATAGAATTCCAACAAATCCAAAAATGAAACCCATCAAACAGAAGCCCAGAAGACTTGGACCAGAATGATCGTAGAAGGTTAAGGGAGAGGTCCAATTAGGTGCAGCTCGATCGGTACATCTCTTAATATGGAAGGGGAAGATTATGGGTTCAACATCGAACCTCAAAAAAAAAAGTGTCTGAGTTCATAGAAAAGAATATGTTTACGCGGTAGGGAATTCCGCACCATGTCCGACAGATAGCGGAGCACAGTTTCAGGGGCAACATCACAGTGTTCCAGAATAAAAGGGTTGAACATCATATGTCATCTCCATATCGCCCACAAGCTAATGGGATGGTAGAAGCAGCTAATAAGTCTATCAAAAGGATTCTGTCAAAAATGGTAGTTACCTACAGAGATTGGGTCGACATGTTACCATTTGCCTTATGAGGACACAGAACTAGCATCATAGTATTTACCGGCGAAACACCATACTCGTTGGTCTACGGGGTGGAAGTGGTTCTACCAGTGGAAACAGAGACCAAGTCATCAATCCCGTCGATCAAGACAAACTCAGACGATACCACATGTAAAAAAATTAAAAAAAAATAAGAAGAGGTCCGATGGATCGAAAACCGTGGTCCATGCAAAAATTAGGATAGTTTGATGGATCAAAAACCGAAAAGGTGGTCCAGGCAAAATTTAGAACAGTGAGGTGAGCATTACTAGCGGGAAGATCTATAAAGACAAGTTGATGGCAGTCGTGGGTTCAGTCAAGACGGATACCATTACTGATTCTGTCCTTAGCTTCATTTCATCTTTGATGTACATTGTGCTAAAACATTATTAATGAATGAATGAATGAATGTACACTTTGCTCTGTTCGTTTAAATGTCCCGAGTTGCTTAAAATTGAGTTCATATTATGCACACATGGCTATATACATTTTCCTTGTTTGCATGCACCTAAAAAAAATCCGATAGATTGAAAATCGAAAAGGTGATCTATGCAAAAATTAAGATGCAAATAAAGTCTATTGAGTTTAAAACCCAAAAGGATGGTTCAGGCAAAAATTAAGATGGTCCGATAAGCCGAAATCCCGTAAGGGAGGTCTATGAAAAAAAAAAAAGAAACCAATCAGCAGTAGTCCTAGATGATACAGATACCCTACAACTCGAGATATCTCAAAGTCAGTGCCCCATGCTCACGTCTCGTAGGGCATGCCACCAAATCGGCCAACCAAGCTCTGTGACGGCCATCTGTCCCTACTGAAGCTACACTATCATATCTCAGAATCTCAGAGCGAAATAAGGCTCATCCACTGTTGCTGCACATGTTTGCGCCACCACAATATGAAATCTCCACACTCGATAGTGCATAAAGAATGAGGCACTCCATGTACCTGCCCATATTGTCTGCATAATCATGCAGAAGAGTAGAATGTCACCTTGGTCAACCCGAGCAGCTGCATGCCTCCTGCCCAAGTCTCGATGGTCATATGAGAAATGTTCCACTAGGGGCAAACCCAATGGATGGATGCATCTGTCCTCTCCCTCAACCAAGTAGACCACTCCTCTGCAGAGTCGCTAGTAAAATTTGTGATCTCGATGCACCAAGCCCAATAACGCTTAGGAGCGTACCTCGGATAAGGTGGAGGGACACTCAGGAGACTCAGCTTCTCCAGTAACCAGATCTGTATGATAGCCAGTCGATCAGAAGGGTAGTGAATCAATCAGATTGAGAGAGCATGGAGTAGAAGCATACCTGAAGTAGGAAGAGGCACTCGTTAGTCTCAATGGGGCAACTAGAATGAACAAAATCCAAGTAAATCAGGCTCTCAGCTAAGATAACCCCCATAGGTGAAGCACCATTGGACTCGCACAAGTAACTAGACATCAGCAGTAGACTCATCAGAGGGGTCCAACCAGGGGCGGAAGTGGGTAAGGTGGAACATAGATCTATGATAGCAGATAGACCGAAACTCGTAGAGGCATGCCCCACCAGAAAACAAACGGCCTAAGCTTGCCGTGTCCAGCACGAATAATCTCTAAAGTGTATGTAAGTAGGGGTGAGCAAAACTAAACCGTAAACCAAAAACCAAACCGAATGGAGACTGAAAAACCGAATCGAACCGAACTAAACTCTATTTGGTTTTGGTTTTATAAAATATAATAATTTGGTTTTTGGTTCGGTTTTTAATTTTTGTTGAAAAAATTAAAACCGAACCGAACCGTAATAGCAAAAAAATATTTTTGTAAAATATGTATATATATAAATAAATTTTATTTTGCATATTATATATTTATATTATTATATAGTTTGTATCTACGAGACTTTAGTAATATACATGTAATATAAATCCTTTTTAAGCAATACTTTACATGTAATTTATAAAAAATAATGAAAATAAAAATTAAAAAATTGAAAATTTTTTTTTATTCGGTTTAACTGAACCAAACCATAACTGAAGCGAACTGGTCCGGTTTGATTTTATCCGAACCATATGAATTTTGGTTTGGTTTTGGCTTCTATTTTTCTTCTACTTTGGTTTTTGGTTCGGTTCGGTTTTCAAACCGAACCTTGTTTTGCTCACCCCTATATGTAAGCTACCAAAATCGGACTCAGGGACAGCTAACCTGACTCCGCGGGGGTAGGGGATACAGAGAATGGTGTTGAATTCCTCGACCATGGGTGCCCAGAGAAGCAGAAAACATGGTCCATCGAATCCCAGAAACTGCCTACAGCCGCTAGAAAAGCCTGGTTCGGAGTCAGGGTAGTGTAAACCCACATGGACTATAGACCAAAAGGAGACAACAAGACCCAATTAGAAGAGCGAGAGGTCCTCTAGTAATCTCTAAGGCGATCACAGAGTTGATCCATTGGAAATGGGTGTAGAAGGAAGAAAAATTGCTGAAAGCCACCTATAGCCGTGCGGCTCTAACTGAATCTTCACCTATAACTGCGCGGCTGTAACTATAGTGATACGGCTGTATATATAGCCATACGGCTGTAGTTCAGAGATAACACTTTCTCTATAATTAAATGCAGAATTTCCAGGTTATAGCCCAATGGCTCTACTGTTCAGAGGCAGTTATGGGCCGAAACCGACTCTAAAATCATCAAAACGAGTCCCGGGAAGTGTTAAATTGATTCAAATGACAACAAAGGCGAGTATAGTTGAAAAACATTCATTCAGAAATACAAACTCGGCAGAAAAAAGCAATGACTATCAGAGTAGCCAATGTATTAAGTCAAATGAACAAGTGTAACAGAATAAAGCCCCCAGAGGGGCAAAATGTACTAAAATACAGAAATCTAAGCCCACAAGTGGGCTGTCATATCAATAAAGGCAAAAGGAGCCTAAGGCTATGCCCTGTCATCCTGATCGTCCAACTGATTCTTGTCCCCAGTATCCTCATAGTTGGTGAGCTGATCCTCCAATGTGTCTACCCATGTACGGAAGGTTGTTGGTGTGCCCTAGTTCTTAGGGCATTGGATTCTTGTATTTTGTATTATACATTAAGACTCATTGTATGAATACACTATTTATGTCACATTAATAAAGGCAATTAATCTATTTCATTTATATCTTGTGCTATAATATGATTAGAGTATCTATTGATTGATAATCATAAAACCTATCCCAGGTCTGTTCTAATTGTAAGAACGAATTGAACCACGGACTTGTATATTCGATGACTATATGGTAGTTCTTAACTAGCCATAGTACTTGTATAGTTAGTCATGAATATAGTTACATGTCGTTGACATGGGACTGGATCAATCCGCAAAAGAAAGCCACATGGCTGTCGCGTCATAAGTCTTTCTCTCTTTTGTCCTCAGACCAGATTTCATTATAATATCAATATGAAATCCGGTTTACTTTGACATATGCCTAAGAGGTCTGTAAAAGGATGCTAAATATGGGTATGATTGGGTGGACCGGTGAACATGTTGATATTGATGATAAAGTGATGGAATTGCCACTCGGGTAACACCAAGATGATATCATTGGCCACTTGATGAGTAAGACTAATAAGTGTATGGTCATACCCAAGTAAGTTGGTGCTTATTTGATTAATCAGTTAACTCAAGATCAAGAAATATAATAAACAACAGAAGAGGATGACAGACACCATGCCTCTTGTTTATTCATATTGATATCGTTAGGCAAAGGATACTATGAGATTACTACCGGGTGAGTGTCTTTTAAAGACTGCTGCATCTCTATCTTAATTGGGGGCTGTAATGGTTTGCTAGAACCCACTTACAATCTGTAGGCCTTGGGCCTAATGCCAACATAAAGACAGACCTATAGGATGGTCCACATAGATCAACTGAGCCGGAACTTATAGAAATTGTACATGTAATGTACATGTATTGTCAAGGTAATTAATTAACATTGGGTTGAATTTAATTTAATTAATAAGTTTACATAATGCAATTAATTAATTTATCAATTAATTGAATTGCATAAAGTAAACAATTAATTAAATAATTTTCCTAAGTAGAAAAATTAAATACATGTATTGTATTTACTTAAGTGTGATTTAATTTTATTTAGAGGTAATTAAATGTAACCAAATGGAATTAAATTACATAGTATATACCTTTTAATTAAATTTTATTTATTTAATTATAATTCTAGTAGGCTTGGGTTTAATTAACCTAATTAAAACCTAATTAGACAAGGAGTCTATATAAGGGCATACTTAAGGAAGAAAACCCTAATTAATTGCTGGAAATTTTAGCCACCAATAGCAGCCCCAAAACAGCCGAAAATCCCAGCATTAATCCTCTATTCCTTCGCGTCTTCAGCTAGCATCGGTTCCCGCTCAATAGTTGGTCGTGCACCAGACTTTGGAGATCGCAGTTTCAAGAAACGATTCTACAGCAGTCTCTAGAAGAGACGAATCCGGTGAGTTAATCTCTCTTTATTCAAATTGGTTTTATTCTAATCAATGGTAATCGGACATGATAGGTGGATTCTAGGAAATTTTAAACGATATATTTTTTGCTACGTCACGTTATTTTTCCAATGACGAATCCCAACAAAGGTCTGGTTCATGAACTCCAGATCCACGACACGCCTCTGTAGCCGGTCCACCTCTGACCTCAGACGAGTGGACTCGCGACAATGAACACTAAGAGCGGACTACACAAAAACCAAAAGCAGAAACATCATGTTACATAAATGCATACACCTGCAACATACACACACACATGCATCAACACTAACTCAGGTACAGGTAGTTACTGTCATCGTTGTGTTGTCCCAAATCATGAGTGTCCTAAACGCGGAGACCGCCTGACATAGGGACATCCCTAGGACATCGGAATTTGCATAAGAAACAGTTGTACGAATTAGACCAATAGGTAGCAGTAAGAATCGAAAAGCAGATGAAAGCATGGGTACCCATATGAGTGGTGTCAGAAGGGCTAGCAGCAGGGTAGAGGTGGTCCTTGAGATACAAGTTGGCCCGATACGACTGCCAGAACTCATCAAGGAGCTAAATGGATGGCTCTATCAGAAACTCTAATCGTCCGGGGATGAAGCCAGCAGGGGGAACCATTAGGGGAATCATCGGAGGATCAGATGGAACGCCATCCATCCTTGCATCAGCATCATGCTCGGCCGCCCACACGGAAGAGCTCCCATCGCCCCGACCACTGGTGGTCTGGGACCCCTGATCGTTGGAGCGTCTGCTAGACAAAGTGCGAGGGAGCTTGCCCCTCCCTAATGGCTGTAGATAACAAAAGAAGGGTGTCAATAAATAATAATGCAATGCAGATAAACGGACAGCAGAAAAGGAAACATACCCCCGCCTGCACTGCTTCAGTCGAAGGAAAGAGGCGTGTGGTGGCAAACTGGAGGTAATCTCCCTCCATTCCATCTACCATGTAGCCGAATCTGAAGAGGTCAAAATGGTCCGTTGTGGATAGAAGATGTGGCTAAAATAGTCCCAGGGGTAGAGCGACCGGGATCTTACGCTCTACAGGACCAGAACACCAATCAGAGTCTCGATCTCTGAGGTACCAGTCCAGGCCAAAGGGGCACTCCATCACGAATCTCCTCGACATTAGCCTCTGGGCGTCCCTAACCTCCTGGGGCAACTCAGCCGCCCTCCAGGGCTCCTTAGTCAACTGAAATCAGAAAATTGGGAGTCAGAAGATCAGAGAGACAGTTATGAAACACCAGAATTCATAATTCATAAAAAGAAGAAATATGTACCTCCTCAAATGTCATCTAAGTTAAAAATAGTCGACAGTCGTCTACACTCCTATCAACCTCGCCCTAACTAAAACCTAACCATCGTCTCAGTCGGGGGAAGTCGGGAAGCTCTGTGGTCTCCGGAATGTGCACCACCAGCTGAGGAATGAAACCGTACTCGTATGCCTAAATCTGTGAAAGATGCATGGTATATATATATATATATATATATATATATATATATAAGGGTTAGAGGAACTCACATAAAGGATGATCCAAAGGCCCTTCACCTCCTTCTGTTTCCCCCGAGTGCACAAATCGAGGGAGTAGTACAACTAAGCCAAGCTGGCTCGTCCCCAACACAAGTCCCTCACATCACCCAGGTGGATCAGTGAAGGAAGGACAACTAAGTTCAGGTCGCTCTGACCTGTGGGGAAAACCAAGGTAGTAAGGGTGTCGAGGAGAAAAGCCCTGGCGTAATAGCTCTCATCCTCAGTGGTGAATATAATGCCCTCAGGAAGCTCAGAGTGCCTCGTCAACCAAAAATCTTAGAGGGTACTGCACTGGATCCTCCTATCTCGAGGCGTCAAACCAATCAGCATGGTAATAATCTCAAGACTGAAGCCCCCTCTCTCCAATGCCTGGTTGAACTCGATAGTTTGCCCATCAAAAGGGAGCCTGGTGATGGCAGCAAAATCCTCGGGCGTGATAGTATATTCCCCAGTCAGGAAATGGAAGGTGTGCGTGGAATCTATCCACTGCTCTATCAGCACCATCATCAGACCGCGACTCGTCCTGGAAGGATGCTCGCACATGGAGCATACCATCCTCTGCAACCCGGTGGTGTAGAAAATCTCCCTCACGCCATCTGGGAGTCTCTTATACCACCTCAACGCCTCAGACAGCGTTTTTTTGGCCACATAATTACAGGCCCGATCCTGCAAAACAATGAACATGGAATTATTATAAGTTATTTGGATTGTGTATGAGTCATATAAACCAAATAAAATGTATTGAAATTGAAAGAAAACATGAGAAAATTTATGTTCTGGCTTTTATAGTCGCACAGCCATAGTTATAGCCGATAAGCTATAATTATCACCGCGTGGCTGTAACCATTAGACATAGAGCCGCGCGGTTCTGTTCAAGCATTTTTAGCCTGACTTTAGAATATAGCCGCACAACTATAACTTAAAACCGTGCGGCTCTATCTGGAAAAACACAGCAGTTCCGAAAAAACCATAGGTTTTACAAAATCAACCCTAAATCAACTCTAATCACTACCAAATCATCAATTGAAGTTCCTATGGGCAAAATATATCCTAAGCATGCATCAATTTTACTTAATTTCATCTACATTTATAGAAATTGGAGGAAATTAGAAAAAGAAAAATTGAGGAAAACTAACCAATCTCCGAACCGCGTGCGAACATAGTTGAAGCGTAACTGGTATGGATCATTTATCTTGACCCTACAATACTCAACCGAGTCACGAAGGCCGTACACATTGGCTGTGGACTCAGTAGGTAGGAAAAATGCTCCCTCAGGTAAAACATACGTCGTGTGAGGGACAAGTTATGAAGGAGCAGCCTTTATCATCTTAGAAGTTGGAAATGGGTATGAGGAAATGAGAGAAAACAAAAGAAGAGAAGGAGAACTGTTTGTTTTGGTAAAATAAGCCTTCTGCCCGGTATTTGAAGGATTTGCTAATTTCACTTTAGAGCCAATTACATCTGTGTGGCTATATCATGCCAATTAGAGCCACAAGGCTATAAATCTCAGGTAAGAGAATTTTCTCAATTTTTTCATAATTTTTATTTGTGCCGTTACCTTTTGCAAGTATCCAAGGGCAAACCAATCAGTCTATATTTATTCTTAATCGAAGGGACAAAAATTTTTATTTCCAAAATTATCGATCAAGGAATAAATACACACCCGACTTCAAAATTATTGCTCCCTCGAGAACCAGCTTCAAAATTATTGCTTCGCCGAGAGCCAACATATAACCAATGCTCCTAGAACCAACTTCAGAATTATAGCTCCCCTGAGAACCAACTTCAGAATTATCGCTCCCCCGAAGCCAACTTCAAAATGATTGCTCCACCGAGAGTCGACTTCAGAATTATAGCTTCCCTGAGAGCCAACTTCAAAATCAGTGCTCCCCCAAGAGCCAACTTCAAAATTATTGCTCCGCCGAGAGCCGATATCAAACCAAAGCTTCTAGAGCCGATCCCAAAATTATTGCTCCCCTGAAAGATAACTTCAAAATTATTGCTTCGCCGAGAGCCACTTTAAACCAAAGCTCCTAGAGCCAACCCCAAAATTAATGTTCCCCTGAGGGCCCACTTCAAAAATATTGCTCCACCGAGAATCAACTTCAAACCAAAGCTCCTAAAACCGACCCCAAAATTATTGCTCCTCTGAGAGCTAACTTCAAAATTATTGCTCCACCGAGAGCCAACTTCAAACCAAAGCTCCTAGAGCCGACCCCAAAATTATTGCTCCTCTGAGAGCCAACTTCAAAATTATTGCTCCACCGGGAGCCAACTTCAAACCAAAGCTCCCAGAGCCACCTTTAAAATTATTGCTCCGCCAAGAGCTGACTTCAAAATTATTACTCCAAAGAGAGCCGACTTTAAAATTATTGTTCCACCGAGAGCTGACACAACCTCAGAATCATTGCTCCATAAAGAACAGAGACACGTCTCCAGCTAGATATTGTGCCTGGCTTCCTCGACAAACCAAGACGTCAGGTATGTTTTCTTTCCTTTTCTCACCTTGCTCCCTGTCGCGAGACCAAAATCAATCCAGGCATAATAGTCTGACCATGAGTCGACTTTGATCCGGCAAGGGGCAGCCTGTAAGCATGGGTTTTCCCAACCTCTGTGATGAAAATCCTATGTTACCTGTTAAGACTGAAGAACATGAGTTGGACTTAAGAATGAGCGGAATGTTGCCTAGAATGTCTCAAATGCTCCGAAAACTGAACAGTCCTTAACCCGAAACCCCGAGAAAGGTCCTTCGAGTGATTAGAGGGCTTAGATGTGAGTGTGGGATTTGGGAAAATCTGTGACAGCTCTGGTTAGAGAAGTATGGCTATCGTTTCAAAACTACAACCACACGGCTGTAACACCAGAGCCACATGGCTGTAATATCATAGCTGCACGGCTCTAACGAGCGGCCAGATTTCTTCCTAAATAACCAACATCAGTATTTGATAGCAGCTAGGATTCTGAAATTAGGGGGATTTTTAGTTGGGTTTCTCTAGGTTTTTAAGGGAGGACAAAACATAAAAAGAGGATACGACAGAATTCAGAGAAGATCATTCTACAAAAAAGAAAAACCAAAAGAGAGAAAAACTAAGGAAAACAAAAGAAAAACATAAGAAATAAAGAGAAACAGACTAGAAACATATAGGGTGAGAGTCTCTAGTCATATTATCACTCGTTCAAGCTATTCTCGGGTTTCGTTTGGATTAATTCGAGGCTCGTGTTTGAGAATTTCAGGATGTTCATGAGGTTCTAAGTGAATTCTAGCATCCACATCCAATTCCGGTCGTTAAACATACGGGAACATCAAAAGGGTAAGCTCTGAATGGCCTTAAACTCGTATTTGATTAATTTTGCTGTGTGTTTTTCTGTGTTTTATAAAATTTCTGGAAACTATCTATTTGATTACAGTCATGCGGCTCTGACTAGAGTCGAGCGGTTGTAATCCTTTAAAACAGAGCCGTGTGGCTAGACCACTGTAGCCGCATGGCTGTGTTCTTCTGGGCAGAAACCCGAACTGCCTTAAATCGACCAAAAGCAGTCAGTTTCTAGCCTTTATTTTTCTATTATGAACTATTTCTGTCTAATCATATCCGTTACATTCAAAATTATGGTTTTCGGTTTTCCAATAACGTTGATATGAGATTTGGGTTTTGTTGATTTCAGTTTTTTGGAATCCGGGGTTGTTCGATCCAAATCGGATCCACTGTCCAGCTTTAGCGGACCCCCAGATCATACAAAATCCATAGAAATCATCGGAACAAATTAAAACAGTGATTTACAAAGCAAAAAAAACCCAATTTCGGGTTCTAGACACTACAACCGCACGGCTATAGTGGCTATAGCTGCTCTAATCAGAGCTGCACGGCTATAGTTCCCAGATGAAGGCAGAATCTCAGGACAACTCCCACGGACGTTGTGAGCAGACGACGCATTTTCGATGGAACGCGAGACTCCCTTTTGGAAGAGGCGCCTCGATCTCGGGCGGGCCCTTCCCTCGCGTGGGGTTTTTATGAATGGAAAGTCGGTTTTGAAAAATAAATGGAATTAATGCATAAAAGAACAGAGACCTAAGTCTCGATGAACATTGTAGAGTCGCCACCCGGCTCAGCTCAACCGGGAAATTTATAATGCAGCTGAACCGGACGAACGGTCGGTACACTATCCAGAGATTTGGGTCCGGACAAGTCCCTTATTTCGTGTCTAATTAAAGTAAATAATGCCAATGTTCTCAAAATGGTATTTCAAATTCTAAAGTCAATTTTATTGAATATAAAAGGCAAACAGCGCGAATACAAATACATAATACAAAAATAAAGAAAAGAAATAAATATTAATTAGCCTACAACCAAATCGAATGGAAAAATAAAAACTCTCGCCTCACTTATACAATCGCCTAGAATACACGAGAATCTAAAAATAATTACAACCGCCTAAATACACGATTAATTCTATTAAAATAAAAATAAATAAAAGCTGCAAAACAAAGGTTAGCACAATTTATACGACACGCCACAAATAGGACTCAAACATGACAGAATGAGGAATTCAAGAATTGGAGGCATGCATTTAGGGGATAACCAGGTTGGCTCGGCTAGCCGGCCCGGTTAGACCTGGAAAACATTTTGAAACGTCCCTGTAATTTTGGTTTTATGAGAAATTCATTTTAAAAACGATTTTACTGGTTTACACGTATTTTTATATTTAAGGTGGGTCGATTTTCGGGAAAACTGGGTCTCCATCGTTGAATTGTTCTAAATGCAATTTTATTGAAAATTGAATATATGGTCGTGAATGCACACAACAAAATTCATTTTGATGATTTTTGGGGTTTTCTGAATTTTTATGGATTTTTATGAATTTTTTATGGCTTAAAGGTGAAATTCTGATTCTGGAACGAGGGTTACAGTCGTGCAACTGTAGGCAGCCCAGAATCAGGATTTCGCCAAAATTTTATTTGAATCAAAATGAAAGAAACACAACCTGGAAATCAAGAACACTCGTACGACTGTATATACAGTCGTACGACTGTTCATCAAATCCAAGAACAGTCGTGCGACTGTTCTTAATTTCCAGAAACAGAAGCGTGAAAACACAGCAAAAATGCACAAAAATACACTTCAGTCACCCAGAAAGCAAGAAAAAGTGAAAGGAAAAGGAGTGTCTACATTTTTAGAAGCTTATCCAAGTCGATTTGACCCCTGGCGTCACTCCAATCCATACGAATTTGCACTTTTTCCTTAAGTTTGGGGTTGAGAGCTTCGGTCCCAAGAATCTCCAAATGTCAAGGTTTCTGTTGATTTTAGTCCGGGATTTCGATTTGTTTGTGAATTTAAGTGATTAACCTAAGGGTTTCTAATAAATTTTAGCTTTAATCCTAGAGAATCCGAAAGAAATAGAAGAGAAAAAGAGAATTTTTGAGCTAAGTTTCCTTCCTCTTTTTCTTGTCTCTTTCCTTCTCTTCTCTCTATAAATTTTCACCAGAAATCCAAAAATTGGTCTCTCTCCCCTTCTTTTCTTCCTTTTATGTTCTCCTTTCTGATTGCTTCCTGTCCATCCCGGCGCATTAATTGCACCACCTCCTTTTTCTTCATTTTCTGCTACAGAGGTATGGGCTCCTGCAACTGCTCCGATATTACAGTCGTACGACTGTAATTTTTAAATTACAGTCATACGACTATAAGGACAGTCGTACGACTATTCTTTCTTTCTTTCTTTTCTTTTTTTTTTAAGTACAGAGAATTCCAGTGCTTACAACTGCCCCTCGCGTGATCAAATTCGACACCTAGCTCCAGGTTTACAACATCTGAGGTGATGAATTTGAGAGCGCGAATCAAAGAGTCGCGAACACTGGAATGAACACTCTGATGAGATAAGCCGATACCGGGTCAAGGTTACCCGAGGCGATGTTAGGGAGGAAATAAGCCGATACTGGGTCTAGGTTACCCGAGGTGAAGTTGATGCGGATAGGCCGATACCGGGTCTAGGTTACCCGAGGTAAATGAAGGGTGGATTGCGGATTGGCCGATACCGGGTCTAGGTTACCCGAGGCAAAGAAAGATGGATTACGGATTGGTCGATACCGGGTCTAGGTTACCCGAGGCAAAGAAAGATGGATTGCGGATTGGCTGATACTGGGTCTAGGTTACCCGAGGCGAAAGATGAGTGAAATAAGCCGATATCGAGTTTACATTACTCGAGGCGAAGCTGATGAAGAAATTGGCCGATACCGGGTCTAAGTTACCCGAGGCGAGCTTTGCTGGGGAAATAGATGAAGCTGATCTGGGCTGATACCAAGTTTACATTACTCGAGGCGGATCTGGGCCGATACCGAGTTCACATTACTCGAGGCGGATCTGCTGAGGAATTGAAGCTGGGGATGATGAATTCCTGCACTTAAGATAGCAAGTCTTCATTCCTTGATCGAGAGATTTTTAAACAAAAATTTTTGCCCCTTCGATTAAGAATGAAGACTAGCTGGGGATAAGTGATTGATGTATGTGATGTATGAGTGCATGATGATGTATATGTACATGTATGCATTTTCAGTTATTTGACGTTTCTGCCTTTCGCTGGAGAAAGATATGTAGTGCCCCTGGTTGATTTAGCTTTCTTTGAGGCTTTGCTTGGTGATTTTCAAAGGAGTGAGGTGACTGTTGGGGATGTATGATACTGCTAGGGAGATAATCGTAGTGCTCCTTACAGAGATTCCGCTGGGGCAAAGTGTGGCAACTCGATTGGGGAAATAATTATGGTGTTCTTT
Source organism: Euphorbia tirucalli (assembly GCA_039660915.1). Lineage (NCBI taxonomy): Eukaryota > Viridiplantae > Streptophyta > Magnoliopsida > Malpighiales > Euphorbiaceae > Euphorbia > Euphorbia tirucalli. Next base: position 66,227,834 of record CM077639.1, read on the forward strand.
ATGTAGATTCTGCTGGGGAATTGCATGATGACTCTATGGGGAGTCGATGTGATGACTTCTGTGGGGAATGTTGGGGACATTCTGCTTTTCCTGCTTCGTGAGGAAATTATGAGCTTGTAAGTGCTCTAATTTTTGCCTACGTTGCCCAATACGGGTTTTCAGCCCAGCAAGCCGCTCTAATTTTTGCCTGAGGCACCTTTTCGATTTTCGCCTCAACGAGCTGCTCTAATTTTTGCCTGAGGCGCCTTCTCGGTTTTCACCTCAGCGAGCTCTTCTTTTTTTTTTTTAAGATGATTGAGATGTCTCCATGACCATTTTATTGCTCTTTTGGGAAGATGAAATGAGTTTTAGAGGTCGACAAAAGATTTCAAATTGCATGTATTTAGTGCATTTTCACTTGTTAAATAATGCGATGATTTCAATCAGTTGAATGCAAAGTGCTTTTTTTAAATGTATGTTTATGCAAGACAACTTTGCTTGTGCATTTGTCATAACCATGCAAATATATTTAAACAAACACTTCACTTTATTGATGAAGTCAAAATGAGTACATTCGAAACGAGTTGGTTCTTAAATGGTACATATTCCACACTGAGCCAGAATCCATCACCAGTCGTCCTTTTCAGGTTTTCCGACTGATTATTTTCTCTCGTGTCTTAACTTTTTCTTAGACTGCTCTTTTCAAGTTTTCAGCCTAGCAGATTTTTTTTTTATACATGATAAAGCCTTAGCCTGTCCTGGTTGATAGGATTAGTGAACTCATTTCCGTCCATGTCCATGATGCTGATAGCACCTTTTTCACCACATAGGGCCTTTCCCAGTTGGGTCTGAACTTGCCCCTAACATCGACATTTAAAGGCCTTAGCTACTTTAGAACCAAGTCACCTGCTTTCAACTGTCACTTGGAATACTTCACATTCCGATTATAGGCTCTGGCCATTCTGCGCTGGTACATCTAAAGATTATCCAGTGCCCTCAGTCGCCTTTCATCTAGTGCTGCCAATTTTTCATATCTGGCTTGAACCCATTCAGTCTCTGGCAGCTGAGCCTCCAGGGCGACTCTAAGTGACTTAAGTTCTATTTCTACTGGCAATACTACTTCCATTCCATATACCAAGGCATAAGGAGTTTCTCCTGTCAGTGTTCTGACACTGGTTCTGTAACCCCAAAGAGCATAAGGCAGTTTATTGGCCTAATCTTTATAAGTGGTTACCATCTTTGATAAGATCTTCTTTATTGCCTTGTTAGCTGCTTCCACTGCACCATTAGCCTGTGGTCTGTATGGAGAAGACTTATGATGTTCAATACCATGTTCTGCAAGTAGCTCCACTGTTGCCCCTTGAAACTGTACTCCATTATCAGTTACTATGTGGTGAGGAATCCCATACCGGGTGAATATGTTCTTCTGGATGAACTTGACCATTTGCTTGGCTGTCACATTAGCGAAGGATTCTGCTTCGACCCATTTGGAGAAGTAATCAACTGCCACAACTATGAATCTATGTCCATTAGATGCAGCTGGATGAATTTCACCAATCATATCTATCCCCCATGCTGAAAACGGCCAAGGAGATGCTAGATTCTTAAGTTCAAGTGGTGGAAGATGACTGATATCTGTATATATCTGACATTCATGACATCTCTTCACTTTTCTTATACAATCTGCTTGTATCGTCATCCAGAAATACCCTTGTCTCATTATCTTCCTAGCCATGGCAAGCCCATTGATGTGTGGTCCGCAGGTTCCTGTATGTACCTGCTGCATCACTTCTTTTGCTTCTTGCTCTATTAGACACCTTAGAAGAACCCTGTGTGCAGTTCTTTTCTACAACTTATCTTCAAAAATTCTGAATTGACTAGCCAGCTTTCTTGGTGTCAACTTATCAGCAGCACTGGCCTCTTCTGGATACCTCCCTTCCTTAACATACCGGTAAATATCAAAGAACCATGGTTTCTCTTCAACTGTCAACTCCATTACCTCGTGCAATTCGAAGCAAGGATGTCTAGAAATGGCCATAACCAGTGGTTGCACTTGAGTTTCTTCTGGATTTTCCCACATAGAGGATAACGTTGTTAGAGCATCAGCCATCTTATTCTCATCCCTGGGGACATGTCTGAATTTACATTGGCTAAATAAATCTTTTCTGAAGTGTAGTAGCTCCAAGTAAGGCCGTAAGGCTTCTTCTTTCAGCTCCCACTCACCTTGAGCTTGCCTGATCACTAGAAGTGAATCACCGACAATTAAGACAGCATTTGCCCCTAAGGTTAACAGAGCTTCTATTCCAAATAAGCATGCTTCATATTCTGCCCCATTATTGGTTACAGGAAAGATCAGCCTCTTGGATAAAGGAATAATCTCACCATCTAGTGTTGCTATAAGTACCCCGATTCTAGCACCCTTTCTATTCACAGCACCATCGAAGCACATTACCCACCTTTTTACTTCAACCAGGGCCAACTGTTCATCTGGGAACTCTAAATTTTTTTATAATCCGATTCCAGCGGTTGATTTGCTAGAAACTCTGCCACGGCTCGCCCTTTAATGGTTTTCTTTGTGATGTACTCGATGTCGAACTCAGACAAGAGTAACAGCTACCTAGATAGCTTCCCAACCAATACTAGTGCTTCATAGAGATACTTCATTGGATCCACCTTAGCCACGGCTTGTATCTTGTAGGACTGGAAATAGCAGCACAGCTTTTTGGTCAACCAAATCATCGCCACACATGTCTTCTCCATCAGTGTGTATTTGGTTTCATATTCCAGCAATTTCTAGCTAAGGTAGTAGATAGGGTACTCTTTCCTGCCATCTTACTCTTGTGCCAGCATTGCCCCTATAGAGGATTCTTCAACTGCCAAGTACAAAATCAGAGGTTTCCCTGGAACTGGAGGACTCAATATTGGTGGCTTTACCAGGTAAGCCTTAATCATCTTGAATGCCAGTTGACACCTGTCATCCCACACGACCGGCTGATCTTTCCTCAATAGCTTGAAAATCGGCTCACAAGTGGAAGTCAACCGTGCTATGAAGCGGCTGACATACTGTAAGGAACCCAGGAATGATCTAACTTCCTTTTCTGTCTTTGGGGCTGGCATATTTTGGATGGCTTTGATTTTGTCTGGGTCCATTTCTATCCCCCTCTGGCTGACTACATGGCCCAATAGCTTCCCTGATGTGACCCCGAATATGCACTTCTTGGGGTTAAGTCGCAAGTTCTACTCTCCAATGCGTGTTAGAAATCTATCCAGGATAACAGGATGTTCCTCCCGGGTTGTTGATTTAATAAGCATATCATCGACATACACTTTGACTTCTTTATGGATCATATCGTGCAACAAAGTTGTGACAGCCCTCTGATAAGTGGCACCAGCATTCTTTAATCTGAAAGGCATCACTTTGTAGCAGAAAGTACCCCACTCTATGATGAACGATGTTTTCACCTTGTCGATCACACCCATCAGAATCTGGTTGTACCCTGAAAAGCCATCCATGAAAGAGAACATTACCGCTTTTGCTGCGTTATCAACCAGGACGTCAATATGGGGCAGTGGAAAGTTATCCTTTGGGCATGCCTTATTCAGGTCCCTATAGTCGACGCATACTCTGACCCTTCCATCCTTTTTAGGCACGGGGACAATGTTGGCTAGCCATTCTGTGCACTCCACCACTTTGAGAAACCTGGCGTCTATCTGCTTAGCCACTTCTTTTTTCACCAGCGTAGCCCATTCCGGTCTTAGTCTTCTCAACTTCTGCTTTACCAGTCTGAACTTAGGGTTTGTCGAGATTTTATGCACTGCTATCTCTGTGTCCACACCTGGCATATCTTCTGCGAAAGCGTTAACATGTTTTTGGAGTATTCTTATTAATTCTTTCTCTTTCTCGGATTTAAGCTCGTGTGAAATGAATACCATTTTAGGGTTTTCATCTATACTTATGTTGATTTCATGCAATGCAGTGTCATGTATGCTAAATATGCTTGATGGTGATTTAAATGCATGCAAAGAATTATCAGGATAAACATCACACAAGTAAGCAAACTGGGATTTCATTGCATTGAACTTATCATAAAGTACATCAGTTACATTGAAAATGGAAAAAATAGATACAACAAAATCATCTTCATCCTCCACAGGTGGAGGGCCTTGTTCCTCTTCAGCTTCCATCTTCCCTTTCAGAGCATCATCCGGGACTGCAGCTTTCTCTAATTCTTTTCCGGTCACTTGCATCTTAGCTTTTTCCATAATCTTGGCAATTTCAGTGACCACAGAGTCTAAGTTCACTCTGGCCATCAGTTCTTCATCAAACCCTTCCTTGGATTTTCCAAACACCTTACCTAAAGCAGCAGTTAAAGCACCCGAGATCACTTCTATAGTTTCAACACAGGCCTTCTTTTCACTTTCTTCTTCGGCCACCTTTACTGCTGTGAGCGGACGACACATTTTCGACGGGACGCGGGACTCCCTTTCGGAAGGGGAGCCTCGATTTCGAGCGGGGCCCCTCCTCGCGTGGGGTTTTTGGATTAGAAATTCATTTTTGGAAAATCGGATTGTTTCGTAAAAGAATCGAGACCTAAATCTCGATAAAAAGTATAGGAATTGCCACCTGGCTCAGCTCAACCGGGAAATTACAGTGTAGCTGAACCAAAGCAGGGACTGCCACACTCTTCAGAGATCTAGGTTCGGACAAGTCCCTTATTTCATGTCTAATCAAAATAAAACGGCCAATGTTCTAATTATGACACTTTAAATTGCTAAAATAAATTTTATTGAATTAATACATGCGGCACGCATACATATGCAATAATACAAGAAATAAAAGTAAAGAAATAAATATTTAAGAGGTTACAACCCGATCGAATGAAAAATAAAACTCTCAGCCTCACAATACAAACGCCTAAAATACACGAGAATCTAGGAAAAGTTACAATCGCCTAAAATACACGAGTTGATCTATTAAATACATAAAAAATAAAAATAAAGAAATTAAAGCTGCAAAACAAATGGTTAGCACAAATATATAGCACACCGCACATAGGACTCAAGTTGGACAGAATCGGGAATTTTAGAGTTCGGGGGCATGCATTTGGGGGTAACCAGGTCGGCCCGGTCTACCGGCTCGGTTGGACCTGGAAAACTATTTTGAAACGTCCCTGTATTTTTGGTTTTGTGAGAAAATCGTTTTTGAAAACATTTATCTGGTTTATTTTAATTTAGCATACGAGGTGGGTCGGTTTTTGGGAGAATCGGGTCTCCGTTGTGGCTTTGTTCTGAATGCAAAAACACCGAAAAATAAATCTAGGGTCGTGAATGCACACTCCAAAATTCATTTTTGATGATTTTTTATTTTTAAAGATTTTCTAATTTTTCTGATTTTTCTGAATTTTCTGATTTTTATGAAATTTTTTGGATTTTATAAATTTTTTTTTTATTTTTAGGGATTTCTGCTTCTAGCCGAGAACTACAGTCGTGCGACTGTAGTCCTACCTTAAGCAGAAATCGCCAAAAAGCTTAAAATGAAGGACTAAAACCGGGAAAAATTATCAACAGTGGTACGACTATAGTTCAAATGGCACGACTGTACCCTGTTCTTTGTGACAAGAACAGTCGTACGACTGTTCTTAATTTTCCAGAAACAGAAGTGCAAAAAGTTGAATAAAATGCACAAAATCAACCAAAACACCCAGAACGCACGAAAATGAGAAGGATTGAGGGGTGTTTACCTCTTTGGCGCCGATCCATCGTTGGTATGACCCCTGGCAACGCACCAATCCACGTGAATTCGCTCCTTTTCCTTGTGTGTTGAGGTTGCAAGAGAGGTCTAAAAATCCTCCAAAAAGCTACGGTTTTGATCTTGTTTAGGTCCAGAAACGATTTAGATTTCAAGTTAAATGTTTGTCCTATGATGTCTAATTCTTTTTAATCATTAATATTCTGGAATTAAGAAGAACAAGATTGAAGAAAGTGAGGTTTTGGTTTAAGTTTTTTTTTTTTTTTTCTCTTCTCTCTTCTTTCTTTTTCTTTCCCTTTCTCTCTTTAAATGTTGCTTCATATTAGAAATTATGTCAAAAGTCCCTCCCTCTTCTGATTTCTTTTTATCTCTTCTGATTTCCAACGGTCTTCTTTTTTTTTTGTCTTTTTTTTTAAATAAAAGTGAAAATTTCTTGTTCACAGGCTGCCCCTCGTGTAGCTAAAGTCCGATTTTCGAAACGAATTTAGGTACACGACAAAGAACACGAATTTCGCAGTGATATGTAGGTGTGTGGTTCGTGTGTGAACCCCAAGTGACTTTAATAGTCAGGTGGTCCATATGCCTTTTGCACGAGGATGACATCGGGAAAAGATAACTTTTGGAGTCGGGCAGTTCCTTACGATGATCTTCACGTAAGGATGATGCCAAGATAAAATGACTTTTGGAGTCAAATGGTCGTGTATGACCTGCCATACAGAGCCAAAGTGCATGCAATGTGTGTTTGGTGAACGTATTTATTCCTTGATCGATAATTTTGAAACAAAAATTTTTGCCCCTTCGATCAAGATGGGTAGACGCGTTTTTGGTTACCTTTTATACTCATGTAGGACTGAAATTGTGGAGTGTGTGACAGCCGTGTGCGATTGGCGCACTCAACGGACTGACACGGAATTCTGGTTTCGTTTTAAAGTCGCGGTGGACTGAGATTGGTTGAAGGGTGTGACAGCCGTGTGCGACTGGACGCACTCAACAGGTTGAGATTGAGGTCTAGTTCCCTTTTAAAGTCGTGGCAGACTAGACTTGTGAAGTGTGTGATAGTCACGTGCAACTTGGTGCATAGGACTAAATTGAATTTTGGGTTCCCTTTTAAAGTCGTGGTGGACTGGGATTTAGTGAGAATGTGTAACAATCGTGTGCGACAGGGCGCACTCAACAGCCTGAGATTGAGTTTTGGTTCCCTTTTAAAGTCGTGGTGGACTATGGTTTTTGTGAAAATGTGATGATCCGGTGTTACTTGGCACACGGGATGCGTCAAAATGCAATTTTGAGAAATTGTACTCACAATGAATTTTTCGCGATTTTTCTCGGGTTACGTGCCCCTTGGATGAGCCGGACTGTCGCAAGAAAAATTAATCCCTGATGGGTTGGCCCTGCAAAATTACTAAAATATCTTCCCGTGGGGAATAATTAAGCATTTGGTGATAAAAATAGGATTTTGAAAATAAAGGAAATTAAAGAAAAATTTTCCTCTTTTTTTCCACTACAGTCGTACGAGTGTATTCAAATTTTGACTACAGTCGTACGATTGTAGACGAAGTACAGTCGTATGACTGTACTTCATGGGCAGAAGGAAATAAAGGGGCGGTTTCCGCCCCTTCCTTTCCCACTCTTCCATTTTCCGAAAGTTCCAGCCCCCTCTCTCTCTCAAAACCGACTCCTAACCCCAAAAACTTGTGAAAGTGTTGAAGAAATTAGGAAAGAAAGTGAGAAAGCTCTCGAGTAACCTGATTCAGAGGCCTAACAATGCAAATGACATTCCTTTTGTGAGTGTTCCGAACGGATACGGTCACCCGCTGTACATGGAGCATTTGGGATTAGACTCGGGACGGAGATCCCAATTTTGCTGGAAATGGACTTCCATCTGTCTGTCACTTAGGTTGGTACCCGAATCCGAACCTTTATTTTGAGTTTTTGAATATTTTTCCCTTTGAATGTTTGAATCTGATTTGGCATGATTTACTGCTTTCTGGGTTGATTAATTGAGTAGAATGCATGCTAGGAGTCCCCTGTAGTTAATAGGAACAAGAAACTAGGGAAAACGAGTTAGAAATCATGAAAATTGCATGAAAATCGAAATCTGCCTTCAGGGATATGAACAGTCGTGCGACTGTTCATGCAAACGATGAATAGTCGTACGACTGTAAGGTGTACAGTCGTGCGACTGTAGTTACGCTCGTGCGAAGCATGCTACAGTCATACGACTGTAGCTAAAAGACTTAAATTTTTACTTTTTAATTAATTTTGATTATGCCATTGTTATGCAAAAATGAATTGAATACGTATGCATTATACTTCCTCAATAAGTAGGAGCATAGGATTTCCGGTAGCGGAAATCTTTCCTTGCCAAGGGTTTGGTGGGACCGCATTCCCTAGTTTGTGAGGGCTCAGGTTAGGATTCTGGGTCTGGAGACCTTTATTTTGTCACTACCAATGAGCACGCCGCACACTACGCATGCCGTGCTAACAGCTTTATGTGAGAGGTGGGTCTGCACTACCCACACATTTCATCTGCCTATCTGGAAGTTCACCATCACTCCCTCCGACTTCGCGGCTATCACCGGGTTTGGATTCGGTGGGACCCTGATTGCGTTCAACTGTTATCTGACCCGTCAGCAGCTGGTGGAGGACTATATTGAGAGGCTGATTGGCTGCACCCCTGAAAAGGGGAAGATCCTGTGCTCGCGAGTGGAGGCTTTCTGGTCTGCTCGCCCTGATTTATCCGAGGATGATGTAGAGAGGTGTACTCGGGCTTATGTGCTAGTCCTACTGTAGTGCACCTTGTTCCCCACGGGACAGAGTACTTGTAATATGACTCTGCTCCCCACTCTGGCAGACCTGACTGTTTTTCCCACACTGGACTGGGCTCGAGCTGCACTAGGGCAGTTATTCTATGGATTGGATTTGTGTGCTCGGGGGAGGCAGTAGGAGATCCTCGGCTTTTGGTATTATCTCTTCCTCCGATCTTTTTTTTTTTTTAATTATTGATATTTTTATTAATAACAGATTTGGGTGTTCGAGCACCGCATTCTCTGCCGCCGGAGTTGCGAGACGTCTAGGACGATGCTCAGCCGACCATCCTACGTTGCTGGACGCAGGGGTGGTAGGGTATTGGCCAGGACTTAGAGGAGGGCAGGCAGAGCTTGCTTGATGCTTCCTGGCAGAGGGTAAGTAAACAAAACTTATTAGTAGAAAAATTTAATTAACTTTTACTTACTTATGTTGAATTTCTTTTGTTGTATTTTTGCAGATTCAGCACCATGTATGGCGTGGTCAGGGCGCCATCTCTCTATTAATACAGACATCCGCGCGGCTTGACTTCCGCCGGTTTGTTCTAGAGTGCCTGATGTCGCAAGAGTGGTATCTAGGCGAGCGCCTCAATCTTTCTAACCATGTAAACGGCCCAGCTGGTCAACCTGTACCTCCACCGCTTCCGTTCGTACTGTTCTGGCCTCACCTCACTGATCCTGCTGTAGACCGCGACATATTCGGAGAGGGTTACAGCGTTGGACCTGTCGACGGGGACTATATGACCTATATCCAGTAGTGTCTATTGCCAGTTGTGGGTGATGCACCGGCGGCTCCTCCCACTCGTCGGGTATTTACTCTTTTTTTTAATGTCCTTCTGTTTACAGGTTAAGAGGCGCAGGGGATCCAGTTCTGCTCAGCCGAGCAGGCCGGCCGGTGAGAGTGCTGAGACGGCCACGATTGGTGGGCATGCCCCGGTTCAGGATAGGGGACACCCTGTCCATGCTGGTAGGGCCGCAGCCTCAACTTCCCAGGCTGCTGGTGTAGTGGAGGGTCACCTGATGACCGAGCTTAGGACCGGCTTCAACATGATGGGGCTGGATGGCAGCTATACATACAGGTCATGGTCAGTTTCACGCGAGCAGCCAATTAGATTCATTCCAGAGGACACCACTCATGTAAGTTTAAGCTTCTCTTTTTTTTTTTTTTTTTGACTTTCTGGTATGTTTTAGGTTCCCCGGGCCGAGGTGGAGGATATAGCTTACCAATACATAGGCATGGGGGACTTCATAGTCCAGGAGAATGCCACTTGGGCGGTGAGCATTCTGCATTTCTTGCATTATCTTTATAATTTATGCAATGCATGAGTGTGTATGTATGTATGTATGCATGTTAATTTATGTTATTGTTTGCAGTCTCGAGTCCAGATATTCTAGGACCAGGCCAGACAGGCTGCTGTTTTTTAGGCTCGGGCCTTGGCTTCGGCCCAGGAGGCGGATCGGATGAGAGCTGATGTAGCCAGGCTGCAGGCTAAGCTGACCCGAGTACGGGAGGACTTTGACTCCTATAGGGCTACGCATCAGAGTGAGTCTGAGGAGGAGGCAGAGGGAGAGGGATAAGATGAGAGCTAGATAGAGTGCTCAGTTTTTCACACATTTTTTGTTTTGTATTTGGATTTTCTGCACATATTATGAACTGCATATTTCATATTATAGGATTTTATTTTATTAATCTTTAAGAATTCACCCTTTCTTCTTTTCTTCAATTCTTGCTTCCTTTTATCCAGGCTTTTGCAATTTTCTAGAATCGTTACAAGACTCCGATTGGCTCAAATTGAAGCCTTTTAGGTTGTGGAATATCAAGGCCTATTACAAACAACCCTGGAACATTAACTTATTAAATGCCTGTAGTTGTTTCTGGGATCCAGTGGACAATGTTTTCCGTTTCTCGTGCCAAGAGCTCTGCCCCTTGTATGAAGAATTTAGTGCCATCCTGAATATCCCATGTCACAAAGGGGTAGACATTGCCGTTCCCGAGTTCACCTTCGGCAACGTTTCTTCATTGGTAAGCTTGTTTGGGCTTCCCAATCCTGAGGTGCAAGCTCTACTTTCCATTGGGTCTCCTTCTCTCGGATTGAGCTCGGATTCTATACTGGAGTGGTGCATCAATGCCCCGAGGGACCACATGAGCTCGGCTTGTATGGTTAGACTATTACTGGTGAGCCGGTATTTCTATGGTCCTAGTGATGGGGTTGTCTCCTTCAGAGCTGTCTCCCTTATCCCTCAGATGGCTGCGGGAGCGTCGCCAGCTCCTTCTGCACTTGCTGAGACACTGATCAATTTGCATACATCCAAAACAAGCAGTGTCCTCCACATCGGCCCTCATCTTATACTACTCCAGGTAAATCTCCTTATTGGCTTGTGTGCATTCCAGGGACCAAACGAGCTTCTAACCTTTGCTTCGTAGCATACTGCAGATTTGGTTGTTAGAGAAGCTGTCAATTCTTAAGATCCCGAGAGGGAATTTTAAGAAATACCATCGGGCCAACTTCAGGGAAAGAGGCTTCTCCATTGACTCCTACATTGACATGTCTACTGATGAGTGGGGTACTTGGTTATCTCGCTTAACTGACGACCAGATTAGGTGGGTGCGCCCCTGGTGGAAGATTACCCACGTGATTGTGGGTATGTAGGCATATGGTGTGCAGTTGTTGGGATTGACCAGGGTGACATTCTATTCTCCGAGTCGCCTTTCCCGATAGTACAGCCATCTACAGAACATCCCCCAGCGCTCTTGTGTCACTACTTGTGAGGAGTACACTGCTTCTTGGCTAGATCACATCAGACTTCACTGGGCTAGGGATACCCGCCGTGTGGCATTGAGCTATGCTTCTCTTGCTCCCACAGAGACAGATGATTGGTACAAGTAGTGGTTGACTGAGATCCAGGACCTACCAACCCACGAGGTGCGTGAGCGTGTGACTTTCCACCAATGTTATCATAATCGTACCGGACATCAAACCGGTGAAGCTACTGGTACGTGGTACAACCGGTTCAACCGGATAATACCGGTGGTTGTACCGAATTATTATTTTTTTAAAAAAAATATTATTTAAAAAATAAATAAGCTTATAAATTCATCAAACACAAGTTTCAAATATTTAATACTCAAAACAATTTCATGAAATATCCTAAAACTTCATCAATTTTAAATTTTAATGATAATTGATTTAAATTTTAAAATTTGAAAAATTTTGGTTTGAAACCAAACCGAACCAGAACCAAACAAAACTAATTCAGTTTGGTTCAAGTCAAACCGAATGTATATTGGTTTGATTTTGGTTTTTATAATTTTATATGTTTATTTTTTGGTTCGGTTTAAAACTTCATCAAGTTTAAATTTTAATGATAATTGATTTAAATTTTAAAATTTGAAAAATTTTGGTTTGAAACCAAACCGAACCAGAACCAAACAAAACTAGTTCAGTTTGGTTCAAGTCAAACCGAATGTATATTGGTTTGATTTTGGTTTTTATAATTTTATATGTTTATTTTTTGATTCGGTTCGGTTCGGTTCGAACGGAACCAAACCGTCGAACCGAACCGAATCAAAACCAAAGATAGAAAATGGTCAAAACCGGTTTTTGACCGATTCGTCGGTTTACTGGTTTTTAACCGGTCTAACCGGTCATCTCTGGTTTTTATAAAACCGTTCATTTTAATCAAACCGATCGGACCCATGGCCGGTTCGCGGTAAAACCGGTCCAACCGACCGGTCCGGTCCGGTTTTCACAACATTGCTTTCCACTGGTTGGCTTCTTCTGAGGCTGCGAGATCGCTTCCTATCAAGAAAAGAAGGACATGAAAGAAACATGATTTTCGTTATTATGCATGTATTGACTATCATTATTGTTTTATATATATATATATATATATATATATATATATATATATATATATATATATATATATATATCTTTTTTTTTGCCTTAATTTTTGCTTAAATTGCCCTTGTGGGTTTTCGACTTAATAGGCTTTTTTTTTTTGAATGAATGACTCAATGATGTTCACAATTCACATAATTAGGCGCATGAACGACTTTGTTTATCTGGATGTTTCGACAAATGAATCATGTAACATACTCCAAACATTCATGTAATATGTTGAGCAAAACGCACTTCATTAATGAAATTTAATTATCGTATCAATTAAAAATGCCAAAATTAGTACATATCTCGAACGAACTCATTCTTGTTATCTACCATCCTATACAGGTTTTCTGGTCGATAAGCTAACTCTCGTTGCCTTTATTTTTGCTTAAGCCGCCCTTGTGGGTTTTCGACTTAACAGGTTTTTTTTTTTTTTTTACACATGGTAGCGTTTGAGGTGATCTTAATTAATCGGGTTGGTGAACTCGTTGCCGTCCATGTCCATAATCTTCACTGCACCTTTGGAGAGTACTTTCTTAACCACATACGGCCCTTCCTAGTTGGGTTTGAATTTGCCCCTCGCATCCGTGTTAGTTGGCCTCATCTGTTTCAACACTAGATCTCCCGTTTTCAGAGGCTGTTTCTAATGACGAACCCGTCGATTATAGGCCCTAGCCATCCTTTGGTGATACATCTGTAGATGATCTAGAGCCTTGAGGCGCTTTTCGTCGACCATAGCCAGTTGTTCAAACCTCACCTTGACCCATTCTGTTTCAGGCAATTGGGCTTCTAAGACCGTCCTTAGTGACTTCAATTCCACTTCAATAGGAAGGACTGCTTCCATCCCATAAACCAGCGAATACGGTGTCTCTCCAGTTGGCATTCTAACACTGGTTCGGTATCCCCATAGAGCATAAGGTAATCCATCTGCCCAATCCCTGTAGGTTGAAGTGGTCTTGGATAAGATCTTCTTAATGGCCTATAAGGTGAAGACTTAAGATGCTTTACATTGTATTCTTCGAATAATTTAGCTGTGGCCCCTTGAAACTGCACTCCGTTATCAGTCACCACGTGATGTGGTATACCGTATCTCGCGAAGATGTGATTCTTTATAAACTTAGCCATGTTCTTAGCCCTGACTGTGACATAAGACTCGGCTTCAACCCACTTGGAAAAATAATCCACCGCCACTACTATGAATCTGTGACCATTTGACGCCGGAAGCCGAATTTCACCAATTATGTCTATACCCCACACTGAAAATGGCCAAGGAGTCATGAGATTCTGTAACTCCATAGGTGGAAGATAGCTGATATCCCCGTAAATCTGGCACTCGTGGCACTTTTTCACTTCTTCGGTGCAATCTGTTTGCATAGTAAGCCAGAAGTACCCTTGCCTCATGATTTTCTTCACCAGAGCTAAACCATTCATATGCGGACCGCAGATCCCCGAATGCATTTCTTGCATGACCCTCTTGGCTTCTGCTTCCGTTAGACACTTCAACAACAATCCATTAGCGGTCTTTCTGAAAAGTTGTCCATCAAACCATCTGAACTGAGCTGCCAATCTCCTTAGTGTGGCCTTATCTGATGCATCTGCTTCTTCGGGATATCGGCCATTTTGTAGAAAATCAGCTATATCCTGGTACCAGGGCTTATCATCTGCTACTAATGTCAGGACATCACTAGAATGATGAAATGGTGTTCTAGCGGTCTCCAGGACTAAGGGCTGCATTGGTGCCTTCTGAGGCCCTTCCCACATGGATGACAAGGTTGCTAACGAATCAACCATCTGATTATCATCTCTAGCCACATGTTTGAATTCAATATGCCCGAATACTTTCACCATTTCCTACAAAGTCTCCAAGTATGGGCGAAGTGATTCTTCTTTGATTTCCCATTCCCCAGTGGCTTGACGGATCACCAACAGTGAATCTTCAACAATGGTCACATCATTTGCCCCTAGAGTGATGAGAGCATCAATGCCAAATAAGCAGGCTTCATATTCTGCGCCGTTGTTAGTTACCAAGAATTCTAGCTGCTTTGACAAAGGAATTATCTCCCCCTCAGGAGTTACAATAATTACTCCGAGACCTGCTCCTCTCTTGTTTATGGCTCCGTCAAAATGGATGATCCATTTTCTGACCTTTACTTCCACCATGGCCAACTGTTCATCCGAAAACTCCAGGTTCTCCACATAATCAGATTCAAGCGGTTGATTGGCTAGGAACTCAGCCACTGCTCTTCCTTTGATCACCTTCTTCGTCACATACTTAATGTCGAATTCTGATAGCAAAAGCAACCATCGGGACAGTTTTCCTATTAAAGACGGGGCAGAGAAGAGGTATTTCATCGGATCAACCTTCGCCACAGCTTGTATTTTATAGGATTGGAAATAGTGTCTCAGTTTCTTCGTCAGCCAAACCATAGCAGTACAAGTCTTTTCCACCACGGTGTACCGAGTCTCATAATCTAGCAGCTTCTTACTGAGGTAGTAAATAGTGTGCTCCCTCTTATCTTCTTGTTCTTGAACCAACATTGCCCCTATGGAGGTCTCTTCAATGGCTAAGTACAGAATCAAGGGCTTTCCCAGAGTTGGAGGCTTCAGCACTGGTGGATTGATCAAGTATTCTTTGATCCTATCGAATGCAAGCTGACACTGGTCATTCCATACGACAGGCTGTTCTTTCTGAAGAAGCTTGAAAATGGGCTCACAGACAGTGGTCAATTTGGCAATGAATCTGCTGACATATTAAAGCGACCCCAGGAAGGATCTGACTTCCTTTTCTGTTTTCGGCGCCGGCATATCTCGAATAGCTTTAATCTTGTCCGGGTCCATCTCAATGCCTTACTGACTGACAATGTGCCCCAATAGTTTGCCCGATGTAACTCCAAATACACATTTCTTCGGATTGAGCCACAAGTTATACTTTTCAATCCTAGTCATGAATCTATCCAGGATAGCAGGGTGCTCTTCCCGGGTCATGGATTTCACCAGCATATCATTAACATATACCTCGACCTCTTTGTGGATCATGTCATGTAGCAATGTCGTAACCACCCTCTGATAAGTTGCCCCAGCATTCTTCAACCAGAAAGGCATTACCCTGTAGCAGTACACCCCCCACTCGATGATGAAGGCCGTCTTGACTTTATCAATGACATTCATTAAGATCTGATTATACCCAGAGAAGCCATCCATAAACGAGTACATAACTGCCCTTGCTGCACTGTCGATCAGGACATCAATGTGAGGGAGTGGGAAATCATCCTTTGGGGAGGTCTTATTCAAATCCCGATAATCCACGCAAACTCTGACTCTTCCATCTTTCTTGGCAACTGGGACTATATTGGCTAACCATTCTGGGTATTCTACCACCTCTAGGAAGTTGGCGTTAATCTGCTTTGCTACCTCTTCCTTGACTTTCTTGGCCCATTCTGGACGTAGACGCCTGAGCTTCTGCTTTACTGCACTGAACTTGGGATCTATTGGGATTCTGTGTTCTGCTATCCCTCTATCAACCCCTGGCATATCGTCGTAAGACCAGGCAAACGCTCCCACATGTTTTTTGAGTATTTTTTTATTAATTCTCTCTCTTCTTCAGGAGTGAGTTCGTTAGAGATAGATACCATTTTAGGATTTTCAATTGTACCCAAATTAATTTCATGTAATGCAGTATCGTGAATGCTGAACACATTGAATGAATGATTGAATGTATGCACAGAGCCATTAGGAAAAATAGATACCATTTTAGGATTTTCAATTGTACCCAAATTAATTTCATGTAATGCAGTATCATGAATGCTGAACACATTGAATGAATGATTGCATGTATGCACAGAGCCATTAGGAAAAACATCACACAAATAAGCAAAGTCATATTTCATTTCATTCATCGCCTTAGAGGCGGAATTGTTCACATAAAATACATAAGATAAGTTTACAAAGAAATCATTTTCCTCTTCCATATATGGAGGGTCTTCAGCAGCAAGGTCTTCTGGATCAGCAGGTCCTTCCTCGAACAAGTGACTCAGGTCAACCTCGAGGGTCTCTTTCTATGCCTCTGATAGAACATCTTCTTCTTCCTTTGCTTTACCCTTAGCCATCATCTTGGTGAGCTCAACAACAGCCTTTTCTACCAACTTTGCCTGTCCCGAAACAGCTTCCTTTCTCACGGGACTCTCTTTTGATCCTTTCTTCAGCAAAGCAGAAAATGCCTTAGTAATGGCATTTACCAGGGGATCTGCATCTTCTTTTGATTGCTCCTCCGGAATGATGGGGGCCACTACTTCAACTCGGGTTGTTGGAGGAGTATTGATCTCTTTCACAGCTTCAAGCTTAAGCATTTCTTCCACCAAACCGACCCCATACTTCGAGAAGTCGACGACATAAGCAAAGATCTCAAACCCGGGGACTGCTTCCCCATCAATCATCATTGGCTCCGGCTTACCATCATATGACCCACCACTTGCTCGAACAAAAGTTTCCAAGAGATGGACTTTCTTTGTCTCAGGGATCTCCTTCTTTTCAACACCTTTGTAACCAAGACCTCCCCGGTGTGACTGGCCCATACTGATATCAAATTTTGTGACCCCTTACCGGTGGAATCCAAGCCCCTTTCCTGGGATGAAATTCTGCCTTTGAAAGTACTTATGGATCAATGGAGAAAACACCCGGTCTTTCTCCTTTTGCTCTGAGACAACTGCCACCTGAAAGCCAGTCAGGGGTTGTTCAAATGAGTTCAATGTAGCTACCACAGATGATTCGTCAGCTTTGAGGGTCACCATCTTCTCTCCTACTGGGATTTTCACCTTCTGATGTAGGGTCGAAGGTACACCTCCTAGGGCATGGAACCAAGGTCTTCCTAAAAGTAAAGAAAATGTCACCGGAATATCGATGACAGTGAATAGCACATTTGATCTAACTTCTCCAATTACCACTTCTGCCTCAAAAGTACCAATCACAGTGCGCTTTGAATCGTCATAGGCCCGGATTACTGTGTTGGATTGGGAGAGTGCTTCTTCAGACATGTGAAGACTGGGAAGTACTTTCAAGGGACAGATATTCAGTGCTGACCCATCATCAACCATTACACAAGGCAAAGTTCTGTCCATCATTTCAACTTTCAAGTACAAGGCCCGGTTGTGATTAGTTCCTTCCAGTGGTAGGTCATCATCAGTGAAAGAGATTCCCTTGGGACGATTAGGTCGCTGACTCTTGGTACTCCCAATTACCATGCACACCTCCTCAAGAGACATCAACAAATTAGCATCCATTTCCATAAGCTTCTTCACCACCGCAGCCTAGTGGCTTTGGGACTCTATAAGTAGATGCCACACAGATGCACGTGCAGGCATCTTTTTAAGCTGTTCTACCATCAAGTCTTCTTTTTCATCCACCTTGACCGGCAAGTAATCTTGGACCGGGCCTTCGGCTCTTTTTCTTGGCTCCCCTAACCGTTGCGGCTCGGGTTGATACACCCTTCCACTCCTCGTGACATTGTTCACAGGAGCATCCTCCTTTCTTATGTACATCCCGTCCTTGGTGCAAACGGGATAAACAGGTGTTGTCTGGCTCATAAGCTTGGGTCTACTCATTAGTTCGAACTCATCCGCATCGTCATCCAACTCCACATCGTCTAAATTCACGGGCTTATTCTCCTTCACATGTGGTTCAGCATCCTTGCCCAATACCACTTGTATTACAGGGTTCGCCTTTGCAATCTGAGCAAGGACAAAGTTAGGAGACAACCCCGACTGTACCATGTTCACTCTCCTTTCAAACTAAGGCAATGGATTGCTCTGAACATTAGGTTTTCGGCAAGGCTCTTCTATCTTCTTTTCATCAATCAGCTACTGAATTGCCTTCTTCAATGCATGGCACTCATTAGTTCGATGCCCCTTGGTTACATGATAAGAGCAAAAATTGTTCTTGTCCGCCTCAGCCGAAGGAGTGTACGGTTTCAGGCTTTAAAGAAAACCCAAATTTCTACACTTCAGAAAGATCCGCCCAAGAGAATCCTCCTAAGGAGAAATCCCTTTTCTAGCTATTTGTTGATTTGCCCCTTGTGCCACTGCCGCTACTTTTACTTGCTTGACGGGGGCAGATGGCTGACTCGGTTTGGCGCTTGTCGACGAGGAGGCTGCAGGATTGCTATTGCTCTTATACCCTGAGGAATATGTCCGGCTTCGGTATCCTCCCCCAGAACTGTTATGGGCCGGATCGATCTCGTACTTCTCCACTTTACGGGCCAACTCGTGCACTTCCACCAAGGATTGAAACTTGTGATATTTCATCAGATTCCGATAGACCTCTAAGCTCCCATCAATCAACTTTACAATCAGCTCGTCCTCTAACGGCTTCTGATGGAAGAGGATCATCTTGTCCATCCACCTTTGATAGTACTCCGAGAAGGTCTCATTCGGTTTCTGTCTCACCGCCTCTAAGTCTTGTAGCTTGACCTCTAGCTGTGTATTGAAACTGAAATACTTTATGAAAGCATCAGACAGCGCATCCCAATCACCTTGCACACTCTCGGGCTGTTTGTTGTACCAAGTGATGGCTCCTCCTTCCAGAGTAGTAGGGAACAGTCCCACCAATTGATTCATTGTAAGCCCCGCCATAGTAATGATCCGCACATATTGGTTCGAATGAGTCGTAGGGGGGCTTTTCTCAACATAAAGTGCAATTCTAGGCATCTGGAAGCCTATAGGTAACATCTCAACCCCTACGGCTATGAGCATGGATGGATCAATGCGCTTAGAAGATTGGATCTTGGAGTTTGCGTGCAGTTCTACTATAGTTTCCTCCATTTCCTTCATTTTCCTTTTTAAAGCAAACTCCACGGGTTATTCAGTGTTATCCCTTCGGCCTTCTTCTACATCTGATTGCCCATCATTCAGTCTTCCCCCACTACTCTCCTCTCGGGCAGCCCTTTCTGGTCGCTGATTGGACGACTCATTCAATGCACTCTGAACTTGACTCTTGATAAGGTTCTTGAATTCATCAGAGTTCATGAATTCCCGGCAGTAGTGGCCATCATGGCGGCTGCAGCTTCTGGTGTGAGTGCCATGTCTTGAAAGCTTTGCTGTAACTGTTCAAACTCTGGTAAAAACTCATCACTCAATTCAGATGCTGTTTCAACCTCTCTGAACTGAACGGACCCCTCAGACTCACTGGACGATGAATCATTGTGCTCTAATCTCATGAGTCTGCGTCCCGATCTGAGCCAAACTACAAAACATTTTGAACAAGAGTTAGTAAAGGATGACCACCCAAAAAGTTATGAACTCTAAGGGATATACATGTATGCATGGCGTGTTAGATGAATGATATGTGGATGTCGTATGAAATGAACTCGTAACACGAACCTTGAACAACTGATCCTTCGGGTGGTGACGTATGCATGAATTCCTATTTATGTATGTTATGAATTGCAATTTGAGTAGTTGATGCATGGATGAAGCCCTTAGCGCTCAGGGAGCACCTCGGGTTTTGTGACATGATATAAATGTTCTTAGCGAACGGACAGAGTTTCGGCACTCGGGGAGTGCCTCGGATTTTCGTGATGTGAGATCGACATGCGCATGGCACATGGTCGGGATTTTGGTGTCCGGGGGATGCCTTGGATTTTTTATGATATGAGATGAACTCGTGCTTGATGTACGAGCGGAATTTCAATACTCAGGGAGTATCTTGATTTCCATATCGATGTGAAATGAATGCGTTCTTTGGTGAACAGGAAGAGTTCTGGTGCTCCAGAAGCACCTTGAGTTTTTGTAATGCGAAGTGAAATGAACGTGCGCGTGGCACACGATGGGAATTTCGGCACTCGGGGAGTACCTAAATGATTTGATGTATGAAATTTTTTGGTGTTCGGGAAGCACTTAGATGGATTGATTTTTTTCGGCTCTCGTGGATCACCTAAATGATTAAATGAAATGAAATGAATTTTTTTTTCGGCATTCATAGAGCACCTAAATGTTTAAATGAAATGTGATGAATTTTTTCGGTGCTCGTGGAGCACCTAAATGATTTAATGGAATGAAATGAATTTTTTCGGCACTCGTGAAGCACCTAGATGATTTGATGAAATGAATTTTTTTCCGGCGCTCGTGGAGCACCTAAATGATTTAATGAAATGAAGTGAATTTTTTCGGCACTCGTGGAGCACCTAGGTGATTTAATGAAATGAATTTTTTCCGGCGCTCGTGGAGCACCTAAATGATTTCCTACTTGGTAGGCGGTGTAATTGTGTGACCCTTTTGAGGTTGTTCAAGGTCCGTATGAATGTTTTATGCATGACACGTGCTCCACATGGCTACAAGACAAATTGGTTAATGCTTATGACATTCAAATGATGTATGTGAATTAATGTTTTTTCACACAATGAAAAGATGCATGGCTGCAAAAAAAAATGTGGTTAGCGTAAATGTCACGCGGGTTATCAATGTATTTACACACAAAAAATAATGGACATGGCTGTACAAAACATGTGAGTTAGTGTCACACAAATGCTTTACATGTGGTATGTTATGTTCGTGAAAAGAAATGTTGATGATGGTATGTTACGAAGGGAAAAGAAACACATAGCATATAGCACACGAAACGTATTCCTCTAACCTTATTCCTCCAAACGTGGTCAATTTGAGAAAATTATAACCGAGTCCTAGGAGGGGTTCTCTTCAATCACCAACTGGGGATGATGAAGGCGTAATTTAGGAATAATCACATAATTTATTTCGATATCCTAAGGGAATCCAACTAGGGTTGCTTAAATGAGTTCGGTCCCAAGTCGAGATAACATCAAGGTTCCCATAGCGAAATATACTCCTCACTTCTCCACACTCAAGGGTCCGAACTAAGGGGTTTGTACGAAGCTACGGGTGGTGTTTCATATCCGTGCCCCTAAGACCAAGAGGAACTTAGGCGACACTTCAACAATTCACCGGGCTAAATAATGGATACTTAACCTAATGCAAGAATGTCTAACTACAAAAATGCATAAAATCCCATACAAGAATCATTAGCCTTATTTTGATTAGACATTTTTCAGGGCTTGTCAAATTCTTTTAAGTTTTTGAAAAACTTTTGAGAAGTCCCCAACAGAGTCGCCACTGTGAGCGGACAACGCGTTTTCAACGGAACGCGGGACTCCCTTTCGGAAGGGGCGCCTCGTTTTCTGGCGGGGCCCCCCCTCGCATGGGGTTTTTGGATTAGAAATTCATTTTTGGAAAATCGGATTGTTTCGTAAAAGAATCGAGACCTAAATCTAGATAAAAAGTATAGGAGTTGCCACCCAGCTCAGCTCCACCGGGAAATTACAGTGTAGCTGAACCAAAGCAGGAACTACCACACTCTTCAGAGATCTAGGTTCGGACAAGTCCCTTATTTCATGTCTAATCAAAATAAAATGGTCAATGTTCTAATTATGACACTTTAAATTGCTAAAATAAATTTTATTGAGTTAATACATGCGGCGCACATACATATGCAATAATACAAAAAATAAAAGTAAAGAAATAAATATTTAAGAGGTTACAACCCGATCGAATGAAAAATAAAACTCTCGGCCTCACAATACAAACGCCTAAAATACACGAGAATCTAGGAAAAGTTACAATCGCCTAAAATACACGAGTTGACCTATTAAATACATAAAAAAATAAAAATAAAGAAATTAAAGCTGCAAAACAAATGGTTAGCACAAATATATAGCACACCACACATAGGACTCAAGTTGGACAGAATCGAGAATTTTAGAATTCGAGGGCATGCATTTGGGGGTAAAACTATTTTGAAACGTCCCTGTATTTTTGGTTTTGTGAGAAATTCGTTTTTAAAAATATTTTTTTGGTTTATTTTAATTTAGCATACGAGGTGGGTCGGTTTTCGGGAGAATCGGGTCTCCGTCGTGGCTTTATTCTAAATGGAAAAACACCGAAAAATAAATCTAGGGTTGTGAATGCACACTCCAAAATTCATTTTTGATGATTTTTTATTTTTCAAGATTTTCTAATTTTTCTGATTTTTTTGAAATTTTTTGGATTTTATGATTTTTTTTTATTTTTAGGGATTTCTACTTCTAGCCGAGAACTACAGTCGTGCGACTGTGATTATAGTCGTACGACTGTAAACTACAGTTATGCGACTGTAGTCCTACCTTAAGCAGAAATCGCCAAAAAGCTTAAAATGAAGGACTAAAACCGGGAAAAATTATCAACAGTGGTACGACTATAGTTCAAATGGTACGACTGTAATTACAGTCGTGCCCCTGTTCTTTGTGATAAGAACAGTCGTACGACTGTTCTTAATTTTCCAGAAATAGAAGTGCAAAAAGTTGAATAAAAATGCACAAAACCAACCAAAACACCCAGAAAGCATGAAAATGAGAAGGATTGAAGGGTGTTTACCTCTTTGGCACCGATCCACCGTTGGTATGACCCCTGGCAACGCACCAATCCACATGAATTCGCTCCTTTTCCTTGTGTGTTGAGGTTGCAAGAGAGGTCCAAAAATCCTCCAAAAAGCTACGGTTTTGATCTTGTTTAGGTCCAGAAACGATTTAGATTTCAAGTTAAATGTTTGTCCTATGATGTCTAATTCTTTTTAATCATTAATATTCTGGAATTAAGAAGAACAAGATTGAAGAAGGTGAGATTTTGGTTTAAGTTTTTTTTTTTTCCTTTTCTATCTTCTTTCTTTTTCTTTCCCTTTCTCTCTCTAAATGTTGCTTCAGATTAGAAATTGTGTCAAAAGTCCCTCCCTCTTCTGATTTCCAACGGTCTTTTTTTTTTGAATGAAAGTGAAAATTTCGTGTTCACAACTGCTTTCTCCATCATTATAGGCGGCTCGCTTTGCAGCACATCAGATTCAAATAGCGGTTTCTTCCACCATTACAGGGGCTACCAGCTCCTCTTGGCTTTTGTCAAAATCAACTACATCTGTAAAAATCTCAAAGCCAGGATACTCGACATCTCCTACCATCACCGGTTCAGCTTGACCCTTATAAGGGCCTTCTCCTGCCTTCAGAAATGGCTTCATCATAATCTTACCATTCTTGCCCTTTTTCAGATTCTTCCACTCAGATGCCCCTTCTACATAGCCAAGGCCACACTGCTTTGATTTCTCGAGTCAATTTTAAATTCTGGAACCCCCTGCAAATTAATTCTGAGTCCCATTCCCGGGACGAAGTTTTGCTTATACAGATATCGGGATAGCCACTCCGGCATATAATTCTCATAAAGGACCATAGGAGCATCTGTGGTCTCTTCCTCTTTAATTACAGCGACTTGAAATCCACCAAAGGGAACCACTCCTTCATTCACTGCAGCTACCATCGATTAGGCATCCGCCTCAACAGTCACAATTCTACCGTTCATAGAGAACTTGATCTTTTGATGCAATGTGGAAGGGACTCCCCCCAGAGGATGGAACCAGGGCCTTCCAAGCAATAGGGAAAATGTGACCGGGATATCAATCATAGTAAAAGCAACAGTGGACCTAACTAGCCCAACCTCTACTTCTGCCTCAAATGTCCCTATTACCGTTCTTTTAGAGTCATCATATGCCCGAATGACTGTTGAGGATCTCTTTAACACTTCTTCGTTCATCCCCAGAAATGGCAACATCTTTAATGGACAAATATTCAGTGCCGATCTATCATCCACCATAACGCAAGGCATTACCTTATCCATTACATAGGCCCTGACATAGAGAGCCTTGTTATGGGCCTTCCCTTCAGCAGGCAGGTCTTTCTCGGAGAAGACAATATAAGGGCTTCCAACATGGACTTTATCTAACAAACAACACATAGCTTCTGGTGAAGCTATAGGGGAGACTTCAATCTCTGACAATTTCTTTACTAGGGTAGCCCTGTGTTCCTTGGAGGTCAGAAGCAAATGCCATAAGCTAGCTTGGGCAGGAGTCTTCTTTAGTTGGGAAATGACTAGGTCCTCCTTCTCAACTCCTTTTGGTGCTGAAGTACTGCCCGACTCATTCATCGGTGCTTTATCATTCATCTGATCTGCCGGCTGATATACCCTACCACTTCGGGTCACATGCTGCACTTCCTGAATCTTCAGCTTTTCAGCGACTAGGAGTTTAACTGCCTCTTCTCTGTCAAATTCTTCATGCTCATCTTCGGAGTCGAGATCATTCAAACTTATGGGCTTGATCTCCTTACATTCCTCCTTTTTCTCACATTCGGGTTCCACTTCAGGTTCCCCTACTGCCACTGCCTGAATTGTAGGGTTCGCTTGAAGAACTTGGGCAAATATAAAATTAGCCGGCAACCCTGACTGGACCATGTTGACCCGCTTCTCGAATGCCGGCAGTGGGTTGGTTTTAGTGCTAGGTTTGGCTGGCTCTTGCAGCTTTCCCTCATCAATAAGCTTTTGGATGGCATCCCTTAGCTTGTAATAGTTGTTGGTTTGATGGCCTGTCACCATATGATAAGTGCAGAAATTATCTTTGTCAGCTTCAGATGGCTTCTCAAATGGCCTTAAAGACTGTAGCAGGCCACCATTCCTACACTTGGCGAATATCTTTGCCAAAGGGAGGGTCCAAGGTGATATGCCTTGTCCTCTAGGACCCCTATTCTGGTTATCTTGTTGCTGATTTACAGTAGCCACTTCAACCTGCTTGACTTCTGAAGATTGCCCCTGTTTGCTACCGGAACCAGAACCAGAACCACTGCCAGACCCAGCTGCTGCGGTTGATCTATATCCCGAGCTGTACCCTGTGCTTCTTCCCCCCTTGTGACTGGTTGGCTTCTCTTCCTCATCCCTCTCTATTTTCATTGCCATGCTGTAAACTTCACTGAGCTCGTGGAAGGGATGAAACTTCATATTGTTCTTAAAAATGTCTTTGCTGCCGTCAATAAGTTTCTGTATAAGCTCGTCTTTATCAGGGCAGTTCTTTAGGAGGATCATCTTGTTCATCCACCTCTGATAGTATTCATCAAAGGGCTCATTAAATTTCTGCTTCACCCTTTCCAGATCATACAGCTTCACCTGGATTTTGGTGTTGAAGCTGTAGTATTTAATGAAGGCCGATTGTTCCTCCTCTGACAGTGAGTTATACCATCCTAAAGCACCTCCCTCCAGTGTGGTGGGAAATAAATTAATCAGCTGCTGCTTTGTGGCACCTGCCGTCAGCATAACTCGGGCATACAGATTCATATGAGCCTCCGACGAGCCCATTCCTTTGTAAGTAGGGACTTTCGGCACTTGGAAGCCAATAGGGAATGTCTCGATGCCCTTACTGATCATGGCATCAACATTTACACCCTTCTTCGATTTAGCACTGATACTGACCCCCTTCTTCAACTGGGCCATAACTTCATCTAGCTTAGAACATTTTGCTTTCATCCTCTATTCCATAGCTGCTTCTATTTCCTGCAGCTTCTTAAGGCTAGTCGAAGTGTCACCACCCTGTTGGGATGACTCAGCCTCTTTTTCTTTCCTAGCTCCACTGCCACCGGTCTCACCAGCTTCCCTTACAACTGCTCTCATTTCTTCCTTCAACATGTCGCGGAAGTCTTGCGATCTGAAGAAATCCTTCAGAACATCAGCCATGCTTGGTGCCTAGTCTACCATATTCACTCCTTCCCCAGACTCAGAATCACTGTCACTCTCAACTACCCTCTATCTCCTAGTTGCCCTTGAAGCCTGAGATCTTGTCCAAGGTCGCTCCAGTGTATTCTACTTGGGAACAGACAGGAGATATTAGGGTTGTGAATGAATGACGTGATATGGCATGAAAATTAAGGCTTTGAGAATGCTTGAAATGAATGGAGTGATTATATATGAAATGATGGTATGAATGGTTTCTTTTTATTATTTTTCTTCTTCTTGGGACATTCCAAGAACACCGAATGCTTATGCAAAAATGTCACGTGTGGGCCGCCACACGGACAGAGCTTCGGCGCCTTTGTGGCACCTAATGAATTCGTGAAATGGTCGCGTGTGTACCGATGCACGGACGAAGTTTCGACACTTTGGCAGGTCTATGGGATGATATGAAATGGTTGCATAGGCCGGGCCCACAGACAAAGTTCTGATGCTTTTAAGCATATGATATGAAATGATGTTATGAAAAAGTCACGTGTAACAGGGACACGGACAGAGATTCGGCATTCGGGGAACACCTTTTTATGATTTGGTGATGTTATGGACCTATATGTATACTAATTGGGCACTCGGGGAGTA
Organism: Euphorbia tirucalli; assembly: GCA_039660915.1. Classification (NCBI taxonomy): domain Eukaryota; kingdom Viridiplantae; phylum Streptophyta; class Magnoliopsida; order Malpighiales; family Euphorbiaceae; genus Euphorbia; species Euphorbia tirucalli. The sequence continues at coordinate 66,254,466 of CM077639.1, forward strand.
CCTTGAATGGTGAATTAATGTCATGAAATGGTCGGATGTGGACCACGGTGTTATATGATGTTTATGATAAATAGGTATGATGTCATGAAATACATCGCGTGGATTGTCACACGAAAATGGGCCTAAGACCATTGGGGTCACTATTGAATGAAATGATTTGTTAAAATGGCCAAATGCAATCCGGCGCATTAGCGAGACACGGGTAATTTTGGATATCCGATATGTTATGAAATGGGATGATTATGATAGGCGTCCTTGAAATGCCCCTATTTTAATTTAAATGATATTATGCCCCTATTTTAATTTAAATGATATGTCGTGAATGCTTATGACACACAAAATGCAAATGGCTGCACGAAAACGTGAGTTAGAATGCATGGAATACACAATGATGTTATGTATGCTATGTGAAAATAAAAATGTCAATCACACAAACATAATGTTATGGCTGAAAAAGAAATGGTTAGTATGAATGACAAACGAATGAATTAATGTTTTACACATGAAATAAAATGCAAATGGCTGCATAAAAGTGTGGGTTAATTAACACACATATGTTTAATGTTTGAAAAATGTCATGTGTATTATGGTATGCTATGCACATGTAGGTAGCAATGGTGATGTGTCACGAGACGGCGAGAAACACATAGCAAGCAAAAAAAAATTTTCCAACCTTATTCCTCCAACGTGGTCATTTTGGCAAAAATCTAACCGAGTCCTAGGTAGGGTTCACTTCGATCACCAACCGGGGATTATAAAGGCGCGATTTTATTATTTACATGCGATTTATTTTGGTATCCTAAGGGAATCCAACTAAAGTTGCTTATATGAGTTCGATCAAAGTCGGGATAACATCAAGGCTTCCATAGCAAGATATACTCCTCACTTCTCCCCACTCAAGGGTTCTACCGAAGGGGTTCGTACAAGGCTATGAGTGGTGTTTCGTATTCGTGCCCCCAAGACCAAGAGGAACTTAGGCGACACTTCAACAATCCACCCGGCTATAAAAGGATACCTAACCTAATGCAAAAATGGCTAACTAAAAATGCAAATAAAATACCAAAAGAGAATCATCCGCCTTATTTTAATTAGACACTTTTCAGGGCTTGTCAAATTCTTTTAAGTTTTTTAAGAAAACCTTTTCGAAGAAATCGCCAGCGGAGTCGCCACTGTGAGCGGATGACGCGTTTTCGACGGAACGCGAGACTCCCTTTCGGAAGGGGCACCTCGATCTCTGGCGGGCACCTCCCTCACGTGGGGTTTTTTATGAATGGAAAGTCGGTTTTGAAAAATAAATGGAATTAATGCATAAAAGAACTGAAACCTAAGTCTCGATGAATATTGTAGAGTCGTCACCCGGCTCAGCTCAACCGAGAAATTTATAATGCAGCTGAACCGGATGAACGGCCACTATACTATCCAGAGATTTGGGTCCGAACAAGTCCCTTATTTCGTGTCTAATTAAAGTAAATAATGCCAATGTTCTCGAAATGGTATTTCAAATTCTAAAGTCAATTTTATTAAATATAAAAGGCATATAGCGCGCATACAAATACATAATACAAAAATAAAGAAAAGAAATAAATATTAATTAGCCTACAACCAAATCGAATAGAAAAATAAAAACTCTCACCTCACTTATACAATCGCCTAGAATACACGAGAATCTAAAAATAATTACAACCGCCTAAATACATGATTAATTCTATTAAAATACAAATAAAAATAAAAATAAATAAAAGCTGCAAAACAAAGGTTAGCACAATTTATATGACATGCCACAAATAGGACTCAAACATGACAGAATGAGGAATTCAATAATTGGGGGCATGCATTTAGGGGATAACCGGGTTGGCTCGGCCCGGTTAGACCTGGAAAACATTTTGAAACGTCCCTGTATTTTTGGTTTTGTGAGAAATTCATTTTAAAAACGATTTTACCGGTTTACACGTATTTTTATATTTAAGGTGGGTCGGTTTTCAGGAGAACTGGGTCTCCGTCGTTGAATTGTTCTAAATGCAATTTTATTGAAAATTGAATCTATGGTCATGAATGCATACAACAAAATTCATTTTGATGATTTTTGGGGTTTTCTGAATTTTTATGGATTTTTATGAATTTTTTGTGGCTTAAAGGTGAAATTCTGATTCTGGAACGAGGGTTACAGTCGTATGACTGTAGCCAGCCCAGAATCAGGATTTCGCCAAAATTTTATTTGAATCAAAATGAAAGAAACACAACCTAGAAATCAAGAACACTCGTACTGTTCATCAAATCCAAGAACAGTCGTGCGACTGTTCTTAATTTTCAGAAACAGAAGCGCGAAAACACAGCAAAAATGCACAAAAATACACTTCAGTCACCCAGAAAGCAAGAAAAAGTGAAAGGAAAAGGAGTGTCTACCTTTTTAGAAGCTTATCCAAGTCGATTTGACCTCTGGCGTCGCTCCAATCTACACGAATTTGCACTTTTTCCTTAAGTTTGGGGTTGAGAGCTTTGGTCCCAAGAATCTCTAAATGTCAAGGTTTCTGTTGATTTTAGTCCGGGATTTCGATTTGTTTGTGAAGTTAAGTGATTAACTTAAGGGTTTCTAATAAATTTTAGCTTTAATCCTAGAGAATCCGAAAGAAATAGAAGAGAAAAAGAGAATTTTTGAGCTAAGTTTCCTTCCTCTTTTTCTTGTCTCTTTCCTTCTCTTCTCTCTATAAATTTTCACCAGAAATCCAAAAATTGGTCTCTCTCCCCTCCTTTTCTTCCTTTTATGTTCTCCTTTCTGATTGCTTCCTGTCCATCCCGACGCATTAATTGTGCCACCTCCTTTTTCTCCATTTTCTGCTGCAGAGGTATGGGCTCCTTCAATTGCCTCGATATTACAGTCGTACGACTGTAATTTTTAAATTACAGTCGCACGACTGTAAGGACAGTCGTACGACTATTCTTTCTTTCTTTCTTTTTTTTTTTAAGTACAGAGAATTCCGGCGCTTACAGACGTCATCGCATGATGCTGTCTTCGGAATCAAAACTGTTTTTGGTGTATTTACTGTTTTAGACCTTAGATAGATGTTTGGAATTAGGAACCCCCACGAATGGAACCCCAAGTTCTAGGATAACCAACTCACCAAAATGAAGCAACTTGCATATAATCGAGCCAAATGGTTTTCCAAAATATTTTCAAGCATAAAAACCTACAGGGCGCTTCTAAAACGGTTTTCCAGGTCTAATAGAGTAAGTCGCCCAGACTTCTCGGTTATCCCCTAAACGCATGCCCCCTTTTGTGAAACCCCCATTTTGTCTTGTTGTGAGTCCTATGTATGTTTGTGATATAGTCGTGCTAATCCATCTGTTTTGCAGCTTTTATTTCTTTTTATTTTTATTTTGGATGTATTTAATAGACCAGCTTGTGTATTTTAGGCGATTGTAATTTTTTAGATAATCGTGTATCTAGGCGGTTGTATTGGTGAGAATGAGAGTTTTTATCTTTTTGGGTTGTAATAAGCGGCCTCATCTTTTTTGTTTGGTTTGACGCATGATTTGCTTTTCTGCACTTTAATTTTATGTCATTTGTTTCTGTCATCTGAATCAGCATACGCTAACAATAAAAGATAAAAAATGGGTAGAGAATATAAGTGTGTATAATATGGTGCTATAATCTTATGAATGAAAGCAAGCTTGAGGTTGAATAGGTAAGTTGCCTGAACCCTAAATCTCTGGATTAGGTATGACAGTCTACACTCGGTAGGGAGCTGTACCTAAATTTCCCGGATGAGTTGATCCGGGTGGCGACTCATTTTCCTAAGCAAGATACAAACCCGTTTTCAACTTCAAAACAAACAAGTTTTTTTTTCCCCGTTCGCTTCATCGCGTTCCGCCCTTTAAAAAATCATCCGCTCATAGCAGCTATAAAATTTCTCTCCGAGTCTCGACAAAATTCAAGTCAAAATTTAGAAAGTGATGGTCATATATAAAGTATAAATTGAATTATAAATAATAAAAGTAGCAATATCGTTATTGCTACATACTCCTTTAGTCATAAAATGAATTTACATTTATTTACTATACTCAGAAAGATAGACATTATTGTTTTTTTGTTAATGATTGTTTTTTGTTAATGTATTTTAAAGGAGTGTCATTCTTCGATTAGAATTTACATGGGAAAGGATATTTTTGCCATGGAAGACTAAATGCTACGATTTTTTGGGATGTCTGCAGGATGTCTACAGTATTCGTGATGATCAAGAGAAGAGTTCGAGGATTTTCTTCACAGAATGAATGTTGTAATTAACTCTAGTTTTGTCTCTGTTGAATCCATAAACTTCACAATTGAAATTTATTGAGGATATTTTTTTTTTTTTTTAATTTTTACTCTTTCACACACCTTTTATATTGCAAGCACGTTATTTATATTAGAAGAAATTTAATGATTTTTAGCTATCAAGTCTCTATTTTTTATGCGTATCCAGTCAATTTATTTTAGATTGATCAAACAGTACCTAATTTTTAATTTAATTTTTTCTATGTACACCAAAATTCAAAATTAATACATAAACTATGTAAAAATTTAGCAGAACAAACATATAAAGTTCAAATATTTAAAATTGCATCTGCCTTTTTCCTTACCTAAAAAATAGAGTGCATGGTTATAGAGAGGAGATTGGTAGAATATTACTAAAAGAAAATAAAGCTTATGCCCTTGTTTTCATTGTTTTATTTAGTAAAATACATAGTTGAAATTTTGAACAATCTCGGAGCTATGTAGGACTACGAAGGTCATGTGTGTCAATTTTATCAATTGAACGTCTTGAAAGATGAGGTTAAAAGGTATTTGAATTCAAATTAACGGGACAATATATATATTAGGCCTAAAATTATAAATTTTTTTCAGTTCTAATACAAACTTTATTGAAAATTACTTTTTCTATTAATTAGAATAAAGAAAAAGTAAGAATATTATATTTTAAATTATACAAACTAAAATTTTTTAAATCATGTAAGGAGTGAATGTTTTCTATAAAAATAAGACGGAAAGAGTAATGAAAGAAATAATATATATTTTTTTACCCTAATACATCCAAAGCCTCTTGTATTTGGCTCTAAACTCCTGTTGGACTTCTAATTTTGGAGACGACTGCTTGGCCTCTTGAATCCGATGAAGAATAAAAGTTTGGTATAGATGGAGGCGTGAAGATTAAAAAAAAAAAGCTAAATTTTTAATAATAAAAAGATAATAAATGTTGAGTAATTCAAATTATACCCGTTAGGCTTGGGGGATAGTTTAGTCAATTTGGTAAATTGGGTTGTTAGAACCTGATAATTGGACATCTTGTCCTTGCATCAGTTAGGTTAGGATTTCCTTTGATTCATAATGTTGAGAACAAAAAATAAAGACCATAGATTCATCGTCTTCCCAGTTTCTCATATTTCTTCTAATCTCCTTCTATGTCGTAACATTCAGGGATATGTGCGCTGTTCGTCGGATTCTTGAATCTCGAAGATTTTCAAAGGTTACATGCCGAAGTTAGAAGTATCATCCGTCTCAATTTAAAAGAAGAAGAAGAAGCTGCTGGACAAAAACTTAGATTTCAATGCATTTTTTTTGCCACATGACAACTTATGATAGGTCATTTTATAATTTGACTTAAAAATGTGGCATGCTATATCACAAATTTCCTACCTAATCCATTTAAATTTTAAAGGATAAAGTGAAATGGTTTTACCATCTTCAGTACCTGAATTGAGGGCAGATCTTGAGCATGTGATGTGTTAACTTAGGACCTTTTTTTTTTCTTTTTTTTTTTAAATAGATACAGAGTAGTTTGTGAAATGGCATGACACAGCTGGCAAGTGGACTTGTACATGTATGAATTTGCCCAATTATTTAAATAAAGAATTCAGTAAAAAAAAAAGAAAATTCTCTGCATCGTCTTTTAATTGATAATTGTTTGTCAACACGTAGACATTTGTCTGTTCCAGTTTAAATTAAATTGGTTTCTGAATTCGTTTCCTAAACAATACTCCATATTCATCTGCTTTTGGAAACTGTAGTCAAGTTCAAATCGCATCAATTTCACTCTTCTTCTCTTTCCGTTCATCCAAATCTCTGTTTCTCTTCGGCGACCTAAATCAGTCTACCTTTGCAGCTGCCCCAACTCTCCCCTCATACAATCAGATGATTTGATATCGGACATGCCACATGAAAATTGAAATGGGTCTCCCAAGAGAAGAAGAAGACCCACTAGGAGACCAATCGGCAGAGGATCTCTTTTCAAAGGAACACCCATCGACCTCTCCACTAAGGGCTGCTCCTCAGGTTTTTTTTTTTTTTTTTTTTGTCTTGCATTTTACTCCCTTTACAGCTGTGCAAGTGTTGTCCTTTGTTTTGTGTTTAATAATTTAATTGCAAATCGATATAAATGTATTCAAGTAAATAGTTTTTCTTTTTCTCTGATTTTGTAATGTCAAATTTGCGTATCTATGTTAGTTGTACAGAACTCTTGTTGTTTTGTTTAGTTAAATTTTTATATATCTCTACATAGACATAGTTAAGGCCACCATCTTAATGAAGTTTAGGAAAGTCAAAAGTTGACTATTCATCCTTGGTGTTGATTAAAACCCACTGTTACCAACATGAAACACTGAACAAAAATTCTAATTCTCATAATATTTATCGACCCTGAACCATAAAGCTATCAAATTTAATATTATTGGAATGATGTTTATAATCAAGTGGAATCAACATCTTTTATAAATAGGAACAATTTCTTACTATCTACAAGCAGAAAGTGAAATTCATTATGAGCTCAATATCCACGTTCTAGTTTTTACCTCAAGCTACAAATGCAGTACAGTGTCTCCTCTGTTTCAAAACTTGTACCAAAGTAGGCCAATAACCATTTTGATAGTTGCCAATTGATTAATTTGTTTTCCCTCCTTTTCAGCTTATCCCCCATTTAAATAAGAGTAGTATTAGAACCAAGTTATTTACATCTGAAGAACTGTCAGCAGCAACTGGTCATTTCTCCCCAACTTACTCCCTTGGCAGAGGTTCTTTTAGTCAAGTTTACCAAGGAAAACTTTTGAATACTAAAGTTGCTATTAAGAAGTTTCTTAATCCCGATAAGAATGAAAGTCAGTTTGTTTCCGAGGTTTTGGCCCTCAGCCGCATCAATCATCCAAACATTGTCAACATGCTTGGTTACTGCACTGATTATTCCAACAGACAGCTTGTTTTGGAGTACGTTCCCAACCACTCGTTGAAATTTCATTTACATGGTGAACCACTTCTCCTCATAATTCATTCATAAGGTTTCCAACTCATAGTTTCTAAGTTCTAAATATCATCAATAATATTGCAGGCAGGAAAATACTTAGCCTCACTTGGCAGATCAGAATGAAAATCGCCTTAGGCACTGCTAAAGGATTGGCATATTTGCATAACTGTGAGTATTCCCTCAATAGGAATTACACTACTAATTGATTATTTACTTTATTATAAGCCATATTATCTAATTAATTAAAGTTTAAGGTTTTAGTCTGTTTTAAATTTCATGTTATCTTCAGGTAATCCCAAGATCATTCACCGCAATATTAAATCGAGTTGTATTCTTCTTGATTCTGACTTTGAACCAAAGGTAATAAACAATAGGGTTCCTCATTTGACTTGAATGCATCTGCATCAATTAGACCGAATTCAGTTACTTGCTTAAGTTAGTTGTATCATGCTCAACAGCGAATCCTATGTTTTTAGCCAACATTGACAGGGATTTGACTTCTGGTAATAATGTAAAACACTAAAAGCTGGTATTTATTCACTTAATGCGACTGGTGTGAAAGTCAACCCCCAAGACAGATAACTTCACTATGCATTTTATATATTGACTCGTGTATTTTGCATCATATTCTAATACCATCTAACATCAACTGCCATATAAAAATTGTTATTAACACTTGATTTGGTTGTTGTTCATCAACTTATATGTCAATAAATATGTTCATTCGATTCCTGTTTTCCAGATAGCAGGATTTGAAATTGCTGTAAACTTATCACGTTCAATTTCTCACATAATGACCGACTTCAAGGGAACTTTTGGGTAACAGAAATTCCCTATTTATCAAATATATGAGACTTGCTCTTTCTAAATTTTTTTCATTGTTGTGATTATGATTGTGCAGTTATATGGCTCCTGAGTACATGAAAGATAAAAGGCTTTCAGTTAAAGCTGATGTGTTTTGCTTTGGTATTGTACTTTTGGGGTTAATTACTGGGAAGAAACCTTACTCTTATTCCCAGGATGATTGTCCTTACCTGACTACCTGGGTATGTACTTCCCTTTTTCCACCCTAACACTCATCATTCATATTCTAATGATGTTAAACTGTGAATTTGAGAATTTTGTTGTTGATGGGAATTAAACTCTTCAGAGGAAAAAAAATACCGGACCGTGAGTATTATGAAACTTCACACTCATGTTGAGCATGGGAGATATATAAGGAAAAAAAAATTGTTTCTTTTGAAATGCAGGCAATGCCTCTACTTGAATTTGCTTTGGAAACGAACGAGTACAACGTTCTTGTCGATTCCAAATTGGGAAACGCGTATGGTGAAGAAGAAATGGGTCGAATGATATGCTGTGCTGCAGCTTGTGTGTATAAACCTGAAGAAAATCGCCCAGAAATGCACCAGGTAAGTATGCATATACATGTGTGTGTGTGGTTGAAAATTAACAAGTGTGGTATAGTTTAATGTTGGAGAACCAAAAATGCAATGCAGATAGTTGAAGCACTAGGAGGAAATTTAGCATTGGAGCTTATATGGCACCACAAGAATGACAAGCATTACTTGCAAGGACCTACCCCAAAGCCAAAAAGAATACTTGAGTTTTCCACTTGAAGTATTGTTAATTTTTTATTTTTTATTTATATTTGTTAAATTGCTGATTAAAAAACTATTTGTAAAATTTATTATTTATAAGTATATTCTAACTGGTGAGTTTCAACTTTCTTTCGAGCAGCACTAAGCTTAACTGACCTATATGCAATTAGTGTTGTTAGGAAATAATAAGATCTAACGTGAATAATAACAATTGAGAAAGATACTTATGGGGACAAATTCTTATAAATCAAGAAATGAAGCACAATTACAGATAATAATGAAACTCTTAATCCAAGAACTGAAGAACAATTTTCAATATTTCTATGACAGTATTTTTCAACTCTTTTATGCGTTTCTCTTAATCCAACTTTTATGGTGAAGAAATAATAGTCAAGCAACATATCAGTTTCTGTTCGTTATTTTATTTTGTGATTATTTTTTCTTTCATTAATTTAGATGGGGACTGTTCCTTTCTTCTTGTATTTTTTCCTTTTAATGGAAGAAATATGTGCTCTTTTAAAAAAAAAATTCGAATTTTTAAGCGAAATTTTGACTTTCAATTTATTTGGATTTGCAATTGTAGTGGTTTACATCATTGGAAATTAAATTCTCCAAAATATATATATATATATATATATATATATATATATATATATATATATATAAATAAAGCAATACACACTTGGGTCACGTGTCATCTTCTGATTTATTTAAATTATTTATTTATTTCAATCCCTTAATAATATTTTTAAACTAATTAAATATAAATTTAAAAAGATTTTTCCCTTAATTTCCTCAATTCATAACTTACTAATCAAATTTTTAATTATTTATATATTATTTTTTCTCTTTTCGTATTGAATTGTAAAAATCTCTCATAATCCTATAAATCCCTATAATCTCACACAATAATTATTTTCTATTCGTAATCTCTAAAATTTGTCTGTAAATCTTTAATAGTAATCTATATCTATATATAAAGCAGTATATGCTTATGCCATGTATCATTTTCAGGTTTATTTGAATTATTTATGTATTTCAATATATTAATAATTATTTTTAGATTGATATATAATATAAAGCGATAGATGCTTAGATTATGTGTCATCTCCTGGTTTATTTAAATTATTTATTTATTTCAATCTATTTATATATATAATATAAAGGAATACATATCAGGAAGATGTGTTGATTCCTGAAATTTTCTAAAAAATTTTATTTATTAAAATAAAAATAATTTGTTACGTATTACTAACATTTTTCCTATTCATTTATATCTAATTATTTTTACCAAAAATAAATACTTATAGATGATTGTGCCAAATCTCTCATATTTTAGAATTTTTCTTTTTATTTTTATTATTATTATTATTATTTTGTTATAGAAATTATACTCTATATTTTAGTCCTATTTATATCTACTATATTTAAAATATAAAGGAATAGACTCTGGTAACATATGTCAATTTCCGATATTTTCTAAAACTTTTATTTTATTAAAATAAAAAAACAATATTTTACATATTACTAAATTTCTTGTATCAATCTATATCCAATTATTTTTATTAAAAATGAATACTTAAAAATGATTGAAAAAAATTCTCCCATTTTAGAATTTTTAGAATTTTTTTCTTTTTTAGTTTACTTTTTACTTTTCTTCTTTATATAATGATTACTTTGAATTTTAGTTCTGTCTATATCATTTCTTATTTATTATATACAAACAATTAATTAATAAATTATGAGTAAATAATAATTAATAAAATTGGAATTTTTAAATTTAATAAATTTTATAAAAATTCGTCCATTTACCCGGGCCATAGACCAGTATAACAAAAAAGATGCATACAAAAGCGATTGTCGGTGAGGAATGAGGATAATAATAAAAAGTAAAATAAAAACACGAACCATTTTTTCTTAATTATGAGATGAACAAAATAAAAGAGTAGACCAATACGACTTGTGATTATTATTAATAGCATCAGTTTGCACGTTTTATTTAAAATATAAAACAGATTCTTCTTCGGTAATGACAGCAAATATGGAGTGTATATATGATTTCTTTCATTTAATAATGGCAAGATGCATAATCCACCTTGTGAATTTTCATAATTTGATTTCTTTATATTAGTCCCAAATTTAATTATTTTTTTTATCTTATGGGTCCATAGGATTCCATTAACTAGCATGTGACATAATTTTTTTAAAATGTATAAAACGTTAGAGTTTATTAGAAGGTTTGAATTATACTTTTTATGCAGTTGTATGATAGTCGTGGATGTAAACTAAGATTTACGGATGTAAACCATTCTTTCGAAAAATATATGTCAAATATGAGTTTCATATTATAAACTAGAAAGATCACGTACCTAATGTATTGAAAAAATTTATTTACAAGACAGAATTACAAATTCCATCAAAATTAGAAAGTTTAGGATGCATTTTATGTTCAATTACTTGGCTTAACTGAGAGGATGCAATAAAAGTGTATACAATATTAGAATCCATAAAATAAAATAAAATAAAATAAATTTCGATTTGATTAAGTTAAATTTCTCTTTTTTGGTCCGGTTTGCATTTTGGGGGAACATGGAAGTTAGTAAAACTCAACCAAAATTCAAGAAATTATCTGATGAATCCGGTCCATATTGAGAAATTTTATAGTGGATCCAATCCATGTGGACCGTTCTAATGAAAAACTAATACGTAAGTAATATGAGTATTAGAAAAATAAAAAATATTTATATGTCAATTTTTTATTAAAAAGATCTATATGGACCAAACACATTGATGACATCCGGTCCGGCTTCACGGTTCGGTCTGGAACACCCGGCCCAGTCCGGTAGTCCGGACCCGTATCACATCATCTGGCTAAGCAACCGCTTCCCGCATCCGGATCTCAACTACCCCAGAGCAGATAAGTTCCCTGGATCCGCGGAGAGATCCTAGGGGAAGAGGTGGTGTCCCACTAGGAGTCCACCCCCGTGTTTCACTGGAGCAGGAACGCCACCCACGTGGAAGCTCTTTTAATATCAATCCAACTCTACTATCCCCTCCTATAAAAGGAGGATATTCTGCCTGAGGTAAGATCTATCGAATTCTTTTCTTAATTCTCCTAAAAGTACTTTTCAACACTCAGGAACATACTAACTTAGGCATCGGAGTATACCCCAGAGGTTACCGGTGTCTCATTGTTTGGTATTGCAGAAACCATATTGGATCCGGTCAGAGCGGCAACCCAGACCCGGATCACCCAGAGGATTTTACTGAATCCATCATTGGTGCGGTGAGCGTGGACGGATAATCATGAATTCCAATTCCGCTAACATGACTTCAGACATTTTGGGAGATTCTCTCACAACCACAACTCCACAAGCGACGTTGAACTCTTCCATATGTCCCCAGGCAGCGATAGTCAATCGAATAGCCAGCAACTTGAGCCCCGCCGATGCCAGGGATCTGAGACAGGCGTTTCTCCAGATCCAGAATCAGGGCATGGTTGGACCAACCATCAGTAGCAGCACATCCCCTCTGATCACCGGAGTTGATGGCTTGGGAATGGGAATAGCTCGGAACCTTTTCCCACTACCAGAATACACTAGGGCCCCTCCAATCACAAACCCAGCACCTGTTTTTCCAGAAGACACCAGGCAGATGAATCAGCCTAGCACATTCCATGGGTTTGGGGATCCCACAGCCCAACATGCGGTTTTCGGGGCTCCACTGGCTCCAATGATGTCACAGGCCAGACTACCCAGCTTCCAAACCCTAGTTCAGACACCTCCGCCGAGTTATCACCCGACCCACGGGTACATGTTGGGCCCACCCCCAATACAGGCGGCAACGCCTACGCCGGAAGGGGCAGATGACCCAAAGATGATGGCGTTGTTCAAACACTACTTTTCCCGATTCTCAGTGCCCATACAAGAACCGCTACTAGAGAGCGGAGGATCCTGTTTCACCAATCGGATCCTGAGCATGCCATGTGATCCCAAATTTAAACAGCTAAACTTCGAGAACTACAATGGGAAAACAGATCCCTACGTCCATTCCAGAAATTACAAGAACAGGATGGAGATAGCCGGGGCCAACGAGGGTCTGATGTGCAGATTATTCTCATCAACGCTGGTAGGTCCGGCTTCCTATTGGTTTGAGACGTTAGAGCCAGCGTCAATTAATAGTTGGGAGCAGCTCCGGGAGCAATTCTGCACGAAGTTCTATGGTTCGGTCCCCACCGGAACGGCTAGTAGAACCCTACATGACGTGAAACAGAGGCAAGGAGAGTCCCTCCGAGAATTCGTGGACAGGTTCAACTTGGCAACAGTGGAGATTCGGAGATTGGACTTCAACACGGCTTTAGAAGCACTGATCGCCAACACAACCAACGAAAGGTTAAGGGCCGACCTCGTATTAAGGAAACCCCAAAACGTAACACAGATGATCTCGATGGCGAAAACATTCATAGAACTGGATGAGGTGGGTGCACCAACCCGGCACCATAGAGATAGCGAGAGGGGATCAGAGGACAAGCGACCCAGGAGGGATAGAAGAGAGAGGAGGGATCATAGAAGACCGAAAGACTTCACACCCCTCAACCGCCCGTTAGGCGAGGTACTGGTGGCGGTAGAAAAGAGCAGAGATAAGAAGAGCCTCCCCTACCCAGAAGCCAGAAGAGGGCAGATCATGGGGGAGGACGAGAAGGCATTCTGTAGATATCACCGCGTGAATGGCCACGACACAAATGACTGTAAACGGTTAGCTGAGGACATCGAAGAACTGATCAAGAAGGGCAAACTCCGAAAATTTGTAGAGAGAAAGGGCAAGGAGGAATCAAAGAGGCCTGATGAAGACTGCCAACCGACAAAAAAAACGAAAGGAGTGGTCATGGTAATAGCAGGAGGAGATCCGCCAGCTAAAAAGGTCAAAAGGAAAGCCGAAGGAGACGCTAAGCCTAACCCTCCCCTTTCGGAGAACAGAATAGCACCGGGTCACACCGATGCCTTGGTCATGGAAGCAGAGATTGAAGGTTATTTGGTCAAACGTATCTTGGTAGATACGGGAAGCTCGACAAACATCATCACAAGGCATGCAATAGAAAAGCTGAGAGTTGCACCTAGTAGAATCCATCCGGTTCATGCCCCATTAGTAGGCCTCAGTGGGCACACCGTACCGGTAACAGGTCAGGTAGCGCTGGATATGGAGATAGGAGATGAGAAGCACGTATGGAGGACAACAGCTGACTTCACCATAATAGACTCGCCTCTGGCATACAACGCCATATTGGGTAGACCGCTTCTCTCGGAATCAGAGGCCGTCTTGTCGATCCGGTACCTGACACTTCAAATACCTACCGCCTCCGGATGGGCGATAGCCAGGGGGAGCCAGCAGACCGCCCAACGAACATACCTCGCCTCCTTGCAGCCAGAAAAGAACCCGGAAGAAGAAGAAAGGAAGGCAGAACCGGTGGACAAACTTGAAACGCTGACAGTCGCATCGGACAGGAACGTGCAGATATCCCAAGAGCTGGATAGTGACATTAAAGAGCAGATTATACAAGCAATAAAAGAGGAGCAGAACACTTTCGCCTGGACAATCAGTGACATAGAAGGGGTGCCATCAGAAATAATAAAACACTCACTCAATGTAGATTCGAAAGCAACCCCAGTAGTGCAGAAAAGGCGAAAGTATGCGCCGGAAAGGCAGAGGGCAATCGAAGAAATCCAGAGACTACTTGACGCAGGACACATCCGGGAAGTTCAATATCCCAAATGGCTGGCGAACGTAGTGATGGTGAAGAAGGCGAATGGAAAGTGGCGCATGTGCGTCGATTTCACCGACCTCAACAAGGCATGTCCGAAAGACAGTTATCCACTGCCTAACATTGACCAGCTGGTGGATTCGACGGCCGGCTACGCCATATATTCATGCCTGGACGCAGCATCCGGATATCATCAGATACCTATGGACCCAGTGGACCAAGAGAAGACCTCTTTCATCACGCACAGAGGGACATACTGTTACCAGGTCATGCCCTTCGGATTGAAAAACGCCGGAGCTACTTACCAAAGGCTGGTAAATTGTATGTTCAGAGATTTGATTGGGAAAACTGTCGAAGTATACGTGGATGACATGATTGTCAAGAGCCGGACAATGAAAGATCACCCCAGGGATCTGAGGGAGGCATTCGGCATCCTCCAGAAGTACAAACTTAAGCTGAATCCGGAAAAATGCATATTCGGAGTGCGAGGCGGCAAATTCCTGGGATTCATGATCTCACAAAGAGGAATTGAAGCAAACCCGGAGAAGATAAATGCAGTACTAGAGATGGCTCCACCCAAGACCCTCAATGACATCCAAAAGCTAAATGGAAGAATCACAGCCCTAGGAAGATTCATCTCATTCTCGGCTAAAAGATGCATGCCATTTTACAAAGCGCTCAAAAAAGGGCAGGCCTTCAAGTGGGACAAGGAATGCCACGAGGCGTTCGACCAATTGAAGAAATTCCTCACATCACCCCCGCTGCTGAGCAGACCAATTCCGGGAGAAAAATTGTATGTATACTTGGCAGCGGTGGAGGAAGCTGTCGGATCGGTCCTCGTAAGAGAAGAGGATGGGCAACAGTATCCGGTGTATTACACCAGCAAAGTACTACGAGGGGCGGAGACAAGATACCCCAACATTGAGAAAATGGCACTGGCCCTGCTCTCGGCAGCCAATAGATTGAGGCCCTACTTCCAGGCACACACTATCATTGTGAGAACCGGGTTCCCACTCAGAAAGGTGCTGCAACGGCCTGAAACATCCGGTAGATTGGCGGAATGGGCGATACGCCTGGGGGAATTTGATATCAGATTCGAGCCTCGGCAGGCTTTAAAAGCCCAAATCCTAGCGGACTTCGTAACAGAGTTCCATAATCTTGAGCACAACTCAACACCTCCATCTGAAGAATGGGACGTCTTTGTGGACGGAGCGTCGTCAAAAGAAGGGGCCGGAGCAGGTGTATACATCAAAGGACCGAACAGGATCCAACTCTCCTATGCAGTGAAGTTGGACTTCCCAACAACGAACAATGCGGCAGAATACGAAGCCATGATCAAAGGCCTGGATGAAATGCATCCCGCCAGAAGAAGGCAATTATGTTTTGAGAGAGCTCCACGAAGGGATCTGCGGGTCGCATCAGGCCGCCCTAACCATACTCCGTAAAGCAATGCTCATGGGATACTACTGGGAAACAATGAGAGAAGACGCAGAGGCCTACATCTGTGCTTGCCACCAATGTCAGGTACACGCAAAGAAAACCAGCCGACCACCGGCGGAGCAACAGCCAATCCTAACGGCTTGGCCTTTTTCAACATGGGGGATCGACCTCGTGGGTCCATTACCGGAAGCAAGCAGACAGAGGAAATGGATGATCGTAGCTGTTGATCACTTCACCAAATGGGTGGAAGCAGAAGCCCTTTCTACCATCACCCCCGAGAGAGTGATTTCCTTTGTCAAGGAATACATCCTGGGAAGATTCGGCATACCGAATACCATCATCACGGACAATGGAACTCAGTTCACCTCCAGAAAGTTCAAAGATTTCTGCGAGAGCTTCCACATCTCACATAGGTGTAGCTCGGTTGCCCACCCGCAGAGCAATGGCATGACAGAGGTCACCAACCGCACCATATGCGACGGCATCAAAAAGAGGCTGGAGGGACACAAAAGAGCATGGGCGGATGAATTGAACAGCGTGCTATGGGCGTACCGAACCACGCCAAGACGGGCCACCGGGGAAACCCCCTTCGCCCTAACATACGGTACCGAAGCAGTAATCCCAGTAGAAATTGGCTCTCCAAGTGACAGAGTCACCTACTACAGCGAAGCCCAGAACGACATCAATTTGTGCTTTCACTTGGACTCACTGGAGGGAAGGAGGGAGAGAGCCTTCGTCCTCATGGCGGCATACAAGAATAAAGTCGCCCGGTACCATGACAAGAAAATAAAGACTGTCGCCTTCCAGCAGGGAGATCTTGTATTACGAGACGCGGAAGCCTCACAGGCTAGAGAAGGAAGAGGAAAATTGGCAATCAAATGGGAAGGACCATACCGGATCATTAAGGTCCTTGGACCAGCTACTTACAAACTATGCCACATGGATGGAAGGGGCATACCCCGCACATGGAACTCCAGGGCACTTAGGAAATACTACCAGTAGAGCGTGTTGCACTCTTTTTCCCTCGGTAGCGGTTTTTTCCCACAGGGTTTTCCCTACCGAGGTTTTTAATGAGGCAACTATAGCTGTAGTGTTGTAACTTTAATGCTGAACTTTATATTAAAGAGAGATTCGCTTTCGAATACATCATTTTATTATTCGCTTTCGAATAATTCTTCTGAAGTACTTGGCTATTTTAATACGCTTTCGAATAAGTATATGCACGACCCCCCCATTCGCATTCGATTAAAATTCAAGTCCTGGGTTAACATTGGATTCCGAACCTAGACTCGGCTTGAAAAGGGCAGTCATAAGCAGATGCGTTAAGTTTGCATTCAAACAAAGAAATAATTCTTGAACCGCATCGAATGAGAAAATATATACTTGTTTCATTAAATACCTTTAATGGGAAAAATATACATGTACAAAATGTCAATCCCTATTCTGATTACCGGACCCCTCAGCTGATCCCTCTTCAGGCGCCGAGGCGGTTGGAGGGACATCTTCATCCTCGTCCGGGAGATCGGCTTCATCAGGGAAATCCACTTCTATGTCCCCGAAGGCAACATCCGGGTAGACCTCAGAGCACCTTTGAAGGAGACGGTCCCCATACAGTAGGGCAAGACGCCCATAGGTCAGGGTCCTCTCCTTCAACTTCGCCTCTGCCGCCAGTCGGTCACTTTCACGGGATTTCTTCTCCTGCTCGAGGGCCGCCTCGGCTAGTTCGACAGAACGCTTGAGGGCCACATTCTCAGCAGTCATATCATCAAGCGCCTTTTTCTGTTGCTCTGCCTCAGCCTTCACTTTCGCCAGGCTCTCCTCCAGCTTCTTCCTCTCCAGTGCACCGGCAATGCTCTGATCGAGGATCCGGTCAGCTTCCTCAACCCTCTTCAACTCCTCGTAGAGAAAGGGGATGGCCTGCAGAGAAACAGTTAGATTCGGCCAGAGGGTAAAAGAAAGAATCTAGGACTTACCGTGTATAGCTTGCTCAGGACTCTGGTCCCTATGCTCCGGTTGGACATAGTCTTCACCCGGGAGGAGTCAGCAGGGAGATACATGCCGTTGCTCAGCTCCAGCTGCACTAAAGGATCAGCAAGGCTTGCATCTTGGCCAAACTTGGACATCAGAATATCCCGTATCGAGCTATCAGTGTTCACCGGACCCGCGAAGTCGGGTACCACCTCCTGCATAACAAAAAGTAAGCACGGTCCGGAGTCTCATGCTAAAAGGGAAAAAGTCAAGAACGTACCATTCGGGTTTTCTTCCCCTTACCCGACCCGGATGCAAGGGCACTGGGCCTCTTCTTTCCTACAGGCTCCGCGTCCACTACAGGAGCAGCAGGGCCCGGAACAGCAGGATTGATTGCGGGAACCGGAGCCGGCGCGGCAGTAGACGCCTTTGATCCGCTCTTTCGGGCACGCAAGGCTGCAACAGTATCAGCAAGTGACATCCCTGCCACAAAGGGAGAATGCAAAAATAAGTGAATAAATACCTCGGCCCTCTAAGGGATCATTAAAGAACACAGGGAGACCGGTCCGGTCATCAAGCGCTGCCAGAGGCAACCCTTCGCGGTAAGCCCTCGTGGCATATTGCAGCTTCCAGTATTTAGTCGGGACCGCTGTCAACAGATCAAGATTGGCTTGCTCCCGGGGCGAGAGCTTATCCTTCTCCCCCCTCATCTCGCTCGCGGGCCGGAAAGACCAGGCGGTGGGAAACGTTGGCACATTTTCCTTCAATTTGATGAAGAAAAACAGACCCTTGAACCCCTTCACCGAAGAGGTACGACCAGAGAAAAACCGGAAGAGAGGCCCCTTAGCCATTGTCAAATGGTCGCTATTGGAGTTTCGGAGAACCGGAGTGGCGATATGCCGGAAGAGAGAACCGGTCAGTTGAATGCTGAGGTTACAGCACAACCAATACATGGCGCACACGTCCTCCATCACGTTCGGGTGCAACTGGGCCGGACATACCCCGTACCGGTTCAAGACAGAGCATATGCCCTCCGGGAGCGGATAGGTGAAGCCGCCCACAACATGGTGAAGATAGATGGAGAAATAGCCGGACGGCGGTCGATGAACCCGCTGGTCGGAAGCAGGGATGAGACACTCGCAGGCTTCTAACCAGGGGTAATCAGAAACCAACTGGTGTATCTCGCGGAAAGCAATAGAGGAAGCCATCTGGGATATCCTGGGGGTAAGGGTTCTCCCTGAGATACTTCTGACCAACCGAGAAGACTCAGGGAGGCGGACTGGTGCACTGGTCTCTCCGGCGGAGCGAGTTCTTTCAGAAGACTCAGAGGTGGAGAGCCTCGCGGCGTCAGAATCCACCTCCACAGAAGGGGACACAGGGCGAGGAGCAGTACTTGCGGTCCACGAATAGCTCGAAGAACCCATACCAAACAGTGACCCTGGAACTAAGAACTTAAGAAAGAAAAATTGCAGAAAGGACGAAGATGAAACTTACTGGATTTTTGGAGAAATAAAAGCGCCTGAAACTCAGAATGACGCCCAGACCAGAAATCAGTAACTTAAATACCCAACTGGCGAGAAATCGGAAGGTCGCAGCATTTAAGTCACATCGAAGGTCGCGTCCCTGCGGCTGCACAGTACGTGGCAGGCAGTGGGTAGGCACGCGTTCCCAGGCAGGGTTTTAGGAGCTAAACCCTAAAGGGCTTACTTCAGACTTAGGGGGGACTTCTGATGACATCCGGTCCGGCTTCACGGTTCGGTCTGGAACACCCGGCCCAGTCCGGTAGTCCGGACCCGTATCACATCATCTGGCTAAGCAACCGCTTCCCGCATCCGGATCTCAACTACCCCAGAGCAGATAAGTTCCCTGGATCCGCGGAGAGATCCTAGGGGAAGAGGTGGTGTCCCACTAGGAGTCCACCCCCGTGTTTCACTGGAGCAGGAACGCCACCCACGTGGAAGCTCTTTTAATATCAATCCAACTCTACTATCCCCTCCTATAAAAGGAGGATATTCTGCCTGAGGTAAGATCTATCGAATTCTTTTCTTAATTCTCCTAAAAGTACTTTTCAACACTCAGGAACATACTAACTTAGGCATCGGAGTATACCCCAGAGGTTACCGGTGTCTCATTGTTTGGTATTGCAGAAACCATATTGGATCCGGTCAGAGCGGCAACCCAGACCCGGATCACCCAGAGGATTTTACTGAATCCATCACACATTGTATATTTTCACAAATTTTGGTTAAGTTTTGCTAACTTCCATAAACATATAAAAAAAATGCTAGTTGAAGTACAGGCAGACAAGCTTTGAACTATGGCGACCTCCGTTTCCATGCTTTTGATATTTTCAAGGTATAAAGGACTTTTTAGCTTTTGCTCTGTTTTGAGTTTACCCTTTTATCTTTTGTTCTATTAATATATCCATTTTATTCTCTATAATATGTAAAAACGTTCTAAATTAACTTTAAAAAGCATATTTCGTCAGATTCTGTTGATAAAATTATTAACGGAATCTGATAGAATATGGTTTTTAGAGATTAATTTGAAATCTTTTTGCATATATCAAGGAACAAAAGAGAGATTTTAATAGGATATACGTTAAAAGAATATACCGATGATAATACGGGGGCTAAAAAGGACTTTAATCTCATTCCGTCGTGCTCGCTGCTCCTTTTGACTTCATAAGCAGCTTCTCCTGTTAGATAAAGAAACAAAACAAGCTGCCCTGCTCGTCCCCTCCTTCCTGATCTATCCATCAATTCAACCTGCGCTTCCACTTCCACTTCCACTTCCATCTTATTTTAATTGAAAATGTCATTCGTCGGCTTGGATTCCCTCGTCGATCAAGCTTGGAGTTTGGTCACCGACCAATATGCCAGATCAATTGCCTTTTTAGGCGAAGGAGGAATCGGAAAGACCACTCTCATGCGACACATCTACACCAAATTAATCAGCACCACCAACTTCGATTATGTGATTTGGGTCACTGTATCCTCCAACATAACCCTAGAAAAAGTTCAGGATGACATCTCCAAAACCATCGGGATCTTCGATTCCCAATGGGTAGAATCAAGCTTCAATGAAAAAGCCGAATTCATGCGCAATCATTTGGCCAAAACTAAATTCGCTTTGTTCTTAGACGATTTATGGGAAGAAGAAGTCGATTTTCAAGGGCTCGGCGTCCCCTATGGCGAAGGCTACACCACAACTTCCAAATTAATCTTCACCACGCGATCGAGAACGGTGGCCAATCGTATAACATCAACTATTCTGGAATTGAAGATGCTTTCGATTGAAGATGCCTGGAAATTGTTCTGGAATAAGGTTGGGTTTGATCTAATTCATCTGGAAGACGCTGAGCAATCTTATATTAATATGATTGCTCGAATTTTGGTGGTTAAATCTCGCGGTTTGCCTCTTTTACTTTGTACTGTTGGGCGGGCCATGGCTTCCCGGGTCAACCATGAACAATGGTTCTATGCTCTTGATCAGATTCATAAGATGGAAGGTACGGACACTGAAGTGAATGTTTTGTTGCAGTTCTGTTTAGATTCTTTGCCTAATCACACAATCAAATCTTGTCTCATTTACTTTAGTTTGTTCCCTGAGGATTTCACTATTCTTAAGAATGAATTGATTGATTTTTGGATATGTGAACAACTTTTGGGTGATTTAAATTTGGGATATAATGCTATTGATACAATAATCAGAGCTAGTTTGTTGGAAGAAGAAGATGATTCTGTCAAATTACTCGATATGGTTCGTGATTTTGCTTTATCAGTAGTATTCAAATCTCAGATGTTCAGCAATGCTCAACTACTTGAAGCAAAAGATCGTGAGAAGTTGACTACTGTGGGGTGGATTTCACCAATGAAGAATTCCATTCGTGATCAAGCAAAGCTTCCGCAAAATCTTTTGACCTTTTTGCTCAATCATAATCCTTTTGTTATGATCAAAGGTCAATTCTCTCAGTTTATGGATGCATTGACAGTTCTGGATTTATCGAAATCTGGGGTGGAAGAAGTACCGCGAGAAATTTCAGAATTGGTCTCGTTAGAGTATCTTAATCTATCGCGCACATGGATTGAAAGGTTACCAATTGAGTTGAACATGTTGACAAAGTTGAAGTGTTTGAATTTGGAGCATAATAATCAGCTTCGCATGATTCCTAGACAAGTGATATCTGGTTTGCCTTCATTGCAAGTTTTGAAGATGTTCCGTTGTGGATTTTCGGTGGAGGAAGTGGAAGATAATATTTTGTCAGTCAAAAAAATGGAGATTGAACCTTTGCTGCATTTGAAACATATCAAAGTATTGAGCATGACAATAACATGTGCCTCTGCTCTGGAGAGATTTTTCAGCAATACTGAATTGCTAAATTGTACTCAATCTCTATCTCTTGAGGTTTTTTGGGGTGAAAAGTCGCTTAATATTTCACCTTTAGTAGATATAAAGAATCTACTTGTTTTGGAAATACACCAGGCAGAAGATTTGAAGGAGTTCAACTGGAATCTACGTGGTTCAAAAATGCCAGGAGGGAGAACTTTTGAAGGACTTGAAGAAGTAACTCTGGAAACATGCTCAAGTTTGGTGGAGTTAACGTGGGTTATTTTAGCTCCAAACCTCAAAGTTTTAAGAGTGAAAAGCTGTGAACACATGGAAGAGATAATCAGTAGTAAACAACTGGGTGAGACTTTGACAGATGGAGAAGATTTAGAGGTATTTTCAAAACTTGAAGTTCTTGCTCTAGAAAGTTTACCAAAACTGAAAAGCATATACGCGAGGGGAGCACTGCCTTTCCGATGTCTCAAAAATATGGAAATAAATGAATGTCCGAGGCTCAGAAAGCTTCCATTAGACGTGAATAGTGCAAAGGGAAATGAAATAGTGATTGAAACAGAGGAAGAATGGTGGGAAAGAGTTTGGGAAGATGATGCTACCAAAGCTGTGTTTTTACCGTATTTTAAACCATTGATTTTAATTTAGAGAGCTGCATCCATCTGTCTGGATTGTTTGTTGTTGTGTGTGCTTTGATTTTCCTTTAATGTAATGTTCTTACTTGATTTTTGTCATGTAATAAATGTTTGATTTTTGGTTTGTTGTGATGTTTGTACGCTATTATATAATCGGAATTTGGAGGACTGCTATTCCAATTTGGGTTCATTTTTTAATGGCAATTGTTTAGTTCAGAAAGAAAAATTTGAACAAATAAAAAGATAAATGAAGCAGAGCACTGTACCGGTAAGTAATGACGATGCAATTTCAATTTGTGGCTGTTAGTCGATCGAGGAAAAACAGTGAAACAAAATGGGAAGCAAAACTTTAAAAAGGGGGCGTTCCGAGAATCGAACTCGGGACCTCTCGCACCCAAAGCGAGAATCATACCACTAGACCAAACGCCCATTGCGCAGTGATAACTCTTGACACGTTATATAATCTATTTTCTAATTAACAATCATAGTTACTGCGAGTGACTTGAATAATGATCTAATGCTACAATGATCTAATGCCTCTAGCGATTTAAAACTAAATTTAGAAGAATTTTGAAGCGAGGTAAATGGAATTAATATTGGGCACTATTTATGTTGTTTATCGCAAAGTAGATGATCTAATACGACAATATTAAGTTTAACGTGTTACGAAGGAGTGAAGCCATGCCAATTGACAATAACAAGTTTGCTGGTGTGCTATGAATAATACATATAACTAACTGATGAATTATGTACAAATCCCTCTTGTGATCCAGACTTGAGGGGTGCCGAGCCAGATCAGGTTGTGTTTCTGCAAGACAGTAAAAGTGAGACACCAGTAACCTTTGGATTAGGTTCCGATGCTCAAGTCAGCCTTAATTATGTTAATATCTAGCTATATTAGCTTGATTTGAGTTTGTTTAGTTAGAATGAATTTATTTTACCTCTATGCTCCCTGATTTTATAAGGCCAGTGGTAGAGTTTGCCTTGAATTAAGAAAACTCCAAGGCCGTTATCCTGGTCAGACTGAATGACTTCCATCCTAAATTCCATATAAGACATGAGTCCTTCCTCAATCGCAATACAGTAAGTAGACTCCCACATGAACTCCATCACCTACCTTCTAGAACCCCTGATCAAGTGGAAACAATTCGACCAAGATTTGGCCTCCAAGATATGCTGAATGCTTTCCAGAAATCAGGATGGGAGACCGAGCATTATGATATCTGGATGACAGACCAGGCATCACAATGTCCGGCTATCATCAGAAGTCCCCCGGCAGTCCAGAGAACTCTTCAGGGTCTACGAACCCCTATCTTGAGCCGCACGCCCACTAGCCTCCTGCCACATATCTGGCAGCTAAAGAGACGTGACCTTTGGCCATCCTGTAATTTTTCAAAAGGTACAACCCTTCATTTTCCCCCTAGAACACTATTAATTAGCGCATTTGGCTCCTGCAAGCATCCTTCTTCCATTCTGCCTTCAACTTCCCTCAAGCAAAATCAATAAGTTCCTCCTCTCTTCCTCTGTATTTTCTTTTCTGGTTTGTTTTACAATTTGTGCCTAGTTTAAACATTCCTTCGAGCCTGAGAAAACCCATCGAAAACCATGGAATCCTCAAACTACACCTGTCCTCGAGCACTAATCACCGCCCCCTTTCTCCCCCAGTGGAGGTAGATTCTGACATTGCAAGGCTATCATCGTCGAAATCCTCAGAAAGAATACCATCCGCCGGAGAAAACAGTGCACCAGCACACCGCATTCCCACAAGCCAAGCTGCCAAGGTTGCGAGGGAAAAAACCCTAACCCCACTGTCGGAACCGGCCCGACGGGTGAAAAGAAAAAAATTTGCCGGGTTCTTTCTTTTTTACTTTTTCCTGTGTATTATTTTTTATTATGTTTTGATTATAGTCGCCACCGATCGATTTTTGAGTGCAGTCGGACACTATTATTAACCAGAGATTTTATTTTGGTCCATTTACCAATTAGGTGTAGGGAAGATATAAGTCACCCTACCCCGTCCATGTTTGGTACTAAAAGTGGTAAACTATTTATTTTTATTTTGCTGTAATTTTCTTTCTTCATTTTTTGCCCAAATAAACTTGACTCTTTTTTTGAAAAAAAGAATAGTACAAAAGGTAATTATACCATAAAAAACCAAAATTTTGACTTTAAAACTTATTTTTTATTATATATTTGTTTTATGTAAAACAAGTTCTAGAAAATAAAATTTTATATACAAAAATTCTAAACTATTCTATAGTACTTGAAAGATCAATTTTCATTTAACCTATTTTACGAAAAAAATTTAATTATTTTTTTACTTTAACTCTATGCTATTATTTTGTTAACTTTAAATATGGAGAAGTAAGATTTAAAAAAAAGATTGAATTTGGAATGGGCCAAATATGCTTACAACCCATACATCATTATTGACCCAACCCGACTATTGACCCGAATTCATTAACCCTAAAGACATCCTAAACTCAATCAAACCCTATCCCTATCTTTTCCATTGTCTGCCGCCTCTCCTCCTTTTCTCTCTATCCTGCTTTCTCTTAGCCCATCTCTCGCCAATCTCACATTCTGATCGTGATTTATGGCGATTCGACCTCTCTCTACCTCGCCTGAACTCTTTACTCCCTCTTTCGTCACCGCCAGTCGCTACCTCAGCGGAATGTAACCAGCCCTGCCCTCTCTTTCTCGTTTCGTCACTGTTAGTTTCTGGTGGTTCGAGCTTTGCTTCTTCACCTTTTCCAGTGCTAATCCCTTAGTTTTCGTTGCTGTCCTCCATCTCTCCGTTGTCGTTAGTTGCTGGTAGCCGGAGCTTACTACAAATCCCCACTGATCCAAGGTATTGCTTTTTATTTTCCTTGTTTTTGTCCGATTTCAGTTTCTTTTTTCTATTTTTTCTTCTTTGTTTTTCTTCTTATTGATTCTATTTTTATTCTCAAGCACATCTACGAATCTGTCCCTCGGAGACTTGCTGGGGTCCGTCAACAACGGCGGCTTCAGAACATACTCAGGTACTTCCTTCTCTACCTCACGGTTTTGGTCTTATTTTGGAGTTGATTTGGGATTTTTCTTCATTGCAGATTTAGAAACTTGTGGTTTTATTTGACTCCGAGCTGATTTCTTAAGGAATTACGACCTTCAAGCTAAGTCTCTAAAATTTCTACTTGTAATGATATGAAGAATGCCAATATATGTGTGTGAAAATGAAATTTGTCAGTGGAATGCTTGTGTGTGTTGGTATGAATTGGCATTAAAAGAACAAAAAAAGTGAAATGCCATAGTTATGTTTGTTTTATGATGAACTTATTGTCTCAATGCAGATGGGAATGCTTAGTCTTGATAATAATAAGTCCTTTTGAGGGTGATGAAGGATTTTTTCTCTTGATCAACCAGGTTCATAGGGATCTGATGATATCTGGAGGCCGCATCAAGGCATGAATACACAGTGTATCCTACTATGGAGTCCGCCAATTAATCTATATTCGGCAATGGGTAACTGTCCTTGGGGCATGCGTTGTTGAGGTCCGTGAAATCGACACACATGCGCCACTTCTCATTTACTTTCTTTACCATCACCACGTTCGCCAACCATTTTGGGTAGTGAACTTTCCTGATGTGTCCTGTATCCATCAATTTCTGGATTTCCTCTTCTATTGCTCTTTGTCTCTCGGGTGCGTATTTCTGTCTCTTCTGAATTACAGGTGTTGCTTCCAAGTCCATATTGAGAGAGTGTTTCATAATTTCTGGCGGTACCCTTTCAATGTTGCTGATTTTCCAGGCGAAAGTGCTTTGCTCTTGTTTTATTACTTGCATTATCTGCTCTTAGAGGTTGCTATCGAGCTCTTTGGAGATTCTGATACACATACCTAATGCTATTGTTAGTGTTTCCAACCCATCCACTTGCTCAACCTTTCTTTCTTCGCTTTCCGAATCAGTTCTCTCTAGTTACAGGGATGCCAAATATGTTCTTTGGGCTACCTGTTGGCTTCCTCTTGCCACTGCCCATTCCGCAGAGGTTGGTATTTGTAGCATCAGGTACTGGATGGATAGCACTGCTTCTGATCTGAGAGGAACAGTCGTTCCAATATGGCATTGTATGCCAATGGGGATTCTATGATTGTGAAGTCTGTCTTAGCTCTCCAAACATGTTTCTCATCTCTGATTTTGAGGTCTAACATTACCTGCTCCACGACTAGAACCGTATGTCCATTAAGGCCTACTAGCGATGCATGCACTGGATGGATATGGCTAGGGTTGACTTTCATTTTTTCTACCGCATGCCTAGTGATGATATTGGTAGAGCTTCTTGTGTCCACTAAGATAGGTTTGACTGTGTATCCCTCTATCTTTGCTTCCATTACTAGGGCATCTGAATGTCCTGATTGTACTTGGCTTCTAGTAGGGAATGATAGGTTGAGTTTATTGTCTTCTCCTGTTTCCCTGGTTCTCTTGGCCTTTGTGCTTGGGGGATCTCCTCCAGCAAAATAAATGACATGTATGGTATGTTCATGTTCATGTTTAGATGATGCTTCATGGATGTAGACAATGATGAAAATGACTTTTGTATTTTCTTTCTTTTTGTTTTGGATGTTCCAAGCATACCCCATGCCATGCAAAAGACAATGCAAAGATGTCACGTGTGGGCCGGCACACGGACAGAAATTCGGTGCCTTCGGGGCACCTAGCGGATGTCATGAAATGGTCGCATGTGTACCGACACACGGACATAAGTTTGACACTTTGTAGGTCATTGAGATGATATGAAATGGTCATATGGTGACCATCCCACAGACAAATGTTCAATGCTTTTATGGCATCTAAGATGAAGTGATGTTACATACAAGTCACGTGCAAATTGAGACACGGACAGCATTTCGACGTTCGGGGAACACCTTGCATGATTTGGTCATGAAATGCCCTAACATGAGCACTAACTCAGCACTCGTGGAGTACCTTGAATGAGTTATTGATGTTATGGAACGATCTGATATGGATCGTGACACGCAAGCAAAATCACGACATCTCTATGACACCAACAGTGAATGGTCATGATGCCATGTGATGATATCGTGTGATCTTCCATACAAATATAAGTCTAAGACCGTCGTGGTCCTCTAATAATGTAATGAAATGGCCAAGTGCAGTCTAGTGCACTGGCGGACACGGGTAATCTTGGGGACTCCCGATATATTATGAAGTGAAATGTCGTTAGGGGCATACCTAGAACATCCTTCATTTCAGATGGGATGGGATGATATGAATGCCCATGCATACAGAATGCAAATGGCTGTACAAAAAATTTGGTTAACATGCATGACACAGAAGATGATGTCGTGTATGTTTTATGGGAATATGAACACACGGAATGAATATTGCACATGAAAAAGTTCATGGCTGCACGAAAATGTGGTTAGTATGACACACACGTATGATGATGCTCTAAAATGGCTGCTGTCGGAACCGGACCGACGGACGGAAAATCTTAATTTTATTTTTAGTTTAATTTTATTAAATTTCGGTTTTTTGTGATTATTCGTGTAATAATTTATTATGATGTCTGGTCGATAATAAAATTTTAGAGAGTCGCCACCAATCGAGTTTTGGTCCGATTGGACACCTTAAATAACCAGAGATTTATATGGGTTCGTTTGCCAATTACGTGTAGGGAAGATAATGATCACCCTACCCCGCCCATAATTGGTACTAAAAGTCGTAAATTATTCTCGTGGGATGTATTTCTTTCATTTTATTTTTTTATCCGGATATAAATACATTTTTACTAAAGATAAATCCATAATGATGTTTTATTTAAATTAATTATGTTGATTCATATCCATGACATGAACACAAAAAAAATTATACCAATTTTATGTTTATACTTGAATAAAGTATTCATTTTATATCTATAACATGGATATAAAATATACACATATAAGGCATAATATAATTTATATATGAATGTGTACACGTGATTAAACAAAGTATTTGTCTAGGCTTGATGGGAAAGTAACGAAAGACTTTATAATATTCGTTATTAAAACAAATTCAAAGTTTACTTGAAATAAACTTAATGGATATTCTAGTTTTGATCATAAATAAAATTATAAAATTAACTTAAATTATATTCCGTGACCATAGCATGATCATGGAATAAAAAGAATTCTACAATACGTAAATAAATTTTACTTGTCTTTTTCTTATTTCGAAATCTTTAAATTTTATAAAACCCCAAATTTTTAATTAATTCGTAACAAGTTTATATGTATAGTAATATGAAAATAAAAAAATGAATTAAGATGAAAGGCTTAATGGTTGGGCCGGCCTTAATCCAAATGTTTGAAGCCCAAAAACTAAGCCTTGACCCGGAACCATTAACCCACTACCCATGGGTTATTACCCATCATATAAAAACCATCTTTTTCTCCTTCCAACCCTAAATCTCTCTTCACCAGCCTCCATCATCTCTACTCAAACCCTAGAATCAACCCTCTCCTCCGGCCACTTCTTTCTCTCTCTCGGCCTCATCCTCGCCGGCGGCTCCACACCAGCCGTCTTTTTCTTCTCCCTTTAGCCGTCTCTCTTTCGGCTTCGTTCTTCACCTTCTTTCTCTCTCGTTTTTTCTTTCTTTCTCGTTCTTTCTCTCGTTTTCTCTGGCTTTCTCGATCTCTCTCTCTTTCTCTCGTTCTTCTGTTTTTCTTGATCTCTCTCTCTTTCTCTCGATCTCGTCCTCATCCTCGCTATGCTTCTCGGTTTCTTCCTCACCGGCGGTCAGTCCTATTTCCTGCTCGCCTCACTCCGGCCGCTCTCCTTTCCGATCTGCTCTCTCCGGCCTTGCTTTGGCTACCTCTGATCTAAGGTAGTTTCTTCTCCCTTTTCATCTTGCTTTTTTCTGGATTTTTTTTAGATTTATTATACTATTTTTGGGTCAATAATTTCTTTACTTGATTTTCTGGTTGAGATGCAGACTTTACTTTTTGTTTTTTTTTTATTTCGGGTTTCTCTACTTAACCTCTCCATGCTTTCGTTTTTTTCAGGCGGCGAAAACCCAAGCTAGGTCATTCTCTAACATCTCGTCAGATTTGCAAGAGCTCTGGAAACACCTTTCAAGCTAAGCTCTTAAACTCTTCTTTTAAATTTTGAAGTGAGTGCATGTGATTGAGTGGTGATTTTCGTTATTGATACTGAAGATGACTTTTGCGGTTTTTTTTTTACTTTTTACTTTTGTTTATGAAATGGATTTGGTCCTCCCTTTTATTTAAAAAAAACAGGTCGATTCAAGCTATGGCATATAAATTAAAATGAGAAGTGATTATTGTATGAACCGTGCTTAACTTCTGGACTGGTATTGATTCTGACCATGCATGTTTAGTTTGGGTTTTAGTTGATTTTTAGGTTAGTGATTAATGCTATCCTTCAATGAGCATAAAGTAAAAGAGGAGAGAAAATAATAGAGGAGAAAAAAAAATGAAATAAATAGATATTTGAACTAATAGGCACTGATATTTGGTATAGACATAGCATGCCTCTACCCTGTTAATGAATCTGAATCATACAAGATATTATGTTTATTGCTTTACAAAGAAAAATAGGAGAGATGTATACATGTTACTTCCTGTATCATTTCTGGCTTTGTTAATGGATTGCTTTCAGGCTTCTCAAACTTACACTTTTGCTGGGTATTTCTTTGTGCAGGAGTTAACAAACTGAGTGAGTGATATGGGAAGGGTAACTCATCTTTCAACTCCCCATTCCTCTCTTTTTGAAGGAGATCATGAAGACTCTTGGAGGAATAGAAGAGCTGAAAAACAGGACCTCTTCCCAGGAATAAACCTATGAGAATCGACTAAAGGCAAAGCTGAAAAATTTGATGTTCCCTTTGTTTGTTGCTATCCCCCCCTTTTTTTGTGTTTGTGGGACTGCCCTTTTATAGGCAAAGGAGGGGCAGTCCCCAAACTTGTAAAATTAGAGAGCTTTTAAGGCCAAGATTGTAATTTTAGCAATTTTGGGTTTTGCCCTATGTGTAATTTTAGGGACTATTGGGACTTTCTTCCATTTTTTATAAATTCTATTTTTTTTATGTTTGGATTTAATTTTTCACAATAATGATATTATAATAGTAATGATAATAATTATAATAATAGTAGTAATATAATGGTGATAATAATAATAATTATAACAAAAAGATTAATGAAATAATAGCGGTAATAACAATAACTAAATATTATAAATTAAATGTGTTTATTAGTTTTATGGATATAAATAGAATTATATAGTAAAAAAAAATGTGGTTAGGTAGGACAAAACGGGTATCTACAGCTGCATAAAAATGTGGTTAGGAAATGACACATGGATAATGCATGTTTATGTTGCATGAAAAGTTTGAAAACAAAACAACCACAAAGCAAACGTTAGCACACGCATAAAGATATGCTCATCCTTCCACCCTTATTCCTTCATTTGATGGTCTCGCATTCTTCCTAGGTGTGAGGTCTTTTTGGCATCAACCGGGGATCCAAAGACGTACTCTCAATGTCCATTTTCAAATATATATTTTGGTGACCCTAAGGGGAAGTAGCTAAGCCATTACACGAGGGTATGAGTCAAACCAAGGGTCGTACAGGTTCCCATAGTGAAAATATACTCTTCACTTCTCCCCACTCAAGGGTCCAAACGAAGGGGTTCGTACGAGACTATGAGTAGTTTACCCCCTCGGGTGCCTCCAATCCCAGCGGAAGAGGTAGGTCACCTTTGGAGATAAACCGGGCTTAAACAAGTGTTGGAAGGATTCAAGAAGAGAAAATGTCATGCTTATGCAAATGTGGATGAAACATCAAATTATGATTTAATAATTGACTACAAGTGAGGATGTACTTCGATTGTTGCCTAAGTTCCTTAAGTTTTTATAAAAAACTTTTAAAAAAAGCCGTTGATCCCCAGCAGAGTCGCCACTGTGAGTGGACGATGTTTTTACGGAACGCGCGGTGAAGCGGGAACCGGGGACTTTCTTTTGGAAGTGTGATGATGTGGTTTGAAAACGGGTCTTTAATCTTTCTTAAGAAAATCTTTTATTTTATTGGAAGAACCATTTTGTAGAAAACTTAATTGTAAATGTGAATTTTGGAAAAATAGGCTTTTAGAAAATCTCAATTTGAACTTAAAGATTTCGAAATTAGATATAGAGTCGCCACCCGGATCAGCTCATCCGGGAAATTTCGGTACAACTCTCTACCAAGTGAAGACGTGGTACCTAATTAAGATTTAGAGTTCGGGCAACAAATCAACTAATCCTCACTTATTTTCAATTATTATTTCATAATGTAATGTTGCATTCACTTAATTCTACTCATTTTATCTTCTTTTTATTATTAACCAATGCTTATGCATATAACATAAATATAAAACCAAAATAAAATGCGGAAAAGTAAAAGCGCGGGAAAAGTAAATAAAGTTCAAATTATACAACCCATAAAAAGAAAAAGCTATCCTCACCATTTCAACAGCCTATAATACACGATGATCTAAAAAAATTACAATCTCCTAGATACACGATTTAATCTATAAAATACATTCAAAAATAAAAATAAAGCAAAAATAAAAGCTGCATTCAAATACGGTTAGCACAGATAAATAAATCACACCAAGGACTCATATAGGACAGAATAGGGGTATTTTAGGAAACGGGATCATGCATAGGGGGTAACCGGGTCGACCAGATCGATAGGCCCAGTTAGACCTAGAAAACGGTTTTTTTGAAACGCCCTGTAGGTTTTATGGATGAAAAACCAATTTTGAAAACCACTTTGGCTCATTTACATGCTTTTTTCAACTTTAGTGGGCCAGATATCCCGGGACCCGGGGGTCCAGTTCGTGGGTGGGCCTAAATTAAACATCCATCTAGGGTCCAAAAAGAATGTAAACACACCAAAATTCAGTTTTGAATAGGAAAAAGATGCAAAATTACAAGTTTGGGACCCAAAAGGGTAAAACTGTAATTCTGCTTCAACTACAGCCGCACGGCTGTAATGCTCCAGAATTGTGTTCCGACCTTCTTTTCTCGTTTTTGAAAATCATTTTGCAAATTTAGCGATTTCAGGTAATCTGGGATTTCTGGAAACACATTAACTTCAACCAAACGGATTTGAAACGGATCGAAATAAGTCCAGAAATCCCTAAAAACTCAGAATCGCCAAACTTGAAATCACATCCATCAATTAAAATAAGAAAACCGAGAATCTAAGCATACATGGATGTAATTAGACTGATAATAAATATGAAAAACACATTTAACTTGAAAACGGAAGCGTTATCCGTCGATTCGGGGCATTTGGAACTTCTGCCCCTGCAGGTTACAGCCGCGCGGCTGTAATCATTAGGTGGGGCGGTTGTAACCGGAATCGCTTCCAAAATCGCAAAAAACTCAAAAACACAAACAAATAGCACCCAGAATGAATTAAAAAGGATTTTTAAGGCCTCTCAGAATATACCTTGTCTGTGTTCCAGTGTTTTGGACCACCAGGGATGGATTCAGATGCGGGGAAACGCCTTGCAATTACGAACAACCCAAAAGTGTGTGCGATCTTCGAAGCTCGAGCGGAACCCCGAATGAGATTGAATGTGAGATTATGGTCTAAGAATGCCCCTAGAAAACTAATCCCTCTAAAGTTATGATAATTTAAACGGATTTTTGTTAAGGTTTCTTTGATTATTTTGGATTAAAACACTCAAATTTAATCTTTTTCACTCCAAAACCCTAAGTGTGGATGTCTTTTTCTCTCAATTTCTTAATTCTCTAATTTTTGTCTGCTGTTCCTCCCTCTAAAATCCGATCACAATCAATTTATATCTCCTATTTAGGTTAAAAATCCGGATTAAATACTGATTTTGGGCAAAAAAGGAAATCTGATGATTACAGCTGCGCAGCTGTAATGTACTACAGCCGCACCACTGTAGTACAACCGCGCGGCTGTAGTGACCAGATTAGCCTATTTGGCTTGTTTTTTGTTCTTTTCTTCAGTTTTCTTAAATACTCATACGAATTCCTTCGGGGTTCCATACCAAGACTTTGTCACACACATTCGGATCACCCGAGACATTTCTGACATCATCCCGATCATTCCGAATCCGCTTCACGTTTATCCGTGAAAAAGATAATAATGGCTTTCATCACCCAGGTAAGGAAAAAAAAACCCATGCTCACACCTGCCATGTCAAAATTTTGAATTTGAAGGATTACCTGTCTGAGGTCTCTAGCGTCAACAGGGCTGAGGCTGCTTGCGATGCAGTTGATCACCGCTGCCT
The DNA here is from genome assembly GCA_039660915.1 of Euphorbia tirucalli. NCBI lineage: Eukaryota > Viridiplantae > Streptophyta > Magnoliopsida > Malpighiales > Euphorbiaceae > Euphorbia > Euphorbia tirucalli. Next base: position 66,288,787 of record CM077639.1, read on the forward strand.
GGGGGGACACCGATGGGTTCAGTGTCGTCAAGGGTGGGGCTGTCATGGCTGTGAGAGAGCTGTCTCTGGTGACCTCTAAAGTTGTCATACTAGTAGAACCTGATGAAGTCATAGTTAAATCATTCCACACTCACCGTACCACATGATGGATTATGTACAAATTCCTCTTACGATCAGGGCTTGAAGGGTGCCGGGTCGGATCAGGTTGTATTCCTGTAAGACAGTAAAAGTGAGACACCGGTAACCTTTGGATTAGACTCCGATGCTCAAGTCAGCCGTAATTATGTTAATATCTGGCTATATCATCTTGATTTGAGTTAGTTCAGTTAGAGTGAATTTATTTTACCTTTATGCTCCCTCCTTTTATAAGGCAAATGGTAGAGTTTGCCTTGAATTAGAAATACTCCAAAGCCCTTATCCTGATCAGACTAAAAAGATTTCCATCCTAAACTCCATATAAGACATGAGTCCTTCCTCAATCGCAACACAACAAGTAGACTCCCACATGAATTCCATCACCTCCCTTCTAGAACCCCTGATCAAGTGGAAACAATTCGACCCGGATCTGGCCTGAAAGATTTGCTGTATGCTTTTCAGAAATCAGGACGAGAGACCAAGCATTACAATATCCGGATGACAGACCCGGCATCACAATGTCCGGATGTCATCACTAACTTTAATGTGTTAATCAAGTCCATGGCAAGTAAGGAAAAAATAGAAAAATTACTTTATTACATCAAGTGAGACAGTATACAAAGCTCTGCATTGTGTATATGGTTGTTTTTCTCACAATGAAATTATCAAGAAGCTAATTGTTAATTTTTCTTCATCTTTGTGCTGCATATTCAAATCCATAAAAACAATTTTCATAATTGTTAATTATGATGCACAACAAACCCAATATAATAGCTTAAATCGACTCCACTTTGACACGAATAATTCAACGCAAGTCAATTCAATTACAGTTCAAATTGTTCATACACAAAATCACCCAAAACTCTACTACAACTGCATAATCAAAAACCAGAATTCACTCACAGGGGCAACTTGCCCGATCGGAAAACAGCAAACTTGTTGGCCTTTGAATAGGAAAACTGAATTCCATTATCCTTCAACAAGCCTTCAATCAATCTTTTATCCCTTTCAGGCTCTTTGCTCTCACATTCAATTTCATAACTGGTTCCAAAATCATAAATAGTCTCATCAACCTCCAGCTTTAACCCATTCCAATCAAACACTTGGCGTACGTTCCGAAACCCACCCAACCCCACAAACTCTTCATTCGCTCCAACCCCAAACTCCTCTCTAACTCTCCTCATTATATCTGAGCTCTCCAGCGATCCCAACCGCTGCGGCTCGGCCACGAGAAGGCGTCCGATTAGAGGATCGAGAGGCTCTTCTTGCTCCTGAACGCGACTGATGCCATTGGACATAAGGGGCTTGGCTTTGAGGGAGAGAACACAATGGGAATCTTGATTGTAGAAGCGGATGCGGAGAACGGCGAGGTTCGAAGTCAATTGGGAATTTGAGGTGTCGAAAAAGAAGTTTTGTTGAGCCAATGTTTGGATGTGGAAAGGAGAGAGGAGGGAGGAGACATTTTGGTGGGCGATTGAGTCTGGGAGTCGGAGTTTCACTTCCACTTCCATCATCACAAACGAATTGTTAATATCTCCAGCGAATAATTCAACCGAAAACAGTGAAAGACAATTACCACTGTTGTACTTGAGGGCATTGCAGGTATGTCTCACTTCCTGCCTTGAGCAAAAACGGAAGATTGATGTTGAATTTCAACCTTATAATCTGTGTAAGGAGATACATTACAATTTGCTGACGAAACGGCGTCGGTTTCTGGGAAGTCTTACTTTTATAGCTTTTGACTGTTCATTTTCAACATCATAATAATACCACTACTCCTTGACAATTTGACTTTTGACTTTTGACTTTGCTCACAATTTGACTTTGCTCTTTTCTGAAGCTGCACATTTCCCCTCCTTTTTTTTTTTTATTTTTAAATGCTAATTTGTTATTTGTACATACAGAAACTGTAGAATTTTACCAGTAGAAGTTCCAGGTTAGAAAATGGGATGTAATGAATCCAAGACCGAGAACCAAGAAGCCCTGTCTCACTATGAACATCGTATTCAATTCATTAAAGAAGCAGTTTCCAGCCGTAACGCTTTCTTCGCTGCACTCTCAGCCTACGCTATTTGCTTAAAGAACACTGGCGCTGCTTTCACCGACGGCCTCCACTCAAACTTTTCGCATCATCCTTCCTCTCTCGACTTCCTCCCCTCGCCTCCACCCCTCTCCAATTCCCAGAATCAGTCTCCGCCTCCGCCTCCGCCCATACCAGACTGTTCTCAGTCACCGTTGCAGCGAGCCACGGGGAGTCCGGAGATAATCATGAAACCAAAGCCGGTGGGAGAGGGTTTGACAAGGAAGCCTAGTAGTAGCAGCAACAGCAGAGGAAGTGGTAGAAATCCACAGCAAGAGCTATGGGCAGAGGATGTAATAAGCACAACTATGCAATGGGAATCGTCTTGGCCGGGTTTTGAGGAGAAGGAGATCAAACCAAAGCCATCGTTGCCCACTTTAATGGAAGATGAGGAATTGGAGTTGGAATTGAGATGGAACAGTGAAAGTGCTATTCATAGAAGAGATGTAAGGCTGACAAAGCCACCGCAATGGAAACAAGACTTGGAAATAGCCACAAGCTTGTTTATGTCGGATTCCGGCTCGGACTCGGAAGAGTGGGAGGTGGAAGCCCAACATTATGAGGAATTCAAATGGAACAGAGGAAATGGTAGTAACACAAGGCTAGGAGGCACAACTATGCCTCAGGAATCGTCTTGGGACTACTTTTTTCCGCCAGAGGAGTTGCTAGAGCCGGCGCCGGCTATAGTGAAGAAACACGGTGGAGAAATTGGGAGGAAGACTAGACAACCAGTGAGTTTGAAGCAGATATTTACTGATCTCGACGATCATTTCTTGAAGGCCTTTGAGAGTACCCTTGAGGTCTTCCAGATGCTGGAGTCCGCTCACTCCAATTTCGCTGATAATCAACCAAATGGTTCATTCTTTTCTTGAATTAATTTGACACTCCTAAATGTTTTTTTTTTTTTTTTTTTCACCTACTTATTAGAAAGACCTTCATGTTGTAGGACATAATATTGCTCATTCTGAAAGGATGATGCATTTAATCACAAGGGATCAGCCATTGATAGGCAAAGACGATTTCAATACAGAGGAGATTGAAACTCTTGCTACTGTGTTGAACAAAATTCTGGCTTGGGAGAAGACGCTTTATGAAGACATGAAGGTACGTATGTTTTGATATTAAGCTACTTTCATATTCATCTGAAACTTGCATAAATTGTCATCTGCTCATACCAATATATCCATATTCATTGTGGAGTTCCTTTTTACCTTGTTTTGATTGTTAAACTTGTTGAATACTCGTATCACTGGTCAGCTGATCATACCTCAGAGAACATATTTAAGTTGTTTGTTCTCAATTTTTGTAATATACCCAAGAAGTTGTTTTCTTTGTTTAAACTGTCTATTTGAATTCTAGAGGATATTCCTTTACAGGGTCCTGCATTTTTGCAATTTCTGCTTACCAGGAGATTTTATTTTCTTTTTTGTCATACTGCTGAAAAATTGGGGAATCATCCTTCACATGTCTGCAACTGAATATAACTCTTCTGCCCTTTATCAACTTTGAGTTCATTTACAACTGGTTGTTCTTCATAGAGGGATAATCTTTACAGGATCCGAAGTAATAAATTAGAATTAGGATATCCATAGTGATAATTGATAAAGGAGTTCCCTTTTCATTTATCTTGAATTGGCATTTCGCACAATTTTACCTGCTTCAGTTTTATTGATATTGCAACGTCTGTCAGTGTTTGTTCGCCAACTTATGTTATTCTTTTCTTATTGCACTACAATGCAGGATCACCACCAGAACATGTTTTCTGTTCTGTATATTACCTCACCTGTATGCATGAAGGTTGTTACTTCAGAAAAAATGGATGTCATATAGCTTTTCCATTTCCATTACTCCCCTTGTGATTTGAAATTGTTCCAAATGTAGTTTGTAGGCAATGTTGAAAATCATACTCTGAAATAAAAATGTAAAGAAATCCGGATTCCTTCTGTGCTTGCATTTCAATTTAATTTTCAAGGTGAACATATGGGAAATTTTAATGCATAAGTTCTTTTGAAATGCATTTTCTCAAAACTAATTTTGTCCCCCTTGTTTTGTAACTTGAGAAGCAAATTTTATAATTTCTTGTATATGCTTTCTTAGAAATCTTATATGGGGTCATGTGGATGCTGCTAGATAGGCTGGGGAAGTTGTAAAACATGAGTATCAGAAGAAGGTCTCTTTGCTAAATAAGCAGAAGAAAATGGGTGCTAATCCTAAATCACTGGAGAAATTAAAAGCATCCATAAGTCATCTCCGTACAAGATTCATAGTAGAAATGCAATCAGTAGTTTCTACAGTTGCAGAGATAAATCGTATACGTGATGAACAATTATATCCAAAACTTTCTCAGCTTGTTGATGGGTAAGTTTCTTTCTAAAAGAAAACCTTATATTGGGTTTCTTTGCAAATCAGATTGAATTTCTAGGCTGGTCAGATACTCTTAGATGTTTCAGTCTGCAATTTCCTTTATTAAATTGGATTTTGTTAATGTCATTGTCTTGCACGCATTAGGCTCACTTGTAATTGCTGCTGTGTCAGAATTCCTCTTTCTTATGTAAATCTAGATCTTAATGGTGTAAGTGTCTGTTTTGTTTCAAACGAAAGTAACTGGTGTGAATCGCAGGATGGCAATGATGTGGAAAACCATGCTATTTCATCATGAATCCCAGTTCAAGATTGTAAATCCCTTGAAATCTTTGGACAATTTTCAACCGCTTGTGAAAGAAACTAGTGAATATCATTATGATTGTACTATTCAGTTGTGTGGCGCTGTGCGTCATTGGCACACGCAGTTTTGTGGGCTCGTAGAGTATCAGAAAGATTTCACAAGGGCACTCCACAATTGGTTAAAGCTTAGTCTTATCCCCATTGAAAGCAATTTCAAAGAAAATATTTCTTTTCCTCCAAGGGTTCGAAATGCACCAATTTATGCACTTGTCCTAGCTTGGAAAAATGATTTGGACAATCTTCCTGATTAAGTTGCAAAAAATGCAATAAGAAGCTTCGCTGCTGTAATACAGTCCGTAGTGTGTCAGCAAGATAAAGCTTTAAAGACAAGACGTGAAACTACGCAGAAGGAGCTTGACAGGAACAGCAAGCAATCTCAAGATTGTGAAGACTTGAATTCTGATAACTCCCTGAAGCCTGTTATGATTTCATTGAGGCAGCAGTTGGAAGGAGAGGAAGGAGGCCAAATAATGGCAAGGGATGCATCTTTGGCGAGTCTCAGAAACAGCTTGCCAGAGTTTTTTAGAGCAATGTGTGAAATAGCTCTAGCATGTTCAAGCATATATCATAATTTAAGAAACGTAGCAGAACACCTATAGAAGAACATCATAAACACTAGGAAAAGAAAAAAGCTTTCTTCTATAATGTAAACTTTGTTATCCAATTAAAAAAAAAAAAGGAATTCAATGACAGCAGATGCATTACTTTTCTATCAGCAAGTGGAGTTTATTATTTATGAATATTATTTATAGTGCTTTAATTTATTCGTAGACTTTCGTTTATTAAGTTAAAATATGATTAGTTTGATAATCTGTTGGTAAGTGCTAACTGCCAAGTATAATTTTTCTTTTTTCATATAAAATTGTACAAGTGGCTTAAAGTTGGAAACATAAAATATGTATTTCATTGAGGTGTATATATGTATAACAAATTCAAGAAGACTTTTGAAATTATTATGAACATATAAGGATTAAACGGTGGACTAGCTCAAAGAAAAAAAAAAAAAAGAAGATAGTCTGCCGTTGCATATGTGTTTAGATTTTAAATGAAATGAACTATTTGTCTACATTATATTATATTATATTATATTATATGCCAATTTGGGAAGAGAGAGAGAGAAACATTTGGTATCACTTTCTGGATGTGTGACTTTGCCAGTAGTTAACTTCTGAGTTTGGAGATTAACGGAATTTAGGTCCATTTTTCCATTTATGCAGAAAGTGGAAACTAGTGTAACCAAAAAAATAAAGTAGGATGAAAGATGGGTTGTAGTGAATCCAAGAATGGCAACGAAGAAACCCTGTCTCGGTTTAACCATCGCATCCAATTCATAAACCAAGCTATTTCTAGCCGTAACACATTCTTCGCCGCCTTCTCTGCCTATGCTATTTGCTTGAAAAACGCTGGCTCTGCTTTCGCCGATGGCATCCCCTCAGAGTTCGCTCGCCCTCACTTCCCACCCTCGCCTCCGCTGATTCCCCCTCCCCCCCGGCCTCCTCCTCTGCCAGTTTTCAAGGACTATTCTTTCATGCGATCCGCGAGCATGCCGGAGGTCGTAAAACCAAAGCCAGTGGAATTGCTTTCGGACTACTTTTTCCCGACAGAGGAGGAGGAGTTCAAAGTTGATGAGGAACTGAAAAGGAACAGTAGCAATAGAGGAGCTGTCGGTCAACAACAAAGCAAACGTCAGGAATTGCTTTGGGACTACTTTTTCCCGACAGAGGAGGAGGAGTTCAAAGCTGATGAGGAACCGAAAAGGAACAGTAGCAATAGAGGAGCTGTAGGTCAACAACAAAGGAAAGGTCAGGAATTGGTTTCGGACTACTTTTTCCTGACAGAGGACGTGGTGGCGGTGAAAAAGGTGAAGAAGAAGGCGAATTTGCCAGTGCCGGTGCGGCCAACGGTGAAGAAACGCGTTATTGAAAAAGGGAGAGAACCAGCGAGTTTGATCCAAATAATTTGGGAACTTGACCATCATTTCTTCAAGGCCTTCCAAAGTACCCGTGAGGTCTTCCAGATGTTGGAGTATCACTGCCACCAACCAAGTGGTACATTCTCTTTTTTTCCTTATTTTGATAAATTCTACTAAATTTTGTTAATGGATTAGGGTTCTCAATGGTGACGCAGAGCTGTATCCGTCGGATCTGTTCGAATGGGGATGGAAATTTCCGCGGGATGGTGATAGGGATAAATTCCATTCCCTTTTAGTTCCGCAGAATTCCCATTAAAATCTCCATTTAATTATTCATTTTATTTTATATATATATATATATATATATATAATTGAATTTTATAATAAAATAATTAAAACTAGATTTCGTGTATATCTCTATTTTTATTTAAGAATTGATATGTAATAACTTGAAAGGTTTTTATGTTTTGTTTAAAAAAATTATTTTTTAATTATTTTTTTTTAAATTGTCTTAAGAAGAACAGGGATCCCCTGGGAACCTGTTGCTCGACGTGACCAAAGACGGGGATTAAAATTGTTTCTGTTTATTAAACAGGACAGAGACGGAGATCCCTGCCTAGCCGGGGAAACGGGATGGGATTGCCAATTCCCCGTCCCGTTTACATCCCTACAATGGATATATATAGTTGCTATACATGCTTCTTATGATTGTAGGACATATTGACGATATGATTCATTTAATCACTAGGGATCAGCACATTTAAAGGACATAATGATTTCAATACCAAGGAGATTCAGACTCTTGCCACTGTGTTGAACAAAATGCTAGCTTGGGAGAAGAAGCTTTATGACGAAATAAAGGCACGTGTTTCTATGTTTACTTTGAATTCTTTAGTTACTTCCATATTCTTTGCATAAAATTGTCATCTACTCATATCACTATATCCATAGTCATTGTGTACCTTGTTTGATTGTTAATCTTCTTAAATATTCTGCTTAAATTGTATTTTGTGTCGCTAGTTAGCTCTTACCTTGATGGTCAAGGATTCTTAATGGAGCATGTTTCCTTTCTTCCAAAAAGAAAGTTGTTTGTTTTTACATATTTGCAGTTGACTGAACTGCAAAGCGCACTTATGCAGGTTGTTTGATCTAAATTGTGCTATGATACCAAGAAAGTTATTTTCTTTGTTTGAACTCTTTACTCGAATTCTACAAGTAAATGCTTTACTGGGCTATAAATTTGTCATTGCATTGGGAAATCTTCCTTCATTTTTATGGTACTGAACTTAATTTAGGTGTTTAATAAAATTCCTTGTACTATGCAAGAGCAATACTTGGGACGATTACAAATTTATTGAGTTATTTAGAACATAATTATAGTGGAGTCCCTTTCGTCGGTATTGTGAACTCTGAGTTCATTTGCAACTGTTTTTTTCTTCTCAACAGAGGGACAATCTTTATGGTATCCGAAGTAATAAAGTACTTTTAGGATAACCATAGTGACAAATGAGTTCCTGTTTCAGTATTCTTGAATTGGCATTTGTGACAATTTTACCTGGTTTGTTGATGGAAGATCTATTAGTCTTTGTTGGCCAACTTAACTTTGATTCTTCTCTTGTTACGAATTGAGAATGTTTCCTGTAAATTACCTGACTTGTATGATATATCCATAAATGCTCTTACTTCATTTACTTTACCTTAGTTCTGAAACGAAAACAAAACAAATGGACGTCATATAGCTATTTGATTTCCATAATTTCCTTTGTGATTTAAATCTATTAGAAATGTACTTGTTGGCATGTGTAAAGTCACGATACTCAATGTTGGTCATTTCATGAGCATGTAAAGAATCAGGATTTCTTCAATGTAATGATGCACATGTGATACTTGCATTTCTATAAGGTGGACATAAGGGGACTTTAAATGCATCAGTTCTTTTACAATTGCTTTTTCTCATCACTCCTTTCATTGCCCTTCTTTTATAACCTGAGAAGCAAATGTGACAAATTTCGTGTTCCGTGCTTTCTGAGATATGTTATATGGGATGTGGATACTGCTAGATAGACTGGGGAAGTTATCAAATATGATTATCAGAAGAAGGTCTCCTTGTTAAATAGACAGAAGAAACAGGGTAGTACTCCTAAATCGTTGGAGAAATCAAAAGCATCCATAAGTCATCTGCGTACAAGATACATTTTAGAAATGCAATCAGCAGAATCTACAGCTGCAGAGATAAATCGTATATGTGACGAACAATTATATCCAAAACTTGTTCAGCTTGTTGACGGGTAAGTAGCTTCAAAAGCCTATCCCTCTGCCTGTAATATATTAGATCAATATGGTCAGTCAAATGAAATGCCTCTCTATTGTTTTTAATCAAATTATCTAAATTAGTCTATTATTTTCTACTCTCCAATCATGAAGGCACGTGAACCTCATTCTACCCCTTTTTATTTTGGCTCTCATCCAATCTTCATGTTATGTTTGTAAACATGCCATACGGTTTTTAATTCAAATGAGCTTTGGTTTGCCTGACGTAAATGAATGGCATCTTAGATACTAAAAGATGTTTCAGTTTGCTATCTCTTGTATTTTGGTGTTAAACATGAGACATGAAAAGAAAAGAACAATAATTTGGCTCAACAACGGCTATGTCTGTTTTGTTTCAAGCAATATTAATTGGTGTGAATCACAGGATGGCTAAGATGTGGAAAACCATGCTATTTCATCATGAGTCCCAGTTCAAGATTGCACGTTCTTTGAAATCATTGGATAATCCTCAACCCTTGAATGCAAGTAGAAAGCATCATTATGATTGTACTATTCAGCTGTGTGGGGCTGTGCGTGATTGGCATACACAATTTTGTGGGCTTATAGAGTATCAGAAAGATTTCGTAAGGGCACTCCACAAATGGTTAAAGCTAAGTCTTATCCCCATTGAAAGCAATTTCAAAGAAAAGGTTTCTTCCCCTTTGACGGTTCAGAATGCACCAATTCGAGCATTGGTCGTAGCTTGGAAAAATGATTTGGACAAATTTCCGGATGAAGCTGCAAAAAATGCAATGAACAAATTTGCCGCTGTAATACAGACTATAGTGCATCAACAAGACGATGATTTAAAGATGAAAGAAACATGTCAAGCTACGCAGAAGGAACTTGAATGCAAGAACAATCAATTTCAAGATTGTGAAGAATGGAATGCTGATAACTCTCTCAAGGCTGCTAAAGAAGAGAGAGAGTCTGTTATTATTTCATTGAAGCAACAGTTGGAAGAAGATGAGGAAGCATGTACTCAAACAATTTACAAAGCGGCAAGGAATAGGTCTTTAGCAAGTCTCAAACATAGCTTGCCGGAGTTCTTTTGGGCAACTTCTGAAATTGCTCTAGCCTGTTCGAACATGTATCATAATTTGCAAAACATCGCACAACACCAACACACAAGCCAAAACTCATGATACGAGTACAATTTTCTGCTTCTGTGTTATTTATTGCTTGTTATGAGTAGAGGAGGATTCTTCTTTGTATTTTCGTTAATTGTGTACAGATTCTATATTGTTTTCTAGAATATTTTTCAGGCGTGTGTTACGCCTCTATATCTTCATGTAATTTATTCTACATAGTTGGTAATTCTTTTGTGGTGATAAAACTCTGATTTGGTAATTTTTAGTTCCTACCTCTTTATACTCTTAAATTTTTTAGTTTATTGATTTGGTTCAAGATTGATCAATTATCCTTTTAAAGTGACTATAGGTGCACTATACCAGCCCCGATCGAGCCAAGTTGAAAGGTTTGCTTTTGACCATTAAGGGTAGGTAACATGTTCTTTCTTTTTTTTTCTATTGCATTCTACCTCAGCATCGCAAGGAAAAGTATAATCACAATCTTTTGTGGCTTCAAAAACAATAAGAATGGGAGCATCAATTCAAGTCCTCATTTTATTTTTATGACACTAGTTAACGTTTAGCCTATATTTTTTTTATCATTGTTGTTGATGGGACGACAAATAAATACTTCATCCATGATTCCTGATCAATTGAGGATTCTCTGTCTCTATCCCCGAAAAATAAAGGGAAAAATTTTTTTCGTTGTCCCTGCAGAACCCGTTTTCCCGATTCATCCTCCAATCTTACTCTTTTTTTTTTTTTCCAAAATAAAAATTTTTTTATGCTCCCCCTAAAATAGTAGTAAAATTGAAAAAAAAAAAAAACCCGATCAGTTTGCTCAAGATTAATAACCACAATTGGGAATAAACTAATGAAATGAAATGAAAAAGAAAAATCAATAGTATAACATCTTAAATCGGGAAAATCCTACCCAAGAGAGCCTGCCGAGTTGGAGACATTATTCCCATAGACCTAATAAGGGTATCCCGATAATCTTTTAGACACCAAATTATCCTTGTCCCTATCCAGTCGGAAATTTTATCTGGATTCATCAATTCTATCAAAGTGAAAAGGAAAAAATCAATTGTATAACATCCTAGAGGCTAAAAATGAAATCATCATAATAATATTAAGTAGCATGTAGCACACCTTGAATCAGACTTTGGTTCCTCCACTGATTAGTGTTCCTTCACTTAAGTGAACATCCGTATATGCTTCTTATGAACATGTTGTTTGATGGTCTATCTAACTACTTCAAAGTTACATAGATTAATGATGGTAAACATATCTTTTTATCCATGTGCTATCAATCAACTGTCCTTTTAGCTTATGTTTTTTCAAAATTGCTCTTTTAACCTCTGACATATTTAAAATTATACCAAAGTGAATTATAATATACTATTTTGTCCTTCTCCTTTAACCCATTTTTAGGATAAAAAAAATCAATTACGATTTAAATAAATATGATTTTATATAATACAAAGCTAAAAAGTCAACTTCAAAATAACCTGAACTAGAAAATCAATCCGGTGATATTACAGAGCCAAAAAAGCTTATGATATCAAACCAAAATTTGAACGAATAAGAGGGCTAAAATAATTCCAACGCCGCAGCAAGGCAACAATCTCTTATCACGTGCTGTTGGATAAAACAGGACAAAAGCGCTCACGTGACCAGAAAATCACGATTCCAGAACGGAATCTTTTCAGCCAGGTCTCAACAGACTCAACACACCCAGTCAAGTGAAATCCTTAACCTGCACCATTTTAGTTGATTCGAGTTCCACTTTACATTTTCTTTCATCTTCATCTTTAGAATTTAGTGTGCAATGTCTGTTGTGGGGCAGGAATCTCTGATGCATCAAGCTTGGAATTTGCTCATGGATGAATCGGCTAGATCGATCGCCATATTGGGTCCAGGAGGAATCGGCAAAACTACTCTGATGAAACAACTCTACTACAAATTAATCTCCACCAAACATTTTGAGACTGTGATTTGGATCACGGTATCTTCAAAATTAACATTTCAGAAAATTCAGGACGACATCTCCAAACGCATAGGGTTGTTTGATGCGGACTGGGCGGGGAAAAGCTTCACCGAGAAATCCCAACTCCTTCGTACAGAACTCAGCAACAAGAAGTTTGTATTGTTCTTAGATGATCTATGGTTCCATCTTGATCTTGAAAGGCTCGGGGTGGAAGGATCAAAGTTCATATATTCAACACGTTTTACAGTGGTCCCTGAACATATGGGTGCTTATACCGTCTTCAAATTGAATGAGCTCTCAGAGGAAGATGCTTGGCAATTGTTCCTGAATAAGGCTGGGGATGAGATTCTTAAAGATCTAAGAATCATGGAGATTGCTCGAAACTTGGTAAGTAAATGCTATGGGTTACCCATCTTAATCTCTACTCTTGGCCGTGCCATGGCTTGCAAGAAGACACAACGAGAATGGGAATATGCTGTACACAAGATACAAACATATAGGCAACGGATGAGCTATGATGAGGTAACTTGCATCTTCAAATTTTGTTTTGATAGTTTGCCCAATTCCAGAATCAGATCTTGTTTCTTATATTTTAGCTTGTTTCCTGAAGATTTCACTATTCTTAAGAAGGATTTGATAGATTTTTGGATTTGTGAGAAAATTCTTGGTTACGGTACTCGGCGTGACGCTCTAAGTTTGGGATATAATGCTATGCATACATTAATTGGGGCAGGTTTCCTAGAAGAAGAAGAAAATGATTGTGTGAAATTGTTAGATATGATTCGTGATTTTGCTGTGTCAAGAGTAATCAAGTCTCAAATGTTCCTCTATGCTCAACTCCTTCAACAACCTGCATATGATGGTCCAAAATTGACAGATTATAAGCTTATTCGAAATTTTGGTTTACTAATAGCAATCATGTTCAGATTCGTCAAGGGCGGTCCATTATTTGTAGGTCAAAAGAATGAAGAAACTGTAGAAACCATAGGATGGATTTCATCTATGGGGAATTCCATTGGGAATAGTCTTGTTAATGTTCCACCTAATCTTTTCACTTTTCTACTCAACCATAATCCCTTCATTATGATCAAACCTAAACCTTTATCATCCTTGTGCAAATTAACAGTTTTAGATTTATCAAATAGCGGGATAGAAGTATTACCGCGGGATGTTTCAATGCTGGTTTCATTACAATATCTTAATCTATCACATACGTGGATCGAATGGTTGCCGATTGAACTAAAAATGTTGACTAAGTTGAAGTGTTTGAATTTGGAATATGATGATCAACTTCGTATAATTCCCAAGGAACTGATATCTAGTTTGTTATCGTTACGAGTTTTAAAAATGTTTCGCTGTGGATTTTCTGTGGAGGAAGTGGAAAGTAATATTCTTTCTGTTAGAAATATGGATATAAGTCCATTGCTGTCCTTGGAACATCTCAAAGTGCTAAGCATCACAATAACATGCGTCTCTGCTCTCCATAAACTTTTTGACAACCCTAAATTATCAAGCTGTACCGAATCTCTATCACTTGAAGTTTTTTGGGGTTCAGAGTCGCTTAATATTACACCTTTAGCAGTCATGACGAATCTATTGACATTGGAAATCCATCAAGCAGAACATTTAAAAGAGTTCAATGGGCATTATCCAGAGTTGCTAAGGCAGAGAATTTTCGAAAGGCTTCGAGAAGTAACCTTTGAGAAGTGCTCTAGTTTGGAAGAGTTGACATGGGTTATTCTAGTCCCCAATCTCACAATTTTGAGGGTCAAAGCTTGTGAACAAATCAAAGAAATAATCAGCCGTATTCGACTTGGTGAAATTTCTGAGGCAGAAAATATCAAGCCATTTTCAAAACTTGAAATTCTATCATTAGATAGCTTGCCAGAATTGAAGAGTATGTACTGGAAAGCATTGCCTTTTGATAGTCTAAAGAAAATGGAAATAATTGATTGCTCTTTGCTTAAAAAGCTTCCACTAAACTCTACGATCACCAAGGCAAATGAAGTGGTGATTGAAGCAGAGGAAGATTGGTGGAAAAATGTTGAATGGGAAGATGAAGCTGCAGAAACTACTTTCTTTCCTTGTTTCATACCACTGTTGTAATGTTTATGCTCTTCCAGTAGCAAGATCTTTATTCCACCCTGTTCTTTTAACCTTGTGATATTATTAAAAAGAGAGAGATAAAGAGTGCTTCTCCTATATTTGGAAGAAAAAATATCTTTTTATTTGATATTTGTATGATTTAGCTATGAAAAAGGGAAGATAAAAGCTGCAATGTTTTACTGATGAATGAATGGAAAACAAACAAAATATATGTGAAAGAGAGTAAGAGGGAATAGAGAGGACATATTGGGAAAGGAAAAAAGGTAGGAAAAGTAATTTCCTTGAAAGGTATGTTCTGTTTTGAATGTCTATGTTTTTTGTTTTGGTAAAGAACTTGTGTATGTGGTTGAAATTTAAGGTTAATGTTCTCTGTGTAGTTTATATAATCGGTTATTTCATCTCTTCAAAAGCTAGTCTAGCAGTTCATATTTTCCATCTCTTATGGCTTCTAGAATGAATATATTGTCAGCAGTGGTGTTCAGTCTACTTGTTAATAAATCTCTTAATGGCTTCTTCTTCTTGTTATTATTGTGATTGTACACCAACTTTTGTTTGACTAGCATAATGAATGGCAATTATGCCATATTTAAGTTTCTATTTTCTAGATTCTATGGATATTTCGATGTGCAATTTTCTGTTCTCTATCCCAATGCACTTTCGCATGTGATATATTTTGAGGTGCTTCTCTTGTATTTTGGTATTAATTGGGGATCATGACCACCATTTCTTGAGGGCCTATAAGAGTACCCGTGAGGTCTACCCTATGTTGGAGTGTCACTCCAATTTTTGCTGAAGATCAAGAAAATGTTACATTCTTTTCTTTTCTTATTAGATTATACTTCTGAATTTTGGTTATTAATGTATAGTAGCTAGTTGCTATGCTTCTATAATCTGTTCAATAGTTTGACCAAAACCACATTGCTACTTATGGAACGTATTGATCATTCTGAAAGAATGTTGCATTTAATCATAAGGGATCAGCCATTTAAAGGCACGGACGATTTCAATACAAAGAAGATTGAAACTCCTGCTACTGTGTTGAACAAAATGCTAGCTTGGGAGAAGAAGCTTTACGATGAAATAAAGGCATGCTTCGATATATAGTTACTTTGGATTCTTAAAGTTACTTTCATATTCTTCTGAAACTTGCATAAATTGTCATTTGCTCATATCAATATATCCATATTCCTTGTGGAGTTTCTTTGACCTCGGCTTGATTGTTAAACTTGTTGAATATTCAATTTAAATTGTATTTTGTATCACTAGTTAGCTAATATGTCACAGAACGTAAAGTTGTTTGTTTTTGCATACTCAATTTTGGTTAAGTACACAGAAAGTTGTTATCCTACTAGAATTCTACAAGTTACTGCTTTATTGAACCCTAAATATACAATTACAGTTTCTGCTCGTCAGGACATGTTATTTTCTTCTGTGTCACAATGTCTGAAAATTGAGAAATCTTCCTTCGTATTTCTGTAACTCAACTGAATTTTTGTGTGTAAACAAATTCTAAATGTACTTAGGATGATTGCAAATTTCTTGATTGTTATTTGGAACATAATTTAGAGTGGACTGGAGTCCCTTCTGGAAGTATTGCGAGCTTTAAGTTCTTTTCAAATTTCAACTGTTTTTTCTCCATCGAGAGAGACAATCTTTACGGGATCAAAAGTAATAAATTCCTTCTTGCAAATCCATGGTGATAAAAGATGTACTTTGTGGTCATGTCAAAAGTCATGCCTAATATTTGTCATTCCATTCATATTATTATTGAGGCGACATGATTAAAAATGTAAAGAAATCCTAATTCCTCCAATCCCATGATGCTTATGTGATACTTGTATTTCAATATCAATTTCAAGGTGAACCTAAGGGGAAGTTTAATGCATCAGTTATGTAGAATTGCTTTTTCCCATTCCTACTTTTACGGCCCTTCTTTTGTAACTTGAGATGCAAATGTGATAAATTTCTTATGCTTGCTTAAAAATGTTATATGGGATGTGGTTGCTGCTAGAAAGGCTGGGGAAGTTATCAAATATGAGTATCAGAAGAAGGTCTCTTTGTTAAAATTAAGAAGAAGAATCAGGCTAATAATCCTAAATCATTGGAGAAATTAAAAGCATCCGTAAGTCATCTGCATACAAGATACATTATAGAAATGCAATCGGCAGAATCTACAGCTACAAAGATAAATCGTATATGTGATGAACAATTTATCCAAAACTTGTTCAGCTTGTTGACGGGTAAGTAGCTTCTAAAGCCTCACCCTTCTGCCCATATTAGATCACTGTGTTTTGTCAAATGAAATGCCTATCTATTGTTTTTAATCAAATTACCTAAATTATTCTTTTATTTATTATATTCTCTAATCATGAGTGTATATGAACCTCATTCTGCCCATGATCCAAACGTCCTCTCTGTTTTATGCCACATTGGTTTTGAATCAACGTTGGTTTGCCTGACATAATGAATGGCATTTCCGCCAATTAGTACAAGTTTCAATTTGCTATTTTTGTATTCCTTATACCGATGCACTTTGCATGTACATATGATGTATTTTGAGTTTCTTTGCTTGTTTTTGGTGTTAAACATGAGACACGAATTGTGTATGCTAACAATGGAAAGGTCTGTTTTGGGTCAACCTAAAATAATTGGTGTGAGTCGCAGGATGGAAAAGATGTGGAAACGCTATTTCATCATGAGTCCCAGTTCAAGATTGTACATTCTTTGAAATCATTGGATAATCCTCAACCCTTGAATGAAAGTAGTAAGTATCCTTATGGTTGTAGTATTCAGCTTTGTGGGGCTATGTGTAGTTGGCATACGCAATTTTGTGGGCTTATAGAGTATCAGAAAGATTTCATAAGGGTGCTCTACAATTGGTTAAAGCTAAGTCCTATCCCCATTGAAAGCAGTTTCAAAGAAAATGTTTCTTCTCCTTTAATGGTTCAGAATGTACCAATTCAAGCACTTGTCAAAGCTTGTAAAAATGATTTGGACAAACTTCCTGATGAAGCTGCAAGAAATGCAATGAACAACTTTGCCGCTGCAATACAGAATATAGTGCACCAACAAGACAAAGATTTAAAGAGGAAAGAAACATATTGTCAAGCTACGCATAACGAGCTTGAATGGAAATCAATTTCAAAATTGTGAAGAATTGAATGCTGATAACTCTCTCAAGGCTGCTAAGGAAGAGAGAGAGTCTCTTATGATTTCATTGAAGCAACAGTTGGAAGAAAATGAGGAAGCATGTAATCAAACAATTTGCAAGCCGGCAAGGAACAGGTGTTTGGCAAGTCTCAGATATAGCTTGCCGGAGTTCTTTAGGGCAATATCTGAAATGGCTCTAGCATTTTCAGACATGTTTCATAATTTTTGGAAAACATAGCACAACACCAACATGCAAGTGATAAGAGTACAATTTCGAATTTTCAGCTTCTGTATTACTGCTTGTTCTGAGTAGAGCAGGATTCTTGTTCGTATTTTCATTAATTGTGTATAGATAACGTGTTCTCTCGTCGAAAATCCTTTTTTGATTCAAAAAACAATGAGAATAAGAGCGATTTCATTCCAATCCTGGGCGGAGGTACCGCTTGACAGGCAGATTATTTTACGTTGTATCGAATAGAATTATAAAAATAATAATAGTAATCAAATAAGCTAAGCAATTAAATATTTTTTGGGGCTTGTGCCCTCCTTTAAAAAAAAAAAAAGCAATTAAATTTTTTTATTAATTTAGGTTTAAGATTATGTTGATTCATTGTCCTTCATTGTACGCTGAGAATTGGAAATATGCTATTATTGAATTTATGCCTTGAATTGTCATTCCAATCTGTCACAGTAGCCTTTGTCTGTCGGTAGCCTTCGGGCCTTTCTATTTCTTTTAAAAAAAAAAAAAAACAGGTAGCAACCCATTCCACAAATAATCCGCCGTATACTTTTAGCTAGTCAACGCCTCCCTTCAGTCTCCATAGTCTATCCCCGGTACCTTGATTGAAGCTCAACTTTTCCTTGTCTTTCATCTTCGCCATTTGAATTTAGCACACAATCAAGTTGCGATTAAAATGTCTGTCGTGGGGCAGGAATCTGTCATGCATCAAGCTTGGAATTTGGTGATGGATGAAAAGGCTACAACAATTGGCATATTGGGTCCAGGAGGAATCGGGAAAACTACTCTGATGAAACAACTCTACAAAAAACTAATCACCACCACCAAACATTTTGAGTTTGTGGCATGGATCACAGTATCATCAAAATTTACGCTTGAGAAAGTTCAGGATGACATCTCCAAAGGCGTAGGGCTATTTGATGTCAATTGGGCGGGTAAAAGCTTCGATGAAAAATCCCAACTCATTCGTGAAGAAATCAGGGGGAAGAAGTTTATATTGTTCTTAGATGATTTATGGTTCCCCGTTGATCTTTCAAAATTGGGGGTAGAAGGGTCCAAGTTAATATATTCAACGCGTTTAAAAATGGTGACCAGACAGATAAGTGCTCATACTGTCTTCACACTGAAGAAGCTCTCCAAGGAATACGCTTGGGAATTGTTCGTAAGTAAGGTTGGGGATCAGATTCTTACTGATCCAAGAATCATGGAGATGGCTCGAGGATTGGTTAATAAATGCAATGGTTTACCCATTTTAATCTCTACTCTTGGTCGTGCCATGACTCGCAGGAAGAAACACGCAGAATGGCAAGATGCTCTACAGCAGATAGAAATTGGAAGACAACTATGGAAGGAGGGTGAGGGAAATCCCATCTTGAACTTCTGTTTTGATGCTTTGCCCAATTTCCTGGTTAAATCTTGTCTTTTATACTTCAGCTTGTTCCCAGAGGATTTCACTATCCGTAGGAACGATTTGGTAGATTTTTGGATTTGTGAGCAACTTTTTAGTGAATTTGATGCTTGGGAAGTGGCTCTAAGTTTGGGATATAATGCTATAGATATATTAATTCGAGCAGGTTTCCTAGAAGAAGAAAATGATTGTGTAAAATTATTAGATACGATTCGGGATTTTGCTTTATCCAGAGTAATCAAGTCTCAAATGTTCAACAATGCTCAACTACTTGAACTGCCACCTGTGGAGAATGGTCCTAAATTGACACATGACCATAAGGTTTTTCAAAAGTTTGCTAGATTGTTCAAGGGTGCTCCATATTCTAACAAGGAAAGAACAATTGAAAGTAGAGAAACTACAGGATGGATTTCGTCTATGAAAAATTCCACACTGCATCTTGTAGACGTCCCAACTAGTCTTTCTACTTTTCTACTCAACCATAACCCCTTCATTATGATCAAGCCAATGCCTCGTTCATCTATGTATGAGTTGACGGTTTTAGATTTATCAAATAGTGGGATAACAGAAATACCTCGAGTCGTTTCAAGATTGCTTTCTTTACAATATCTTAATGTATCACATACTTGGATAGAACAGTTGCCGGTTGAGTTAGAAATGTTGAAAGGGTTAAAGTGTTTGAGTTTGGAATATAATGATCAATTACGTGTGATTCCCAAGCAAGTGATTTCTAGTTTGTTTTCATTACAGGTGTTGAAAATGTTTCGCTGTGGATTCTCTGTGGAGGAACTAGAAAACAATATTCTTTCTGCTACAAATATGGATATAAGCCCATTGCTTTGTTTGGAAGATCTCAAAGTGCTAAGCATCACAATAACATGTGTCTCGGCTCTCCATAAATTTTTCGACAACCCTAAATTGTCAAAGTGTACACAATCTCTATCAATTGAAGTTTTTTGGGGTTTACAGTCACTTGATATTTCACTTTTAGCGGCAATGCCAAATCTATCGACATTGGAAATCCATCAAGTAGAAAATTTGAAAGAGTTCAATTGGCATTATTCAAAGTTGCCTAGGAAGAGAAGTTTCGAACTACTTCGAGAAGTAACCTTAGAAAAATGCTCAAGTTTGCAAGATTCCACATGGGTTATTCTAGTCCCAAATCTCACAATTTTGAGAGTCAAAGGTTGTGAACAAATCAAAGAACTGATCAACAGAAGACAACTGGACGAACTTGTGAATAAAATTTTTCAAGGAGAAGTAAATTTCGGGGCATTTGCAAACCTTGAAATTTTATCACTAGATAGTCTAACAGAACTGAGAAGAGTGTGTTGGAGAGCATTGCCTTTTCAAAGTCTCAAGAAAATGAAAATAACTGACTGTTCTTTGCTTAAAAAGCTTCCTCTAGACTCGACATTCACCAAGGCAAATGAATTGGTGATTGAAGCAGAGGAAGATTGGTGGGAAAATGTTGAGTGGGAGGATGAAGCTGCCAAAACTACTTTCTTACCTTGTTTCAGACCACTGTTTTAATGCTTGCACTAAGAAATCTAATCCAACATTGTCATTCCACCTTTTTTTCACTCTTTTTTTTTTTTTTATTGATTTTCACTATCTTTTTCAGGGCTTCTAGAATTGTTATTAATTATTCTTTTCTTTTCGTATGACATTTGAAATGCTATGTTGGATTTATGTAATCATACTTTTGGGATTTGTAAGAAGGAAGTAATATATATATACATGTTCCATATAACACCCTAGAAGGGTTTGTTCTGCAGACTTTATGTTGTATATTGAATAAATACATGTTCTGTTTCAATGACGAACTTATCTTTGTGGTTAATGTTTTCTGTCTAGTCACATCCATAACCCATGTGGAGCAAAGAGATTAGGCAGTCTCATCCCCTGATAAAAATTTTTGATAATGGATCGGTTACAGGCATTTGCAGAAATTATAAGAAGAGAAATTTTGATTCCTTTTATACTATTCAAAGGTTTAAATCATAACAGATAGATTTGAGGCTTGATTAGTTTCAGGATAATTATAGTTCTTAATTGCTAAATAATAGCTTTTTTATACACAAAATGTTTAGAAAAGCTGCACAACTAAAATGCATATTATTCTATTAAGGTTCTATAATTACTTTAAATGGATTTATAAGGATAATAAGGAGAGGATGCAAGGAGATTTAGTTTTTACTCGAGGATAATACTAACAAAAGCTTAATATGCAAAAAATTATAATTTATCAGTTTGGTTTCTGTTAATTAATTTTGGCACATTTGATCCTATATTTTTGTTATGAAAAAGACCATCTTTAAGACTCTAGAAACTGGGTCAAGAGCTATGATGAGGTAACTTGCATTGCATCTTCAATTTTTGTTTTGATAGTCTGCCCAATCCCAGAATTAGATATTGTCTGTATCTCAGAATTTTAAAATATTGTGAACCTCTTGAAACTAACGCAATAGTAATCTTGTATAACTCCCTAACGGCTTAATTTAGTGGCAAATGGTATCAAATTATCAATTAAGTAAAACTCAATTATAAAATTAATGCCTTGGTAATTAATTGATTTTGCTCTATAAAACTCTATGATAATTCAGTTTTGAGGGATGCAATCAAGATAGGCATTCTGCACATGAACTAACCATTAAAAACCAAAGGGAGGATAAAATTAATGTTTCTTTAAATACATTTTGTTGATATATCATTCAATAATCCTGGTCGATCCAAATATTTTGCCTATGTTTGGATTATAATGTATGTGGTTCTAATAATTCTTACTTACAGTAACCAAACCCATTCTTCAGAAAGTGAAGCAATAGAACTGAAAGTCATCGAATTTGAGGATGCCATCATATTTCATCAGGCTGGCCTTGAATCCTTACTCTCTGTTTCTCCCCCATCTGTCTCAATGCCATAATTTTCACTATCAATTCAAGATATACAGTGAATTAGTGATTTAAAACAAAGTTAACATATATGTTTTGTTTCAGTCTCAAAGAGCCACTTATTTCATTCAAATAGTCAGTCACCATTGTATATTCTTGGTTAGAAAAATAAGTGTAAGATAACATTTGGAAGAAAAATGTTATATTGAGAAGGACAAATGTATAACTACCTCATAACTGTTGACCATTAAAGATTCATCAGAGCCTCTTTCTCCAAGGACTGGATTTTCAAGTTGAAGGCAACTGTAGATGAGCTGAAACTGCTCGTATATCTCATTCATCAGTTTTTCCCTCTCTTCCACCTCCTCAAATAATTCTTGCTTCATCATTTTACTTTCTTTTTCAAGAAGCTCCAAACGCTGACTCATCTGGTCGATTTCAGCATCCAGTAGAACTCGTTTGCCTGTACGAGAATTGCCACGATACTTACTCTCACAAGAATTTGCTAATGATGATTCTGATCCCTCACTGCCTGAACTCAAGTTCCCCGAATCTGTTGACATTTGTCTACTATTAATCAACATTTCCATTTTACTTCTACAAGATTCTTTCTTCGCATCAGGAAAGTTATCCTGTGAAATTTCATTCAGCCATGTCAGTTGATGAACACCTTTATGCTTGCTACTGCTTGCATTACTCTTGGAATACTTGACCGAGTGATTCTTGCTTGAGTAATAACTCTGCAACTTAAACAAGCCAATCTGCATTTCCTTCAGAAGCAAAAAACTTTCAAGTTTTCGAAAGTTGAACAAACTTTCATTCGAACGCTGGCTTTCCATATTACCTGTCAAGAGCAAGACCACCATAAAGAAGAGTAAGCAAAAGAACATAAAAACACAAACAAGAAAATGAAGGCAAATGATAAAATTAGATCCTTGTACTTTACACAACTTATCACCCTTATATTTAATTTTGGCACATTTGATCCCTTCAGTTTTTCTCAAAATTTATCACATGCAGACTTACAAGGCATGTCGTTAAACTGTATCCTCCAATTATATAAATGTATGTATTTCGAAACTCCTAATCAATGACCAAATTCGAGAAAACATTGAAGTTAGGAGGGAAATATACCACAATTGAAGTGAAGGTGTCTGAAAGACAAATTGTGCCAAGTATTGTGACTAAATGTGCCAAAATTGAGGTATAGTGATGAATTAAACATATTTAACAGAGTACAAATCAAATATTACTTTGAAGAACTTTATGGTGGAAGTAAAATTAATGATGATTGCTTACCTGAGACAGGTTCAGTGTTGAAGGAGACAGAGAACATGTTCGCTTGCTTTTCTTCAAAGAAAAGTGTTAGCTGGGGAAAAAAGAAGAGTATGGCGGAGCAAGCAAAGGAATTATGGAAGTTAATCGTACCAGCTTGCCAGACAGATGGAGATTTTCATGGGAAATTGCTAGATTGTTGCAAAGAGAACGTCTTTACACTGGATTATGACTGCACAATAAATGTTGCTGATAACGGGTTGTAGCTTCATACATAACAATTTGTTAACAGAGTCGATATTTTATAACAGTTTAGCAAAGCTGAAGCTATGTAATTTGGCTTCTTCTGATACTTAGAAGGCAAAGTTTGGCTCCATTAGACCAGAGGCTACGCAGTCTTATGCTTCATCCCCAAGCATATGACATGTAAAAGTTACAATAGGGTACTGAAGTTGGTTTTTATTTACCGCTAGATCCATGACTGTCTTGTTTTGTCTGTAGCAAGAAATTAAATGGATCCCCACAAACCCTAAATAACCAGTTCAGTATATATATAAGATAGAGAGCGAGAGACTGAAGAAATAAATATCTTGTGAACAAGTACATCATACATCTAGCAAGCTCAAAAATGGCAAATGGATAATTGACCATTTATAAATAAGCTGAAACTTTATTGTAATAAACAGTAGCATATCCTTCATTTCTATTTGAGATTATCAACAGCAAGAGAAAAAAGTATGCTTTATATGGTTTCAGTTTGACTTGAGTATTTTACAATAGGTGCAAGCAAAAGACTGCCTAATCAGGTCAGTCAACTGGAACTTCAACCTCCATTTTCAGCCCCGAATTTCCAAAAACCTGCGCCACATACAAAACATGATCATTAGCATATAATGATAACACACACACACACTCATAAGCAAAACAGTACAGCACATTCAAGCATGATTTGTCCCAGATGATGTTGAACAAATGCAAAGTATAGACAGCACATTCACTATGAAAATGACTAGCGTAAGAAACAAAACTGAATCAAAAGTGGGTTAGTAACTAAGATGTGATCAAGGTTCACGGGCCTAAGCTATTATTCTTTAAAAAATCATTCCGTATCTAGTCAAGCTTAGTAATCGTGCTACTAGATTTCAATTGCGTCAACAATTCTAAAGGTTTACACTTCTCTCGTAACAAAATCCATCTGGAATTTTTGTAATGTCAAACCAATTAGGGGCTGCCGTCCTCCTGAATTAATTAACCAATCATTAAGCAATTAAGCAGATAAAATCAGCAAACAGAGTTGCTTTTTTCGCGAAGATGCAAAAGTAATGTAGTGCACTTCACTCTGGTGTGCGCTTTCATATATTCCCCAACATTCCATGTCAGCATAAGAAAAAGTTTAACCCAAGAATCTGCTATTTGAGAAGCAATCTCTTAAATCCCTTGACCAACTCTTACGATTTTAATGTGCAAAAAGAAAAATGTAACCTTAACAAAGTCACCCAGCATCAAGTATGATTCCCTTGTATAACCTGCCTCCTTCAAAACTTGGCATAACACTTGCTGCAAGAAGAATGACATACAATTAAGGATTTATCAAACTCCTGTCAAATGCAAAAAAAAAGTAGATGCAAAAGATAATCAACTTGCGTAGTAATTCACGTGTAATTGCTGCGATAAAACAAGCCCCGGAGGGAAGTACCAAGATATCATAGAAACAAGTGGCCAAAACTAAATTACAAAATGTAACTCTCAGAAACAGAGAATATAAGCAACAATACTGCAATTTTTTTCAAATGATTCCACAGTT
Organism: Euphorbia tirucalli; assembly: GCA_039660915.1. Lineage (NCBI taxonomy): Eukaryota > Viridiplantae > Streptophyta > Magnoliopsida > Malpighiales > Euphorbiaceae > Euphorbia > Euphorbia tirucalli. Next base: position 66,313,883 of record CM077639.1, read on the forward strand.
CCATTCCTTGTCTACTGAGTTCTTGCCACTGATCTCATTCTCATATCATGCTTTCTCTCACAAACAATTTATTCAACGTTGAAATATCATGATTATAAAACAAGACAGAGAGTTCATGGAGATACCTCTCTTTGCTCATTAGTCATGAAAGAACCAGACAAATCCTGAAGTACTTCTAATATGTCATTGAAAGATACTTTTCCATTGCCATCTGAATCATATACCTTGAAAATAACTGAAGGAGAAAGAAATGGTGTCAATATAGCACCAAAAACATCAGAAGTTTTCACTTCCACATAGGGAACATGTTATCAGTATATGTCATAAAACAAACAAATGAATCTCAATGAGATTTCTACAACTCTCATAACATATCACATAAAAATCTTCTTTCGCATCATATTTCATGGCAACCAATAAAACACTTACGTCCCACTTTCTGTTCAACACTTGCTTTAGCACTAAATGCAGATAAGAAGGCCACGAACTCCTTAAAGTTCAATCCGTCCACCATTTTAAGTAGCCTCTGCAAGGAAGCACAAATTTCATGCTCTCAACTTATAATGCATTCAAATACTTCAGAATAACAAATTGAATACGTAAATTCAACCTAAAAAGTTACCAGACAGAGTGGATTCATAGCAAACTCAGGCACAGATAAGAATTCATCAGCTGAGATAAAGCCTTTAGCATTGCGATCTAGCTGGCAAAATCTTTTATATAGTGACACTATTTCTTGCTGGGAGACTGAGTTTCACACCAGAAAACAAGGATAAGAAAAATCAAAACAAAATTATTTGAATTGAAAGAAAGAATTTAGGGGGGAAATGATAAGAATAACTTACATAGATTGTGGCAGTGTCGTTGAACCTCTTCTATATCATATTGGGTAAGCATTGATGAGGCATTCCCCATTCAGTTTTAACAATAAAATCTACAAATTTGAATGGACAAAAACCTACCCTTTATTCATTAACTCAAAATTATCGACACGAATCATTTAAAAAGCTCAATATACAGCAAAACAATGTGTTTCTTCAATAAGAATAAGAAAGAACTTATTTTACCTTTCCCTTGACGAATTTCTCAAGAACCAAACAGACAGTAGAAGAGGCAAGACGAATAGGGTGATTGTCGAGAAATATAAAGAGGGCTTTACTTGGTCAGCATCGGAGGAAAAAGAAAATGCCACATCGGATAAGCGACGACGAAATTTATGTGGTTCCTCAGCAATTCAGTTATCCTCTGTTCACCAGTCTACCAGTTCCTTCTTTCAATGATTTGGGATTTGATCGAAACACTGCAAAATCAAATATTAAAAAAAAAAAAAAACAACTTTATTCCACACAACACAAACACGCGAAGCTACTCGGCAAGGGTGAGCAAAACCGATAAGTACCCAAAGATCAAATAGAACGAATTAAATAATTAAAATCAAACATAACCTGAAATAATTTACAGGCATATTCAATTAAAACTTTTATAAATTTTTAAAAACTTTTAAAATATAGTGGTATTTAATTAAGGGGATGGTATTCGATTGAGATTTTTATAGACTTTTTTTTGCGTGAATGATTTTTATAGACTTTAATGATTTTCAGTGACTTTTAATATCTTGCAGAGAATTTTTAAAAGTATTTATGACTTTTAAAAAAGTTTATTTCATATAAACTTTTAAAGACTTAATAGAAAATACTAATAATCTCCATGTGTGCAATGATAATATACCACATAAATGACCACAACAATCGCCAAACATAAAATATGAAATAGTAACATAAAAATTGAGTAGTAATGTTAATTAAAAAATTGTAATTTGACTATAAAATTTCTAATATTCATCATCATTCATATGTTCAACATTATTCCACATATCAGTAGCAATACTAGCTCTCTATTCATTAGCATCATTTCTTTGTTGCTCTTGTGTTCCAACAAATGGTTCAAAATCTTCTTTTTTATTAATTAATATTGGTGTACATGAATTAGTTTCACTGTTTTGTTCAATTGGAAACTCATCCGATCGACACTCCTATCTAAGAAAATTATGCAATCCTACACAAGCCAAGACTATCTCTGTTTGTGTGTCAAACTGAAATGGGGAAGCTGTTTTAAAGATGGCAAATGGGGGAGCTGTTTTAAAGATGGTAAAAAGGGTGGGTGATTATGGAGGTCGGAGAGGGTAACGAAAAAGGGCGGGTGATTATGAAGGTCGGAGAGGGTGGAGGTTGATCGTTTCCAGAGACAAAAAGGGCGGGTGGTTATGGATTTCACGATAAATGATAAATAAAAAGTCTTGCGTATAAATGCAAGACTTTTTTCTAAGGATTTTGTGTTATATTTTGTAAAAAAAGTCTATAAAAGTCATTCTCATCAATTGTCAATGACTTTTTGAATACATGATGACTTTTAAAAACTCTTAAAAAATCATAATTGAATACCTGATGACTTTTAATGACTTTAAAAAGTCATAATTGAATACCTGATGACTTTTAAAGACTCCTAAAAAGTCTTAATTGAATACTTGCGGATTTTAAAAGTATGTAAAAGTCATTAAAAGTCTTAATCCAATACACCCCTGTAAGACTTTTTACGAGTCTTTAAAAGTTATCAGGTATTCAATTAAAACTTTTATAAAGTCTATAAAAGTAATCATGTATTTAAAAAGTCATTGATAGGTTGTCAACCCGTCAAAGTTTAATTTAAAATCTTCGGTTCCTTATACTGGGTAGTATAGCAAGAACGGGGTCGAACCGCAGGGATTAAAGCAGGTATATTTATTTGCAAAAAGAAATAAATTTGATTGGATTGAAATAAAAATAAATGAGGTGATTTGAGAAATTGCAGAATGTAAATTAAGACAGAAAAAATCAATAGGATGAACAACTAGCCGAGATATTTTTCAGTTTAATTCCGTAATTCAATCACAGACACCAAAGATCCAATTCGATTATCCAAATAGACAGAGTTATAGTTAAAGGTGAAACACACTCAATAACCAATATTTTCTTAATTTATCAATAGTTTCAGGAAACGCCTGAATAAACTACTTCCCTAACCAATAGATATTCTCCAAGAAAACTCTAACGAGAATTAACCTATGGTAGTATTAATCACAAAAAGACCTCTATCTTAGTTAATGAAATCGGAAACGCCGCAAATCATAAAAACTAAACTATTCAATTCCGTTAACTTTACATGAAGCTAACTTGCCACTATGATAGAACAACAATCACGGATATATTATTCTATTTGGCAATATGAAATACAATCAATCAATTAACTGGTCAAATCAATTTGATTAAATCAATAGCAACATAACAAATTATAATCACAGGAATTGAATAAATATTCGGATAAAAGAATACAATTAAAACATAAGTCTCATGAATCAAATGGAATTAAACTTCTAAGTACCTCAACTAGAAGAGAGTTTAGATACTCATAACTAAACAAATTCTACCGAAAATCTTCAGGAAAAACGTGCAGCCTTGTCCTCTTGATAGCCTCCCAAAACGTTTTTGAAGAAAAAAAACAGTCCCTAAAACCTTCTCCTCACTTTCTTTTATAGGCTCTCCTTCTCTTAACCTAATTAGGAGTCTCTCATTAACCTCCTTAATTAAAAGGCCTGCTGAAAATTAAAGTGTAAGCAATGGGCTCCTTAAAAGAGAAATCTGGCCCAATCAGGGAATGATGTGTCCAAATAAGAAGAAAAAGTCAACAAGGGAGTGTTGACCCGCAGGACCCAAATAAGCTATAGAAAACCTTAGCTAACTTCTCCGATACAGCTCCGATTGGTGCGATTCTAGATGCTATGGAAACCTAACGGACAGACGCATAATCTTGCAGAATAAATCTGGAGCTAAAACAGCCTCTAACTCTTCCAAAAATCCAGACAAAATTCAGTCTCTAACAAATCCTTTTCTAGCAGTCTTCCTAAATAGCCAAAACCTACTCTTTAAACACCTAAGAGTGATGAACAACACTAAATAAGAATAAATAAAATAGAACAAACAAACTAAATAAGAAAATAATAAAACTAATATTAAAATGCAAAAACAACTAAGAAAATAAGTTAAAATGGACCTAAATATGCCTATGTTAATATGAGTTATCAGTCATTAACAATTGATGACAATTACTTTTATATACTTTTTTACAATTTTTTAACTCAAAACATAATTAAAAAAGTCGTACATATTGATGAAAGACATTTTGTTTTCACTTTCAATCGTGATTTTTCATAACTCTTACTCCTTCACTGCCTCTCTCTGCTCTCCCCACTCTTCCTCCACCTCCTCTCTCTCCTCCATCCTATCACAGTAGAAAAACTCCACTTAGTCCCCTCTTCCCATCGCTGATTGGCTACTCTCCTCCCGCCACCACTTTGTTCCATTGCTCCTCCTTTCCAAGCCGTCTACCATTTTTTTGACGAGATATTTGTCTAATCTCTTACTCCATTCTTTGCTTTTTTTGTGAATCTCCTTGAAATTGATCAACTGCAAGCAAATCAACCTTTAAGTTTGGCCTAAATATTTTTTTATGGTAAAATTTATCGGTTTGAGATGAAATTCAAATAAGTATGCGTTTTGAGATATTTTTATTGTTTCAGCTGGTTCTATACTTTGTTTAGATAGATTACATTTATAATTTATGCTCCCATAGTCTACTTTTTTGAATGTGATATTCTATTGGTGAATTTCTGTAAATTTTATTCGATACTTAATTACTCAAGTATGTGGTTGTTCTATATTTATAAAATTGCTTACACTTAAATGTACAATTTTCTTAGAAAATAGTGTTAATCAGTTGAGTTTCCAATTGAACCAAATAGTGAAACTTTTTCATCTATACCAATGTCAATTAACCAAGAAGAATACTTTGAACCATTTGTTAGAAAGCAAGAGCAACATAGAAATGATGCTAATGAATGGAAAGCTATATTATTATTCAATTTTAGTGTCATTATTTTATATTTTATGCTTATAGATTTTTGTAGTTTTTTTATGTTTTGGTGTATTATCATTAAACACTTGGAGATTATTATATTGTAATAAGTCCATAAAAGTCTTTAAAAGTTTATGAAAGTCTATGGAATAAACTTTTTAAAAGTCATCAATACTTTTAAAAACTCTACAAAAGTAATTAAAAGTCATCAAAGTGTATAAAAGTTATTCACTTAAAAAAAAGTCTATAAAAGTTTCAATTGAATACCACCCCCTTTGATTCGGTTTGGTATCAATATGTGTAGTATTCTGAGTTTTGGTTTGGATTCGGATTTTATTGGCAAACCTCGAACAATTCCAAATCCAAATCGAAATTTAAAGATAATTTTAAAAAAAGAAAAGGCATAAGCACTGAGGTCTTATATTTGTTTGTATCAAAAATCACAATTCTCAAGAAGTCTAATTAGTATTAAATTTGTTTAAGATGGTGTCATTGATTATTATTTAAGAGTTCGGAAAATGGAGATTTAGATTATCAAAACTACTCCCTCCGGTTTTAAATTTATCGTTTTGGGCTTGTCACAAATATTAAGAAATTATTAATAAGTGATTAATAAGTCAAAATTATTTATTTCTTACTCCTTAACATAAGTTAAAATTAATTTTTTATCTCCTTTTACCCAATGAATTCTTATTATTCTCTTTAATTATATCTTGGATACTGTGTTTATTGTAGAATTAATTGCTAAGAGAGAACAAAAGTACCAAAAAAAAGAGAATTACAATTAATTATGAGTAAAATGACTTATATTTATGACTTTTTTTTTAGCCTAAAACGACTTATATTTATGACTAAAAGGATTATTTTGTGCATTACTAATGGTTCATTTTATTAAAAAATACAATTAATATAAAAAAATTGGGGAATTGAAATTGTTTTGTGAATCATTTTTTTATTAAATTTTTTTAAAAAAATAAAATAATATATTGAAAATATTTTAAATTAAAAAAAAAACAATAATTCGACTAAAATCCAAACCAAACCATACCAAATCAAAATTAGTTCAGTTTGATTTAACCAAAATCAAAATTTAATTTGGTTTCTTTGAGCGGACGACGTTTTCGATGGAACGCGGACTCTCTCGGAAGTGAGTCTCGAGATCAGGTAACCCTCCGTCACGTGGGGTTTTTATGATAAAAATTCATTTTTAGAAAATTAAATTATTTCATAAAAGAACTGAGACTTAAGTCTCGATAAATAGTCAAGGAGTCGCCACCCGGCTCAGGTCAACCGAGAAATTTCACTGTAGCTGAACCGGACGAAAGGCCGCTATACCATCCAGAGATCTAGGTCCGGACAAGTTTCCTATTTGGTGTCTAATCAAAATAAAATTGGCAAATGTTTTTTGATTGTATTTTATAATTCTAACATTCATTTTTATTAAATTAAAGCACATAGCGTACACACAAGTCAAAATAAAATAATAAATAAATATCTTATTACAACCCAATTGAATAAAAATAAAAACTCTCAACATCACCGTACAAACGTCTAAAATACACGATGATCTAAAAAAAATACAATCGCCTAAAATACATGGATTAATCTATTAATTACATCAAAAATAAAAATAAAAATAAAAGAAATTAAAAGCTACAGAACAGACGGTTAGCACGGTTTATAGCACACCACAAATAGGACTCAAGTAGGACAGAATGTGATTTTTAGGAGTTCGAGGGCATACAATTGGGGGATAACCGGGTCGGCTCGGCTAGCTGGCCCAATTAGACCTGGAAAACAATTTTGAAACGTCCCTGTATTTTTGTTTTGTGAGAAAATCATTTTGAAAACATTTTTCTTTTTCCGATTTACTTTAATTTAGCATGTGATGTGGGTCGGTTTTCGGGAGATTCGGGTCTCCGTTGTTGCGTTGTTCTAAATGCAATAACATTAAAAATTAAATCTAAGGTCGTGAATGCACATAACAAAATTCATTTTTGATAATTTTCTAATTTTTCTGAATTTTTATGATTTTTGAGAATTTTTGTGTATTATTTTGGAAATTCTGCCCCTAGACGAGGATTACAGTCGTGCGACTGTAATCTGTCCAATTGCAGAAGATCGCCAAAATTTATTTAAATAAAAGGAAAATGGCGAGAAAATCAAGAACATTCGTACGACTGTTCTCCACCACAAGTGTTGGATATGCCCTAGTCCTGAGGCATTGGACCTTGTATTTATATTATACATTTATTGGATTTATGTATTATACTAATTTTGTGTTATTAATAAAGGCATTAATTCATTATATATATTTTGTGTAATATCTTAAATAAGGTATCCAATGGACATATCCATATCCATGATGACAAGTGTCATGCACTTGGTAGTAAGACCATGGATAGGGTAAATGATATGACCATAAAGAGATCCGTAGTCTGTTCCAGTCATGGGAATGAATGGGACTAGAGACTATCATTAACCTAGTTGTATGGCGGTGTCTTACCGGTCATTGGACATGGGATGTCAACCAAGTTAATAGGTACATGTAAAAAGGGCATGGTACTGGATAGATCCACTAAACGAGAAATCCACATGGTATAGTATCAAAAGTGATTCTCGTGTAGTACTTGTATGGATCCTTTGACCTGACCATATGATGGTATCGCATGCGAGGTCGCACACTTAGGGGTACGCCTAAAGGGCCTGTAATAGGGTGCCAAGTATGGGTGCTTTTGGGTATTTCACTTAGCATAGCAATGCTATGGATATGCAGAAGGGATTTGTCACTCAGTAGTCCACTGAGAAGATATCACCGGCCTCTTGATGAATGTGACTGATAAGAGTGTGGCCACACCCAAACAAGTTAGAACTTGTTTGTGAGCTTCAGTACATTTGGGATCAAGTAAATGTTTGGACACAAAAGAGGATGATCAATCCATGCCTCTGTGTTGGACACCGATATCAATGACATGGGATATACAATTTCAACTGCAGGATTATGATTACAGTTGGACTGCCATCTCCATCTTAATTAGGGGCTACAGTGGCTTATTGGAGCCCAACTGCAGTCTGTGGGCCACGGACCCACTGCCAACATAAAGATGGGCCCACGGGATAGTACACATTGAGCGACTGAACACAGACTTAAGGAATCACCTGTATACTTGGAGTATACACTCTGGAGAGAGAGAATATATTAATTATATTATAAAGATCAATTGGATTGATCATAATAATAAAATTAATATTTGATTGGCTTTCTCATAATTAATTGGATTAATTATGAGATTATTTCCTGGGTGGAAATATTCATATGTATAGGTTTACATATGAATTTATTTTGTGATGATCTAATTTTAATTTCATGGATTAAATTAATTAGTCAAACAAATTTTAATTAAATGTAAATAATATGTTACATGGTGTAATATATTATATACATGTGTAAATTAAATTTGGACTTGAAATTAATTTAAACCAGACCAATTAAAATATATTTGGGCCTAAAAATGAAAGAAGGAAAAGCCCACACAAAAGGAGCCAATTGGGCCGAAATTATCCTTGAGAATTTCGGCCACCTAGGGTTAAAATAACCCTAGGGATTTCGGCCATAAAAAAAAGACAAGCTAGCCGAAATTTCCAAGCCTTCCCCTCTCCATAATTCGTGTTTTTCCGATACTAGCACGGGTTGTGTTCATAAGCGTTTATGTATGTGAACTAGGAGGGATTCTACTTTGATTCCTGCAGTCTGCATCCATCTCTTGTAGAGATTATCCGGGTAAGAGATTTATCTCTTGTTATTAAATTTTTGTTTTTTACAATTTCCATCTCAATTGTTCCTGGGCACGGATTTGAGGAAATCACCGTTCCGGTAACAAAACCCAACAGTGGTATCAGAGCGGGCTTTTGATCGGTGGAAATTGTTAAAATTGGTTGAATCCCTTGGTTTTAAAATTGGAGATTTTTTATTGGGGTTCTTGGTTTGGAGTTTATGATTTTTTCCCCTTTGATTTTGTACAATAGAAATTGAATTTGCATATAGGTTTATGTTTATTTATTTTATTGTATGTTTGAGATTCTTGGTGAATTTCTTGATGTGGATGCATGTTTTTTTATTTTCTATTTTTTTTTTTTTAAATCTGGCTGTTCTCGGCATGCAGGGTTACCACCGGTGGCCGCTGCATGCGGCAAGAACAGCGGCAGTAGCAGCGGCCGCTTATGCAGCTGCTGCTGCTAGGGCAACTAGGTTACCCTAGCCGCAGTGGGCTGGGCCCGATGTTTTTGGATTTGGCCGGTTTTGGGCCCAGGGCCCAGTTTTGATATTTTAATTGGTTTTAAAATTCGTATGTTTAAATTTTTGCAATTTAAATGCGTATGGTTTCTTGAATGAAATTTAATTTTATTCATGTGATATTAATTTTGGAAATTAATATGGTTAATTGACATTGGTTCGGGTATTTTTGGCACAATTACTTGGACGGTTGAAATGGACCCATGGTTTCCCAATTTCAGTGGGAGCAGTTTGACTGCCTGGGCTGAAGGCCCAAAGCCCGTTAAGGGTTAGAACCATGGTGGGCCAAAATTGGTGATTTCAAAATAATGGCTTGGACATAATTGAAATGGGCTTAAATCATGCATTATAACATGCTTATAAATTATATGTATTGGATGCATATGGGTGATTAAATATTTGTATGATTGGATGCTATTGGGCCTTTGTTCAAAATGGGTTGTATTTTCTTTTTGGGTAAATATAGCCCGCGTGTCGTTTTCTTTTTTTAATGTAATTTTATTTTATTTACTTATTATAAAATTTGTAAAAGAAGAAGCCCATGGAGTGGTGAGCACAAGTGGAGGTGCAAGCCCAAAAGGAAGGAGATGGAGGCCCACCCGATATTGGATTCTAATATAGGTTTACTAGAAAAATATTAGGATGTAATATAGGCCCATAGCAGTCCATTTTACTTATTTATTTAGTTAAGCTTTATATTTATTTGCATGTGTGAATGTATGATCCATCAGCATATTTCACCCGCCTTATGTATGTAAGCCGTTATTAAATGAATCTAATAACCAAATAGAAATTACTAAGTCGCTTAAAAGTGCTTCCCTCATTCAAAACCAGCTCGAACTGGGGATAGGCCAGTTGTAGACCTTGCCCTCGCAGGATGCACTGGAGTATCGTCATTTTGTATTGGGTTAGGGTATGGGATACTCTAACACTTGAATGGAGGTTTTGACTTAGCATGGGTAGTAGGATTCTCCTGGCCCTAAGCACAGATGGGTAAGTGCCAACAAGCCCATCAAACCGAGAGTCCCTAGGTTGGGATTGGACGGCGTTCCTACCTAAATAATTAGGGTATAGTTGTACCAGGCCTTCGTCTGGCTATATCTTAATGAAATATGGATCTCGGCCCATGAGCCCAACAACTGGGTTTAATTAATAACTTGATTCATTATTAATTATATATGGGAATAACAATGTAAAGTCCTTTATTAATACTCTAAAATGTTTTTCTATGTAGAAACTCTTAAATGGCAAACAACAACTCATTATCATTGCGATCAATCCTAGGGACAAGCTTTCCGGTCCCAAATTTTTGGGCTGGTATAGGAACTTAAGAATAGTTCTAAGACAGGAGTCTAAAGAGTATGTACTGGAAAGGCCTGTGCTGGCTGTGCCTCAGGGACGTAATCCACCAGCTGCCCAGCTGGAGGAATACGAGGTGCATGTCAAGGATAATAGGGATGTGACATGCCTTATGTTGGCTTGCATGGTCCCCGAACTGCAAAAACATTTTATGGACCATCAAGCCTATGCTATGATAACAACTCTAAATGAGATGTTTCAGGAGCAAGCTCATCAGGAAAGGTACCTAACCAATAAGGCATTCCACTCCTGTAAGATGGGGGCTGGGACATCTGTGAGCGCACACGTGCTCAAGATGAAGGGCTATTTAGACACATTGGCCCGTCTTGGATCGCCCATCTCACAGGAGTTGACGGTGGACACAATCCTTGCATCTTTGTCGGATTCTTAAGGTCAGTTCATCCCAAACTATAACATGCAAGGGATGAACCGTACTATTAGTGAGCTGCATGGGATGCTCAAGCTTACTGAACAGTCGATCAAGAAGAGTCCGCCGGTGCTGCTGGTCAACAAGGGGAACCCTCCTCTTACCAAGGTTAAGGCCAAGGAAAAGGCCAAGGCTAAGGCCAAGAAGGCCAAGGCTAAGAAAACCACGGCCCAGCAGAAGGCAGGTCCTGAAGATGTCTGTTTTGGGTGAAGACAGGAAGGCCATTGGAAGAGATCGTGTCCCAAGCTAATGGGAGAGTAGAGAAAGACCCAAGGTGCGACTTCATCAGGTATTTATGTCATAGACATTAACCTTACTATTTCAACATCCTAGGTATTGGATACTGGATATGGTGCTCACATTTGTTGCAATGTGCATGGACTTAAGAACAGGAAGTCACTGGGATCTGGCGAGGTGGACTTGCGGGTCGGTAATGGAGCAAGGGTTGCTGCCATAGAGATTGGCGAATACCACCTCATGATGGATAGTGGATTGGTTTTAATATTGGAACAGTGTTATTTTATACCTGCCATGTGCAGGAATATTATTTCTGTTTTAGTATTGGATATTTCTAGATTTAATTTTACTAATTCTAATGGTAGAATTGGTTTATCTAGAGAGGGATTATTTTATGGAGAAGCTCTATTAAATAATGGCCCATATATCCTGGATTTAAATGAAACCAATCATGTCTATAACATAAACACTAAAAGGGTTAAGCCTAACGAACATAATCATTTCTACCTTTGGCACTGTCGTTTAGACCACATAAATGAGAAACGGATTGCTAGGCTCCACAAGGCTGGAATCCTAGGCTCATTTGACTTGGAGTCACTTGATGTATACGAGTCATGTTTATGGGGCAAAATGACTAAAGCGCCTTTTAGCAAGAAAGCTGAAAAGGGCTACTGGCTTGTTGGATCTAATACATTCAGATGTATGTGGGCCCATGAGCACAGCGACCAGAGGTGGACATCTGTATTTCGTCATGTTCACGGATGATTTCAGCAGATATGGCTACATCTATCTGATGAAACATAAATCTGAGACCCTTGATAGGTTCAAGGAATTTAGGAATGAAGTACAGAACCAGCTAGGCAGGAATATCAAAACCCTTCGGTCGGATCGAGGAGGTGAGTATATGAGCCTAGAGTTTGACTCATATTTAAGAGAGCATGGAATAGTTCCATAGCTCACTCCTCTAGGTACACCACAATGGAATGGGGTGTTCGAACGAAGGAATAGGACCCTGTTGGACATGGTCCGCTCAATGATGAGTCAAGCCTCTCTCCCAATTAGTTTCTGGGGACACGCCCTCGAGACAGCTGCTCTTATTTTAAATAATACTCCGACTAGGGCAGTGGAAAAGACCCCATATCAGATATGGACGGGCAAGGAGCCCAATGTGTCTTTCCTAAGGATTTGCGGATACGAAGCATATGTCAAGAGATTGACTAGTGGCAAGCTGGAGCCCAAAACCAATAAATGCCTGTTTGTGGGCTACCCTAGGGAAACCAAAGGTTATTACTTCTACAACCCCGCCGAGAACAAGGTGTTTATGGCAAGGAAGGGGGTCTTTCTAGAAAAGGAGTTCCTTTCTAAGAAAGATAGTGGGAGCAATGTTGAACTCAGGGAAGTTTAAAGTCCATAAGCTCCTGAAGAGGATAACTCGGAGGCCCAGGTGGAGCTTCCATAAGAGGAAGCACCGACCTAGGCCACACAAGGACCTAGAAGGTCTGGTAGGGATCGTTGGGAACCAGAGAGGTATGGTTTCCTCGTCACCGATGATCAAACTCTTCTCATCTGGGATAAGGAAGAACCCAAAACCTACTAGGAGGCTATGGCAAGCCCACAGTCTGTAAATTGGTGCAAAGCCATGGAGGCAAAGATACAATCTATGTACGATAACTAGGTTTGGAACTTGGTTGATCCACCTCTGGGTGCTAAGGTAATTGGTTGCAAGTGGTGCTACAAGCTAAAAGCTGAAAATACCTTCAAGGGGCGTCTGGTTGTGAAAGGTTTCAGACAAGTCTATGGAATAGATTATGAAGAAACTTTCTCACCAGTAGCCATGCTCAAATCCATCATGATCTTGCTGGCCATAGCAGCATGGTACGACTATGAGGTCTGGCAAATGGATGTCAAAACCACTTTCCTTAATGGAAAGCTACTCGAGGATGTGTACATGACACAACCTAAGGGTTTTATTGATCCAGAGTATCTGGGAAGGGTATGCAAACTTCAGAGGTCCATTTATAGACTGAAGCAAGCATCCCGAAGTTGGAACCTTAGATTCAATAAAGCTATAAAGGAATATGGCTTTATACAGAATCAAGATGAGCCTTGTGTGTATAAGAGGACTAGTGGGAGCATTGTCACATTCTTGCTACTTTACGTAGACGACATCCTACTCATTGGAAGTGACATACCTACACTGCAAGGGGTAAAGTAGTGACTGTGTAAGTGCTTCGTAATGGAGGACTTAGGCGAAGCTGAGATGATCCTAGGGATCAGGATCTATAAGGATAGATCAAATCGGCTTCTGGGCCTAAGTCAGGCCTCATACATAGATAAAGTTCTAAAAAGGTTCAGCATGGATCGGGCTAAGAAGGGTTTCTTGCCAATGGGTCATGGGCTGAAACTTAGTAAGAAGAACAGTCCTAAAACAAGGGAGGAAAGGGAGAACATGAAATTGGTTCCATATGCTTCAGCTATAGGATCAATTATGTACTCCATGCTATGTACGAGACCTGATGTCGCCTTTGCACTAAGTATGACGAGTCAGTACCAGCAGGATCCTGGGGAGGATCACTGGAAGGCTATCAAGGCGATCCTCAAGTACCTTAACCGGACTAAGGATAGCTTCTTGGTGTATGGAGGTTAGGAAGTGTTATCAGTTACTGGGTACACTGATGCAAGCTTCCAGACCGACCAGGATGAGTACCAGTCGCAGTCTGGGTATGTGTTTTTGCTAAATGGTGGTGCTGTTGGAAATGCCCTAGTCCCGAGGCATTGGTCCTTGTGTTTGTATAATACATTTGTACATTAATGTGAACTTTATGTATTATACAATTTGTGTCAAGGAAATAAAGGCATTAATCTATTTATTATATGTCTTGTGCTATATTTTAAATAGAGTATCCAATAGACATATCCATATCCATGTTGTCAAGTGTGAGGCACTTGGCAGTAAGACCGTGGATAGGGAAAACGATATGGCCATAAAGTCATCCGTAGTCTGTTCCACTCATGGGAATGAATGGAACTAAAGACTATCATTAGCCTGGTTGTACGGCGATGTCTTGCCGGTCATACATAAAGGGTTAAGCCTAACGAACTTAATCCGGTTTACCTTTGGCATTGTCATTTAGGCAACATAAACAAGAAGAGCATAGCTAGGCTTCACATAGCTTGAATCCTAGGATCATTTGACACGGAGTCACTTGATATATGCGAGTCTTGCTTATAAGGTAATATGACTAAAGAACCTTTTAGCAAGGAAGCTTGAAATTAATTAAATCAATGGGATTAAAATTAGGCTTGGACTTTTAAAGGAATAAAGTCTACATTGAATGGGATATGTTGGCCGAAATTTTGCATGGAATTAGTAAGAATTGTGAGTCATTTTATGGACAAAAATGATGATGACATATTCTTATGGACAAATTAAAGAATGGTGAGTCATTGGTATGACATATGATGGAGCAAAGTTGGACTTTGCCACCTTGCATCTTGCTTTTCCTTATGGTAAGGAAATGATGAATGTGGGCTCACCAATTTTCTATGTTGGCCGAATGTGGAGGGATGAGATGGGTGAGTCACCATTTGGACTAAAGGAAAAAGGAAGCAAAGTAAGACTTTGCATCTTTTGGACCAATTGGAAAGTGGTGACTCATGCTTAGTGACAAAATGGATATTTGTTACTTTATTCTCATCCATCTCATTTTCAATGTATTGAAAAGATGAGCCATGATTTTTTCCATGCTTGGCCGTATATACATTCTTTCTTGGAAAGAATTTAGGACTACTTTTGCACTTTGTTTTTTTCTTTGAAAGAAAAACCATTGTGAGAAAAAGAGAGAAATTGGCTTATTTTCTTTTGGAAAGAAATTTTTGGACAGCCATAATATCTAAGCTTGGCTGCCCCTTTTCTTCTCTGTTTCTCCCTCTCTTCTTGTCATCCGAGTCGCTAGCACGGGTTTCGGTCCGAGAGCCGTTCGTGTACGCATCGGTGGAGGAAATCTACACTTGATTTTTACAGTCCGCATCCGTCTCTTAGAGAGACTTTGTGGTAAGTTTTTTGAAACTCTCCTTTTATGCTTTAAGTTTTTTATTTCCACATCTTAAGCTCCTGGGCCGGATTCGAGGAAATCGACGCGTATTTCCGCTTTTATCGGCCAGTTTTCCGTGACGAATCCCAACAGGTGCTGTAAGCTGGAGGAGCTCAAACCAGCCAACCATCGGGGACTCTACAACAGAAGCTGAGTACATCGCGGCGTGTGATGCAGCTAAGGAAGCTGTGTGGATAAAGAAGTTTATCACTGAGTTAGGAGTAGTACCAACTATTCAGGATCCAGTTGATATCTTCTGTGACAATAATGGGGCCGTTGAACAAGCTAAGGAGCCCCGGTCACACAAGAACACAAAGCACGTGCTCAGAAAGTTTCACCTCATACGAGAGATCACGGAGAGAGGTGACAGTGCATTACGTAGAGTGGACACCGAGGATAATGTGAGCGGACAACATTTTCAACAGAACACGAAACTCCCTTTCAGAAGGGGCGCCTCGATTTCTGGTAGACCCCTCCCTCGCATGGGGTTTTTATAATGGAAAATTCAAGTTTTGGAAAAGTAGAATTAATTCTTAAAAGAATCGAGACCTAAGTCCCGATGAATATTATAGGAGTCACCACCCGGCCCAGCTCAACCGGGAAATTTATAATGTAGCTGAACCGGACAAACGACCGCTACATTATCCAGAGATCTAGGTCCGGACAAGTCCCTTATTTCGTGTCTAATTAAAATAAATATTGGCCGATGTTCTTTGAAGGTATTTCAAATTCTAAAGTCAATTTTATTACATTAAATTAAACATACAGCGAGCATACCGGTGAAGTAAAATAGTAAATGAACAAATTATTACAACCCGATCGAATCAAAAATAAAAATTCTCGAACTCACTTTTACAACCGCCTAAAATACACGATTTATCTAAAAATTACAATCGCCTAAAATACATGGATAAATCTATTAAATACATCCAAAAATAAAAATAAAAAGTGGCAAAACAGAGTGTTAGCACAATTTACGGCACGCCACAAATAGGACTTAAACATGACAGAATGAGAAATTTAGAAATTGGGGGCATGCATTTAGGAGGATAACCGGGTTAGCTCGGCTAGCCGGCCCTATCAGACCTGAAAAACGTTTTGAAACATCCCTGTATTTTTGGGTTTTGTGAGAAAATCATTTTGAAAACAATTTTACTGGTTTACTTAATTTTAACATGTGAGGTGGGTCGGTTTTCGGGAGAATCGGGTCTCCGTCGTTGAATTGTTGTAAATGCAATTCTACTGAAAATTGAACCTAGGGTCGTGAATGCACACAACAAAATTCATTTTTGCTGATTTTTGGATTTTCTAAATTTTTATGGATTTTTGGAAATTTTTAGGGATCATTCTAGAAATTCTGATTCTAAAAAAATGTTACAATCGTGCGACTGTAACTACAGTTATAAGACTGTAAATTACAGTCGTGTGACTGTAAGTAATCCAAAATTTTTGAAATAAACTGAAAGAAAATAATATGGAAACCAAGAACACTCGTACGACTATAAATACAGTCGTACCACTGGTCATCAAACTCAAAAACAGTCACACGACTGTTCTTGATTTCCAGGAACAGAAATGCAAAAAGTTGAACAAAATCACACCAATCGCCCAAAAAGCTTGAAAAACAGAAGGGATAAAGAGTCGTAACCTTTTTGGCGCACATCCACCGTAGGATTGGCCCCTGGCGTTGCTTCAATCCACTGGAATTTGCTCCTTTTTCCTTGAAATTGAGATTGGAAACTTTGTGTCCAAAAATCCAAAATGTTTGGGAATCCTATAGTTTCTAGTCTGAAATTTGATTTGTTTGTGGAGTCAGATTGTTAACCTAGGAGTTTCTAACAATGTTTTATACTTTAACCTAAGAATCAAAAGAAATAGAAGAGGAAAAGAAGTTTTTTGTTGAGTTGGTTTTTTTTTTCTCTTTTCCTTGTCTCTTTCTCTCTTTTCTCTCTCTCTAAATTTTTGAAAATCCAAGCTCCTCCCTCTTTTCTCACTTTTTCTTCTTTTTATCTCATCTAATCTCTGCTTTTCTTTACAGCATTAATTGCTCACATCTTTTCCTCCCTTTTTTCTGCTTTTAGGGTATGGGCTGGCTCACCTGCCATGATCCTACAGTCGTACGACTGTAGTTTGATTACAGTCGCATGACTGTAGGTAAAGTCGTACGACTATTCTCTTTTTTTTTTAGGGAGTAAAATTCCGGCGCTGACAGATAATGTCGCAGATCCTTTGACCAAGGCGCTGGCTCAGCCCAAGCACGAGGGTCATACTAGATCTATAGGGATTAGGCCCATGACTAGCTGGAACTAGTGCAAGTGGGAGATTGTTGGATATGCCGTAGTCCCGAGGTATTGGACCTTGTATTTGTATTATACATTTATTGGATTTATGTATTATACTAATTTTGTGTTATTAATAAAGGCATTAATTCATTTATTATATATATCTTGTGCAATATCTTAAATGAAGTATCCAATGGACTTATCCATATCCATTATGACAAGTGTCATGCACTTGGCAGTAAGACCATGGATAGGGTAAATGATATGACCATAAAGAGATCCGTAGTCTGTTCCAGTCATGGGAATGAATGGGACTAGAGATTATCATTAACCTGGCTGTATGGCGGTGTCTTACCGGTCATTGGACATAGGATGTCAACCAAGTTAATAGGTACATGTAAAAAGGGCATGGTACTGGATAGATCCACTAAACGAGAAATCCATATGGTATAGTATCATAAGTGATTCTTGTGTAGTACTTGTATGGATCCTTTGACCTGACCATATGATGGTATCGCATGCGAGGTCGCATACTTAGAGGTATGCCTAAAGGGCCTATAATAGGGTGCCAAGTATGGGTGCTTTCGGGTATGTCACTTAGCATGGCAATGCTATGGATATGCAGAAGGGATTTGTCACTCAGTAGTCCACTGAGAAGATATCACCGGCCTCTTGATGAATGTGACTGATAAGAGTGTGGCCACACCCAAACAAGTTGAAAGTTATTTGTGAGCTTAAGTACATTCGGGATCAAGTAAATGTCCGAACACAAAAGAGGGTGATCAATCCATGCCTCTGTGTTGGACACCGATATCAATGACATTGGATATACAAGTTCAAACTACAAGGTTATGATTACAGTTGAACTGCCATCTCCATCTTAATTAGGGGCTGCAGTGGCTTACTAGAGCCCAACTGCAGTCTGTGGGCCACGGGCCCACTGCCAACATAAATATGGGCCCACGGGATCATACACTTTGAGCGACTAAACACAGACTTAAGGAATAACCTGTATACTTGGAGTATACACTTTGGAGAGAGAGGAAATAATAATTATATTATAAAGATCAATTTGATTGATCATAATAATAAAATTAATATTTGATTGGCTTTCTCATAATTAATTGGATTAATTATGAGATTATTTCCTGGGTGGAAATATTCATATGTATAGGTTTACATATGAATTTATTTTGTGAAGATCTAATTTTAATTTCATGGATTAAATTAATTAGTCAAACCAATTTTAATTAAATGTAAATAATATGTTACATGGTGTAATATATTACATACATGAGTAAATTAAATTTGGGCTTGAAATTAATTTAAACCAGACCAATTAAAATAGATTTGGGCCTAAAAATGAAAGAAGAAAAGCCCACACAAAAGGTGCCAATTGAGCCGAAATTCTCCTTGAGAATTTCAGCCACCTAGGGTTAAAATAACCCTAGGGATTTCAGCCACAAAAAAAAAGACAAGCTAGCCGAAATTTCCAAGACTTCCCCTCTCCATAATTCGTGTTTTTCCGACGCTAGCACAGGGTTGTGTTCGTAAGGCGTTCGTGTACGTGAACAAGGAGGGATTTTACTTTGATTCCTGCAGTCTGCATCCATCTCTTGTAGAGATTATCCGGGTAAGAGATTTATCTCTTGTTATTAAATTTTTGTTTTTTACAATTTCCATCTCAATTGCTTTTGGGCACGGATTTGAGGAAATCACCGCGTTCTTCCGCTTTAATTGGTTGATTTTCGGTGACAAATCCCAACAACAAGAACAATCGTATGGCTGTTCTTGATCTCCAGAAATAGTAAGCCCGAAAATTGAATTTTTATGCATAAAAACACACCAAATCACCCAGAAAAAGCAACAAAATGAAGGTTTGTGATATATTTACCTTTGTGGCGCTGATCCACCATAGGTTTGACTGCTGGAAACGCTCCAATTACCTCCAAATTGCTTCTTTTTCCTTATATGCAAAGGTTTGAAGGGTGTCCAAAATGTCACGGATTTAAAGAGTTTAAAGTCCGAAATTGATTGAATTTGAAGTGCCAAGTTGTTAACTTATGATTTCTAATAGATTTTAAACTTTAACACTCAATGATTAAAAGAAAAAGAGGAGAAAATGATGGTTTGGTTTGGTTTCACTTTTTCTCTTTTTTTTTTCCAATTTTCTCCCAATTTCTCTCAAAATCTTCAAAGATGCCCAAAGTCACTTCTCTTCTCCCTTCCTCCTTTTTATTTTCTGGGTTACTTCCTGCTGAAATCCGAGCATTAATTGCTCTCCAATCATCTCCCAATTTTTTAATTCTTGAGGTATGGGCTGCTGTACCTACTCCGCTAATATAGTCGTACGACTGTAATACAGTCCCACGACTGTAATTACAGTCGTGGCATTTTTTTTCTTAAGTCTGGAAAATTCCCTCGCTTAGAGTTTCAGTTTGATTTCTATTTTATGTATACTTTGGGTTTTGGATGGGTTTTCGACCCAATTCGACTTTTTCTCACCCCTAGTCTTCTAGAAATAAATTTTAATCTTTCAAAATACAAGAATATGCCCATGATTCAGTTCAATGTGTTTTATAATAACTTTTTTTTTTCGTGAAATATTCATAATATCTTTATGAAAATTTTATAATACAAACTTAGGAAATATATATTTTTGAATTTTAACCTATAAAAAATGTGTCCTTTTAGGACGCACTTATTGGTTTTAGACTTTTGGCCCTTAATTTATAGTTTTTATTACAGCTAAGCACATTTGATCCTTACCTAATAAAATTGGCCACTTTTTGCTAATTTTTAAAGACAATATGTGGCTTCATTTAAAAAATTTGTCCAATTTAGACATGTGAGTGGGATGTTATCTAATTTATAAGTTTACCCTTTTCTCTCAATTGATTTGTAAACTAGGAGCCAAATATACTCCCCTGCAAAAGATAAACGGGCAAATATGTCAAAATCAATAGATCATGAGTTAAAGAGGCATATTTTGGCTTTTTTAACTATTTAAAATTGTGATATACCTTTTTTACCTTACTTTAATTAGGTTCAATGTTGTTTGACTTGTATCTCGTTATATTGTGTTATTTTACTTGTATCTTGTCATTTGACTTATTTTATATCTATTAGATTTCAAAAATCACCAATTTCATTTAATTTAAAGAAATAAAATTAATTCATAACAAACCAACAACATTAAACTTTTTTGAAACATTTGTCAAATATTTTTAGCATTTTTGTATAATCTGAAACTTTGGGATTAATGTGAAACCTTTATGAAACATCTATGAAACCTCCATAAAACATTTTTAAAACTTTTTGGCCTTTATTTTAGTTATTTGTAACTATGAGTAAACTCTATTTTTTGTATTGTGTTCATATTTTTTTTCAAGAATCTTGTTATTTTGTTGAGGATTATCGTCTCGTCTCTTCAAGTTGCATATATTATCTTTTTTTATTATTACAAAAAAAAAAAATGCATAACAATCAAAATACATTTACATTTTTAAAAATTAGTAAAACATAGTCTAAGCCAGTTAAAAACCATTCATGTACAAATAAACATAAAAAATTCAAATATGATATACGTAGAAAATTTTGAAATAGTTTCATAGATGTATCAGTAATGATTAGTTTATAATGATTTATGAAGAAACAGCGAGCACAAAAAAGGAAATTTCATTTTCCAATGCATATATATATCCTAATTTAAGTTTATATACAAGCTTTGGAATTCGTAATTTTCATTATCTCTTTCTTCCTTCTTTCATAACAAACACACCATATGAAAAAGCACAGAACAACGCATAAAATTCATAAAACACAAAATAATATTGAAAAATACTAAAAGCACAAAATAATTATAAAACTGAAGAAAAAAAAGTTGAAAAATTAAAAAAGGGACAAAATGAATAAAAAAAGGTAGAAATATGAAGAAATATACTAAAAAAACAATAAAAAAAGCAAACTCTAAGAATGAAGAAAAATGAAAAAAAAAAAGAAGCAAACAAAAGAAAAATTGTAAAAACTAATAAAGAGAAGAGACAGTGGTTATAGTAACGAGAAACACAAAAAGTGTTGGAAACAATTGGTTATACAAAGTGAATATTTGTCAAATTTAGGCTTAAATATATAATTGATAGATTACGGTTTGAACAACGTGAATTACTTCATCATATTGCACGCAACGAGTTCTTTTCAACAATACATAATACGCCTAATATGGATAAAGGATAAATCAGAAATTGATACTCAAGGTGAGCTTGGAAGGAAAGATTTTGTAGAGAAAAATGGAATGAAATTCTCAAATTCCACTTCCCTTGTTTATGGGAAAGACATGTGGTTTATAAGGAAATGTGTTTCTTGATGTTGGTAAGAATTTCTAGTTAAGAGGCTCTCTCTTACGTGCGTAGGGGGGTACAAATCTAAGCCTGAACCTACAACGGCCCAACGTGCACCTGCACGACATAGCAAAGCGAATGTCTGACTGAAATGGGTCACTACGGACTTGCTTGCTTTTGCTCCAACCCAATTAATCTTTTATCTAAAATATCTGAATCCTTTTGAATTCTTAGTAGAAAATTTCCATAAGAATTAATTGTATTAAATATAATTAATTCGATTTAATTTTCTTTATGGAGAATTAATCTTCTTAATTCCTTTGTCTGCTAATTATTTATGCAGTTCCTCCTTCCAGCTTGTATCAAAAACATTTTCTATGCTATTTTTAAGATATTGAAAATTCAATAGTTTTTCCTTTCTTATTTCAAATTTTGTAGGCTGCTAAACTAGGTTTTGGTGATTCGCTCTATACGTGGTTAAGTTCGATTCAGAGGTTGTTATCCTGGGAGGCAATTATTCTGCCGAATAAATTTTGCCTTAAGGAGACTGAGTTTCAAGCCTCAACGTATTCTTATTGTTCATTCCTTTTCGGTTAAGGTTTAATTAGTGTTTCTTCTTCTTTCCTGTAATATGTTGTTTAATTTAATAAATATTGTTCCATTCTTTCTCTTCTTCACTTGTTTTATACATATATATATATATATATATATATATATATATATATATATATATATATATTCCTGTAAATGTTGAATCAAATTTTGATGATTACAATATCAAAAAAAAAAAAAAAGAAAAATGATTATAATAAAATATCTTTATGTAATTTTAATTAAGATCATAACCCAATAATCTTATTCAAGTTACAAAGAGTATCATATTATTGAAAATGAAGACATACAACAAATCTTGAAGTAAAAGGAAAAGACTACTATCAGCTACAAGAGGATATTAAACTTGGAGTTATAAAAAGAAGACTCTTACAACCAAAACGTTTTTCACCTACATGAGGCTATACATTGTATAACTGTCACCTATAGGAGGCTATACACTGTATAACAGTCACCAACAGAAGACTATGCTCAATAACAGTCATCTATAGAAGGCCATATACTATATAACGGCCGTCAACAGAAAGCTATAGAAATCTCAATATGCAATAATAGAAGGCTATAGCAATGCAAATTGGCAACCATAGAGGCCTATAGAGTGTTGGACATAATTGAAGAAATGAACTCCAAGCTTACTTATGAGTAAGGGCTATATTTGCTCCTTCACCTATAAATAGAGAGCAAACCCATCATTCACAAGTGGAGAAAACAAATATCAAAATCACATATACAAGCATACATTAGAGAGTCTTTTCCAACAAGGTTTCACAGAGATATTCAAAGATTTCAAAGTCTTTATCCATTCTCAAATAACAAATTTATTCATTTAAAAGGGAATTGTAATTCACATAATAAGGTTTGTGTAAGGGGGAGCTCTGTTGTGGTGATTTCAATAAAACAATTACAAAGTTTAACACTTGTTCGTGAAAAGTATGGTGATAGTTTGGTTGTTGAGCTATAAAACAACGTCTATAAGTTTGACACTAAAGCTTGTAAAAAGTATCAGTAGAGGTTTTCATACTTTGCCTGAAAAAGTATTGAGTTTATTATTTAAACTTGTAAAAAGTAACATTAGGCTTGATTTCTGCCATAAAGAAATCATAGGCTTGGTTCCTTCTCATAAAAGAATCCTTAGTGGAAAATCTCAAGTCGTTGTGTCCCAAATATCTCTATCCCTACACTCTTTACTTATTGCTATTCTAAGCATTTAAATTAATAGCATTAGTCTTTTATTGAGATATTGTTTATACTAATCAGAGCGATTATATACACGAGTTTTACAATAAAATTAATTTCGCATTTTAAGTAAAACTCATATTATTGGGGAAAACTATTTTTACCAAAAAGTTTGAATAAAAGAATTTTTTATTCGGTAATATACACTATTCACCCCTCTCTAGTGTGTCTCTAGCCTATTTTGGAGCCAACAGTATCTAACAAAATGAATAGTAACTATGGTGAAAAAAATTGTAAGAAAAATTGAAAATGTGATTGTGAAACTTACCAGAGACTCAAACCGACTGATGCTGAAGAATCAGCGGATGAGTTGTGGTTAGGGGTGAACTGCCACTTGAACCGAGAGCTGGCTGGTTCTCCCCGAAATGCATTGAGGTGCAACAATTGACTAGAAATCTAGGGGAAAAACACTGTTTTGGTATGGGACGCGAACTTTGGAACCCGTATAAGCATAAAAGACTGGTAAAGAGACTAATTTCTAGAGATTAAGAAAGATTAAGTACAAAGAAATTGTTGGAGTTAACTTAATATTTTTATCTATTATCACCATGTTTGATGTTAAGAAAAGATCTTTTGCTAAAGGGTTGGGGTAGAGATTTCTTGTAAAAGCACCAGCCTCGCTGAGTTCATAAAGAGAAATAAGAAAATATGGTAATTTTTTTTTAAGAAAACTAATATTTTGGAATGATAATTATACGAACGATATGATAGGAATGTCTTCAAAATTGATGATATTTTCTAAAATAGTTTCTAAAACTATAGTATTTTAATTAATTTTCTTTTGATGTATTATCATTGTTTTAGTTGAATGATTGTTATGCGCTTTTGTTTTGTATGTGGGCTTGTGGAATGCCATTAGCCCACCAGATTTAGATGACATAACTAATAATTTAAACTGAATAATGAACAGCAAATATAGTAGCAGTATAATATAACATGGTAGAATAAAATAACTAATACTAATGTTATTAAATGAATTAAATAAATAGAGCTTATAATAGTAATACTAATAATAATAATAATAATAATAATAATAGAACTGAGATAGAGAGAAAATATCAGAATATAAATTTTCTTTTTTTGATTTTGAGTTGTATAGAATAAGAAAAACTAACATCTATTTATAGAAAAAGTTCAGGGGTGCACAGTCTCCTTTAACATCAATTATTTATAATACTCCCCCTTTGATATCCATCATTGCGAATGGAACATTGTCTCGTTAAAAACCTTATCAAGGAAAACCCAGTGCAACAAGACCTATTATCAAAGCAAAAATAGTACAGTGTTTACTCCCCCTCTTCGCAACAATATTGAAGATCTTTGAGACAACACATTTCAATACCGTAAACCAACTTCTCAAAAGTTGCAAAAGGTAATGCTTTGGTGAACAAATCTACCAAATTGTCACATGAACGAATTTGTTGAATATTGATTTCACCATTCTTTTGTAGATCATGAGTGTAGAAAAATTTTGGTGAAATATGTTTTATTTTAACTCCTTTAATGTAGCCTTCATTCAATTGAGCAATGCAAGCTACATTATCTTTATATACTGTTGTTAGATTTTCTTTATCTGATGATCTATCACATGTCTCTCGTATATACTTGGTTAATGATTTTAGCCAAACACACTCTCGGCTAGCTTCATAAATAGCTATCAACTTTGTATGATTAGAAGAAGTCACAGTAATTGTTTGCTTCTTTGAGCGTCACAATATAGTTGTACCTCCATATGTGAATAAATAACACGTTTGAGGTCGAGCTTTATATGGATCAGACAAATAACTTGTATCTGCATATCCAACTAATTTGGGTTTAAACTTATATGAATAATATAAATCCAAATCAATGGTTCCATGAAGATGCAAAATATATGCTTAATTCCAATGTCTTTATATAGGTGTGGAGCTCTATCTCGATAATAAATTAACAGAATATGCAATATCAGGCCTTGTATTATTAGCAAGATATATTAATGCACCAATTGCACTAAGATATGGTACTTTAGGACCAAGAATTTCTCTACTATGACGGTAAGGATCTTTGTTTACAGCAAG
Source organism: Euphorbia tirucalli (assembly GCA_039660915.1). Lineage (NCBI taxonomy): Eukaryota > Viridiplantae > Streptophyta > Magnoliopsida > Malpighiales > Euphorbiaceae > Euphorbia > Euphorbia tirucalli. The sequence goes on from CM077639.1 coordinate 66,339,768, forward strand.
TGATCGAACGACCATTGGGTTATCCAATGGATGTGCTTTGCCATATTAAATCGTTTAAGGATTTTTTCTGTGTAACTAGATTGATGAATGAAAATTCCCTTGTTTAGATGATCAATTTGTAATCCAAGGAAAAATTTTGTTTTCCAAGATCCTGCGTCTCAAATTCTTCTTTCAAATGTTCTACTACTTTTGGAATTTCTTCTGGAGTTCCAATGATATTCATATCATCCACATAAATAGAAATGATAGTAAATTCGAATCCTAATTTCTTTATAAAAATACATGGATAAATTTGATTTCTTCACCATATTTTTTTTGGAAGTTCAAATCCTTCAGAGATTTTTCATATAAATGTTATTATCAAGTAAACTATAAAGATAAGCTGTAACCACATCCATTGAATGCATACTCAAATTTTCTTGTACTGCCACAATAATGAGCTGTCAAAAAATTATTGCATCCACCATAGGAGAATATGTCTCATCATAATCAATTGTAGGTCTCTGGGAAAAACCTTGTATAAAAAGTCTTGCTTTATATCTTACAACTTCATTTTTCTCATTTCTCTTTCTCACAAATACCCATTTATATCCTACGGGTTGTACACCTTGCAGCATTCGAACTACTGGTCTAAAAACTTCAAGTTTTTTAAGAGAATTTAATTTATCTTGGATTATATCTTTCTGTTTTAGCCAATCATTTCTAGTTCAACATTCTTGAATAGATTGTAGTTCATGATTCATATTTTTATTCACAATATTCATTGTCATATAATATGCAAATATATGGTCCATAATCATTTCTTCTCGATTCCATCTTCTTTTAGAACTAATATAATTTATTTGAATTTCTTCATTTTCAGCAACTTCAGGTGCTGGTACTTCTTCAAGAAGTATATTCATATTAGTATCGCCTTCCTTAACAGGATCATCTTTATTATTGGTAGATTTTCTTTTTTGATGATTTCTATCCTTGGAACCAATAGGTCTCTCACACTTCAGATGTGTTTAATAACTATTATTAGGTTGTCCTTCAGGAATTTCAATACGAATTGACGCATTTGCTGCTGGTATATGCAATTTTATTACTCATTTTGGATCACCAAGTGCATCTGGCAACTGATTTGCTAAATTTTGAATATGGATTATCTTTTGAACTTCTTGTTCACCATGCTTTGACTTAATATCCATACGAAAAAGCGATGGAACTTTCCATGTGATTGTCTTTTTCATATTGACATTATTATTTTCATTTTCTCAACCTAATTTTGGAATTGTATTTTCATCAAAATGACAATCTGCAAATCGTGCAGTAAGCATGTTTCTTGTTAATGGCTCAAGATATTTAATTATTGAATGAGATGTTGGAAATGCCCTAGTCCCGAGGCATTGGTCCTTGTATTTATACTATACATTTATTGGATTTATGTGTTGTACTCATTTGTGTCATTAATAAAGGCATCAATTCATTTATTATATCTATCTTGTGCAATATATTAAATGAAGTATCCAATGGACATATCTATATCCATGACGACTAGTGTCATGTACTTAGCAGTAAGACCATGGATAGGGTAAACGATATGACCATAAATAGATCCGTAGTCTGTTCCAGTCATGGGAATGAATGGAACAACAGACTATCATTAACCTGGTTGTATGGCGGTGTCTTACCGGTCATTGGACATGGGATGTCAACCAAGTTAATGGGTACATGCCTGGGAGCATGGTACTGGATACATCCGCTAAACGAGTAATCCACATGGTATGGTATCACAATGAATTCTTGTGTAGTACTTGTATGGATCCTTTGACCTGACCATATGATGGTGTTACATGTGAAGTCGCATACTTAGGGGTACGCCTAAAGGGCCTGTAATAGGGTGCCAAGTATGGGTGCTTTCGGGTATGTCACTGAACATGGTAATACTATGGATATGCAGAAGGGATTTGTCACTCAGTAATCAACTGAGAAGATATCACTGGCCACTTGATTAATGTGACTGATAAGAGTGTGGCCACACCCAAACAAGTTGGAACTTGTTTGTGAGCATCAGTACATTCGGAATCAAGTTAATGTCCAGACACGAAAGAGGGTGATCAATCCATGCCTCTATGTTGGACACCGATATCAATGACATGGGATGTACAAGTTTAAACTACAGGGTTACGATATCAGTTAGACTGCCATCTCCATCTTAATTGGGGGCTGCAGTGGCTTGCTAGAGCCCAACTGCAGTCTGCGGGCCAAAGGCCCACTGCCAACATAAAGATGGGCCCACAGGATCGTACACATAGAACGATAGAATGCAGACTTAAGGAATCACTTGTATACTAGGAGTATACACAGTGGAGGGAGAAGCATGTATATATTAATTATATTATAAGGATCAATTGGATTGGTCATAATGATAAAATTAATATATTCTATTGGCTCTTCATAATTAATTGGATTAATTATGAAATTATTTCCTAGGTGGAAATATTCGTATGTATGGGTTTACATATGATTTTTATTTTGTGTAGAGTTAATTTTAATTTGATGGATTAAATTAATTGTCAAACTAATTTTAATTTAGATGTAAATAATATATTACTTGGAGTAATATATTAAATACATGGGTATATTAAAATTGGGCTTGAAATTAATTTAAACAGAATAATTAAAATTAGACTGGGCCTAAATTAAAACATGAAGCCCGCACAGAATAGAGAGGAGCCAAGATGGGCCTGAATTCCCCTAAGGGAATTCGGCCAACCCTAGGTATAAATACCTAGGGTTAGAAATTTCGGCCAAGCTAAGCTTAGAGCCTCCTAGCCGAATTCTCTAGCTCCTCCCTTCCATTGTTCCGTTTTTCCGACGCTAGCACGGGTTGCATTCGCCAAGCGTTCGTGTACGTGAGAGTGGAGGAATTCTATTTTGAATTCTGCAGTCATCATCCATCTCTAGAAAGAGATTTTTCTGGTAAGAAATTTAATCCCTTTCTATTTAATTTTAAGTTTTTCAATTTCCACTTCAATTGCTCCTGGAACTGGATTTGAGGAAATCACCGCGTTCTTCCGCTTTTATCGGGTGATTTCCGGTGACAAATCCCAACAGTGGTATCAGAGCGGGCTTTTGATCCGTGGAAATTGATTAATTTGGTTGAATCCCCGTTTTGAAATTGGATTTTTTGATTGGGATTCTTGGTATGGGTTTTATGATTTTCCCATATGTTTTGATACAATGAAAATTAATATTACATATTGGTTTATGTTGTTTTAATTTTATTGTATTGTTGTAATTCTTGGTGAATTGCTATGGATGATGAATGGGTATTTTTTTTATTTATTTTAATTCTGGATTTTAAAAAAAAAAATCGGCCTCCCGGGGGCGGGGCTGCCGCCTGCGGAATCGCCACCGGCGGCAGCCGCACGCGGCGGGAGGCGCAGCGGCCGCTGCCTGCTGCTGCTGCTGGGCGGCCACTGCACAGCAGCAGTGCCGCTGCAGGCGGCAGCCACTGCTGGGCAGTGGCTGCTGCTAGGGCAACTCTGTTGCCCTAGCTGCAGCGGGCCGGGCCCTGTGTTTTGGATTTTGCGGGTATTTTGGGTCCGGGGCCCAGTTTTGAAATTTTGATTGGTTTTAAAATTCGTGTGTTTAAATTTATGTAATTTAAATGCGCATGGTTTCTTGGATGAATTTTATTTCGTTCATGTGATATTAGTTTTGGAAATTAATATGGTTAATGGAAATTGGTTCGGGTAATTTTGGCACAATTACACGGATGGCTAAATTGGACCCATGGTTTCCCAATTCCAGTGGGAGCAGTTGGACTGCCTGGGCTGGAGGCCCAAAGCCCGTTAAGGGTTAGAACCATGGTGGGCCAAAATTGGCGATTTCCTAATAATGGCTTTGACATAATTTAAATGGGCTTAAATCATGCATTATGACATGCTTTTGAATTGTATGTATTGGATGCATATGAATGGTTGAATGAATGTATGATTGGATGCTATTGGGCCTTTTACGAGATGGGTTGTATTTTTCTTTTGGGTAATTACGGCCTGCGTGTCGTTTTCTTTTAATGTAATTTTATTTTATTTAAATTAAATATTATAAAATTTGTAAAAGAAGAAGCCCATGGAGTGGTGAGCCCAAATGGAGGAGCAAGCCCAAATTGGAGGTGCAAGCCCAGAAGGAGAAGATGGAGGCCCGCCTAATATATGTTTCTAGTATAGGTTTACTAGAATAACATTAGGATGTAATATAGGCCCATAGCAGTCCATTTTAATTTTATTTAATCATTTTTATATTCATTTGCATGTATGAATGTATGTTACAAATAGCTCATTCACCCGCTTTATGTATGTAAGCCGTTATAATTGAATCTAATAACCAAACGGAAATTACTAAGTCGCTTAAAAGTGCTTCCCTCATTCAAAACCGAATCGAAGTGGGAATAGGCCAGTTGTAGACCATGCCCTCGCAGGATGCACTGGAGTATTGTCACTTTGTACTGGGTTAGAGTATGGGATACTCTAACACTTAGATGGAGGTTTTGACTTAGCATGGGTAGTAGGATTCTCCTGGCCCTAAGCACAGATGGGTAAGTGCCAACAAGCCCATCAAACCGAGAGTCCCTAGGTTGGGATTGGACGGCGTTCCTACCTAAATAATTAAGGTATAGTTGTACCAAACCCTCGTTTGGCTATATCTTAATGAAATATGGATCTCGGCCCATGAGCCCAATAACTCGGTTAAATTAATAACTTGATTCATTATTAATTTTATATGGGAACAACAAAGTAAAGCCCTTTATTAACACTCTAAATGTTTTTCTGTGTAGAAACACCCAAATGGCAAACACAAATACCTTATCACTGCGATCAATTCTTGAAAAGGACAAGCTTTCCGGTCCTAACTTTTTAGACTGGTCTAGGAACTTGAGGATAGTCCTAAGACAAGAGTCAAAAGAGTATGTGCTGGAAAGGCCTGTGCCGGCTGCGCCTCAGGGACGTAATCCAACGGCTGCACAGCTGGCGGAATACGAGGCGCACGTCAAGGACAACCGGGATGTGACGTGCCTTATGTTGGCTTGCATGGTCCCCGAACTGCAAAAACAATTTATGGACCATCAAGCCTATGCTATGATAACAACTCTTAACGAGATGTTTCAAGAGCAAGCTCGTCAGGAAAGGTACCTGACCAATAAGGCATTCCACTCTTGTAAGATGGGGGCCGGGACATCTGTGAGTGCACACGTGCTCAAGATGAAGGGCTATTTGGATACTTTGGCCCATCTCGAATCGCCTATTTCTCAATAGTTGGCGGTGGACACAATCCTCGCGTCCTTGCCGGATTCTTATGATCAGTTCATCCTTAACTACAACATGCAAGGGATGAACCGCACTGTCAGTGAGCTGCATGGGATGCTTAAGCTTACTGAGCAGTCGATCAAGAAGACTCTGCCGGTGCTGCTGGTTAACAAGGGGAACGCTCCTCTTGCTAAGGGTAAGGCCAAGGAAAAGGCCAAGGCTAAGGCCAAGAAAGCCAAAGCCAAGAAGGCCAAGGCCCAACCCAAGGCCCAGCAGAAGGCAGGTCCTGAGGACGTCTGTTTCGGGTGCAGACAGGCGGGCCATTGGAAGAGATCGTGTCCCAAGCTGATGGGAGAGCAGAGAAGGGGCCAAGGTGCGTCCTCTTCAGGTATTTATGTTATAGATATTAACCTTACTGTTTCAACATCCTGGGTATTGGATACTGCATGTGGTTCTCACATTTGTTGCAATGTGCAGGGACTTAAGAACAGAAGGTTGCTGGGGTCGGGAGAGGTGGACTTGCGGGTCGGGAATGGAGCAAGGGTTGCTGCCATAGAGATCGGCGAATACCACCTAATGATGCCCAGCGGATTGGTTTTAATTTTAGAACATTGTTACTTTGTACCTGCTATGTGCAGGAATATTATCTCTGTATCAATGTTGGATATTTCTGGATTTAAATTTTCTATTATAAATGGTCGAATTTCTATATCCAGAGAGGGGTTATTTTATGGAGATGCTCTATTAAATAATGGCCTGTATGTCCTGGACTTAAATGAAACCAATCACATCTATAACATAAACACGAAAAGGGTTAAGCTTAACGAACTTAATCCAGTCTACCTATGGCATTGTCGTCTTGGCCATATAAATAAGAAGCGCATAACTAGGCTTCACAAAGCTGGAGTCCTAGGGTCATTTGACTTGGAGTCAATTGATACATGCGAATCATGTTTAAGAGGCAAGATGACAAAGGCGCCTTTTAGCAAAAAGGCTAAAAGGGCCACTGGCTTGTTGGACCTAATACATTCAGATGTATGTGGACCTATGAGCGCAACAACCAGAGGTGGGCATCTGTACTTCGTCACGTTCACGGATGATATCAGCAGATATGGCTATGTCTATCTGATGAAACACAAGTCCGAGACCCTTGATAGGTTCAAGGAATTTAGGAACGAGGTACAGAATCAGCTAGGCAGGAATATCAAAGCCCTTCAGTCGGACCGAGGCGGTGAGTACATAAGCCTAGAGTTTGATTCATACTTGAGAGAGCATGGAATAGTTCCACAGCTCACTCCTCCTGGAACACCACAATGGAATGGGGTGTCCGAACGGAGGAATAGGACCTTGTTGGACATGGTCCGCTCAATGATGAGTCAAGCATCTCTCCCAATTAGCTTCTGGGGACACGCCCTCGAGACAGCAGCTCTCATCTTAAACAATACTCCGACTAAGGCTGTGGAAAAGACCCCATATCAGATATGGACGGGCAAGGAGCCCAATGTGTCTTTCCTAAGGATTTGGGGATGCGAAGCACATGTCAAGAAATTGACTAGTGGCAAGATGGAGCCCAAAACCGATAAATGCCTGTTTGTGGGCTACCCTAGGGAAACCAAAGGGTATTACTTCTACAACCCCGCCGAGAACAAGGTGTTCGTGGCAAGGAAGGGGGTCTTTCTGGAAAAAGAGTTCCTTTCCAAGAAAGATAGTGGGAGCAACGTTGAACTCAGGGAAGTTCAAGGTCCATAAGCTCCTGAAGAGGATAGCTCGGAGGCCCAGGTGGAGCTTCCACAAGTGGAGGCACCGACCATGGCCACACAAGAACCTAGAAGGTCTGGTAGGGATCGTCGGGAACCGGAGAGGTATGGTTTCCTCGTCACCGATGATCAAACTCTTCTCATCTGGGATGAAGAAGAACCTAAAACCTACCAAGAGGCTATGGCTAGCCCACAGTCTGCAAATTGGCGTAAAGCCATGGAGGCAGAAATGCAATCTATGTACGATAACCAAGTTTGGAACTTGGTTGATCCACCTCCGGGTGCTAAGGTAATAGGTTGCAAGTGGTGCTATAAGCTAAAAGCTGATAATACCTTCAAGGGGCGTCTGGTTGCGAAAGGTTTCAGACAAGTCCATGGGATAGACTATGATGAAACTTTCTCACCAGTAGCCATGCTCAAGTCCATCAGGATACTACTGGCCATAGCCGCATGGTATGACTATGAGGTATGGCAAATGGATGTCAAAATCGCTTTCCTTAATGGAAAGCTACTCGAGGATGTGTACATGACACAACCTGAGGGTTTTGTCGATCCTAAGTATCCGGGAAGGGTATGCAAACTTCAAAGGTCTATTTATGGACTGAAGCAAGCATCCCGTAGTTGGAATTTAAGATTCAATGAGGCTATAAAGGAATATGGCTTCATACAGAATCTGGATGAGCCTTGTGTGTATAAGAGGACTAGTGGGAGCATTGTCACATTTTTGGTACTTTATGTAGACGACATCCTACTCATTGGAAGTGACATACCTACACTGCAAGGGGTAAAGCAGTGGCTGAGTAAGTGCTTCGCAATGAAGGACTTAGGCGAAGCTGAGATGATCCTAGGGATCAAGATCTATAGGGATAGATCAAATCGGCTTCTGGGCCTAAGTCAGGCTTCGTACATTGACAAAGTTCTGAAAAGATTCAGCATGGACCGGGCCAAGAAAGGTTTCTTGCCAATGGGCCATGGGCTGAAACTTAGTAAGAAGAACTGTCCTAAAACAAGGGAGGACAGGGAGAACATGAAATTGGTTCCATATGCCTCGGCTATTGGATCAATTATGTACTCTATGTTGTGTACGAGACCTGATGTTGCCTTTGCACTGAGTATGACGAGCCGATACCAGCAGGATCCCGGGAGGATCACTGGAAAGCTGTCAAGGCAATCCTCAAGTACCTTAACCGGACTAAGGATAGCTTCTTGGTGTATGGTGGTCAGGAAGTGCTGTCAGTTACTGGGTATACTAATGCAAGCTTCCAGACAGACCAAGATGAGTACCAATCGCAGTCAGGGTATGTATTCTTGCTGAATGGTGGTGCTGTAAACTGGAGGAGCTCAAAGCAACCAACCATAGCGGACTCTACAATAGAAGCTGAGTACATCGCTGCGTGTGATGCAGCTAAGGAAGCTGTGTGGATGAAGAAGTTTATCACTGAGTTGGGAGTAGTGCCAACTATCCAGGACCCAGTCGATATCTTCTGTGACAACAATGGGGCCGTCGCACAAGCTAAGGAGCCCCGGTCACATAAGAACACAAAGCACGTGCTCAGAAAGTTTCACCTCATACGAGAAATCGCGGAGAGAGGTGATATTGCATTGCACAGAGTGAACACCGAGGATAATGTCGCAGATCCATTGACCAAGGCGCTGGCCCAGCCCAAGCACGAGGGTCATACTAGATCTATAAGGATTAGGCCCATGCCTAGTTGGAACTAGTGCAAGTGGGAGATTGTTGGAAATGCCCTAGTCCCGAGGCATTGGTCCTTGTATTTGTACTATACATTTATTGGATTTATGTGTTGTACTCATTTGTGTCATTAATAAAGGCATCAATTCATTTATTATATCTATCTTGTGCAATATATTAAATGAAGTATCCAATGGACATATCTATATCCATGACGACTAGTGTCATGCACTTAGCAGTAAGACCATGGATAGGGTAAACGATATGACCATAAATAGATCCGTAGTCTGTTCCAGTCATGGGAATGAATGGAACAACAGACTATCATTAACCTGGTTGTATGGCGGTGTCTTACCGGTCATTGGACATGGGATGTCAACCAAGTTAATGGGTACATGCCTGGGAGCATGGTACTGGATAGATCCGCTAAACGAGTAATCCACATGGTATGGTATCACAATGGATTCTCGTGTAGTACTTGTATGGATCCTTTGACCTGACCATATGATGGTGTTACATGTGAAGTCGCATACTTAGGGGTACGCCTAAAGGGCCTGTAATAGGGTGCCAAGTATGGGTGCTTTCGGGTATGTCACTGAATATGGTAATACTATGGATATGCAGAAGGGATTTGTCACTCAGTAATCAACTGAGAAGATATCACTGGCCACTTGATGAATGTGACTGATAAGAGTGTGGCCACACCCAAACAAGTTGGAACTTGTTTGTGAGCATCAGTACATTCGGGATCAAGTTAATGTCCAGACACGAAAGAGGGTGATCAATCCATGCCTCTGTGTTGGACACCGATATCAATGACATGGGATGTACAAGTTTAAACTACAGGGTTACGATATCAGTTAGACTGCCATCTCCATCTTAATTGGGGGCTGCAGTGGCTTGCTAGAGCCCAACTGCAGTCTGCGGGCCAAAGGCCCGCTGCCAACATAAAGATGGGCCCATAGGATCGTACACATAGAACGATAGAATGCAGACTTAAGGAATCACTTGTATACTAGGAGTATACACAGTGGAGGGAGAAGCATGTATATATTAATTATATTATAAGGATCAATTGGATTGGTCATAATGATAAAATTAATATATTCTATTGGCTCTTCATAATTAATTGGATTAATTATGAAATTATTTCCTAGGTGGAAATATTCGTATGTATGGGTTTACATATGATTTTTATTTTGTGTAGAGTTAATTTTATTTTGATGGATTAAATTAATTGTCAAACTAATTTTAATTTAGATGTAAATAATATATTACTTGGAGTAATATATTAAATACATGGGTATATTAAAATTGGGCTTGAAATTAATTTAAACAGAATAATTAAAATTAGACTGGGCCTAAATTAAAACATGAAGCCCGCACAGAATAGAGAGGAGCCAAGATGGGCCTGAATTCCCCTAAGGGAATTCGGCCAACCCTAGGTATAAATACCTAGGGTTAGAAATTTCGGCCAAGCTAAGCTTAGAGCCTCCTAGCCGAATTCTCTAGCTCCTCCCTTCCATTGTTCCGTTTTTCCGACGCTAGCACGGGTTGCATTCGCCAAGCGTTCGTGTACGTGAGAGTGGAGGAATTCTATTTTGAATTCTGCAGTCATCATCCATCTCTAGAAAGAGATTTTTCTGGTAAGAAATTTAATCCCTTTCTATTTAATTTTAAGTTTTTCAATTTCCACTTCAATTGCTCCTGGGACTGGATTTGAGGAAATCACCGCGTTCTTCCGCTTTTATCGGGTGATTTCCGGTGACAAATCCCAACATGAGATTCATAACCAACATAAATTCTTAATGGCCTTTAAGGATCTAGTTTAGTGTGTTATAGTGGAGCAATAGGAACATATACTGCACACCCAAACACTCTTAGACAAGAAATATTGGGTTCATTACCAAAAGCTAATTATAATGGATAATATTGATGATAACTTATGGGTCTAATATATATAAGTGATGTTGCATGGGAAATTGCATATCCCCATATAAAGGTAGAAAGATTAGTTTACATAAGTAATGGCCTAGTAATTAATTATAGACGTTTAATAAGTGATTTTGCAAGATCATTTTGTGTATGAACATACACTACAAGATGTTCAACTTTTATCCCAATTGATATACAATAATCATTAAATGTTTGGGATGTAAATTTAGCAACATTATCAAGACGAATTGTCATAATTGGATAATCAAGAATTGTGATTGTAATCTAATGATTTGAGCTAATAATCTCGCAAAAGCCATATTGCATGATGACAATAAGCATACATGTGACCATCTAGTAGAAGCATCTATTAAAACCATAAAATACTTAAACGATCCACATGGTGGATGAATCTGTCCACATATATCGCCTTAAATACATTCCAAAAATGATGGTGACTCAATTTCAATCTTAGCCTTTAATGGCCCTATAATTAATTTTCTTGCGAACGAGCAACGCAAAAAAAATTATTATTTCGAAGAAGCTTCTAGTTTTTCAATGAATGCCCATGTGCATTTTCTATAATTTTCTCATCATTATTGATCCAGGATGACCTAATCAATCATGCCAAATTTTATGAGTATCAAAATCTATAAACTTCTGATTTACTATAAAATTTGCTCCAATCACATTTACAAATGTGTAATACAAACTAGATGGAAGAGTATAAAATTTTTCAAATAGACATTCTTGACTATCTTCAGTTACAGTCTCTATATGATATCTATTTCTGCGAATATCTTTAAAACTTAATAAAATTATGTGAGACTTCAGGAAAAGTAATGCATTCTTTATAATAAATTTTGCTCTCCTTAGAAAAATTATATTGGCTATTTTGGCGCCTTCAATTATTTTAGTATTACCAGATATTGTAGTACCAATTGTTTTGCTCATTCTTAAAGCAGAAAAATATTTTGCATATTTAAGAATAGTATGTGTGATAGCACTATATATGATACATATATTTACTTCATTTATTTTTAAGTCAAGTAAAACCGGGGAATAATTCATTTTGTTCATTAAAAGAAAATGAAAATTAAAGATTGTAACTTACTTTGAATTGATTTAGTGGACAAATCCAGGTTGAAATTATAAGATGTGGGAACATGTACTTAAATTAATCAAACAAGCAAAACTTGTGCTAATTACGTGTTATAAAATGATTTAAATAAATAGAGCTTATAATAATAATAATAATAATAATAAGGATATAATAATAAGAAAACTGAGATAGAGAGAAATAAAGGAATATAAATTTTCTATTACTGATTTTGAATTGTATGGAATAAAAAAAAGGATGAGGTACTAAAATAGCCTCGATGTTATTGAAAAATTTAGGATTTACCATTAAAATCCAAAAATGCTCAATTAAAGCCGTTTGGTATTAGAAAGTGTGAAATTTTAGGCTCCATTAATGGGATCCAACTTTTAAACCCATTAGTCGGTTATAATGAATCACGTAGAATGCTGACTCATCTAGGTGTTCCATTCGCAACACGTGGACATGGGGAACCCTTGCTGACTACGATTAAATTAAAAACCCACCCAATTGTTGAGCCATACCTACTAAAACGTAAATGAAACCTAATTTCTATGGTTTACTTTACTCTAGTTTGACTTGGGAATCAGAATTACAAAATGATGGATCGATCAAAATCACGATTAAATCGGAGCAACCATTGATAAGGGGAAAGAAAGGTGCTGAATTTGGAGGTCGAAAGTTGATTGAATTATCGAGAACAGCATCAGCTTCGTAGGCAGCATTCCGATCTGTTTTCTGCTTTGAGGGGCAAGTCCGCTGTAAATTTATGTGGATTTTCAGTGGATATTGACGAATTGAAAGTTGATGCTCGTTGTTGCTCGATAATGGATTTTTAAACTGAATGCTCTGGCTCTATGCTGAGCAAGTTATTGAAATTGAAATTCTATTCTTTTCACTCTAGTGCTGCTTAATTAAACTTGTGGCTTTTGTAAATTGAAATAGATAAGAGAAAATAGTATATGTTTGCTACAGTCTCTTTTCTTTCAATTTCTTTAACTAATAGTGAATATAATTCTGAACTAGTCATCGTTGACTTCTATTTAATTTTAACTGCAAAATTGATTTTGAATTCCAAAGCTAGTTATACTGTTTGGGGCTAAAATAATTGGCGTCATAATATTGTTGGAACGGAATTCGGGTTCAGTTCTTAGAGGTATCCTGTCAATTTGACATTTTAAGTATTAAAACAATTTACTTATTGATTAAAGTGAGAGTTATGCTGCCCTTTTACATGTTTAGTAAGTTTTGGTAAATTTGTCACATAACTATTGTTCATCATTCCATCTCTGTTCTTCAGTTTTTCGTAATTTCTAAACCATCAGCTTTGAGTTGATGATTTTCGATTGCAATGCGAAAAGAGAGGAGAGAGACTAAAGTTAACTATACAAACTAGGCTTTATCCATCATTTTAATTAAGTTAGGGGAAGAAGATGATTGGAGCAGGGAAGTGTCATTAATGGAGGGGCTTGTAGCTACTAGCTATGGATCATCAATTCGGTGGGTTTTTTTAATCCAGTCAGCAAGGGTTCCATGTCCACATGTCCTTCACTGAATGGAATGCCTAGATGAGTCAGCATCCTACATGGCACATTATAGCGGACTAACAAATTTAGACGTTGGACCCTATTAATGGAGCTTTAAATTGCACATTTTCTTATACCATAAGACTTTAATTGAGCATTTTTAGACTTTGGGAGTAAATTCCAAATTTTCCAACAACGTTGAGAGTATTTTAGAATCTTATCTATTTATAGAAAAAATTGAAAGACTAAAATGTAATTGTGCAACGTTAAATTATTGAGGTTTCTGCGGCTTCCTTAGACATCAATTATTTATATCAACTAAAAAATATTTTTCAATTAAAATAAATTAATATCAAAACAAACCATTTCACATATCAAACTATTATAATCAATACACAATCCTTGAACTCCTAACAAACTTGTAATCGTTAAATGAATATAATGCTTTAGACCAAATTGGAGTTTACGGTGGAAGTCCATCCATCATAACAATGGTTTGATACCTACAAAACTTTGCAAAGGAGTATGAAACTATGGTTTCAATCCCCACAATATTTAAGCTGACAAAAGTTTTCAAATTTATCGAAACAAAATGAATGAAGTAAAACTGATCAATGAAATTGATGAAATGAAATCTCATTTACCTATACCATCATCCACAATCTTCTAAATCTAAGATATCAAATGGTGGAGTATGAAATGTGTCTTTTGGAAAGCATGAAGGACCCACAATTGTGTCGTAATCATCTCTTAAAACTTGAGGTGGAGAAAACAAAAAAACAAACCTAAGCTAAATGTTAAAAAAGAGTGTTGTCACATATTACTCTTGCCCACGCCGGCCACAATTTTAGAGCATATCCTTTCCATCGTCTGCTACATGGCAATTACGTACATCTTGTATTCACTTGATCAAAATATCAGCACTCCCATCATTTTCAGACGAGCATAAAATTCCATATACAGACACACTTGACATCCAGCAATTAAACAACACTCCATATTCTCTCTCTCCTATATTCATCTCCAAGTCAACTCTACAAGCAAATTATGTTCCCTCTAGCCTGACTCTTTGGAAACATGGCTGGAAATTCAGTTCTTCCTGCTGAAGTTTTGCTATCAAAACGAGTGCAGGATATGGTCCTCAATGGTGAGGAACCACAACCTCCTTACGCATGTAGAGATGATTTCAAAGACGGACAAATTTCTGCTCTGCCACCTCCAATTCCTATCATAGACCTCAGTCTCCTCTCTTCTTCAGAACCATCTGTTGCAGAAGAAGAATTACAGAAACTTAGATCAGCTCTGTCTTCATGGGGCTGCTTTCAGGTTCTAACTCCTGAATTTTATAAATGAAAGATACACAGGCTAATTTCCTCGTCTTTCTAATGGGTTTTGCGGTTTCAGGCAACAGGTCATGGAATTCCAAAATCATTTCTAGATAAGCTAAGACAGGTAGCAAGGGAATTCTTTGAACAGCCTATGGAAGAGAAGAAAAAACATGCTAAGCGAGTTGAAGAGTTTGAAGGGTATGGAGCAGACCCTCCCCCTGCACAAGGTCAATCACTTGACTGGTCCGATCGTCTGTTTCTTAATGTATTCCCAGACGATCATAAGAAGCTTCGATTTTGGCCAGAAAATCCCAAGTCTTTCAGGTTTTTCACCCTTCCCCACATGTATATTATATTGATTGTTAAAACATACCTTATCTGTTCGAAATTATATATGCAGACAAGTCTTAGAAGATTATACTCTGAAGATGAAAACTTTGACAGAAAAAGTCTCAAAGGCCATGGCAAAGTCATTGAACCTAGAGGAAAATTGCTTCCTAAATCAGTTTGGTGAAAGAGCACCTCTACAAGCAAGGTTTAACTACTATTCACGTTGTCAGAGGCCTGATCTCGTCCTCGGCTTGAAGGCCCATTCGGACGGATCAGGGTACACCATTATCCTGCAGGATGAAGTGGAAGGTCTGCAAGTCCAACTAAAAGACAACTGGGTCACAGTACCCACAATTTCAGATGCCCTCCTAATCCTACTGGGTGATCAAATGGAGGTAAGATCATGACAAAACCATTTCCAGAATTTCAGACTGCAAAGTGTTGCTCACCCACAGACCCAACTTAAATACCCAAAAGACAATTTGAGACATCAGAAGGACATGTTTAATATATAACTAAGTAAAAGCCACAATACTAAATTTCTATACATCTTACGAATAGTTGACTACATGATTGGCAGATAATGAGTAATGGGATCTTTAAAAGCCCAGTACATCGAGTTCTTACCAATTCAAAGAGGGAGAGAATTTCTGTGGCTGTCTTCTATACACCTGAACCCAATATGGAGATCGGACCAGAAGCTGGATTAATCAATGACAAGAGACCAAGATTGTTCAAGAAGGTTAAAGACTATGCTGATGTGCACTGGGAATACTATCAGCAGGGAAAGAGAGCTCTTCATGAAGCATTTGAAGCTGTCAAATAGCTTGAGAAAAGCAACCTCTTGTTCAAAGTTTTCGATGTATTATCATGGTCTTACGTTCTGTTTTTCTTTCTGTATTGTCAATGACGGCATTATCAGTCTTACAAAATAATGAAAACTATAAGAAATAGCTTGTTAGTTTACAGCTTGTTAGCTGTGTATATATTAGCTTATTAGTTTACAGCTTGTTAGCTGTGTATATATTAGCTTATTAGCTTGTTAGTTTACATCTTTTTAGCTTGAAATCTTGGTCACAAAGTTTAATTTGTGTATAAATAGGCATATGCTTGTAAGCAATAAATCATCAAGCTTTTTTCTCCCATATTTTTCTCTCTTCTTCTACTATATTTCTCCTTTTTTTACCACAAAAACTTATTATGCCCCTCTTTTATTTCAAACACATCACCTCAAGCAATTAAAGCAAGAAGCATTCATGACTGAAGAGCAGCTGTATCTGCAATAAGTCAAATATTTCAGAGTCTATTAAAAAAACTGAAGTAACATAAATCATCAGAACAAAGCCAACTTGGTCTGAATATCTGTAGAACCACGCCAACACATGCAAAGGCAGTACACAAGAAGGCCAACATAGACCACAAAAGCTGATCCTACATCTTAGAAGCAAACCATATAGTCAGTACATAAATGAGAGAGTTCCACTATCCATGAATATAGGCCAAAACCGTTGAGCAAGCCATAAAACGCTACTAGCAAAGCTATTCAGCAAGTCATGTAAAACTCAGAATATTTAAATAAGGTTACTGAATGCATGGGCTCAAGTGAGGGTGAAAAGATATTTACCCTGTGAGTGCCAGTGTCACAAGGATTTGACAAGAAGATATATACATTAAAGGTTATTCCAGGTAAATTTCAAGGGACAACATATCTGACAGTTCCAAAGTCTTCATTCCTCAAGTATCAAAGCGACCAATAACATATTGCTTGGTAAATTTCGACAAATGTACCAACCCTCTATGACGACAGAATCCAACCCGATTGCATAATTAATGCAGGGAACATGACAAGTGGTACATAGAAGATAATGGTCAAACTAAAACCATTTAGTGACATTCGATAATCATGCATTCTTCCTATGTTTCATGCCCTATAGTGTTTCGTGACAAATTACATCGATATGGAATATAATAAATACGAAGTATATAAAATGGGATAACCATATAATTGATTTTCTAAGAATGGATTTCTCGAAAATGAATGGTTCAAAGAACAAATTCCTGCTTCAAACTACATCATTGCATATAAAAATCCACATATGCTGCCTTCAAACCAATGAACAATATGTCGATTATGATTTAAGTATTTCTTTAATAGGTTTTAAAGACTACTAACCTCTTAGTCTCAACCTCTTGAAAACAAAACAATCGCATTCACTCGCATAGAAACCACGTGTTGAAGCACTTAGAATCTAGAATACCAGCTCATTGACTGCATATAATAGAAAATTTATAAAGCAGAATTCATTGATAAAACAAATTGTCTAGAAATTTCTAGCTACAATAAATAGTCCAAACACGAACAAAGACAAACATGTAATTTAATCAATGACTAACATTAACTTATAAATAGATAAATTGATATCCTCATACAGATTAAAAGTAGACTTGGTTCAAGATCTTTCTCGTTCCACAAAATCGCCAAATGGTTCATCTGGAGTACCATTATGGAGCAACTTCTGCATTTTAGGCTGCTCCTGTAATCCCTCTGAACTCTCAAACAACTGCTTCCTATAAACCTGATGTAACTTCCCAAACAACTCTTGTTTAATTGCCTCAAAAGCTATGTCCAACCTCTGCAACTGCTCCATAGCATTCTTATTATACATAAACAATCCATAGTACAGCTCAAAACTATCTCCAGCTGTATTCGCCACCAAATCCAACAAAGTCTCATAACCTTTAGTATTGATTGGTGAAGACTCCAATCCAAACTTCTCTAAAACTCTCCCCATTGTGTGAGTCACAAACTGGGAGCCTGCCGCATGCCGGTCATGTTCAGCACAACTCATTTCCACCATTCTGCATCCTTCTCTAGCAAAAACATCAAGAAACTTGGCACACCTATTTATCCTATCTTCCTCATTCCCAATTCTAACTTTATCAAACACAAAAGGCAAACCAACCCACGAATTTTTACCACTCTCAGGCCCAAACATTGGATGGGTACACAATATATCAAACTCAATAGGCAAATACTTTAGCAATATATTTTTAGCAAACTCTTTCACAGAAAGCACATCAACAAAAAGGGTACTACGTTTAAGTCTCTGAAAAGGGAAAAACCTGAGCACCTTTTCAGTAGAAAGAATTGAAGTGCACAAAAGCACTACTTCGGGATGGCTTTCGCAGAGATCATGTGGATTAGAGTAGAATGTGACGCCGAGCTTCGTAGCAGCGTCGGAGTAATTGGTACGCGAATAGGCTAGGACGGTGTGACCTTGACGGCAGAGTGTCTTGGCGAGGAACTGACCGAAGTTGCCGAAGCCAATGATGGCGATCTTTAAAGATTGGGACTTGAGATGATTGGTTTGAAGCTGAGACTCGTAATCGTAAGGTTGGGCAGCGTCGATAGAGCGAATACGGAGAGGAAAAGGAAGAAGACGGAGATTTGAGGGCTTGGCAGAGTTGAGAGGAAGAGGGAGACGAAGAGAAAAAGAATGGAAGGAAGAGGGGAGAAATGGAGGGGAAGGAGTTGAAAGAGAAGGAGAATTTGGGATCTTTATGGAAAAAACTGGGGCCATTGGAATTCAAGAGGGGGAACTAGAATAAGCAAAAACTTTCTGCAAACTAGATCCACACTGATTACGGTAATAACTAATAACCAATACATAACGGCGTAATAATTCCGATACCCTCGACTTGCTCCAAAAGCTAAACGAGAACTGAATGTTAAG
Organism: Euphorbia tirucalli; assembly: GCA_039660915.1. Lineage (NCBI taxonomy): Eukaryota > Viridiplantae > Streptophyta > Magnoliopsida > Malpighiales > Euphorbiaceae > Euphorbia > Euphorbia tirucalli. Next base: position 66,358,464 of record CM077639.1, read on the forward strand.
TGCTTCCAATTTTTTTTTTTAAATTTTGCTTTACCGACTCAATTTATTTTTCAAATCTGAAGTAGTAAAAAGAAAATTTGAAAAATCAATTGTATTTGCTTTCTGCAACATCAGATGCGGGTGAAAATTGGGTTGTTTTTTCCAACTTCAGAAAATAGACTGCACATGCTCAAAATTCAGAATATCATTTGCCCGTCATGTTAACAAAATCGATCCAATTTGATCCAAAAATCCTTGTGAAACGCACATAAAATTCACTTAACACTCAGCGCGTAAAGCAATTTTAGTTCCATATAAGATTTTCTTGATCAAATTGAATCGATTTTACTAACATAATGGGGTAAAATGTACAAACTTGAAGTTTAGGAAAACGGGAGATATTTAAAACCAACTTCAAGAAATAAATGATGGATTAAGTCTTGTAGGAATGGTCTACAAAAGAATTTATTTTTTGCTAGACTACGCAATGTATTGTACATGTTAATAACTAGGGGTGGCAATTCATGTAGGTGGGTCGTGTTTGTGTCGTGTCAAATTCGGGTTCGTGTTTCAGTGAGCAAAACCCAAACCCGACTCAAAAATTTTCGTGTCATAAGCGAGTTAACCCAATCGTGTTCGTGTTGTGTTTTCGGGTTACATGCAAAAATATTATAAAGGAAATATTAAAAATTTTAAATATTTATGACGTATCTAAATTAACAATTTAACCCTTGGCGATCTAAAATATTGTTCCAAAACCTATTTTACAATCTTAATGCTCTATTTTTTATTTTGGATTATGTCTTGTTCGCATTTATGTGTCATTTTACTACATCTATTAAGAATGACGTGTAATATTATTGAAAAGTTGTTTTGCATTTGTGAGTTATATATATTATATTACATTTCTTAATGGTGACATGTAAAAATATAGGAAAACATAATAATAACTTTTAAATATTCGTGTCATTTTCGGGTTAGCAGGTCAACCCTAACCCGATCCAAAAATTATCGTGTCACTTTCGTGTCAACCCAAAAATAACCCATTACCTGTTTAATCAAACCCAAACCCACTAAATTCGTGTTGGGTTCGTATCGTGTCAGCAGGTCGTGTACATAATTGACACCTCTATTGATAACTATCCTTCGAGTCTTTTAACCAAGTCATCATTTTTTCTTGTATTTGAATACAAGACATGTGTTTACCAATTGGACAGAGTCCAACTAGCACGAGCGCAATGAGTTGTCCGGTGAATCTTAATTTCAAAAAAAAAAAAAAAAAAAAAAAGATGCTTATGGTTAAATTCTTTTGGAATTGATACCCAGCCATCTTCTCAAAATTGTTTTTAAAAAAATCTTATTTGCTTACAATGATATTTGAAATAGGAAAAAAATAATTGTTTTATTTAAATGTCTTCTTGTGCCGTCTAAATTAGATGAATGAATTACAGTTTAGTATGTTAGGGAGTAAAATGTAGAAAATTGATAGATAAAAAAAGGAAAACATTAATAAAAATAAAGAACTTTGAGGCAGAAAAGGCCATTCAAATACGAGATTTGCTTAAACAGAAATAGCATCCAACCCCAATCAATATTTTATTATTGGTTCAAATAAACTTGCATAAAATTGAATGATAGCAAATGAAAAAGCTTGCTAGAGTGAAATGACAGTAAAAAAAAAAAAAAAAAGTGGGAGATCCATTAAGAGTCCCACCAACATGTTGGAAAAAAATAACAGTGCAGAGTATCACCAACAATTTTGTGTTGTTCACCCTGATTTAAAAATTTGTGATAATATTTTGTTAAATCCAACACTGGATCTAAAATTCAACAGAATTCGAATGTATGATTAACAGTTGATATTCCAAAATCACTCGAACAAATTGGCCAAAGCAATTACCATTTCTCAAAAGGACTAAAACCAGCTTACATGAATGACCATTTCAAAATGCCAGCTTGCTATTAGGGAAAAGGGTAATGATACAAAATTTTAAACAACTTGTTCCAAAACTACAGAGTAATTCTCCTGGCTCTCTCCTTAAACATCAATTAACAGTTTCTCGCATCCTTATAAATCATTCCTTAATTATCATCATCATCAGCCCATCAAAAATAGTATTTGACTAAATCTAAAGAAACTAACTTAAGAATCCCATTCACAGGGCGAGATCATAAAATGCATAAGTGAAATTGAGGATTCTCTACAACAGAAGGCATGCTGCCATGAACCTTCACTATGTCTTTGTTATTATCCCCTCCATTCAGAATATCTTGAAAAGCAGACCACCATGAGTGGCGAAAAACGGGGCAAACACTAGTGATTCCACTGCCATCAGCTTGATCAGAATGTTCAGTGATGGCCCTGAGGTGTCCTTAAGTGGGTCGCCAATGGTGTCTCCGATCACAGCCGCCTTGTGTGGCTCGGAGCCTTTTGGTCCAAGAGTCCTTGCATGCTCTGAAGCACCAGCCTGATCATGGGAACCAATATATGTTACTTCCACACATATATATCTTCGTAACAGTGAAAAGAACTTCAAATGTGGTTCAACTGGAACATACCTCAATATATTTCTTGGCATTATCCCAAGCACCACCAGTGTTAGATGCAGAAATTGCTATCTGTTAAAACCAAAGAATAGTCAGTTCGTACTCGCCACCAACCAAATTCAATCAAACATTTCCATTTTAATTTCCATCATTCCATTACCTGAACACCAGAGACAAGGGAGCCAGCGAGAACACCAGAAAGAGTTTCAACGCCAAAGAAGGTGCCAACAATGATGGGTGTAAGCATTACAAGAGCACCTGGTGGAATCATTTCTTTGATGGATGCGTCAGTTGAAATCTTGACACAGGTAGCATAATCAGGCTTCGTTGTTCCCTCCATAAGACCAGGAATGTTGTTAAACTGCCTGCGAACTTCCTCAACCATCTTTAGAGCAGCACTTCCCACACTCTTCATGGTCATAGCAGAGAACCAGTAAGGAAGCATGGCACCCACAATCAGACCAATGAAGACCTTTGGGGTCAACACATCGACAGTTGAAATTGCTGCACGACTGACAAAAGCACCAAACAAGGCAAGAGAAACCAATGCAGCAGATCCAATGGCAAATCCCTAAAGAAAAAAGTTTTTACATAAATAAGGTTTGCACATCACAAAAGCATTATCCCTATGGAACAGCCGAATGCATTCAAAATCTAGTGGCAATCAATGATACCTTGCCAATGGCAGCAGTAGTGTTGCCAGCAGCATCAAGAGCATCAGTTCGTTCACGGATGCGGTGGCTCATACCAGCCATCTCAGCAATTCCGCCAGCGTTATCACTGATGGGACCATAAGCATCTATGGCTAATCCAGTGGCAATTGTGCTTAACATACCAAGAGCAGCCACAGCAATGCCATACATGGCCGCAAAACTAAAACTAACAAATATGCTGATAGCAATGGCAAAAATTGGAATGATGACAGATTTATATCCCAAGGCAAGACCAAAGATGACATTAGTGGCAGCTCCAGTCCTGCAGGAATCAGCAACATCTTGCACAGGGCTGCATGCACACAATAAAAGCTGTCATTAAAACAAAATACAGCAATAACAGATCCATTGATACTGCATAACATCATATTCTTTACCTGTAAGCATTGCTGGTGTAGTACTCAGTAACAAAGCCAATAATAAGTCCAGCCCAAAGACCAACAGCCACACACAAGAACAATTGCCTGCGAACAAATCATGATATCATTTGTACCATATCCTTATAAATGCACATACTGAATGATACAGCAAACCACAGGAAAGGGATCATTAAGAAACAACTAAATACACATGGTAATTGGAAAATTCCAGATATGTAAACATGTTCACATATCATAAACAAGAAGTCCCACACACAAACCCAAAAAGCAGGAACATTTGTAACTTCTCCTAACCTACTGTTAACAAGTATGGGCACTTATCGAACTTGAAATCAATACAATGCAACACCAAAATAACTAAATCTGTTAAACTAAAAACATTGGCGACACAGAAGTACCATGAAACTTACCAGTTCTTAACAACCTTCTGGGTACCAAAATTGTAAATTGTGAAGGACGAAGGCAGGCCAATCAAAGAGACTACTGCAATACCGACAGTCATAAGAATAGTGGAGATGATGAGCTGTTTCTTGAGTGCAGGTTCAATTTCTTTCACAGCCTTGATTTCAAAGAAATCAGTGGCGAAAAGAGTTGTGATCAGACATACAAGAATACCCACAGAGCTGATGAGTAGAGGATATAACATGGCAGTAAATTCGTGGTTGATTCCAAAAGAGGAGATTGATGCAACAACAAGGGCAGCACAAGATGACTCGGCATATGAGCCAAACAGATCAGACCCCATACCAGCAATATCTCCAACATTATCACCCACATTGTCAGCAATAACCTGTTTGAAGCAGTTAAAAATGGTGAGTGAAACTCAAATTACAGATCACAGAATTATATTTGAAAGTTGCAGTCCTTACAGCAGGGTTTCTTGGGTCATCTTCAGGAATGTTCCTTTCAACCTTACCCACGAGATCAGCTCCAACATCTGCAGCTTTGGTATAGATACCACCGCCAACCCTCCCAAAGAGAGCCATGGAAGATCCACCAAGACCATAGCCAGTTATAGATTCAAAGAGGCCTTCCCAGTCATCTCCATAATAAAGCTGGAAGAGATTGATAGTAATGTAAAGCACTAATAGACCATTTGCAGCTAGGAGAAATCCCATCACTGCACCAGACCTAAATGCAGTAATGAAGGCCTTGCCAACTCCCTTTCTTGCTTCTAAAGTTGTTCTTGCATTGGCATAGGTAGCAATTTTCATCCCTAGAAAACCAGAGAGAACTGAGGTGATAGCACCAAGTAAGAATGATACAGTGCTGAATATTGCTGTTGCAAGGGCTGGCTTGCAGGTCTTCTGTGCATCGTAAGTACATGGTTGGCTCTTTGTGCTGAAGCCCTCAACAGAACCCAGGAAAAGGAATATCAAAATTGCAAAAGCAACCATGAATACCCCGACATACTGGTATTCGGTGAACAGGAAGGACGTAGCACCTGTTGCATCAACATATCCATATTACTCGCAAATCAAAAAACATATACCAAATACATTACCTGGACAAAAGAAAAGGTGAAAGAGAAGGAAAGAGCAGAGATTGTTAAAAGGGTAGCAAGGAAGAAAACCTTATAGCAAAAATATCAAATGGCTATAAGTAGTATATTACAATTAGAAAAAAATTTAGTAATAATGTAGCTTATGGCAGACAGTATGTGGAGTAAACAATTGTTATAATAGTAACAGAAACAGAATCAAATAGACAAACAGTTTTGTCCCATAAAAAAAGAGAAATTAATGCTTAAATCTAACCATATCACATCACAAGCGGTTTTCAAGTTAGTAAAAAAAAAAAAAGAGGCTTCATTAACACATACAATGTGTAATATTGTAGTAACAGTATTTCAACACTTGAGATTGACCGGCCGGTAAGAATAATTAGAGCAAGACAAAATAATAAAATCCTAATAACGAGTATAAGGAGAAAAGAATATATAAAAATAAATTCAGCTATTACTGTTCAGGATATTGGTCGCAGATCCAAAAACAGAAATATCTTTATCTCCACGAAGAAAATCCAAACAACAATATTATATTCGTGATTTTTTCATTCTTCTCAGTCAATTTGTGCAAAAGATTCTTCACCAAGAAGACAACATCCACGTGCAACACACGTGTAAGGCTCACACAAATGACTGTAACGCCCTAAAAGCCACATAACCTAATTTACATAAGACAAAATAATTAAGTGGCAAGTAATAATGACCAGACTAGATAGAGTTGTAATATAGTATATTATCACCTTCCTTCCAAAATAACCCAGGATGGGTTCACATATGCGAAGATAAAGTGTAGGTATTTCTTTATTATGTGCCACAAAAAGGTAAAAGGCAGATCTGAACAGTTCATATACATGCATTTTAGTGGGAGCTGTAGTGCGCAGAGCTAACAAGGTGCAAGCCTTAATTATGCCCAAATACATGGGGAAAAATTAAAAAAGACAACAGCTTTATCAGATTTCTTAAATAAATAAAAAGGAAAAACCCTCATAAAAAAATTTAACTTCAACGATATAGATGTTTTTAGTAAAAAAAAAACAAAATTACTGCTACACAACAACAGTTTGCAATTGCCTTTCATTTAAACTTCAACTGAATATAGCAAAAAACACAAAAGAGAATGAAATCCGGAGCTTCAAAAGGCAGATTAAATCTCTGAGGCCAAATAAATAACACAGCCATCAAAACCTTCTAGGCATAACAAACAGGGTATGAAATTTAACAAGCACCAAATAAATGGGAAAAGGTTCAAACTCTTAAGGAAAAATAAAATCACAAACCGAAATAATTTAAAGCACAGTAGAGAAGAAGTTAAACTACAGATCTAAAGCAAAAACTCTAAGATCTAAACATGTTTATACCTTCAGAGATTGCACTCTGGATTTCAGCACACTTGGCGACTACGCTGTGGTCATTGATTCCCTCCTCTTCTTCAATCAGATAATCATTGAAGCCATTCTTGTTGTCGCTTGCCAGCGACGACCCGGGCCCTTTACGCTCCGATGTGAGAGTCACGCGCGAGACTAGGAACCACTGAATTAACGAAAAGACTATGCCGACCACCGCGCACACTGGCACGAATATCTCCGTTCCCAGCTCCGACAACAACGCCGATCCCATCCTCTTCCCCTGAACCCTACAACAATCCTCCGGCGTCGGTACCAGCAGAGAGAAGAAAGAAAAAATGCCTAGCTAAAGTGGGAGAAACTACGAAGTACTTCGGTGCGGTTCGACTTGTTTATTTATATTGTAAGCTCATAAGATTTGGGGAAAGTGAAACGTACTACCATGCGGTTAAACCTATTTTACAAAGTTTTTATGGACCGCCAGATATTTCCTAATTTGATTCGAATGATCGAACGGTCGATGTGTGAGATGTGCTGTCTGATGATGACTGGATACCTGGATATTGGTAGAATAAAAGGGGAAGGAATAGAATATGCTGAAGCATTTACAACATCAGGTTATTTATGAAAAGACCGTTTGAATTCTAATCGGGATTTGGTATTTTAGGAGTGATGAACGGTTGGTGATTAAGTTGTAAGATAAGAGGCGTGGATACTGGATGATGGAATAGAAATCCCAGAAAACTTTAGCGCGTATTTTCGACGCCTCAATGTCGGAATCACTTGCAATTTTTCACTTGATGGTTTCACTTTTGTTTTTCTCTGTGAAGGGAAAACGTATTCCTTGTTTGCACATTCATTATGGATATTGTACCCCCAACACAGCTTCACCGTTTTTAAAACAGCAACTGTATGTATTTTTTACTTCTATCCATCCGTTTGTAGAGAAATTTTGTATAGGACCGGACCATATGCGTATTATTTCACTGAAAAACTGATATGTAAGCAATTTGGGTGTGGAAAAAATAAAAAATATTTATTTATCAATTTTTCATTAGAAAGGTTTACATCGACCGGATCCATTGTATAATTTCTCATGTTTATTATCAAACCACAAAATTACTAATAGCTACTAATTAATTTAAAAAAAAATAAAAAAAATAAATTATTATTGTTTTATAAGCAGATGAAATTTATTTTTACAAAAAAACACTTCTTTGTTTATATTAGTTATTTTATATTCTAACAACAAAAATTTATTATGTTTAAACTAAATATAAATTAGGCTAAATACATACGCAACCCCTTCAACTTTAATTTTTAAGCCATTTGGCTCTCTCAACTATTTTAGTGATCTATCTAACCCCTCATTTAAAGATAAAATACATACGTAGCCTCTTCAATTTTTATTTTTGAACCGTTTGGCCCCCTTAACTATTTTAGTAACATATCTAACCGCTTATCTATTTTAAAGTGGTATTTTTAAACCTTTGAGTGAACATAACCAAACACAATAGAGTACCATATATTATACGCGTCCGATACTAAAAACATATAGGACACACGCTGAAAACTATCTTCTATCTAATTAATATTACAAACTATTATAAAGCGAAAATTTCCCAATAATTAATTAAACTCAAGAGGAGGAAAAAATACGACACATCAGCATTCAAATGTCTAAAAATACCATTTTAAAATAGATGATGGTTGAATAGGTCGCTAAAATAGTTGAGAGGGCCAAGCGGCTCAAAAATAAAAGTTGAAGGGGCTACATATGTATTTGACTTTTAGATAAGGGGTTAGATAGGTCATTAAAATAGTTGATGAGGCCAAGCGGCTCAAAAATTAAAGTTGAAGGGGCCGCGTATGTGTTTGGCCTATAAATTATCAAACAACAAACAACAATCATTAACAGTAAACAACAAAATCAAACAGGTCCTAAAATCACTTTATTACATAAAATGTCTATCTAATTATATTCTAGTGGTAAATGTATGGAAAGTACATGGGTCCAAAGAGAAAATATTACACATCTAAATTAAAATTGAGAATTATAAAAATATATAAATTAGAAGATGAAAAACAGCTAGAGGAGTGGAGAATAAAAGAATATATTTTTGGAATAAAGAAATAGAACAGCAATTAGTTATAGAAAGTAAGGAGAGAAGAGATGTAAATGATGTAATAAAAACTTGAAAAGATAGAGTGAAGTTGGAAGCAGGGAATCGTAGCAGTTTTTATTTTTAGGAAAAATAAAAAATGAAAAAAAAAAGGAAAGAAAGATGAGGATATTATGGGAGAGGGAGGGGGTTTCGTTTGAAAGGAGTGATGACGTCCCACTTGGTATTGAATGGTGTGCAAACCTCCTAATCGGATAATTTTTTAATTTTTATTTTTTCCCCCTTACTCATTTTTATTTCTTCTCTATTTGTCCATTCAAAATCCTATCCTCTCCGACTCCACCAATCTAGGACTTATTATTATACTTCAATTAATTAAATATTTATTACAAATTTATTACACAGTACTATGGTACTTAATCCCGTAGGATAATTATAACGGGATAAGGATGAACACTCCATATAGATATTGAGTAATTTTCGTTTCTAATTAGGATAATATTTGTTTTTTTCTATGTCTTTTACCCAAAAAAAAAAAATCGACCAAAGTAAGACGCACTCTATTTTTCAGGAATACATTTCAAGTATAGACCACTACGTTGAAAACCAATAAATTCTTTTTTTAATTAATTTAGAAGTTCGATTTGAAACTAATAATGTATCTTAAGTCAAACTATTGTTTTATAAATATGAAAAATAATTTGAGTTTTGATGTTAAAAAAATGTCAATATAGAGTTGAAATCGCACACCAATATTTTCCAAAATATTTAAAAATTATTTAAGAAAGATATAAAAGAATTTGGATAAAAGAGAAATTTTGTATGAGAATTATATTTTGAATTACTAAGGAAAGCTTATGTTAATGTTATGGGCAAATACTTGTTTTCCATTAGAAAAGCATTAGAGAAAGCGTTTTAAAATGCGAGGTTAATTGTATGAACAGTGATAAAAAAAAACTAAAATAAAGTTATTGGAGGAAGTGTTTGGACATTAAAAGGGATTGGCCAAATCACATAATTACATGTTAATTTTTTTTATAGTATATCAAGATTGTTTAATTAATATCCAATTTGTTCCAATTTCTAACACATTACCTTAATAGAACACTAAAAGATGATTCGATATGTGAAACGTATGCAATAAAAACAATACCATGGGCCTAGATTTTATCGGAATGTTAGAAAAAAAAATATATTTATAGTACTTCAATCATAATTAGTATTTATTTAATACATTGAATTGTTTCGGTAATTATGGAGTGTGTAGAAGCATTTAAAACATGGAAATTCAATTATGTTGGATGAAAATCTTGACTATGGAAGCAATAAGTAGAAATGTTGTTTATGCAGGGCATGGATGATGATACTACTACATTATTTTTTTCTCACTTATAATAACAAACAATGATAAATTCAAGCTGTTAAAAGTGACAAATTAACGAGTGTCAATGATTGAGCATGGGGTCATCAACTAAACAATTATGAATTGCGGGGGAACGAAAATTAAAATAAATAAATAAATAAAGATATTGGAGTGAGAGTAGGAAAATAAGCAGGGGGTAGTATCATAATAAATAAAATTGTCGGGTAGCAAATAGTGAAGTGGAGTAATTTGTTTGGGTATGATGTGGTTTATCTTGAACTTGAAGCGAGTAGGCGAGGATAGAGTGAAGCTAGTTGTAGAATTAGGGACTCGCCTATCGAGATTTTGGTCCCCACATCTCTTGCTTTTCATTGGTCCTTAAAGCCTTCCACTCAGAATCTTGGCTTTAACCTTAACCTTAACCTTAACCTTAACCTGCACCTCAACCCTTACCTACCCCAACACCACTACTAGCTTTATACTTTCACCTATTTCCCCTCACTTATTAACCACGTCTATCCCGCGGAGCAAAGACAGGAAAAAAGTTTATCTCCATCCACTAAACGGGGACAGAGATAAGATTATTTTTCTCGCTCTCATCCTTGTCCATGTAGTCCCCGACGGAGATCCCCATTAAATCACTGTTTATTTGTTTATTTTATTATTTATTTATTTATTTATTTATATATACAATATTAAATTTTTATAATAATAAAACTAAAATTAGGAATTGTTTTACATCCCTCTTTTACTTTTAAAGTTTCTAATAATCACTCATGTGTGCTTAACTATTGTTGCTGATACTAAATATATGCAATTGTGTGTTTATTTGCAGAACTTTTACCTAGGTACAAAACTTAAAATTTAGCCTTTGTACTTGATACAATTTATCAATTTAGAAACCTCTAATTCAATTTCTGTATATTGAACTCATGTACTCTATTTTGAAATAATAATATTAATAGTTGTAATATTTTAATTAAATATCACTTTCTTACAAGAAAAATTAAGTTATCTATTTGATGATCTCTAAACTGTAATTTTGATTCTATTTTAAACTATTTGAGATGTAATATGTTTTGTGTAATGCACTTTTTTTAATTTATTTTGTACCAAATTGAATTTTATTTACAATTTCAAAAAATATATATATATATCTTAACGGAGATGGGGATCTCCGCGGGGAACCTGTTCTTCGATGGGGACGGGAATGGGGATGAAAATCGTCCCCGTTTACTAACGGGGATGGAGATAGGGATCTCCATCTACCCAGAGAACAAGGATGGAAATGCCAATCTTCACCCCGTCCCACCCCGTTTACATCCCTAAGAGCATGTATGTAGCAAGAAAAGAAAATGTTGAGGAAGGATGGGTAATTTTCTTTTGGTTGTTTGATTTAAGAGGATGGAAAATATATCTTCCTTTCTTTATTTGGTGTGAAGGATGAAAAGTAAAAAATAAATGGTATAATCAAATAAATTTATCCTTTTGCCCTTATATTAATTAAATGTTTATAGATTATTTTCAATTAGTTTTTAGGTAAATATAAAAATTTGATGTTTTATTTAAATAAATATTTATGAAAAAAATTTCAAATTGTGTTACACGGCTAGTATTTTCATAATTAAATTATATATTAATTAGTAACCAAATATTAAAAGTTATATTAGTTAAATTTAAATTAATAAATTTTAAACAGTACGTGTCAAAATTGAAAGTAAAATTCAGGATTACAGAACAATGAGAAAAAAAAAATAGTGGTTTTAACTTTTGTCCAATGGAAAATATATTTATATATATATGGAGATGTAAAGGTCATTAAGTATATTGGAATATTATACTTCTTTCATTTTGATTCCACCCATATTAGAGATAAATCAATTAGCACAAAAAGACAAAACAAGGAAAGAGACTACCAAATCCATAAGCTCTCATTTCTGTCCAAACAAATAATGGAAAGGGTGAATGGACTGTTATTGTTTTTTCCTCAACCTCTTCCTTGCTTCCTCCTTTCTATCAAACCAAACACAGTGTAAACTAAACTCTCTTCCATGCCATCCTTCCGTAAAAGTTGAAAGATTAATTTATCATCGGCAAATAACATCCTGAGACCCCTAAACTTTTATGGAATTTATGATTGGCTTCCTGATCAATTTTTTGAACACATTAGGTACATAATCTTTTTGTTTTAATAGTATTAGCCCTAAACTCGACATTTTTTTCTCTTGTGGGCTACAGTATCTGTTCATTAACACGTGACATAATTTTTGAGAAAAATAGAAGACTATAGAGTTGATTGGAGAGATCAAAATCATACTTTCTATGCAGTTTTATGATAGCTGTCAATATAAATTATACCTCTGATTTAATCTCACGTGTCTACGAAAATTGTGTCACATACCAGTGAATGGATACTATAGCCCACGGGAGAAAAAAGTGTCGAGTTTGGGGCTAATACTATTAAAACAAAAAGATCATGTACCCAATGTATTCAAAAAATTGATCAGAGTGTCAATTGTAAATTCCATTAAAGTTAAGGGGCCTCAGAATGTGTTTTGCCTTTATCTTTCATTAATTGAATTAGAAGAGTACATCAAGTACATGTAAACAAGGGGAAAGGAAAGAATGCAAATGTGATCCCAGTGTGGGATAAGACACACAACATATAAAATATAATTAATATTCTTCAACACATTCTTCAAGCCGATGGATGTCTTATATGTGAAGACTATCACGAAGAGCAAGAAAGCGAGAGGTATTCAGAGGCTTGGTAAATAAAGTAGCCAATTGATCCACCGATTGAAGAAACTTCATATTCAAAGTACCATTGTCAACAAGCTCATGAACGAAGCGGTAGTCCAACTCAATATGCTTTGTGAGAGCATGAAAAATTGGATTTTTGCTCAGATAGATGGCACCGATGTTATCACACCATAAAGTGATTTTACCTACAGCAAGGAAGCCGATTTCATTGAGTAAGTAGTTAAACCATATAACTTCTGCAACAGCATTGGCTAAGGCCTTTTATTCACTTTCCGTGCTAGACTGAGCAATGGTCGGTTGTTTCTTGGCATCCCAAGACATCAAGCTAGATCCAAGAAAAATACAGTATCCTCTCGTAAAGCGACGGTTATCAAGATAATCGCCCTAATCAACACCAGAAAAGCTATTAAGAGCAACAGAGCTTGAATTGGATAAACGTAACCCATCCTTTTGGGTAAAGAAGCAGTTGCTTTACTGCACGCAGATGAACTTTTGTTGGTGAAAGCACGAATTGACAAAGTTAGTTGACCGAAAAGGTAATGTCAAGTCATGTCAAAGTGAGATATGTTGAAAATGCCCTAGTCCCGAGGCATTGGACCTTGTATTTGTATTATACATTTATTGGATTTATGTATTATACTCATTTTGTGCTATTAATAAAGGCATTAATTCATTTATTATATACATCTTGTGCAATATCCTAAATGAAGTATCCAATGGAGATATCCATATCTATGATGACAAGTGTCATGCACTTGGCAGTAAGACCATGGATAGGGTAAACGATATGACCATAAAGAGATCCGTAGTCTGTTCCAGTCATGAGAATGAATGGAACTAAAGACTATCATTAACCTGGTTGTATGGCAGTGTCTTACCGGTCATTGGACATGGGATGTCAACCAAGTTAATGGGTACATGCAAAAGGGGCATGGTACTGGATAGATCCACTAAACGAGAAATCCATATGGTGTAGTATCACAAGTGATTCTCGTATAGTACTTGTATGGATCCTTTGACCTGACCATATGATGGTGTTGCATGCGAGGTCGCATACTTAGGGGTACGCCTAAAGGGCCTGTAATAGGGTGCCAAGTATGGGTACTTTCGGGTATGTCACTTAGCATGGCAATGCTATTGATATACAGAAGGGATTTGTCACTCAGTAGTCCACTGAGAAGATATCACCAGCCTCTTGATGAATGTGACTGATAAGAGTGTGGCCACTTACAAACAAGTTGGAACTTGTTTGTAAGTATCAGTACATTCGGGATCAAGTAAATGTCCAGACACAAAAGAGGGTGATCAATCCTTGCCTCTGTGTTAGACACCGATATCAATGACATGGGATATACAAGTTCAAACTATAGGGTTATGATTGCAGTTAGACTGCCATCTCCATCTTAATTGGGGGCTGCAGTGGCTTGCTAGAGACCAACTGCAGTCTGTGGGCCTCAGGCCCACTGTCAACATAAAAATGGGCCCACGGGATCGTACACACTAAGCAACTGAACACAGACTTAAGGAGATCACCTGTATACTTGGAGTATACACTTTGGAGAGAGAGGATTATATTAATTGTATTATAAAGATCAATTGGATTGATCATAATAATAAGATTAATATTTGATTGGCTTTCTCATAATTAATTGGATTAATTATGAGATTATTACCTAGGTGGAAATATTCATATGTATAGGTTTATATATGAATTCATTTTATGAAGATCTAATTTTAATTTCATGGATTAAATTAATTAGTCAAACCAATTTCAATTAAATGTAAATAATATGTTACATGGTGTAATATATTATATACATGTGCAAATTAAAGTTGGGCTTGAAATTAATTTGAACCAGAAATTAAAATAGATTTGGGCTTAAAATGAAAGAAGGAAAGTCCACACATGGTGAGCCAATTGGGCCGAAATTCTCAAGGAGAATTTCAGCCACCTAGGGTTAAAACAACCCTAGGTATTTCTGCCAAGAAGAGACAAGCCACCATAGCCGAAATTCTCATCCCCTCCCGCACCAAAGTTCGTGATTTTCCGACGCTAGCACGGGTTGTGTTCGAAAGGCGTTCGTGTACGTGAATGAGGATGGATTCTACCTTGATTCCTGTAGTCTGCATCCATCTCTTGTAGAGATAATCCGGGTAAGAGATCAATCTCTTGTTGGTTAAATTTTTGTTTTTGCAATTTCCATTTCAATTGCTCCTGGGCACGGATTTAAGGAAATCACCGCGTTCTTCTGCTTTAATCGGGTGATTTCCGGTGACAAATCCCAACAAGATACTGGAGGGCACCAACAACTTGCATATATTCATCACCTGTATAAAGCAGATCCCCCATGGTCTTGGATAGATTTGGTGTTGTAGCCATGGGAGTGAGGCAGGAGTTCGAATCAGCGATCCCAATTTGAGCCAAGAGGTTAGTGATATACTTGAATTAATAGAGGTAAAGGTTAATGAATCGTCCGTCAATGGTAACAGAATTTGCCGATGCGGTTGAGATTGCTCATCAGCTTAGCCGATTAATAAGTCACCAATAACATTAACCACAGTAACCTGATCATGTTTCAATTCAGGTTGATACAAGTTACCATGGATAATTTTTTTGTTTTTATTTTTAATTTTTAATTTTTTTTATAATGCCACGTGTGTACTATGTCAGAAACACGAGGCATATTTATCTGTCATGTCACCATTTGGGCATTGATTATCATAAAATCTAGTAGAAGTGACTTTATTACACCGAGTTAAAACTTCAATGGCTTTATTGACAGAAAATAAAGTTTAGCAACTATGGATGCCCAAACATCAAACTTTAGTGATGGTACAATTTACCCGTACATTAGTACTTGTATAAATAATTTGCTATCCATAAGTTTGTCATTTCCCTTTTCTTTTCTTTGAAATCTAATTTTTGGTTATGGAGGCACAATATGGGTAATTATGAAGGTGAACAATCTTCATTGTATACAGTTTAGTTTCGATTATTGTGAAATCTTGAAAAGAATTGTGTGATAAGTTTTGCTGAAAGAAACCAATTGTCTTCTTAATGCTTTTTTATTGCGCTTAATTAATTTATAGGATCATAACTGCCAAGTACTATATAAAAAAGATTTGGTGGTATATTAGTATAATCTCAACTGTACATACTTTTCACATGTGTTGTTGAATTTGTTATCTCTCTCACTTTTAGCTATAAAATCAGTTTGCAAAACTACACAAGTAAAATACTTTATTAGGTCTCATTGATTTCCCATAATTTGGTTGTTCCTTGTATTATTACATTCATACTGAATTATTCAAATTTCAATTCTTTATCTTATTTTACTGATCAAAGTATGAGCAAGGAATGATAACTCATTTTTATTCATTCTCTCAATCTAGTATTGTGTATAATATAAGAAGGAATTAAGCCAGGGATGGGCAAAAAATAATTAATTAATTAATTAAAGTGATGCCTTTGAAGATGACATTAGATTAACAGAAAAAAGAAATTAGAATGGAATTAAGAAGTATGGCTGCAATAATTACGTATTAAATCAAATTGGAGCAGCCTGTATTGATACGAAATAGGCAGGTTCACGAGGGAACATGAAAGTATGACAAGTGTTCATATGAGGTACAAATAGGGTTAATTATTGGGGGCATTAAGAAACTTAATTCATAGCCAAAAAGAGAAGTTGACCTCTCCACCATCATTTGATTTTTAGTTCAATGCCCACATTATTGCCTTTATTCGAATTAGTATGATGATTTATTGTGTAATTATTTGGATTTTGAAATAAGTTTGAAATTTTTTTCAATGGAAAAGACAATTAAATATCAAACAAAGCTTAATTAATTTATAAGACAAAAAGATGACACCAAAAGTAAATAAAATTGCATTCATCGTACTGCCCTTTTGAAACACTACGAGAGTTTACCCACAAATGACAACTATTTAGGCTCAATTGAAAGCACCAACGATTTATGGAATAACCAGTATTAATAATTATTAAACATGAACTCATACCTAGTGCATACATAAATATGTCATCTCTAGACTTAAACAGTACAGTATTGGTGAACCTGTTATTCAATTGCTAATAACAATTAACACGAACTATCCTATAGAATTTTAATGTCACATTTTAAGAATTACTAAAAGAATATAATTCAGCGAAAAGAGAAAGGAGAGATTTAGAGAGTCGTTTGTATAATACAGAGAATTTTTTATTTCTGGAAAAACTTGAAACTTACAAACCAGGAAGATCTTCTTATATAGAGCTAAAGATTTTCCAAAATAACAAAACAAACTGCCACGCAGGGCAGACAACTAGATATGGCTTACAGCCAAAATCAAACTATTAGTACAAACATGCTGCATCATAGCTCAAAGACATAGACATAAAGATAGACATAAGGACACTTTATGACTCAGCTTGATCATGACTCAGTTGAATTATTAAAGCAACATTATTAAACAGATATTTTACAGACAAAGACAGCTGGCAGAGCATATGATGACGTGGAGAAATTAAAACCATTTCTAGTATATTGGCTCATGTGAAGGTGACATATTCATTGGATCTAGACTGTCTAGCTCCTTTTCTTTTCATGGAGGAGATAAGTCTTCAAACTAGGAAGGAACTTCTTGACTATCTAGATCCTGTGAGTCTTGATACTAAGCTGAATAAGAGATTTCTGGCTGAAATAATGTCTGTTGAATGGATGTTGTAGCATTTCTGGCTCTGGCTGTTGAATTGTATATTCAACGGGCTTAACAGCTTGAAACTCTGGAGACACTGTTAAGACTAATGGATAATAAGTGGTAGTATAGACCCAAGCTTCAGATTTATCCATATGACCATTTAACTCACAGAGAAATTTCCTGACTAAAGTTTTATCTTGAGGAAAAGATAAAGGAAAGCCAAAATTCCTCCAATGATAAGCCTGATTCTGAGTGAAAAAATTGTCCCCGAGGATGCTTGAAATATGGCCTATGAAGGATGAAAATTCCAACTGTTGTGCTTTCAATGAATTGTCCTTTCTTCTTGTCATATAGGTCTTTATACATAAGTTGTCTTTGCAGCTCATGTTGCCACCATGAAAGTGGTGCAAACCAATCTAAGAAAGTAAACATAAGAGAACTCTGGTGATCTGGATTCATGATATATCGATACATTAGTAGTAATGGAATTTGGACTGCAGTACAGTATAGAGTGACTGAACACCATAAACACCATAATTCATGTTTAAGAAGCTGGTGAAAAGGTGATAGTGCCCACACAAGGAGGAAAGGGTAATCCTTAAAGAAAGGTGAGGGATTATCTGAAATTTTTCTAAGCTGACTCGTTCTAGCTAAATACCTGAAAAGATTATGTTTTGCAATTGATTGGATTTGTAGGGTAGTACTGAATTTTTTTCCACGAGGAAAAATCTTTTGGATTTTGGGAGAAAATGGTTGTGAACGGACGACCTTTCAGAGGAATGTGGTGAAGCAAACTAGGGAAAAAGAAAAAAGGGTTTTGAATTTTTTTGTTTTGAAAACGGGTTTGTATCTTGCTTAGGAAAACCATTGATTTGTTTGAAAATCATTTTTGTAGAAAACCTTTCCTTTAGATGTGAGTTTTTGGAAAACTGGTTTTGCATTTTAGAAAATCCTGTTTTATTAATTTAGAGACCTCGAAACCTAAATTTCAAGATCAGTGACAGAGTCGCCACCGAAATCAGCTCATCCGGGAAATTCCGGTACAGCTCCCTACCGAGCGTAGACTACTGTACCTAATCTAGAGATTTAGGGTTCGGGCAACTTACCTATTCAACCTCAAGCTTGTTTTCATTTATAAGTGCATATGACAATATTTTACTCACTTAATTCTCTACCCATTTTACCTTTTATTATTTAGCCCATGCTCATTCAAATGATATAAATAAATAACATAAAATAAAGTGCAGAAATATAAACCATACATCTAAACCAAAACAAAAAGAAATAGAGGCTACTTATTACAACCCAAAAAAAGAAAAAGCTCTCATCCTCACCAATACAATCGCTTAGATACACGAATATCTAAAAAATTACAATCACCTAGGATATACGAATTGATCTATAAAATACATCAAAATGATAAAACAAGAAAAATAAAACTGCAAAACAGATTGGTTAACACAATTATATTACAAACACAAATAGGACTCATACAGGACAGAATGGGAATTTCAGGAAGTTGGAGTATGCATTTAAGGGATAATCGAGAAGTCCGGGCGACTTACCTGGTTAGACCTGGAAAACCATTTTTGAAATGCCCTCTAGGTTTTGTGCTTGAAAACATTTTTTTGAAAACAATTTGGCTCAATTACCTGTCCAAGGGATAAAGGATTCTATCAATTAGTCTCAACGAGGGCATAAAGGATGGGGTTTCCACTCTGAGATTATTATAAGATCTGGAATTCATTCAATAGGGATTCGATTGGTGTAATACTCACTTGTCTTGTAAATGGTAAATGAGAGAAAGCTTACCTTAGAATTATTCAATTGAAGGTCACTAGCCTGACTGATTTACCTATCCTAGACTAGCCAAAGAAGGGGAAGATGAAGAGAATAGGCATCGAGCAGAGAAGTGGAGGAAATGGATGGATCAAGCACTCGTTTGTTGCAAGTAGAACCATTTATTTAGAAGACCTACAGGTCTCTCCATTAAGTGGCTCATTTATCCCAGAACTCGGGGTTCCATTCGTGGGGATTCCTAATTCCAAACATCCATCTAAGGTCCACAAGCAGTAAACATGCCAAAAACAGTTTCATTCTGAAGACAGCATCATGCGACGACGTCCGTGTGGGTCGCCCGTGATTCCGCCTTCTTCTGAAAACTACAGTCGTGTGGCTCTATTAGAGTCGAGCGGCTATAGAACTACAGGCGTGCGGTTGTAGTATCTAGAACCCAAAATTGGTTTTCTTCGTTATAAAAATCACTGTTTTAATCATTTTGAATGATTCCTAAAGACTTTGAAGAACCTGGGGGTCCGCTAAAGCTGGCAGTGGACCCGATTTGGATCGAACAACCCCGGATTTCAAAAATCAAAATCAAAGAAACCAAAAACTCACATCAACATCATTTGAAAACTGAAAACCAAAATTCAGAATGCAACGAATGTGATTAGGATTGAAATAGATCATAACATAATGAACAAAATAGAAATCTGACTGCTTTCGGGCAATTTAGGGCTTTTCGGGTTTCTACCATGAAGAACACAGCCATACGGCTATAGTATTATAGCCGCTCGGCTCTAGTTAGAGTTGCACGGCTGTAATCAAACATCCAGTCTCCAGATTTTAGCAAAAACACAGAAAAAATCACAACACAAATCAAACAAATACAAGTTTAAGGCCTCTCAGAGTTTACCTGGTTGATGTTCCAGCGTGTTTGATGTCCGGAAGTAGATTGAGAAGTTGGAATGCGCTTAGAATCCCGTGAACACCCCAAAATCCACAAGTATGCGTCCCGAATCGATCCGATTACTACCCGAGAATAGACGCGAATGAACGAAAGTCACTGGAAACCCAAGTCTGTTTTATGTCTTTTAGTTCTAGTCTTTTATGTTTTCTCCCCTTTTCGGTTTTAATGGTTTTCTCTCTTAGAATGATTCTCCTTTCTTGATTTCTTCTCAATTGCATTTTCTTTTCCGTTATGTTCTTCCTTTAATTCCCCTTATTGAACTTAGGGAAACCCGACTTGAAATCCCCCTAATTAACGAATTTCAATCCTAGTCAAATTCTGATTCTCGTTATTTAGGAAGAATTCTGTCCGGTCGACAGAGCCGTGCAGCTGAAAGATTACAGCTGTGCGGCTGTAGTTATGAAACTACAACTGTGTGCCTCTAATCAGAGCTGTGACAGATTCTCCTAAATACCACACTCACCTCTAAGCCTTCTAATCACTCAAAGAACTTATCTCGGGGTTTTGGATCGAGGACTGTTCAGTTTTCAGAGCGTTTAAGACATTCCAGGCAACATCCCACTCATTCTCAAGTCTAACTCACATTCGTCAGCTTAACAGGTAACAAAGGATTTTTATCATAAAGGTCGGGAAAACCCGTGCTCACAGTGGTTGTTTCCATAGGTTTTCTAAATGTGAACTAGAAGCCATGAAAATCAAAGGGATGGTTGTTTTGGAGGTGATGAGAGAGATTGGTTTCTGTAGGGGTGGTGGTCTAGATAAGAAATCTGGAATTAGGTTTTTGTGCCCTTTTATATGTTCCACAGAAAAATCATACTTTGTAAACCAGTCTAACACTAGGCAACAACTTATTCTGGAAGTCAAGAATCTTAGGAAAAGATGAGTTGTCCATTCTGACAATAAAATGATAACTGATAATATGAAATTCAAATTTCTTAATTAGATACTTAACAACTAATACCTCTTTAATCATAAAATGATAATGCTTTTTAGATTCTTTGAACTATCCACTAGCATGTCCACAATAATGGTCTGTACCATCAATGTTTTCAATCAGAACTACTCTCTAGTATTCATCACAAGCATCTATCTGTAGTACTCTTTGCCCATCTCCAGGAATCTTTAAAGGTGGTGGAGATTGCGCTGTCTGTTTAAGATAATGGACAGCTTCTGTCTATGCTGGACCCCATGGAGGAGGTTTCTTTCTTGTTAATCTAGATAACTGGTTGGTATAAACAGAGATATGAGGGATAAAATCTCTGAGAAAATTTACTATACCAAGAAACTATTGAATTTGTTTGACAGATAAATTTTCATTAGGAAACTTAAATAAATCCTATGCAATATGTGGACCTGGGACATAATGACCATCTTTAAAATGCATTCCAAGAAAGTCAATAGAGTTGAATCCAATAGTACTCTTTTTCTCTGAGAGCATGATTCCATATTGTTGGACTAGAGAATGAAACTGGGCCAAAAGATCATTATGGGCTTGATCGTTTTAAGAGAACAACAAGATGTCATCAATATAAATAAGTGCACTGTGCAATATAGGCTGGAAAATCCTCATTATAGATTTTTGGAACAGATAAGGGGCCATTTTGAGACCAAATGGCATGATTGTCCATTGGTATTGAGCAGTAGGTATACAAAATGTTGTTTTATGTCTGTTTGCTGGATGAATACCAAGTTGCCAAAATCCTGCTTTCAGGTTAAATTTGGAATAAACACAGGCATTGTTAAGATGAACAAACAAAGATTTAATCTTTGGAAGAGGAAACTTATCATCTTGAAGGAAGTGATTAAGAGGCTTATAATCAATGACAAGTCTTTTTTTCCCTCTAAAAATGTATGATCGTTTTTCCACATAAAAGGCTTGGCAAGCCTATTGAGACTGAGTGGACTCAATTAAACCCTGGGGTAGAAGCTGAGAACATTTTTCTTGGGCTAATTTAAGGTCTGAAGGTGTCATACCATGATTGGTTGCTGTTGTTGGGTTGATGTCATCGTTGAATTTAAAAGGAAGGGTTATGAAAAAATCTAGGTTTGTTCATAATAGGTTTGCATGGTTAAATTGTGAATGTGAATCAACATAGGAAGAGAGAATGAGATCTCTTATTTTTAAAGTATGGAAAAGCTATAATTGGGATTATTGTTAAAACACTCCATGCTAGAAGTATTATTCTTACATTCTTCCCTAATTTCAACTTTTCTCTTCAAGATCCATATCTTCCTACTGCTTTACAAATCCGAGTGCAGATTACTGGAGTGAACAAGTCTCTACTGCTATAGTTGGCACTATTCACCATTAAGTGGTGTATAGACTTCAAGATCATGCTATAGATCTTGCATCCCATGGTCAAACCTCTTCTAAAGCTTTGTTTGACATTGCTCATAATGATGATGATGATCCAACCATCATTCAGATTCCCAGAAATGAAATAGCTCAACTCATGCCTCTTGAGTGGCTAACAAATTATGAAAATCTTCATCAGGCTTCTCAACCTATTGAAACTCAAGAAGTTCAAAGATTTCAGACTAGGCCAAATGGTCAAGTTCTTATGGTCTTTCAGCCTCTTAGAAGGTCTCTCCATCAAGTTATGACTCTTTCTCCGGTTTCTAAACCAAGGGAGAAAAAGGGCCCTATCCATAACTTTAACCCTGATGGTTCTCATAATTATGTTGCAAAGATTGATGGTCATTTTATCTGGGATACTCCTGGTAGTAGTATGTCTGATTCTTCCTATGCATGTCATTTTAATGATTCTGAGGATGATGAAAAAGCTGAACAGGAACAAGTTAAATCTCGATCTAGATGTCGTCCTTATGAAACTGGATTTTATGACAAAAAACTTGATAGACCTTGGATTGGAATCTATAACTGGGTTTTTGAAAAAGAAAGAAGTGAATTGGATCAATACAGTAAAAGTTCTTCTTACTGTAAGCCTTTACCCCTTTACCAAAAAGGACTTGCACAACTTCAAATAGAACATTTAATTCTCCCACCTTCATTACCTGTTGTTCCATGTATGATGTTTGATCCTCATGATCTTTTGGAATTCCCTCATTTGACAAAAAACACAAACCCTTAAACCAAGATAGTTTCTACCCCTTATATTCTTCCACAAACAATGACTCCTAACGGTCAGTTTGAAGATCCCAAGCCAACTAAAGCAGTTCTGAATTGGCATACAGATAATGCAAAAGTTCAGAACCAATATCTTCACCAAATTGACAAAAAGCTAGATCATTTGACTGTTTCTCAAGCTTCTTCCTTAAAAGAAATCAATTCTATGTTTTCTTTTGTGTAAGAATCTTATCAGAAAACTTCTAAAAAGAATTACTAGTTGGATCGTTCTCTTCGGTCTCTCATTGCTAGGAAAAATTTTGGTCTTGAATTTAAACAAAAAGAAGCAGAGATCCGTTACCTGAAACTGGAATTGTCAAAAATGGAAAATGATTTGGCTAAACTAAAATCCCAACCATCACCCACTGATGATCCACACATCCTTTCCCTTTTTATCCTTTTACTCATCAAACTCCATTTCCACCTCCAACCCATACTTTTCAACCTTTTAAACAGATCTATGAAACATGTGCCAATTTGCCTAAACCACCTAGACCTTCAAATTCCAAACCTTTACCTTCTTCCACATAATCTACTGAATCCACAGATTTCCCTAGAGACCCAGGGAAAAGACCTATGCAATATTCTCCTGAAAATGTTGAAAATATCTCCATGCATACTGGTTCTGATACTTCTTCTGATGATATTGTTTATATTCATTCTGATGATCAAATGGCTGATATTATTGCAATTCTTATGCCTGATAATCCACAGTCCACCAGAGATCCACATCTCTACATTGTTCCCAAAGTTGAAGAATTTGACTTTGACTTAGATGACAAGGACTCCCCTTAGGGATATCACCACCAATAGCCACCTAATCCATCACCCTCCAGCTCTGGACCATAGTTTACCTTTGATAAGCTTCCACCTTATGAATGTCGAACAATAATAGGTGAAATAGGAGCTTGGATTGATGTCTAGATGACAAAGCAGGGAGTTCAATTTCATGCAGTTGTTCAAGAACTTATTTCTAGATTTACAAGACAAATTCAATTTCTCCAGACTACCAGTGCTGCTACTGCTTTGGGAATTATTCATCAACACTTCATTAGTGATTTTTCTATTTATGAGAAATGAATTCGCCAAGAATATTTTGACATGAAATGCTGCTCTTTGAAACAGAAAGATATTGAAAGGCATTATAAAAGGATGTCTAAGAGATATCACATGTTGAATGGTCTAATGATCCTAACCTTTGATATAGTTATATTTCTTCTTTACCTACAGAGCTACAGCCAGAAATTAATCGTCTAATCAGTCAGACCAAAAAACCTTTCACTAATGTTACATTTGGAGAAATCCACCAATTTACACTTGCTATCCTAGAAAAGATGTGTGAACAGCAGACTCTATTTACAGACATACTTCACAATAACAACATTGCTAAGCAGATTTGCAATAAATCTCATCTTGAGATTAAACGCAAAAAGAAGTGTGACTGTAAGCCTCATTCCAGACGATTCTCCAAGAAAAAGGTTTCTTTCTCTAAAAAATTTTACAGAAAGCCCTTTAAATGTTTTAAGTTCTTCAGAAAGAAGCAGCAAAGGGGAAAGCAAAAAGGATCCAACAGATGTTTTGCATGTGGCAAAAAAGGACATTTTGCAAAAAACTATCCTAATAAACCTGCTAGAGCTCAAAAGCTTGTTTCTTTATACAGCATTAGAGATGCTTTAGCTGATATCGAATCTTTGTATTTTAAGTAGAGTGAAAAAGATGAGCATATTATTTTTGCTATTCAATGGGATCCTACTGAAGACGAAGGCACATCATCAGATTCAGATTTTTCTGAATCCTTATTTTCTAACAATGAAACAGTTCCTATTTATTCTTTGTAGGAATGTTTTCTTCAATCCCTAGGGGATGACAGTGATGATCTGATGCCTCATATGATGATTCATGTTCTACCATCCAAATATGCAAAGCCATTTTCAGTAATTGCATTTATAGATAGAGGCTCATTCTAGATGATTATGAATCCATCCATTCTCCTACCAGAAGATCGGGAGACTTACAAGACATATTTCAAAGCTGCAAATAGAGAAATTTTTACAACAAAGCTTAGATCTAAAAGGCCTATTGGTATACAGTTCTTCCCAGACTGTGTTATTTGGACCAAGGTTCTTCGGTCCATTTTGCCAGAAAAAGATATTCTAATTAGCTTCAGAGACTACATAAAGGCCAAAGGGCTTCGAATTCTGCCAAATGGGCTTAAGTTCAAACATTTTTACAAACCTTTTGACCACACCCTGAAAATATTTTCCTTATCAGAAGTCCAGCCCACTTATCAGCCTATAAGAGATCTCATTCTCTCTTCCTGTGCTGATTCACATTCACAATTTAACCATTCAAACCTATTATGGACAAACCCAGATTTCTTCATAACCCTTCCTTTTAAACTCAATGAAGACATCAACTTAACAAAAGCAACCCATTCTGGTACGACACCTTTAAACCTTAAATTAGCCAAAGAAGAATGTTCTCAACTTCTGGTCCAGGGTTTAATTGAGCCCACTCAGTCTCAATAGGCTTGCCAAGCCTCTTATATGGAAAAACTATTAGAGATTGTTAGAGAGAAAAAAAGATTTGTCATTGATTATAAGCCTCTTAATCACTTCCTTCAAGATGATAAGTTTCCTCTTCTAAAGATTAAATCTTTGTTTGTTCATCTTAACAATGCCTATGTTTATTCCAAATTTGACCTGAAAGTAGGATTTTGGCAACTTGGTATTCATCCAGCGGACAGACATAAAACATCATTTTGTATATCTACTGCTCAATACCAGTGGACAATCATGCCATTTGGTCTCAAAACGGCCCCTTTTCTATTCCAAAAATCCATGATGAGGATTTTCCAGCCTACATTGCATAATGCTCTTATCTATATTGATGACATCTTATTGTTCTCTCCAAATGATCAAGCCCATAATGATCTTTTGGCCCAGTTTCATTCTATGGTCCAACAATATGGAATCATGCTCTCAAAGAAAAAGAGTACTACGGAATTCAACTCTACTGACTTTCTTAACATGCATTTTAAAGATGGTCATTATGTCCAGGTCCACATATTACATAGGATTTATTTATGTTTCCCGATGAAAATTTATCTGTCAAGCAAATTCAACAGTTTCTTGGTATAGTAAATTTTCTCAAAGATTTTATCCCTCATATCTTTGTTTATACCAGCCAGCTATCTAGATTAACAAGAAAGAAACCTCCTCCATGGGATCCAGCACAGACAGAAGCTGTCTGTTATCTTAAACAGATAGCGCAAGCTCCACCATCTTTAAAGATTCTTGGAGATGCACAAAGAGTATTACAGACATATGTTAGTGATGAATACTAGGGAGCAGTTTTGATTGAAAATGTTGATGGTATAGACCATTATTGTGGACATGACAGTGGACAGTTCAAAGAATCTGAAAAGCATTATCATTTTATGATTAAAGATGTATTAGTTGTTAAGTATGGAATTAAGAAATTTGAATTTCATATTATCAGTTATCATTTTATTGTCAGAATGGACAACTCATCTTTTCCTAAGATTCTTGGCTTCCAGAATATGTTGTTGCCTATTGCTCAGTTACCCAGACTTAAAGACTGGTTTGCAAAGTATGATTTTTCTGTGGAACATATAAAAGGGGGCAAAAACCTAATTCCGAATTTCTTATCCAAACCACCATCCCTATAGAAACCAATCTCTCTTATCACCTCCAAAACAACCATCCCTTTGATTTTTATGGCTTCCAATTCACATTCAGAAAACCTATAGAAACAACCACTTTCTTCCAAAATCCAAAAGATTTTGCCTTTTGGAAAAAAATTCAATACTACCCTACAAATCCAATCATTTGCAAAAAAATAATCTTTTCAGGTATTTGGCTAGAACGAGTCAGCTCAGAAAAATTCCAGATAATCCCTCACCTTTTTTTTAAGGATTACCCTTTCCTCCTTATGTGGGCACTATCACCTTTTCACCAACTTCTTGAACATGAATTATGGTGTTTGTAGTGTTTTATCACTCTCTACTATATTGCAGTCCAAATTCCATTACTGCTATTGATATATCATGAATCTAGATCACCAGAGTTCTCTTCTGTTTACTTTCCTGGATTGGTTTGCACCATTTTCATGGTGGCAACATGAGCTGTAAAGATAACTTATGTATGAAGACCTATATGACAAGAAGAAAGGACAATTCATTAAAAGCACAACAGTTGGAATTTTCATCCTTTACATGCCATATTTCAAGCATGCTCAAGGACATTTTTTCACTCAGAATTAGGCTTATCACTGGAGGAATTTTGGCTTTCCTTTATCTTCTCCTCAAGATAAAACTTTAGTCAGGAAATTTCTCTATGAGTTAAATGGTCATATGGATAAATCTGAAGCTTGGGTCTATAGTACCACTTATTATCCATTAGTCTTAACAGTGTCTTCAGAGTTTCAAGCTGTTAAGTCCGTTGAATATACAATTCAACAGCCAGAGCCAGAAAATGCTGCAACATCTATTCAATAGACATTATTTCAGCCAGAAATCTCTGTTTCAGCTCAGTATCAAGACTCACAGTATCTAGATAGTCAACAATTTCCTTTCTGGTTTGAAGACTAATCTCCTCCATGAAAAGAAAAGGAGCTAAACAGTCCAGATCCAATGAATATGTCACTCTCACATGAGCCAATAAGTAGGAAATGGTTTTAATTTCTCCACGTCATTAGATGCTCTGCTAGCTGTCTTTGTTTGCAAAATATTTGTTTAATAATCTTGCTTTAATAATTCAGCTGAGTCATGGTTAAGCTAAGTCATAAAGTGTCCTTATGTCTATCTTTATGTCTATGTCTTTGAGCTGTAAAGTAGTATGTTTGTAATACTAGTTTGATTTTGGCTGTAAGCCATATCTAGTTGTCTGCCTTGCGTGGCAATTTGTTTTTGCCGTTGTGAAAAATCTTCAGCTCTATATAAGAAGATCTTCCTGGTTTGTAAGTTTCAAGTTTTTCCAGAAATAAAAAATTCTCTGTATTATAGAAATGACTCTCTGAGTCTCTCATTTCTCTTTTCTCCGGATTATATTCTTTTAGTAATTCTTAAAATGAGACATTAAAATTCTATGGGATAGTTGGTGTTAATTATTACTCGCCATTGAACAACAGGTTTACCAACGCTGCACTATTTAAGCCTAGGGATGGTGTGTTTATATGCGCACTCGGTGTGAGTTTATGATTAATAATTGTTAATACTGGCTATTCCATAAATCATTAAAAGAAATTGATTATTGGTACTTTAAGATTGAAATACAATTATAAAAAGACCTATTTAATTAAGAAAATTGTAAATTTTATGACATCTTGGTTGTTTTTGGTAATTAGATAATTTTAGATTAACATAGTTCTATTTTTCATCAAGAATTGTTTGCATATAGTAGGAATTCAACCAAAAATTTAACTAAAAAAAAAGTATATATAAAAAATTTAATCAAGAAAAAAGAAAAGAAATTTTTCGTAAAGAAAATTGAATTGTACTTCTTATAAAAATATATAGGTGCTCAATATTTTATTGATGGCATAAGTGCTCAGTTTGATAAAAGAAATTCTAAGTGATTAATCAAGAAAAAATTCTGTAAGTATTGAACTGGTTAAAGGAAAAAAAGAAAAAAAAAAAATCAATCGACTAACTTATATATAAAGCATGGAAGATTTCTTAAAAGTTTTCGTAGTCATTTATGTATTTTGTTTTTGAATTAATTATGGGGTGAGATGATAATGAGTTGGGTAGAAAGGAAACTGGGATGGTGATTCCTATAAAAGTAAATAATTGGGTGAGATTTAAATCTTAGAGATGAAGAATTTTGAAATATTTTTAAAATGTTAAATGGTGCAATGTTGGCCATATTTTTATTTGTAAGAGAAATTATACCACCTTAACTTCAAATCAATTTTATTTTATTTTATTTTATAATATTATAGGTATAGACAGCTATATTGCTTTATTTTATTCTATGGTTTCCACATTACATTAGTCATTCATTAGTAATAGTAATATATGATTTTAAAATAAAAATATCAAATTTTTTTATTTTAATTTTGTTGGTATATTATTATTATGACAGATCCACCAAAACTGGTTTTCTGTTTATGCGAAAACGACATGGATCTAACGTCAATTTAATTTATGATTAGGGACCCACTCATTCTCTGGAAACTTATATGCTGCCCACACCTTTATTTTATTTACTTATGTTTGGTTACGAATACTATTTTTCTGATTAAATTAGCTAATTTACTGAAGCATTAGATCTAGGAGTGGTAATTTCTGACACGATAACATGATTTATAGAGACAATCTGATTGATACGACTCGTTTAACACGAAACTCATTTTTATTGCTTTTATATTATATATAATCATGTGGAATACATTAAATAACTTAACACGATTATCTGTTATCAAACATGCATCAGCCAAATTGACTCTCGACTTTATATACTTCTATTAAATTAATTACTCCAACTCATTTATTAACAATACATATCATATTGTCTAGGCCTTTTTTGCAAAATATCAATGTAATTAAAATGAAATTGTGGAAAGAGAAATTAATATTTTGGTAAATTTAATTATGTGAGAAATCATTAAAAAATAAAAAATAAAAAAATGTAACTATTGGTGTAACTTTCAGTATATAACTCTATATTTTTTAGATGGCACGTCAAGAGTTTGTCTATCTCCAACTGCCAATTGCTTATTCCAAATATTAAACAAAAATGGAAAGAATAGATATTTTTTGTAACAAATTTGTTGTTTGAAATTTGCAGACAGACATAGTTTGAGTTTAAATTGACAACTCAACGAGTCATCTAAACATATATATATAGATGAGCCTCTATTTAAGAGTTACCCTCAATTTTTCTGAATTTTTTTATAAAATGGTTGTCTTAAACGAGTTTTAGACAATATATAATATCATTGTTTTAACCGTAGAAATATAAAATTCAAAATTATTAGAGATAATAAATATTGTATTAGACTTTACCTATCAGTTTAATCTTTTTGATCAAATGATATACTAATATGGTTAAGTATTCAAATCCTAACATGTATGTACATGTGCATATATGTAAGTATTATTGTGACTCAATTTTGATATGTCTAGTAAAAAAAAAAAAAAAAAAAACTCAAATTCTGCACAAAAAGTATGAATGAGTAGTTATCTACTAATCTCATTTAAAAAAAAAAAAAATTGTTTTGAAGTCTTATGTAAAATTTTCATATCTCCAAGCTCCAAAGTATGAAACTTTTTACATGGAAAGTAATGGAAATTTGATTAGAGTTAACTGATGAAATTATTTTATTGATACATTGTTTAGTTCTGTTGTTGTTGTTTGCTGTTGCTAGTAGCTTTTGTTGTTTGAAACAGAAAAAGTAAACAATAGCTGTTCAGAAGAAACCAAATACTCACTCACTCACTGTCAAGAAAAAAATTGGTTAGGATACTTTGTTCTTACTTATTTTTTAACATTTTAATGTCATTTAATTATTGGATTTTATATTTTAAAAATATATTATATGCATGGCACAAGATACGATTAGATATTTTGTATTAGGAATATGTATATGTGATATTAAGTAAACCCAAAATTCTTACAAGCCAGGCCTACCTGGTTTTGGCATTTTCTTTTGTTATTCCCAACTAAGAAAAACGAAGCATTTAGGTCAATAGAATGAAATATGACAGAAAATATAATAGTTATTCTATAGAATAAAATAGAGGAGAAATATAATAATTATTCATTTTCTTATCATATTCTAATGTTTGGTTCAATACTAGAATAAATATATGGAATATGTTAGATTAAAAAAAAAAAAGAAAACTGGGTGAAATTGGATTAAAAAGAAAAGAAAACAAACAACAAAAATGAAAAAAAAAATAAAAAAATAAAAAAAGGTAAAATAAAAAAGAGTGAAAAGTGAAGCGAAAAAAACATTTAAAAAAAAAAAAGAAAAAAGAAATGGAATAAACGATGAAAATGGAAAAAAAAAAAGAAGGAAAAAATATGAAAGAAAACATATCAATATAGAATATTAAAAGAAAATGAAGAAATTGGAGAAAAATGTATAAAATAAATATTAATATATAAAAAAAGTAAAAAGTTAAATACGAAATAACTAATATTTGGTATCATAGACAATAGCTATTTTTTATATTTTGAATAATGACTTTTCTATAGAATGTTACTATATTAAATATTGAACCAAACATCTGAAAAATTATTTCACATGTAATATCTATTTTATTCTCCATCTATTCTATCAACTAAATGTAGCAGTAGATTCTGCACCCTTTGCATGTCGTTCCATTTTAATGAATACCATTTTAAATAGAGGATTGATTTCATCTTATTTCCAATCAAGATTTTCACAACTAATTAATTAATTAATTAAATTAGTATGTGGTTGTAATTACGCGACATCTGGGGTAGGTTTATGCAGAAAGGTCACGTTTATCTTTGAGTTTTATGTGGCCATGATGTCCACTTTCGAACATTATTATCAAATATCAATAATATATAATTCAGTGATTAAGACTTGAAGCACTTAATTGGGTGACTGATTGATGCATCAGTGTATTTGATGTTTTAATCATAATAATTAATTCATGTCTAACGTTTAGGCAAAGAATAATTTCTAATATTCATGATTTTTACGGTTTAACTTTGTTTCCAGCATTAAAACAATTTTTTCAAATAAAAATAGATTAAAAAAAGTGTCAATTTCGCCCATAGTAAACTTTATGTAAATAAATTCATTTAACAGTGACATTGTTAATCGAATTAATTCAAAATAACACATATGACGATCGTGACATGAGTAAATTTCTAATACCATTAGATTTTTTTGTATTTTGAAATAACTTGATTTAGAATGTCACGTTAAAAAGCCAAATTCATATTAGTGTTTATGGGGTAAATCATCACCCTATTACAACTCTAATATTAGGTTTGAGTCTTGTGAAAGGGATTGTTGTGAGAATTATTCCATTGTAGTTCCATTTAGCTCGAATCTAGATTTAACTAAATAATTCAAACAATGATTAGAGTAATTGGACCGGACCGACCAATCATACTAGGTTTAATTATAATCGGAGGCTGGTCTGATTGGTTTCCACACAGTTTTGTGAAATGGTCAAAATCATTTGTTAAATAATTGAACCAATCTGTTGAACCAAAAACTAGGCCACTTTTTCGGTTTTACTGAATTGATTTTTTAAAAAATATTATTTTAATAAAAAAATTACATTGAATATGATTAATTCTTGATTTTGTTATTAATAATAAAAAATTATAAAGAAAAATAAATTTTATAATATTTTTCAAATCAAATTCACATTTAATTATAATTATTAAAAATCAGATTAAATATATTTAATTCTTTAATTGTTACGTTGTGTTTGAAATTTTTATTTTTGTAACTTATTTTTGGAATTTTAAATTTTAATATATTAGTAAACTCATATGACATAAATATGTTATTATTTTAACATAATCTTTTTAAAACTGATTTAACTCCAATATGATCCCAATTAGATCTCGGTCGCTTAAACCTCTATCTTCATGTCATTCCAATTTTGAAAGCATCGATTAGACACTAGAAAAGACATGGTAGCACATGATATATATATATATATATATATATATATATATATATATATATATATATATATATATATATATATATATATATTACTATTTTCCAAAAAATCTAAAATGCTCAAAATCTCAAATTTACACCTCAAACTATGATATATTTTTATAATACGCTCTAAACTATTCTATATCCTCTTTTTGTAATTTAAATGTTATTTTTTCATTTATCTCTCAAATCGTTCACTTGTTCAACATTTCGTTTTAGCAAGTTCTTTTCGTTTCTTTATTATTTTCAAAACGAGATCCATATGTATATAATTTTTTCTGATTTTTTTTTATTGTAAAAAATGTATCAAAGATACATTTTTTATACCTTTTTGATATTTCTCTGATACATTTTTTATACTTTATGTACTGTGTTATGCATTAATTCCACATGTATTAATTTTTATTTATCATTCATAACAATAAAAAAAATCAGTTTAGGTAATACCTCATTACAGATAAAACAAGATAATTCCTCACTATAAATAAAACATATGAAATCAATACATAAAATATAGTATGCAAAGCATCAGAAATGTATCAAAACATAACTCTTTTTGCAATTTTAATATAAATCAAATGTACTAAAAATATATCAAACTTAAAAAAAAAAGGTAACTCTTTGTGCAACTCTAATGTTAAACATGACAAAAGATGAACAATTAGAAAAAGACATGCAAGAATATCAGTACACAATAATATACAATCAAGAAGAAGAAGAAGATGATCACCAACTTTACGTAAAAAATATTACAGATAACACAATTCAGGAAATATATAAATAACAAACAATACATACAAACAATACTTTAGAAGTATAAAAATATGTATCACAAAAGTAGGATAAAAAAGTACCATAAAAGTATCAGAAAATATATAAAAAATATATCAAAGTTACAAAAAAAGTATTGGAATAATACAACAGCATACAAAAATGTATAAAAAAAGTATCTGTACTTTCAATACCTTTTTAAAATTTTTTTGACACAGTTTTAATACATTTTTGACGATATGAAAAAAAAATCGAAAAAATATATACATATGGATCTCAGTTTGAAGAAAAAAAAGACGATAAAAACATTTTAAAGTGGCTTGTTGAAAAAATTAACTGATTAAAAGATAAATAACATAAATTAAAGTTAAAAAACAAAACAAGATAGAGCAAAGTGGAATAATCATGTGTAGACAAGACTATGAAAAAGACAATAAAAATGAAATGTAAAATCTTATTTGAGGACTATAACTTAAAAAGAGAGCATAAAATAAATAAAAATAGCTAAACCTCCAGCCTAATAAGTGTACCGCCGACATCCCGCAATTAATCAATATACATAATTTAAGTTGTAAAATATTCTTCTTAATCCTTTTATTTGTTTATTTGTTTTAATTCATTGTCAATATTTATTTATTGGCATTTATTTCTACCCAAACCTTTTTATATTCCTTACTACCTAGACAAATTCTATCAACCACCACTCCATTTTATAATATATCTTTACACATCAAGTCATCTGTGAGTTAACCTAATAAAATCATAATACATAATATATTTTAGGGTTTAGGGTTTATATATTAACCTTTAGTGTTCATATTTTAAGGTATACTGTTTATATTTTTTTGCCATCCAAACTTTTTGTACTGATTACTTAAACAATTTCTATTAGCTAGCTACCACTCACTTACGTTCATAAATTTGGCTTTTTTAGCATTTAAGGTTTAGAAATCAAGGTTTAGTGTTTTAGAATTTAGATTTTTATAAATTAGCCTCTATGGTTTATATTTTAGGGTTGAGAGTTTATAAATTAGTTTTTAGGATTTATATTTTAGCATCTAAAATTTATAAATTAGCATTTAGTGTTTATATATTTTAGGGTTTATAAATTAGCTTCTAGAATCTATATTTTCGGATTTAGAGTTTATAAATTAGTTTTTAGAGTTTAAATTTTAGGGTCTAAAATTTTTATTTTAATCTTTAAGCTTTATGAATTATCTTTTAAGGTTTATATTTTAAGGTTTAGACCTTTTTTACAGTTTAAACTTATAAATTAGCCTTTAAAATTATATTTTGGAGTTCAGAGTTATATTTTAGTATTTACGACTATAATTAATTAGGTTGAACAACAATATAGAAAAAAAAAATATTATTCACCAATTATAGACACAGACAATGGATATAGAAGCCAAAAAAAAAAAAAAAAAAAGCAAACAAATGGAGTTAAAAGCAAAAGAAATAAGGAAATAAAATAAAGTTAGAAGAAGGGTTTTTTACATAAATACTTACTTTTTCGCACCATATAACTTTTTTACATATGTAAAAAAGTTTGCATAAATACATAAAAAACTTTCCAAAATTTCAAAAATACCTAAAAAACTTATTCCTGTGTTTTACGTGATTCTTACCCAAAAAACAACAAAAGCAAAAAATCATAATATCCAAAATACCTCCTCTACTTTGTCCACGTTTCTCTCTCATTTTTTTATAATTTTTATTCTAATTTTGCATTTATCTGTCAATCCGTTTATTTTTTTGTCATGCGAGTTTAGAAAGTTTTTTTTTTTTGTTTTTATCTTCGAAACAAACTCCATATGTATATACTTTTTTCGACATATTTTTTTTACTAAGATATAACTAATTATACCTTTGTATCTTAAGGTATAACTAAAGTATAACCAAAGTACAACTAAGGTACAATCAATGTAATAGTATATCTTAAGGTATAACTAAGGTATAATTAAGGTATAACTAAGGTATAAACAATGTAATAGTGTATCTTAAGGTATAATTAAGGTATAAGTAATGTATAATCAATGTAATAGTGTATCTTAAGGTATAATTAATGTATAACTAAGGTATAACCATTGTAATAGTGTATCTTAAGTATAATTAAGGTACAACAAAGGTATAATCACTGTAATAGTGTCTGTTAAGGTATAATTAAGGTATAATCAATATAATAATGTATCATAGAGCATAAATAAGGAACAACTAAGGTATAATCACTATAATAGTGTATCTTAAGGTATAATAAAGGTATAATCAATGTAATAATGTATCTTATGATATAAGAAGTGTATAAACAGCGTATAACAATTTATAATAATGTATACCCATGTATAATTAATATAATAGTGTATCTTAAGATATAACTAATGTATAACTAAAGTATAATCAATGTAATAGTGTATCTTAAGGTATAATTAAGGTATAACAAATGTATAATCACTGTAATAGTGTATCTTAAGGTATAATTAAGATATAAGTAAGGTATAATCAATATAAAAATGTATCTTAGGGCATGAATAAGGAATAACTAAGGAATAACTAAAGTATAATTACTAGAATAATGTATCTTAAGGTATAATTAAGGTATAATCAATGTAATAGTGCATCTTAATGTATAAATAGTGTATAATAATGTATAAGCAGTGTATAAATAGTGTATAACAATGTGTAATAAGTGAATAAACAGTGTATAACAATGTATAAACAATGTATGATAATATATAAGAAGTGTATAACAATGAATAAGAAGTGCATAAACATTGTATAACAATGTATAAACAATGTATAAACAGTGTATAAAAAGTGTATAAACAGTGTATGAACAATGTATAAACGATGTATAAACAATGTATAATAATATATAAGAAGTATATAACAATATATAAGAAGTGTATAACAATGTATAACAGTGTATAAGAAGTGTATAAACAATGTATAAACAGTGTATAAGAGGTGTAAAAACAGTGTATAAACAATGCAAAACAATATATAAATGTATAACAGTGTATAAAAAGTGTATAACAATGTACAAACAGTGTATAATAATGTAGAAGCAGTGTATAAAGAGTGTATAATAATGTATAATAGTGTATAAATAATGTATAAACAATGTATAAACAGTGTATAAGAAGTGTAAAAATAGTGTATAAACAATGTATAAACAGTGTATAACAATATAGAAGAAGTGTATGAAAATGTACAACAATGTATAAGAAGTGTATAAACAATGTATAAACAATGTAAAAACAGTGTATAAGAATTGCATAAACAATGTATAAACAATGTATAATAATATATAAGAAGTGTATAACAATGTATAAGAAGTGTATAAACAGTGTATAACAGTGTATAAGAAGTGTATAAACAATATATAAACAGTGTATAAACAACGCATAAACAGTGTATAGACAATGCATAACAATATATAAATGTATAATAGTGTATAACAATATATAAACAATGTATAAGCATTGTATAAAGAGTGTATAACAATGTATGATGAGTGTATAAACATATAACATTGTATAAGAAGTGTATAAACATATAACATTGTATAAGAAGTGTATAATAATGTATAACAATATATAAGTAGTGTAAAAATAATGTATAAGCAGTGTATAAAAAGGGTATAACAGTGTATAAGAAGTGCATAAACAGTGTATAAACAATGTATAATACTATATAAACAGTGTATAATGAGTGTATAACAATGTATAATAAGTGTATAAACATATAACATTGTATAAGAATTATATAATAATGTATAACAGTGTACAAGTAGTGTATAAATAATGTCTAAGCAGTGTATAATAGTGTACAAGAATTGTATAAACAATGTATAACAATGTATAAGAAGCATATAACAATATATAAACAATGTTTAATAATGTATAAGCAGTGTATAAAGAGTGTGTAACAATGTATAACAAGTGTATAAACATATAACATTGTATAAGAAGTATATAATAATGTATAATAGTGTATAAACAATGTATAAAAAGTGTATAACAGTGTATAAGAAGTGTATAAACAGTGTATAAACAATGTATAACAATATATAAAAAGTGTATGACAATGTATTACAATGTATAAGCATGTATAAGAAGTGTATAAACAGTGTATAAATAATGTATAAACAATGTATAAACAGTGTAAAACAGTCTATAAGAAGTGTATAAACAATGTATAAACAGTGTATAAACAATGTATAATAATATATAAGAAGTGTATAACAATGCATAAAAAGTGTATAAACAATGTATAACAATTTATAACAGTGTATAAGAAGTGTATAAACAATATATAAACAATGTATAAACAGTGTATAACAGTGAATAAGAAGTGTATAAACAGTATATAAACAATGTATAACAATATATAAGAAGTGTATAACAATGTATAATAGTGTATAATAAGTGTATAAACAATGTATAACAGTGTACAACGGTGTATAAGAAGTGTATAAACAATGTATAAACATTGTATAACAATGTATAAATAGTGTCTAAACAGTGTATAAACAATATGTAAATGTATAACAATGTATAAACAGTGTATAAACAATGTATAAATAGTGTATGACAATATAAAAGAAGTGTATGACAATGTATAACAATGTATAAGAAGTGTATAAACAGTGTATAAGAAGTGTATAAACAATGTATAAATAGTGTATAAGAAGTGTATAAACAATGTATAATAATATATAAGAAGTGTATAACAATGTATAAGAAGTGTATAAACAATGTATAACAGTGTATAAGAAGTGTATAAACAATTTATAAACAGTGTATAAGAAGTGTATAAACAATGCATAAACAGTGTATAAACAATGCATAAACAGTGTATAAACAATGCATAACAATATAAGAAGTGTATAAACAGTGTATAAGAAGTGTATAAACAATGTATAAAGAGTATATAAACAATGCAAAAACAGTGTATAACAATGCATAACAATATATAAATGTATAATAGTGTATAAGAAGTGTATAATAATGTATAAACAGTGTATAAGAAGTGTATAAGCAGTGTATAGAGAGTGTATAACAATGTATGATAAGTGTATAACCATATAACATTGTATAAGAAGTGTATAATAATGTATAACAGTGTATAAGTAGTGTATAAAAAGTGTATAACAGTGTATAAGAAGTGTATAAACAATGTATAAACAGTGTATAAACAATGTATAATAATGTATAAGCAGTGTATAAAGAGTGTGTAACAATGTATAATAAGTGTATAAATATATAACATTGTATAAGAAGTGTATAATAATGTATAATAATGTATAAATAGTGTAAACAATGTATAAGAATTGTTTAAACAATGTATAATAATATATAAGCAGTGTATAACAATGTATAAGACGTGTATAAACAGTGTATAATAATATATAAGAAGTGTATAAACAATGTATAAACAGTGTATAAGAAGTGTATAAATAATGTATAAACAATGCATAAACAGTGTATAAACAATGCATAACAATATAAAAATGTATAACAGTGTATAAGATGTGTATAACAATGTATAAACAGTGTATAAGCATTATATAAAGAGTGTATAACAATGTATGATAAGTGTATAAACATATAACATTGTACAAGAAGTGTATAATAATGTACAACAGTGTATAAATAGTGTAAAAACAATGTATAAGCAGTGAATAAAAAGCGTATAACAGTGAATACGAAGTGTATAAATAATGTATCAACAATGTATAAACAGTGTATAAACAATGTATAATAATATATAAGCAGTGTATAAAGAGTGTATAACAATGAATAATAATTGTATAAACATATAACATTGTATAAGAAGTGTATAAATTGCTTATACACTTCTTATACACTGTTTATAAATGGTTATACACTTCTTATACAATGTTATACATTTATATATTGTTATGCATTGTTTATACACTGTTTATGCATATAACATTGTATAAGAAGTGTATAACAATGTATAACAGTGCATAAGTAGTGTAAAAACAATGTATAAGCAGTGCATAAAAAGTGTATACCAGTGTATACGAAGTGTATAAACAATGTATAAACAATATATAAACAATGTATAATAATATATAAGCAGTGTATAAAGAGTGTATAACAATGTATAATAAGTGTATAAACATATAGCATTGTATAAGAAGTGTATAAATTGCTTATACACTTCTTATACACTGTTTATAAATTGTTATACACTTCTTATATAATGTTATACATTTATATATTTTTATGCATTGTTTATACACTGTTTATGCATATAACATTGTATAAGAAGTGTATAATAATGTATAACAGTGTATAAGTAGTGTAAACAATGTATAAACAGTGTATAACAATTTATAACAGTGTATAAGAAGTGTATAAACAATGTATAAACAGTGTATAACAGTGTATAAGAAGTGTGTAAACAATGTATAAACAGTGTATAAACAATGTATAACAATATATAAGAAGTGTTTAACAATGTATAACAGTGTATAATAAGTGTATAAACAATGTATAACAGTGTATAAGAAATGTATAAACAATATATAAGCAATGTATAACAATATATAAACAGTGTATAAACAATATATATATGTATAACAATGTATAAACAATGTATAAACAGTGTATAACAATATATATAAAAAGTGTATGACAATGTATAAGAAGTGTATAAACAGTGTATAAGAAGTGCATAAACAGTGTATAAACAGTGTATAAACAATGTATAATAATATATAAGAAGTGTATAACAATGTATAAGAAGTATATAAACAGTGTATAACAATGTATAAGAAGTATATAAACAGTGTATAACAATGTATAATAGTGTATAAAAAGTGTATAAACAATGTATAAACAGTGTATAAGAAATATATAAATAATGTATAAACAGTGTATAAACAATGCGTAACAATATATAAATGTATAAGAAGTGTATAACAATGTATAAACAGTGTATAAGAAGTGTATAACCATTGTATAAAGAGTGTATAACAATGTATGATAAGTGTATAAACATATA
This sequence comes from Euphorbia tirucalli, assembly GCA_039660915.1. NCBI lineage: Eukaryota > Viridiplantae > Streptophyta > Magnoliopsida > Malpighiales > Euphorbiaceae > Euphorbia > Euphorbia tirucalli. Next base: position 66,399,250 of record CM077639.1, read on the forward strand.
ACATTGTATAAGAAGTGTATAATAATGTATAACAGTGTATAAGTAGTGTATAAACAATGTACAGGCAATGAATAAAAAGTGTATAACAGTGTTTAAGAAGTGTATAAATAATGTATAAACAGTGTATAAACAATGCATAAACCGTGTATAAACAATGCATTATAATGTATAATCAATGTATAAAAAGTGTATAAACATATAACATTATATAAGAAGTGTATAATAATATATAATAATGAATAAGTAGTGTAAACGATGTATAAGCAATGTATAACAATGTATAAACAATGTATAACAATGTATAAGAAGTGTATAAATAATGTATAATAATATATAAGAAGTGTATAAATAGTGTATAACAATGTATAAGAAGTGTATAAACAATTTATAAACAGTGTATAAACAATGTATAAACAGTGTATAACAGCTTGTCTTTTCATTAAAATAGACACTGCAAAAGATTCTTAGACACAGCACTTCAGATTGATAGCTAACATTGCATCATAGACCTGATTGAACAAGAAGAAAATATTCTCACACCAAGTGTCTGCTGGACACCGTGAATCATGGGAAGATATCTAGAAGACAAAGACGTAGTGGCATGACAGAGGATATCAGGTATTTCTACCAAATTTGTATAAACTGGTGCATGATCAGAGCCTCCCAGTTTAACGTTCCAACCGCCGTTCCATCTATGTGTAGGGTAAACAGAGAATTTTAGAATATTGGCTTTGCATAAACAGGAAGAGAGAGACTCCTATAAAGATGTATAAGCAGATTTAGGTTAATGAGAAGCATATGTGGATACAAAAATACAGAAACAGAGCTCCATCATATACTTAAATACATAATAAATATAATTATTGATGCATCAGCTCACTGCTTGAAATAAATATAGTGATGTATCCTAACATCAAATGAAATGCCCCCTCAAAAAGAAGACTTGATCAATCAAACCTGCATTTGGAGAAGCATGGCCTGCAGACTAATTATCATTGCATATGCGACTCCTATCACTCCAGCCACCAACACTGCAACATTCAATCGGTGCCACCACAGTTATTACAGTAGAAACTAAATACTGATTAATATCAACTTGGTGCAAACAAAATTATCACTTATGCCATGACCCATTTTTCACTCTACTTTTAAATGATCGTTTTACTGCCTAGAAAAGATTATATATTGGACTGGAGGTGTTCATTATTTTTCAGTCCATACACTCATCCCAATTTGCCTATAATTCTAGTTTGTTATCCTTCATTTTACTTTAAATGCGCAAAACATAAGAGCAGCAAAACAATCTTAGCAGCCCACTGATTATTCAGTTGAAAATAAATGCTGCATATATCAAAAGGCATACCAGAAACAGCAAAGTAGAATAAAATTGCCCGGCGATATCTGACTATCCCGGGCAAATTAACTTCAAGAGAACAGTATCTTCGATGTTCTACTTTAATGGATTCCATTCATTCATGGACTTGTTGGAGGTAGAAGACAAATTTGAATATTACTTGAATTGAAGATCCAATTATTGTAATGGCTGTTTTGGGTCCATTGAACTCTTTTTCTAGCCATGTCTTCACTGAGATACCCCCAAAATTACCTAACTTTATTTCCAGGTTTCCATCTTTTATACTCTGTTAATATGTCACATTCCTTAACATGGAAAGTAATAAAGCTACAGCCTTGCAAATCAGGCCCTTCGTGTAAGCATGGTCCAGCACAAAGAATGTGGTCAATTCTAGTCCCATAGTTAAATTGCTCAGCACCGATATTTGATGGTCAGCATGTGTATGCGTCTCTTCTAGATGATAATTTAGGATGCATTAACTAGTTGCCAATAAAATAAGGGAAATTGGCGGTTTTAAGCCCAAAAATAAGTTTACTTTCAAACCATACGTTTAACTATTTACTGAATTACGTTTTTTCTTTAAATTCTTTTATTCATTACTTTAATACTTATGTTTTTCTTTTTTATGTTTTTTTTCCTTTACTTTTTTATACGTTTTTCATCTTCTTCTGCCTCTCTTTTCATCTGCAATTCTCTGTTTTTGAACAACGAGTATCCCTCTCGTTTCTTCCCTTTCTTTTGTTTTCTTTTTTTTTTTTTTTTCATCTGCTACACCGGTCGATTTCGACATTAGCAAAGAAGACTAAGACTCTGATGAGTCCAATCACATCCTTTTTTTTTTTTTTTTTTGTGTGTGTGTCTTTTTCCACAAAAACCAGATATGGAACAAATCTATATGGCATTACAGGGTTAATGACTGCATTTGTCATTTTCTGTTGTATTACTAGAAGAATTAGACGTGGAGCCTCAGGCGGGATTTTTGGTGATTTCCTATAATTTTGAATCAATTCATTAAGGGTCGAATTGGATGCCCGTGTTGAAGTTCAAAGACAGAGAGGCCCAGTGGACCCACAAGCTGAGTCTACTCTCACTTTTCACAGCCCATAAACAAGTAACTTTTGTGCTTGCGATTCTAAATTCCATTTTATAGTGGACAAGTTTTATGCTATTTACAAAAACTCTTAAAATTTTAGTTCATACTATTTCTTACAATTTATCATTTTAATTTTTATACTTCGATTGTTATTCATCTAATCACTTTACTTCAATTTCTCATAAAATTTGACTATATCAACAAACACTTTACTCTTTTTTTTTTTTTTTTTTTTTAAATCACTATATGATTAACTTTCTTTTAACTATCCTCTCCTCTCTCATACCAAAAAACACTTTTAAAATTTCAACTTTTGATAAGAAAGAAGAAAACCGGTCTTCTTTCCTTCGCTTACATCCTTTTTCTTCATCATCTTTATTTTTCTTTATTTTTTTTTTTGGTTTCGTGTCCAGTAACTTGATTGAAAATACTTTGTCGAAAATCAATTTATGACTACTGAATCTTTGTTTCGCTACCTACCCGGCTTACATTCTTTCAAGTTTAGTACAATTTTGTTAAAAACATTTGGTCATGGTCCATGCATTTTTTCAAAAAGATCGTTTCAAATTTATTTGCTGGAAAGAATAATACTGTTGGAGATTTTGTTGCAACTGTTATCTTGTAGTAGTGGATCGATTGACAATTATTGGATTTTTTTCAAATTATTTTATATTTTTACCCTTGTGAATTTGCTGTTACGCTTCGTGGTCTTTTTTTTTTTATGAAATTTGTTATTCACTTTTAGTCTGTATCTAGATAGAGATTTTTTCATTATTTTGTTTCGTATGTATTATTTTTCTTTGTGAAATAACATATGCATTATTATGAAAACAAATTATTTTTTTTTATAATTGTATAATAATGCAAATGATGTTATGTCTATTGAAAGCATTTACTTTGTCAACTGTCAAACTAAAAAAAGGATGAACTATGTTAAAACTGATAAATTATGTGGAATATAAAGATTAACTATTATTATTTTGTTTTTTTTTTTGCTGATATAATGCTTACACTTTGGGAGAAAAAGTCATTTTACGAATCCGTAGGTTTATTAGTGGAGCCTTAATCATGATTAGATCCCTAAGATTATTTCATCAAGAATATCTACGATTACAAAAATCATATAAAATTTGAAATTCTTATCAATTCTTAATTTTTTTTTTCCTACTAAAATAAGAGATATATCCTTTGGTTTTTTGGTTGAATGAAAGGGGAAAAAAATCCATTGATTATTTGAAGTGATTAGATAGTTGGTTGTAACTGCTGCATTGGGACAGATAATGGAAGATTGTTCAGTTATTAATACAAAGCAGTGGTATTGTTAACCAACTTTGTTAACATTATTAATTTTAAAAAGGGTCATTTTGATCTTAAAATAAGACTACCCAATTAAATCAATGTTTAAAGTTCCTCTGAAAGTGAAGTTAAGGCTCACTTCTCAATTGAGCTAAAAAAGTGATCCAATTAACACTTAAATTTGATTCAATTGATGTTAACAAATCAATGAATTTTTACTAATATAATATCAATTAATTAAAAGAAAAGCCGGAGGGTAAGAATATTCAAAACAGAACAAAACTTCCAAACTAAGCATATAATTCAGTCACTTTCAGTTAACACATAGGTTGCCTAATTAATCACTAATCAATACGTTAATGTTATTTGTCTCATACAGATTCTAATTGTTATATTGGTCTAATCTTGTGTAACCTATACTCCTCTATTACATCGGTTGAAACATACATTTATAATTTCTATAACAATACTAATACCATATATTTTCTTTTTATTGCTTTTGTTAAATTTTAATTGTCAACTTAGGGTAAAATACATAAACAAAATTGATCTATTTAATCCCTAACCCCAATTATCTAAAATGTGCCTCTTTGGCATCTCACATATTGATTTGCATATTTATCCATTGACATGTTACATTTGATACATATTTGGTTCAATTAGACGTGTCCATATAACGCCTCTAAATTACGTATAAATTGGATGAAAGAAAGAAACTTATAATTTATTTCTAAATTAAAATTAAAGTTTACAGGTTGAAATTGAAGAATGATCGAGGAAGAATTGTTAAAAAACAATTCAATTTCAATAGGTTAAGGTATAAAAAATTGTATCAGTCCCGTCGAACGTGTTTGGTTGATGGAATTAGGAAGGGGAGAGGACGATGACTCTTATTCCTCTACCTCGCAATCCTTCTATCCAAATCCACCCACTTTTTAGAGTGTGTTTGTTTGAAATGATGGGTAGAGGAAGGAGAGAAAAATACAAATTCTGATGAATGTATTACTCTTCTTATTATTATTATTATAATTATTATATATCGTTTAAAGTTGTTCAACAAAATCAATAAAATATTAATTACATAATTAAAATAACTAATTTAACTTTAATATCTCCCTCATAAAATTTTGTTTTCCTGTCAAAATTGTTTTTCTTCTTAATTACTAAAACTTTATATAAAAGTATTAACACTTATTATTGAATCTTTCTCTTAGCTTAAATAAAAATAAATATAATAAAACATTATAAAAGCATATTGGCAATGTAAACCGTGACGTAAAAAAACAAACAAAAAAAAGAGTAATTATTAAGAAAATAATTTAGTCTCACATGTTTAGAATTTCATTTTTTTTTTTAAAAAGAATGTTTGAAAGAATCCATCCTTCCAAATAAATATGACATTAATTTATACTTTAAAGTAAAAAAATAGAATAAAATATTGGGGGATTGAAGTAGATCAGAATTGCATTAATATAGAGGTGGTTGATGAAATTGAATTCACAATGTCAAATTAAAAACTGCAAATTTTAAAGTCTACAAAATCGGTTTATAATTGCTGATTAGCAACCTCAGGCGTACGTTCATCGTCATCGTTATCCATTGACTTTTTGACCAACAACAGATTATCATCTTTCCTCATATTCTACTCGCCCTCATCATCTTACACGTTTGGGTTGAAAATGTCCATCCATTCATGTAGCGAGTATTAAAATTACTAGCACTGCTGAGAGTACATCTTCTTTGCAAGATTCTCTCCCGTGATATTCCAGGGTCTTACCGTGCAACTGTCATAAAGTCAAACAAGTCTATCCAATCATAAATACCCACGTCATACAACGTAGCTAACCATGAAAAAGTGGAACGCTGGCTCCTTCACGAAAAAAATGGTTTTGTCATTTTTCGGTTTGCCCTCCAATTAGTAATTTCATAATTTGCATTGAAATCCTTCTATTTTGGCCGTTTTTCCACTGGATAATTAGTCCCTAATTGCCATTCATTTGTCTAAACCAATTCGGAAAAGGTACAATTTCTACGGCACTTCCATAAATTTTTCAAAATATTAAATGCTCTCCAGTGACAATGGACTACTCACGACCAATAAAAATAAAATATATCATATATTAATTTTTATGTCAATTTAATATTCTTTTACTGTAAGAAAAATTAATATTTTAGAATTTTAACTTACCTCTAAATTTTAATTGACAGAACAATGAATCTGTCAATTTTCTATGCCAACAAAATTATTTACTTAGTATTGTTTATAATTCAAATATAAATTAATAAATTTACAAACTGTTAATTTTATGTTTGTGATGTTAAATAAAAGAATACCGAACAAAATCTTATAATATATCGTAATTACCTTTAATATTACTTTCTAAAACTAAACATTAAGTATCAAAAAATAAATACTCAACTTTAAATGTAATGAAAATAATTTTATAATAATATATAAATGTGGTGGAATATGAGATATTATTATTAATATTATTTTGAATTTAAAATTATAATCTTCATATTATTAAGTCATTTTTAAATTGAATCGATATTCCGTTGAATTCTTATATTTGATATACAAATTAGAAGAATAATATTTTTCATAGTGATATATGATATCCTGAAAAGAAAAACAAGTTATTTGTGAAAGTATGAAAAATTTATTCAACAGAAAGTACCATGAATAAACATAAATATAAAGAAAAGTTAAGATTTCAATTTTCAACCATGATTAAATTATAAACAGTAAATTTAAATCATATCATGGAGTTTGACCTATTTATTATTTATATAATAATAAAATGACATAATAACTTTATAAATAAATCATCTAATTAAAAATAAAATAGTGACAATAAACAAAAACAAATAATTTTATAGGATAAACCGAAATCTCTAATTTCAAGAATAATATAACGGAATACTATATGTATCCCATCAATTACTCCTCGTTTTCGTCAGACATTTCTCATCGCTCTGATTACTTTTTCTTCTTCTCCCCCTCTCTCTGAATTCTCCTATTCTGTTCGCAATCTACTCAACGCTGAAAAATGGCACAGAAGGGGCCTTCATTTGTTGCGGCGATCGATCAAGGTACCACTAGCACCAGATTCATCATCTATGATCACAATGCTCGCGCTGTCGGATCTCACCAGGTCGAATTCACCCAGTACTACCCTGAAGCCGGGTAATTTCTTTTTCTCTTTTCAAATATCTATATATATGTTTTGTGTTTTCTCTTGGAATTAACTGGTTTTAATGGTGGTAGATGGGTGGAACATGATGCGATGGAGATACTGGAGAGTGTGCGCTTGTGTATGGCCAAGGCCGTCGATAAGGCTACCGCTGATGGTCATAACGTCGACGGTGCATTGAAGGCTATTGGCCTTACTAATCAGAGAGAGACTAGTCTTATTTGGAGCAAATCGACCGGTTCTCCTCTTTATAATGCTATTGTTTGGATGGATGTTCGCACCAGTGACATTTGCCGGTACTAATTTGTTTTTTTCTCTGTTTTTCTATCCTCGATTCAAATTGAAGGACATTGAGATGTTTACTGTTTGATTATTTGAATATTATAGCTCTTAGTTTTTGTATTTGTTTGATGATCTCTGATTACACGTATGTTACATTTTTTTTTGGGGGAAATATGTTCTGATTCGAGTATGAATTTTAATTGTTTCTCGACTTGGTTGCTATTTATTTCTGGAAATTGCGGATTTTGAAATAGGTCATATTGATTTGAATTCTATTGTTAATGTAATTGTTTGATTATTGTATTCGATTTGATAAAGGCATTTTCTGATTTCCATTTTGCTCCCTTGCCCTCCAAGGAAATTGGAGAAAGAATTATCAGGAGGAAAAACTCATTTTCTCGAGGCTTGTGGTCTGCCAATAAGTACTTACTTCAGTGCAGTAAAGATACTTTGGTTGATGGAACATGTTGATGCCGTTAAAGATGCCATTAAAAAAGGGGATGCTTTATTTGGAACTATAGATTCTTGGTTAATCTGGAATTTGACAGGCGGAGTAAAAGGTGGCTTGCATGTCACTGATGTTTCTAATGCATCTCGAACTATGCTTATGAATATAAAAACTCTCGACTGGGATCAAGCCACGTTGAAAGTTTTGAACATTCCTGCTGCTATTCTCCCAAAAATTATTAGTAACTCTGAGATTATAGGAGAGATTTGCAAGGGTTGGCCAGTTACTGGTATTCGAATTGCTGGATGTCTAGGTGATCAGCATGCTGCAATGTTGGGCCAGGCTTGCAGGAAAGGTGAGGCCAAAAGCACTTATGGGACTGGTGCTTTTATACTCCTCAACACTGGTGAGGAGATAGTCAAGTCGAAGCATGGGCTTTTGACCACTTTGGCTTATAAGCTTGGTCCAAAAGCACCAACTAACTATGCTTTAGAGGGTTCAATAGCTATTGCTGGAGCTGCAGTTCAGTGGCTTAGAGACAGCCTAGGGATAATTAGGAATGCTAGTGAGATTGAAGAACTTGCAAAAAAGGTCGACTCAACTGGCGGGGTTTATTTTGTTCCTGCTTTTAATGGATTGTTTGCACCATGGTGGCGTGATGATGCTCGTGGTGTTTGCATTGGTATTACAAGGTTTACAAACAGGTCTCACATCGCTCGAGCTGTGCTTGAGAGCATGTGTTTTCAAGTTAAAGATGTACTAGATTCAATGCACAAAGATTCAGGGGAAAAAGGTGAAGCCAAAAATGCAAAAGGGGAGTTTGTGCTTAGAGTGGATGGTGGTGCAACTGTTAACAACCTTTTAATGCAGACTCAGGTTTGAGCTTGGCTTATTCTTTTTAAATTTAGCTCTAATTATTATGCAGGTTCTAGAAATCACCACTTATTTCAATTGTTTTGGAGACAAGTATAAGCAAATGTCTGGAGTATTTTTGAGAATGGCAGAGAGTCTGATTATTTTAGCATTCTTAAGTCTTCTTCTTCTTCTTCTTCTTCTTCCTTGTGTTAATGATTCAAATCCATGATTGTATGTCCTGTTTTCCTAATGATTTTCAGGCAGACTTGCTGGGAAGCCCAGTTGTCAGACCAGTTGATATAGAGACAACAGCTCTAGGAGCAGCTTATGCTGCTGGTTTAGCTGTTGGGGTTTGGACAGAAGCACAGGTTTTTAATTCTGAAGAAAAGGTTAAGAAGGATACAATTTTTAGACCTGTGTTAGACGAGAACGTGCGGAAGAAGAGGGTGGAGTCTTGGTGCAAAGCTGTTGAAAGAACTTTTGGCTTGGCTGATCTTGCAATATGACGAACTTTACAGTTGATCTTTGAAGTGCTTTCATTTTTTCAACAAAATAATTTTCCTTGGTTTCAGTTAAGTAGGTGATCTTTGGCATAACTGTAATCGTTTGTAGTTACTTTAATTGTCACGTTAATTTCCATGTTTATATTGAAGTGGCCAGTTCGATAATAAATTAATAAATTGCTGATCTCTCATTAGATGATTGATTTATATTGTGTGCTCACATTCTAGACAACAAAAGATAACTGACTATTTGCTTAAGGTGACATTTATTGACTAGTGAGAGCAACAAAATGAAAGCACAGTTTATTGAAAATCTTATAGAATAATGAACTTCAATTCAATTCCTTTTGATTTCACTGGAAGGTGATGCTTGCAACTCATGTGACTGAGAAACATTGCCACAGCTCTTCGCTAATGGAGGGCCGCAGAGAAACGGATTCCCTTCGTAGCTGCTCTTATCAGATGTTCCAAATTGCAACTTGATGTCTGGAACTCTCCCTGATAAATTGTTGTAAGCTACACTGAAGAACTTGAGGAGGTTCATATTAGTAAGTTCTGGTGGGATTTCTCCGCTCAAGCTGTTGTGAGAAAGATCAATGCTTTCTATTTGGCTCAGGTTTGAAAATGTTCTCGGAATTGAGCCTGTCAAATGATTCTTAGACAAGTTCAATGAATGTATTCCATTTAGATTCCCCAGCTGTGATGAAATTTCACCAGTGAAGTTGTTGGATGAGAAATCCAATCCAGACTTAAAATCAAGTATGCTACTTTGGTGTGACTCGGACCTGCTTCTGTGGAGAAAGTCCAGTACACCATCTCCATATGCATAGCCGATCGAATTATCAATATTGTGCTGTCCCAGTAGAATGCTCTCATAGACATAATTTGTTATGGTTGGATAATATGGAACAAATGGTGAAAAATTCAATGGTTCCTTGAAAGTGATATTAGAGAGGCATGGAGGTATTGACCCAGATAAAAGATTGTTGGAAAGATCCACCAACCCAATTTGATTCAATTGGCATAACTGATTTGGGATTGCCCCACTCAGTTGATTTCCTTTCAACAAAAGAACTTCCAAACTGGGAAGATTGCTTATCCAATCTGGAATTTTGCCAGAGAAGCTGTTGTCCCTCAAGTCCAGTGCTACCAATAAGGCTGCAACGTGTACAGATTCGGGTATCGAACCTGTGAAATCGTTCCCTTGCAAATATAGACTGACTGCATTCTCAAGTTGTAAGCAAGGAGGAAGTGGCCCTGATAGATAATTGTAAGACAGGTCTACAACTTCGAAAGGGAGACTGCAGGGGAGTGAACCTTTGATTTGATTGTTCCACATCGAAAGAGTCCTCAGAAATGTCAGTGTGCCTATCCACCCTGGAATTGTACCAGAAAAGTTGTTGTTGCTAATATCTAACGCAAGAAGACCTGAACTTCTCAGGACCACTTCTGACAGAGCTCCTGTGAACTGATTGTCCTCCAGTAGCAAAAACTCCAACCATGTCAGGTTGAAGGTTTCTGAAAACATTTGGCCATGAAATTTATTACCTGATAGTTTCAGAGTTATCAAATTGGTCAAGTTGGAAACCAGATTCTCCGGTACTTCTCCAGTAAAATTGTTGAAAGACGTGTCCGGATGCTGCAGGTACTGCATATCCCCAACAGACGAAGGAATCCTACCTTCAAAGGCATTTTTTTGACAAATTCAAATAGATTGAACCTGTAAAAATCTGCCCCATGTTTGTTTGGATTTTTCCTGACAAATGATTGTCTGATAAATCAATCCACCAGCTTTTTGTGTGGCGAAATGGAGGTAGATGCAACTGGCCTGCAAAAGAATTATTCCTGAGAGATAGGAATTCAAGTTGTTCACTGTTCCTAATCAACGGGTTGATCCTTCCTTTGAGATTATTGTGAGAAAGATCAAGAATCCTCAGCTGATGCTGCTGAAAGAGAAAATTCGGAATTATACTATTGGATAGCTTGTTCAAATTGCAGTTAGGCAGCACAAGGACCTTCAATTGAAATGATGGAACCCAAGTAACTGGAGATTCTGTTTCAACTTCGAACTCGCTGCTATCATTAAGGATTCGAACCACTTGGAGTCTGGAATGATTAGCAAACGAGCTGAAGGAGAATTGATCTCCAAATTTGTTATAACTGAGATCAATGTACTCAAGAGAAGTCAAGGCAGCTACCAAATACGAAGAAATCATTCCTGAGAACTGGTTCAAAGAAAGATCTAACAGTCTAAGAGAAGTCAATTTGCTGAAGCACAGAGGGAGAGTTCCTTGGAAGGAATTCTGACTAAGATCAAGCTCTTCAAGCTTCTCAAGTTGACATATTCCTGGAAAAAGATCGAGATTTACTCGGTAATTAGCAGACGAAAACACGAAAGTTTCATTGAAAAAACCACCAAACTGACGCTAAAATGTTCCATACAACATTACCTTGACCAAGTAAAGAGCCATTGAGATTATTGTTAGACAGAGTTAAAGCCTTTAAAGATGATAGCTGTTGTGTGTTTTGTGGAATGCTCCCTGTGAAGGAATTCCAGCTCAAGTCTAGAATTTCTAAGCTACTGAAATTCACCAAACCTGACAAGGAACAATAAAATGAAATTTCATATTAAAGAAAGTATATAAAGTTTGTACCAAAATTGAATAGAGAATTGCATTACTTGGATTGGCAGAGTTCCATTCAGTTGATTGGATTGCAGAATGAGGACCTTCAAGTTGCTGAATGCTGCAAGATCTACAAAAAAGTTGAATTACACAACAAATTGCTCTACTTTCTCAGCAACCAATCAATAATTATAGACATGCAAGTAGATACCTTTTACTGATAGTGAACCTTGTATAAAATTATTGTGCAAGTCTAAATATTGGAGGCCTGGGAATTCTCCCAAAGTCTTCAGTACATCATTTCCAAGGACATTCCAGCCCAAGTCTAGATTCTCCAGCTTAGAGAATCTACCAGAATCTGAAAATTCTTGAAATTAAGCAAATAACAGTATGAGACTCCAGCAACGATTATTCTAATTGTAAATTATTAACTTACTGTTTTTGTCATCAGAAAATTGGGCTATTGCATTAAGGACAAATTAAGCGTTCTTAGTTCCTTAAAAGGTTGAAACATGGAAACATTAAGGTACCAAATACTCATATCTTCATAATACCCATCAAAATGGATTTGCCTGGTATCATTAAGAGAAAGCTTGGTCACGTGGCCAGTGGTGGAGTTGCACGTGACTCTCTCCCATTGGCAGCAGTCAGTTGCTTTTGTATCATTAGTCCATGAAGGAAGAAGCTGGTGTGCATCAGCTCCATTGGACTGGACGAATGCTTTGAAATCTAAGAGGGCTAATCTCTCTTCTTCAAAGCAACCATAATGCCCCTGGATTTGTACTGAAAGTATCAAAATCATCAATAACTTTACTATATACCTCTCCATTAATTAATTCACAATTGTGGATATATTGCTACACTCATTGGTATGTGTTTATTTATATTAAGTTTTCAAAATGACACCCTACGAGTCAAATGTGTATTCTCTAAATTTGGACATTGAGTTGCTCAAGTTGTTTCACATAGAACAAAAACAATAAATATTGTAATGTTGGTAACATACCATTAATTCATGAAGTGATTTTATGAATAAAACATTTCATTTTTACTTAACCTTAATTTATTATTTTTAAACTTAAATGTACATTAGATGGAAGATAAATGTAATGATCAAAGTATAGGAGTTAAAATTCTCCAAAATAAGGTTGAGGTGTTGGTGTTAGAATCTTGCCAGAGAAGATTATCCCATCCCATCCCATCCCATCCATCCACTTGGGTTGCAAATTTTGTAAAGTAGGTCCTATCTATCTATCAGTGGTGGAAAAGTCATTCACAAGTTGTAGAAAACTTCCAATCTTTTTGGGGTTGCACTGCCATTAATGCTCAAATGTCTGTGTGACAATTTTGACTTCCAAATTTACAGACTTTTATTACTCAAAATGCCATATATATATATATAATTTCGTAATTAAGCAATATGAGATGTTTAACAAAAGTAGAAAGAGCAAGAAAAGCATCTTTAATCCTTGATGAAAAGGCACTTCTCAGACGTGGAGTGATCGTTTATCATATACTTCAATTGTTTTTGCAGATGTTTATGATGATTTATCAGTGAAATGTCTTTGTAAAATGCAAACATGAATAGATACATTCATCAATGAAGTGAAACCATAAAATGCACAAATACTTGTTGATGCATAGGATAGTAGCTAATGCAAGTAAGATCGCTACGTAGGACACCGAGAAGCTCCAATAAAACCAGCCCATGTCAATAGGACCCTCATCTTCTTCTTCCATGTCAATGGCTGGTGGTGTTGCAGCTTCTTTGTTGCAGCTTCTGCGAATAAGGTCTCCACAAAGACCAGCATTACCTTGGTAACTACTTTCTCCAAATGTCCCAAACTGTCCCTTATCAAGGATCCTACCAGACAAATTGTTGTATGAAACATCAAAGATTGCTAAAAAGTTCAACTCAGCTAGTTGACTTGGAATTTCGCCACTCAAATTGTTGTTGCGAAGATCCAGGTTCTCTAAATTTTTCAGATTTGAAAACCTTGCTGGTATAGGTCCTGACAAATGGTTGTATGAAAAATTCAATGATCGAATTTCCTTGATAAGGCCGATTTCAGGAGGGATGGTACCAGTTAGCTCATTGTGTGACAAATCCATTCCTGACATTAAGTTGATAATGTAACCCTTGTAGGAGTTATATCTATACTTCATTGGAAATTCCACCTCAATTTCATCTGAGAAAGACCAAGAAATTTGTCCAACCACATCCAATTCAAGAGTTGCATCATAGCTATCTCCATCTGAGGCGAATGCTGCGCCCATAGGATTAGATTCAAAACTATCTACTTCTCCCACCGAGAAAGATAAATTGTTGAAGCATGAAGGTATTGAACCATAAAATAAGTTGCGTGCAAGATCGATGATATTCACATTCCTCAACTGGCAGACATGATTAGGAATAGGACCTTGCAGTGAATTCCCACCTAGTAAAAGCACACGCAATTTGGAGAGTTCACTAATCCAAGATGGAATATTTCCAGAAAACTGGTTATCCCTCAGATCGAGTGCAGCTAAATCAGAACTTGAAGAAAGCACATGTGGTATCAAGCCATTTAGACTATTCTTTTGCAGAAACAGGAATGTCAGTGATGTAGCATTGAAACATGAGGGCAATGACCCGTATAACTTATTCTGGGAGAGGTCTAAAGTTCGAATACTACTCAGGTTACAAAGGTGAAATGGGATTGTACCTGATACCTTGTTATTCGAAATGTCCAGAACAGATAAGTAGGGGCTATTCAATACTTCTAGATCAATCTCCCCACTGAAGTTATTGTTACTCATATCTAACACAGACAATGTTGAGTGCACATACTTGGGGAAAACATTTCCCTGGAAATTGTTATTTGATAGAAACAGTGCGGCTAAAGTCACACGATTTGTGAACAAACTTCCTGGCAATTCTCCTGAAAAATTGTTGTTTGACAAATCTAGAATAGCAATAGCTTCCATCTCAACAACTGAAGAAGGAATAATACCTTCAAAACTATTCTTTGAAAAGTTTATATAGTTTAGATTGGGGAACACCATACCAATATCGTCAGGTAGCTCACCAGTGATGTTGTTGCTAGAAATTATTAATTGAAACAAACCATGCTTGAAACTGGGGAGCTGAAAAGTTCCTGTGAATGAGTTGTTCATCAAATTCAAAACTTCTAACTTTGAGTTATTCTGTAAGATCCAATTGGGGAACTTCTCAACTAGCTTATTATGAGAGAGATCAATGAACCTTAGGTCATGCTGATGGAGAAGAAAGCTGGGAATTTCTCGGGTTCGTAAATTCAAATTGCAATTGGGCAAGTCAATGACCTTCAGTTGAAATGTAGGAAACCAGGTAGGATTTTCTGTTTCCAATTCTAACATGGGACTTCCTGATGAGAGTTCAAATATCTCAAGTTTTGAGTGGTTCGCCAAAGCACTAAATGAAAACAAACCTTCAAACTTATTTCCAGAAAGAAACAAGTACTTGAGAGAAACGAGTTTAGAAACAACAGATAGTAAGTTCCCACTGAATTGATTGTATGATAGATCCAGAACTTTGAGGTTGGTCAAGTTGCCAAGACATTCAGGAAGAGGTCCAGATAATTGATTACTACTGAAACCCAATTCCAGGAGGTTCTGTAAGCCACAAAATCCTGTGGCAGAAAAGCACCCTATAAAAAATTGGGAAGTGTATATTCATAACAAATTTTTTTGATGAATTGCAGTTTAGCCTACAACTATCAGTTCTTAGTGCTTTCAAGTAAGATTTAAGTATAAAAATTCATGTACTTACAATAAGCAGATAAAATAAACATAGGTGCTTGTCTACATAACTATTGTCACGCCTTGATGTTTTAACGGTTGATTACTTTTTAGAAAGAAGTGAGATTACCTTCCATTGATAAGGTGCCATTGAGTTGATTATGACTTATGTCCAACACTTGCAGGTTTAGAATATTACCTAATTCTGAACCATGAAAAAGATGAAAGAGCAGGTTAGATAAGAAACAAAAGGCCTGTTTTGAAGACATTTGGTGCAAGGGAACATACCCTTACTAGGGAAGGATCCAGACATGTCATTGTTTCCAAGAATCAATGTCTTAAGTGATATAAGACCACTAACGGATGGTAAGATACTGTTGTTGAAGTAATTGGAAGAAAGATCTAAAACCTGTAGCTTCTTCAAGATTGACATTTCAAAACCTGCATAGCATAACAAGTTTATTTGGCTCAATTGATGATTAGAATAACAGCTATTTTTATGTATCACTTTCCCTGCAAACAGAGTAAGAATAGATGCTTGCATTAAAATACTTTGCTGTTGTCTTGGCATAAAAATCATGAACCATCTCCTGTCCCAATGTAGCTTCAGAAATTGCCTCATCCAATACTTAACGAAAAATCATCGATCTTTTAGCAAAGAGTTGCAACCATTCATGATATTTTTGAAACAGATAGATTAAGAGCAGTATATAAGTGAAGATAAGTACCTTGGTGACCGATCCATCCATCAAATGTATTATGAGATAAATCAAGGGTGAGGAGTTCTTCAAAAGGATGAAACAGGGAGAGATTTAGACTACAAAATTCTCCAGTAGAACTCAATGGCAATCCAGTTGTATAATTAAGTGAGATAAAAATCACACGCCCGGAAGTGGTATTGCACCCAACTCGATCCCAATCACAGCAGCTGCTCATTCTATCATCTACCCATGAATCAAGATCATCTTGAATCACACAATTCGATTTCAAGAATTCCTTGATGTCCAGCAAACCTATCCTCTCTTTCTCCAAACAAGCTTTACATGGATTTGTTTGAATCAAAACCACAAGAAAGGATAATGAAAACATAACCAATATCCTCGCCATGGAAAGTATTTTCTTCACAACTAAAGAGTGTTATGTTTGTCTGCTTTCAAGTGCAGCTAAACGAAAGAATTTCTTTACATATCCATGACGGGTCTCAGAGTCAATGTAGCAGGAAGCAATTGAGAAAATTAAAAAAAAAAAAAAAAATTCAAATTAATGGCAAGCTTTGTATGCATTTGTCCGGAGTCAAAGCACTTAATATATTATTGAAAAAAAATAAATAAATATTAACGAATGAGTCTTAAAGAGGAAGACTTTTGATTTTCAGGCACCGACAAGGTCATAATAAGTCGGAAAATTAATAGTTGGATGAATTTAGAATCATTATGCAAGTTGTTGTGTTTTTATGAGAGTGAGAAATTTCCTTACGGTTGGATTAATTAGACGGCTTTCTTTGTCTTTGTCATTGAGAAAGTACATACTGCTCATTTCTATAGCCTTAATTTCTTTGTCTTGATGATGTCTTCTTCACGATCGCTTTTCAGTCTTGCAACTGCTGTTAGGTTGGTGTCGGTCTTGTATACAACAATTTGGGCTAATGTCAGCGTATTTCGTGCCTTGAAATTAGTATATTTTAACCAAGTATTATACGGTTTTAGTTGACATGGGGTTGGATTATAATATTATAAGAGATGTAAATAGTGCAAAGTTAAAAATGTCTGTATAATCATTTGATTAACTACAAAACGAAATTTGACTTTTTATGAAACTTTAGCCTAACCTGACATAAGCGTGTTGAATATCTTTGGACCCAACAAGAAAGTGGGCCAACTTCAAAGCCCAATTCCATTTCAATTTTACTTTACGTTTGTGTTCCTCATAACAATTTCCCAGCCAATGTCAAACCGCCTTTTAATACTAAAATTGGTTGTTAGGAAGATGATTAACGTGATATTAATATGAGAAAATCAGTGTGAAATGATATATGGTTAGAAGAAACTTAGTCCAAAATGGAATCCTAATGTTTTGAGTATTCCAATTTCCAACTGCCATCTTTCTTCCTAAACCAGTTACCTCCTTTTCTTTGAATTGCCATTTGTGGATATACTATTAAAAGTGGCCTCTTTTTAGTTTTAAAACACCTTCACCAGCAAAATTGTAATTTTATTTATTTTATTTTAAAAAATACCTTACCCATCTCAAATTGATACACCATTTTCTCATTTATAATTAAAACATATTTAAGCATTTTAGTAATACTCTCCCCGAGTCTCTGTTTATTGAGAGTATACCATCTTAGAGAAAATTTGTTTGTACCAAAATACTTTTATTTTAAGAAATTAAGGGAATATTAAATTTCATCCCACTCATTTTATGTTGATTAAAATAAATAAACAAAGTGATTCATTTTAGAATACAATAATTTTACAAGTATTTTAGTAATATAATAATATAATTTATAAGATATTTAAATGATTTTTTCAATCTATGTTTCAAAATCTTAGGCTGTATTGTGAAACTATGAAGGTCATGTGGGTTGGTCTCTCTCATTTGGTAATTCAAGTTGTTGAGGTGTCATGGTCTGATTGGAGAAGCATTTTGGTGGGAAAGCAATTATGTTAGTTAGTTGCAAAATTCTGTTTTCGTTGTTCTTCCTTAAGCTTATTCCCTAGTGTATAAATGCAATGCTAGTGTATTGATCAATGTGATTTTTAAAACGAGATGATCCTTTAAAAACGACTTATTATCTTATCTACCCAATGTAAGATATCAAAAAGTGAATATTGTTGCAAAATAAATAATATATAGTTTCACATTAAAAATAAATAAGATTAAAGAGTCATATATATATATATATATAAAAAAGTTAACTTTTAATATAAACCAATTGATTTTGTATTTTACATATCAATCTCATATATGTGTCACTTGTACACTTAAACTCAATATTACATGGATTCACTTCGACTATATACAAGTAAAGTAATTAGCTATGAAGATCTAGATTAATTCTCTTTTCACAAGTAAACACTGAATTCCTTTAATTTGATTCCTAGATTTATGTTAATTAATTTTGACAATTAAGTAAACATTGCGTGGTTTTGATCATTGCATTGCTTTTAATGGAAGTTTGTAGAGATGTGTTCAAAGACGGAAGGAGCTACTCACATGAAATCATGAGCAACGGAAACATTGATCTATACGGACCAAAAACCTTTTTATTGCTCTATTATGGATATTTGTATCTATATAAATTATATCTAACTCTATTTAAAATACTGTAATAATAATTTTCCGTGACGAACTTAAAACTCATTTCTTTATTACACTTATATTTATATCATCAATTATTATTTAAACAATTTAAGCTTAATATATTCCAATGCCTTTCAACTTGTACCAAAAAGTCATTTAGTTTTTTTAACTTAAAATGTTTGAGAAAACCTCTACACACCACACACTAAGATATCTTACAAGATAGTGGCAACGTAGAACCAAATAGAAACAAGTCACGTAGAACCGATTATTCTAACACATCTGATAACTCATATTTACATAGGCATATTTAGGTACATTTTAACTTATCTTCTTAGTTATTTTCGCATTTTAGTATTAGTTTTATTATTTTCTTAATTAGTTAATTAGTTTTATTTTATTTATCCTTATTTAGTGTTATTTACCTCTTTTAGGTGCTTGAAAGTAGATTTTGGCTTTTTAGGAAGGCTGCTAGAAGAGGATTTGTTGAAGCTTAAACTTCAACTGGATTTTCAATAGAGTTTGAGGTTGTTTTAGCTCCAGATTTATTCTGAAAGATTGTGCGTCTATCCGTTAGCTTTCCATAGCATCTTGAATCACGCCAATCGGAGCTGTATCGAGGAAGTTAGCTGAGGTTTTCTGTAGCTTGTTCGGGTCCTGCGGGTCAACCCTCCCTTATTGACTTTTTCTACTTATTTGGGCCAGATTTCTCTTTAAAGGGCCCAATACCATACACTTTAATTTCCAGCAGGCCTTTTAATTAAGGAGGTTAATGAGAGACTCCTAATTAGGTTAAGAGAAGGAGAGCCTATAAAAGAAAGTGAGGAGAAGGTTTTAGGGATTGTTTTTTTTACTTCTTCTAAAACGTTTTGGGAGGCTATCAAGAGGACAAGGCTGCACGTTTTTCCTGAAGATTTTTGGTAGAATTTGTTTAGTTATGAGTAGCTAAACTCTCTTCTAGTTGAGGTACTTAGAAGTTTAATTCCATTTGATTCATGAGACTTATGTTTTAATTGTATTCTTTTATCCAAATATTTATTCAATTCCTGTGATTATAATTTGTTATATTGCTATTGATTTAATCAAATTGATTTGGCCAGTTAATTGATTGATTGTATTGCATACCTCCGAATAGAATAATATATCCGTGATTGTTGTTCTATCATAGTGGCAAGTTAGCTTCGTGTAAAGTAAACGGAATTGAATAGTTTAGTTTTAATGATTTGCGGTGTTTCCGATTTCATTAACTAAGATAGAGGTCTTTTTGTGATTAATGCTACCATAGGTTAATTCTCGTTAAAGTTTTCTTGGAGAATATCTATTGGTTAGGGAAGTAGCTTATTCAGGCGTTTCCTGGAACTATCGATAAATTAAGAAAAGATTGGTTATTGAGTGCGTTTCACCTTTAACTATAACTCTGTCCATTTGGATAATCGAATTAGATCTTTGGTGTCTGTGATTGAATTACGGAATTAAACTGAAAAGTATCTCGGCTAGTTGTTCATCCTATTGATTTATTCTGTCTTAATTTATATTCTGCAATTTCTCAAATCACCTCATTTATTTTTATTTCAATCCAATCAAATTTATTTCTTTTTGCAAATAAATATACCTGCATTAATCCCTGTGGTTCGACCCCGTTCTTGCTATACTACCCAGTATAAGGAACCAGAGATATTAAATTAAACTTTGACGGGTTGACGACCTATCAAATTTTGGCGCCGTTGCCGGGGATTTGTCTATAAGGTTTATTTATTTGCTGTTTCTAATTCCTTTTTTGAGTGTGTATGCAGCGTTCTTCTTCTGTAGGTGGACTTCTGTTCGACCTATAAATCGAAAAAACTGCAAAGCGGCTCAGAAAGGAAGCAAAGTTGCGTAGGAGACAAGTTCTTGAGGCTGCAGAAGACGACTCTGATAGTACTGAAACTCTTCCTACCATTGAAAAAGACTCAGACGCTGAAACTGAAATGGCCAATCCACCTCTAGCAACTCTGCGAGATATGCTCGCCCCTCCTGTCAACCAACAGCCGCTGTGTATACAATATCAAAATATGGAGGATGGGTTTGAGCTGAAACCTGCATTGATTCAGCTTCTGCCGAAATTCCATGGCTTACAAGCAGAAGACCCAAATAGGCACTTAAAAGAGTTTCATGTGGCTCGTTCTGGATTCAGACCACGTGGAGTTACTGAAGAGCAAATCAAGTTGCGTGCATTTCCATTCTCATTGGAAGCCACTGCAAAAGAATGGTTGTACTACCTTCCTTCCGAAACTGTTAACACTTGGACCGAAATGGCAAGGCTGTTTTTGGAGTGATTCTTTCCTGCATCTAGAGCCGCAAACTTGAGAAGGGAAATTTGTAGCATCAGACAAAAGGACTCTGAGTCCTTGTATGAATATTGGGAAAGATTCAAGAGACTATGCGCTAGTTGCCCTCAACACGGTATAACGGATCAACTGTTGATACAATATTTTTATAAGGGGCTACTACCACTTGAACGGAGAGTCATTGATGCTGCGAGTGGTGGTGCTTTGGTCAGCAAGACACCTCAAGCTGCCCGAGATCTGATTTCTGCCATGGCTACAAATTCACAGCAGTTCAACAGCCGTTCTGACACTCCTACACGGGGAGTTCATGAGGTAAGGTCTTCTGATCTTGAATCTAAATTGGATAGGCTTAATCAACTGCTGGAAAAGAGTATTATTGGAAGTGCAGGTGCTTCTAACTACGGGCCACAAGCCCAAGTTTGTGGTATTTGTTATTTTCAGGGACATCCCACTGATGCATGTCCAACATTTCAAGAGGAATCCAGCAGTGAGATGGTTAATGCCATGGGAGACTTCAACGCCCAACACCGAAGGAAATATGATCCTTTCTCTAATACATACAATCCAGGGTAGAGGGATCATCCGAATTTCAGATATGGCAATAACCAACAACAGCAGCCACAGCCCCCACAAATGAATTATGGAGAAGAAATTAACTCTTTGAAAGGCATGATGGTGCAATTGATTTAATCTCAGCAGAAGAGTGTTGACAAGATGAGTAAAATGGAAGACCAAATTAACCAATTAATCTCCTCTTTCAACAAACTTGAAAACAAAGGAAAGTTGCCCTCCCAACCTGATGTGAATCCAAGGCACAACGTCAGTGCAATTACCTTGAGAAGTGGTAAAGAACTCGAAGCACTAGCACCAAAAGCATCAGCCCCATGTGGCCGTGCAACACCAGCCGAGACAGAGAAAACAGCCCCCATCGAAGAGCTAATCCAATCCAATCCCGAAAAACCACCATTTCCACATCGATTAGCAAGAAAGAAGAGAGCTACGGATGACACAGAGGTGTTTGAAACTTTAAAAAAGGTGGAAATCAATATTCCACTCCTGATAGCCATCAAACATGTACCCCGGTATTGCAAATTTTTAAAAGAACTCTGCACTGGGATGAACAGAGTTCGGGCCAATGAGAGGGTACCCATGGGTGAGACCGTTTCAGCAGTACTTCAAGGTAAATTGCCCATAAAAGAATAAGACCCAGGTATGTTCACAATTCCTTGCAAAATAGGCAATGTAGGCATAGAACAAGCTATGTGTGATCTCGGTGCTTCTATTAATTTAATGCCTTTGTCTATTTACTCCGCATTGAATTTGGGCCGTTTGAAAGAAAATGGTGTAGTTTTGACATTAGCTGATAGGTCTAGTGTTTTTCCTGAAGGTGTGTTAGAAGATGTTCTTGTGCAGGTAAATGACTTAGTATTCCCTGTAGATTTTTATGTCTTGAATATGGAAGGGGGAACTTCTTCTAACCCAGGAATGATTCTGTTAGGACGCCTATTCTTGAAAACAGCCCGCACAAAAATTGATGTGCATGAGGGGACATTGACTATAGAATTTGATGGTTCTATGATTAAATTTGACATAAATAGAGCAATTGAGCACCCGGTTGATTATGCCTCTGTTTTTGCAATCAATTTCTCTGACATTTACACTAATAAATTTTTAGAGATGTGTAGTGGTGATCCTTTGCAGGTTTCTTTCGCTAACAACCTCACAAATCCGAAATTGACTGAATGAGAGGAAGAATGGGTAATGCCTAAAGAGCTGATATATGTCGTCCAAGACGTCGAAGCACTCAAACCTGTAAACCAGAGTCAAATGCAGTACAAAATAGCAGCTGAATCATGTCTTGGCCATGCTATAGTTGGAAGAAACAAAATTCTTCCCTCCATTGAAAAACCGCCAGACTAAGCGTGGCCACTGTCGAGCTAACGACATTAAACAAAAGCGCTTTTTGGGAGGCAACCCAAAATTTCACTTTATCAGTGTTTTATTTATGTTTGTAATTGTTAAAAAAAGAAAAAATATATATATAAAAAAAAGAGAAAAAAAAATAAAAAAAATTAGTTAAAAAAAAGGGCGTGCAAAGTTAAAAAAAAAAAAAAAAAGAGGCAGCAGAAGCAGCAGCGCGCGCCTGCCTTCCTCGAGGATAGCACGTCGAGTTGCGCAGCGCCCCAGCAGAAGCAGCAGCGCGCGCCTGTCAGCCTCGAGAAGGCCTCGTTGAGCTGCATCCCGCCCCCGTGCCCCAGCGTGCATCGCCTGTTCGCCTCGCGGAGGCCTTGTCAAGCTGCGTCCCGCCCGCGTGCCTCAGCGTCCCTCGCCCGCCAGCCTCGTCCATAGCTCGGCGAGCTGGCCATTGGCAGATCTGACCATTTTTCGTAATTGCACCATAACGTTTGCGTCCAACCTCTGATTGTAGTGATTCAAAAGCGTTAGAAAGCTAAGAGAAAGATCTACAACATTGTAGTTTTGCATTTCTCCGAATTCAGAATTTATCCTTGTCAAAATTGGCTTTGAACTTGCTACCTCTGCAAACATTATTCTTCTGATTCTCCACCGTTCTTTCCTACAATCTAAGGGAGTACTTCTTTCCTTTTCTTTACACTTTGTCCTTAATTTAGATGCATTTTCAGGAGTAAATGCATGTTAAGTGTGGGGGGAAGGGATTAGGAAAATTAGGAAACAACTTTCAATTTTTAGGATAGTTTAATGCTTGTTTTTTGTTTTATTCTTGTGCTATTTAGGATTGCATGTAGTTTTTGCATAATTCCCTCCATAAATCGGATTCTCAGTTGTTTGTCCATGAGTAAATTAGGCTTAAATTTAAAATTTGAAATTGTCTTGGTTTAGCCCTTAGAAAATCGTAATTGTTATTATCATTGAATATAATAAACCAATTGGAAGTAGGAAGAATTAGAAACAAAGCATATTAGTGGGTTTGGCGTAAGGATTGGGGGTTGAGCTTGGTTTGCATATGACTCTACGTTTAATTTTGATAGAATGTGATGAGGTTTAATTGATCAATTGCTTTCAAAAAGTTTGTTGGTTAATGTGAAGCAAGTGAGTTATTACCAACTTATGGAGGATGAGATAACTAGAGTTTAGCTTATAATTGATTATGTTGGTTGAATTGTGCTGAGAATGTAATTTTAGAATTCAATTGTCTCAATTACCCTTGAGTCTTGAATTGGGAGATGGGACCAATTCACCTTAAGCAAGGTATGACAAATATCATTCCTTGTGTATGGAGAGTGACTTAAGAGGGAGAGCAAACTTATCATAAGAGACCCTTTTCATTGCTTGACAAAGCGAGATCTTTCGCATTCCAACACCCATGGGTTTTGAGTTGGGGGATAGGCCTACCTCACCTTAAGCAAAGTTAAAAACAATGACTTTGTGTATGGAGCATGACCTATGGGGAGAGTTACCCCTCATTAGAGGCCTTTTCAATACTCGCAAAATTGGGATGTTGACCCTATGCTTAATTTGGTAACTATCTTGGTTTGAAGTGCTTTAAATGTGAATAAAAGCTTAAAATCTCTAGATGTCCTTTTAAGTTGGACGATTCACTTGCCTAAAGTTAGTTAATAAAATAATTTGTGGTGGTTTTTCAATTGACTAAGTCTTGTGAAGTTGGGTTAAATGTTTTGTTTATGTCGACTTGTTTGATTTTCTAGTTCTTATGATTAAGCTTATTGGCCTGTGGAGTTTTGAAACTTCCTATGGAATCTTGGTGGTTTAACTTCCTTGAATGAACGGTTAAGGATTTACTAGGGTTCAACCATAGTCAATTTCAGGAGAAATTTTCATTTAAGCCCTAGTTTGCTTGAGGACAAGCAAAGATCCAAGTGTGGGGGAATTTGATAACTCATATTCACATAGGCATATTTAGGTGCATTTTAACTTATCTTCTTAGTTATTTTCGCATTTTAGTATTAGTTTTATTATTTTCTTAATTAGTTTTGTTTTATTTTATTTATCCTTATTTAGTGTTATTTACCTCTTTTAGGTGCTTGGAAGTAGATTTTGGCTTTTTAGGAAGGCTGCTAGAAAAGGATTTATTGGAGCTTGAACTTCAACTGGATTTTCAACAGAGTTCGAGGCTGTTTTAGCTCCAGATTTATTCTGCAAGATTGTGCGTCTGTCCGTTAACTTTCCATAGCATCTTGAATCACGCCAATCGGAGCTGTATCGAGGAAGTTAGCTGAGATTTTCTATAGCTTGTTCGGGTCCTGCGGATCAACCCTCCGTTGTTGACTTTTTCTTCTTATTTGGGCCAGATTTCTCTTTAAGGGGCCCAATACCATACACTTTAATTTCCAGCAGGCCTTTTAATTAAGGAGGTTAATGAGAGACTCCTAATTAGGTTAAGAGAAGGAGAGCCTATAAAAGAAAGTAAGGAGAAGGATTTAGGGACTGTTTTTTTTACTTCTTCTAAAATGTTTTGGGAGGCTATTAAGAGGATAAGGCTGCACGTTTATCTTAGTTATGAGTAGCTAAACTCTCTTCTAGTTGAGGTACTTAGAAGTTTAATTCCATTTGATTCATGAGACTTATGATTTTATTGTATTCTTTTATCCGAATATTTATTCAATTCCTGTGATTATAATTTGTTATATTGCTATTGATTTAATCAAATTGATTTGGCCAGTTAATTGATTGATTGTATTGCATATCACCGAATAGAATAATATATCCGTGATTGTTGTTCTATCATAGTGGCAAGTTAGCTTCGTGTAAAGTAAACGGAATTGAATAGTTTAGTTTTTATGATTTGCGGCCTTTCCGCTTTCATTAACTAAGATAGAGGTCTTTTTGTGATTAATGCTACCATAGGTTAATTCTCGTTAGAGTTTTCTTGGAGAATATCTATTGGTTAGGGAAGTAGTTTATTCAGGCGTTTCGTGGAACTATCGATAAATTAAGAAAAGATTGGTTATTGAGTGCGTTTCACCTTTAACTATAACTCTGTCTATTTGGATAATCGAATTAGATCTTTGGTGTCTGTGATTGAATTACAGAATTAAACTGAAAAGTATCTCGGCTAGTTGTTCATCCTATTGATTTATTTTGTCTTAATTTATATTCTGCAATTTCTCCAATCACTTCATTTATTCTTATTTCAATCCAATCAAATTTATTTCTTTTTGCAAATAAATATACCTGCATTAATCTCTGTGGTTCGACCCCGTTCTTGCTATACGACCCAGTATAAGGAACCGGAGATATTAAATTAAACTTTGACGGGTTGACGACCTATCAACATCTTACAACAATGCATACAAATTATGGCGGATAAGTGGAATATGCTTTTTAGATCCTATGAGATAGTGACACATTCATGCTTTTCAAGTCATCCTTGTAGAATTAAGGGATTAATAATAATAATAATCATAACAGAAAATAATTTTTTTTTTTTTTGGGTGAAGAGGATTGGAAAGAAAATGAATTGGATATAGTTTTTGTCCTTTTGTAGTTTGTATTTATGAAGTGGGTACAAATGAATGGGGATGTACATCCCCTCAACAACTATTTTCTTTCCACCAAATTGTTACGCCATAATTTAATAGAGTTGAAAGTAATCAAAGACAAATTACATATATGGGACCAATACTTCCCATGCATCATCCACTATACATATACATGTATTATTTGCATAATTAATTGTACTATGTTGAACATAAATGTAGTCATAGCCCATGTATTATGAAAGTCTAATAGCATAAATATTAATCCATTCTTATGCTCTTATTTCATTTTCTGTCAATATATGTACTATTTAGGTTATTTTGTTCCACATATATTTTGTATTTTTGAACCTTTAATTAAGTGTTTAATTTTTTGAAAACCCCATTGAATGGGTCACAAGATGAGTCAAAACGGCAATGTTAACTGATTTGAAAATTGCTAAGTTGACTAAAATATGATGACTGTAAATCAATACTCCTTCCATTTATTTATTTTTTTTTTTCAATTTATCAGTTTGTTTATTTTTGGTATAAAGACTCTTTTTGCGCCTGATCTGTCTACTAAATATTCTTATATCTCTTACTTTTAGGGTTGACCTTTATATTCTTTAACTTACGTAAAAGGAAATTCATCTTACCCAATTTAAAGAAAGTTCAATTTATTTTGACAATTTTAAAACAAAATTAAGACTAAATAACTATTTCTTAAAAGTAGAAAAAAGATCTATTTTTGTATTAATTGCCAAAATAAATTCAATTTTATTTAAAACCACGGTTGGGTGTTTAATTGAGTGAGATAAACTTCCTTTTATACATGTTCGGGAGTAAAAGGACTAAGTCAAGAGACAAAATATCATTTTATAGCTAGCTTACGAGCTAATATGCCTTTAAGCCTTCATTTTTACACATATCTTCGATAAATTTTTGTCTCAAATTTGTCTTATTTTCATTAAAAGAAAGGCTTAAGATTAATAGAGTCCATCATATAATTAAGAAAAATAAATTTTGGCATAAAAAGGTAGTAAATTAGTGGCTTAAATAGTCTAATTAATAGTTTTTTAGTCTTAATTGAAAATCTAATTGACATTTAAACAAATGGTGAGAGCTAAAAAGAGTTAGTCTAAGTAGTAAAAATTTGAGATATGGGCTTCTCAAGTTAATTTGGAATTCGTTTTTTCAACTTTATCAAAATTTAGTCCTATTTAATTGGTAATCTACATATCTTACTAAAAACTTTTGTCGATATTTTTAGATACTCTAAAAAAAAAAGAAAGAAGAGCGAGGGGAATACCATTGAAGATGACAATAACTAGTAAAAGCAGATAATAAGATATGTTTGTTCAGAGAGATTGTGAAAAGGTGAAGAGAATGATACAATTTTCTATGGACGAATTTAGACAGAGAATGACACAATTTTTTATGAATGAATTTAGATAAAATTTTGTCTAAAATTATTCACAGAAAATTATGTCACCCCTCACGTTCTCTCCCAATCTCTCAATCCAAACCCACCATGAAAAATCTTAGTTTATATTTGAAATAAGAAAAAGAAACTTGAAAATTAAAAAAAAAAAAAAAAATACCGAACAATAAGAAAGAAAAAACCTATTGTATAAGGATTCATTTTCCAAGCATTCTAAAATATTTAAGTGTACAGGAGAAGAGCAGAGAAGCAGTAAAGCAAAGAGCCAAAAAGGAGTGACCTCTAACAAAGGCCACACCACACCACACACACTAATGTCAACCTGAATTCCTTCACGCAAAGCAAAGGAATGAGTAAGAAAGTCAGAATAAACAGCAGCAACTTTAAAAAAAGGGCAAATCAACAAATTTCTTTTTACTTTTTCAATTTTCCTTATTCAGTCCTTAGCGAGTTATAAGTACAAATTAATAATTAAACTCAGTTAAAGCATGTGGTTTGCTATAATATATTACTGGCAATCAAATTTGATTTTTTAATTATCCCACTGGTTAAAATCGATTAATCAATAAAATAAAGTTCAAAATGTGGGCCTCAAATATTTTTATTTCCTTTTAATATTTACTGAAAGGAAATATTGATAAGATTTAAAATTTGAATATCTGAAGGTAGACAAAGAAATTGAATGCAAATTGATACCGCAATGTAAAATTGCTTCGAAGAAACAGAGAGTTCACAAGACAGATGAGGGAGAAAGAGAGAGAGAGAGAGAGAGAGAGAGAGAGTCTGCAAAGTCTCCCTCGTTTCTTGTTTCATTGCTTCTCTCTTCATTCATTGCCCACCTCCTTCTCCTTTTTTTTTCCTTCTTCAAATTTTTCAAATTCTTCATCCAATTAATTAATTATTTCTTCTTCCAGTCCATTCCTATCACTAGTTGCATAATCTTTGTTTCATTTCTTCCTCCAAAGCTAGCAAAATCTCATCTTTTCTCCGGAAAGAAATTTTATTATAATCCCGGTCTATATGGATTTTTGCAATAAAATACTAATAAATAAATAATTTGAGTATTGAAAAAGTAATAAGCTCATTAAAAAAATAAAAAATATTTATATATTAGTTTTTCATTTAAAAAATCATATATACCCAGTTCATTGTATAATTTCTCGAACTTTCCAAGTCGTTATTATTACATGTCAACGTATATGTGTTAATTGTTTTGTAATTACGTAACGGTGAATTGGACTTTGAAGAGTTGTGATCAAATAATTATTACCCCATCAAATAAAGCTTACGATATTATTACCGAGGGTTATAGCAATGTATCATAGTCGCAGTTTTTACAATTTTTTATTTTATTTTATTTATAATATTGATTTTGTCTCAAAAAGAAATCCGTCTTCTTTAATTATATTTTGGTTGATTAACTATTTTTGTATGAACAGGTTGGTTCAGCATTAAGTGAGAAGAAAAGCATCACTTCAAAGATGAGTGATTCATTTAGCTAAAGCAAATATTTTCAATCCATACTAACACATTAAATTAAAATTGTGTTCATATATATGATTAATTTTCATTTTTATGAATGCTAACAATATTTGATCATATTTAAAATTGGGAAAAGTAAAAAAAAAAAAAAATTCTTATGGTTCAGCCCATTTGTAGATAAAGGACTGTGTTTTAAAACATTACAAAAGCATGGCATGTGGTTTGACGATTTTACAGATTAAATGTATAAAATCAATATATTCCCCTAAAACTCTCTTATCCTTTAAAATTTCGCTTGAAATTTTCCAAACTTGTTGATTAAAGTACAATGGATTATGATGCGAAAGCTTAATATTTTTTGGGTAGTAGATATATATTTATTAATTAATAATGCAAAAAAGTTAAAAAAAATCATAGAAAATATAAAAATTAGTGAAAAATATCTAAAAATTGAAAGTTTGGTAATTAAAATACAATAGATTTTGGTGTGTAAACTTAAAATTTTTCAGAATATGAGTATATTTTTATTAATTAATAATGCAAAAAAATAAAAAATAGATAAATTGTTAACAAATATTCAAAAAATGTATTACATAATAACTTTACAACAAGTTTTAAAAATTTGGAGTAATTTTTCTTTATATATATATATATATATATTCATTTTTTGCATTATTAATTAATAAAAATATATACACTTACCAAAAGATTTTAAACTTTCAGACCAAAATCCATTGTATTTTAATCAATAAACTTGAAAAGTTTCATGTGAAATTTTGAAGGATAAGAGAGTTTTAGGTAAATGTATTAGATGATAAACCCTTGATCTGCAAAATCACTAAACCACATGTCATGCTTTTGTACCGCTCCGAAATACAACCCTTGATTTATAAATTGACCAAACCACATGGTTTTTTTTTTATGTACTTTTCCTTTTAAACTTCGAATACCATAAATTTTAACATAACTTCGATGAAATAACCTAACAATTGAGAGGTACCAAATTTAAAAAATGTCTAAATATAATGTATTTTAAAAATATATATGGATGGATGGACTGATGCTTTTCTTCATACATAAGTGGACAACTAAATAATTATCAAATGATATCAATTTTTATAAATTTTACAATTAGCTTGCTAATTGATTTTTTTAACTTATTGAATACATAATCTTATGATTTTGATATTTTAACTCCAAATTTGACATTTTTGTCTTGTATAGGCATAGTATTTATTAATTAGCACATGACATAATTCTTGAGAAAAGTAGAATACTTCAGAGTTCACTGGAGGGATCAAAATCATACTTCCTATACAATCGTACGATAGCTAGAAAATGTGAACCATTACTCCAATTTAGTCTCACGTGTCTGTAAAAATTGTATCATGTGTTAGTCAGTGGATGCTACTACCCACATGAAAAAAGGTGTCAAATTTAGAGTTAATATTATTAACACGGAAAGACCATGCATCTAATATACTGAAAAAAATTGATTAGAAAACCAATTGCGAAATATGTAAAAGTCTAAGGAGGTATAGAATATATTTGCCATTATTTAACTAATTAATTAATTTTTGTTGATTTGATAATAATGGAAATTACTGAAAGCATTAAGCAATGAGAAACATGTGGCGTAACCGTTTTTAGAATTAGACACTAATTGAATCAAGGACTAAAACTAGAGGAGCAATAATGATTTATTGACTATTAAAGGTTAGATTGTATATTTTGTATATATGAATAAAAATAGAGATAGGACCACGTCATGACTAAACTGAGACGTGTACTCAAAAATATGATAACAGAAATCTGAATGCAAAGCAAGTAATTAGAAATTCAAAAAAATTGATGACATGACCCCATTTCAACTAATAAATCCACAAATACCTAATAAACCCACACAAACAATTACAACTTTCATTCCACTCTTTCATTGCTGATTTCTCATTCTGACATCTCAAATCCATCCACAATAAGTCTCAATCCTTTTTTCTGATTTCCCTCTCAATATATACCCATAAAAAGAATACCATTTTCTTTCATTTTAACCCATATGGCTTCTACTAATTCTACCAACACCGCCGTCTACGGCGGCTCCGACCCACCCTCGCCTAACACCACCTTCGTCCAAGCCGACCCTTCCACTTTTCGCACTATTGTCCAGAAGCTAACTGGAGCACCCGACGACCCTTGTGCCCAAAAGCTTCCGATCACCCATTCCTTACCCGTTTCTGGGCCGAAAAGACCCGCCTTTAAGCTGAATGAAAGAAGACAGAGTGCCAAGAATCTACAAATTAACCTTGTAAACAACAATTCTATGTTCCACTTGAGACAGCAAAGGGGAGGCTTTATGGTGTCTCCGGTTTCGACCTTGGAATTTATTGGAGGGAGAATGAGCCCTGGGTCGCCTTGCGAGGAGTCATGGTGTGGTGATGAAGAGGAAAGAGCTATTGCTGAAAAGGGGTTTTATTTGCATCCGATTAGTCCTTTGAGTACTATTAGACCAGCTCAACCTCCTGAATTGCTGCCTCTCTTCCCTGTGCACTCTCCTTCTTCCCACATTGTTCATGATCATGACCGGAGCTCTTCTTCTTGAATTTAGGAATCTTATTTTACAGGATCCATAATTCTAGCTATGTGCTTAATTTCTTCAATGCTATTATGATTTCTTAGTGTTCCTTCAATGGAAACGTTAATTATGATTATGATTATGTTAACTGTTAATTATCTTAGTATTTGTCAATGTTCTATTTTACTATTAAGTGAATTTTCTAATTCAGGCTAGAAGAAGCTGAAAGAGCAAAGCTACTTATCTTTGACGATGGTTGCCAGTCCGGGAAAAATATTCACTTTACATTATTTCTCATATCTTACAAAATCAAGAATAGTTTATTTCTTTATTTAATGTATTTGTAGTCGTATACTTCCTTTTAGAAAATAAATTTGTTTCAATTTAGATAATGTGTTGTATTTCCAATGTATTTTTGAAAATGATTTTTCAAATTTATCCTTATTTAAACTTAGAGCGAAGTCTAAAGTAAATTGGTTTTATCAATAATTTAATTAATTAATACTTCATTATTTTTGATAAACAATCTCAAACTCCATGTATTATGAACCCAAGGTTTTATATTATACCCTTAGTTTAGCTATCTAGAGCTAGAGTTAATTGCTGTGAGTAGTAAAGATTTTTGGTTCCCAACTTTCCTAGCTCTATGGGCCAGACTAATGTTGTTCGAGTCGGGAACATCAACAGAAAATGTGGAGCTAGCTCTTCCAACTAAAGTAATTCAGTTCATGTGTATGCAGAAAGTTAAGCAGAAAATTAGTTATTTAAAAGATTTTTAATTAGTTTTCGACCGATTAGTCGGATAAGTTTCTACACATATATATATATATATATATGTTATTTTTGGAAATATTTTAATACAATAATGTTATGTAGATTGGAGAATTTAACACCTTATTATTATTATTATTGAACAGAAAAACGAATAAGAAATGGTTAGAGGGTGATGAGATGGGAAAAGGAATGGAAAGTTAAATAAAAGTAAAATAGAGCCGTGGAAAAGCTGGTAGCGTTGGATTCTTAATGACAACAGTAACATGCAGGCAAAGGAGCGGCGCCTATAATCTGACAAAACCAACGGCTAAGATTCGTCCTTGCCCCATTTACTGTCAAAACTGCAAAAATACTACTTGACAGTTCAAGCTATTGTATTAAGTATCGACATTATTGTAAAGTTAAGTGAGTTGTACTGCTACTTTCCTACACATGTTAATGTTGCAGTATACTATATCCTCTGTATTCCATAATTTTTTTTCTAACCTTCGTTCTTACAATGGACGGCTACGATTCATGTCCTGATTTGGCAATCAGTTTCCCTGTGGGCTTTTACTCTTTTCAGCCTTGAATGGATGATGAGTGATGACCAGACATAATAAGTCTTTATTTCACAGTGGTGAAATTAAATAATATATATAGATGGAAGGAAGATGTTTGGTCCAAGGAGAACGGAGAGCAAGGAATTTAGCATATTAAAATGATTATTTGTTCGAATTTTCATTAAATTAACAATAAAGTTTTAGTACTATGACCTATTTTTATACATTTAAGCTATAAAAGGACAAAAAGTTAAGTAAACAATTAATTAAATGCAATACATATTTTATCTACACACATTTATTATTAATTTTTAATAATTAAATATTAATTTCTTACTGTTTTCAACTTCCACCTAAATTTATGTTTAAAAATTGATTATGATATGGTTTGACCATGAAATCAAAACCATGTATGCGTGAAATATCATGTCAACTTTACACTATTACAATATCCCTAAAATTTAAAATACATCTGACACAATACATCATTCGTGCGACAAACTAATAAAATCATGCCACCTATATAAATACTCTAAAACTCGAGTTTATTTTTAATTATTATAAATTTTTTTGTGAAAAAAAAAATCGAACTAGTGAGATTGATAAAACGTGGCTTAAATTTGATAAAGCTTGAGTCCATGGTCAAACTAATGCGGGATCATCTTTTCATCATAGATTATAATTTTATTTGATCTAACAACCAAAGGTAAATTATTATTTTTTTCATAAATTAAAGTTTAACAACTATAACGAAATAATAGACAAATTTGAATAAGCAAGGTTGCATTTGCCCCAATTGTCTCATTCCATCAGTTTTGAAGGCATTTTATGTTAAATTCAAAATGAAAATGTCATTGTTTGGACTTTAGAATTTATCCTTTTTAGATTTCTTAACAAGACAAAAATATTTTTTGAGTGAATGGAAATTAAGGGTTTATTTAGTAGAGCTACTTTGAAAGTTGAAAACACCTCGGGTGAGAAAGTTGATTTTATTTAAAAAAAAAAAACCCCAATTAGCCAAAAGTCAACGTGGCCACTATTTTTAATGATAAGACTGTAGACCATGCCCTTTCCTTTGTTATCTTGCCTGAAAGTCCAAGTCAACTGCCTGCCCCACTATTTTCTTTCATATCCTTGGACAGCTTATCCTTACATATTTGGTTCATCAATTCTTTGTGCACCAAACAATACAATCACTATTTTATTTTCACATTCTGATAAGCAATAGTTAAATAGCTTCTTACCATGTTTCCACTAAGTTACCGTTCAAATAATCCTGTTGCCTATAAGCAGTGGCGGTACCAGGATTAGTCCGCTGGGGAGGCAGAATTTGGTTCAAAAAATTTCCGACCGGTTAAGAAAAATTTCCGACTGACGAACCAAAATTTCCGATCGACCAACAAACCTGAATGAATTTAATTCAATTCAATAAAAACACAATTAAATTAATCCAAACAACAATTTCATTTAAAACATAGGTCTAGCATAACACAATCAAATTAATCTAAACAATTCAATACAAAAAACATACCAACAATTAATCAATTCATAACTAAATTTAAACATATTTTATCAATTCAAAAAAAAAAAAAATGCGCACAATCAATTTAATTCAAACCCACATTCAAACATAATTTATCAATTTATCAATTCAAACACACATTCAAACCTAATTTATCAATTCAAAACTAAAATTAACAACACAATTTACACAATCAATTTATCAATTTATCAATTAATTCCCCAATTTATTAATTTATCAATTCAAACCTCAATTCAAACCTAATTTATCAAATAACAACACAATTAACATAATCAATTTATTAATTTATCAATTAATACATCAATTTATTAATTCAAACCTAATTTACACAAATAATTTTCTTTAAAACCTAATTTCAATAAAACCTAAATAAATTACAAAAACCTAAAATTTAAAATTAAAACTAACCGGAATTGGAAGTAAGGAGGAAAGGCGGAGAGGAGAGGACGGACGGACGGCGAGCGGCTATGGCGGCAGGCGGGCTGGTGGCAGTAAAGAGGAGAGGGAGAGGAGGATTGATTTAAGAGGTGGAAAAGTGAGGGAGGGGACGAAGATGATGGGAGCTGTTCTGTGAGTTTAAGTTTTTATTTTTATTTTTTAACCTGCCAGGGCAAAACGATGTCATTTTGCCCTGACAGGTTTTTTTTTTTTTTAAAATGATTGGACAAAACGACGTCGTTTTGCCCATCAAAACCAAAAAAAAAAAAAACCCTGATACAGGGGGTTTCGCCCCCTGTATCAGAGGGGACAGAGCAGGGGCGCTGCCCTTGCTCTTGAGGGGGGGGGGGGGGGGCGGGGGGCCGCCAGGGGCTTTTTCCGGCGGCTGGGGGGTCAGCTACCCCCCCGTGACCCCCGCCGCCGCCGCCCCTGCCTATAAGATTGGACTCTAACAAGTGTACTAGGTCAATTATTGTATGTAGGCAAGACTAAGTATTGTTCTCACAGGGATCTAAGTGAACAACCATACAAACAGGCAGATCTAAATTCTTTTACAAATAAAATGAAGATTTAAAGTAAAATAACTAAATAAACTAAACAGTTTCCAGCATTTAGTCCATGATAGTAAAGAATAAAAATAACAACATCAATAATAAGAAGACAACAAACCCAAATCAAGCATAGCAAGCAGTTTCAGTACATTCTTTCTCCTTAACCATTTTAAGCAGGGTTATAGAACATAGATATAGGGTTTTTCACTCTCAAATCACTGCACTAGGAACCTCCGGACATGTAGATATTATGACAAGCAGCCTAATCGAATCTTTTCAGTAAAAAACTACTTAATCATATATTAAGATCTAGCAAGCATTTTATCAAAGATAAAAACCCCTAGCATGCAGTGTACTTGAATTTTTTCAGTAATAAACATGCATGTGTTTTAAGGCATTTCCATGGTTAAAAATTTCCTCTCGGTCTCATCCTAACTACTAGCATGTGAGGAGATCAATCTCATTGAAAATAAAAAACACCAAGATAAAATCATCATACACATAATGCTCATAATGAAGAAGGAGAGGGAGTATTTACTACTGCCAGCTGAGCTGGTTCAAGCCTGCTTAAAACGGACTACTCACTATGCATGAGCAGCTTCAGTAGAAAAATAATTGAGAAAATAAATGAAAATAAATTAATTATATTAAACTAGAAAATTATAATACAAAGAAGAAAATGAACCAAGAGTTTAAAGCTTCAAAAGCTCTCTACAACTAGAACTGAAGGATATATATATAACACTCTCCAAAAGACTAAAATATCTTAAAGATTAAAGTAATAAAAAAATAATTAGCATGGTGGCTCAAAATTAGCCACGTAAATAAAATATTAAAAAGGTACAACCACTCAATTTTGGTTAGGATTACAAGTACAATATTCCAAAAAGTCAAATATCTACTTTTTTTTAAACAAGACACAATTCTTCTCCTCTCTCTTTGGGACTCACAGCATGGACAATTTCCGCCGGCCTTTTCACTCTCTCTTCAGAGCTCCTTTCCGCTCTCATCCAGCCTGCTTACGAGCCTGTTTACTCAGATTTTTCACAACTTTGCTCCAATTTCCTTTTTAACATGAAATTAGTTCTAATTAGCCAAAATTAATTCAATAAAGCTTCATTTAATTCCAATTAATACCTAAAATTATTGGTATATTTATCATTATCAAACCCATAGAGAGAGAGTATATTATTTTTTTGTATTTATGGCTTTTAAAAGAATATAAGTAGTAGCATAGTTGTGAAAACCAGACCGGACCGGCCGGTCGGACCGGGTTCGATCGGAACCAGAGGTCAGACCGGTTGGTTTATATCCGGTTTTCAATTTGATCAATAACCGGTCAACGCTCGGTCTGACCGGCCGATCGAACCAGAAAACCGTGAACCTGACCGGTTTTTCGGTTCGACCAGACTATTTTTTTTTAAAAAAAATTATTTAAATATAAAATTTAAGTTATTATTTTTAGGTGTTTTTAATTAAAATAAAATATAGTTTGTATTTTTAAATTATTTTAAATTAAATTGATATTTAATTGTAACTATAAAAATTATATTTCATAAATTGAGTTTTTTTAATTACTATATTGTGTTTGAAATGCTTAAGCTTAAAGAATTATAATAAAAATATTCAAATTTTCATAAATTATAAATATAAAAATAAAAATATATTAATATTTTAATATATTTATTAAATTCGGTTCGATTCTGGTTTATTCCGGTTTAATCCAAAGTCCATGAATCCATCCCTTCACCGGTTCGATGACCGGTCCGGGTTTGAAAAACCATGAGTAGTAGTGTTAATTAGCTAAAATGGAAATAGATTAAGATGAATTAAAACATGGGGATGAAGAGGAATAATATATAGGCATGAAGGGCTAAAATAAGGTGAAAAGCTCTAAGAGTAATTTTAGCTCCACGGGCACATATTGTGTTGAGCTTATTAGGACTTCGAGTTTAAACTCAATATATCAATGTTATTAAAATCGGATCTAAGAGTTAACTGCTGAAATTATTGGTTCACAGTTCGACCAGTCGAACCGGTGGTTCAATTGTATATTTATTTTACTTTTAAAGATATTACCTAATTATAAATATTACTAATGAAAATTCAACCAGCGGTTTAACCGTCCGGTTTGTCGGTTTAATCCTAGTCGAATCAAT
Organism: Euphorbia tirucalli; assembly: GCA_039660915.1. NCBI lineage: Eukaryota > Viridiplantae > Streptophyta > Magnoliopsida > Malpighiales > Euphorbiaceae > Euphorbia > Euphorbia tirucalli. The sequence continues at coordinate 66,437,249 of CM077639.1, forward strand.
TTTTTCTAAAATTAGAATTTCTGATCGAATCGACCGGGCTTATGAACGATTCGCGATCAAACTAGTCGAACGTACCAGTCTGATCCGATTCTGATAACATTGCAATATATCTCATAGAGGGTGAACATGCCTTTGGACGCCAACAATTCCAAAGTAGCTAATAATTCGTGCTTGGGTTAATTGCCGAGAGTTATTAAAGTTTTGAGTTTGTACGTCCACAGGCACTAGACTTTAATTTATATCAATAAAGTCACTTAATTTTCATTTTGGTGTTAATAAAATCACTATCACCTTAACCAATAAAAAAATTGATACGTATCACTGACATAACACCCATAGACACAACACTATATGAAAAAAAAAATTAGTTTTGACTGAAATGGTGCTATACTAGCTAGTCAAACTTAGTATTAACTTGTCACATCAAAATTTCGGTGCCATATTTCAATAGATTCAAGCGATAGTGATTCTATGAAACTTCAATGATTTGATTAAAGTAAATCAAATTTAATGACCATGAATATGATATAAATTCAAAAGTTGTGAAATCAACCCTTTATATGACAAGTCATTCTAAAAATTTGTAGGCGATGGAATTAAAGTGGAACGAGAGGGCATGAAAATGAAACCCATCATCATAATTGTAGAATCTAGTTAGCTAAGCATGACATTGTAACTTATTAATTTTCAAGCGTTTTAATTAGAGCAAAACGTATACACATCTCCTCTCCTCTCAAACTCAAGCCTTGTTTGGATGATGGTTTTCCATTGTTGGATTCCATGTTGTTTGGCTACGGGAGTGTAAGTACCGAATTAGTTAGGCCTTTACATGATATCAGACTTTTTGGTATGCTCTACTCATTTCTCAAAACTGTGTGGCGGCAACCCTAATCCTTCAACCATTTTCTTCCATCTTCTTCATCGGAGCGCAACCGCCAACATTCTACTCTCCTTTTAACTCCGTAAACAATGCATCATTCCATCATCCGCCACAATTTTAGGATTTCATTCTTTATTATTTTGGTACTAACTGCTGGATAGCCACCTTCTACTTCACTGTAAGCTTGTACCCAATTCTTTTAACACAAATGTCGAACACAGTGTATTTTCCCCGCTTTGTCTCAACCATATGCTGGATTTTGATGTTAAATATCTATGCATTTGTCACAGTTTAATTAGTTGTATATGTAAAAGTTAGGTTTATCAAAATCTCTTGTGCTTTGATGATGAATAGCTATAGCCATTTTCACTCTGCCGTGTTTTGATATGACTAAGCTTTCATTACATTATTTTTAGTGTTTTTTTTTTTTTTTTTTTTTTTTTTTTTAAAGCTTTCATTGTCATTTGGTATCGAAGAAAAAATCTTTTGGGGCCGAAATAACCACAATATGCCCATAACATTTCGAAATCAAGAACATTTAGTACTTGATCTATTAAAATCCAAAAATATTTTGTTCCTTAAACAATTATTAATATTACTATAATAACTTAAATAAGAATTACTATTATAATAGACAAATCATTCCTACTATTCACTCTTACTCTTTAAACCACTAATATCATCAATATCATTAAATTTTATTGTTCAGGGACTAAATATTCTCGATTTCAATAGATAGATACCAAAAGAATCAACAGGGAAGTTTTGATCTATACCTTTTGATTCTGACTAGTATAAACTTAATATAAACTGTTGGAATGAACCAAGCATTTTTTTTGGGGTGGTATTTGGATTATGGACCCGTATTTTACATTGTCTAGATGTCAAATTACTCATATTTTGTACGGTGGACTTAAGCTTTTAGCGGCTGGACCAATTTATGCCTCTTTTTCTGTTACATAAATTTCATATTTTTTTCTCCCTCAAATTATATTTCTTCTTTGCAGATTTTAATAAACGAGAAGATTGCCATATCTTGAAGCAAGCAAGTACCAGGTTATTTTTCAAAGGCAGTCATTTATTTTTACTTCTTATTATCAGCATTATCTAGGCCAGAGAGATTAATTTCTTTATGGTTTGAAACTAAATCTTACATTTCATGTCGGGCATTCTTGTTAAGATGTTAAATATACATTATCTTCAATTTTTCTGTATTGTTTCATTGAATATGCACTTATTGGATTTTCAATTTTGTTCTAGATGAACCCTCAAAATAGTGAGATTGATGACAATTTTGAGCAATCTGCACATGCTGCAGATTTGAGACTAGCTCTTCAATGTAGGATTCGTCTAAATCAACTCTGTCGTGTACTAAGGCTTTTAGGAGAAAAAGCAAGGGATAAAGCCATAACAAAATTGCTTTCAGGTGTTAATTATTACGGTGCTATAAGAACGAATCCAAGAGCTTTCAGGGGATTGTGTGATATGTTAACGATTGAGAGTGGTCTTCAACCAACCAGAGATGCAACTGTTGAAGAACAAGTTGTTAAATCGCTATATTTGTTGGGAGGTGGTGATTCTAATGGAGTGTTGTCTTTCTTGTTTAGTCATTCAGCTGAGACCACAAGGCAGCAATTTGACAATGTCTATAATCAATTTGCATGACAAATTTCTACAACAACTAGATGAATTACACAATCCTTTAGAAATATTCAGCAGCGATAGTTTCTACCCATATTTTAAGGTGACAATTTGCCTATTTAGTGAAACTGTTTATACTAATATTTATTGTTCAACACTAATTTAATTGCTTGTTAGGATTGTATTGGTGTCATTGATGGAATGCATGTTTGTGTAAAAGTCTCTGACAAAGATGCTTTTAGGTACCTTGGAAGAAAAGGTTACACAACACAAAATGTATTAATTGCTTGCACATTTGATTCAAAATTCACATATGTATTAGCTAGATGGGAAGGCTTGACAGCTGATTCAAGAGTCCTGAAAAATGCATTAGCAAGAGAAAACCCTCTAAGAATCCCTAAATGTAAATATTTATTATGAACTCATTTATTGTACATATATCGAATGTTCTCTTTGATGATAGTCATTGCACCTTATAGGAAAATATTATTTTGTCGATGACGGATTCGTGTTAAGAAGTGGGCTCATTACACCTTATAAAGGAGAGAGATATTACTTGAAAACGTATTTGAGAATTCTGTCGCAAAATGCACGTGAATTGTTTAATTATCGACATGCATTGTTACGGGATGCGATTGAGTGAGCATGTGGTTTACTTATGTTGAACCTTGTTTTGATGAAAACAACTTTACATTTGAAGAAGATAAAATTAAATAAATACTTTAAAAATTAATTAAAGATGAATGTGAATTTATTTTTAATTAACAAAGTATAAAAGTGAAAACTTTCAATCAGGACATTGGAAGAATAATACAATAAAGAGGGCAAAAAGTTTGGAGAAATAGGATACACATTGGTTCAGGGGGCTGAAGACTTAAGAAATTCAGTTACATGTTTTTAGATGTCTAAACATTGTATAACGGCCACATTCAGAGACCTGAAGAAGTTAACTACAAATATTTAAAGTCCTGAATACTGTATAATGGCCACATTTAGGGACCTGAAGAAGTCAACTCAATTATTCGGAGTCCTGAACATTTTACCATATTCAGAGACCTGAAAAAAATAAAATTCGAATTTTCAGAGTCCTGAACGCTGTATAACGGTCATATTCAGAGACCTGAAAAAGTCAAACTCAAATTTTCAGAGTCCTGAACACTGTATAACAGATACATTCAGAGACCTGAAGAAAATTTATTACAAGTCTTCAGAGGGCTAAACACTGTGCAACGGCTAGTTTCAGAGACTTGAAGGAAATTAGAATCAATGCTTCAGAGGGCTGAATACACTATAACGGCTAGTTTCAAGGACCTGAACATAATTTGAATTTCTTCTCTAAACCACTTTTCCGATACTTATAAATAGAAGTCAATCGCAACCATTTCAACTTGAGAAGACAAATTACAAAGTTTACAATACATTCAGAGCAATCAAAGCGTACAAAGCATTATTGAGTAGTCTTTCCAACAAGCTTCAAAAAGAGTAATTGAAAGAATTCAAGTATTCATCAAAGCAATTCACTCTTTCAAATACAATATTTTGAGTGAATCGTAAAATCATACTAAGGAATATTAGTGTGAGGGGAAGCTTTGTTGTTAGAATTTTATCAACAAAGTTTGCGTAAAAGTTTTATTGTTGATCTTTGAAAAACAACAAGCTGTAAAAGTTTGATGTTTGAGCATGCAAAAAACACCGGTTGTCTCCATCCTAGACAGAAGGAGGATCACGGTCTTAATCATAGACAGAAGTAGGATTGATTGTCTTGATCTTGGACAGAAGAAAGATAACTTGATTTGATTTCTACCGTTAAAAGGGTTATAGTGGAAAATCTCAAGTGATTCACTTGGGGATAGGAGTAGGATAGTTTGTTCGAACCTGTATAAATTTATGTGTCACATTTCTCTCTATCCTTATATTTAAATATTTATTTTTAACAGTAATAGCTCTTTAGAGATTTTATTTAAATTATTCAAAAGCAATTATTTTAACAAATTTTACGGACTATTTTATTTCGCATTTTTAAGTAAAACTTGTTTCTTGGGCAAATTTATTTTTGATTTTACAGGTTTCCACGAAAGAATTTTTATTCAGGAATTTATACTATTTACCCCTTTAGTGTACCTCAAAACCCATTGGGGTCTAACAACTTAAAAAGCGATTCCCTATTTAAGCAAAGCCTAAATATGATGCTGAAACACAAAATATGATAATCTCTGCTGCTTGCATTTTGCATAATTACTTGATGGGAGCGGATCCAAATTTGACACTGCTTCCTGAAGTTGATGAAGAGTTTCTCAATCTTGACCATTCGGAAGATGATCATTTTAATGGTATTGAAGACAACGAAGAAACTATGAAAGGGCAATTGATTAGGTATTCCATACCAAATGCAATGTGGAATGATTATCATGAACGAATGGTATCTAAAACTGTGAATGCGTCGTAATTTTGGATGCTCGCTGTAACATTTCACATGGTTAGCTTAATTTTTTTTTTTTTTGCCTTGTTGCTGGCATTTAGCTTAATGCTTTTGTTGCCCAGTTGCTGGCTTTTTGCTTAAGGTTTCATGTACTTAAGACAAATTTAAAGAGTATATATCTAACAGTTTTAGCTTTATCCAAATTGTAGAAGTTTCTGTTGCTTTTTTACTGAATTGTGAACAGAACAACATAGTTTTGCATATATATAGTGGACAAATTTCATATCAAAGTTGTAGGTTCTTAGATTTATACTTGTGTAATTCTTGTTCTAGTTTCATCAAGAAAAGCTTCCTTAATCAAACTTAGTTCTCTTATAACATCTTTCATACTCAATCTTCTTCTAGGAGATTCTGCTGAACAAGCAAGCCCAATTGTCAAGATAGGAAGTGAATATTTTTCCAGAGTAGAAATCAACTCTGCCAGGACTTTTTCACTTTCCTCAACTAGATTGCAATCATCTTCGGCGAGGAGCTTTCGGTCTACAATCTCCATCACTCTATATGGCAATGCATACTCAACAAAGTCATGCAGATTCAAACCATGTTCAAACATTTTATCAGTTGGCCTTCTTCCTGTGAATATCTCCAGCAGCAGGATTCCATAGCTGTATATATCGCCTTCTTTCGATACTGTAGACCCTATTCCATACTCTGTGATTTACAAAATTAATCAGCATTTTAAAGTAACTTAATTTTCATTAATGAACAGGTGTATAATACCTGGAGCAGCATAACCAATCGTTCCGTAGATACCAGTTGTGCTGAATCGACTCTGAGACATAGCATTGGCATTGGAAAGAAGCCTTGCTAAACCAAAATCACATACATGAGCAACCAAATCGTCATCTAGAAGAACATTGCTCGGCTTCAAATCACAATGAATGATTGGTGTTTGGCAGAGATCATGAAGATAGTACAGGGCAAATGCAACATCAATTGCAACATTTATTCTCTCAAGAAAGTTCAATTTTCTTGATTGATTTTCGTTGTAGACATCAGGATGCAACCATTTCTCCAAGCTTCCATTTCCCATGTATTCAAAGACTAAAGCTTTGAACTCATTACCTTTATAATCTTTACTAGAGCAATACATTAACATCTTAACTAGATTCCGGTGCCTGATATTCTGTAACACTATGCATTCGGATATAAAGCTCTTCAGAGCACCCTTCTGCTCAAGCTTAAGGACTTTAATAGCAACTGGTCTTTCTTGATGATTCAGAAATCCCTTGTACACAGAGCCGAAGTTGCCAGAGCCAATCAGGTTATCAGACGAGAACTGATCTGTTGCTCGGAAGAGGTCTCTGTAAGATACCCTCAGAAGAAGTCGGTTTATCAATAAAAAGGATGCTGAAGACGGGTTCTGTTTTGAGTTCCACTTAGAAAGCAGAAGAACAACAAAGGCTAAGATCATCAAGACACCTAAAGCAACACAAGGAATCACGATTGCTAGCTTGAACGTGAGAGACTTCCCTTTCTTCCTTTCCTTCTCAGGGCATTTCGGTGATTTGAGCTCTGGGATACCACCACATAGCTTCCTATTCCCAACTAGAGAAAAAGCACTTTCATTTTTGAAGATTCCTCCGGTTGGTATCTCACCCTCAAGATTATTGAAAGAAAGATTCAGAGAGACTAAATACTGAAAGCTCTGGAGAGCTTCGGGAATCGGTCCAGTCAAGTTATTTCGTGAAAGATCTAAATAATGAAGGTTTTTGAGGGAAGTGAATGAAGAAGGGATGGCTCCTTGAAAGGAATTATCTTGCAAGTAAAGATATTCCAAGCTCAAACAATTTCCGATGGTTCGAGGAATTTCACCTGACAGGTTGTTTCCAGATATGAACAATGCTGTCAAACTAGAAAGTTTTCCTATTTCTGGTGGAAGGTTTCCAGTTAATGAGTTGTATGATAAATCAAGTGCCTGTGATAGAGAAAAAAGGCCTAAAATTTCAACAGGTATAGATCCAGTGAGGTTGTTATATGAAATGGACAAGGTATTCAGATTCTTCAGGTTTCCAATGCTTGAAGGAATGCTTCCTTCAAATCTGTTCCTTGATAGGTACAGCATAGATAATCGAGTTAAATTCGATAAAGAGGATGGAATCTGACCTGAAAATCTATTTGAAAAGAAATCCAGGACTTGCAATTTCTGAAACTTGCCAATATAGTGCGGAATAACGCCTGTTATAAGATTGTAGTTCATTACCAGCCCAACTAAATCGATGAGATTTTCTAATCCTGCAGGAATGGTGCCTCTTATTTGATTCCTACCGAAATAAAATAGACTGAGTTCACTGGACAGGTTAGCCACAGAATTCGGTAAGACACCGCCGAAATTATTTCTGCCAAAATCCAAGATTTTCATCTTGGTACAGTTTGTTAGAGAAGTAAGAAAATCCAAGTCAGTACTTGAATTACTCCCCAAATTATTTCCATGTGACCGTATCCTCCAAAGATTTTTCAGATTCCCCAAATTCAATGGAACTTGTCCTGAAAAGTTATTCCAGCCAAGATCAATTATTTCCAATTGAGAAGCGTTAGATAATGAATTTGGGATTGACCCGAAAAAATCATTTTCACCAATGCCAAAGAAATTGAGATTTGGCAGAGTGATTCCTATACTTTCTGGGAGACTGCTGGTGAGATGGTTCTTTGTCACTAAGAATTTTCTCAATGAAGAAATGTTGAAAATCGAGGGAGGGATAATACCAGATACTTGATTTGCTCCCACGCCAAAAGTCTCCAAGCTAGTCAATCTGCCCATATCATCAGGAATGTTTCCAACCAAACTATTGAATGATGCTTCGAAGGTAATTAGCAACGAAAGATTGCCCAATGAAACTGGAATTTCTCCTCTCAGGTTGTTCATTCTAAGCAAAAGCTGTTCAAGCTTTTGCAAAGAACCGAGTTCTTATGGGATTTTCCCTGTCAGATTATTTCCTTCCAATCCTATCACCTTCAGCTGGGAACAACGCGTCAGGTTGACGGGAATTTCGCCTGTCAAGGAGTTATTAATGACAAGGAAATTCTGCAGGCGAAATAACCTGCCTATTTCTGGTGGAATTTGGCCATGTAAAGTGTTGTTTTGAAGATTGAAAAACCTGAGAAAGCTGAGGTTGCCAATGTATGGCGATATAGATCCGACTAAGCCCCGCCCTTCTAACTCGAAAGATGTGACCCTCTGATGCTGGGGACTACATCTGATTCCGAACCAATTGCAGAAATGGAGAGAGTGGTTCCATGAATTGAGGATTCTATGTGGGTCACTGGTTATTCCTTCCTTGAACTTAAGCAAAGCAATTCTGTCAGTTTCATTTCCTGAAGCATCAGCTTGCAGCCATAGTATGTTGAGAAGAAACAACAAAGTCAGTAGATATAATGACTTCATTCTTATGGTATGATATGAAACTAAGGAGAGGAAGATTATAAATAAGGATACTTGAACTAATTGTCATTAGCTGTTAATAAATATAATTAAGCTTAGTTGGTGACAGTTCAATTCTCCTATTTTCTATAAATTGTCATTCAATATTATACGTACACTGTTGAAATCCTCACTCCATTTTTTTAGATTAAAGGATTTTGTAAATTTTAAAGCTTTGACTTTTTGTAATCGCAATAGTTAACACTCAACTATGAATACAAACATCAAACTCGATTAAATATGCATGATTTGTTTTAACCAAACAACAAGCAGAATATAACAGTATATGTGAAAGTTAATAAGGTAAATTGGTGTTAGAATTACAACAAAAAATAATAACATAAAAAGAAAAAGAAAGAAACATTTCTTATGTACATCAGATGATTGTAATTAATTTAGATTTAATCAAAGACATAATATCATTATTTATTTAGTTTCAGAAAGACAGTGATGTGAACACACTTTATAGGATGCCAATTAATCTTATGCTCCATTTTGGTACGTAGACAAGAATTTTGAAAGGACTGACAGATTAATAATTTTTTTATTTTTGTTCAAGCGATAATAATCGGAAGTTTTTAAATATTTTATTCAAATTTTAATCCTAAGGCCAAGTTGACCCTTTATTGTCCGTACCTTCCCCTGCTTGTCAACTAAGCAACCATTGATGTCATCAACCAATTGACTGAACTCAGCCAAGAAGTCTATATAAGAAAATAAATAATTAAACATTATATATATATATATATATATATTGCTAGCGAAAGTAATCAAAGAATACTAATTAGACTATACTACCATTGATTTATTAAAAAAAAAAAAAAATCATATGAAATCATACATAATTAATGTTTATTATTTTCCGTATCCACATTTGTTTTGTCAGCCTATCTGAAAATAATCAGTTCAATGTGAAGGAATATAAAAAATTGTTTTGGTAATGGGTGCAATTTTGACAAAAGGGATTCTTTAATACATTAAGACAGAAATGGCTATGATCTGACTTGTAACACAGAATCAAAGGCAGAAATGGCATTTATTAAGTAAATAGATAATGTGGATTACCTAACTTTTGTTTCCACCGCATATCCAATTAAGTGAGGTAGAAGAGAAGACTTTGGCCTTTTTGTGTAAGTTTTATAATGACAAGTGAAAGTGGGCCGATTTCAGTAATTTTTGAGTCTAAAGTTATCGGAAATGGGCCAACGAGCAAAACTCACGCCTTTGGCTGTGATGTTTGTCGCTTTTCGGCCGAAAAACGACGTTTATGCCTTCAAATTAGCAATTTTCAGTTTTTCGGACTTTTCGGGAAAATTTTCGGTTGTTTCTTTTTTTGTTTTGTTTTTCCTTGCTAGTTTTGGACTATTTTGGTTTTATTTTTCCGGCTATATAAAGGCTTGGTTGTAATTGGATTGGAGACTTAATTTGAATAAAATTTCCCTTTATTTTTTTATACTCTGAATTTCGTCAAATTCCAGTATTTAGAAGATCTTGTACCGGTATCGTGCGTGATCAACGGAATTAAGATAGCCTATTCGTATCCGCTGCATCATTAAGTCATCTAATATGAAACTGGATTCGAAAGCTATTACAACATTTGTTATATGCATAGTTGTAAAAACCGGACCGGCCGGTCGGATCAGGTTCGACCGGAACTAAAGGTCAGACCGATCGGTTTCTATCCGGTTTTCACTTTGGTTAATAACCGGTCAATTTTCGGTGGGACCGATCGGTTGAACCGGAAAATCCTGAACCGGACCGGTTTTCCGGTTTGACCAGACTATTTAAAAAAATTATTTGAATATAAAATTTAAATTATTATTTTGAGTTGTTTTTAATTAAAATGAAATATAGTTTGTATTTTTAAATTAAATTGACATTTAATTGTAACTATAAAAATTATATTTCATAAATTGAGTTTTTTTAATTACTATATTGTGTTTGAAATGCTTAAGCTTAAAAAATTATAATAAAAATGTTCAAATTTTCATAAATTATAAATATAAAAATAAAAATATATTCATATTTTAATATATTTATTAAATCCGGTTCGATTCCGGTTTAATCCAAAATCCGTGAATCCATCCCTTCACCGGTTCGATGACCGGTCCGGGTCTGAAAACCATGGTTATATGACAGTGATAGAGTTAGTTAAACAGTTCACTTAATAGTTTGGTAGTCGTTGAACCGACAATTAGTACTGTTAATTAACTAACTAACTTTGGTTTCCATTAATACCAAAAACTATCAGTTACAGATGTTGCACACTATATACCTTTTTTTCCCATCAATTCTCTCGATCTTTGGATGGTATCAGAATTGCATTTTTTTTTAGCTAAAATGTTTGAGAGATCTATCAAGATAATTGTTTATATAATGATTTAAAAAAAAAAAAGAAGATTCATCTGCAATTTTTAGGATGTTTTACTTCTTTTGCATTGTTACAACATCAAAATATGCTTCTTTTGCCTAATTGTACACGACAAGAACTGTGTTTCGACAGATAACAAAGCGACTTTCTGTCAAGACTCCAGAAAAGCATTCTTGATCAACTGCAATTCTCTGATAACATCTTCCATTCTCATTCGATTCTTAGAAGATTCTGCCGAACAGATTAGCCCGATTTCTAGTACTGGAACTAAAACCATTTCTGCTATCTTGCTCAGTTTCTTGCTGTCTTCCTCTATTATACTCTCATCATCTTCTTCCTCCACGAATCTTCTCGATGCTTTTGTTTCTGCAGTTTCCAAAGTAAGCAGATTTGGGTCCACAATCTGCATAAGGTCTTGGCAGAATCCTCTCTTCACGAAGCTATGCAAATTCAAACCTTCTTTGAACATTTCATCTGTTGGTTTTTTCCCTGAAAACATTTCTAACAAAAGAATTCCATAGCTATATACATCTCCTCCTTTAGATACTCCACTTCCCATGCCGTACTCTGCAATTTGCAAAAATAATCAAAATGTTCCAACAATTATATTAATTGCAACAATATTGAAAAGTCGAAAGAGATACCTGGAGCAGCATAGCCAATTGTTCCCTTGATTCCAGTTGTGCTGAATTCACTTTGAGACATTGCATTTGAAGTGGAAACAAGCCTTGCTAGACCGAAATCGCATACATGAGCAACCATATTATCATCTAGAAGAACATTGCTAGGCTTCAAATCGCAATGAATGATCGGACTTTTGCAGAGATCATGAAGATAATGCAGGGCAGATGCAACATCAATCGCGACATTTATTCTCTCCAGAAGGTTTAGATATCTTGATTGGTTTTGGCTGCGAATATTGACAGGATGTAACCATGTGTCTAAGCTCCCATTTCCCATGTATTCGAATACTAGAGCTTTGAATTCATTGTTTCTGTAATCCACACTTGAGCAACATGTCAACATCTTCACAAGATTCCTGTGCCGAACATTCCTTAACACTTCGCATTCAGCTAAAAAACTCTTAGAAGCACCCTTTGTATCAAGCTTAAGGACTTTAATGGCCACCGGTCTTTGGACTTGATCGAGATACCCTTTATATACAGAACCAAAGTTTCCTGACCCAATTAAATTAGTTGAGGAAAATCCATTTGTTGCTTGGTGCAGATCCTTGTAAGGCACCTTTGGAACTACCCTGTTCGTCATTAAGGGCAAGGAAGTTGGCCTTTTAATTATTTGGTTCATTGGGGAAGCAGAAGATGATTTCTCTTCCGATTTTCTCTTAAAATACACAAAAAGAAAGATTAACATCAACAGGACAGCCAGAGCGACAAAAGGAATTATTAATGCTAGTTTAAACGCCAGAGACTTCCCTTTGTTGGTAACCGTCTCAGGGCATTTCGGTAAATTGAGCTCCGGAATACCGCCACAAAGTTTACTGTTACCAGTTACTGAAACAGCACTTGCATTGCTGAAGACTCCTTCAGTTGGTACTGCACCTTCAAGGTTATTGAAAGACAGATTCAGATAAGTTAGGAATTGAAAATTCTGCAGACTTTCTACAATTCGCCCTGTCAAGTTATTTCCTGAAAGATCTAAAACTCGAAGGCCTTTAAGAGAATCGAATGATGAAGGCATGGTTCCTTGAAAGGAATTGTCTCGCATATATAGGTATTCTAGGCTCAAGCAATCTCCGATTGATGAAGGGATTGAACCTGAAAGGTTGTTTCTTGAGATGTCTAACATTGTCAAGCTAGTAAGCTTCCCTATTTCTGGAGGCAGACTACCGGTGAAGGAGTTTCCGGATATGCCTAGCTCTCTTGATAATGAAGAAATCAGAAGAAGCTCGGGTGGCACAGTTCCGCTGAGATTGTTCTGTGAAATCCAAAAGATGTTCAACTTTATCAAGTTTCCAATACTAGCAGGGATTGTCCCTTGTAGATTGTTTTCTGACAAGTAGAGTTCGGACAGTCCTGTGAGGTTAAATAAAGAGGATGGAATCTGACCTGACAACTGGTTTCCAGAGAGATCAAGAACTTGCAATTTTTTAAATTTTCCGAAATACGAGGGGATGGGACCTGTGAAGAAGTTATAGTGCATGACCAAACCGGTCATGTTTATGAGATTCTCCAGCCCAGGAGGAATAGTGCCTCTGATATGATTGAACCCAAAATAAAATAAATTGAGCTGAGTTGACAAATTCGCGACAGAAATAGGAAAACTGCCACCAAGATTGTTCCTTCCGAAATCCAAGATCTTCAACATGGTACAGTTTGTCAAAGAGGTAATAAAAGCCAAATCATTAGTTGAATTACTCCCCAAATCATTTCCATGAAGTCTAATCCTCCAGAGATTTTTCATATTTCCCAAATTGGTTGGAACTTGGCCAACAAAATTGTTCCAGCCAAGATCAATGATTCCCAGTTGAGAGGAATTGGACAATGTTTTTGGAATTGACCCAACAAAATCATTTTGACCAAAGCCGAAAAACTGAAGATTTGGCATGGTGAGGCCTATGCTGTCAGGCAAACTGCCATTGAGGCTGTTGCCTATGACTTCAAAGTTTATCATAGAAGATATATTAAAAACAGATGGAGGAATTACACCTGAAAGTTCATTCACTCCAACAGCAAAAGTTATCAAATTTCTTAATCTGCCGACCCCGTCAGGAATATTCCCCACCAAATTGTTCTGCGACATGTGGAAGACATTTAGTGACGAAAGGTTCCCGATTGAAGCTGGGATTTCCCCTGTCAGGTTGTTGACAAGAAGCTGAAGGCGTGTCAGCTTAGTTAAAGAGCCAAGTTCTGTAGGGATTTTTCCTGACAGATTATTCCATTGTAAACCAATCAGCCTGAGATCAGAGCAACGACTTAAATTGGAAGGAATTTGACCTTGTAATGTGTTGTTGTTGAGAAGGAACTGTTGCAGGCGAAACAACCTGCCTATTTCCTGTGGAATTTGGCCGCGGAAAGTGTTGTTTCTGAGGCTGAAGATTCTGAGAAAACTTAGGTTTCCGATATATGGGGAGATTGTGCCTACTAAGTTCTGGCCTTCCAAGACCAAGGATGTGACTCTGCGGTGGCGGCTGCTGCAGTTGACTCCTAGCCAGTTGCAGAAGGGGATAGTATCATTCCATGAGGTGAAGATTTCATTTGGATCACTTACTATTCCTTGTTTGAATTTGAGCAAAGCAATGTGATCAGTGTCATTTGTTAAAGCATCAGATTGTAAGCTCATAAAGCACAGAAGAAAGACAAGAAAAAAAGACTTCATTTATGTTTGTTGTTTAGGCAAATCAGAGATATGAAAAATGGATGTAAGCTCAATTAATAAATGAAAAATTGATATTTGATTCTCGTTTTTGGTTTGAAACTAAATTAATAATCAAATTAATTGAAATCAGCATTCAGTACAGCTCTATGTAAGACAACGAAAAATAATGGGTGTATTAATATTTAATTCTTGTTGTTGCTCAACATAATAAATTAAAATTTTTGCTTTTTGTAGTCTCTTTTTTATATTTCACAAACTTGCCTTCCTCCCAAAGTATTTCAAAGTTCATCCTCCTTAGATTATGTATGTGCAAAATACATGAACTGTTGATCAATTCAAAATGAAGTTTGATTTTGATATATTATTTTATGATAATAAATATATAACTATTTAACTATTGATACCTAATTGAATGTTAAAAAGTCAAAAGTGATAATAATCATCAAAGAATTTTGGTCCCACCTTTATTATTATTAATTTCCAACGTGATCATACATTTCGAATATTTAATTATATTAAACTCATATAATGTTGGATTTTCTACCCAATTGGTAAAAAAGAATTGCAATTGATTGTCGACCTTCCTTTCTTATATAATATTATAAAAAAAACAAAGTATTGATACATGCATTTTATTCATATAATTTGTCTTGGTTTATAAATCTAAATTGCTAAATTTTAGGTTAACTGAGGCGGATTTATTTCATTTTATATTATTACTTATACTAGGAACATTAAAGCTGGAAATAAGCTTAAAGTGCTGATTTTGGGAGCTTTGAGTGCATTGAAGTTGAAGCTGTGAAGTCATAACCTGAACACGGCTTGTGAAGTGTTGTTGATGCTAAAAATGGGTCTAGAAAGCTGTTTTGCATAAGCCAAGATCTTGGCTTAAGGGGGCTACGAATTTGAAGAATTTTAATGGGATTAGAAGACTTCATATTTAGCTTTAATTCAATTGTTTTAGCCTTTTTGCAGTATGATTTTAGGATTTTTTTTTTATTTTTATTTTAGTTTAACTCTAATTAGATTTTCCTAAAAAAAAAAAAAAATCTTAATTAGAGTTATTTCATTTTTATAACTCTTTCCTAAGTTGTTTAGGTTTAAAAGAGTTGGGTGGAGGAAATTGTTTTTTTTCCTTCCCACACTTTTTGATTTTAGAACATGAATTCCAGTAGCCATTTTTCTTCTTTTAACGTGTTCTTCCCGGCCATGAAGAACTGAAACCTTAATTTCTAGCTAGAGGGAAATTCAGTCTTGTGAAATCAATTGTGAGATCAATTGTTTTTATATTCTTCTTTAATTCAAGTAATTAATTTCATTCTGTTTTCCTTTCTTTTGCATGATTTAATTGAATCTTTGGTTTAATTTCATATTTGTGATTGATTTGCTAGTTAGGTACTTAAATACGTATTCGTTTAATTCACCTAACCTAAGTAGCGAATAACATGATTAATTATGGATAAGTTTTTAATTCATGTTATGGATGAAATTGATATGCTTTAAATAATTCCGCTTGTGTGATTATTGAGTAGAATTAGTGTTTCTTTCGTGTGTTAATGCTTTTTATTGAATTAAATTCCGAAACTTGTTTGGAACTGTTCGATTAAATAGGGATAATTAATGAGCTTCTCTTGATTATCTCTCCTGTAAGAAGATATTAGGTGATTCATGTTTTGCGATAGCCATAGCTAATTTACTTGAATGGATTGAAGTTATCTTTTGTTGTTGATCGATGATCGGTTGGTTTGACTCAAGACTCGAACCTGTCTTCTGTTGGATATGTCCTAATCCCGAGGTATTGGTCGTCCTATTTGTATGACTGTGCACAGCCAATCCTATGTAGGGAATACGTTAACATGACCCAATGTCGAAATAGTAAAAAGAAGTATCCCATTAAGGCACATTACACAGAAATTAAATAGAAACATGTATAGAAGTTAGCGGTGTAGGGTTGAATAAAATAACAAATAATGATTGGCAAAGTTGAAAACTATAACCAAAATGAGATGTATATAGAAAAGGGTTTACAAAAATCATCCTATTTTTTAAAATGAACTTGATCTCAATATAAAAAAATTATACAATTTTGATTCTAAAGTCTTTGAAAAGGTATAATTTTAGTGGAGTTATTTTTTACCCTAGTTTGGGTTAGATGCACCAATGGTTTATGAAATTTTGCATTTGCACATAAAGTTAATTCTGTATGGATAAAATTACTAAAATGTAGCCTGCAATGTAAATAGAGTTATTATGACTAAATTTGAAAGAAAAAGTCAACTCAAATGATGACGAGTTTGTTGTCACGTCACATTCTTTCTTTCATCATATATATCCTACAAGCAGTAGAATAAAATTAAAAAAAAAAAAATGAATGTTATGAAAAATTTCAATACATTTAAACCAATGACACTATAGAAGATAATAGTAGAGTGAGGTGGTGCTTCTGTTTATGGACAAGATCATCATTAGTATGTGGAAAATGTAGGAGTGGCAGTGTAAGATAAGGGGAGACCAATGCGAGTGGCAACCTCAAATAAATCAGTGTAAGGATTCTGCCATATGTTATGTGGGGTAGCATTTGCATTTCTCTCTGAACCATTATAGATACATGACTACTTACTACCTTCTCCCTCACCTCACCTGTTCTTCAGTCTCAAACCCTCTAATCCCATCATGGATTTGGTTTCAAATCTAATAGCAATCTCAGTTCTACTCCTACTCCTTAAGCTGTGGAAGAAGAAGCCAAATCACCAAAAAAGTAAGGGAAAACTGGCGCCAGAAGCAGCTGGTGGGTTGCCAATTACTGGCCACATCCATCTTCTCCGCCAAAACAAAACTCTTGCCCGACTTTTCGGAGAAATGGCTGACAAATACGGCTCAATCTTTTCCTTAAGGCTTGGAATGCAGTATGCCGTTATAATCAGCGACCACCACGCCCTCAAACAATGCTTCACAATTAACGAGTGAATTATCGCCTCTCGCCCTCCTTCCACTCAAGCCAAGCTCGTCGGCTACAATAATTCCTCCTTTGGTTTAGCCCCTTACGGTGCCTATTGGCGCAATATGCGAAAATTAGCTAAAACTGAGCTCCTCTCCACCAACAGAACCAAGATGTTTAATTACATCCTAATATCCGAGCTTAATTACCTCATCAAACATCTGTACAACAATCATAGGAATGGCAAGATCATTAACATGAGTGAATATGTTCAAAACAGGGTGTTAAACATGATTACTAGAATGGTGTCGCGGAAGAGATTTTGTGACGGGGATGATTGTGGTGAAGATGTTAAGAGCCGTTGGCCTATAAGTCAAGTTATAAAGGAATTTATGAATGTCACCGGCGAAATGGTTCCTGGTGATCTTATTCCATTCCTTGGATGGTTGGATATTGGAGGAGTTGTTAAAACTATGTAGAGTTTGACCAATGAAGTTGGTTCCATTGTGGATGGTTGGATTGAAGAACATAAGCTGAAAAGCAACAAAAATGAAGATAGAAAGGACTTCATTGATGTTATGCTATCTGTAGTTAAAGATGATGACTCCATCTGTAACAGTAATTATCTTTCTCGTTACAAGATTTTTGTATTGGAGGCGTTTCCTATAAATTTTTTTTGTGACGATATTATTATTATGCTTGTAGGCTATCATTCTTGCAGGTTCTGATACATCAGCGATTTCTGTTATTTGGATTCTGTCCAACATATTGAACAATAGAAAAGCGCTAGAATGCTGTCAGGAAGAACTTGACCTCAATATTGGAAGAAACCGATGCGTAAAAGTTGGGGATATAGAGAGATTGAAGTATCTCTCTGCAGTTATTAAAGAATCATTGAGGTTATATCCTCCAGGACCATTAGGAGCACCGAGAGAGGTAGCAGAAGATTGTTATATTTCAGGATATTTTATTCCGAAAGGCACATGATTGTTCTTAAATTTCTGGAAGTTGCATAGACACCCTAATCTTTGGTCCCACCCCGATGAATTCATGCCGGAAAGGTTTCTTACAGATAAATCACATTTGTATGTTACAGGCCAGAATTTTGAGTACTTGCCATTTGGTGCAGGGAGAAGATCTTTGGCTGGTATCAGAATTGCATTTTTTTTAGCTGCAATGCTTGAGAGACCTATCAAGATAATTGTTTATATAATGATTAAAAAAAAAAAAAAAAGATTCATCTGCAATTTGTAGGATGTTTTACTTCTTTTGCATTGTTACAACATCAAAATATGCTTCTTTTGCCTAATTGTACACTACAAGAACCGTGTTTCGACAGATAACAAAGCGACTTTCTGTCAAGACTCCAGAAAAGCATTCTTGATCAACTGCAATTCTCTGATAACATCTTCCATTCTCATTCGATTCTTAGAAGACTCTGCTGAACAGATTAGCCCGATTTCTAGTACTGGAACTAAAAACATTTCTGCTATCTTGCTCAGTTTCTTGCTGTCTTCCTCTATTATACTCTCATCATCTTCTTCCTCCACGAATCTTCTCGATGCTTTTGTTTCTGCAGTTTCCACAGTAAGCAGATTTGGGTCCACAATCTGCATAAGGTCTTGGCAGAATCCTCTCTTCACGAAGCTATGCAAATTCAAACCTTCTTTGAACATTTCATCTGTTGGTTTTTTCCCTGAAAACATTTCTAACAAAAGAATTCCATAGCTATATACATCTCCTTTAGATACACCACTTCCCATGCCGTACTCTGCAATTTGCAAAAATAATCAAAATGTTCCAACAATTATATTAATTGCAACAATATTGAAAAGTCGAAAGAGATACCTGGAGCAGCATAGCCAATTGTTCCCTTGATTCCAGTTGTGCTGAATTCACTTTGAGACATTGCATTTGAAGTGGAAACAAGCCTTGCTAGACCGAAATCGCATACATGAGCAACCATATTATCATCTAGAAGAACATTGCTAGGCTTCAAATCGCAATGAATGATCGGACTTTTGCAGAGATCATGAAGATAATGCAGGGCAGATGCAACATCAATCGCGACATTTATTCTCTCCAGAAGGTTTAGATATCTTGATTGGTTTTGGCTGCGAATATTGACAGGATGTAACCATGTGTCTAAGCTCCCATTTCCCATGTATTCGAATACCAGAGCTTTGAATTCATTGTTTCTGTAATCCACACTTGAGCAACATGTCAACATCTTCACAAGATTCCTGTGCCGAACATTCCTTAACACTTTGCATTCAGCTAAAAAACTCTTAGAAGCCCTTTGTATCAAGCTTAAGGACTTTAATGGCTACCGGTCTTTGGACTTGATCGAGATACCCTTTATATACAGAACCAAAGTTTCCTGACCCAATTAAATTAGTTGAGGAAAACCCATTTGTTGCTTGGTGCAGATCCTTGTAAGGCACCTTTGGAACTACCCTGTTCGTCATTAAGGGCAAGGAAGTTGGCCTTTTAATTATTTGGTTCATTGGGGAAGCAGAAGATGATTTCTCTTCTGATTTTCTCTTAAAATACACAAAAAGAAAGATTAACATCAACAGGACAGCCAGAGCGACAAAAGGAATTATTAATGCTAGTTTAAACGCCAGAGACTTCCCTTTGTTGGTAACCGTCTCAGGGCATTTCGGTAAATTGAGCTCCGGAATACCGCCACAAAGTTTACTGTTAGCAGTTACTGAAACAGCACTTGCATTGCTGAAGACTCCTTCAGTTGGTACTGCACCTTCAAGGTTATTGAAAGACAGATTCAGATAAGTTAGGAATTGAAAATTCTGCAGACTTTCTACAATTCGCCCTGTCAAGTTATTTCCTGAAAGATCTAAAACTCGAAGGCCTTTAAGAGAATCGAATGATGAAGGCATGGTTCCTTGAAAGGAATTGTCTCGCATATATAGGTATTCCAGGCTCGAGCAATCTCCGATTGATGAAGGGATTGAACCTGAAAGGTTGTTTCTTGAGATGTGTAACATTGTCAAGCTAGTAAGCTTCCCTATTTCTGGAGGCAGACTACCGGTGAAGGAGTTTCCGGATATGTCTAGCTCTCTTGATAATGAAGAAATCAGAAGAAGCTCGGGTGGCACAGTTCCGCTGAGATTGTTCTGTGAAATCCAAAAGATGTTCAACTTTATCAAGTTTCCAATACTAGCAGGGATTGTCCCTTGGAGATTGTTTTCTGACAAGTAGAGTTCGGACAGTCCTGTGAGGTTAAATAAAGAGGATGGAATCTGACCTGACAACCAGTTTCCAGAGAGATCAAGAACTTGCAATTTTTTAAATTTTCCGAAATATGAGGGGATGGGACCTGTGAAGAGGTTATAGTGCATAACCAAACCGGTCATGTTTGTGAGATTCTCCAGCCCAGGAGGAATAGTGCCTCTGATATGATTGAACCCAAAATAAAATAGATTGAGCTGAGTTGACAAATTCGCGACAGAAATAGGAAAACTGCCACCAAGATTGTTCCTTCCGAAATCCAAGATCTTCAACATGGTACAGTTTGTCAAAGAGGTAATAAAAGCCAAATCATTGGTTGAATTACTCCCCAAATCATTTCCATGAAGTCTAATCCTCCAGAGATTTTTCATATTTCCCAAATTGGTTGGAACTTGGCCAACAAAATTGTTCCAGCCAAGATCAATGACTCCCAGTTGAGAGGAATTGGACAATGTTTTTGGAATTGACCCAACAAAATCATTTTGACCAAAGCCGAAAAACTGAAGATTTGGCATGGTGAGGCCTATGCTGTCAGGCAAACTACCATTGAGGCTGTTGCCTGTGACTTCAAATTTTATCATAGAAGATATATTAAAAACAGATGGAGGAATTACACCTGAAAGTTCATTCACTCCAACAGCAAAAGTTATCAAATTTCTTAATCTGCTGACCCCGTCAGGAATATTCCCCTCCAAATTGTTCTGCGACACGTGGAAGACATTTAGTGACGAAAGGTTCCCGATTGAAGCTGGGATTTCCCCTGTCAGGTTGTTGACAAAAAGCTGAAGGCGCGTCAGCTTAGTTAAAGAGCCAAGTTCTGTAGGGATTTTTCCTGACAGATTATTCCGTTGTAAACTAATCAGCCTAAGATCAGAGCAACGACTTAAATTGGAAGGAATTTGACCTTGTAATGTGTTGTTGTTGAGAAGGAACTGTTGGAGGCGAAACAACCTGCCTATTTCTTGTGGAATTTGGCCACGGAAAGTGTTATTTCTGAGGCTGAAGATTCTGAGAAAACTCAGGTTTCCGATATCTGGGGAGATTGTGCCTAGTAAGTTCTGGCCTTCCAAGACCAAGGATGTGACTCTGCGGTGGCGGCTGCTGCAGTTGACTCCTAGCCAGTTGCAGAAAGGGATAGTATCATTCCATGAGGTGAAGATTTCATTTGGATCACTTACTATTCCTTGTTTTAATTTGAGCAAAGCAATTTGATCAGTTTCATTTGTTAAAACATCAGATTGTAAGCTCATAGAGCAAAGAAGAAAGACAAGAAAAAAAGACTTCATTTATGTTTGTTGTTGAGGCAAATCAGAGATATGAAAAATGGATGTAAGCAGTGGCGAATCCAGGAGGCCAGCTTCAGGGGGCGAAAATTTCCGTAAAAATTTTTCCGGCCGGCGATCAAAAATTTCTAACCGGCCAAACCTGGAATTAATTCAATTTAATTCAATATTAACACAATTAATTTTATGAAACACAAATTCTCAATATACCAATCACAATTCAAATTATAACACAATCAATTCTATTCAATGGCAATTTACTACAATCCCTAAATTAGAATCCCTAAATGGCTAAACCCCTAATTAGTCTATTTATCATATTAATGGAAAAAAAAATTGATTCAAATAATAGTAATACAATAAAATGCTAACATATTATTTGCAATTCATAATCCTAATTCAACATCATAACAATCCCAATCAATCTAATTTTAATTGTGAAATTTCAAATTCAATTTAGAGTAAAATATAAAATATTTAGGAATTGAAAAATGAAAATTACCTAATTGAGGAGCCGGCAGATGGACGGAGAGCAGCTAACGGGGCAGAGAGTGGCCGGGCGACGGCGGCTTGGGCAGAGGAGGCAGTGGCGGAGGAAGAGTTTGTGTTGGGTGGTGGTGAGAATCAGTGGCAACAGAGGAAGAAATTGTAAAGAGGAGAGGAGGATGGTCGAAGAAGAATTGATGCACATTTATTTTATTTTTTCTATGTCCCTCCCAGGAAAAACGACGTCGTTTTGCCTGGGGTATTAAAAAAAACCCTAGGCAAAACGACGTCGTGAATTACTAGAAGCACAATGTGTTCTTACGGTGATAATATATATTACAAAGGATTTTTTTTACTCTTTATGTTTGGTTGGAAGGATTAAAAGGACAGGTAATGCTCCAAATAATGCCTAGAAATTAGGAAAACTCCTTCCATCCCCCTCTGATCCATCCAACCAAACACACTCTTAGTTAAGAGAAATTTTATAGTGGACCGGGTCCATATGGACCGTTCCACTGAAAAACTGACACCTAAGCAATATGAGCATTGAGAAAATAAAAAACATTTATGTGTTAATTTTTTATTAGTAAGATCCACATGGACTGGGTCCACTGTATAATTTTCCCTTAGTTAATACCCAACGCAACTAATATCATATCTAACTTTTTCAAAAAGTAAATCCCACAAAATAAGGAGCTTCACTCCTTTACAGCTACATCATCTGTCAACATTACAAAAAAAAATATCTTAAAGTATCTAGAAAATCCTCAGAATCTAACAGGCTCCACCTTCCAAAAAGAGGTCCGAAGTGCCTATGACGGGGCTTTCCATGGAAGGATTTACCGACTGAAAGGAACTAACCTTTCTAGGATTTCATAAAACAGACCAATCATTCCCTTCCCCTTTCTCTCCTATGTCCTATTGCTATTGATGCTGGGATCTTCGCAAGCATACCAGAAATTAGATAAGAAGCATAAGTTCTATTTTGGTGCTTCATTCTCACCGTACAATGCGCTTCAACTTTCATTTCCAAAATATTAATGTTTTTTTCGTTTTTAAGGGCTGTCAAAATGGTCGTAACAATATGATTCACACAGATAACTCTTCTAACACAATTCATTTAACACAAATATCATTTTTGTGTGTTTTTATTATATATAATCATATGAAATATATAGATCATATAACACGATTATGACATGATAACCCATTTTGACACCCCATAGTTTTTCTTTTCAATTTTCTTTTGATTAAGTGTCAGAGGCCTTAGGTCTCGTTTTTATCTTCATTTTCTGGGTCTCATATGCATCTTCATTTCATTAAGCTTAGTTTTCTTGGTTGCTAGCTTAGTCCACTAGTATCTTTTTCTTTTGGTCCCATGGTTCCTTATTTGTTGTACGGCTTGGGTTCGGATACCATTATTGGTACTAGTATCTTTTTCTTTTGGTCCCATTACACTTATATTTTATTCTATTTTGTATTTTTTTTCAATGTGAGATTTTTCCACACTAGTCTTTTTCACCTCATTTACATATTTCTACCATTATTATATAGCGGCTAAGTAATCAATATTTGTATTTTAGTTAGTTAAAAGTAATAGTATATATACGTTTAATTTGTAACTGAGTTGGCAATGCATACTTAATCTATCAGAAAAGATTTCAAGTTCGATTATCTTTAAATACAACTATATATATAAAAAGAAGTAAGTAACCTTTGCTATAACTATATATCTATATACCTGGTTGAGTTGGACTTATATTAACAAAATAAAACCTAATATTAGTAAATAAAATATAAAGGCGGGTGAAAATGCTACAAGAGTCGTTCAATTACTTACTCAAAAGCTTTGAATATATCTTAGTGAAGTTAACATAATATGACAACTATAAGCACATATTGTTATCTTCTTCCGAAGAAATGCAATCCAAAAATTTAAATTTCCAGTTCTCATTTTAGAGATTTATTACAAGAATTCCAACAATTTAATACCGAAAATTTTCGAATAAGACATGACCGTGCACAACCAACCCTATGTAGGGAATACGTTAACATGACCCAATGTCGAAATAGTAAAAAGAAGTATCCCATTAAGCCACATTGCACAGAAATTAAATTGAAACATGTATAGAAGTTAGCGGTGTGGGGTTGAATAAAATAACAAATAATGATTGGCAAAGTTGAAAACTATAACCAAAATGAGATGTATATAGAAAAGGGTTTACAAAAATCATCCTTTTTTTTAAAAAATAAATTTAATCTCAATATAAAAAAATTATACAATTTTGATTCTAAAGTCTTTGAAAATGTATAATTTTAGTACAGTTATTTTTTACCCTAGTTTGGGTTAGATGCACCAATGATTTATGAAATATTGCGTTTGTACATAAAGTTAATTATGTATGGATAAAATTACTAAAATGTAGTTTACAATGTCAATAGAATTATTATGATTAAATTTGAAAGAAAAAGTCAACTCAAATGATGACGAGTTTGTTGCCACGTCACATTCTTTCTTTCATCATATATATCCTCCAAGCAGTAGAATAAAATTAAAAAAGAAAAAAAAATGAATGTTATGAAAAATTTCAATACATCTATAGAAGATAATAGTAGAGCGAGGTGGTGCTTCTGTTTATGGACAAGATCATCATTAGTAAGTGTAAAATGTAGGAGTGGCAGTGTTAGATAAGGGGAGACCAATGCGAGTGGCAACCTCAAATAAATCAAACAGTGTAAGTATTATGCCATATGTTATGTGGGGTAGCATTTGCATTTCTCTCTGAACCATTATAGATACATAACTACTTACTATCTTCTCCCCCACCTCACCTGTTCTTCATAGTCTCAAACCCTCTAAGCCCATCATGGATTTGGTTTCAAATCTATTAGCAATCTCAGTTCTACTCCTACTCCTTAAGCTGTGGAAGAAGAAGCCAAATTACCAAAAAAAGTAAGGGAAAATTGGCGCCAGAAGCAGCTGGTGGGTTGCCAATTACTGGCCACATCCATCTTCACCGCCAAAACAAAACTCTTGCCCGAATTTTCGGAGAAATGGCTGACAAATACGAAATGGTTCCTGGTGATCTTATTCCATTCCTTGGATGGTTGGATATTGGAAGAGTTGTTAAAACTATGAAGAGTTTGAGCAATGAAGTTGGTTCCATCGTGGATAGTTGGATTGAAGAACATAAGCTGAAAAGCAACAAAAATGAAGATAGAAAGGACTTCATTGATGTTATGCTATCTGTAGTTAAAGATGATGACTCCATAGGCCTTGATCAAGCAACCATTATCAAAGGAACTGTAACAGTAGTTATCTTTCTCGTTACAAGATTTTTGTATTGGAGACGTTTCCTATAAATTTTTTTTGTGACAATATTATTATTATGCTTGTAGGCTATCATTCTTGTAGGTTCTGATACATCAGCGATTTCTGTTATTTGGATTCTGTCTAACATATTGAACAATAGAAAAGCGTTAGAATGTTGTCGGGAAGAACTTGACCTCAAAATTGGAAGAAACCGATGCGTACAAGTTGGGGATATAGAGAGAATGAAGTATCTCTTTGCAGTTATTAAAGAATCATTGAGGTTATATCCTTAAGGACCATTAGGAGCACCGAGAGAGGTAGCAGAAGATTGTTATATTTCAGGATATTTTATTCCGAAATGCACATGATTGTTTCCAAATTTTTGGAAGTTGCAGAGACCCTAATATTTGGTCCCACCCCGATGAATTCATGCCGGAAAGGTTTCTTACAGATAAATCACATTTGGATGTTACAGGCCAGAATTTTGAGTACTTGCCATTTGGTGCAGAGAGAAGATCTTGCCCTGGAACTGATTTGGCAATGCAGGTTCTGAATTTGAGCCTTGCTAGGTTGCTTCAGGGATTTGACATTACAAGTCCGAACAATCAGCCAGTAGACATGACTGAAGCCCAAGCAATTGTTCTGCCAAAGGAATATCCTCTGGAAGTTGTTCTCACCCCACGCCTCCGTCCTCAACTTTATGACCAAGACTGCAGCTGAAGCTAGTGGCAACTCTATATTTGAATCGTTAATTCTCATTATTTTTTAATAGTACTTAATTTGTATTTATCAAATTTGAGTTTAGTGGATTATAAGACTGTGAGTTCAAACTCCAATCAATAAATAAATAAAAGGTTTTTGCTAAAAATAAATGAAAAAGAAAATGCTAGTATAAAATACTGACTACCCATGTAATCCTATAGAAGTTGCAAAGAAATAAGAAAATCATGCAAGTTGCCAATTCAGCCTTTTATTGATCAAACAAAATCTCTAAACAAGAGAAAATTGAGATTTTTACAGTGATTATTAGAATGTACCAGTTTGGATTTAAATACAGATTATAATACTTTCAAAGCTTCCATCTTCCATAATTTCTATTGCGTTAGAAGTGCACACTTCACACAACGAACATGTCAGATTTAGAAAGAAACAAATGCATAAAAACTACAGCACCTTTCCGATGAATTCAATCTCTGCCTTTCTTCCTCTCTTCAACGAACTGAAGCACAGATTGACTGTCGATTGTACAAGCCAGTTACCCCATTTGTGAACTGCTTGCTTCTTCTCCGCTTCGTAACGACAATAAATCCTTCACCATCACTATTTTTCTTTGCATTCATATCTTCTGTTTTCAACTGTTCATGTTCGTTGGACTCTTTAACAGGGTTTGTCTTTCCTTCATTTCCATATAGAATCTGTATAATAGCACTGTCATTTGCGACTGCATCTGAAGAACTTCCAGATGTCTCAGTCTTCTTCTCAGCATTTACAGGTTCACTTCCATTATCGACACTGTTGTGAACTGAGTTCACAATGAAACTAAGAAGTATCTGCCTAGCAAGTTCTGCCTTCTCAGACTCAGACTTGGTTTTTCTTGAACTACGATCTTTGACTTCACTTCCAGATTTCATTTCCAGATTCTCCTCTTCTGCCCTGTTGGTCTCTTTCAGAACACTTGAATCGCTATTTCCAGGATTCGTTTGCCATGCTTTTTTAGGAACAAACTCTGGTGCATGCGGATTCATGCTTCTGGGAGGCAATGTCATGGAAGCTTGGTATTTCAGCAGACCTTGCTTCATGCGGAACGATCTAGTAGCTCTATAGTATAACGGGGATCTAGGTCCACAAGGAACTCTAGCAGCAAGTGGAGGAGCCACTGGCTCTGCTAGCATACCTTGACTAGCTCTTGCATCATAAATACTTGTCATAGCAACTGTATTTAGTGGGTAAACCATGGATATTGGACCAGGGTTGAATGGTTCAGCTGCTGCTGAAAGCTTACTTCCATTTGTTTCATTGGACTTCTCCTGATTAGAACTTGAACTCTCATCAAATTCAGAGCCAGAATTTTCTGAGTGAGTTCCACTATCCTGATTTCCATCTGTTTCACCTTCATCTGTTTGGATCTCAGGTTTTTTCCCATTTGGTTCTTCAACTGTCTCCTCGCATGTTTGTGTTTCAGCAATTTTATCATTTGATTCTTCCACCATCTCCCTACTTATTTGGGTTTCTTGTTTTTTCTCATTCGATTCTTCCACCTTTTGCTCACATATTTGGGTTTCATTTTTTTTCTTGCTTGGTTCTTCCACCATCTCCAACACTGGTTTCAAAACTGTACCTGGTGGTGCAGCAGCTACTTCTTTGTATGATACAGATTTAGAAGCCATTGCAGTGAGGCTCGAGGGAGAGATTAATATTTTAGGCACACTGGCTTTCAGCTGCAGTTTGTTTGAATCCTCGACAGTATTTACACCATGCCCTTTGGATTGCTTTAGTGGTATTGATTCCATTGCAACAGCCCTACGAATTCCTTTTTGTGATGATGAAACAGTTTCCTGCCTATGATTGCTTTCCCGGGAATTTGAGTATTCAGAACGATCTATGGTTAGCTTTGCAAGAGCTGGTCGCCACCTATGACCAGATTTCCTACCACCAGTATTTCCCAACCTGCCTTTTGGGTTGGCTTCTTGCCATCCTTCATCAGATGCATCTTCTTCAACTTCATTTGCAGCTGTTAGCCTATATATAGCCTTATCCTTCTCTTCTGATTTGGATTGTACCATGTTCAACATTACTTCCTCAGCATTAACATCAACCGAAGATAATTCATGTTCCAATCCATCGTGGAATGCGGTATCTTCTATTACTTCATCTTGATGGCCTTGATGAGCTTTGTCATTAATCTGCTGTATCTGTCAAATATATATATATATATATATATATATATATATATATATATATATATATATATTTAAAAAAAGAAGATAATTTAGTGTCTCTTCAAGTAGATATCAGATCAAGTTTTGGAAAGTAGAATACATGCTAAATTCAGCGGATAAACTTGGAAGTATTCCATGAAACTCTTGAAGAACCAGAAACAAAACAACAGGCTCAGAAAAAAGCAAAATTAAAGGTTTCCATTTTTAGAGAGAAGTCCAATTACCCAGATACATCTCAAGCTGATGTTTCCCTTTTTTTCAACAGTTAAGGGTAAGGGGGTTAGCCTTACCCAGACACATCTCTGTTGATATCAGAGTAAATCGTGCGAGAATTCAATGGACCACTTCTCAATGCCTATCTTCAAATAAGCAAGCAATATATATTACCTTTGCACGCCGCTGTTTCCTCTGTGTATCACTTCCTCTAGAATCTTGATCAGGACTAATGTAATCCAAGAGATCCGATACGCTGCAACAAAAGGGCCACACAGTTTGGTTCCCCAAGCTAGAGTTGGACTTCTAAAAACAAGTAATGTGGAGAATACCATCAATACCTAAGGTGACCTTTGCTTGCAATGGATGCATCTGGCTTTGGCGTACCATTTCGTGCTGCTTCTTGCTGCTCTAGAGCTTTGGATTCAAAGTATTCAAGCCATGCAGCAGCGTCCTGCATCAGAAGGGTAGCACCACAATCAGTAAGTTTAGCTTTCTCCAACAGAGCGATAACAGAAAATCCCAAGCAGTCAAAACTGCCTCATAGCAAAAGAGAAAGGCTATAAATAACTATGAAAACAATGACAAGCCTTTGCAGACTTGGGCTTGGATAAAGTTACAGATCTGGATCAAAACGTAATGTCATCACACAAAGTTCAGTTTCCTTTAGACGTGGAAACCAATGCTGATTTCTGATTCACAAGTCAACAAAGATAATGACCATGTAACTTCTGGTTACCTGTGTACGAAGATCCTCTGGTCCAAGTTTTGCTTTAAGTATCTTAAGAGTAGTTTGCTCATGTTGAACACTGAGGGAATATGCTTCCATCAATGATAGAGCTATGGCAATGGCATGGTAGCTTGCTGCTGTCTGTTAAAGAAAAAAAAAAGAACAGGTGGACAAAATTCTCAGCCTATTTTCCTTCTCATTTTAATCAGCAGGCAAATATTTTTTTTCCAAATATGTAGGAAGAGAGATAAACCTGTATGTGATCCACTCCTAATAATCTTTGGTTGCACTTCAGAGCTTCATGCAAAAATCTTAGAGCAACATGAACATTGCCCATGCCTTCTTCCATCATAGCCACATTGATATATGTTGCGGCTGTATTAGGATGAGACAGTCCGCAAGTGAAATGGAGGA
This sequence comes from Euphorbia tirucalli, assembly GCA_039660915.1. Classification (NCBI taxonomy): domain Eukaryota; kingdom Viridiplantae; phylum Streptophyta; class Magnoliopsida; order Malpighiales; family Euphorbiaceae; genus Euphorbia; species Euphorbia tirucalli. The sequence goes on from CM077639.1 coordinate 66,466,945, forward strand.
GGAACAATGCACGATTTACATATCTGCCAATAACAAATAGGATCAATCAAACTAACCAATAAATTGAAACATCAAACAGAAAAATTTTAACTGGGACCAATTTAAAAAGAGAAAAATTAAACAAACAAAAGTAAATGGGAAGATTCATTTACATATTTGCATTTACAAGGCATTCAGTTCAAAGTGAAATAATTAATAATGACCTAAATGAGAAGAGGAGATTTAATGTTGAATAATTTTCAAAATCTATTACAAAATAACTGTTTTCGGTGGTTATTCCTACAAAAATTCTGTAGGATAAAACAGTTATTTGGACAAGGCAGTTATTCATTTGAAAGGTTCTGTATTTTCATCAACTCTATAAATCAGAAATCTGTAATTTTCCATTACAGAAATAACTCCCTTGCCTTCTATATTCTCCAAAGAAAAATCAGACTTCTTCCTCTTCTTGTTTTACTCCAGAAAACAACAAAAGGAAATACAATCCTGTGTAGCACCTTGAATGCTCAAAGGTCTGATTTGTAGTGCAAACAAATCAGACATTGGGCTTCATTGTATCCTAGAGGCAATTTCTATCAATCCCCTGCTTGCACAATTAATTTGGGGTGAATATATGTTTGCACAATTAATTTGGGGCAAATATAGTGTTAAGGAAAGTGGCATTGTTACACGCCTTGGAGCCAAATTTATCTACAGAATTTCTGGTTCTAACATTTAATAGTAACTTACGTTTCAATAATTGTTTTTCTGGCATCAGTTAATGGCCATTAAGCGATAAAAAAAAATGTATATACCCAGCAAGTAACATTTTTTACTTACCTCAGTGCCAACTCAATGTGTTGAAGACGATAATAAAACACAGAAAGATCTCCATAGCTTTTCATTGTATCAGGATGGTCAAGCCCAAGTTCCCTCTCGTTAATATCCAAAGCCTTTTGTTGATATATAGTAGCCTAACAGGGAAAATAAATATTTAAGTAAACTCAAATCCACTGGAAATTATTTCCTATAATAGTGAATGCAGATGCCATTAGACCATGAAGGTGGAACCCATGTGTAATTGAAACTAAAGCATCATAATAATTTTCACATATTTGAATTGAAAACATTTAGCATATTTTTCTGAATTACTTCACAACTTCAACATGAAATCTATTCATAAAAATCTAATTTAGCTCCAGTTATGTTTCCTATCTACTTCTGATTCTTCAGTGGCCATTCTATGATTGAATGAACTTAAGACCTTGAAGTTCTTTTTCTGTGCAATGCTAACACTTCTGAACACCATGCTTTCCTCTGGTTCAAGAGATTCTTATTATTAATCCATTGCTGAGGTGAAATGACATTGACATGAATCAAGTTTCCTAAAAACAAAGGCGATCATAGAAGATAAGTAAACTTTTACCTGATTAAAATCTCCAGTGTGGTAAAGAACAACAGCTAGAAGACTGTAAGCACTTGCAGTAGTTCGATGATAAGGACCACAGACGGCAATCATTTTTGCTAGTGCCTGCAATGCAATCAAACCATATTATGAGCCTAAATGTATCAAATTAAATAAAGTAAACAGTGTAGCATATTTGCATCCATTCAATAAATTATCACCTTTGTTCCATGATTAACAGCATCCTCTAGTTTTCCTTTATCAAGAGCTATCTTTGATGACTCTAATAAAGTTCGTCCATCTGCTGACGAGCAGCCTACATGCTGTGAAACATAACAAAATTATTTAAAACATCTTTTATCTGTTAATTCATATGACAGAGATTTTCAGATGGACAGGGAAAAATAAAAGAACTCCAACCTTACACACTGGAACAATGCTGATAATATCAAATTTTCTGAAAGCGTATGGGCATTCCATATCATAATCTCTTGGAACCAACTCCAACCCAATCTATTAAAAAGAATTAACAGTCATTAGTAAAAACAATATTTAGAAAAATTTGTGGCCAGAGTTTGAAAGTGAGTACCTTATGACAAAGTCCCCGAAGAATTGAATACTTTCTCAAGTGCAGAAACTCATCTTTTAACGCCCAACCAAATCTTCTGAAAATAAATGCTTGTAACCAACGCAATTTGAGATCATAATCATCCTTCATATTTTGATCGTTATCCTCCATGCCATGGGACCCAAGTAAGAAATTTAAAGATGAAGCTATTGCTGCAGATAGATCTGCTACATTGTCTACAGATGCAATAACTGCTTTAATTATGTGCTTGAAAGCTCTCGTAACCATTTCATGAACGCAAAGTGATCTTATATGGGGAAGCTTATCAGCCAGTTCAACCTGCTTACAGCAAGACAGAACAACAAATTTGCTTATTACAACTACAACAGAAAACATCTAAAAGTTTCAATGACAATGACATAAAGTTATGATTAGGTTGGGTATAAGTCTGACTTAGAGGAACTTCTAAAAAGACGAGAAGGGCTGGTATGAATAAGTATGACCACAATGAGATATATTTAAGCATTGCAAGGTAAATGAAACGTGTGGACAAATTGAGAGATACACAAAAATGGAAAGGGACTTACCACTCTGCCCAAAGAGCGCATCTGTAGTCCCCTTAAATGCATGAAGTCAGTTAGTGTGCGGCCATCAACAGGAGAAAGTTCAAGTGAGCCAAAATCTGTTACCTAATGAAGCATGAGATCTAGATCATAAACTAGAACAAAATCATTTAAAAATACAATTCACTGTATAAACAAAATATTACCAGCTTTGGCAAAGCAATTTCGTCATAGTATCTGTATGCCATTTGCATTAGCTCTTCCACTGACTGAAACATTGGTGGAAAACAGTTAATCTTGAAAGACAATAAAAGCAGGTCCGGCTGGAATACTAGCATAATAAAAATAAGCAAGAATGCATGAGGAAAGGAATATTTTCAAAAACCTTGAGATGAAGGCCAGTTCCAGTTTCTTTTAAGCGCAAGAAGGCCTCTTGGGAAATGAATTCCTTCAATTCATTCTCACTGTTAGACTCCCCATCGCTTTGTTGTCCTTCATCAGTTCTCATGTTTATTTTGCATGGGTCAGTGCTGCATTCTTCCTTCTCAAGGGTGCTAATAACACCAGGTTTTTTGTCCCTCTTCTTCAAAAACTTGAATTCCTTTCCAAGACCTTTCACAGCCTGTTCAGTCTCAGTACGTTGCTCAGAGAGTTTAGATGTATCAGTTGGAGTTTCCTGCTTTTGCAGATGTTGCAACCAACAAGAACCCAATTCCCATCTAATGGACCTTTCAGAAGAAACTGGTGTCTTCTCCAACTCGGTTAAACTCTCTTTAATTACTTGTCGCACAAGTGATCTAGATGCTTCAGAATCATCACAGGGACCATGAGGTGACTGACCTTCAGGTGATTGAGCAACAGACAATTTATGAAGGACGACCCTTAAACTGCAAAAAGTTTTGCACCCTCTAAGTCTACAGTGAGATATTTAAGTGCATGCTTTTTATAGGAGAACATTGCCTCGATTAACATAACTTGTACTCCTGTGAAACATTTTTGGAAGTTTATGAAGCATCCTGTTATTTACTGGAACCACCGTAAGCTTAACATCATGACTTTATTTTAAATTAGTAGCTTTTCATGTACTAGCTGCATAATAGCTCTAACTTAAACTGGTAATGTCATCAAATCAGAAAATAAAATACCATCTGAGGGCGCAATTTTGAGGGGAAAAAAAAAAACACCTTAAAGCTTATGTCACGTAGCATATTAGATTCAGGTTAAAAGGATCCCAGACACTGGAAAAAAAGAAATAAGCTCCCCATTCAACAAGGATAAAAAACATGAGAAATTAAAGCGCTTTAACCACAAATTATATGGCAACAGCAACTGCATCATTGCTGGGGGAATATAATGAAATATAAACAAATCCCAGATATGACAGGACAGAAAACAAATTTCCAACATCTTATTGTTTATCAAAAATATTCTTTTTTTTTTTTTTAATTGGTCTGATCTATCCCAAATCCATTGCTTCCTTATACCAGCTGAACGAGGGGCATCATTAATTATTACTTCCTGTCTTCAAAATTTCCTATACATTTCTTGTTTATGAGTTATGTCAGGTCAGTTTATTTTTCAGATAGAGAGAAAATTAGCAAATAGTTCAGACCTGTTAATATTAAGAGCATTAGACCCTCCATCCGGTTGATCATCTATTTCAATGTCTTCAGCTTTTCTCTTCTTCACTTCACCAACAACTCTTACTGTAGCAGTGTATCCACAATGTCTCACAATGACAGTGCCAAGCGTAGATGTATCCTGAAATTTTTTAACATTATTCAGCACTTCCGCCTATAAAAGTTTTAAAATAATAAAATACAATTACAAATATAGAACTTAGAGTTCTATTCTGAAAGACGCTGAAATTTCACCCAGTTTAGATGACCTACCATGTGCATCAAAGCTGAATGCACATGTGTACAATAACTGAGTGCTTGACAGGCTAATTGCAAAAAAAAAAAAAAAAAAAAAAAAACAATATGCTTACATGAACAACTACACTCTCATCTGCAGTTATCCCTTTAAGTAAATTCCTCTGAGCAGCTTCCTTGGTAGAGGCACTAGAGAACAGATTGCCATCAACTTTTTCCCTTGACTTTAAGCTTGCATCTGCCACATCGCGTTTTACTACAATGGACAAGTCGCCTACACGATCTTCAAACACAACCGATTGACAACTTGGAACATCTCTTGCACATAATTTGGAATCGGTGACGTGGCCAATTGCGCCAACAGCTTTAAGAATTGCAACATCAACAAACCGGCTATGAAGCAAAAAGGCCTTCCTGTCTCGGGTCAATCTCTCTTCCTCAGTCTTGCATGGTAGACTAGCCAAAATTGCAAAATCAGTGGCCCATGGTCGAAGATCATACTCACCATTTCTTCCTTGCCCTCCACCATGCCCACCCCAGCTGTCATCTTCTGTAGGTAGTGTGGGGAAATTTGCTGGAGATTCAGCAACAGTTGGAGGAACAAGCCATGTATTTGCACGAAACCCATAGGGAAGATTACCAAACTGGAAAGCAACATTACATGAGACTTCAGAAATTTTTTCCTTGAATATTATCACATCCGTGGCTGTCAACGTCATGCAATTAAAAGTGTTACCTTGTTATGCTCTACAAAAGCTTTCATAAGGGAATCATATGCCTGCAATATCAAAATAGCACATCTACTAGTTACCAGACAGCAAGGCTTTTGATTTTAAACCGAATCGTAACTAGTAAAAGGATAAAAGTCCTTCCAAGTAGATAGCTAATAAGCAATATGAGGTACCCACATTGGCAAAAGCTCGACTGAGATTTTGCAAAAGATCCACCAAGGAATGGCTTTGGAAAAAATGCTTTCCCACGGTATAGAACCCCTTTGCTGAAGCAACCACGTGTATAAGTTTCCCATTTGAGATTTTAATCTGCAAGCATTGGTTTAATTGCAGGTCAGCAAACTAAGCTGGCGAGGAAAGAATAAATGCATAAGAGTTTTTAAACTGTAATTTCCAATTTGGAGTTTTTAAACTATAATTTCCAATTTGGCCTCAAAATAACACCAACCCAAAAAAAAAAAAAAAAAAAAAAATCCTGCTTATAGTGTGTTTACTAACAATGCAAACTATGGAGGTGAACTCCAAGTATGGCAAGCCAGGACTAAAATCAAAATGTTGTCTGTATTAGACAAATCAAAATGCATGATCCTTAAAAAGAATTCCAAGTTAAATTGAAGTAATATATTTACCTGAATTTCAAAATAGTCGCCTTCGCGCCTCTGCTCGCTATCTTTACTATCACACCTCCTCAAATCTGGAAAAAGAAAATTACAAAATTACCGATCTGTGTTTGTTCAAAAATGAAAAAAAGTACAATATTAACAATCTGTAGTATTTCACCTAGAATGGGAGGAGAAAGGTGAGAGAAGGAGAAGAATTCATAGAAATCGGAGAGCTTCGGAGTGGGGTGTATCGATGCCATGTCCAAATTCTCTGATAACGCCGCCGAAACTGCAGTAGCAGTCGGTGTTGTGGTTGGTGATGGCGACAATGAAGCATGAGGTCCAATGCCATCGGAGTGGGAAGGTACCTTGTGTTGCGGCCTGGCATTGTTATTAGCTTTCTTCGCTTTGGATTCTGACGTCGGCGTCGGTGGTCGCTTGCCCTTGGCGAATCTGGTAGTACAAGCCACGATGTCCAAAAGCCGCCGGACGTGAGCTACTGCTTGGCCTTCCTCTGTGTACTCCTCTGTACAACGCCAGTGGCAGAATTGTAAATAAATAGCAATTAATATTTGTTTTCAATTAACGTGTAATTTTTTTTTTTTTTTTTTTTTTTTTAAAGGGACTCTATATCTCTCAATTAAAGAGGAATATTTTAACAACCAGACTATAATTAATTAGAAACGCCAAAAAAAGGTGCAAAATAGTCGCATATTTTTCAGATTTTTTTTAAAGGAAAATTGAATAAGAATTAAATATTTTTCCATATAATTTAGTCTAATAACATGAATAAGAAAAGAGCTCACAAAAAATTAAAAACACGAATAGTACATTAATAATTAAATATTCTATGTGGTAGAGAGTATCTAATTCTGCAAAAGCAAAAGTTAATAACGACAAACGGAAAATATTTTGTTTAAAAAAATACAATTAATAAATTAATTTAAAAAATGAATTTTTTTATAAATAAAAAAGGCTCGTTCATAGATCATGGCGGAAACTTTGTCCCCACTCTTTGAATGGGACTAGCCTCACGTCACGTGCAATGCATCCATCCCCAGAGTCGGAGGCGGCGGTCAAGAACTACACTACACTCCCGGTTGCTAAACTCCGTGCACGACCGAATGTCGTTTTTGTATATATATATTTTTTTTGGAAGAGAGAATTTTTGTTATTTAATTGTATGTTGGTATATGAATATCCATTATTTAGCTGCGGACTTGCCAATGCAAATTTTAAAATTATTAAGACATATTTACAGCCAGATAAAGAAAGATGCCACTCTTTTATTGTTGTTTTTGGGAGGAAGAAAATTAATCATATGGCAATAATTTTCATCCCAAATTAATATCCTTTTTTTTTTTCAAGAATCAATGATAAAAAGAAAGTTTCCTTTTATAGACTATGTTTAATGTGAGTGATTAAAAAAAATTAATGGACATGTATAGTTGCCTAACTGTAATAGTGGCATATTAAATATGTTAATTAATTTATAGGTAAAATGTAAAATATAGAAATTAAAAAGAAAAAAATGAGATCCACATGGGTTTGTTTGTTGAGGCTGAATATGTGGTATAGTTGTTTCACCTACCTTCAACCATAGTAAGCAAGCAAGGCTTTAAGCTCACAATCTCTACTCTGTCATTCAATCTCTTCCCTTTAACCTGGTTTGCACATATATAAATTATAATTAAGAACATTGATTTAATTAATTACAAATCAATTTAATTATATCAAATAAAAACGCATACATACTTCATGGGATAAAGAATAGTTGGTGAGATGACATGTTTCCACATTCACAGCCAATAGCTTCTTCACATCAAGAATCCTATCAGTGGAGATACCCTTCAAAATCCCAACAAAGTCAAAAATAGTCAGCCAACTAATCTTCATAATTATTTACCCAATTAATTGGTAATAGTGATAGATTATCAAATTAATTTCTTCTCAAATCTCAAGATTTTATTTTTACCAATAATACATATATAAAAGGGTCTAAAATTAAATAACTAAGAGTATTGTATGAATAGCATATACCTTGAGGACAACTTGAGTATCATATGGAGTGATGACTGCAACATCAACAAGACTGGGCACAACTACTACAAAATAATAAACATTGAATTAAAAATTGGAAATTAGGGGATTAAGGAGAAGACTGAAAAACAAGAAATTACCTTTGTCCTCTCTCTTTTTCTTATCAGCCTTGCTTTTATTGTTCTTGTTTTTCCCAGACCTTGGGGCCATTTGTTTGTTTTTCTCGGACAAAGGAACAACAGAAAAGGGAAAATGGTATCAAATTATTATAGAGAGGCTAATCAAAATCAAAAATCCAAATGAAGAATCATTGACTACAGGGAAATAGATAATGGATTGGGCCAAAAAAAAAAGAAGCAAGAAAATAGAAGATAGAGGAAGTGAAGAGAGAACTGAGAAATGAGAGGAGGAGAAAAGAGGGAGAGGGAGAGAGGGGAGAAATAGAGGAAAAAAATGAAAAGACGAAGAGATAGGATAAGGGTTTTTGGTTGGGTTTTGTAGATTTGTGTGAAATCCTAGCCTCTCCTTGTTGCTAAAACCTTGATTGCCCCCCCCTACCCTTTTGCCCTCCTCTCTCTCTCTCTCTCTAAAATATGATAGTTAGTTGGATCCCCTCTTATATAATTAGCAGAGAAACCCATGCACCATTTCTCAACGAAAACAAAATTCGTGGGACCTTCCTATGTGACTGACACCTGGCAAAATCTGTGCCGCTAGCTGCAAGTTGAGCTGTAGCCGAGCAACTTTTGTTTTATCATGTGTTGGGGTCTTCTCTTAGGTGATGGCTACAAAGTTTGTCACCGGTTTTTCTTTTTTCCCTTTTTTTTTTTTCGTAACTATCCAATTGAGTATGTACCGGAACTGCCACAAACTTTTCCGGAGGCAAAACTCTTCCACCGATTATTTTTTCCATTTACACGTTTGAACCTAAAACCTTTCTTTAGGAAAATGAAATTCTTACCACTCTAACTAATAGTTGCTAGTTAAGTTGATTAATTAAGGTAGGTAACACGCATCTAAAGCCCCTAATATTTTACTAAAGACACAATTTCTGGTCAATTTTTTTAACATATTAATTCTTTGATCTTTTTATTTTAATATTATTAATTCTAAATCCAATATTATTTTATGTGTGTGTAATATGCTCTATTAAAAGATGTGACTAATAATATTTCAGTACGTAACATGATTTCAAAAAATTATTTGGATAAGATAACAAATTAATTAGAAATCATGTCATTCTTAAATTATTTGAAAGTATTTATCTAACAGTTTGGAATCAATAATATTAAAATAAAAAGATCATATGTATAATGTGTTCAAAAATAATCAGAGAATCAATTATAATTTAAATAAAAGATCATGGCTCCCCATGAATTTTGCCGTACGATTGCTAATTTGTTTGCAATTGGATTCATGTATCTCTTCTCCAATTTTATTTCACAGAATGTGCCGGATTTTTTTTATTTTTTATACTAATAATATTTTTGTCACATTTTTATGGTGATTAGTGGTTGTTTAATTTTGGTTATTTACTATGTGCTTTCTATTTATTGGATCAACATAAAAAAAAAAAACAAAAGAGACATATTTCTGACTGAAAATATATTATATGTTCATCACTCTGTATGTAGTCTGTTCGTTCAAACCAGGTAGGCAAAAATTATTTCTAGAATTCAGTTACTTGTTTTCTTTTTCATAACTTGTTGTGAAAGAATACAAACAACTAATTATATTAAACTTATCAGTGTTATCACCTAATCCAATTATAGTTTTTATAATAATATCTGACACCCGCGAATGCCCCCTTGGCCTTTTCACAAATTAATGAGAATGTCAGGATTCGAATACTCAATCTCTAAGTCTAAGAAGTTCTGATATCATGTCATGAAACCGTTTAATACAAAAGTTTAAAGGTTTTACAGTTGATGGCTAAAGCTGTAGTAAAAATAATATATGTTTTGAAAAGGTGATATATGGTTTGACTATATATATATTAAGCTGTATTCGATAGCCACGTTTTTCAAATGATGGTTTTTATTTCAAATTCTAGTCCAATCGATTTTTTATTTTTATTACTCTATTCGTTTTGATAAATTCACCACAAATCAACTTTCAAAGATTTTTCTTTATTGATTTACTTAATTTATATAAAGTTTCTTTCTTTAATATATAGACGCAATATACTAGTAATAAACAACTATAAAATATCAAGTATATTGAAATAAAATAAATAATATTCATGGACTTTTACGCATTAATACACACACAGAATATCCAAATTTACAAAAATATATGCAACCGTATCATGATAGCAAATTTTAGGAATAGAAAAATAAAAACGATAATTGATGGAAAATAGAAAGTACGAATTTTCTCACAATAAAAGTAAACACTGAAAACATAAGGAAGATAAATTGCAATATTTAATAAAACATAAAGGATAAAACCTTGATAGTATTTAAACGATAAAAGATAGCGAAATAACAATTAAAAATGATTAAAAGCATAACAGCTAGCTGTAAAACTCAGCTAATTGGAACCAAAAAAAAAAAAATTATGAGCTTCGATTTGGTGGCAAGTGTATGTCTCACTAACGAAAGGTTCAAGGTTTGAGTTTTTACGAAACTAGACATTACATTCTTAAAAAAAAAAAAAAAAAGACCAAGTAATAAAATGATTCCAAATAGAGTAATTTTCCCACACCTCTCTCCTAGAATGGCTTGCTTGGCCTATTCAACCTCCCTTTTTTTTTTAGGCTCGAGTCAAATTAAATTCAAGTTTTGAATTCTGAAGTCCACTCCAGCTCTACAAATTTAATTTTTTAAATGAAAATAATATTTTTGTCATTAATAATCTATAAAAATTTTTAAAAAATTGTTTAGTACATATTTACAAACACATTTATACATAAATTATTATTATTATTATTATTATTATTATTATCAAAACAAGTTTCAAAGCCATTTCTCTCTCTTGCCTCAAATTCTTTCAATCCTATTTATCTATTTTCCTGTAATTTTTTTTATACAATTTCATGATATATTATAATTGATGGATTAATAAAATTTAAAATCATTAATGAGAGAATTTATTTTGGGATGTTATGAAATTAATTGTCATTGATAAAAAAATAACAAATAGAAATAATGTAAGCATTATTTTAATAATTTAATATATTATAATGACAATAAAACTATTAAAATTCAGTTATCTTTCATGTATAAATAAGTATAAAGGATTCCATCCATTTCTTTCCTTATAACCATATGATGTGAGTTATATAGGTTTGAACTTTTGTTCATTATACTAATCTCTCTCTCCCTTTCTCTAACGTTTGCCCGTTCTGAATTTAGGTCTTTATCAATTTTACAAATTCGGAATCTCTTTTTAAGATTACTAACTGTAAATTTGTGTTAAGTTGTGTTTACAAATTATAGCTTTTATATTTTTGTTAATATCAATTACCATTACCGTTATCATTTTACTAGTGCGTTAACGAAAATTCAAGGTGTTGGAGAAGAGGATACAAATTATCAATAATTTGTAAGGTTTGTTTCTCGTTATATCTCTTTATTTAATAATGAGTTTTTTTCCTTATCTTTTATTAATTAGTCTTTTAGAAAAAATTACTAACATTTTTGTTGAACTTTGAAAAATATCTATATATAACCTTTTTTTTTTTCTTTTGTGATGGCAAGAATTCATAATGAAGGGAGTAATAGTGGCATGTCTCTTGCATATATGAAAAGCGGATCTTAAACATTTTCTATCTCATGCCTAGTTTCTTCCAATCTTATTTTTGTATTTTCTTACAATTTTGGAATTTCAAATAATATTTTTTATATTTATTTTATAACTTAAAATTGCATAATAATTCATCCAGAAACCAATTAATTAATACACTTCATTAATTGTTATTTATTATCTTCATAATATATTCTATAGTTTGTAACGTTCTCATAACCCTTAAAAAACGTTTCATTTTAGAAATTATTAAACAACTCTATTGCATAAGCTAACATAATAGAAACATCTTTTAATTTTGTACTATAAAATCACAGACATTAAAATGCATAAGATGTTGAGGTGGTGTGAGAGAAATTCTCAAAGTTTGTATTTTGATAGTGCAAAATATTTCTTTTAATCGAGATAGTATAAACTTAAACTGTAATTTTGGATTCACTTTTCATCAGATCCTGAAACTCAAAAACATGGGTTCAAGAGTTTGCAAGAATTCATGTTATATGGGATATAGTTCTCTCTTTGCATAAGGTTCTTATTCATTTGTCAATTTTTTCTTTTTGCATTTATGGTTGGAAACTCTGTCATTTTTGTATTTTTTTGTTCTTTCTAATTATTCATGGTTTCTAATTGTATTATCTCTTTTGCAGGTGCTTTTATGTGTCTTTAACTATAATATTTATTTTGATATTGCAAACGTAAAGATATACGATCAATTGGTAACTTAAAGTATACAAATTATTCTAATTATTCTACATATAAAGAACGTTCTTTATTCTCACACTTTTGACTATTAACAAAAAAGAGATTTTGACTTAACACCGTTAAAAAATGACGACGTGGTAGGAAATTTTGATGACGCGGCAGAGGCAAAAATTTCCACGTATTCAATTTTTGATGGTGTTAGACCAAAATCCATTTTTTGTTAACAGTCAGAAATCACAGAGATTTTTTTGCAAAAAATGAAACCTCTAGAACTTTTTTGCAAACCAGTGTAACCATAAGGGTTTTTTGCGTAATGATCCCTACAATAAACTAACTAAAACAATAAAATAATTTTGCATTTTATGTTTTATCAAGCTCCACCAAACAAGATTGAAGATCCACATCGACAACAACTTTTACTCTCTTCTCAAAGAATCTTTTACTAAAAACATACGATAACAAATCCACTAAGGAAAAGTTATCCAACTTATATTATGCCCGAATAGGTATTAACTAAGAAAGCCGATTTGAAGTATGGAACTAGAAAATATGTTGAGATTTATATTATTCACGCAGAGCGAAAACAAATGGATAGGAAGATATGGAGGAAAAGAGGAGGAATTTATCCTCCATAACAAAAAAGAACTCTAGGGTTTTTTAGAAAGAATTTTAGGGTCGGCCGTGTTTGCTATTCCAGAAGTAGTTTAATAACATTGGGTTGCTTTTACATTTAATTCTTATATTTTATAACATGTTATTTTGCTTTCGTTTTTTAATATAGTTTTCCATAATTTGAAATGTAAATCATAATTGATATAATTTGTTGTTTTATATTATATAATATTTTTGTCATAAAAGATAATATTTTTGTCAAAATATGTATATTACGAATAAAATAAAATGTATTCCTGAATAGATTTTTTTTTATTGGTGCCTTTTTTTTTTTACTTAAATTATGATTACAATTACATTTTTTTTTTTTTTGTCGTTTTAGTTTGTAACACATTAGTTTTTATTATTTATTACATAATTTTTAATTTCTAACTCATATCTAATTAATAGTAATGATATTAAAGACTATCATATTATGTCAAAATTATAATTTAAAAGTTTTAAGATTTTTTTAACTAAAATTTTTTAATTTTTATGTCGTAACATGTATATAATAAAAACCCTATATTTTATGATTAAATTTTTCATAAATATTCAATAAATAAAGGCCCACTATGGTTTTATAGAAATCAAAAACTTTTTATAAGAAATAATGAAAGTTTTACTAAATTATTTAAATATGCAATTTTTATAAAAAAAATTAAACAATCACGCATCGCACCGGCTCAAAACTAGTTATATTATATTGTTTTGATTATATATGAATAGAAAAGATAAACTAGTGTAATTATTTAAGCCAGACTACATTTAAATTTTCAGCTTACTTTTAAGTTTGACTCATATGTATTTTGACCTTCATAGGTAGGGGAGAGCAAAAAATTAAAAATCCGAATTGAACCTAAAAAACTCAACCAAACCAAACTCGGTTTGATTTTCGGTCTTTATATGAGATAATTTTAGTTTTAGGTTTAGTTTTCGATTTTACTATGAAAAACCTAAAAAAACAAAAAACGCACCTAATAAAAATAATTAAAAAAAATATAATTTAGTTTATCATTTTGATTTGTTGAATATTGTAATTTGAATAATTAGCATCAACATTCAGCTTTTTTTTTTTTTTTTGTGCATAATATAATTATATAGTTGGATTATAAATTCCAATCTGTGAGACTAAATGTAATCACTTAAAAAAGCTTTATTTACTGGGAGAAAATTAACAAAACATACTCTTGAATACTTCTCATTTTAGACTTTAATTGATTGAGGATGATAAATAATTGGATAAATTTCTATAATATGCAATCCTTAAGCTTTAAAACTTTCGTAGTCATGTGTTTCTTGCTGTTACAAGTTACAACAACCATTATTAAAAATAATATAAAATAAAATTTGCATTTCATCCTTTAACAAACCAAAATATTTTAAAAATTCATTTGTTTTTTTTTCTCAAATTAAATTATAGAAATTAATTATTCCCAAACATTAAATTTTGCAAAAATCAATTTTAACATTTCATTTATTTTATATAAATATTAAATTCATATATAGTTGTAATATAAATACTAAAATTAAATTGGGCTATATTTATTGCCCTCCAAAACATAAACGCTCATTAAATCGGCTTTCCGTAGTTGCATAAGTAATTGTAAGCTCTTTGATTTAAGGTTTAAAGGGGCAACTTTTACCTGGTCTACTCGTAGAAGAGGTCTTGTTGCTATTCGGGAGTGTTTGGATAGGGCGGTCAGAATGGTGGAGTGGGACATTATCTTTCCTAAAGCTATAGTTTTTCATTTGGCTAGGCTCTCTTTCGATTTTTTTTTTTTTTTAAATCAGAGGATTTTATTAAAACTGAGTAGGAAGGAGAGTTACAAGCTTAACAAAACAACATTAGAACAAAACTAACAATAGTCCCCAATTGAAAAGATAGAAATAACAGCAGAAAAACTGCAAAACTAACAACAACATTAAGAAAACTACATAACCAAAAACAACAACAATGAAGAACTAATAGCAGCACCAAAAAAGAAAGAAAAACTGCAGAAACCAACAACAAGGTCAAAGCAGAACCAACAACAGCAGCGAAAATAACAGTAGCAGTGCAGAACCAACAATTACAGCAAAAGCAATATCAAAGAAAAACCAGCAACAACAACAAAGATAATAGTAGCAGTGTAGAGTCAGCAATTGCAGCAAGAAAATTGAAGAAACCCAACAGTAGAGAGGTCAACTGAAAAAATAAAAAGCGTCTTGGCAGAAGATGATCCAACTAATCCACATCTTCAATCCAAGCCATGAAGTTTGTGGCCCTGTTGACACCACCTTTAGCTAAGGCATCCACAAACGAATTGCATTCTCTAGGATTAAACTGAAAAGAAAAATTGCAACACATCGAAAGGAAGTTATCAATTTCATTAAATAGAGAGGTTAGTTTCCAAGGATCAGGATAAAGGGAAAAGGCCTTTTAGATTCGAATCTATGTGGTTAAAAGACCAAAGTTGTGGTTCAATTGTCAAGCAAGCATGGGAGCAGTCGAGTATGGAAGAGGGGCATAATGTATGTTCAAAAATTGACCGGTGTACAAAATCGTTAAAGGCCTGGAATAAAGATTGTCTTGCTACATGATAAGTGTCCTGGAATAAAGATTGTCTTGGTACAAGATTTGTCTTACCACTGGATAAGTGTCTTCAATGGACTACTATATATCTCTCTTAATTGGGGGCTGTAACGGTTTGCTATAACCCACTTACAATCTGTGTGTCTCGGGCCCACTGCCAACATAAAGACAGATCCATAGAATCGTGCATATAGATCAACTGAGCCGGAACTTATAGAACTTGTACATGTAATGTATATTGGAAGGAATGCGTTAATTAACTAGTTGACATTCGGTGCTAAGGTAATTAATTAACATTGGGTTGATTTAACTTAATTAATAAGTTTACATATTATAATTAATTAATTAATCAATTAATTGAATTACATAAAGTAAACAATTAATTAAATCGTTTTCCTAAGAAGGAAAATTATATATATATATATATATATATTTAAATGTGATTTTATTTAAGGGTAATTAAATTTAGCCAATTGTATTTAAATTACATAGTATAAATTTTTAATATAAAGTTTATTTATGAAATTAAATCCTATTGGGCTTAATTAAATTAACCTAACCACAGCTCATTTATCGAGGAAGCTATAAGAGGCACATTTAACCTAAAATCAAGCCTAACCCTAGTCTAACCTGAGAATTTCGACCAGCCATAGTGAGCAGCCCCCTTGGCCGAATTCCTCAATGAAAAACTTCTATTCCTTCGCTTCTTCGACCAGCATTGGTTCTCGTTCGTTAGTTGGTCGTGCACCCCTTTGGAGATTGCTTAAAGAGTTGATTCTGCAGCAGTCTCTAGAAGAGACGAATTTGGTGAGATCATTCTCTCTTGATTCAATCGTTTTTCTTTCCAATTAATGATAATCGGACACTATAGGTGGATTCTAGGAAATTTTAATCGATGTATTTTTCGTTGCGCCCTGTTTTTTTTCGGATGACGAATACCAACACCTAGTGGTTTTTTCTGTTCGTCAGGAGAAGATAATTTGCTGTTTCTCTTTAAGCAATGTGCCTTTGCTCGTAAATTGGAATGCAGTAGGTTTGTCTATTAAAGTTTACATGGTCTTGGGTGTTGATTGTGTGGATTGGCTAAATAATGTTCTCTCCCTCGTACCCAAATCTCAGTTGGCAAGTTTCTTCGTTGGCATTTAACCACATTTTTCATGGTGAGAAGAGGTTTGAAGTGGGCAAACTAGTTGACATTGTTTTTCTATCTTGAGTGGAGTATCTCTGCAGATTTTGGAGAAGCAAGGTGTGCAACGGGATGTTGCATCTTCTTGGTACCGCCGATTGACTTGTTCAAACTAAATGTGGATGCTATTGTTCATCAAGACTTGTCGAGTTGTATTGCTGGTTTCGTTGTTAGAGATAATTTTGGTGCAGTGTTACTGTCGAGAAGTTCTCCGCAAGTCTGTTGTTTCTCTATTTTACATGTTGAACTGGCTGCAATCCTGGCAGGAATAGTGGTGGCAGGCTCATGGTAATGTTGGATAATAGTGGGGCCATCAATTTGTGTTGAAAGATTGCAACAATTAAAAGGTATGTGGGCTCAGTTGTTGAAGTTAATCCTTCCCTTAGTCTAGTGTTTCGACTCCCTTTCTTTCTCCTTTGAAAGGCGTCTCACCAATAGTGTTGTTCATGCTTGAGTTCAGTGGGGTTCTGTTAATCTCCATTCAGCCGTTTTGTTGGAAGATTTTCCTTCTTCTGTCTTACCTTGTATTAAACATGATCTTAGTTTTTCTAATACAAGGTCTACTATTGATAAAAAAAAATAATAATAATAAAAAACAATAATTTTTTCTTTTGAGAGGGCTGAGACTCATGATAATTCTTACGTGTTCTTCGTTGACAATGATTTAATTAAGTAAAATGGAAACATAGTATATTAACAAAAAGCAGTCAAATGCAACTAAAAAAATTCCAGTCAATTAGTCACAATATATAAATGTGGGTTGGCGTGACTGAAGAGCAGAGTGTTGAATTGGATTTCGGTGGGTTCGTCTTATTGCTCGGCTTTACTTGTTTAGTCGTATTTATTTGTTGAATTTAGCCTTCAAACCTATACTTGACGAAAAATTAACTATAGACTTTTCTATATTTCTCCATTCTCTTTCTAAGTTTGCCCATTAATTAAACCCCGACAATTACCCACTAACCAAATTATTAGAGGGAAGAAAAAATATATATTAATATATATATAAAAATTAAAAATGAATTAAAAATAAAGAAAACTCTTAACCTTCTAGAGATTTTATGTCATGAAACTATTTTGTCCAAAAGATTAAGCTGATAGATGAAGTCCATTAATATGCTTTTGATATTTGTGTTATATCTAAAATGGTAGAATTAATTAAGTAAATGAAACAATTATTGACAAAATTTAAATTTCAATAAAACGATAGCAGGATATCAATTAAATTAATTTGGGTAGAAAGGATTTTAACATAAGCTAAGTTTTGAGTTACGGATTGTAGTTCAGTTGGTAATGCAGGCTAAGTATGTGGGAGAAGATTCAAGTTCGAATCTCATTAAATACATTCGTAGGAAGGAGTGATGAGTCTTAACTGTGACTAAGTTTCAAACAAGATTATCTCAGTAAGAATACCATATATATAGAATATGTTAAATCAATTTCGAATTAATTGTGTCAATTTGCGTAGGTCTAGTAGTAGGAATTGGAAAGAGCTATTTCAAACTTGTGTTGCATAATCAACAAAATTGTTCAAACATGTGTTGCACAATCAACAAAATTGGTCAATCGAATACGTCATACTCAATAAAAAATATTTAAAACTTAACACAATTTTTTTTAATGGAGTGGAATTCATTAAAACTAGAAAATATGAGCGATGCAGTCAAAGGAGAGAAAACCAAACTGAAAGTTGAAGTCATCATAAAGACTAGTTCGAGCAAAACAATGAACAATAACATTAACTTGTCTATTAATCTAAAAAATTTACTGATAATAAAACCTGAAGCTAATAGCTTACACTCATTAATGATCATCCTAAAATAAGAATTAGCAGGATAATCATTAATGAGTGCATTGTAGGAAACTGACGAATCTAGCTCCAAGATAACATGAGTCAAAGCAAGATTCTTCATTCAGGAGAGTGCTTTCTTAATCGTAAGGGCTTCAGCCATGGAGATGTCTTCTCCTTGAGGCAACAAACCATTTAAAGCTGCGACAAAATTGCCATTGCAATCACAGACACAACACCTAAAACCCACTCTATCTTCTATCACCATTATGGAAGAGAACAGGATCTGTATTACATTTGAGCACTAACTGGCGTGGACCACAACAAACTACTATGAATAGGAGGAGCTGAGGATGAAGTCGATAAAGGGAACTTTTCAATGGAAATTAACTTCACAAATCTTTGTGAAATGCATCTAAAACAAATATATCCACCTTTACAACATCTATACTTTATATCTTATCCCATTATTTACTAACAAAGAACAGCCTCTCTGAATTTTTATTTTAACAAAAACTATAAAAATATATATATGTAATTAAGGAGTATTATAGCAAATTTTTTTTTAATAACATAATACAATTTTTTTTATTAATAACATTAAGGTACGAATGCTACTTTGATTGGAATTGGACTCATGCATCTCTTCTCTAATTTAATTTCACAGAATGTGCCGGATTTTTTTATTTTTTATACTAATAATATTTTTGTCACATTTTTATGGTGATTAGTGGTTGTTTAATTTTGGTTATTTACTATGTGCCTTCTATTTATTGGATCAACATAAAAAAAAAAAGAAATATTTCTGACTTAGTGGTTGTTTAATTTTGGTTATTTACTATGTGCCTTCTATTTATTTGATCAACATAAAAAAAAAAAAAAGAAATATTTCTGACTGAAAATATATTATATGTTCATCAATCTGTATGTTGTATTTTCGTTCAAACCATGTAGGCAAAAATTATTTCTGGAATTCAGTACTTGATTTGTTTTTTCATAACTTATTGTGAAAGAAAACAAACAACTTATTAAATTAAACTTATCAGTGTTATTACCTAATGTAACCAAGAAAAAAAAAATTATTACCTAATAAGAAAAGTGCACCTGGTCAACTATATATGCCTTCTTGGACAATAAATTTCACCAATACCTAATTCTATAATTTTATATATTATCACTTCAAAATAATCCAACTTAATGGCTAAAGTTGTTGCAAAAATAGTACTCCCTCCGTTTTTTATTATATGATGTTTAAAGTTGTTCATTAAGACCAATGAAATATTAATTAGGTTATTAAAATAACTAGTTTACCTTTAATATTTCTCTCCTAAAACTTTATTTTCCATGCAAAAATTCTCATTCTTCTTAATTATTAAAGCTTAATGTAGTATTTTTTGCATTAAATAATGATTCCCTCCCATACTTTAAATAAAGGTAAATATGAGAAAATATGGTAAAAAATGCATTGGTAATATAAAATGTCAAATAAAAAAGAATAAAGAGAAAAATTTAAAACATTATATAATAAATTTAACGTGCTTATCATTTGGATATTTGTTATCTGAAGCTTAGAATTTTTCAATTAAGATATGTACAACATGGATTACATATATGGTTTGGAGAATCAAATTCTAAGTTATGTTATTTCAAGAGGATAATAACAAGAAATGACTAGCAATAGGTTTTTAAGCTTTCTTATTTGAATTTCATTATTTGGAATCTCAATGTTAGTGACATAAAAGAATGTATATTTATATATTCAAAGAGAAGTACTTTGAGATATGATATTTAGTAGAGTATATATATTTGTATCACATGTGTAAGTTTACAAGTTAATTTTAATTTTATTGTGAAAGATAAGAGAATCGTGAGTTGTGGATAGCTTATAAATTATTATTCGCGGAGTTGTAGCGATATTTGGGTATATACAGAGATTTGATCTGTGAGATAGAACGGCAATTGAAAATTTCGAAGACGAAATTTTTTTAGAGGGGGAGAAATGTAATATCCCAAAAATTCAATAAGTATTAAGATTTATAAGCGATATTATAATTTGAGGATTTTTTGTATTAAATTTTTTTTAACAAAATTACGATTTTACAATCCATATTATCTTTAACCTCAAATTTTTAATTTTTTTCATTATCATCTTACTGTGCATATAATTTTTACCCCAAAACTTTCTATTTTTATATTTTTTTAAATATTTCATAAATATATATTCTCAAATATATAGATAAATCACAACTGAACTATTCCATAAAAAATCCTCAAATTATAATATCGCTTATAAATCTTAATACTTATTGAATTTTGGGATATTACAATAAAAACTGGAGGGAGTATATGTTTTCATATATCAACTCGGTAATACAAAAATGTGATATATGGTTTGACTATGTATATTATGCCCTATTCAAGTTAAATTCATCCTATATTCTTGTCATTCACAAAATAAGAAATTACTAGCGTTGCAAATGGGGTGGGAAAATGATAGGGACTATTCCCGAATTCTGGTCCGCTTCAAAATTTAGATTTTTCATTCTCATTTCCATTTATAAATTGAGAAAAATTTGTCCTCATCTCCGTCTCCGTACGTGGGGATTAGAATCTTCATGAGAATCCTTATTCTCTGTTTCACAAGATGAAATTTAAAACTTTTGCGATAAAATATAATCTTGCATGTATAATAAAAAATATTAGTAAACCACTTGATACAAAAATATATATATATATATATATATATATATATATATATATATATATATATCAATTATAATTCTTAACCAATAAAACCACTCTTATGAATATATAAATGAATAACAAGTATCCAAATACAAAAATAAAATCTAAAAATCCATCTTGTTCATTGAAAAAAAAAAGTATTAACCTGTCAAACATGTTATTCAATTACAACTTCAAAATGTTGTTGTTTATGAAATTTTTAGTAAGATACAAGTAATTTAGTTATAATATATAAAATACTTTTTTAAACAAAAAAAAAAAAAAAAACCCCATGAAATTTTCTGCAGTGGTGGAGATGGGGATTCCCGTAGCGTGGGGAGAGAGATCTCATCCCCATTTCTTGGAAAAAAATGTTCTCATTCCATCCCTTGAAAAATTAAATGGGAATTTACCGTCCCCGTTAAGTGAATCTCCATTGGGGCTAGATTTTCCCCTTCCCCTGCCTACGATGCTAGCAATTATCATAAGATTATATAGATATATCGATCATGGGTAGATTTGTGACGGTATTGGGTCAAAGCTGAGTATTAGCGGGTCGATCCCAAAAGGTTAATTAACTTATTAAGATGTTAATGCGTAGTAAACAATCTTTTAAATTACTCATGCCTAATTATAAAATCATCAATAACCAAATCATGTAAATAATACTGCAGTAAAAAAAAAATCATGTAAATAATATATATTCTAATTAGTCCAAACACAAAATTTACGGAAGATTTCATTTAGAAAAAAGAAATTATGACTGAAGTTGTTTCCTCTGTAAAACAAAACACTGCATATTACAATAAAATTAAGTTTTTTTGCCACGTTTTTTATGTCCATATTCAAATAATGGTTTCTATATCAAGTTTACTTCTAATTCAATTCCAATCTATTTTTTATTGTATTAATCTATTAATTTTAATAAATTATTTTACATTCGATAGGTGTAAAATATAACAAATATTTTAGGTGTTAATTGGGATTAAGTTGAGCTTTACTGAAAGAATATTGGCTAATTAGAGCTTATTTAAAGTTAAAAGATAAACTGGAGCTAAATCTCGAAAAACCTCAGCAAACAGGCTGGAAAGTAGGCTAGAAGAGGCTGATTAGATCTTGAGCCGAGAGAGAATCGGTGAGCCAGATATGGAACCAATGTCGTGGGTCTAAGGAGGAGAGGAGAAGATTTGATTTGCCAAAAAGTAGATTTGACTTAAACTAAGTTTAGTTTTGGTAGGTGAACTAATGACTATTTTAATTTGCGGTCGATTTTGAGGCACCTAGGCTTTAAGTACATTTAATATTATTTTAATCTTAGGTTAGTTTTATCTTTGGGAGTGCTATAAATACTCCCTTATCTTTGGTAGTTGGGAGCTTTTAGTTTTGGCTCAACTTCTTTTTCTTCTTCTAACCCTAATTTCTAATTAATATTAGTAATAATTTCCCTTTAATTTATTTCTTTCATTATTGTTAATGCTGCTTATGGGTAGTGAGTAAGCCTATTTAAGTTGGTTTGAGCCAGCTCGGCTGGCAGTAGTAAGCACTTTTTCTCCTTCCTTATTATGATCATATTCTTTTATGATTATTTTATGGTGTGCTTTTAACTTTAAATGATATTGATCACCTCATATGTTAGTAGTTGTGATGAGACCAAGGGGATATTCATAACTATGGAAAGTGCTATGAAACACATGTATGTTTATTGCTATAGAAATTCAAGTAGACTGCATGCTAGGGTTGTTGTCTTTTGATAAAATGTTTACAAGAGCTTAATGCATGATTAAGTAGTCTTTTGTCGAAGAAATTCGATTAGGCTACTTGTTATAGAATCCATATGTCCAGAGGTTCCTAGTGTGATGATTTGAGTGTAAGGTACCCTAGATCTACGTTTTGTAATCCTGCTCATAATGTTTAAGTAGAGAAATGTCACTGAAACTGCTTGTATGTGCTAGGTTTAGGTTTGCTGTCTTTTATTATTATTGTTATCTAAATTTTTATTCTTAACAATCTTGAATATGTTGATGTTTGGGTTTGTTTAGTTTGTTAAGTAGATTTCATGGTTATTTTAAGTTGAAATTATTATTGTTACTGTGAAGATACTAGATTTGCCTATTTACTTAGAAATTTAAGATTATTTTCTCTAATGCTTGAGAAAACGATACTCGGACTCACCGTTCATATTACAATTGACCTAGTGCGTCTGCTGGTGTCATGAGAGCCGACGACCAACATTCACCACAAATTAACTTTCAAATATTTGTTTTCATTAATTTACTTTGATTTATATAAAATTTCTTCTTAAATATACATGCAATATACAAGTAATAAACTATAATAAATTATCAAGTATATAAAATAAAATAAACAAAATAATATATATCACATCATGGATATACTATTAATATATTGAAAATATTCATAAAGAATCAATTGTATTATATGTAGAAAGATACAACCGAATCAATTCAAAATTCATCAAATTAATTAACCAATGAGAGCAAATCTTAGAATAGAAAAATAAAAACGATAATTGATGGAAAAAGAAAGTATGAATATCTCACATTAAAGCAAATGTTGGTCTTAGAGGCTACAATATCCAGTAGGGGTGAGCAAAACCGAACCAATGTCCAAACACCGAAAATCCGAACCGAACCAAACCGATCCATTTTATAGTTTGGTTCGGTTTGGTTTTAAGTTATTAAGAATTTTGGACTTCGGTTTGGTTTGGTTCAAAACCGAAAAACCGAATAATTGGTAAGATATTAAAATTAATTATAAAATTAATATTTACTAATTGTAAAGAATTTTAAACATTATGTTCTTTTATAGTTTTATATTGTGATTTTTGGATGTTCATTTATAGTTGTTAAAACTTGAGAGTTGAAAAAAAAAAAATAGAGAATTTTAGTATTTTATTGTGATGTAATAGTATTATTTAGTATTACTGATTTTTTAAGTTAATTTTTTTGTATTTCTTTTTTTTGTTAAACAAACTACTTATATAAAATTTTTATTTTGATTTTTTTTAAGAAGTTGATGTTTTTGGTTTGACCTAGTCCAAACCGAACCGAACCAAAATTTAGTTTGGATCGGATTGGTTTATAAAAAACAATATTTTTTGGATCGGTTTTTTTTGTTCGGTTCAGTTTTTGAACCGAACCGGTCCATGCTCACCCCTAATACCCAGCAGGGAGGTGAATTGGGTTCTTTAGAATTTGGTTGCGTTCAATAATTGTTTTCAATATTATTGAATTCAGCCAATAGTGACAATAGTTAAAGAAAATTAATATATAACTTTGTAAAGTGTTCAACTTTGTTGTAGGAATTTTGCAAGTTCAATTGTCAATAGCAATTTTGGTTTTCAGTCTCAATAGCAATAGATTAATAGTAATATTCAATAAAGATAAAGAGTGTTGTGTATCTGACTAATGGTATTAACTTAATACTGATACTAGTCAACCTACCGACACCAATATCACAATAAATACTGTTTATATCAATAGCAATGGACAGAAGCAATCAACACATAAATTGAGTAGTAGTGAAATAAAAAGTGTAGTGTTAGGAGAGGTCAAACACAATAGATCTATAGAGATTCGGCCTCTTTGCCAAGGTACTTTTCCTTGAAAGTTTCCAATACACTGTTAATTCTTTCTCCAAGGTAGAATTCAAACCTCTTTACAACCTTAATGCTATGTCACTCATGTAAGTACCCTTCTTACAAGCTTTGATACATTAAGTCACTACTTCTCACAAGTAACACACTCACAACAGATTAAAAGATGTTTTTTACAATGAAGAAAGATTTACAAAAGATTTTAAGCTCAAAACTTTTTCTTTCAAAGTTTCTTTCTTCTTGATAGCTTTGGTAAATCTTCAAAGGAACTTTAAGCTTCAGTTTATAGGTTTCTTGGATGATCTGAACGTTATAAAGCTATTTGACATACCCACTAGCCGTGTAGAGAGATGATCTGAGAATACCATAAGTGGTAATAGCCGTTTGAACAAATATGGTAACCTTTTGATTTATTTAGATTTTCTCAATACTTAAGTAGTCTTTAACAACAGTCTTTATGTTGACTAATTCCAGAATTGGCACCCACCGGTTTTTTTCTTGCTAGATGACAATATTCCGCTTTCACTAAAACAAAAACCTAACTTCTATCTTGTCAGCGCCTTGTTAGTGGGTTGGTAAGGGCTTTATCTTGAAGACCGTAACCTTTTTATGCTTTTGGCGTTACCAATGTCTTATAATTTATCTTGGGATTATTTCTTTCCAATATTGGTAACTACTTTTTTGTTCTTTCAAAATTCTAACTTCCAGATTGAGCTTAAATCTTTTTAAACTTCAACGATTTCAAAGTATTAATTCTTTTGTCTAGAGATATATTTTGATTAATTGTGAACCAGTAATGTAATCATTTTTGTTTTAATCTTAATATTTTGTCATTTTCAAAATGATAAAATATGAGTCTTCTAACTTTAACAATAAACACAAAAAAAACATAAAGATGATTGCAAGATTAACGAAAATAATTAAACATAAAGGATAAAAGCTTGATGATATTCAGAGGATAAAAACTAGAGAAATAATATTTAAAAATAATAACAAAGTTGTTAAATGCATAACATGAGCTAGCTGTAAAATTGAAGAGAAAAATAAGAGATGTCAAAATGGAAAAGCAATTAACTTATAAGTTGAATAAAAAAATAAAAGATGCTAGGACAAATAATAAAATCATTCTATATAGGGCAATTTTTCTAGCTCCCTTGCCTCTAAAATGACTAATTTAGCCCTATTCAACCCGCATAATTTTTTTTTTTTTTTTTTTTTTTTGTGGGACATTATATTAAATACTGCTTTTTAATTTTTGTATTTGGGCATATGTTTTCTTAATTTGTGAAATATGCTTTTTTTTTTTTTTTTACCATACGCTTTTTGGCCAATTTAATTTCTCTTATACGTTTTTCTTCTCCCCCATCAAATTCCTTAACCTTTTTCTCTCATCTTTTATAATTTTAACTTGGATTCGTTAATTATCTCTTAATCCATTCATTTTTTTATCATATTATAAAGTTTTGTTTTTCTCTTTAAAATGAGATCTCTATATATAAATATACATATTCATCTTTTTTCCATCTTCGGTTTTTGTATCGCAAATGTATCACGAAGGTTTCAACACACTATCAACGCATGAAACGCTCACTATACCTTCATGATACTGCTTATTATGCATTCATTATACATTTATGATACTTGTATAATACTATATACTATTATGATATCTTCATGGGCCAAACACATACGCGGCCTCTTCAATTTTAATTTTTGAGCCGCTTGGCCCCCTCAACTATTTTAACGACCTATCTAACCCCTTATCTAAAAGCCAAATACATACATAGCCCCTTCAACTTTTATTTTTGAGCCGCTTGGCTCCCTCAACTATTTTAGCGACCTATCTAACCCCTCATCTATTTTAAAGTGTTATTTTTAGACATTTGAATGATGATGTGTCATATTTCTTCCTCCTCTTGAGTTTAATTAATTGCTGGGAAATCTTCACTTTATAATAGTTTGTAATATTAATTAGATAGAAGATAGTTTCCAGCGTGTGTCCTACATGTTTTTAGTGTCGGATGCGTGTAATGCATGGTACTCTGTTGTGTCTGGTTATGTTTACGCAAAGGTTTAAAAATACCACTTTAAAATAGATGAGGGGTTAGATAGGTTGCCAAAATAGTTGAGGGGGCCAAACGGCTCAAAAATAAAAATTGAAGGGGCTACGTATGTATTTTACCTTTAAATGAGGGGTTAGATAGATCACTAAAATAGTTGAGGGGGCCAAGCGGCTCAAAAATTAAAGTTAAAGGGGCCGCGTATGTATTTGGCCTATTTTCATGATACTGCTTATTATGCATTCATTATATATTTATGATACTTGTATAACCTCATATACTATTTTGATACATTCATGATACTTTGTTGATACCTCCTTCATACTTTTGTAGTACTGTGTTGACATATTTTGTAGTACCGTGTTGATACATGTTTTGATGTTTAGTTGTTATATATCTGTTTTTTTACCATATACTGTGTTGATACTTTATTGATACCTTTGAGATACTATGTTGATACATGTTTTTGGTATTTGGTTGTTGTTATATATGCGTTTTTTCCATATACTGTATTGATACCTTTTTTATGCCCTTGGGATACTGTAGCGTACATGTTTTGGTGTTTGGTTGTTGGTTATATACCCATTTTTTGTCATATACTTTGTTAATACATTTGTGGTACTGTGTTGATACATATTTTGGTGTTTGGTTGTTGTTATATATGCTTCCATATATTGTGTTCATACCTTTACGATACTATGTTGATACATTTTTTGTTGTTGTTATATATGCATTTTTTGCTATATACTGTGTTGATATATATTTTGGTGTTTGATTGTAGTTATATATCCTTTTTTTCTGCCATTTATTGTGTTGATACCTTCATAATACCTTTATGATACAATATGAATCTCATTTCAAAGAGGAGAAAATGAAAACAAAAAATTTAAAGTGGACTATAAAAAAAAATGAACAATTGAAAGATAAATGACGAAATTAAGATTAAATTATAAAAGATAAGAGAGAAAAACAAGGAATCTGATGGGAGAAGGAAGAGTGTAATCTTCAAACTTTCAAAAGTTTTTGAAGTATTTTGGAGAAAATGAGCATGTAACGTAAAAAAAAAAAAAGAAATGGTGAGATAAAATGTTAAAATTTTTCTAAAAGCCCTTTTTTTAGGCTCGAGTCAACTTAAATTCAAGCTTTGTAGGCAATTCTCAAGTCCAATCCATCTAAGCCTAAGCACTTAATTTGTTGAATAAAAAAATTTTATTTTCATCATTTATGAAATATAAAAAAGAAAATAATTTTTTTATTATATATGTAAAACAATTTATATACATAAATTATTATTATTATTATATTATATTTGTAATTATATATGAACACAAAAGATTAATAAGCCTAATTATTTAGGCCCGGTTAGATTTAAATTTTGAACCTAATTTTAGGTTTGGCCTATATGCATTCAGACCTTCATAGGTCTAAGGGCCAGTTTGGGGCGGCTTTCAGCAGTCCCGAAAACAGTTTTCAGCCAAAGCATGGGAAACTTTACTTTGGCTGAAAGCTGCTTTTGGGGCTACAGAAAGCAGCCTCAAATGCACAATTAGTAAAAGTCAGATTATATTAAGGAAAGCACTGGAAAAACACTTAAAACTACTTTTAAAGAAAGCAATGAAACCTGGATTTCCCTGACAACACTTTCACTTACAGCAATCCTAAACTGGCCCTAAGTGTAGTTCATGTACATCACTCTTTAACAATAAAACTGATAATGTTCACATTTCGTTTACACGTAAATTTGACCAATTAGAATTGAGATTATGTGAGTTAATGTTGAAAATGAGTAGATACGTTTAACCCATGCAATAAATGGATTGTATTAGCGTTGACTCGTCAATCTGTTTATAACTGATTTAACTCATTCAAATATAAAAAAATGTAATTTATATATAAAGGTAGTAAAAGAGGTCATGATTCTATAATAATATTTGTATAACACGCAAATTTAGCAAATAAGGATTCAAGTTATATGAGTTAGTGTCAAAAATTGGCCACTGCCCTTATCGAGAGGTGGGTGGATGCTATACACACCTTCCACTTCCTGATAGGGGAGTGTACCATCACCTCGTCCGATTACACGGCCATGATGGGGCTTCCTTTTGTCGGGGAAATCATCGAGTTTAACTATTATATGGTCCGACGAGCTTATAGGGATGACTACGTGTGTTCCCTTATCGGCTTCAGCGGTACCAATGGGAAGGTACTGTATACACGTCTACGGAGATTCTGGACTCTCCCTAATTAGCTTGAGGTGCCGTTGACACCTGGTAGGATTTTGTCTAGATTTCATGCTAAATGTTCATTCTACTACCTTGCAAAAGAGAGGGCTTTAATTCTTGATTAAACCATTACATAATCCAACTTGTTCAGTAACTTTGTCGACATTTTTTATGCTGATTGTTTCGTTTCCTACCTCGCAAAAGATGTGAGTATTGTCAAAAGAGCTCTTGATAAAATCATGAGGTCAATGGAAAAACCTCCATATACCATGTGTGTTCCTAGAAAATCACCTCCTGAGTATTACCTAGATCAAGTTCTTCCTATACTGATGAAGAGACATGTAAGGCAATTTGGTTTATAATGTGAGAATGATGTGAAACCCTACATTAGATTGATTTACATTGGGTATTTATACCCTAGTACATGTGAGGAATTTACAAGAGTGTCCTTTGTACAATAATACTAATTCCTAATATACACATATTCCTATCACACCCCCACAAGTTGAGCAGGGGGAGAACCAATGCTCAACTTGTCGCGCAAGGAAAGAAAACATGGCTTGGGCAACGCCTTAGTGAGAAGGTCAGCAAGCTGGGACTCTGTGGGAAGATATCGAACATAGAGAGAGTTGGAGGCTACCCGCTCACGTACAAAGTGAAAATCAATCTCCAGGTGCTTTGTCCGAGAATGAAAAATGGGATTAGCAGTGAGGTAGGTAGCGCTAAGATTGTCACACCAAAGCGTGGGGGAACTGGCTAGCGAAAAACCAATATCAGATAGAAGCATCGTGATCCAAGAGAGCTCAGAAGTGGTAGTAGCCAAGGCACGATATTCGGCCTCCATGGAAGAGCAAGAAACTGTCCTCTGTTTCCTAGATACCCATGAAATCAAGTTTGCACTAAGAAAAATAGCAAAGCCGGTGGTGGATCGACGATCATCCGAGTCACCACCCCAATCAGAATCAGAGAACCCATGAAGCCGAGATATAGAACTTTGACGGAATACCAAACCATGCGTAGCTGTAGCTTGAAGATAGCGCAAGATGCGCTTGACTGCTTGCCAGTGGATGTCAATGGGAGCATGCATATACTAAGCAACCTTATGAACTGCAAAGGCAATGTCTGGTCTTGTAATAGTTAAGTACTGAAGTCCTCCCACAATACTACGATAAAGTGATCCATCTATCAGTGCATCCCCCTCAATGGCCGAGAGCTTAGTAGAAACACATGCAGGAGTATTAATCGGTTTGCAACTAGCCATGTCTGATTTGAGCAGCAAGTCTTTGATATACTTCTGTTGATTCACATACAATAATTTATTCTCCCATTGCAACTCAAGACCCAAAAAATATTGAGCCCGTCCCAAATTCTTAATAGCAAACTGACTTTGCTAGAAAGTAATCAATGACTGAAGTAAGCCAGTATCATCACCAAGCAACAATAAGTCATCAACATAGATAAGGCAAAAGATCACTGCAGGACCAGAACGATAAACATACAAAGATATATCAGCCTTGGAGCACCGAAAACCAAACTGAATCAATGCCAAAGTAAGCCGCTTATGCCACATTCGGGGAGATTGTTTTAGACCATAAAGACACTTACGAAGAGCACACACATGAGATGGTCGAGTTGGGTCAACAAAACCTGTGGGTTGCTGTATAAAAACCTGTTCCTCTAGATCACCATGAAGAAAGGCATTGGAGACATCAAGGTGTAAAACTTGCCAAGAGAGAGACACAGCAATGGCAAGGAGAAGTCGAATTGTGGTAGGCTTGACAACGGGGCTGAATGTGTTGGTGAAATCCATATCGGGGCGTTGATTGTAGCCCTTAGCAACCAACCTGGCCTTATATCTGTCAACCGAGCCATCTGCTTTCCGCTTAGTTCTGAAAACCCATTTGCACCCTATCACATTAGCATTTGGAGGCGCAACCACTAATTCCCATGTACCATTCCCAATTAAGGCATTATATTCATCTGCCATAGCGGTCCTCCAGTGTGCATGTTTAGCATCTTCAGAATAAGTTGTAGGGTTCGCCTCCTGAATTTGGGTGTGCAAAGCTCTTGGTCTTGAGTTCCCGGTTTGCGAACGTGTGACCATGTGAGTAGAAGGAGGCATACGTGGGGGCGGAGGAGGGTTTGCTACTGCTGTTGTGAACACGAAATTTTTTCTTAAAAAAAAAAATTTTGTCGTTGACCGTTGACCCACGACTGTAAAATACAGTCGTGGGATTTTGTTACAGTCGTACGACTGTAACGTAGGTACAGTCGGATGACTGTACTTTCGGGGGCAGGTTGCAGAGCCCATACCCCCTTGACTTGGAAAAGGTGGGAAATCTTGAGCATTAAATGCTCAAGATTTCCGGGTTAGTGGGGAGATATATAAGGTGAAGAAAACCAGGATTGGGGGACTTTTGGCAAAAAATCTGATTTTTAGTGAGAGAAAAAGAGAGAAAAAGAGAGAAGAGAGAAAATAAAGATATTGCTTTCTTCTTACCTTTTCTTTTTAATTTCTTGTTGTTAATCACTAAAACGAAGTAGAAATCCTAGGTTAACACTTACACTAAAAATCTAAATCATTTTGGGACAAAAACAAACATAAATCCGTGACTTTTCTGGGATTATTTGGACACTTTTTGCAACCTTGACTCCTTAAGGAAAAGAGCGAATTCACATGGATTGGTGCGTAGCCAGGGGTCATTCCAACTGTGGATCGTCGCCAAGGAGGTAAACAACCTCTAACTCAACCTTTTTTCCAGCTTTCTGGGTGGTTTTCTTGTGTTTGGTGCCTTTTTATTCAAGTTTTCAAGTTTGCATTTCTGGAAAAATAAGAACAGTCGTACGACTGTTCTTGAAACAAGAACAGGGGCACGACTGTACTTACAGTTGTGCCAAATCCCCTACAGTCGTATGACTGTGCTTATTTTCTCAGTATCAGGCTTTTGTTTTTAGGGTTTTTTTTAGCGATTTCTGCCTAGCCAGAATTACAGTCGCACGACTGTAGTCCGCGGCCAGAAGCAGAAATCCCTAAAAATCCCTAAAATCCAAAGAAAATCGTAAAAATCCAAGAAATTTCATAAAAATCAAAAAATTTCAGAAAATCAGAAAAATTAGAAAACCCTAAAAATCACCAAAATGAATTTTTTTGTGTGCATCACGACCTTTGATTTATTTTTCGGTAAAATTGCATTTAGAACAATTCCACGACGGAGACCCGGTTCTCCCGAAAACTGACCCGCTTTTGCATGCTAAGTTAAAATAAATCGAAAAATTGTTTTCAAAAATGATTTTCCCACAAAACCAAAAAAAATACAGGTACGTTTCAAAATGGTTTTCCAGGTCTAACCGGGCTGGCCGACCGGGCTGATCCGGTTACCCCCAATTGCATGACCCCGAATTCTAATTTCCCAATTCAGTCTACTTGATTCCTATTTATGGCGTACCGTATAAATTGTGCTAACCTCTGTTTTGCAGCTTTTGTTTTATTTTAATTTTCTATTTTATTTGTGTTTCAATAGAATTAAATCGTGTATTTAGGCGGTTGTAAATTTTAGATTCTCGTGTATTCTAGGCGGTTGTATCAGTGAGGCGAGAGTTTTATTTTTCTTTCGATTGGGTTGTAAGCTCTTAAATATTTATTCTTTTTACTTTTTATGTTGTATTATTATCCTGTATGCGCGTTGCGTGCATTATTCAATAAAAATTGACTTTTAGTAATTTAAAGTGTCATAACTAGAACATTGGCAATAATATTTATATTAGACACGAAATAAGGTACTTGTCCGGACCCGAATATCTGAAAAGTGTGGCAGTTCTCGCTTTGGTTCAGTTACACTGTAATTTCCCAGTTGAGCTGAGCCGGGTGGCGACTCCTATACTTTTTATCGAGATTTAGGTCTCGATTCTTTTTTCGAAATGATCCGCTTTTTCCAAAAAATGAATTTCCCATCAAAAACCCCATGCGAGGGAGGGATCCGCCCGAAATCGAGGTGTCCCTTCCGAAAGGGAGTCCCGCGTCCTGTCGAAAACGTGTCGTCCGCTCACAGTGGCGACTCCGCTGGGGATTTCTCAAAAGTTTTTTTTAAAAAAACTTAAAAGAATTTGACAAGCCTTGAAAATTGTCTAATTTAAATTAAGCGGATGATTCTTATATGGCACTTTATGCATTTTTGTAGTTAGACATTTGTTGCATTAGGTTAGATATCCACTATTTAGCCCCGGTGAATCGTTGAAGTGTTGCCTAAGTTCCTCTTGGTCTTAGGGGCACGAATACGAAACGCCACCCATAGCCTCGTACGAACCCCTTCGTTCGGACCCTTGAGTGGGGAGAAGTGAGGAGTATATTTTGCTATGGTAGCCTTGATGTTATCCCTAGTTGGTGATCGAAGAGTACCCCTCCTAGGACTCGGTTAGAATTTTATCGACCTGAACACGTTTGGAGGAATAAGGTTGGAGGAATACGATCCGTGTGCTAATTGCTATGTGTCTTTTTGTCCCTCCACAACATATCATCATTCACATTTTTCATGAACATAACATACCGCATCTAAAGCATTTGTATGATTCTAACCCACATCTTTTGTACAGCCATTTTCATCCTTCGCGTGTAAATACATTAATCACCCGTGTGACATTAAACTAACCACTTTTTTTTTTTTGTAGCCATGCATCCTTTCATTGCGTGAAAAAAAATTAATTAATTCACATACATCACTTGAATGTCATGAGCATTAACCACTTTATTTTGCAGCTATGGGAAACGCGTGTCATGCATAAAGCATTCATACGAATCTTGAATAATTCCATAAGGGTCACACACATCACATTACCTATCAAGTAGAAAAGCATTTTAGGCGCTTCACGAGTGCCGACAAAAATTCATCGCATTTCATTAAAGCATTTAAGGTGCTTCACGAGTGCCGACAAAAATTCATCGCATTTCATTAAATCATTTTAGGCGCTCCACGAGTGCCGACAAAAATTTATCGCATTTCATGAAATCATTTTAGGCGCTCTACGAGTGCCGACAAAAATTCATCGCATTTCATCAAATCATTTTAGGCGCTCCATGAGTGCCGACAAAAATTCATTGCATTTTATTAAATCATTTTAGGCGCTCCACGAGCGCCGACAAAATTCATCACACTTCATCAAATCATTTTAGGCACTCCACAAGTGCCGAAAATTCCACTTTACACATCAAGCCGTTTAGGTGCTCCCCGAGCGCCGGAACTCTGCCCGTTCACTAAGAACGCATTCACTTCACATTGTGGTGCGGAAATCGAGATACTCCCCGAGTATTGAAATTCCACTCGCAAACCAAGCACGAGTTCATTTCATATCATCAAAAATCCGAAGTGTCCCCCGGGCACCGAAACCCCGACCAAGCGCCATGCGCGTGTCGATCTCACATCACAAAATTCGAGGCACTCCACGAGTGCCGAAACTCTGTCCGTTCGCCAAGAACATTCATCTCATTTCACAAAACCCGATGTGCTCCCCGAACGCCAAAGGTCTCATCAATGCCAACTTAAATTACAATATATGCATACATAAATAGGAGCTCATGCATACTTCATCACCCGAAGAATGAGTTATTCAAGGTTCGTGTTGCAAGTCCATTTCATACAACATCCATATATCATTCATCCAACACGCTATGCATACATGCATATCCCCTAGAGTTCATAACTCTTTGGGTGATCATATTTCACTAACTTTTGTTCGAAATATTTTGTAGTTTGGCTCCGGTCGGGACGAAGACTCATGAGGCTAGAGCACAGCGATTCATCATCTAGTGAGTCTGAGGAGTCTGCTCAGTGCGGGGAGGTTGAAGCGTCATCTGAATTAAGTGCTGGGTTTTCGCCGGAATTTGAACAGTTGCAATAGAGATTTCAAGATATGGCAATCACACCTGAAGCTGCTGCTGCCATGATGGCCACCACTGCTATTCGAGAATTCATGAGTTCTGATGAGTTCAAGAATCTTATCAAAAATCAAGTGCAGAGTGCTTTGACAGAGTCGTCTAATCAGAGACCGGAAAGGGGTACTCGGGGAGAAAGTAGCAGCGAGAGACTGAATGATGGGCAGTCGGATGCTGAAGAGGGTCGAAGGGATAATACTGAGCGACCTGTGGAGTCTGCTTTAGAGAGAAAGATGAAAGAAATGGAGGAGACTATAGCGGAGCTGCGTGCCAGTTCTAAGATTCAATCCGCTAAGCGTATTGACCCGTCCACGCTCATAGCCGGAGGGGTTGAAATGTTGCCAGTAGGCTTCCAAATGCCTAGGATTGCACCATATGTTGGGAAAAGTCCTCCCACGGCCCATTTAAATCAGTATGTGCGGATTATGACTATGGCAGGGCTCACCATGAATCAATTAGTGGGATTGTTCCCCACTACTTTGGAGGGAGGAGCCATCACATGGTATAATAAATAGCCTGAGGGTGTGCAAGGTGACTGAGATGCACTGTCCGATGCCTTCATTAAGTACTTCAGTTTCAACACACAGCTGGAAGTCAAATTACAAGATCTAGAGGCGGTAAGGCAGAAGCCGAATGAGACCTTTTCTGAATATTATCAAAGGTGGATGGATAAGATGATCCTCCTTCATCAGAAGCCCTTGGAAGACGAGCTGATTGTCAAGCTGATTGATGGTAGCTTAGAAGTTTATCGGAATGTGATGAAATACCATAAGTTCCAGTCCTTGATAGAAGTACATGAATTGGATCGCAAGGTGGAGAAGTACGAGATTGACCCAGCTCACAACAGTTCTGGAGGAGGGTACCGAAGCCGGACATATTCTTCGGGGTATTAAAATAATAGCAATCCTGCAGCTTCTTCATCAACGAGCGCTAAGCAGAGTCAGTCACCTGCACCTGTTAAGCAAGTAGAGATAGCATCAGTTGCACAAGGGTCTAATCAACAGGCAGCTGGAAAGGGGATCTCTCCTTGGGAGGATTCTTTGGGGCGGATTTTCCTGAAGTGTAGAAATCTGGGCTTCCTTCAAAGCCTGAAACCGTACACGCCTCCGGTCGAGATGGACAAGAACAACTTTTGCTCCTATCATGTGACTAAGGGGCATCGAACCAACGAGTGCCATGCTTTGAAAAAGGCGATCCAGCAGTTGGTTGATGAAAGGAAGATAGAAGCACCACGCACTAAGCCCAATGTGCAAAGTAATCCACTGCCCCAATTTAAAAGGAGAGTGAACATGGTGCAATCAGGATTATCTCCTAACTTTGTCGTAGCCCAGATCGCAAAGGCGAATCCCGCGATTCAAGTGGTAGTGGGTGACGATCTTGAGTCATCTGTGGAGGAAAGCAAACCTGTGAATTTGGATGATGTAGAATTGGATGATGATGCGGACGAATTTGAGTTGATGAGTAGGCCCAAGCCTGTGAACTGGACAACACCTGTCTATCCTGTCTGCACCAAGGACGGGATGTATATAAGGAAAGAGGACGCTCCTGTGAATAATGTCACAAGGAGTGGAAGGGTATATCAACCCGAGCCACAACGGTTAGGGGAGCCGAGTAAGAGGGTGGAAGCACCGGTTCAGGATTATTTGCCCATCAAAGTGAATGAGAAAGAAGACCTGGTAGTGGAGCAACTCAAAAAGATGCCCGCACGTGCATCTGTATAGCATCTGCTCATGGAGTCCCAAAGACACCGGGCTGCAGTGGTGAAAAAGCTTATGGAGATGGATGCCAATCCATTGATGTCTCCCGAGGAAGTGTGTATGGTGATTGGGAGTACAAAGAGTCAGCAATCTGATAATCCCAAGGGAATCATTTTCACCGAGGATGACTTACAGCCGGAAGGGACTAACCACAATCGTGCCTTGTATCTGAAAGTGGAAATGATGGATAGAACCCTACCTTATGTGATGGTTGATGACGGCTCAGCATTGAATATCTACCCTCTGAAAGTTTTACCTAGTCTTCATCTGTCCGAGGAAGCATTATCACGATCAAATACAGTAATACGGGCCTACGACGATTCAAAGCGTACCGTGATTGGTACTTTTGAGGCAGAGGTGTCAGTGGGAGAAGTTAAATCAATCGTGGTGTTCACTATCATTGATATTCCTGTGACTTTCTCCTTGCTTTTGGGGAGACCTTGGTTTCATGCATTGGGAGGCGTGCCATCAACCTTGCACCAAAAGGTGAAGATTCCAATGGGGGGAAAGATTGTAACTCTTGAGGCGGATGAATCTTCTATGGTGGCTGCTTTGAACTCATCTGAACAACCCTTGACCGGCTTTCAGGTGGCAGTTGTCTCAGATCATAAGGAGAAAGACCTGACATTTTCTCTATGGACCCATAAGTACTTTCGGAGGCAGAATTTCATCCCAGGAAAGTGGCTTGGGGTCAATCAATAAGGGGTCACAAAATTTGATGTCACCATAAGCCAATCACACTGAAGGGGCCTTGGTTACAAAGGTGCTGAAAAGAAGGAGATCCCGGAGATAAAGAAAGTCCATCTCTTGGACACTTTTGTTCGAGCAAGTGGTGGGCCATATGGTGGTAAGCCGGAGCTGATGATTATTAACGGGGAAACAGTCCCCGGGTTTGAGATCTTTGCTGATGTCGTCGACTTCTCGAAATATGGGGTTGGTTCGGCGGAAGAAATGCTTAAGCTTGAAGCTGTGAAAGTGATTGATCCTCCTCCAATAAGCCAAGTTGAAGTGGTGGCTCCCATCATTCCGGAGAAGCAACCAAAAGAAGATACGGACCCCCTGGTGGACGCCATTACTAAGGCATTTGCTGACTTGCTGAAGAAACGGTTAAAAGAGCACCCTGTGAGGAAGGAGGCCATTTCGGGACAGGCAGAGTTAGTGGGAAAAGCTGTCGCTGAACTCACCAAGATGATGGCTAAAGGGAAAGCAAAAGTGGAAGAAGATGCCTTATCTGAAGCACAGAAAGAAACTCTTGAAGCTGATTTGAGTGACTTGTTCGAAGAAGAGCCTGCTGATCCGGAAGACCCTGCTGTAGAAGACCCTCCGCATGTGGAGGAAGAAAATGATTTCTTTGTAAACTTATCCTATGTACTTGATATGAACAATTCCGCTTTTAAGGCGATGAATGAAATGAAGTCTAACTTTGCTTATTTGTGTGATGTTTTTCCTAATGGCTCTGTGCATACATGCAATCATTCATTCAATGTGTTCAGCATTCATGACACTGCATTACATGAAATTAATTTGGGCACAATTAAAAATCCTAAAATGGTATCTATCTCTAACGAACTCAATCCTGAAGAAGAGAGAGAATTGACAAAGATACTTAAAAAAGCATATGGGAGCGTTTGCCTGGTCTTACGACGATATGCCGGGAGTTGACAGAGAAATAGCAGAACACAGGATTCCGATTGATCCCAAGTTCAGCGCAGTAAAGCAGAAGCTCAGGCGTCTACATCCAGAATGGGCTGAGAAAGTCAAGGAAGAAGTAGCAAAGCAGATTAAAGCCAATTTCCCGGAGGTGGTGGATTACCCTGAATGGTTAGCCAATATAGTCCCAGTTGCCAAGAAGGACGGAAGAGTCAGAGTTTGTGTGGATTATCGGGATTTGAATAAGGCCTCTCTAAAGGATGACTTCCCACTTCCTCACATTGATGTCTTGGTTGACAGTGCAGCAAGGGCAGTTATGTACTCGTTCATGGATGGTTTCTCGGGATATAATCAGATTTTAATGAATGTCATTGATAAAATCAAGACAGCCTTCATCACTGAGTGGGGGGTATACTGCTACAGGGTAATGCCTTTTGGGTTGAAGAATGCTGGGGCGACCTATCAGCAGGCAGTTACGATGTTGCTATATGACATGATCCACAAAGAGGTAGAGGTGTATGTTGATGATATGCTGTTGAAGTCTATGACCCGGGAGGAGCACCCTGCTATCCTGGATAGATTTATGACCAGGATTGAAAAGTACAACCTGAGACTCAATCCAAAGAAATGTGTTTTCGGAGTTGCATCGGGTAAGCTATTGGGGCACATTGTCAGTCAGAAAGGCATTGAGATGGACCCAGACAAGATTAAAGCCATTCGAGATATGCTAGCACCGAAAGCAGAGAAAGAAGTCAGATCTTTTCTGGGGTCACTTCAGTATGTCAGCAGGTTCATTGCCAGATTGACCACGGTCTGTGAGCCCATTTTCAAGCTTCTTCGGAAAGAACAACCCGTTGTGTGGAATGACCAGTGTCAGGTTGCATTTGATAGGATCAAAGAATACTTTATCAATCCACCAGTGTTGAAGCCCCCAACTCTGGGAAGACCTTTGACTCTGTACTTAGCCATTGAAGAAACCTCCATAGGGGCGATGTTGGTTCAAGAACAGGATGACAAAAGGGAGCATGCTATCTACTACCTCAGTAAGAAGCTGC
The DNA here is from genome assembly GCA_039660915.1 of Euphorbia tirucalli. NCBI lineage: Eukaryota > Viridiplantae > Streptophyta > Magnoliopsida > Malpighiales > Euphorbiaceae > Euphorbia > Euphorbia tirucalli. The sequence goes on from CM077639.1 coordinate 66,506,367, forward strand.
TAGATTACGAAACACGGTACACTGTGGTGGAGAAGACTTGCACTGCTATGGTCTGGCTTACGAAGAAATTGAGACACTATTTCCAATCCTACAAGATACAAGCTATGGCAAAAGTTGATCCAATGAAATATCTCTGCTCTGCCCCATCCTTAACGGGGAAATTGTCCCGGTGGTTACTTTTGTTATCGGAGTTCGACATCGAGTATGTAATGAAGATGGTGATCAAAGGAAGAGCAGTGGCTGAGTTCCTGGCCAATCAGCCGCTTGAATCTGATTATGTAGAAAACCTAGAATTTCCGGATGAACAGTTGGCCTTGGTAGAGGTGGAGATCAGGAAATGGATTATGCAGTTTGATGGAGCTGTAAACAAGAGGGGGGCAGGCCTTGGAGTAATCATTGTAACTCCTGAGGGAGAGATAATTCCTTTGTCAAAGCGGCTAGAATTCCCGGTAACTAACAACGGTGCAGAATATGAAGCTTGCTTGTTTGGCATTGATGCTCTCACCACATTAGGGGCAAATGACCATTGTTGGAGATTCACTGTTGGTAATCCGCCAAGCCACCGGGGAATGGGAAATCAAGGAAGAATCACTTCGCCCATACTTGGAGACTTTGTGGGAAATGGTGAAAGTATTCGGGCATATTGAATTCAAGCATGTGGCTAGAGATGATAATCAGATGGCGGATTCATTAGCTACCTTGTCATCCATGTGGGAAGGACCTCAGAAAGCACCTGCAGCCTTTGATCCTGGAGACTGCTAGAACACCGTTTCATCGTTCTAGCGCGGTCCTGGCTTTAGTTGCAGATGGTAAGCCCTGGTACCAAGATATAGCTGATTTTCTACAAAATGGCTAATACCCTGAAGAAGCAGATACATCGGATAAGACCACTTTGAGAAAATTGGCGGCTCAGTTCAGGTGGTTTGATGGACAACTTTTCAGAAGGACCGCTGATGGATTGTTATTAAAGTGTCTGACGGAAGCAGAAGCCAAGAAGGTTATGCAAGAAATGCATTCAGGGATCTGTGGCCCGCACATGAACGGTTTAGCTCTGGCAAAGAAGATCATGAGACAAGGGTACTTCTGGCTTACTATACAGACTGACTGTGCAGAAGAAGTGAAAAAGTGCCACGAATGCCAGATTTACGGGGACATCAGCCATCTTCCACCTATGGAGTTGCAAAACCTTATGACTCCTTGGCCGTTTGCAGTATAGGGTATTGACATAATTGGTGAAATTCGGCCTCCAGCATCGAACGGTCACAAATTCATTGTAGTGGCAGTCGATTATTTCTCCAAGTGGGTTGAAGTCGAGTCTTATGTCACTGTCACGGCTAAGAACATGGCTAAGTTTGTGAAGAAGCATATTTTTGCAAGATATGGAATACCACATCACGTGGTGACTGATAACGAAGTGCAATTTCAAGGAGCCACAGCTGAACTATTTGAAGAATACAATGTGGAACATCGTAAGTCTTCCCCTTATAGGCCACAAGCCAATGGAGCAGTAGAGGAGGCAAATAAGTCTATTAAGAAGATCTTGTCCAAGACCACCTCAACCTACTGGGATTGGGCAGATAGATTACCTTATGCTCTGTAGGGGTACAGAACCAGTGCTAGAACGCCGACTGGAGAAACACCTTATTCACTGGTTTATGGGATGGAAGCAGTCCTTCCTATTGAAGTGGAGTTGAAGTCACTAAGGACGGTCTTAGAAGCCCAGTTGCCTGAAACAGAATGGGTAAAGGCGAGATATGAACAGCTGGCTATGGTCGATGAAAGGCGTCTCAAGGCTCTGGATCACCTACAGATGTATCACCAAAGGATGGCCAGGGCCTATAATCGACGGGTTCGTCATCAGAAACAGCCTCTGAAAGCAGCAGATCTAGTGTTGAAGCAGATGAGACCGACTAACACAGATGCAAAGGGCAAATTCAAACCTAATTGGGAAGGGCCGTATGTGATAAAGAAAATACTCTCCAAGGGTGCAGTGAAGATTATGGATATGGATGGCAACGAGTTTACCAACCCGATTAATCAAGATCACCTCAAGCGCTACCATGTGTAAAAAAAAAAAAAAAAAGAAAGCCTGTTAAGTCGAAAACCCATAAGGGCGATTTAAGCAAAAGTTAAGGCAACGAGGGTTAGCGTATCGACCAGAAAACCTGTATAGGATGGTTGATAACAGGAATGAGTTCGTTCGAGATATGTACCAATTTTAAAATTTTCAATTGATGCGATAATTAAATTTCATTAATGAAGTGCGTTATGCTCAACATATTGCATGAATGTTTGGAGTATGTTACATGATACATTTGTTGAAACATCCAGATAAACAAAGACATTTATAAAAAAAAAAAAGGGAGGAAGCCTGTTAAGTCGAAAACCCACAAGGGCGGCTTAAGCAAAAGTTAAGGCAAAAAAAAAAAAGGGAAGAAGAAAGATCGCATCAATAATAGAAAAGATGTATATAAATAGTAATAATGGTAGCCAATACATGCATGATAATGAAAATCACATTTTCTCTTTTATGCTCTCCTTTTCTTGACAGGAAGTGGTCTCACGGCCTCAGAAGGAGCCAGCCAGCGGAAAGTCGCACTCTTACGCGCCTCACGGGTCGGTAAATCCTGGATCTCAGCCAGCCACTGCTTGTAACGATCATCTGTCTCTGTGGGAGCAAGCGAGGCATAATTCAATGCCACACGATGGGTATCTCCAGCCCAGCGAAGTTTGATGTGATCCGGCCAAGCAGCAGTATACTCCTCACAACGAGTAACACAAGATCGTTGGGGGATATCCTACAGGTGACCGTACTGCCGGCAAAGGCGACTCGGAGAATAGACGTCACCCTGGTCAGTCCCAACAACTACACACCATGTGCCCACATCTCCACAATCATGTGGGTAATCTTCCACCAGGGGCACACCCACCTAATCTGGTCATCAGTCAGGCGAGATAGCCAAACGCCCCACTCATCAGCAGACATATCAGTATAGGAGTCAATGGAGAAGCCTCGTTCCCTGAGATTGGCCGGGTGGTATTTCTTGAAGTTCCCCCTTGGAACCTTAAGAATTGATAGCTTCTCCAACAACCAAATCTGTAGTTGATGGTAAACAAGGGTTAGAAGTTCATTCGACCCAGAAATACACCAGACAATAAGGAATTTCACCTGGAGCAGTGTGAGGTGAGGGCCAATGTGGAGAACACCGTTTGTCTTAGATGCATGCAAACTGATCAGTGTCTCAGCAAGTGCGAAAGAAGCTGAAGATGCTCCCATAGCCATCTGAGAGATAAGGGAGACAGCCCTAAAGGAGACAGCCCCATCACTAGGACCATAGAAATACCAGCTCACCAATAACAGGCTAACCATGGAGGCCCAACTCATGTGGTCCTTAGGGGCATTGACACACCACCCCAGTACAGAGTCCGAGCTTAACCCGGGAAAAGGGGAACCAGTAGCAAATAAAGCTTCCACCTCTGGATTGGGAAGCCTGAACAAGCTCACCAAGGAGGAAACGCTACCGAAAGTGAACTCGGGGACGGCGATGTCCACTCCTTTATGGCAGGGGATGTTCAAGATAACACTGAACTCTTTATATAAGGGGCAGAGCTCTTGGCATGAGAAGCGGAAAACGTTGTCCATTGGATCCCAGAAACGATAACAGGCATTCAATAGCTCGATGTTCCATGAATGTTTGTAATAGGCTTTGAGATTCCACAACCCGAAAGGCTTCAATTTAAGCCAATCAGAGTCTTGTAATGATTCTAAAAAATTGTAAAAGCCTGGATAAAAAGAAAAAAAAAGATTGAAAAAGAAAAAGAAGAAGAGTGAATTTCCAAAGATTCAATCAAATAAAAACAAATCCCATAATGTAAAGAATGCAGTTCATAATGTGCCTAAAAATCCAATACAAAAGAACAAAAACTATAAAGACAGCAAATAAGAAAAGCAGGACGCTCCATCTAGCTCTCATCCTGCCCCTCATCATTCTCCTCCTCCTCGGACTCACTCTGATGCGTAGCCCTGTAGGAGTCAAAGTCTCCCTGTAGACGAGCCATCCCAGCCTGCAGCCTGGCTATCTCGGCTCTCGCCCTATCCACCTCTTGGTTCGCAGCCTGGGCCTGAGCCACAGAAGAAGCAGCCTCCCTGACCTGATCTCGGAGCATCTCGACTCGAGACTGCAGTCAACAGCATAAATTAACATTCATACATACATACATGCAGGTTCATGCATTACACAAATCATGACATGATACAGGAAACACGGGATGCTTACCGCCCAAACACCATTCTCATGGACCAGGAAGTCCCCTAGGCCCTGGTACCGATAAACTATCTCCTCCACATCAGCTCGCCGAACCTAGAGAACGGTATAAGATAAAAAAAAATCAAAAAAATCATTGACTTACATGGGTGGTATCCTCTGGGAAGAACACAGTTGGCTCCTCACGAGGAATATTCCACGTCCTATAGGTGCGGGAGCCATCCAACCCTATCAGAGTGAAGCCGGCTCTAAGCTCAGACACTAAACGGTCCTCCACCACACCACTAGCGCTGACGGCTTGAGAAGCCGAAGCTGCAGCGCTACCTGTATGGACAGGGTGGGTCCTATCCTGAATAGGGGTATCCTCCCCGGCTGTAGCCGCATCAACACTCTCGCCGGCCGGGCCACTGGGCTGAGAAGACCCGGCTCCCCTACGTCTCTTAACCTGCGAAGAGAATAAAGAGTTAAAAAAAAAAAGAAAAAGAAAAAAGTGAATACCTGGCGAGGACGAGGAGGAGGAGCCGCTGGCGCGACACCCGTAACAGGCAATAAGCACTGCTGGATATAAGTCGGATAATCTCCATCCACGGGGTCTACACTATACCCCTCTCTGAATATACCAGGGTATGTCTCGGGGTCCGCCAGATGCGGCCAGAAGAGCGCCTGTGGAAGCGGCGGAGGCACAAGCCGGCTGACCGGACCATCGACTTGGTTAGAGAGGAAGAGGCGCTCGCCCAAGTACCACTCTTGGGACATGGGGCACTCCATGACGAACCGGCGATGGTCGAAACGCGCGGAGGTCTGAACAAGAAGGGTGATGGCACCCAGACCCTCCCAGGGATGATGCCGGATCTGTAGAAGAGAAATAAAGGAAATTCAGTACAGGTAAATAAAAGTTGATTAACTTTTCTTACTAACGAATTTCGTCTACTTACCCTCCTCCAGGTCGCGTCAAGCAAGCTCTGTCGCACCTCCTCTATATCACGGACAGTGCCTTGCCATCCCTGTGTCCAGCAATGCAGGATAGTCGGCCGGACATCACCTTGGACGTCCCTCAACTCGGGCGGCTCTAACACATGGTGCTCGAAAGCCCAAATCTGTAGTTACGAAAAATATATATTAGTAAATAATAATAATAATAATAATAATAATAAATATAAATATAAATATAAATATAAATATAAATATAATACCAGAAAGCCAAACCAGAAGCCCAGAATCTCCTGCTGCCCCCCCCCCCCCCCGGGCACACAAATCCAGCCCGTAATATAGCTGCCCTAGTGCAGCTCGTGCCCAGTCCAAGGATGGGAAAGCAGCCAAGTCCACCAGTGTGGGAAGCAGAGTTAGATTACAGGTACTCTGTCCAGTGGGGAACAGCGTACATGATAGGAGGACGAGCACGTAGGCTCTGGTGTACTGCTCCACATCCTCCTCAGACGAGACTGCACGGGTGGCCCAATAAGCCTCCACCCGGGAGCATAGGATCTTCCCCTTCTCAGGGGTGCAGCCAATCAACCTCCTGATGTAGGTATCCACCTGCTGATGCCGAGTCAAGCTACAATTGAAGATAATGGGGGTCCCGCGGAACCCGAAGCCGGTAATCGCTACGAAGTCCGAGGGAGTGATGGTGAACTCCCCGATGGGCAGGTGGAAGGTGTGGGTGGTACAGACCCATCTCTCACACAGAGCCGTCAGCACGGCGTGCGTAGTATGCGGTGTGCTCGTAGGCAAAGACAAAATAAAAGACTCAAGCCCCAAGATCCTGACCCGGGCCCGCACAGGCTCGGGAAGCCAATCCCACCAGACTCATGGCAGAGATAGATTCCCGCTGCCGGCAATCCTGTGTACCTGCATTATGGGGAAGTACAACACATATGCATTTAGTTTCTACATAATAGTAACATAGAAAAATTAATCGAAACAAAATTTTTAAAGCCTAATTTTCTTGCTATAGTCGTACGACTGTAGTACGCTTTGCACGAGCGTAACTACAGTCGCACGACTATAGTGCCTACAGTCGTACGACTGTTCATCGTTGGCATGAACAGTCGCACGACTGTTCATATCCTTGTAAAAAAAATTCAAAATTCGTCCAATTTTCACAATTTCTAACTCGTTTTTACTAGTTTCTTGTTTCTATTAACTATAGGGGACTCTAGCAGGCATTCTACTCAATCAATTCAACCCAGAAAGCAGTAAATCATGCAAATCTATTCCAAAAATTCAAAAGGAAAAATATTGGAAAACTCAAAATCAAGGTCTCAGAATCGGGTACCAACCTGAGTAACGGACAAGTTGGAGTCCATCGCTAATAGAATTGGGATCTCCATCCCGAAGCGAATCCCGAAATGGTCCATGTAAAGCGGATGCCCATATCCTTGCGCAATCCCCACAAAAGAGATCTCATCGGGGTTATTGGGTTCTGGAACCGTGTTGCTCTGGATCTTTTTCAACTTCTTTCCCATTTTCTTCAACATTTTGGGCGAGATTTTAAAGATTAGAGTCAGTTTCAGAGAGAGGGAGAAGAAAAGTTTTTGGAGATATGGGAGAATGGGAGAGAAAGGGGCGGAAACCGCCAATTTATTTTGTTCTGCCTGCGAAGTACAGTCGTACGACTGTACTTCATCTACAGTCGTACGACTGTATTCAAAATTCAAATACAGTCGCACGACTGTAGTGGAAAAAAGGGGGGGAATTTTTATTTTTTTCCTATTTATTCTTTAAACCCTATTTTCATTATCTGATGTTTAATTATTCTCCATAGGGGGATATTTCAGTAATTTTGCAGGGCTAATCCAACGTCGACTAATTTCTTTCAATGACGGTCCGCCTCGCCCAAGGGGCACGAAACCCGAGAAAGCCGTGAAAAATTCACTGTAAGTATAATTTCACCAAACTGCATTTTCAACGCGCCCCGTGTGCCAAGCCACACCGGGCCATCACATTCGCACAAAAATCATAGGCCCCCACGACTTTAAAAGGGAACCCAAATCCAATTTCGGTCTGTCGGGCGCGCCCAGCCGTACACGATCGTCATGCATTCACACAAAAATCATAGTCCCCACGACTTTAAAAGGGAACCCAAATCACGTGTCAGTCTGTTGAGTGTGCCAGTCGCACACGACTATCACATCTTGTATTCGTAAATCCAGTCCTGCACGACTATAAAAGGCAACCAAGACACGCATTCACGTATTTATTCTTGATCGAAGGGGCAAAAATTTTTGTTTCAAAATTATCGATCAAGGAATAAATACGTTCATCAAACATGCATCACATGCATTTTTGGCTCGGTATGACAAACCATACACGGCCTTTTGACTCCAAAAGTCATTCTATCCCGGCGTCATCCTTGCGCGAAAGCCATCGTAAGGAACCGCTCGACTCCAAAAGTCATTTGTACTCTCGGTGTCATACTCATGCAAAAGGCATATGGACCACCTGACTACCAAAGTCACCTGTGAAAACTGTGTTTGCATATCCACGCGATTTCGTGTTCTTTGTCGTGTACCTAAATCCGTTTCGGAAATCGGATTTCGGTTACACGAGGGGCAGCCTGTGAACACGAAATTTTTTCCTAAAAAAAAAAAAAAATTGTCGTTGCCTGTTGACCCGCGACTGTAAAATACAGTCGTGGGATTTTGTTACAGTCGTACGACTGTAACGTAGGTACAGTCGTACGACTGTACTTTCGGGGGCAGGTTGCAGAGCCCATACCCCCTTGACTTGGAAAAGGTGGGAAATCTTGAGCATTAAATGCTCAAGATTTCCGGGTTAGTGGGGAGATATATAAGGTGAAGAAAACCAGGATTGGGGGACTTTTGGCAAAAAATCTGATTTTTAGTGAGAGAAAAAGAGAGAAAAAGAGAGAAGAGAGAAAATAAAGATATTGCTTTCTTCTTACCTTTTCTTTTTAATTTCTTGTTGTTAATCACTAAAACGAAGTAGAAATCCTAGGTTAACACTCACACTAAAAATCTAAATCATTTTGGGACAAAAACAAACACAAATCCGTGACTTTTCTGGGATTATTTGGACACTTTTTGCAACCTTGACTCCTTAAGGAAAAGAGCGAATTCACGTGGATTGGTGCGTAGCCAGGGGTCATTCCAGCTATGGATCGTCGCCAAGGAGGTAAACAACCTTTAACTCAACCTTTTTTCCAGCTTTCTGGGTGGTTTTCTTGTGTTTGGTGCCTTTTTATTCAAGTTTTCAAGTTTGCATTTCTGGAAAAATAAGAACAGTCATACGACTGTTCTTGAAACAAGAACAGGGGCACGACTGTACTTACAGTCATGCCAAATCCCCTACAGTCGTACGACTGTGCTTATTTTCTCAGTTTCAGGCTTTTTTTAGGGTTTTTTTAGCGATTTCTGCCTAGCCAGAATTACAGTCGCACGACTGTAGTATACAGTCGTACGACTGTAGTCCGCGGTCAGAAGCAGAAATCCCTAAAAATCCCTAAAATCTAAAGAAAATCGTAAAAATCCAAGAAATTTCATAAAAATCAAAAAATTTCAGAAAATCAGAAAAATTAGAAAACCCTAAAAATCACCAAAATGAATTTTGTTGTGTGCATCACGACCTTAGATTTATTTTTCGGTAAAATTGCATTTAGAACAATTCCACGACGGAGACCCGGTTCTCCCGAAAATCGACCCGCTTTTGCATGCTAAGTTAAAATAAACCGGAAAATTGTTTTCAAAAATGATTTTCCCACAAAACCAAAAAAAATACAGGGACGTTTCAAAATGGTTTTCCAGGTCTAACCGGGCTGGCCAACCGGGCTGATCCGGTTACCCCTTATTGCATGACCCCGAATTCTAATTTCCCAATTCAGTCTACTAGAGTCCTATTTATGGCGTGCCGTATAAATTGTGCTAACCTCTGTTTTGCAGCTTTTGTTTTATTTTAATTTTCTATTTTATTTGTGTTTCAATAGAATTAAATCGTGTATTTAGGCGGTTGTAAATTTTAGATTCTCGTGTATTCTAGGCGGTTGTATCAGTGAGGCGAGAGTTTTATTTTTCTTTCGATTGGGTTGTAAGCTCTTAAATATTTATTCTTTTTACTTTTTATGTTGTATTATTATCCTGCATGCGCGTTGCGTGCATTATTCAATAAAAATTGACTTTTAGTAATTTAAAGTGTCATAACTAGAACATTGGCAATAATATTTAAATTAGACACAAAATAAGGGACTTGTCTGGACCCGAATCTCTGAAAAGTGTGGCAGTTCTTGCTTTGGTTCAGCTACACTGTAATTTCCCGGTTGAGCTGAGCCGGGTGGCGACTCCTATACTTTTTATCGAGATTTAGGTCTCGATTCTTTTTTCGAAATGATCCGATTTTCCAAAAAATGAATTTCCCATCAAAAACCCCACGCGAGGGAGGGATCCACCCGAAATCGAGGCGTCTCTTCCAAAAGGGAGTCCCGCGTCCCGTCGAAAACGCGTCGTCCGCTCACAGCTGTAGAAAAATTAGTGAGGTCCACAACAAAAGGAATGCCATTGGGGGAAGAAAGGGTGGAGTCGTTGCAAGGGCTGGGTGGGGCTGGTGGTTGGCGGGTTGGGTCAGTGGAGGACGGGTTGGGCGAGGTGGTTGTGGGCGTGTGTGACGGGTCAGAAAGGGGCGGTTTGGTTTGGGCGATGGGTGGCGGGTCAGGTTGGTGCGGGTTCGTTTGGGCAAGGGGTGGCGGGTCAGGTTGGTGCGGGTTGGTGGGGAGTGTGGCGCTGATGGGCGGGTCGGTTGGGTTAAGCGGGTGGGGTCATGTGGGTGGGCTGGAAGTGGGGTAGGGTTGGTGGCTAGCTAAACTTGGTTGGGACAACACGGGGGCATCGGACACAGGTGGTAGGAGAAGGATTGGATTGGTGATGGAGGTGGTTGCCAAGGAATCATGGTGCCGAGTCATCTCTGAATATGGGAAAACCTGTTCATCAAAAATAACATGGCGTGAGATAAAAGTTTTACCAAAGGAAACATCTAAACAACGATAACCTTTGTGTAAATGGCTATAACTAACAAAGATACAAGGATGAGAGCGAAAATCAAGTTTAGAAGTAGAATACGGACGAAGCCATAGATAACATAGACAACCAAATGCACGAAGAAATGAATAATCAGGTGGACACAGCAATAATTTCTCAAATGGGGACTGAAAATTGAGCAATTTAGTGGGCATGCGATTAATTAAATATACAGTAGTGTCAAAGGCAAAGGTCCAGAGAGATTTGTCCAATTTGGCATGTGATAAGAGAGGAAGATCCGTTTCTACTATGTGGCGATGTTTCCTCTCCGCACACCCATTCTGTTCAGGTGTGTGCGGACAGGACACACGATGCTGTATACCATGCTGAGACAAATATGAAGAGATGGGCTGAAATTCCCCACCCCAATCTGATTGAAAAAATTTAATAGAACAATCAAATTGTTTTTCCACCAAAGACCGAAATATAATAAATGCTGAAAGAGCTTCGGACTTATATTTCAGAAAATAAATCCAACAAAACTTACTATAGTGATCATAGAATAATATATAGTATGAAAAATTATCAAAAGACTTAACAGGGGAAGGACCCCAAAGATCCGAACAAATAAGTTCCAAAGGCCGCTTGGCCTGAAAACTAGACTCAACAAAAGGAAGTTTATGACTCTTGCTAACAGAACAACTAGAACAGCAAAATGACTCCAAGTTACTCGATACTAGAAGAGCATGTTGATGAAGAACACGGCAGACAATGGGCAACGCAGCATGTCCAAGGCGGGCATGCCAAGTGGAGAGAGACGTGAGATGAATCCGGGGCTACGAGGCTGAAATATCTGGAACAGTGTATAGGCCCCCTCTATTCGGCCCTTGATAGATTATTTTCCTGGATTTCAGGTCCTTCACAACAAAACAACTGTTAAAGAATTGCACAGAAACATCATTATTATTAGTAAGAGCTGAAACAGATATAAGATTAGAATTAGATTGTGGAACATGCAAAATATTAGAGAGTTGCAAAGGCCTATCAGAAGTATGAAAAAGAGATTGACCAGTATGAGAAATTTGAAGTTTAGAGCCATTACCCAAAAGAACTTCCTCCGGTCCAGTGTAATCGGAATGAAGTGCTAGGTTTCCCATATCAGATGTGAGATGATGAGTGGCACCGGTGTCCATGATCCAAGGTTGAGAGGCGGATGAGTGAGGTGCTAGGGTGGTATGGTTGGTTTGGGGATTTCGGTTTTATGGAGTATTTAATCTTGGTGAAGGACATTGGCGTGCATAATGGCCATTCCCCTTGCAATTATGGGGCACCACTGTTGTAACATCAAACCCAACTGAAGCTGAAAAATTACCATGTGAAAAAGAGTTCCCATTTTGATAAACATTGCTGCGATTATTCTGACTGAAACCAAACTGCTGCTGCTGACTCCCACAACCACGCCTCCACGGCCAAATCCGCGCCCCCTACCGGCGCCATTAAACCCGGAATTCTGTCCGAAAAAGCCACCTGCAGCATTACCTTGCTGCCTCACCGTCACTTGTGCGGACGGGACTGAATTTTCCTGATTAACTCTACGATTTAATTTTCTTTCTTCTGTCAACAGCATTCCATACAAATCATCGAATAAAACGAACTCCATATTTATTTCAACAGCCCTCACAAATGCATCATAATTATCATTTAATCCCTCAATAATAGATTCAACTAAATCTTCGTCACGAATATGACTACCCAAAGCCAACAACGAATCAAAAATACTCTTAGCACGCTGTAAATACACAACAATTTCATCATTCCCTTGTCGTAAGCTATGTAAACGACTACGTAATTCCCGTATTTGAGACCGAGACCCGGATGCATAAGAAACATTCAATTTTTCCCATGCTGCCCTAGCCGTAGTTACACCAACCAATTGAGGCAAAATTGATTCGGAAATAGAATTAAGAATCCAACAAAGTACCTGTTGATCTCTGCGATGCCATAATGTATGGGCTGGATTCTTGGCGCCATTGTCAAGAAATTCGATTGGCGAAGGGTCACTCCCATCAAGATGTCCGTCAAGGCCACTCCCTTTAATCATTGGAAGAATTTGTGTCTTCCATAACAAGAAATTGGAGCTGGTTAACTTAGTTGGCAGCTGTGTGGCTAACGATGGAAGAGGAGGAGCCGCTGCAAGGGAGAGAGACGCATCTCCAACAGTAACGATTGAATCAAGAGGGGCGCTAATGGTTGCCATGATTGCCGATTAGGGTTTGAAGAAAAGAAAGGGGACGGCTGGCTGGAACAAGAAGGAAGAACAAGAAAGACGGCTGGAACAATCGAGGGGGACGGCTAGGTCTAGGGATTTTCGGCTATGAGGCCTTGAAGCTCTGATACCATGTGAGAATAATGTGAAACCCTACATTAGATTGATTTACATTGGGTATTTATACCCTAGTACATGTAAGGAATTTACAAGAGTGTCCTTTGTACAATAATATTAATTCCTAATATACACATATTCCTATCATATAACATTCACTTGCTTTTCTATTTGTGTTGTAAAATCTAAATACCCGTCTAATAAATGGATAGTGTCAGTGTTGACCTTGTATATGTTACCAGAGTATATCAACATGATACGAACACGACTTGTGAGCCTATCTTCAATTGACATGATGGCCAAAAATAAAAAAAATGAAAAGAAAAGTCAATGAAAATTTTCTTTTACAAAACCAAGGTTTAGGGAAAATGTCACTCTGAAGTTGGCCGCATAAGACCAACGTAAAATTAATATTTCGGTAAAATCTGAACTTCATGCATAATCCTATTACCGCACTTAATTAAATAATTAGCCTCAAGATTCAGCTTGGTTTTTTGTGCATAATATAATTATATAGTTGGGTTATAAATTCGAATCACTAAGACTAAATGTAATCACGTAAAAAAAAAAAAAAAACTTCAATTATTGGGAGCAAATTAACTAAACATACTCTTGAATATTTCTCATTTTAGACTTTAATTGACCGAGGATAATCAATAATTGGATAAATTTCTATAACATGCAGACTACAAGAAAAAAAGCGATTAGCAACGGGACATATAGTTGACCATGGAAAATCCATCGGTAAACTCGTTTACTGACCGATTACCGACGGAAACTAGTCTATGTTGTGAAAAGACGCGCCGTTGACCAGATTCTTACAAAATAATTTGATCCGTTGGGCTAGGAACTTTTGTCAGTAATGTCATTACTTGCGGAGTAGTTACGACGAATTTTCAATCATAAGTTATTTTTTCCTTTTTTTTTATTATATATTTCTAATATGATAAAATTATTTATTATATACTTTTGGATTGAAGGGAACTCAAATATAGATCTTTTTCCGATAACAACAATTGAAGTTTATAAATTCCTAACTGGTGAAATAATTAAATGCACACATTTGAATATTCATTCACTCAAAATATAATATGAACATATCAGTAGACAATATAAGTAGTCATGAAAGGAAGCCAATGGCTGACCTGCTTAGCTGATGTTGCTTTGTCATTCTACTTGGATTCCTCATGTAGGATGCATCTTGCCCACTTATATTCTGCATGGCAAATAGAAATTCTAGTTAGTTTCTTTACATTCAACTGATAAAGTAAAATCAGTAAAGAGGCCAACAATTTGCATTTAATATCAGCAACACCAGTTGTAACTTAAATTTTTCTCTGCCATGTAAAAATCTGATTTAAGAACTATGGTTCACCAGTAGCTTTTGCGATTTCTGGGCTACATCAAGCCTGTAGCATCTCTAATGCTGTATCTGTCCTTTTTTATTATTCAATGTACAATGTTACAAGTGAAAAAGGATGAAAGGCAATAGGATTTAATTGGTTATTTCAAATAATAACAGTATTTGCATGTGTAAAGTTTTCTATTAAAAACACAAAAACCATTTCAATAACCAATATTTCACCCTAAATATTACAAATAACTAATGCAGAGAAAGTAAATGAAACAAGGAACATAAACTCCTTAACAAATTATTGAAACTAAAAGGTTCACAACATGTTACACCCCTTTTGCAGCCAGTCATCCACAATAATATGTTTCTGTAACATCATAACAATATCATCATCTGCATCCATCTGAAATAACATAATATCAAACTCTTAGAAAATGCATCAATGTACAAGTACTAGAAAATGAGAAGATAACAGGAGGACCAAAATGCCACTTTATTCTTTTATCCACTAAAACCATAGACGTCACCCCAAACTCAAACAATTCCCAACTCACATCTGTTCTTAATCATAATTAACTATCAATTGGACCCTTCTTTACTTACAAAGACAATACCAAAACAGAATAAAACAGATCCCTAAATTGCATCCAACTAATAACAGTAATTACAACACACAAATAAAGTGAAGAGAGTCCTCATAGATGCAAGTCCAATGAAACTTAACCACAATCGTGAAATTGTATGCAAGGAACCAAACTCAATCATTTGATAAGAGACATAAAAGAAGCAACTCCTGTTGATGGTTGAAGCTTGTGCAACAATTTTCGAACTGAACTACAGACTCTGTAACGTCATGTTTATATCAAAATTATAAAGAGCAATTTAATTCACAACTAGCTGAACTCCTGGCCCAAGTGCTCAATTCATTTCTTTCTTGAGCTATATTAGTAATTAGGCAAAAAAGGGAAAAAAAAGAGAGAACAGGAACCCTGAATAAGAGAACCCAAAGAAGAAACCAAAACAGAAATGTTCAGTCCATAGTTAACGAATAAGGAAAAGGTTAGATATGCAGCAGCAAAAGCCCGTCAGAATCACTGTTGCACTAAAATTTAAAAGTATTAATAGCAAATAAACTACTGCTGCAAGCGTAACCACTACTGAAGTGGAGGAGTTCATATTTTGAAAAAGAAAATGTACCTTCTGGAGGACATGCACCTCATCTGCAGTGTGGAACTCTGATACACTGATTCTTCATTCCTCTACGACACAATTCTCCTTTACCACAGATCCACTACCTGCAACATTACAAAATAGATGGTCATACTTCCACCTATAAATTATTTGAAAGGTTTGAATACCTCAGCTGCATCTGCATTTCCGATTTTATGCTATCCATGATACTGGCTTTGCAAAAATTTAACGTTTCGAATGAGCTAATATATTTATTTTCAAAAAGTTAGCAGTCGACATCTCCATGAAGCGGACTAATAAACTGTTTAGTTCAGAAAAATAAGCTGAAATTCCATCTGACTTGATATTGTTCATTTGTATTATTTGTTGTAACATTGACATTAAGCATAAGACTTGGATATGAGATTGTGAGCTTTTTCTTCAAGTCCCTGAAATATAAATTTCACAAACAACGGGAATAATATCGTCTAAAAATGAAATCACAACAGTACGAAAAATAAAGATTCATTTTCATGATACAAAAATACAATATCTTACTTTGTTTCAAATGTACAGTTCTATGGAAAAGATCCGGGGAGCAGGGACCAAGTATGTATTCCATTCAATTAACAACCTAAATCCCTAATTTATTATACAATCTCCAACAAAATTTCCAAACTCAATCTCTAAACTATATAATCTCTGATAAATTTCCAAACTAACATATAATTTTAAGGAAATAAACTGCTAAATCTTAAATTTTATAACATCCAAATGCATTACTTTAAGACATCAAGAAAGTAAATGATTTGGGAGAAGATACCAGAAGCGAAAATTAAGAAGCAAAAAAAAAAAAAAAAAAAAAAAAAAAAAAAACCCTGGTGACCAAACTAAAATAGAGCATGCGAGAGCTGCAATGGGTAGCGTCGGAGCTGCAATAGTGGTATGAATTCGCCAGATCTGCTACTATTAACCCAACTACAATATGGTGGAAGATCCATGGTGAAGGTAGAAACACGTATAGATTATACAACGAATGTGTAAAATCCGTAATCAGAATATAAACAGACTTACAGTTTATTTTGCAGCGGAAGTTTGATTACGGTGCGATTCTAATCCACACAGGAAAAACGGATCGTTCTAGTTGCCTTTCCTACGTATGTAAGATACACAGAGTACGGGCGTTAATTCGTGAATTCTTCCGATGAATTGAGGAAGACGTGTTTCGTGATTTCTTTCTGGGAGCGTTTTACGTTTTTCTCGCATAATGAATCTGAGAAACGAATTCTCTATTTATAGTAGAAATCCCAACTTCCATCTATATATAGGGTCGGACCAAATTATACATTTGGTCCCTGTAATTTACACATAATTACAGTTTAGTCCCTGCTGTTCCAAAATGTCATGAGCGGACCAAAAACCAACATCTCCCACTCGCACATGACAAGACATACTTTCATGGCGATTGAACACACATACCTCTTTCAATTCTTATTCGGCAAATTCACGCGACCAGCCAACGTAACGGTTAAACCTTTGAAGCTCTCCTTCATCGTTCCACCTTTAGTTTAACGTGATTTCTCCCTAGTCCATTTTCCATAATCACTAGTTTTCGACTCACTTTTGATCCCACGAAAACATTCATATACACTACATACCTTTTCCACGAAAAAGTATTGAGCTCGAGTGTTATATGATTACTGAGTGACATGTTACTGAAAATGTACTTCCTCTCTATAAATAACCTTCCACCATATATCTAATACTTGTCTGAAAGGTCCCTATATGACTGTTCATTGCTAACGCAGCCTGGTTTAGGGTTCCAATCAAGATAAACAATTAGACATGCCCTTCTTGTTATTTACAAGAGTCTATAAGGGTGAACTGAAACTTATAGTTTCATTTGGGCCTCACATTAGGAAAGTTGAGATCAATTTTCTTCTTCTTTCCATCACTTGGTCGGCTTTTACACATATTACTAAAATATGCCATAGTGTTAATCCACTTAGGACGTATGTTTTATGAACACTATGCGAAAGCATTCAGTCTCTAAATGCAACTCATGCATCATTAACTCTAGTCCACATTTTAAGCCTTTCACAAGACAGCTTCTGGTATCAACGAAATTATGATATTTGACATATCAGTTATGGAGTTTCTCACATCTCCATCTATACTTTTACCTATGAACACACCGCTCACAGTAAAAGATTCATCTATGTGAGTAGATGCATTTCGTCAATATATTGAACTATACTCAATAGTTTTATGTGTATCGCTTTAAATAGTAAAATGAATTTGAACACAACAAATAACTGACATTCTATTTCAATAGAATTTTCCAAAGTTATTACAATAGTTCAAAGACAACAACATGTTCCTATAATCTACGAAGACCAAATTCCAAAATGTGTTTACTAAAAACATTTGGAGCTATTGGTTTCGTTAACGAATCTGCAATCATATCTCCAGTTAGAACATGCACTAAACTTATTTCCCCTTGTGCTACTTTGTCTTTAACAAAATGATATTTTATATCGATATGCTTGCTTTTTCCATGATGACAAGGATTCTTGGAATAAGCTATCGATGTAGTGCTGTCAGAATAGATAGTCGTAAATTTACATGAGGCAATAGATCTAAAAGATCTATGAAGCGTTTTAACCAAACCGCTTCTTATACTGCAGCTGCTGCAACTACATATTCTGACTCCATAGTCGACAATGCCACGCAAGTTTGTTTCTTGCTACACCAGGAAATTGCACCATTTCCTAAAGTGAAAATATACCCAGACGTGGACTTCCTCCCGTCTTTATCAATTCTGTGATCAGCATCTGTGTATCCCTTTAACTGCAGATCCTTTCCTTGGTAACAAAGGGAATAATTTGAAGTCTCCTTCAAATATCTCAATATCCTTTTCACTGCTGCCCAATGCTTCAAACCTGGATTAGCCTGAAAACGGCTTGCGAGACCCACCGCAAAACCTATATCAGGTCGTGTACAAATCATAGCGTACATCAAGCTACCAATTGCACACCTATAAGGAATTCTCTCCATTCTTTTAGTCTCTTCTGGAGTCGTGGGACATATACTTGCATTCAGTTCCGTACCTTTTGCAATAGGGGTTGGATCGGGATCACAGTGAGCCATACCAAACCGTTCTAAGATCTTATTGATATACGTCTCTTGTGAAAGAGCCAATACTCTCTTAGATCGATCTCTTGAGATCTTGACCCCAAGGATGTAATTAGCTTCTCCTAGATCCTTCATCTCAAAGTTAAAAGACAACCAAGTCTTTACTTTCTTGACTAAGGAAGTGTCATTTCCTGCTAACAAGATATCTTCAACGTATAACATTAGAATGACAAACGTCCCTCCATTTTCATGCTTAATGTAAACACATGAGTCTGCATTAATCACCTTAAATTGCATTGATATAATCGCTTCATGGAACCGAAAATACCATTGTCTTGAAGACTGCTTAAGGCTATAAATTGATCTCTTCAACTTACAAACCATATGTTCTTGACCCTGAACAACAAAACCTTCTGGTTGAACCATATAGATTTCCTCGTTCAATTCACCGTTCAAGAACACAGTCTTTACATCCATACATGCTACAAAAGCAAGTACAATTCTTATAGATGCAAAACGGACAACAGGTGAAAAAGTCTCTTAATAGTCAATTCCTTCCTGTTGTGTAAACCCCTTCGCAACCAGCCGACTCTTAGTCTAGATAGGTTTCCCATCCGCTGATCGCTTAATAGTATGTACCCATTTATTCCCAATGGCTTTGCGCCCTTTGGGTAGATCAACTAGTTCCCAAACTTTGTTAATTCTCATTGACTCCATCTCACTTTCCATCGCTTTTATCCATTCTTCCTTTGCTGGAGATTCCAATATCTCTCTCATGTTAGTTGGAATGTCTTCAATTTGAGCTACGACCGAGAGGACTTCGCTATCAACTAAACGACGGCGTCGCAGAATATTTTCCCTCTTTGATCACCTCAGAGGTTCTGCTTCTTGATAAACAAATCTCATATATTCATCAAGGTGTTGGGCAGAACTCCCATTGGGATCTATATCCATATTCACACTTGAATTTGGAACAAGTCTCCCACTCAAATCAAGACCACTCAAGTCAGGGTCAGGATTATTCAAATCTGCTTATGAAGGTTGAAAAACATCATTCTCTTCCCTTTCCCTTACGTCTTCAACTTCAGTCCTCCCACTCGGATTGAGTGATTCTGAATTTTCAGACTCTTGAGTTTCAAAGAAAGTGAATTCCTTATCCACTTCTCCCAGCTTAGGAAATTCATTCTCTAAGAATGTGACATCTCATGACTCAAATTCTGTTATTTGACCATTCTCATTCTCTCCCACTAGAACATATCCTTTGGAGAGATCAGGATATCTTATAAAGATACCTTTCTTGCCTCTAGAGCCTAGCTTGCCATGCTTGCTAGATGTATTATGAACATAAGTAGCACATCCCTATGGTCTTAAATGGTTCAAATTGGGCTTGCGACTCGTCCAGAATTCATAAGGCGTGGTTTCTACGGACTTAGAAGGTACTCTATTGAGTACATATGTGGCAGTCAATAGTGCGTCTCCCCAAAAGGAGATAGGCAAATTGGCCTCAGCCATCATAGACCTTACCATCTCTAAGAGGGTTCGGTTTCTTCTTTTCGCGACTCCATTTTGTTACGGTGTCCTAGGTATAGTCAACTGATGTTTTATACCCTTTTCATCACATTAAACTTTAAATTCCTCGGAGAGGTACTCTCTTCCCCGATCGGTTCTTAAAGCTTTGATTTTCTTCTCTAATTGATTTTCAACTAGAGTCATAAATCGTTTGAAACATGCTAATACTTCAGATTTATGTGCAATCAAATAGACATGACCATACCTTGTATAGTCGTCTATGAATGTAATGAAATAGTACGCACCATGCCTTGCCCGAATATTCATTGGGCCACAGATGTCAGAATGGATTAGTTGTAATTGTTGGTCAGCTCGCGTAGATTTACCAAATGGTTTTCTTGTCATCTTTTCTTTTAAGCAGCTTTCACAAGTTGGGAGATCTACTTTTGATAAATCAGCCAACAAACCTGCTTTAGCCAATTGTACCAAACGATGTTGACCAATATGACTAAGTCTCGCATGCCACATTTTTGAAATGCTAACATTATCCACAGATGAGTTAACATTAAAAGAAAAGCTATTATTACACAAATAATTTGGATCTATATCCAATACAATAAAACCATTTATTAAATATCCACCACCAAAGTAAATATTGTTCAAATAGAGACTAAAACTGTTTAATTCAAAAGACAACATGAATCCCAAATTCATTAGGGCAGAAACAGATATCAAGTTCCTTCGTATTCCAGGAGCATAGAGGACATCTTCAAGAAATAGTTGTTGACCACCATTCAAGACCAACTGACAACAGCCAATCCCTAAGACTTCCTCCCTTGAATTATTTCCCATGTATATCCATTTTGTTTCCTTGGAACACTTCGGAACTCTACAAAGGAATCACGATCCTTTGTTACATGGTCTGTGGCTCCTGAGTCTACAATCCACAAAGGATGAAATTTAGTTAGGAAAACAGAACTTGAAACATATGTATAACACTTATACAATTCGGTAACATTTACCTTAAGAGCTTTGCACTCTCTTGCAAAATGCCCCTTCTGTCTGCAGTTATAACATCTCACTTTAGAAATGTTAACCTTTTTCTTGCCCTTCTTTTAAACTGGAACACTGCCCGCCGTTCCCTTAGCCTTCTTCTGAAAGAACCTCTTGTTCTTTCCCTTTGACTTCGGACCAGAACTTGAACCTGCCATGTGAACTTCAGATCTCACACGGAGAGAAGCCAAACGGTCCTCCTCTAGTTCAAGATGACGAACTGCATCATCAAAGGTCTAAATGTTGTTGGCATGGGTTAGGTACAACTTCATATGCTCCCACCCGTTCGGCAGAGAACATATCACAGCTTGAACCTTTTGCTCTTCAGTCAACTTATGACCAGCATCATGAAGCTCTGTGATCATGACATTTCTCTTAAATGCCTCTTCATTCTGTGGTCTGCTCTCTTCTTATAAGTATCAAATTTGATACTCAAAGAACGTAGTTTAGTTAAGGAGACACCTCTAAAATTTTATTTTCCAGATCTGATAAGCCTCAAGGTCTCTTCTGGCTTGTGCGGTGGTACCCTCTTCAGGAGGAACCATTATTCTCTCCAGAGTGTCAAGAGCCTCTTGCTCTTCAATTATGTATTGGACTTTCATCGCCCAAACCTCATAATTGTCACCGTTCAAGTGTAGGTCCTTATTCAATTCAGCAACAATTGACTTGGAAGCAGCCATTGAAAACTATAAAGATGAAGTAGCACAAACAAGTAAGCGATACACCATATTTATTATAAGATCATTTAAAGCTAAAAATAGTGTTTGGTTCACATAAAATCGAATACTATGCGCAATGCACAGAGTCACCATTTATACGGGGCTAATACAAACACTATGTTATTTTTAAATTTCCAATAATAAATATTTCTATTGGTTATGTTTCAGACTACTAGTTTATTTGGACATCTAAACATTTTAAGTATAAAGCAAATGATTATATAACACTTAGTTATAAAATCAAAATAAATAAATTTGAAGAACTGAAACAATTAACCAAGGTAGAATGCTTAACAAATAAATACTTTATTTCATAACTTGTCCAACAACAAAAATACAACCACAAAAAAATTTTAGCACGTAGCTAATTCAATACACAATTGAACATTTGAAATCAGCAACAAAAAAAAATTTTGGAAACAGAAGAACTAAATCATCATTTCCAGCCCAATTGTCCACATTATAGTAACCTTCTGGAGTCATCGGATTATCCTCGACACTAGTGTCGATCTCATCCTCTTCCTCTAGGTCAATAATCTCAATTTCTTTAGAGGTGATCGGTATTGTCTCTACGAACTGATAGTAGAAATCATGAGGCATGTTCTCAACACCCTCAAAAACAGTGTCCAGACAGGGTCGACGAACCAATTTGTTACTTCTGAGTAACACAGTTTAAGGATTATGAGACAGTTTGGCTCCAGTTTCAGCCAATTGTAATACAAACACTTTGCATTGGTACTCATATTCCTTTTCGGGAACCAATCCTTCAATGGAGACCACTGCCATGTCAAATATAGGATTTTCATCAAACCAGAATTTCTTAAAATGCTTTTCCCGAAAAGCCTTTTTTGCAAATTTTAACATTTTTAATTGATCAGTCCCTGAGGAAAATCCTCCTTTCCAGACAAGCTCTTGGATTTCCCGATTTAACGCTTTAAATCGCTCCATTACTCTAACAATATCCCCTTCGTCCAACGGAGGATACCGTTTAGAGAATAGCTCATCTTCAAGTTTTTGTATGGCTCGCGCCTACTCTTGAGATTCGATTATTTTCGCCGTTTCAACGATGGTTGCCATTTCTATAACACATATAGAAATAACAAAAACTTGTTAATGATCAACCAAAACTCAATATATAAATACACAATAAATATACTGAATTTTCTTGAATTTATTAAACATGAATTAAGCATTTATAAACAATAAATACTAGTAAATTTAGTTTAAAATACCAAATGAATTCCAAAAATTCATCAAAATATATCAAAAATTCAAGAAAAATGTAAATTTTAATTCTGAAAAAAATTTGACAAAATTTGGACACCGGAAACCACCATACGCATCCGCACGTGCTTCGGAACTGTCTGCCATGAGCGTCCACGCGCTCCCACGGGCCGTCACGCGCCACAAGACCGGTTGTCTACGGTGACACGTGGCGACATGTGATTCATGCTGACGTGGCGTGAACTGACACGTGTCATCACCTGATTGGTTCATAAGATGACGTGGCAGACGACGTGGCATGCTGGCGTGGCACACACAAAACAGATTTGACACGTGTCATTTTACCATTGGTCCACGTTTCAAACACGTGTCGACACGTGGCACGTTGACGGTTTCTAAAACGGTTACTTGGTGACACGTGGCATCAGGTTATTGGATGTTGACCTTTCAACCGTCGAAACCGTCCAATCGCGTTTTGCCACCTGTCATGTGAACAGTTCTCATCGGTTGAGGCTTGACTCACGTCATTACGTGATTGGCTGTTGGACCGTTTACTTTTCAACCATTTATGGATCCGCTAATCACGTCTCGCCACATGTCACTCACACAGAAAACCTCTCAACCAATCCGCAACCAACGCTAGCTGCAGTGGTGGCGCGTGTGGTTCACGCGCTGCCTTCCGATTCAGTGGTGTGGTTGGATTTTCGAAATTCTGACAAAAAATTTTGACACTTTATACTATTGGATCAAATACTGTATCGTTTTGACATGGATAACAATGCAAATCCATATCAAAACGAACAAAAACGTATTCAAAATGAACAGAAACATATTCTTTTCATGGAATATCATATTTCAATGTTTACAGAATCATTTTGACGCGGATTTCAATATAAATCCGTATCAAAACGAATGATTATGCGTTTAAACAAATAAACACGCTTTCAAACGGATACGACTAATTCTAATTCACGGAATTCCAGAAAACTAGATTTGAACACATTAATCTATAAACCTTTCGGCTCTGATACCAATGAAGTTAGAAACACGTATAGATTATACAACGAATATATAGAATCCGTAATCAGAATATAAACAGACTTACAGTTTGTTTTGCAGCGGAAGTTTGATTACAGTGCGATTCTGATCCACACGGGAAAACCGGATCGTTCTAGTTGCCTTTCCTATGTATGTAAGATTACAACAGAGTACGGCTGTTAATCCGTGAATTCTTCCGATGAATTGAGGAAGACGTGTTTCGTGATTTCTCTATGGGAGGGTTTTACGTTTTTCTCGCGTAATGAATCTGAGAAACGAATTCTCTATTTATAGTGGAAATCCCAACTTCCATCTATATATAGGGTCGGACCAAATTACACATTTGGTCCCCGTAATTTAGATATAATTACAGTTTAGTCCCTGCCATTCCAACATGTCATGGGCGGACCAAAAACCAGCACAAAGAGTGCAGAGATCGAGATCGAGATAGACGAAGAAAACCAGAAGCGTCGATAGAAGGGATTAGGGGTGGCAACGGTGCGGGTGCGGGAGTGCATTCCCCACTCCGCCCCCAATGATTGCGGGGGCGGTTTTAGTGATTCCCCATTTAATATTTTGGGGATTTTTTCACCCCCATCCCCGCCCTGCGTGGGTGCCTACGGATTTCGGTGAATCCCCGCCCGCCCATATCCAATAAATAAAATAAATTAATATTATTTTAATAACCATTTTAACATTCAATAACCAAAATACAAATTCTACCACATTGCAAATGTGGTTTAACATTAAATATTCAAAGTACAAAATATATCCAATATTACAAATATTTAGTTCCAAGTGAACTTTCTTTGAACAACTTGAAATTGAAGTCCAATCATTTAAAAGCTAGGATTTGGTTTTGTTGTTTTGTTGTGATTCGTATTTTCATCATCCTATAAGAATAAAAGAAAATATTAGATGCATAGAATAATAAATAAAAAAACTAAATATCAAAAGTTAAAAACTACCTGAAGAACATCCATATCTTTGTTCATGTTCCACAACAATAAATCCATAACTGATTTAGAATCTAAAAACACAAGTATTCATTATATTAAAACATTTAATACATAACTTTGAAGTAAAGTAAATTAATAAGTAACCATTTATAAGTATAATACCTTTTACTTCAACTTCTAACCAACATTGAGTGCACATCAATGCTTCTACCATCTCAGAATTAAGACTGCTACGAGACTCACTTATAACTCTACCACCTGTACTAAAAACTGACTCTAAAGCCACAGTTGACATGGGAATTGCAAAAATATCCCGAGCAATTAATCGCAACATAGGGAACTTGAGGCAATTTTTCCACCAACCAAGTAAATCAAATTCTTCTTTCCTTGGTAACAAACGCTCCTCCAAATAATGATCAAGTTCAACCCCAACATTTTCAATAGATTGTTCAGAAGCAGCAATAAATTGTTCAAAGCTGCATATTTCTCCATCTCTTTGAACTTGGTAAGTTGGCGATAATTAGCTTGACATAATTAGGAATTAATTAACCTTTCTTTATATATATATATATATATATATATATATATATATATATATATATATATATATATATATATATATATATATATATATATATACATATATATATATATATATATATACATATATATATATACATATATATATATGCAGGTTTTACATGGGGATTTATTCGGAAGCGGGGCGGGGATCCCCACGGTGCGGGGATAGTACTCCCCGCGCCCACGCCCGTTTAAGTATTGGGGGTAAAAAAATCCCCACCCCCATTCCCGTGGGGGATAATAACGGTTATTCCCCGAGTCCGCCGGTTTGGATCCCCACGGTTTTCGTGTAATCCCCGCCCCATTGCCACCCCTAGAAGGGATGGCGGAGAGGTTAGAGGACAAAGAGAAGTGGCGTTGGAAAGGGAGTAGAAAGAGAGAAACCGAGAGAAAGAGTGGAGTGTGGAGGGCTGGAGGTAGGGGTGAGCAAACCCAAACCGAAACCGAAAAACCGAACCAGACCGAAGCTACAAAACCAAAACCAAACAAAAATAAGTTTGGTTTGGTTTGGTTTTGGTTCTTATAAGTCAGTTAATTTGGTTTTTGGTTCGGTTTTCGGTTTTTGTTGAAAAACCAAAAGAAAAACCGAACCGAACCGTATAATTATAAGAAATATTTTTAATCATTAATATAACATTATTACATATAAATATTTTTAATCATTAATATAATATTAATACATATATATAAGTTACAGCAAAAAAATTACAGATGTAAAGGAAAAAATGGGGAAAAATAGAACAAATTAACAAGGATTGATGATGGGATTTGAAGAGAAAAAGATGAGTAATAGGTAGCTAATGAGTAGACCTGTTAATTGGGCGGGCTGGGCCGGGCTAGTGCCGGGCTTAACGGGCTTTTCATTAAAATTATATTGTCCAAGCCTTGCCCAGCCCTTCCTGTGGAAATGACGGGCTTGGGCCGGGCTGGGCCGGACTTGAAACCTCTCTTCCCATGCCCGCCCAATTGAACCCGCAAAATTTATTTTTTTATTTATCTAAAAAAATTTAATAACTTTAAAATAAAATGTAAGTTAAACCAATCCCATAAAAAAGTTAAATCTAAAATAATCTAAATTTCAAACACAACAATATCCTTGAAAAAAAATAGCACAAACTTGTTCTAATATTCTCAAATACTAAATAAAGTCTACTGGCAGCCAAACTTAAAAGTTTAAAATTTGTGGAATATGAAAAGCCTGGTGAGAGACGGCAGTAGAGTTAATTACTTAATCAATAGTATTAAGATTTATATTTGATCAATAAATTATAATTTGTATTTAATATTTTAATAACCAATACATATATATAACGGGCGGGCCGGGCTACCAGGGCTTTATATTGTTTAATCAAGCCCAACCCTTTAGAATCCGGGCTTTTACGGGCTTGGGCCGGGCCGGGCCAAACATGATAAATGTATGTCCAAGCCCTCTAAAATTAGTACGGGCTTGGGCGGGCTGAGCGGGCCGCCCGTCCAATTAACAGGTCTACTAATGAGAAGCAAAATGGCACGCATCCAATTCTTTTTTTCTTTTTTTTTTTTTTTTGTAGTTTTGTTTGGGAGATAAAAGATGAAGAAGAGAATGGGATCAGAGAGAGGGATTATAAAGGGAGCGTGCATGTCCATAAGCCTTTGCCAGTTTGGCATTTTGCTTATGTGGCACTAATTTTTAATGACAAATTATACAAAATATATATATATTTGCATTATACAAATTGCATTAGGAACGAGGTTTTCAATTCCTATGTGATTATAGCAAATTATTTTCCTTATGCAATCCTTTACAGTTTGCAGTTTGTAAACCGATGACTTGCAATTTAATTGTATATATTCCCTGAAATAGTTGAGAAAAACCACGAAATGGAGTGGAATGTATTGTGTCACAGGGATGTATGATAGAATAGAGTTGCATTCTAGTTCCTCATATGTTTTGTTAATTTCATATATATAATTTATCTATGTTATAGATTTATTTTTTCCTATCTAATTTAATTCTTTTACAAAACAATAGCAAATAATATATTCAATTATATTTAATTATTATTATTATTATAGATTTTACAATTCCCATTTGAAGGAAGCTGGCAAAAATCTTTTTCTATTTTACAATAAGATACATATTTCAGCCTTTTAATTTAAAACCGAACCGAACCAAAACCAAACCGAACCAATTCGGTTTGGTTCAATCTGAACCGAATCTAGATTGGTTTGGTTTTAGATTTTATAATTTTTATAGTCTGGTTTTTGATTCGATTTAGTTCAGTTTGGTTTTCAAACCAAATCATAATTTGCTCACCCCTAACTGGAGGCGACAGATCTAGAGAGAAAGGGAGAGATATTTACTTAATTCCACTCAACTTGGGTTTCTAAAAATAAAAGAGTAAAAATTCATTACGCTCCCGCTTTACTTCTTTTAATTGAAAAAATTTACTAACAAAAAATATGTCGTTGTGCACAACTAATCTATACGTGATTCCTAATCCGTCGGTGATCACGACAAAAATTATTCCGTAGTAATTTCCGTAGTACTGGCGATTTTCTTGTACTTGCTCGAATACTTTCGTACTCATGTGTTTCTTGCAGTTACAACAACCATAATAAAAAATAATATAAAACAAAATTTGCATTTCAAATTTTAAACCAAAATATTTCAAAAATCCATTTGTATTTTTTTTTTCTCAAATTAAATTATAGATACTAATTAATTATTACCCAACATTAAATTATGTAAAATTCAATTTTAACATTTCAGTTGAAAATGAAATAACATCAACTTGTAATATAAATACTAAAATTAAGTTGGGCTATATTTATGGGCCCTCCAAAACATAAACTTACACGAATGATTTTGTTTGAGAAGGCTTCACATATCTATGAGACACATCATAATTCTTATGTGTTTTTCGTTGACAATGATTTAATTAAGTAAAATGGAAACAAAATTTATTAATATTAATCATTAAATATATACATATGGATTTTGAATATACAGTAAAATTCCAGTCAATTAATCACAATATATAAATGTGGGATAGCCTGACTGAAGAGCAGGGTGTTGAATTGGACTTCGGTGGGCTTGTCTTGCTGCAGAGCTTTTCTTGTTCACTCGTATTAATTTGTTGAGTTTAGCCTTCTTGTGAATTTTCTGTTCATACTTCAATGCAAAAAGTAATGTTTGAAAGCAAAAAATTTGTATAGAAATGAAATTTACAGCAAAATAATATATTTAGGATTAATATTCAAAAATTTCGACGTAGAATTAATGTTTAGCAGCAATATCATATTAAATTTATATTGCATAATATTTACGATCGGTCACAACTTTATAGCAGTAACATATAGCAATTATTTTATTAAGGTCAGTAATAAAATAATTATTACATATTCATGTTATAAAGTTGTGACCATAGGTATTTTCAATAATATATTTAATATAATATTATTACTAAATATATTTTTTGGTTTATTAAATTCAACATTTATTATAGTAATTGATGGAAATTATTGTCTACCCCTCTATATTTCTCCATTCCATTAATTAAACCCCAACAATTACCCACTAATTAAATAATTAAAGGGAATGAAAAGAAAAAGAGAAAATATATATAAAAAAAAAAAGAAAATTAGAAACGAAATAAAAATAAAGACAATCAATTCATAGAAATCGTACGTAACAGTACATATGTGATTCAGTGCAAACCTGATATTGAAATAGAGAAGTAAAATTAACACAAATTTATAGATCTTATAAACAACAATGCATTGATCATAACCGGAAATTTAAAAAAAAAAAAAAAACATACTTTTGATTGTCGTGTTATATCTAAAATGGTAGAATGATGTAAATGAAACAATTACGGACAAAATTTAAATTTCAATAAAACTATAAGGGGATATCAATTAGATTAATTTGGTTGGAAAGGATTTTAATATGAGTTTTCAAGTTTTTTTTTTTTCTTATGATGTAACTCAAAAATAGACCATATATATAAAATTTGTTAAATCAATTTCGAATTAATTGTGTCAATTTGTGTAAAAAAAAAAAATTGCGAGAATGAGAGTGGCATAGTGTCATAGGTAAGTAACTAGCTCCAGGAGACTAGGACTAGGTCCAGTAGTAGAGTAGGAGTTGGAAAGAGCTATTTCAAACATGTGTTCCACATTGAAAAAAAAAATTAATAGAAATTAACACAAACTCAACATAAGCTTTTTAATGGAAATTACCTTCATAAATCTTTCTAAAATTCATTTAAAACAAATATTTATATCCACCCTTACAGCATCTATATTTTATTATATCTTCGCATTATTTGCAAAACTATTTTAATAACATAATACAAATTGGCTATATATATATATATATATATATATTTTAAAATACCTGGTTACCCACAATTTTATGTGGAAGTTACCGTCATAGTGATGATGTATAGAATGCATGCTAATAATTTGGCAACAATTAAGATTTTTGTAGTCTTTCTTTTCTAATGAGACATGGTTCTGAGAAATGGCACAATTGGCTATCGATATAATCTCAAAAAAATTGGATTTGTTTGTTATGCCAAATGCCAATAGACACCTTCCAAGATTCAATCCCTTTCTTTTTCTCTATGGCATCGGCATGTTTCTTATTCCATTGGGTTTGGGCAAATAAATTAATTATTTCTCTAATCGGAAATTCGTATGTTGAATTAATTATTAATTTTAATCGCTACATTAATTAATAAATATTGTTATGTGTATGTGGTCGTTTTCTTGAATATTCTGTTATTCATGGAGTCAATTAGTTCATGGCTGTGGCTGAACTAATATGCATATAGCATATACCAACTTTAGATGGAATTGGGACACATATGGACACACATTTATGTAATTAACAATGTTAAGTCTCAACGCACCAAGATTCTTAAAGGCCGCTTACTATTAATTGGAGGCCAATCAACTCAATAAAGATACACAAAACTCATTTTGAGTCCTTTGAAATTTTATAGATTTAATAATTGGTTCCCTAATTAATTTTTTCAATATATTTAATATATGATTTTTTATTTGAAAATATTAGTCGTAGACTTGAAACTTTCTCACGTGGGCTACAGTATCTGCTTACTAGCACATTACACGATTTTTAAAAAAATACAAGTCTCTAGAATTTAGGAGGGATCTGAATTATACTTTTTTATGCAGACATGCGATATCTACGGATGAAAATCATACCTTCAATTTAGTTTCACGTATCTTCAAAAATTATATCACATATCAATTAATAGATTCTTCAGCCCACAAAAGAAAAAAGTGTCTAATTGATAGCTAATACTATCAAAATTCAAAAAAAAAAAAAAAATCTACTCAATATGTTGAAAAAACTAATCAAAAAGCCAATTATGAAATCTATAAAAGTTCAAGGGGCTTAAAATGTGTTTTGCCTAAAAAAATAGGGAAATCACCAGAAATACGCCAAATTTGAGTTTTATTTTGTGCGTACATGAGTGTCATTCTTGAAATACGCTTACTTGTTTGTAAATTTTGTTTTTACCCATTTTCTTTTCCCGATGCGATTATCTCTCATATTTTATATTTTTAACTTTAATTTTGTCATTTATCTCTTACATTAATTTTTTTGCAACGCTACTTTATAATTTTTTTTATCATCTTTTTTTTTTCTTCGAAACGAAATCCATATGTATATATTTTTTTGGACTTTTTTTTTTGGCGATTTTAAAAAATGTATCAAAATTGTATCAGAAATAATTTTATCTGTAGTGAGGAACTAAACTGTTTATTATTATTATTATTATTATTATTGTTGTTGTTGTTGTTGTTGTTGTTGTTGTTACGAAGGCTAAATCAAAGCTAACTATAGAAAAAAATAAAGGGTAAAGTATATTGTATCAATGTCTGTTTGTTAATACTTTTTTATATTTCGCGTACTGTGCTTTATGTATTAATTCTATATGTTTTATATATGGTGAGGAATCACCTGAACTGATTTTTTTTTTTTAATGTTATGAAGGCTAAATAAAAGCTAACCATAAAAAAATACAAAATAAAGTATATTGTATCAATGTCTGTTTGATGATACTTTCTGATAAATTTTTGATATATTTTTAATATTTTACATACTGTATTTTATGCATAAATTCCAGTTTTATCTGTAGTGAGCAATTACCTAAACTAATTTTTTTATTATTATGAAGGATAAATAAAAGCTAATACGTGTGAAATTAACGCATAAAACAATACATAAAGTATTAGAAATGTATGAAAAATATATCTTTGATACATTTCTGATACAATTATGATATATTTCTGATACATTTTGACAGTCGAAAAAAAAATTCAAAAAAAATATATACATATGAATCTCATTTCTAAAATAAAAAAGAAAAAAGGAAAGAACTTGCTAAAGAAGAATATAAAAAAAGTGAACGGTTTGAGAGATAAATAAAAAAATAACATTTAAATTACAAAAAGAGGAGAGAGAATAGTTTGGAGCGTATTATAGCAATATGTCATAGTTTGAAATGTAAATTTGAAATATTGAGTGCTTTAGGTATTTTTGGAATAATTATTTGAAATAAGGGTATTTATCTAGATTACCCAAATGAATAACCAACCCCACAAGATGGTACAAGTCTCCTTTTTATAGGTTTGGAATGGGCCTTACTGAGCTGAGGCCTTTTGCCCAAGATTAAATTACATAAAACGTTAGATACAATTATATTTAGGGAAATTGTCGGTTTTACGCATAAAAATAAGTTTACTTTCAAGCCGTATGTTTAACTATTTACTGAATTACGTTTTTTTTTAATTATTTTATTCATTACTTTAATACTTATGTTTTTCTTTTTTACGATTTTTTTTAAACTTTTTTGTTCGTTTTTCATCATCTTCTTCTTCTCTTTTCATCATTTTTCTTTTCATCTGAAATTTTCTGTTTCTAAACAATGATCATCCCTCTCGCTTCTTCCCTTTCTTTTGTTTTGTTTTTTTTTTAATATGCTACACAGGCAATTAAAGTAGAAACCCATAATTACTGATTAATGGGATTTAGGGTTTTTTATTTCAGTTTTGATTCTTCACGGAAAACAACAGAAACCCATAAGTCTAATGTCTGATTCAAGCAACAAGATGTGTTAGTTGGGTTGGGTTGAATTGTTGTGTAATTGGGTGAGCTAGAATAAGGATAAGGTTTTGTGTTTGTGTATATCTATAAAATCTGGATTCTCGGTGTTCTTTTGAACGTGTCTAACCATTTTGTGCTGATGTCAGATTTAATGGGTCTGAATTGCAGTCCCCAATGCACTCTGAACCATCGGAACGGCTAAAGGTGAATTTGCTTCCAAGAACAAAGCCATTAGAAGGTTTTGAAGCTCCTATTGTTGATCGGAAGCAGGTAAAATTCAGAAGATGATCCACTTCCAAGTTTACTGTAATTAGTGCAAACAATCATTATTATGTTGTTGAATGCAGGGGTATCAACAAATTCAACAACTGAGTAACTCGGCTAATGGTCATGCTGGAACTAATGAATTGCATGGGAATAACAATGCTGTGAAATCCAATTCTGCTGGTTTGGAGAGTGAGAATCCAGTGATAGAGCGATCAAGATTGAATTTTAAGCCACATTCATAGCCTATTGATCAATCAGTAGAGAACAAAGAAAAGGAAAGGTTGGTATTTTATTTGAAACTTCTGAATTGTTGCCAAAGTTTTAAGTGGTCTTTGTACTTTATGACTATAATGTGGATAAAATCATAATCTGTCAGGATTAGCAGTGAAACATTATTTAGTACGGGTCTTTTTTTTATTATCACTATTCATACTTAAATTTAATGAATACTCTTGCTTAGTTGATTTCCTTGGGTAAAAATGCTAATTAATTTTATTAAGGCCCTTGCTTGGAAGCTTGAGCTTTTTTTTGTGTTATATGTTCAGTGTAAATTATTTGAACATGCTATGGTGATTCCAAAATTAATAAAAACTATCAAAACCCAGTCTTTCTTGTGATTAATAAAAACTATATTGACCAAGAAATCAAATTGGTACTTTTAATTTGGGCATTTTCTTTTTAGTAAATTTAATTGCTGAGCTCCTAATTTTTATTTTGCACATTGATTCCTTGATGTTTACTTCAGTAAACACATTAAGCCATACTGTAATACCAACGGATGCTCCGATAACAAGTCTGCAAATTTTCGACCATTCTAATTCTCGATCCATTTTAGGTGAAGGAAATCAATTCAAAATTTCTAGTTGATTTAATGAATTGGAAATGGAATTTTGGAATCGATTGGAATCGACATTCATAAATTTTGAATTCTCTGGAATTTGTTTGTTGGACTTTTCAACCATGTTAATAACATGATTAACCTTTAAATCCCCGTAATTGGGTCATTGTTAATTTGTTAATATATTGTATTTTGACAATGGCAACCACGCTGATGACTAATAATCGATTTCTTACCTCATCTTGGATCCATTTGTGTTTTTATGATTTCCTTTTTATTGTTTTAATTTTCTTGGATTTCTAAGAAATATGGTCTGATTAATTTCTTTTTATTGTCTAAGGTCTTTTGTGCTTCCAGTATTAGCCTACTGTGCTTCAACTATCGCGGATGGTTTTATGAAGGAATTCATCTTTCTCTCATAGGTAAACAAATGATCTCGTTAATTTTTAAATCTCTTTGTAAATCCTTTCTTGCTGTGAATTCCTCGATCTGAATAGCAAGTCCATTTCTATTACCAAAGGGGTTGCAATGAGAATTCTTGATGCTCTACTATTGTTCTACTTCTGCCTATAGTGAACTGTGTTGCTTTTCTTTTTCCTTTTTTTTTAATTCGGCTCATCTTATTGATGTAATCATGTTGCCAAAGTTTTATTATTTCTTTTGCAACTAATTAGGGAATTACTATGCTCTCTTATGTTGGTTGCTTTTCACACTAAGTTGTATACCTTTCCTTTTTCATTAATATATCAGCACTGCTTAGCAAGAAAAAATGTCATGCTTTGAAGTAGAACAATTATGTTGATACTGAAGTAGAACAACTGATTCAAGTAGCATTGCCCTAGTCCCGAGGCATTGGTCAATATATTCGTATCATACATTAATTGGATTTATGTATTATACTTATTTGTGTTATTAATAAAGGCATTAATTCATTTATTATATCTATCTTGTGCAATATATTAAATGAAGTATCCAATGGACATATCCATATCCATGATGACCAGTGTCATGCACTTGGCAGTAAGACCATGGATAGGGTAAAAGATATGACTATAAATAGATCCGTAGTCTGTTCCAGTCATGGGAATGAATGGAACAAGAGACTATCATTAACCTGGTTGTATGGCGGTGTCTTATAGGTCATTGGACATGGGATGTCAACCAAGTTAATGGGTACATGCATAAGGGGCATGGTACTGGATATATCCACTTAACGAGAGATCCACATGGTATAGTATCACAAGTGATACTCGTGTAGTACTTGTATGGATCCTTTGACCTGACCATATGATGGTGTTGCATGTGAGGTCGCATACTTAGGGGTATGCCTAAAGGGCCTGTAATAGGGTGCCAAGTATGGGTACTTTCGGGTATGTCACTTAGCATGGTAATGCTATGGATATGTAGAAGGGATTTGTCACTCAGTAGTCCACTGGGAAGATATCAACGGCCTCTTGATGAATGCGATGATAAGAGTGTGGCCACACCCAAACAAGTGGGAACTTTTTTGTGAGCTTCAGTGCATTCGGGATCAAGTTAATGTCCGGACACAAAAGAGGGTGATCAATCCATGCCTCTATGTTGGACACCGATATCAATGACATGGGATGTACAAGTTTAAACTACAGGGTTATGATAACAGTTAGACTGCCATCTCCATCTTAATTGGGGGCTGCAGTGGCTTGCTAGAGCCCAACTGCAGTCTGTGGGCCAAAGGCCGACTGCCAACATAAAGATGGGCCCACGGGATCGTACACATTGAGCGACTGAACACTGACTTAAGGAATCACATGTATACTTGGAGTATACACTCTGGAGAGAGAGGTATATATATTAATTATATTATAAAGATCAATTGGATTGATCCTAATAATAAAATCAATATATCTTATTAGCCCTTCATAATTAATTGGATTAATTATGAGATTATTTCCTAGGCGGAAATATTCATATGTATAGGTTTACATATGATTTTATTTTGTGAAGATCTACTTTTAATTTGATGGATTAAATCAATTGGTCAAACTAATTTTAATTTAAATGTAAATAATATATTACTTGGTGTAATATATTAAATACATGGGTATATTAAAGTTGGGCTTGAAATTAATTTAAACCAGATTAATTAAAATAAGATTGGGCCTGAATTAAAAGAAGGAAGCCCACACAAATAAGGAGCCAAGTTGGACCAAAATTCCCCTAGGAAATTTCGGCCCACCTAGGGTTAAAATAACCCTAGGAATTTCGGCCAAAGCAAGAGACACCATAGCCAAAATTCACCAAGCCTCCTCTCCATAGTTCGTGTTTTCCAACGCTAGCACGGGTAGTATTCGTTAGGCGTTCGTGTACGTGAACGAGGAGGGATTCTATATTGATTTCTGCAGTCTGCATCCATCTCTTAAAGAGATATTACGAGTAAGAATATTATCTCTTGTGATTAAATTTTTTTTTTCCAATTTCCATTTCAATTGCTCCTGGGCACGGATTTGAGGAAATTACCACGTTCTTCCGCTTTTATCGGGTGATTTCCAGTGAAAAATCCCAACACTGTTTATATATTGTTTATACACTGTTTATACACTTCTTATACACTGTTATACACTGTTTATACATTGTTTATATATTGTTTATACACTTCTTATGCATAGTTATAAATTGTTATACACTGTTTATACACTTCTTATACATTGTTATACACTTCTTATATATTATTATACATTATTTATGCACTGTTTATACATTGTTTATACACTTCTTATACATTGTTATACATTGTCATACACTTCTTATATATTGTTATACATTGTTTATATATTGTTTATACACTTCTTATACATTGTTATACACTTTTTATACACTGCTTATACATTGTTTATACACTACTTATACACTGTTATACATTATTATACACTTCTTATACAATGTTATATGTTTATACACTTATTATACATTGTTATACACGCTTTATACACTGCTTATACATTATTATGCATTGTTATACACTTTTTATACATTGTTATACATTCATATATTATTATGCATTATTTATACACCGTTTATATATTGTTTATACATTGTTTTTACACTTCTTATACAATATTTATACATTGTTTATACACTTCTTATACACTATTATACATTGTTATACACTGTTTATACATTATTATACATTGTTTATACATTGTTAAACACTTCTTATACACTGTTATACATTTATATATTGTTATGCATTGTTTATACAATGTTTTTATACTTTTTATACACTGTTTATACATTTTTTATACACTTCTTATATACTGTTATACACTGTTTATACACTTCTTATACATTGTTATACATTGTTATACACTTCTTATATATTATTATACATTGTTTATACATCGTTTATACACTGTTTATACATTGTTTATACACTGTTTATACACTTTTTATACACTCTTTATACATTGTTTATACACCGTTCATACATTGTTATACACTTCTTATACATTGTTATACACTTCTTATATATTGTTATACACTTATTATACATTGTTATACACTCTTTATACACTGCTTATACATTATTATACACTGTTTATACATTAAGATACACTATTACATTGATTATATCTTAATTATACCTTAAGATACACTATTACAGTGATTATACATTAGTTATACCTTAATTATACATTAAGATACACTATTACAGTGTTTATACCTTAGTTATACATTAAGATACATTATTACATTGTTTATACCTTAGTTATACTTTAGTTATACCTTAGTTATACCTTAACATACAAAGGTATAATTAGTTATACCTTAGTGAAAAAAAATATGTCAGAAAAAGTATATACATATGGAGTTTATTTCGAAGATAAAAAAACAAAAAAAACTTTCTAAAGTCGCATGACAAAAAAATAAACGGATTGAGAAATAATGCAAAATTAGATTAAAAATTATAAAAAAGGAGAGAGAAACGCGGACAAAGTAGAGGAGGTATTTTGGAGATTATGATTTTTTTTCTTTTGTTGTTTTTTGGGGCAAGAATCACATAAAACAGGAATAAGTTTTTTAGTTATTTTTGAAATTTTGGAAAGTTTTTTATGTATTTATGCTAACTTTTGCTTTGTATATGAAAAAGTTATATGATGCCAAAAGGTAAGCATTTATGTAAAAAGCCCTTATATTTAAGGGAAATTACCATATATACACCGTTTCAAGTTTTGCTTTCGCGCATAAGCTGTTTCAATTTTGAAAACATTTTTTCTTAATTAAATTTCTTTTATACCTTTTTTTTATCCTTTTTTTCTCCCCATCTGATTGCACTACTTTTCTTTCTTATCTTTTATAATTAAAAATTAATTTTATCATTTATTTATCATATATTCATGTTTTTCTCATTCAGTTTTAGAAAGTTTTTTTCGTTTTTTTTTTCTCTTCGAAATGAGATCCATATGTAAATATATTTTCATCAATTTTTTTCTATCTTTGGTTTTTGTATCGAGAATGTATCAGCACGGTATCTGTCAAAAAATGCATATGTGACAACAATCAAATATTGATTAGTATTAAATGCTTTATTACAACGTATGTTGTTGCAACTAAATTTGCTTTCTATGGTTCTACAAGGTTTTAGTAGCTAAAGTTCCAATGTTATTTTTCTTAGAGATATATTGTGTATGTTTTTTTTCTATGTATTTGTGTAATCTCATCACTTTTTCATACTTTTCTTTGTGTTTGGTTCACGAGATAATTTTGGGATACAGGCGAGATACACATATGAACAATACAAAATAATGATACATTTATGTGCGTTGATACATATTTTAGTGTTTGGTTGTTGTTATACATGTGTTTTTTGTCATATACTGTATTAATACATTTTTGATATTGTACGATACATGTTTTGGTGCTTAGTTGTTGTTATATATGCATTTTTTACCATATACATTATTAATACATTGGCAATACTGTTGATACATGTTTTTAGTTTTTAGTTGTGGTTGTACATGCGTTTTTTGCCATATACATTATTGATACATTTTTTATACATATTTTGGTATTTGGTTATTGTTATATATGCGTTTTTTTGTCATATATTATGTTGAGACATTGTTAATAAAAAACTAAAGATAAAAAGGATGAATATATATATATATATATATATATATTCATCCTTTTTATCTTTAGTTTTTTATTAAC
Organism: Euphorbia tirucalli; assembly: GCA_039660915.1. NCBI lineage: Eukaryota > Viridiplantae > Streptophyta > Magnoliopsida > Malpighiales > Euphorbiaceae > Euphorbia > Euphorbia tirucalli. Next base: position 66,545,142 of record CM077639.1, read on the forward strand.
AATGTCTCAACATAATATATGACAAATATGGATCTCATTCAAAGAAAAAAAAAAGGGAAAAATACTATTTAAAATCGAATAACGAAAAAATGAAAGGACATAAATATAAATGATGATAGAAGAGGAGGAAGGAAAATGAATGGCTAGAATAATCACATATTTTGGAAATTTTACAAGTTTTTATAGTATTTTAGGGAAAATCTCCTTATTGCGTATAAGAGCAATTTTTGCCCAAATTAAATTTTCTAAAAAGCCCTATATTTTACAACTAAATACAGGCCTTAATAAAGTAAACACTAATGATAATATTATCAATAACACTTGTAAATATTACTTTTGTCAATCCAAGCAATTAAGGTAATATTTAAAAATTAATTAACTTTGAATTTTAATTATCCTAGGAGTTACTATTATATAATTCCCTAGATTTTGACACCTTTTTATAAAATACAATTGTCACAATCTATTATTTGTTGGCCAAGCAAATATAATTATGTGACGTAATATATTTTAGTATTTATAATTTACAAATTAGTCTCTAGGGATATATTTTAAGGTTTAAGTTTTTCATTTTAGGATATAAGTTTTATAAATTAGTCAATTAGGGTTTATATTTTAGAGTTTATGGTTTATATTTTAGGGTCAAGTTTATAAATTAGTTTCTAGGAGTTATATTTTAGAGTCTGAAATTTTTATTTTAGGATTCAGAGTTTATAAATTAGCATCCATGGTTTATATTTTAGACTCTAAGGTTTATGGTTTAAGGTCTAACATGTATAAAAGTAGCTTATCAAATTATATTTTAGGGTTTAAAGTATTAGAACTTGCTATGATATTTGAGTTTGCAAATTTGAGATACCAGCAACAAACAAAGAAACATAATGATCGATTTTTATAATTTGGAAAATCAAATTAAGAATAAAAATTCGGAAGGGGAATAAAACAGAGGGCTGAAATTGGAAGTGAAATAGTGTAAAAAGTTGGAAGATGTAGAGTTTTTCTTTTTTTTTGACCAAAAGGGAAGATGCAACATTTGTTCTTTAAATTATGTTAGGAATTTGAAATTATATTAACAAATAATATTTTCGTAAATTTAAGGGATATGTGGTAGTTGATATATTCAGGATAAATTTAAGCACTTTTTATAGATGAAAGGATTAAACCTTGGAGTGTGATTAGCTTGTATTTTTCTATGGTGATTGTGAGTTCTTTGTAACTAACCCTTTGCCGAAAGGGGATGACTTGTGTAGGCCATGACCATGGGCTTTACGGCTAATTGGCTATAGAGCCCATGGTACTAAGCTCAAATTGTCTCTTACTGTTCTATATATATATATATATATATATATATATATATATATATATATATATCAAGTGTCAGTGAAATTTCACATAAAAGGAAAGTTATCATGGGATGTGTCACACTGAATCATTTTTTTTACACCTAATACATTTGTTATCCCTAAAGTTGGCACCATTTCCCCAACTTAAGGATTGTCCAGTTTGCCCCTACATCTTGGCTAAATCAATCCATTTGCCCCTATATTCGACTTAACCAGATAAATTAAGGGAGAGTATGCCCTACATGGTGCCATGTGTCAAATTTAAAAAGTCAATCCAACCACAACTTGACACATGGCACTTTTTGCAAAAATTACACAAAAATCTCTCTCACAATTTCAAATAAATCCCTCTTTCATTTTCTTCTTTCAATAACACCATCTTCATCATCTCTCTTTCTAATTCTCAAATTAATGAAAATCTCAAAATCTCACAAATGAAAAAACTAAAATCAGTAGAAAGAAATCTGACGCGTAATATACACTGACAGCTTGTTTGTTATGGTGGATAAGAGGTGGGATAGGGATAAATCCCTATCCCACCTCTTATCCACCATTTGGCAGCCAAATAAGGGAGGGATAAGAAAACTTATCCCCATCCCATATTTGGTTGCCAAATGGTGGATAAGAGGTGGGATAGGGATCATTTTTTTGGTCTTTTTGTAAGAAAATTGTATTGCTTGGCTTTAATTTGTATTGGCTTTAAGTTATATTTTAATTCTTTTGACCCTTAAGGAGTTATAAGTTTAGTAATTTATTTTTATACAGAATGGCTGATCGTGTAGTGAATATCAAAATACATCATGGGGAAGGTGTTTTAACTGATGTTGGAGGTCAAGTTTCTTTTTTTTCGGAATTTACGTGTGAATCAAATATCACACTATAGTGACTTGCTCCATATGCTAAAAGACATAGACTTAACAGATGGTGATAAGTTATATTACACCATTCTGGGTTTTAGTCTTGATGAGGGTGGTTTAGATGAAATTCAACATGATGAGTTTGTTTTGCAAATGTTAAGGCTGGCAAAGCCGAATGTGTTTCTTGAAATTTATGTTCAACATTTTCATCCTGAAGTAATGGAGGATGTCAATATGGATAAGGTATTTTTATGGGGTCCCAAATACGCTATAGTACTAATATGTGTTATGTGTAATATATGTAATATGTGTTATGTTTTATTGTATTTTATTTAATTTTGTTTTTTGTATGAGTTGTTTGGCATGTATGTATGAATGTATGTGAAATGTTAATTTCTCTATTTTGTCTTACATATTGATATTAGCTTGGGTTTTATTGGCAGCAATGGCTCATCCATCGGCCAATCGACAATTTCTAATCTTGTGGCATTCAATGAGACAACGTAGAGTTAAAATGTTAATTATAACATATTTTCTTATGCATATGCTGATTATTTTGATTAGGTAACGTAGACGTAGAATGTTTAGGGAACCTTGTTGGTATGATCCAATTATTCGATCACAACATTTGAGTAATATGATAGATAAAAGTGATAGCTTATGTATTGAACAACTTCAAATGGATAGACGTTGTTTTAGAGTTTTATGCTCTTTGGTACGAGATATTGGTGGTTTACAAGATACGAAAAACATGAGTGTAGAAGAAATGGTTGCAATTTTTTTGCAAATAATTGCTTATGATGAGAAAAATAGAGAAATTAAGTTTGACTTTCAACGATCCCAAGAGACAATTAGTAGACAATTTCATAATGTTTTGAGAGCAATTTTAAAGCTTTGGAGAGTGTTACTAAAAACCCCTCAACCAATCTCTGATGATTGTACAGAAGAAAGGTGGAAATGGTTCTAGGTAAAAATGAATAAAACTAAACAGTATTTTTCTATCCTTAATAGAAACTTTAAAAATTATTTAACTATTCTTTGTATTATAGAATTGCCTTGGGGTTTTAGATGGAACTTATATAAAAGTGAATGTGCATGCCGTTGATAAACCACAATATCAGAGTAGAAAGAATGATATTGCAACAAACGTTCTTGGTGTATGTGGACCAGACATGCAATTTATCTATGTATTAGCTGGGTGGGAAGGCTCGGCTACAGATGGAAGGATACTTCGTGATGCTATTTCAAGATCAAATGGTCTTAAGGTTCCTTAAGGTAAGAAATGTTATATGCATTTGATAAATGTTATTGGTTCCTACACGTAACTCTCTTTTCTTATGTGGTGCTTTTTACTATAGGTTGTTATTATGTAGTTGATGCTAGATATAAGAATTGTGAAGACTTTCTTGCTCCATATAAAGGGCAACGGTACCATTTATAAGAATGGAAAAATCCACCAACTAAGAAGGAGGAATTATTTAATATGAAGCATGCTTCTGCAAGGAATGTGATTGAAAGGACTTTTGGGTTGCTAAAAATAAGATGGGGTATACTAAGGAATCCATCTTATTATTCAGTTGAAACACACACTGATATAATATTAGCATGTTGTTATCTTCACAACTTCATAAGACAACAAATGGGTTATGAACCATTTGAAGAAGAGTTGAATGAATACATGCATATCCAACTGTCCCAAGATGTTGATAGTATTGATGCTATAGAAACATCAAGCCAGTGGAGTAGTTGGAGAGATCAACTAGCTTAAGATATGTGGGATGATTGGATGTCAAGACGCTATGTTATGTGATGTTTGTGAAATTATCCTTTGTCTCTTTTTAATTGTGAAACTTTTTATGTTTACATTGCTTTGTATTTCCTTGAGACTTGAATTTGTTATGTGTGATTGTATGTCTTTGCGAATTAAGACTTATTTGAGATTTCATAATCAACTTGGAATTTTTTGTATATTATTGGTTGTTATTATGACATGTTGTTATTTTTGAAGAGAAAAGGCAAGAAAAAAATGACAACAAAGAAAAGGGACAGGAAGGTTTGGTCTGCTGAAGAGGAGTCTATACTAATTGATATACTCTATGATATGAATACTTCTGGTTGGAAGGTGGATACAGGACACAAGTCGGGATATCTAGCATTCATTGAGAAAGAACTATCCAAGAAGTTGCCAAATTCAGAGATTAAAGCTGATCCCCATATAAAATCCAAAATAAAGGTTATGAAGAAGAATCTTTCATATATTCTCGATATCCAACAATTTGGAAGTGGCTTTGGTTGGGACGATGAGCATAAAATGGTGACTGGTGATAAGGAAATCTTTATGGGGTGGCAAAGGTAATCCTCCAACTCTGGCTTTATTAATTTTTACAATGTATGATTAAAACGGTTGGTGAATTGAGACTTATTTGATCAGGATAATTTAATTTTCTTACAAGAGTCAAGATGGAGCAGCCTCTTTATGGACGAAACGCATGGTTTATTATGATAAGCTTGTAGAGATTTATGCGAGTGACTTGGCAAAGGGATCAAAAGTTAGGGGTCCGGGAAATCTAGAAGATATGGATGAAGATCAACCCAATACGAATAGAGTTGAAGAAGTTGATATCCAATCAGTTGATAAATCTGTCTCTCAATCTCAAGGTAACTTTACCCTAAGCTCCATGCAATCTCTAACAAGAAAATCTTGTGACAATGATCCACTTGATTCGGAGTTTATCAAAATTTCTATATCAATCTCAATCATATTGGAAGTAGAAAAGGAGAGTGCATTGACAATGAATGAAATGAAAAAAACATTTGTACATGAGGTTGATGTTCATGAGCAAACTAGCAATAAAAGAAAAGAATTGTTCGAAGTTCTTCACACACTTCCTGGACTCACCTGGCACAAGTTGTGATGGCCACACATCTCATTGGCCAAGATACAGCCAAGATGAAACCTTTTTTTAATATGCCGGATGACTACAAAGTAATATTTACTCGACAAGAAATTGATGATTCACATTAGATACTATAAAAACTTGTTCTTTTTTTTTTTGTATCCATGTGATGTAGTTGTTGACTTTCTTTTGTGTCGGTAATTATGATATATGTAAATTAATTACTTGTTGTAGACTTTTAATGTGCGACCAACTTCAAGTTTATATTAGTGATAATTAATATAGCCGTGCGACTAAGTTCAAGTTTATTCAAGCAAAAGTCATGTCCTTTCTCTTAAAAAATGAAAGAAAAAGAAAATAACGGTAGCAGCTGTGTCACGCCCGTGCCAAGGATTTGCACTGGCGACACAACATGGTAGCAGCTCAAGGCCGCAATTAGACCTTTAGTCGCGAGGGAAACATATTGTCGCGCTCGCGACTTGGCTGTCACTAACTAGTCACCAACGTGATATTGTGTCACGTTGGCGATGCAAGTCAATGTAGCCACTAATCGCGCTCGCGACCTGGCTTTTACTGACTAGTTGCCAGCGTGACGCGCTAGCAACGCATATCATTTTTGGCAAGTAAAATCTTCAGTCGCGAGTATGACAATATGTCGCGTTCGTGACCTAGCTTTTATTGACTAGTCGCCAGCGCGACGCGCTGGTGACACAAGTCAGTTTTGGCCAGTAAAAGCCTCGGTCGTGCTCGCGACATATTGTCGCGCTCACGACCTGGCTTTTACTAACCAAAAAAATGACCGTTGGGTTGGTAGACCCAACGGTCAAAAACCCAATTTTTGGCCTTTTTGAACCTTTTCTTCCCTCTTTTTGCCTATTACTTCCTTCTATATATATCCTCCAACTTTTTCTCATTCTCTTAACTCTTGTTCTTTATATTTCATCTTCTTTTTGTTCTTCTTCTTCTTCTTCTTTCTCACTTTGTTTCCATTTTCACTGCACCTTTAATATCTCTTATTTTCTCCATTGTTTACATAACTATTATTTTCTTTCTTTTTATTTCTTCGCATCATTCATAATTCACCATGGTTAGAACAAAGAGGGCTTCAACCAAAGGCAAAAAAAAGCCACTTCATCAACTCAACCTAATCTTGCTAATGAATGTGATTGCCCTTTTCCCATTTTTACTAATGAAGAAGTTAATCGATGGAAAATTTTTCAATATGCGGAATTTGTTGGTATGTTACACATTGATTTTGCAATGTTGGAAGACTTTGGTTTTCTTGAAAAATTTAATGAGTATTTTCATTTATTGAAATGGGATCATTTTGTACATATGTCATTACCGGTTAGGAGGATTTGGGCCATGGAATTTTTAGTGACTTTAGAATATGTCGATTTTAGGAAGACTAGATTTAAATTTAGGCATCAAGGCATAGAATTTCAATTTGGATATAAAGAGATACATGATTAGTTTGGCTTTCCTTTAGATGGTATACATTATGATGCTAGCAACTATAAAAGGAATGCATTTTGGAGGCAAATTTCTGGCCTTGATAAATTTCATCCAAAGAATTCTAGTAATAGGCTTATAAGGGATAATTGCTTGTTGCTTTTTCACAAATTTCTTTGCCAAGCTTTGTTTGGACGAGTTGAAAACAACAAAACCAAACAAAGGATTTGTTTGTTCTTTCTTTGTTATAGGAACGAAGGACCCCACGCTATACTTCTTTTATTTTTGATGGGTTCGAAAATATCTGTAAAACCAAGAAGAGTGTGAGGTTCACGGTTGGAATGGGTCATATAGTGACCGACATCATCTTGGGTTGTTTGGGATCCTTAGGTGCCTTCGAACTTGATGATGGGGAGACAGTTCAAATGTTAAATGTTAATTATCTCAAAAATGCTCATCTTATTGAATGACGAGGTCCTACTGCATGGGTTCATTATAAGGAACACATGGCTAAGATATCGAAAAGGAAGGGGATGGATGAGGATGACGAATCCGACAGCCAATCTTCTCCAACCAGCCCCCCGGATGACGAAACAAAGTCTGTAGGTGCCAATATTGGTAAGGAAGGAAATGTTACGGGTTGGAGCCAAGTTGTTACCCGTTTAGACATCATGGAGGCAAATCATCAAGCATTAAGTACAAAATTTGATAGTATGGCCAAGGATTTGAAAGTAATCAAGAAGAGCATGACTAGTTTTGGACGTAAGTTATTGTCCTTTTTCCTCAAAAGCAACATACGATTCACTCCTTCTCCACTCGACTCTCTGAGCAGTTCCCTGTAAGTCCGTTATTAGCGATTTATCGACTATTTAAAGGGGCAAAAAAGCAGCCATAAAAGGGAGTATATACGGAGGAAAAAAAAAAGATACCGGAGATTGAGCGTAATTTAAGGATTGAGAAATTCTTACTCTACTGTTTTTATCTTGTACTCTTTTATGCATACTAGTTCGTTTTGTGAACAGTGATTAATTATTTTCTATGCTAACTTATTTTTTAAGAAAATTTGTTGTGCCAAGTTTTTCTTATAAATAGACCAATTTTTATTATTTTTTACATAAGTAAAATATATTTTATTATTTTTAACATGTTTATGGGTAATATTGTTAATTATATTGATTTATCCCTATCCCTATCCAACATACCAAACATATCTTATATAATCACTATCCCACTGTTAACTTTTATCCCTATCCCTATCCCAATCTTTTATTCCTATCTCAATCCCAATCCTTATCCTTTATCCCTATCCCATCAAATACCAAACGCCCCGTGAATATACTATTGATAGAAGTAATATACATTGAATATACTAGTCTTAATTTTATAAGGCATAATATTATGGATTTTGAAACTAAATTGCAAAAGAAGAAATTTAAGCTAGGGTTTTTGGAGATGTTTATGGTCCTTCCCAAAGACCTTCACTTGCATTAGATGGATCCTTCACCTACTGGAGTGGAAAGCGAGCCATTGCCGGAATTTCTCTTTCATTCATCTCCGGCATATGCATCCCTTTGTCCTTTGAAAACAGTTGAAGAAGCAGATCAAGTCAAAAAGGTTAGGTGTTAGTCAAAATTAGCTGGCAATTCCCTTATTTTACCAATTAGAAGCAAAAGCAATTTGCTTTTTTCTTTTCCTTCATTTACATTTGAAGGCAACAGTGTGGCCATTCTAAATTAATGAGAAATATTTTTCCCTCATTTGATTACTCTCTTAAGATTCGTTTCACCCATTGATTAAAAAAACAAAAATTATCTGCCATTTTTAAGCAACTAATAGAGATTATGTGAGGGAGAAAGTGAAATGAGAAGAGAAAAGAGAGGGGTGGTCATGGCAGAGAGCAAGGTGGCGAAGGAGAGAGGTGAAGAGAAGTTTTTATTTTTCAATGTCTTATTTTATCTCTTTGATCTTTAATTTACATCACTTTGATTAAATGTTTTCAGCTGTCAGATGACTTATTTGATCAAATTTTTCACACGCTCCAATTTTCTTCTAGTTCACACTCTTGTCCACGTCAGATTGAAGGGACAATGTGGGTCAATTTAGCCAAAATGAAAGGACAAATTCGACGTCCCTTAAGTTGGAAGTGACAGTAAAGATTGATGTAACTTTAGGGGATAACAGATGTATTGGACTTGAAAAAAAAAATTCTTTGACTCCCATTTTGGTATTTTAAGAATGAAAAATAAATAAGTAAATATATATATATATATATATATATATATATATATATATTTAATATATTGTCCTATTTATCATTTACTTATATATATTCTATGGGCTGGATAGCGGGAGAATGGCATCTTAGTTTCAACACCCCTGAGTAAGTATGACTTGCTTTTTGGCCTAACACATTCGATATCTCCTAAACTTGGCTCCAAACGCTAAATGGCACCCCCAACTTAAGAAACATTCAATTTGCTCCCTGAACTTGGCTAAACCGACGTAATTTGCCCCCTCAAATTTGATGTGGATGGAGCGTGTGTTTAGGTGCTTGAAGGACTTCATTAAAAGCAATCAAAGGGTTGGAATTTGTCATTAGTATTACGATCAGAATGCTAAAAAAATTTTACGGGAAAAAAAAAGAAATTAAAAATTTTTCATCTTCTTCTTCCTCACTTGCTCGCTCTCTTCTGCCTCTTTTTTGCTTTTTCATTATGCTTATTCATTATACTAATTAAGTATTAAATCTTACTCCCACTTGCAATATATTAAAAGAATCACAAAGATCAAAGAAGAATTAAGAATATACATAGGTTTTGAAAGAAAAATAAGTACAGAGAAAATTATATCAGGTGGGGTTTTGAAATTAAAGCTTGCCTTACATCAAGTGGGGTTTTTCGAATGAGATGTTGTGATGAATTATTCCTTTAATTTATTGTTGCTAAAGATGATATTGATTGTGAGCTAAGGAGAAGAGGTAGAGCAAAGTTGGAGAAGATTAGGTGGTGGAGATGGATTTTAATTTCGTGGGTTTGTGTTTTAATTTTTTTTTTTTTTTTTTTGGGTACCTTGAATGTCAACAACATGATGAAAGCTCTTGTCATTTGTTTATAGCAATTTCATTGCTTTTAATTCTATGCAATTGCTGTGGTTTTTAAGATTTTTAATTGATTTTGGAAATTGAAAGAGAAACAAAGGACAAAAGGAGGAAGATGGTATTATTGAAAGAAAAAAAAAAAAGAAAGAGTGAGTTTACGGAAATTGTGTAAGGGTTTTTTTTGAAATTTTTGCAATAAAGTGCCACGTGTTGAGTTTTGATTGAGTTGACTTTTCAAATTTGACACGTGGTAGCGCTTGAAGTACACTCTTCTTTAATTGTCTGGTTTAATCGAATCCATAGGGTAAATTAGATCGGTTTGGCCAAGTTCAGGGGGTAAATTAAACATTCTTAAAGTTTATGATGCCATTTAGCGTTTGGAGCCAAGTTCAGGAGGTATCAGATATATTAGGCCCTTTCTTTTTTTGATGGAGGATGCTCATCTTGGTACAACCTTGTATTGTTGAGGACTTTAGTTGTTGGATTGTTTAATGAGGAGCCTTTCTTAAAAAAAAAAAAAAAGAAATCATAAATCCTTTATTAAGACCATGCTGACGTGGAAAGACCGTGGTTAGAGACAAGACAACGGTGGAGGACCTTTTTTGGTTTGGACTAGGCCAGTTAAATATGAATTTGAGAGATGATGAGCTATTTTGTAGGGGTGAAGCTCTCCGAACAACATTTTTTTTATGTGAAATTATCGATTTTACGTGTTTTTAACTTTACTTTTATTCAATACCTTTTCTTACTTATTAAAAAACATTATTTTTTTGAATATTTTTTCTCTATACGTTAACTGGTTATTTCTTTGTGTTTATACAATTTTAAAAAAAAAATTTTTTTTCTACCTTTTCTCTTTTATAATTATATTTATCTCTAAATCCGTTCATTTTTTTGAATTTTGATTTTAGAAAGTTTCTTTTTTTTTCGCAATGAGATTTATATGTATATATATTTTCATTCTTTTTCTATTTTCGATTTTTGCATCAACAATATATAATCATCGTATCAACAATGTATAAGATTATGATTCATGATACATTGTTTATATACATTATTGATTATAATTTATAATACACTTGTGATACCTGTTTATACATTGTTGATATATTGTTTATACATATTATACTGATTTGTGATTCATGATATATTGGTTTTATGTATTGTTTATATAACATCGATATGTTTTTGTTTGTTTATATATTATTTTTTGTTGATTATAACTCAAGATACATTGTTTATATTTATACATTGTTATTTATGTGTTTTTTTACCTATATCGTGTTTATCAAAAATCAAATATGAAAAAAAAAGATGAAAATATATGAGGATATAAATTTCATTTTAAAAAGAAAAAAATAATGAAAAATTTTAAAATAAAATGATGAGAAAAATGAACAGATAGAAAAATAAATAATAGAATTAAATTTTAATTATGGAAGAGAAAAAAGTAGAAGAAATCGTGAATTATTTTTTTGGAAAATATTTTAAAATGTTTTTAGGGTATTTTTAGATAGACATTTGTTGTCATGTAAAATAAAATATACATATATTTGTAAAATTCCATTTTGTATTTATAGAAGATTCAAAGATGATACCTGGCTTAAGGAAGGGAGTCCACGGTGGAAAGCCCTATACCCACCAATTTCTTCTTCAATTCTGGAACAGAGTCCCTGCTCTCCTTCACTTCCTTTCTAAAACCCCGCGCCATAATTTTGCCATCCCTCTCAACCGACTGACAATGCCGGAGCTACCAGAGGTGGAGGCCGCTAGAAGGGCCATTCAGGATCACTGTTTAGGCAGGAAAATTAAGAAAGCCATCGTAGCCGATGACTCCAAAGTTATCGAAAGGGTTTCTCCCTCCGAGTTCGAGGCTGCTCTTGTTGGAAAAACCCTAATTTCTGCTCATCGAAAGGGCAAACACCTCTGGCTCCAGCTTGATTCCCCTCCTTTCCCTTCCTTCCAGTTTGGTATGCTTTCTAACTCCTCAAATTTGTTTCTAGGGGTTTTATCGTTACTTTACTGAAAGGAAGTGCTGATAGTATACTCTACTTTTGTCTTCAGCTTTTTAATGTGTTTTCGAAATGAGCATTTTTCTCTGTTCTTTGAGAAACCATTTTCAACACTATCTATTTTCCATTTCATGCATAGTATATCAAGTTCAAATTTTTATCCTTTTTTCTTCGAATATTTCAACAACTTAAACATTTACATTCCTTGAGGAAAGTCATTTTGTTAACCCAGTTGCTTACAAGTTATATATTCTTTTTCCAGGGATGGCTGGTGCTATATATATTAAGGGGGTTGCAGTTACCAAATATAAGAGGTAAGTTGTCTTCTGAAATGCCCACTGCCTTACACTGAAAGTCAAAAGCTACTCACTGTATTCTTGCATGCATAGTTTATCGAGATCCAAGTAATAATTGTTAAATGACATATATTAGTCCTGCTGTGGGTGTTTATTTTATGAAAGGCTTCGGATGTTGGAAATTTGCGGGCTTAGTTTATTATTGTGTTTGGCTTCAATTGTTTAGCTTCAGGTTAGCTTCTCATAATTGGAGGTAATATCAGAAAGTAATTCCTTATTCATTCACGATTTAAAGGAATTCTTGGAAAAGAGGGGAAAGAAAACAAAAACCCATACCATTATGTTCCTTTCGTTAAATTTTTTTCACTAGTTATACATCATTTATCATTTTCCACGAGAAAACTGAAATGGGGATTAATAATTGAATAAATCTAATTAATTTCCGACAATGCTCAGACTGAATTTGTACCTCTTCTATCTATTCTGGACACTAACGTGGTATATGATGACTGTACTATTCATTACGTAAGATCATGGGACCTGCACACTTTTAAAGATTTAATGCATCTTATGTGGCACAAGACAGCTTTCTTCCTCAAAATGATTTCCACTTATTGAATAATCTTCAGTTGTTGATCATCAGAGTATTGCTTACAGGTCTGCTGTGAATGACACTGATGAATGGCCATCCAAATATTCGAAGTTATTTATGGAAGTAAGAGTTGGTGCATTTTCATGATTGGAGTATTCCATTTCTGTATCCATTCTTTTTACTGGGGACATAGCCTAATTTTTGCATCAGGCTCACGTGAGAAGTGCTTGGTGAAATTATATATGTAGCTAAATTTTTATGCCTAGGTGATTTGTTCGCTTTTGGTTCGAGAAGTATACAGGATCATTTAGGACTTCCGAATTTTCTTTTGTTGTTTTTTCTTTTTATGTCTTTGGAAAAGATTTTATCTTGAGCAAATGCTCAGGAAGTTATCAAATTGCAGTGAGATGTTGAGATCCATCAGATTCATAGAAGCTGTTACATTGATTGTGGTGTTCCAAAAAAAAAAAAAAGAATTACGCCTTAAAGCAAGAGAGCAGTTTCATAGATATAGATATGTTACCCTTAGATTGCTGTAGATGATATTGTTGTGCTTAATTTTAGTTCTATGGACTTGTTCTTATGAAACTTAGAAGCAGTCGCAGAGTATTTATCAACTCTGAAATTTTCACCTTTCTTCCTGTTAATCAATCGACATGTTTTTTATAACTGCAGCTAGATGATGGCCTGGAGCTCTCTTTCACTGACAAGAGGAGATTTGCTGTTGTCCGTTTGCTCAATGATGTAATTACCATATTGAATTCTACGTGAAGCTTCTATGTTTCTTGAACTTCATTTAAGTCTTGCTAATTTCTGTTACTTTCTTCTTTGTTTATCCAATGCAGCCTGCTTCTGTGCCTCCGATCTCTGGACTAGGCCCAGATGCATTGCTGGAGCCAATGACAGTTGATGAGTTTTATGAGTCGTTATGCAAGAAGAAAATGACAATTAAGTCCCTGTTACTTGATCAGGTTGATAAATTTAAGCCCAACTGATTTACTATTTAAGATAATGTAATAGAATTAAGAAGATAATACCAAGAATTGGACTAATTATTTGATCAAAGTTTATATTGCAAGTTATATGATCCTTGTTCCTCACTAAAACATTGTGGCTAAAGAAAGACAAGTAAGTGATGTAAGCTTCATCTTTGAGCATGTACGAATATAACGATCTACAAGACTAATGAGAAACATCATCTAGGGCCAGGAGCTCTAGCTAAAGTTAGATACCAAAGAGTAGCAATAATGATATTTGGGCAGCCAGCATTAATAAAAATCTGTAGTCGAGTTTTTTTTTTTTTTTTTACTTAATAAACTATGTTGTTTTGTTGTGTCTTTGTAATACACCGAACAATCTTTGAGGAGTGGGTTCATATTTGTATGCCTGCATTGTTCATAATGTAACTACTGAATCCAATTTTCCTCTTTCCAGACTTTTATGTCCGGTATTGGCAACTGGATTGCAGATGAAGTACTATACCAAGTAAGTGTTGTTCCACCTCAATACTTTCATCCAATGATAATTTTTGTATTTGATTAAAGCTGTACCTCCAGAGTTCAGCGCTTGATATTTAGGCTTGTCATTTATGTACTTCTAGGCATGCCTTTATAGCGTTTTTGTTGGCATACCTCTGAAATTGCTCAACTCATTATTGTGATTTAGCTTTTAACTTGGGAGTCCTTGGTTGGCAAATCTTTGAGAATCTTAGGAGCATTGAGAGATATAGCGCATTGAGGTCTGTAAAAGTGGAATATGTTTCTGAAATGGATTGACAAGTGTGAAAATGTAAACAAATTCATTCAGTTAGGATGGTGCCATCAAGGATGGTTGAACATTAACATAGCTTGTTGATGGTCGTGAAAGATCATAAATGGTGTGCTAATTAACATATTGGAGGAGGGGAAACATAAATACCTATGAGGTAGTAGAAAAAATAACTTAACAGGTCCAGAGGTTTAAGTTCTTGGCATGGATGATGCTCTTTGAGATCTTTTTTTTTTTTGCTCGTCTGAGTCGAATAGGAATTGATAATGCATTTTTTTCTGCCACAGGCCCGGATTCATCCACTGCAGCTTGCTTCCAGCCTTTCCAAAGAAAGTTGTTCGACATTACATAAGTGCATCAAGGAGGTAGGAATTATTCGTTCTCTAATCTGTCTTAGTGGCATTCAGCAAAAGAAACGTTGTTTGTCGAACATTCAAATTTCATGGAAAAATAGGAGAAAATATCTGTAGGTTATTCAATTTGCGGTTCAAGTTGATGCTGCAAGCGACCGCTTTCCTCTTGAGTGGTTGTTTCATTTTCGATGGGGCAAGAAGCCTGGAAAAGTTAATGGTAAGATATTTTTGATATGAGCGATCACTTTGACCAACGATTCTTTTTTCAGGTCATTGAAAAAGCAGTTGAAGTCGGGGCAGATAGTAGTCAGTACCCAAATAATTGGATTTTTCATTCCCGAGAAAAGAAGCCTGGAAAGGCTTTTGTTGATGGTTTGGCTCCTGACCTACCTGATATAAATTGTATATCTTGTTACTGGTCAATTTGCTTCATTAGCTATCATTTATGGCCTCTCCTTTCCTGACACCTATTTCTTTACCTTTCAAAAAAGTCAGCAAAAGATGTGATTATTACACTTGCGATCTGGTGTATTCACCAGTTTACTGTTTCTATTTCTTGTACTATCTGATTGGATTGCTCGTGTGCACTGATGAGCTTTTTTTATGATGTCAGGAAAGAAAATTGAATTTATCACTGCTGGTGGTAGGGTAGGTATTTCTGATCGGATAGTTTCCTTGCTCATAGAATTAACCTCCTTTTATTATTTCTTAAAGAATCCTCTGGGTATGTACTTGTGGAAGAAAAATAATAACTTGTTTTATGGTCTTTTGTTTTGGTTTTAGACAGCAGCGTATGTGCCAGAGTTGCAAAAGCTGAGTGGAGGGCAAGTTGTAAAAAAACTGGATAAAACAAAACGTCAGAGATCAAAGAAGAAAAAGGATGGAGACAACAATGATAATGATGGAAAAATAATTGAAGATGATGCGAATGAAGCAGGAAGCAAGGAAGATGAAACAGTGAAAAAGGCCAAGTCAAGGAGAGAGTTGAAACCTCGAGGTCGTGGTAGGCAGCCTCCAACAAATCAAAAACCTGTGGCAAATGGCGACAACAATGATGAAGATGATAGTGACGCTAATCCTGCTGATAATGATGGAGAAGAAGATGATCAAAAGAGAAAACTGCGGAGGACAACCAATGGTAAGCAAGCCAAGGTGCAAAAGGTTACCAATTAAAACAGTAAGAAGCCAAAGAAGGCAGCAAAGTGAATTGTGATTATCCGGTTCAGAAGCAGCTTAGATAAACTGGAATCCACATTTTTGAAGCATGGGGAAGTGGAAACATCAATTTTTGCGAGTATTGACTAACAAGTGTTTTTGTGACAAATATGCAAATGGGTTGTGCAAATGTGTAGTCTATCTCTATCATATGATCTTCAGGACAAATTGATAACTTTTGAAACACTTTTAAGGTATGATGCAAGTCGGCATATTTAATCCCACTTTGCTTCTATTGCAAATTCGCACTGAGGGCAAGCCAGTTGCTTAACAATCTTCTGCAATTCACACCAGCTCTAATAATCGGTCAGCGATTAAAAAAAACCACAATTACCTCTACCAGCGTAAATCTTACATGCATAATAGAGGAGTAAAAAAGAGAAAAGACTCGAACTGAAAAAAAAATACAGATTAAATATCATGAATATAATGTAAATTTCCCTGTTGCATTCAAATAATTCAGAAAAGACATCTTGCCTATCAATGTCACAACTTCACGTCTATTAATTTAAATGTCTCTGATAAAAAATTGTCCATGAAATAAAAAGGTATTAGAAATTAAGACTTTGTTTTTCTCTGTACTGTTCATGGAATGTGAGAAATGACGTGAATATAACTTTTCAAACCAAACCAATGGTACTAGTTTTTTTTTTTTTTCCTTGCATGAATTTATCTTTTGTGATTTTAATGCAATATAAATCGATCTTCTGTGATTCCAACGAAATGTTTCGGTGAGCTCATCGATCATCTTTGAATTTAATCCATTTTATTGGCATCATACACGTATTTATAAAAGAATGGTACATTAAAACAATTGCATATTGTATTATTTCAGTCTATGCCCAATGTCCAAGACAGACCATGATCAACAAGTACGATTTTTTTTTAAAAAAAAGCCTCTAACTGTAACTGTTCCTATGCAATATCATAACGAAAAAGAGCGGTAATTTTCATATTTAGCCTCCCTTCTGCTGATTTAAAAGAATATTCTCAGTGCATCCACAACTTTTTCTGGCCTGTTAGAATCAAGCAAAAAAATTTGATCTAAGCATTTTTTTTTTTTTTAAAAAAAAAAAAAGGAAACAGGGTAGCATGCCTACCAGTCCTCTTGCGGCATATGGCCAGCACCTTCTATCAACTTCAACTTAACATTATCAGGATTTCCTTTCTGAAATTCCTCAGCCAAGGATTGAGGTAGATATTTGTCTGCTATTCCCCATGCAACAAGTGTTGGTTTATCCCATCTGAACAATTCAATAATCCACGCCTAAATTCGGCTGGCATTTTTTCAAACTCGTATAAGGGGCAATCCAAATTTATTATACCTTCCAGATGCAAAACCATCTGCTATTTGGCTTAATATGTCTCTGAAGTTAATCTTTCTTGCAGCTTCAAGGATAGCTGAAATAATGAAAAAAATAAAAACGTATCACGAACTTCTTCGACATCGGTTGTTAAAATTGTACATAAAGTTATGCTGAAAATGACTTTACTCAGCTTTCTTCTGGGATCAAAACCTTTTTATGAGAGAAATATTAATTACATACCAAATCCTGGTCCGCTGCTGGACAAATATGGTAATCGATATACATCAGCCTTTTCCACCTTCAACACGTAACTGCCAAGGACAGAAACAAAATATCAGGGGAAAAAGAATACGAGCTCCATATGCTAAGTTGAGTTGCTCAGTTTGGATACAATAAACGGCATGCTAATAGAAAACTAACTGATTTATAGAACCAAAAAATGTTGCTAATAGAATTTGAAATGCTTGATGTTGAAAATAGAGGCAACATGCCTGCAACAAAATCATGCTTCTTTTACAAATACGAAAATAAGAATGGCATTTGTAAATAAAATATGCAATGATGGGCGAGTTGGAGTAGCAAGGGTTGTCCATTAAGGAACTTAGTACAAAAGCGTTTGACAAAAGAAGTGAGGCCTGCGGGCAACCTCGAATAGATTGTTCAATTATACTAAACTAGGATCAAAAGAAGCATTGCATACTGTTGTTTAGACCAGAATCTTTCTTCTTCTATCAATTTATAGAGATGATCAAGCCAATATAACTGGTTCTGTATTGCTTCAAAGCAATTGCATTGGGGTGAAAATGGCACGAAAGATATGACCCTCACCGACTGACTGAAGATTATGAAAGATAAACAACAGCAATTTATATAAAGTACTATAACTCCGGAATCTTTTTAGGTATAGTCAAGTTAATGATGAGAATCCAAAAAACATATGATATAGCAACAGATTGAACTAGTTAGAAGAAAAAAGGGTTCAAACCGAAACTGTAAGATCTAGAATCCAGTTACAATGTGGATACATACGGGCTACCTGCTTCAATAAAGCGCTCAGCCATGATAGCATTTTGTGAGGTAAATTCACCATACAGAGGAATCCTGGATAAGAGGAAATACGGAAAAAAAAGTAAGACATCTTGTATGAAAAATAGAGAGCAGATATGCTGAAAGAAACTGAGAAGCAAGCATATAAAGGTATTTCATGTACAGAATAAGCACAGTACAGAACCTTAGCTTTTGAAATAAACCAGGAACAGGAGACGAAACCGTCACTGGACTATTTAAAATTGCAATCTTTGCAATCTTGCTCTTATTTTTTAGTGCCCAAGTCAGTCCATACGAACCTACAAGAAATCCCTTTTAGGGAGCACATGAGAAGCACACATCAAGAATACATAAATTATGAGAAAAGTTCAACAAATTTATGTATGGCTTGAATGATATTCTGTCACATTGTATTCAAACCTGAACGACAAGATAGAAGGGAGATTCAACACCCAACACACCAAGCAATCTATCAAATTCCTCATGGTACTCCTTTTCTGTTTAGCATAACATTGGAATGTCAGACGTGGGATGCAAGAATGATGTTAATGTGTGATAATAGCTTCAGTTATCGACAGCAGACTGAAACCTGTATAATCGAAACCATATCCTGGTTGTGGCTTGTCACTGAACCCGAACCCTATCCAGTCAGGTGCAAAGCAGTGAAACCCGGCATCTGATAACTGTGCAAGAAAAAGGAAAACATATCTAAACAAAAGCATATGATTGAAGCGCAGAATTAATTTCCAGATGACAGGTAAACCAGTTAAAATTCACTAGTAGAATATTATCAAAATATCTCTCGCCCAGGAAGTGTATTCAATACTAGTTGTTTACCGCAATTAAGCATTAAAGAAAAAAAAAACAAAAAAAAAAAAACTCATACTCATCTTGACAGAACTTTTGAAATGTTATTCACGAAAAAATCAAAAGGATGCCCCAATATGGCATTGCTATTATCCAGGACTGTAAACTATCAAGTAAATACAGAAGTAAACTACAGGACTCTATAGGGTAACTGAATGGATTTGATAAGTTCAATCAACGTTACTGCATTTAAGTTCATAACGGTCAAGATTTAGACGATGACTTACCAAAAAAAACGAAAAGGTAAGAAGTTTCAGATATTAAGCTGCAATGGGAGCTCAAAAGCATTCCTACTGTAACCCAAATCTGAACAAGATTCAAGTTCTTCAACAGTCCCGAGTAAATTTTCCTTTGGGAAGTCATTAGCAGAGTCCAATAAGGTTTTCAAGACATCCAATTAATAGTGTCTTGGAAACATTATTGAACAATGTTAATGACTCCCAATCTCCCCCAAAAGAAAATCATGTGGCATATTTCTAAAATCCATTTCTTCAGAGAAAGAGCTATAAGAAGAGCGCCTGAAGATAAATTGTTCAACAGATTACATACTAGTTAGTCTACTTCAGGTATTGAAAGGAATTCATGGCTGATAATTGGAGATGGTATGCCAAATTTTACAGGAAACAACTTAATCTGTCCACGAAATTGTTTCAAAACATCTGTTAATTTGTATTATAATCATCGGAAATTACAGAAAAAAGTAGAAAGCAAATTTAGCAACCTGAGACATGACAACTCGGTAGCTAAAAGATTGAGTAGGAGCACCATGCAAAAAGACAATTGTTCCACGCCGGCTCTTAGAAGATCCTGCAAACGAAAATAATTTATTGAAAAGAAACAGTGACTAAATTAAGTTAAGCAACAGGGAGAAGTTTTACCAGTTTCTCTGACAAACCAAACGAACTCCCCAGATTTGATGTAGGAACCATATTCCTTTCCTTTATCTTCTGTCCTCTACAACAACAAATAATTCATACAACATATTCTAAAGCAAATTTTTTTTAGCAGAGAAAGGAAGAAGGCATACATAGAGCATTTGGCCGACATTTCCGCCTTCAGCAGGGCTCTCAGGGAGCTGGATGGCGCTACGACTGGATGGATTGTCAGTCACAAAACCAAAAGGATTGAAGGCTTGTGCATCGTCTTTATTTTTGCTGTCTTCACTGTTTGCGGCACTTGCCATTATTGTTGATATCCTTTTCTTGCTGGTGCTTCTCTGAATTGTGGTCCTTATTTTTGTGGCGGAAACGGATAGAGAAAATGGAAGAGGAGTAAACAGAGTAGAAGCCATATGGCCTGTCTGCTCCTATCTACGGACAGAATTTTGATTATAACTGAGAAATGTACACCATCTCTTCTGTGTATTGTCTTTCTTGTGGTCGTACTTTTAAAACAGACGTGTGTTCAAATGAGCTTCGTGGATTCACGCGCTCTACCATTGGCTCAAACTGAATCCTAACAGATTCAACAAATTCACTCGCTTGACTGTGTTTTTCCTCTAACTTGGAGGGTTAAAAAGATAACCGGAATCTCATTTCATTTTACAGTTTCTCTCCCAATAAAAACGGATAATTTGATGAACCTCAAAAACCGTATCACAAAGATAATTTCTCACATAAATGAAATTAAACTACTTATTTCACGAGAAAATAAACAGAGGAAATAATCAGGCACCAACAAATAATAGAAGTTCATACAACTTTATTTCCGATGACCTTATGGCGGCCATCTAAAAACATAGCAAGTACCATAACAACCATAAGTTGTAGATGACCTTACAGCGGCCATCTAGAAAACAAACAACAGTTCAAAGTTCAAAACTTATTCAAAGAGCCATCTGCCTGCAGCATACGAACACACAGTAGCATCATCAAACATAGAACTGAAACTTAGAAACCACCACGAAGGCGGAGAACAAGGTGCAAGGTGGACTCCTTCTGGATATTGTAATCAGCAAGGGTCCTCCCATCCTCAAGCTGCTTGCCAGCAAAAATCAACCTCTGCTGATCTGGTGGGATACCCTCCTTGTCCTGAATCTTGGCCTTCACATTGTCAATGGTGTCTGAGCTCTCAACCTCAAGTGTGATGGTCTTCCCTGTCAGAGTCTTCACAAATATCTGCATACCACCACGAAGACGAAGCACCAAGTGGAGAGTGGATTCCTTCTGGATGTTGTAGTCAGCAAGGGTTCGCCCATCCTCAAGTTGCTTACCAGCAAAGATCAACCTCTGCTGGTCTGGTGGAATCCCCTCCTTGTCTTGAATTTTGGCCTTGACGTTGTCAATGGTGTCTGAGCTCTCAACCTCAAGGGTGATGGTCTTTCCTGTCAGAGTCTTCACAAATATCTGCATGCCACCACGAAGGCGGAGCACCAAGTGGAGGGTGGATTCCTTTTGAATGTTGTAGTCAGCGAGCGTGCGGCCATCTTCAAGCTGTTTCCCTGCAAAAATCAGCCTCTGCTGGTCTGGCGGGATCCCCTCCTTGTCCTGGATCTTGGCCTTCACATTATCTATGGTGTCTGAGCTCTCAACCTCAAGAGTGATTGTCTTGCCAGTGAGGGTCTTCACAAAGATTTGCATGCCACCACGTAGGCGAAGAACCAAATGGAGGGTGGACTCCTTCTGGATGTTGTAGTCAGCAAGGGTTCGCCCATCTTCGAGCTGTTTACCGGCAAAGATCAGCCTCTGCTGGTCTGGCGGAATTCCCTCCTTGTCCTGGATCTTGGCCTTCACATTGTCAATGGTGTCGGAACTCTCAACCTCAAGGGTGATCGTCTTGCCAGTGAGGGTTTTGACAAAAATTTGCATGCCACCACGAAGACGGAGCACCAAGTGCAGAGTTGATTCCTTCTGGATGTTGTAGTCAGCAAGGGTGCGCCCATCCTCAAGCTGTTTACCAGCAAAGATCAGCCTCTGCTGGTCTGGTGGGATGCCTTCCTTGTCCTGGATCTTGGCCTTAACATTGTCAATAGTGTCTGAGCTTTCAACCTCGAGGGTGATTGTCTTTCCAGTGAGGGTTTTCACAAAGATCTGCATCTGTTTGCCAAAAGAAACAGCTCCATCTTATGAGAAACATTGAGTCTAACCTTCTAACACACAACAACCCCATTGAAAGTTCTAAATAATCACCAGGATATTGTTTACACAATAACGTGAATTATAAAAAGATTGTATCCTTAAGTAATTCATTAAAATTGGGTTACTAGTATTTAAAGGAAAACATCCAGCAGAAATAAAACATGCAGTGACCATCGCTGAAGTTATATAAATCCAGTTTCTCATTTATAAGATTATGATAATCGTTCTTAAATGAAGGGTGCGTTCCCTAAACTAAGCCAACTCGTCACAATAATAGTTAATTATCATAATTTAACGGAGCGAATAACAAAAAAAGATACCATGAACAAGAAGGACAATAAACTCTCGCCAAATCAACCAACAAAAAAAAGCAGAAAATAGATCAATCAATCAAGTAAAATCAGCAATATGTATCAAAGCTTCAAAATAAAACTGAAAACTCAGATAACAGGATAATTTCACCGGTACATCAGAAATCGTTCTCATGCAAATCAAAGATGACATTCATAACCGCATATGATCATAAACTGAGACAGATCAGGCTGAAATATAACAAACAATATCATTCAACCATATCTTCCAACACAAAATCAAAATTCAAATCCCTAATCATAAATTGTCCAACTCAACGATCCTAGACACCGATACCTAAATTAGATCGAAAGATTACACATGAAAAGCTTTTCCTAATCCAAAGACCCAATTGAATTCAAATCCAAGATGAACCCATCAGATCCACAAAAATATCAGATAATAAGGAAATTAGAAGGCTTACCTTGAAAGAGAAAATTGAACAAAGAGGAAGATTTCGCTGGTTTGGGACCCTATCTACCGATGGCTGATGGCATGATACAGGGAGGGGCTCGCCTTATATAGCGGTAGCGGTGGAGTGAAATGACGAAATTGTCCAAGAAATTATTGGAGGAGAAGTCGGCCCTGGGATAGGTTTGTCCTGGCCTACACGCCAGGAATAGGTATCCTTCCAATTCCAAGTTGGTCTCAAATTTCAGCAAACTAACAAAATAATGCATGAAAAAAATGATTAATCCACTGATTTTTTTATAAAGAAAAAAAAAAAAAAACCCCAAAGATAATTAATTAATTATCCATTGACAGCTATTCTGAGATATATTAGTAACTAGTAGAAAGCCCGTCCGATGGACGGGATATAGAACTTTATTATTATTTAAATATAATAATAAATAATTTGATATATTTTATTTTAAGTGTATTTTAAATAATCAAAATTGCTATTCTTTTCCTTTATTGTAGCTAAATTATAGGATTGCCTGAAAATGAATGAAAATAAAAATTATCAGTAATAGGTACCATAAACAAAATGTAGAAATGTCCTATAAAAAAAACATAATATAGAAATAAATAATGGTAAATCTTATAAAATCTATATAATAAACACTGAGGAAGGAATTAAATATTAAAGTAACCTCATGTATAACAAGCATTTGCAAAATTCAAATGATTTTGTTTTTCTTGCAATTAACGTTATTGGAATCATTGTGAGATTTTTTTTACCTTTTTTTTATATACTCAATACAAACTCTTTATGGATATTCATAAACTATATTCTTATCTAAATCGTGACAAGTGGCAACCATCAATAATGAAATTTATTTATTTATTTATTTTATACAGTTAATATTTGTTGTCATCACTTTTACTTAAAATCACAATATTGAAAACAATAAATCCAACCCACTGAAAAGTAACAACTTATAATTTTGCTTAAAGTCAGTCAGTTTCATCCATATTTACCTCCATAAATAACTTCTTTTATTGGAGGATCCTTAAAAGATTTTTTTTTCTTTATTAATAATTGTAATTGTGTAATAATTATTTCAATAAAAAAGAAAAAATTACCTATTGATCAACAAACTCCATAATTATTAATTCAAATATATAATATCAGCTAAACTCAAATAAAGTAACCAAAAACATTAAAAATATCTGACAAAAATAATTGGGATAAGTATAAAAATAAACCCTGTGGTTTAGATCATTTGCAAAATGGTACATGTGGTTTAAATTTTTATAAAATAGGACATGTGGTTTCACAATACTAACAAAAATAATTTATCGTCCAATACAATTCCTAAAAACTCACTTATCCTTCGAATTTTTATCTGAAATTTTGTATGTTGGTTAATTAAGATACAATGGACTATATTGTTGAACTTGGAAATTTTCGTGAAATGCTTATATTTTTAATAATTAATATTGCAAAAAAATAAAAATAAAAAAATTCATAAAAAATTGAAAAATGGCTAGAAAATTTTCAAATCTTCAAAACTTGATGGAAATTTATTTAATAATGTATATAAATTATTGGGATCCCAAATAGTAGAAAACATTGAGGTTTGCACGAAAATTAAGTTAACAACCTAAAGTTCACACTGTTAACCCGATTTCTATGTGAAACTTTTTTTTTTATATTTATTATCTCAATATTTTATACATATTATTAACAATATGTTACAAAGTTTTAAAATTATTCGGATTTTTATATTTTTTGTAACTTTTTTTCTCTTTTTTTATTAATAATTGAAAAAAAATACATGCACTTCCTAAAAATTTATGAACTTTGTCACTAAGTTTCTTTATGTTTCAATCAACTAACATGCAAAATTTCATGTGAAAATTTGAAGGGTAAAAGAGTTTTTAAGAAATATATTAGATGCTAAACTATTTTTATTAGTATTGTGAAACTACAGATCTCGTTTTGTAAAATTTTAAACCACGGGTACCATTTTACAAATGACTGAAACAACAAGATTTATTTTTGTGCTAATCCCAAAATAATTTTAATCAAGACAAAGATATTGATTAAGAAAAAAAAAGGAGAATAAAATGTTGGCCTCATAGTTCAAACCTTTCTCTGGCTCGTATGAAGCTAACTTGCCTTGCAGATTCTAAAGAAAATCGACACTATATTCTTTAAGCGCCTACATCTTTAGTAAGATTAAGGGAGACCATATTGACGTACTCATGCTAGAAAAAAAAAATTCATTCAAATATAATAAAATGAACACAAAGGATATACCAAATTAAGGATAGAGTATTATACTACGAAATACTTCTATCAAGAATTATGTTTGTGTAATTTTTTTCAAAGGCTCTGAAATTCAACTCTTGTTATTGTGATAAAATGATAACAGAAACAAAATAAAGGGTTGCATATTTGCATTCTTACACATCAGATTAGAAAGTATAGATAATGATGTAATGGAATGTTTAAGAGTCTCTTTTCGTGGAATTAAAAATTAAAACATCATTGAAAAATAAGCAATCTACAGTCCTCAACGAACAAAAACTCCAATTTGTGATTTTGAAAAGAAATTAAGAAATTCACCTAGAACTTTACCTAAAAATTCAACTTTTATATTAAATATATATATAAAAAAATTACCTTGAAATTGAAAGAATTATCTTGAAACATTCTCCAATTTCATATGATTCTTGGAATACTTCTGCAACAAAAGAAAAATGAGCAAAGATCAGTCGGCATTTATATTGATCAACCACAAAATTAAGCAACTTCATTTCCAAATTTGATAAAATAAAGACATCAATCAACGTTAAAGGGTGGAAAAAATTTATATGAAAAAACCACTTGATTACAGCGGAAAAGTGCTAAAGGGAGGATGAAGAGTTGCGGCATTTAGGAATACCCAGGAGACTAAAGATCGTAACAATTGAATGTAAGAGAATTCAAGAGCCGATCAATGAAGGAATGGATTTAAATTTAAATTATTACAATTATAAATCATAGCGTTTTTTATAGTTTGACAAGTCAGCTTATTGCGCTGAGTTGTCATGATTTCACACATGGTTAAAGTTCAACTTATTGATTGATATTTAGGGTAGTTAATAGCAATGTTGTTAAAACCACACAAGACCAACAAGTTGAACTGCGAATCGCCCAAACATTCGATCGGTTTAACTACAAAAAATCACTCTATCCAAAAATTGGGCTCTGACCTATCGAACAGGGAAAAACGTTCGAACCAGTAAACTGGGTAGAACTCGATTCTTCTTTCAAATGTCAAACACAATGTAGTTTTGGTTAAAAATTGAAAAAAAATTAATAATTATTATTAATTATAAGTGATGGTCCCAAATAGGTTAGCTATAGTACTAGAGAGGGGTGAATAGAACTATTGACTAAGTAAAAATTATTGCAAATAGTTTAAAAAATTCTTTTTGAATAAAAACAATTTTAATAAACATAAGTTTATAAAAAATGCGGAATTAATAAAATGATAAAACTTATGAGTATAAATATGTTTAACAAAAAAAAGGGTATCTTCAAAAAATTAAAGCAATCAATTTAATTTGCAGAAAATTAACTTGCAATGAAAATAAAGAGAGTAAGTATAGAAAGATGAAGACACGAGATTTATACTGGTTCGACCCAACCAGTATACGTCTAGTCCCCAAGCCAATCGCTTGAGATTTTCCACTATTGTTTTCTTTACCGGCAGAAAACAAGTCTGTGTTACTTCTTACGAGTTTAAGTAACAAACTCAATACTTTTGCAAGCTGAGTATCAAACCTCTACAGTTACTTTTTCGGAGCTCAAGTAACGAAACTCTTTCAATGTTTTTAAAGCTCAACACCAAACTTATTCTGGTATTTTTCAAAGCTCAAATACCAAACTTCTACTAATGCTTTTTCAAAGTTCAAGCACCAAACTTGTACAAACTTTGTTGATCACACTATCAACAAAGTTAACCCCCTTTCACACAAATCCCTTATGTGAAAATACAATTCTCTTAAGATGAATATTTGAAAGAGTGTGTGGACAAGATGAAGCTCTTTTCTCTTTTTGCACTTGTAGGAATTTTGGAAGACTTGAATATAAGAAGCTTAGAATATATGAAAATTGCTTTAAGTCTCCCACTTTCTTACTTTGATCTTCATTGCTTTATATAGGTAGAGAAGTGCTTCCAACAAAGGAGAAGTAGCCGTTTTATGTAGCTCTTAATGAGATTATGGCAGTTGAGTTCTCCTTCTGAAGAGATTATAGTTGTTGTGTTTATCTCCTAAAAGCATATGGTTGTTGCTTTTAGCTTATAAAACACATATGGCAGTTGAATCCTCCTTCTGAAGAAATTATAGTTGTTGAGTTTATCTCCTGAAGACATATGGCTGTTGTTTTTAGATCATAAGGCATATATGGTGGTTGATGTGAACTCTTGAGACATTATGGCAGTTGTCTTTAGCTTGTAAGCAACCCATTATAAGTTCTTCTTCAAAGGAAGTGGATTTACTGCTTATAAGAATATCTTTATAACTTATAATATGCTTCATCCCATAAATGAAACAATGTCACATATTATTCTATCTCATAATGCTTTTGGCTTCTTTATGTAACATTATTTCTTTATATGTCAATGTCAATTAATTAATTTTTCCAACTTGTAATCATCAAAACATAAGTCAACATTCTCCCCCTTTTTGATGATTGCAACCTTCTGATGAAATGTAGATTGACATTTTATGCAAGTGATATTCTTCGTTTATGCTCCCCCTCAATACATATGTGGTTGTTTTAACCAGAAATTTTTAGAGATTAAAAATTTGAGTTTATTTCTTATCAACCAATATAATCTGCATGGAGAAATTTTTAAGGAGCAAGGATTAATTAAAAAAACAGATTATTCAATTTAGATATAAAAGAGAAAGGCTTATATTTCTGTTGGAGGCCCATGATTAGTTCATCTTGATGTATTGGCCTTCAATGGAGAGTATATATATAAGCCTTTATATAGCAAAGATATAGTCCATGGGGATGTTTAAGTGACAGTATATACTTACATTGGTTTGGTCATAAGTCATTGATTGAGGGATAAAAAAATAGCTATAGTTAATGTCATATATGTATATACTAGACATCACCTGAATTTGCTTATGGATATGATAGTCTTTTAGTAGTATTTGTGAAATGGCAGAAATACAAGTCTTTTTCACTATTGCGACTTGATGACTTGAGAGATAAATAGTGCTCATATGTATGCAAATTTTCGATTTGGATCTTTGAAATACTTTTTCAACCATGCAAACTTATGTTATTGCCAGTTGTTTCTTTTGGATGATCAAGCTCAGTTTGCATGTGAGACAAAAGTCAAGCCATAAATTCAATGCTTGCAAAGGTTCAAAGTTCATGTATTTGAAAACTGTGTTCAGTGTGCAAAGTGTCACAAGAAAAGAGACATATGCCTTATATCCCGCATTAGCAAACACTTAAATAACTTACCATCACATATCTTGAACCACTCAATACAGTCACATGAGTAAGTCATCTTGCCATATATGTTTTCTTACTTTCATAAGTATATAACCACAGATAGCAGAACATGTAGTATATTCATATCAAACTTATTAAGTCAAGTAACATTAGCATACTGTCATTTCATATTTTGCCAATTCAGAGCATTTAAGTATCCATATAAGCCACAGACCAAATATTCCATCTTTTAGCTTTATGGCCACACAAGTCAAACTATATGTTCCTGATATGTAACTCAGCAGACCAACTATATTTCATTCTTATCAAAACAAATATATCAGCATAAGGTGTCAACCTATATCTCTCAACAACCCAGACATATTAATATTACATCGTTATTAGAACAGGAATGTCAACATAGAGTGTCAACCTAGATTATTTAGCAAACCAGACATGCAGATGTCAAGATTTCTATGAATTCTGTCAACATAATTATAGATCTCATAGAATGTCAAATTGGCAAGTTATCTATGTATATTGAAGCATGCATAGGATGTTAATCTGCAGCAGATCACAGATCATATAGCATACATATAGCAATTTTCAACAGATGTCAATCTGCAGCAGATCATAGACCATATAGCATACATATAGCAATTTTCAACATATCACTGTTTTGAATCATAGACAGTTCAGATCATAATGGAAATCATTTACCTATGGAATTTGTCCCCCTTTGAAATCATCAAAAAGCTAAAATGAGGAGGATCATAAGTATGAGTTATAAATCAGATTATAAGGACAGATCTTACTGATAAAAGACAGAAAGATCATGCATATCATTTAGATAGAAACATAAATAAGCAGTAGAAGAGCATTCATGTCCTATTTAGGTTTCTCAAAACCCAAATAGAAGAAAATACCCTCAAAAGTAGAGTACTAGTTTAAAAGAAAAAGAAGATGAAAACAAACTTTTGCAGTAAAAAATGGCAGTGGTGGAGCTTGTGCAGCCCAAGTGGTATGAGAGCTCGCAAGGGATATAAAGAGGCTAAGCGTCTTTACAATTTTAAGGTATGAACTTATGGAAGTATTCCTTTTAACAGGCTATGAATAAGATTTTAGAGTCTCTAATTGTCTCTAATATCTATTTATTTGCACAACTTGGAATTAGACATCAAATGACACCATTAAATGGTGAAAGAATCAAGTGATTGGTTCAACAAGTACCTAAAGCATTGATGCTATTCTGTAACAGTCTATTTTATGTTGTAAAATATGCTACACAGTTACATTCTTCCATTTTATGTTGGAATGTTTTCCTTGTGAATTATCTATAATTGGACCTAGTAATTCATGCTGACCAAGGGTAAATTTGAATATGTTCAATTTCCATATTTTCGAGTTGTGCTTTTTAATTTTTGTAATTAAGATACTATTTGATCTAAGTTTTGGTTCATCATATGATTTATTCAAATCAATAACCACTCACTTTTGTTGAAATATAAAGGAATAATACTTCGCGAGAAATATTTGAATTGTACAAGAATATAATAATAGGAAATTGCAGCATTTACCCCAAATTTAAGTTTTCTTTTATAGTACGTGCGTACGTTTTTATTTTTATGATCTTTTTTGAATAGTTTTCTTACATATGTTCTTTTTTGTTTGCCGCCTTTTGGAATTCGTGTTTTCTCTCCATGATCGTTTTCTGCTCGTATTTTCTACACCATTTCATTTCTTTTTTTGGGCATTGCTCCACGATTCTACTTCTGTGTTTTTGGGGTGATGGTTATCTGCTTTTCTCTGCTTTATATTTGAGGTAATTTTTACGCATTTTTCCATGATTATTGTTTTTGTTTTTTCATCTTGTATTTAGGTTTTTTTGTGTTTTGTTTTAGTTTAAAAATGGCGAAGAGGAAAGGAAGTGGCTTTGATGGTGATGATGATATTCTGCTTTCTAAGTTGAAGTCGGTTAAAACCTCTAGTTTACAGAGGGTCTCTAGTGAACTTAAGAGTAAAAAACTCAAAACTAAGAAGGTTTCTCGTAAGAGGGCTGTTAAGAAAGTCAAGAGAGAGCTGATTACTAGGAGATTGAAGTTATTCAGTTGATGCATGTCTTTTAAACTTTTTGTTTATTTTGTTTTCTGATACATTTTGTATGTTCTGTTATTTCTTATGATTTTTATGGTTTTGATATAGTTTTGATTCTTTTGTGATACTTTTTTGATGCATTTTTGTATGTTTTGTTTTTTCTGGTGATTTTTGTTGTTTTGATACTTTTTTTATACATTTGCATGTTTTATTATTTTTGATGTTTTTATATAGTTTTAATACTTTTGTGATACATTTTGTATGTTGAGGTATTCAGTTTATGCATGTGTTTCATACTTTTTGTTTATTTTGTTTTCTGATACATTTTGTATATTTTGTTATCTCTAATGCTTTTTGTGGTTTTGATAAAATTTTTTATTATTTTCTAATACTTTTTTAATACATTTTGTATGTTTTGTTTTTTTTTTATGATTTTTGTTGTTTTGATACAGGTTTGATACTTTTCTGATACTGGTTTGATACATTTGGATGTTGTGTTATTTCTGATTTTTTTGTTGTTTTTATACAGTTTTGATATTTTTCTGATACTTTTGTGATAAATTTTGTGTGTTTCTTTTTTATTCTGATACTTTTTTAGTTCTTTGATTTTGTGACTTTGATACATTTTTTATACATTTCTGCTACATTTTGTTTGTTGTTTTGTTATTCTAATACTTTTTTTTGGATTTTGATACATTTTTTTATACTTTTCTAAAT
This sequence comes from Euphorbia tirucalli, assembly GCA_039660915.1. Classification (NCBI taxonomy): domain Eukaryota; kingdom Viridiplantae; phylum Streptophyta; class Magnoliopsida; order Malpighiales; family Euphorbiaceae; genus Euphorbia; species Euphorbia tirucalli. The sequence goes on from CM077639.1 coordinate 66,576,376, forward strand.
TTTTTTTTCAAATATCTCTTAGGTTGGTGAACCTATTTGTAATGTTGATGAGCGTTGGCAAGCTAGGGTCTATATGTTTTTTGATCCTGATATTATTCAATTTTTGAAGGTGCATTTGCCAAAGAAAGTTATTGGTATGTTTAGGAGTAGTAGTTTTGGTTATTTTTTGGATATGCCTAATACTAGGGTGAGCAAACAGTTGGTGCATTCTCTTTTGCTTAGAGAGATCTATGATGAAGATGATGATTCTTTGTTGATCGATATGAATGGGAAGATGGTTCATTTTGGGGTTCAGGATTTTATGTTAATATCTGGAATAAAAATATATGTGATAAGGGTTTGGAGATTCGTTATAGCGGTGTTGCTTATAGGTTGGTGGATTTATATTTTCCTGGAAAGTTTAAGGTGTACAGACATGATTTGGTTTCTGTTTTCAAGGATGGGAAGTTTAAGTCTGATGAGGACTTTTTTAAGATTGCTCTATTGTATTTTGTGGAGGGTTTTTTGTTGGGTTTAGATCCGGAGCATTCTGTACCGATGGAGCATATTGATTTGTTTGAGTCTAGTGACTATGTGAAGCATAGTTGGGTTCTATGGTTTTTGATAAAACCATTTATCCATTGAAGAAAACTGGTCTTTCAATGACTCGTCCTAACTACTATCATTTGGAGGGCTGTCCTTTGTTTTTTAAGATTTGGTTTTACAAATTATGTCCTGGCTGTAATGGTGTTATTTGCAGCAGGGTTGGGAAGACTGCTCCCATTCCTAGGATGTATAAATAGAAAGCTTTTGATAAGCAGTTTCAGAGTGGTAAATTGGTTTTTTTTTTAAAGATATGCTAGAAGTGTATGTTTCTATACTTCTCATTTTTCTTTCTTTACTTTTTAGTTGGGTTTGAAGGATTTAGAAGCTTCTACAGAAGAGATTAAGAAGTTGCATTTAGGGGATTTTCAGTCCAAAAGTAAGGGTAAGAATGGTGTTGCTGAGGTTGTTGGAGAGAGAAAGTCTAAGAAGACTAATGTTGGGAATAAGAATACTAATGATGGGAAAGGGTCTTTTGGTGAGGCTGGTTTCTTAGTTGAGATTGCCTCTTTGGACATCTATTGAGTCTTCTTTTCTTTCTCTTCCTAGAATGTTGACTTCTATTATCCAACGTTTGGATTAATTGGTAATTTGCTTTTATTTTGTATTTTTGTATTTTTTTTGTTGGTTGTTTTTATAATGTGTTTTTAACTTATTATTGCCTTCTTTCTATGTTTTGTAGGAAGCTGTGAGGTCTAGTGGTGAAAAGGTTTGTTTTTTATGTTTATTATACAATTTCGATACTTTTTTGAGAGAAGTCTGATACATTTTTGATATTGGTCTGATACATTTTATGATGCTAATCTGATACATTTTATGATACATTTCTGATACAAGTCTGATACATTTTTTATACATTTTTATATGTCTGATACATTTTATGATGCCAGTTTGATACATTTTATGATACATTTTTGATACCTTTCTGATACATTTTGATACATTTTGATATAAGTCTGATACATTTTAGGATGCTAGTTTGATACATTTTATGATACATTTCTGATACATTTACGATACTTTTCTGATATAAGTCTGATACCTTTATGATACTAAACTGATGAGAAGGATGAGGAGGAGGAAGAGAAAGAGGATGAGGAGGATAAGAAGGAGGATAGGAAGAAGGATGGGAAGGAGGATGGGAAGGAAGATGATGTTGATATGTTTGATGTTGATGAGAAGGTAAATGAGGAGGACAATGAGTAGGAAGATCAAGGGGCAAAAGATGAGGAGGAGGAAAAGGGAGATGAATATGGCAAGGGAAATGAGAATAAGAAGGTTTGTGAAGAGCAGAATGTGTCTATTGATAAGCAAGATGTTGAATGAGCTATTCTTGATGTTAATCCGGTCTTCATATTTAACCGATAAGTGACTTCAATGATGTAGTTGGTGTAGTTTGTGATGTTGTGAAATCTGTTGTGAAAGATGATGTGATTGGTGAAGCTGGTAGTTCAATTGTTGAAGAATCTGTTGCTAGTGACAAGGCTGAGCATGAAGTTGTGGCTGCACTTAGAAAGCTTAAGGAAGCAGTATGTTTTCTTTAAACTTTTGTTTTTTTAATGATTGTTTAGTGTTAAACTTTTTGTATACTTTATTGATAATATTACTATACTATTATGGTACATTTTTTATTATACTTTTCTGATACAAGTTTGATACTTTTCTTATACATTTTGTGATACATGTTGGATACAAGTTTGATACATTTTTGATATTTTTTATATATGTCGGGATTCTTATAGTTGCTTTTTGGATTTTATTGATCCTATTCTTTTGGATAAAATTGAAGTTGATAGTATTAAGAGATAAAAGTTGTCACATTATGTGCGTATTTTTTATCTGTTTTTAATTTTAGTTTTTGTTTTTGGAATCTAGTTTTGATTTTTATTTTATTTTATGTGTGTGTGTGTGTGTTTTTTTTTTTTTTTTTTTGTTATAGGATGTGAGTATAGAGCATGTCATTATTGTTAGTGCTGATGCGGTGGCTGCTAATCTGAAGCGAAAGAAGAGAGCTGGTCGTGTGTTGAGGTCACCTTATAGTCCTTTGTCTGAATCTGTGGAAAATGCTAGGATAATTGTGGTTGGGATGTGTACTTTGGATACTTTTGCTAAGTTGGGGAAGTATCCAAGTGTTGAGGATGTGACTTCATTCCACCAATTCATTAATAAGAGTAAGTTGGCTATCAGGAGGTAACTAGTTTGAATCTTTTTTTATATTTTTTTTGTGTTTTTTTATGTTTTTTTTTTTTTTTTATGTTGTTGTTTGTTTTTGTTTCAGTAAGAAATTGAACAAGATGTTTAGAGCGGCGGTTAATACTTTTAAACCACCATTGGTTTTATTTGTATTTTTTGTGATAATTGTATTTTTGTTTTTTTTTTCTTTTTTTCTTTTCTTTTCTTTTTTTTTTTTTTTTTTTTTTTTTTGGTAGCACATGGATTTGGTGCTTTATTATTTAAGGAAAAAAGGCAAGTATTTAAAAAGTATCACTCTCAGATTCACTTCCACAAATTTGCACTTTGTGATAAGTGTATTTTATATTCATATTTTGCCTTGGTTTTGCCCTTTGATCGAGTTGTTTTTATTCATTTAAGGCCTATTTCACTTCCTTTTATGCTATTTTCTTTGATAGGACCTTAAAGAGGAAAATAAAGCTAAAAGTGCATAAAAAATGAGAGGATTTAGCTTGAAGCAGTCCCGGAGCAGTGCCTTAAGAGGTGCTAATTTTGGAGTTTTGAGACTGAATTGGTGGTTTGGGCTTGCATTTGTGATGGGCTAAAGAAGGGCTACGGGTTTGACTTGTGGAAGAGAAGTCAAGGCTTTTGGCTGGGATATTTTCCCTTATTGGTCGACTCGTACACCCTTTCATCATCCATCTCGACTCTAGTTTTCTCCAAAACTCTCTCTTCACCATGTTTTCCTTAATTTTCTTGTGTGTTATTAGTTTAGTTATGAACTAATTCCACCATAGATAAGGCTATGGTGGATCTTAGCAATTGTTCCATGTAATTATTTTATGGTTTAATGCAATTTAGTTCGTATTATTTTCCAATGATTGTGTTGTCTATGCTTAATGCTTTGAATGCGTGACCATCAATTTCAATGTTCATAGTTAATTTATAATTGACCAAGGGACTAGATTAATGGAATCATACAACACAACATTTGTACGACCATTGCTCTTGTGGCTCACTAGCTAGTGCTAGGATTTCTTAAACTTAATGCTTTCTTGCGTAATTGCTTAGAACTGAGAGATTTAAGTGCTTAGGTTAAGAATTAGAATCAATAGCCCTAACTGATATCGATTATTTATGGAAATCGCCATCTTGGAATTTAATTGGATTAGTTGCATAACTTAGAATATTACTAGGATTAGTGTTAGGTGAAATCGGACGCTTTAGTTAGCCTTCTTATCGAATTTATCTATTCAATTTTCTCTCATTTAATTAATTGCTTTCCTTATTTTTAATCTTAGATATAAAACAAAATCAAAGATATATTATTCTCTCCGCCTAAATTAATAAAAATCTGACTGTGTTTAGGATTAGCATAATTAGTCCTCGTGGGATCGATACTCTACTTACTATATATTACTTGAACGAAGAAGTACACTTGCTTCTATTAGTGTGTATTTATTACGCATCACTTTGACTAGAGGGTGAAATATCTTTTTACTGTTGTGAAAGATATTTTACATACTGATGAGGGTAATAAGGAGTTGCAGTTTACTGATACAAGCACCAACTTTATATTAGGCTATGGTGTTTATTGTGGAAAGCCATGAAGTGAGGTGGATATAGTTTTTTTTCCCAATGCATGTGAATCAAAATCATTGGGTGTTGGGAAGGTTTGTGTTTTTGGATCGTAAGTTGTATATCTACAATTCATTTGAAGGAAAAGGCTGGTTTTCATACGACATATGACTCTACTGCTGAGTATGTAACCCTGCTTCCTTATTTCATAGAGAAGTTTGAGATTTTTGCTTCAAGGCCTAACATTCTTAAGTCTAAATAATACTTTCGGAAGGATGCTCTTTGTCCACTTGATGTTGTTGTTGTTGATAATGTACCCCAGCAAACTGATTGGTAAGTTTTTTTTTTGTGATATATTTCTGATACATTTCTGTTAGATATCTTATACATTTTTGATACATTTCTGATACAAGTATGATACAATCCTGTACATTCTTGATACAATCTTGATACATTTGGGATACATTTTTTGGTATGGAGCTAATATGTTTTTTTCAGTGATTGTGGAATCTTTTCTTTATCTTTTGTTGAGTGTCTGATAGAGTAAAGGGAGTTCCTTAATCCTCTTGATGTGAAAGCTCATAGGTTCAGGTTGGCCATCAGTTTATATTATCATAGATTGACAAAGGTTGAAGAAGGGCTAGAGAGTGATACAGAGTATACTGAGATGTTGGATGGAAAGTGATTGTTTTTTCTAAGGCAATATTGTACACTGTAGAACATTTTTTTGTTGATAAAGGTCTAGTTTTTTTTTTTTTTTAATTTAGACATATACATTGGATGTATTTTCTTTTATGGAATTCAGGTTAAGAGATATACAAGGGCACATTTTTTTTAATGTCTTTTTTTTTGTTTTATTGAATTAGTATTTTGTTTTATATTTTCTATAGTATTTGTTATTATAAAGTGAATTTACATTAAGTTTATGTTGCTCCTCCTTATGTTCTCCTATTTTTCCCTCTTTGTCTATATGTTTTGCATTTTAGTTTCTTTATTGATTTTCTTTCCCAAGCAGGTCTCATTCTCCGTTGCTTCTGGTGGTTAAAGTTGCTGACTTATGATTTCTTCAGGTATGTCCCATGTGTCTTCTGATAGTATTGGGTATATTGTCCTCTTATATGTGTCTAACATCTTTTCTTTTTGGTAGTATTCTGAGCAGTAATCATAGGTGCTGAGGTGGAATTTCCTTATGTATGCTAAGGCATGTGTGCAAGGGTTCTCATCTGTTTGGAATCTGTTGCAGGAACATGTCTTTTCTTTAATGTCAACTGGGTAGTCTATGCCATCTTTTGAGACTGTGACTAGGTGACTTGTTAACGGTTTTACTTATTTTTATTAAGTTTTGTTTTTGTTAGTCATAAAATTGTATCATAAGTGTATCATGCATGTACTATATGAGAAATGTATGAGTTGTGTTTTGATACCTTTATGATAACTTCTTGATACAATTTTGATACAGTGAAGAATGTATCAGGAATGTATTAGAAATGTATCAGGAATATATTAGAAATGTATTAGAAGCAAAACATAATACAATTGTGTTATTTTTTTTAAAATTTACCTGCATTTGCAATGCTGGAATGTAGTTTTTTCTTATTTTATGTTCCTGCTTCTGCGTTAGTTCTGTTTCTGTAGAAGAGATCCTGGACCATGCTACATAGGAACTCTACGAGTATTGTGATTGGTAGTCCTTTTGTGGCTTTGTTGATTGAGTTTATTGATTCTACTATGTTTGTTGTGAGACTGTTATATATTTTGTTCGGTGAATGTACTCTACTCCATTTTTTGTATCCAACATCTTAGAGATATTCCGGGATTTTTTTTGTTTATTTTCTACAATTGAGACATGTACTTGTAAAAAATTTTCACTGTGTATGCTCTTGATGCTAGGTTGTAGTACTTTGTTATTTCTAGTATGTTGTTTTTATATCTGGTCTTGAGGTTTTGGAGGAGGTGGAATGCACACACACAGTGTGAAATTTCTGGGTACACTGTTTTAGAAGCTTTTTTTTATGCTTTTGTATCTGTTTGAAACTATGGTCACTCACGTTCTTTAGCTATACGCTTGTTTAAATTGGTTGAAGAACTACTCCCAGTATTCATCATTTTCCATATCCACTACTGCATATGCGAGTGGGAATATCTTCTCTGCATATGTATAGCATATTTTTATATTACTTAGGTGATAATTTTTTGATACATAAATGATACAAATGTATCAGAAATATATAAGGTATGTATCATGAATGTATCAAACATGTATCATGAATGTATTAGGATCAAAACAGATTTATTTTATTTATTGAATAATTTCCTTTACCTGAGGCATCCTGTGTGCATGCTGATATTAATGTTCCATTGTAGCATCTTTGTAGGAATGTAGCATCAACAACTACAACTGGTAGTACTGCCAATCTCGTATTGATGCTTCCATAGATATAAAAAGGTATAGGAATCTGTTTTCTCTTGTTTCGAGGTCAATTATTGTTCTTAGATTTGTCTTTCTGAGCATGTAGAGGTAGCTTGGTAGGTTTTTGTATGATTCTAATGGTGTTCCTCTTTTGATTTCTAGGCTTTCTGGTAAGTGATTTTTGCTCCAATTTGGTCTCTCATATCATGAACTAATATGAAGTTGTGTATATTCTCTTCAATCTCAAGTATTTGTTCTTGATCATATTTGCAATGAATCTGCTTGTTGCTTGTCTTTTTTCACTATTTTTCTTATCAATGTTACATGTGTGTTGTTCATTGTATTTCCTTATTACAAATCTTTATGTTTTACCCTTTTCGGAAGCTCTTAATATCCATGTGCATTTGTCATTGATGCAGTTGAGGCAGTACTGTCTTGGATAGGATTTATTCACCTTGTACTGGAAATTTTGTTGAATTGCATAATAAGCAATGACTTCTTTTAATGTGCCCTTATTTTTGTATAACTGTCCAATTTGTATAATGCCTATATCAAGATTTGTAATGTTGTTGTCTTCTTCTTCCTCATCTTGCTATGTTGTTTGTTGTTTGTATATTTCCTGAATTGTGTTGGCTATAATGTTACTTATGTAAAGTTGGTGATCATCTTCTTCTTCCTGGTTGTACGTTATTGTGTACTCAGATTCTTACATTTCTTCTTCTATTTGTTCTTGTTCTGGTGTGTTTGGCATTATATTGGCATTATAGCTTGTATTGTGAGCTGCAGAAAGAGTTTGCTTTTGATAAGTGTCCGATATATTTTTGATACATTCTTTATCGTATTTAAACTGCATGTGTGATACATTTCTGATATATTTTGATACCTTTCTAATACAATTCTGACACATTTGTGATACATTTTTTATACAACTATCATACATTCTTATCGTATTAAAATTGCATGTGTGATACTTCTCTGATATATTTTGATACCTTTCTGACACAATTGTGACACATTTGTGATATAGTTATGATACAATTGTGATATAATTTTGATACATTCTTATCATATTAAAACCATATGGGTGATACCTTTCTGATATATTTTGATACCTTTTTTATACAATTTTGACACATTTATGATATAATTTTGATACAATTATAATACTTTTGTTTTACCTCTGTGATTATTTTGTAATATTTTTCTGATACTTTTGTTATTCTTTTTGTGATATTTTCTATGTTATGTATGTGGTTAAATAATTTCTAACTTTCTGATGTATTTGTGATACATTTTATGTGATAATAGTACCTGTCTGATCCATTGTTTCTTTTTTTGTGGTTGTAATGCACAGAGGATACTGCATGAGATTGTTGCTTTGAGTTTTGAGCTGTAGGTAGAATCAGATTGTCATTTCAATGTTGACTCGTATTGGTGGATATGCATCTGCTACCTGGAATTGTATTTGTATGTCCTCCTTAGATAAAACAAAAAGACAAATTATATAATCTATTAAAATTGGTTAATAATTATTTCAATTTATTGATAGAATATTAATGGCGTTTCGTAAGAAGACTAATATTGAAATACTACAATATAATTTCATCTAAATAAAGATAAAATAAATAATAAATAAAAGGAGAAATTACACCAAATTCACCTTTTTAAAACTCTATATATTTTTGTCCTTGTAAAATTGAAAATTAACAAAAAAATAATCTTGATGATATAATTATCAAATATGTATTATTCTATTATATTTATGTCACTTGCTAAATTTTTTAATTTATTTACTTAATATTTATTTTTAATAAATTATTATTGAATAAATTAAAATTAATTATACTCTACTTAAGAGGTTTTTCCCCTACAAAGTCTTATTTCTCTTTCAACGTCTTCTTTTTTCAAATTATATTAACCTATATATATATATATATATATATATATATATATATATTCAATTTATATCCAAGTTATCTTTAAGTTGTATTTAATTTACATTTAAGTTTTATTCAAACTATATATATGATTATTACATAAAACAACTCTAAGTTGTATTTGAAATTGGTTATTCAATGATATCAGTTTAATGTTAACTGCTTGCATATACTTGAATCGGATTTTGTATATTCAAATTATATCTAAGCAATGATCAATGCACAAAACACATTTAATCATTTAACATATTAGTTTAACAAATCCAATAAAATATATTCAACAAACAAAGTAAATCCAATCATTTAACATATGAGTTTAACAAATCCAATAAACTATATTCAATATATTTTTTTTATCTATATTCAAGACTTAAATTAAATTGCCAAGATATCGATGAACCTACATCATGAATTAACAAAGGAATTCCAATCATTTGGTTTAATTGAACCTAGCATATTGTATTTATAGGTATTGATTTGAAGAAATCACATCTCCAAAAAAGTGGTTCATCGAAGAAGCAAGAATGATTGAATGAGTATTAGAGGGAAGATTTTTATAAGACAATAGTTTAACTTGAATAGCTGGATCTTTTATATAATAATTATTAGGAAAATTAAAATATGCATAGATAAGGAATTTCTACGGTATATGAGGAGATATATATTGAGAAATTTTGATATATATAATTTTAAAAAAATCTAAATTTTATCTTTTTATAGTGATGACATTTATCTTATAGATTTTAATTTTGGTATATATTAAAATATAATTTGTTAGGGTCACATATATGTAGAAAACCCTAAATAAAATGATAAAGGTGAACAATTTTTTTTTACAATATAAATAGACATTTATAATAAATAATTTACAAGTCTAACATAATTATTTCGTTTTTTTTTAATTTTTAATTTAGAAAAAAATAAACATATTTGAAGGTTTCAAACATTTTTATGCAAAATTAAATTAAATTATATATATATATATATATATATATATATATATATATATATATATATATATATATATATCAGTTAATTATTTGTTTCGATGGTGGTTACTAGTAACATTGTCGATAATTAACATAGAGAAATCATAATCACAATAAACCCTAGTGTTGGTGACAAACCACCGAGGCCTCTGAAACCGCCAGAAGAAGTCATGATAGAATTCGAGCAATCACTACTCCATAGTTCGAAAAAGGCTAGAGGATCGGAGTTGAGCTGAATGAGTTCAAGACGCTGATGATCAAAGTTTGGCATCACCCACTCACAGAAAAATTTCATGAAAGGTAAGTTCGCTCAACACTAATTATTCTTCTCAGAGATCACTTTCAATCATAAATTTTAGATTAATAATGTTTGCTTAATGGTTGTCGTGATTCAATTGTAACCAATAGTTTCTTCACGGCTACCAAAGGCTATCATCCACTCTCTTTATGAAAAGGTTTCAATCCCAGAAGTTTCCTACTCTTTTATCTCCTTTCATCTTGCTTCACGCCTCATCTGGACCTACATATTAGCTTCCTCTTTTATTTGGATGTTTGAAACTGAATTGTGATTATTGCATTCGTTCCAATCTAGAAAACAATGGTTTGCATTTTGTGGTTAGAGATGTAATTGGTGTAGTAATGTTGTTTGGATTGAGTGTGTTAAGTATAAAGTATTGTTTGTTGTTTAATTAGAATAATTGGGGGTTTAGTTAGGGTTAGCTGTACTATATAAGTTGCTATCTAGCTAATTGTACTTTACTGGATAGCAGCATATTGGTCTTTTTTACATTGTATGTGGTGTTAAGAATGATCTAAGTTGGTGTATTTACTGTAATATTTGAAGCTCATTTTGTCTTAGCTAGAAGCAGTATTATTATAATCGAACCAGATCGGTGCAGTTCGACCTGTTTAATAGAAAACGAACAATTATCTAATTGGTTCAATTATCTAGAACCGCCCAATATGAAAACCAGGATTGTGGTCAGCCAAACCGATAAAAACGGTCGAACCAGTGAACCAACCACAACTTCGTTTTCAATCATTTATTTTCCTTTAATAAAAAAACTTTAGAAATGCTAACCAAGTGGTTGGAACCTTACCCATCTGTTTACGGCCAAAGCTAGGGGTGAGCAAAACGCGGTTCGGTTTACCGAACCGAATCAAACCGAACCAAAAACTAAAATAGAAGAAAAATAAAAACCAAACCAAACCAAAGTTCACATGGTTCGGTTCAAACCAAACCGACCAGTTCAGTTCGGTTCGGTTATGGTTTGGTTCGATTCAAACCGATTCAGCAAAAATTTTAATTTTTTAATTTTTATTATCATTATTTTTTATAAATTACATTTAAAGTATTGCTTAAAAAGGATTTATATTACATGTTTATTACTAAAGTCTCATAAATACAAACTATATAATAATATAAATATATAATATGCCAAATAAAATTTATTTATATACATATATATATTTTAAAAAAATATTTTTTCCTATTACGGTTCGGTTCGATTTAGTTTTGGTTTTTTAACAAAAACCAAAAACCGAACCAAAAACCAAATTATTATATTTTATAAAACCAAAACCAAATCAAATAGAGTTTGGTTCGGTTCGGTTCGATTTTTCAATCTCGGTTCGGTTCGGTTTGTGGTTCTCGGTTTGGTTTTGCTCCCCCTAGCCAAAAGCATATTACCAACAGCCACATGTACTACTTTGATAAACTTTGCATACTAACGTACACGTATAACATACATATACTTGGATAATTCACTAATTTTATCAAAAATCATATTTTTTAGCTATAATTTTCAGTGCTGAATAATATTGATAATATTAGATATAGAATGAGCAAATAATGTCTTAAATTTATGATTTTGAAGTATTGAGCTACAGAATATTAGAATAAAAAAATAATACTAATTTAAACCCGTAGCTAATTAATTCTTTAGTTTATTATTAATTCGATGGATGTCATAAAATATTGAAATATTAGAATAAAAAAATTATTAATTTAAATCTTTATCTAATTGATTAACAAGTTTTCTTCCGATAGATGTTATTATTCCGATAGATGTTATTATTTGTTGGGATATTTTGTGAATTATTAATTGATTATTACTTATTAACTCATTAAAGTATTTGTGACTTTATATATTAAATTGTATGGAGGTTTGTTGATTATATTTATAATGATTTTATAAACTTATGTTAAATACTTATTTTTAAAAAAATTCGGTTCGATTAGTGTTGAACTGGTTAAATTATGAACCAATAGCTTTGTCGGTTCATTATCCGAATTTGATAACATTGGTCCTTAAATCTCTCATTCTTCGAAATTATATTGGTATTTAAACCTCTCATTCTTCTTTTTTAGTTTTATTCTTAGACGTTGAATTATGTATATTGTTTGATATTTATGTTCTCAATGTAAATAGCCTTAGGCAAAACTACAATAAAATGATTGTATATAATATATTTAATATATTAATATTAATATGACCAGAAAAAAAAAACATTAAATTTGTATAAATTATATGAGTATAATTATATTTTTTTCTAGAATAAAGAAATTAATTTCAATTGTTATTATTTATTTTTAAAATATTCTCTTCTCAAAAATCCAAATGACCAAATCCATACGTCTGGCTCACACACAGAAGCAGCGACTAACTGTTTCAAGTCGAAAATCCAAACCAAGCAACAGGCCCAAATCAATTGCTTGGCCGTCTCGTCACCATACCCAAACAACCAAAAACGCCCTGCTTCCTCTGTTAACTGAAAACCCAACCGCAGCCCCTTCTGAATTTTCTTATTCGGTTGGATTCACATGATGCGGCCTCCATTCGGCGGTTCGAACCGCAGCCGCCGGTGAATTTCACGGCGGTACTTCCGGCGAACAAAAGAAGCTACTTCAAACAACACTGAGACACGGGCAAAGTGGGTTAGGATGGCGACGATTGAGGTGAGTCTTCTTCTGTCTTAGATATTTATTACGTTATTTTTTTATTCGGTAATTTTTCTACTAGGTTTAATTTAGGGAAGGGGATTGTTCGTTTTTCCCTTCAATTTTCAATTTTATTTGCTTCTTGGTAGTAGTAAAAGGGAACAATTCAAGCTTGGAATTGTTATTATTATTGTTTAGAGCATTGGGGTTGTTTCCTTTTATCAGCTGAAAGTAATTTTTCATTACAGTTGCAACAATTGAGGGCTTTTGATAGTCAATTGAGTTAATTCATTCTATGTTTGTTTTTGCTTGAGATGATATTATTGTTAATCTGAGAGCATTTGGGTTTGGCTTGGTAAGAAATTGAAATAAGAAGTAACAAATTATAGACATTGTTCGTCCGGAAAAAGTTCGTAACTTTATTGGAAAGTTGCCCATTGTTGGAAAAAGTGGGATCATAGAGTATATAGAATTTAGTGAGAAATTGATGCTGTGTTGTAGTCTTGAATCTGAAACTAGAAATGATTTTTTAGTTTATATTTAAAACTGAATAGCAAAGTGATGTGATGAGATTTGCTGCTTGCTGGGCCAATGTTCAATTTTGCACTCATTTGATTGTGAATGCCTGTTCTTCAAGAGATAATAGTTTTGATCAATAGGCTTTATAGTTCATTGATGTACATTCTGTTTAAAGAAAGGTCACCAGGTGAAACATTCTGGTTTCTGAAATAAAATTAAAAAAAAAATGAAAAAAGCAATAAATCTAGGGGAGAATTTGGACCTGTAATGATTATGGACTGTTTATGGTGCAAATTACATGATAGTGTTTGCATACTCTTGCCAACTTAGGTGATGTTATATATTTCATTTTGCTTTTCAGTTAGAAGAAGGCTCTCAGAACAGTGAACAAGTGCTCGAGGAGGAAGGTGATGATCTTGATTTCGATAGCAATAGTCTGGAGATTAAAGGAAATGACCTTGATATTGAGGCGAATGGCCTTGAAATAGAAGGAAATGGCATTGAGATTGAGGGCAATGACCTTGATATTGAAGATAACAACCTTGAAATTGTCAGCCATGACCTTGAAATTGAAGGCAATGATGAAGAGAATAATTGTGACCACTTGCTCGATATCGAAGACCATGTTCATGACAACAACAGAGATAATACAGTGCTCGTTGACGTTCAAAGTGGCAGATCTCAAGGAAACAACTATCCCCCACCTGTAGTGGGAATGGAGTTTGAATCATATGATGATGCTTACAATTATTATAACTGCTACGCTAGGGAATTGGGATTTGCCATCAGGGTGAAATCTTCATGGACAAAACGTAACAGCAAGGAGAAACGCGGTGCAGTGCTCTGTTGCAACTGTGAGGGTTTTAAGACAATGAAAGAAGCAAACAGTCGTAGAAAAGAAACAAGAACTGGTTGTCTAGCAATGATACGACTGCGGTTAGTAGAGTCTAATAGATGGAGAGTAGATGAAGTTAAGCTTGAACATAACCACTCATTTGATCCTGAAAGAGCACAAAACTCTAAGTCACACAAGAAGATGGATGCTGGGTCTAAAAGAAAGGCAGAACCTGCTGTTGATGTTGAGGTACGCACAATCAAATTATATCGGACAGCTGCTGTAGATCCACTTGGTTATGGGAGCTCCAATTCTAATGATGGGGAAAGCAGCAACCATGTTGACAGGTCCAAGCATTTGAAGCTTAAGAAAGGAGATTCACAGATTATCTATAATTATTTTTGTCAGGTTCAGCAAACAAATCCGAACTTTTTCTACTTGATGGATCTTAGTGATGAGGGGTTTCTGAAAAATGTTTTCTGGATCGATTCTAGGTCAAGAGCTGCATATACGTATTTTGGTGATGTGGTTTTATTTGACAACACATGCTTGTCAAACAAATACGAAATCCCACTCTTTTCATTTGTCGGAGTGAATCACCATGGGCAGTCTACTCTGCTTGGTTGCGGTTTGCTTGCAGATGAGACATTCGAAACATATATTTGGCTGTTCAGGGCATGGCTTACTTGCATGTTAGGTCGTCCTCCACAAACCATAATTACCAACCACTGCAAAGTCATGCAAAGTGCAATTGCCGAGGTTTTTCCAAGGGCCCACCATCGTCTTTCTCTGTCACATGTCATGCAGAAGATTCTCGAGAATTTGGGAGGATTGCAAGACTATGAAGCATTTCAGATGGTTCTTAATGCAACTGTTTATGACTCTCTAAAGGTGGACGAATTCGAAATGGCTTGGGATAGCATGTCTCAGCGGTTTGGAATTGCAGATCATGAATGGCTTCGAACTTTCTATGATGGTCGAGAGCGATGGGCTCCAGTTTACTCCAAGGACACTTATTTTTCTGGAATTTCCACTTTTCAAAGAGGTGAGTCAGCTATCCCCTTTTTTGATGGTTTTGTGCATCAGCAAACATCTTTGAGGGAGTTTTTTGACATGTATGAATTAGTTTTACAAAAGAAACATCAGAAGGAAGCTCTTGATGATTTCGAGTCAAGAGCTTCAAGCCCCATATTGAGAACAAGTAGCTATTACGAATTACAGCTCTCTAAGCTGTATACCAATGAAGTATTCAGGAAATTCCAAGAAGAGGTGGTGATGATGTCTTCTTGTTTGAATGTCTCACAAGTTCATGCTAATGGGTTAACTGTTACATATCTTATCAAAGAACTTGAGGATGCGGAAAATGCGAATGATGTTAGAAAATTTGAGGTATTGTATGATAAATCTGGACCAGAAGTGAGGTGCAATTGTGGTTGCTTCAACTTCAAAGGTTACCTATGCAGACATGCATTGTGCATTCTGCAGTACAATAGGGTGGAAGAAATCCCGTACCAATATATATTGGGACGGTGGAGGAAGGATTTTAAGCGTCTGTATGTACTGGATCTGGGTTCGAACAGTGTTGATATTGGGAACCCAGTTCAGTGGTTTGATCATTTGTATAAACGAGCAATACAAGTAGTTGAGGAAGGGATGATATCTCAGGATCATTATATGGTTGCTTGGCAAGCATTTAAAGAATCTTTGAATAAGGTCCGACTTGTAGCAGATAAGCATGTATAAAGTGATTATCAATTTTATTTTAATTTTATGATTCTTTGTAGAATAAGTGTTTTTTCCCTTCAGATTCCGTTACGAAATGGATTAATCGGAAGAGAGAGATTTATAGATTTAGCTGTTGTTGTCTTGTCTATGCTTGTTATTTTCTCCTAATTCTTTTAACTAGGATTGGGCATGAATGATTAAGGTTAAAAATAATAATAACAAAAGATGTTATGAAGTTTCTTTCTCTTCCATGTGATGTTTTTTTAACTGTGATTATTTATGTCACCATGATAAATGAGAGTTAAAAATTGATGTGTTGGTATGGTATATACAGTGACTACCAAAGTTAATAAATATTATGGCGAAAAGTGCAAATTAGAGGTTGTAGATGAGGTATTTTACAGCACTTCACGAGTACATACTCTCTTAGTATATATTGAGATTTGCTTTTTTTTTTTTTTTTTGGTATTATTATTATACTCTAAAAAGACATGCAACATATCTTTTTGCTAATGCATTTTTGAGGAGTACTTTATTCTAAGAATATTTTAAAATCCCTTATAATATAAACTTTTGGTCATTGTTTTCCGATTTAGTACCTATAATTTTTTTAATCTGATAAAGAAAATTTAGGTACTTAATCAATATTAAAGTTGCAAACTTTAGGCACTCCATAAATATATGATATCTTTAATTATATTTTTCCCTTAAAAAATTTATTTAACAAGAGTATATATAATTAATATTATCGAATTTCATAGAATTTAATGACCAAGTAGATGAATAAAATTAAATAAATAGGAGTAACACGATAGTACTCGATAGTAGTTAATTGGTTCAATACATGGCTGACTCAATGTATGTAGGAGCCTAAATCGAATATTTTCAATTGATTATTTTGAAGATTATAAAAGTTTTTCAATTTTTCATATATATAAAACTTATTTTCCAGTTTTCTTTGTTATAAGTACACATGTTTGCAGGTCGCCCCATCCATGGATCTCGGTTGATCATTAGTTTTTTAAGTAAGCCTGGCTCGAGGTTCAATGGGCTAGACCTGATTTTACTGACATATCCAGGCTCGGTCTGGTCCGTTCAATATATATTTATTTATATTATTTTTCTATAAAGTCATATAAATCATCATTTTATCCTGTCTCCATGAGAAGTGTTATTTGCTAAATGTTATTTAGAATTAATGTATGAGTCCTGCAATAGACAAATCCTCATGTGATTTGTCTCTCTATATATTTTGGTAAAGGATAAATGAAAAAAAAAAAAAAAGGTTGATATAGTTGGTTGGGCTTGGACTGGGATTCGGATTCGGATTCGGATTACCTTAGTGAGCCCAGCTCAAGTCCGGAGTATTAATAGTGCAAGCTGGACTAGGCCTTGACCGATATCTTTTGTTAAGCCCGATGAGGTCTTGCCCGAGCCCAGCCCAGCCCGTTCATTGAATAGGTCTAGTTATAAGTTATAACTAATCTAAAGGAAACCTAAGAAAATATTTTCAAATTATTAAATATGAATATAAAAGTGAAAATATATTATTACACATGCGTTTTGATTGACCGTGTAGACTTTTAAAAAAATCAAGTTAATATTATGCCCTATTTAATTAAATGTGACCAATCATGCATAAAAATTTTAAAAAAAAATGATTTATTATATGCAATACTTAAAGTTTGTAAGAGTTGAAGTATTGGAAAATTTCTAAATTTAATTATTAAGATAAATAAGAAACTAAGAATTGAAATTGAAGTAGGGAAAATAAATATAAAAGATTGAGAGAATAAAAAAAATAGATAACAAAAATTCAAAGTAGGTAGAAAAGATTGAAATTGAAGTATGGAAAATAATATACCAATTATTGGTATAAATAAAAAGGAATACCAATCATTAGTTTATGAGATTAAAATATATAGATATTTAGGAAAAAGACCATAAAATGATTAATAAAAAATATTCTTGAAATATTAGAATTATAACATTGAACATTTTTTTCATTAATGATAAATATCAGTATTATCAACCAGTTTTAAACTTCTCCACCGTGGCTCTTTCCAACAAGTTTTAGTACGGTTAAAGAGCTTGAAGTGAGGTGATTGAGGTTTGATCAAAGTTAGTTGGCTTAAATATCCCAGCTCTGCTTTTTTGAATATTTTGTTTATTCATCTACCTGTGTCGTTAAACTATGTGCTAGATTATCTTTGGTGTGCTAAGGGGCATTCAATTGAAGCCTATGAATTTGATTTTACCAATTCGATCCTAGAAATAATTATAGACCCTTTTTGTTTTCTAATGATATTAAGCCATTTTTTGTGGCATTCAACCTGTAATCTGTTTGTTGCACACTTTTTGTTATGTTGAAGTTTGTTGGGGTTTGTTGTGAGCAATTTCGAAAACTTTTGTAGGGTGTTATGAGTTATAGATCATGAGCTGCTGATCTTGTTGCTGCTCGACTAGCATCCGTGTTGTTATTCAAATTTTACGGTTAGGTCATGGAATTGTTTTTCAACTAACTCACATTCTCTTACAGCCCTCTCCTGGTTCATGCTCTCTAAGTTGGCAGGGAATGAGCTAATTGATTTTATCTTACCAATAAGATCCCAAATTATTAACAAGCTTATGAATTTCTGAATATTAGACCTTTAAGACCCTTGGAATCCGAAGCTAAGAAGTTTTGGAGACACGTAATACTTTATTTTTTACTATTAAATTGTAATGCATGCATTTTGAATAATTTTACTTTTATGCAATGCTGTTAAAAGCACAAAAGACACTTGCCTAGGTGTCCAAATATAGCTCGGCTCGCCTTTTCATATTGGTGTAACCCTTAGGGTCAACCGTCATATATCTTTCCATCCATCATGTTATTTTATCATATGGATTCACCTTTCAAGTCACGTTCTTAATAGTTATGATTTAAGACATGAAACCTGTTTTCAACTAGGTAACCAACATCCCTGAAACTATAAATAGCTCCTCATTTAATGCTACAGAAATTGGATCCTTAAGTTCTCAGAGCATTTATTAACTTTAGCATCAGAGTGTTTTGAGAAGAACACCCTTCCCACATTATAACAGGTATTAATCGGCCGTCATCCCAAGACTTTAACATCAGAGTTAAATCTTTTACCATAACATCATCATTGTAATGGTTTAACATCATCATTGTAATGGTTTAACTTTATGATTAAACTTTATATCATAACATCATTCTAAAACTTTAACCTCACGATTAAACCTTTCGTTGTAACATCATCCAATACTTTAACCTCATACTTAAATCTTCCACTGTAGCATCATTCCAAAACTTTAACCTCAGAATTAAACATTCTACTCTAGCGCATCACAATGTTTTGATTCTATTATTAAACCTTTCATCAAGGTATCATGTCGATTCTTTAATCTAACGATTAAACCATTCATCTTTTTGAGACCTACCCAATAGACAAAACAATGGATCTCCCTTTCATAAATATATGATTCTATTCTGTCTAAAAAAATATTATACAATTTATAATATTATACCTATATAATTATTTTATATTATTACTATATAATTTCAATATTAAAATATATTACCATACGGTATATCAAACAATACTAAAATCTAAATCCCTAATTCGTAATTTCTTTTCTGCTCGCCGTCCCTCTCTGCTCTCCTCACTCTTGCGGCCTCCACTCTATTCTCCATCCTATCGCCGCCGGAATCCTCCACCCCTCGCTATTCTCCTCCCGCCGCTGCTCTGTTCCATCGGCCTTGCTTTCCAAGCCGTCTTCCGTTCGGTTGTTGCTGCCCCGCTCTGTTCCGCCACTTCTCCTTTCAAAGTCGTCTGCCATTCTTTCAACAGGTATTTGTTTAGTAATTAACTTATTAACAACTGAGAAAAAATGAGAAAGAGCAGTGGAAAGGAAGCATTCAAAGTCTTGTTTTGTAACTAATTAAAAGAATTTCTGTTCTTTTTGTTTGTATATATTAATTGATCAAGATTAGATGGAAATTAGTGAAGCATGGCATTAGAAAAAGGGAGGATGAAGCCCAAAGTATGGAGAGTGATGTGTGTTGGTGACAAATGACAAAGAATTGCAGCAAATTGGCAGTGGATTTTTGTATTCTACATTTGAATGTGTCATGTATCATTTAGAAGTTTAGTATTGCCTTATTGGACATTTTAATGTATGATATTTATTATTTAGAAGTTGAGTATTGGATATTTGAATGTGTGTTATGTATTGGATATTTGAATGTGTGTTATGGTTTTATTGTATTTTTTTATGTCAATTTTTAGGTGATTATGAAGGAAAATGAGGAAAAAACAAGTGGAAAAGTCTAATTCTTTTGGGCATTCTTCAGGCTGATTCGAGTCCATTTTGGCCCGAGCCCCTGTTGACGGGAATGAGCTAATTGATTTTATCTCACCAACAAGATCCCCAATT
Organism: Euphorbia tirucalli; assembly: GCA_039660915.1. Classification (NCBI taxonomy): domain Eukaryota; kingdom Viridiplantae; phylum Streptophyta; class Magnoliopsida; order Malpighiales; family Euphorbiaceae; genus Euphorbia; species Euphorbia tirucalli. The sequence goes on from CM077639.1 coordinate 66,596,507, forward strand.
CTTAACAAGCTTGCGAATTTTTCAAGATTAGACCTTCAAGGCACTCGGAATCGGGAGCCAGGAAGTTTTGGAGACAGGTAACGCTTTATTTATTTGCTATTAAAATTGTAATGCATGCATTTCCAATAATTTTATTGGTCTTTGGACGAGATATTGGTGTGCCATTTCCTTTCATTTTCAAATACTCTTATGCAGTGATATTAAAAACGCCAGAGACACTTGCCTAGGCGCCCAAAAGAGGAAAAGGGAGGCACTGGAACATTCAGTGAGGCGCTGCCTAGGCAAGTGCATACTGTATAGGAAAGGCACACTTTCGTAACTTTGTGACTTCATAGAGGCCTCATACATCTAGGGCCCCCTGAATGTAGCCAAATAGTCTGATCGGCCCCCCTGAACTTCAGAGATGTGTCAGCAGCCCCTTGAACTTTTTGGATCGCCAGACTTGAATATCAAAATGACTTGTTTTATTATATTTGTTTCGTAAAACTTTTATTTATGTTTTTATCCTCTCTTTTTTAAGCAGCGCCTCATTTTGTGAAGGCAAGCATCTAGTGTGGCGCCTACCGCCTTGGGTGATTTGAGGTCTCATTGCCTTAAAGGGGCCTAGCACCTATAATCACACTATTCCTAGTGATGATAAATACTTAAATTGTACATGGGAGTCCTTACTACCTGTAGTCAACCTCATGTTCTGTTTTATGTCAAATGTTTTATCTCTTTCTTTCGATTGTTGTATGGTAATTTCTGATGTAGAGCCATTAATTTTGTTGGGAAGATGGCTGAAGCCCCCTGTAGTGGTGAACAAGTGCCTGCTGATGAATTTGATGGGAATCAGAAAGAGGAAGATGATAAGATCATAGAGCTGCACAGTGAAAATGGTATACCTGAAGAAAAGAAAGACTTTGTTCCACCTGCTGTTGGAATGGAATTTGAGTCTTATGATGATGCTTACAATTATTACAATTGCTATGCTAAGGAAGTGGGCTTTCGTGTTAGAGTTAAGAATTCATGGTTCAAGAGAAATAGTAGAGAAAAATATGGGGCAGTACTTTGTTGCAGTAGCCAGGGTTTCAAAAGAATTAAAGATGTGAATCGCTTAAGAAAGGAAACACGAACCGGTTGCCCTGCTATGATAAGGATGAGGCTTGTCGACTCCAAGAGGTGGAGGGTGCTGGAGGTTACACTGGAACACAACCATCTGTTAGGTGCTAAGGTATACAACACAATGAAGAAGATTGGAACTGGAAATAAAAAGAAGTTACAGTCAAGTTCAGATGCGGAAGTACGAACCATTAAGTTGTACCGAGCACTTGTAATAGATGCAGGGGGCAATGGGAACTCAACTTCAAATGAAAGAGAACTTAGGATTTTTCCTGAGCTTCCAAATCAACTCAACCTTAGAAAAGGTGATGCCCACGCTCTTTATAACTTCTTTTGTCGCATGCAGTTGACGAACCCAAACTTCTTTTATTTGATGGATCTTAATGATGAAGCACATTTGAGAAATGTGTTCTGGATTGATGCTAGGTCAAGGGCTGCATGTGGTTACTTTGGTGATGTCATTTACATTGACAACACGTATTTGTCAGGCAAATATGAAATACCTCTAGTTGCATTTGTTGGAATAAACCACCATGGCCAGTCTGTTTTATTAGGTTGTGGGTTGCTTGCAGGGGAGACAACCGAGGCTTATATTTGGTTGCTCAAGACATGGGTTTCTTGTCTATCAGGGTGCTCTCCGCAAACAATTATCACAGACCGGTGTAAGGCTTTGCGGAGTGCAATTGTTGAGATGTTTCCGAGATCTCATCATCGTTTTGGTTTGTCCCTCATCATGAGAAGAGTTCCAGAAAAATTGGGAGGCTTGCGCAACTATGACTCCATCAGGAAGGCTTTGATTAAAGCAGTTTATGAAACTCTAAAAGTTATTGAATTTGAAACAGCATGGGGATTTATGGTCCAGCGGTTTGGTGTTATTGATCACGAATGGCTTCGATCACTATATGAAGATCGAGTACGATGGGCTCCAGTTTATTTGAAAGACACCTTTTTTGCTGGAATGTCAACTGCTCGGCTGGGTGAGACATTAAATCCATTTTTTGAGAGATATGTGCATAAACAAACTCCTTTAAAAGAATTTCTGGATAAGTATGAATTAGCTCTGCAGAAAAAGCACAAGGAAGAAACCCTATCCGATATTGAGTCTAGAAGCTCTGCCCCCATGCTAAAAACCAGATGTTCATTTGAGTTGCAGCTGTCAAAAGTATACACTAGGGAAATATTTAAAAAGTTCCAATTTGAGGTTGAAGAAATGTATTCTTGTTTTAGCACGACACAGATTCATGCTGATGGTCCAATTGTAATATTTTTGGTGAAAGAGCGCCTTATGGGTGAAGGGAATAGGCGAGAAATAAGAGATTTTGAGGTTCTGTATAATAGAAGTGCCGGAGAGGTTCGATGCATATGCAGCTGCTACAACTTCTATGGTTATTTATGCCGGCACGCTCTGTGCGTGCTCAACTTTAATGGAGTGGAAGAGATACCTTCTAAGTACATTTTGTCGCGGTGGAAGAAGGATTTCAAGAGATTATATATCCCGTCGGATCATGGGTCGAATAAAGTTGATGCTGCTGAGAATGTCCAATGGTTTAATCAGTTATGTAGAAGTGCATTGCAAGTTGTGGAGGAGGGGGTGATTTCTCTTGACCATTACAATGCTGCATTGCAAGCATTTGAAGAGTCACTTAGTAGGGTTCATCAAGTAGAAGAAAAGCGAGAATAGGTTACAATGTAAAGTTGCAGTAGTTATTGTAAATATCATTGCAATCATATCATTTTTAATAAAGGTCACATACCGAATATTTAAGAGGGTTCTTTTTCTTAACCATTGAGCATGATAATATAATACTGTATCTCTTTTGTTATGGAATTATATTTAAAGAAAACCAAAAAATTAATTTGGGATGAAAATGCACTAAAATTTCTATAAGCTTGGAGTAACAAAAACCAATAAAAAATATACACTTCATCATTGCGGAGGTGTGGAAGCACACTTTCCTTTGTTTACTTTGGGATACACTTTCCTTTGTAATAGTGAGCGATAAAAAAAAAAAAAAAAAAAAAAAAATTCCTTCCATTACTCCGTTGTCGCCGATTTCCTTGATAAATAATAAAAATAACATAACATGTCAGAGGCCCCCCTTCTCATTTACGATCATAATCCCCTCTTCCTCTCAAAATTAGTTTCACCTCCTCCGCCGCTCGCCCTGTACGCCGCTGCCCACTGGTTTCCGGCCGCCCCAGCTTCTCCGCCGCCCACTGCCCTTTGATTGTTCTTCGACTAGGTTAGTTTTCATCCCCTAGTTTGTGTAATTTTTGGCGAGGTAATGTTAATTAAGTGAAATTGAACAGCAACATCACCCATTCTGCTAGCCTTTGATATTTTTGACAAATTTTCGCTAATAATCTATGAAGAGAAATCTGGACAGTTACTGCAACATTGTCACTCTGAGGTAGCTGGTAAAAACCTGGAATTTTCACCACTTCAACTGGAATTCCATGGTAATAAAGATTAAGCCAAGATGGGTTATATTTGATGCCAATTTTATTGTGATTTTGAACACTTAAAATGAGAGAAATGGCAGATTGAACTTGAATAAGCACTGAGTTTATAAGAATTGACCTTTATTGTTAAAAGGGAGAATTTTGGCTCTTGATGCCTAAAAATTAAATTAGAATCCCAATTTCAATAATTATTAATAGATGAAGGCCAAAAAAAAAAGAAAATCTCGCAAGAATTAAACAATTGTGGAGAGGGAAAGAAGATGAGTAATTTGTTAGATTTTCCATACGGAATGGAATGTTTTCAAATTATTGGTGATGTGATTTTGGGGTAGTTTATCGGGTTTTGATTATATTTGTGGAATTTGATGTTTTACTTGCTAAGTATAGTATAACATTCTCTCAAGTACTCTTTTCTTTGAGATGACTTGAGTTAATTCTGAAAATTTAACTTATAATTTTTCTCTAAAGCGCTATGCTTTTCTTTCAAAACTATGCTTCTTCAATTATATTTCTCTAGTGCTGCGTTGGTGGAGCTTGACCGTTATACTTTTCCTTTATAAAAAATTTTCATAGGTGTTTTCACCCCCCAATGATCAACTCCCGGCTTTGCCACTGAATTGTACATCTCGAATAAAGTATTATCTCAGGGAAAAGAAAATAAAAGAAAAAATAATGTGGCCGTATGCAATAAATTGTTAATAGGAGGAGTAGGGCTCATAATAAAATGAAGAAGATGCTCATCCAATATTTGCAGTCTCTCAAAGTGCCCCGATTTACTCTCTGGCTATTTGTAGTTGTTCTTGGCTCAATATCAGCCTCCTCTTGGCTCAATTGAAGCATCACACACTTTCTGTTAAACATATTTTCTGGTGACCAACTCGTTTTGGTAGAAATCCAGTAAGTTATAACCGTTCATTCACTAATTTATTTATGTTTTCAGATTGATTTCTTCTTCTTCTTTTGTGTGTTCTTTTCAACTTTATATGATGCTTAATTTTATTCTACGTTCTTCAATTATTAATTTTGGAACTATGATTGTGGCTTGATTTAGTCTGCATACCTTTCGTTGCTTTCTTTTGTTGCCATTGCTGGATGACACTAAGAAGATCAAACTTCCAATTCTGTTTAGCACAGCAAAAAAAACAAAAATCTAGCCTTTAAGTTTGTGCCCAGTTGATATTGCTCTGTGTGGCTATAATATTTGGCTGTTTTATGGATGGAGTTCTGTTGATTCAAGCTTGACACTCTCACATTGATGGAAGCTCTCCCCCTTCGAAAATCTAGGGGCAATAAACTCTTGGTTCTTTTTCTTCTTTTTTCATTCTAGTAATGTGCTTTTCAATACTGAGAACATTCTACTCTTAAATGATTTTAAATGATAGAAGTTTGACTTCTACTTAGTGCAGCCTAGTGTTTATGACCTCTGCACTATTTGTGAAGCTACATCAAGCTTCAGCTTCGGTTAGATGCAGCCTCTGATTAGTGGTTGTTGGATAAATGTTTTCTGTTGTGACATGGTGCATACCTCCTATTTGACACATTGAGATTATAAATTATTAGTGCTTTACTTCCTTCTGCAAAGGTTATGTCAAAATGTAAGGAGCCCAGAGGGGATTAGGGGATAAAAAAGAGATCTAATATTGAAGATATATTCAGTGTGCAATCTAACCTTCTCGATTGTCTCCATATCCTGCTGGCTGCTGTTAGACTGTTAGTACATGAAGTTACTAGTCTCTTCTATTGTCACTCATTCCATTGTTGCGTGTATATTGTAGATGGATGAAGTGTCTCTCAACACTGAGCCACTTGGTGATGATGATGCTGACGAATTTGAGATTGAAGGAGATTATGCGATGACTGACTATGTTGGTCAAGCTGGTGTAATCCAGGGAGAGAATCCTCTGCCTCCTGTTGTTGGAATGGAGTTTGAGTCATATGAGGATGTGTATTACTTTTACAATTGTTATGCCAAAGAGCAGGGGTTTGGAGTTCGAGTAAGCAACACCTGGTATAGAAAAAGTAAAGAAAGATACAGAGGAAAGCTTAGCTGTAGTAGTGCAGGTTTCAAAAAGAAAAGTGAAGCTAACCGGCCAAGACCTGAAACTAGAACTGGTTGTCCTGCAATGATAAAGTTCCGGTTGATGGAAAATAAACGGTGGAGAATTATTGAAGTTGAGCTCGAGCACAACCACTTAATTAGTCCTGAAAGTGGAAAATTTTATAAATCACATAAGCTCATAGGCGCTGGAACCAAAAGGACATTGCAATTAGAAGGTGCTGAAGATGTGCAGAAAATTAGGATGTATCGCACAGTGATTGTAGATGCTGTGGGGAATGGAGGTATAGATGATGATGAAGGACGATTTTTGAATCTTCTTCATCCCAATCAGTTGAATCTTAAAGAAGGAGACGCCCAAGCAGTTCAAAATTTCTTCTGTCGCTTGCAGTTGATAGATCCCAACTTCTTTTACGTGGTGGATCTTAATGAGAAAGGATATATGAGGAATTTGTTCTGGATTGATGCAAGGTCTAGGGTTGCATATAGCTATTTTGGCGATGTGGTTTTTATTGACACTACATGCTTGAAAGACAAATTTGAAGTTCCATTGGTGTCATTTATCGGAGTAAATCACCACGGACAGTTCACACTATTAGGCTGTGGTTTACTTGCAGGCGAATCAACCGAATCATATGTATGGTTGTTGAGAGCATGGCTCACATGTATGCTAGGACGTCCTCCGCCAGCTGTTATCACTGACCCATGCAGTAATTTGCAAACTGCAGTTGCTGATGTTTTTCCAAGAGCTTCACATTCCGTTCATTTGTTGCGAATAATACAAGGAGTTCCAGAGGATGTAGGAGGCTTATGTGGATTTGAAGCAATTAAAGCAGCATTGAGCAGATTAATTTACTGCTTTTTGAAGCCTGAAGAATTTGAAGCAGCGTGGGAGCAAATGGTCGAACATCACGGAATCGGGGATCATAAATGGATTCAGAATTTATATGAAGACAGGAAAAGATGGGTTCCAGCTTATGTTAAGGAGACATTTTTGGCAGGGTTGTTTCCTGTCCAGCAAAATGAAATTATGCCTTCATTTTTTGAAAGATATCTCAACAAACATACTCCTCTGAGAGAATTTTTGGATAAGTACGAATTAGCTTTACAGACAAATCGTCAGCTCGAAGCATTAGCCGACCTGGATTCAAAGAATTCAAGTTTCATGCTAAAGTCTGGATGCTATTTTGAGCTGCAACTCTCAAAATTATACACAAATGAAATAATGAGAAAGTTTGAGAAGGAGGTGGAGGGCATGTATACTTGTCTTAGCATAAGACAGGTAAGCATTGACGGGTCATCAATAACATACCTAGTCAAAGAACAAACTGAAGCCGAAGACAACAGGCAGGAGATGATGGAGTTTGAGGTTACCTACAATACAAGTGAAATGGATGTTATTTGTGTCTGTGGTTTGTTCAACTTAAGAGGATATTTATGTAGGCATGCATTAAGTGTCCTTAATGAAAACGGCTTGGAGGAGATTCCACCTCAATATGTCGTTGCTCGATGGAGAAAGGATATAACACGATCATATGCTCTGGATCACAGTTCCGGTGGTATTGATACGAATAACCCAGTTCACAGGTACGATCATCTTTATAAATGTGTGGTGCGGGTTGTAGAGGAAGGGAGGAAATCAGAAGACCGGTACAATGTTACTGTGCAGGCTTTGGATGAGATATTAAGCAAGCTTCATCTCATAGAAAACTAGACATGTTGTGTAAAACCAGAGATTGTGAATATTATTGTTGGCACTATTTCTGGCATTGCTTGATTATAACTTGCGTACTGAGGAACTGAGGAGATATCAAATGATAAATCTACTCTCTACTTGCTTCTCTGTAAGATAATAGAAATTATTTCTAATACAAACAAATAGAAACAATTATGAGTTGCATTTTATCATCTGACAATTTAAATTTTGGCATTTCTGAATTAGTAATCCTTTCTTAGAGTTCTCCGATAGAAAAATGTTTGGATTCTAAATGTGAGATAGTGAGTCTTTGAAATGTTCAGTAACTAAACTTCAACGAATCTTCAAAATTAAGAGTTTTATTTCTTTTTCTTTTTCTTTAATAAGAATGTTTCCACCACGTATTGTGATTAAGAAATTATTAACAAAAAATAAATTTCCATTAAAATAAAATAAAAATTGTCAATTAGACTGAAAATGCATTTTATTTGTTCAATCTTTGATAAAAAAAAATTATATCAAAATTACAAATTATAGTTTAAGTTTATTTATTTTTGATAACATTAGGTGTAGAGGTGCTAAGAATCCCATCTTTAAATTTCTTTTGTAACTGTAAATCGTAGTAAATGACGTATTAAATCAGTTATAGATTATTTATTATAAATTATACTTCCAGGAGAATTTATTATCTATTATCCTGTAATAATTTTATATATATATATATATATATATATATATATATATTGGAGAATTTATATAAAAAAAAAGGTCAAACAATTTAATTAAATGTACTATTTGATATTTTTGTTACTCATAGTGACATTTTAACTATAAATTTAAAATAGGTGACTAACTTGTTAAGAGGGTGGCATATTTGTAATTATAGTGGTGTTCTTTAGTGTAATTACCACAACAGGGAAAATGTAGGCCCAATGAAGGTTATTTACATATATAGCCTTCTGGCCTGTTTAATTTGCGACGCTTGTCCTCTAGCTATATTTCCCCTCTGCTATTTCCCCCCCATTTGGAGCACTTAACAGCTGTTTGGCGCCATCTTCAAAAGTTGGACACAAGGTTTATTACGCTTTCCTCTTTCCCCTCTCTCTTCGCAGCCATCTCTCTGTCCATTTCCATCGCCAAATTGGGTAAATTATTATTCTTCGTTGTGTTATTTCTCGTCAATTTTGAATTTCTGCTCATCTTTTGGATTTTTCAGCAATTCGATTTCTAAATCTTACGTGTTCCTGTTACCGATTCTGATAACAATATACTGAATATAGGTGTCGGTTGTCATCTTAGTTGCCAAATCTGGGGGTGCAAAGCAGCACCCTGAGCTTGTAATCTCTTGTGATATGAAGCATATTTCAGATATGCATCCGAATCATCAAATTTTGGATTTAGATTTTCGAAGTAACAAAATAAGCGGAGTTCTAAAATTTGCGATTTTCCTTTTTGGTTCAACATTTATTAACATAGTACTTCTGCTTTTTTATTGGCTTGTACAAGGGTTGTTACTCTGTCATTTAATTTAAAAAGTTCTGCAATCATAACAGATTTTGGTGAGATTTGAACATATTTAATTAGCTCACTTCAGAAATGCTTGCACATTTTGAAGTATGTTTTTTGCCTGCTACCTTTTGCTTTTCAAGGTAGTAACTAAGTAAATTATTTGCTTTCCTCTTGCTGCATCTATTTCTTTCTCAGTGTACACAGGGGAAATACCTTGTTCGTATTTTGAGAAGTGATAACAAACTCAGAAGAGGGATATGAAGTTCAAGGCATTTCTTACTGAGAATGGTGTCAGTCTGTTGGAAAGGAGGTTCCTACCTGCTTTAGACAAGATGGGGAAGGTGTGTCACCTTTATCTTACCAGGGACCATGCTATTTTCCTCCACAACCTTCTGAATGGAGATGGAGTTCAATCCATTGCTCAGTTTCAAAAAGAGGCTCTATTTGATGATTATCGCATTTCTAGTCAGAATGAGGACTGCATTGCCTTTTCGATAGACATTTCTCTTCTCCACCGCGCTGTTCGAAGCAGTGTCAGTATTTGCAGTGAATATGGAGGTGGACAACCTACTGCAAACCGCCTACAGATTAAGTTGGTGAAGAAGCTGCCACCAAACTGTACTCAACCAATGCCTTTTCTTACCTTCGAGACCAAGGGTTATAAATCTGCAGTTATTCAAGATGTACCCATATCAAAACCATTGTCTAGAGCTGAAGTTCAGGAACTTCAAGCTGCTCTAGAAACGGCCCAAGATCTGCCTCAGACTCTAGTCCAAGTTCCAGACTTGAATCAGTTGCAGAACTATGTGGACAGGATGAAGCATGTTGGTGATCTGTTAAATGTCTCTATAAGCAAGTATGGGGATCTTCACATGCAAATTTCAACTACATTGATCACACTTGGTACTGAATTCCGCAAATTATTGGTGCTTGGTGACAAAGCCCAAGCTCCACTTGAGGATCAAAATTTAAGTGCTCAGACCAGGTCACAGAGGGCAGTTCTAAGGGGAGATGCTCAAACTGTGCAAGTAAGTGTAAGGCACTTCTCCAAAAGTCTTCAATTTCATCTGGCCAAGCCGGATTGTGCTTTCTACGGGATTGTGCCTCAGGGTGCTTGCTTGACAGTGATATTCCAATTCTTTATTCCTGGAACCCGTCAGATGGATAAATCAATCAGTCTTCATTGCAGACTTCCTGTGATTGACCCAGGATCAAGTTGAAGGTCGGCCAACCATTTATGCATGACTGTTCTGACTTCAGCAGTCGGAAGTTTCAAACTTGTTTGGGAACTTACCAAGCATACAATACATTCCAGAAAGTGTTTAACACAGTTTGTTACTCTTCCTTGCAATGTTAAACTGAGGGTAGATCATTAAGTAGTTATGTTAAGGAAACATGTCAATCTAAATTCATGAAAAATGTCGAAGCATATTCCATGATTGAAATGCTTGATTCACATCACAGTAACTCATATTTTGCTCTTCTAATTTGCCATAGATCACTGTGTCTTGTTCCATCCATCTTAAAGTTAATAATTTACTAAGGACATGTTATGGTTTCAAATCTGCTAGCAGATTATATCAGAATGACAATTAATGGGAGGTTCTTCTGATCAAAGAGCTCATATTTACTTAAGAGTCGATGGAAGCCAGATTGTGTACAATATAATGTTCATAATGTCGCTGAGAAAAATTTAAGAATGATTCATGAAGCTGTACGTAGCTACTGTATGCTTAATGTGCTTGTGTGGCTCTGCAATTTCTAAAGCAATATTACATCGGGAACTTGATGACAATAACATTTTGTTATCAGATGATGCTGCGTTAATTAACATTTGGAGATACCATGGAGATTCTGATGTAGCAGGCTTCATAGTGAAACCAAAAAATACGCTTTATACCTGGTAGCACTCTGGATGATATTCTGATACAGATTATTTAAGATAAAGTACAGCCTCAACAATATCACTTGTCACATATAAAACCTCAGTACAATACATTAAGGGAAAAAATGTTCAAAATTTTATTGACCTACCTATTGAGTGATATGAAAAATAAAAAGCATACCTCCACATTCAGGCAGTCTATAGTTTTCATTATCACATTCTCTAAAGAATGGCTAGATTAATGAGTTTACAATCTGCTACTTGCTCAAATCTCACCAGTAGTCTTTACATGAGCATGAACCATCCCTGAAATGATGGAAACGAGTTCGATCCCTAACAATCACTTCTCTATCATACACCTTTGATACCAACTTGGCCATATGGTGACAATCAACGCACATCCTGAGGTTCTTAACAACTCTGATAGTGGCTCTAGGTCCTGAACTTATAAGCCCAAATGCAATAGCCAGCTTCTCACTGTGTTGGTAAACTGCACTCTCTTTATCTTCTTCGCCGATATCAAGGAACACTTCAGAAGTATCAGGCTTATACCCTGAAACTTTCAAGTCATTGGTCATTTCATCCAGCTTCAAATATATGTCTTTCTTTTGGGGATGAGATTGGTCTCCAGCAACAAATTCATGAACAACACCATTCGTTTCTATCAAACTGCAACCAGGTATCTTCTTGATTCCTCTTTCCAACATTGTGTTTCTTAACTGTCGCAGTTTATCCCGTTTATTGCAAGCAGCATAGATATTGCACAGAATAACATAAACTGCTCCATTAGCTGGCTCTAATTCAAGAATTTGTTTAGCTGCCATCTCAGCCATTTCTGCATTTTTATGAATTCTACATGCACCAAGCAGAGCTCCCCATACTACCGAATTTGGTCTTGTAGGCATATTCTTTATCACTTCATAAGCTTCCGTCAGATGCCCAGATCGGCCAAGAAGATCAACCATGCATCCGTAATGAGCCACATTTGGCTCTATGCCGTGCTGGGTGGTCATGGTAGAGAAAAACTTTCTTCCTTTATCTACCATGCCAGTGTGAGTACAAGCAGAAAGAACACCAATGTAAGTTATTTCATCTGGAGTTACTGAAGCTTTCAGCATCTTAGCAAACATGTCGAGAGCTTCTTCACCATATCCATTAATGGCAAGACCAACAATCATGGCAGTCCATGTAAATTTGTCTCGTTGAGGCATATCATTAAATATGTTTCGAGCTTTTTCAACATTGCCACATTTGAAGTACATGTCTATCAAGGCATTTTTCACAAAGGCATCGTTCTTGACCTTGTTTCTGTCAATGTAAGTCTTTACCCATTCTCCTAGCTCTAGTGCCCCAAGTTGTGCACAAGCTGTGAGTATGCTGACCACTGTGAACTCATCTGGTTTTACATTTGAGGTTTGCATCTCACGAAAGAGAATCAAAGCCTCTTTGAAGCAATTACCTTTGAGGTATCCATCTATCATGGCAGTCCACGAGATGTAGTCTCTTCCCGGCATCTTGTCAAAATACTTTTTAGCTATGTCAAGTTGTCCAATATTCACAAACCCGGAAACCATAGCAGTCCAAGAAATGACATCCCTTTTCTTCATATGCTCAAAAATCCCAAGTGCATCCCTCATTTCCCCACAGGCAGCATACATGTCAATTAAGGCATTCTCCACTATCAAGTTAGACTCGATGTCATGGTCACAAACATACTTATGAATTTGCTGCCCGCATTCTAAATCCTTTGACTTAGAACAAGCTGATAATACGGAAACAAGAGTAATTGACGAAGGTAAAACTCGTTTCTTCACCATCTCGTAAAAAAGCTTTTTAGTCTCATCATATTGCTGCATTTTGTTGTAACCAGAAATCATGGTGTTCCAAGTGACCACATCTGTCTTACAACTCATATCAAATAACCCTCGAGCCATATCAAGCAAACCAGACAAAGAGTACATGTTTATCAGTGCATTTTGGACATGCAAATTGGAACCTAATCCATATTTGATAACATGACAATGCAATTCCTTCCCACATTCTAATGCAATATCTCGCTTAAAACCCTTCATCAAGAACGGGTAGGTGTAACAATCAGGCAAAAAATCTCTATTTAGCATCTCTAGATACATAGAAACCCCCAGTTTAGAACAATCAATCCGGGAATAGCCTTTCAACATTGTATTCCAATGGAACATTGTTGGTTCAGGAATAGCATCAAACAGCTGGCGTGCATAATCCATATCACCAAATTCCAGAGTACAACAGGAAGCAATTATCTTACTTTGTACAACAGGATTGCAAATGGTGCCAGTTTTGATTATTTGAGAGTGTATTTGCTTGAGTTGGTCCATGGATTTGCAGTTGTGGAAGAGGGGGAGAGGTGGGTTTTCTGTAGGGGATGTTTGGATGGATGGGGACAAGTGAGGAGCAGAAATAGATGCCATGGATATCATTTTCTTATGAGGTGAAGAATGGAAATATAAGGAGTGAAGGTGGGCTTTGTGTAGAAATGAAATTGGCATAAAACAAAGGGAGCAATGAGAATTTGCTGAGCTGGCTGGAGAATGTTAATTGTTAATTGCCAATGGCTGTCCTGGCATTATTAGCAATGTAGTTTGTATTAAGAAAAAAAAATATATGTATATATGTGCTATTGATTTTCCTTATAAGTTCGCATGTAAGGCTGACAGCCCCATGAATTTAGTGGAAGTCAATCCTATCGCCTTTACAAATTCAGCATGCAACTAACGCCCGCTAAACTACAACCTATAAATAATTAAATAAATTTTAGCTGCTGATTTATCCCTTCAACTATGCAAATTAAGTGTTTAAAAGGAATTTTAGCAATTAATATGAAATATAGAGTTTTTACTCCAAAAGAATGATAACAAACGAGACATAATGTTGCTCTAAAATTGTAAGAACAGATTCAATTTTTAATTTTGCAACTGCCGCTGTCCATCTTGACCTTGGGGTTCTTCAGGTCGCTCATTCCTCTCCTTTCTTTTTCAAATTTTAATTTCCAATTAACATCTTCAACAATTAATAGTTTCTTCTTGATGAATTAGTGTAGCATGTATGTCTTCGTCAATAGTAGGTGCGCAAACCATTATAAACCAGATTTGGAGCAAACTCATGGATGAAAGATCTACAATCATTGGCTTATCGGGCATGGGGGGAGTAGGTAAAACTACCCTCCTCAGACAAATCTGCAACAAGTTATCCATCTCTCCTCATCACTTTGATACTGTGATTTGGGTCACTGTATCGGGACCATAGAGAAGGTTCAGGATGACATCTGGAGAGGAATCGGGGTTTTTGATTCAAATTGGGTGCAGAAAAGCTTTGATGAGAAATCCAAATCCCTAGCTCAATTTTTGTGCCAAAAGAAATTTGTGCTGGTTTTAGATGATTTATGGCAGCCACTCCAACTTTCAGAAGTCGGGGTTCCTTGTCCCGAACCAGGAACAGAGATTAATGAGTTTAAGGTAATATTGGCATCTCGTTCTATAGATGTATGCCGCAAAATGGGTGCTCAAGCGATTATAAGAATGGATCTTCTGCACGAGGAATATGCTTGGGAATTGTTCAAAAAAAAGCTTGGAGACCATTGTTGGAATTTGATTGCAAAATCTGTAATCATATCTTAGATATTCATCAAGTTTGTTAGAAAAATAAAATATTAGATTTTTAAATTCAAATTTGATTTAGTTGTTATGCTTTAGATAGCATTGTAAGCCTATAAATAGGCATTATATTGTTCTTCAATTATTGTGAGCCACAGGTACTGCATTTGCAGTATTCCTTTTATGAAATTCTATGTTTATGCTCTATATATTTCATCATGGTATCAGAGCTATCTTCTTGAGGGACCTGTGAGTGATCCAAAAAAAAAAAAAAAAATAAAGATCAGAAAGTTTGCAAGAACAAAGCACATTAAGTGATGCAAGCATGTGTTGATGAAGAAAAGCTGCAAAATGAAGATACATTATTTTGAAGAGACCGACATGTCTCAAAACTGTAATATTATTTTGAAGAGACCGACATGTCTCAAAACTGTAATATTATTTTGAAGAGACCGACAAGTCTCAAAACTGTGACATGATCCATGCCAATGACTTATACCGATGACTCATGCCAACAACCCATAACTATGACCCATACCATGCCCATGACCCATATCTATAACTATGACCCATAAAATGACCCACAACAATGAACCATGACCCACAAAAATGACCCATGACCCATAATTATATCCAATGCTTTTTTCAGCTACAAAGTCAAGAATAAGTGTTTCAGCAAGATTCAAAAAGCTAAACAAAAGTTTGCAGATTTTGAATCAAGAGGGAGTGTTGGAATTTGATTGCAAAATCTGTAATCATATCTTAGATATTCATCAAGTTTGTTAGAAAAATAAAATATTAGATTTTTAAATTCAAATTTGATTTAGTTGTTATGCTTTAGATAGCATTGTAAGCCTATAAATAGGCATTATATTGTTCTTCAATTATTGTGAGCCACAGGTACTGCATTTGCAGTATTCCTTTTATGAAATTCTATGTTTATGCTCTATATATTTCATCAACCATAAACTCGGTGATAAAAAAATTCTCCACCTGGCCAAGCTCGTTGCAAAAGAATGTCAAGGTCTGCCGTTGCTACTTTGTACTGTTGCTCGTGCCATGGCTTGCCGGACAACATATGAAGAATGGAAAGATGCTTTTAATCTGGTACAAGTTGTTTTGGATGAAAATGATTTTGGGATTTCTGCTATTCGATTGTTAGATTTCTGTTTTGATAGTTTGCCTAGTAACATGACTAGATCCTGTATCATTTACTATAGCTTGTTTCCGGGGGACTACTCAATCCTTAAGAATGAGTTGATTGATTGTTGGATTTGTGAACAACTTTTGGATCATCAGCAAGATGTTTTAAATTTGGGATATAACACTATAGATGCACTCATTGGAGCCTGTTTATTAATAGAGGAAGAAGTAAATCATGTCAAATTGCAAGATGTGGTTCGTGATTTTGCCTTATCAATGGCATTTAAGTCTCAAATGTTCAAAAATGCTCAATTCATTGAGGCAATAGATCCTAAAGCATTGAAAACTGTAGGATGGATTGTACCAATGAAAGATCCTATTCAGAACCTTGCTAGTGTTCCTCATAAGTTTTTCACCTTTTTACTCAATCATAACCCCTTTATTATGATCAAAGGTGAATTTTCCCAATTTATGGATGCGCTAACAGTTCTGGTTTTGTCAAATAGTGGGATAGAAGTAGTACCACGTGAGATATCAAATTTGGTTTCATTACTGTATCTTAATTTGTCCCACACGTGGATAGATAGGTTACCAATTGAGTTTAAGATGTTAACAAAGTTAAAGTGTTTGAACTTGGAACATGATTGTCAACTACGTGTGGTTCCCAAGCAATTAATATTCAGTTTGTCTTCATTACAAGTTTTGAAAATGTTCCGCTGTGGATTTTCTGTTGAGGAATTGGGAGTTAACATTCTTTCTGTTAGGGACATGGACATTGATCCATTATTGTGCTTGAATCATCTCAAAGTACTAAGCATTACAATTACTTGCACCACTGCACTTGATAAATTTCGCTGCAATCCCAAATTGACAAGTTGAATTCAATCTTTATCCCTTGAAGTGTTTTGGGGTTCAGAGTCACTTGATATTTCACCCTTAGCAGCTATGAAAAATCTGCTTATACTAGAGATCCATCAAGCTGAAAAATTGAAGAAGTTCAATATTGATATGCCTTGTTCAGAGTTGCTAAAGGAGAGAAGCTTTGAAAGACTTCGAGAAGTAACCGTAGTAAGCTGCTCAAGTTTACAAGAGTTGACATGGGTTGTGCTAGCTCCAAATCTGGCAATTTTGAGGGTCAAAAGCTGTGAGCAAATGAAAAGCATAATCAGCATTGAGCATTTGGGTGACATTTCACTAGAGCCATTTGCAAAACTTGAAATTCTTGAATTAGAGAGCCTACCAGAACTAAAGAGCATATCTCGGAAGGCATTGCCTTTCCAATGCCTTAAGAAAATCAAGATAGTTGATTGTTCATTTCTTAGAGAGCTTCCACTAAACCTTGACAGCGCTAAGGCAAATGAAATGGCGATTGAAGCAGAGGAAGATTGGTGGGGAGATGTTGAATGGATGGATGCTTGTACCAGAACTACATTTCTACCATTTTTCCGGCCGTTGTGTTTAATGTAAATGTTGGTGCTCAGTCATGTCCAAGATTGGGCAGATGTTTACTCCACTCTGTTTCATTTTAGGGAAATGTGTTTTCTTATTACAGCCGGTGTGTCTACTGTCTGATACTGTAATCTGTAAATAAGAGTTTGTTAATATCAAATTGAACAATGTTCAGGATTTGTCAGTCTTATGTTTTGCTCCTTGAATTTACCTTAGATCATTGCACATATTGTTTCATCCTGGCGGACTAAAAGAAAGAACACTTTATTTACAGCTTCAGTTAACCGTAATGTGTTGGATTTTGGAATGACCATGTATAGAGGTGATGCTGTATTTATTAATGTATGGAGTTATTGGTGTAAATACACTCCACACCTGCTAATTCAGCTTTAAGTCGAGTAATTCATAGATTAGACACTTTCACTTCGATCAAACTGCAAACAGGTATCTTCTCGATTCTTCTTCCAACATTGCTTTTCTTTACTCTAAAATTTTATACCATTTAGTGCAAGAATCGTGAATATTTCATGTAAATGACATAAATTGCTAAATAACATGTGAATTCTGCATATAGTTTTGTCATTTATTACTTCACTAAAAATGGGAGTGCGCAAGAAATGAAAAGAACGAAGTAACATTTTCAGAAGCCATAGAAACTAAGAAGAATATTACATATATTGCAGCAAGCCAACCATAGTGGAAATGTTACATTCTAAATGCAATCAAGAAAAGGCTTAAAACATGATGCAAAAGTAGTTTTGGTTGCATCATCTTCCCAATAAATGCCTTTCCACCAGTCTTCCTCTGCCTCGATGACCATTTCATTTGCTTTTGTGCTATGGAAACTCAGTGGAAGCTGTTTGAGCAGTAAGCAATCAATTACCTTAATTTTCTTGAGGCATCTAAATGACAATGCCTTCCAATATATGCTCTTCAGCTTTAGTAGATTGTCTAGTTTAAGAATTTGGAGTTTTACAAATGGCTCGAAATCTTCTCCTCCCTCACCCAACTTTCTGATGCTTATTATATCTTCCATTTGTTCACAACTTTTGACTTTTACCACTCTGAGATTTAGGGCTAAAATTACCCATGTTAACTCTTGCAACCTCGAGCAATTTGCTAAATTGACTTCTCGAAGGCTTCTAAAGCTTTGTTCCTTAAAAACTCCGAATAATATAGATTTCTCATCTAACTCTCTCAAATGTTCAACTTGATGGATTTCCAGTGCGAGTAGATTGTTCGTAGCTGCTAAGGGTGAAATATCAAGCGATTTTGTACCCCGAAAAACCTCGAGCAATAAAGATTGAGTACAACTTAACAATTTGGTATTGCTGAAAAATTTATCAAGAGGGGAAAGACATGTTATTGTAATACTAAGTACTTTGAGATGTTCCAAACATAACAATGGATCTATATCCATATGTGTAAGAGAAAAAATGTTATCTTCCACTTCTTCCATCGAAAATCCAGAACGAAATAGTTTTTGAATTTGTAACAAAGACAAATTAAATATCAAATCCGTAAGAATTTCACGTAGTTAGTAATTATGTTCCAAGTTCAACTTTTTCAACTTTTTCAAATCAATTGGCAATCTTTCAATCCATGTGTGCAATAAATTAAGATATTGTAACGAAACCAAATCTGAAAATTCTCTTGGTAGGTCTTCTATCTCACTATTTGACAAGTCTATAATGGTTAGTGATTCCATAAATTGAGAAAATTGACCTCTAACCATAATGATAGGATTATGGTTGAGTAAAAGAGTCAAAATTTTAGGTGGAACATTTTTAACTTGTGGTATACCATTTGCAATTGCATAAATCCATCCTACATTATTTTTCAACTTTTTAGTGTCAGTTGCTTGAACTAATTTAGCATTGCTGAACAGACGACGAAAAATTGCTTCCTCCAAAGCAACGTCGCGAATACAAGCAATTTGACGTAACTATTATCTTCTTCTTCTAGTAAAGCTGCCCCAATTAATGTATCCATAGCATTATATCCTAATTGGAGAGTCTTACCAACCAAAAGTTGTATACAAATCCAAAAATCAATCAACTCATTCTTAATTCTTAAGAAGAGTAAAGTCCTCAGGGAAGAGGCTGAAATATGAGAGACAAGATCGGATTCGGCAATTTGGCAAACTATCAAAGCAGAAAATGAGCAAATAATTGCCTGCCATAGACCTGTTCATGGGCCTGGGGCCCCCCCAAGCCCAGGCTCGAAGGGCCGGGCTTGGAAAGCCAAAATATGATATAGGTTCGTCCAAGCCCGAACCCGTAAAAGCCCGCAAAAAATAGGACTGGGTTTGGATAGTTTATTAATATGGTGGGCCGACTTGAGCCCGGCCCGTATATTAATAAAAAAATGAAAAATACAATTATATATATAATATAATTAATATAATATATATATATATATATATATATATATATATATATATATATATATATATATGTATATATTATGTTCAATGGAAATGGCATTGTAATTTCAAACATCTTTGAGTGAGCAAATAATTTGATCAAACATTTGCATCATTTATATGACGTTAAATATTCTCATTCCACCAAAATCCATATTCAGCTCCACTAATTCTTACATATTATGGTTGTGTGCCTTTTTGTTACAGAGGAGTTGAAAACATTGCCTGCTCCTGAAGTTGCTGTAAAATATTATACTGGTGGTGACTTGTACTTATTTGGTAAGTTGATCTTTTGACAATGTCTACATCCTTAAATATTCTCATTATTTGCTGAGTCTATGAATTTTATACACGAGGAATAGAAAAAATCTTGTTTTATTTTTATTATTGTGTAAGCCCGAATCAAACCCGAGTCCAGCCCGAGCCCGAAAAAATTTTAAACGGACTGGGCTAAGCTTGGGCAGAATATTTTTAGGTAAAAGCCCGTAAGGCCCGGCCCGAACCCAGCCCAGCCTGGCCCATGAACAGGTATGCACTTAGCACGTAGAGAGGTTTAGGAGAGAATAAGTGAGCACTTGAGAGTTTAGGAATGTATGCTTTTATTACTCAATCTTGAGTTGATTACAAATGAGGGGGTGATGCCCTATTTATAGGCAATGCCACCTCCTTAATGTGTGGTTACAATTGATTCTTACAATGTGTGGCTATAAATTAGTATCTAGAATATTTGCTAGATATTTACATGTGATATTTATCCAAAATGGGCCTAAAATATCCTTTGAGGCGGTGGAGAAGCTCCCAGAGGCATTTCCAACAGTTTCCAACCGACTTAGGGACGGATTCTGGAAGCTTCTGTTCAGAGACGGAAAAATCCGTAGGTATCCAGAAAATTCCGTAGCTAAACAGTGCGTCTTAGGCCTTGCCAGTCTTGTGCGTGCCTTGGGCCTGTTTTAGCCCAAACTGAGGTTTGGGCAGGCCTGAATTCCACCATCTTGGGATTTATTTGGCCCGTCAGTTTACCACTTAGCCCACTTAGCCTTCATGGCTTGATTTTGGGCGACTATGAGCGGCAAAAATTTTACTTATGCGTGCGAATGTGACCTTTCATCTTAATCTCGTCTAGAGCATATAACCATTCTGTAACAATCTTATTACGAGCCATTGCACGACCAACGGTACAGAGGTAGAGGGGCACACCTCCACATTTTATCAAACTGGAAAGTAGATCGTCCCCGACCTTGTTCCAAAACAATTCCCACCCATCTTCCATTGAAAGTGCCTTCAATTCCAACACCCACTGCGCATTAATAATATCATTGACTTCTATGGTCCCTGCAGCCTGTCGAGTTGTATATATTAATAAAGACGACCCCTCTTTTGCCAAGCTTGTTCCATAAATTGTCTGACAACAAAACAAACTCTTTTTCCCTTCGATTCATTATGAATCAGGATGGCTTTTTCGTCGAAGGATTTCTCCACCCATTGGAATTAAAAACCCCTATGCTTTTCGATCTGTCATCCTGAATTTTGTTGCCTGCAAAAGATGATGATACAGTGATCCATATCAGAATCTTGCGAGTAATATTTTGTAAATTTGTCTCATCGGAGTAGTTTTGCCCATTCCTGTTGCTCCTGATATGCAAATTGATTTCACAGATTTCTCCATTATCCAATTCCAGGCTTCATCAATCTGGGATTCCACCCAACAAAACCCATTTTACACTCAAACTAATAATTGAATCGAAGATGAAAGAGTATGAATACATTGTAGCTTTCTTAAATTCCCTGCACAGGCTGAACATCAGCATTGACTTTATCCATTGTATACATCACGCACCCATTTCACAAGCAACCTAGGCATACTATAAACTACATAAATTTTATTTATAATTAAAACAAATTGATAGTGATATATATGACAGAGATGTTCTAACTATAAGAAACTTGAAAAGAAAACATTACGCTCAAAGCAATCTTCATATCCAAACAGTACAGACTAAGGCTGTAGATTATACCTCATAACATCTCCAACCCACAACTCTATCTTCTCCCTTCTAAACTCAATTGTTTTTTTTTTCTCTCTTTTTGACTCTACACTTGTTACTATAATGATTCTCTGGTTCATATTATTTAACATTTTAGATAAGTAAAGCTATTTTATTTTATATATAATTTTAGACAATCAATATAATTGTTTCTCAAATTTGTAGGTCCTTATTTAAACTAAGAGAAACTTTTAGTAATTAATACAAATAACTTTATAATCTAGCAACAGCATTAATATGAGCATGGGTTTTCCCGACCTATGTGATGAGAGTCCTATGTTACCTTTTAAGCATACGAATGTGAATTGGACTTGAGAATGAGCGGGATATCACCTGGAATGTCTCAAACGCCCTAAAAACTAAACAGTCCTCGATCCGAAACCCCGAGATAGGTCCTTTGAGTGATTAAAGGGCTTAGAAGTGAGTGTGGTATTTAGGAGAATCTGTCACGTCTCTCATTAGAGCCCCGCGGTTGCAGTTTTACAACTACAGCCGCGCGGCTGTAATTTCAGAGCCGCACGACTGTAATACTATAGCTACGCAGCTCTAGCGGGCGGTCAGATTATCTCCCAAATAACCAGAATAAAGCCCTGACAAAGCCAAAAATCCTAGAATTAAGGGGACTTTAGCCGGGATTTTGGAGTCTTAAAGGGAAGAACAGACAGAAAAGAAAGGGGGAACTCATTCTAAGGATTCTAAGATAGAAATCAAAGAGAGAAACCAAAAGAGAGAGAAAGAAGAAAAAAAAAAAAGAAGAAAACCAAAAAGAAAGAGAGAAACCAGAATTGCACATAAGAAAGACACTGCAAACACTAAGAGTAGAGGTTCTCAGTCAGACTTTCACTCATTCGGGATTGTTTTCGGGTCGTTCGGATTGATTCGGGACACGTACTCAGGGATTTCGGGGTGTTCGTGAGGTTCTAAGTACATTCCGACATTTCAATCCATTTCCGGACGTCGAACACGCTGGAACATAAGCAGGGTAAACTCTGAGAGGCCTTAAACTCGTGCTTGTTTGATTTGTGTTGTGATTTTTCTGTGTTCTGCAAAATTTCTGGAAACTGGCTGTTTGATTACAGCCGTATGGCTCTAACTAGAGCTGAGCAGCTCTAATCCTTAAGAACAGAGTTGTGCGACACTAAATAGAGCCGAATGGCTCTAATCCTTAAAAACAGAGCTGTGCGGCTCTATTGTTCAAGAACAGAGCCACAAGGCTCTATCTTCCTGGGCAGAAACCCGAAAAGCCCCGAAATGGCCGAACAGAGTCAGTTTCCCGTTTTGTTTGTTCTGTAATGATCTATTTCGACCAAATCACATCCTTTACTTTCAAAATGATGGTTTTCGGTTTTCCTAAGATGTGGATGTGAGATTTTCGGTTTCTTTGATTTCTATTTTTGAAATACGGGATTGTTCGATCCGAATCAGATCCGCTGTCCAGCTTTAGCAGACCCCCAGGTTCTTTAAAGTCTTTAGAAATCATTGAAAATGAGTCAAAACAGTATTTTCAAAGCAAAGAAAACTAATTTCAAGCTCTGGGTACTACAGCCGCACGGCTGTAGTGGCTATGGTAACACGGCTCTAACTAGAACCGCACCGCTATAGTTACCAGAAGGAGGCAGAATCTCGAGACGACCCACACGGACGTCGTCGCGTGATGCTGTCTTCAGAATAAAACTATTTTTGATATGTTTATTGCTTTTAGACCTTAGATGGATGTCGAAATTAGGAAACCCCCATGAACGGAACCTCGAGTTCCGGGATAGCCGACCCACCAAAATGGAGAAATTTGCATGTAATCCAGCCAAACCATTTTTCAAAACTATTTTCAAGCACAAAACCTACAGGGCGTTTCAAAAACGGTTTTCCAGGTCTAACCGAGCAAGTCACTCGAACTTATCGGTTATCCCCTCAATGCATGTTCCCGCTTCCTGAAATCCCCATTCTGTCTTATGTGAGTCCTATTTGTGTTTATAATATAATTGCGCTAACTATTTGTCTTGCAGCTTTTATTTTTCTTTGTTTTATCATTTTGGATGTATTTTAAAGATTGATCGTGTATTCTAGGCGATTATAAATTTTAAATCTTCGTGTATCTAGGAGATTGTATTGGTGAGGATGAGAGTTTTCTTTTTCATTCGATTTGGTTGTATAAGTCGACCTCTATTTTTACTTTCTTGCACTTTATTTTTCCTGTAATTTATTTCTATCATTCGTATGAGTATTGGCTAATAAATATTAAAAGATAAAATAGGTAGAGAATTAAGTGAGTAAAATATTGTCATGTGCACTTATAAATGAAAGCAAGCTTGAGGTTGAATAGGTAAGTTGCTCGAACCCTAAATCTCTGGATTAGGTACAGTAGTTTACGCTCGGTAGGGAACTGTACCAGAATTTCCCGGATTAACTGATTCGGGTGGCGACTTTGTCACTGATCTTGAAATTTAAGTTTCGAGGTCTTTAAGTTAATAAAATAAGATTTTCTAAAATGAAAAACCATTTTTCCAAAACTCACACGTAAGGAAAAGATTATTCTACAAAAGGGATTTCCAAACAAATCAATGGTTTTCCTAAGCAATGATAAATACCTGTTTTCCAAACAAAAATCAATTTAAGAGACCCTCTTTTCCTTTTCCCCAATTCGCTTCGCCGCAATCTGCCTTCGCTTCGAAAGGTCATCCGCTCACAATTAAGAAGCAAGAAAAAGAATAAGTTGAATTTTATAAGAAAAATATTGACCCAAAATTATTCATTTTATAGTCTAATTTATTGGTTAACAATCTTAAACCACATAAGAAAATAGGGAGCGTAGTAAATGTTTATAAGAAAAAATAAATAAATACATTTGGAGTGGCAAATTTATGCTGCTAAGTGCAGACTAAATAGTACTTCTCATATGTTTCTCCTTGCATTTTTCTTATTAGATAATTGCATCTCGTTTTATCCATCCAAGCTCTACTTTCAATTAATTGCTCAAAACAATTTTACTATATTTTATAAGAAAATTATAATGAAACTCTAAAGCTAAACAAGGGTAAATGCATGTATTCTAAAAAAACATTTATAAAAAAGACTAGGTAAATTTGATATTTTATTTCTTGATGTTTTCAAATCGTCAAGATTAAGTTTCTGATCTTAGTTAATGGACTCATTAATGAGGGATTCAATGTATGTGAACGTTTAAGACTAAGAACTTAATGTATGAGAAAATCATGTTCGGAGTTTGGTCACAATTAAAGTTCTCCACCACTCCCTACGGATGTATTTAGTAAGATTCGAACCTAAATCTCCTTCCATAAACTCAACCTACGTTGCCAACTGAGCTACTCAACCTATATATTTAGTGAGGACGGAAAACTTAATGTATTTTTTTCAAAAAAATCGATGGATTAATTATTAAAAAGTTGTTCCGAGGTTTAAATTTGTTTTTCTTTTCTTTTTTTTTCTCACAAAAGCTTAATTTAAATTGGGTTAAATGTAAACTGAATTCATCATAAGAGAAAGGTTTAAGTTTGTTGTTAAGCAACAAACAATACTTTTATTGCATCAACATGATAAATTCATACAAGAATCTCAACTACGCTTATAAACGGGGTGGGACGGGGCAAGAAATGAAACTCTCATCTCTACCCTGACTAGTCAAGGATTCTCCGTTCCCGTCCCGGATAAGCAATCGGGACAGATACACCTCTCATCCTCGTCCCCGACCGGAAATCAGGTTCTCGCAAGGATCCTCAAACCCGTTAAGTCAAAATTAATTTTACAAGTAAATCTGTAATTTATTCAAAATTTTCAGTTTTTTCTCCTATTTAAAATTAACCTATAATTTATCTAAAAATTCATAATAATAATAAAATTTAGAAATAAAAAATAATCTGAAGTATTCTACCATCCATAAATAAATATATTAATTATTAATTATCCATAAAACAAATAAAAGGAAACTTGGAGAATTGCCGGGGAATAAACGAGGATTTGACCAAGGATCCCCATGGGAGCTTATTAGGGAGAAGAAACGGGGCCCTGCAAGGCGGAGAAAAGTATTATCATTCCCGTCCTGATAAGGATTCAGGACAAATTTATCCCCTAGCCCCCTCCCCGCTCCACTGGGATCCTAACTGGGAAATCTCATTCCTGTTGACGCGGGTCCTTGACAGGAACAGGGTTGTTGACAAGCCTAATCTCAACAACAAAATGCATAATTCAGCAAGATGAATTCTAATAATAAGAGAAACGTTTAATCTTATTGTTGAGCAACGTACAACACTTTTGTTGTATCAACATAAAATAAAATTAAAGTTGTTCCATTTGGGTATACCTGTCCACGGGCCTGGCTTGACAGGCCTAAATATAAAAATATTGGGCCCGAATCCAGTCTAACCCGGTCCGCCTAATAATATTATAATTATATAATTATATATTTTGATATTAAAATTATAATAACATAATATAATATATATTTATATTATTATAAATTATATAATATAAAAAGACTTAGTCTGCTCTGTATTTGTGATATCCAAATCCGGTCTTAAATTAAATGGGTTCAGACTCGGACCGGACGTTTTAAATTTTAATATGTCTAAACCCAGCCAAAAGCAGATAGGCTTGGGCAGACTTGGCAGGCATTGGACCCATGGTCATGTATACATTTAGTAACATGCAAAACATCACTAACAAAAATATTGACCCATATCACTGTATATTATCACTTTCCACATGATTAACTATAGCTTCTCCGCTTTGAGGCCCTGTAGTGAAAGATAAATAAAATGAGCACACATGAGTTAAAGTCTAAAATGAAAAAAATAAAAAATAAAAAAATTAATATCAAGTACAATAAAATGTATAAAAAATAGAATAAGGTGGCTTCAATTTCTTTCTTACCCACATACAAAAGTTGCATGAAAAATAAATTAAAGGTGGCTTCAATTTCTATCTTCCCAACAAATAGAAGTTGGTATGGAAAAAAGAATTTGGAAGTTACTCACACAAAGGGAAAAGACATGTCTTCATTACTTGACGAAACAACTAGATTTTATTGTGTAAGATCTTGAATGATAGATGTAAAATAACGAATAATAAATTGAAGCTCTAAGTAAGTCATGCGGAAAGATTTTACCGAGAAGAATAGATGTAAAATCCTTATTTCACATTGCAAATATGTGAGGAGGTTAAAGGATTTATATTGTGATAGTCTCAAAAAGGATAGATTATACTA
The DNA here is from genome assembly GCA_039660915.1 of Euphorbia tirucalli. Classification (NCBI taxonomy): domain Eukaryota; kingdom Viridiplantae; phylum Streptophyta; class Magnoliopsida; order Malpighiales; family Euphorbiaceae; genus Euphorbia; species Euphorbia tirucalli. Next base: position 66,623,126 of record CM077639.1, read on the forward strand.
TATGGATGAATAGTGTATTTCACCGATAAAAATATTTCTCAAAAGCTTTTAAAATTGTCCAATAAAACAAATTTTACTAAAAATGTTGAATTAAATAGTTTGTAAAACTTGTGAAAAACAAAATAAGCAGGAAAAATAACAACGATTGGACACAACAATTTAGAGACTGTTTGGTTCTCTAGTTTGTAGCTCATTTTTATTGTTGGACTCGTAATAGCAAATATTAAAGAGTTTGGATAAAAAAAAAAACAACTATCGCTTGTTGTTTTAGAGGGAAACAACTGTTGTTTTTATCGGTTCTCTTTAGGAGTTTTTCGTGAAAAGTTCTCTTCTTATTTTGTCTTTCCTTCAATTAGCCTTGTTGAACAGAAGCTTTGTGTCTATGGAAATTCGCAGCATGTGTTTGATAAATTTTATACAGTCTCTTATAATTTGATTAGCAAGATAGAGCTTTTGATAATCATGACAATGTGTTTATATAGCTTAAAACCAATGTGTTTCTATTGTCTCTTATAAATGGAACCAATGTGTTCTACTTTTTTATATTAGCATGTGTTTGATAAATTTTATACTGCCTTTGTATTGTACACATACGTGTTTGTGGAATTTCCTGAATGGATCTTTTAAGAAATTCATTCTTTAGCAATTATCACCTCTAATTTGGAAAAATTGATATCATTTTGTGACTTTATGACCTATATTTTGTAGAATCAGTATCTTTTTTTCTCAATTTGAATAATTAAGATTGTTTAATTGGTTTGATTGAATCAAAATAGGTAAATTATATATAAAAAAAAAATACTTTTGGTTTCACTTTTTTTTTTTTTCAAATAAAGGACTGTGGATTTTTTGTTACAAAAGGAGGATTGTATTTTAAAATGTGAACAAAAGAAAGGACAACTAACATTTTTACATAAAAAATGATGATATAGTGGAAGATATTTTTAGTTATCTAATATTCCAATAATTTATGCATATTATTTAATAATTTTACATTAAGATTTAAATATCTTTCAAAAATTTTTTAAATTGCTATGATTATTTTAAATTTATTATTATTATTTTATTTCAAAAAATATTTGCGCTTTTTGAAAATTTTCAAAATTTATCATTAATATCTATTTTTTTTTATTAACCAACTTGAAAATTTTGAGTTCAAAATGAACAAGAATACTCTATGTAATGTCATGATTTAATTTTAGTTATCCTCTTTTAGTTAACATTTTGAAATACAATCCTTCTTTTGTAAAAAAAAAAGGCCATAGTCTTTTATTTGTAAAAAAAGTGAAATCACAAAGTTTTTTTTTGTAATTTGCCCATCAAAATAACTTGATTTGAAACTACGTAAAAATATGTGATGATCAAGATGTTTTAGAGCAAAGATGACTAGTCTTTTAATCAATCAAAACTATAATAGGTCGCACTCAATAAATTTGGTGATTTTGGGAATGATAATTCTATTTACGGTTGAATCAAATTAGCCTATTGTATAAAATCAATAGCCCCTACACGTGTTAAATTGTATATCACATCAAGTTTGCCCTATATTAGTCATTTTATATCTTGCAGTAACATATTATCATATTAATTAGTTAAGAGCAAACAACTAACAATAATAGCAAATATCAAATAGCGGAAGTCAAACCAAACAAGCGTTTAATGTGGTTCGGCAACAGTGTCTATGTCCATGACCAAACGATCAAAAGAAATTTTAAGAATAAACTGTACATTTACAAAACCGTTTAAGTGCTTGCACTCCCCCGGTTGACCCCAATACACCAAGATAAAATTAACACAGCAAGTGCATCACACAACTTACTGTTCTTACTTCTCCCTCACTCTCTTATACAAAGAACCTCTCCTTTTTAGTTGGTGAAATAAGTTATAAGGATGTGTATCATTTTATAGCCAAATATGGGAGAGACATGAATTGATTCATTTATTCATTTTTGACAGATGCATGTGAATGGAAATTGCTTCATAATTGATTTCATACTTTAACAGTTTGACAAAGTTCCAATCACTCTTACAAACAAAGGAAGCAATGACAACTTGTAAATTCTCATATCCAAAAGCAAGACAGATTAAGATTAAGGCTGTAGATTATACATTATTTATAGACCAATGAAGTACGTCTCTTGGCCTAATGATAGTTCTAATGTTCTAATTGCATAATTGTTTCAATTTTAATCCAAAGTCGAAATTATAGCGAGTAATATTTAAAATAAAAATATTTAATGATTATTGAAACTGAAATAAATAGAGAAATTATGCTAAAAGTCAACGCTTCCTGCACAAATTAAAGCTGAAGTTTTAATGTTTTATTTTCTGCATTCCAATTCTGGTTTCTTATGCAATTGAGATGACAGTGGTGGGGTTTGATTCGCTGTTGCATCAAGCTTCGAGCTTGATCGTGGACAAATCGTTCGAATCAATTGCCATATTTGGCGATGGAGGAACTGGAAAAACTACTCATGAGACTAAATTAGTCGGTACTAAAGATTTCGAGACAGTGATATGGGTCACTGTATCTTCAAATCTAACGCTCGAAAAAATTCAAGACGACATCTCCAGAAGCATGAAGCTTTTTGATGCGAAATGGGTGAGAAAAAGCTCAGATGAAAAATCCGCATTCATCCGATCTGAATTGGCAGCAAAGAAGTCTGTTTTATTGTGTTTGGATGATGTATGGCACGAACGCGTTCTCTCTGGACTCGGGCACAATAAGGCCATGGGGTATTGGGAATCAAATTGCACAGTCATATTCACAACTCGATCTAGCAAAGTGGCCGAGTCAGCTCGTCGCGTCTTGTTCTTAGATGAACTTCTAATGGAAGATGCTTTGCGATTGTTCCGGCATAAGGTTGGGGAAGATATACTGGGTGATCGGAGAATTTCAGACATGGCTCGACTTTTGGTTAGAAAATGTGAGGGTTTGCCTATCATTCTCTGCACCGTTGGTCGTGCAATGGCTCGCCGGAAGACATATGAAGATTGGATTTTTGCTATGGATGAGATTGAAAGGAATGATCGGGAATTAGGTATGGAAATTCAACCTAATTACTCCAAATCACAGAATTCAATCATGTCTCTCATACTTCAGTTTGTTCCCGGAGGATTTTACCATTTTTAGGAATGATTTGATCGATTTTTGGATCTGTGAACAACTTTTAGATGATTATGATGCTTTGAATTTGGGGTATAATGCTGTAGATGCATTGATTGAAGCAGGTTTACTAGAACAAGAAAATCATAATGTAAATATGCTAGATATGATTCGTGAGTTCTGTTTGTTTCTAGCATTCAAGTCTCAAATATTCAAGAATGCTCATTTAGTTGAACCAACAGATTCTGAAAAACTTCAAACTGTTGGGTGGTTTTCACCAATCGAAAGTTTCATTCCGAATCTTAGAAATGTTTCACAGATTCTTTTCACCTTTTTGCTTAATCATAATCTTTTGTTATGATCAGAGGTGGATTTTCTCAGTTTATGAAAGCACTTACAGTTTTAGATTTATCAAATAGTGGTGTTGAAGAAGTACCACGAGAAATTTCAAGACTAATTTCTCTACAGTATCTTAATCTGTCACACACTTGGATAGAAAAGTTACCTATTGAGTTAGAAATGCTGACAAAGTTGAGGTGCTTGAACTTGGAGCATGACAACCAATGCGTGTGATTCCTAGGCAAATTATCTATGGTTTATCTTCGTTGCACGTTTTGAAAATTTTTCGTTGTGGATATTCTGTGGAAGAAATTACAGATAATATCTTATCTGCTACAGAAATGGATATAGATCCATTGTTGTATTTGAAACATCTGAAAGTACTAAGCATCACAATAACATGCGCATCAGCGCTTGAAAAATTGTGTAACAATTCGAAACTCTTAAGTTGTGTTCAGTCTCTATCACTTGAAGTTTTTTGGAATTCGAAGTTACTAAATATTTCATGTTTAGCAACTATGAATAACCTCTTGACATTGGAGATCCATCAAGCTGAAAACTTGAAAGGCTTGAGTCTCAAATATTCAGAGTTATTAATGGGAAGATATTTAAGAAAGCTTCAAGAAGTAACTGTTGAAAAATGCTCAAGTTTGCAGGAATTAACATGGGCCGTTATTATCCCAAATCTCAAAATTTTGAAGGTGAAAAGCTGCGATCAAGTGAAAGAGGTTATCAGCACGAGACAGTTGGATGAAATATGGAAGAGAGGTGAAGAGCATGAACTATTTCAAAAACTTGAAGTTCTTGTACTAGAGAGTTTACTAGAATTGACGAGCATATACTGGAGAACACTTTCTTTTCCATGTCTTAAGAGAATGGAAATAATCGATTGCCCCCTACTTGAAAAGCTTCCACTGGACTCGAATAGTGCCAAGACAAATGAAGTGACAATTGAAGCAGAGGAAGATTGGTGGAAAGATGTTAAATGGGACAAAGATGCTGATAGAGCTACTTTTCTTCCATGTTTTACCCCACTGCTTGTTTGAATTTGGAATGTAATGCTTGTGTTATCGTGTTGTAAATTATGTTGTTGACAGGAGAATTGCTCCACTCTCTCTCATCTTTCTGTGGCTTTTGGCAACGTAACCCTCCTTTGTATAACGTCATGCTTTTTCTTTTGCTTCTGGCAAAGTTTTATTGTTGGCTTAAATAAGCTTCAGGCAAAGAAAAGCATTTTAGAAGCATTTATTTTACTAAAAAAAGAAAAAAAAAATTCTTGCTTTAAAATCAAGAAAAGTTGCAAGTAAAAGAATGCTCATTGTAACAAATGGAATGAACCTTGCATTTGACAAGAGCAAGAATAAGACGACTCTAAGAGATTAAAAATGCAGCATACATGTTCGTATTACTTCAACATCTGCATATTTCTCACTACATGGAAATGTACAATAGCATGAAATTTTTAAACTGTCGTCAGCATTCCAGAATAACCAGATTTATCAGAACAATACGAGGGCTTGCAACAGGTCTAAGTAATCAGCTCATGCATTAATGTAACAAATAAATTCTGAATCCACAATTAATACCAATTCCTTCAGTAGCAAATGAAAATCATGATGGAAACTAAAAACAAAAGCCTACGAAACAAGCTGAATCTAAGTTGTGATAAAAAAAAAAAAAAATCAAATCCTTTATGTGACTAATATTCCATTTTCACAAGTGCGTTAGACATATCCGAGGATGAAGCTGATGATCCATATTGAAGCCAATCCTTTGCACAAACAAGGGCTTCCAGTGTCACAGGCCGCAATGAACTCTGATAGCTATCTATCTTTCTGCTTCTAATGTCAAATACAGACTCGGGAGCAACAGTGGATACCGGTATTGACAAAATATCAGCAGCCATCTTGGAGAGAGTTGGGTACTTCAGTTTGTTCAGTTTCCACCAGCCCAACACATCAAAATCTTGTACCCTAGGCAAGAGTGACTCCTCCAGATATTGATCCAATTCAGATTTCAGATGTTGGCTATTTGCAATCTCAGAGATATATACCTCAAAGTCTTGGAGTCCATCTCCAATAGAAAGCAGAGGAAGATCTTGAGTGTGCATTTCATGAGACTGCATCTCATGAGACAGTGCTTGATACTCCATCTCTTGCGCCTGCATTCCTTGAGGATGCATCTCCTGATTGTGAATTGCTTGATGATGTTGATCATGATACTGCACTCCTTGAAAGTGCATGTCTTGAGATTGCAATTCTTGGGGTTGCATCTCGTGATTCTGTGCTTCTTGATGTTGCATCTCGTTCGTATGTGCTTCTTGAAGTTGAATCTCGTGAGCTTGTACTTCTTCAAGTTGCATCTCGTGAGCCTGAGCTTCTTGAGAGTGCATCCCGCGAGTCTCTGCTCCCTGAGAGTGCACCTCATGAGCTTCTACTTCTTGAGAGTGCATCCCATGAGTCTCTGCCTCCTGAGAGTGCAACTGATCAATCTCTTTTTCTGGAGGTTGCATCTGTTCAGTCTGCTCTTCTGGAAGATGCATTTCATGAGTCTCCTGAGTTTGTGTTTCTTCTGGAAGCAGCATCTCTTGCCTCTCTTCTGCTGGAGGGTGCATTCCCTGGGTCTGTACTTCTGAAGGGTGCATTTCCTGAGTCTCCCCTTCTGAAGGGCGCATTTCCCGAGTCTGCCCTTCAGCAGATTGCATCTCCTGAGTCGGTCCTTCTTCAGGTTGCATCTCCTGAGTCTGCCCTTCAGCAGGTTGCATCTCATGAGTCTGCCCTTCAGCAGGTTGCATCTCATGAGTCTGCCCTTCCGCAGGTTGCATCTCATGAGTCTGTCCTTCAGTTTGCATCCCCTGAGTGTGTCCTTCTTCAGTTTGCATCTCCTGAGTCTGTCCTTTGGTTTCAATCTCCTGCGTATGCCCTTCTGAAGGTTGCATCTCCTCAGCCTGCCTATCTGAAGGTTGCATCTCCTCAGCCTGCCTATCTGAGGGTTGCATCTCCGCAGCCTGCCTATCTGAGGGTTGCATCTCCTCACCCTGCGCTTCTGCAGGTTGCATCTCCTCACCCTGCGCTTCTGCAGGTTGCATCTCCTCACCCTGCCCTTCTGCAGGTTGCATCTCCTCACCCTGCACCTCTTCAGGTCGCATCTTCTCAGCCTGCACCTCTTCGGGTCGCATCTTCTCAGCCTGCACCTCTTCGGGTCGCATCTTCTCAGCCTGCACCTCTTCGGGTCGCATCTTCTCAGCCTGCACCTCTTCGGGTCGCATCTTCTCAGCCTGCACCTCTTCGGGTCGCACCTCCTCAGCCTGCACCTCTGCAGGTTTCATCTCCCCAGCCTGCGCCTCTGCAGGTTTCATCTCCCCAGTCTGCGCCTCTGCAGGTTTCATCTCCCCAGTCTGCACTTCTGCAGGTTTCATCTCCCCAGTCTGCCCTTCTGCAGGTTGCATCTCCTCAGTCTGCCCTTCTGAACGTTTCATCTCCTGACCCACCAGTTCTTCAGGAGTCTGGACTTGAGATGCATGCATCTCTTGAGCTGGAACTTCTTGAGCTTGCGTATCTTCAGACATATCCTCTTGAGTATGCATCTCGTCAGTTGATTTTTCCAGAGCATGCACGTCTTCAGTTGGTTTTTCAGGAGTATCCACCCCTTGAGTCGATTTTTCCTGAGCATGCATCTCTGTATTCGGTTCTTCTTGAGTATGCATTTCTGCAGTCATGTTTTCCTCAACATGTATAGCTTGAGTTGGTTTATCTTGATCCTGCGTTTCTTGAGACATTTTTTCCTGAGCCTGCATCTCTTCGGTCGTTCCTTGAACCTGAACTTCATCGAGAATTCTTTCTTCAGCCAGCATCACTTCTGGTGACACTTCTTGCTTATTATTCTCCTCAATAGATCCTTCTTCTATATGCTTCTCCTGCACTGGCACTTCCGCAGTGTTCTGCACCTCTTCCATAGTCACATCTTGAATGACCATCTGTTGTGCTGATGCTTCTCGACTGTCCATCTCTTCTACTGAAACTTCTTGACTGTCCATCTCTTGTGTTGCTGTTTCACCATTCATCTCTTGTGTTGTTACTTCTTGACTGTCCATCTGTTTTGCTCCTTCTTGACTGTCCATTTCTTGAGTAGCTACAGATTGACTGTCCACCTGTTTTGCTGCTTCTTGACTGTCCTCCTGCAAAGGTAATTCTTGAGTCTGCGTTTCTTGCACTGGTACTTCTTGGGTGGACATCTCTTGGTGGGCTACTTCGTGATGATTCATAAGCTGAGAAGATGGATCTTGCAGCAATTCTTCTTTAGGTTGCACTTCAGGAGCTACATCTTCGGGCTGTAGCTCTTGAAAGGTTGCTCCTTGAGAATCTACTTCTTGAGCAGCTACATCTGCATGATGCATCGCTTGAAGCTCTTGAAAGCTTGCTTCCTGAGCAGCAACTTCTTGGTGAGGGGCTTCTTGGAAAATATCTGACTGAGAGATGCTCGTATTCGCAGCATCCATGTAGGTGGTTGCTAAAGAAAGATTTGGGGCAACATAGTCTAAAAAGAGCTCATGAATCCCATCATCAACTATTTTAATCCACATGCCCGCATCCTCACCAAAGATCCTAGAGAAACTGAACTCAACAAGCTTCATTTTAAACCTGGGATCCATGACAATAGCAATTGCCAGAACAAGGAAGCAATCCCTCCAATACTGATCAAACTTCTCTTTCAAAGGTCTGGCCAGGTTGCTGACAAATGGATCCTGACTCATGGCAGCATGTGTCAGCTCTAATTGGATCTTGGACACCTCATGGTAAAATGCATTAGCAGGTGGATACATTGGGCCAGTTAAAATGCTTGCTGCATCATACAAGAGCTTCAAATATGTGCAGAGAATTTCTACTTGCTTCCAATCATCCATTGATGGGTTTATCTTGTAAACAGGATCAGTGGTATCCAAGCAAGCAAATACTTCCTTTAATTCACAGGCAGCCACCAGCATATGGTAAGTTGTATCCCACTTGGTTTGATCATCAATGATTAGCTCTCTTGTGCTAGGAACTTGAAGTCGTTGCCTTAGCTCAGCAAACTTTTCATCATGTGAATCTGAGGTTTTCACATACTTCACACTTTCCCGAATTCTCCTGACAACTTCATCTGTCGCCCCAAGAGCATCCTGTGCAAGACGACTTAAAACACGAGCATAGCAATTTCCTTTCACTAATTGACCATTGAACATGAGCTGGTTCTTCACAGACAGAAGGCCTCTAAGATTTCCTATGATGTTATCGTTTGAGACAGATTGATCAAGTGTAAGGGTAAAAAGCCTGCTCTCCAAATGCCAATCAGAAATGCAAGATACAACAGCTTGATTGAAAGCATACTCCGACTCAGGAAAAGGTAACATGACAACATTAAGGATACGACGATGTAACTTCCAATCATTATCAATGAAATGTCCAGTGAGAAAAGCATAGCCAACATTAAGGTTTGAAGTCCTCAAATCCAACGAGATACTCACACGTCCAGGAATCGCACTGATGAGATTCAAAAGTCCCTGCTTTTCCCTCAGGTACAATGCCACACACTCCCCTTGAATAGTGTTGAAACTCACCATATTGTACTGCGGCTGAAGAGTCCGAACAAAATCAATGAAAGCAGGATGTTCCACTATATGCAGTGGATACTCATGCTGAATAATCATCTTGGCTACATCCTGATTGCATCGATCCTGATCAAAGGGAACGCTGCCAAGTCCAGGAGAAGTTCGATACCGCCTTTTAGGCGGTGGTTCACTTTTTACACCAGAAACAAATTGGGACGCTTCATTTTTCTGACGGCTTACTGGGCAGATCCCCAAGGCAATATGTCGCTTGAGGTGACTTGTCCCTGCCAGCTTTGAACCAGTTATGTAAGCAAATGATTTCTTGCACTGCTTGCAACATGCCCTCATACAACCAGCGCCAACAGTTTCTATAGTGAAGTGTTCCCAGACAATTGACTTCTTCCTCCTTCGTTTATTTGGCTGCTCAACAGAAATGGGTGTTTCATCATTATCTTCAGCCAATACAGGAGTAATGGCCATACTAGGAGTTGTAGGGGAGTCTATGTCCATAGAAGCCATAATCCTGCAACAAGACATATATTTAAGGGCATGAAGTAAAATAAAAAAAGCAATTATAATAATAAACAGCTATCAATCATATCAATTATTGCAGTACGGGTAAAAGAATCAAATTAAGCAAAGGGGAGCAGAGTCCAGCATTTATCAGTGACATGTCCCAAAAAAATGTTTGTAAGTCATGTTATACAAGCTTCTTAAGGCAAAATGAAGATGCTCAAATTAATTCCTAATGTCATGGCAAAGCATTATATTTCAAGAGTGATACAGAAAAAACAAGGTACTGGGATCCACCAACACAATAGATTGATTTTGCAAATTGAGGAAGGTAAACATCAACATAAAGATCTCATAGCTGAATAAACAGAACTAAAGAAGTTTATTCCATTTACTAATTGAAACATGCCATAACAAGTTTAAGCAGCTGCAAAGAAAAGAATCGAGTCACACTTCCAGAATCCAGGTGAAAGAGACTGTCCAAATGAAAATGCATAAATAGTTCCAAAATAAAATTACGGTGAAAGGTCATGGTTTCATGAGTTCGACATAGATGCAGGTTTGCCTGATATACTTCTAAGCTAGGCTGACAGACTGCCGGGGTTGCATCGAATACTAAGTTTCAAACTCTAACCGTGACCAGAACGAGATAGTGGACAGTCATGCAGGAGATCGTCCCTTTTTGAAATAATCTTGGCACTATACACATAGTGGAGCAGGCTCGCAGGTATGAAGTACTTCTCAGTACATGAAGAACTTAGCATTATTAGTTATTATCCCCCACAATTTCCATATAGCAAGGGTCTACTACTTAAATGTGTTTTGGTTATCTGATGTTCCCCAATGAAAAGAAGCTGGATGAAGCCCGTGGTTGCGTAATCTACATTAAACATGCTAACAGGTGTAACTAGAAATATTACTGGCATTCAAAACACATTAAAGAGAAAGGACAAAAAAATCAATATGCATATCCATATGTTTTAGAATGGGTAAATCGATAGACCACAATTTAAGATGGGACTCTAATCCATCTTTTTTTATTCGCTTTCTGTAGTATATAATCTACACTCGGAGCAGACCGAGATAAAAGTAATACTTCAAGAACAATAAAATTTATATTTGTTTGCTTGACTGAGGAATCCCAGTATTATGGGCATGATATACCTACAAATTAGGCCAAGCAATGGAAAATATCACAAATTCACAATAATGAACAATCCCAAATTACAGGACTAGCGTTCAACATGTGTTTACTATTACAATTAAGTCAACATGCGATAACTGAAACAAACTAACATATAAATCGATGTTGCAGCCCCTTTCAGGTAAAAGCATCCCAAGTTAGAAGCTTTTCAGCTGATTTGAAGTGTAAGCAGATCTGGGCCATTAAAGCTCAGCCCACAGACATGCCTACATTACATACTAATTGCCACATATGATCAAACGACTCCATCTCAAGACCAGGTCCACTAAACATAACCTCTCGTGTGCTCCTGTTAGAGCAACAAGCAAACTTCACAACGAATTTTCAGTATCCACGATTTAAGACATGTACAAGCAAAAAAGGATCACTGCGAGTCTGGAACACATCTTCTAGATCCTTTTGAGGAATGGAGGATGCAACTAATGGCTTATAAAAATAAAAATTAAAATAAAATAAAAAACTACAACTAGTCAACTATACACCTAGTAGTGACTGTGACAATCAAAACTAATAATGACCCAAGCAACACAAGAATCATATAGGCAATATAAATAAAATAATTAGAGAAGAATGATCACCAATCAAAAATCAAACAACATATCAATAAACAATCGAACAAACAAACAAACAAAATAGTTCCAAAGCAACAAATAGATCTAGGTTTCGAAGACAACCGAAAAAATACCTCGATTAACAGATCTGCAGGGGAATAAAGCAAAAAGAACGACCGAGAATCTCCCCGCTGCAAACAAAACTAGAGTTTCGATGAATTAATTTCCGAAAAATCCGAAAATTTTCCCGCAAAAGAAAAATCGAATTTCTGCAACTAACTGGAGGTGGAAGACGAAGCTAATGGGCTTGAGGTTCAGGGTTCGGAGCTGCTGTGTGTGGAAGCTTTGAGCTTGGTAATTGGAAACCCTAACTGGACCTAAAAGCTAGGGCTAGGGCTAAAGAGATTTAATCGAGGCCTTATTTGGGGATAAGGGAGCAACTCTGTTTTAAAGGATGAAAGGGCAAATATGCCAGAAGAAATTAAAAAAAAAAAATTGAAGATAAAAGCTAGAGGATGGATGTGGACTTGAGGTCCATCATGGTTAATGTGTGTGTATTTATATGGCTAATCGTTGGACTCTAAGCCTTTATCTGTATGGTTGTACAGAGAGCCCACCTAATTGGTTACTCAATCCCTACCGTTCATTTTTCTTTTATGGATCCCACTCCGTTTCTTCTTTGGGCGGTTTACTGACGTGTAGCTGACAATCTATTTGACTTGTACTTCCAATAGGAAAACAACGCGTGGATGATTTTGATTTTTTTAAGGAAGGAGCTTAGTTCTTGACACTGATGATAAATTCCACAGATGGTTAATAAAATTTTGGAAAATTGTATGATGATATATAGTTATCAAAATTTTATTTGTCAAAATAAATAAATTCATTAGATTCTGATACGGTAAGTCAATATAAAATCTAACAAAATTACTGTAATGTCAATCAGCTCTAATTACCAAGTTCTAAGTGGATTATTGAACTTGAACTGTAAAACAGAAGTAGTTACATCAAGATTAGCTAAGTAAAACCAAAATGCTTAGATTTTAATATCATTAAATTTCATATTTTTAAAGTGTTGATTTTATTTTTGTTTCTAACTCTTCTCTTAATAATTAGTTTCAATCACACGTAATTTTTTTTATTATTCTATCTAGCATAAGTTCCCGTGCAAACACATTGTCACTTAATCTTTATATTACTTGATAAACGATATAATCACTTGCTATTTTCTAAAGTATATTTTATCTTCATAACTCATCTTGTTGTGATTCAACTGTTTTCAATTAGATCAAATTTTCCAACACCAAACCACCCTTGCAAAAGTTTTCATTGTCATATACATTAGAGGCACTCTCCCACCAACTCTCAAGGCTACTACTTTGAAAATTTAGATACCAAAAATAATAAAACCTCCAAAAATTGTAAGCAAAAGGACCATAGACTAAAGACCACAATGAAGTTTTATAGTGTACCAAACATATAGGATAAACATCATCTATTAAAGACACCTCTAGCTTTCAAGCTAGATATATTTATCGGGAGGGTATTTGACAAACTTCAATACATGAAAGTCTTAATTCTTAGGGGAAGACTTAAGATTTGACATAATCATCCACCTATCAATACTTCTTGGAAAATTACGTAAAGATATGATCTTATAATCTTATAGTGTGCAAACTTTAAGAAATATGTCATTATTTTCCAATTCCAAAAAGTGTTGACTACAATATTTGGTCTGATAGAAAGCAACAGTTAAAGGGTGATATTTTTCACATCTCTGTTGAATAAACTCTGTTATTTTCGAGAGATTCTAGTGTATGTCGGGAGTACACTACTCCCGATCAATAAAAACACGTTGCATCAACGTCCACACTGACGTGTTACATTTTTATTGGTCGAAAGTAGTTTACTCTCAACATATAGTAGCAATTTTGGTTATCATCCTCGCATTCTGTCCATCTCTTCTTTCATAAACTTTTATATTATCATTCATTTTCAATGTCATATCTTCAACTAAAAAAGATTCAATGAGATAGGAGTCATTCATCATGCAAAATCTAAATCCTAATTCTTCACCTTATTCCCTTTTGAAATAAATGGTTGAGTCTTCATGATGCTTTGTAAAATGTATAACTCAAACAACCACTTAAATTGGCATGAAAAAAAGCCAATTAGGAAAAATAATTTGCTTCTTATAACTGAGATACAAGCATGATGAAAGAGGAAACAAGTCTTCATGCTTGTGTTGGAAATGCCCTAGTCCCGAGGCATTGGTCCTTGTATTTGTACTATACATTTATTGGATTTATATGTTGTACTCATTTGTGTCATTAATAAAGGCATCAATTCATTTATTATATCTATCTTGTGCAGTATATTAAACGAAGTATCCAATGGATATATCTATATCCATGATGACAAGTGTCATGCACTTGGCAGTAAGACCATGGATAGGGTAAACGATATGACCATAAATAGATCCGTAGTCTGTTCCAGTCATGGGAATGAATGGAACAATAGACTATCGTTAACCTGGTTGTATGGCGGTGTCTTACCGGTCATTGGACATGGAATGTCAACCAAGTTAATGGGTACATGCCTGGGAGCATGGTACTGGATAGATCCACTAAACGAGTAATCCACATGGTATGGTATCACAATGGATTCTCGTGTAGTACTTGTATGGATCCTTTGACCTGACCATATGATGGTGTTACATGTGAAGTCGCATACTTAGGGGTACGCCTAAAGGGCCTGTAATAGGGTGCCAAGTATGGGTGCTTTCGAGTATGTCACTGAACATGGTAATACTATGGATATGCAGAGGGGATTTGTCACTCAGTAACCCACTGAGAAGATATCACCGGCCACTTGATGAATGTGACTGATAAGAGTGTGGCCACACCCAAACAAGTTGGAACTTGTTTGTGAGCATCAGTACATTCGGGATCAAGTTAATGTCCGGACACAAAAGAGGGTGATCAATCCATGCCTCTGTGTTGGACACCGATATCAATGACATGGGATGTACAAGTTTAAACTACAGGGTTATGATATCAGTTAGACTGCCATCTCCATCTTAATTGGGGGCTGCAGTGGCTTGCTAGAGCCCAACTGCAGTCTGTGGGCCATAGGCCCACTGCCAACATAAAGATGGGCCCACGGGATCGTACACATAGAACGACTGAATACAGACTTAAGGAATCTCATGTATACTTGGAGTATACACAATGGAGGGAGAAGTGTGTATATATTAATTATATTATAAAGATCAATTGGATTGGTCATAATAATGAAATTAATATATTCAATTGGCTCTTCATAATTAATTGGATTAATTATGAAATTAATTCCTAGGTGGAATTATTCATATGTATGGGTTTACATATGATTTTATTTTGTGTAGATTTAATTTTAATTTGATGGATTAAATTAATTGTCAAACTAATTTTAATTTAGATGTAAATAATATATTACTTGGAGTAATATATTAAATACATGGGTATATTAAAATTGGGCTTGAAATTAATTTAAACCAGAACAATTAAAATTAGACTGGGCCTAAATTAAAACATGGAAGCCCGCACAGAATAGACATGAGCCAAGATGGGCCTAAATTCCCCTAAGGGAATTCGGCCAACCCTAGGTATAAATACCTAGGGTTAGAAATTTCGGCGAACACAATTGGTTAAGCCCTAGCCGAAATTCTCTAGCCACTTGCTCTCCATTGTTTCGTTTTTCCGACATTAGCACGGGTTACATTCCTTAGGCGTTCGTGTACGTGAGAGTGGAGGAATTCTACGTTGAATTCTGCAGTCATCATCCATCTCTAGAAAGAGATTTTCTGGTAAGAAAATTAATCCCTTTCTATTTAATTTTAAGTTTTTCAATTTCCATTTCAATTGCTCCTGGGACTGGATTTGAGGAAATCACCGCGTTCTTCCGCTTTTATCGGGTGATTTCCGGTGACAAATCCCAACAGCTTGTTGACCTAGCAAGGCTAAGTTCAACTCGTGTTAAGGCTAGGCACATGCTAGTCCAATTCGGATATTTAGAAATCTCCAAAATTGGATAGGAATTCGAGAATTTTCAAATTAAATCTTCATAATTTGATTGGAGGAATAAATCTCCAAAATTAAATTGTCCTAAAAATTTCAATCCAGTCTAGTTCAAGAATTCGGTTTTAGTCCTATCCGGTTATTGGTAACAGAAATGAAAAGAGAAGAAAAGACTTTCTCATTAATTGATACCAGCTACCAAGCTTGTTTATATACACGAAAATGGAAAGAAGCCAAGTTGGTATTCTCCAACTGAAACTAACAACAGAATTGAGAAAAATTTGTTTTGTTATGTAACCTAATTAGAATTAATGAAATGTTGTGTTTCATCTTGCATTTCATTCCTATTAGCCCTTCTTCAGTTGGAGTGTAAATGGAATGAAGATCCAGCTTACATAACAGTGAAAAAAACTAACTTTGGGGGCAGTGCTTTTATGCGCAAATCGGCCATTTAGGAAGCAAATGAGACAGGTAACAAATGAATTGTGTTGGCCTGTAGTTTTTCCCAGACAAAATGGCAATCCAAATCAATGTGCTTAGTCTTTCGTGAAAAGTAGCATTATGAGCAATATGAATGGCAGATAAGTTATTGCAAAATAGCGGCACAAGTTAAGTATGAGAAAAATTAAAATCATGAAGTAAATATAAGAGCCACTGAACTTCACTAGTAATAAAAGCTATAGCTTTGTGCTCGGCCACTGAAGAAGAGCGAGAAACAGTTGTTTGCCTTTTGCTTCACCAAGATATTTGTGGCTAAGAAAAACACATTGATGAGTAATAGACCTGTGAGTATCCAAATTGTAGGGATTTTTCATGGAAAATCAACCGATAAAAGCAGAAGCTCGGATCGATTTTCTCAAATCTGTGACCCAGAAGCAATTGAAGTGGAAATCAAAAACACAAAATCAAAAGATCAAGAATGAGATTCTCACCTTTCTATATCTCTTCTAGAGACGACTGCAGAAACCAAAATCGACTTCCTCCACTCTCACGTACATGAACATCTATCAAGCAGAACCCGTGCTAACGGCGGATCAAAAGTGAAAAGGAAGTCTCATGGCTGAAAATTTCAGCCTTGATTTCCTAATAATGGCCAAAATTCTCTTTTAAGAGAATTAACTCACTTGGCTAAAATTAGGGCCTCAATTATTATGGTGAATAAATTTGTTTCCATAGATGGAAATAATACCCATAATTCCATAAATCCTAATTAATTAGTATGGGTTAATTCCTAATCAATTCTAATTTTATTTCTATACATGTATTTATATAATATCATACTATATAAGATACATGTCATTTAAATTAAATAGATTTGTCTATTAGAATTAACCCAATATATTAATTTATGATTTGTCTAGAAACAAATACATATAAACCTATATATGTACAAAATTTCCACCAGGAAATTTATTCACAAGTTAATTTATTTAAATCAACTTTGTGCAACCTAATAAAATTTCAAGATATGTCAATTAAATTATATTGATCAATCCAATTGATCTTTAATTTAATTGATTAATATTTATCTCTCCAATTAGTATACTCCAAGTATACAGGTAATCCGACTAGTTCAAACTCAAACATTCTATGTGTACGATCCTGTGGGCCCGTTTTTATATTGGTAGTGCGTCCAAGGCCCACAGACTGTAGGCGGGCTTTAGCAAGCCCTTACATCCCCTAATTAAGACGAAGACAGCAGTCTAATGGAAGTCTTAACCCTGTAGTTAAACCTATATGTCTCATGTCGCTGATATCGGTGTCCAACATGGAGGCATGGTGTCATCACCCTCTTTTCTGTCCAGACATTTACTTGATCCCGAATGAACCGATGCTCATAAACAAGTTCCAACTTATTTGGGTGTGGCCACACTCTTATTAGTTGCATTTATCAAGAGGCTGGTGATATCTTCTCAGTAGTTTACTGAGTGACATTCCCTTCTGCATGTTCACGATCTTGCCATGCTTACTGGCACATCCGAATGTACCCATACTTGGCACCATGTTACAGACCCTTTAGGCGTACACTAAAGCGTGTCACTTCACATGCAAGACCATAACATGGTTAGGTCAAAGGATCCATATAAGTACTACACGAGAATCACTTGTGATACTATACCATGTGGATTTGTTGTTTAGTGGATCTATCCAGTACCATGCCCTATTGCATGTACCCACGAACTTGGTTAATATTCCATGCTCTATAGCGGGTAAGACATCGCCATACAACCAAGCTCATGATATTCTTTGGTTCCATTCATTCCCATGACTGGAATAGACACGGATGACTTTATGGTCATATCGTTTTCCCTATCCATGATCTTACTGCCAAGTGCATAACACTTGGCAACATGGATATGGATATGTCCATTGGATACTCTATTTATAATATTACACAAGATGTATATAATAAATAGATTAACGCCTTATTCATTGACATGAATGTATAATACATAAATCTCATTATAAGATACAAAATATATGATACAATACAAGGACTAATACCTTGGGACTAGGGCATTCCCAACAAAAACATGTTGCCCAATCTGCATCAGAGTAAACCTACAGTTGAACTTTGGATGTAGCAGGATAAAAAAAACCCTTTTCTGGATCAATCTTAAGATTATATAAAAACTAACTAAGCTGATTAACAGAAAAAGTAATCTCAGGTCTAGTATTAGTGAGATAGCAAATGACCAATCAACCTGTGATATGGCAATGGATCAGATAATGCTCTACCAGAATCAATAAATAATCGTAAGGTAGGATTATTGGTGTAGTAACTGTTATTGCTACCAATAAACTTGAATCTACTATTAAATCAAAGGCATACTTCCTCTGAGAAATATTAATCCCAATGGAACTTCTTGTAATCTCAAAACCAAGAAAATACCTCAAATCACCAAAGTCCTTGATCTTAAATCAAACATACATTAAATACATGATGGAGTGTAACTCAGAGACAGCAAAACCAGTCAAAATGATGTCATCAACATAAATGAGAATAACAACTAGTTTAGTGTCCACATGTTTAACAAATATAGAGTGATTAAAGGCTGGTTAATAATAACCATGTAAAATATGTGGACCCTAAGCTAGCTTGTTTTAACCTATAAAGAGAATGAGTGAGCTTACAAACTATAATTGAAGCAGGTGCTGAAAGACCTGGTGGCAATTTCATATAAACCTCTTCATTAGCTCTTTATGAAGAAAGGCATTATTCACATCACACTGAAAAAAGGCCATGAATAAATAGAAGCCAATGCGAGTTATAATCTGATTGTAGTTAATCTAACTATAGGTGCAAAAGCATCGAAATTGTATAATCCTTCTGTCTGTGTGTAACCTTTGGCAGCTAATCTTTCCTTAAACCACTCAATAGTCCTATCACTCTTTTATTTCATACAATTCACCTATTTACACCCTATTGTAAATATTTTAAAAGGTAATTCCACTAACTTCCTAGTATGATTTGCCATTAAAGCTTGCAATTCAGCATCCAAGGCCTTTTGCCAACAATCATGCTTTACTACTTCTACATAAGATTGAGGTTCAACAATGCAAGAGATGCTACATATGTAATATTTGTGAGAAGATAATAATCTATCATAACTAAGTATTGAAGATAAAGTATAAGACATCGAATTAGAATGGATATGGGAAAGAGAATTGCAGTGATAACCCCTTAAGTATGTATGTGCATTTCTGACTCTAGTTGGCCTTCAAAAAGTTGTGAAAGAGGGTTGAGACAAAATAGGAGGAATAGATGGTGGACTAGTAGAAATAGAAGAATTAGGATAGGCAGAAAGAATGTTAAATTGAGCTAGTGATGATGAAACTATAGGATTTGATAAAGAATCAGAAGTTGGACAAGTAGTTGTAGGAGAAAACTCTATTGAAGGGAGAAAAGAAAGATTAGTAGTTTCTAAATGCAATAAAAACTCAGAAGTCAAAATACAGAGCAACAAATAAGGTGTTCTTGATTTTCTCTCTTTTATTCATGATCCTAGAAATCCTGGTAACCCTATTGGTTCTTTCCATTTTGGTACACAAATTGTTCATTCGCTGATAACTTGTTTTCATGTAGGGATTTTTAGCAGTATTTTAGTAACTGTTTTCTTTAATTAATGTATTTTTATTTATTAATTGTTATATATTGTTTCTTTGATCACTATTAGGTTTTATTCTTTGTTTTTAGGTACAAATAAGAGATTTTGCTTCAAATAGGAATTCTAAGTGGAAAAGGAATGCAAAAGGCAAAATTTCGACTGGATTTTCAAGATAGTTAGCAGCTGATTTGACTCTAGATTTGTTCTACAAAGTTGTGGATCTATTTGTCATCTTTCCAACACATCTTGAATGGCACCAATCAGAGTTAAAATGAGGAATGTATACTGGATTTACTACAGCTAGTCATAAACCTGCGAGTCAAAATTTCGGTTGACCTTTTCTTCTTCAAACTCAAGCTTTCCTATTGGAATTAAAGTCCTATACAAGAAGATAATTCCTAAACACTTTTTCCAGCAGTAATTTATAATTAGAAAGATTTTTAATTAGGTTAATTAATTGAGGGACTCTTTTTTTTTAATTAGATTTCCTAGTTAGTTTTACTCCTTTTTAGTTTAGGAGAGTGTTTTTCCTATATAAGGAGCTTTTGCTTTATAGTTTAAAAAGACCAGACTTAGTTTTAATTATGCGTTTTTTAGAGGAATTCTAGCGGTTTAGTGTAGGTGACAAGACGAAGAGATTTGGCAAAGACGTCTACACCAACCTTAGAGTTTCATCTCTTTCTCATGTTTTTATTTCCTATTTCTTATTTGTGTATTTTAGATACTATAAGTAGCTAAATGCTCTTTTATCTAGGATATTGATGTAGTTCAATTTTATTGGTTTATGAAATTATTATAGTTTTCTTACTTTATTCGTGCAAATCTTATTATCTTGCTTAGTGCTTATTTTTGCTTGATCACCAATTGCATATTTATAGATTGAAATAATTTAGAATACCGAGAGAGAATACTATCAAAATCAGAACTAAGATAATAAAATCATAAGTTCAGATTTGAACGAAAGTATTATAATTTGAACTTGTATGAAGTTTTTGAATGATTTGTGCTCGGTGAGTTAACTATAGGTTATTAATCACTATTGAGAGATAGAGTTAGTGACATATACTTAGCATTGATAATATATCTTGAGAGAGAATATTATTGACATCAAATCATTCTCCATTGCATGCGTAATTAAATTGTTTGACTTTATAATAGATTGATTAGGCTAAGAGTTGTGTGAAATCAATATCCTAGGTATTTTTCTTATTGAACTTTCTATACTTATTTTTATTGCTTTTATTGTCTTTCAATTTAATTCTTAGCTTAATATAAATCAAATTATTATTCGTTATTTGCTTAGTTAATAGTTTTAGTGAATTAGTTTGTAATTAGTAAGTAATCTCTGTGGGAACGATTTTTACTTACACTTTATTAATTGGTACGATTTTGTGCACTTGCAAATCAACACATCATTTGTAAACCTCTTTTTCTTCACAACCTGGGGTTTTCACTTCTACAAATCCAAATTTCTTTAATCCTATCTCTTTTCAAAATCCTTAAATTAATCAAAATCCTTTTCATAATTCGTTATTTGATCCAGTTGATCTGACCCAAAATCCTTCTAGTCACTATTTTGTTCATCCTAGTGAGTATCTTAATATTGCTTTCGTTTCTCCACCTTTTAACGGCAATGATTATCATTCCTAGATTTGTAATATGCAAATGGCTTTGAGAGCAAAGAATAACATCAAGTTTATTGATGGTTCTTTACCTATTCCACCAATAACTGATTTGCACAGAAAAGCTTGGGATCATTGCAATCAACTAGTCCTTTCTTAGATTTCCTGCTCTCCTTCTTCTCCTATTGCATAGAGTATTTTATGGCTTGACAATTGTTATGCTGCTTGGGCTAATCTCTGTAGTCATTTTTTACAAAGAGATTCTTTAAAGATAGCAACATTGCAGGACGTTCTTTATGCTTGTAATCAAGATTCTTTATCTGTTACTGAATATTTCACTAAACAGATGGTATTATGGGAGGAATTCTTTAATTTTCATCCTATGAGTACTTGTTCATATAATCCTCAATGTTCTTGTGCTTTTAAGATGTAGAATAATAAGCATTACAGGGAGGAAGATCAAGCTATTTGTTTTATAAAGGGTTTAAGCTCTGATACCATAATAGAAATGAAAAGAGAAGAAAAGATTTTCTCAGTAATTGATACAAGCTACTAGGCTTGTTTATATATACGAAAATAGAAGAAGCCAAGTTGGTATTATCCAACTGAAACTAATAACATAATTGAGAAAAGTTTGTTTTATTGAGTAACCTAATTAGAATTAATGAGACGTTGTGTTTCATCTTGCGTTTCATTCCTATTACTTAGGTTTGAAGATCTAGTCCAGTCTAATATAAATATGTAAAATAAATCGTAAAAATAAAAAAATACAAATATTTTCTTATAAAAATTCAATTAAAAAATACAAATTCGAAAACAACTATCAAAATATTATAAATTGGCTTAGTGATTAGAAATATTATAAATCATTTTACATGGTAATAATTATTTTTTTTCACATATATTATAAAATTTCTAAAACTAAATAGTCTATTTATATATGAAATATGAATTCAATACTAATATATTCTCGGTTCTTTCAGTTCGGTTCTTGGTTCAGTCTAATTCAGTCTGATCCTTGGTCTAGTTCTGAATAAATTTCGATACAATCTTGTCCAGTTCTTTAAAAAAACCGAACGGTCCAATTTACTTTTTATGAAAAAAATTCAACAGTTCGCTCCAATTCTAGATATTTTTCCTTAGATATTCGGCCGGGTCCCGTATATTTGGTGTTCATGCTCATACCTAAATCGTGCATACCTCAAAGATTAAGGCTATCGTTATGTTTATTAACACATGTTCTCTTATAGACATCCATCTAATAATATAACCTCTTTTGAACTCCCCTCCCCAACCCAACCACACCCCCCCCCCCCCCCCCCCAAAAAAAAAAAAAAAAAATAAATAAATAAAATTAAGAAGCTCCTCTAGGACATCTTAAGTTGCCTAAGACAGCTGAAAATCCCAATAAAGTTAGGAATTAGAAAGGCCTTCCCTCATTGGATCTCTTATTTCACCAACACTGGACAATAACCTTCAATAATTGCTTTGATTCAAAACCCTATTACAAACCATCACACATCATTTCTCAAACTTCAACCTGCACATTGCTACTAAATCTTATGCTTGGTTTCTCAAAGTTGACTTAGGGCCAGTTTGGGATTGCTATTAGTGAAAGTGCTATCGGAGAAAGCTAGGTTTCATTGCTTTCGTTAAAAATAGTTTTAAGTGTTTTTCTAGTATTTTCCTGAATACAATCTGACTTTTACCAATTATACATTTGAGATTGCTTTCCGAACCCTAAAAACAGCTTTCAGCCAAAATAAGGTTCCCCATACTTTGACTGAAAGCTGCTTTCTGCAGCCCCAAATTGGCCCTTATTATCCTAAGCCATCCTCATAAAACCGAAGGCAAATTTATTTATTTTTACCACTACACCTAATAATAATTTGTAGGAGTCTACATGACATATTTTGCTTCAAATGAAAAAAAAAAAAAAAAATATATATATATATATATATATATATATATATATATATATATAAAATTTGTAGGAGTCCAATTGACGAAATCGAACAAGAAAAAAAAAAGGGAAAAATATATGATATTTTAAAGAGAAAGCATAAAAACAAAAAATACATGAGGGAAAATCTTAACCTCAACACAAATTTGCTACTATGAAAATTATACAAACTTTATAACAAGAAAAAAAATAAATAAATAAAAGAAATAAGGACCCAATGATATAATAAACTAAACTGTTGGAAATACCGCTATAAACTATATTGGAGTATTGGAAATAAAGAATTCCATAAAGAGACATTTTAGGTAGTTTCCTCTCCTTTTTTTTCCTCTTCCTTTAATGGTTCGATTTCTCATTTATCAAATGAAAAATTATGGCATCTCCAATGAGAAGATTTTCGAAAGTTCTTTCCAATTTTTTTTTTCTCTTGCATTCTCATCAAAAGCAATAAAAAAAAAAAAAAAAAACCATCTAATTTAATGTTCTTTTCCTAAAAAAAAAAAACCCTCCAATTGGAGAAGTCTCTAGTGGGAGTTTACATGTACTCCTCGCTAAAATAATCATTCTAATAGAATAATCACAATGAAAAGTCCTTGTTATCATGCAAATGCATGTGTTAAGTATGAATTGAAATTGAGACATTTTTCACAAAGCATAATCAATTAAGCCATAACTCACTGGTGACATAAAAACTTTTTTTTTTTAACAAAAAAAATAATATTATTTTGAAATATATATGTATGTTTTATTTTTAAACCTTTGGAGATTCATAATAAAAACTAATAACTAGATGGAAAATAAGTTGATAGTCAAAAAAAGCCTAATTTTTTCATAAAATTAACAATATATGCTATATTTGAAGTGAAATATCGGCTTTGTTTTTCGTAAAACAAAACATATATTTGCAATTTGTTTAAGTAGACCTAAATACATTTTGGACATTGCTATAAATAGGAATTTCTGAGATCTGTCAATACCTTCATTGCTTATAATATTTGCATGTAAGATAAAAGATTAACAAAGTGCTAAACCTTAATTATATCTTAAACAATAGAATAGTTATATGATCCTCAAATTATTAGTTACATAACGCCTTCAATTATACCTGCCAAAATATCTTATATTTATTTATCTACTAAGGTATTAAATCATATAACAAAATGGAAATATGACTCAACTAACAAATTGCCCGTCTAGCTCAGTTGGTAGAGCGCAAGGCTCTTAACCTTGTGGTCGTGGGTTCGAGCCCCACGGTGGGCGCTTTTTTGTCTTCTACTGGATTATTTTCCTATCCAAGACACATTGGATTCCTTCTTTTTCAGTCCGATTAATTTTTTTTTTTTTTATATCTTCAGTTATAACTGAAGTGTTATTAGTTTTTTTATTTATTTTAATTTTCTTCTCTTATTTAATAAAATAATGTTTCCAAGAGGTAGACTTACATTCTTCCGCATGTGCAATAATTTTTATTTTTTTGTCTCCAATTTCCATTAGAGCGAGATACACTTACCATCAGAACGTAGATCGATATGCGGTAATTAATTTTTATTTATTTCTTATATAAATAATTATTAAGCATTTTTAATTAGTATTGTAATTAGTTTTCATCTCTTTTATTAAATTTGTAGTTCGTCCATATTAAAAGATAATGAATTAATGAAATGGAAAACAAAGATTTCTTTTTATATAATTAATAATTAGAATCCACCAAATGTAATTTTGTTTTTGAATTAAAAAAAAAAAAGTTATACATAGAATAAAAGTAAGAATTATAACTTGGAGTTTTTGTTTAGAAGTTAAGAATTATAACTTCATTATAAGAAATATCAGATTCAATATAACAAAAATTACAACATAACAAATGTATTGTTTAAAAACTAATATGGAAATAAATCTTCAAAAAGTCATTGTCATCTGTCATATGTATATCAATGGCATCAAAATTATACCAATTTTTACTACAAAATATATAAAATTGATAACTTTATAGTAATATTATGCATCAATTTTTTATTGCTCTCGATCAGATTTGGCAGCAATTTCTTTTTCTTTTTTTCTTCCGGATCTAGTATTTTGTAGTGCATGCAGTAAAATATTATTATTATTATTATTATTATTGAAAGAAATCTATATATATATATTTTTTTATATATTTCTATATAGTTGTCAGCAAATAAAAAAAAAAAAAAAAAGGATTGAAAGCAGCTTTTCAGACCATCGGATATGGGATCACAAAAGGATAGTTACAGTCTTACAGATTCATAATAGGAAATCTCAAAATCTGGAAAATCATGTGAATTGATAATTACTACCAGAAAATTGATATATACATACATATATAAACAAATTAAACAAGATATATTACTGTACTGAGGTGAATATAACTGAAGTGAAAGAGTTACAAAATTAGGAATTAATTATATTGATGGGAAATGCAAAAAGAAAAAGGAATCTTCTCTGCAACACATGCAATACAACAATCTGTTATGATCTCTTTCTATTGTCAGATTCTGCAGAATTAATATCTCCTCAATATGTACATCAACTAGAAGTTTCACATTTACATTTGGCCATACAAAGAACTTGAAATGCATCTTTAACTAATTCTCATTCTTCATTAAAAATTATTAATTAACTTTTTCATCTTTATTATGGAATATACTTTCATCTTTATTATGGAATATACATCTTCACAAACTATGTTTTGAATATGTATCATGATTAAGTTCAACTTTTAAGTGTATTAAAAGATCATGAATGCAATGAATTGTACAGTTTACAGGAGAAAACCTTATCAGGTTTTTGAGGTTATATATATCTATATATATATATTGTACCTGTAGTAGGCACAATTTTTTATTAGACTTTTGTAGTTTAATTTTGACACATTTGAGTCATGTATTTTTTTATTTTTATTTTTTTTTTAATTTGACAATTGATTGACAAAAAATTTGAGGATATATTCCATGTAATGCACCGAAGCTATTCATGCCAATCATCTCTCATAAAATGGAATGCTTACTTTTTTAATTGATTAAATGCATTGTATTAGACCTAATATATCATAAAATTTCTCTTGATATTGATAGTTCTTAAGCACCAAATCACATGCAATGTTAAAAGATTTGCGTTCAAATTGTATTTTCCAATTGTGTCACGGTGTGTACATTTCAGAATCCTCAATTAATGGGCCAAATGTATAAAAACATGAAAATAAAAGGACTTACATATGAAGTAAAGAGATTGATTATAACCAAATTGAAGTACATGATCAATTATACTCGACAAAGTACTGTAGCAAATATTTTATTTTTATTTTCTGCATTTGAAAGCGGGGACATAAAAACAATTATTAATAAACAATTAACTACAAAGTGTTTGCACAATCACAATCATTCCAAATTTATGATTTTTTTCATAAGAAAGAGAAAGTCCAAAGGCATATCGTTTTTTTACCTATGAGATTTTTAACAATCATAGGAAAATCGAACCCAAATGGAGTATAACATGAATCGCTTTCTTAATTACCGTAAAGCTCACTTTCATAACATTCTAAATTTACGATGATAGGCTGTAATTTAGCATCTTCAATTAATTAATTGCTTTATGAGATACTAACATATATTGTATGCATATTTCAGTGAGAAATTTATAGAATACTACAATGTAATTTGGGAGTGTTTTCAAATACTTCATAGCTAATTTATATAGAATCTTACAGTAATAAATTTAAAGCAAGCATTCTTGCCAAAAAAAAAAAAAAAAGTTTACTTTGCCTAAAATATATATCTTATATGTACTGAGAACACGAACATGGAAAGGAGGAAATGTGGCTGCAACTGAAATAAACTAAATTATGAATATATATTGTCATGGAACCATTTAAAACAAAGGCTTAAACTATTAAGTAATGTCAAATTATAATTTTTATTATTATCACTAACATATACAAAGAGGAAATGTAGTGCTTATATGAGTGGTAGCTAGCTAGATTCAATAATTCAAATATTAAGGGAACTGGAACATTACTAGAATATATATATATATATATGGTATGGTGGTGTAAATAGTGAAAGAGTTTGGTAGGTAATTAAAAGAAAAGAATCACCAATCCTACCAATCCATCTCTAGTAGAGATGGTTTGGGAGGGGTTGAAACCCCGGGATTCAAATCTCAGGTCCTCAAGAATTTAGTTAAAAAAAAAAAAGGAAAGAAAGAAAAAGAAAAGAATCAAAATCCTGAAATTGCCATGTTCTCCCACAGCTATCTTGAACTTCTGTATGCGTCCATATTCAAAATTGAAACGAAAGAAGTTCAAGAAAGCTGTGGAAAAGCATGACAGGACTTTCCCATATATGATCTGCTCCTTCACAATTGACCACCTGAATATTACTTCCCAATCAATTTTGCAGAAATGTAGCATAAAGCTCTTGAAAGTTGAAAATTTAAGTGGAGAAAAAGGAGAAGATTAATAAGGGAAAGGGTGAATTAGGTAAGAGAGAAAGGAGTATGCATTAATTACTGTAGCTATAATATGAAAAAAAGCGTAATATATATAGTAATGATAAAGAAGGGTATGTATTGTAGGGTTTATTTTACGTGGACAATATTGATCCAATGAACATGCTTGTGACTGGCCAGTTGGTTAGGTAGATGTGGAACAAAACATTCATGCCTGGATTTTTCTTTTTTTCTTTTTTCATTCACTCTACATATATATAATAAATAAAAATGGGAAATTTCCGAAAGAGTATAAAAATAACCCATTCTCTCACATGCAACCATGTGACCACTAATCTTCCCCATCATCACATAGCTGGATTTATTTTATACATGTTGGAGATATCCAAGCTAAATCTGAAACATCAGGAAGCAAGTTGCCTCATGTTACAATAGAAACGAATGCAACAGATTCTCACCCCAGCAACATAAACTGATCGAAGGAAGTTTGGCGGGAAAATAAGTTGCAGTTGTCACTAACTAACAAACTCAATTTAATTTTCTCCTCTAGCTTATATAAACATGTATTTGTTTCATAATTGAGAATCTCAACTTTTTATTCAATATAATCAGAGAATTTCACAATATATATGCATATGGTTACATGGCACCCTGCTGTGCATAATATATCTTTTCAAATATCTATGCTTTGCCTTGTAACTTCAACTCTCTCCCGGGTTTATATGTTTATATATATATATATATATATATATATATATATATATATTGGAGAAAATCTCGGGTTTATATGTAGTTATAAGTGTGATGTGTATATATTAGAATTCAATAGAACTTTAGAATTAAAACAAAAAGTATGACGGAGAGTTTCTCCACGAAACCCTACACTTGACTATTTCCAGTTAATCCTCCTAATGACGAGATCGGTCACGTGTACCAAAAATGAAATGACTTGTCCTTGAGAGACACTTTGGTCTAAAAGCATGGTTTTGAAAACCATATCAAACAGTCGAATTGGGTTCGTTCGAAATTGGAGGTCGGTCCGATTGGTTTTCATCCCATTTTCTATCGGGTCAAAAACGATTAATGATCGGTCGAACTAGAAAACCGTGAACTAGACTAGTTTTTTTATTCGACCAAACTAGTTTTGGGGGAAAAAAAATTTTTTAATTAAAAATTTAGGGTACATATGATTTTTGGATTTTTCTTATGAATTAAAATAAAATTTAAATTTTAAGATTATTTTAAAACAAATTAATATTTAATTGCAACAATAAAAAAATATATTAAATACATTTAGCTTTGTTAATTAATATTATTGTTTTTAAAGTTCTTAATTTTAAAAAAATATTATATACATGTTATAAATTTAAATGACACAAGTAGATTATTATTTAATATAATTATTAAATTCGGTCGGATCCAAGTTGAATCACGGTTGAACCTCTAACTTTTAATCCTACCTTGCCAAAAAGAATAGTGGACATTGGGAAATAAAAAAAGACGGGGTTAATATTGATTTCTTGGATGGCAATCCACTCCACATCCCAAACCAATCTTATTATTATGGTATGATACACAATTGATTAGAAGTTTTTGGAAGGAAGGCCCGATTGTAAAACTCTTGGGCAAAAACCTAGGTTATATTCGTGAGGTGGATGGAGATACTTGATTTGGGACGTGGATTCCAGTTTATACAACAAATTGTGCTTCGATATTTTCCATGCCTGCCTTGATGTCAATACCATGGATATAAGGTCCAGACCTTTAAAATTTAATATGGGCCAAACACAATAATGGGAATTCGAGTGATAAGAATCGTTCTCCTAGGTCGGATTTCTTTAATATCTCCATCTACATCGGGGGAAGGCCTACATTGGTCATCATTTTGTTCATGTTGGTCCCTTTGTTATACATATCCACTTGCCAAAAATAATTTATTATTAGTCCCTACCACATTAGTAAATCTTTGTATTACATTATAAGGTATCAATCTGTTCTTCCATTGAACATTTTAATCCTTATCATTAGAAACAACAAAGATAATTACATTTTTCGTCCCCCAATTATCAAAAATGGAACAATATTTGGTCATAATTCACGAAACCAATTTGTTAAAATATCACTTGAATACTAGATCATTATTATTTTTTTTATTTTTTTACACTTGGGAGTTGTACACATGAATGAATAAAAGTTTTATTGTAATTTTATTACATTCTTAGTAGTTAGCGGATCATGAATATAATTATCTTTGTTAGTCTTTTATGGTAGCGACTAAATTGTTCAACATAACAATAAATATGGATCTTATGATGTATTTTAGATAATATAGGGACTGACTATTGTGTTAGGTAAAAGGTTAAGGACTAATAAGTTATTTATCCTATATTTGTTAACTTGGTTAAAAATTATCTTGAAATTATTAGAGCTTCCTGCATAAATGACATGAGATATTTTGGAAAATAAAAAAGTAAGCATCACAAAAAATAAATTACAAGTTACTGTTTATGTCAATTATAAGACAGCTTGTTTTATTGGAGAAAGAAGCATGCTCCTCAAAATGTGGAGGGACATCATGCATTTGTGAATTTTTGTGCAATAATTTTTGTAGTATATAATCAACATAATAGAAGTATAAAACCAGTATGAAAATGGTATAAAATCAGTATAAAAGCAAGATATGTGGAAAAAAATAATGAAAAGCCATAAAATTAATATAAAATCGGTATATACGCAGTATTTTGGAGATTGTGAGCATTATTAGTGTCAAACGCAAAGATAAAAAAAATATATAGATATGAATCTTATTTTCATAGTAGACAATCAGTCTAAAATGTTATAAAATCAATATAAAAACAATATATGTAAAAAAAAACAAAGACTAACAATATAAAATTAGTATAAAAGATATATAAGCAGTATTTTCATATTGTGTGCAATATTAGTATGATTGATTGAGAGCTTCCTAACCGAACCCTACATACGCTTTTGTATTTCCTGTCAATCCTGTTCGAGATGTTGGAGAATAAATCTCACATCAGAATTAAATAAGATCAAAGAGTAATATATAAAAGGGGATTTTACAAAAATATAGACAAAAGTAGAGTTTGTTTACAAAAGTACATTCCAAGCAAAATCTTGCATATATACTTTCAAAACTTTTCAAAATTACAAATATAAGTTCAAAACTTTTGCAAATATCATTCCCTACTTTGTCCACTCTTCTCTCTCCTCTTTTATAATTTTAATCTAATTTTGCATTTATCTCACAATTCGTTTATTTTTTTGTCATGCGACTTTAGAAAGTTTTTTTCCTTCTTTTTCTCTTCGAAACGAGATTCATGTGTATATATTTTTTCCTATTTTTTTTCACCTTCAGTTTTTGTGTAAATAGTATATAAACAATGTATAAATAGTGTATAAACAATGTATAGAAACAGTATATTGTTGGATATGCCCTAGTCCCGAGGCATTGGACCTTGTATTCGTATTGTACATTTATTGGATTCATGTATTATACATATTTTGTGTCATTAATAAAGGCATTAATTCATTTGTTATATAATATATCTTGTGCAATATTTTAAATGAAGTATCCAATGGACATATCCATATCCATGATGACAAGTGTCATGCACTTGGCAGTAAGATCTGTTGGGATTTGTCACTGGAAATCACCCGATAAAAGCTGAAGAACGCGGTGATTTCCTCAAATCCAGTCCCAGGAGCAATTGAAGTGGAAATTGAAAAACTTAAAATCAACTAGAAAGAGATTAAATTTCTTACCAGAAAAATCTCTTTCCGAGATGGATGATGACTGCAGAATCCAAAATAGAATTCCTCCACTCTCACGTACACGAACGCTTGGCGAATGCAACCCGTGCTAGCGTCGGAAAAAACAAAACAATGGAGAGGGAAAACACTAGAGAATTTCGGCTAGGGGCTAAAGACTTTTTTGTTGGCCGAAATTTCTAACCCTAGGTATTTATACCTAGGGTTGGCCGAATTCCCTTAGAGGAATTCAGGCCCATCTTGGCTCCTCTCTATTCTGTGCGGGCTTCCATGTTTTAATTTAGGCCCAGTCTAATTTTAATTATTCTGGTTTAAATTAATTTCAAGCCCAATTTTAATATACCCATGTATTTAATATATTACTCCAAGTAATATATTATTTACATCTAAATTAAAATTAGTTTGACAATTAATTTAATCCATCAAATTAAAATTAAATCTACACAAAATAAAATCATATGTAAACCCATACATATGAATATTTCCACCTAGGAAATAATTTCATAATTAATCCAATTAATTATGAAGAGCCAATAGAATATATTAATTTTATTATT
The DNA here is from genome assembly GCA_039660915.1 of Euphorbia tirucalli. Taxonomy (NCBI): domain Eukaryota; kingdom Viridiplantae; phylum Streptophyta; class Magnoliopsida; order Malpighiales; family Euphorbiaceae; genus Euphorbia; species Euphorbia tirucalli. The sequence continues at coordinate 66,654,988 of CM077639.1, forward strand.
ATGACCAATCCAATTGATCCTTATAATATAATTAATATATACATGCTTCTCCCTCCACTGTGTATACTCCAAGTATACAAGTGATTCCTTAAGTCTGCATTCTATCGTTCTATGTGTACGATCCTGTGGGCCCATCTTTATATTGGCAGCGGGCCTTTGGCCCGCAGACTGTAGTTGGGCTCTAGTAAGCCACTGCAGCCCCCAATTAAGATGGAGATGGCAGTCTAACTGATATCATAACCCTGTAGTTTAAACTTGTACATCCCATGTCATTGATATCGGTGTCCAACACAGAGGCATGGATTGATCACCCTCTTTTGTGTCTGGACATTAACTTGATCCCGAATGTACTGATTCTCACAAACAAGTTCCAACTTGTTTGGGTTTGGCCACACTCTTATCAGTCACATTTATCAAGTGGCCTGTGATATCTTCTCAGTTGGTTACTGAGTGACAAATCCCTTCTGCATATCCATAGTATTACCATGTTCACAGACATACCCGAAAGCACCCATACTTGGCACCCTATTACAGGCCCTTTAGGCGTACCCCTAAGTATGCGACTTCACATGTAACACCATCATATGGTCAGGTCAAAGGATCCATACAAGTACTACATGAGAATCCATTGTGATACCATACCATGTGGATTACTCGTTTAGTGGATCTATCCAGTACCATGCTCCCAGGCATGTACCCATTAACTTGGTTGACATTCCATGTCCAATGACCGGTAAGACACCGCCATACAACCAGGTTAATGATAGTCTGTTGTTCCATTTATTCCCATGACTGGAACAGACTACGGATCTATTTATGGTCATATCGTTAACCCTATCCATGGTCTTACTGCTAAGTGCATGACACTAGTCGTCATGGATATAGATATGTCCATTGGATACTTCATTTACTATACTGCACAAGATAAATATAATAAATGAACTGATGCCTTTATTAATGACACAAATGAGTACAACACATAAATCCAATAAATGTATAGTACAAATACAAGGACCAATGCCTCGGGACTAGGGCATTTCCAACAAGATCATGGATAGGGAAAACGATATGACCATAAAAAGATCCGTAGTCTGTTCCAGTCATAGGAATGAATGGAACTTGGGACTATCATTAACCTGGTTGTATGGTGGTGTCTTACCGGTCATTGGACATGGGATGTCAACCAAGTTAATGGGTACATGTAAAAAGGGGCATGGTACTGGATAGATCCACTAAACGAGAAATCCACATGGTATAGTATCACAAGTGATTCTCGTGTAGTACTTGTTTGAATCCTTTGACCTGACCATATGATGGTGTTGCATGCTAGGTTTCATACTTAGGGGTACGCCTAAAGGGCCTGTAATAGGGTGCCAAGTATGGGTACTTTTGGGTTGGCACTTTTGGGTGTGTCACTAAGCATGGCAATGCTATGGATATGCAGAAGGGATTTGTCACTCAGTAGTCCACTGAGAAGATATCATCGGCCTCTTGATAAATGTGACTGATAAGAGTGTGGCCACACCTAAACAAGTTAGAACTTGTTTGTGAGCATTAGTATATTCGGGATCAAGTTAATGTCCGGACACAAAAGAGGGTGATCAATCCATACCTCTGTGTTGGACACTGATATCAATGACATGTGATATACAAGTTCAAATTACAAGGTTATGATTTCAGTTGGACTGCCATCTCCATCTTAATTGGGGGCTGCAGTGGCTTGCTAGAGCCCACCTACAGTCTGTGGGCCATGGGCCCACTGCTAACATAAAGATGGGCCCGCGGGATAGTACACATTGAACGTTTGAACACAGACTTAAGGAATCACCTGTATACTTGGAGTATACTCACCTGAACGAGAGGATTATATTAATTATATTATAAAGATTAATTGGATTGATCATAATAATAAAATTAATATTGCATTGGCCTTCTCATAATTAATTAAATTAATTATGAGATTATTTTCTAGGTAAAAATATTGCACATGTATAGGTTTACATGTATCCTAATTTTACGTTTGTCAAATTTAATTCCATGGTAAAATTAATTGATCAAATTAATTTTTAATTTAAATGATAGAACATATTATATGGTATAATATGTTAGGATACATATTAAATAAAATTAAGTTTGATAATCAATTGGACCAAGGGAATTAAAGTTGAACTGGGCTTGAAAAGGAGAAAAGAGCCCGCGTAGAAATGAGGAAGCCTGGGCCGAAATTTTACACAAAAATTTCAGCTCACTAGGTCATGTTATGACCTAGGGATTTCGGCCAAGTAGGGGGCAACACACCCTAGCCAAAATTTGTAGCCATCTCTCTCCCAAAATTCTTGATTCCGACACTAGCACGGGTCGTGTTCCATAGCCGTTCGTGTACGTGAACGCGGAGGGAATCTGCTTTGATTTTTGCTGCCATCTCTTGAAGAGATACTCCTGGTAAGAGTTTAATCTCTTCTTGATACATTTTTGGTTTTACAATTTTCATCTCAATTGCTCCTAGGCACGAATTTGAGGAAATCGTCGCGATCTTCCGCATTTATTCCGATGATTTCCGGTGAAAATCCCAACATATATAACCAAAAAAAAAGTACAAATAACGTATGTGATAATGAAAAAATATATAACAACAACAATAAAAAATTGTTAGACCTTGTTTGTACATTGATTATACCATTTGATACTTTGATCATACCTTTTGATACACTGATTATACTTAACTTATACATACTGATACACTGATTATACCTTAGTTATACTTTCTGATACAATAATTATACCTTATGGTTCATTAATTATACCTTATTAAAAGTTATAATTATGTGTACAAGGCATAACTAATGTATAATATTTATAAAAGTTATAATTACATTGTTATACATTGATTATACATTGTTATACATTGCTTATACACTATTATACATTGGTTATACACTATAATGCTTAAACAATGTATGAATAAGGTACAAATAATGTATAAATAAGATATAACAGTTGTACAAAGGTATAACTAAAGTATAATAAGAGTATCAAAGGTATAACTAAGATATAACAGTTGTACAAATGTATAACTAAGGTAATAAGAGTATCAAAGGTATAACTAATGTATAAGTAAGGTACAATAATGATTATACCGTAGTTATACCTTAGTTACACCTTAAGATACACTATTGCAGTAATTATACCTTAATTATACCTTAGTTATACCTTAAAATACACCTAAGATACACTATTACAGTAATTATACATTAGTTATACCTTAAAATACACCTAAGATACACTATTACAGTGATTATACGTTAGTTATACCTTAGAATATGCTATTACAGTGATTATACCTTAGTTATACCTTAAGAAACAATATTACAGTGATTATACCTTAGTTATATCTTAAAATACATTTAAGATACACTAATTTAGTGATCACACCTTGGTTATACCTTAAGATACACTATTACAGTAATTATACCTTAGTTATACATTAAGATACAATAGAACAATGATTATACCTTAGTTATACCTTAAAATACACTATTACAGTGATTATACATCAGTTATGCCTTATGATACACTATTACAGTGATTATACATTAGTTATACCTTATGATACATTATTACAGTGATTATACCTTAGTTATACCTTACAATACACTTAAGATATACTATTACAGTAATTGTATCTTAATTATACCTTAGAACCTTAAGATACACTGTTACAGTGATTATAACTTAGTTATATCTTAAAATACACTTAAGATGCAGTCTCAAAGTGCAATCCCAAAATGCAGTCCTAAAGTGTAGTTCAAAAAGATGTAGTCCCAATAACAAAATGCAGTCCGAAAATGCAATCCCAAAGTGCAGCTCAAAAAGATGCAGTCCCAATAATAAAATGCAGTCCCAAAAGTACACTCCGAAAATGCAGTCCCAAAGTGCAATCTCAATAATAAATGCAATCCCAAAAGCGTAGTCCTAAAATTTAATCTCAAAGTGCAGTCTCAATAATAAAATACAGTCCCAAAAGATGCAGTCTCAATAATAAAATGCAGTCTCAAAATGCAGTCTCAAAGTGTAGTTTCAAAATACAATCCAAAAAGATATAGTTCGAACAATGCAGTCCCAAAGTGCAGTCTCAATAATAAAATGCAGCCCAAAAAGATGCAGTCCCAAAGTGCAGTTTCAAAATACAGTCCTATTAATAAAATAAAATGCAGTCTAAAAAGATATAGTCCCATTAATAAAATAAAATGTAGTCCCAAAGTGCAGTCCTAAAATGCAGTCCCAAAAGGTATAATCAGTGTATCAGAATGTATAAATAGGTATAATCAGTGTATCGGTGTATCAAAAGGTATAATCAAAATATCAGATGGTATAATCAATGTATAAACAAGGCTAACAGTTTTACAAAGGTATAAACAATGTATAATTAAGGTATAATTAGTGTATCACAAGGTATAATATTTATACATTTTATAAATACACTATTATACATTGCTTATACACTGCATATACAATGTTATACACTACTTATACACTGCATATACACTGTTATACACTACTTATATACTACAATGCTTAAACAATGTAGAAATAAAGTATAATCAGTGTATCAATGTATCAGTAAGTATGACTAAGGTATAATTAGTGTACCAGAAGGTATAACTATGGTATAATATGCGTATCAAAAGGTATAATAAGAGTATCAAAGGTATAAGTAATATATTCAAAGCTACAATAAGTATATCTTACGGTATAACAATGGTATAATTAGTGTGTCAGTGTTTCAGATGGTACAACTAAGGTATAATCTATGAACTTAAGCTATAAACAAGGTCTAATGTATACCTAACCTAAATAATTATATTAAACTATGAAAACAAAGAAGTATACAAGATGTATATAACAATATTATGCAAAATTCATACAAAATCACAATAGAAAACACACCATTACCAAATAGAATATAATCAGAGTATCAGTAAGGTATAAACAAGATATAATCAGCGAATTAGAATGTATAATAAGAGAATCAAAAGGTATAATCAGTGTAAAAGTGTATCAGTAAGTATAACTAAGGTATAAACACTGTATCAGAAGCTGTAACTAAAGTATAACTATAACAATTGTACAAAAGGAATAACTCAGGTATAACAAGAGTAAAAAGAAACAAAAAAGAAATATAATTCTAACAATCTTTCACCGTTTTTGTATCAGAAACAAAGAAACACACAATCTAAATTGCATGCAACAAAAAATAAAAAAATGGATGTAGAAACTGAACAAACACAAACATGAAAACGAAAAATGGAGATCGAAAACACATGAACATCTCTCAAATGCAGAAACTGAAGATGAAGAAGAAAGTTTCATCGATAATACTAGCAAACCATGATCAATGATGAAGTACGTGGAGAGGAGAATATGAAAAAGCAGAAAAGAAATAAAAAAGGTAAAAAAGAAATAACTCAAGCGGCAACGTAGAGAAGACTTGGATAAAAAAAAAGTAAAAGAGTAAATAATAAAAGCTAAGCCACAAAAAAAAAAAACCCTGAAATGAGGGTAGTTTTGACAATTTCCCTATATAAAATGGTGTAGATTGGACCTTAACACAAGTCAATTATTTATATGCTCATTCATGTAATCAGGCCTAGCACTCTTAAGGCCCACAAAGTCTTTTCAAAACCTCCTAATGATGAGGAACTTGATGTGTCACATATGTACCAAAAACAAATAACCTTATCTTTTAGAGACACTTTGGTATAAAAAGAATAAATTCGAACAGACAGTAATCCAGTCGATTATTGAACAATTGCTTATTATAGTACTATTTTTATTTTGGTTTCATGGTCTTTTTTGTTAAAAATGTTTTTGTTCATTTGCTTATGCTCTTTTTTCCAAATAATTTTTTCTTTTGATTTGAACTTAATTATTTTATAATTTGATCCTTTTTTCTTCTTAAAAAGATCCCTAATAGTTTCTAATTTGTTTTTGCGTTTTATATTGAACAACTTGATCCTTAATTGTTTATCATTTTATTGAGTGATTTTTTCAAGTCCTTAAATTAAGAATATTACAAACCTTATATAGAAGGTGATATCCAAAAATAAGCAACTCTACGTATTAACTTTCTTATTCACATACCAACTCATAAAAATAAATCTAACATTAAACAATTTTAACAGAATAATTATGGATGAACAATTAACTAAATTAGTATTAAGATAATCCATAAAATAAAAGAAACTTATTGATAATTGATATATACTTTTTAGTTTTTTTTAATTGTTTATTGAAATAGTTTTTATTTATTTATTTGTTTGCGAGTTGTCTGATTAATTGACACACTACAACAATTCAACTATTTTCGGAGAAATTTTAGAGTAGACCAGGTCCACATGGACCGCTCCAATAAAAAACTGACATGTAATCAATATAAATATTGAGAAAATAAAAAATATTTATGTGTCCGTTTTTCATTAGAAAGGTTCAAAATTTCTCCTATTTTCGCCACTAAACAAGTAAGCATGGCTTTTAATTAATGGCAAATTGGCCGTTCGCCACAATTACAGGGTGTTTGTTTTGGGGGATTAAGGGTGGGATAGGGATTTCTTATCCCTATCCCACCCTTATCCCCTATTTGTTTTGGATTAACTGGGATAGGGATAAGGATTTTATCCCATCCCTATCCCAGATGCAAAAACTTCCCCCCCCCCAGGTATAACTCAGCTGGGATAAGGGAAAGTTTAATTTTTACCCATTTGTCCTCATCTTCTCCAGCAGCTCTCCACGTTCTCCTCCTTCTCCTGCTCTTCTCTAGCAGCTCTCCACCACGTTCTCCTCCATCTCCTGCTCTTCTCCATCTCCTGCTCTCCTCCATCTCCATATTCTTTCTCCAGCCATATCTCTCCATCAGCTCCCATGTCCCTGTTCTGCTCTCCCTTTCTCATCATCATCTTCGGTCTCATCTTCTTCAAGCTGCCTCCTCCCACCTCTGGTTAGGTCGCCGGCGAATAATTAACTGCCTTCGTGGTAGCTACTCTTCAATTTATGAGTTATATCTCTGATTTCATCTCCAATTTTTGTGATTTCATCTTCAATTTGTTGTGCTTGGTTATGTCTTTAAACTTTTGCAGATTTGTGGTTTTGTTCTTGATTGAATTTGTGGGTAATCTCTCTCTCATATAATCTAAAAATTCTGAGAATGCTATGGTTTCGTTTCTTGATTTATGCCTCCATTGCATTTTGTTTGTATGTTATTTGTCTTGGATGAAATCTTGGCATGTGCTTCCATTCAATTTTAGAATGAATATGTTTATGTTTGTGAACCTACAAGACCTTCTCCATTCACAGTAGATGTTATTTACTTACATATGTACACATTGACAAATATGTTATTTCTCTTCAATTTCTATTTCTATTTCTTGATGAATGTATGATTATGGAATGTTGTGTATGATTGTGTTGTTATAATAGTGTTTTGTGAAATTGGTGCTATTACAATTACATGACCAATATCAATATATAAGAAATCAAAGATCACTACTAAAAACATGCATGTTTATTGTTTGTGTTGTCTTGAGCATGTGGGAAGAATAAATTTTGAGATAATGCAGAGATTATACTTTGTAGTGGCAATGTAAGAAAATGGTTTTGTTTGGCTTTAAGTTGTATTCCTTGACCCTTACAGAGTTATACGTTTCGTAATTTGTTTTTATACAGAATGGCTGATCGTGTAGTGAATATCAAAATACATCATGGGGGTTCCTTTTCAAAGGAAGGTGTTTTAACTTATGTTGGAGGTCAAGTTTCTTTTTTTCGGAATTTACATGTGGATCAAATATCATACTATAGTCACTTGCTCTATATGCTAAAAGACGTAGGCTTAACAGATGGTGATAAGTTATATTACACCATTCCGGGTTTTAGTCTTGATGAGGGTGGTTTAGACAAAATTCAACATGACGAGTCTGTTTTGCAAATGTTAAGGTTGGCAAAGCCGAATGTTTTTCTTGAAATTTATGTTCAACATTTTCATGCTGAAGCAATGGAGGATGTCACTATGGATAAGGTATTTGATGGGGTCCCAAATATGATATAGTGCTAATACGTGTTATGTGGAATATGTTGTGTTTTATTGAACCTTTATTTTGTTATTTGTATGAGTTTTTTGCCGTGTTTGTATGAATGTATGTGAAATATTAATTTCTCTATTTTATGTCAAACATATTGATATTAGCTTGGGTTTTATTGGCAGCAATGGCTCGTCCACCGGCCAATCGATAATTTCTAATGTTATGGCATTCAATGAGACAACGTAGAGTTAAAATATTAATTATAACATATTTTCTTATGCTTATGCTAATTATTTTGATTAGGAGACGTAGACGTAGGATGTTTAGGGAACCTTGTTGGTATGATCGAAATATTCGATCACAACATTTGAGTAATATCATAGATAGAAGTGACAGATTATGTATTGAGCAACTTCGAATGGATAGACGTTGTTTTAGGGTGCTATGCTCTTTGGTTCGAGAGATTGGTGGCTTACAAGATACGAAAAACATGAGCGTAGAAGAAATGGTTGCAATTTTTTTGCATATAATTGCTTATGATGAGAAAAATAGAGAAATTAAGTTTGACTTTCAACGATCACAAGAGACAATTAGTAGACAATTTCATAATGTTTTGAGAGCAATTTTAAAGCTTTGGCGAGTGTTACTAAAACCCCCTCAACCAATCTCTGATGATTGTACAGAAGAAAGGTGGAAATGGTTCAAGGTAAAAATGAATTAAACTAACTATTTTCCTATCCTTAATATGAACATTAAAAATTATTTTAACTATCCTTTGTATTATAGAATTGTCTTGGGGCTTTAGATGGAACTTATATAAAAGTTCATGTTCGTGCCGTTGATAAACCACGATATCGGAGTAGAAAGAATGATATTGCAACAAACGTGCTTGGTGTATGTGGACCCGACATGCAATTTATTTTTGTATTAGCTGGGTGGGAAGGCTCGGCTACAGATGGAAGGATACTTCGTGATGCTATTTCACGAGCAAATGGTCTTAAGGTTCCTAGAGGTAAGAAATTTCATATGCATTTGATAAATGTTATTGAATCGTACACGTGATTCTATTTTCTTATGTGGTGCTTTTTAATATAGGTTGTTATTATCTAGTTGATGCTAGATATAAGAATTGTGAAGGCTTTCTTGCTCCATATAGAGGGCAGCGGTACCATTTACAAGAATGGAAAAATCCACCAACTAAGAAGGAGGAATTATTTAACATGAGGCATGCTTCTGCAAGGAATGTTATTGAAAGGACTTTTGGGTTGCTAAAAATAAGATGGGGTATACTAAGAAATCCATCTTATTATTCAGTTGAAACCCACACTGATATAATATTAGCATGTTGTTATCTTCACAACTTCATAAGACAACAAATGAGTTATGAACCAATTGAAGAAGAATTGAATGAATACATGCATACCCAACTATCCCAAGATGTTGATGGTATTGATTCTATAGAGACATCAAGCCAGTGGAGTAATTGGAGAGATAAACTAGCTCAAGCTATGTGGGATGATTGGATGTCTAGACGCCACATTGTTTGATGTTTGTGAAATTTTCGATTGTGTTTTTTTAATTGTGAAACTTTGTTTATCTTTACATTGCTTTGTATTTCATTGACACTTGAATTTGTTATATGTGATTGTATGTCTTTGTGAATTGAGAATTATTTGAGCTTTTATAATAAAGTTGCAATTTTCTATGCATTATTTGTTGTTATTATGACATGCTGTTGTTTTTGAAGAGAAAAGGCAAGAAAAAAATGACTACAAATAAAAGGGATAGGAAGGTTTGATCTGCTGAAGAAGAGTCCATGCTAATTGATATACTCTATGATATGAATACTTCTGGTTGGAAGGTGGATACAGGCCACAAGTCGGGATATCTAGCGTTCATTGAGAAAGAACTATCCAAGAAGTTGCCAAATTCAGATATTAAAGCCGATCCCCATATAAAATCGAAAGTCAAGGTTATGAAGAAGAATCTGTCATATATTCTTGAAATCCAACAATATGGAAGTGGCTTTGGTTGGGACGATGAGCAAAAAATGGTGACTGGTGAAAAGGAAATCTTTATGGGGTGGGCAAAGGTAATCCTCTAACTCGGGCTTTATTACTTTGTACAATGTGTGTGATTCATATGGATGAATAATTGAGACTTATATGTTTGTGAAATTTAATTTTGTGACTAGAGTCGAGATGGAGCAGCTTCTCTATGGATGAAGCCCATGGTTCATTATGATAAGCTTGTAGAGATTTATGCTAGTGACTTGGCAAAGGGATCAAAAGTTCGGGGTCCGGGAGATCTTGAAGAAATGGATGAAGATCAACCCAATACAAATAGAGTTGATGTTGAGATTTAATCAGTCGATGAATCTGTGTCTCAATCGAAAGGTAACTCTACCCCTAGCTCAAGGCAATCGCTAAAAAGAAAATCTTGTGACACTGATCCACTTGAGGCGGAGTTTATTAAAATTTCAAAATCAATCTCAAGCTTATTGGAAGCAGAAAAGGAGAGCACTTTGGCAATGAATGAAATGAAAAAAGCATTTGTACATGAGGTTGATGTTCATGAGCAAACTAGTAATAGAAGAAAAGAATTGTTCGAAGTTCTTCGTGGACTTCCTGGACTGACCCCAGCACAAGTTGTGATGGCCACACGTCTCATTGGCCAAGATACAGCTAAGATGGAACTTTTTTTTAATATGCCGGATGATTACAAAGTTATATTTGCTCGACAAGAAATTGATGATTCACAGTAGATGTTATATAAACTTGTATGTTTTTTTGTATGAATCTGATGTAATTGTTGACTATCTTTTGGGTCGGTTAATATAATATATGTAAATTAATTATTTGTTCTATACTTCTAATTATGTGCGTCTAATTTTAAAAGTATATCAAAGCATAAGTCATGTTGTTGTTACTTAAAAAAAATTGCAAATATGGGCATAATTTGGTCGTTATGCGAAAAATTTCATTATTTTTTGTTCAAAACCTTTTAGTCGCAAGCGTGAAAATTTTCTCTCGATGGCGAAACAAGCATTAAAACTTACCTGGAAACAGCGTGAGGGCACGCCGGCGTACTGTCTCGGCACGTCGTGCTGTCTAGAAAACTTCATATTTGGCACGGCGTGCTGCTCGCTCTACAACAATGCACCTTAGAAACAGCGCGATGGCATGTTTGCGTGCTACCTTGAAGACCTTATAAATGGCATGGCGTGCGGAATGTTGGCACGGCGTGCTGCTTTCTCGACCACAATCCTCTTCTGGAACAGCACGACGGCACGTTGGCGTGCTGAGTTGGCACGTCGTGCCACCTTGAAGACCTTATAAATGGCACGGCGTGCGGAATGTTGACACGGCGTGCTGCTTTCTCGACCACAATCCTCTTCTGGAACAGCACGACGGCATGTTGGCGTGCTGAGTTGGCACGTCGTGCCACCTTGAAGACCTTATAAATGGCACGGCGTGCTGCTTTCTCGACCACAATCCTCTTCTGGAACAGCACGACGGCACGTTGGCGTGCTGTTTTGGCACGTCGTGCCACCTTGAAGACCTTATAAATGGCACGGCGTGCTGCTTTCTCGACCACAATCCTCTTCTGGAACAGCACGACGGCACGTTGGCGTGCTGTTTTGGCACGTCGTGCTATCTTGAAGACCCTTACTTTGGCACTGCGTGCTCTATGTCAGTCACGGCATGCTGAATTGCTCTTGCATGCCATTTTGGAACATGTTTAGGAGTAATTTTGTCTTTTACATTGATTTATCCCTATCCCTATCCCACATACTAAACATATCTTAAATTATCCCTACCCCACTTTTAACTTTTATCCCTATCCCTATCCCAATCTTTTATCCCTATCCCTATTCCAATCCTTATCTCTATTCTTATCCCCATCACATGACAAACGCCCCGTTAGCCTTGTTTCAATTGGGAAATCATACAAATTGCCACAAAAGGTGCGTTGATAGCGCGCGGGAGATACTCTGCCCTTTACCAAGATTAAAAAAAAAAATTATTATATTTCTTTAATTAAACAAAAAAAATCTACCTTGTATGGTGCCTCCCTCTCTTCTGAATCTGTCTCTCTCATCGAAAGCTCACTTTTAGCAAAAAGTAGAACGCTAAAACCCTAAATTTCTTCTATCTTTTTATTGATTATCTCGGTGAGTTTAAGTTTAGAGATTCAATATATCTTTGAACTGACAAAGAAGTTGTCGTTTTCGATGTCCATTGACTATCTAGATCTTTTTTTGTTTCGTTGCTTGTGAAATTATGCTATATTTTCGAAATATGGTGCTTTGTTTGTGTTGCTGATTTTGTAGACTGTTATTTTCAAAAGTTTTTGCGGTGGCTTTGTATCAATTAATTTCGTGTTTATCAATTGGGCTTCCCATAAAAGCCTAAACTTTAAAGCAAAGAATGATCTGGTCTACTCCAGCCCAATTAGAATTAATGTTGAATGATAACTCATGATGAATTCAAGAATTAGAAATCAAGAAGACGACAGATGCAGCTTGGACTTTCATAGAATCAACGGAATTAAGCGAGCTAGAAGACACCTCCACCGGCAAGAGTAGAGATGAATATGTATACTCATGATGTTTCTCTTTTCGATTTCGCTAATTTCTCTGATCCAATCATTGATCCCATCTCCCTCTCCCATCACCATCATCCCCGCCCTTCCTTTTCATCATCGGGGTCTTCAATTTATAGCAATCGTGATAAAGCTGACGACAGTACTGGCAATAAAAACATTGCTAAACCGGTGACGCCGAAGCCTGAGAGTCCACCTAGGCACCGCCATGATGGCATGTCCCCGCTGCCTTTGGGGATGGATTGGAGTCTCCCTCCCTCGAAATGGGTATGTTTTGAATAATTATAATTGTTGTATTTTTAATTTGTTGGATGGTGGGTTTGTTATTTGATCGTTGTTGTCATTGAGATATAAGTTTTAATTGAGTAATTTGAACAGTTTATGTTTAGCTTTGAGCTCAAGGAGTCAAGAGAATTTATGCACAGGGACGTGCGAAATTATGTTTTCTTTTTGCTGACCTTATATTTGAGCCTCAATGTGTATTTGAGAAAAGTTGTTAGTATGGGTGTTCAGGAAGCGTAAAACAGAAGAATAAGGAGTTGGTGATGTAATCGCATAGTGCATGCAAGAGTAAATTATAGGTGATAACATCAACTTGAAAATTTTGATGCTTGCTTGTTTGGAATTTAATGCCTATGTTATGTATCTTGAGCTTCTAGCAATGTACTAGCATGATTTAGGATAGCAGAAATTTTTAAGTACATTAAAGTTAAGAGCTTACGGATATCCACTAAATACATTTTCAGTTGCTTAATGATATATAAATACATATTTTTAGTTATAATGGACATCTATGCACTTTGGAGCTTGGATTCTTTTGTTCGAATTTGTTAATGTGTCCTAAATTCAATGAAGGATGGACGAGACTCTATTTGGCCTCATGACCCTCGCTCGGGATGGAGTTACTGTGTCACAGTTCCTTCTTGGACTCTTCTATCAGTGTCAAGAGGTTCAGTTCCTGTGACGGTATTTTTCTTTCCCAGCACTTTTACTATTTGTTTCAAAATGGAATAATTTATCAAATGATCCTTCACTGAAAACTAGAAGAATTCCTTCCAAAGTTATACATTTTTATCTAAATGTAACAGTAAAGAAGGGATTTCACTTTCTAATTTTGAATGATTATTGGAGTCATTATGATGTTGGGCATATAATAGTATGTATTTTCTCTGTTTTCTCTTTGACTCAGGGTTTAGTCTTGTTTTAACATTCATTAAGGATGCTACAGTTTTACAGAGTCCAAGTTGGTATACAATCACCAGAGGGGATCACCACAACTCGAGGAATTTTGCGAAGATATAGTCAATTCTTGAAGCTACATTCTGAAGTGAGTATGATGTGAAGAATACTTTAGTGCTAAGGTTAACAGGCTTTTGGGATGCTGCTTTGGGTGATTGTGCATCGCATCTAGTTTGAATAATGGTTTCAAGAAATTCTCACTTTTACCATGCTTGCAGCTTAAAAAGGCATTTCCTGATAAAACTCTACCTCCACCTCCTCCAAAGAGGATTTTGAGAAGGAAGAACAGGATGCTATTAGAAGAGGTATTGTAGTTTTTCCATCCGTAGCTTCATTTATTTTCTTATGGTGTAAGATAGTTCATAATTAATCTGTCAAGCAGCTCATTTAATTGTTTCGAATTCCAAAATTGTGAATAAATTAGGGAATAAGGACTTTTTGGGGTCTGATCTATTCACCATATACTTAGTTGGTACCTGACTTATGGATTTGGTCCTTTTGGTACCTGAATTATAGAAATCAAAAATATTTACTACATGAACAATAAAATTTAATGAAATTGAAAATAGTCGTTTAAAAAGTGGCAGTGAAGAGCAAGAATAATTTGTCTATTACAATAGCAATGATTATGTGAGTTATTATACTGATATTAATAATTGTCTAAGGACCAAAATATTTTAGATTTTAATAGGTCAAGTACTAAATGTTCTTGATTTCGAAACGTTAGGTGACAAAAGGATTATATCAATAGGTCAAATACTAAATGGGATGATTGTAGCTACGTCAGACCCTAAAAAGGTTTTTCTTCTGAATAAATTAGAGGAGCAATCTTTTCTATGGGCTATTTGCAATGGAATGTGAGATTATCCAGGCATATGGAGAACTTTAGCTAATTTTTCAATTATCTTTCTTTTGATTTTGCTTTTTATTCCCTTGACTCTTCACTGATTACCCAAAAGATTCAAAAAAGCAAGGTATTCATTATTTAGGTAGTCCCAGGACCTTAAGGAGCCTGAAGGGTTTTGTTCACCAGGTTCACCTTTCCTATCCAACTTCTGTTTTCAACTTCAATTATGTGGGTTATCCACTTTTTCCTTTTTCTTATTTGACAAGGTGTTTCAAACCTGACAACTTGGATACCCTAAGCATTCTTTTTTCTCCTGCACTTTTTATTATAATATGAGAGAAACAAGGTCTTATTGACATAATGATTTTGCTGCAACTTAGTTTGCATCTGCTCTTCAGTTTTTGCCTCGGACTTTTCTTTTAATTCATGATAATAGTCTAAAATTTGTTAGTATCTTGCAGAGAAGATGTTCGTTGGAGGATTGGATGGAAAAGCTTTTATCAGATATTGATGTATCTAGAAGTGCTTCAATCGGAACATTTCTTGAGCTTGAAGCTGCTGCTAGGTCATGTAGGTGTCTCTCGATATATTCTTTGCTCAATTTTGATCAGCTATCTTTTGTCATATACTTCATAGTTGTTTGATTCTTGACTTTAGCTGAGGATGCATATATGATGATGACATTCATATAATGGTATGGCTTTAATTCACAAATTAGTTGAAAATATGTGTGTGAAAAACTATAAGTAGGCAAGTCCTATCCTAAACATGGACAGAATACCTGAGCTCAAATCACTTTTTTAAGTGTTGGATTTTACTCAAGTTGTAAGATTTTTTTTAACTGGGAACTGTCTTAATCCTTTTCAGCTTTTGATGATGCAAATTCTACTAGTGACATAATTCCATCAGCTCTGTTTCACACCAGCTCGGATGTTTCCCTGCTGGATGGTAGTTTGTCAATTGCATCAGATCTGGGAAATGATTCTCCCGAGGTATCAGAGTTGGAAACTCCAAGTTATATGAGGGGTTACAATGTTGATTTGGGCATAGAGACATCAACTTCTGAACAAAACACAACTGATCCAACAGAAACAACTGTCAAATATGGCATATTTAACAGGAAAGCTATTCTGGAGAACCTTGAAAAACTTTCTGGGCGGAGGATGCATATTGGAAGGCAGAAAAATATAGTACGAGATGATGAAGCTATAGAGAATATATATAGGGCTAAATCTTTTCCGGGGGATGGAAATGAGCCTTTACCTGGACTTGAATATCGGAGACTCGATGGTCATGTCCGGAGACTGTCAATGGAGAGTACTAGGAGCGATTTAAGTTCTCTTAAAGCTAGTGAAAGATCAAATTTTGGGTTTGATAATTTATTTGGTGATGACTCCCTTTATGTTCGAGAAATTGCTGATGAGCCTAAATTAGTTGATGCTCCTGTAAGCTCTCATTTACAGTTTCCAAGGGACTTACGAGTGGTCCTTCCATCAGATGAGCGTCAGAAGTTGAATAGGGTTCTTAATACTGCAAGACAGAGACTAGCTACAGCAAAAACAGACATGGAGGATCTTATTTCCAGATTAAATCAAGAAATTGCTGTGAGGCAATTCCTGACTACAAAGGTACACATGATCACATTATTGAGTTGCATATGCAACATTGGTCTCTGTTTGTCCTTGTCCAGAATAACCACTTCAATATTATTTTAAAACAATAGTCAAAGTTCTAGATGAGTTTCTTAGCTAGTATGCCAATCTTTCTTCGGTATATTGCTATAAGGTATTTGGTTTAACTTGGAGACCAGGAGGAGCCCTTTATAGAATGGGATTTATTGTTAGTGTTTCTTATCTTGTACTATTACTTTACTGGTCTATAAACTATTTTGGCATTTGATGACTTAGTGCATTGGCTTATCTGCAATAACCATCAGGGATCTCGTGGTGACTGAATTTATACTGACTATTATTATTAAAGGCTAAAAAAACAAAGAAAGATTTTTACCAAAAACAATGGCCAAAATAAATGTTGTCCGTTTTTAATAGAATGGCTGTAATTGATATCAAAGATTTTCTCCTGTAGGTTAAAGATATGGAAGTGGATCTTGAGACTACCAGGAATAATTGTAAGGAAAACATGTTGCAAGCTGCCTTGGTTGAGAGGGAAAGATTTACGCAAATGCAGTGGGATGTGGAAGAACTTCGTAGGAAGTGTTTGGAGATGGAGACGAAATTAAAATGTGAACAGGTTTCACTTCTACATCCTATATATATAACAATATGTCTATATATATGTCTTTGACAATGAGGTATATTGCTGAATGACACACGGGAACTTTTCAGGAAGAAAGGACCCGTCTCGAGTCTGCAAAAAATTCTATTGTTCAGGAAAATGAAATGTTGCTGCAGCAGTTAGATGTTGCCAGGGAGGACCTTGATAATTTGCATAAGCATCATGAAGAGTTCGAATTGAAATCTAAAGCAGACGTGAAGCTTCTTGTTAAGGAAGTCAAATCCCTTCGAAGTTCTGAGTCGGATCTTAAACAGGAACTTAGCCGTCTGTTGAAAGAAAAATTGGAAGTGGAGGTATTGTCTTTGCTTTTCTTTTCACATTTTGCTGTTGTTTCATATTTTGCGCTTCTCTTGTTGATTTCCCACTATTGTTTAAAATTGTTTCATGCTTGTACCCGAAACAAAATTGTGTGCCAGTCGCTCAGAATAGGTTCTGTAATTTTTTTGTAAAAATTATTACAAAATCAAGGTAGGGAATTAAGAAACAACTGAAATTGCCTAAAATTTGCTCACCCTGTTCAAAGAAAATATAGAAAAGTTCCCTTGGCTTGATCTTTCACTGTTAAAATCAAGATTAAATTATATTTTTCCAGATTTTTTATGGATACAAGAATGCTAAGTTAAATGAAATATGACATTGGTGGCTAGAAAAGTTGGGGCATTGCAGTGAAACAGAATCTCCAGGAAAAAGAAAGCATACTATTGATACATGTAATGGCGTTGAGAAGTCATTATTGTACTGATACAGGCCTGATAACTCCCTTGATGTAAAATAACAGCCATCATCAGTGTAGTGAAAAAGAACAAAGCCCTTGCATGAAATTAAGTGCTATAGTGATAATGGGGGATTTTTCTTGATATGAAAGGATTGGACCTCTATGCTAAATCTGTTTAAGAATGGTATAGGA
The DNA here is from genome assembly GCA_039660915.1 of Euphorbia tirucalli. Lineage (NCBI taxonomy): Eukaryota > Viridiplantae > Streptophyta > Magnoliopsida > Malpighiales > Euphorbiaceae > Euphorbia > Euphorbia tirucalli. Next base: position 66,672,953 of record CM077639.1, read on the forward strand.
TTGAAATTATCCTTCCTGTTTACGTGAGTGGTACTCCGCAGGTTGTTTTAATGATTTTTAGTTGTCAAAGATATGGAAGAGAAATTTAACTTCAGGAGACTCAGGATGCAGGAAAACAAGTTTAGTCTTAAGGAGCGTGTTCTGTAATTCCCCAATTATGGGGACTGTCACATTGTTCCTGATGAAAGCTTTGTTAAAAATGATTAGAAAGCTTTGTTTTTCCTTATTGCAGGATATCAACTGTATACAACTCCAGACATGATGTCAAATTTGTTTCTTTTTTTAGTTCTTGGTATTATATTTTATAGAAGACCACTAATTTCATTACTTTGTTATATTTCTTTTTCCAGAGGGCTCTTCAAAAGGAAAAGCAGAGAATCGAGACTGTAACAACTTCTAATACTAAGTTGTTACATGAATGTGAAATCCTCCGCAATAGGCTTCAAGAATGTAGTGTTAATTTCCTAGTGGAAGAGGAAGACAAATTGATTATGGACACTTTAACACCATCTGATGCCATAGATCTCATAACAACATCTGACAATCGAATTGGCCTCCTCCTTGCTGAGGTAAATTCTATATTTTTAACAGATCATGTTTCAAAAACAAAATTTGCTATCAGCTTGTCTCTTTTGTCCTTTTCTTAGCCAAATAATGTTATTGATGAAATAAAAACACTACAAAAATGGAACAGTCTTAGAATCGTCATTGTTTACACTAGCCTATCTCATATAGTCGACACATATTTTACACACGGAGATTTTAAGAAGTAACTTGTATATTTTCTCCATTCCTCATTCGTCCTGATATTTGAGTAAAAATGCAAGGACAATCATTCAACTTTGGCTATTGTTTCACTATGGTCATTAAACTTCAATATTGTTCCATAAATATATTTGAACGTTGATTTTTGTCCCATCCCACCAAAGTAATTGTTATGAATTTTCGGTCAAATTTATGCTAGAAGGATGGCATGTCATTACTTTGATCATCAACTCGAGCAACATCAAATCCTGAGTCGTGGCACGTCAGCTCTACTGATACATCAGCAATAGAAGTACCCAAAACTTCAGTTTGCTGTTGTTTTAAAGCACATTTGTTTTCCAGTATGGACTTGGTTGCAAATTCATAATAGTGACTATAGTGGACAAAAATCAATCTTTAGTTGTTTATAGAGCACAAAATTGAACTTAAGTAACCTTAGACCTTAGACCTTAGTAAAACAATGGGCAAAGGTGAGTGACAATCATTGTATTTTACCCCCTGATGTGTTAATATTAATGGACAATACTAATTCTGGTTGAATAGTTAACTGAAGTTGCTTTTATAATCTTGTCTTTTTAACATCCGTAAATTCTTCACTACCCTGGTGCATATTACCACAACTTAAGACATATTCCATGAACTTTAACAGGCACAGCTCCTTGCGCAAGATGTAGAAAATCCTGTGGCAAGAACAGATGAAAGTCGTGCTATCAGTAGCAGCAGGACTGATGATGAATTGCGGAAATTGCTCACAGAAGTTTTCATTGACAATGCCAGATTGAGGATGCAAGTCAATTCAGTAATTCGCTGTGCCCTAAATACACATGTTAAGTCGGACAAAGAAGATGAGGAAGAGGAAACACCTTTGCGGAAAACAGTTTTGAGCAAGTTCCTGGAAAGATAACTTGTAATATATGTTTAGTTTTTGCAACCAAAATTATAGCCATGTACATATCCACCATATTGTAAATGCAGTGAATGTTGCCGAATGTTAAATATGTCAGAATAAAATTAATAAAAAAATGTATAAAACAGGTTCCGAACCTTGGATTCAAGATGTATCCCTTTTAAATATTTTTTCACTATTTTTGGTACTTGAAAGCGTTTTTAAATGTCCGGTTGATTAGGCACCTTGTAAATGATTTCTTTTCCAATCAATCAAGACCTAGTTTTCCTACTGTTCAAGTCAATCTTAATAAGTACATAGGCAAACTATAATTGGCAGAATTCGGTTAAAATTTTGGGCAATATAGACAAAAATTAAAAACATCAAACGGTAAGTGTAGTACGCATCACCCAGAAACTAAATAATCATTTGCCCTATAAACAATTCTCACAGTAGCGGCATATTCAGTCTATTTTATTTTTCCAATACCCGACATGATGAATAGAACATTGATCCAGAGACTAGGAAAAAAGAAGAAAGAATTCGAGCTTGCAGCAGTTTCAGGCTTGGTTAATTAATGTTAGGCCGATGCTCAGATATGGGAATTAACAAGGCATTTCTTGTAGGAACTCTCCTGCTTCTTCCCAGTACCCGAACATAATCGTGAACCATAAATAATCATCAGAATAAATTAATAAATTTCCTCAAAATAGGACGCATCTCACTGATGACGACTCAACTTGCAGTAGCTCAATTTGAAGTCAACTCCAAGAGATTCAAGTGCAAAATGAACTGGAAAGTACGACAACTGGATTAGGAGTAAGCACTCCTAGCATTTATCAGAACGTAATTTGTACAGAAATGATGCAGTCATCAATAACAACGAAAATTCTCAATTATGTACCTTCGTGGGAACAATGCAAAATCAAATATTTATATTCAATGCCTGAAATCTCAACTGCCACGTTTTTTCTGTGTTTTGTTCTTTTTTTTCTTTCTACTTGGTTTCTTCTTCCAATTAAAAAACCTACAGTATATAAAAGGGTGAACTTAAACACTTGATTACCAACATTAAAATGTTAAGATGATAACATCCCCGTGCCAGATAAAGAAAACACCATATCCATTGACCTCAAGGAATTACGCGGACAAGCAGTTAGTAGCATCAATTGACCTGTAAGCTTCTCTTGCTTCTTTGTCCTGCCAAGCTATACTTCAAAATTGAAATCCAATTCAGCCGAGTACAACAGTTACAATCATATTCTACTTGTCCCCACCTCCGAACATCCCCATCATGTCCTTGGCAGAACCCATTTGCTTCATCAAGTTTTGCAAGCCACCCATGCCACCAATCTGCTTAAGCATCTGAGGAGGGAGCACTTTGCTCATGTGTTGTGCATTCATGTTTCTAGAAAGGGCGCTCATTTCACCCTTCTTAGGAATCTTTAGTCCCTTCATTTTGCTCCAGATTTTAGCCAGACGCTTATACTCTTCAAACATCTCCATCACCTCTCTAACTTGGTGGCCAGAACCCCGTGCTATCCTCATAATTCGTGAGTCATTTATAAGTTTTGGATTAGAACTATCCAACTCTGCAACACAAAAGCAGCCACAAATTACAATATGGCAATTCCAATGATGAATATTTACCGTCCAAGACATAGCATGCTAAACATAAATACATGAAAATCCATTCACTTACCTTCATTTGTCATTGAATCCATCATGGTCATGTACCGCTTAATCTTTGCTTGGCTTTCCTTTTCACGACCTTTTGGCATCAATTCAGCACTAAATCCAGGAAGCATCGAAAATACCTAAAAAATTATCCAATACATTATTCATGAAACTAACAAATAAGTAACAGGAAATATAACAAGTGTGATTCCAATAAAAAGTAAAAGAAATAAACGTATATAGTTCATATAAATTTCAAGACAAAGAAATAATTTATTTTACTTGTTACTGTTGAATAATAGCTTACACGACCAGTTAACCACATCTAAATCAATTGTGAATCTTTCCAACAACCTCTCATAACACTGGTACGTTAATCCTGCCAAAATTACTAAGTATACTAGCATCTCCAAAGCTAACCTATAGATCACAATCACAATCCCATTTTAAAAATTTAGTGAGTAGAGACTAATAGCAAGTATTCATGGAATAAATTTTTAATGAAACAGACATCGAATTGTAGTCTCAAATCTTTAAGCACACCTAGAGAAAACTGATCCAAAATTTTGGAGGCCTAAAGTGTCTCCAGGAATACAATCCAACTCTTGAAGACAGCAACTGAAATTTGGTAAGAAACGAATGCGATGTTTGGAAAGAAGACAATAACATGAAAAGTTTTGGACTGTCTTTCTACTCGTGCTTATTCACCAAACATCACATATAGTTGCCTTGCTGTAATATACATACTGCTAATGGTTTTTATATCTTTTGAATACGCAAGTAGCAAAACCTCTTGCAATTGAATATTGTTTTATATGCGGGAAATACCAATAAGTGAATATATGAAACTCTATAACCAGGGGCAGTAACCAGTAGCCATATATCATTAATTATCCAAAGACATTAGATAACTAAGGCCACCAAAAAAGAATACATTCTAGGTTCAAATAAATATAAAAGCAAGACAAAAACCTGGCCAATGGGACCCATTTTGAGTATGTTCTGAAATTGCTCATACATAATCCTCAATGTAAAGTTTCCTTCTGACAGTTTCTGCAGAAGCTCAGGTTGTTGCTCCATAGGAACAACCTCATGAATTTTGTCCATAAATCCAGTCCAGTCACCCATGCCTATAAGAAAAATTATTATAATATAGTTACATAAACTACAATCATCACACCACACAAAGAAAGAGCCAGAGAAGAAGGAAACAAGCTTATACCTAATAGGCGACTAACAAAAGGTTTAACATCAAAAACTTCAAACTCATCCATATGTTCTCCTGTTCCAATAAATATAACAGGACTCTTTGTTGCTGCAACACTGCATGGTACATAAACTACAGTCAGTTACAACAAAAATTGCTAAACAAGGAAAAAACAAGGTAATGAGAAATAAAATGTCATCTTAATCATTAAAAGGATCCTCATCTCTGAGACAAATAACTTTCATTACAAGAAAAAGCCTTTCATCATCTATGAGACCGTGAGAGAAATCAAGCCAAACAGAAAGCCCAGGAGTATCAGCATCAGATAATAGAAGGAAACTAATTTCTACTTTCTCTTTTCATTCTATAATCAATCTTATTAATGTAACATATCTTTCATATTTGATTAAATCCTAAGAGAAACTCTGGTGAAAAAAAAAAAAAAGAGTAATTGCAAGAACACTTACGCACTAAGAGCACCACCACCCTTTGCATGACCATCCATCTTGGTAACAATCACAGCTCCAACTGCTACACTTTGCTTAAATGCTTGAGCTTGATCAAATGCAGCTTGACCGATGCTGCTGTCCATAACAAATATAACAAGATCCGGTTTCTGGAAGACAGGAACAAAATCAGTAGTTGTAACCATACATCCATGATGAATAATATCATGGTCTTATAAAGCAGAAAATACCGTTGCTTCAGCAACTTGACGCATTTCTTCAAAAAGAGCAGCTTCCTGTTTATGTCGCCCACTAGTATCAACAATAATAAGATCACAATTTTCCTTTTTGAATCTTTCCACTCCTTCAACAGCAATCTTCACAGGATCTGATTCCATGTAACTGTAAACAAGAAGCTAAAAGATAATCAAAATAACAAACTGCAAATATAACTATTTCCAGCGTCAACAAGTATCTTATCCTTTACTACAGCAAAATAAATAGTCAACAAATATCTTATCTCTAACTACAACAAAAGAAATGAACGAAATAGGCACCTTCCAAAAAATGGAATCTTAGCTTTTGTGGCATTCTGCTTCAACTGATCAAAAGCACCTGCTCTGAATGTATCGGCACAGACCAGAGCAGGTTTCCAACCTTTTTTCTGATGATAATATGCATATTTGGTACATGTTGTGGTTTTACCAGACCCTGAAAATATTGATAAATTACCATGTCATCAGGCCATTCTCAATTCCTATGTCATCCAACCATGACCAATATCATGCCTGCCAGCTCTAGCTATGAATTAACACAGAAAAAAAAAATCAACAAACAAAAATAAACCACGTACCTTGTAATCCAACAAACATAACCACACTTGTTTTCCCTTTCTTTGGGGTGAAAGCCGGCTTCCCCGGATCCAACATTTTGCATAATTCATTAAATATCGCCTAAACACAAACACCCCTCTATCAACATCTCAATTTCACAATGATCCGATCTAACCCAAGCAAAGTATCGAAATTGAATAATTAAGCAGCACATGAAATTCCAGTTACCTGCTGGATGATCTTGCGCTTGTTGTGACCAGCAGCAAGGTCGTCGAGATTGACGATCTTCTTAATATTAGTTTGCATGGTGCGGACGAGCGAAAATTGGACATCAGATTGGAGGAGAGCACGGGTGATCTCGTTGAGACACTCATTAAGGACCTTCTCGTCGATAATGGTGGCATTGCTCATCTGCTGGATAGCTCGGGATATGCTCCCGCCCAACTGTGCTAAAACCATTTTGGATTATTCAGAAGAATTTCACGCCCTTGGGTTTCTGAATTTGGGGTTTTTGAGGGAAGAGAGAAAATTTTGGGGTTTAGGGATTTGTATGAAATTGAGAAGCCGGAGCAATGGGGAAAGAGAAAAGACAAGATCGGAGGAGTTGCGATTTATAGAATTTTAATTTACAAATATTAGAATATATTCAATAATTTGGGAAAGATATTAATTAAGATATAATGGGCTGGGTTTGGGTCTGGATTGAGTGGAATGGATTCAATACCCCTAAATTTTAGAAAAATATCTAAAAGGAATTAAATATTTAAATTTTTATACTCCTAAATTTTAGGATTTCTTACAAAAATATCTATACATTATATACAAAAAGAATTAAATACTTTAGCATATAAAAAATAAAAAAAATATATATATATTTTTTTTTACGATAATCAACATATTTAAAGGTGTAGTATTTGGTCTCCAATAAATTTGAGCCTATACTCCTAAATTTAGCATTTCTTACAAAAATATCTGAAAGGTGTATGAAAAAGAATTAAATATTTTGGTATATAAAAGTAAAAAGAAAACTTTTTTTTTTTTTTTTGCATATTTCTTTTAATTTTATAAGAAGGAGCATGAATCAAGTGACACATTCCTTAGCCAGTTTGGGTTTACATTGTTCTTCTGCTTGTACTATCTTGGGAGATGCTCCTAATGCGATCCGTGACCTTATAGCACTTGATATAATACAATGACCCTTTTTTTAGTAAAAAAAAAATATATATATTTTATTACAGTTGTCATGATGTATAAAGATATAGTATCTTACATAAAAAAAACCTCGAATTTTATAATCTTAAAATTCGACATTCCTTGCAAAAATTTCTCAAAGATATATATATATATATATATATATATATTGATGTATAAAAAATAACAAAATTTTGTTTATTTATAATTTTTATTCTGTTTGAAAGTATAATAGTTGGCATCAAGAATCTTGAAGTTTGTATCTTCCAAGACAGAGATACATTACTACTATTTGTGAAAATGAACATACTTTTAAAATTTTTAAAAAAAAAAAAAAAAAAAACCAGAAAAGAAGATGTATTTGTAAACATATATTTAAAAAAATAATCATTGTAATTTTTCTCGTGAGTTTACCAATTTCTCTCCCTAAAGGCGCTATTTGGAGAAAGAAAAAAAAAAAAATTTACGAAATTATTTCAAATTCTAGTTGAAGCCCACTTCCATTTTTTGAAATGGAATTTGGAATTTGAATCTGAAGTGAAAATCCCACAAGTGGAGGAAAATTTATAGTGTAATTTGTGATTAATGTAGTTCGCGCTATTAGATGATTCATATGTTATCAGTTATATTGATGTGTGATTCATTCAACGATGAAAACTACAACCAGTGGTGTAGCCAGGATCCGAGTATTGGGGGGCAAATTAATCTTAGGAGGGGAGACGGACAGAGATGATAATCAGAGGAGACGTCTGATGGTGGCAGAATGACGAGAGGCAGAGGCAGATTTAACAAAAAAGAGGAGGGAATTGATTTTGGTTTTGTCTGTTGAAGAAATGCGGAGGAAGAGAATTATAATTGGTTTTTAATTTTTTTTTAACTTACCGGGACAAAATGATGTGATTTTATTTTAATGGATTGAAGTTTTTAATTTGCCCAGGGAAAATTAGGCTAATTAAAAAAAAAAAAAAAAAAAAAGAACAAAATCTTAAGGAATCCAATTTATACCAATTTTTATTAGTTAAAAGTATTTTCAATATAATAAAATATACATCAAAAAAATTAAGGTAATATAAAACAAAACACTAATCTTGAGATAAATTGAATTTTTTCTATTTGCTAATATCTTATTTCTCTTATTCAATTATTAAATAGTGTCAATTCTTTTTCATAATAAATAAAGTAGAAATGAGTTTTATTGAAAAAATAATATAATTAAGACAAGAATTTTTACAATTATTAAAGTAAGTTTCTGAAAAAAAATAACAATCTAGTTAAATCATCAATTAGCAAAGCAATTAGTTTGCATTATTTATAGTTCACATCCATGAAGTAAATTATTTCAATATATATATATATATTATTTTTAATCCATCTATTTCTATTTTATGAAAAGAAATGTCTTTTATAAAAACCATCTTAAAATCAATTAAGAACTGTAAAAAGTCAAATACTTAAGACATGAAAATTAGAATATTTATATTTGTAACTTTTTGGCATACGAGGATTTGACTAAAAGGGTACTAAAAAAAGGAAAGAAAAAGAAAAAAAAAAAATGTTTGAATAGTATGTTTGTAAAGTAGTGGGGTAGGAGTGATGCTTATGTTGCATAGAATCGAAAACGGAAGTGGAAACCGAAATGGACACGGGTAATGTCCCTTTTAAAAAACATAGGAAATAGAAAACTGTGAAAAAACTTGTAAATAATAAAATATAGGGTATATTTCTAAATATCACAACTATAAAAATGAATTTATATAGTTATATTTTATAGAAAATAGAAAAAGAAGATGCATTCAATAAATAAATTCATCTAAAATATAAAACTAATTTACCATGATACTTTGATATTTTGATTTATAAACGACTACAATAGTTTAAATAGGATATGCTAGTTGGAATTCTAAAAAATATCAAATAAGAGTTTAAATTAGCTATTAAGAGTTTTGAATTGAAAAGTAAGTTTTAGTTTGGTAGATCTGTAGTCTGAATTGGAGGCTAATTTACCAAATTCGGTTTCCTAAAACATATAATTTACCGGATACAGTTTCGTAAATCATAGAAAACGAGTTTCCAACTCATAATATTTACAAAAACACGTCTGGAAACGTTTCATGCTGGTTTCCAAGAGTTTCTGTTTCTGGAATGAAAACGAAACACGGAAACATGAGTGCTTTAGAGTTTTTGTACTTCATAGCTTGTTAATGTTTTTATTTATTTTTTATCACTTATTTATACGGCTGCGTTTTGAAAGTTAAAACACTAGAAAGAAAATCCTATAAGATAAATCATTTTTCGATGGAAATTGCAGGGGGCATGTGGAGGCCCAACCAAGGGGATTCTTCCATCGGGTACCACCCAGTGGGGTTGTCGAACTCTGTTGCCCCCTGCGATTTCATCCCTGCTCATTTCTTTTAGAGACAACTGGAATCGGAACTATGATTGATATTTGTAACTACAACACACTTATATAGAAAGTATGATTTAAATCCTTTTAAAAGACATTTGGTTTAAACTTTAAAATCAAAATCGGAATGATACATAATCGGAATTAGAATAATACGGAATCAAAATTGGAATCGCCATTTATCAATTCTATTTGGTTTAGTCCGAACTCCCTTTTATTTTTTCGTTTATATTTATTAAAAATAATAACAATACTTTTCAATATAGTTTTATTTTAAAAAATATACTTAAAATATAAATATTATTAGATTTTATAATAATAGTAATACAATATAATTTTTATTATATTTTTATAACTTGTATTGTACTATATTATATCAATATAATGTTTATTATTATTATTATTATTATAAAGTTAAATTTATATTTTATATATATATATATATATATATATATCCCGTTAGCCAGTTTTTGTAGCAAATTCTATTTTTTCGTTGCGGCTTTTGGTTGTGGGGCTTAGTTCCTAGCTCCCAGTGGGAGTAGTGACTAGCATTATAGGTCGTTGGCAGGCGGAAGGTTGCCATGAGTAAGTTAGTTTAGGGGCCGAAGGAAGTTCTCCAAGTATCAGACACGTAGCTTATCGAATCATTTGCTGACATATATATATGCTTAATTTCACCTGTGGTATACCAACTATTACCGTAATCACAGTTTGGTATACCAACTACCATTTTGCACAATGTAGTACCCCAACTTCTAGGTGACCTCCTATTGTGGTACATATGACCTGTAATCACAGGTAAATCCTGCCACATCAGTATTATACTCATTTTCAAACTAAAATTATGGGACCCATCAGATTAAAAAGACTATTTTACCCTTATTAATCAAGAAAACTAAAAATATATAAAATAACATTCCATTTTTATTTTTTACTCTTTTTTCTATAATTCATTTTTATTTTTTAATTTCTTTAATTCATATTATTCTTACTTCACCAACTTAACAAAACCCTAGCCGCCACCATCATATGCCTCCCTCCCCCTCTCTTCTTCTTCTTCTTCTCTCCTTCAACCTAACCCTAGCCAGGCTCTCCATTTCCCTCTGTTTTCTTCTTATTCTAGCCACCACCCAAAAGTCACAAAACTCATCATAATGAGTACCCAATTTCATCGCTACCTACTTGCACCGTTCACTATTCCTTTACAGCCCGCCATTCAACACATAAACAGATCTTGCTATTCTCTGATCGCGATTGCGTCGCTCACTGTCTCTGACTCGATTTCATCTCAATCGAAACCTTTTCTTCTTGTAATCGGAGAATCATCCCCATTGGGAGAGGGGCTGACACAGAGGAAGGTGTGTATAGAGTTACGGAATTCAGGTTGGGGAGATTCAACTAGAGGGTCGATTAGGTCAAAGTGAGAGTGGAAGCCGGAGAGAAAGGTAACACCGAAAGATGGGCTACGATGCAATAGAATTTTGCATCTGCCTCGTGCCTCCTTTTTGGCGGCCATATCCAATCCTTCTGAAGCTTTGTGTGTTGGTTTTTGCTTATAGACTATAGATTTTTAATGAAAATTTGAATTTTTTTGGTCATGTTTAATGAAATTTGATGAATCAATACATATACTGTAAGAGACAACAAAAATGGATAGGATTTTTTTCCAAGTTAGACAGCTGCTTGATTTTTCAAAGGAATGGAACTCGAAGGTTTTGGGGTATTCACATGATAAGCTGAACACATTAAAGAAGGTGAAATTAATTAGCACCTCTGAAATTATCCAAAGTAATTTCCAATTATCTGCATCAAAGAAATTTTAGGGTTTCAGAAATTAGGGGTGATGAAATTGGGGAAAAAGTAGAAACAATTGAGGGTAGAATTGGAAATTCATATATGGTAGGGTCCACATTTTAGTTTTACATTAGTCAACAAGCTGACGTAGTATGATCAACAGGGAGTCTCAGGTAAAAAATACCACAATGGGAGTTAGTTGCAGTACTACAGTATACAAAATGGTAGTTGGTATACCAAACTGTGATTAGGGCGATAGTTAGTATACCGTGGGTGAAATTAAGCTTATATATATATAATGGGATGAATTCCATTTGCATAAAAGAAGTTTTATTCTAAAAAAATTTTGCACATCCATTTTAGAAGGGATCCATACATAAGAAAAAACAAAAACAATTGTAAAATTGGTAGTTGAAAAAAAAAAACAAGTGTAAAAAAATAGCTAATGAAAAAGAGTTATAGTAGTGGTAGTAGCGGAGCGAGGAATTTAGTTGGGTGGGGTCAAAATTTAATTTACATGTAAACTAGACCTGTTCATTACTAGTTATCCACTCGGTCCTCCTATGCCAATCATTAAAAGTCGGGCCTGGACATGCATTTTACGTCCGAGCCCGAGTCTGATGAAGGCCGAAGTTTAGTGAACTAAGCTTGGGATTTGTGTAAATACCCAGACCGGTCCAGGCCGCTTGACGAATATATACATATATATCTTATTCTATTTTTAATTTCAAATTATACTTTATATAAAGTTTCTAAATTTATTATGAATTTTTTTAACTAAATTTTTTAGATAATATTTGTTTTATTGTATTATATTATGTAATTATATATATATATATATATATATATATATATATATATGTATGTATGTATTTTTTGTCATACTATCTTTGTTTTAGTTAGATTAAAAAAAAAATAAAAAATAGAAAAAGTAATAAATTTAGTAGGTGGGCTTTGGATTGATCTTCTAAGCCCAGCCCAGGTCCGGCTCGAGTCCGAATTAATTTTTATGTGGGATGGACTGGGTTTGAACAAGCTTTTTTATTATCAAACCCGAGAGGTCCAACCTAGGTCCACCTGATGAATAGGTTTAAATTGTAAACTATATTACAACATAAAAATTAGTGGGGTCAATATTATAAATTTTGTTTAACATTGAGGTTAAATTATAAATTAGTAGGGTCAATATCATAAATTTGTAAAAAAAGTTTTTTATATATAACTTTTTTAATTTCAATGGGGTCAATTAACCCCACTTAGTTATATGTGGCTCCTCCACTGGATAGTAAGGTGGAATCAACTTGATTGATGGGAAGGGGTGGGGGAATCATCAATGCTCACGCCGAGGAGAATCACATTCCTATTACTAGGTTGGTTTTATCCTAACAAACATTATCAAAGGAATCACGCATTCCCATTCCCTTTTCATGATACAATTTCACCATACCAAACATCCCCTTAGTAAACTATAGAGTATTCCACTTCTTTCAAAAATCGTATCATGCTTCGGTTAACAAAAACTACAATCCACATAAGTCGGAGAATGTTAAGTTTGGAATAACCGCTATCAAAACAGATAAATCATGCACTTAATGTGTTATGCATTTTACCAATAAAGAACTAAATAGATTGATTTTATCTAATTTAGATCAATTTTTTTTTTATTAAATGAAACCAAAACTAACATTTTCATGGACGGCATCCCCAACCCATTCTTAGTGAGATTCTTCATCACCATCTATCAAGAAAAATGAAGATAAATTTATCTCCATCTTCGTCCCAATTATTATGGGATTCTCCATAAAAATCCATGGCTCATATTATTATTTTTTTCTGTTGGTTTTTGGTCCGCCCATGACATTTGGAATGGTAGGGACTAAACTGTAATTATGTGTAAATTACAGGGACCAAATGTGTAATTTGGTCCGACCCTATATATGAATGGAAGTTGGGATTTCCACTATAAATAGAGAAGAAGTTTCTCTATTTCAAAAATGATGGAATCGTAGATATTCCCTTCTGGTTCCGGGGAAAACGTCTCTAGGAAGAAAAAGCGATATACTTCTTCGTTCGTCGGAAGAATTCACAGAGATAGCCCGTACTCAGTGTATTCATACACTCATAGGAAAGGCAACCAGAATGATCCGGTTTCTCGTGTAGATCAGATCCATTTCATAAATGAGTTTCCGCTGCATATAAACTGTAAGTTCGTTTATTTATCATGTTTATAGTTATATATGGAATTCTGACTTCATTAGTATCAGAGCAGAAAGGTTTATAGATTGATGTGTTCAAATCTAGTTTTCTGGTATTCCATGAATAATTGATGTGTTCAAATCTTGATTTCTGGAATTCCGTGAATTATAATAAGTTTTATTCGTTTGAATGTGTATTTATTAGTTTAAATACATATTTGATCGTTTTAATACGGATTTATATTGATATCCGTGTCAAAATAATTCCGTAAATCTTGATCTCTGAGGTTCCATGAATAAGAATATGTTTTTTTTTTCATTTAGATTCGTTTTTGTTTGTTTTGATACAGATCTGCATTGTTATCCATGTTAAAACGATACCGTATTAGTTCCAACAGTACAAAGTGTCAAAATTTTTTGTCAGAATTTTGAAAATCTGATCACACCACTGAAATCAACACGAAAATGTTGGATATGCCCTAGTCTCGAGGTATTGGTCCTTGTATTTGTATCATACATTTATTGGATTTATGTATTATACTTATTTGTGTTATTAATAAAGGCATTAATTCATTTATTACATTTATCTTGTGCAATATATTAAATGAAGTATCCAATGGACATATCCATATCCATGATGACCAGTGTCATGCACTTGGCAGTAAGACCATGGATAGGGTAAACGATATGACCATAAATAGATCTGTAGTCTGTTCCAGTCATGGGAATGAATAGAACAAGAGACTATCATTAACCTGGTTGTATGGCGGTGTCTTATCGGTCATTGGACATGGGATATCAATCAAGTTAATGGGTACATGCATAAGGGGCATGGTACTGGATAGATCCACTAAACGAGAAATCCACATGGTATAGTATCACAAGTGATTCTCGTGTAGTACTTGTATGGATCCTTTGACTTGATCATATGATGGTGTTGCATGTGAGGTCGCGTACTTAGGGGTACGCCTAAAGGGCCTGTAATAGGGTGCCAAGTATGGGTGCTTTCGGGTATGTCACTTAGCATGGCAATGCTATGGATATGCAGAAGGGATTTGTCACTCAGTAGTCCACTGAGAAGATATCACCGGCCTCTTGATGAATGTGACTGATAAGAGTGTGGCACACCCAAACGAGTTGGAACTTGTTTGTGATCTTCAGTGCATTAGGGATCAACTGGTACTTACTATCCTAGACCCAGTTGATGTTTTTTGTGACAACAACGGGGCCATCGCACAAGCTAAGGTGCCCCGGTCACACAAGAGATCCAAACATGTACTCAGAAAGTTTCACCTCATTTGGGAGATCGTGAACATAGGTGACATATCATTGCAGAGGGTTGACACCAAGAATAATGTCGCTGATCCATTGACCAAAGCGCTGTTGCAGACACAGCACGACGGTCATACCAGATCTATAGGAATTAGGGCAATGCCCACTTGGAACTAGTGCAAGTGGGAGATTGTTGGTGTGCCCTAGTTCTTAGGGCATTGGATTCTTGTATTTTGTATTATACATTAAGACTCATTGTATAAATACATTATTTGTGTCACATTAATAAAGGCAATTAATCTATTTCATTTATATCTTGTGCTATAATATGAGTAGAGTATCCATTGATTGATAATCATAAAACCTATCCCAGGTCTGTTCTAATCGTGGGAACGAATAGAACCACAGACTTGTATATTCGATGACTGTATGGTAGTTCTTAACTAGCCATAGTACTTGTATAGTCAGTCATGAATATAGGTACATGTCGTTGACATGGGACTGGATCGATCCGCACAAGAAAGCCACATGGTTGTCACGTCATAGGTCTTTCTTGAGTAGGTCTCTTTTGTCCTCAGACCAGATTTCATTATAATATCGATATGGAATCCGATTCACTTTGACATACGCCTAACAGGTCTATAAAAGGATGCTAAATACGGGTATGATTGGGTGGATCGGTGAACATGTTGATATTGATGATGAAGTGATGGAATTGCCACTCGGGTAACACCGAGATGATATCATTGGCCACTTGATGAGTGGGGCTGATAGTGTATGGCCATACCCAAATAAGTTGGTTGCTTATTTGATTAATCAGTCAACTCAAGATCAAGAAATATAATAAACAACAGAAGAGGATGACAGACACCATGCCTCTTGTTTATTCATATCGATATCGTTAGGCAAAGGACAGTATGAGATTACTACCGGGTGAGTGTCTTCTAAAGACTGTTGTATCTCTGTCTTAATTGGGGGCTGTAATGGTTTGCTAGAACCCACTTACAGTCCGTGGGCCTTGGGCCTACTGCCAACATAAAGATAGACCCATAGGATCGTGCACATAGATCAACTGAGCTGGAACTTATAGAAATTGTACATGTAATGTACATTGGAAGGAATGCGTTAATTAATTAGTTGACATTCGGTGTCAAGGTAATTAATTGACATTGGGTTGAATTTAATTTAATTAATAAGTTTACATAATGTAATTAATTAATTTATCAATTAATTGAATTACATAAAGTAAACAATTAATTAAATGATTTTCCTAAGTAGGAAAATTAAATACATGTATTGTATTAACTTAAATGTGATTTAATTTTATTTAGGGGTAATTAAATTTAGCCAAATGGAATTAAATTACATAGTATATACTTTTTAATTAAAGTTTATTTATGTAATTATAATCCTAGTGGGCTTGGGTTTAATTAACCTAATTAGAACCCAATTAGACAAGGTGTTTATAAAAGGGCACACTTAAGGAATAAAAACCTAATTGAACTCTAATTAATTGCTGGAAATTTCAGCCACCAATAGCAGTCCCAAATAGCCAAAAATCCCAGCATTAATCCTCCATTCCTTCGCATCTTCGGCTAGCACCGGTTCCCGCTCAATAGTTGGTCGTGCACCGGACTTTGGAGATCGCAGTTTCAAGAAACGATTCTGCAGCAGTCTCTAGAAGAGACGAATCCGGTGAGTTAATCTCTCTTGATTCAAATTGATTTTATTCTAATCAATGGTAATTTGACACGATAGGTGGATTCTAGGAAATTTTAAACGATGTATTTTCCGCTGCGCCACGTTATTTTTCCAATGACAAATCCCAACACATGCCCTCGCAGGATACACTGGAGCATTGTTATTTTGTATTGGGTTAGGGTATGAGATACTCTAACACTTGAATGGAGGTTTTGACTTAGCGTGGGTAGTAGGATTCTCCTGGCCCTAAGCACAGATGGGTAAGTGCCAACAAGCCCATCAAACCGAGAGTCCCTAGGTTGGGATTGGACGGCGTTCCTACCTAAATAGTTAGGGTATAGTTGTACCAGACCCTCGTTTGGCTATATCTTAATGAAATATGGATCTCGACCCATGAGCCCAGCAACTCAGTTTAATTAATAACTTGATTCATTATTAATTATATATGGGTATAACAAAGTAAAGTCCTTTATTAACACTCTTAAATGTTTTTCTGTGTAGAAACTTTAAATGACAAATAACAACTCGTTATCACTGCGATCGATTCTTGAAAGGGACAAGCTTTCCGGTCCTAACTTTTTGGACTGGTCTAGGAACTTGAGAATAGTTCTAAGACAGGATTCCAAAGAGTATGTACTGGAGAGGCCTGTACCGGCTGCGCCTCAGGGACGTAATCCACCGGCTACCTAGCTGGAAGAATACGAGGTGCATGTCAAGGATAATAGGGATGTGACATGCCTAATGTCGGCCTGTATGGTCCCCGAACTGTAAAAACAGTTTATGGACCATCAAGCCTTTGCTATGATAACAACTCTAAATGAGATGTTTCAGGAGCAAGCTCGTCAGGAAAGGTACGTGACCAACAAGGCATTCCACTCCTGTAAGAGAGGGGCTGGGACATCTGTGAGTGCACAAGTGCTCAAAATGAAGGGCTATTTGGACACTTTAGCCCATCTCGGATCGCACATCTCTCAGGAGTTGGCGGTGGACACAATCCTTGCATCCTTGTCGGATTCTTATGATCAGTTCATCCTAAACTACAACATGCAAGGGATGAACCGCACTGTCAGTGAGCAGCATGGGATGCTTAAGCTTACTGAGCAGTCGATCAAAAAGACTCCGCCAGTGCTGCTGGTCAACAAGGGGAACCCTCCTGTTGCCAAGGGTAAGGCCAAGGCCAAGAAGGCCAACGCTAAGAAGGCCAAGGCCCAGAAGGCAAGTCCTGAGGATGTCTATTTCGGGTGTAGACAGGCGAGCCATTGGAAGAGATCGTGTCCCAAGCTGATGGGAGAGCAGAGAAGGGGCCAAGGTGCGTCCTCTTAAGGTATTTATGTTATAGGCATTAACCTTACTGTTTCAACATCCTGGGTATTGGATACTGGATGTGGTTCTCACCTTTGTTGCAATGTGCAGGGACTTAAGAACAGAAGGTCACTAGGGTCGGGAGAGGTGGACTTGCGGGTCAGAAATGGAGCAAGGGTTGCTGCCATAGAGATCGGCGAATACCACCTTGTGATGCCTAGTGGATTGGTTTTAATTTTAGAACAATGTTATTTTGTACCTGCTATATGCAGGAATATTATTTCAGTTTCTATGTTGGATATTTCTGGATTTTATTTTACAATTTCTAATGGTAGAATTTTCATATCTAGAGAGGGATTATTTTATGGAGATGCTCTATTAAATAATGGCCTATATATCATGGACTTAAATGAAACCAATCATGTCTATAACATAAACGCAAAAAGGGTTAAGCCCAACGAAAATCCTGTCTACCTATGGCATTGTCGTCTTGGCCACATAAACGAAAAGCGCATAGCTAGGCTTCACAAAGCTGGAGTCTTAGGTTCATTTGACTTGGAGTCAATTGATACATGCGAATCATGTTTACGAGGCAAGATGACCAAGGCGCCTTTTAGCAAGAAGGCTGAAAGGGCCACTGGCTTATTGGACCTAATACATTCAGATGTATGTGGACCTATGAGCGCAGCGACCAGAGGTGGACACCTATACTTTGTCACGTTCACGGACGATTTCAGCAGATATGGCTATGTCTATCTGATGAAACACAAGTCTGAGACCCTTGATAGGTTCAAGGAATTTAGGAATGAGGTACAGAACCAGCTAGGCAGAAATATCAAAACCCTTCGGTCGGACCGAGGTGGTAGTTTGACTCATATTTGAGAGAGCATGGAATAGTTCCATAGCTCACTCCTCCCAGAACACCACAATGGAATGGGGTGTCCGAACGGAGGAATAGGACCTTGTTGGACATGGTCCGCTCAATGATGAGTCAAGCCTCTCTCCCAATTAGTTTCTGGGGACACGCCCTCGAGACAGCAGCTCTTATCTTAAATAATACTCCGACTAAGGCAGTGGAAAAGACCCCATATCAGATATGGATAGGTAGGGAGCCCAATGTGTCTTTCCTAAGGATTTGGGGATGCGAAGCACATGTCAAGAAATTGACTAGTGGCAAGCTGGAGCCCAAAACTGATAAATGCCTGTTTGTGGGCTACCCTAGGGAAACCAAAGGGTATTACTTCTACAACCCCACCGAGAACAAGGTGTTCGTGGCAAGGAAGGGGGTCTTTCTAGAAAAGGAGTTCCTTTCCAAGACAGACAGTGGGAGCAATGTTGAACTCAGGGAAGTTCAAGGTCCACAAGCTCCTGAAGAGGATAACTCGGAGGCCCAGGTGGAGCTTCCACAGGAGGAAGCACCGACCCAGGCCACACAAGGACCTAGAAGGTCTGGTAGGGATCTTCGAGAACCGGAGAGGTATGGTTTCCTCATCACCGATGATCAAACTCTTCTCATCTGGGATGAGGAAGAACCCAAAACCTAGCAAGAGGCTATGGCAAGCCCACAGTCTACAAATTAGCGTAAAGTCATGGAGGCAGAGATGCAATCTATGTACAATAACCAGGTTTGGAACTTGGTTGATCCACCTCTGGGTGCTAAGGTAATAGGTTGCAAGTGGTGCTACAAGCTGAAGGCTGACAATACCTTCAAGGGGCATCTGGTTGCGAAAGGTTTCAGACAAGTCCATGGAATAGACTATGATGAGACTTTCTCACCAGTAGCCATGCTCAAATCCATCAGGATCTTGCTAGCCATAGTAGCATGGTACGACTATGAAGTCTGGCAAATGGATGTCAAAGCCGCTTTCCTTAATGGAAAGCTACTCGAGGATGTGTACATGACACAACTTGAGGGTTTTGTTGATCCAGGGTATCCAAGAAGGGTATGCAAGCTTCAAAGGTCCATTTATGGACTGAAGCAAGCATCCTGAAGTTGGATTCTTAGATACAATGAGGCTATAAAGGAATATGGCTTCATACAGAATCAAGATGAGCCTTGTGTGTATAAGAGGACAAGTGGGAGCATTGTCATATTTTTGGTACCATATGTAGACGACATCCTACTGATTGGAAGCGACATACCTACACTACAAGAGGTAAAGCAGTGGCTGAGTAAGTGCTTCGCAATGAAGGATTTGGGCGAAGCTGAGATGATCCTAGGGATCAGGATGTATAAGGATAGATCAAATCGGCTTTTGGGCCTAATTCAGGCCTCGTACATAGACAATGTTTTGAAAAGGTTCAGCATGGACCGGGCTAAGAAAGGTTTCTTGCCAATGGGCCATGGGCTGAAACTTAGTAATAAGCACTGTCCTAAGACAAGGGAGGACAGGGAGAACATGAAATTGGTTCCATATGCTTCGGCTATAGGATCAATTATGTACGAGACCTGATGTCGCCTTTGCACTAAGTATGATGAGCTGGTACCAGCAGGATCCTGGGGAAGATCACTGGAAAGTTGTCAAGGCAATCCTTAAGTACCTTAACCAGACTAAGGATAGCTTCTTAGTGTATGGTGGTCAGGAAGTGCTATCAGTTACTGGGTACACTGATGTAAGCTTCCAGACTGACCAGGATGAGTACCAGTCATAGTCTAGGTATGTATTTTT
Source organism: Euphorbia tirucalli (assembly GCA_039660915.1). Lineage (NCBI taxonomy): Eukaryota > Viridiplantae > Streptophyta > Magnoliopsida > Malpighiales > Euphorbiaceae > Euphorbia > Euphorbia tirucalli. The sequence goes on from CM077639.1 coordinate 66,693,295, forward strand.
GCTAAATGGTGGTGCTGTAAGCTAGAGGAGCTCAAAGCAGCCAACCATCACGGACTCTACAGCAGAAGCTGAGTACATCGCTGCATGTGATGCGGCTACGAAAGCTGTGTGGATAAAGAAGTTTATCACTGAGTTGGGAGTAGTGCCAACTATCCAAGACCTAGTTGATATCTTCTGTGACAACAATGGCGCCATTGCACAAGCTAAGGAGCCTCGGTCACACAAGAACACAAAGCACGTGCTCAGAAAGTTTCACCTCATACGAGAGATCGCGGAGAGAGATGACATTGCATTGCACAGAGTGGACACCAAGGATAATGTCGCAGATCCTTTAACCAAGGCACTGGCCCAGCCCAAGCACGAGGGTCATACTAGATCTATAGGGATTAGGCCCATGCCTAGTTGGAACTAGTGCAAGTGGGAGATTATTGGATATGCCCTATTCCCGAGGCATTGGTCCTTGTAATTGTATCATACATTTATTGGATTTATGTATTATACTTATTTTTGTTATTAATAAAGGCATTAATTTATTTATTATATTTATCTTGTGCAATATATTAGATGAAGTATCCAATGGACATATCCATATCCATGATGACCAGTGTCATGCACTTCACAGTAAGACCATGGATAGGGTAAACGATATGACCATGAATAGATCCGTAGTCTGTTCCAGTCATGGAATGAATGGAACAAGAGACTATCATTAACCTGGTTGTATGGCGGTGTCTTACCAGTCATTGGACATTGGATGTCAACCAAGTTAATGGGTACATGCATAAGGGGCATGGTACTAGATTGATCCACTAAACGAGAAATCCACATGGTATAGTATCACAAGTGATTCTCGTGTAGTACATGTATGGATCCTTTGACCTGATCATATGATGGTGTTGCATGTGAGGTTGCATACTTAGGGGTACACCTAAAAGGCCTGTAATAGGGTTCCAAGAATGGGTGCTTTCGGGTATGTCACTTAGCATGGCAATGCTATGGATATGCAGAAGGGATTTGTCACTCAGTAGTCCACTGAGAAGATATCACCGGCCCCTTTATGAATGTGACTGATAAGAGTATGGCCACACCCAAACGAGTTGGAACTTGTTTGTGAGCTTCAGTGCATTAGGGATCAAGTTAATGTCTGGACACAAAAGAGGGTGATCAATCCATGCCTCTGTGTTGGACACCGATATCAATGACATGGGATATACAAGTTCAAACTACAGGGTTATGATAACAGTTAGACTACCATCTCCATCTTGATTGGGGACTGCAGTCGCTTGCTAGAGCCCAACTGCAGTCTGTGGGCCACAGGCCCACTGCCAACATAAAGATGGGCCCACAGGATCGTACACATTGAGCTACTGAACACCGACTTAAGGAATCACATGTGTGCTTGGAGTATACACTCTGGAGAGAGAGGTATATATATTAATTATATTATAAAGATCAATTGGATTGATCATAATAATAAAATTAATAATTGGATTAATTATGAAATTATTTCCTAGGTGGAAATATTCATATGTATAGGTTTACATATGATTTTATTTTGTAAAGATCTAATTTTAATTTGATGGATTAAATTAATTGGTCAAACTAATTTTAATTTAAATGTAAATAATATGTTACTTGGTGTAATATATTAAATACATGGGTAAATTAAAGTTGGACTTGAAATTAATTTAAACCAGACTAATTAAAATAAGATTGGGCCTGAATTAAGAGAAGGAAGCCCACACAAATGAAAGAGCCAAGTTGGGCCAAAATTCCTTAAGGAATTTCGGCCAACCTAGGGTTTATCAACCCTAGGAATTTCGGCCAATAGAACAACACACAGTGATAGCCGAAATTCTCCCTAGCCTCCCTCTCCAAAGTTCGTGTTTTCCGACGCTAGCACGGGTGGTGTTCGTTAGGCGTTCGTGTACATGAACGATGAGGGTAGTTTGATTCCTGCAGTCTGCATCCATCTCTTGAAAGAGATATTCCTGGGAAGAGATTTATCTCTTTCTATTAAATTTTTGTTTTTCCAATTTCCATCTCAATTGCTCATGGGCACGGATTTGAGGGAATCATCGCGTTCTTCCGCTTAAATCGGGTGATTTCCAGTGAAAAATTCCAACCTAGGTAATTAGAGCATGGAGGAGAGAGGAGCTTGGGGAGATCTCAGAAAAAAGAAAGAGAAAGAAGAAAAGAAACAAGGAAAAGAAAGAACTCATCTTCAAGAATCCCTAACATTTGGAGATCTTTGGACCCAAAGTTCCTAACCCTAACTCAAGGAGAAGAGTGCGAAATTCAGTGGATTGGAGCCAAAAAGGTTATTACTCCTTTTCCCTTCTCTTTTCCACACTTTCTGGGTGATTGGCGTGCTTTTTCTGCATTTTTATCCATTTTCCGCGTTTTTTATTTCTGGAAATCAAGAACAGTCGTGCGACTGTTCTTGAACCTGATGAACAGTCGTACAACTGTATTTACAGTCGTACGATTGTTCTTGATTTCCAAGCGTTTTCTTTCCAGTTTACTTCAAATAAAATTTTGGCAAAATCCTGATCTTGGACTATTTACAGTTGCACGACTGTAATTTATAGTCGTACGACTGTAGTTACAGTCGCACGACTGTAACGTTATTTCCAAAATCGGAATTTCCGTTTTTAATCCCCAAAATTTTCCAAAAATCTATAAAAATTCAGAAAATTCGAAAATCATCAAAATGAATTTTGTTGTGTGCATTCACGACCATAGATTCAATTTTCAGTAAAATTACATTTAGAACAATGCCACGACGGAGACCCAATTCTTCCGAAAACCGACCCACCTCACATGTAAAAATGCATGTAAACCAGAAAAATTGTTTTCAAAACTATTTTCCCACACAAAACCAAAATACAGGGATGTTTCAAAATATTTTCCAGGTCTAACCGAGCCGGTTAGCCGAGCCAACCCTGTTATCCCCTAAATGCATGCCCCCAATTCTTAATTTCTCCAATTCTGTCATGTTTGAGTCTAACTTGTGGTGTGCCGTATATTGTGCTAACCTTTGTTTTGCAACTTTTTATTTTTATTTTTGATGTATTTAATAGATTAATACGTGTATCCTAGGCGATTGTATTTTTCTAGATAAATCGTGTATTCTAGGTGCTTGTAAAAGTGAGGCTGAGAACTTTTATCGTTTATTCGATCGGGTTGTAATAATTTAATCATTTACTGTTTTATTTTACCTGTATGCACGCTGTATGTCTATTTATTTCAATAAAATTGACTTTAGAATTTGAAATACCATATAAGAACATTGGCCAATATTATTTTAATTAGACACGAAATAAGGGACTTGTCCGAACCCAAATCTCTGGATAGTGTAGCGGCCGTTCGTCCGATTCAGCTGCATTATAAATTTCCCGGTTGAGCTGAGCCGGGTGGCGACTCTACAATATTCATCGAGACTTAGGTCTCGGTTCTTTTAAGAATTAATTCCATTTATTTTTCAAAAACCGTTTTCCATTCTAAAAACCCCACGCGAGGGAGGGGTCCGCCCGAAATTGTGGCGCCCCTTCCGAACGGGATTCCGCGTTCCTTAAAAAATGTCGTCCGCTCACAGTGGCGACTCTGCTGGGGATTTCTTAAAAAGTTTTCTTAAAAACTTAAAAGAATTTGACAAGCCCTGAAAAGTGTCTAATTAAAATAAGGTGGATGATTGTTGATTGGTATCTCATTTTGCATCTTTAGCTAGACATTCTTGCATTAGATTAAGTATCCATTTTACCCCGGTGGATTGTTGAAGTGTCGCCTTTGTTCCTCATGGTCTTAGGGGCACGGATATGAAACACTACCCATAGCCTCGTATGAACCCCTTCGTTCGGACCCTTGAGTGGGGAGAAGTGAGGAGTATATTTTGCTATGAGAACCTTGATTTTAACTCGACTTGGACCAAACTCATATAGGCAGCCCTAGTTGGATCCCCTTAGGATAACAGAATAAATCGTGTGTAAATAATATAAATCGCACCTTCATCACCCTCGGTTGGTGATCGAAGTGAACCCCGCCTAGGACTCGGTTAGAAATATTCGAGACCGACCATGCTTGGAGAAATAAGATTGGAAGAATTCACTTTGTGTGCTACATGTTTCACGCCTTTCGACATTTCATAACATATCATAATCACCATTTTCCATACACATGACATACCATTCATAAAACATCTTTGTGTGATACTAACCCACATTTTTATGCAGCCATTTGCATTTTATTTTCATGTGAAATCATTAAATCATCCATTTGCCATTCATACTTACCACTTCTTTTTCAGCCATAACATTAAATTTGTGTGATTAGCATTTTTCACATAGCATACATAACATCATTATGTATGTCATGCATCCTAACCCATATTTTTGTGCAGCCATTAAAATTTTGTGTCTCATAAGCATTCACGGCATATCACCTAAATTAAATTAGGGGCATTCCAAGGACGTCCACCATGATCATATCATTCCATCATATATCGAGTATCCTAAAATACCGGTGTTGTGCCAATGCACCGATTGCATTCGGCCATTCCACCAAATCATTTCATTCAATAGAGACCATAATGGTCCTAGGTATATTTTAGTGTAACGACCCACACGATGCATCTCATGACATCATACCCATTCATCATAAATATCATATAACACTGTGATCCACATCGGGTTACTTCATGACATTACTACATTATTCAAGGCACTCCCCGAGTGCCGGATTAGTATGCATGTAGGGGCATTTCATAACATCCCAAATCATGAAAGGTGTTCCCCGAACGCCAAATTTCTGTCCGTGTCTCCTATGGCACATGACTTTCTTACAACATCATTTCATATCATATGCTCAAAAGCATCAGAACTCTGTCCATAAGCCGGTCCCATGCGACCATTTCATATCATCTCATAGACCTACAAAGCGTCGAACTCTGTCTATGTGTCAGTACACCTGCGACCAATTCACAAAATTCATTAGGTGATCCAAAAGCGCCGAACCCCTGTTCGTGTGGCGGTCCACACGTGTTCTTTTGCATAGCATTGGGTGCACTTGGAATGTCCAAAAAAAAAATGAAATGAATAAAAAAGGTCACATTCATTATCATCCACATTCATGAAGCATCATCTAAGCATTATCATCCATACCATCCAACCACGCACTTTTTAACCCTAACAGTCTTTATGTGCATTAAAGCAGAATAAGCTGAGGCGTCCTAGAACCAGACCCCGGACTGCAAGAGCACATGACAGCGAAAGATTGGTCGAATCAAGCAGCGCAATAGAGTCTGGGGAAGAAGTAGCAACGGCTAATCAAACGCCAAACATTGCTAGTGTTCTGAAGGATTTCTTCAGATCCCAAGACTTCCAGGATATGCTGAAGCAAGAACTGAGGGCTGTTGTTAGGGAAAGTGGTGAAGCATGTAATGGTGGAGCCGGGAAAGAAAAAGAAGGGGAGACCTCTCAACATGGGGCTGATGCTTCGGCCAGTATAGAAAAGCTGTAGGAAATCAAGGCAGCTATGGAATAGAAAATGAAGGCCAAATACTCTGAGCTGGATGAGATGCTAGCTGAGTTGAAAAAGGAAGCCAACATCAGTTTGGGTTCCTGGCAGGGCATCAATGTGGATGCCATGATAAACAAAGGCATCGAGACATTCCCTGTGGGGTTCCAAGTCCCCAAAATTCCTTTTTACAAAGGGCTCGGATCACCAGAAGCTCACATCAACCTCTATACCCGTATAATTCTAACCACGGGCGCTACCAAACAGTAGTTGGTCAACTTCTTCCCGACAACGCTAGAAGAAGGAGCTTTGAACTGGTACAACTCCCTGACGGAGGAAGTACAGTCAGATTAGGGAACATTGTCAGCAGCCTTCATCAAATATTATAGCTTCAACACAAAGATCCAAGTGAAGCTATATGACTTGGAAAGGATTAAGTAGAAGCTCAATGAACCCTTTGATGAATATTATCAAAGGTGGATGAACAAGATGATCCTGTTGAAGAATCGCCTCGATGAAGACGAGCTGATTCAGAAACTGATTGAGGGAAGTAGGGATGTCTACAGGGACAACATGAAATTCCATGCCTTCAATGAACTTAGCGAGGTCTATAGTATGGCCATGAAGGTTGAAAGGGACGAGGAAGAAAAAGCGGCCAGTCAAAAGGGTGGCAGAAGTTTCAAGCACAGTCTGGGGTATCGATCGACAACTGCCATCGGATCAAGCAGTGGATCCGGTTTCGGCTTTAGAAACAAAAGTGACCAATCCCCAGAAGATAAGCCGACTGAAGTTGCTCTAGTGTCTCAACAACAAGGAGCTCAAGCTGGAGATTCGTAAAATCGAGGCCTATCCCTGTGGACCCTTTCTCTGGCCAAGATCTTTGTGAAATACAGGAATGGTGGCCTCTTGAGTTCTCTGAAGCCATTCAAGAAGCCGACTGAGAAAGATAAAGGCAAATTCTGTTTCCTATCATGTGATAGTAGGGCACCACATAAATGACTGCAAGCAACTACTGAGGGCTATTCGACAACTGATAGCTGACGGGAAAATCGTGGAGCCACCTTTGAAGCCCAATGTCCAGAGCAATCCTTTGCCCAGCTTTGACTAGTCCAATCGAAGTGGATGATGCAGCAATAAAAAAAGACCCTCCGCATGTGGAGGACGTTAATTATTTTGATGTATATGTTTTGTTCTTTATCTTGTTTTGTGAACAATGCAGCCCACAAGGCATTTAATATAATGTAATTTGATTTCAGTTACTTGTGTGATATTTTCCTGGACGGAACACTGTGCATGCATACAAACATTCATTTAATGACTTTAGCATACATGACAAATCATTACGTGAAATGAACCTAAGGACAGATGAACATCCAAAATGATATCCATCCTGAAAGACCTCACGACTGATAAGAGAAAGAAAAATTGCAAAATGTCTAAAAGCATGGAAGACCTTCGCCTAGTCCTATAACGGCACGCATCGACCAAGGATTGCAAGATGCATAATTACAAAGAATCTGAAAGACAAGTCCAGCTAAGCGGAAGTTCCACAGAAAAAAAAAACAAAAAAAACAAAACAAAACAACAACACAAACAAAATAAGCATGGTTTCAAGTTCCAAATAAGAATGCACATCTGTATCATATGATGTTTCGCACCATAGCATCCCCGATAATAGAACGTAAGTTCTGGGGCAACAGTACAATCATTCCAGAATAAAGAAGAGAGGCACCATGCATCGCCTCCATACCACCCATAAGCCAGCAGGATAGTTCAAACAGCTAACAAGCACATCAAAAAGCATAGCCATCAACCTGCAAGATCGAAGCGGTCCTACCGAGAAAGACAGAGACCAAGCCGTCAATCGGGACAGGCTCAGGCTTCCATAAAAAAAAAAAAAAGATGTCCGATGGATTGAAAATCATGAAAGCAATCCATGCAAAAGTTAGGACAGTGAGGTGAGCACCACTGGCAGGAAAATCCGCAAGGACCAGTTGGTGGCAGTAGTGGGTTCGATCGAGATGGATACCATACTCATCTTGTCCTCAATTTCATTTCATATATAATGTGCATTATGCTAAAACATTATGAATGAATAAATGAATGAATGCCTTGCCCTGTTCATTTAAATATCCCAAGTTTGCCTGAAATTGAATTCATATCATGCATCATATATGGCTATACGCCTGTGAGCTTCAGCAACAGCGAGGGAGTAACAAAGTCCTACAAGACTTTCCACGATCACCTCATCATCAGAGGGACATCAAAGCAAGTGGACATGGCACCGCTTCAATTAATCCCCATTTATCATCGACCTGACTGAATTGGAAGTCTTCTTCTAATTCCACGACATCCTAAAAAAAAAGAGCTTGCTGAGGTGAAAACCGAAAAGGCGCCTCAGGAAAAAATTAGAGCAGCCCGCTAAGTTGAAAACCCATATTGGGTAGTTTAGGCAAAAGTTAGGGCATATGAAAAGCTCGCTAAGGTGAAAACCAAAAAGGTGCCTTAGGCAAAAGTTAGAGCAGCTCGCTGAGTTGAAAACCCATTTTGGGTGGCTCAGGCAAAATTTAGAGCACTTCCAAATTCATGAAGCCTAGGGGCAGAGAAGGTAAAACCTCTCCGTCGTTCCCCCAGCAGGAACATTTCATTAATCCCCAACAAGATCCTCTGCATTATTTCTCAACGACATCATTGCCAAGATCAGCATCACTTTCTCTCCAACAGTCATCGTACTTCCTCATTAGCCATCATATATCCCTGACAGGATCGCAAGAATTACATTGCACCTAAAATTTTACTTCTCCAACTGTGGACGATCAATCGCACAACATATCTTCCCTAGAAAGAACCTGGAATGTCAAGATTGAGCAAATGGCGCGTAATGCATCTTTTAAAGTTCATTTGCACATGCACACATTAAAACACGTACATGCATTCAAAACATACATGCATACATGCATATATACATCACAACCAACCCAAGCACAGGTACCCATCATTATCATCGAGCTATTTTGAACCAGGTTCACTCTCAAAGCAGAGATGGCATAATGCCGGGGCATTTATTGGGCCTTAAAATATGAGAAGGATCCGCGCAAACCCAAATCTCAACATATCAAGTCTCCAAGGGGCAGAACAATCAAGCCGTATTTATCCTTAAACGAAGGGGCAAAAATTTTTGTTTCTAAAATTATCAATCAAGGGATAAATACTCATCCTCGAGCCAATATCAAAATTATCATTCCTAAAGCTATCTTCTTTCATTCAAGCCAGATTTCGAACCCTTAAATTCCATTACGTTCAAGCATGGTTGCAAATCCTTGAACCCTTATTTCATTCAAGCCAGATTTTGAACCCTTAAACTCCATTACGTTCAAGCATGGTTGCAGATCCTTGAACCCTTTTCTTTATTCAAGCCAGATTTCGAACCCTTGAACTTCATTACGTTCAAGCATGGTTGCAAATCCTTGAACCACTTATTTCATTCAAGCTAGATTTTGAACCCTTGAACTTCATTACGTTCAAGCATGGTTGCAAATCCTTGAACCCGTTTCTTCATTTAAGCCAGATTTCGAACCCTTGAACTCTATTACATTCAAGCATGGTTGCAAATCCTTGAACCCTTTTCTTCATTCAAGCCAGATTTTGAACCCTTGAACTCCATTACGTTCAAGCATGGTTTCAAATCCTTGAACCTCTTATTTCATTATTTCGAGCCCATCCAATTCCATTAGAATCCTTAAAATTCCAGCAGATTTGCCTCGGGTAACATAGGCCCAGTATCGGCTTATTCGCCTTCCATCCATCCTTGCCTCGGGTAACATAGACCCCGGTATCAGCTTATTTCTTCCCTAGCTTTGCCTCGGATAACCTAGACCCGATATCGGCTTATTTCAACGGTGGGTTCTTTCCTGTGTCTGCGGCGCTTTGAGTCGCGTTCTCAAATTCACATCAACTATCCCAGACTAAGATCGGGTGGTGAATTTGATCACGCGAGGGGCAGCTGTAAGCGCAAGAATTTTACTTCTCCCTTAAAAAAAATAGTCGTACGACTTTAACTACAGTCGTACGACTGTAGGTTCGTGGTAGGTGAGCCAGCCCATACCCTAAAAGCTAAAAAAGGGGTAAAGAAAAGGAGGCACGAGTAGAGACAGAAAGAAGAAAAAAGAGAAAAAAAGAGAGGAGGAGAGAGGAGCTTGGGGAGATCTCAGAAAAAAGAGAGAGAAAGAAGAAAAGAAACAAGGAAAAGAAAGAACTCATCTTCAAGAATCCCTAACATTTGGAGATCTTTGGACCCAAAGTTCCTAACCCTAACTCAAGGAGAAGAGTGCGAAATTCAGTGGATTGGAGCGACGCCAGGGGTCAATCCTACGGTGGACGCACGCCAAAAAGGTAGATACTCTTTTTCTCTTCTCTTTTCCACGCTTTCTGGGTGATTGGTGTGCTTTTTCTGCATTTTTATCCATTTTCCGCGTTTTCTGTTTCTGGAAATCAAGAACAGTAGTGCGACTGTTCTTGAACCTGATGAACAGTCGTACGACTGTATTTACAGTCGTACGAGTGTTCTTGATTTCTAGGCGTTTTCTTTCCAGTTTACTTCAAATAAAATTTTGGCGAAATCCTGATCTTAGACTGCTTACAGTCGCACGACTGTAATTTATAGTCGTACGACTGTAGTGACTGTAACGTTATTTCCAGAATCGGAATTTCCGTTTTTAATCCCCAAAAATTTCCAAAAATCCATAAAAACTCAGAAAATTCGAAAATCATCAAAATGAATTTTGTTGTGTGCATTCACGACTATAGATTTAATTTTCAGTAAAATTGCATTTAGAACAATGCCACGACGGAAACACAATTCTCCCGAAAACCGACCCACCTCATATGTAAAAATGCATGTAAAAATTATTTTCAAAATGATATTTCCACATAAAACCAAAATACAGGGACGTTTCAAAATATTTTCCAGGTCTAACCGGGCCGGTTAGCCGAGCCAACCCGGTTATCCCCTAAATGCATACCCCCAATTCTTAATTTCTCCAATTCTGTCATGTTTGAGTCCAACTTGTGGCGTGCCGTATATTGTGCTAACGTTTGTTTTGCAGCTTTTTATTTTTAGTTTTGATGTATTTAATAGATTAATACGTGTATCCTAGGCGATTGTATTTTTCTAGATAAATCATGTATTCTAGGCGCTTGTAAAAGTGAGGCTGAGAGTTTTTATCGTTTATTCGATCGGGTTGTAATAATTTAGTCATTTACTATTTTATTTTACCTGTATGCACGCTGTATGTCTATTTATTTCAATAAAATTGACTTTAGAACATTGGCCAATATTATTTTAATTAGACACGAAATAAGGGACTTGTCCGAACCCGAATCTCTGGATAGTGTAGCGGTCATTCGTCTGGTTCAGCTGCATTATAAATTTCCCGGTTGAGCTGAACCAGGTGGCGACTCTACAATATTCATCGAGACTTAGGTCTCGGTTCTTTTAAGAATTAATTCCATTTCTTTTTCAAAAACCGTTTTCCATTCTAAAAACCCCACGCGAGGGAGGGGTCCGCCTGAAATCATGGCGCCCCTTCCGAAAGGGAGTCCGCATTCCGTCGAAAACGTCGTCCACTCACAGATATAAAATATCATTTTGTTAAAGACAAAATAGCATAGAGAGAAACAAGTTTAGTGCATGTTCCAACTGGAGATGTGATTGCAGATTCGTTAACGAAACCAATAGCTCCAAATTTTTTTTAGTAAAAACATTTTGGAATTTGGTCTTCGTAGGTTATAGGAACATGTTGTTTTTGAAATGTTGTAATAACTTTGGTAAATTCTACTAGAATAGAATGTGAGTTATTTATTGTGTTCAAATTCATTCATTATTTAAAGCGATACACATAGAGCTATTGAGTATAGTTCAGTATGTTGACGAAATGCATCTACTTACATAGATGAATCTTTTACTGTGAGCGGTGTGTTCATAGGTAAAAGTGGGAGTGTGAGAAACTCCATATGTGATATGTGAAATATCATTATTTCGTTTATACTGAAAGCTGTCCTGTGAAAGGCTTAAATGTGGACTAGAGGTACTGATGCATGAGTTGCATTTAGAGACTGAATGCTTTCGCATAGTGTTTATAGAACATACGTCCTAAGTATATTAGCACCATGGCATATTTTAGTAATATGTGTAAAGCCGACCAAGGGATGGAAAGAAGAAAATTGATCTCAACTTTCCTAATGTGAGACCCAAATGAAACTATGAGTTTCAAGTTCACCCTTAAGGACTCTTGTAAATAACAAGAAGGGTATGTCTGATAATTAACTTGATTGGAACCCTAAATCAGGCTTCGTTAGCTATGAACGGGCATATAAGGACCAGTCAGATAAGCATTGGACATATGGCGGAAGGTTATTTATAGAGAGGAAGTACATTTTCAGTAACATGTCACTTAGTAATTATATAACACTCGAGCTCAATACTTTTTTGTGGAAAAGGTATGTAGTGTATATGAATGTTTTCGTGAGATCAAAAGTGAGTCGAAAACTAGTGATCATGGAAAATGGACTAGGGGGAAATAACATAAAACTAAAGGTGGAACGATGAAGGAGAGCTTCAAAGGTTTAACCGTTACGTTGACTGGTCGCGTGAATTCGCCGAATAAGAATTAAAAGAAGTATGTGTGTTCAATCGCCATGAAAGTATGTCTTGTCATGTGCGAGTAGGAGATGTTGGTTTTTGGTCCACCCATGACATTTGGAATGGTAGGGGCTAAACTGTAATTATGTGTAAATTACAGGGACCAAATGTGTAATTTGGTCCGACCCTATATATAGATGGAAGTTGGGATTTCCACTATAAATAGAGAAGAAGTTTCTCTATTTCAAAAATGATGGAATCGTAGAGATTCCCTTCTGGTTCCGGGGAAAACGTCTCCAGGAAGAAAACGCGATATACTTCTTCGTTCGTCGGAAGAATTCACGGAGATAGCTCGTACTCAGTGTATTCATACACTCGTAGGAAAGGCAACCAGAACGATCCGGTTTCTCGTATAGATCAGATCCATTCCATAAACGAGTTTTCGCTGCATATAAACTGTAAAACCGTTTATTTATCATGTTTATGGTTATATATGGAATTCTGACTTCATTTTCTAAATTAATATTAAATAAATATATGTTTATAGTTTACTAATATTAGTTTTAAATAACTAAACATGAAATTAACTTTAATTAGATAATTTTTTTTTCTCCATCCATGGCCTAAAAAAAAATAGGTTATGAGATTTCTCCGACCGTGAAAGGGTGAAATGTAATAAATTTAAATATTTCTTATCCTATTGACAAGCCTGACCAAAATCGTTATCTCAATGGAACTCTCCCACCATTTCACATATAATTTATCTCTTATTTCACAAATTCTCATTGTCTATAAATATTAACATGTTTTAAATTGAATTAAATTTTTATTTACAAAAGAAAATAATTACATTTTTTCAGAAAGTCAATTTTAGAGAAATTATAAATCATAAAATTTAATTGCATATGCAAACAATTTATCCTCACCTGAATAAATAGGGAAGGGAAGAATTGAGAAAGAGAGAGAAAATTAAAGATAATGGCAGCACAGGCAGCCATGGCTAAGCTCTGTAATTCATACTCCTCTCACCGCCTCTCAAAACCAGCTAAAAAGAAGCTTTTCAGTTCCCCTAAATTCATCCTCACCTCTTCTTCATCCATATCAACCCTAAGACTAGATTCACCTCCTCCTCCTCCTATCCGTGCCAGCAATTCTCCCACAGAAGATGAAACTTCTTCCACACATGGAATAATCCCTCAGGTACTCTCTATTTCTCTTTCTATTGCTGAAATTCCTATCTGATTTCTCAATTGAACACAAAATTGAGAAATGTGGAAAATGAAAACAGGAGGACTTGAAGTATTTGTGGAAGCTAGGAGCTGGTTCTGTTGCTGCTGCTGCTTTGATCAAGTATGGAAGCGTCCTCTTTCCTCAGATAACTACGCCCAATATCCTACTTGCTCTGCTTATCATATCAACTCCTGTATTTCTTTCTATTTTCATCTTGATCAACAAAAGTCGTTCTAAGTGATCCAATTTGCATTCATATTACTGAGTCGTTAATTTTTACAACATCAATCCTACAATGCAACTGTGTTGCTTTTCATATTTTATCGGATTTGAATTTTCACTTGTCCATTAGAACATGGTTGGAACTCAATTTGAAAACTGATAATCTAATTTTTAAATTTAGTACAATTACTTGTACATGATTGTCATGTTTTAATACAAAACTTCATCTTCTCCAAACAAAAAGAGCAAAAGCCATCCTCATCCAAAATACTATTTTTTCATTTTAATACTATTGTTACCCGCCAACTCGACGTTGCGTTGAATGGTAAAACCATATAATTCTTATATTATTTGAAAATATTTGTTCACAATCCTGCTATCAGATGATGGTTGAGTTTAAGTTTGGATAAATTCCAATTGTAGTTTTGGTATGAAATCAGTTGCTTTGTATGCATTTTGCTAAGTTTCAAGTACAAAACTTTATCACATTACAATGAACCTGGTATATCCATGCAGATGGGATCCTTCCACTAAACTGTAAGACTAAAAAGTCCTTCAATTTGAAATAATTTAGTCAACATATCGCCACAAACAAAATCTAATAGATTTCTACTGTATTAGTATTTACTATTTTACGATGTCATCGACAATGATTATTTGATTCATGGCTGAGAGAAATTCTACAAAGATCTAAAAGATGAAAGATGGTTCAAAGTAATACAAGAGAAGTTTGGAATCGAATTGTTATTGTGAAGAAAAAGCAGTGAAATGAAATGAGGGTTGAGCTTACTTATTCTACTCCGGGATTTGTATAAAAATGATAAGATCAAATATACAATCGCTGTTAATGCTCTAAACTGCTCACATAGGACAAGATAATACACTGCAAGAGATTAACCTAAAATGGCTGGCCATTTATGAAAAATTTACAATAGGGTAAAAAATAATGAAAGAATTCCACTAAGATGCCATAGGATTTTCTTCAGCACAATGCTAAGAAACATCAATGAAAGCAATCCAAATTAATTGATGCACGGCTAGGGCACCTAAATCCTTGGACATCTCCCAATTTGAGATACAAAGGTTTCTAATGGTGAATTCCACAGCATACTTGGGTGAAGATTGTGTACTAGAGGTTGTCTTTCAGCCATTTCAGAGCGCCATTTGCGACAGACCTGTCAATTCAACAACTCTCTAAGTTAATGCATCTACTTGTATTGTCTTACGAGAAATATATGTGCATATCCGATATGTAATTAACACTGATAGAATTTAAGAAAGGTACAGAAGCTGCAAAGCAACCTAACATAGATCTCAGTAAATGTGGAACATTCAAACACGAAAAAATTATTACCCTGCAAAATCTTTTAATTTCTGCCACACGTCGCTTCCATCCTCTGATTCCCTTGATTGATCGCTTTCCTCAGTAACAGCTTCTGCTGGAGGCTCACTGCTTTTATCTGCAGAAGCAAAACATAAAATTTAAAAGAGAACATAAGCAAATGATAGCAAGACTTGGCACTCCATCATTAAGGAACAACAACACATAATCTGCGAGCAAGAGACAATAGCTTACTTGCAGGTTGAGTTTTGGGACGCATTCGTGTGCGAGTGCTGGTAGAATTAGTCATGGAAGCAAGTTCTTCAAGTAATTCACGTTCTTTGCCACTGTAAACATGAGCCGAAACTTTAAAGATGAGCTCAAGAAACTATGTAATTGATTATGGTATCAGAAATTGACACAGTAAAATATCTATAACTGGAACTCAGAACCAACCTATTAAATAATCAAGTATTACTATTATGTATAAGCATCAACCAGGTTTAGTTTATGCTTCATAAGTGTTAAGAAAAGCTGAATTTTATAAACCACCCATTTAAAGAGATCTGCAGCCACTCTTTCCAGCAAGAAATGCATACTTGTTCAAACAAGCAACTAGTAAATCAATCATCACTTTTAAATGAATATTACGAGAGAAAGGGGGGGAAGGGGGGGGGAGGGGAGGGCTGGGCAAAGTTGAACAAAACTTGTATGGAGGCCATAAGATATAACTTGAAACACAACAAAATTAAGATGTTTAGTGATGTGTCGCACAAATAGTGTACAATAAAAATGTCTAAGACATTTAAACGAACTACAGAAAGATTTTCATATAGCCGTCAACAGTAGAAAAAATAACTAAACACTCACAATGTGCTAATAAAAAATGAGAGTACATTTCAAGAAAGTAGATACATACCTTACACGATTAGGTATGGTAACTTTAACAGTAAATAAGTGATCCCCACGGATAGATGGTTTATTTAATTTTGGAGCACCTTTCTTTGCCAGGACTAGCACGTCTCCAGGCTGAGTACCTGCTGGAATCTGAAGGTCAGCCATTCCGTCGACTGTTTTAACCTGTTCCAAAAGTCAAGCAGCAAATTCAGTCTCGTGAAGACGCCTTGGATTGTGCAGCTAAATATTTTGGCACATCATGTGATGGAAGACAATATGAACAGAAAGATAGGACCAGAGCCAGTTGCCTTATTCAAGATAAGGAGCAAGAGAAACAATATCAAAGTATGAGTTCTTGACATAATGCTTTTGCTTCACACTTTTATTCGTTCAAGGAAACGCTGGGTTGATCTCTTTCTCTGTCTAGCATATAACTGAATCCAATAAAGTCCCAAGGCACTATACCTCTATATTTATTTTCTTAATACGATACAAGTAGATTCTAGCTCCAGCACACCATAGTTATCATAACTGACACAATCCATTTAAGTAACATATTTCCACTCCTTATGTACCCTGCATATAAGGGGATATAATATTAAGCTGACATCTTATCCTGCGAAGGTTCACAACCCTATTTAAGTCAACATTTAGAAATAAGCAAATTCATTGGAAGGAACATGTCTAATTGCAAAGGAAAGAGCCACCCACAAAAGCACCCACTTATATTTTCTTGTTATCATTTTCTGTCCATTCCAACTTTGATCATAGTGCTGATAAAATGTCAAGACTCTTGGCCACGATAGCCATCTTTTCCACAGTCACAATGTGACAAGGAGGGTCACAAATAGCATTAAGGAGTTCTGATTTAGGTTTCTTCAATGCAGGCAAATCATAGCAGAAACAATTCTAGCATTCAAAATTTAAACAATCAGCTTCAAGCCTTACAGGAAACTTAAGCCATCCATATTTGATCTGTTATCATAATAAAATAGAAAACTACTGACCCCGATTGGCAGTAGCCTAAAGTTTTGGGACTAACAGCAATTAACATGACATCAAGTCCTGCGCCACTAAACACATTGGATTTAAGTCTCAGTACACCCAGAATTTAAAAAAAAAAAATCAATTGATAGCTCCGTGTTTCTGTTTCAAAATTTCATGATGTCTGGATTTAGATATTTATGGTGAGTTTCTATGTCAACCAACACATGTAACAAGTAAATGGAAATACTAAGAACATTAAAGCAAGAGATAGATTGCTGGATTTTTCCCTAATCACTAGGACATTTGGATGCAAAAAAAAGCCATTGAAGAAAATTTTATCTAGTTGATGCTTCTTCCTGTTAAGTACATAAGTATCACATGTTAAAGAGACTAAAATTCAGAATTCAAACACAAACTCATATTAGCAACCAATATCAACTTCTACAGTAAAACTAACCTTCACTACAGCCCCCAGAATTGCATCAAGATAACTGATTGAAATTGTGGAGTTGAGATTTATGCCGTCTCGTTGGATTCCAGTTATCCCCTCAACATCAAGATATACATAAAGATCTCCAGGAGGACCACTGCAGAAACCAAAATTAATTGACCATTTTAATCCAAATTAATCTATTACAGGTAGGCATGAAGTAACCATGACCCACTTCTAGATTTACTTGTTTGATACTATAACTACATAAGTGAAGGACTGCATTTAGATTCCAGGCTTTAAAAAAAAAAAAGAAGCTGCAATAAAAGTAATAAAGTTGTTCAAGACAAATACACCAAAAAAGGAAGGAAATATAGAAAGAACTTAGAAAGGTAATGAGCAGTGGCAACACCGCTCCAAAACAATTCAAGATGAGGATTTACAAGAACCTATAAGCCGTCATTATGTACTTAACCATTTATTGCATTAATCTTCATCACATAAATAGCTAATATGCTGCCTAATATATCAGGTGAAACATCACTTATCAATGATAAGCAACCATGAGCAAGCTTCAGTCCCCATGATTCTCAAAGGTTTTGAGAAAATCATACTCAAATGTACTTATGCAAGTAAACAATTGTTTGCAAATTCTGGCAGCAGCCACTACAATTCACCCATGTTTTAATCAGATTATTTTTCAAAACCTAAATAACTGTAAGAAACTGAGGTGATTTGTAATTTATGCCAGCTAAAGACATGAATACTACTTGTTTGGCAACAGCTAGAAATACTCGGAATCTCTTTGAACAAATACCAAACAGGCTGGTGAAGCTTAATAACATAAGAAGCAACGTTCACAAACATACCCCTTTGGTCCAGCATCCCCTTCTCCAAGAACTCTAAGAATACTGCCTGTCATAACTCCAGGAGGGACTTTGACTTTGATATTTTTCCTAACACGAATACGTCCTTCACCAGAACATTTTCGACAGAAATCAGAAATGATTTCGCCATTCCCACCACAACTGGGACAAACAGAAACCTGATGTAAATCAAAAGATGAATATATAAGCAACAAAACTATAACAAGTCCCTGATGTCAAATTGAAACAGCAGGAGTGCGGGACAATGAAACAAATAAGATTTTTATATCCGTAACTTGTCAATCCTTCTAATAAATGCACTTTATTTGTAACCTGTCACGGATTTTGCAACTATCGTATGTTAGTTTGAGCAAAATTTATGATAGAGATGATGAGCCCAACATGAGGGGCAGGCAGATTATAGCCAATTGTCACAAGGACCTATGGTGTGAAATGTTTGCACTAGAAAGACACGGGCTACACATTAAAGGAAGGAATGAAGGATGAGCAAGCACTAAAAGGTATGCTGGGGGTACTGATAGTTAGTTATTTAGGGCAGAGTGTCCTTTGGGAAGGGTAGCTTTTTAGATAGATGCTTCTGTTTCGTTTGGCTTTTGGCTGCTGCTAAGAGAGGGAGGTTTCTCCTTGGAACATTGCTTGCATTGATATTCCCTTTTGTTTTCTTACGTATTATTCAATAATATCAGCATTCCTTGTTTTGACTTCATACCATCTTTATCTATTTGTGTTCTGGTTGTCTGAGTTCAAAATGTTTAAAATTATCATTTGTAACTACAACTATCAATTAATAAAATCTATTCTCTTCGAATTTTACCAATGGTCTATTTGGATGAATCTTTTTTTAGAATGTTGCCTTACTTCCAGAGCAACTTCCAGTCTTCTTTCGTCCTTACTCACAGAGCATAATATTCTTCATATCAGTCATTTTAATTTATTCATACCACCCAAATAATGTTATATCTATGAGAACCTTTTATTTTCTTTTGCAGCTTAATTCGTGAACCATTTTTCTAATGAATATGAAAACAATTCGTTAGCTTAATGCCATGGCTATATCCTCCATATTGTGAACTCATTTTTCTTACATTGTCCTGCTGCTGCTATCATGTTAGATATGCCCATCACTAGAAGAATCTCAAAACATTTGTTTGCTTGATTCCATGGCAATTTAACAGTCCACTGAAAAAAAGTAATGACAAGAATCCCAGGTATTCAAGCAAAATATGAAAATTTTCATTTAAGCAGTGATATCAAGAAAGCTAAAGATTAAGAAAATATGAAACGGTCTTAGAAATGTTATTCCACAGCTTTGCACGAAAAAAAATATGTAAGAATAATAATAAAATATATGGAAAGTCAAATAGCATCATGAATTTGGAAAGTACAATACCTGTGAAAACAAACCAAAGGGTGTTTGCTCAGTTCTCATAACTTGACCCCTCCCACCACAAGTGGAGCATATTCTCATCTTGGAGCCAACCTTTGCTCCACTACCAGCACAAACATCACATGTTTCCAAATGAGAAAGCTCAAATTCTTTCTCAGCTCCAAATATAGCATCCGAAAAATTCAAAGTAATGTCATAACTGCAACAATGTTAATAATCAGTCATTTGTCTCCTAGCTCTTTACATCAAATTCGGGTAAACTTCAGAACGATGAAAAATTAGGAATATGTCATGGCCAATGTAAAGCATATTAATGCAAATAAATAGCAGAGATAAGAACATCTGCTTAATACCAGTCTATTAACCAATGCCACCAATAACCATAAAACCCACATATGCAGATCCGTTATGTTTGTCAATAGTTCAACCTTGGCTTAGAGATATTAATAAGTTCAGACAATTAGAACATGAATATATGCAGCATGTGAAAGCAAGCACAGAAAACTTAAAGGAACTTAAAGACTACGTGCTCGGTCAAACTATAACATTCATTTGTGCAAAACTTTTTTTATTGGTATTCTTCCAACATGAACTCCAAGAGACTTTAATAAGATCCCCAAAAAATGTTATACTTGGAATATAAAATTCCCTTTTGCATATGTTATTTTGTTGATAATATTTCCTGTCTATCCTACAGAATTTAGAAATGACACATTGATCTGATTATTATTTTATTCATATGGGATATCTAACTTATTTTCTAATTTTTATTTTTATAATTCTATCAATAAAATAGAATTCTATAAGCAAAATAAATACTTGGAAAGATGAGAAAAAAATATCTGGAGGACATACAACACCAATAAATAGCAAGGACCATGAAGAGTTACTAGTACAAAGCTGCAAAAAAATTTATTGCTCTTAACATTCAATGCATTTCTTAGCACCTAATTCATCATAAATAGTACAGAAAGCTACCCAAAATTTTAAGCCATTAGATTTGAGTTAATAAATGCTTACATACCTATCAAAAAAAAAAAAATAGACAAGGGGTAACTGATTTGAGTAATAAGCAACCCTAGCATGGTCTATTAAGGGAAAAATAGATCAAGAAAATCAATAGTTTCAATATTTACTACATGCTCATTTTTCAGCACTGAGTTTTAGCTGTAGTTATTTAAGAGTGGGATCTTAAAGGGAAGAAGCGACTGCAAGCTAAAATCATAAGGCTTTGTATACAAATTGAGCAGAATCTATGTTGCCTGTTTTTGGACCTTTTCCCATGTTTACTGCACAAAGTACATAAATACATCAACATACGCCTTTTTTTTTTTTTTTTTTGTCCTTTATAGTTTTACAAAAAGCAAAAACACCACCAACTAGGACACACACACACACACTAGACAACATTATTATAGGCTACAGACTAATAAACAACACCAGATGCGACAAGATCAGTTCATACATTTCTATAGTACGAGTTGCAAAATATTGGGAACAAAATTCCACACTTTAAAATTATTAACTCACCGGAGGTCTTCACCCTTAGTAACAGTGCTGCGACGGCGTGTCCCAAACCCAGTTTCCATCCCAGGAAAACCGCTCATGCTTGGCCCAAAAAATGTCTCAAATAGATCAAAAGGATTAGTCTGCAGGAAAAGAAAGAATCAATTTTGCAAGCCTTGACTAAGTTTATAGGCATTCAGATGGTCTGTGCCAACTCTATCAGTCAAAACAATGGGTTTATAACATCTGCAAAGGAAAAAAGGAAAAACATTTTCTTCGCAATATTTTGAGTTTGAGTACAGTAGTGACTAAGTGAACTAATATTTTATTTATACAATGTGAAAAACCTTCAATTTTAATTCCAAAATTTCCCTTCTATACATCACAAAGATGGCTACTTCTTCAGCTTCATCAAGACAAAAAAAAAAAAAAGATCAGCATAGAAAACCAATAATCATATGTACCGTACAGCATTTCAAACACCTGATTAAACATGATACACAAAATATCAACTCTATTTGTAATCTGTGCTTTAAATTTTCAACATAAGGTTTTCTCACCAGTGACAAAACTGCATTTCTAGGAAATAGAACATTAAGAAAGAGAAAACGTATGTTCTCTAGATTGGCAACTTCTTCCATACATAAGTCAATAAGTTAAAATTAATAGCAGGAACCAGGGATATAATGCCCCCATAATTGTTCATACAATATAGAATTCAAATTGTGATGCCAGATACTTCAATATCTCATAATTTGGGTACATAAACAACAGAGAACATGCTCTAAGGAACTCCACTAAAATATGCTGCATGACACTAGGATACTGTTCTTGACAAGCAAGCTTTTGAATTTCAGTTGTATACCAAGCATGCAAAAGATATTAAATCACAAAAAAATAAAAGATACAGCGTAACAGATATATAAAAGTGGTCGTACCGTATAAGCACCTGATGGTCCACCTACTGTACTCTTCACCCCAGCTTCACCATACTGATCATACAGGGCCCTCTTTTTATCGTCTGATAGCACCTGACAGTGTTGCACTTCAGAATTCAAAAGACAATATGACCAAAGCAAAAACTTCTATTCCTTCAAGCAAGCAAACTGTTTTTGAAATGAAAAGATAACAAATATAGCTTTTGCATGATTTTAAGACCATAGTTAGAGCTACTTCGGATACAAGTATCAACCTGTCAGCTGAAAAGAATACTGTAATCGCAGATCCAGCCACAAAAGCACTGAATAAGATGTGTGCCACTCCTTTGAGGACATCTTTCTAAACTAATCATGAGAAAACGAATAATAGAATGGTGGATACTGTCTATGTAAGATGATTGCAGGTGACAAGCTGTCACTAGATACTATGGCCAGATAGCAAAATCCACAAAGCTGAATCGATTGAAGGATGCTATCATATCAAAATACGATAAGCCAAACAAATCCAATGAGCCACATTCTAAGAAAGCAAAATTCTTATGCATACCTCATAAGCAGCACTTATCTCCTTGAACTTTTCAGTTGCTCCAGGTTCCTTGTTAACATCAGGGTGATACTGGAATCAGAATATAGTCCACATTTCAGGATCAAGAGACAAGGATATAACGCGACTGAACCACAAATTCAAATCGAGAAACTCCCTAAACGGCTAAATCAAAAGGATACTATTTTGGGCATCAGTTATATTACGAATTCTAACTTCTCCTATATCCTTCCCAATTTAATCAGATGAAAAAATAAAACTGCAAATAAGTGCTATAAAATTGAAAGCTGAGCCCTCCCCTCTCTTGCCCCATACGCTCATAAAAATTCAGGTTTCACAGCAGACAAGAAAACTGAAATTGAAAACAATATCCATAAATAAACAGCGCTCGAGTAAATGAACAAGAAAGAAATATACCTGACGAGCTAACTTTCGATAAGCAGCCTTAATTTCTTTACTATTAGCAGATTTGGTAACGCCAAGGGTAGCATAATAATCAGTGGAAGCACTAATTACCGGACCGAAACGACCCGAGGAGGCCTTGGTCCTGAACTTGAAAGAAGTAGGAGATAAAGAGGTTAAAGAAGCAGAGGCAAATCTTTTGTGAGACCAGAGGTGGGTCCCACCCGAGAAGAATGAGGAAGAAGGTAAAGAAGTAGAAGCAGCGTGAGAGTGAGAGTGAGAGTGAGAAGAAGAGGAAGAAGAGGAAGGTGAAGTGAAACTCAAAGAAGGGAGGAGAGAAAGCGTGGATGTAGCAGTAGGGGCGGCCATTGAAGGAGGGATGGGAAGAGATGGAAATTGGTAAATCAAAAATTGATCATATTTTGGGGCATTGCAGTGCAGTGCAGAGCCCCGCCAGGGAGGAAGAGAATGGGCGTTTAAAAGGCTGTGTTTTTAATGGTGGAAGCGAGTGACGGGGGAAGAGAAAAGATTGTGTTTGTGGTCTCTGTCCGTGTAACCTTTTTCCACTTCGCACGTGCTCTATTCTACACCTCTAATCTTCTTTTTTTCTTTTCTTTTTTTTTTTTTTTTTTTTTTTTTATAATTTTTAAGTGACATTTTGACATTTCCTATAAGTTCGTATCGAGCTCAATTTTTATATTTACCTAACACTACCTCTGGTTGGAAGGATGATAGATAGAGAAAATAGAATCAAATTAGTACTCTTCTTGGCAGGGTTAATCATGTTCAGGCCTTTATTACAATTACAACTACTGCGCTATGCGTTTTCCTTTTTGATCTTTTTTATTTTTTCAATTAATATAGAAATTGTTGAATATTTTAATTTTTTTTATAATTTTTGTATTGATGTATATCACTAATTTTATATCTCTTTTAAAGAAGTTGTAAAAAAAATGTTCACAATAATATAAATTCGTAATAAATTATGTGTACTGTAAATATAATGACGTTATATTAAACTGAATGAGATATAAGGAATTGAATTTAATCGATGAATCACGTTAAATGTGTTTCTAAAATTAGAAAAATAACTGACACTGACTTAACTTTGTGTTATTTCAATTTTATTTTCTCCTTCTCCATTGTGCTCCACAGTGTATTGGACTTCATCAAATTCCTACAATGATAAGTTGTCATTAATATTGATCAAGTTCTTATATTTTTAATTTTTTTTAAATGTAAAATGTAAATTACATCGCATTATCTGTATAATGTCTTTTGTGTCTTGTTATTTTTAACCTGTTTAAATTTTGTTTTTGAATAACTAGTTTTTTTTTCTTAATTAATTTGGTAATCAATAATTAATACTACAACAGTTTAATTTGTTATCGATACAAATATCATTGACATTGTGAGTTTTAGTAATATCTTTCAAATTGTATTTATCAAGTTGATTTGGAAAATAATTTCTCTTTTTCAACTCCCTTCAAAACTGATAAAACTTCATTATTTTCAATTTTTTTTAGTTCTATAGTAAATTGAGGCAGGCATTTCTAATATTTTTTCGACATTCCAATCAAACACAATAAATGTTATGATAGTTGTTACATCTTCTACTTGAAAGTGTACTTTGTACTTGATAAATATTTATGTTAGTTTTTTTGGATAAAAAATTCTGAAATTTAATTAATTTTGTTATTGTTGATTTGATTTTACCTTAATATAACCGATGTTGGATTGATATTGCAATCATTGCACTTGTAATTTCTTTTTCTTCCAACCATTTTTTTCTACACACTGAGCATTCAATATGATGTCATTCAAATGTGTTACCAAAGCCTGTTATCGTCGCCTTTATTATGAACGTTTTTTCCTACAATTGTAATAATATATTAATAAAATTCAACATATGTGTTTGTTTAAAAAGACAAATAAAATTAAATAATTTCGTATGCTTTAATACTCTTCTTTCTCCATTTCAATTCCAATATCTCTTCAATTATTTTTCTATTCTGAAATATATTGTGCTCTAGAGATTTTTGGGTGTGCTTGAATGTGTTTGAAGAGGTAAAATTAGAATGTCATCTTGGAAGCTTTTTTAGAATATAAAATATTATGACATTGTATTAATTTTTTTACCAAAATTTTGTACTTTTACTTTCTCATCATGGTTTGGTCTCCGAGATGTCAAACTTGAGATAAAACTTTGTTGCAGTTGTCGACGATAAAAAATAGCGACATGCGTATAGTTCAAATATGATATTCATATTAATAAAAATTATTGTGAATATATATGTGTGTGTGTGTGTGTGTGTGTTAATTTTGAAATATTATTTATCCATGAAACTTGTGATTTACGGAGATATGAATATTGCTACAATCTTTAAATCATCATGTACACTTATTTTGTTCTAAAACTCTCTTGCGAATTTCCCCCATAGCATGACACGTACCTCTTAGCTCCTATATTAGTTTTTTTTGTGTCATTTTTTTATTAGAAAAAAATTCTTATGTATTTTGAAAATTAATTTGGTAAATATTTTTTTTTGTTACAAGAAAAACTTTTCAATTTAAAACACTATTTCTATTTTTTGTTACTTGTTACCCTCGAGCAATAATATCTTCGAATTTGCTTTTTGCTGTTATTTTTCTATGACACCTATATGTAGATAGAAATAATATTATATCAAAATATTTGTATTAAAAACTATAGTCATTTTTTTAATAAGCTAAGATAATTTTTATTTTATTAATTATTGAATTTACTTGATAGCTTCTTGTTGTTACCCTATCTGTGTTATCAATTTGTAGTCGATAAAGTTGAACTTTTTCTTCTCTATTTCATGTTCACCCGAATCTATTTTTGTGATTTTTGTTGTTAACAAAAAAGCTAACTTAAATTCATTTTTTATGCTTTTGTAGGTAGCATATGAAGCACCCATTTTGAAATATTCAATTAGGTAGATGTTCCTTTTTTCTATATTTTTCTTGAATCTATTATTTTTATGTTTATTAACTGTTTATTGGGCTGTGTCATTTTGTAAAAGTACTCCATTAATATGAGTTAAAATTATGTGGTTCAAATTATGTAATACATACATTTATACAAATATACTTTAAATATCAAGCAGAAGCATTTCTAAGCTCATGACATTATTTGTATTTCTATTGATAGCTTTCTGTTGCCTATAAGATTAGACTCTAACAAGTGCACTAGGTCAATTGTAGTACTTAGGCAAGACCAAGTATCGTTCTCACAGGGACCTGTGCAAACAATCTTAATTTTTCCAGCAGACAGACAGATCTGATATCTTTCACAAATAATATGTAGTTTTAAAACGAAATAACTAAGTCAACTAAAACAGGTCTAAGCATTGACAGGTTCAAAATGGCAAAGAATACAAATATTAACAGCAATAATAAGGAAGCAGCAGACCCAAACCAAGCATAGCAAGCAGTTTCAGTACCTTCCATCTCCTTAACCATTATGAGCAAGGTTACAGAACATAGATCTAGGGTATCTTGCTATCAAATCACTACACTAGGAACCTCCGGACATGTAGATACTATGACAAGTAGCCTAATCGAATCTCTTCAGCAATAGACTACTTAATCATGCATTAAGATCTAGCAGCATTTTATTAAAGATAAAAACCCCTAGCATGCAGTCTACTTGAATTTCTTCAGCAATAAACATGCATGTGTTTCAAGGCATTTCCATGGTTAAGAATCTTCTTTGGGTCTCATCCTACCCACTAACATATGAGGTGATCAATCTCATGGAAAATAAAGCATACGAAGAAACAATCATCACACACATAATGCTCATAATAAAGAAAGAGAGGGAGTACTTACTACTGTCAACCGAGCTGGCTCAAGCCTGCTTAAAACGAACTACTCACTATGCATGAGCAGCTTCAGCAGAAAATTAAATGGGAAAATAAAATGAAGAGAAATTAATTATATTAAACTAGAAAACTAGATTACAAGGAAGAGAATGAGCCAAGAGTTTAAAGCTCCAAAAGCTCTCTACAACTAGAACTAAGGGAGTTTATATGGCACTTCCCAAAAGACTAAAATACCCTAAAGATTAAATTAATAAAAATGTACTATGCATGGTGGCTCAAAATTAGCCACACAAATAAAATATTAAAAAGGTACAACCACTTAAGTTTCGTTAGATTTACAAGAAATATCTTCCCCAAAAGTCAATTTCTACTTTTTGAGACAAGACACAATTTCTTCTCCTTTCTCTTTGGGACCTACGGCATGGACAATTTCTGCTGACCTTTTCTCTCTCTTCACGGCTCCTTTATAGTTCTCATCCAACCTACTTGCTCAGATTTTTCATAACTTTGCTCCAATTTTCTTCTTAACCTGAAATTAGCTTTAATTAGCCACAATTAATTCAATAAAGCTAAATTTAATTCCAATTAATACCTAAATTATTGGTATATTTATCACTTATCAAATATCCACATACTTGAACATTGCTTATCCTCAAGCAATAAGAAAAGAAAAGACTAAAAACACTTGAGAACGGAAAAGAAACAACAACACTTGAAACACTTAAACAGGAACAATAGCAGTAGTAATTACTTTGAACTTTGAATCAACACAATGATCATGAGGAAAATACAAAGCTTAAGAAAACTAGATATCAAGCCCATACAAGCAACAAGCTTCAACTTCAAAAACAA
Organism: Euphorbia tirucalli; assembly: GCA_039660915.1. Taxonomy (NCBI): domain Eukaryota; kingdom Viridiplantae; phylum Streptophyta; class Magnoliopsida; order Malpighiales; family Euphorbiaceae; genus Euphorbia; species Euphorbia tirucalli. Next base: position 66,720,900 of record CM077639.1, read on the forward strand.
ACTAGGACAGAGGATTAGATTGCTTAAATCAACAATTCAGCAAACTTTCAAACCAAATAGCCTCACCAATGGACGCCACTCAATCACTCTAAATTAGCAAGGTAAGGCTTTTTAAGATCACTCAGCAGCTTTGCACAACAACCATCATATGCTTGATAATCGGTCTCATCGCCACCACTTTATATTGAGCAACATACATAATTAAAAGGACTTTACAAACAGGGTTGTAACTTGGTTAGGGTTGGGGGTGTGTCAAAGGATACATTTAGGCGAAAAAAATTACCAAAGAAATATAATAAATGCATGAAAAAGTAGCCTCAATAATTACAACATCACCAAAACTCAAGCAATCTAAGAATAGATATGGAATGAGTTGTACAAGAAAAGATAGAACATGGAAAAGCATAGGGAATTCAAGCAATAATCACAAGAAAAGATGAAGCATAAAGTTTCAGGCAATCAAGGACATTATTTAGAGTTTTTTTTTGAAGAGAAATTAATTAGCAAGTGTGAGCACGGGTTTTCCCGACCTCAGTGATGAGAGCCGTTTATTTCCTGTTAAGCAGTCAGATTTGGAGAAGAGCAAAAGGTCGCCTAGAATGCCTCAAACGCTCTAAAAATCGAACCACTCGGGATCTGAAAACCCCGAGAAAGGTCCCTCAAGTGATTACAGGGTTTAAAGGTGAGCGTAGGAATTAGGGGAGTCTGTCTCGGCTCTGTCTAGAGCTGCACGGCTATAGTTCAAAACTACAGCAGCACGGCTATACGTCAGAGCCGTACGGCTCTAAAGGTTAAAGCCGCGCAGCTCTGGTGGACAGCCAAGTTGTCTGCAAAATCAGAGCAACTTGGTGGAAATAGGGGCGGACTTTATTTTCTTAGCCAAAATCCCATAGTGTAGGAGGCGCATTTAATGAATGAAATGATTAAAGAGAAAAATGAGATATATAAGGAAAATTATTTTCGGATCAAAGAGAAGGATCTTTTCTCAAATATTTTTCGGCCAAAAAATAAAAAGATGCAAAAAAAAGAGAGAAGGAAAGAAAGAAGAGAGAAAAGAGAGAAAGAGAGAAACCGAACAAAAAGCCAACACACACAACTAATAACACCCAAGTGAGAACTATAGACCATTGCTCACTCGTCCGGACACATTTTCAGATTTGTTTCCGATTGGTTCGGGATTCGTTTTCGGAATTTCAGAAAGTTTGCGGATTCAAGGCATATTCTCGCTTTTTGATCCGTTTCTGATTATCCAATACACTGGAACAACAACAAGGTAAACTTTGAGAGGCCTTAAACTTGTGTTCATTGCATTTTTGTGCATGTTTTCTCTGTTTCATCACTTTTCGGAAAATCGGCTACCCGAACAGAGCCGCACTGCTGTGTTTCCCTAAAATACAACCGTGCGGCTATGATCTCTTGGAACAGAGCCACATGGCTCTAACACTAGAGCCGTACGACTATATTCCTTCTAAGCAAAAACCCGATAATACCCCCGAATCGGCCGAAAGTAGCCTGTTTTCCATTTGGTTCATCCTGTTGAGATATTTTTCGGCCCAAATACATCCGTGCATTATTAAACTGTGGTTTTCAGATTTCTATACGCACGGGTGTTAGGTTTTTGGTTTTTCCTGGATTTTATTTTTTGGAGTTCGGGGTTGTTCGATCCGAATTGGATCCGTCATCCAGCACTAACGGACCCTCGAACCCTACAAAAATCCTTAGGAAACACCAAAAACGAGCAAAATAACAATTTTTGAAAAACGAGAAAACCGATTTCGGGCTCCGGGTGTTACAACTGCACGGCTTTGGATCTTAGAGCCACACAGTTAGGGGTGTACAAAAAAAAACGGAAAAACTGAAAAACCTTGAAATCGAACCGAAACTGGACAGAAAATGTGGTTAACCGAAACCGATGGACTAGTGTATGGTTTTTATTTTAAAAATAAACGGTTTTGGTTTCGGTTTTTACACCAAAAGTCCATGTGGACTCGGTTAACCGATGGTTGAAAAATGTTTTTTTTTAGGTTAAATGAATTAAAGATAAAACATTTGGGTGTTTATTTTAATTTTACCTTAATTCCCAATATTCATTCACTCACTTCACTGCTCTCGCTCACTCGATCTCTCTGTCTCCTCTCTCAACTCTTAATCCCTAATTCCACTTTGTCTCTTCCAACCCAAATTGCTGAAATTCTTCTCAATCCCTAGCCTAATCCTGCTTCCTCTCTCTCAAATCTCAAGTTTACAGCCCCTACCCTTTCTATCTCAATCCCGATTCAACGCAGACAAGATAACCATCTATGACAAAGAGAAGAAAGGTACAAAACACAGGCCAGTCGATTAGAGGTAGACTAGGGGAAATCCGGCCATCGCCGCCGCCACCAACTATAAGTATTGTCGACCTTGATGGTTCTGTCTTTTTTTATTTGTGTTTCCAAATATCTTCATTTATTAGTGTGGGTTTGCTTATTTGATGTCATTATTACTGTCAATGCTGTGTTTGTTTGGTTTTTTCCTATAAGATGTTAACTTTTCAGTCCTACTCCATCATTATATTGGCAGAGACATATACAGCATTCTTAATAAATAAAAGAGAGAAATCCAATATCAAGCTCCAGTAGACCAGCAAAATGTTATCCTGGAGCAAACAGATCACAGATTTCATGATATAGCCATTCTATTATTTATACTTCTCAATCCCCTTAATCCGTTTTCCTTTTGCATTAAAAAAATGGTGATAATTTTGAGTGTTGGTGGAAGAATATTGAGTTGGCTGTTGCCTAATTAATTATTTAGAGAACGATTGGAACTGAGAATGAGTTTTCATTTTCTATATTTGGGTATATGTGAGTTGTGTGTAGAATTAGATTATATATGTTGACTTCTTTTAAATTTTCATCTGGATACGCTGTTAATCTCTGTAAGTCAGTGATATGCAAATTTTGTAATTTTTTGTTGTTGCCTGATCTAAGAAAAAGGAGGAAGAATTGGATTTTATTTTTTTGAGTTAGGTATAAGAGAGAGAAAGGGCGTATATATTCTCTCATATCAATATAAGGTGTGATTAATATGGGGGGTATAAATAAACAAATAATGGGTTTAGTGATCGATATTCAGAGTGGTGAAATAACAAAGTACAAAAAAGGAGTCAATTTGGGGGGCCAAGTTATCTCAATTGTGTGTGGGAATGGATAAAACAATTGGAGGTATTATTCTACATCTTATAAAAAAGAAAAGGAGAAATTTTATGCTATGGGGAAGGCTGGATTGTTTGATTGTTTGATGAGGTATTATTCTTGTTAAAAAACCGTTTTGATTAGTTTCGCCATGAATCATTGGGAGTAAACCATTTTATTATTCTTACAATACTCAATTACTCCTATGTGCATTAAACCTTAAACGAAAATATAATTCTTTTCCTTATATTTTTCTTTCATTATTCTTATTCCTTTATTTCTTTCTTTCTTATTGCTAATACAGGTGTCAAGTATTGGTGATAATTCAACTTCTGATACTGTTGAACATATAAGTGGGGAACCAATCGAGTCTCCATCTGCTGCTGCTGCTAAATTTGGGAATGAAAATGCAGCTAAACCTCCACCTCCAGAAGGACCAGAAGCAATAAGTACACAGAAGAGAAAAATTTCATGGGTGTGGGAGCATTTTATAGAACTTCCCTATGATGCTCCTGAAAAATGAAGAGCCACATGTAACTACTGTAAGAAATCTCTTTCTTGTCCAAGTGCAAGTGGTACTAGCTGTTTGAGCAATCATTTGAGTAATTGTAAGAAGTATCCACTTAATGTAAGTAAGGGTCAATAAACCTTAGCTTTTAAACCAGGTTTAAGTTCCAACTTTGGCTCTGAGTCACTTTCATCATGGAAATTTGATCAAGATGAATTTAGAAAATATCTTACTATGATGATAATGCTTGATGAGTTACCCTTTAAGTTTGTTGAACACCAAGGGTTTCATGAATTTTGTCGTATTTTGCAACCATTGTTTGTAGTTCCTTCACGTACAACAGTAGCTAGAGAAGTGTATAATTGCCATAAGAGTGAGAAGCTGAAATTGCAGAAATTTTTAAAGAATTTATCTTCAAGAGTTTGTCTTACTACTGATTCATGGACTTCTAATCAAAATCTAAGTTATATGTGCCTCACCCTTCATTTCATTGATGATGATTGGGTTTTAAATAAAAGAATCATAAACTTTTGTCCCAAATCTGGTCATAGTGGTGAAGTGATTGGTAAATCTATTGAGAGATGCTTACTTGAATGGGAGATTGAAAAAGTATTTGCTGTAACTGTGGATAATGCAAGTGCAAATGATGTGGCTGTAAGTTACTTGAAAAGAAGATTAAATAGTTGGAAGGGTAGTATTTTGAATGGTGAATACTTGCATATGAGATGTTCTGCACATATCTTGAATTTGATTGTGAAAGATGGTTTGTCTGAAGCAGATGATTCTATTGTAAGGATTCATTCTGCTATTAAATATGTTAGATATTCTCTTGCAAGGTTTACAAAATTTAAGAACTGTAAAATTCAAGAGAAACTAGATATCAGTAAACTTTTGTGGTTGGATGTGGAGACTAGGTGGAATTCTACTTATATGATGTCAGAATGTGCATTGAAATTTGAAAAAGCATTTAAGTTGTTAGCATTTGAAAATTCCAAACATGCTAAAGATGTTCAAGATAAACCTATGTTAAGTGATTGGGACTATGTTAGATGTTTGTTGCCTTTTCTTGAAATGTTTTACAAGACTACATTGAAGTTGTCTGGCTCTCTTTATGTGACTAGTAATGAATACATGAAATAAATTTGTAGTCTTGGAATGATGATTAAATCAATGTGTGAGAATAGAGATGTGAGTTTGAAGTTGATGGCTTCTAAGATGTAGAAGAAATATGACAAGTATTGGGGTGATGTGAAGTCTTTGAATATAATGATGTTCATTGCAGTAGTTCTTGATCCTAGGCACAAGATGGAATATTTTGAATGGACTATTGATCAGTCATATGATGTTGTCGATGCTATGCTGTTGAAAGATAATGTGAAGTTAGTTCTAAATGCAATGTTTTAATTTTATTCAACATCAAAAATTGAACAAAGTGTTCCAGAAGAAGTAGTTACTAGAATGAGTCAAGATGCTAGCATAGTGATTGATAAAATTGATGATGCATCTAGCTTTATTGATAAGATGTTTAAGAGACAAAAGGTGCATCATGGGGGTGGATACACAAAACAGAACTGGAGAAGTACTTGAGTGAAGATTTAGACGCTGAAAATCCAAAATTTCACATCTTGAATTGGTGGAAAGTGAATTCAACTAAATACCAAGTTCTTGGTATGATGGCTAAGGATGTTTTAGCCATTCCAGTTTCCACTGTTGCTTCTGAGAGTGCTTTTAGTGCTAGAGGCCGAGTTCTTGACTCATTCAGAAGTTATCTTATTCCTCGGTTTGTGGAAGCTCTAATATGTGGGCAAGATTGGGTGAAACATCAGAGCAAGTCATATGATTATGTCGATCAAATTTTACTGGAACAAGAGATTGCTCAAATAGGCATCGTTAATTGTTTTCCTAATTTAATTTTTTTTTATCATTTGTGTATGTAACTTTGTGATAGTTTATAATTATTGGCATTTTTCTTAATTTTCAGAATCTTCTTGTGTGACGGATGATCATCATCTCATCCTCATTGATAAATGAGAGCTTACCATGATTTATGTTAGGTATGTGTAGTTGAATATATATGGTTGTTATTTTATAAAGCATTGTATCAACTTTAATTTTGATTATTGTTTTAATTATATATATAGGAAATACGAAGGTTTTGTGAAATGGATATGGAGTTTTTCTTTCATTAATGTTTGATTTTGAGGAATAAATTCCATGTTTGAGATTTTTTTTTGGGTTAATATTTTAATTACTTTAGTTTATGGGTGTAAAGCCATTTTTAATCAATTATGAAGACTATGGTTTGTAATTCATATTTGTCTTTGATATTTGAGATTTATAGTTTAAAATTTTGAGATTTAAAATATAATGTTTATTTCGGAAATGGTTAACCGTAAAAAATGGTTAACCGACCAAAATTAATGGTTAACCGAATAATGGTTAACCGAATTTAGTGGACAGTGTACGGTTAGTAAAATAGAAAAACCGTTCAAGTGGTTAACCGTTAGCAAAAGTCCACATGGACCGGTTAACCAACCGTGTGCACCCCTATGCACTGCTCTAGTCATAGCCACACGGCTGTAGTTCCCGGAAGGGGACAGAATCGCGGGATGGCCCACACGGATGTCGTCGCACGATGCTGTCGTCGGAATCAAATTGTTTTTGGTGTGTTTATCGCTTTCAGACTCTAGATGGCTGTTGAAATTAGGAAACCAGCACAAACGGAACCCCGGGTTTTGGGATAACAGACCCGCTAAAATACAGAAATTTGCATGAAATCGAGCCAAATGGTTTTCCAAAATTATTTTCTAGCACAAAAATCTACAGGGCATTTCAAAACTGTTTTCCAGGTCTAGTCGGGTCAACTGGCTGAGTCGACCCCTCTATCCCCTAAATGCATGCCCCCGTTCCTAAAAATCGCAACTCTGTCCTGTGTGAGTCCTACTTGTGTTTGTAAGATAATTGTGCTAACCGTCTATTTTGCAGCATTTATTTCCCTTTTTATTATTTTTTATGTAATTAATAGATTAATTCGTGTATTTTAGGCGTTTGTAAATCCTTAGATACTCGTGTATTCTAGGCACTTGTAATGTGAGGACGAGAGTTTTTCTTTTTATTCAATTTGGTTGTATAAGCGGCTTTTATTATTTTTGTATAATTCGGATGCATGATCTACTTTTCAACAATTTATTTCTGTCATTTGTATGAGCATCGGCTGATAATTAAACAAAATTAGGTAGAGAAAGATAATAAATTGAATAAATACAGTAATATAAATTATAAAATGAATACAAGCTCGAGGTTGAATAGGTAAGTTGCCCGAAACCTAAATCTTTGGATTAGGTATGGCAGTCTACACTCGGTAGGGAGCTGTATTGAAATTTCCCGGATTAGCTGATCCGGGTGGCGACTCTGTCACTGATCTTGAAATTTAGGTTTCGAGGTCTTTAAGTAATAAAATGGGAAAATGTTTTCTACAAAAGGAATTTCTAAACAAACTAATAGTTTTCCTTAAAACAAGGCACCAAACCCCGTTTTCAAAATCCAAACATTTCTACTTCTCTCTTTTTTTTCCCTAGTCCGCTTCGCCGTGTTTTAGGTCGTCCACTCACAGTAAGTAATCTCAGATACTGATGCATAATTGCTTAGGAAAATTGACTTGCAAACTTGAATTTTGATTCATACAATAGGCTCATAAATGATGAAACATGATGATTTCAAAGAGCCATCAAAGATTTGAAAGAAAATTAGAAGAATTGATTCTATCTTTAAGAATTTTATTTGAATTTACATACTGACACTGCTGGACAGGAAGATTTTTAGAATTCTTATGATTTTTGAAAAAGGATAAAACATTAAGGAACAAATAAATTGCTTGAATAATTTAGAAAGCAAGAATTTAGCAACACAACAATTGACCAACTACTTGCTCAAAATGGGAAGATGAATTTCTTTGGCAAATTCTTGGGTAAATTTAGGGAAATATAAAGTGAAAAGGTTAAGGGAAAACAATTTTATGGGTTAACTACAAGAAACAGACTAAGGCTTAACTGGGGTTAACTAAAATGGGGAAAAACATATAAACAGGGTGGCTGTTTAAGCTAAATAGGTTAAAACCTAATGCCTTTATCATATCATGCATGCGAACAATCATGTGGTCTTGACAAGTACTATCCAAACCAAGTTCTAGCTTAGGTTAGCTATGCAAGCTCACTCAGCAAGGAATTCAAGAAAATAAAATTGATTCAAAGGATTACTTAAAGATTTGGAAATGAAAATCAATTTAATGGGTGAATCAAAGAAGATTAAATAGGCTCAAATCCTCACAATCAGAAAAAAGGGTTGAAATTGCAGTAGATCTTAAGCAAGCTAAAAAGTTGAGAAAAACATTAAAATCCTAAGTCCTAGAATGTTTAATCAGCTTACACAAGCTACAAATGTAAACCTAACATCATGCTTTCAAACTCAATGCATTCTACAAGTGATCACATGCGAATCAAACATTCAAAAGCTTTTACTTTGTTGCCACAAAACAACACAAAATCGAAAAATCTTGACAAATTTTGCAAGAATAGAAAACAAACAGAAACAAACAACCTAACAGGTTGTTTAAAACTAGAACAGAAACAGAAAAACATATTTGAAGACTTGCAACATTTGTTCAAGAATGACAATATTCAACAGATCACAATTAATTTCATCATCAATAAACATCAATTTTAGGAATCAATTAAATTTCAAGCTATCATCAATCATTAATCCAAACATTACCCTTCCCATCCCCATACTTAAAACTTGCATTGTCCTCAATGCAACAATTCAACAAACAAACACAAGTCATAAGGGGAAAGGAAAAGAAATTACTAAGCAGGGCATGGAATTGGAAATCAAGGGCTAAGGGCAACGAAACATACCAGAGAGCGAGAAGAGAAGAATCACAAACTGTTACTTTTCAGGCTACTGGGAGGACTGCTGGTCCTCTTCCATTGGAATAGTCTTGTCACTGGGCTGTGGAGTGTTCTTTTTTGGGGCAGTGGAGGTCGCTTGCTTGATTGGGTGAGAAGGAGTAGACTCAGAACTGAATTCTTGCTCAAGTTATGCTTCCAGCTGAGTCACTTTTTTCTTCAGTTGTTTGATTTCTTTTTGCATCCCCTCTATCTTGAGGGTATCCTCCTTTCTCTTGGCCGTTAAGTCATCAATCCAAAGCACAAGGGTGTCTATAGAAACTTGAGAACATTTCTTATAGAAAGCAACCTTGTCAGCAACCTCCTCCACCTCAGGAGTATTCATACCTTTAGCTTTCTCACTGCCCTCTAACTTTCTCTTCTTGTTCTGTTGTTCATCATTAATCTTAATCACCTTCTTTCCTTCTCGAGCAACTTGCAACATCTTTTTTTAAATTTCTCCTTCATGGTCAAGATACCATTTGGTTCCAACTTTCCTTGCCATATTAATCTGTCTCAGATTGTTGTAATCAATAGGAGCAGGCTTGTATTCCATGGTCAAGTGGGTGTCGTCAAATTCTCTAGCAGCCTTTGCAATCTTTATGATGTAAGAGCCACACATGATCTTCATAATGGTCTTGCTAGGGAGAGTCAGAATGTAGTCCGCAAACCACACTCCAATATTCATCTTTCTGCCTCTTACCATACACCACAAGGCAAACAGGTCCTACTTAGGCACATGGGATTGATTAGCGCAGGCAAAGATGGAACCAGTAATCAACTACTGCAGAATACAATAGGTGTAAGAGACCAAGTTATTGGAATTGCTGTCTTGAGAGGAATAGTTGGGCTGCTCGGTGATTTCCTTTTAAAAAGCAACATCATCAAAATCAGCAGGGTAGTCAGTCAAAGCATTCTTAAACTCTTCAGAATTTACTATTTCATCATCAACAACACCAAAGTATTTGTTGAACTAATTCAAAGAAAGTGATTGGCTTTTACCTATAACTCGAAACTGAAACTTCTTTTGGTTGTTAGGGTTTGTGATTTTTAGGTCACTGGTAAAGGTGCAAAGAAACTCTAAGGTAAGTTCCTTGTAGACGAGTTCATCAACCTCCAAAAATTGTTCAAATCCTCTAGCCTTAATAAAGTCTCTAACATCTTCGTCCAATTACAGCGCAGAAAGGATAGACCAGTCAATGATAAGCGAAGGAGCAAGAGGTAGATTCTCAAAGACCTGAAATTGTTGCTACTCATTATCGTAAAAAGTTATCATCTTCTTGAAAAGTTGTTCCTTCACGAGAGAACCGGCACTGGTTGAAGAAGGCAGGGTAGGCTTAGGCATCACTGAAGAAAGCAGCCGCACTAGCTTGGAGAGTAGTTACGCTGGGCTTAGTGGCGAAACACTTAACTCCTCTAGGCATGGCTGAAAAGATTATTCTGTAGATAGGAGAAAACAACAGAAAAGGAAGGTTGAGAGATAATTGCTACAATGATAGAAAATTGAAAAGAAAAGAGTTCTTAAAAAGGAAAAAGAGAACAGTTAGGGCGAGAAAAGGGGAAAGTTGGACTATTTTTTCCAATTTAAAATTCAAAAATTAAATCCAAAACTGCCATTAGGGAAAGAAAATCGCTAGGTTTGGGCGGTTAAAAGGAAGGAGAGAGAAATTTAGGGGCTTAGTTTGACATGTGTCAAATCCCCATACTTTCTCTTTTCCATAACCCATGCTTAAATTAATTACCCTTTACTAACTCTTAATGATTTGACAAGTGATAGAAAATTACAGCCATTTTCTTCTTTTTGTATCTTTTCAATTAAACAAATAATTTCAGACTTAGTGAGATTAAGTCAAATTAAGTCAAGCAGTCAGATTGATAGGTTGAAAAAGACTTACCAAACCAGATTTTAACCAATAAAATAATTGTATGGTCGCAAAAATTTTAATTCTTAAAAATTGCAAAAATCAAAATTAAGTATGAGATGCAACACAAGGATGAAAATTAATTTAAAGTTAAAAATTCAAACGGCATGTTGCCATCCCCATACTCGTCAGGTTGCTTTAGTACCAACAAAAAGAATAAACAGACTATTAGAAGAAATATTTACACCAAAAAGATTACTCAAGAAACTATTTACAAGGTGAGAGAATTAGAGATTGCCCAATAAATTGCTTCAATTTGTGTTTGAAGCTGACACCAATTTCTTTTTGAGGTTGCTTATAGTGGTTCAAAGTATTGAGTGCTATCAACAACCTTGAGGGTTTTATGAGTGAGATATGGCTTTAGTCTTTGACTGTTTACTTTGAAGATTTTACCTTTATCACTTGTAATCTCAATAGCACCATCGGGAAACACTTAAGCAACTAAGTAAGGTCCAACATCTTGATCTGAGCTTGCTTGGAAATAATTTTAGTCTTGAATTATACAAAAGAACACGTTGTCCAGGATAAAATTCCTTGTTTTGAATTCTTTGATCATGCCATTTCTTCGTTTTCTCTTTATAGTTCATAGTGTTCTCGTATGCAAACAATCTGAATTCTTCAAGCTCATTCAACTGCAGCCTTTTCTATTCACCAGTAGCTTGCCTGTCAAAATTAAGATATGTGAGAGCCCATAAAGCTTTACATTATAATTCAACAGGTAAATGGCAGGCTTTGCCCTAGAGCAATCTAAATGGCGACATCCCAATAGGAGTCTTAAAGGCTGTTCGATAATCCCATAAAGCATTATCAAGCTTCTTGGACCAATCTCTCCTAGAATTGCTCACTGTTTTCTCAAGAATGAGGTTAATCTCTCGATTTGAGATTTTAGCCTGCCCACTAGTTTATGGGTGGTAAGGTGTAGCTATTCTATGAGTGACTCCAAATTACTTAAGCAGCCTCTCAAACTAAACATTACATAAATAGGTACCTTGATCGCTTATAATTGCTCTAGGCACACCAAATCTAGTAAACAACTTCTTAAGAAACCTTACAACAACATTAGCATCATTAGTAGGACTAGCAATCGCTTCTACCCACTTACTTACATAGTCAACTACAACTAAAATGTACTTGTTATTGTAAGAACTCGAAAACGGACCCATAAAATCAATACCCCATACATCGAAAATTTCACAAACAACAATGTTATGCAAGGGCATGGCATTTTTGGCAGAAATGTTACCTAAGGGTTGACATTCATTACAACTAAAACAAACCTGTGAGCATCCTTGAAGATTGTGGGACAAAAGAAACCACATTTCAATACCTTTGAAGTTGTTTGGGTAGCACCAAAATGACCTTCGGCTTCTTTGATATGACACATTATTAAGATTGCTTGAAATTCATCTTGGAAGACACATCGCCTTATAATCTGATCTACACATAATCTAAACAAGAACGTTTCCCCCCATGAATAGTATTTAACATCTGAAAAGAACTTTTTCTTTTGATGATAATAAAGATAACAAGGCACTATACCACAAACAAGATAGTTAGCTATGTCAGCGAACCAAGGGATAGAATTTACCAAATAAAGTTGCTCATCTGGAAATGAGTCAATAATCTCAGGTTGCCGCTGAGGTTGCTCTCTGGAATTCTGGACAAATGGTCGGCAGCCACATTTTCTGATCCTTTCTTATCATTGATTTTGAGATCAAAATTTTAAAGTAACAAGAGCCATACGATGAGACAAGGTTTCACATCTTTCTTTGCAAGCAAGTACTTTAAAGCTGCGTGATCTATGAAAACAGTCACTTTGGATAACACTAAGAAAGATCTGAACTTGTCGAATGCATAAACCACTGCAAGTAGTTCTTTCTCAGTTGTGGTGTAATTTTGTTGAGCTTTTGTAAGCGTTCTATTTGCATAATAAATTGGCTGAAAATGCTTCTCAATTCTTTATCCCAAGACTGCTCTAATACAAGTGTCACTTGCATCACACATTAGCTCAAAGGGAAAATGCCAATTAGGAGCAATCAAAATTGGTGAATTGATCAATCTTGCTTTAAGTTCTTTAAATTCCTTCAAACAATCTGCATTGAACTTGAAATCAACATCTGATAAGGTCGGTTTTTGACCTTATCTTTTAAGCAATTTCGTGGTTTAAACGGCAATTTTTAGAGTCCTTTGTGTGAATGCTTGTTTGGTTTTTGCGTATTTTGTGATTTTTATGTTTTGGATAAATTTTCATAACTTTTAGTATTTTTCGTGTTTTTAGGGGTGTTTTTGTAATTTTGGATAATATGTCGTTTTTATGGTCCGTGGCTTTGGTGCGGTTATGTCTTTTTATATTTGTTTTGGACAGGCATTATGACCCGGACCGAAAGTTGGAGCAACGGCGGCGAAGAAGAGTTTAAAGTGCTGAAAAGCAAGGTGGCACGGCGTGCCACAATGAGGGCACGGCGTGCCAAGGGATGGGATCCAGCGGATCGGCACAAAATCGTGCCACCCCTACCAGCACAGCATGCCAACCCCAAATCTACACAGCACGGCGTGCCACCTCCACCAGCACGGCGTGCCACCCATAATTCTGCACAGCACGGCGTGCCACCTCTACCAGCACGGCGTTCCGAGCTCCGAAATTCTGCTGTTGCCCTACTTTCATCTTTTCTATTTCGTGGTTTTAACCTGGCCGTATATTTCTAGTTTTAAGGATCTTTTCCCAGACTTTTAGAGTGTAAAGCAGAAACTTGTAACTAGGTTTTGGCTTGAACTATTTGTTTCTTTGAGTTTTGAACCATCAATTGGTAGAAGTTTTACATAGAACCTTCCCCTTTTACGATGTTCTTAGTTCCGGCTTGAGTTCGTCTATAGAGGTATACCCCAAGCATCTTCACACCGTCGGAATCCGGTTAATCGGACCAAAAGGGCATAAGTTTTTCTTCTTTTCTTTTGTAATTCGATTAAGTTAGTTTTTGATTCCGCAATTGATTGTGTTTGGTTGTAAACACTGAATTCATATCACCTTTCTTGATTAATACAATTGATTGCAATTTAATTTCAATTTTTATTCCTCTTCTTTATTCAATTCCTTTAATGATAATCTAGTCTCATAAGATCTTAATTTATTAAGTTCATATTTGTGGCATTACCTAGATTGATGCCTAGGAAACCATTAGTATTGACGACACTGTGGAACTTACGTGCCCCTATTTTCTGAGCTTTAGAATTAGACCGCCTCTAAACAAGGGAAACCGGCTAAGGACCTAAAAGATCTAGACACGCTAGGTTGAATTATCGAAAGAACATAATTAAGGGTTAATTGTTGAGTTAAATTCATCTATTGTAGTTAATTGATAAAGCCATCTCCATTAGCATTCATAGGTCGGTAAACCGCCAATTGATAACCCAAATTCAGGTGCAAAGTAAGCTGGGATAGATCAACTAGGAGTAGGATAATTTAGTTGTTAGCATAATCAAACCTAAAATTAAGTTCCGCCTAAGACACGCAAGGAACCCGAGTAGTTTAGTGTTTGCAGAATATTTTTCTCTGTGGGATCGATACCTGGACCAACCGGAATTATTACTTGTCAACGATAGGTACACTGCCTTAGTTGTGCGATTCTAGGTTTAGTTTCACTACTTCACCTAGGATCCATGAAGTTTTTGGCGCCATTGCTGGGGAAATTTATTTTTTCTGCATCATTGAACCAAAAGTCTATTTGCTGATCTAGGCACTATTCTTGTGCATATAGTCAAATAATTTTTCTTTTCTGTGGATATTTTTTACAAATTATTTTTATTATTTTTGTTTTTTTTTATTTTCGGTGTGTGTGTGCTTTCTAGCTTATGCGAACGCGTTCTCAGCACCCTGAGCTTTTACCTTATAACCCTGAAATTGAACGTTTGTGTAGCAGGAACCGTAGAGTACAACAAGAGCAAATTGTCCAAATGGATCATCAACAACATAAGGAAGAGGAGAGATAGCTTCTGGAAAGAGCTGAGCAAGAGCGACTTCGGCGAGAGCGGGAGGAGTTTGATAGAAGAAGGGGTGGTGATAGAGACAACATGGTCATGACTGACCTAATGGCTCCACATCGGCGCCGGAACAGATCCGGAGTGGTTATCCCAGCCATTACTGCTAATCACTTTGAGTTGAAGTCCAGCATGATAAATTTGATCCAAGGGAACAGACTATTCAGTGGCGGAATAAGTGACAACCCCAATGATCATTTAGACCGATTTCTCATGGTGGCCGATACAGTCAGAATAGGTGGGGTGCCCCAAGATGCTGTGTGGTTGAAGTTGTTTCCCTTCTCATTATGCGGGGGAGCAATGGAATGGTACAAGTCCTTGAGGCCCGGGTCAATGACTTCATGGGATCAATTGGAAGAACAATTCTTAGCATATTACTTCCCACCATCAAAGACGGTTCAGTTAAGGAACGAGATCATGGGATTCCGGCAATTTGGGACTGAGACTCTCAATGAAGCGTGGCAAAGGTTTCAACGATTGTTACGGAACTATCCCCACCATGATATGCCGTGATTCACTCAGGTAAGCACGTTTTATCATGGTTTGACACCAGCTAACCGTGCCATTATTGATTCTTCTGCAGGTGGAGACATTTTTAAGAACTGCTACGCAAGCCGAGGAGTTGATCGCGGAGCTGGCTAGGAAGAGTACCTTGTGGCAGTCGAACACGCTAACAAGGAATGAGGTTCGGGCTGCGGATTTGGGACGCCAAGATGCAGCCATGGACCATGTGAACAAGAAGCTGGACCTGTTGATGTCCCGCCTGAATTTGAATGGGCCGCAATATCAGCCGATGTTGTGTGTATCATACGGAGCGGAGCATCCTGGTCAAGAATGTGCATTGGGTGATCCATTCGCCCAACTGTCCGAGAATGTAAGTTTTATGGGAGGAAACCAAAGGTACAACAACTCTAACTCTTACCCATAGAATTTCAACAATAATAACAATTACGGAAGAAGGTATCAACACCCGAACATGTCTTATGGTAATAACCGAAATGTGTTGAGACCTCCTTCCGGATTCCATCATGAGCACCGTGAGCAGTGGTTAGGTAAAGCCCCATTTATTCCTAATGATCAATCCTCGCAGCAACCTCAACAGTCTAAGCAAGATGAGACGGTTTTGTCTTTATTAAAAGACATCTCATCTCGTCTTGCTGATAATGAGGCATACTGTAGGGATTTGGGTAAGCAGGTGGCTCAAATGAGTAGGGAGAGGCAGGAAAGACCTCAAGGAGCACTCCCGAGTAGAACTGAACAAAACCCTAAGGGTAATCAACAGGAGACAGCTCAAGCTATAACCCTGCAAAGTGGTAGGCAAGTGGAGGACCGAGTGCAAAACGCTGATATTCCATCCCAACCTACTGAGGTAAGTGAAGAGTCGGGAGAGGTAAGCAACCCCGACTCGATTTCTGAACTCGAACCTAGCACAAATGAAAAGGGGAAAATTCCTGACCCAGTGAGAGCCTATGTGCCTAAACTCCCTTATCCTCAAAGGGAGAAGAAAGATAAACTGGGGCAGAAATATTCCAAATTTCTGGAAATTTTTAAGAAGTTAGAATTTAATTTGCCATTGATTGAGGCTCTCCAAGAGATGCCTTCCTATTCTAAATTCTTTAAAGAACTTCTTGCAGGGAAAAGAAAGCTAGGCGAGGACGAAGTGGTGGCTTTAACAGAGGAATGTTCAGCAATTATCACTAACAAACTTCCACCCAAGCTCAAAGATAAGGGCAGTTTTATTATCCCATGCCGGATAGGAAACTTAGAGATTGCCAATGCCCTATGTGACTTGGGTGCAAGTATCAATTTGATGCCTCTGTCGTTTTTCAGGAGACTCGGACTGGGAAACCCAAAGTCGACCAATATGACCCTCCAGTTGGCGGATAGATCTCTCACGAAGGCAAAGGGGGTGGTCGAGGACGTGTTAGTAAAGGTGGACAAGTTTATCTTCCCCGCGGACTTCGTGGTAATGGATATGGAGGAAGATAGCTCGGTGCCCTTTTTGCTTGGAAGGCCATTTCTCGCAACTGGTAGGACTTTGATAGATGTCCAGGAAGGTAAGATTATTCTTAGGTTGCACAATGAGGAGGTAAGTTTCAACGTCTATAACTTAATGAAATATCCATTAGATGTTGAAAACTGTAATTTTGTAGACTCCTTTTACCCTATTGATGCTTATGTGATAGAAAAGAGTCTCAATCAAGGGGAGTTGGAGCTCTTGTATAACTTCTGATTGAAACTATTTTCGGGCAAATTGAGAAGTCGGTGGACGGGACCGTTTACCGTGCATGAGGCCTATCCCTCCGGGATGGTGGAAATTGAAACCCCGGAGGGAATTCAACAAGTGAACGGGCATCGGTTGAAGCCCTACGTCAGCGGAGGAATGAAGGAGGAGAAGTAAGTCTTACTCCTTCGTGATGTGTAATGCGAAATCATGGACGTAGAAGTCGAGCTATTCTGACTATAAACATAGCAACGAGGTACGTGTACTTCCCTTACACATTATTTTTTTGTGTTAATATATTTTTGTGTGTTTTTGTGTGTAGGAATAGGTAATTAAGCAAGTTAATCAAAAGTCTTGATCAAAATGTGGAAAAAAAGTAAAGGTTGGCAGGATTCAAGATGGCACGCCGTGCCACTATGAGCACGTCGTGCCAAGGTGAGATTAGGGTAGCACGTGACGTGCTGGTGTGGCACACAATCGTGCCAGGCCGCTGTTCCGAAATCGCGTGTAAGAGCAATTCAGCACGTCGTGCTATAATTCCGCACGCCGTGCCAGAGTGAGGGTCATCAAGGTGGCACGACGTGCCAATACAGCTCGCCCACGTGCCATCGTGCTGTTCCGGAAGAGGGTTGAGCATGAGTAAGCAGTATGCCGTGCCAAAATTTAGCACACCGTGCCAATTACAGGGTCTTCAAGTTGGCACGATGTGCCATTACAGCACGCCAACGTGCCATCGCGCTGTTTCTAAAGTGCATTGCTATAGAGCGAGCAGCACGCCGTGCCAAATTGTAGCACGCCGTGCCAAATATGGAATTTTCAAGACAGCACGACATGCCGAGACAGCACGCCGGCTTGCCCTCACGCTGTTTCCAGGTAAGTTTCAATGCTCTGCTCAGCAAGCCGTGCTGTTTGTTTGGCGCGGCGTGCCGAGCGTTTAAATTTCGAAATTTTAGGTCAAGTTCGCCCGCCTATATAAAGCTCTCTCCTATTTCTCTCTTTGTAACCGCCCCACCACTTCTTCTTCTTCTTCTTCTTCTTCTTCTTTCTCACTTTCTCTCTCCCTCCCCACTTTCTCCCTCTAGAACCAACTCTCACCTTCTCCCTCTCTACCCTTATTCTTCCTTCCCTTCTCACTTTCTCCCTTTCACCTTCTCTTCAACTCTTATTTTGACCTAGGATTTTATTTTGCATCATTCTCTTTGCAACCAGGTATGAATTCATGCTTTGCTCTTCCTTTACTCTTTTTATTATTTGTTCTTTTTCTCACTTTGATTTTGGTTGATTGACTGCTTAATAGGGTGATTGTATTGCATTCTTTTTCTTTATATTTAGTGGTTTGTATTTATGACAGTAGGGTTTCTTTGGATTTGGGTTCTTTTGTTTTTTATTTTTTGTTCAGTTTTTATGGTTGTGCAATTGTAGGATGAAGAAGAAGACTATCGCTGATCGGAGACACGGTTCGTCACGACGGCCCATAGACCCGGCACCGGAACCGGTGCCAAGCGAAGAATTACCTCCCGAACAGCAGATGGCCCCTTTAACTAGCCTCTTCAAGAAGTATAAATGCCCCTTCCCTCTACTTTCGGATGATGAAGGTACTTCAAGTACGGGAGGTTCGAGTAGGGTTCAGGCTCCTATGGACGTAGATGATGAGGACGAGAGTAAGGAAGCTGAGGATAATGAGAAGGATGAGGAGAATGTTTCGGTGGGACTAGATTTTATGGGACGGATCGAGGGGCTGTTGGATGGCATAATTGAACAACTGGAAGGCTTAACCGTCCATCAGCTTATGGTTGACGAGCGGATGAATGCACGCCTTGATAGGCAAGCAGCTCAGCTCGCCACTATCGAGGCGTTCGCCTCTCGTTTTTGTGCAGCCCAAGGGTGGCCGTACCCGCCGCCGCCGCCACCAGCCCCCGATATGTGAGTTAACCCTTTTCCTTTCCCGCTTTATTTTGCTCCTTCTTCCATTGCACTTTTGGAAGTAAGTGCAATCTAAGTGTGGGGTGGGTAAGGGGATTTCTCCCTTTCATTTTTTTTACATTGCACTTTTTGATTGTTTGTTTCGTATGTTTGTTTGTGTTTTTGCATATTTAGATGTTTTGCTTTGGTTTTTGGTTAGATTTAGGCTTTAGTTTTTAATGCATGTGGAGTTGGTTTTGGTTTGTTTTTGGTTTGATAGTGTTTTTAGGTTGTTTATGTGTCAATTGTCATTTGAATAACATTGCTTAATCCACCCTCGAAACTAAGTCTCTGTGCTTGGATTGGTAGCAATTGGCTAGGGATACTAGGAGTTGATTGCAAGTCATTAGCTTGTTTGTGCGTGATTTGTGATTCTTGATGGTAACCATTGGTTAGATTTGTCAATAAGGTTGCATTAGGGAATTAACCCTCTACCTCTACTTGCATGATCGAGCTAGGATTACGCCTTGGAACATTGGTTGAGTCACACGACCTAGCATACAACCCCTAGTACACTTGTGAGAATTTGAGCCTTTGGAACCATTTCACATCGGTTCTATTTCTTTGTGAGGGTAAAAACAATCATGGCACACTAGATCATAGAACCCGGTGACGTTTTGCACTTGGCATCGAGAGCTTAATATGTGGAGACCCTTAGGATTAACCCCTTGACTTAAATGAGCCTAACCCTAACTACTAATTTATCCCTTAGATCACCCAAAGCCACTAAATTAACCTTTTTGACTTAGAAAACCTTCACCAAGCCAAATCTATCATCCTAACTTTTTACCATTAACTTTGATTTTCCTTTCTTACCCTCCTCTCCTAAATCAAGTAATTGGCTAAGTTGTTCATTCATTTTAGGGTCAATCACCATTTGCATTTCAACTCTTTCATATCTAGTCCTATGGAAAAATTTAATTTCAAAAAAAAAAAAAAAAAATCCAAATAGAGTCAATGTGTATGTTCGGCTTCTTTTCGTAAAATTCGGAGTTTGTAGACGCATGGCTTGTTTGTCCGGTTTTCATCTTTAAGCCGGTATATGTGTTCCATTTTCAGTTCATTTGTTTGAATAAAGGATTAGGGCGATCATCTAATTGCCTTGACCTATGTCTTGCCATTTTTTTTCTTTTCCCCATTAAGTTGTGTTTTGGCCATTGGGTGTGGATAAGGCCTTCTTTTTGTCAAGTTAATTTCAAAAAATAAAAAAATAAACAAAAAATAAACAAAAAAAAAAAGAAAAAAATATATAGCAAAGCAAACACTCTTAGGACTAGTTTTGAGTTGAATGTTGCATGACCCGTCTTTAGTACTTAGTCAATTTATATATATTGCTTGAGTCGTAGGAGTTGTATACCTAAAATTTCCCTTTTATCAAACCTACCCCAAGCCGTAACATTACAAGCCCCAGGTTCTCTGATTTTGCTCCTTGACCAACGACTTCACCGGGATTGTCATTAGTTCGCTATGTGATGTGTGCCATTGTTTGTTTTTGTGTGCTCATCCTCCTCGCCTTGAACTTGAGCGTTAGAGTGACATCTTGTGAGGTGCTTTGTGGTCGTATAAACTCTGTTTGTTCCTCGCCCTTTGACCAGCTAAATTTTGTTGGGTTCGGGTATTGAGTGGTTTTGAACCTGGTGCGCCTAGTGTCATTTCAAAAGTGATGCTTTACCTTCTTGAGTTTATGAATTTCGTACAGTTAAACCCTTAGTTGGATTTGCAAGTAAAAGGGAGCAAGTTTACTCCTTTGTCTTTAGTTTATTTGCTTGAGGACAAGCAAGACTTTAAGTGTGGGATGGTTGATGAGGTCGGTTTTTGACCTTATCTTTTAGGCAATTTCGTGGTTTGAACGGCAATTTTTAGAGTCCTTTGTGTGAATGCTTGTTTGGTTTTTGCGTATTTTGTGATTTTTATGTTTTGGATAAATTTTCATTACTTTTAGTATTTTTCGTGTTTTTAGGGGTGTTTTTGTAATTTTGGATAATATGTCGTTTTTATGGTCCGTGTCTTTGGTGCGGTTATGTCTCTTTATGTTTGTTTTGGATAGGCATTATGACCCGGACCGAAAGTTGGAGCAACGGCGGCGAAGCAGAGTTTGAAGTGCTGAAAAGCAAGGTGGCACGGCGTGCCATTTCAGCGTGCCAAGGGATGGGATCCAGCGGATCGGCACGAAATCGTGCCACCCCTACTAGCGCAGCGTGCCAACCCTAAATCTACACAGCACAGTGTGCCACCTCCACCAGCACGGCGTGGCACCCACAATTCTGCACAGCACTGCGTGCCACCTCCACCAGCACGGCGTGCCGAGCTTCGGAATTCTGCTGTTGCCCTACTTTCATCTTTTCTATTTCGTGGTTTTAACCTAGCCGTATAAATAGGTTATTTTCTAAGTTTTAAGGATCTTTTCCCAGACTTTTAGAGTATAAAGCAGAAACTTGTAACTAGGTTTTGGCTTGAACTATTTGTTTCTTTGAGTTTTGAACCATCAAACCTAAAATTAAGTTCCGCCTAGGACACGCAAGGAACCCGAGTAGTTTAGTGTTTGCAGAATATTTTTCTCTGTGGGATCGATACCTGGACCAACCAGAATTATTACTTGTCAACGATAGGTACACTGCCTTAGTTGTGCGATTCTAGGTTTAGTTTCATTACTTCGCCTAGGATCCATCAACATCCTTGTGTAAAAAAGCTGTGAGCGGTTGAGCAATCCTAGAAAATTCTTTAATGAACCTCCTATAAAAGCCAGCATGTCCAAGAAAGCTTTGGACTTCCTTGACTGATGTAGGAGTAGCCAACTTCTCAATTACTTCAATTTTTGCTCGTTTGCCTTTTTCAAAAATCTTATAGCCAAGAACAATGCCTTTATTGACCATAAAATGGCATTTTTCCCAATTCAACACTAGGTTTGTCTCTTTGCAATGAACTAAAACAGCTTCAAGGTTGCTCAGGCAGGACTGAAAAGTCTTGCCATAAACCGAACAGTTGTCCATGAAAATCTCCATGGTCATTTCTACAATGTCATGAAAAATTGACATCATGCATCTTTGGAAGGTTGCTGGAGCATTACATAGACCAAAAGGCATTCTTCGATATGCGTATGTACCATACGGGCAAGTAAAAGTTGTCTTCTCTTGGTCTTAGGGATGAATTAGAATTTAATTGTAGCCTGAATAACCATCAAGAAGCAGTAAAAAGCATAGCCCAAAAGTCTTTCAAGCATTTGATCTATGAATGGAAGAGGAAAATGATCTTTCCTTGTTGCATCATTAAGCTTGAGGTAATCAATACAAACTCTAAAACCAGTGACTGTTCTTGTGGGAATAAGCTCATTCTTGTCATTCTGAATAATAGTCATTCCACCTTTTTTAGGAACAATCTGAACCGGGCTGGTCCAGATACTGTCTGAAATAAAGTAGATGATTCCGGTGTCAAGCAGTTTGATTACGTCTTTCTTAACAACTTCCTTCATTTTTGGATTCAGTCTCTATTAAGGTTGCATGGTTGGTTTATGATCTTCCTCCATCAAGATGCGATGAACACAAATAGAAGGGCTGATCCCTTTAATATCTGAGATTGTCCATGCCATTGCTTCTTTGTTGTTCTTCAAGACGTCAAGCAATTGCTCTTTTTGATCAGGTGTAAGTTTAGAAGATATGATCACTGGAAGATTGCTTGGGGGGTCTAAGAAAGCATATTCAAGATATGGAGGTAAAGGTTTGAGTTTAAAAGTGGGTGGTTCTTCAATTGAAGGTTTTGGAGGTCATATGGGTATATGATTAAGAGGCTCAATGAATTGTCTGCTTCCTAAGATTGCTGGACATCCAGTTTCTCTTTCAATTTCTTGCTCCACAATCTCTTCTTCTTCAATGAATTCTTCTTCTTCAAAATTTTCCTGTATGAAAAATGGATTCAAATTAAGATCAGTTGCATCCATGAAATAACAAGTATCATCACAAGAAGAAGGATATTTCATTGCTTCATTCATCTTAAAACAACTTCTTCATCATAGACTTTCAAAATGAGTTTTCCATTATGAACATCTATAAGAGCACGACCAGTAGCAAAAAATAGTCTACCTAAAATAATTGGGACATGAAAATCCTAATCCATATCCATAATAAGAAAGTCAATAGGTAAGATGAATTTTCCTACTTTCACTAAAACGTCCTCAACAATGCCTTGGGGTTCTCCTAGTGTGAGCGGACAACCTAAAAAGCGGGACGCGACGAAGCGAACCAGGGAAAAGTGAATGAATTTGATTTGTTTGAAAGATGGGTTTTGTTTATCTTGCTTTAGGGAAAATCCTTCGTTTGTTTTAGAAATTCTTTTTGTAGAAAATGTTTTCCTATTTTATTACTTAAAGACCTCGAAACCTAAATTTTAAGATCAGTGACAGAGTCGCCACCCGGATCAACTCATCCGGGAAATTCCGGTACAGCTCCCTACCAAGCACAGACTACTGTACCTAATCCAAAGATTCAGGGTTCAAGTAACTTACCTATTCAACCTCGAGCTTGTATTCAATTTATAAATTATATTACCATATTTATTCAAGTTATTATCTTTTCCCTATCCAATTTCGTTTATTTTATTAGCCCCAACTCAAGCAAATGACAGAATTAAATTTCAGAAAAATAAATCATACACACAAATTATAGAAAAGAATAACAGAGGCCGCTTATACAACCAAATTGAATAAAAATAAAAACTCTCATCCTCACATTTACAAGCGCCTAGAATACACGAGGATATAAAAATTACAAACGCCTAAATACTCGAATTAATCTATTAATTACAGCAAAAATAGTAAAGATAAAAATATAAATAAATGCTGCAAAACAGACGGTTAACACAGTTTACGGCACAATACATAGGACTCAAATTAGGACATAATTAGGATTTTTAGGATAGGGGGCTTGTATTTAGGGGGTAACCGGGTCGACCCGACCGGTCGGACCGGTTATACCTGGAAAACGGTTTTGAAACGCCTTATAAATTTTTGTACTGAAAAACGATTTTAGAAAATTATTTGGCTCAATTTCATGCAAATTTTCATATTTCAGCGGGTTTGTTATCCCAGAACTCGGGGTTCCGTTCGTGTGGGTTTCCTATTTTTTACAAACATCTAGGGTCCAAAAAGCAGTCAACACGCCAAAAACAGTCTGAATTCGAAAACAGCATCGCGCAACAACGACTGTACGGGTCGTTCCACGATTCTGTCTTTTCCGGGAACTACAGCCACGCGGCTGTAACTAGAACCAGACGGCTCTAAACCTAACCGGGCAGCTGTAATACCCGGACACGAAACCGGTTTTCTTGTTTTTCGAAAAATCATTATTTTGCTCGTTTTTGGTGTTTCCCGAAGATTTTATAGGGTTCGGGGGTCCGCTGATGCTGGACTACGGATCCGAATCGGATCGAATGACCCCAAAATCAGAAAATAAAATCCGGGAAAAACCGAAAATCTAATATCCATACATACAGAAATACAAAAACCGAAGCTTAATAATCATACGAATATTTCTGGGCTGAAAAACATCACAATAGAATGCATAAAAATGGAAAACGGGCTATTTTCGGCCGATTGGGTAATTTCGGGTTTTCGTCCCGGAGGAACAGAGCCGCGCGGCTCTGTTCCAGAGAGACAAAGCCGCGCGGCTCTATTCTAGAGAGACAGAGCCGTACAGCTATATCCCGGTAGCCGGTTTTCCGAAAATTTAGAAAATAGAGAAAAATCACACGGAAAATGCAATGAACACAAGTTTAAGGCCTCTCAGAGTTTACATTGATGTTGTTCCAGTGTATTGGATATGCAGAAACGGATTGAAAATCAAGAATGTGACTTGAATCCTCGAATATTCCGAAATCCCAAAAACGAATCCGAAGGAATCCAAAACGAAACCGAAAATGTATACGAACCAATGAGTAACGATCAGACGGGTTATAGAACGATTAGGTTATGAGTTCCAGGTTTTAAAATCAAAGTCTCCCTTTCTCTCTTTCTCTCTTCTTCTTCCTTATTTTCTTTTTTCCTTCTATAACTTTTTCTTGCTTTTTTTTTTACCGAATCCAATTCCCCCTCTCTAATTGATTTTACTTTTCCTTTTATATCTCACATCAATGAAATCATTTCATGAATTAATTCCTCCGTCTTCGATTTTTTCAATTTTGCCAAATTTGCTCGTTTCAGGGCAACAGAGCAACTTTTCCAACCCACTATAGCCGCCCGGCTCTAGTTTGCACTAGAGCCGGGCTGCTCTAGACCTACAGTCATTCGGCCCTGGGTAGAGCCGGAGGTAAAAATGTAAAAAAAAAAAACCAGACGAGCACCTTAAAACCCTAAAACTACCTGGGGAACCTTTAACAGTGTTTCGGATTGAGGATTTTCTGGTTTTCAGAAAATTCGAGACGTTCAACAGAGGTTACAAAGAGTTCTCATCATAGAGGTCGAGAAAACCCATGCTCATAGGCTACCTCTCGCGGGACCAAAGTCAACTTATGGTCGGCTGTGAAGCCTAGATCGAGTTTGGTCTCGCGATTGGGAGCGCGGTGAGAAAGGATAAGAAGATGCACCTGATGCCCCTCGTTGGGGGTGCTGGTTTGGTCTCGAACCAACTCGCTTTGGTGGAGTGTGCTTGTGATACTGACTCGCTGTGGTAGGGTATTGCCCTTGGTATCGACTCACTGTGGTGGAGTGTTGCCCCTGGAATTCGGTACCCCGTATGGTGGAGTACACGAACTAAACTTTTCTTTTTTCTCCGTGTGGTGGAATACCCGATAAGAATGATTCTCCGTGTGGTGGAGTACCAGAACAAAAAAATTTCCTTTTTGCTCTATGTGGTGGAGTACCAGATAGGAATGATTCTCCGTATGGTGGAGTACCTGATAAGAATGATTCTCCGTATGGTGGAGTACCCGAACAAAAAATTTTCCTTTTTCCTCCGTGTGGTGGAGTACTTGATAGGAATGATTCTCCGTGTGGTGGAGTACCTGATAAGAATGATTCTCCATGTGGTGGAGTACCCGAACAAAAAATTTTCCTTTTTCCTTCGTGTGGTGGAGTACCCGATAGGAATGATTCTCCGTGTGGTGGAGTACCTGATAAGAATGATTCTCCATATGGTTAAGTACCCGAACAAAAAATTTTCCTTTTTCCTCCGTGTGGTGGAGTACCCGATAGGAATGATTCTCCGTGTGGTGGAGTAGACCGTTGAAGTTGAGTCGAAAGTGTGTATTTATTCCTTGATCGACAATTTTGGAAACAAAAATTTTTGCCCTTTCGATCAAGAATAAATACGGCTTGGTTATTTTTGCCCTTGGATATCTGCAAAAGCGAGAAATACCCTTCTCGGGATTAAATTGGAATAAACGGAAATTGTGAAAAATGGAGAAAAAAGCAATACCTAGAGAATAAGAGCCGAGCGGCGCTGTCTTAGCAAGACAGAACCGGCGGCTCAAGGCTATAGCCACCCGGCTCAGGTCTAGAGCCGCCCGGCTCTAGCTGGTGGGGAGTGAAAGAAATAAAAGGGGGCTGGCGTCCCTTTCTTCTTCACCCACACATTTTTTCTCTTCTCTGTTTCTTTCTCTGAAAAAATCTCTCTAGAATCTTTTCGTCAAAATGTGGAAAATGTAAAAGGCTATTCTCCCAAACACTTCCACACAACCCTCTCCTTGTGTGAGATATGCTTTACCTGAAAGGGGGTTTTTTCTACCCACTGAGTCTACAGTGGATGTGTACGGATTACGGGAGACGGTTTCTTACTGCGAGGTTAGGAGAAATGATCCTATACCCATGACTCTGAAGCCATCAACGCATATTATTCAAGATTTGGTTAGTGTTTCCCAACTGCCTCTTTTTTCTCCATTTTTGAATTTCTGCAAAATAGACAAAATTAGGCGAAATTACATGAAATTGATGCATGTTTAGAGTAGATTTTGCCCCTAGAAACCTTAATTGATGATTTAAAGTTGAATAGAATCGATTTTAAGGTGAAAAACTCCATGTTTATTGTTTTTCAGGGTCGGACCCACACTTGGGGGGCTGGATCGGTGTCTGATGCGCTGGTTTGGTACCGGAGGCTCCCTAATGAGGTGCGGGAGATTATTAACTTGATCGGTCTGGACCGGTTTGTCTGCTCTATGTGCGAGGTCCTGCCCCGGATAAGTAGGGGATTATTGATGGCACTTCTGGAGCGGTGGATGGATTCTACCCACACTTTCCACTTCCCGATCGGGGAGTTTACTATCACACCCGAGGACTTCATGGCCATCACGGGGCTATCTTTTGGCGGGTGCACCATAGAGTTTAATCAGACCCTGGAGCGAGGAGGCTTCAGTCCAGATCTCGTCGCCATGTTGATCGGCCTAACTCCTCTAGGCAAGCAGGTCCAGGGGTTGCAAGATCACTGGTTGACTAGGTAGAAGGGCCTTCCTGAGGCTTTCACGTTCTCTCCCAGGGACGCGAGGTGTTATGCCTGGGCATTTCTGTTGTATGCCCTGAGTACCCTGCTGTTCCCTACGGGTCAGAGTGATATGAACCTGGTAGTGCTCCCTTCACTGATACAGCTCGAGGACGTGGGCAGCTTAAACTGGGGACGAGCCGGGTTGGCACAGTTATACTACGGCCTCAACATCTGCACCTGCAGGAGGCACCGGGAGGTGAAGGGCGCGTAGATAGTCGTTAATGTGAGTTTTTTTTAACCGATTTTCTCATTGTGCAGATTTGAGCGTATGAGTATGCCTTTGTTAATGTTGAGCTTCTTGAATTCCCCCGGCTGCGGCGGTGGCTGGGCTTCGGTTAGAGTGAGATGAAAACCGATCCCTAGATCTACCGCCAACTCTTGGCGGGTAGGAGCTTCGAGCAGGTACACTTTTTTTTTAATAACATTCTGGTTCCTGGTCATAAAGGAGCTATGGGGGAATGCTGTGTGGTCCCCGGAGCTGATAGATGCTCGGGGGCTGATGCCCAAACGGTTCATGATGGAGAGCCTGGTCAGCTTCGAGTGGTACCTTAGAGTGAGGGTCACCGACTGGCGTGTCGGCCCTAGGGAGCGTAGGATCCTGCCCGCACCTCCAGTCGGACTATTCTGGCCGCACCTGCTATCAGAGGAGGACCACCCGGATCTGTTCGGGTCCGGGTACGTAGTTATGGGGGATGATGGCGACTACCCCCAGTTTATCAGCACACAGCTTCTTCCTTCCACTGGGACTGCACCGACAGAGGATGCGCCAGCTGGGGTACGTCTTCGTTCCACTTTTATCCTTTGCTTGTTTGGACCATCCTGCTACTTGCTGACCCAGTTTTTTTTTACAGCCTTCTGAGAGGGGTAAGTGCCCTCGTACATCATCGGGCAGGCGTTCCAGTGGCCGCGGGTCTGGGACCGCTGGCGGCCGGAGAGATGGAGGTTCTTCAGCTCATACGGGTGTGCTTGGTGCTGACACCGAGGTAGGGTACACTGAGCCTGTTCCCCCGATAATGCCTCCGGTGGTCCCTCCTGCTGGCTTCATTCCGAGTCATCTGTAGCATCTGGTGGAGCCATGGGTCATGTTGCATAATGAGGCTGGGCAACTTTATCGGGTTGACCTGTACATCGAGGCACACCCCCCTCCTGCTGCTGTTCCTCCTGATGCGACACATGTGAGTATCCTTGCTGTGAGCATGGGTTTTCCTGACCTCTATGATGAGAGTTCATGTATTACCTATGGAGCAGACGGACTTAAATCTGGCTTGAAAGCAACCAGAATATTGCCCGGAGTATCTCAAACATTTTGAAAACTGAACTATCTGCGATCCGAAACCCCCGAAAATGTCTCCCGAGTGATTTTTAGGGTTTAGAGCATGCGTCTGATTTTCAAAATTTTACCCCGGCTCTCGCTAGAACCGGGCGGCTCTAGTGGCTAAACCAAGTTGCTCTGCAAAGCAGAACAACTTGGCTTGACAGAAAGAGATTTTGGGAGCAAATTCAAAAAGTCAGACGGCAATTAAATAAAGTGAAATGATATGTGAGAGGAGATATAAAAGAACGGAAAAAATCGTATTAAAGGGAGGATTTTGAATCTAAAGGCAGAAAAAAGAGGAGAGAAAAAAAAGCAGAAAAAAGAGGAGAGAAAAGAAAGCAGAGAAAGAGAGAAGGACAAACCAGATGTCATAAGAAAGGAAGGTGAATAAAAAACACCAAAGTTAAAGCCCTAAATCAATCTTAAGACATTACAGGCAAGTTCTAAAACTTTTGCTCATTGATTTGGGACCATTTCGGGTTGTTTTGGATTGTTGCGGTTTTCGGCTGGTTGAGCTTCCAGCACCAATTCCAAGCTTTCAATCCGTTTCTGCGTATCCAGTACACTAGAACAACATCAAGGTAAACTCTGAGAGACCTTAAACCTATTCGCATTGTCTTCTTTGTGTGTTTTTCTCTGTTTTGCATTTTCCGGAAAATGCAAAACCCATCATAGCCGTACGGTGTGTTTTTTCATGAACACAGCCACACAGCTATGTTCAGCATGAATAGAGCCGGGCGGCTCTGGTACTCAGGGACAGATTCCCGATTTGTCCCGATCGACCGAAAACAATCCGTTTTCCATTTTATGCATTCTGTTGTGATATTTTTTGGCCAAAAAATATTCGTACATTATCTGAGCCTCGGTTTTCAGATTTCTGTGCGTACGGATATTAGTTTTTTGGTTTTTCCCGGGTTTTATTTTTTGATTTCGGGGTTGTTCGATCCGATTTGGATCCGTAGTCCAACATCAGCGGACCCCCGAACTCTATAAAATCTTCGGAAAACACTGAAAACGAACAAAATAATGATTTTTCAAAAGAACAAGAAAACCGATTTCGGGTCCAGGTATTACAGCCGTCCGGTATGGGTTAGAGCCGCCTGGCTCTAACCAGAGTCACCCGGCTCTATTTTTCAACCTCGCGGCTGTAATTCTCGGAAAAGACAAAATAGCAGAACGACCCATACGGATGTCATTGCGCGATGCTGTTTTCGGATCCAATATGTTTTTGGTGTGTATACTGCTTTTTCTACCCTAGATATTGTAAAAATTAGGAAAGCCCACATGAACGAAACCCCGAGTTCTGGGATAACAGACCTACAAAAGTGGAAATTTACATGTAACCGAGCTAATTGGTTTCTAAAAATTGTTTTCCAGTACAAAAAAAATTTACAGGACGTTTGAAAACCGTTTTCCAAGTCTAATCAGTCCGACCGGTCGGGTCGACCCGGTTACCCCCTGAATGCATGCCCCCGCTCCTAAAAATCCCAATTATGTCCTGCTGTGAGTCCTATCTGTGTTCATAATATAAACTGTGCTAACCATTCTGTTTTGCAGCATTTATTTTTATTATTTTGGCTGTATTTAATAGATTCCCGTGTAAATTAGGTGGTTGTAATTTTTAGATCCTCGTGTACTTAGGCGATTGTAAAGTGAGGACGAGGGTTTTTATCTTTTATTCAATTTGGTTGTATAATCGGCCTCTACTATTTTTTTGTATATTTCGGATGTATGCTTTATTTTTCTACAATTCATTTTCTGCATTTTGCTTTAACATCGGCTTATTAAAATAACTTAATCGGATAGAGAAAGATAATAAATTGAATAAATATGGTAATATAAATCATAAACGAATACAAGCTCGAGGTTAAGTAGGTAAGTTGCCCCGAACCGTGAATCTCTGGATTAGGTAGAGTAGTCTGCACTTGGTAGGGAGCTGTATGGAAATTTTCCCGGATGAGCTGATCCGGGTGGCGACTCTATCACTGATCTTGAAATTTAGATTTCGAGGTCTTTAAGTAATAAAATGGGAAAATTTTTTCACCAAAACGAATTTCAAAACAAATAAACGATTTTTCCTAAAGTAAGAAAAACAAAACCCGTTTTTCACAAAAACGTCACGAAAACCCAGTTTTTGGAAACCCCCGGTTCACTTCGCCGCATCCCGCCGCTTTTCAGGTTGTCCGCTCACAGTGGTGACTCTGCTGGGGATTTGAAAAGTTTCTAAAAATGTTTTTCTTAAAAACTTAAGGAACTTAGGCAACTATTGAAATATAACCTCGCTTGTATTCATTTATCGATTTATAAATACCATATTTATTCATACATTTGCATATCATGACATTTTCTTCTTCTCAACCCCTCTAATACAATGATTAGCCCCGGTTTACCCAAGAAGGTGGCCTACCTCTATCGCCAGGATTAGAGACACCGGACAGGGTAAACCACTCATAGCACCGCATGACCTTACATCGTGTTCTACAGTGGGGAAGTGTATATTCGCTATGGGAGCTTGTACGACCCTTGGTTTGACCTTGGCCCACATGTAATGGCTTAGTAATTTCCCCTAGGATTACCAAAACATGAAATTAAAATTGAACATTTGAGTGTGCATCTTTGGTATCCCCCTTGATGCTAAAGAGACCCAATACCTAGGAAGAATGCGAGACCAATTGACCCAATACCTAGGAAGAATGCGAGACCAATTGAAAGGAGAAATAAGGTTGGAAGGGAGTGCATATTTTTGTGTGTGCTAATGTTTGTTCCATGTTGACTTTCTTTTTAACTTTTCATAAAGCATCCAAAATGCATAATCACTCGCGTGCCATTTCTAATCACGTTTTCGTGTAGCCATCTCTTACATATGCATATGTATGGCAATTGAACTAACCATGTCTTCATGCAACCATGACATTTTACTCGTGTGACATATATATATATACATCTCATATGCCAACATTTCCATAAAGCATACAGGACATCATCCCGTATGTCACGCATCCTAACCACATTTTTCTGCAGCCACTTGCATTTTGTGTGACATATACATTCATGACATTTCTTTCCATTCCATCTAATAAAGGACATTCTGAGAATGCCTACCACAATCATTTCATACTATATCAGGTACCCAAAACTACCAGTAGTCCGCCTGTGCGACGGTTTGCACTCAGCCGTTCACTACATCACATCATTCACTAGAAAATCTCAAAGATTTTACGTCTGGTTGTGTGGCAAGTCACACGACAACATAATGCCATATCATCTCCATTTCATGTCCATTCGGTGTTGGTGTCACGGTGATACCGAAACCTTGCTTGCATGTCGCAATCCACATCGGACTTGTTTCATGACATTGATAACTCATTCGAGGTACTGCACGAGTGCCAAACTTTTACGCATATAGGAGCATTCCAAAACATTATCAATTCATGTAAGGTGTTCCATGAACGCCGAACCTCTGTCCATGTCCGTTTATACATATGACTTGTTTGCAACATCACTTCATATTGGATGCCCCGAAAAGCATCAGAAATCTGTCCGAGGAACGATTTCCACGTAACCATTTCATGTCATTTCATTTTGACCTACAAAGTGTCGAACCTCTGTCCGTGTGTCGGTCCATACGTGACCATTTCATAACATCCGTCAGGTGCCCTAAAAGCACCGAACCTCTGTCCGTGTGACAGTTCACACGCGACGTTTGTTTGCATTGTTTTTTGCATATTTTTGGGCATTCTTAGGACGTCCGAAATAAAAGCAAAGGAAACCACATCCATTATCATTTCCATTCATGAAAACATCATTCGACCATGATCATACCATACATACCACTAGGTACTTTGCATCTAGGGTCATAACATTCATTCGTGATGCTAACCCTATGCTGAATGTGCAGTCTGGAGTTGAACTTTGAAAAGACTAGAATGCATCAGTTCAGGGTCCGGTCAATCAGTTCAGTTAGGTCAAACCGAATCAGCTACAGCGGAAGAGGTTACGGTTAGTTCAGATTCAGACTCGGAGCAAGAGTTTGGGGGACAGTTACCCTCTTTACCAGGTGACAGTCCGTTTGTGTTAGAAGAAGCAAGTAGAACCAAGATGGCTCAAGGTGGAAATGGTGGAAGTCCTCCCTTTGACATGAATGTATTCATGATGACCTTTCTGAATTCTGATCAGTTTAAAGCAACCATCAGGGGGCAGGTACAGACTGTGGTGACTGCCGCTGTAGGCTCGACTAGCCGGCAAGCCCAAGCCCCAGTTGAGAATGAGGGGAATGTCATTCAAGGGGCTCCTATTTCAGGGAGAAATGTGCCTGGCAGCAGTAGAGTGGTCATCCCACCTCGGGAAATCGACCATCATTCTGAGGAAGACGAGGCCTTTGAAAGGGCTAGGGAGGCTTCGATTGAGATGGCTGCTGAAAAGCACCTCAAGGAGAAATTTTCTGATTTTGAAGCACTGTTGCCAAAGCTGAAGGAGATGGTGCACTATCAGCCTATTAAGTGCGCAGATCCGTCTACTTTACTTATAGAAAGGGGAGAGCCGCTCCCAGTTGGGTTTCAGATGCCTTATTTGCCCCTGTACACTGGGGAAGCTCCACCAGAAGCCCACTTAGATAGCTATGTCAGAATCATGTCTAGCCTAGGGATCAGAAAGGTCCATCTACTGAATCTGTTTCCTACTACTCTGCGAGGTGCAACCGCTAAGTGGTATCTCAAGACGCCGATCCACACCCGTTCCACCTGAGAGGATCTGTCTGAAGCATTTGTGAAACAGTACGCTTACAACACTCAAGTTGAAACCACACTGGAAGATCTAAAGAGGATCCACCAGAGGCCTAATGAATCCTTCTCGGCCACTTACAAGTGGTGGATGGATGTGCAAGTGTTAGTGGACGGAGCTCCTAAACTGGCGTCCCTTATTATGAAGCTTGTTAATGGGAGCTTTCCACCCTACAAGGAGAAAATGAAACTAAAGAGATTCCATTCCTTTAATGATGTGATGGATTTTGCAAAACAGGTTGAGAGGTATGCTGAAGAAGAACAGCTAAGTAAGCAGGGCTCGAGTACCTACCGGGGCAGTCGGGGATATACCCAGGGGTACAAAGCTAGTGGTTCTACATCCTCTTCAACGGGGTCTAGTTTGAAGTCGGTCCAGATAGCAACAGTAGACCGGACGAAGGAGGCCGATGTGGCTATTGTGGCCCAAGGAGGCCAGACAAGAACACCTCAAAGACCTACCAATCCGTGGGTCGAATCCTTGGGCCGTATCTTCGCTAAGTGCAGAAAGGCTGGTCTATTACAAAGCCTGAAGCCTTATATTCCCCCTATTGAAGCTGACAAGGAAAATTACTGTGCCTACCATGTGACAATGGGTCACGGCACCAATGAGTGTATCGGCCTGATATGGGCCATTCTAAGGCTGGTCACTGAAGGAAAGATTATGGAGCCTGCATTGAAGCCGAATGTGCAGAAGAACCCTTTGCCCAATTTTGGGGCCAGGTTAATATGGTTCACTCTAGCATACCAGCAAACAGTGTATTTGCTCAGATTATTCAGGCCAACCCAAGTCTTCAACCGGTTACAGCCGAGGTAGAGGAGGAAGAGCCAGAGAAAACTGAAGTGCAGACATCAGACGTACAGAAGGGATAGGGTCCTATTGATCTGAGCAACGTTGATCTGGAGGATGATGACGAAGATTTTGGTTTCGAGGAGCTAAAGTTAATGTATCTGATGGAAACGAGACAGGGGACAGTGGTCACGAAAGACGGCCCCATCATGCATATCACCAGCAACGACAGGATTTACCAATCCGTCAATGTAGCTCCCCAGGTATTACCCAAGAGGAACCATTCTGCTATAGAATCAGGCACTGTAGCCCAGGGATCAAAGGGTAAAGCCGATGATGTGATAGTCGAGCAACGGAAGAGAACGCTCGCCCAGGCTAGCATTTGGCACCTTCTCATGAAGTCCAAGAGACACCGTGAGGCGGTAGTAAAGCAGTTAATGGAAATGGAGGTAACTCCCATGATGTTGCCGAATGAAGTTTTTACAGTGATAAGAGGGATTGATCTGAAGGCCAACAGGGCCCAAGAAATCAGTTTCGGGGTATCAGACCTACCACCAGAGGGGGTGAATCATAATAGAGCTCATATCTGAGGGTGCAGATTATGGATAAGACTATGCCATGTGTAATGGTCGATGATGGCTCAGCCCTTAACATTTGCCCTCTTGAAGTTTTGCCTTATCTGGGCATTGAAACAGACGCCCTCTGTAATTCTGGCATAGTAATCAAGGCATATGATGACCGCAGGAGATCAGTGATTGGTACCTTCGAGGCCGAGGTCAGTGTAGGGGAGGTCAAATCCAATGTGTTGTTTACAGTCATCGACATCCCAGTTACATTTTCTTTGCTCCTAAGGAGGCCATGGTTCCATGCCCTGGGAGGTGTACTTTCCACTCTGCATCAAAAAGTGAAGTTCCTGATTGGTGAAAAGGTGGTGACTGTGGAGGCAGATGAACCATCAGTAGTAGCTGATCTAGGTGCTGAGGAGTAGCCAATGACAGGTTTTCAGGTGGCTGTTGTGATAGAGGAAAGTGGTGATGGACCAAAGTTCCTAGAGTGGATATATAAGTACTTTGCCAAGCAGAAATTTGAGCTCGGTAAGGGCCTGGGGGCAAGACAACAAGGTGTCCCCAAGTTTGATATAGAACCAGGGAAGTACCGCTAATATGGACTTGGCTACCGTGAGAATGGAAATGGGCCAAGTAGGAGATCCGTGAATCTGGTTGACACATTTGTACACCTGGCCGAGAAAGTGTACGACGGGACTCTGGAGCCGGTAGAAGTTGAGGGTGGTCAACTCCCTGGATTTGAAATCTTTTCCAATGTTGTTGATTTTGGGAATTACGGAGTTGAGCCAATTGTCAACATGCTCCGTATTAAGGCTAAGGATGACAAGGGAAAAATGCTGGAAATGCAGGAGACAGCAGTCGGTCGAATCAATGTTGAGTTTGGGAATAAGGGAGAGTCTTCTGAGAAAGTGGGCCCTGAGAGTGGGGAAGCTGAGGAGGCCATCACGGCCATCACTAAGGCACTGGCTGTGCTGATGAAATCCAATATAGGTTCTAAACCAGGGGAAGCAGCTATGCCAAAAACTCAAGAGGAGTTGATGAATCGGGCTGTGAAGGAATTGGCTAGGTTAATGATGACGGGGAAGGCAAAGATGGCCGAGGAAGAGCTATCTGTTGACCAGGAACAGACCCTTGAGGGTGACCTGGGGGACCCGTTTGAGGAGGTCAAAGGAGCTGCAACAGGAGAAGACCCTCCGCATGTGGAGGATGGAAATTATTTTGATGTATCCACTTTTTCTATTTTTGATGTAAACAACTCAGCCTACAAGGCTTTCAATGCAATGAAATCTGATTTCACTTACTTATGTGATGTTTTTCTGGATAGAATTGTGCATACACACAAACATTCATTTAATGTTTTTAGCATACATGATGCATCATTACATGAAATGAATCTAGGAACAGATGATGATCCAAAAATGGTATCCGTCTTGAAAGACCTCACGCCTGAAGAGAGGAAAGAAATCATTAATGTGCTCTTAAAACACGTAAAGGCTTTCGCCTAGTCTTTTGATGATATGCCCGGGGTAGATAGGTAAATTACAGAACACAGAATCCCAACAGATCCGAAGATGAAGCCCATCAAACAGAAACTCAGAAGACTAGGACCGGAGTGGGCGGAAAAGGTCAAGGAGGAAGTGGCGAAGCAGATAAAAGCCAAGTTTTTAGAAGTCGTGGAATATCCGGAATGGTTGGCCAATATAGTGCCCGTTGCTAAAAAGGATGGCAGAGTTCGAGTCTGCGTGGATTACGGAGATCTGAATAGGGCTTCTGCCAAGGATGATTTCCCACTACCACATATTGATGTTTTGATCGACAGTGCCACCAGGGCCACCATGTATTCATTCATGGACGGGTTCTCAGGGTATAATCAGATCCTTATGGACATAGTCCATAAAGTGAAGACAACCTTCATCATAGAGTGGGGGGTTTACTGCTATAGAGTTATGCCGTTCGGTCTGAAGAATGCTAGAGCCACTTACCAGAGGGCTGTCACAACACTGTTGCATGACATGATTCACAAAGAGGTTGAAGTTTATGTGGACGACATGCTAGTCAAATCAATGACCCGAGAAGAGCACCCTGTTATCTTGGATAGATTCCTGACTAGGGTTGAAAACTACAACCTCAGCCTTAATCCAAAGAAATGTGTGTTTGGGTGACCTCAGGAAAACTCCTCAGTCACGTGGTGAGTCAGAGGGGAATAGAAATGGACCCAGATAAAATCAAAGCTATCAGTGACATGCCTGCGCCAAAGATAGAGAAAGAAGTTAGATCATTTCTGGGGTCGCTGCAATATGTTAGCCATTTCATTGCAAGGTTGACTATGATATGTGAGCCCATCTTCAAGCTCCTAAGGAAGAATTAGCCGGCAGAGTGGAATGATCAGTGCCAGTTAGCCTTCGACATGATCAAGGCTTATTTGATGAATCCACCAGTCCTGAAGCCTCCAATGCCAAATAAGCCTTTGGTCCTGTACTTGGCTATCGAAGACGCTTTAGTATGGGCAATGTTTGTTCAAGAACAAGAAGATGGGAGAGAACACGCAATCTATTACCTGAGTAAGAAGCTGCTTGACTATGAAGTTGGATACATAATAGTAGAAAAGACCTGTGCTACTATGGTATGGCTAACTAAGAAGTTGAGGCATTACTTCCAGTTGTACAAAGTTCAGGCAGTGGCAAAGGTTGACCCGATGAAGTATTTATGTCAGACCATTGTTGGATATGCCCTAGTCCCGAGGCATTAGTCCTTGTCTTTGTATCATACATTTGTACATTAACGTGAACTTTATGTATTATACAATTTGTGTCAGGAAATAAAGGCATTAATCTATTTACTATATATCTTGTGCTATATTTTAAATAGAGTATCCAATGGACATATCCATATCCATGTTATCAAGTGTCATGCACTAGGCAGTAAGACTATGGATAGGGAAAACGATATGGCCATAAAGTCATCCGTAGTCTGTTCCAATCATGGGAATGAATGGAACTAAAGACTATCATTAGCCTGGTTGTATGGCTGTGTCTTACCAGTCATAGAACATGGAATGTCAACCAGGTTAATGGGTACATGCAAAAAGGGGCATGGTACTGGATTGATCCACTTAACAGGAATCTATATGGTATAGTATCACAAATGATTCTCGCATAGTACTTGCATAAGTCCTTTGACCGGACCATATGATGGTGCTGCATGTGAAGTGGCACACTTTGGTGTACACCTAACGGGCCTGTAAAAGGGTGCCAAGTATGGGTACGTTCGGGTGTGCCAGTGAGCATGGCATTACTATGGATATGCAGAAGGGAATGTCACTCAGTACTTTACTGAGACGATATCACCGGCCTTTTGATGAATGTTACTGATAAGAGTGTGGCCACACCCAAACAAGATTAGATCTTGTTTGTGAGCATCAGTTCATTCGGGATCAAGTAATGTCCGGACACATATAGAGGGTGATCAACCATGCCTCTGTGTTGGACACCGATATTAGTGACATGGGATATACAAGTTCAACTATAGGGTTACGGTGACAGTTTGACTGCTATCTCCGTCTTAATTGGGGGCTGCAGTGGCTTGCTAGAGCCAGCCTGTAGTCTATGGGCCTTGGCCCACTGCCAACATAAAGACGGGCCCATTGGATCGTACACATTGAACGTCTGGACTTTAACTAGTCGGATTAGGTGTGTACTTAGAGTATACACGTTTGAAGAGAGAGAGATTTATTAATTATATTATAGATCAATTAGATTGATCAAAAGA
Organism: Euphorbia tirucalli; assembly: GCA_039660915.1. Taxonomy (NCBI): domain Eukaryota; kingdom Viridiplantae; phylum Streptophyta; class Magnoliopsida; order Malpighiales; family Euphorbiaceae; genus Euphorbia; species Euphorbia tirucalli. The sequence goes on from CM077639.1 coordinate 66,759,346, forward strand.
ATATAATTAATATTTATTTTGGCATTCTCTTAATTAATTCAATGCATTAATTTATGAGATTATTTCCTAGGTGGAAATATTTATACATGTATAGGTTTACATGTATCTCAACTTATATGTGTCTAATTTAATTCCTTGATGAATTTGATGTGTCAAATTAATTTTAATTTAGATGTATGTAACATATTATATGATATAATATACTTACATACATGTTGAATTAAAATGTTATTTGAAATCAAATAAAAACCAAAGAATTAAAGTGGGCTAGGGCTTGAAATGGTAAGCCCACTTATTCATCATGTCTTGGCCGAAATTCATGGTGGATTTTAAGGCAAGAATGATGAGTATTTAAGATGAGAAGAGTGAGTCATTGTTGGACAAAAGGTAATGATCAAATGGGTGAGTCATGGTGGACTTTTGGTTAGCAAAGTTGGACTTTACTAACTTGGATATTCTTGGTCATTATGATTAAAGACAAATGAGAAAAATATCCCATCCTTTTGATCACCTCTTGGCCGAATTCTACATGTGATGTGGCAAGGAAGATGACTCATTTTGAGACAAAATGTGATGAGTGAATTGGTGAGTCATGGTTGACTTTTTGGTAAGCAAAGTGGGACTTTGCTTACTTGGATATTTTGCCTTCTTCTTTGGTAAGATATATAAGGGAAAATTTGATTCTACCAATTTACTCTAACAAGTACTCTTGGCTGCCCTAAATTGCTCTCTCCCTCTCTTCTTGAATTTTCCGAGTCGTTAGCACGGGTTTCAGTCCGAGAGCCGTTCGTGTACGCATCGGTGGAGTAAATCTATACTTGATTTCTGCAGTCTTCTTCTATCTCTTACGAGATATCTTGGTAAGACATTTATACTCCTCCTTTGTGTTTTGTTTTTGATTTTCACTACTTAAGCTCCCGGGACCCGGATTCGAGGAAATCGACGCGTGTTTCTGCACTTTTATCGGTCGGTTTCTCATGACGAATCCCAGCAACCCCCGCATTAGCTGGGAAGTTATCAAGATGGCTACTCCTGTTATCCGAATTTGACATTGAATATATGACTAAGAAGATAATCAAAGGAAGGGCTGTGGCAGAATTTCTGGCCAGCCAACCTCTGGATTCAGATTATGTCGAGAATTTGGAGTTCCTTAATGAACAGCTGGCTGTAATATAAGCAGAACTGAGCAGATGGATAATGTACTTCGATTGGGGCTGTAAACAAGCATGGGGCAGGATTAGGAATGATCATAGGCACACCTAATGGAGAAATCATTCCCCTAGCTAAACACCTTGAATTCCCAGTGACTAACAACGGGGCGAAGTATGAAGCTTACCTATTCGGAATTGATTCTCTAATCATATTAGGGGCACATGAAGTACTGATAATTGGAGATTCAGCACTAGTAATTCACCAAATCACTGGCAAATGGGAGGTAAAAGAAGAGTCACTCCGGCCATATCTCCGGATGGTTTGGGACAAGGTGGAAGCATTCGGGCTGTGTGAGTTCAGGCACGTGCCGAGGGAGGAGAATCAGATGGTGGACTCTTTAGCCACACTCTTGTCAATATGGGAGGAACCCCAGAAGCACCTTATGCAGCTAGTAGTAGTGGAGATCGCACAGAATCCTTGTTACTTGTCGGTCAGTGTTATAGCAACGACAAAGGAGCGTCCTTGGTATCATGATATTCTACAGTTTATCCAGAATGGGCGATATCCTAGTGATGCCAGTGAATCAGATAAGATTTCTCTCAAGAGGTTAGCAGCATAGTTTAGATTATTTGAGGGTCAGATCTTCAAAAGAATTGCCAACGGCTTGCTCCTAAAATGCCTAACGGAGAAAGAAGCCAAAGAAGTCATTAGGCAAATCCATGCGGGGACCTGCGGACCACACATTAATGGGTTAGCTTTGGCTAAGAAAGTATTAAGGCAAGGTTACTTCTAACTTCCGCTGCAAGCAGATTGTATCGAACAGATGAAAAGGTGTCACGAATGTCAAGTGTACGGAAACCTCAATCATCTCGCACCTCTTGAGCTTCAGATATTATAAACTCCGTGGTCATTTGCTGCTTGGGGGATAGATCTCATTGGAGAAATAAGGCCGCCTGCATCGAATGGACATCGATTTGTAGTTGTGGCTATTGACTACTTCTTGAAGTGGGTGGAAGCGAAGTCGTTTGCTCATGTTACAGCTAAGAAAATGGCCAAGTTCATTGAGAGAAGTATCTTCACAAGGTATGGGATCCCGCATCATGTCGTCACTGATAATGGGGTGCAGTTTCAAGGAGCTACGGCACAGTTATTTCAAGATAAGGGGATTGAGCACCACAAGTCATCTCCGTACCGCCCACAAGCTAATGGTGCGGTAGAAACGGCCAACAAATCCATCAAGAAGATTCTGTCAAAAATGGTGGTCACTTACAAAGATTAGGCCGATATGTTGCCGTTTGCTTTGTGGGGCTACAGAACCAGTGTCAGAACCCCCATCGAAGAAACACCGTACTCCCTAATCTATGGAATGGAAGCTGTACTGCCAGTGGAAACCGAGATCAAGTCACTAAGGGTGGTTATGGAAGCGTAATTGCTGGAATCAGAATAGGTTCAATCGAGATACGAATAGTTGGCATTGATTGATGAGAAGTGTCTCCGAGCATTGGATCACTTACAGATGTATCAGCAGAGGATGGCTAGGGCTTACAACAACAAAGTCCACCATCAGAAGCGTCTGCTCAAGTCCGGAGACTTGGTTCTAAAGCAGATGAAATAGGTCAACATAGATGTGAGGGGCAAATTCAAGCCTAAGGGCCGTATGTGGTAAAGAAGGTACTCTCCAAAGGTGCCATAAAGATCACGGATATGGATGGGAACGAGTTCATCAACCTCGTCAACCAGGACAAGCTCAGATGGTACTACGTGTAAAAAAAAAGGGTTTAATGGATCGAAAACTGAAAAGGCGATCCATGCAAAAGTCAGGGCAGAGAAGTAAGCACCATCGGCAGAAAAATCTACGGAGACCAGCTGGTGGCAGTCGCGAGTTCGGTTGAGACGGATACCATTTTTAGCTCTGTTCTTAGCTTCATTTCATTATTGATACACGTTGTACTAAAACATTACTAATGAATGAATGAATGAATGCTTGTTCTGTTTGCTTAAATGTCTTGAGTTTTCCTGAAATTGGATTTTTGTTATATATACATATATATATTTATGACTATGCATATTCCATGTTTCGCATGCATCACATATTTCCAAAAAAAAAAATCCGATGGACTGAAAACCGAAAGGCGGTTCATGCAAAATTTAGGATACAAATAAAGTCTGATAGATTGAAAACCCGTAAGGGCAGTCTATGCAAAAGTAAGGACGTAAAATAAAACAGTAAAATAAAAATCATTCGGCAATAACTCCATACAACAGGAAAGAAATCTACAAGCTGAAATATCGCAGGGTCAGGATCTCACGCTCGCGTCTTGTAGGACAAGTTAGTAAGTCTGCTAGCCAGGCCCTATAACGACCATCTGTCTCCATCGAGGCTACTTCACCATATCTCAAAACCTCAGAATGGGTGGGGTTCATCCACTTCTACTGCACATGTCGAGGCCACGGTTGTGTGAATTCTCCGCACTCGGTCGTGCACAAGGAATGAGGCACCCCCTGTACTTGCCCGTACTGTCTGTATAATCGTGCAAAAGAGTAAAATGTTACTTTGGATAGTCCGAGGAGCTACATAGCTCCTGCCCAAGTCTCTGTAGTCACCTGAAAAATTTCCCACAAGGGGCAAATCCAACGAATGGATGCGTCCGTCCTTTCTCTCACCTAACTGAGCCATTCTTCTATGGTTCGTGTGGCGAAGTCTGTAAGTTTGATACACTGGGCCCAAAAACGTTTCAGAACGTATCTTGGCTGAGGTGGAGGAACACTCAGGAGATTCAGCTTCTCCAGTAGCCAAATCTGCAGAAGAGATGGCTAATTAGTGGAATGCAAGATTAATCAGAATATCAAACATGAGTTGGGAACAAACCTGAAGCAGAAAGGGACACCCGTAGGTCTCGACCTGGTGACCGGAGTGGACGAAATCCAGATAAATTAGGGTCTCAGCCAAAATGAACCCCATGAGTAAAGCACCATCGGCCATCTGGGCCACCACCAGGATTAACCGTAAGTCACAGGTCCCGTCTCTTAACTCACACAGATAAAGGGACATCAACAGCAGACTCATTAGAAAAGCCCAACCAGGGGCAGTGGTGTCAAGGATAGAACACACGTCCACAACAGCGGACAGGTTGAGTCTCTGAGGAGCAGCCTCACTGGAAAGCAAACGGTTTAAATGTGCCGTATCCAGTAACCTCCGAAGTCTCTATCCGAATCGGGTTCTGGAATAGCTAACCTGACTCCACATGGATAGGGAGCCAAGAGGATGGCCCCGAATTCCTCCACCATGGGGCACAGCTCTTGCCCAGAAAATCAGAAAACATGATCCATCGGATCCCAGAAGCTGGCTGCAGCCTCTAGAAAGGTTCGATTTAGGGGCAAATTCATATAAAACCGTATGGAATGTAAACTATAGGGTGCCAATAAGGCCCAGTTGGAAGAGCGGGATGTTCTCCAATAATCCCTAAGGCGGTCGCGAAGTTGATCCATTTGAGAAGGGCACAGAAAGAAGAACCGGATGACTATTCCCTACATCACAAAAAACAGATGAAATGCCATCAGAAAAGCAAGTCCAACAGGGGAGGAAATTCCATAAAACGTCAGCAAAAACAATACACCAGTTAACAGTCACATAAAAGATACATACATAATAACATCCAATCCAAGCCCACAGATGGGCTGCATCAACATAAAACTACAAAAGCTATAGAAGAAGGTCTACGACTGCCCCCCGTCAGTCGAATCATCATCCTCCTCACCCTCAGCTCCGATGCCATTGCTGAAGACGCACCGGCTAGCCTCCCAGTCGTCCAACTGAGTGCGGAAAGTCCCGTTCATGAATGTGAGGTCCGCAATGGTCCTCTGCATCTCCTCCGTCTCTGCCCTCATACGGGCTTCCTCACGCCGACTAGCGGCAACTGTAGCCTGCATCAGAATCAAACAGCATAGATATCATGTTATACATACACATACATCTGAAACATACATACACGCATATATACATATTGACGTATGTACTTACCGTCATCGCGCCGTTATCCCCTGTGTCACCAAAATCTGCACAAAGAACGGTGCATAGGTCAGACCAGTGGCAACAGGAACGGTCAAAAGTAAGCAGGGCAAGGATACTCACATGCGTCACATCAGGAGGAATAACAGCAGGAGGGGGCTGCGCCTTAATGTGTAGATCAACTCGATAAAGCTCCCCTGTCTCATTATGCAGCATCACCCAAGGCTCCACCAGGTACTCCAGATGGCCTGGAATAAAGTCAACAGGGGGAACCACCGGGGGAACGGGCTCAGTATACCCCTCCTCGACGTTGGCACCAAGAACGCCCGTGTGAGTAGAGGAACCTCCATCTCCCCGGCCGCCAACGATCTCAGACCTACGGCCATTGGAATGTCTGCCCGATGATGTGCGAGGACGTTTACCCCTCTCAGATGGCTAAAAAAAAAAGCGGGTTAACATGGAGCAGAATAGTCCAAACAAGCAAAAGATGAAAGCAGAATGAAGGCATACCCCAGCTGACGCATCCTCTGGCGGTGCAGTCCCGATGGGAGGGAGGAGCTGTGTGATGATGAACTGGGGGTAGTCACCGTCATCCCCCATAACTGTATACCCGGACCTGAACAAATCTAGGTGGTCCTCCTCTGGCAGCAGGTGTGGCCAGAACTGTCCGACTGGAGGTTCAGGAGGGATCCTACGCTCCTGGGGGCTGACACGCCAATCGGTGACTCGCTCCCCAAGGTACCACTCGAAGCTGATAGGGCTGTCCATCATGAACCGTCTGGGCATCAGCCTACGAGCATCCATCAGCTTAGAGGACCACACAGCGTTCCCCCATGGCTCTTTAATCACCTGGAAACAGACGGCAGTAAAAAAAAAAAGAAAAGGGTAATACCTGCTCAAAACTCATACTCGCCAAGAGCTGGCGGCAGATCCAAGGTTCGGTGTCCATTTTGCTCCAACCGAAGCCCAGCCACCGCCACAACCGGAGAAAATCAGAAAGCACAGCATTGGCCGGTATGGCCAATTTAGGCTGAGAGACAAAGGCATACTCATACGCCCAGATCTGCACAATGAAAAAGTAAGTTAAAAAAAAAGGAGGTAACTCATGTGAAGAACTATCCACGCGCCCTTCACCTCTCGGTGCCTTCTGCGGGCACAGATATCGAGGTTGTAATAAAGCTGAGCTAGCCCGACTCGTCCCCAGTTCAGACTCCCCACGTCCTCTAGCTGTATCAATGAGGGGAGCACTGCAAAGTTCAAGTCAAGTGGGGAATAATACTCAAGGCGTACAGCAGAAATGTGAGAACATGGAACCCTCAGGTAGGTTGCTCTGCCTACTCAGCCAATAATCTTATAGTATGCTCTCCTGGACCCGTTTGCCTAGAGGAGTGAGGCCAATCAACATAGCGATTCGATCTAGACTGAAGCCCCCTCGCTCCAGAGTCTGATTGAATTCTATGGTGTGCCCGCCGAAAGAGAGTCCAGTGATAGCCACAAAGTCTTCGGGCGTGATGGTGAACTCCCCGATCGGGAAGTGAAAAGTGTGAGTGGAATCCATCCACCTCTCCAGGAGCGCCATCAGTAGACCCCTGCTCATCCGGGGCGCAGTCTCACACATAGAACAGATAAATCGGTCCAGCCCGGTCAAGTCAACCAGCTCCCGCACCTCATCAAGGAGCCTACGGTACCGAACAAGCATGTCATATATGGAACCGGCCCCACAGTTATGGGGCCACGTCTGCAAAACAATAAACAGGGAGTTTTTATAAGTTATTTATATTATGCATTGTATGGATAAATCGACTGGAAGCATTTAAAATAAAATTAAAAACACAAAAATCTGGTTTTGATTGAACCAGAGCCGTCCGGCCCTAACCACAGCCGCCCGGCTCTATTCTGGGAAAAACACAGCCGCTCGGCTCTGTTCTTCACCAGAGCCGCCGGGCGAGGAACAGAGCCGCTCGGCTCTGTTCGGGAAACCGACGGCTTTGGTTCCCAAACCTAGGTTTTGTGATTTTTCACCCTAAAATCGATTCTAATCAACTCTGAATCATCAATTGAGATTCCTAGGGGCAAAATCTACTCTAAACATGTATCAATTTCATGCAATTTCACTTAATTTTGTCTATTTTGCAGAAATTCAAAAAATGGAGAAAAAGAGGAAATTAAGGAAAAAAAAACTAACCAAATTCTGAATGATATGCGTAGATGGTTTCAAAGTCATGGGTACGAGATCGTATCTCCTAACCCCACAGTACAGAACCGTCTCCCGTAATCCGTACACCTCCACTATAGATTCAGTAGGCAGAAAGAATTCCCCTTCGGGTAAAGCATATCTCACGTGAAAAGAGGGTTGTGCGGGAGTATTTGGGAGTAAAGCCTTTCGTATTTTCCTTATTTTGATTGAAAGAAAATGGAGAAGTTTTTCAGAAAATAAACAAGAGAAGAAAAAGAAATGGAGTTATAAAAGAAAAGGACACGCCGCCCTTTTATATCTTCCCCCTCCACCCGCCAAAGCCGGCCGGCTCTATGCTTGAGCTGCCGGCTCTGATTCTACAGGTATCGTATTTTTCTCAATTTTTCACGATTTCTGTTTATTCCAATTTAATCCCAAGAAGGGTATTTCTCATTTTTGCAGACATCCAGGGACAAAAACAACCAAGCCGTATTTATTCTTAATCGAAGGGGGAAAAATTTTTGTTTCCAAAATTATCGATCAAGGAATAAATACGTGCTTTTGACTCAACTTCAATGGTCCACTCCACCACACGGAGCAGAAAAAAAAAGAGAAATTTTATTTAGTTGCTCCACCACACGGAAAGAACAGTTTTATTCGGTGCTCCACCACATGGAGAAGAATTAAAATTTTATCGGGCACACTCCAACACAGCAAGTCGATGTCACGGGTATACTCCACCACAGTGAGTCATTGTCACGGGCACACTCCACCACAGCAAGTCAATATCACGGGCACACTCCACCACAGTGAGTCGATATCACGGGCACACTCCACCACAACGAGTCGATATCACGAGCACACTCCACCACAGCGAGTCGATATCACGGGCACACTCTACCACAGCGAGTCGATATCACAGGCACACTCCACCATAGTGAGTCCATATCACGGGCACACTCCACCATAGCGAGTCGATATCAAGGGCACACTCCACCACAGCAAGTCGATATCACGGGCACACTCCACCACAGGGAGTCAATATCACGGGCACACTCCACCACAATGAGTCGATATCACGGGCACACTCTACCGTAATGAGTCGATATCACGGGTACACTCCACCACAGCGAGTCGGTTCGAGACTGAACCAGAACCCCTAATGAGGGGCATCAGGTGCATTTTCTTATCCTTTCTCACCGCGCTCCCAATCGCGAGACCAAACTCGTTCTAGGCTTCACAGCTGACCATGAGCCGACTTTGGTCCCGACCTCTTGAAAGCAACCGGAATATTGTCCGGAGTTTCTCAAACGTTTTGAAAACTGAACTATCCGGGATCCGAAACCCCCGAAAAGGTCTCCCGAGTGATTTTTAGGATTTAGAGCGCACGTCCTATTTTTGAAATTTTGCCCCGGCTCTAGTGCACACTAGAGCCGGATGGCTCTAGTGGGTAAACCAAGTTGCTCTACAAAGCATAACAACTTGGCTTGACAGAAAGAGATTTTGGGTGCAAAATCAGAAAGTCAGACGGCCATTAATGAAGTGAAATAATATGTGAGAGGAGATATAAAAGAATGGAAAAAATCATATCAGAGGGAGGATTTTGAATCTAAAGGTAGAAAAAAGAGGAGAGAAAAAAAGCAAAAAAAAAGAGGAGAGAAAAGAAAGCAGAGAAAGAGAGAAGGAGAAACCGGATGTCATAAGAAAAGAAGGTGAATCAAAAACACCAAAGTTAAAGCCCTAAATCAATCTTAAGACATTACAGGTAAGTTCTACAACCTTTGTTCATTGATTTGGGACCATTTCGGGTTGATTTCAGGTTGTTTTGGATTGTTGCAGTTTTCGGCCGGTTGAGCTTCTAGCACCAATTCCAAGCTTTCAATCCGTTCCTGCGTATCCAGTACACTGGAACAACATCAAGGTAAACTCTGAAAGGCCTTAAACTTGTTGGCATTGGCTTCTTTATGTGTTTTTCTCTGTTTTTCATTTTTTGAAAAACTGCTTCAACCCATCATAGTCGTACGGCTGTGTTTTTTCATAAACACAGCTGCACGACTATGTTCAGCATGAACATTGCCAAGCGGCTCTAGTACTCAGAGCCATACGGCTCTGTCCTTCAGGGACAGATTCTTGATTTGTCCCAATCGATCGAAAACAATCCGTTTTCCATTTTATGTATTCTGTTGTGATATTTTTTGGCCAAAAAATATTCGTGCATTAGCTTAGCCTTAGTTTTTAGATTTATGTGCGTACGGATATTACTTTTTTGGTTTTTCCCGAGTTTTATTTTTCGATTTCGGGGTTGTTCGATCCGATTCGGATCCGTTGTCCAGCATCAGTGGACCCCCGAACTCTATAAAATCTTCAGGAAACACTGAAAACGAACAAAATAATGATTTTTCGAAAACACGAGAAAACAAGTTTTTGGTCCAGGTATTACAGCCGTCCGGCATGGGTTAGAGCCGCCCGGCTCTAACCAGAGTCGCCTGGCTCTATTTTTCAGCCGTGCGGCTGTAATTCTCGAAAAGGCAGAATCACGGAACGACTTATACGGACGTCGTTGCATGATATTGTTTTTGGATCCAATCTGTTTTTGGTGTGTTTACTGCTTTTTATACCCTAGATGTTTGTAAAAATTAGGAAAGCCCATACGAACGGAACCCCGAGTTCTGGGATAACAAACTCACAAAAGTGGAAATTTGCATGTAACCGAGCCAATTGATTTCCAAAAATTGTTTTCGAGCACAAAACAAAATTTACAGGGCGTTTCAAAACCGTTTTCCAAGTCTAATCGGTCCGACCGATCGGGTCGACCCAGTTACCCCCTGAATGCATGTCCCCGCTCCTAAAAATCCCAATTCTGTCCTGCTGTGAGTCCTATCTGTGTTCATAATATAAACTGTGCTAACCATTCTGTTTTACAGCATTTATTTTTATTATTTTGGATGTATTTAATAGATTCCCGTGTAAATTAGGCGGTTGTAATTTTTAAATCCTTGTATACTTAGGCGATTGTAAAGTGAGGACGAGGGTTTTTATCTTTTATTAAATTTGGTTGTATAATTGGCCTCTACTATTTTCTTGTATATTTCGGATGTATGCTTTATTTTTCTGCAATTCATTTTCTGCATTTTGCTTTAGCATCGGCTAATTAAAATAACTTAGTCGGGTAGAGAAAGATAATAAATTGAACAAATATGGTAATATAAATCATAAACGAATACAAGCTCGAGGTTAAGTAGGTAAGTTGCCTGAACCCTGAATCTCTAAATTAGGTACAGTAGTCTGCGCTCGGTAGGGAGTTGTACCAGAATTTCCCGGATGAGCTGATCCGGGTGGCGACTCTATTACTGATCTTGAAATTTAGATTTCAAGGTCTTTAAGTAACAAAATGGGAAAATGTTTTCTACAAAATGAATTTCAAAACAAATAAACGATTTTTCCTAAAGCAAGAAAAACAAAACTCGTTTTTCCCAAAAATGTCACGAGAACCCAGTTATTGTTACCGCTTTTCAGGTCGTCCGCTCATACTTGCCCCTGCTTATTTTTGCCAGTTACTGTTACCACTGGTCTGACCTGTGCATTGTTCACTGTGCAGATTTCGGTGACACAGGGGATGGCTCTTTGCCAGGCGACTTCTGCTCTCAGGTCCCTCTCGCTTCGGGATAACGGGGCAATAGCGGTAAGTACCTGCCTCAACATGTACATATGCGTGTATGTATGTATATGTATGACATGACATCTATGTTGTTTAATTCTGATGTAGGCTACAGTCGGCGCCCGCCGGTGTGAGGAGGCCCATATAAGGGCGGAGATAGAGGAGCTGCAGAAAACTGTTGTGGACCTCAGATTCATGAATGGGACTCTCCGCACTCAGTTAGACGACTAAGAGACCGGCCGATGCGTCTTCGGCGATGATGGCGGGGCCGAGGGCGAGGAGGAGGATGATGACTCGACCAACGGGGGATAGTCGTAGCCCTTCCCTTTGTAGCTTTTTGTAGCTTATGTTGATGCAGCTCGTCTGTGGGCTTAGACTTGATGTTGTTGGACATGTTGCCCGTTCGTGGGCTTTTTCTTGTTATGTGACTATTAACTGGTGGAACTGGTGTACTATTTGTGTTGACATCTTATAGAACTCTTTACCCACTTTGCTGTTCTGTTACTTTCCCCTACTAGACTTGCTTTTCTGAGTGTATTTTATCTGTTTTCACTCGTTTATATTGCCGTCTGACAAGACTTATGCTTCCCCGAAACTTTATTCCATGATTCTAGAGCCGATTTCGGTCGGATACCGATTCCGAGCAACAGAGCCACGCGGCTCTAGATTCAAAATTCTGTATAAAAGTATATAATACTTGCTGTTGTTAAACCAGAGCCGCCCGACCCAAACCAGAGCTGCCCGACCCAAACCAGAGTTGTCCGACTCAGACCAGAGCCATCCGACCCAAACCAGAGTCGCTCGGTTTAAACCAGAGCTGCCTGACTCAGACTAGAGCCGTCCGACCTAAACCAGGGCCATCCGGTTCAAACCAGAGCCGTCCGGTCCTAAACCAGAGCCGTCCGAACCAAACCAGAGCCGCTTGGTTCTTATTGCATTCCAACCATTTCTTCTCCTTTCTGTGCCCTTTTCGAATGGATCAACTGTGTGACTGCCTCAGAGATTATTGGGGAATATCCCACTCTTCCAATTGGATCTTATTGTTGCCCTACAGTCTGGATTCCATGCGGTTCTACATGAATCTGACTCTGAACCGGACCTTTCTGGCGGCTGCAGCCAGCTTTTGGGATCCGATGGATCATGTCTTCTGATTTTCCGGGCAAGAGCTATGCCTTATGGTTGAGGAATTCAGGACAATCCTCTATGTTCCTTGCCCGAGTGGAGTCAGGTTAGCTGTCTCTGAACCCGGTTCAGACCACCCACAGACACTGCAGAGGCTAACTGCGCTAGACGTGGCACATTTAAATCGCTTGCTTCCTGGCTAGACTACCACTAGGAGTCTCAATCTTTCTACTATTATGGACCTATGTTCTGCCCTGGACACCTCTGCCCCTGGTTGGGCTTTTCTAATGAGTCTGCTGCTGATGTCCCTCTACCTGTGCGAGGCAAGAGATGGGACCTATGACTTCCGGTTAGTCCTGGTGGTGGCCTAAATGGCCAACGGTGCTTCACCCATGGGGGTCATTTTGGCTGAAACCCTGATTTATCTGGATTTTGTCCACACTGGTCACCCGGTCGAGACCAACGGGGTCTCCCCTTCTAATTCAGGTTTATCCCTAACCCGTGTTTGACATTCTGATTAATTCTGCACCCCATTGATTGGCTGTCTTTCTTGTAGATTTGGCTATTGGAGAAACTGAACCTCCTAAGTGTTCCTCCACCTCAATCGAGGTACGTCTTGAAACACTTTTAGGCCCGGCGTGTAGAAACTACAGAGTTTGCCACCCGAACTACAGAGGAGTGGCTCAGTTGGCTAAGAGGGTGGACAGATGCATCCATCCGCTGGATTTGCCCCTGGTGGGACATTTTGCAAGTGACTACAGAGACTTGGGTAGGAGGTGTACAGCTCCTCAGACTGTCTAAAGTGACATTTTACTCCATTGTACAGTTATGCAGACAATACGGGCAAGTGCAGGGGGTGCCTCGCTCCTTGTGCGTGACCTAGTGTGGGGAATTCACACAACGATGGCCCCGACATGTGCAGCAGCAGTGGATGAACCCCATCCATTATGAGGTTTTGAGATATGGTAATATAGCTTCGGCGGAGATGGATGGTCGTTATAGGGCCTGGCTAGCCGACTTAGTGACCTGTTCTACAAGACGCGAGCGTGAGATCCTGACCCTGAGATATCTCTGCTTGTAGGTTTCTTTCATGTTGTATAGAGTTATTGCTGGATGATTTTTATTTTACTGTTTTATTTTATGTCCTTACTTTTGCATGGACTGCCCTTGTGGGTTTTCAGCCTATCGGATTGTCTTAACTTTTGCCTGGACCGCCCTTTCGGGTTTTCGACCCAGTAGACTTTTTTATTTGTACCCTAAATTTTACATGGATCGCCTTTCGGTTTTCAGTCCATCGGACTTTTTTTTTAGAATACGATGCATACAAAACATGGAATGCGCACAATCATATATACATGTATAAAAAAAATCCAATTTCGTTCAAACTCAAGACATTTAAGCGAACAGAAAAAGCATTCATTCATTTATTCATTAATAATGTTTTAGTACAATGTGTATCAATAATGAAATAAAGCTAAGAACAGAGTCAACAATGGTATCCATCTCGACCGAACCCGCGACTGCCACCAGCTGGTCTTTGCAGATTTTCTGGCTAATGGTGCTCACCTCTCTATCCTGACTTTTGCATGGACTGCCTTTTCGATTTTTGATCCATCGGACTGGCCTAATTTTTGCGTGGATCGCCTTTTCGGTTTTCGATCCACTGGACTTTTCTTTTTTTTTTTTTTACATATAGTACAGTCTAAGCTTGTCTTGATTGATGGGGTTGGCGAACTCGTTCCCGTCCATATCCATAATCTTTATAGCATCCTTCGAAAGTACCCTCTTCACCATATACGGACCTTCCCAGTTGGGCCTGAATTTTCCCCTCATGTCAGTGTTGACCTGTTTCATCTGCTTTAGTACCAAATCCCCAGCCTTGAGTGGGTGTTTCTGATGGCAGACTTTGCTGTTGCAAGCCCTAGCCATTCTCTGCTGATACATCTGTAAGTGATCTAGTGCTCGGAGACGCTTCTTATCAATTAGTGCCAACTGTTCATATCTCGATTGAACCTATTCTGGTTCTGGCAACTGCGCCTCCATAACCACTCTCTTGACCTAATCTCGGTTTCTACTGGCAGTATAGCTTCCATTCCATAAACTAGGGAGTACGGTGTTTCCCTGTTAGGGGTTATGACACTGGTTCTGTAACCCTATAAAGCAAACGGCAGCATATCAGCCCAATCCCTATATGTAACCACCATTTTTGATAGAATCTTCTTAATAGATTTATTGGCCACTTCTACCACACCGTTAGCTTACGGGCGGTACGGAGATGACTTGTGGTGCTCAATCCCCTTATCTTGAAATAACTGTGCCGTAACCCCTTGAAACTGTACCCCATTATCTGTGACAACATGATATGGAATCCCCGTACCTCGTGAAGATACTTCTCTCAATGAAATTGGCCATTTTCTTAGTCGTAACATGTGCAAATGATTCCGCTTCCACCTACTTCAAGAAATAATCAACAGCCACAACTATAAACAGGTGCCAGTTTGACGTGGGTGGCCTTATTTCTCCAATGAGACCTATCCCCCAAGCAGCGAATGGCCATGGGGTCGATGATATCTGAAGTTCAAGTGGTGGGAGATGATTGAGGTCTCTGTACACTTGACATTCGTGACATCTTTTCACCTCTTCGATACAATCTGCTTGCAGTGTAAGCCAGAAGTAGCCCTGCCTTAACACTTTCTTAGCCTGGGCTAACCCATTCATATGTGGCCCGCAAGTCCCTATGTGGATATGCCTCATGACTTCTGTGGCGTCTCTTTCCGTTAGGCACTTTAGGAGCAGGCCGTTGGCAGTTCTCTTGAAGATCTGACCCTCAAATAATCTAAACTGCGCTGCTAACCTTTTGAGAGAGATCTTATCTGACTCGCTGGCATCTTCAGGGTACTGACCATTCTGAATAAACTGTAGAATGTCATGATACCAAGGGCGTTCTTCCGATGTTGCTATAACGCTGACCGAAAAGTAGCAAGGATTCTATGCAATTTCCACTATTATTGGCTGCATAGGGTGTTTCCGAGGTTCCTCCCACATTGACGAGAGTGTGGCTAAAGAGTCCACCATCTAGTTCTCATCCCTCGGCACGTGTTTGAACTCACACAGTCCAAATGCTTCCACCTTGTCCCAAACCAACTGGAGGTATGGCCGGAGCGACCCTTCTTTTACCTCCCATTCGCCGGTGATCTGATGGATTACTGGTGCTGAATCTCCAATTATCAATACTTCATGTGCCCCTAATGTGATCAGAGCATCAATCCCGAATAGGCAAGCTTATTGTTAGTCACCGAGAATTCAAGGCGTTTAGCTAGGGGGATGATTTCTCCATCAGGTGTGCCAATGATTACTCCCAGTCCTGCCCCATGCTTGTTTACAGCCCCGTCGAAGTAAATTATCCATCTGCTTGGTTCTGTCTCTATTACAGCCAACTGTTCATCAGGAAATTCTAAATTCTCGACATAATCTGACTCCAGAGGTTGGTTGGCCATAAATTCCACCACAGCCCTTCCTTTGATTGTCTTCTTGGTCATATATTCGATGTCAAATTTAAATAACAGGAGTAGCCACCTTGATAACTTCCCGACTAATGCGAGGGTTTGGCATAAGTACTTCATCGGATCAACCTTTGCCACTACCTGAACCTTGTACGACTCGAAGTAATGCCTCAACTTCTTAGTCAGCCATAACATAGTAGCACAGGTCTTTTCTACTATAGTATATCTGACCTCATAGTCAAGTACTGTTCTTGAACCAACATTGCCCCTACTGAAGCATCTTCAATAGCTAAGTACAGGACTAAAGGCTTGTTCGGCATTTGAGGCTTCAGGATTGGAGGATTCATTAAGTAAGCCTTTACGCTGTCGAAGGCCAAATGACACTGATCATTCCACTTTGCAGGTAAATTCTTCCTTAGGAGCTTGAAGATGGGTTCACAGACCGTTGTCAACCTTGCAATGAATCGGCTGACATATTGCAGCGAACCCAGAAATGATCTTACCTCTTTCTCTATCTTTCGTGGGGGCATGTCATTGATAGCTTTGATCTTATCTGAGTCCATTTCAATTCCATTCTGACTTACCACATGGCCAAGGAGCTTTCCTGAGGATGGAATGGTCGCATTGGAAACGATCCACGGATAGAGTTTCGATGCTTTTAGGGCGTCAGACATGTTATGGTATATGAAAAAAAATCGCGTGTACAATAACACACGGATAAAGGTTAGGCATTCATGGAACGCCTTACGTGATTTAGGAATGTCATGAAATGCCACTAGATACCTAAGATTCGGCGCTCGTGGAACGCCTTGAATGATTGATGAGATGTTATGAAATAATCCAATGTGGATTATGACACGAGACGAGGTTTTCGGAATCTCCCTTATTCCAACGATAAATGGTTATGATGCCATGAAATGGAATTGTGTATTCCACTTACACAATCGTGGGCCTAAACCCTTTTCGGGTGTTCTAATTAGCGCATTTGGTAAAATGGTTGATGTAATCCGATACACCAACATTAAACAGGAGTTTTGGGGCTCCTGAAGTGAAATTTGATGAAAGTGCTTGGCATTCTCGGGATGCGTTAATCATAATGAGATGGATGCATGCTTGAGTCACGCAAATGCAAATGGCTGCATAAAAACATGGTTAAGTGTGGCATACGAAGTGATGCATGTATGATTATGGGTATATTGATGCATAAAAATATGCATGGCACATGAAAATAGACATGGCTGCAAAAGATGTGGTTAGAAACACGCATACATGCGGCCATGCTTTAAAATATGGCTGCACAAAAACGTGGTTAGTGGTGATCATGAATGATGATAGATTTGATGCTTAATGCATGATGTATCAGGAGACGAAAAGAAAGGCAAACAAACACGAATAAATGTTAGCGCATGCAATAATGCATTCCCTTCCAACCTTATTCCTCCAACGATTGGTCTCGCATTCTTCCGAAGTGTTGGGTCTCTTTGGCATCAACGGGGGATACCAAAGGTGCACACTCATGTGTCCAATTTTTAAGTTTATGTCTTGGTAACCCTAGGAAAAATTACTAAGCCATTACATGTGGGCCAAAGTCAAACCAAGGGTCGTACAGGCTCCCATAGTGAATAAACACTTCCCCACCATAGAACACAATGTAAGGTCATGCGAGGCTATGAGTGGTTTACCCCGTCGGGTGTCTCCAATCCCGACGGTAGAGGTAGGCCAACTTCTTAGGTAAACCGGGGTGAAACAGTGTGTTTGAGGGGTTGAGAAAAAGAAAATGTCATGATATGCAAGGGCATGAATAAATATGATGTTTATAAATTAATTAAATGAATACAAGCGAGGTTATATTTCAATAGTTGCCTAAGTTCCTTAAGTGTTTAAGAAAAACATTTTGCAGAAACAAAAATATCCCCAGCAGAGTCGCCACTGTGAGCGGACGACCTGAAAGGCGGGACGGAAGCGGCGAAGCGAACCGGGGAAAACGATTTTGTTTAAGGTTTGGATTTGTGAAAGCGGGTTTGGGTTATCTAGTTTAAACGAAAACTATTCGTTTGTTTGTTTTGAAATTTACTTAGTAGAAAAATATTTTCCCGTTTTATAACTTAAAGAACTCGAAACCTCAATCGCGAGATCAGTGACAGAGTCACCACCCGGATCAGCTCATCCGGGAATTCCGGTACAGCTCTCTACCGAGGGTAGACTACTGTACCTAATCCAGAGATTCAGGGTTTGGGCAAATTACCTAGTGAACCTCTAGCTTGCTTTCACTTTACAGTTTATATTATCATATTTATTTAATTTATTATCTTTCTCTAACCCAATTTGTTTATTTTTATTAATCTGATGCTAAAGCAGAAATGCAGAAAATAAATTGCAGGAAATTAAACCATCCACACAAATTATACAAAAGAATAATAAAGGCCGCTTGTACAATCCAATCGAATAAAAGATAAAAACTCTCGTCCTCATGCTTACAATCGCCTAAGTAAACGAAGATCTAAAAATACAATCGCCTAATTATACAAATTAATCTATTAAATACAACAAAAATAAAAATAAAAGCTGCAAAACTGATTGGTTAGTACAAATTATATTATAGCACAGATAGGACTCAAATTGGACAGAACCGGGAATTTAAGAAACGGGGTCATACATTTAGGGGGTAACCGGGTTGACCCGACCGGTCGGACTGGATAGACCTGGAAAACGGTTTTGAAACGCCCTGTAATTTTTATGCTGGAAAACAATTTTTGGAAACCATTTGGCTCGATTTCATGCCAATTTTCACTTTTATGGGTTTGTTATCCCAGAACTTGGGGTTCAGTTCGTGTGGGTTTTCCTAATTTTCACAAACATTTAAGGTCCAAAAAGCAGTAAACACACCAAAATCAGTTTGAATCCGAAAACAACATCGCGCAACAATGTTCGTGCGGGTCGTTCTGTGATTCTGTCTTTTTTGGAAATCACAGCCGCGTGGCAGAAAATAGAGCCAGCCGGCTCTGTTCCACGCTGGGCGGATGTAATGCTCGGACCCGAAACCGGTTTTCTTGTTTTTTCAAAAGATTTCTATTTTTGCTCGTTTTTTACGTTTTCCTGAGATTTTATAATGTTCGGGGGTCAGCAAATGCTGAACTATGGACCCGTAATGGATCGAACAACCCCGAAACCGAAATATAAAACCTGGAAAAAAATCAAAAAACTGATATTCATACGTCCAGAAATCGGAAAACCGACGTTAAATTGACGTATAAATATTCTTGGGCTGAAAAATATCAAAACAAAAAGGCATAAAATGGAAAACGGACTCCTTTCGGCCGTTCGGGACAGATCAGGAATCTGTCCCTGAGGAACAGAGCCGGGCGGCTCTAGGGTCAGAGCCGGCCGGCTCTATTCTTCATAATCACAGCTGTACGGCTATGATAGGTTGAGTCTGTTTTCCAGAAAAATTTAAAAAAGAGAAAAACATGCAGAAAACACAATGTAAACAGGTTTAAGGCCTCTCAGAGTTTACCTTGGTGTCTTTCCAGTGTACTGGATATGCAAGAACGGATTAAAAGCTTGAAATTGTTGCTGAAGTCTCAACTGGTCAAGAAACACAACGATCCGCAACAAGCTGAAAAGAACCCGAAATGATCTCCAACCAGTAAGCAAAGGTTATGGAACTTAAGTTTAATGTTTTAACATTGATTCAAGTTTTAATATCAGTGTTTGGTTCAACTCCCTGCTTGCTCTGTCTCGGTCTCTCTTCTTTCCCTCCCTCCTCTTTTTTCTTCTGCTTCTCTTTTTTTTCTTTTATCTGTATCAAGATTGTCAAAATCCCTCCTCTTTATGTGATCTTTTTTTTTTCTTTCCTTTTATATTCTCTCTTTCATATCATATCTCGCATTAAATGGCCGCCTGACTTTTCTGAAATGCCCATATCTTCATTCTGTGAGACAAGTTGCCTTGCTTTGCAAGGAAACTTGTCTTGCCCACTAGAGCTGGCCGGCTCTGGTTCAAGAAACTAGAGCCGTCCGATTCTAGCGAAAACCGGAGCAACAATTGAAAAATCAGACATGCACCCTAAACCCTAGAGACCACTCGAGAGACCTTTTTGAGGATTTCGGATCGCAGATAGCTTGGTTTTCAGGATATTTGAGACACTCCAGGCAATAATCCGGCCACTTTCGAGAGCAATTCAAGTTCGTCTGCTTCAAAGGTAACTTGCGAACTCTCATCATAGAGGTCGGGAAAACCCGTGCTCACAGGCTGCCCCTCGCGGGACCAAAGTCGGCTCATAGTGGGCTATGAAGCCTAGAACGAGTTTGGTCTCGCGATAGAGAGCTGCGGAGAGAAAGGATGAGAAAACACACCTGATGCCCCCCGTTGAAGTAGGGGTGAGCAAAACACGGTTCGGTTCAAAAACCGAACCGAACTAAACCGAACCGAAAACCAAAGTAGAAGAAAAACATAAACCAAAGCGAAACCAAAATTGATATGGTTCGGGTCAAACCGAACCAAACCAGTTCGGTTTGGGTTACGGTTTGGTTCGATTTAAACCGAATTAACAAAAATTTCAATTTTTTAATTTTTATTATTATTATTTTTTATAAATTACATGTAAAGTATTGCTTAAAAAGGATTTATATTACATGTATATTACTAAAGTCTCATAAATACAAACTATATAATAATATAAATATATAATATGTCAAATAAAACTTATTTATATATCATATACATATTTTTTAAAAATATTTTTTCTATTACAGTTCGGTTTAGTTTCGGTTTTTTCAACAAAAAC
The DNA here is from genome assembly GCA_039660915.1 of Euphorbia tirucalli. Lineage (NCBI taxonomy): Eukaryota > Viridiplantae > Streptophyta > Magnoliopsida > Malpighiales > Euphorbiaceae > Euphorbia > Euphorbia tirucalli. The sequence goes on from CM077639.1 coordinate 66,779,752, forward strand.
CAAAAACCGAACCAAAAACCAAATGATTATATTTTATAAAACCAAAACCAAACCAAATAGAGTTTGGTTCGGTTCGGTTTGGTTTTTCAGTCTCGGTTCGGTTCGGTTTTTGGTTCACGGTTCGGTTTTGCCCACCCCTACGTTGAAGTACAGTGTTGTAGACTCGCTGTGGGGGAGTGTACCCGCAATATCGACTCGCTGTGGTGGATTTTGCCCGTGGTATCGACTCACTATGGTGGAGTTTACCCATGGTGTTGACTAGCTGTGGTGGAGTATGCCCGTGATATCGACTCGCTGTGGTGGAGTTTGCCCGTGGTATCGACTTACTGTGGTGGAGTTTGCCCGTGGTATCAACTCGCTGTGGTGGAGTTTACCCATGGTATCAAATCACTGTGGTGGAGTTTGCCCGTGATATCAACTCACTGTGGTGGAGTTTGCTCGTGATAAGTTTAATTCTTCTCCTTGTGGTGGAGCAACCAAATAATACTATTTTCTCTGTGTGGTGGAGTGGACCATTAAAATTTGAGTTGAAAGCGTGTATTTATTCCTTGATTGACTTTGGAAACAAAAATTTTTGCCCCTTCGATCAAGAATAAATACGGCTTGGGGCTTTTTGGCCTTCAGATACCTGCAAAATCAAATAATACCCACCCTGGGATTAAATTGGAATAAGTGAAAATCGTGAAAAATCGAAGAAAATACAATACTGGATGAATCAGAGCCGGGCGGCTCTGCGTTGGTGGGGCAGAGCTGACAACTCACAAATAGAGCCGTCCGGTTCAAGACTAGAGCCGGCCGGCTCTAGCTTGTCACACAAGCTAGAGCCAAGCTAGAGCCGTACGGCTCTAGTGGGTTGGCTTTAAAAAATAAAAAGGGCTCTTCTGTATTCCATTCCTTCATTCTTCTTCTTCTTCTTCGTTCGCTCTCTCCATCTGAAAAGAACTTCTTCATCTCTTTTAGCACAAAATGAGGAAGATGCGAAGAGCTATTCTTCCAAATGCTCCTATACAACCATCCCCTTATGTGAGATATTTTTTACCTTAGGGGGAATTTTTCCTGCCCACTGAATCTACAGTGGATGTATACAGATTGCGAAAGACAGTTCCATATTGTGGAGTTAGAAGAAATGATCCTGTGCCTGTGACCTTGAAGCCATTTGTGCATATTATGCAAAATTTGGTTAGCTTTCTTTTCTTTAATTTACCTTTTCCTATATTTTTAAATTCCTACAAAATTGACGAAATTAGTTGAAATTACATGAAATTGATGCATGTTTAGAGTAGATTTTGCCCCTAGGAAACTCAATTGATGATCTAGAGTTGATTAAAATCGATTTTTGGGCGAAAAATCACAAAACCTAAGTTTTAGGAACCAAACCGCCGGTTTTCTGAACGGAGCTGCCGGCTCAACGTTAGAGCCGGGCGGCTGTATTCTTGGCCCGGCGGCTCTAGTCATGAACAGAGCCGGCAGGCTCTGTTCTGGCCAGAGTAGAGCCGGCCAGCTATGCAAAATATAAACAACTCATAAAACTCCTTGTATATTATTTTGCAGTCGAGGCCGCATAACCGGGGAGCTGGCTCTGTGACTGACGCATTATCCTGGTACCGACGACTCCTCGACGATGTGCGGGAGTTGGTTGATTCGACCGGTCTGGACCGGTTTGTTTACTCGATGTGCGAGTCTGGGCCTCGGACGAGTAGGGGTTTGTTGATGGCACTCTTAGAGCAGTGGATGGACTCCACCCATACTTTCCATTTCCCGATCGGGGAGTTCACCGTTATACCCGAGGATTTCGTGGCTATCACCGGGTTATCCTTCGATGGGCGTACAATAGGCTTTAATCAGTCACTAGAGCAAGAAGGCTTCAGGCCAGATGTGATTACCATGCTGATTGGTTTGACTCCCGCGGACAGGCGGGTCCAGGGGAGTACCTTTCGAGACTATTGGCTAAGTAGACAAGACAGTCTGCCTGAGGGTGCTTCATTCCTACTTAAGGATGTGAGATGTTACGCTCGGGCGTTCTTGCTATTCGCCTTGAGCACTCTGCTATTCCCCACAGGTCAGAGCGACCTGAACTTTGCTATGCTCCCATCACTGATACAGTTAGAGGATATTAGGAGTCTGAGCTGGGGCGAGCCGGGCTGGCTCAGCTATACTATGGCCTTGACGTCTGTGCCCGCGGGAGGCACAAGGAGTTGAAGGGTGCTTGGATAGTTCTTCATGTGAGTTACCTTCTTCTTTTTTTTAACTGAATTTTTTGGTTATTGTACAGATTTGGGCGTATGAGTACGCCTTTATTCCTCAACCGAAATTAGCCATACCGACTAGTGCTGTGATTCCTTACTTCCCCCGATTGCGGCAGTGGTTAGGCTATGGCTAGAGTGAGGTAGACACCGACCCTTGGATTTGTCACCAGCTTTTGAAGAATATGACTTTTGAGCAGGTATTCTTCCAATTCAAACATTATCATTCATTTCATTTTTTTCATTTTCATTCTTTTTCTTTTTCTTTTTCTTTTTTTTTTTACTGTAGTCTGTTTTTTAGGTTATCAAGGAGCCTTGGGGAAATGCTGTGTGGTCCATAGAGCTTATAGATGCTCGGAGGCTGGTCCCCCGATGATTCTTCATCGAGAGCCCTGTTAGCTTGGAGTGGTACCTCGGGGAGAGGGTCACTGATTGGCGTGCTGGACCCCAGGAGCGTAGGATCCCACCTGCACCTCCAGTTGGACTATTTTGGCCACATCTGTTGTTGAAGGAGGATCATCCGGATCTGTTTGGGTCCGGGTATGTAGTTGTGGGAGATGATGGCGATTACCCACAGTTCATCCGCACACAGATTCTCCCTCCCATCGGGACTGCACTGCTAGAGGATGCGCCAGCCGGGCTATTTCTTTGTCTTGCTTTAAAATCTATTTATTTTGAGGCTAGACTGCCACTTACCATTCCTTTCTTTATTTTCTCTTTAGCCATCTGAGAGAGGTAAGCGTCCATGTACTTCATCTAGCAGACGTTCTAGTGGTCGTGGGTCTGGGACTGCTGGCGGGCGAGGAGATAGAGGTTCTTCTGCTCACACTGGTGTGCCTAGTGTCGATACCCACTGAGCCTATTCCCACTATGGTCCCTCTGGTGGTTCCTCCTGCTGGCTTCACCCCAGGACGTCTAGAGTACTTCGTGGAGCCCTAGGTGATGCTGTAAAATAAAGCAGGGGAGTTTTATCAAGCAGATCTACATATCGAGGCACACCCTCCTCCTGCTACTGTACCTCCCGAAACGACACATGTGTGTATCTCTGCCCCTGCCTTCTTTTAATTATTGTCTTGGCTGTTGATCCAACCTTGTGTGCTATTCTTTGTACAGATTTCAGTGACACAGGGGATGGCCCTGTACCAGGCGACTTCTGCTCTCAGGAATCTCTTTCTTCGGGATAATAAAGTGTTGACAGTAAGTACCTGCATTGTCAAGTGCATATGCATGTATGTATGCTTCAAATACACATGTATGCATGACATGATGTTCCTATTGTTTGTGGTATAGGCTGCATTCGCCGCCTGTTGGCGTGACGATGCTCGTACGAGGGTGGAGACGGAGGAGATACAGAGGACCATTGCAGACCTCACATTCATGAATGAGACTCTCCGCACTCAGTTGGATGACTGGGAGGCCGGTCGAAGTGTCTTTAGTGATGGCGTCGGAGCTGAGGGTGAGGAGGATGATGACTCGACTGATGGGGGACAGTCGTAAATCCTGTTTTTTGTATTTTTGTAGCTTTATGTTGATGCAGCCCACCTGTAGGCTAGGATAAAACATCGTTGTGTACATGTACATACTTTCATTGTGTGACCCTTGACTCATGTACCACTTTTGTTGATATTCTATGAAAATTCCTCCTCCTTCTTGTTGATCTGTTATCTTCTCTTTGCTGGAACCTGCTTTACTGATGGCATTTCATCTATTTTTTATGAAGAAAAGTAACGTCTAGTTCTATTTCTCGCATCCTCTCTGATGGATCAGCTTCGTGACCGCCACAGGGACTACTGGAGAACATGCCGCACTTGCAACTGGACCTTATTGGCACCCTTTAGTCTACATTCCATGCGGTTTTTCATGAATGTGCCCTTAAATCAGACCTTTCTGGAGACTGTAGCCCTATTCTGGGATCCGATGGACCACGTTTTCCGCTTTTTTGGGTAAGAATTGTGCCCGATGGTAGAGGAATTCGGGATCATCCTCTTTGCTCCTTGTCCTTATGGAGTCAGGTTAGCCATTCATGACCCCGATTCAGACAACCTGAAGACACTTTGAGGGTTACTGAATACAGTACATTTGGGCCACCTGCTCCCTGGTGAGACTGCCCCTAGGAGACTCAACATATCCCTCGTTATAGATATGTGTTTTGCCTTAAACCCCTCTGTCCCTAGTTGGGCTTTTCTGATGGGTCTGCTGTTGATGTCCCTTTATCTATGTGAGTCGAGAGATAGGACTTGTGATTTCCGATTAATCCCGGTGGTGACCCATGGCCGACGATGCTTCACCTGTGGGAATCATCCTAGCCGAGACCTTGATTTATCTGGATTCTATCCACTTTGGTCATCCGATCGAAACATATGGATGTCCCTTTCTGCTTCAGGTTGGCCTTCAACTTCGAGTTTGACATTCTGATGAAACATGCACTCTACTGATTGACCACCTTTTCTATAGATCTGGTTATTGGAGAAGTTGAATCCCCAGAGTGCTCCTCCACCTCAGCCGAGATATGTTCCAAAACTTTTTTGGGCCCGTCGGATAGAACTTGCAGACTTTGCCACATGGACTACAGAAGAATGGTTCAATTGGCTGAGGGAAAGAACAGATGTATCTATCCGCTGGGTGTGTCCCTGGTGGAGATCTCGCAGGTGACTACAGAGACTTGGGAAGGAGGTGTACAGCTCCTCATACTATTCAAGGTGACATTTTATTCTCTTGCACGATTATGTAGATAATACGGGCAAGCACAGGGGGTGCCTCATTCTTTATGCACGATAGAGTGCGGTGAATTCACACAATAGTGGCCAAGGCACGTGCAACAGTAGTGGATGAATCCCACCCGCTTTGAGGTTTTGAGGTATGGTGAAATAGCCTCGACAGAGACAGATGGTTGGTACAGAGCCTGGTTAGCTGAGTTGGTGACCTGTCCTACAAGGCGCGAGCGTGGGATCCTAACCATGAGGTATCTCGGCCTGTAGGTCTCCCTTATGCTGTATGAAGTTATGGCTGGATAACATTTATTTTGCTGTTTTATTTTATGTCCTTACTTTTGCATAGACTGCCCTCGTGGGTTTTCAATCTATCGGACTGTCTTAACTTTTGCCTGGACTACCCTTTCAGGTTTTCAATCCAACAGACTTTTTATTCGCATCTTAAATTTTGCATGGCCTGCCTTTCTGTTTTCGATCCACCAGATTTTTTATTTTATTTTTATTTTATTTTTTTTATTTTTATGAACAGGAAGAGCAAAAAGATAAGAGTGAGCAATTATGAAAAATAGATTACTAAATTCAGCGAACTTGGAATGTTTATCAAACGAAAATGAACATAAATTCATTCATTCATGAAAGAAACGTTTTAGCACAAATGACATCAATAATGAAATAAAACTAGGGACATGTACAGTAATGGTATGCGCTTCGACCGAACTCACACCTGCTATCGACCAATCTATACAGATTTTCTGGCTAATAGGAATTCCTCACTTGTCCTAATTTTTATGTGGATCACCTTTTCGGTTTTCAGACCACCGGACTTATTACCCCCCTCGCTTTTTTATATATAAAGTACCGCCTAAGCTTGTCTTGATTGACGGGGTCGACAAATTCGTTTCCATCCATATCCATGATTTTTACGACTCCCTTAGCCAGCACGTTTTTTACTACATACGGTCCTTCCTAATTAGGTCTGAACTTCCCTCGAGCATCCGTATGAGTCTGCTTCATCCGTTTGAGCATAAGATCACCAGCTTTAAGAGGGCGCTTCAGATGGTGAACTCTACCATTATAAGCTCGGGCCATTCACTGCTCATACATCTACAAATGATCCACTGCTTGAAGTCGCTTTTCATCAATCAGGGCAAACTGTTCGTACCGTGACCGCATCCATTCTGATTTAGGTATCTGTGCCTCCATTACTATTCTCAAGGATTTTAGCTCAGTTTCAACTGGCAATACGGCCTCCATTCCGTACACTAATGAGTAAGGTGTCTCACCAGTTGGAGTCCTGATACTCGTTTTGTACCCCCACAAAGCGAAAGCTAGCTTGTCTGCCTAATCCCTGTACATGACAACCATCTTAGCCAGAATTTTCTTGATACTTTTATTGGCTACCTCCACTGCCCCGTTGGCTTGTGGGTGATACGGTGAAGACTTATGGTGCTTGACCCCTCTGTCCTGAAACAACTGCACTGTTACCCCTTGGAACTGAACACCATGATCTGTTACCACGTGGTGTGGGACTCCGTACTGGGTGAAGATATTTTTCTCAATAAACTTAGACATTTTCTTGGCCGTGAGGTTCATAGAAGATTCTACCTCCACCCACTTTGAAAAATAATCTACAGCCACAACAATAAAGCAGTGTCCATTTGATGCTGGTGGCCTTATCTCTCCAATAATGTCAATCCCCCAAGCAGCGAACGGCCAGGGAGTCGAGGACATCTGAAGTTCGAGTGGAGGAAGATGGTTAATGTCTCCATATATCTGACACTCATGGAACCTTTTCACCCTTTCAATACAATTAGCCTGGAGTGTGAGCCGAAAGTACCCTTGTCTCAGAATTTTCTTTGCTAGGGCGAAACCGCTCATGTGCGAGCCGCACGTTCCCGCATGAATCTGATCTATCACCACTCTAGCTTCTTTCTCATTTAGACACTTCAGTAGTAATCCATTCGCGGTTCGCTTAAAAAGCTGATCCTCAAAGATCCTGAATTGCACTGCTAACCTCCGGAGGGTAATCTTATCTGCTTCAGTGGCATCTTCAGGGTATGACCTTTTCTGAAGAAACTGTAAAATGTCATCGTACCATGGATGATCTTCTACCACAGCCACCAAAACCTCTTCTACTCTATAGTAAGGACTCTGTGATACCTCCAACACTACTGGTCGAATCGGTTGCTTCTGGGGACCTTCCCACATGGACGACAAAGTGGCCAATGAATCTGCCATCTGATTTTCTTCCCTAGGCACATGCCTAAATTCACAACTCCCGAAGACTTTGATCCTTTCCCAAACGACCTCAAGGTAGGGGCGAAGGGACTCTTCTTTAATTTCCTACTCTCTAGTGATTTGCTTCACGACTAATGCCGAATCTCCGATGATAAGGGTTTTATGCACTCCTAAGGTGATCAGGGCATCAATTCCAAATAGACATGCTTCGTACTCTGCTCCATTGTTGGTTACAGGAAAATTCAACCTTTTTGCTAGGGGAATAAATTCACCGTCAGGTGTCCCAATGATCACGCCCAATCCTGCTTCGTGCTTATTTACAGCCCCGTCAAAGTACATAACCCATCTGACTGGTTCCGCTTCTACCACTGCCAACTGTTCATCTGGAAATTCGAGATTCTCCACATGATCCGAGTCAACTGGCTGATTGGCCAAAAATTCGGCCACTGCCCTTCCTTTGATGGTCTTCTGAGTGATGTATTCGATGTCGAATTCTGACAACAAAAACAGCCATCGTGACAGCTTCCCCGTTAACGCTGGGATCTGGCATAGATACTTCATCGGATCGACCTTGGCCACCGCCTGAACCTTGTAAGACTAAAAATAATGCCTGAGCTTCTTTGTTAGCATACCATTGCGGCACAAGTCTTCTCTACTATTATGTGTCAAGTCTCATACTCTAGCAGCTTCTTACTCAAATAATAAATAGCATTGTCTCAGTCATCTTCTCGCTCTTGAGCCAGCATTGCCCCAACCGACGCATCTTCGATGGCCAAATAGAGGATCAAAGGCTTTCCTGGTACTGGAGGCTTCAGAACTGGAGGATTCATCAAGAAGCCTTTAATCTTGTCAAATGCCATCTGACACTGCTCATTCCATTCTATTGGCTGGTTCTTCTTTAGAAGCTTAAATATCGGTTCGCAGACCATTGTCAACCTTGCAATGAACTAGCTAACATACTGTAGTGATCCCAGGAACGACTTCACCTCCTTCTCCATTTTAGGTGTAGGCATATCCCTGATGGCTTTGATCTTATCTGGATCCATTTCTATATAGCCTCTGACTCACAACGTGCCCCATAAGCTTCCCTGATGTTACTCTAAACACGTACTTCTTTGGATTCAGACGTAGGTTATACCTCTCAATCCTAGTCAGAAATCTATCTAGGACGGCGGGATGCTCTTCTCGGGTCATTGATTTGACTAGCATATCATCAACGTACACCTCTACCTCTTTGTGGATCATATCATGCAAAAGTGTCGTGACGGCCCGTTGACAAGTCACTCCGGCGTTCTTCATCCCAAACGGCATGACCCTGTAACAGTAAACCCCCCATTCCGTGATGAAGGCCGTCTTTACCTTATCACTGATGTTCATGAGGATCTAGTTATACCCGGAGAAACCATCCATGAATGAATACATAGTTGCCCTAGCAGCACTGTCAATCAGAACATCAATATGTGGGAGTGGGAAGTCATCTTTCAGCGAGGCCCTGTTCAAATCTTTGTAATCCACATAAACCCGGACTCTTCCATCCTTCTTCGCAACCAATACGATGTTCACCAACCACTGGGGGTACTCCACCACCTCTAAGAACTTGGCCTTAATTTGCTTTGCTACCTCCTCTTTTACTTTTTCTACCCACTCCAGACGCAGCCTTCTGAGCTTCTGATTCACTGGTGTGATCTTTGGATCGATGGGAATTCTATGCTCTGCTATCTGCCTGTCCACCCTGGGCATGTCATCATAGGACCACATGAATGCTTTTACATGCTTAAGCAGTACTTTTACTAACTCTTTTCTCTCATCCGGTGTGAGTTCTTTCGAAATGGATACCATTTTCGGATCATTCTCTGTCCCTAGATTTATTTCATGCAAAGATGCTTCATGAATGCTAAAAACATTAAACGAATGCTTGAATGTATGCACAGTTCCATTAGGAAAAACATCACATAAGTAAGTGAAATCAGATTTCATTGCATTAAACGCCACATAGGCAGCATTGTTTACATTAGAAAGAGGAGAACTAAATACATTAAAGTAGTTTTCATCCTCCACATGTGGAGGGTCTTCATTATCAGTGCATTCTTCAAAAAGGTTCGACAGACCACCTTCCAGCTTGCTCTTCTGCTCTTCAGATAGCTTCTCTTCTGGGGCCTTAGCCTCTCTTCTGGGGCCTTCATCTTGCCCTTCATCATAATCTTTGTCAATTCTTTCACTGCCTCCTCAACTAACTTCTCTTGAACCTTCTCGGTCTTTAACTTTTCCTCCTCACCCACTTTGTTTGGTTTCATCAAAACAGACAGAGCACGGGTGATGGCGTCCACTGCCACTTCCACTTCACCTTTCACCGAGTCAGCTTTCATAAACTGCTCTCCCTTGTTCTCTAACTTAATCTGGACTTCAGCCACCTCCTCCATAACAGCCTTCCCGTTGCCATTTACTTCGGATCTCAGTATGCCCACAATCGGCTCTACACCGTACTTTCCATAGTCAACTACATCAACAAAGATTTCAAAACCCGGCACCTTCTTATCATCGAACTTGACAAGCTCATATTCTAGCTTGCAGATTTCCTCGGTTGCACGCACAAAAGTATCAACCAAGTTTACATATTTCTTTGCGGATCTTTTCGCGTCTTTATTATAACCCAACCCAGCTCGGCAATACTGGCCCACTTCGATATTGAACTTGGGGATACCTTGTTGATTCGCCCCTAGCCCTTTTCCCGGCTCAAACTTTTGCTTGGCAAAATATTTGTGGATCCATTCGGGGAATTTAGGCTTGTCGGATATGATTGCTACCTGAAATCTAGTGACAGGCTGCTCTGCAGTGTTCAAAGCTGTTACTACAGAAGGCTCATCTACTTCGACAGTCACCATCTTTCCTCCAATTAGAAACTTGATCTTCTGGTGCAAAGGTACCCCGCCAAGAGCATGAAACCACGGCCTCCCTAATAGCAAAGAGAATGTGACTGGAATATCTATCACAGTGAACATAACTTTGGACTTGACCTCGCCCACCTTCACTTCAGCCTCAAAAGTTCCAATCACAGTTCGTTTACTATCATCGTAGGCCCTTATAACAGTTGTAGACTTACACAGTGCTTCAGGACTGATCCCCAGATATGGCAGTACTTTCACCGGGTAGATATTCAAGGCTGAGCCATCATCCACCATCACATAAGGCATCGTTCGATCCATGACTTCTACTTTCAAATACAATGCCCTATTATGGTTTACTTTTTCTTGTGGTAAATCAGATACTCCAAAACTGATCTCCGGCGCTTTATTGGGCTTCACATCTACACCCTTTATTAATGCACAAACTTCATTGGGGGATATAGTGGGGGAAGTGTCCATCTCCATAAGCTACTTCACTACTGCCTCGCGATGCCTCTTTGATTCCATGAGCAAATGCCAAACACTAGCACGCGCCGGAATCCTTTTCAATTATACCACCACTTCATCTTCTTCACTTATCCTTGGAATAGGATCTATGACATCATTTTCTACCAGAGTGGTATTTCTCCTTGGTGGAGCAGGAGGTGCTGCAACCACAGGTTTATAAACCCTTCCACTCCTCGTTATATGCATTACCAGCCCATCCTTGGCTACAACTGTTCCTCTTCTTGTCTCAACCAGGTAGACTGGCTTTACTATCTCGTAAGGTTTGAAAAATTCCTCTTCATCATCATCCAATTAAATGTCTTCTATATTGAACGGACCCTGCTTACTTCTAGACACTGCCCCTTGAGTGTTAACCCTCTTTTTCTCCTCCTATTCAATCGACAATGCTTGCACACTTGGATTTGCCGTAATAATCTGGGTGAACATAAAATTATCAAGGAGGGATGACTACACCATGCTCACTTGGTTCCCGAAGTTTGGTAGAGGGTTCGTTTAAACATTTGGCTTCAATTGCGGCTCGACTATCTTTCCATCTGCAATCAACTGGCGTATAGCTTTAATTAACGGAGTACACTCATTTGTCCGATGCCCAGTCATGACATGGTATGCACAAAAATTATCCTTGTCAACTTCAGATGGAGGAGAAAATGGTTTTATACTTTGCAGCAACCCAACCTTTCTGCATTTCATGAAAATTCTGCTCGGCGATTCTACCCACGGGCTAGTGATTCTTTGGAGAGTCCCCACTAGTCTACCCGGATTTACTGCCATTATTTTTGCCCCTTGTTCTTGAATAGAAGCCGTGGTTTGAACTGCCTTAGTACCACTGCCTGTGGCTGCTGGTTTTGAGCTCTCGCTTTTATTTTCTTGGGAATACCCTTGGCTTCCTCGATATCCCCCTACACTCTGCTTGGTCCTCTGCTCCTCCTCTTCGTACCTTTCTATACGCTTCGCATACTCCATAACATCAATGAAGACTTGGAAACTCTTTAGCTTCATTTTATCTTTATATAGGGGCAGGCTCCCATTTACCAATTTCACAATTAAAGATTCTTGCTTCGGGGCTCCATCCACAAGGACCTGAATGTCCATCCATCTCCGGTAATATTCCCCAAAACTCTCATTGGGTTTTTGGCGAATCCTCTCCAAATCCTCCAATGTCGTCTCAACCTAGGTGTTATATGCATACTGCCTAATGAAAACCTCAGCGAGGTCCTCCCAAGAAGAGCGAGTGTGCGAGGGGACTCTCATGTACCATTTAGTCGTTGCACCTCTGAGGGTTGTCGGGAAAAGATTGAGCAAGTGATTCTTATTTAGTCCCATGCTTATCAAGAGCCTTACATAATTATCCAGATGGGTTTCTGGTGGACACTCCCCGGTGTAGGGGGTAATATAAGGCATGTGGAACCCAACTGGAAGAGGATCATTTTCTGCTATCATCACATCTGGATCTGTGCATTGAGTTAGAACTGACTTTGTCTTAGGCGATGGGACATCAAGATTCGAAAACTTTTGGTGCAGTAGCCTTTCTATAGTCGTCTTGATGGACATCTCTTTGCCTTTTGGGTAGCTAGCTCCTTTTCAATCTGACTATCTACATTCCTGACCGCAGCCTCTACTCCACTTCCTCCAGGCATATTACCCTGAGATCTGGCTCTTATTTGCACATTCTCATCAGAACTTCCCGCGGATCCCGATTTTAGCTGCCCTGAACTACCCCTATTTAGAAGCGGAATCCCATCCTGTCGGGTCAACTCTTTTTCTTCAGCCATTGCCATCTTCACTTGCTCTTTGATTGTTGCCTTAAACTGATCAGATGTCAGAAAGGCATTCATAATGGCAGCTATATCCTGTGCAGACACTCCTCTAACATTAGCTTCATTCGGGCTAGCCATTTCTGGTTCTGCTGCTTCTTCTACCAAGAACTGACTGTCAATCGGTAAAGAAGGCAATTAATCCCCTAATTCTTCCTCTGAATCAGACCCCAATCCTTCTCTGGTCTAAGCCACAGTGTCCGATTCTGGTCGATTGATTTCCAGCTCTACTCTCACTAACCGCTTCGAGATCCTATTCCAGACTGCACATTTCAATGGAAAATTAGGCGTAAAAACATGGTATGGCCCTAGACTCGATTCTCTAAATGCCACACTTTGCATGGATGTAGGATGATTATGATGAGATGAACATGGGTGCATGAACATGCTTATGACATCTAATAAACTCTACTTTTTTTATTACTCGGCCTCTCGAGAATGCCCAACACTATGCATAATGAGTGCGTAAAAGCTGTCACACGGACAGAGTTTCGGCACTTTTAGGGCACCTAATGAGAAATGAAATGAAGTCACGTGTGTCACTTTACATGCGACCATGCTTTAAAATATGGCTGCACAAAAACGTGGTTAGTGGTGACATGAATGATGATGGAATTGATGCTTGATGCATGATGTAGCAGGAGACGAAAAGAAAGGCAAACAAACATGAACAAATGTTAGCGCATGCAATAATGCACTCCCTTCCAACCTTATTCCTCCAACGATTGGTCTCGCATTCTTCCTTGGTGTTGGGTCTCTTTGGCATCAACGGGGGATACCAAAGGCGCACACTCAATTGTCTAATTTTTAGGTTTATATTTTGGTAACCCTAGGGAAAATTACTAAGCCATTACATGTGGGAAGTCAAACCAAGGATCGTACAGGCTCCCATAGCGAATAAACACTTCCCCACCGTAGAACACGATGTAAGGTCATGCGGGGCTATGAGTGGTTTACCCCGTCGGGTGTCTCCAATCCTGGCGATAGAGGTGGGCCACCTTCTTGGGCAAACCGGGGTGAAACAGTGTATTTGAGGGGTTAAGAAGAAGAAAATGTCATGATATGTAAGGGCATGAATAAATATGATGTTTATAAATTAATTAAGTGAATACAAGCGAGGTTATATTTCAATAGTTACCTAAGTTCCTTAAGTGTTTAAGAAAAACATTTTTAAGAAACAGAAATATCCCCAGCAGAGTTGCCACTGTGAGCAGACGACCTGCAAGGCGGGACGGACACGGCGAAGCAAACCAGGGAAAACGATTTTGTTTAAGGTTTGGATTTGTGAAAGCGGGTTTGGGTTATCTTGTTTAAAGGAAAACTATTTGTTTGTTTGTTTTGAAATTTACTTAGTAGAAAAACATTTTCCCGTTTTATAACTTAAAGAACTCGAAACCTCAATCTCGAGATCAGTGACAGAGTCGCCACCCGGATTAGCTCATCCGGGAATTCCAGTACAGCTCCCTACCGAAGGTAAACTACTGTACCTAATCCAGAGATTCAAGATTCGAGGAACTTGCCTATTTAACCTCTAGCTTGCTTTCACTTTACAGTTTATATTATCATATTTATTCAATTTATTATCTTTCTCTAACCCAATTTGTTTATTTTTATTAATCTGATGCTAAAGCAGAAATGCATAAAATAAATTGCAGGAAATTAAACCATCCACACAAATTATACAAAAGAATAATAAAGGCCGCTTATACAACCCAATTGAATAAAAGATAAAAACTCTCATCCTCACGCTTAAAATTGCCTAAGTACACGAGGATAAAAAAATACAACGTCTAATTACACGAATTAATCTATTAAATACAACAAAAATAAAGATAAAAGCTGCAAAACTGATTAGTTAGTGCAAATTATATTATAGCACAGATAGGACTCAAATTGGACAGAACAGGGAATTTAAGAAACGGGGTCATACATTTAGGGGGTAACCAGGTTTATCCGACCGGTTGGACCGGTTAGACCTGGAAAACGGTTTTGAAATGCCCTGTAATTTTTGTGCTGGAAAACAATTTTTGGAAACCATTTGGCTCGGTTTCATGCTAATTTCCACTTTTGTGGGTCTGTTATCCCGGAACTTGGGGTTCCGTTCGTGTGGGTTTTTATAATTTTCACAAACATTTAAGGTCCAAAAAGCAGTAAACACACCAAAATCAGTTTGAATCCGAAAACAGCATTGCGCAACAATGTTCGTGCGGGTCATTCCGTGATTCTGTCTTTTCTGGAAATCACAGCCGCACGGCTGAAAATAGAGCCGGCCGGCTCTGGTCCACGCTGGGCGGCTGTAATGCCCGGACCCGAAACTGGTTTTCTCGTTTTTTCGAAAGATTTCTATTTTTGCTCATTTTCGATGTTTTCCTAAGATTTTATAATGTTCGAGGGTCTGCAAATGCTGAACTATGGACCCGTAATGGATCGAACAACCCCAAAACAGAAATATAAAACCCAAAAAAAACTGAAAAACCGATATTCATACGTCCAGAAATCCGAAAACCGACGTTAAAATGACATATAAATATTCTTGGGCCAAAAAATATCAAAACAGAAAACATAAAATGGAAAATGGACTCCTTTCAGCCGTTCGGGACAGATCGGGAATCTGTCCCTGAGGAACAGAGCTAGGCGGCTCTAGGGTCAGAGCCGGCCAGCTCTGTTCTTCACAATCACAGTCGTACGGCTATGATGGGTTGAGTCTGTTTTCTGGGAAAATTTAAAAAAGAGAAAAACATGCAGAAAACACAATGTAAACAAGTTTAAGGCCTCGCAGAGTTTACCTTGGTGTCTTTCCAGTGTACTGGATATGCAAGAACGGATTAAAAGCTTGAAATTGTTGCTGGAGTCTCAACTGGTCAAGAACCACAATGATCCACAACAAGCTGAAACAAACCTAAGATCTCCAACCAGTAAGCAAAGGTTATGGAACTTGAGATTAATGTTTTAACATTGATTCAAGTTTTAATATCAGTGTTTGGTTCAACTCCCTGCTTGCTCTGTCTCGGTCTCGGTCTCGGTCTTTCTTCTTTCCCTCCCTCCTCTCTTTTCTTCTGCTTCTCTTTTTTTTCTTTTATCTATTTCAAGATTGTCAAAATCCCTCATCTTTTTATAATCTTTTTTCTTTCTTTCCTTTTATATTCTCTATTCATATCATATCTAGCATTAAATGGCCGCCTAACTTTTCTAAAATGCCCATATCTTTATTCTGCAAGACAAGTTGCTTTACTTTGCAAGGCAACTTGTCTTGCCCACTAGAGCCGGCTGACTCTAGTGTGCACTAAAGGCCGGCTCTGGTTCAAGAAACCAGAGCCGTCCGGTTCTAGCAAAAACCGGAGCAACAATCGAAAAATCAGACATGCACCCTAAACCCTAGAGACCACTCGAGAGACCTTTTCATGGATTTCGGATCACGGATAGCTTGGTTTTCAGGACAATTGAGACATTCCAGGCAATAATCCGGTAGCTTTTGAGAGCAATTCAAGTCCATCTGCTCCAAAGATAACTTGTGAACTCTCATCATAGAGGTCGGGAAAACCTGTGCTCACAGATACCATTTTTGGATCATCATCTATTCCTAGATTCATTTCATGTAATGATGCATCATGTATGCTAAAAACATTAAATGAGTGTTTGTATGTATGCACAGTTCCATCCTGAAAAACAACACACAAGTATGTGAAATTAGATTTCATTACATTAAAAGCCTTGTAGGTTGAGTTGTTTACATCAAAAACAGAAAAAGCAGATACATTAAAATGATTATCATCCTCCACATGTGGAGGGTCTTCTCCTGTTGTAGCCTCTTCAACTTCTTCAAACAGGTCCCCCAGGTCACCCTCAAGGGCTTCTTACTGGTCAGAAGATAGTTCATCCTCAGTCATCTTAGCCTTCCCAGCCATCATCAGCTTAGCCAACTGCTTTACAGCTTGATTCATCAGTTCTTCCTGAGTCTTTGCTACAGGTGCTTGCTTCTGATTAGAACCAGCATTGACTTTCATCAGTGCAGACAGTGCTTTAGTGATAGCTTCCATGGCCACCTCAGCTTCCCCACTTCCTGGGTTTACCTTCTCAGCAGATTCCCCTTTGTTTCCAAACTCAACATTGACTTAGTTGACTGCTGCTCCCTGCTTTTTCAGAACTTTTCCCTTATCATCCTTAGCTTCAATACAGAGCATGTTGACAACTGGCTCGACCCCGTACTTCTCGAAATCCACAACATCAGAAAAGATTTCACATCCTGGGAGTTGACCCCCTTCGACTTCTACCGGCTCCGAAGCCCCATTGTACACTTTCTCGGTTGGATGCACAAACATGTCAACCAAATTCACAGATCTCCTACTTAGCCCATCTCCCTTCTCATGGTAGCCAAGTCTGTGCTGACGGTACTTCCCTGGTTCAATCTCGAATTTAGGGACACCCTATTGTCTTACCCCCAGGCCCTTGCCGGGCTCAAATTTCTGCTTGGCGAAGTATTTATATATCCACTCCAGAAACTTTGGTTCATCACCATTTTCCTCTATCACAACTGCCACCTAAAAACCTGTTATTGTCTATTCCATAACGTTTAAAGCAGCTACTACCGATGGCTCATCTGCCTCCATAGTCACCACCTTTCCACCTATCAGGAACTTCACCTTCTGATACAAAGTGGAAGGCACTCCTCTCTGGGCATGAAACCACGGCCTTCTAAGGAGTAGGGAAAATGTGACAGGGATGTCAATAACTGTGAACAGTATTTTGGATTTAACCTCCCCCATACTGACTTCGGCTTCAAATGTGCCTATCATCGATCTCTTGCTGTCTTCATAGGCCCTGATTACAGTACCAGACTTACAAAGTGCTTCTGTGCTAATACCCAAGTATGGCAAGACTTTAGAGGGGCAGATGTTCAGGGTTGAACCATCGTCGACCATCACACAGGGCATTAACCTATCCATGATTTACTTTCAGATACAAAGCTTGATTATGATTCACACCCTCTGGCGGCAAGTCAGATACACCAAAACTGATCTTTGGGGCCCGGTTGGCCTTCAGATCAACCCCTTTAATCACAGCACACACTTCGTCCAGGGACATAGTAGGGTTTGCTTCCATTTCCATCAACTACTTCACTACCTCCTCACGGTATCTTTTGGATTCCATGAGAAGGTGCCATATGCTTGCCCGGGCAGGTGTTCTTTTTAACTGCTTAACTACGACATCCTCTTGCTTACCCTTCGACCCCTAAGCAGCGGTGTCTATTTCTGCAACTGGGTTGTTCCTTCTGGGTGGTGCCTGAGGAGCCACATTAACAGGTTGGTAAACCCTGCCACTCCGGGTGATGTGCATGACTGGGCCATCTTTTGAGACCACTGTTCCCTGCCTTGTCTCCACCGGGTATACCAGCTTCGGTTCCTTGAACCTAAAGTCTTCATCATCATCCCCTAAATCAATGTCATCCAAGTTAATCGGACCTTGCTTATTCTGTATCACAGATGTCTGTGCTTCAGTTTCCTCTGGCTCTTCCTCCCCTTCTTCAACTGTAACTGCTTAGACACTCGGATTGGCCTTAATTATCTGAGCAAACACACTGTTGGCTGGTATCCCAAACTGAACCATGCTAACCTGGCCCCCGAAATTTGGCAAAGGGTTTTTCTGAACATTCAGTCTTAATGCGGGCTCCATAATTTTCCCCTCAGTGACCAGCCTTTGAATAGCCCTTATTAGACCGTTACACTCATTGGTGCGGTGACCCACTGTCACATGGTAGGCACAGTAATTGTCTTTGTCCGCTTCAGAAGGAGGAATATACGGCTTCACACTCTGTAACAAACCGGCCTTTCTGCATTTGGCAAAAATAGGCCTAAGGTGTCGACCCATGGGTTTGTGAGTCTTGGAGGGACCCTCGACTGTCCGTCTTGGGCTACTGCTGCTACATCTGCCTCTCGCGCGATTTTGAACTAGGCCCTGACGGGGTGGTTGTGGAACTACTGGCCTTGTACCCCTGAGTATATCCCCGGCTGCCCCGATAAGTATCTGATCTTCTTCCACATACCTCTTAATGCGCTTAGCAAAATCCACAACATCATTAAAGGAGTGGAACCACTTCATCTTCATTTTCTCCTTGTAAGGCGGCAAGCTACCATCAACAAGCTTCACAATGAGAGATTCCAGTTTAGGAGCCCCGTCCACCAATACTTGCACATCCATCCATCTCTTGTAATATGCTGAGAAGGATTCATTAGGCCTCTGATGGATTCTTTTATGTCTTCCAGTGTAGTTTCAACCTGAGTATTGTAGGCATATTATTTCACAAATGCCTGAGACAAATCCTCCCAAGTGGAACGGGTATGGATTGGTGTCTTCAGATACCACTTGGCTACTGCACCTCGCAAGGTGGTGGGAAACAGATTCAGCAAATGGACCTTTTCGATCCCCAAGCTAGACATAATTCTCACATAGCTATCCAAGTGAGCTTCCAACAGACCTTCCCCAGTGTACGGGGGCAAATACGGCATCTGAAACCCAACTGGGAGCGTCTCTCCTTCCTCTGCCAGTAAAGTAGATGGATCCACGCACTTAACAGGCTGATAATGCACCATCTCCTTCAGCTTTGGCAACAGTGCTTCAAAATCAGAAAATTTCTCCTTAAGGCATCTTTCTACGGCTATCTCAATCGAGGCCTCTCTAGCCCTTTCAAAGGCCTCGTCCTCCTCAGAATGGTGATCAGTCTTCCGAGGTGGGATAACCACCCTGCTACTGCTAGGGATGTTCCTTCCTGAATTAAGACCCCCCTAAATGACATTCCCTTCGTTCTCAACTGGGGCTTGGTCCTGTTGACTAGTCTGGCCCACAGCGGCAGTTATCGCGGTCTGTACTTGCTCTCTGATGGTAGCCTTGAACTGATCCGAATTTAGAAAAGAAGTCATGAATGCATTCAGGTCAAAGGACGGATTTCCACCATTCCCACTTTGAGCCATTTCTGTTCTGCTTGTTTCTTCCAACACAAACTGATTCTTAACTGGGAAGGAAGGCAACTGTCCCCCAAACTCTTGCTCTGAATCTGAATCTGAACTAAACTGATTGACCAGACCCTGAACCGACCCATACTAGTGGCTTCGAAGTTCGACTCCAAACTGCATATTCCACATAGGGTTAGCGTCACGGATGAATGTTATGCCCTAGACATGACATACTAAATGGCATGTATGGTATGATCGTGGGATGATCATGGTTGGATGATGTTTTGTGAATGAAAATGATAATGAATGTGGTTTCCTTTGTTCCTATTTCAGATGTTCCGAGAATGCCCAATACTATGCAAAAGATAATGCAAGAATCGTCACATGCAGACCATCATATGGACAGAAGTTCGGCGTCTTTAGGGCACCCAATAAATGTTATGAAATGGTCACGCATGTACCGACACACGGATAAAGGTTCGACGCTTTGTAGGTCAAAATGAAATGGCGTGAAATGGTCACACGGAAACCGTTCCGCGAACAGAGCTCCGATGCTTTTGGGGCATCAAATATGGAATGATATTGCAAATAAGTCGCATGTAAGCAGGGACACGGACGGAGGTTCGGCGTTCGTGGAACACCTTGCATGGATTATTAATGTTATGAAATGTTCCTATGTGCGTAAAAATTCAATACCCGTGGAGTACCTCGAATGAGTTATTAATGTCATGGAACAAATCCATTCCGCGGACAGAGCCCCGATGCTTTTGCAGAGCAACTTGTCCAACCCACTAGAGCCGCCCTGCTCTAGTTTGCACTAGAGCCGGGTGGCTCTAGACCTAGATCTGAGTGACTGTAGTTTGAAAACTACAGCCGCCCGACCCTAGGTAAAGCCGGGGGCAACAAAAAAAAACCAAACGAGCACCCTAAAACTACCCGAGGAACCTTTCTCAAGGTTTCGGAACGAGGATTGTCTGTTTTTCAGAAAATTCGAGACGTTCTAGGCAACATTCCGTTCTTTTGGGTCTGACTGCTTAACAGAGGTAACAAAAAGTTCTCATCACAGAGGTCGAGAAAACCCGTACTCAGACCTAGTCCAAGTTGTTTATAAATATGATATCGCATAAGATTAATGCTTGCACCTAAGTGACACAATGCATTGTCAATGTTAAGATTGCCTATAAAGTAGGGTAAAAAAAAACTCCCTGGATCTTTTAACTTCTTGGGCAAAGGTTGCTTTCATTGCAGAATAGATGAGCAGTCACGATTAAGCTGCACCATTGACACATTCTCTAACTTCTTTTTGTTTGGCAACAATTCTTTCAAAAACTTCACGTGCATGGGCATTTGTGAAAGTGCTTCCACAAAAAGAATGTTTATGTGAAGCTTCTTAAAAACTTTAAGAAACTTATCAAATTGCTTAGCCATCTCATGTTGCTTACCTGTTTGAGGATAAGGAATCTTCGGTTGATATGATGGAGTAGTTTGCATAACTGGAACAAGATTGCGTTGAATAGGATCTGACATTACTGGAGTATGAACAGGTTTCTTATGAACAGTATCAGATTGAACTTGAGGTCGCTTGACTTTATCCGCAGATTAATCACTATTCTGAACAGGTTGTGTTTAAACAACTTCAGGTTGCTTGGTCACTTCCTCAGCTTGCTTACCTGCATTTTTATCAACATCAATAACTACCATTTTGTTAGTACTTTCAACAGCCTTACCAGTCCTAAGTGTGATTCCTTTACATTCCTCTCTAGGATTTGGTTCAGTGTTGCTCTCCTTTATTCTTTGGTGTAACAATCGTAGTAACTTGCTGGAATTGGGTTTCCAAGTTCTTTATGGAAGACTGAGTCTGCTTCATAAACTACATCATCATCTCTTTCATCTCATCAAACTCAAATTTCTTGGGTTCACGAGATGATCCAGCTTGTTGAAAATTCTGTTGAGTTTGCTGATGTTGTTGAAAATTGTTGTGAGGTTACTGAACATGAACTTGAGATTGCTTTCCAGGTTGCTGATTCCATGAAAAATTAGGATGATTCCACCAACCAGGATTGTATGTGTTTGAAAACGGATTATTCTGTCTTTGATTGTTCCCTATGAAATTGTTAGGATTTTCACCGGAAATCATCCGAATAAATACGGAAGATCGCGACAATTTCCTCAAATCCATGCCCAGGAGCAATTGAGATGAAAATTGTGAAATCAAAAATTTCACAAGAAGAGATTCAACTCTTACCAGGAGTATCTCTTCTAGAGATGACTGCAGAAATCAAAGCAGATTCCCTCCGCGTTCACGTACACGAACGGCTCTAGAACACGACCCGTGCTAGCATTGGAATCAAAGAATTTTGGGAGAGGAAGGCTGTAATTTTGGCTAGTGTGTTGCACCCACTTGACCGAATTCTACCCTAGGTATTTTACCTAGGGTGGGCCGAAATTCTCTTTGTAATTTCAGCCCAATTCCATCTTTTATTTTATGTGGGCTTTTCTCCATTTAAAACCCAGGCCAATATTAATTCCTTAGGTCCAATTAATTATCAAACCCAATTCTATTTAACTTGCATCCATAATATATTATTCTAAATAATATATTTGATACAATTATATTAAAATAAATTTGATCAATAAATTATACCATGGAATTAATTTTGACATACATAAAATATAGATAGATGTAAACCTATACATGCAAATTATTTCCACCTAGGAAATAATCTCATAAATTAATTTAATTAATTATGAGAAAGCCAATGCAAATATCAATTTTATTATTATGATCAATCCAATTGATCTTTATAATATAATTAATACAATCCTCTCTCTCCGATATGTATACTCCAGGTATACGGGTGATTCCTTACATCCGTGTTCAGACGTTTAATGTGTACCATCCCATGAGCCCATCTTTATGTTGGCAGTGGGCCTATGGCCCACAGACTGTAGGCGGGCTCTAGCAAGCCACTACAGCCCCCAATTAAGATGGAGATGGCAGTCCAACTGAAATCATAACCCTGTAGTTTGAACTTGTATATCCTATGTCATTTATATCGGTGTCCAACATAGAGGCATGGATTGATCACCCTCTTTTGTGTCCGAACATTTACTTGATCCCGAATGTACTGATGCTCATAAACAAGTTCCAACTTGTTTGGATGTGGCCACACTCTTATCAGTCACATTCATCAAGAGGCAGGTGATATCTTCTCAGTTGACTACTGAGTGACATATCCCTTCTGCATATCCATAGCACTGCCATACTTAGTGACATACCCAAAAGTACCCATACTTGGCACCCTATTATAGGCCCTTTAGGCGTACCCCTAAGTATGCGACCTCGCATGCAACACCATCATATGGTCAGGTCAAAGGATCCATACAAGTACTACACAAGAATCACTTGTGATACTATACCATGTGGATTTCTCGTTTAGTAGTACTATGCCCCTTTTGCATGTACCCATTAACTTGGTTGACATCCCATGTTTAATGGCCGGTAAGACAGCGCCATATAACCAGGTTAATGATAGTCTCTAGTTCCATTCATTCCCATGACTGGAACAGACTACGGATCTCTTTATGGTCATATCGTTTTCCCTATCCATGGTCTTACTGCTAAGTGCATGACACTTGTCAACATGGATATGGATATGTCCATTAATACTTCATTTAAAATACTGCACAAGATATATATATAATAAATGAATTAATGCCTTTATTAATGACACAAACTGTGTATAATACACGAATCCAATAAATGTACAATACAAATACAAGGTCCAATGCCTCGGGACTAGGGCATATCCAACAGAAATCACATTGCTCTTGATCAAGTGGTCCTTCATAATCAATGTTTCTATGATTGCCTTTATAGAAATCATAAGATAACTGTGCATTTGAGATTGTTGAAACTTTCTGCTTAGCCAACTGCCTCAAAATCAGGTCCACCTTATCTGAAAGCTTTGAAACAGCTTTAGATTCACCTTGCCTTGTTCTATCTTCACTCATTGCATGCCATTTATAACTAGTATTGACCAGCCTCTCAATAAGCTCATAAAGTTCTTCTGGAGCAAGCTCCTTTGGATCACCATTGGCTACTGATTCAATTTGGATCTTGTAAGCATGAGTTAATCCATTATAGAAGTTCAGGATTTACATCCACATTAGAATTCAGTGATTAGGCATTTTCCTCAAAAGATCTTTATATCTCACCCACGATTCAGAAAGAGATTCATTAGATTGCTGGGAAAAATAAGTAAACTCATTTCTCAGCTTGATTGCTTGCTTGGGTGGAAAATACTTTGTCAAGAAAGCTCGGGCTATTTCATCCCAGGTTGTGACTGAACCAGGTTGTAGATTTTTGAGCCAACTTTTAGCTTTATCCCTCAAGGAAAAAGGAAAAAGCTTAAGTCTTATGACATCATCCGAAACTCCACGATTAGTGCGAAAAGTATTACACATGGTCACAAAGTCCTGAATGTATGAATTTGGATCTTCTCCCGGTAATCCTCCAAACTGAACAGCTGCTTGGAGCATTTGTAACATCGAGGCTTTAATCTCAAAGAGATTGTTCCCTTTGTCGGGTATCACAATGCATGAAGAGTTTCCCTTGGTCGATGGTCTCGAATACTCTTTAAGTCTTTGCCTTTGGGGATTTGGATTAATTTCCCCTACACCCTCTTGTGGTCCATTTCCATCTGGATTAGGTTGTCTAAGGTCTGCCATCCTCTGCCTTCGCCTAACTCGCCTAGCTGCACCACTTCTTCGTCTACAAGTTCTTTCAATTTCAAGATCTATAGGAAGCAATGGTAAGCCGGCTCTTCGCATACAACAGAAGACTACTTAGACACAATTTACTGCATGGGCTAAACACATAGGGTAAAACTACCAATTTACTGAAAAATTAAAATTTTCCGCAATTGATCCCCGGCAACAGCACCAAAAACCTATTGCCTATAAAGATTGGACTCTAGCAAGTGCACTAGGTTAATTGTAGCACATAGGCAAGACCAAGTATCGTTCTCATAGGGATCTGAGCGAACAACCTTAATTTTTCATGCAAAAAAGCACATCTAATTTCTTTTACAAATAAAATGAAGATTTAAAGTAAAATAACAAAGTAACCTAAACAGTTCCAAGCATTAAGTCCAAGATAGCAAAGAATAAAAATAACAACAGCAATAATAGAAAGTAGTAGACCCAAACCAAGCATAGCAAGCAGTTTCAGTACATTCCTTCTCCTGAACTATTATGAACAGGGTTATAAAACACAGATCTAGGGTTTCTCGCTCTCACATCACCACACTAGGAACCTCCAGACATGTGGATACTATGACAAGTAGCCTAATCGAATCTCTTCAGCAATAGACTACTTAATCATGCATTAAGAACTAGCAAGCATTTCATCAAAGATAAAAACCCCTAACATGCAGTCTACTCGAATTTCTTCAGCAATAAACATGCATGTGTTTCAAGGCATTTCCATGGTTAAGAATCTCCTCTCGGTCTCATCCTAACCACTATTATATGAGGTGATCAATCTCATGGAGAAATAAAGCACACCAAGAAACAATCATCATATATATATGCTCATAATAAACAAGGAGAGGGAGTACTTACTACTGCCAGCCGAGCTGGTTCAAGCCTGCTTAAAACGGACTACTCACTGTGCATGAGCAGCTTCAGCAGCAACGAAATAAGAAGAAAATAATTGAAAAGAAATTTTATTATATTAAACTAAGAATGAGAATACAAAGAGAATGAACCAAGAGTTAAGGGCCAAAAAGCTCTCTACAACAAGAACCAAGGGAGATATAAATAGCACTCCCTCAAAGACTAAAATGCCCTAAGAATTAACATAATAAAATTGTACTTAACAATGTGGCTCAATCTTAACCACAGAAATAAAATAATATAAATGTTCAACCACTAAGGTTTGGTGAGATATGTAAGGAAAATCTTTCAAAAAGTCAAATATCTCTTTTGAGACAAGACATAATTCCTTCTCCTTTTCACCTTGGGACCCACGGCATGGGCAATTCTGTCGGCCAGTTCTCTTTTTGTTCAAAGCTGCTTCCCAGCCCTCTTCCAGCTTGCTCAGATTTTTTTACAGCTTTACTCCAATTTAATTTATAATATGAAATTAGCTTTAATTAGCCACAAATAATTCAATAGAACTCCATTTAATTCTAATTAATACCTGAAATTATTAGTATAATTATCACTTATCAGTCTTTATTGAGATTATATTTTGGATTTTTTTTAAATTTTTGAGCCATTATATTTTATTTAATTTTAGATTTATGAGTGTTTAATTTCATAATATAATTGTATTTATTTTTTTAATGGTTTTGAATTAATAATTTCTCATTTAATGAGGCCTTAATTCTGATATTCTTTTAAATTATACCAATAAGTGGTAATTATTATGAATTGTATTGTCATTTATGTATATGTGATAGAGTCTTGATTCTTCCACAATTTTATGACTATTTTAACTTATTATATTTTTGCACTCATTACATAAAACTCTCTTTATGTTACATTTTACTTTTTAATTAATGCCAATTAATTTTGCTACGTATTCCTTTTATTTATTTTTAGATCTTTTTTTTTATATAAATGTTGGCCTAATTATTACGAATAATATACAATAATTCTTCATAAAAATGTGTACAACGATAGATAATAATTTAAAAATTTGAGATAGGATTGAGATTTTATTTCCAAATATATAATAAAATTTGGGTGATTGGAATTATTAAATTTTTATTTTTAAGATTGAAAAAATAAAAACAAAATATAAAACTAAAACAAAATTCATTACCTCACACAAACAATAGATCACAAATGCATGCCATTTTGTTCAATGTTTATAAAATTTTTTAAAACTGTAACCAAGTGCAGAACCAATATCAAAGACGAACAACTTAAAAGAATGTACCAACAGAATCCATTGACAATGACACTCTTAAAAGCAAGAACCATAGATAATACAGGTTGAATTGATGAATCAATAAATTAATACCATAGATACAAATGGATAAAGTTATATAAAGAATGTTGAATTTCAATTCCAACATTATTATACAGAAATATATATATATGAAAAGGAAGGGGAAAACAAAGATTATTGTGCATATTGATATTTTATTCTCGTTGTTTTTTTTATCAGATTATTCTCATTGTTTTTAATAAAGAGGATATTGGAATACCATAATGTGTAAAGGTATATGACTTGAAAGTCACTTGCTTGTCTTCTTCTTTTGGTGATATAGAAAGAGTGAACATAAGACTTTTATGTATATATTTACAACCAATTTATAGATATATGGACATTCACACTTCCCCGATACTACTCCAGCAAAATAACGTAAATACCAATATACAATTCTCCTTCAAGAACCAAAACGTGGTTGATGTTCCCACACTAAGAATAAAAGATTTTATTAAGCTAGTGTAAATTACAAAAAAAAAAAGAACAAATAAATAATGTGTCTTTAAATATAGTAATAATAAAACACTTAGAGATTATATATTTGGGGGCTAAAAGTCAACCGACTATCAGAATGTAGACCGACTGTCACAATAATTGACCAACGCCTCTTGGAATAGTAGACACCTAGTTTGCTCATTTTGCCAACTTGTAAGCATAACATCGAATCACATTAAGATCCACCCCCATAGAAGAGAAAAAATGAGAAAACAATGTATACGCATTCGAGCAGTTCACCTAAAGCCAACCCATCTTTCTATTGCTTGTTGATTGGCCCACGAAACATATAATCAAAACATAAAATAAATTATGAGGAACATATATATTGAAAGAAAAACATAAGCAAACATTGCAAAAAAAATACAATCACTCTATCAAATTAATATTGTTTGTTCCAGTATCTTTACACATTACAGATAATGAAACGAATTATAAATAAGATAAAAATTATCTAACTAACTTATTTAAACTAAGTATAAACAAAACAACACACATAAAGCATAAGCAAAAACAATCCTATAAAAAGTAAAATTCAAAAGTGAGGTTGCAAACAAAATTGTTAAAAAAAAAAAAAAGAATTGACACAATATGGTAATGCATTGAGCACTGATAAAAAAACTAGATCGATAAATTTACCTTTTAGGAAAGTCTTACTGAAAATTTAGAGAGGAAAACAACGGTAATTTAATAAACATTGAAGCCCTTTAATTGGCAATGAAATGGGATCAAACATGATTCTAAATTATTTGTATACTCCTATTGTTTAGGAGTATATATAAAGTAGATAAAGAAAGTTATGTTACGCAAGATGTAGAGAAAGAGAGAAGTGTACCAGTTAAAAAAGCTTAGCGTTGTGTATTAATGGGTGGTTACAAAGAATTAAAAAGAAATTAATGAGTACCTTTAAAAATATGGCGTTATAAGTTAATTAGGTCATTAATTGGTCGGTTTCAAAGTTGATAGTTATCCCAAAAAGAATAAGAAATTTAGTATTTATTGGTTTCCAACTTTCACTCCTTGTGTGTTACAATAGTATTTGTAAATTTTGATTTAATATTCAGAAAATCCCAAAAAATAGAAAAATAGGAATGAGGAATTTCGGGGATGTATATAGGAGTAAGAACCCCCCTAAAACCTCTACATTTTTAACATTGTGTGATTTTGGTTAATTACAACAAACAACTTGTAAAAAAAGTTGTCATCATGTCTTAGTTTTTTTCACTTTTGGTGTTGCCCGAAGTAATTCGTAATAAAGTTTAGCGCCCTAGTAGGTAGACTCCAACGCTCATAACATGAATAAGAGAATAAGAAATAAAGAGTAAGAGTTAATAATATAATAAGAAGTTTTACATTTATTATGTAGCCAATTATGTATCTTTTAAAAATGAATATTACACTCATGAATAGTTTTTATTTTTGTAACCGTTATGGATTTGTGGCTGACATTAGTTAATTTTAATAATAAAAAAAGTTGAATATTGAGAATTGAAAAGCAAATTATATTACATATTTTAAAGGCTTGTTGAATTAACCAATATTAACATTTTTATTTAAAATATATGCCTCAAATTAAGAAAATAGAGAAACATGAATGAAAAGATTCAAGGCATGCCAAGTGAGAGACAAAAAAGTTTTACTACGTTATATTTTTTCATTCATAGAAAAAACAATCAAGGCATTTCAGGAAAAATGTTTTATTAGTACTAGATATGTATAGAAAAATTAGTATTTTTTTTAAATCACCAACTTGGACTGATTTAATATACAGATTATTCTACATATAAAAAATGTTAAACCAATTAACCATATACTTTTACATTTACAAAATCAAGAAAATAGAGATATATAAAGAAAAGACAAACCTTAAAAATTATTGATAATCTGTGTCATTTTCACCAACATCTTGAATTTTTATTAGCGAACCTGTAAAATGATAATGATAATTGATATTAATAAAATATAATAAGCAACAATTTTGCAATCACAACTTAACATATTTTTCTTTAAAAAAATCGTAAAAAGAGATTTTAAGATTGTAAATTGATAAAGAAATAATTTCAAAATGAGCGAATGTGAGAGGGAGAGAGAATAGTATAATGAACAAAAGTTTAAACTATCTAACTTACATAATATGGCTGTAAAGGAAGAAAAATCACTATGGATAAAATGCTTCATGTTTATTTATACATGAAAAATAACTAAATTTCACATGATTTTATGTAGGGGTGAGCATGGACCGGTTCGGTTCAAAAACCGAACCGAACCGAAAAAACCGATCCAAAAAACACTGTATTTTATAAACCAATCCGATCCAAACTAAATTTTGGTTCGGTTCAATCCAAACCGAACTAGTTCGGTTCGGTTTGGACTAGCTCGAACCAAAAACATCAACTTTTTTTTAAAAAAAATCAAAATAAAAATTTTATATAAGTAGTTTGTTTAAAAAAAAAAAGAAATACAAAAAAATTAACTTAAAAAAATAGTAATACTAAATAATACTATTACATCACAGTAAAATACTAAAATTCTCTTCCTCTTTTTTTTTTCAACTCTTAAGTTTTAACAACTATAAATTAGCATAAAAAAATCACAATATAAAACTATAAAAGAATATAATGTCTAAAATTCTCTATAATTAGTATATATTAATTTTATAATTAATTTTAATATTTTACCAATTATTCGGTTTTTCGGTTTTTCGGTTTTGAACTGAACCGAACCGAACCGAATCGAAGTCCAAACTTCTTCATAACTTAAAACCAAACCGAACCAAACTATGAAATGGATCAGTTTGGTTCGGTTTGGTTCGGTTTGGATTTTTGGTTTTTGGACATTGGTTTGGTTTTGCTCACCCCTAATTTTATGACCATTATAATTAGGGGTGAGCAAAACGCGGTTGGTTCAAAACCGAACCAAACCAAACCGAACCAAAAATCAAAGTAGAAGAAAAATAAAAACCAAAACCAAACCAAAGTTCATATGGTTCGGATCAAACCGAACCGAAATCAGTTTGGTTCGGGTCAAACCGAATCAACAAAATTTTAATTTTTTAATTTTTATTATCATTTTTTTTTATAAATTACATGTAAAATATTGCTTAAAAATAATTTATATTACATGTATATTACTAAAGTCTCATAAATACAAACTATACAATAACATAAATATATAATATGCCAAATAAAATTTATTTATATACATATATATATTTAAAAAAAATATTTTTTCCTATTACGGTTCGGTTCGGTTCAGTTTTGGTTTTTTAACGAAAACCGAACCAAAAACCAAACTATTATATTTTATAAAGCCAAAACCAAAACAAAGAGTTTGGTTCGGTTCGGTTCGGTTTTTCAGTCTCTGTTCGGTTCAGTTTTTGGTTCGCGATTTGGTTTTGCTCACCCCTAATTATAATCTATTTAACTATTGAAATTATTGCGTACATTATTTCTAGTTACTATTTTTTATAAATGACCATTAATTTTGTAACTTCACAATATAAATTTCCTCATTAATTATTTTAAATTTTATTAATCCATAAATTATAATATACCATAAAGATTTGTATATAAATTTAAAAATTATATTTAATTATTAAAATTATTGCATTCATTATCTCTATCTATTTATTATTCTTTATGAATGACAATTAATTTTGTAATCTTACAATATCATAAAATTGTATAAAAATTTGAAAATTACAATAAATTAGATAAAGAAACTCTACAAAACCTTCTTTTACTATATATATATATATATTACAATTACAATTACAATTAATACTCTTCACCTTTTCTGTGCGTGTATTTAATGACAACTATACTTTATCTCGTTTGTAGTATAAAAAAAGATAACTATTACACACAAAACTAACAAATTGGAATTAAAAATATATTACAAAAAATTGAATGCATAGAAAATGTCTAAATTTTATTAGACTAATATCTATTTCGGAATTAAATTATTATATTGATTAATAATGTGAAATTATAATCACAACACGAGAACAATTTATTTATTGGTTATTTTTATTTGGGGTTCAATGGTTAAATTTTCAAAAATTTTGGTTTGCTGCGCACAAGTAAATATTATAAGTAAAATTAAACAATAAAAAAAAACAAGCGACAATCATGCGAAGCTCCTTTTTTGTGGGTGTATTATTTGGTTCAATTGGTAAAAACACACAATTTCTCTATTTTCCTTTCAAAACAGACGCTATGTAAACCGCAACAAAGATTAACTACCAAGCAGATTTGATCAAAACAAAATCATTAGAGATAAAACATACAACTACGAGACACTGCGGTGTCCCATCAGTTACTGCAAACGTAATTCAGAAGGGAAAAGATTTTGTGAAAATGCCACAAGGAGCTAGTGGCCTCTCATACCCATCAACTCCAGAAACATAATTGCACCTCTACAAGCTTAACACAGCACAAATCTATAGCAAACTCCACACAAAAATTCACTTGAAGTAAAGCATGTGTTTCCAACTTCTACTTTTTGTAAGTTAATTCATATCTTTGCTTAAAAGACATCAGGATGAAATCGTCCTGGCATAGGGCTGCCTTGCTCAACCTGTCTCAAATGCATTGTCAATGCATAGTTTTTCATCTGCAACCACAACCGTCAGAAGACAAAGGTATCAGGATTTACCCAAAATAAATTTAAATTTTAGCCAGCAAAAACATTTAAAACTATTTCCTGTTCACGTCCTTAAGCAAGGCAGGAGATATAATTTTTCTTTTTCACTTAAAAAAAAAAAAAAAAACATTATCCAACCTCAAGAGATTTCAATTGTTCATGATACTGAGATACCAGCTCTTTCAACTGCTGCAACTCTTCGTTCTTATCATCATATTCTTTCTGCCGTTCATGTTGGATAGCCACAGCCCTTTTGAGAATAGTATTTTCTCGGACCAGTACTTCAATATGCTCTTTCAGCATCATGGTTTCCTGAATACAAAGAAAATTTAGTCTTGCGGATTGCATATCATTTTGTTGTCTTAACATGCTTCCGAGGAGTATACTAAATCTTACAATTGACTAGACTCATGATACAATTTCCGCATATGATGTTTTTAGAACTAATATCATTCAGCAACTGCCAACAAAACTCTAAAAAAAAAAAAAAAACTCCCTCTTTCCTCCTCCCTCTTAGTCCTATTACCCACAGCTAAAACTGATAAGGCATCGATAGGAATATTCATATTAATGCATTATACTCATCTTCAAGCATGATACTTCTACTACTTGTATCTAGCACAAGAATGATGCAGCATGCCTATTGTCAACAACTAATAAGCTAGTGCATACTAGTTGCAACAGCAAGATAAATAAATAAATAGATAAAGATCTCCTATTGGTCCAGTGGACGTTACTAGGAGTGCTTGATACTAGTTACTCGTGAGAGATGCCAGGAAAAAGATAATTGATATGTTTGCCACAATTAATAACATATCCAGCTCATGACTGTTATACCTACTGAAGACTATAACCTACTTATGCATATCCTTCGTCAACAACGGAGACATTGAAATCTTTTTTAAAAAAGAGCACTACGAACAGATAGACACCTTCTGAAAACTCTGCACTGCCCCTTCAGCGGCCTGTGAACTGATAGATTTCTCCAAAATTTCCAGCACTCTTGCAGCACGGGCTCTGGCATCATCAATACTAGTAGCACTCATCATTTCTCTTACAAACAAATCCACCCATTCTGCACCATTAACAGGCAGATTGTCTGGTGCTGAATCCTTGGCAGCAGCAAGTTCATCATTGGGTAATGAACCTATCAAAAGTAAATATTAAGCAACAAAGCATGAGTTAGGTTCACAGAACATCATCTGACGCACAAGTGGAAGCAATGTTTTTTATCTTATTATACAGACCATTTAGCAGTGAAGATGACGAGCAGTTCTCATCGCAAGAACAAACTGTTACAGAGAGCAAATCTTCTCAAGCAGGCCTTTTGGTAAAAATGATCACATCAAAAAGCACCAATAAGGGAAGGAGAAAAATTATCATACACCATAATCCTATATTTTGCTTGCAAGTTTAGCAATAATATCAAACCAGTCTCACAGTCGAATGTTTTGAAACTTTAACAGAGAGAGGTTGCATAAAGAAAAAGAAAGATCAAGATCTAAACAAAGGCATTAACCTCCATTGACATACATTCTGTCATTCCATATATGCATCATCAGACTTCACAGAGGGAAGAAAAAAGTATTGCTAGATTATCACAAATTTGATTGTAAAATATGATGATTATAATAGGTACATTTCTCATTAGCATCCCAGTGACTTCATCACCACAAGATCTTAATATAGACAAATTGCCCTAATGAAGAACTTGAATATATGAAGGAAATATGACTCATGATCTAGAAAACTTCAAGACAAGCTAGAATGTAAGATATTTTTGTATCATGCATATGTTTATCTAGGCACTTGATTGATGGAAATCATCAGAGTTCATATACAATCAGACCCTAGAAGCATCTGAAAAACACAAATTCTACAAATTCTTTCATGATAAAAAAAATTTATTCCGGATATGAAACATACCCCCAAAAGAATTGCACAGTAAAAATGCAACATTAACATTATTTAGCATAACATATTGACAGTTAACATGAAAATAAACCAGAACTTACAAATACTGCTACAATTTCTAATATATATACACACACACTCGACTGATAACCATCTAAACAAGTGAGAGAGGACAATAAACTCCATTTAGAAGAGAAAGAGGAAGAAACCTCCATTTGACACCACTATTTTGTCTAGAACAAATACACACCTTGATCAGCGTTTAAACCAGCTGCTTCAGCAGAGCCAGAGTCGTGGTCTGCAGATTTTGAGCAATGCTCGTTAAGGCTTTTGATGGCAGAGTCCAAATTGTTGCCACATTCCTCTACTACTCTCTCAAGAAGCTGCAAGGTAACATCATAAGATGATGAGAAAGTTTGATACCACTTATTTTCATATATAAAAAATGTAAAGAAATAATCTATCACTGATAGTGTCAGAGTAAAAAAAAGAAATCGAAAGAAGAAAACACTATTGTCCTCGGTACAAAAAAAAAAAAAATAGAAACAGCGAGATTTTAGCTAGTATACATCATCCAATTGAGAACACTGCAGCAACGATAAACAGGAACTATCCATACAGAAAAACAGCAACACATCACCAATCACTGCCTTGAACAATACTGTGCAGTTTTGTTACAAGAACTTCCACAAACAAGATATATATTTCTGAAATAAGGCGTAAATTTGACATGGACTTAAGCTTTGGACTCTAGAGGCTGTAGGCTACTGTTTCAGCAAATGCCAGACACTTGTTGGAACATAAATGGATCTAAGCAATTGCACAAACTCATTACTCCTTGAAATAAGTAAAATTAACATTTCAGCGAGAGGAAACGCAACTTAGATAACCAGAAATAATTGAGTTCAGATTAAAATTTTTTTTATCTAAAATAAAAACTAAATCACACCTTCACACAAATACAATACAAATCAGCACGTAAACTAAAAGGGAAACAATGACTAAATACAAGAATTCAACACCAAGATTTCGCATAGAAAGTTGAGCAAGATATAAAAATCAAGAAAAAGAAAGAACGAGGCACCTGAGGATCTACAAGAGGGAAAAGAGCTTGCAGTTGATGGATAGAGGAAGGAGGAGAAAAGCGAGCACGGGAAGGGGAAGAGGAACCACAGCAAAGGCGTTTGGAAACAGGAGGAGAAGGAAGGTCCTCATGAAAGAAAGATCTCTTGCTTCCGCAGACGACTGCAGACATACTGAAGAGAATTCTAGGGTTTCCGGAGAGACCGATCGGGGTTGTGTAAATGGGGTTTAGGCTTGTAGCTTGGGGATTAGGCCTCTGCAGCTTTACGCTTGGACCTTTTTTTCTAGTTTATTTCTGCAACTTCTGATTTTTTTTTTTTTTCCTTTTTCTTTTCTTTTCTTTGGTTTTTTTTTTTAACACTTCTGGCTTCAGTTTGTTACGTATATATAGTGGTGACGGTGGTAAAGGAACAAAGCCATTATTTAAAAAGGACGGTATGGGCGCGTGGAAAGTTTTCCGCGATTTCTGGTTTCGAGTTTCTGAAACGACGACGGATTTCACGTTATCCAGTATCATGGGTTGGATTTAAACTAACTGTATATTTTCATTAAAAAAACAAGTATTACTTGCAAAAGAAAAAAAAAAAAAGACAAGTATCACTTTATATTTTACCATTTGCAATGTATATATTAATAATACACTTAATGAAAAAAACTACTTCGTCACTTCTTTATCATAATTTATTTTTCATGTCAACGTAGATTTGGTTTGAAATAATTTGTTATAAGTTTTTATTAGAAAATGGGTATCTATCTCATTTTGGGATCCTAAAAAAGGGGATAAAAAGCAACAGCATTTTCTGATAACTCAACTCAACTTCCATAATGAGACAGGTTTCAGTACAACGCTAGGTAGCTTAAGAGCTAGTTTGGCCAGTTGACCTTTACAAAAATGGCCGAGCGCACTTGGCAATGAATCTAGGTTCAAATACACTGGAGCGGACACATTGAATAAAAGCGTGAGCTTGAGAGAGGATCATCATCAACATGCACATACAACTGGGTCGATCCATATCATACACATGTAAAGTAGATGTTGAGCTCATCGTTACCTTACAACACCAATCCAATCATATTTGAGCCATACATAACAATCTAAAAAATGACCGCACCCTCGAGGATTATAAAAAGAGGTCATTATCCACTATTGAGGTATCTCATCATCTCTCTTTATTCTCCATTTCCTTTCTTCTTGTTTAGTCCACCTTTTTTATCTAGGCATCGGAATATACTCCAATTACCCGGTATTTAATCTCTTTATTCTTGCATTTATTCGAGTTTTAAACGGATCCGTTCGGTTATTCAAAACTACATAGTTTGCGGACCCAAATTTTACTCGTCTGAAACATTAAAAGAAAAAAAAATAAAGAACTTTATTGCTGAAATAACACATATAGGCAAACCAAAACAAGGTCCAATTAGATTAAGCACTTCCATCAACAACATAAGTCGAAAAAAACTCTAGATAAAAACTAATAAATCCAGCATGTTATTCTCATCTAAATAAATTACAGTTTTTCAATTTACACGATAAATATATATTTTCTTTTTCTTTTTTTCTTTTTTTTTTTTTTGTGGAAAAAATATTATGATGTGTACTTTTTTCTTTGAAAAATACAATAAATGTAAAATAATATATTTCCTCTGTTGTGTGTTTCATATCTTTCCTAATGTCATTGTTTAAAATAAAAAAAAAAAACTTTTCTAATGCCATATTTTTTAGAAAATTAATCTTTCCTCAGATAAAAAAAAATGAATTAGTAATTAACGCATAAGTATTATTTTGGTAATATGATACTATGAGTTGTCACTATTAAGATATAAAAAAACTAATATAAACATATATTTTATATCAATATACAACAATTATATAAATATTAAAATATTAAACAAATATTACTAAAATTAATATAGATAATTAGATAATTTAATTTTTTTGGTAGAAAGGAAAAAAAAACTACAATAACCCTATTCACGAATTAATTTAGGAAATGCCACAACAACAACATCATCGCGCTGTAGCTGCAAGCTTGCAACACCTCTTTGAGAGGTTCCAAAAGCTTCGAGACTCCAAGAGAAGCTTGGTGAGCAATAAATAATCCGCCACCCGATTTTGGTCCCAATAAATACACTTAATTTAAAATAATTTTGACTTATTATACCCTTTAAAAATTATTATTTTTATTAAATAAAAACCTTATATATGTAAAAAAATAATTTTAATTTTACTTTTGTCCACATATTTATATAAAAATATATTTATTGTTTTATAAACATTAAATTTATAAAAAACCAAATAACTATATTTTTTTTTTTTTTTGTGAAAAGCTGTTTTTTCTTGCAAAACAGTTAAAAGCTCCAAACATTAAACCCTTGTTTAGTTTAGCTGTTGGCTAATAGTTGGTGTTTTTATTGTTAGTTGTTTATTATTGTAATAAACTGCTAACTGTTTGTTAATTGATTGATAATATTTAGTAAACTTATACTATTATACAATAATTATATAAAAATAATAATATTATATAAATATTAGTAAGAATAATTACATAATTAAATAATTTAAAAAATAATTTTAATTTATTAATACACTTCAAAATTTATTATTTTCATTAAATAGTGACTTTATAAGTTTACGAAAATAATTTAAATTCTAGTCACTTGCGTATAATGCATCACAGTGATATGATTTTAATTTTTGACTAAATTAATATATAAATTTAAAAAAATTTAATTTGAGGAATGGATCTTGCTTAATTTTTAATATTTATCGACATAAAAAAAAATTTATAAAAAAATCTACGTATTTATATAAAAGTATAATTTATTATTTTGAAAATGTTAAATTTGTAAAAGCTAAATATTATAAAAAGTTTTTCGTAAAAAACTCTTAAAAGTAGTTTTTTTTATATATAAAAAACTACTTTTTACTGCAAAACAATTAAAAGTTGCTGTTTAAAAAATTTAACCAAGCACTAAATATCATGTTTTTAGAGGTAAAAATTAAAAGGTGCTCTAAAAAGCAGAAACTAACACCCCTTAAATATTATGCTTTTTGGGGTGAAAAACTAAAAAATACTTCAAAAAAATAGAAATAAACATCCCCTAAATTTTATGCTTTCACAAGTAGGGGTGCACACGGTCGGTTAACCGATCCATATAAACTTTTGATAACTGTTAACCTCTTGAACGGTTTTTCTATTTTACTAACCGTATACTGTCCATTAAATTCGGTTAACCATTATTCTATTAACCATTAATTTCGGTCGGTTAAGCATTTTTTTACGGCTAACCATTTCGGAAATAAACATTATATTTTAAACCTCAAAATTTTAAACCATAAATCTCAAATATCAAAGATAAATACGAAATTACAAATTGTCTTAACAATTGATTAAAAATGACATTACAACCATAAACTAAAATAATTAAAACATTAAAAAAAAAAATTCATAGACAACAAAAAAAATATTTTGCTGGATATGAATTGGTTTAATTTTTGGTTTTCGAAAAGATTTCGCTCACTCCTAATTCATAGTCAACAAAAGCCTAGCAAGGGTTGGACTCAGTGGCAGTACTGACAAGATATATTGGTTATATATATTTACAAAATTACCTATTAATTATATGTATTAGTTTACATCAGTTCAAAGATTGTAAAAATATGTATGTGGTGGCAATTTAGGATTATAAATGTTTTTTTTAAAAAAAAAAAAAATCCTAAATTGAGCTAATGGTGCATGTGTGTATAAGTGAAAGTTCTAAAAATATGTGGAGGCAATATTGCTATTATAAATGTGTTTTATTTGTGGGGTAGAAGCTCTATAAATTGAGCGGAAGAAAAGAACACCAGTGTACACGAAGAGATTGAGTTTTGTTATATTTTATTGTTAACCCACAGAAGATTGAGTTAATTAAGCAAAACACCAATTAATCTATGTTTTAACTCAGAAGATTGAGTTAATTAAGAATCAGTAGGAAGTGCAATGGTTTTTGTAAAGGCAATCCTACTGCTGCTTATTCTATTGAAAAATGGAGCCTCAAAATCAATTATCAAAACTGTTCTTAGATTTTCCGGCGATCTTCCTTTTACGTTAGAAACTGGGTTAGTAATTAAATAAATTTTGTTTATTTATTTATTTATTTTATATCTTATGATTAAGTTGAATGATCCTTTTATTTTATCTTTTTTTTAAAAAGGTATATTGGCGTAGGAGACATGGACCGGTTAAACTAAAATATATATATATATATATATATTTTACAGTAAACACCCCAATGTTTCACCTTTATTTCATTTAACTTATAACATATGTAATTATATAATCTAAAAAAAAAAATTTCAACGGTCAGTTAACAGAGTCCATATGGACTTTCAGTTTAAAAACCAAAACTGAAACCATTGATTTTTAAAAATAAAAATTATACACTAATCCATCAATTATCGTTAACCATATTTTTTATCCGATTTCGATTTGGTTTCACAGTTTTTTGATTTTTTTCCGAAAAGCAGGAACAAATACCATTGTTGGTGGCTCTTATAAGGAATTAAAAACGAGGGGTGAAACCGTCCATCAGTCATGATAATTAATTTATTATACAGGTAATAGAATACTGTCCCCATTCGGCGAAATTCTAAAACCCTGTACCCTTGACATCCAACGGCAACTCCACCGCCGCTGCCGTCGATTTCAACTCAACCAGCGCACCGGGTGTTCCGATTTTAAGGTAAGCTGCTATCGTATCTGTGGCTGCTTCTAATACTTCATACTTTTTCCCCTGCAATCGATTTTTTGAACGGAAAAGAAAAGAAGGAAGTAAAAGGGATTTAAAATGAACTCGGAAAACAATGCAGAAAAATATTCATGTAATTGGTGATTCATACCATTGCGCAGTTCATTAAATCCTGAAGGAATCTTTATTTATATCTCTGTTTGTTTTCTGGGTTTGCTGAACAGTTATCTTGAGAGGAATAAAAGGTAGGGAAGCATGTCATCACTGAGGAACGCTATTCCCAGAAAGGCGCACAAGGAGCGTTCGCAACCGTGAGTAGTTATTAATACCTTTTCCCCTTTGACAGCCATTATTTGGCTTCTCTTGTTCCTTCATATTACTCTGTTTTCCCATAATTTTTTTTATGACTTCCAATCTGGACATTATGTCATGCCAGGCAGTCGAGAAAGAAATATGGTTTTCTTGAGAAACACAAGGACTATGTCATCCGTGCAAAAGCTTTTCACAAAAAGGAGGAAACTTTGCAGGTAGAATATGAAACCTTTTATAGCCAGTGAACAATTTTTCTATTACATGATTTTTTTTTTCATGCATTTTTCTGTGTACGTTTATGGTTGCAGAGACTTAAGGAGAAGGCTGCTTTCAGAAACCCCGATGAGTTTTACTTCAAGATGATAAAAAGTAAAACTGTAGATGGTGTTCATCGATTAGAGTAACATGTTCTCTCTCAAATCCTTTTTTACTTGTGCTGTGACTATTATGTTTTATTTACCTTCTCAGTTTTCTCTAATCTTTTATAGGAGTCAAGCAAACAAATATACTCAAGAAGAGCTCATGCTGATGAAGACACAAGATATTGGGTATGTTCTTCAGAAACTGCAAAGTGAAAAAAAGGTACGTCATTGATTGATTGCAGTTCTACGGAGTTTTTATCATTTATGGTTATTTGGTTCTGGATGACTGTGCTGTGTTGTTGTGATGATGAAGCTTGTTGTTTGCTGCAGAAAATTGAAAAGCTGGCTGCGACATTGCACTCTCTTGGTAGCCAGCCACCAAATAAACATATCTACTTTGCAGAGGACAGGTTAGTGCTTCCTTACCTCTTTGTGATTACTGAGATGATATGTTCTCATTGAGGTTGAAATTCAAGTTCTGATTGACAATACTAGAGAGAAAAAATAAAGAATAATGTGCTCGATTGGTTTTCACTTTTCTGGCTACTAACTTCTCCACCAGACAGTCATAGAGGAAAAAAATATTTATTTGTACTATATACTTGATTTTAATATGTTCACACATTTATAATGTAGGAACTAATTAATGTGCTAAACGATCAATATTGAGCAATATGATTAATCATTGAATTTAGTGATATCCAAAATAGCTACTGCAACATGTTTTTGTGATAATTCACAGATCAGTTACTCT
Source organism: Euphorbia tirucalli (assembly GCA_039660915.1). Classification (NCBI taxonomy): domain Eukaryota; kingdom Viridiplantae; phylum Streptophyta; class Magnoliopsida; order Malpighiales; family Euphorbiaceae; genus Euphorbia; species Euphorbia tirucalli. The sequence continues at coordinate 66,820,413 of CM077639.1, forward strand.
CTAGCTATATGCTTTTCTAAGTAGAGATAAATATGTTGTCTCTAAAATTTGAACTCTGTTAGCTGGATGATTTTTCATTTGGGTGTTGGCATCTGAAGTTGCATATCATTTATTTTTTCTACTATACCACTAGGCAGGTAATTTAAACTCTTCAGTTGTTACTGGATGCAGGACAAACATAAATCTTTCCTTTTCCCTCATTTATGTGCTATATGTCTGATTGCTTTAACAGCTATTGTCTCACTTGTAGCATATCTAGCTTGACATCTGATTATTAGGGAAGCATCACCTATTCCCCATAATTTTTACTCAATTCATTTAGCAATTGAGTTTTCTTCAGATCGTTATCGCTATTGCATAATGCTGAAAATTATGTCATTACACCATTATGAAGTCGCTGAATTTATTGAATGTGTCTAAATATATATATATATATATATATATATATATATATACATATGTATGTATATATATATATATATATATATATATATACATATGTATGTATATATATATATATATATATATATACATATGTATGTATATATATATATATATATATATATATACATATATATGTATACATATATATAAATACATATATATATGCCTCAACTATCAATTTTTGAATGAGATCAACTTATGAGAATACGCTGATCAGAATGCATGAATTTGGATGCTACATTCATGTTTCCGGTAAATGCATTGATGTGTTCCCATGCATTTAGGTGACATATTAATCAAGTGAACACATACGTGTATGATGACATTGTCTATGAATGTTTAAAGAGTTGTGCATTTGTCCATGTTTGCATTTGCGTGAATGGGACGAGATTTTTGCACATAAGCATGTTTCTTTCCACTATTATTAAGGATGCTTTGGTGGATTTTCTTATATGATACTTTGTTCCAAGGTTAAGAAGGTTGTTTGTTCTAAGGTGATGGAAAACAAGTTTGAAGGCCAACTTTGAAAGATATATTCTCTGTAAAATGTTTGATAAAAAAAAGTGCAACCAGTTAAGGGGCCTACATATTGGTTTCATGGACTTAAGAAAGCTTGTGATTGAGTACCAAGAAAGGTACTTTGGTGGATGTTGCAGTAGAAGCAGATTCGTATTTAATATATTTATACAATTAAGGACATGTATTGAATAGTAAGCATGGTTATGAGAACCCCTAGTTGGGAAGCAAGGGAACTTCCTATACGCATTGGATTACATCAAGGATCTGCTTTGAATCTTTATCTTTTTACCTTTGTAATAGATGAGTTGACCAAGCATATATAAGAGGATGTTACCTCAGTGCATGTTATATGGAAACTTAGTTATTGTAGATGATTGAGGAGGGAGTAAATGATTCAAGTTGGGTTGAACAAACACTGAGTATATGAATTGTAAGGTTGGAAATGGTAAGCTGATGTAGATGTTCAAGATCTCTTGGGGGATACTGGTACCTTTATGTATCCAGTTGTGCTACTTAGGATTTATTATACTAGTTTGAGAGATGTAGAAAAGGATGTAAATCATGGGACTAAAGCAGGATGATTAAAATGGATAGGTGCAAAAAAAGTGTTATATGATAGAATATATGCATACAACTGGTAAAAAAAACTTTTATAGAAACTGTTTGGCTGTTATCACTCTATGGGAATGAGTATTGCGCCATAAGAAGATAAAATATTGAGACCATGAGCAAAGTAGAGATGCTGATGTTGATGAAATGGATGAGTGGGTGCACATTGATAGATAAGACGAAGAATAAGTGTATTTGAGAAAGGTTAGGCTTATAGAGAAAATATGGGTGTTTGAGGTGGTTCGGACATGTCAACACTAGCCTACAGATGCTCCAGTTTGTACATGTGAGAGTATAGAATCCAATATGGTTAAGAAAAGAGGAGGAAAATTGAGATTAACTTGGTTGAAAATTATGAAAAATGACCCTGATTATTAGATCTTCATGAGGATCATACAACTGAAATAACAGCTGACCTCAACTGGGGAATAAGTTTTGGCTGTTGTTATTTGAGACTTGTATAAAAATTAACAAGAAAGATTTATTGTAGTTTGAAAGCATTGAATATGTAATTTGATGAGTCAACATCAAGGGTGTCAATAGGGCGTATGATTGCAGGAGTCTCTGACCTATTACTTGTATGTTAGTACAATTTTCTAAGATGGTTACGCTTGGAGAATCCCCAGTTTGTCAACTTTATCAAAGGATCTATTCTCTATATACGTGATTATGTATTTTTTGTCTTCACTCTATCCAAAGTTTAAGTTTCTATGGTTTGGTTGTGATATTTCTGTTGAAGCAACTGACTAAAGGTTTAAATTTTAAACCTAATGTATACAGCTGACAATCTGAATAATATCCTGTGTAAAACTATGTCTGCTTTTCTCTTATCCAGCTTCATTATTTTTTTTTTCTTCTAAATGTCTGATGATCTGAAATTTTAGTTTATAAAGTTTTACTTTTGTGCTTCTTGCAGGGAGGAAGCTAAAGAATTAAGGTCACCGTCTGCAGAAGTTAATGCTGCGGGTGCTTCTCTGGATGTTCCTGATGACATTAACCGGTAAGGGGATTTATAATGAGACATAAATCTCGCTTCAAAAAAGGGGATGAGGTGGGTGGGGCTACATTCTTTTCTGCCTCTTTGACCCAAACAGAACTGGTAACCGGAGATTGCCTATCTGCTTGTTGAACATACAATAAGTTTTGCTAAATTAATTGACACCTTAAGATTGTGATGCTGTATATTAAAGTTTTCTCGTATGCATTTAGAAAGGTTAGGGCAATGAGCTACGTTTTCATTGGATTTACAATGTTTTGACCTAAAAAGTTTTCTTTCTTTTTTTTTTTTTTTTTTTCCTTGAAACGTGTTGGCCCAGTATTTGGAAGAGACAATTTTCTTCACCACATCCCTTGTTTCACGTGCAATAGGTGAAGCGGAATGGGAATGGCCTAAACCTTAGATTCAACTAAAACCCTTTATGGACCTGCATTTTATAGTTTTATACAATGGAATGAGTAAATAAATCTTTGCAACAGTTTCTTGCTTTTTATGTAATTTACCTAATTGAAAGAAACCACCAATATTCAATATTCCGTTTAATTAATCTAGGAGTTAAGTTTGAGAATTTTCGTTTCCTGCTGGTCATTAAGATTCCGAGTCAGTTCCTTATGACTTTTGATCCCCGCAAGTTCTCATTCTTTGAAATTTATACTGCGGTTGATATTGAGAAGTGGAATACTAGATTTTCTTTATTGGTTTTTGTTCTCTTCGCCTCTCTGAATTTGCTCCACAAGAGTAACCTGACATAATTTTTTTTTTTTTTAAATTTTCTTGGAGTTTCTCCTGCACCCACCCAAAATACAAATAAGTTAACAGTATTTTCCATGCACAGGAGAATAAACAAAGCATACAGAGAGCTTGAGGCACGGAAGAACAGAGCAAACCAGTTAGAGAAAGTATACAACGATATGGCATTGCAGAAGGAATTACAGGTACAGTTGTTTGAAAAACTTTCCATATATTAATAGTCTGGTTTGGTTTTACATTTTACTTTGACATAAAAGCGTCTGCTTAATGATCAGAAAAAGGGTAAAAAACGTAAACTCCGTGAAGATGAGATTGAGTGCCCAACTTCCAGACCAGTATATAAATGGAGATCAGAAAGAAAGCGATGATAGGTATTTGTTCATCATGTTGTACAATTACTTGTTCATCTGCTTAAATTTAGTTTTGCACGCTCAAATTTTTCTGGAGTCTTTGAATCTTATGAATCAGTTATCTCATTGGATGTCTCTGACAATGCAAGTTGAGTTTCAGCTTGGTGGAATCTGATGAGCTACGTAAGCAGCATAACAACGAAATTCAGATATAACCTCTGTATACTCATTTTGACATTTATACTGTTTAAGCCACTCTTTGATATCAGTATTTCACAATTTGCTGTCAAATTTCTTTTACATATATACAAGTAGTGAGATCTTATCCAACAACTGGGCATTTGGTTCATGTCTGATAATGGTTAAGGATTTCTCTGACCTGTCTCGTAATTTAGATCTTTTTGTATCACTGCTCATTAAGAAAACCTTTGTAATCCTTGGATGGAATGAGGATTTTTATGTCTGCATTTGAATTTAAATGGCAATAATAAAAGCAGAATTCTGATCTCTGAACTGGAGGAATAAGTAAATGAAAATGAGCTCAGTCCCTTCCGTTTCATGCTATTAAATTTTCTTATTAAGAATAGGTTTCGCATACAAGTTATTTTCTTCAAGTTCAAAGAAAATGATACGATTTAAAAGCATAAAATGCGTCTTGACAGCATTTCCTCCCTGCCTCTTGGTGACAATTAAGTGAAGTGCAATAAAGAAACCATGAGAGAGCAGGTGAGCTTTGTTCAAAGTGATAGAGCAGAACAATTCATCATGGAGATTCTGAACTTTCTGTGTGCAACTAAATCTGTGAACTGAAAATAATAAATGAGTATTTCAGGATATGCAAGTAAAACTTGAATCAGTCGTTCTTTCATTAACATGTATGCAGCAGCATGTTTTCTGTCAGATTGAACAATGTTAGTTGTGTCTGTGGATTATACAGCGTAATGTTTTGATTCAGTATGAAGAAGGATTGGAAATACCAGCACAAGTGATTCATTGGCGTGGCTCGACAAGAATATACAAGGGCTTCCCGTTTAGCCTGCTCTGTCCCTGCAGAAGAGTTTTCGCAGCAACAACCAAAAAGAACAGAACAGTGCAAAGTCAATAATAATACTATTTCAGCTACTTCCTGTTGATTATTGAGGGAGTGTGATGAGCAATTATGATTACCTTAAACTCGGGCAACCCGATAACGCATGCACATTCAACAACGTCCCCTCCAACACGCTCTACTCGGTTGAAATTTCAATACAAATCTTTATTTAGGGAGAAAAGAACCAGTAGTAAAAGTATAGCATTGAGAAGAAACTAGCAAGTACCTAATAGTCTGATTGCTGCAGAGAGAGTTCCACCGGTGGCAATTAGGTCGTCAATTACGATAGCACGTTCACCATCTCCAACACTTCCCACTTGTATCTCTAGACAATCATTTCCATACTCAAGCACATACTCTTCTGATATTACTTCTCCTACATTTTTTTTATTCCAAACACGAAATTATGCAACTTCTCAATCTCAAATTCTAACTTATAGTCAAATGACAAGCCACTAAAACAAAAGGGGCTCTGATGAAGTACCACGAAAACTATGAACAAAAGCACTTTGTATTATGCAGCATATACATATGTATGTTGCGTGGAAATCGAAATGGAAACTCACACGGAAACATAAATGGATACCGAGGAATCATATTGTGAGGGATTATTTATAAATTTGGGAACTATTTGTAAGTTTTTTAAATTTGTAAAATAAGAAATGAGTTCCTAATTTTCTAAAATTTCGAAAACTGAAACATTTCTGAAATGTGTTGGAAATGAAGGTTTCCTCGCATCATAGACACAAATAATCAATGACTGCTGATAACTTCAGCATTCACAGAAAAACATTTAATTAACCAACAATCAATAACCGTGAGAGGGAACTTTTAAATATTTATATATATACATAAATGTGATACAACATACCAGGCAATTTTTTAGGCTTACGCAAGGGAATAAACTTGGCACCAATAGCTAATGCAATTGGAGGGCCAAATACAAAACCTCTGGCTTCCACTCCTACAAAAAGCATCAACCAACTTTATACAGAAAAATTTGATATTTACATTGACACTAATGATTGCAGTATAGAAAGATAGAATCCAAGGATTTAGATGATTTGTTGATCAAGGTTGTGACTTGGGCTTCGTATTTCATAACAAAAGATAACAACAGATTCACCATTGATTTTGTCGGATCGAATCAAGTCGAAACATGACTGATGTTTGAACTAGGCAAGGAATCAAGTACTAGAAAACAATGAAAAGTACAATTGAAACCTATAAAGATCAGATGGCAAGGAATAAAGTACTAGAAAACAATGGAAAGTACAACTGAAACCTATAAAGATCAGATGATCACTTGAAGCAGAAACAACAATGCATAATTTGTTGCTCAAACATATTAAATTTGGTAATTGCTTAAACAACATTTTTAGTAGTAAATGCATTTTGTGGAGGACATGAATGGAAACAAACTGAAACACTTTTAGTGGAGTAATTGAAACAGTATAAAAAGATAGCAAAAAAGAAAACTTTCTTTTTCCTTAAAAAATCCCATCTCAACCACTCTAAAGATATATGGAGATCCCATTACACCAACTTCATGAACATAAAAACAACTAATACACACACACACACACAATTGCATCAACTTGACATGTATATATATAAAGTATATTGTCAAAAAATAAAGTCCAAAACTACAAATTCATAAAAAAAAAGGAAGAAGAAGAAGAAGAGAATACCTGCAACAATAGAGATGCCCATATCTCTATAACGATCAACAAAAATATCCACAGTGTGTTTAAATGCTTTTGGATCAAGCAACAGTGTAGTTATGTCTTGAAACATTATTCCTAAAACACCAAAAAACCAAACAGAACAAGCGTAAATGGTAACTGCTTCTAACAACAACCTTTTTTTTTTTTAAAACACAAATCTACCCAAAAGTACACTTTACCTTTGCAAGCAAAAACTACAAAACCACTTTCAGACTCCAATAATAAAACCCAAAAGAAAAAAAAAAGAAAAAAAAAAAGAGTAACCTGGTTTTGGGAAGTGAGGAACAACTCTAATGGCATCAGAAATGGCTTTCAATCTTGGGTCTCCTTGTAGGCCATTTTCTACTGCAAACATTTTTTTTTTTTTTTTTGGTTTTTTTGATGGGTTAATTTAAATTTTGTGTTGTGGGTTGGAAGTAGAGAAAGAGCAGTTTGGTTTTTATGGGAATGAGAGTGTCATTTAAGAAAGTGTATCTTTGTTGCCAAAAGTAACACTGAAGAAGATCCAATTGCTCAGTGCGCTATATTTATAGCCTCACTCTCAATCTCCCTCTTTCTTCTTCTGGATTTTTTTTTTAAATTTTTAATTTTATTTTATTTTATCGCATATAATAAATTACTTTGTTTCTTGTAATTATTACTATTTATTTTAGTATAAAAAAATAAGCATGACTCATTGTTAATAAATTAACTATTATAGAATTCTGTTATTGCTGTTCCCTAAATTTTAGTCTTTGGTAAAAGTATGATAAAATTTTGTTGTTAATATGTAAAATAACTAATATAGAAAAAAAAAAAATAAATGAAGTATTTTTCATGAAAAACATGAAATATTTACTAATGTGAAGTATGCCCAAAAATCTCTTAGCAGTTTGTTACCTAAACTGTATCGAACACTTTTATTTTTGTTGTTTGGTATTAAAAAAAAAAAAAAAAACTTAAAAAAATAGGTATTCAAACAAGCTAGATAGTGAATGACTACATCTAGTTACTTACTAGTGATAAGTTCATTTCTCTTTAAATAAGAGATATAAAGGTTGAATCTCATTGAAACTAGATAATACCTCTTAAAAAAATGAGAATTATAAAATAAATTACTTATAGATCCTAATTACAAGTAAATAATTGAAGAATGAAATATTGGCATAATTATCCATTTGCTATTTGTAAAAAGTGCATATGCAATGAATCAATCACAGTGGTTCTATTTCAAAAAGGAAAAAGAAAATGGGTGAAGATGTAGACTTGAAAGTAAACTAGATTAGATAGTGAATAACTATATCCCAGTATGTTCCGGTGATAGTGTATTTCTCTTGAAATTAAAGATTTAGTTTTGAATCTCATTGAGAATAGATATTATCTCTTAACAAATGAGAATTATACAGTAAATTTCCTACAAATCCTAATTAAGAAAAATTTTAGAGTACTCCTGGTATATAGTATTCCCGTGAGATATATTAGTAAAAAGGGTTAATATTTTCCTTTTTAGGGTATAATAAACAAATATAAATCATATTTTTATAACTAAGGAGTATATACTCTAAGATTACTGTAAAAATCTCTTACAATTAATTAATTGAAGAATGAAGTAGTGGCATAATTACCATTTGCTATTGTAAAAAATATATATGCATTTAATCAATCGCTCAATGGTTCTATTTCAAAAAGGGAAAAGAAAAATCACTCAATGGGCGAAGTCGTAGGCTTGAAAGTAAACTAGTGAATAGCAATCATAACGCTCAGCTTTTAATAATTAGGAAATAAAATATAAACAATTGTGTTAATTATTGCATTGTATAAGTCATTAAGTCAAAGTATAAAAGTATTAAAATTATTTTGCATGGTCTACTTCATGTAGGTTATTTGTTGTACTTAAAAAAATTTTAGTTATCTTCTCGAATAATAGAAACAATTAATTATTTGGTCAAAACCGTAGAAGACTCAATTAGCCATAATTTTCTTTATTTCAACATATATGGAGTGGAATCCTAACTCTAAAATATATTACTCATATGATTTCATTAGTTTAGCGTGCGAGTGACATGATATGTTAGATATATTCTTTATTTTCACTCATTTTATTATGTATGGACTAGGGATAACTACGGACGGAGTTTCACCCCGACAGAGATTGTGAATCTCCAAAATTGTTCTCATGGGGGTGGGGATAGGAACAAATCTCCCCCATGAGCGGAGATGAAAAGGGGAGTGATTTAGGGATTTCTGCACCTGCCCTAGTTTCACTACCATAGGGATATCCGTGGAACACTGTGTTTTTATAAAATTATATATGCATAAAAATAATAAAACCTAATACGTACCTAATTACCTACATCCTTACCCAATAAGCCAATATCCTACGAACTAATACTTAATGAGTAATGCTTCATCCTATGGGTAATACAAATTTTGTGTGACCCCTGTAATGGAGTGATTGCTCCCTGTAGCAAACTAACGAAATCTTTGTTATGCTATGCTCCTTTCTTTTCAAATCTATAGTTTATAATTGCAAGGCTATTAGAAAAAAGGTGGATTTAAAGCTTGTGTTTACAAGTTTCAGTAAATTTGTTATCTGCGCATGCAATAAGTGTATATTCCACAAAAATATTGTACAAAATAAAAAAATACTGCACAAAATATACGCCAAAAAATATAAATTGTCTTTTTTTTCACTTTATAAGATTGATTCAAATAAGGAATGGGAGTTCCCGTGGAGACAAAATTCTTACAAGGTGGCAATGGAAGTGATTTTTTTTCCTACTACTCTCATGGGATGAGAATGGAAATTTTCCGCAAGTGATGGGGAAGGGGATGACATGAGTTTGTCCCCCCCTGCCCCACGATCATTCCTAATGTGGTGCAAGTTACTATACTTCAAAAAAAAAAAAAAAAAGATAAACAATATATTAGTCTTTATATTTTTACATATTATACTAGTTAGTCCATTCATATACTTTAAAGTCCTTAAGTTTTGTTTCAATTAACTCTTTAGTCATTCTATCTATTTTTGCATATTAAAATACAAAACTACCTTCAATTGTAAATAAAAAATATATATCTTCTAATTTTCAAATTTAATTAGAATACTTGTAATAACTTTTTTGTAATATATATACGTGCACCAATATTTTTATATTAGTTATAAAAATAAAAATTTCACTATTATTTATTCTCTTAAATTCTTTTATCATTTTCTTTATTAGTTCAATGTAATATTTTGAACTAATTATCAATAAATATAGATCATGACAATTTTTCAAAATAATGTTTTTTTTTTTTTTTGTTAATGTTAGTCATAAGGTCAAGATGAAACGTTTGTGTTTTTAATTTTAAATAGCTTTACTCCTATTTTATATTTTTCAAAATATTTTATTTATTTTAATGAAATAAATTCTACATGGAATTAATTTATATCATTATATTAGATTTAATAAATTAATTAATATTAATGATATTGAAATTATGTGAGAAAAAATAAAATAATAATAATATGTTTTACAATTATAAATTAGGATAAAGGGATAATTTTTACATGTTTAGTCTAATTTGACTAGGGTTGTCAATCGAGTGACGGGGTCCGTCCGGACCGGGACGGAGAATCCTTGATTAAGATCCTCGCGGGACGGGGACGAGGATGGTAATAGTTCTACTAGCCCCGCGGACCCCAGTCCCCATCCCCTTTTAAAACCCGCAGGGGTCACCAGTAAATTGAGCTTTGAGAATTTTATGTCTATAGTTTAATGCACATTTGGATAAGTCAGAGGGTGAAAATTGAAATATTACATGTTTTTTTTATAAAATTGAAAATTAGTTTAACGGGGATGGGGATCTCTGCGGGGAAGGATCGGGGATGGGACAGAAATTTATTCCCGATTAATAAACGGGACGGAGGCGGAGATCCCCGAATAGTCTGGGGATGGGGATGAGAAGTGTAATCCCGGCCCCGCTTACAACCTTAAATTTGACTATTGATTGTAATAAAATGACTAAATAGTTGACAGTAACAAAATTTAGAGACCATAATTATGTTAGAGACTGATTAACGTAATATATAAAAAATACATAGACTAATAAATTATTTACCCAAAAAATAGGAAAAAGTACAAAATAACCCTGTGGTTTGGCTGATTTGCAAATCAAAGGCTGTGTTTCAAAACAGTATAAAAGTATGATACATGGTTTAAAAAATTTTGCAGATTAAGAGTTTATCATTCAGTATATTCCCCAAAAACTCTCTTAACCTTCAAATTTTCACCTGAAATTTTTCAAGTTTATTGATTAATGTACAATGGACCCTGGTGTGGAAGTTTGAAATTTTTCAGGTTGGGGGCATATTTTTATTACTTAATAATACAAAAAAAAACATAAAAAATATAAAAATTACCGAAAAATATCCAAAATTTAGAAGTTTATTAATTAAAATGTAATGGATTTTGGTGTGGAAGTTTGAAAATTTTTCGAAATATTAGTATATTTTTATTAATTAATAATGCAAAACAAAAAATCATAAAAAATAAAAAAAATTGTTGACAAATATCCAAAAAAACATATATATATATTACATAATAACTTTAAAACAAGTTTTAAAAATTTGGATATTTTTGAGGATTTTTTCTTTTTTTATGATTTTTTTCATTTATTTACATTATTAATTAATAAAAATACATCTTCCCAAAAAATTCCAAACTCTCACACCAAGATTTATTGTACTTTAATCAACAAACTTGAAAAATTTTAAACAAAATTTGAAAAATAAGAAAATTTTAAGAAAGTTTATTAAATGATAAATTTTTAATCTATAAAATTGTTAAACCACTTATCATGTTCTTATACCGTTTGAAATATAACTTTTGATATTTAAACCAGTCAAACCACTGTTTTTTTTTTTTTCACAAAAGAAAATATACTGAAAGGTATTGTAAGTAAATAAAAAACATAGAAAGGGAAAAAAACTAGGTAATTGGGAATCGGTAACTTCGAGAAGTTACGACTGGGGATCAGCAGAGAATCCAAATAGCAGGAGCTATTTTTGGACTCTGGTGGTGGAGCGATGGTACGGACAGTGTGGTGACGTGGCAATGTGGGGTCCCCCCTGAATTGAATGGTCAAGATCAAAATGCAGGTATTTGGACCGTTGGCTTAGAGAAATCAGCATTTGATCATAAATGAGTATGGGCAGGTTTATGAGCCTTCATAAATGTCATCCGTACCTAAATTGGCCTTCCCTATTCACCTATTTTCCTGTTTTTTTTTTTTGGACGTTTTTGGTAATTTTTTTGCACAAACATTCACGCTGGCGAAACTCATTCTCACTTCTCACCCTTGCTTTTTCTAACCATTTTTTGTACCATCCCTTCAACTGTTAGAATTCCACATTTTCTCTTTGTAGTATAACCCATGGTTTTCAGACCCGGACCGGTCATCGAACCGATGAATAGATGAATTCATGGATTTTGGATTAAACCAGAATAAACCGGATAAAAACCGACCGGTCTGACCTCCAGTTCCGGTCGAATCCGGTCCAACCGGCCGGTTCGGTCCGGTTTTCACAACTATGGTATAACCCCATGTTGATAGAAAGTGACTATGTGATACATTTTAAAAAGGATAAAAAATATTTTAACTACGTATTATATAACTTATGTGAAATTTATCAAAATATAATATATTATATAGTTTATTAAACAAAAGCAGAACTTGTAGCAACAATTAATTAAATAATAAAAAAGATAAATATTTTTTTTACTAAACAAGAAGTATTCTCTTAAATAAAATTAGAAGCAGTTACAGCTCCAATAAAAAAAGAAACATATATGTAATTATATCTCCTACTTATAAAAAAAATCCACAACTCAATCTAACAAACTGACTGATTCAAAAACCTACAACCGAACACAATATGAACATTTGAGAATTGTCCTAGCAACATACGACTAGTCTCAACTATAATGCTCAATGGTTCCCTAATCAATGAATAATTATTGTTAATATGGTTTACAGGAATCATAGCATCCAATTCTATAATAACACTATCTAAATTGAGCTCTTTCAGCTAGTTCAAGGCTTCATGATAACTCATAGCCTTAACCGACAAAGGATCACCTCTCCCATTGAACAACATAGATCAAGCCTAAATCAATTTTACAACTTCCTAATTAACACAAACTTATTCGTTAACTCCAATTTAGGCTCTTTGATATTTTTTAATACTTCAATTATTCAAACTTTTTTTGTGTCTTGTAATGATTTGACCTGAGATTAATTCTTGTCTTCAAATACTTCTAATTAAATAAGAATTTTGTGTCATTATTAACAGAATTTATCTCTATATTAACATGTTTTAATTTGTTGAGTAAGAAGAAAATTTTGCAAAAATATGAACTTCTTTTTATATGAATTTATAAATTTATACTAGCATATTGCATTCTTAAACAACCTTGTGTTTATAATGAAAGGGAAATTGGAAATGAAAGATTCAAAACGTGGGGTATGAATTAATGAGGCAGAAAAAATAATTAAAAAAAAAAAAAGAAAGCATAAAAGAAAGAAAGAAGATACATATGGCCACGATGATTTGCAGTGGTCCATAAAAAGAACGTGCATGATCTACTGTTGAAGTGCATGCGTGTGTACTATTTTTCATGTTGTGAACCCTTTACCGCACGATTATTTCCATTTTCCCACGGCATACCCCCCTTTTCCACCTTTTACCCCATTTCATGTGGCGTCTCTCTCCTCTCATGTCAGGGAGGATTATACATTTTTGTGTTAATTGTGTTGTAATATTGGTTAATTAGTATATAATATAATTTTAAAAAAAACTCTAGAATTTATAGGCATCTGAATGTACAATAACTATAAATATCAACCATATTTTTGAATTAGTTCAAAGTGTCCGTGAAAATTATCTCATATCAATTTTCAAAGACTACAGTTTACGCGTGAAAAATACATTAAAATTAGAAGATTATGTATCTAATGTGTTGAAAATATTAATTAGAGTAGCAATTACAAAACTCATAAAATTTTTGAGGACTTAAGATGTGTTTTGCGTTTAGTTTACTCATCTCTTAAATATTATAGCTACCTAATTAAGTCGAACCAATATTAAAAGGGTCGGTGATTATTTTACTAAATATTTATCACTTAACCTAGAAATTTTGAATTCAAATATTAGTTGATGCAATAAAACTCTTTAATCTTAAAAAGATGTATGTGATGAGTCTTATTAATTGGTTGATAAAAGAAAATCGACCAAATAGTTAAATTGAAAATTAAGTATTAAAATGTAAGTGTTGTAAATAGTTAAATTGTTAGATCATATAGTTTGTTTGATAAAAAATAAAGTATTTAATTAAGATTTTATTTTTACGTAGCCAATTATAAGAAATTGTAGTATTGATACATAAAATTGTAGAATATTATTAGAACTTGTTCATTGGCTAGGTTTGGGTCGGGTCTGGCCTGATCCGTAGTTTGAATATTAATTTCACCCTCAATCCAAGTGATCACAAAAGGTGGTTACTTTTTTATTTTTTTATTTTTTCTCAATAACCATATTAAAACAAATTAAGATAATATAACAAAACAAATAAACTATATAATATAATACGACAAAACTAATATCATATAAATAAATTTAGATAATAATCAATTACATTCTTAGTTAAATATTTTTACTTTTTATATATTAAGTGATTTTTGTCATCTAACTGAAACTTTTAAATTTTATTAAATAAGTTAAAATTATTAAAAATTTAATATATTAATTTTAATTGTTTAAAATATAATATTGTTTAAGAAAAATGTAAGAATTAAAAAAAAAAAAAAACATTGAGCTATATTGATTATTAATTAATATCAAATAGGGATAATTACAAAAACAATTACTTCGTATATATGCATTTGCAAATAAGTTTTAGAGATTTGATTTTTTTTTTTTTTAAAAAATTACTATGGCTTCAACCTGTTACCGAAAAAGGAAATTTCGTTTAACATCGTTAATGACTGATGAACTGATAACGATGTTTTTATGCAAATAATTTTTTATTCCTAACCTCACACTGTCTCTAATTTTATGTTGTTAATTTCATTGAGCCTGCATTTAATTAATAAACAAAAAATTGCAGATTTTTTTTATCCAAACTAATTAAATTAAAATTAAGAGTGAAGATAAAACCGATAGTGCAGCAATACAAAAAAAAAAGAACTAAACATAGACTGGAAATGAGATTAAAAAAGAAATCAGCAACCATGATATATTAATTAGCAGCCACTCTTTGAGACCTTGAGGTACCACTCTAATCTAATCCATGAAATTGATCGTATAAGCGAAACAAAAACGGTGATACTGAAGATAAATCCTAACACTGCAAATGTCAACCACACCTCTAGCTTTCTCACAAACAAACATCATCCAATATCAAATCCAACTCACCATTTTCCTCCAGGAAAAATATGAATTACGTGAAAAAATCTCAAACCACTCAAAAAGCAGAAGGAATAAGATGCTACAAGCCAAGTATACCTATACATGATATAAGAGTATAACATAATTGGAATAATTATTTTATTGAAATGTAAAGGAAATCACAAAATACAATAAAATGATTTTGAGGCCTATATGAACAGGTTCCTTAAGACAAGATTTGTTCGCTATAAACAACTGGCTCCTATGATACAACAATAACGCTGAGAACTCAACAGTGTATAGAATAGAATCACCAAAACCTAAAGCTATATATATATATATATATATATATATATAGGCTGCAATGAGGAGTTAGAAAATTGGCATACCTACTATTAAAAAACCTGTAACCGACAAATTAATGTCATTAAGATTACTCACTAATGATAAACGTTACAGGTTATTCAACATGTCATTTAAGCCTATCATTAATATTATTAATGCTAAAATCGTTTTTAGAATTAAAACTATTAATTCTTACTTTGAGCATCAATTTTTTATTCATTATTTATCCGTTTTAAGAGTATCATACATCGTTGGAAAGATCTCATTTGAGTAGAATAAATGATATAATTCATGTTATTCAAACCCAATTTTTTCCGCAAAATAATTAAGCACTAAGTTGATAAATAATCACATTCAATTATGCCAAATTTCCAAAAATGCTCCACATGATTGAAAATTGAAAACCGAAATGGACTTTTTCAAAAAATTCGATATGATGATAGAACTCTAAAATCAATATCTGCAAAAAATAGGTAGGGATCAATCTTTGAACATTCTTTTATGAAAGTATATTCACTTTATTGGCTAACTAGTAGACGTAATGTCCTTGAAATATTCTGTTGTTTGGGTAAACGATGATATACCTGACATAAATACCAACACAACACGGTTTTTAGTTCTCATGGTTATGTTTAGTATGGTCGTGAACATCTCCTGGTTCTATAAGAGTTTTAGAGAACTAAGCCCTATTAGTCTCCTTTGAAGCGACCCCACTTCACGCTCACATAGTTGATCTCTTTTCCTCAAAATTTTGATGCACAAAAAATCATTAAAAACATGACTAACCTTTCCACGTTTTATCACTGTTTACATCATAGGAATCACAAGGTTTATGCAATTAGGTTGTCCCACTGAACCTAGATCTTGGGATCTTCAGTTAACAATGTTGTGTTTTCCTTCACATTGCGCCTTAATTATTTATGGGCTAAAGTCTCATTCCTCTCAATGCCTTATAAACTTGATCTCGGTTGAACCCTTTGGTTAGCGAATCCGTATTGTTATCCTTTGAACCTACAAAGTCAATTGAGATAACTCTCATTGAGATAAGTTTTCTAACGGTGTTATGTTGACGATGCATATGTCTCGCCTTGCCGTTATACATCACGTTCTGTGCTCTCTCAATTGTTGCTTGATTATCACAATGTATACAAATTATAAGCATAGGTTTTGGCAAAATAGAACTTCTCTCCAGTCTTATTGAGAGTTCAATAAGGGAATCTATGTTACAACATCTGTGACGAGTGGCAACACTGTTAAGCCATCGTTCCTTTGGATTTGAGTTAACCATGTTGACTTCAGAAACCACAAAATAAAGAATGATGCCAAATAAATTATGAGCAATAGCTTCACAACATTTGCCTCATTTGGCTTAACCCTTTTATAGCCTGCAATCATATAACTTGTGGTCCATCTTGTTGAAATTTCAACATTTTCCATTGAACTTAGATTTCTTGGAAATGCTACGCTTTTGGTCTTAACTTGGATCGAATAGGCTTTTTGCCTCTGTTGACATTTGTTTTGATGATTACAAGTTAGAAGATTAATTGATATTGACAAATAAAAAATAATGTCACATAAATAAGCCAAAATCATTATGAGATAGAATAATATGTGACATTGTTTCACTTATGGGATAAAATATATTATAAGTTACAAAGATCTTCTTACAAGCAGTAAATACTCTTCCTTTGAAGTAAAACTTATAATGGTTTGCTTACAAGCTAAAGACAACTGCCATAATGCCTCAAGAATTCATATCAACCACCATATGTGTCTTATGGATTAAAAGCAACAGCCATATGACTTCAGGAGATAAACTCAACAACTATAATTTCTTCAAAAGGAGGATTCAACTGCCACATTTGTCTTATGAACTAAAAGCAACAACCATATGCTTTTAGGAGATGAACATAACAACTATAATCTCTTCAGAAGGAGAACTCAATTGCCATAATCTCATTAAGAGCTACATAAATCGGCTACTTCTCCTTTGTTGAAAGCATTTCTCTACCTATATAAAGCAATGAAAATCAAAGTGAGAAAGTGGGAGACTTAAAGCAATTTTCATACATTCTAAGCTTCTTATATTCAAGTCTTCCAAAATTCCTACAAGTGCAAAAAGAGAGAAAAGCTTCATCTTGTTCACACATTCTTTCAAATATTCATCTTACGGGAATTGTATTTTTCACACAAGGCTGTGTGAAAGGGGATTTACTTTGTTGATAGTGTAATCAACAAAGTTTGAACAAGTTTGGTGCTTGAGCTTTGAAAAAAAATCAGTAGAAGTTTGGTATTTGAGCTTTAAAAAATACCGGAATAAGTTTGGTATTTGAGCTTTGAAAAATACCGAAATAAGTTTGGTGTTGAGCTTTAAAAACACCGAAAGAGTTTCGTTACTTGAGCTCTGAAAAAGTAACTGTACAGGTTTGATACTTAACCTGCAAAAGTATTGAGTTTGTTACTTGAACTCGTAAAAAGTAACACATGCTTGTTTTCTGCTAGTAAAGAAAACAATAGTGAAAAATCTCAAGCGGTTGGCTTAGGGACTGGACGTAGACCAGTTGGGTCGAACCAGTATAAATCTCGTGTCTTCATCTTTCTATCCTTACTCTCTTTATTTTCATTGCAAGTTAATTTTCTGCAAATTAAATTGATTGCTTTAATTTTTGAAGATACTGTTAATTTTAGTTAAGCATATTTATACGCACAAGTTTTATCATTTTATTAATTCTGCATTTTTGATAAACTTGTGTTTATTAAAAGAAAATTATTTTTATTCAAAAAGAATTTTCTAAATTATTTGCAATAATTTTTAGTCAGTCAATAGTACTATTCACCCCCCCTTAGTACTGTAGCTAGCCTATTTGGGACCATCAATTGATATCAGAGCCTGACTCTCAACAAAAGGAGTAAAATCCTTAGAGTGATCCTAAAATGGCTAGTACATCTGGTAGTCAAAATATTTTCATGTCTGAGGGATGCTCAATCAACAAACCTCCACTTTTTAATGGAGAAAATTACAATTTTTGGAAAAATAGAATGGCGATTTTTCTTCAGTCTACGGACATACAGGTCTGGAGAATTATCAAGGATGGACCTAATATCCCTACTAAAATTGTTGATGGTGAACATGTCCCCAAAGAAGAATATGAATATGAAAATGCTGACTGGGTCAAAGAAGCCTTAAACTCTAAAGCCATTAACTTACTACAATGTGCCTTAGACATTAATGAGTTTAATTGTGTTTCAGGATGCACAAATGAAAAGCAAATATGGGACAAACTCGAGACAACTCATGAGGGAACCAAACAAGTTAAAGATGGAAAGATAAATCTTTACATCACTGAATATGAGCTATTCAAAGTAGATGCAAAAGAATTAATCTCAGACATCAATAGAAGGTTCCCACTTATTGTGAACAAATTGAAGAATCTAGGCCAAAACTTCACAGATGAAGAACTAATTAGAAAAATAATCAGAACAATGCCAACCTCATTGGATGCAAAGCACACAGCAATAGAAGAATTAAAGGATTTAACTACATATTCATATAATGAATTCATTGGTTCGTTACTCACATATGAAATGAAGATTAAATCTACTACTGACCGTGAGCAAACTGACAAAAAGAGGTCCATCGCACTAAAAGCTGCAAATACAACTCCTGAAGAGATCTCTTCTACTTCTAAAAGTGATAATGAAGAAAATGATGTAGAAACTCTGTCAGTCAGAAAATTTAGAAAATTTCTGAGAAGCAAAAACAGAGATAAAAGATCATTCGGAAAGCAATCTAACAACAACAAGGCTGTCAAAGCCAAGAAAGATTCAAAATAAGAAATCACTTTTTTTGAATGCAACAAACTAATGATCTCATACAAGAATTTTTCGAGATGCATGATACTACGCTTAATATGATTGCTAAGTGTAAAGAGTACGAAAATAAGCTTTTAGAAAAAGAATCTGAGAAGCTTGAATTACAAAGCAAAATATGCTTTCTAGAAAACACCAATCTAGAATTAATAAATAAAGTATCACATCTTGAAAGAAAATGTGAAAAATTAAACTCTGCAATTAGCAAATTCATAAATGGTGAAAATATGCTGAATATATTATTAGATTCCCAAAGGAATCAAAATGATAGAACAGGAATTGGTTATGCCTGTACCAATAAGATACCATCTCAAAATCTACCAAAGCCAATTATGTTTTGTTCTTCCTCCACTTCTACTATGCAAACTCAATCCCCCAAACCTACACAACCAAAGCATAGTAAAAGTCTGAAACATGTCACTAAACGAAAAATTAATGCTCCAAATACCAACCAAAGAACTAAAAAGAGAATACATTCTTTCAAACCAAGGAGCATATAATCATATCAACCAAGCCAACATTATCTTTCACAAAAGATTGTCCATAAAAACTTATATAGACCTACATATTTTCAAAAGTCTTACTCTTACAAGACAAAACAGAAACATAATCACACACATCAAGTTAACTATGTGTCCTATCACTAACACCCATCTTCAAAACCTTATCAGCCACCTCAATACAAGAGAAGAGGAAATGTCACATGTCTTTACTGTAATCATACGGGACATATGATTGGTAGCTGTAAGTTTCTGAAAGGAAACTACGAAGGAAGAGTTATATGGGTCCCTAAAAAGAAAAATGTTAATTCTAACCCAAAAGGACCCAACAGTATTTAGGTACCTAAGTTTACTTGATCTATTTTACAGGTATGTCTAAAGAACATCCTCGAAAACTCAAAGTGGTATATCGACAGCAGCTGTTCTAGACATATGACTAGTGACGGATCACATTTCACATCCATGAGGAAAGTAAAGGGAGGATTTGTCAAATTTAGAGATAATCTAGCAGGACAAATCATTGGAAAAGGAAGAGTTAGAAATAATCCATGTATTGATGAAGTATCTTTAGTTGAAGGATTAAAGTTCAATATTCTAAGTGTAAGTCAACTCTGTGACAAAGATCACAAGGTAATCTTTGATTCAAAGAAATGTGAAATTGAAAAAGCCAAAAGTGGAAAGATCTTACTTGAAGTTCCTAGAGTAGGAAATATTTATCTTTTGAATTCAAGTACTCTTACTAATGATCAATGCTTAATCAAACAAGAAGAAGAGAGTTGGTTATGGCATCGTAGACTAGGTCATGCAAGCATGCATCTTATTTCAAAAGTTTCAAAGAAGGATCTTGTTAAAGGTTTACCTAAAATTAATTTTGATAAAACTCATATTTGTGATGCATGTCAAACAGAGAAACAAACCAGAAGCTCTTTTAATCCTAAAGGAGTTATATCTACCTCTAGACCATTAGAACTACTGCATTTAGACTTGCTTGGTCCAATACAACCAAAAAGTTTAGGAGGCATGAAGTATGCATTTGTCATAGTAGATGATTATTCACGTTTTACATGGACATTATTTTTGAGTAAAAAAGATGAGGCTTTTGAAAAATTTTCTACCTTGTGTAAAAAGTTTCAGAATTTTAAAAACACTTCTATTGTAGCTATTAGAAGTGATCATGGAAAAGAATTTGAAAATCATCTTTTTGAAAAATTTTGCAATAAGCATGGTATCTCACATAATTTCTCAGCTCCTCGAACTCCTCAACAAAATGGTGTTGTTGAAAGGAAAAACAGGACTCTTGAAGAAATGACAAGAACCATGCTTAATGAAAATAATTTACCAAAATATTTTTGGGCTGAAGCTATGAACACTGCGTGTTATATTTTAAATCGAGCTTTAATAAGACCCATTTTAAAGAAAACACCATATGAGTTGTGGAATGGTAGAAAACCTAACATTGGTTATTTCCATCCATTTGGTTGTAAATTTTTTATTTTTAACAACAAGGAATATCTTAATAAGTTTGACTCTAAGTCAGATGAAGGTATTTTCTTAGGATATTCAATGCATAGCAAAGCATACAGAGTCTTTAACAAAATAACTCTTACCATTAATAAATCCATGCATGTAGTTTTTGAAGAAGCTAACTCTCTCCCAGATAAGGAATCTGAGGATACTCTTGAGATAATTGATCCACAGGTTGAGAACACTGAAAAAGATGAGAATGCCCTGCAAAGGAAGACAATTCTGGTGATTAAGATGAGAATAATGTGCAAGAGCTACAAACATAGGAAAATCAATATGATGATTTGCCAAAAGAATTCAGATATCACAGATACCTCTCCAAAGATAATATCATTGATAATCCTTCACAAAGAGTAGTGACAAGAAATCAACTAAAAGAATATTTCGTGAATATGGCATTCGTTTCTGAGATTGAGCCAAAGAACTTTAAAGAAGCCAAAACCGATGAAGCTGGATGATGGCTATGCAAGAAGAGCTGGATCAATTCAAAAGAAAAAATGTCTGGAAACTTGTGCCAAAACCTGACAATCAATCATTAATTGGAACCAAATGGGTATTCAAAAACAAGTTAGATGAATTTGGCAATGTTGTCAGAAACAAAGCAGATTAGTTGCCCAAGGGTATAACCGGTAAGAAGGAATAGACTACGATGAAACGTTTGCTCCAGTTGCAAGGTTGGAAGCCATTAGAATGCTTTGTGCATTCGCTTGCTATAAAAACTTCAAACTCTATAAAATGGATGTAAATAGTGCATTCTTAAATGGATACATCAACGAAGAAGTCTATATAAAGCAACCTCCAGGCTTCAAAGATTGTCACCATCCTGATCATGTCTACAAGCTTACTAAAGCCCTATACAGACTAAAACAAGCACCAATAGCATGGTATGAAAGGTTAAGTACTTTTCTACTGGCCAAAGGTTTTATTCGTGGAAATGTTGACACAACATTATTCATAAAGCATGAAAAGAACCATATATTACTTGTTCAAATTTACGTTGATGATATTATATATGTGGTTTTACTAACGAAAAATTGTGCAAGGATTTTCAAAAGAAATGAGCACTGAATTCGAAATGTCTATGATGGGCGAGCTAAATTTCTTCCTTGGACTACAAATCAAGCAAGGAAAGAAAGGAACATTCATATTCCGATCAAAGTACACTAAAGAACTTATGAAGAAATATGGCATGGAAAACTCTAAACCAGTAAGAACACCAATGAGTACATCAGTCTCTCTAGATGAAGACAAGAAAGGTAAAAGTGTGGATACCAAAAAGTATTGAGGTATAATTGGCTCTCTACTCTATTTAACATCTAGTAGACCTGATATACAAGTCAGTGTGTGTTTATGTGCGAGATTCCAAGCCATTCCTAAAGAGTCTCACTTAAAGGCTGTTAACAGAATCCTTAAGTATCTAAATGGTACTTAAGAAATTAGGATCTGGTATCCAAAGTGTTTGATCTTATAGGTTACAGTGATGCTGATTATGCTAGATGTAAATTGGATAGAAAAAGTACCTCAGGTACATGCCAATTTCTGGGAGAAGCATTGGTGTCATGGTCCAGTAAAAAGTAGTCAACTGTAGCAATATCAACAACAGAAGCTGAATATATTTCTCCAAGTAGTTGTGTCGCACAAATTATATGGATGAAACAACATCTTGAAGATTATGGCATAAAGTATGATCATATACCAATAAAGTGTGATAATACTAGTGCCGTAAATCTACCTATTCAGCACTTAAGGACTAAGCACATTGATATCAAACATTACTTCGTCAGAGATCATACACAAAAAGGTAATATTCTCTTAGAATTTGTTCTAACAGAAGAGCAGATAGCTGATATTTTCACTAAACCTCTAAGTGAAAATAAATTCAAAGAATTAAGGGTAAAGATTGGTATGTCAATGCTAATATATGATGAGAAATAACAAAACAAGACAAAACAAATTTTTATAGCTAAATTTTATCGTAAGTCTAAATTACGTAAAATTCATCAAAATTTTACTATCGGATCGGATTACGAATAAAAATTTAAGTTATGAAACTTTATGAGTAAAGTAGTGATAGAACTTCATATTTTTTTTTATCTGGTACAAAAATAATAAAAGTTTAAAATTGGTTAAAAAGCATAAAAAAATAGCATTAAAATTATAAGCCCCGAATATTTTAATCCAAAAAAACTTAAAAAGAAAAGAAAGAACTTGGGCCGGATAGACAACTTGAGCCCAACTCTCATTTTTAAAACCGGCTCCTCATAAGTCTAAGATGACATCGTCTAATAATAGGCGCGAATTCCTTCTTCACTGTGTCAACCTCTCCCTTCCTCACTCACGCAAAAACAGGCTACTAAAAAGACCCTCTCCCTGCAAAAAATCTTCACCAACTTCTCCAAATCTGTACTCCATCCTCACTCTCAATCTCTCTGCCAAAAACTCACCCTCCAAATCTAGTTAACAAAGCAAAATGATGAGAAGTTGTTCCGCGAATGCACCAAAGAAGTTGAGAATCTATATCTCAAAATCAGAAATGAAGAGGAAGAGAGAAAATTTGAATGAATATGAGAATCTTTATAAACCAAAAAGAAGGAGGATGAGTTCGTTAGCTGAGGTGTATGCCAGCAGGAAAGGTGCTGCCAAATCAAAAACAAGAGCAGAGACTCAAGTTCCACTTATTTTACAGAAATTAGAAATAGGTAAACTTATCTATCCAAATGGCTTTACTAAGGAGAGAGTAAGGTACAGAAGGGTAGATTGGACCTACTTAGGTGAAAATGATAAACCATTCATATGATATTTCAAAGCTCAAGGGTGGGAGAAATTCCTGAGCATAGATGAACCTATCTATGACTCTTTAGTTAATGAGTTCTATGGAACTCTGACCTGTGTTGGTGAGATGGAATTCAAAGTCTGTCTAGGAGGTAGGAAATATCCTGTAAATGAGCATGTGTTTAGTGAAATTTATGATTTACCTTTGCAAGGAATTAAACTTAACAGATACACGACAACCACTTTGCTAGGAAAGGATAATGCTGCCACCTTTGTCAGTGAACTGTTCAAAATCCCCTTTGGTCATTCAATTCCTTGGTCTGAATTAGATGCAGGATACTTAGATGAATATGTCAGGATCCTACAACTTCTGAATTCTGCCTTTTTCTTCCCTCAAAAAGCAAGTCTGGTCATCATGAATTGCTTTGATCTCTGCTTCCTGTGGTATCTCATGAGCTACAAGAAAATTAATCTTCCATATATAATGATCAATCACCTCACTCATGTAAGAAGTAACTCTGCATTGCCCTACAATATGATCCTCACAAAGTACTTCAATTACCTTGGAATATCTAAAACATGACTCATTCCTTCCTTTGTGAACTCAAGGTCAATTACAAACAAATCTAACATAGCTAGGATGCTTAAGGCTTATGCTCATAAGAAGCAAATTCCTACAAGCCCCATTGAAATTGAGTCTGACTTGGATAGTTCCTCAAATGATAGCACTAAGGCCTTTATAGCAAGGCATTTAGATCAAAATGTCACTTCTGATGATCATCTGTTAAAGAAAGGGAAAGAAAAGCTTGTTGGGGAGAATGCCGAGGAGATTGAAAGTGATAAAGTCAAATCAGAAACTGCAGAACCTCACAAGGGAGGAAATGCACATTCTAACAGGACTTTACAAGCATCTGACTCAACTAAAGAAGGAAGGACTGAAGGTTAAGAAGAGAATGCTATGTTTGATTCTCTTTTGGCATTGGTTAGTGAGGAGGAATTAACTTTAGGAACTCAAGTAGGAACAATGCCTTCTCCACCGACCCTGTCTGACTTGACATTTGAACCAATAAACATCTTCATGACTTACACTGCTGCTGATATTTTTAAGACCTTTGTCCAGACTCCATTGATCTATCAACCACCCTTCAAAATGTCTAAGAACCTCTCTGATCTAAGATCCTCTTCATCCATCCGTCTTTCTATTTGCCTTTCATCACCTCAACCAGTGCAAGTTGAATCAGAGAGCAACAACCTTCAAGCAATGCAAAAACCATCACATCCATAAATTCAAGCCAACCACCACCAGACTACCAAAAAGTAACCATTTACACTCTTGAAACATGTTTTAAGGTGATATCTGAAGTTTTACAGGCATCCAAAGATCTGATGTCATCCAGAGCATACACTAAAGTCCCTGCAGCTCTAAGAGAACTTCAGATGCAGATGATCCACATCCAAGAGAAGGTGCACAATCTAATAACAGGGATGGAAATTGAGCTGGCCAAGATGACAAACACTATAAATCATCTCTCTGATTAGATTAAGATAATGAAGAGCTTAGTCAATGGCATACTCAAGTCTGGTGCATCAACCTCATCTTCTCCCTGTAATGGAGATAACGAGGAAGACTATTGAATGGTAGAGATGTATCTGAAGACTAGAAGGATTCACATCTACTCCTCTACTATTTTTGGCTGCAACAGTTTGTATTCATTTCCCTTTTTGAACTAGTACTCTACCTTTGAGAGTATTTTCTTCTATTTGGGTTTTGTGAAGCCTAAATTAGACATGAATACTCTTTTACTACTTCTCTATGTTTTTATCTCTATTATATACATAGCTTTTCAATATAGTTACATTCTATAGCTATTTTTCTGCCATATGCTACTTTCTGCCATTTTTCTTTGAGTTCTGTCCTTATGATCTACTTGTCTCCCTCATTTTAGCTTCTTGATGATTTCAAAGGGGGAGAAAATCCATAGGTAATAATCTAATAATCTGAACTATCTATTGCAGATTGACATTCTATGCATGCTCTATGATCTGTAATTCAACTGAGCTAGGAAAAACTTTGCAGTTCTACGTGATCCATTGAAGATTGACATATGTATGATCATGCAGATTCTATGATCTGTGATTCAATTGAGATAGGAAAAACTTTGCAGTTCTATGTAATCCATTGAAGATTGACATATGTATGCTATCTATGATTTAACTGTTGTGATCTGTTGAAGTTTTACATACTATGTGATCTATGATTTATACTGGCAAAATGTACTTAAGTATGAATTGTGATGACAGAATTCATAGGAAGCTTGATATCTACAAGTCTGGGTTGATAAGTGATATAGCTTGACACCCTATGTTGATATGTTTGTTCTGATAAGAAGGAAATATACTTGGTTTGCTGAGTTACATATCAGAAAAATATAGCTTGACATGTGTGGCTATAAAGCGAAAAGATGAAATATATGATCTATGACTTAGCTAGATACTTATATGCTTTGCATTGCCAAAATATGAAATGATAGTATGGAAATGTTACTTGACTTAATAATTTTGATATGAATATACTACATGTTCTGCTATATACATATGAAAATAAGAAAACAGATATGGAAAAATGACTCATGTGACTGTATCTAGTGGTTCAAGATATGTGATTGAGTCTATGACATATTAAGTCATTTAAGTGTCTGCTAATGTGGGATATAAGGCATATGTCTCTTTTCTTGTTACACTTTACACACTAAACACAGTTCTCAGATACATGGACTTTAAATCTTTACAAGCATTGAATTTATGACTTGGCTTTTGTCTCACATGCAAATTGAGCTTAATCATCCGAAAGAAACAATTGGCAATGACATAAGTTTGTATGGTTGACAAGGTATTTCAAAAATTCAAACCGAAAAATTGCATACATATGAGCTCTGTTTATCTCTCAAGCCATCAAGTAGCAATAGTGAAAAGGACTTCTACTTCTGCCACTTCATAATTCTACTAAAAGTAGAATTTGTGAAAAGACTATTATATCCATAAGCAAATTCAGGTGATATCTAGTATATGCATATATGACATCAACTATAGCTAACTTTTGGTCCCTCAATCAATGACTAATGACCAAACCAATGTAAGTATATGCTTTCACTTAAACATCCCTATGCACTACAACTTTGCTATATAAAGGCTTGTATACACTCTTCATTGAAGCCCAATACTTCAAAATAAACAAATCATGGGCCTCCAACGGGCCTCCAATAGAAATATAAGCCTTTCTCTTTTATATCTAAATTGAATAATCTACTTTTTTAATTAATCCTTGCTACTTAAAAAGTTCTCTATGCAAATTATATTAGTTTATCAGAAATAAACTCAAATTTTTAATCTATAAATAAAAATTTGAGTTTAAAACAACCACGCACGTATTGAGGGGGAGCTTAAACGAAGAATATCACTTACATAAAATGTCAATCTACAATTCATCAGAAGGTTGCAATCATCAAAAAGGGGGAGAATGTTGATATTTTTTTTTATGATTACAAGTTGGAAGATTAATTGATATTGACAAATAAAGAAATAATGTCACATAAAGAAGCCAAAAGCATTATGAGATAGAATAATATGTGTCATTGTTTCACTTATGGGATAAAATATATTATAAGTTACAAAGATCTTCTTACAAACAGTAAATCCTCTTCCTTTGAAGTAAAACTTATAATGGTTTGCTTACAAGCTAAAGATAACTGCCATAATACCTCAAGAGTTCATATCAACGACCATATGTGTCTTATGGATTAAAAGCAACAGCCATATGACTTCAGGAGATAAACTCAACGACTATAATTTCTTCAGAAGGAGGATTCAACTGCCACATCTGTCTTATGAACTAAAAGCAACAACCATATGCTTTTAGGAGATGAACACAACAACTATAATCTCTTCAGAAGGAGAACTCAATTGCCATAATCTCATTAAGAGCTACATAAATCGGCTACTTCTCCTTTGTTGAAAGCACTTCTCTACCTATATAAAGCAATGAAGATCAAAATGAGAAAGTGGGAGACTTAAAGCAATTTTCATACATTCTAAGCTTCTTATATTCAAGTCTTCCAAAATTCCTACAAGTGCAAAAAGAGAGAAAAGCTTCATCTTGTTCACACATTCTTTCAAATATTCATCTTACGGGAATTGTATTTTTCACACAAGGCTGTGTGAAAGGGGGTTTACTTTATTGATAGTGTAATCAACAAAGTTTGTACAAGTTTGGTGCTTGAGCTTTGAAAAAGCATCAGTAGAAGTTTGGTATTTGAGCTTTGAAAAATACCGGAATAATTTGAGCTTTGAAAAATACGGGAATAAGTTTGGTGTTGAGCTTTAAAAACACCGGAAGAGTTTCGTTACTTGAACTCTGAAAAAGTAACTATAGAGGTTTGATACTCAACCTGCAAAAGTATTGAGTTTGTTACTTGAACTCGTAAAAAGTAACACAAGACTGTTTTATGCCCGTAAAGAAAACAATAGTGGAAAATCTCAAGCGGTTGGCTTGGGGACTGAACGTAGACCGGTTGAGCTGAACCTGCATAAATCTCGTGTCTTCATCTTTCTATCCTTACTCTCTTTATTTTCATTGCAAGTTAATTTTCTACAAATTAAATTGATTGCTTTAATTTTTGAAGATATTGTTAATTTTAGTTAAGCATATTTATACTCACAAGTTTTATCATTTTATCAATTTCGCATTTTTTATAAAACTTGTGTTTATTAAAAGAAAATTATTTTTATTCAAAAAGAATTTTCTAAACTATTGGCAATAATTTTTATTCAGTCAATAGTATTATTCACCCCCTCTAGTACTGTAGCTAGCCTATTTGGGACTATCAGCCTCAATACGAAATTTGACAATTTGCTCTTCAATAGTCATTTCCTTTCGTTTATGCTTAAGGTAATTTTTTAAAGTTACTTAATCCAGGTGATAATATCTCAATTATTGTTCCCACCTGGAAGGATTCACTTATCACCGGCCTTTCAGCATTTATTTCGTGGAGAATGAACTGAAGTTCTTGCATTTGACTTACAATTGTCTTGGAATCAACCATCTTGTAATTCAGGATTTGGCCTATTAAAATTTCTTAGCACCAATATCCCCTGATTTATATTTATGGTCTAGTGACCCCCACAATTCATATGTTGTTTTCTTGACACTATACACACTACAACGTGTATTAGTCAAGTCGTTTAGCATCAATTCCACCTTGGACGGTATTATTTACCTTATCCTCTCTAAAGTAGGAGGATCATCCATTCACAATCTCTTAAGATTTAACAACATCGTTGAACAACATTGTTTTGCCATGTTTTGAAATTCACACCAGTGAATTTTCTCTGGTTTTCCCTTTTTGGCTCATAGGCAAATCATTAGCAACGCTAAGTGTAAACTTTGAGGAGGAGTGATTTGGACATTTTGTGAACCAGATCCATCCTTAAATCAGATCTAATAACACCATTAATCATTTCTGAAATTCAACAAATCAAGTCAGTAAACAATTTTAGAAAAATAAACTGCAAACCAAATTGTTCCGCGGAGAAAATTAATTAATTAGTCGAAATTAATTTGTCAAAAAATTAATTAGTCCGAAACAGTCCTAAAAATCCTTTTGCCAAGGTAATCCGTGTCAAGGTGTTCCTACACGGTCTTATAATTAGCATACAAATCATGTCTTAAGATTATTAGAAATGGATTATATATATATATATAACATCAGAGCAGAACAATTGAAATAACAATTTTTTATTGAAATGTAAAGGAAATTACAAAATACAATAATATGATATTAAACCTTAACCAGAAACGAAGAAGGAAAGTTGAGTCCTATACGAACAATTTCCTTAAAACAAGATTTGTCCGCTATAGACAATCGCTTCCCAGGATACAACAACAATGTCGACGAACTCAACCATGTGTGGCATAAAATCACCAGAACCTAAAGCTAACAGCCTATTTTGAAAACAAAGAGAAAATATATTTGGAAGTATTTTTCAAAATGTCTATGTCCGACATAATCGAAATAGGATGGAAAACTCAGTTGAATTTATAAGCTGCAGAGAGAAGTTAGAAAATTGGCACATGAATGGCTCATTAATCTACCATTAAACATGTAACTGACAAAATAATGTCATTAAGGTTGCTCACTAATGATAAACATTACATATTATTAAACATGTCATTTAAGCCTGTCTTTAGTATAATTAATGCTAAAACTGTTTTCAAAATTAAGGATATTAATTTTTTTCTTTGAGCATCAATTTTTCATTTATTATTTATCCGTTTTGAGTGTATTATACATCGTTGGAAAGATCTCGATGAGTAGAATACAATGACATAATTCATGTTATTCGAATCCAATCTTTCTGTAATATAATGAAGCTCAAAATTAATAAATAATCACATTCAAATATGCAAAATTTCTAACAAAAGAAACACAAACAAAAAAAAAAAAAAAAAAAATTGAAAGGTTAACTTTAAAGAATAATTTGATAATTTGGGATTTCGCACGCTTAGTGACCTTTCGATCTCAGAGAAATTCAAAACCTTAACATGACAGTACCTAAACATGACAAGTTAGAAATCATGGACAATTTGTGGTGGCGGGCTATTTCATCAATGGGTGATAGAGGACTGCTTCGATGGAGCTGATTCACGGGAAAGATCGACTTCTATAGTGATGAGAGTTGAGTTAGGGTTAGGTTAAAAAAAAAAAAAAAAAGAGAAGAAGGAGATACGAAAAATGATGGATGAAAAATAAGAGAAAGGAGTAAGAGCCAACATTGAAAAAAGAGAATAAAAAGTTAACGGACATATAACTGATTAACAGAAATTTCTTAATTTTTCATTTTTTGGCAATGGGTTCAAGCAATAGTAAATATTTTTTGGATAAAAAAGTTAAAATTTTAATATATATATATGTATGTATGTATATTGTTTGAATTATTAGTATAAAAAATGGAGAAAATTAGAGCGGTGTATAGATCTGACATGTATCTTTGGGAATAGTACATCCTTACCCAAATTCTGTAATTATTTTCAACAAAACAATCAATTGATTACAACCTAAAAGTAGAATGAATTTTACAATCATCGACCAAAATTCTTGATGACGCATTTTATCTATTTTATTTCAATTATTTAAAAGTGCATGTGAACATGATTTTCAGTTTTCTAAAATTCGATATATATTCAAGACAACAAAATCAGATTTGATTGAACACATGGCCGTACAACAATGAATTAATTACGATTTGATTTGATCACGAAATAAACATTTTAATTACTTGATTTCTTTGGCATTTTTCAATGCTTCTAAGCAATATTTAATTTAATTTAATTTACTCACTCAGTTTGAAATTGTTAGAACACATTTTGAATAGTTTATCTCTCAATTAAATTAAATCCCGAACCCAAAATCTTTTAGACGACTTGTAAATCCTAACACGCGAGTTAATTAATCTTCAATAGGTATAATTGAAATAATATTTTAACAAACTAAAAGTAAATATTTTACTATATATCACATACCAAAAAATTGGAACAAAAATCTCTTACTATTCAAAATTATTTATATAAGCTAAAATTGAGATATATTTTAAATAAATATTAACAGACAATTTTTTTTTTTTATAAAGTTTTTCTCTTTTATTTTGATATAGTCTTCTCTCTTTTGTTATCTCTTTCAGTTTTCACATTACAATTGTTAGAAAATCAACTTTTTTAAACTGAAAAGAGCCCAAATGAAAGATGGAAATGAAATGAATATTTTATATTTTAGATGTGTAAAAAAGAAAAGAAAAAAAAAGAATAATAATAATTGAAGCTAATAAAGGATGGGGTAGTTGAAGTCCTTTTATAAGAAGATAGGTAAACTTTATAAAATAGGTAAAACCTCGAAAGTATGATTAAGCAGTGTGCATGGACAATATAGGTCCATTTTGGCTATGGAGATAAGTACTAGTTTAGCTTTACCATTCAATTCAATCCATCAAATCTCCTCACATAATCTTAGAATAATTATCAACTTGATATCCTTGAAGATTTTGGTAGGTCCTCACGTCTCCCTAGTCTTTTCATTTGTCTTATAAGCAAATCTAGGCTAAACGACATTATGAATTTAAGATATTCTTGAATTTAATTGACATTTTGGATTTTAATGAATACATTTACTGCTAAAAAAAAAAATCTTTCTTCTTATGGAATCGAGTAAATATAGAAGATTAGCCAGCTAGAGTTTGTATATACATGTGGTCAATTTTTTGACAAAATCATCTTCCATGTAGAATGAGTTGTGTTGTTATACGCAACTCTTTCCTCTAAAAAGACAATTCTGTATAATTATTTTGATTTTGGCTCTGTATATTAATTGGAATCTTAATTTGACAATGGTACATCAGATTTATGAATTTTAATTAAACTTCTATACATTCTGAGTTTCATAGAATATTTGTCCAGTTGAAAATGACCTAAAATAAAATACAAGCCATCATCCGAATTGGAAGTGTTCGAAAATTAATTCTGACTAATGCAATATCGAATATCTTAAATATAATAAAAAATCAGTTCGGTAGTAATGATAACTAAAATGATGGGTATATTTGTTTCTTTCTATGGAAGTGCATATGTAACCTATATTATCATTTTTTTTTTTATTTCAATGATGTAAATTGGAAAGGATTGAAAATATTGTACATATAATTCGATTTTAGTATTTGTTATATCATTTTCAAATATTAACAAAAAATTAATTATAATATAGAAAAATTTGCAACCGAAGAAATGGCATATTTCGACCGGTGTGGCACCGAACTAAAAAAATTTTAGGTTAGTTATTTTTTGTTAATAAAATAATCAGTCTGATTTGAATATTATTTTGAAATAATTTCAACTTGATTTTCACTAATGACTATGCTACATGAGCCTAGAGTTCAGTTCAGTAGTTCGACTTTAACCATGCTACCACTAACAACAGCTTTTTCTCTGAATTAATTTGATAGTTCAGAAAAGTAATTCAGTTTTCTACGTCCTGACTCTTTAGTCTTTTGATGTTAAACTTCTCTTGTAAATGAGAGTTTCTTGCCTACGCCAGGAGTGCAATATTCCTGGCCAATGGCGTTTTGCCACATCCCAGATTGGAAATTCATCAAACAACACATGTAAAATGGAAACATAGTTGCAATCCTATGCCATCATTAAACATATTTAGCATATGGTTAAAATCCCCGCATAATAATCTCCCATTACCATTACAATTACAGCATAAAGTTTCAATCCTGAAGTCGCAATCCCAAAGGTAATGGCCTAATGTGAAGCATAGTTTCAATCCTGATATCATTACCATTCTTGAAAAGATCTAGTATTTTCATCAAACAGGCCAAAGTTGTATATGCAAACTCAAGAATGTGATCATGTGTACCTCACATTTTCAGGAATTGCCTGGCAGCAATTTCTTGATTTATGCTGGCAGTAACATCCTCCGTGCCTGTTTTTGCAGTAGTTAGCCTTTGTCTCGCAGTACAAACAACCCTATTCAACTTATGGCCTGACAAATCTGTACATTTCCTCTAATTTCAGATGCTATCAATTTAATGGAATCTGTAACTTTGAATATTTTCAATAGTTGAATCAGTAATGTCTACTAATCTTTCATTTGTTAATTCAGTAATATCTACACATTTTCCCAACTCCGCTTTCTCTACTTGGATGACATAGATGCTCTTAAATGCTGACTCTTTGCTTTAGAGCACGTTTCCCCAGGTCTTCATGGATCTTATATGCGTAGGTCTTTACAGGCACAGCTGCAGGGAGATGTGGTAACTTCTGTTCTGCTGCAAACTTATGGATCAAATCTTGAATTCCAACAAATGCCACTAAGAACTCTGCTCCATCTGTTTGGCTTAATATCTTCTTTATGCCCACCTCCAATGCTTTAAACCTGTAACACAATTACATATTTTTGTAGGCTGTGAAACAGAATTATACCAAAAGCATTTAAAATGAAGCTTACTTAATTGTATATTTGTGACAAGACTCGAACAATTAAATAACTGCAAAATTCAGAAAGTCATGTAAGTAGTTTGATTTCTAGTTATATAACGAACCTGAGTTGTTGGGCCTTCATGATGACCTTTTCAATCTTCTTGAACTCGGATTGAATGCAACTTAACGCAATTGTACGTGGTCGATGATTGTTGAAAGGAGAAAATGGAAGGTGAAGTATACATGTGGCTTGAATCTCAGCCATTTCTGCATCAATTATTGCCTCCTCGATGCGTATTTCATTGACAACCTGTGAAATGATCCTTCTGGTGTTTTTTGAATACTTCAAGGATGATGAGCAAGAGATTGATGCAGAGTGGACCAGACCACTAACAAGATCCATAATGGCAGAGGGACGCCACTCCCCGAGCCAGGTAAGGGTGGCTAGTTCATGGGGTGGGGCTGATGCAGGCATGAGGAACTCAGCAACATCCTTAAAACTGGTTGAGACCATAGGACGGTTGTAATGGGCATGGAACATATTCAGTTGTTCCTCAATTAACTGCTCAAATTCCCACTTCGCCTTGAGTTGTTTCTGCAGCCTTGCTACTCTGGTCTTCTGCTCTTGTCTCCAGAGACTATATCTTTGCCAGGAGAGCTCTTCACCTGGTTTACCATGTTAAATGTCAGTTGCAAATAAGGTAAAGATAAAATCTCTTTGACTGTAACACAAAGACACTACACAAACACAAATTACATGTGAAGAAGCACAAGTAGGTTATACTACGATCTCCACTCTAAACAATTCTTATACATAATTTTCTAATAAACTACAGATGATTATCATCATTAAATGATATTCGTAAAACAAAAAGACAGGTTCTTGATAGTCTTTACTTTTTACCAAATTAGCAGCAACGAAGAAGCAGAAGCTCAAGCTAACTTCGTTTTACTGTGAAGGATTTCTCTCTAAAAATAGAAGCGAAGGAAATCTTACTTAAGTATACCATGCCATGGATACTCGCCTTCATTTGGTGATATCACTGCAGTGAATATGACCATTTTCACTTGATATAGCATTCAAAAATAAGTGCACACATTATCTTCCATTTGATAAATTTCTTGAGAAGGGTAAATGACATCCAGTTTGCTACACAGAAGAGGCTTGCATCAATTTCTATGGACAATAGATAATTGGCCCCATACTGAATCATCATAGGAAAAATGGAGGATGTACATCTTATACAAAATTGTGTCCGTCATGAACCTAAGTATCACTGTATCACATTTGTTGATCTCTCTAGCACAATTATGCTATCATATTACCATACTAAGTGAAAAAGAGCAAGGATTGAAAACTTTCAGGGTTTTACACACAAAAATAATAAATAAATAAATAAATATATCCTGATTTTCTCCTTTCTTGGCCAGCACATGATAGAAGATTACAGTAAGGAATTATGGCAATCTTCATACCAAGCATTTGAACACCACATACAGTAAATTTTATCATTTCTACATGTTAAACTGAACATCAGCCCGTTTACTGGTTATCAGAAAAGTTATCATTCTAACTAAAATTTCACCTTTTTTACAAGGTTCCGGCCTGTAAGCTGCCATGCGCTGCATTTTCTGGGCCATGCCATACATCTCATCATTTTGACCTTCTGTTTCTTCATCCTGTTGTTCATATTCGTTTGCTTCAAAAGGATTCCTGTCAAATGTATGTGTCTTCTAGTTAACAAGAAAAAGAAACATTTTCAATTTACAGGGCATCTGATCGGATATTGGAATCTGTTTTATTTTTCTTCATTGGCATAAAAAAGGACTGAATTTAGCGCATATGAACTCAGCATGTCGCCAAGGTCGATAAGGCAAAGAATTGGGGACAGTACACAAAATCCAGTGGGGAAGAGAAATTTTAAAATAGCTTCAGCCTATTCCTAATTTTCTCAGCAACCAAACAAAAAGAAATCCAATGCCTTCAGCCTTGAAATTTTATGATCTCAGCAAGAAATGAAGTATCGTTCTAAAATCCCAAATGGAACTCTACAATTTAATTATTTCAGTTTCCCGCCAGCCAAACACAAGACAACTAAGTGAAAAAAAAAAAAAAGGGTTCCCTTCAAATTTCTAGGTTAAACCTAAAACTTTTTCTCTTGGTCTCCTTCCTTTATCATGATCAAGAACAAAGAAAAGAAAGAAGAATGGCAAGTTCAAAATCTCTGCATGTTTTAAGGAAAGGAACTTACAAAGCGTTTGAGATTGACCCTCTCGTCATTGTCTGTTTGTTCTACTTCGATTATCAGTTGTTGATTTTCTTTCACTTTCTCAGGTTTGGAAATCAGAGAGAAGAAAGTGACTACAATCAAAATCCGTGCTTCTGCGATCTTTGGATTTCGGATTTGGGGCCTTACCTGGTTGCGCTGGTTAACGTCCAAATTAAGTAAAACTAGTAACTACATATTACTATTCTGTTAACCAAAAAATAAAAGAGTTAAATGTTTCTTATATTATATTCTTCTCATAGAATTTTATATTATTGTATAACACATTTTTTTAAATTACCCATAATGGTCTCATATGAAACATTATTTTATTCTTAAATTTATTCAGTGAAGATGATACTCTTTCAGTTTATTGATTGAAATTGTATTTTCATAATACAGTTTGCTTTGCTGTCTACATTATATAGATTTTTTTTTCTAACTCCTTCAATTTGAAAATAAATGATGAACAATACAAAATTAATATGGTATAAAACGAATTACCAGTAGAACCATGTATATGTTGAAAAGGTGGAGTATATTGAAAGAATAAAGAGCAATTAATTTCTAGTAGATGGGAATCAAAGTTCAATACAGCAAACATTCATAAATTCTCCTACTGCATTTACAGGTATCATATCTACCATCTGTATTTACAAATTTACAATACGTTTAGTCCTGTTTGGAACCAAGTACATTCTTCACTTCTCTGGTATTACAGTTCACACTTCACAGGCAATGGATGTTTCAAGAAGCTAGGAAACTTATTAACGGCCAATTATGACTAATGACCTAACGTACGGTGGCAGCAGCGCCTTCTTTGAAGAGAATATTTGCAACCGGTGCTGGTAACCAAGCTGCATTGCCACCACCTTGGCCATCATCTGATTTTCTGTCCTTCCTTAGCTTTGTGCTCACTCTTTTTCCGACGCAAATGGTTAGCTTTATGGTAGTAAACAAACCCAACGCGATTGCGAGTGGCCTAACAGCCCAGTGAAAATCCTCGACATGCTGATACTTCTTTACCACTCCTGGACAATTAGCAAAAGATACTTGTTCCACTTCTGCTGGATCTGCTAGGAAGATATTAGATTCATCACCTAACACAAGCCTCCCTGGGAAGCTCACAACGAGACAACCGTTTGGAAGGATTTGCGAAATTCTTCCAGTGGCCCATTCTCCTCTTGTTTTACGAGGCCACTCAAATCGTGGAGTTACCACATTTGTCTTCAGTCTCACAAAGTGACCCGCACAATAAGCTTTGGCTTTTTGAAGCTCAGAACAGCTACCCATCCAGAGAGTCTCTAACCCTAAAAACCCGACTGCCACATTTCCATCACGCTGCACAGAATGTAAAATTCCCACAGGTGAATGATTCCTCTCTTCTTCCTTGAGACATACCCAATCTCCTGCTGCAAATCCAAATGCGACCCTTTCAAGTGTCGATTCTCGTACTCTCAAAGGATGCTGCATTCCAGTAACTTTGACATTCACAAAAATATTTTTATCATTATCATAGTCCAGACTAACCACAGTTCCTATAGGCACATCCATATTTTGAAGTTTGCATGCATTCAGCGGCTTTCTTGAACGAACTATGTCTCCCACTTGGAGACGGTCTTTGGAGAGATACCATGAAGTGTAGCCACCACCACTTGATTTTTCAGCAATGGCTTTACTTTCCAGATCGATCCATCCTCCGTCACTATAAACAGCATTTTGAGAACTGCATGTACAAGAAGTAAATTATCAAACGATATGCAAAGAAGGGAAAAGGAAGATCACATGATAGCTAGGCTTAGTTTGTTTCATGTTCTGCATTTCCTATAATAGGTGCATCAGGGTATAGGCCAATGGAAAATATTTCTCCAGTCAAGGAAAAATGCATCAAATCCCTGAAAAGGATTTCTAATTGACTTTTCTATTGAAACCAACCAAACAAATAATCTTGTGGGTTCCAGAGAGGATTGATTTATTTTCCATAAAACAAATGGCGCTTTAATTTCCATCCTTGTCCTAGTATAAAGCTATTGCTTAATGAAGCAATAAATAGTGCAGCGAAGTGACTCTTCCAAGTTTTAATGAAACGTGAATAACCAGACCAAGCAACTAAGGCCAAAAAGCCTAATTATGGTAGGCATGCGCCTATAACATCCACTAACCATCCAAATAAGTTCTTCGCATTGGCTGCAATTGAATACAAACTTTACTGCTACTGAGCCCCAACATCAACCAATTGCAATATTATCCAAACCGTTCATAACATAGGGACAGGACAACACAGGACTATGATCCTATAAAATTTTTACTGCTGAACACTTCTACTTTCTAGAGGTTCAGCTATTAACCCTTTGACAAGAAAAGAAAACTGAAAAACCAGCACACATGTCCTTCTAGCACTCTATTCAACTATACAACAGCTTTAGGCCCTGCTTTTGATATTGATGCAGTTTAATGTGCCATCATAATTTTCTTATCTTAAAACTCTAATTTTTAATGTTTGAGGCTCAATTTCTGGATTATAGCTAAACCAATATAAGGCGGTAGTATGAACTCTTTTTCTGCAGCATATGTTTCAGTCATGAATTTCACAGGATGAAATCGCTTCAAACTGGCAAAAGTGTGGATGAAGATTGTAAAGTATTACATAGAATGCATAAACTCGTCTAATCCCCAAAATGGAATTGACAAGTGCTCAGATCTTCCCAGGTTACTTCAAATAATTTCATCAGAAATAATGCAACATACAAGCCATAAATATATGAATAAGGACCATAAACGAGGCCTGAGTATAAAAGTCATAACATAATTATAGGCTTCGACAGACATCAAAGAACTAGCATTTTTCTGATTTCACATGAGAATCAAGATTCATTTGCGTGATTTTTGATAGACAACAACAAGAACAACAAATACAACTCACAGTAAAATTTGAATGAGTTGTGTCATGTGCGTCCTAGTTCAACATTACATGTCAAGGTAACTAGGTAAAATGTATGTTTTGTCTTGGAGGTAGAAAAGTACTTAGAAGGTGGGGAGGGAAAACTTTTAGTATTTTACATTTGCCAATAATTTCTGCAGAATTCTCACAATGCTTCCAGTGAACTGCATTCGGAACATTTTCAGTAATTTGGCAACAAAAAAGTTACATGCTATAAAGGAAAACACGACATATCAATTTAAAGGATCCTTTTACATGAAATCCAGACATAGTCCTGTACAATTTTCTTTAATGGTAACAAAAAAGATATTTACCTTTGAAATGCCCACAAAATATCTTCCATTAGAGGTCGACTGCGGAGATCATATTCAAAGCAGCCACTGATAACACTCTCCAAAGCAGGAGGCAGGCCACTTGGAATCTGTGGTTTTTCTTGCTTGATAACCACTGACTGATAGATTTCTTCAAATGATTTGCCAAACCAGGGAACAACACCAGTCAACATCTCCACTATGCTACACCCAAATCCCCAAGAATCTGTCTCAAATGACAAAGGACCTCGAACTTCTGGTTCCCACTGTTCTGGAGCCATATAATTTGGCGTTCCAAGTCTCAAAGCCATCTCAGAGTTCAACAACGTAATCCCAAGTAGAAGATAAGGGATTCCAAAATCTCCAAGAACTGCCCGATCATGCTCATTAAGAAGAAAGTTAGAAGGTTTGAGGTTTAATACCAGCAACCCAATTGAATGCAACTCTTGGATTCCTCTTGCCAAATCTATTCCATACCTGTTAATATCAGATGCTTGTGAGATGAGAATATTACGCCATACCAATTGCATCTAAAGCTAAAGAAAAAAATCCCAAAATCATAACCTCAAAATATCTGACAATTGAAGCTTGCCCCTTTTTGTCAAAGCTATCTGATCAGCTACTGATCTCTCGTAAAACTTCATAGCAATACATATCTTCCACATGAAAAATAGACAAATCATATGGAAACATAAGATACAAAGGATACCTAGAAAGGCCAAATTTGTGAGAAAGTTACCTGTCCATTCATAACTGAGATGCCATGCAACCAACCAACACCTTCGATTTCTCGGCACTTCAAAAATAACTTTTCAAATTTATCCACAAATGATTGTGTGAGGTCATCATCTAATGGATGCAACATCTTAACAACCACTTCATGGTACTCCTCGAAATCATCAGCTGCCTGATGATGTGTTGCCAACCAAACATCACCGAACATACCACGTCCAATCCTGTGCTTCAACTTTAATTCAGGTGCTTTAATCCATGGTGAAATCTGGGTAGGTGTAGCAACAACTGCTCTTAGGTGGTCAGGATCTCCTTCAAAAAGCATATACTCAAAGGAAGCAGCCCGCTCAAGCGCTCCGATTTTTTCAGCCATTTTATTCTAGTGTTGGAGAAAGAAAGATCATGAGGCAAAGAATTCATTCATATTCTTAATCACTATATTGTACCCCCGCATATACTTAGATATACAAATAAAGCTGAAAAGTCAGAAGATCTTAGTTCAGTGAGCATTATTTGGGCCCCAACAAATTTAAAAGGTTCCTTGACTCATATAACTCGAGTGAGGTAAATTCAAGATGAAACCAGAGCTTTTAAAGCTATATTTAAATACAGCTAAGTATTTTAGCCCTAATTATTCAATAATTAAACTCAGGCAAATTAAAGAGGCAACGTACGCAATACCTGCCTCTCTTCACCCATGCTACCCCCATCAATAAAGTTGTAAAATAAGAAACTTATATCAGGATCACATATGTTGTAAATCAGATATAAAAACATAATAAAGAAAGAAAGAAAAAAGGAATTAAACAACTTGAAACACAAAAACTATGATCTCCCACAAAATTAGTTAGAAGCTCGAAATCAGAACCTTTTTTTTATCCCCAGTCCACATAACTGGAAACTTCTAAAATAGAACGATAAGAAGAATGAAATACCCAACTGCACAGCAAAGACTACGCAATCTCACATTCACATATACAACGTGCCAAGGTACACGATTGATCAAATCCTTCTCAAAAGAGATACAGGAACAACATACGCAGAATCGACTTACGATTGTCCCTATTTGGTTGCTTGGAAAAAGGAAATGAGGAGAGAAATTTCGAGCATAGAAAAAAAAAAGGGATCAAGAG
Source organism: Euphorbia tirucalli (assembly GCA_039660915.1). Taxonomy (NCBI): domain Eukaryota; kingdom Viridiplantae; phylum Streptophyta; class Magnoliopsida; order Malpighiales; family Euphorbiaceae; genus Euphorbia; species Euphorbia tirucalli. The sequence goes on from CM077639.1 coordinate 66,861,731, forward strand.
GAATGGAAAAATTAAATTATTAACAAAATCCAATATCTATTCTCATTTTTCTTCATTTTCTCGAGAACAAAAAGCTTACCACAGGTGGAGAAAAACAGATTTTCCGACGCCAAATTCAAAGAATGAAATTCATTTATATGGAAGCAATACAAGAATTAAGAAGCGTGAAAGAGGGAGAAACAGACGTAAGAAAAACTAAATCAACCTTACATAATATAGAAAGTCATAGTGTTGCATCTATCACTGTTTGGCGTATCACCGTTTTCCCCCACGAAACGCAATATCCGATTATTTTATTTTATTTTTATTTTTTTTAAACTCACAGTGAACATCAAAAGCAGCAAAAAAACAAAAAAACAGCAGAGTGGAATGTAAAACCACACCAGAGTTAGAGCGGGCCCATACATTTCCAGGTGTCAGCTTACGCCAGCGAGTATCGTACCTTGTGACTACGCTACAGAATCTCCCCCAAGTAACGGTCTCCTCATTTCCCACTGCAAAATCAAACCAACCAAATCCCACCATATTTTTCGCCTCTCCCGATTCGACACTCCCTCTCCTTATATTCTTCAAATTTCTTATACATTTGATTCTATCTGTTCACCTGAAAACCCTAACAAAAATTTCCCACTGCATTTTGCTGTTCTTCCATCATGCGAAGCATTTTCAGCCGAGGAGAACACAGAAGGCACGATGCTAATGGCAGCCTTTCCACCTGTAAAGCTACTCATTTCAGAGTTCTGATAGACAAACGGTGCTTGTCTCCGTTGTCTTTGGACGAAGACGGGGGCGATAATGGTATTAATAGCAATGACAGGCTCGTTCTGCGGAGGTACTCCTACCATAAGCTGCCCCAGCAACTCTTCAAGCTCTCTGTTCTCAAGCTCGACGGCTCTGTCTTTGGTAATCAATTTTTGAAATTGAGTAATTAGATTTTAAATGGCATTAGGTTTTTGGTTGATTCATGGAGGAATTTGACTTGCTGTTTTGATTTGGTAGACGTAAATGTTAGTAGAAATGCTACAGTGGGAGAACTGAAACAAGCAGTTGAGGAAGTTTTTACTACCTCACCGAAGGAGGGCCAGAGCAAGATTTCATGGTAAAATTATATGGGTTTCTTTTTTCAGATTTTTCGATTTTCTTTTAATTTAAGTGATTTGAGCTTATTTGATTTCGTTGTGGTCTCAAAATGAACTCAATTTGTCAGAGATTTAATTAGTTTAAGAATATTGCGATCAGCAGGTTTCATGTCTGGGGGCATTTTTGTTTGAGCTATGAAGGTCAGAAGCTAATTAATGACAAGACATCCATTCGAAATTTCGGGATCAAAGATGGTGATCAGGTTTTGTTCAGCTAAGAGTGTTTTCTTCACTATTCTTCTTCTTCTATGTATGATCAAGGCTTCGATTTCCATCCTTCTATGTTATGATTAAATGTAATTTGCTTAGTTTAGAGTACTTGCAGGGCATGTCTTGTTGAGCTAGGTTCAGTTCAAGCGTGCATGTCAAGTTCATTACTTGTGCCATTTATGAAATTGCACATTTGGGGGGAAATGCATTTACTGTTTAGATTTTAGAAAACTATTGTTTTATTCCTTTTGCTTTTCAACTCTGTCTTGATTTTATTTGTTATTATGATTCTTGCAGCTTCAATTCGCTAGGCATATGTCCATAAACTATTCAAATTGGAAAAGACGGTCTAGGAATGAAAATGCTGCTAACAAACCATACCCAATGTGAGTTTTACTAGAAGTCCTTTTTCTTTTCCATCTTTATACAAGTTAGTTGCACAAGCATGGAATGTTTGAAGCTACAAGTTAGTTGAACATGATGTATTTATGACCCAACTTTAGCAAAAATTCTAGCATAAACCAAGAGTAGACTACTCCTTTTGAATGATATCGTGCCACTTCAGCAATTGTGTACGATATAATTGGAAGGGAGTATTAGTTTACACCTAGCGTATAGTAGAATGTGTCCAACTTCAGTTAGTCAATTGCCAACCCCCCTTTTTTTATCGAAAATCTAGTGTGGCAATTCATTTGAGGATAGGAAACCTAACTAATCCCCTTTTGTTGTTACGGGTCCAGCCCATTTGTTGTTATGTTTAGGACTTCTTTGAGGAGTATTTAAGACTCTTAGTTGTCTTAATTGAAGGAAGAAAAAAAAGAGACGATTTTTGAGAGAAAAGAAAATTTAAGAGAGAAAAACTGTGTTTCTGTCATTTCTGCCTAAAATTACGTTTTTGCCCTTTGCCGGAAATTTAACCATTGGATTGCTGTGAAATTTTGACTGGAGATCTGTATCTACGTTCTGAACGGTTGAATAGATCGTCGGAGGTCTGGAGGGTATTTTCGTTCAGCGGACAAATTGTTGACAGTTTGTTGATCTTCTTGTGGTGTTCCTTGTATCTTCTTCTTCACTTGTTGTATTGATGCTTGTTGGTGGGTTATAAACCTTTGTAAGACTGCATTGGGTGTTTTACGCTCGATTTTATCATAATAAGAGAAGAAGGGTGGACTCCTTGAAAGGTCCCCGTGGTTTTTTCTCTTTACATTGAATAGGTTTTCCACGTATAAATCGTGTGTTTGCGTTTGCTTTTATTCTACTATTCTTGCTATTATATTGTTGCTGCTATATTGGCTGAATTGTTGGATATTTGGGTTGTGTTGATTTGGTTGATTGTCTTGAGGATTGATCCGAGTGGGTGTTGTTTCTGCTATTGCATTTGTGTTTTGGGGTTAATTATAAGTAGCAAAATTAAGATAACAGAATACTTTCTGTCGTGTACTATAAACTCTTGGGACACAATCTGCAGCCATTTACTGTAGAACTGGATACGATAGATTTTTAGTTTGAGCATGAAATCTGAATCTGGAAATCTTCCACTAAATGCTCATGCTCGTGTTAATCCTCTTGCATCTAGATGTACTTATTCCCTTGAAATATTGGGTTTAGCTCCAAATTAAAACACTTGTACTTTATGCCGAATGTTAATGGTTGCAAAGTTTTAATGGAGTACTATTACTCACTCTATTATTTATTATAAGGCATTGCAGGTTTACATTTTCCCCTTTCACATAGTAGGCATTAGCTGTGTTTTCTGAGAAATTGTATTGCGTTAATGCACAACATACTAATCTAATATAGTTTTTTGTTCTAAAGGTTGTCATCTGGAAAGAATGTTGAAGAAAGTGAGAATGATGACGACAAAAATGACAACAGCTCCAATCAACAAGGTGAAGATGAGGAGGAAGTCCCTCCAATTACAGAATTCAAATTAGCTCACTTCTTGAAGGGGTGGCTCTCATACTCAAGATTATGGGGTGGCTCAAGGAAAGGATCACCAACCCAAAATAATAGGCCTTCCAGGTTTAGGTCGCCACTTGCAGGGTCTGGACCCAAGATGATAGAACTTCAAGGCTAATAATATTAGCATTTTTCGTAGATAGATGATAAAATTTCTGATTGTGATTGCTAGCAACTAACGTCAATAGTTAGACATAATCAAAGCTTCTTAAGGGGTATAATATTGTTTTGTAATTAAACATCCATTAATTAATAGGATATAGGGGAAAAAAAGAATTATGGACAGCAAGGTCGTGATCACCAGTGAGCCATAATTCTAAGCAACTTCGTTATCATGCAAGGACAAGTGATGACAATAGCTTTGGAATTTATAGGATAGCAGACACTATTGGAACTCTATAAGTGTGTGCGTGATTATTAAAAATTAAACTAATAAAAAAGAAATTTTTTTTGCAAACATCGAGATGATTTTTTTTTCGAGCTAGGATGGATCCCTTTATAGGGGTGGAATTTCCTCAACAACTGTTATTTTCATTCACAATATTCAAATCTATGACCATTCTTCACGGAAAAGAGTTCCTTACCACTCTAATCCACAGTTGTTGGTTAACTAATAAAATAACGGGAAAATAATTCATTACTCCATGACCATTTACCTAATATATTAGTGAGTCATTTATTATGCAAAATACATTATAAGGTTTTTATCTTTTGTTATATTGAACTGTTTAGTTCATATTGTAAAAACGAACTACATGTATGATCATCCAACTTTTAGAAATGGAACAAAATTGTCATAAATCTTTTATTCATTGATATTACAAGTGTAAAAAAAAATTAATTATCTATTATTCAAATGATGTCTTTGAGCAATTGATTTGGTGAATTTCGGTTAAAAAGATAACAAAAGTTAAACTATGAGGAGTTTTACATTATTAATTAAAATTTTATAGAAATAACTAGCTTTTTGTCATGCGTTTTCTTTTTTTAATTGTTTTCTATTATTTTTATATTTGTTTTCTATTAAATCATGAAATAATGCATGTATTAAATAAATGAATTATATTTTTAATGAGTATATTGTCAGAAATATGAATATTGGTACAACTTTTCCATCATTGTGCACGTTTATTTTGTTTTGGAAGTGCCTTGCGAATTTCTCTCACGACATGACACGTACCTCTTGGCCCTATACTTTTTTTTTTTTAAGTTCCTTTATTGGAACAAAATTCTTATGTGTGTTTAAAATTAATTTATCACAAATGTTTTTTTTTTTTTTAGAAAAAAAAACCTTACTCTTCAATTTGAAACATTATTTCTATTTTTATTTTTGTTATTGTTTCCTCGGGAATTAGAAACTTTTCAAGCATAAGGAAACTTTTCTTGAATAGTAATTTTTCCAATTCGCTCTTTGCTGTTATTTTTCTATGACACCTATATGTAGATAGAAATAATATTATATCAAAACATTTGTATTAAAAACTACAGTCATTTTTTTAATAAGTTGAGCTAATTTTCATTTTGTAAACTATTGAATTTACTTGATAGCATTTTGTTGTCACCACATCTTTGTGTTATTGATTTGTAGTCGACAAAATCGAACTTTTCCTTTTATATTTCATGTTCTCCCGAATCAATTTTTGTGATTTTTGTTGTTAATAGAAAAGTTATCTTGAATTTAGTTTTTATGCTTTTGTAGGTAGCATATAAAGCGCCCAACTTGAAATTTACAATTAGATAGATGTTCCTTTCTTCTACCTTTGCCTTGAATCTATTGCTTTGTACAATTGCTTGGATTGTGTTATCTGTAAGTGTATTCCATTAACATGATCTTAAAATATTTAGTTCAAATTATGTAATACATGTATTTAGACAAATATATTTTGAATATTTTATTATCAAGCAAAAGTATTTCTAAGCTCATGCCATCATTTTTATTTTTATTGATAGCTTCTCACATTCAAATAACTCTTGCTTGGATTTCCCATACTTCAATTTCAGGTTTGAGGTTGGAAAATGTAGCTAATATAAACTGATGATTGAGCCAAAAAAATTTTTTTTTGTTGGTATATAAAATTTTGGATGTTGAAGTTCTTTTTGTATGTCAAAACTAAATCGTACGATTTTGATATTCACAGTTTTATATTTTCAATAGTTTTTATTGAAATCTTATTTTTATATTTCATTCAATTTTATGATTTATGATATAATTTTTAAATTCATAATATAAATCAAATTAATTTTTGGTTGTTTTGAATTATTAATTTCTCATTAATGAGGCATTTAACTCCCTTTTTTTTAATTGTACTAATAAGAGCTAATTATAAAGAATTATATTGTTATTTACGTGTACATATAAAGTATTGATTTTTCCATGATTTTATAACCATTATAATTTGTTATATTTTTGCACTTATTACATTAAACTCTGTTTATGTTACTTTTTACTTTTTAATAGTGTCCATTAATTTTATAACGTATTCGTTTTATTTATTTTTAGCTCCTAATATTTTATAAATGTTGGCCATTGGCCTAAATATTATGAGATATATATAAAAAAAAAAGTCTTGGAGAAAACCTGGGCAACAATAGATAAATTTAACTGTAATTCTAAGTTACAAATTTTATTTTGATAATCATGATTAGTAACTAAAAAGTAATAAATATTGATGCAATTAACTAAATTTGAACTAATTAATCTTAGTTTAATGTTAGAAAAATAAAGAAATAAATTAGAGTAATTAGTACTATTAATTAATTATTATTTGATCTAATTAATTAATTTCAATTTAATGTTTAAAAAGTAAATAAAGAAATGAATTGGAAGAGTGGAATATATTTTGTATCATTAATATGGTTACTACTCTTATAAATTGTACTACACTTAATCAAGTTTTGACTTAGGGAACAACGCAAAATTTAATAAGAAATAAAAAGAATATTTTGACTTAATTAGCACAAGGTTACTCCTCTTGCACAAATAATTGGCTAAAAATCACAAACTCTAAAACTAATACATCGTCTAAGATATAAAATATTAGTTTCAAACGTGAAACCATGAAAATTTTAAGAAAAATTAGGATATTTATATATATAAGTATAGCAATCAAATGAAAAATAAAAAAATAAAATTGGAAATTACAGACAAATGCCATGTTCTTTCTTGGTGTAATTATACTGTCATATACATGTGTGCAGATTGAAGACATTTGTTGTCAAAATCTACTATCCACCTTATAAAATAGAAACGTTGTTGCCTCAATCCATGAACCGTTTGCATCATTAACAATGTATTAAGACTATATTTTGAGGGAAAATAAAAATTTGGTTTTGCAAATTTAGGTGGATAAACAAACATTGTATTAAGACTATATTCACCAGTATGAGTCATTACATTGGTTTTTACAGATTGAACAAAAAAACACTAAATAGACAAAAAAAAAAAAAAAAAAACTATAGCAATTATAAGAGCCTAAAGAGATGATTTACCTTTATGAACAAAAGACAAAAACAAAGGTGAACTAAATGTGAGATCTATTTGAAGAAGAAAATAGACAATGAACACATGTGCTGCAATCCAAGCACAACTATAATCATAATTAGGAATATGCTATTAGAGATTCTATAAACAGAGGGAAACAACAAAGAGAAGAAGAATTGAAAAAAAGAGACAAAAAAAAATTGCAAAAGAAATTGAAGGATGCCCAATAAGAGATAGAATTCAATCTCCTATTATTGATGAAGGCAATTTGAAGGAAAAATGGAGTTGTTATTTCTTCAATTCTTTAAAAATCAATTGATAGTAATTGATTGAGGAGTTTTCTTTTTGAGAATGAGCAATTACGTTTTTAATTCCAATATAAACAACTAATTAGAGAGGTGTTATAAATAATAAAGTGTAATTATTCATTTTACAAATTTTTAAATGTGAAAATTTTGTAAATTAATTGGGAGAATTGTGATTAAAAGTTCAAAAATTCCAAAAAAAAAAAAAAAAAAAAGATAAATAGGAATGAGAGGATTTGACACACCTTGTTTTACTATATATATAAATGTCACATCTATCTATATATATAATAAAACAGTAAACATTGAGCTGATATGTCAGTACCCCCTTCTTTGTAGTTTATTACTACTACTACTACTACTACTACTACTACTACTATTAACTTTGCTTCTCACTCTCTGTTCTGTTGAACTTCTCCTATTTCTATTAGAAAATCTCTCTTCTGTTTGATAAGGCTTTCTCTAAATTTCTATAGAATCTGTACAGTTTCATAAAATTGCTTTCTCTCTCTTGATTGTTTGAGAATGGCTTCCTCCAAATCTCAAGTCTCATTCATTTCTACAGTGATTAACTCTGCAATTTGTTGCTATTGAGCTTGTTTCTGATCTCTCCTCCCCGCCTCTCTTTTTTCTTAATGTTTTCAAGTGCCTTAGTTTCTTTTTAATTCTTTTATTATGGTTTGATGTAGGTTCTCAGGATATGAAGTGTGTTGGAATGCAGTATTTGGAATCAATTCGTCGATTAAAGTCATTTTGATTTCATCCAATTCGATCTGTTTACCTTGCTTTTTCCCTGAAGAAGAAATCAGTGACTATGATGGTGTCGAGAAGTTTGCTGATTTTGAAATTTTTAAGTCAATGAATGTTGGCATAGGGGGTCTCTCTCTCTCTTTCATTGTATTTTCGTTTTGCGGATTTTGTCAATTCAAATCCCTCCTCTTTGTTTATCCTTTCTGTTTTGTGCTTTCAAATATCTGATAAAGTTTTTTATACCTTCATTCAAATTTTTGTTACTTGATTATCTATTTTAGTTGTTCAAGGCTTTAAGCTTGTGCACTTTGTTGTTGGAAATCCATTTCCTTTCTCTTTTAAAAGGATTTCATTTTTCAGTTATCTGTCATTGTAATTCTACTTCAATGTTTTCTTGTGTTTCAATTTATTGAGACTAATTGACATTTAAATTTGACTCTCAAGCCTGTTATCAAGCAAACTCCATTACTTCTTTTACAATATTTTACAATGTTACAGTGATCATGATTGACGTTCATCAATACAAGGTTAATTGATTTGGAATTGAATGGAAAATGTAAAGTTTTGGCCTATTATCGAACTGTGTATTAATATTATTCTTTCTCTTAAGGTTTTGCTTTTATAATTTCTATTTTTTTTATATATAAACAATATAACTAAGGTATTAGAATATAGAACTAAGGTATAATCAGAGTATCAGTAAGTATAAAAAAGGTCTAATCAGTGTATCAAACTATAAAAAAGTTATAATCAAAGTATCAGAGGTATAAAAAAAGTATAGACAAGGTGTATGTACCAAAAACCAACATAACAAAAAAAAAATATGAAAAACACAGTATCACAAACATATATTCAAGGTATAAAAAAGCTATAATCTATTATATGCTTTTATTTTTACAAGGTATATGACAAAAAAAAATAAAATAAATAAGAACAACCAAACAAACACAAAAGCTTACCAAAAGCTTTTTTTAGAACAACCTCCTCTCCAACTTCTTCTTTATCCATAGTTCTAGTAGAAACACTCTTAGCCATGTGAGAATTGAACTTTTAAGAACCTTTCACTGTTGTATGAAATAGAAACTCGAAAACGAAAAACATTGATACTGTTAAAAATGTAAACTGCAAAAGAAACAGAAAAAACAATAAAAACAAAAACATAAACAAAATAAACAAACAAAAAAAGAAAACAAAACACCAAAAACCCTAAAATGAAAGAACAAACAAACAAAGAAAACTAAAAAATATTGATCAAATTTCGAATGTAGAAGATGATGAGAAAAGCACATTGGAGAACAAATATATAAACCAAACAAAAGTCAAGCTCAAGAGCAAACATGGATCGTAGAGAAGAAAATGATGATCAACAATAAACGTACGAAGAAGTAACGTCGAGACCAAAAATCCACAAAGAAGCAGTACGTGAATACAAAAACGTAAAAAAAAATAAAAAAGAAAAATTAAAGCATATAACATAAAAAAAATAAAAAAAAAACGTATTTTAGTAAATATCAAAATGTAAAACCCAAAACAAAACCCAAAATGAGGGTATTTCTGATAATTTTCCTATATTAGATTTAATTGAGCCATAAATGAGTGTGGCCTCTAGTGGCCCAATAGCAACTCTAATTATTTGGCCTAAATAGATGGATTGAATCAAAAGCATTTCTCATCCCCAGATGAAATTCATTTTCACGTCAACCAAAACTAATAACAGATCCACCTAAAATGGCTATAAAACCTGCCTTATTTTATCTATTTTATTATTATTTAATTACTTCTTAAAAGTAAGTTTTTAAAAAAAATAAGAGGAAAACCTCTATAGGAGAACCTTTCCTTACCTGTCGGCGGCAATGTTAGGGTTTTTCTGCCATTATTGGTAGTTCATAATGAGTAAAAAATAAGTAATAATCGTGTGTCGATTTTATAACCATGGTTGTAAAAATAGAGGATATGTGGAGGAATTTTCGTTAAATGAGGCTGGGGAAGGTACTATTGACCTAGACGATGGTGAGGACTCGCTAGAAAATTACAGCATACTCGGGCAAATTCTATGAAACAAACCTCTTAACCTAAAGGTTATGCATACTTCGTTCGTGGGTTATAAAAGTTACAGAAAGAATTAGCCTAAGGGATATGGACAAAGGGTTTTTTGCTTGTGATTTTGAGTCAGATAAAGAAAAGAATAAGGTGTTGTGTGATGGTCCGTGGAGTTTTTATAGACAACGAGTCATGCTAAGTGAAATTGAGGGTAATGAACAACCATTAGAAGTATGCTTAGACGAATGCCCTTTCTGGATTCAGGTATGGGACTTACCTTTAAATAACGTACTCTTTATGCGATTAAAACAATAACATCAAAAGTGGGACGAGTTATAGAGATTGATTCCAAAGACATACGAGTATATGGTAAAGCAGTTAGGGATAGGGTTTTGCTTGACATAACTCAACCCCTTAAACATGAAACATTAATTAGAAATAATAAAGGTACCCAATCTTAGGCCTATTTTCGGTATAAGAGACTTCCAAACTTCTATTACTAGTGTGGCATGTTAGGGCATTTGTATGATGAATGTGAGTTACACCTTAATGACGTTAAAATCAATACATGGTCTTATACTTCTGCGTCAAAAGCCTTTCCCAAACAATTAAAAGGTTATAGGAAGATTGCTCGTATTACTAATTGAGTGACTGCTTCATCACCATTACTCTCTCAATCGAACATTAACTCAATTAAAGGCCCAAGGAAACAATCATTCTCGGAGAATGAGGAAGAGGTGGTATAACCACCAATAAAATCTGTAACCCCACCAAAGCACCATTGAAAGAATTTTATGCTTGGGGCTGGTAAGTAATAGCAATAAGGGAGTTCTATTTGATTCACAAAATGAGGCTTCAAATGGGATTAAAAATATTGAATTTTAGAAGCTTCTTGCACACCCAAAAAGAGCAAGGAGAAGGATTGTAATATGGGATTGGGATGAATGGCCTTACAAGTAATAATGATATTCAAATTATGAAAAACACAATTTGAAGCTAAAGAGTTAGCAAGGCAGAATGGTGGAATTAATTTGGGTCAGAGCGAGAGAGATAATCAAGTTTTCATATTCCAAGTCAAACAAGAGAAACCAAAGAGGATTGTCTATCATTTTGATAGGTAGTGACCTAAAGATTTACAACATGATGGGAAGCCAGTGGCAGTTCCAGTGTTTTTGGAACAAGAAAAGGCTGGTCTTAAATGAGGTGTATATAATCTTGTTGGCGAAAAAGTAAGAGAGAAGGTGGACTTAAAGAGGGAGCCATGCTACAGTAGAGGATAAACAGTTATCCCCTTTAATCTCTCCGAGGAGAAAGAAAAGGTGTGGAGGTGGTGACAATATAATAAGATGTAGAATAGAGGTTGCTATTTAACCCTACCAGATGTCATGTTTCTCCTTAGTTGGAACCTCTAAGGGCTTGGCAACTGTGAGCGGACGACGCATTTTCGACGGGACGCAGGACTCCCTTTCAGAAGGGGCGCCTCGATTTCGGACGAGGCCCTCCCTCGCGTGGGGTTTTTGGATTTGGAAATTCATTTTTTGGAAAAGCGGATTATTTTGAAAAAGAATCGAGACCTAAATCTCGATAAAAAGTACAGGAGTCGCCACCCGGCTCAGCTCAACCGGGAAATTACAGTGTAGCTGAACCAGAGCGGGACTGCCACACTTTTCAGAGATTCGGGTCCGGACAAGTCCCTTATTTCGTGTCTAATTTAAATATTATTGCCAATGTTCTATTTACGACACTTTAATTTGCTAAAAGTTGATTTTCATTAAATAATACATACGGCGTACATGCAAGATAATAATACAAAATGTAAAGTAAAGAGAATAAATATTTAAGAGCTTACAACCCAATCGAAAGAAAAATAAAACTCTCGCCTCACTGATACAATCGCCTATATACACGAGAATCTAGAAAAAATTATAACCGCCTAAATACACGATTTAATTCTATTAAATACAAATAAAAAGAAAATTAAAATAAAGATAAAAGCTACAAAACAGAGTTAGCACAATTTGTACAGCACACCATAAATAGGACTCAAGTAGACAGAATTGGGGAATTAGGATTTGGGGTCATGCAATTGGGGGTAACCGGGTCGACCCGGTCGGCCGGCCCGGTTAGAACTGGAAAACCATTTTGAAACGTCCCTGTATTTTTGGTTTTGTGAGAAAATCGTTTTTGAAAACATTTTTCCGGTTTATTACAATTACGCATGCAAAGCGGGTCGATTTTCGGGAGAACCGGGTCTCCGTCGTGGAATTGTTCTAAATGCAATTTTACTGAAAAATAAATCTAAGGTCGTGATGCACACAACAAAATTCATTTTTTTGATGATTTTTGGGGTTTTCTTATTTTTCTTGATTTTCTGAAATTTTCTGATTTTTATGAAATTTCTTGGATTTTTGGGATTTTTGTTTGGATTTTAGGGATTTTTTAGGGATTTCTGTTCCTGACCAAGGACTACAGTCGTGCGACTGTAGTTATAGTCGTACGACTGTAAACTATAGTCGTGCGACTGTACTCCTGGCTGGACAGAAATCGCTAAAAAAAAACCCTAAAAACAAAAGCCTGAAACTGGGAAAATAAGCACAGTCGTATGACTGTATACGGTTTAGCACGACTGTAATTACAGTCGTGCCCCTGTTCTTGTTTCAAGAACAGTCGTACGACTGTTCTTATTTTTCCAGAAATAAAAACGTAAAAACTTGAAAAAAAATGCAACAAACACAAACAAATCACCCAGAAAGCTGGAAAATGAGTTGAGTTAAAGGTTGTTTACCTCCTTGGTGATGATCCACAGCTGGAATGACCCCTGGCTACGCACCAATCCATGTGAAATCGCTCTTTTTCCTCAAAAAGTCAAGGTTGCAAAAGTGTCCAAATAACTCCAGAAAAGTCACGGATTTGTGTTTGTTTTTGGTCCGAAATGATTTAGATTGTCATTGTGAGTGTTAACCTAGGATTTCTAATTCGTTTTAGTGATGAAAAACAAGAAATTAAGGAGAAAATGTGAGAAGAAAGTAAGGTATTTTACTTCTCTCTCTTCTTTCTTTTTCTCCCTCTTTCTCTCTCTAAAATCCTGATTTTTTTGCCAAAAGTCTTCAAATCTGGTTTTTTCTCCCTTTTTATACCTCACTAACCCGGAAATCTTGAGCATTAAATGCTCAAGATTTCCCTTCTTCTTTAAGTCAAATAGGTATGGGTAGGAACCTGCTCCCCGAAAGTACAGTCGTACGACTGTAGTAAAATCCCACGACTGTATTTTACAGTCGTGGGTCAACGGCACACATTTTTTTTTAAAAAAAAAAAATCTCGTGTTCACAGGCTGCCCCTCGTGTAGCTGAAATCCAATTTCCGAAACGGATTTTGGTACACGACAAAGAACACGAAAACACATGGATATGCAAGAGTAATTTTCGAAGGTGGACTGCAGGTGACTTTGGAAGTCAGGTGGTCCATATGCCTTTTGCATGAGGATGACACCGAGAGGATAAATGACTTTTTGGAGTCGGGCGGTTCCCTACGATGGCTTTCACGCAAGGATGATGCCGAGATTGAATGACTTTTAGAGTTAAAAGGCTGTGTATGGCTTGCCACGCCGAGCCAAAAATGCATGTGATGCGTGTTTGATGAACGTATTTATTCCTTGATCGATAATTTTGAAACAAAAATTTTTGCCCCTTCGATCAAGAATAAATACGGGAATGCGTGTCATGGTTGTCTTTTATAGTCGTGCGGGACTGGATTTACGAATATAAGATGTGATAGTCGAGTGCGACTGGCGCACTCAACGGACTGACACGGGATTTTTGGTTCCCTTTTAAAGTCGTGGGGGACTATAATTTTTGTGTGAATGCATGACGATAGCGTGCAGCTGGGTGCACCCGACGGACTAAAATTGGATCTGGGTTCCCTTTTAAAGTCGTGGGGGACTATAATTTTTGTGAATGTAACGGCCCGGTGTGTCTTGGCACACGGGGCGCGTTGAAAATGCGGAATGGTGTGTTTATACTTACAGTGAATTTTTCATGGCTTTCTCGTGTTTCGTGCCCCTTGGGCTAGGCGAATTATCACTGAAATAAATTAGTCATCGCTGGATTAGTCCTGCAAAATTAGTGAAATCTCCCTGTGGGGAACAATTACACATCGGATAATGAAAATAGGGTTTAAAGAATAAATAGGAAAAAAAAAGAAAATCTCCCCCCTTTTTTCCAATACAGTCATGCGACTGTATTCGAATTTTGAATACAGTCGTACGACTATAGATGAAGTACAGTTGTACGACTGTACTTCGCGGGTAGAACAAAATAAAGGGGCGGTTTCCGCCCCTTTCTCTCCCATTCCTTCAAACTTCCAAAAACTTTTCTTCTCCCTCTCTCTGAAACCGACCCCATCCTTCAAAATCTCGCTCAAAATGTTGAAGAAAATGGGAAAGAAGTTGAAAAAGATCCAGAGTGGCTTGATTCCAGAACCCAATAACCCCAATGAGATCTTTTTTGTGGGGATTGCACAAGGCTATGGGCATCCGCTTTACATGGACCATTTCGGGATTCGTTTCGGGATGGAGATTCCGATTCTTCTGGCGATGGACTCCCATTTGTCCGTTACACAGGTTGGTACCCGATTCTTGGGCCTTGATTTTGAGTTTTTCAATATTCTTGCTTTTGAATTGTTTGGAATTGATTTGCACGATTTACTGCTTTCTGGGTTGAATTGATTGAGTAGCATGCATGCTAGGAGTCTCCTGCAGTTAATAGAAACAAGAAACTAGGAAAAACAAGTTAGAAATCGCGAAAATTAAATGAATTGCGAAATTTTTTCTACAGGAATATGAACAGTCGTGCGACTGTTCATGCCAACGATGAACATTCGTACGACTGTGGGCACTACAATCGTGCGACTGTAGTCACGCTCGTGCAAAGCGTACTATAGTCATACGACCGTAGTAAGAAAAAATGGCTTTTAAAATTTGTTTCGTTCAATTAATTTTGCAGAATCTGAATGCATGTATGTTGTACTTCCCCATAATGCAGGTACACAGGATTACCGGCAGCGGGAATCTCTCTCTGCCACGGGTCTGGTGGGATCGACTTCCCGAGCCCGTGCAGGCCTGGGTTAGGCTACTAGGGCTTGAGTCTTTTGTCTTGTCCTTGCCCACGAGCACACCGCATACCACACACGTCGTGCTGACGGCTCTGTGTGAGAGATGGGTCTGCACCACCCACACCTTCCATCTGCCCATCGGGGAGTTCACCGTCACTCCCTCGGATTTTGTAGTGATTACGGGCTTTGGGTTCGGCGGGACCCCTATCATCTTCAATTGCAGCTTGACTCGACACCAGCAGGTGGATACCTACATCCGGAGGTTGATTGGCTGCACCCCTGAGAAGGGGAAGATCCTATGCTCCCGGGTGGAGGCTTATTGGGCCGCCCGTGCAGTCTCGACTGAGGAGGACGTAGAGCAGTACACCAGAGCCTACGTGCTCGTCCTCCTATCTTGCACGTTGTTCCCCACCGGGCAGAGTACTTGTAATCTGACTCTGCTTCCGACGCTGGTGGACTTGGCTACTTTCCCGTCTTTGGACTGGGCGCGGGCTGCGCTAGGGCAGCTATATTATGGGCTGGACTTGTGTGCCCGGGAGGCGCAGCAGGAGATCCTGCGCTTCTGGTTTGGCCTTCTGGTATTGCTTCTTTTCCCTCTCTTTTTTTTTTTTTTTTTACATGTACTATAATTATTTTTTGTAACTACAGATCTGGGCGTTCGAGCATCGCGTATTGGAGCCGCTCGAGTTGAGGGATATCCAGGGCTATGTGCGTCCGACCATTCTGCGTTGCTGGATGCAGGGGTGGCAGGGCACTGTCCGTTATATAGAGGAGGTGCGGCAGAGTCTGCTCGATACGACCTGGGGGAGGGTAAGTAGACAAAATTCGTTAGTAAGAAAACTTGAACAACTTTTGTTTACCTGTACTGAATTTCTTTTATTGCACTTCTATAGATCCGGCACCACCCTTAGGAGAACTGGGTGCCACCACCCTTCTTGTTCAATCCTCCGCACGCTTCGACCACCGCCGATTCGTCATGGAGAGCCTTATGTCCCAAGAGTGGTACTTGGGCGAGCGCCTCCTCCTTTCCGATCACATCGATGGCCCAGTCGCCCGTCTTGTGCCTCCGTCGCTTCCACAGGCGCTCTTCTGGCCACATCTGGCAGATCCCGCGACATACCCAGGCATATTCAAAGAGGGGTATAGTGTAGACCCCGTGGATAGAGATTACTCGGCTTATATTCAGCAGTGTTTACTGCCTGCTGCGGGTGTCGCACCAATGGCTCCTCCTCCTCGTCCTTGTCAGGTATTCATTCATATTTCATTCTTTTCTTTTTTTTTTTTGACTTTTTATTCTCTTTGCAGGTTAAGAGACGTAGAGGAACCGGGGTCCTTTCAGCCCAGTGGCCCGGCCGGCGAGAGTGCTGATGCAGGTACTGGCGGAGAGGATACTCCTGTTCAGGACAGGACCCACCCTGTCCATGCAGGCAGTGCCGATGGCTTGCAGCGCCGCAGCTTCGGCTTCGCAAGCTGTCGGCGCTAGTGGTGTAGTGGAGGGTCGTTTAGTATCTGAGCTTAGGGCCGGTTTCACTCTGATAGGGTTGGATGGCACTCAAGCTTATACGACATGGAGTATTCCTCGTGAGGAACCCGCTATGTTCTTTCCGGAGGACACCACCCACGTAAGTCTTTTTTTTTTTTTATCTCTGATACCCTTCTAGGTCCGGCGAGCTGATGTGGAAGAGATAGCCTTCCGGTACAAGGGTCTAGGAGACTTCTTAGTCCGGGAGAATGGCGTTTGGGCGGTAAGCATCCTGCATTTCCTGCATCATAATTTATGTAATGCATGAATGCGTATGTATGTATGTATGAAATGTTGATTTATGCTGTCGACTGCAGTCCCGAGTCGAGATGTTCCGAGAGCAGGCTAAGGAGGCTGCTTCTGTCGTGGCTCAAGCCCAGACTGCGAACCAAGAGGTGGATAGGGCGAGAGCCGAGATAGCCAGGCTGCAGGCTGGGATGGCTCATCTGCAGGCGGACTTTGACTCCTACAGGGCTACACATCAGAGTGAGTCCGAGAAAGAGGAGGAGGATGAGGGGCAGGATGAGAGCTAGATGGAGTGTCCTGCTCTTCTTATTTGTTATCTTAATAGTTTCTGTTCTTTTGTATTGAATTTTTAGACACATTGTGAATTGCACTTTTTACATTATGGGATTTGCTTTTGTTTGATTGAATCTTTGGAAATTCACTCTTCTTTTTTTTTTTCTTCAATTTTTTGCTTCTTTTTTATCCGGGCTTTTACAATTTTCTAGAATCATTATAAGACTCTGATTAGCTTAAATTGAAGCCTTTCGGGTTGTGGAATCTCAAGGCCTATTACAAACACTCGTGGAACATCGAGTTGTTGAATGCCTGTTATCGCTTCTGGGATCTAGTGGACAACGTTTTCCGCTTCTCATGCCAAGAGCTCTGCCCCTTATATGAAGAGTTCAGTGCTATTTTGAACATCCCCTGCCATAAAGGAGTGGACATCGCCATCCCCGAGCTCACTTTTGGTAGCATTTCCTCTTTGGTGAGCTTGTTCGGGCTTCCCAATCCCGAGGTGAAAGCTTTATTTGCTACTGGTTCCCCTTTTCCCGGGTTGAGCTCGGACTCTATACTGGAGTGGTGTATCAATGCCCCTAGGGACCATATGAGTTGGGCCTCCATGGTCAGTCTGTTACTGGTGAGCCGGTATTTCTGCGGTCCTAGTGATGGGGTTGTCTCTTTCAGGGCTGTCTCCCTTATCTCTCAGATGGCTGTGGGAGCATCTCCAGCTCCTTTCGCACTTGCTGAGACACTGATTAGTTTGCATGCATCTAAGACAAATGGTGTTCTCCACATTGGCCCTCACCTCACACTGCTCCAGGTGAAATTCCTTATTGTCTGGTGTATTTCTGGGTCAAATGAACTTCTAACCCTTGCTTTCCATCAACTGTAGATCTGGTTGTTGGAGAAACTATCAATTCTTAAGATTCCGAGGGGGAACTTCAAGAAATACCACCCAGCCAATCTCAGGGAACGAGGCTTCTCCATTGACTCCTATACTGATATGTCCGCTGATGAGTGGGGCGTTTGGTTATCTCGCCTGACCGACGACCAGATTAGGTGGGTGTGCCCCTGGTGGAAGATTACCCACGTGATTGTAGAGATGTGAGCACATGGCGTGCAGTTGTTAGGACAGACCAGGGTGGCATTCTATTCTCCGAGTCGCCTTTGCCGTCAGTACGGTCATCTGCGGGATATCCCCCAGTGATCTTGTGTCACCAATTGTGAGGAGTATACTACTACTTGGCCAGATCACATCAGACTTCGCTGGGCTAGAGATACCCATCGTGTGGCCTTGAATTATGCCTGTCTTGCCTCTACAGAGACAGATGATCGTTACAAGCAGTGGGTGGCTGAGATCCAGGATTTACCGACTCGTGAGGCGCGTGAGAGTGCGACTTTCCGCTGGCTGGCTCCTTCTGAGACCGCGGGACCACTTCCTGTCAAGAAAAGGAGATCATAAAAAAAATGTGATTTTATTATCATGCGTGTATTGGCCACTATTATTATTATTTATATACATTTTCCTATTATTGATGCGATCCTCTTTTTTTTTTTACCTTAACTTTTGCTTAAGCCGCCCTTGCGGGTTTTCGACTTAACAGGTTTCCTCTTTTTTTTTTCTTCTTTCGCCTTATCTTTTGCTTAAGCCGCCCTTGCGGGTTTTCGACTTAACAGGCTCCTTTTTTTTTTTTTTTTTACAAATGGATGATATTCGCAATTACACACTTAGGCGTCTAAATGTCTTTGTTTATCTGGATGTTTCAACAAATGCATCATGTAGCATACTCCAAACATTCATGCAATATGTTGAGCATAACGCACTTCATTAATGAAATTTAATTATCGCATCAATTGAAAATTTTAAAATTGGTACATATCTCGAACGAACTCATTCCTTTTATCAACCATCCAATACAGGTTTTCTGGTCGATAAGCTAATCCCTCGTAGCCTTAATTTTTGCTTAAGTCGCCCTTACGGGTTTTCGACTTAACAGGCCCTTTTTTTTCTTTTTTTTTTTTTTACACATGGTAGCGCTTGATGTGATCTTGATTAATCGGGTTGGGAAACTCGTTGCCATCCATGTCCATAATCTTCACTGCACCCTTGGAGAGTATTTTCTTTACCACATACGGGCCTTCCCAATTGGGTTTGAATTTGCCCTTTGCATCTGTGTTAGTCGGTCTCATTTGCTTCAACACTAGATCTCCCGCTTTTAGAGGCTATTTCTGACGACGAACCCGTCGATTATAGGCCCTAGCCATCCTTTGGTGATACATCTGTAGGTGATCCAGAGCCTTGAAAACGCCTTTCATCGACCATAGCCAACTGTTCAAATCTCACCTTTACCCATTCTGTTTCAGGCAACTGGGCTTCTAAGACCGTCCTTAGTGACTTCAACTCCACTTCAATAGGAAGGACTGCTTCCATCCCATAAACCAGCGAATAAGGTGTTTCTCCAGTCGGCGTTCTAACACTGGTTCTGTTACCCCACAGAGCATAAGGTAATCTATCTGCCCAATCCCGGTAGGTTGAGGTGGTCTTGGACAAGATCTTCTTAATAGACTTATTCGCCGCCTCTACTGCTCCATTGGCTTGTGGCCTATAAGGGGAAGACTTACGATGTTCCACATTGTACTCTTCAAACAGCTCAGCTGTGGCTCTCTGAAATTGCACTCCGTTATCAGTCACCACGTGATGGGGTATTCCGTATCTTGCAAAAATGTGCTTCTTCACGAACTTGGCCATGTTCTTAGCTGTGACCGTGACATAAGATTCAGCCTCAACCCACTTGGAGAAATAATCCACTGCCACTACAATGAATTTGTGACCATTCGATGCCGGAGGTCGAATTTCACCAATTATGTCAATACCCCATACTGCAAACGGCCAAGGAGTCATGAGACTTTGCAACTCCATAGGTGGAAGATGGCTGATGTCCCCGTAAATCTAGCATTCGTGACACTTTTTCACTTCTTCTACACAGTCAGTCTGCATAGTAAGCCAGAAGTACCCTTGTCTCATGATCTTCTTTGCTAGAGCTAATCCATTCATATGTGGGCCACAAATCCCTGAATGCATTTCTTGCATAACCTTCTTGGCTTCTGCTTCCGTCAGACACTTTAATAACAACCCATCCGCGGTCCTCCTGAAAAGCTGTCCATCAAATCATCTGAACTGAGCTGCCAACTTTCTTAAAGTGGTCTTATCTGATGCATCTGCTTCCTCAGGATATTGGCCATTTTGCAGAAAGTCTGCTATATCTTGGTACCAAGGCTTATCATCTGCAACTAAAACCAGGACCGCGCTAGAACGATGAAACGATGTTCTAGCAGTCTCCAGGATCAAAGGCTGCATCGGTGCTTTTTGAGGTCCTTCCCACATGGATGACAAGGTAGCCAATGAATCCGCCATCTGATTATCATCTCTAGCCACATGCTTGAATTCAACATGCCCGAATACCTTCACCATTTCCCACAAAGTCTCCAAGTATGGACGAAGTGATTCTTCTTTGATTTCCCATTCCCCGGTGGCTTGGCTAATTACCAACAGTGAATCTCCAACAATGGTCACATCATTTGCCCCTAATGTATTGAGGGCATCAATGCCAAACAAGCAAGCTTCATATTCTGCACCGTTGTTAGTTATCGGGAATTCTAGCCGCTTTGACAAAGGAATTATCTCTCCCTCAGGAGTTACAATGATGACTCCGAGGCCTGCTCCTCTCTTGTTTACAGCTCCATCAAAATGCATAATCCATTTCCAGATCTCCACCTCTACCAAGGCCAACTGTTCGTCCGGAAATTCCAGGTTTTCTACATAATCAGATTCAAGCGGCTGGTTGGGTAGGAACTCAGCCACCGCTCTCCCTTTGATCACTTTCTTCGTCACATACTCGATATCGAACTCTGATAACAAAAGCAACCACCGGGATAATTTCCCGGTCAAGGATGGGGCAGAGCAGAGGTATTTCATTGGATCAACTTTTGCCACAGCTTGTATCTTGTAGGACTGGAAATAGTGTCTCAATTTCTTCGTAAGCCAGACCATAGCAGTGCAAGTCTTCTCCACCACAGTGTACCGAGTTTCATAGTCTAGCAGCTTCTTACTGAGGTAGTAGATGGCATGCTCCCTTTTATCATCTTGTTCTTGAACCAACATCGCCCCTATGGAGGTTTCTTCAATGGCTAAGTACAGAGTCAAAGGTCTTCCCAGAGTTGGGGGCTTCAACACTGGAGGATTAATCAAGTATTCTTTGATCCTATCAAATGCAACCTGACACTGGTCATTCCACACAACGGGTTGTTCCTTTCGGAGAAGCTTGAAAATGGGCTCACAAACCGTGGTCAATCTGGCAATGAACCTGCTGACATACTGAAGTGACCCCAGAAAAGATCTGACTTCCTTCTCTGTTTTCGGTGCTGGCATATCTCGAATGGCTTTAATCTTATCTGGGCCTATCTTAATGCCTTTTTGATTGACAATGTGCCCCAACAGCTTGCCCGATGCAACTCCGAATACACACTTCTTTGGGTTGGTCATAAATCTATCCAGGATGGCCGGGTGTTCTTCCCGGGTCATAGACTTCACCAGCATATCATCAACATACACCTCTACCTCTTTGTGGATCATGTCATGTAGTAACGTTGTAACTGCCCGCTGATAGGTCACCCCAGCATTCTTCAACCCAAAAGGCATTACCCTGTAGCAGTATACTCCCCACTCAGTGATGAAGGCCGTCTTGATTTTATCAATGACATTCATTAAGATCTGATTATATCCCGAGAAACCATCCATGAATGAGTACATAACTGCCCTTGCCGCACTGTCAACCAGGACATCAATATGAGGAAGTGGGAAGTCATCCTTTGGAGAGGCTTTATTCAAATCCCGATAATCCACACAAACTCTGACTCTTCCGTCCTTCTTGGCAACTGGGACTATATTGGCTAACCATTCAGGGTAATCCACCACCTCCAGAAAATTGGCCTTAATCTGCTTTGCTACTTCTTCCTTGACTTTCTCAGCCCATTCTGGACGTAGACGCCTGAGCTTCTGCTTTACTGCACTGAACTTGGGGTCAATCGGAATTCTGTGCTCTGCTATTTCTCTGTCAACCCCCGGCATATCGTCGTAAGACCAAGCAAACGCTCCCACATGCTTTTGAAGTATTTTTGTCAATTCTCTCTCTTCTTCAGGATTGAGTTCATTAGAGATAGATACCATTTTAGGATTTTCAATTGTGCCCAAATTAATTTCATGTAATGCAGTGTCATGAATGCTGAACACATTGAATGAATGATTGCATGTATGCACAGAGCCATTAGGAAAAACATCACACAAATAAGCAAAGTTAGATTTCATTTCATTCATCGCCTTAAAAGCGGAATTGTTCACATCAAGTACATAGGATAAGTTTACAAAGAAATCATTTTCTTCCTCCACATGTGGAGGGTCTTCTGCAGCAGGATCTTCCGAATCAGCAGGCTCTTCTTCAAATAAGTCACTCAAATCAGCTTCAAGAGTTTCTTTCTGTGCCTCAGATAAGGCATCTTCTTCCACTTTTGCTTGCCCTTTAGCCATCATCTTGGTGAGCTCAGCGACAGCTTTTTCCACTAACTCTGCCTATCCTGAAACAGCTTCCTTCTTCACAGGGCTCTCTTTTAACCCTTTCTTCAGCAATTCAGCAAATGCTTTGGTAATGGCATCCACCAGGGGGTCTGTATCTTCTTTTGGTTGCTCCTCCGGGATGATGGGAGCCACCACTTCAGCTTGGCTTATTGGAGGAGGACCAATCTCCTTCACACCTTCAGGCTTAAGCATTTCTTCCACTAAGCCAACCCCATATTTCGAGAAGTCGACGATATCAGCAAAGATCTCAAACCCGGGGACTGTTTCTCCATCGATAATCATCGGTTCCGGCTTACCACTATATGGCCCACCACTGGCTCGAACAAAAGTATCCAAGAGATGGACTTTCTTTGTCTCCGGGATCTCCCTCTTTTCAGCACCTTTGTAACCAAGACCCCCTCGGTGTGATTAGCCCACAGTGATAACAAACTTTGTGACCCCTTGCTGACGGACTCCTAGCCCCCTTCCCGGAATGAAATTCTGCTTCTGAAAATACTTATGGATCCATGGAGAAAATGTCAAGTCTTTCTCCTTATGCTCCGAGACAACTGCCACTTGAAATCCAGTCAAAGGTTGTTCAGATGAGTTCAGAGCAGCCACCATAGAAGATTCATCCGCCTCAAGAGTTACAATTTTTCCTCCCATTGGAATTTTCACTTTTTGATGCAGGGTTGATGGCACACCTCCCAATGCATGGAACCAGGGCCTTCCCAAAAGTAAAGAAAAAGTCACCGGAATGTTAATAACAGTAAACAGCACAGTCGATTTAACTTCCCCAATTGACACTTCCGCCTCGAAAGTACCAATTACAGTACGCTTGGAATCATCATAGGCCCGTATCACTGTGTTAGACCGTGACAATGCTTCTTCAGACAGATGAAGACTAGGTAAAACTTTCAGAGGGCAGATATTCAATGCTGAACCGTCATCAACCATCACACAAGGCAGAGTTCTATCCATCATCTCCACTTTCAGATACAAGGCACGATTGTGGTTAATGCCTTCCGGTGGTAAGTCCTTCTCGGTGAAAGTGCTCCCCCTGGGATTATCAGATTGCTGACTCTTTGTACTCCCAATCACCATGCATACTTCCTCGGGAGACATTAATGGATTTGCATCCATTTCCATAAGCTTCTTCACCACTGCAGCTCGGTGTCTTTGGGACTCCATAAGCAAATGCCACACAGATGCACGTGCAGGCATCTTTTTGAGTTGCTCCACTACCAGGTCTTCTTTCTCATTCACTTTGATGGGCAAATAATCCTGAGCCGGTGCTTCTACCCTCTTACTCGGCTCCCCTAACCGTTGTGGCTCGGGCTGATATACCCTTCCACTCCTTGTGACATTATTCACAGGAGCATCCTCTTTCCTTATATACATCCCGTCCTTGGTGCAGACAGGATAGACAGGTGTTGTCCGGTTCAGAGGCTTGGGCCTACTCATCAACTCAAATTCATCCACATCATCATCCAATTCTATATCACCCAGATTCACAGGTTTGCTCTCCTCCGCAGATGGTTCAACATCTTCGCCCACTACCACTTGAATCGCGGGATTCGCCTTTGCAATCTGGGCTAAGACAAAGTTAGGAGATAACCCCGATTGCACCATGTTTACTCTTCTTTCAAACTGAGGCAGTGGATTATTCTGAACATTGGGCTTTGAACGAGGCGCTTCTATCTTCTTTTCATCAATCAACTGCTGAATTGCCTTTTTCAAGGCATGGCACTCATTGGTTCGATGCCCCTTGGTCACATGATAAGAACAGAAGTTGTTTTTGTCCGCCTCGGCCGGAGGCGTGTACGGCTTCAGGCTTTGAAGAAAACCCAAATTTCTGCACTTCAGAAAAATGCGCCCGAGAGAATCCTCCCAAGGAGAAATCCTTTTTCCAGCTGTTTGTTGACTGGATCCTTGTGCCACTGCCGCTACTTCTACTTGCTTGACAGGAGCAGGTGACTGACTTGGCTTGGCACTGGTCGAAGAAGACGCTGCTGGATTGTTATTACTCTTGTACCCTGAAGAATATGTCCAGCTTCGATACCCTCCTCCAGAACTGTTGTGAGCCGGGTTAATCTCGTACTTCTCCACCTTGCGAGCCAATTCATGTACTTCTATCAAGGACTGGAACTTATGGTACTTCATCACATTCCTAT
Source organism: Euphorbia tirucalli (assembly GCA_039660915.1). Taxonomy (NCBI): domain Eukaryota; kingdom Viridiplantae; phylum Streptophyta; class Magnoliopsida; order Malpighiales; family Euphorbiaceae; genus Euphorbia; species Euphorbia tirucalli. Next base: position 66,886,538 of record CM077639.1, read on the forward strand.
AAACTTCCAAACTCCCATCAATCGGTTTCACAATCAGATCATCTTCCAACGGCTTCTGATGAAGGAGGATCATCTTATCCATCCACCTTTGTTAATATTCAGAAAAGGTCTCATTCGGCTTCTGCCTTACCGCCTCTAAATCTTGCAACTTGACCTCCAGTTGCGTGTTGAAACTGAAGTACTTAATGAAGGCATCGGACAGTGCATCCCAGTCACCTTGTACACCCTTGGGATGCTTATTATACCATGTGATAGCTCCTCCCTCCAAAGTGGTGGGGAACAATCCCACTAATTGATTCATGGTGAGCCCAGCCATAGTCATAATCCGCACATACTGATTCAAATGGGCCGTGGGAGGACTTTTCCCAACATATGGTGCAATCCTAGGCATTTGGAAGCCTACTGGCAGCATTTCGACCCGTGCGGCTATCAGTGTGGATGGGTCGATACGCTTAGCAGATTGAATCTTAGAACTGGCACGCAGCTCCGCTATAGTCTCCTCCATTTCCTTCATCTTTCTCTTTAAAGCAGACTCCACAGGTCGCTCAGTATTATCCCTTCGACCCTCTTCAGCATCCGACTGCCCATCATTCAGTCTCCCGCCGCTACTCTCCTCACGGGCGGCCCTTTCCGTTCGCTGATTAGATGATTCAGTCAATGCACTCTGCACTTGGCTCTTGATAAGATTCTTGAACTCATCAGAACTCATGAATTCTCGAAGAGCAGTGGTGGCCATCATGGCAGCAGCAGCTTCAGGTGTGATTGCCATATCTTGAAACTTCTGTTGCAACTGTTCAAATTCCGGCGAAAACCCAGCAGTTAATTTAGATGACACTTCAACCTCCCCAAACTGAGTAGAATCCCCAGACTCACTAGATGATGAGTCGCTGTGCTCTAGCCTCACGAGTCGTCGTCCCGACCGGAGCCAAACTATAAAATATTTCAAACAAAAGGTTAGTGAAATATGATCACCCAAAGAGTTATGAACTCTAGGGGATGTGCATGTATGCATGGCGTGTTGGATGAATGATATGTGGATGTTGTATGAAATGAATTTGTAACACGAACCTTGAATAACCAAACCTTCGGGGGTGAAGTATGCATGAACTCCTATTTATGTATGCATATATTGCAATCCAAGTATTAGATGCATGGATGAGACCTTTGGTGCTCGGGGAGTACCTCGGGTTTTTGTGAAATGAGATGAATGTCCTTATTGAACTGGCAGAGTTCCGGCACTCGTGGAGTGCCTCGAATTTTGTGATGTGAGATCGACACGCGCATGGCGCTTGGTCGGGGTTTCGGTGTCCGGGGGACACTTCGGATTTTTGATGATGTAAAGTGAACTCGAGCTTGATTTGCGGGTGGAATTTCGATACTCGGGGAGTATCTCAATTTCCGCACCGCGACGTGAAATGAATGCGTTCTTGTTGAACGTGCAGAGTTCCGGCGCTCAGGAAGCGCCTGAACAGTTTGATGCGTAAAATGAATTTTTCGGCACTCGTGGAGCGCCTAAAATGATTTAATGAACTGTGATGAACTTTGTCGGTGCTCGCGGAGCACCTAAAATGCTTTGATGAAATGCAATGAATTTTTGTCGGCACTCGTGGAGAGCCTAAAATGCTTTGATGAAATGCGATGAATTTTTGTCGGCACTCGTGGAGCGCCTAAAATGCTTTGATAAAATGCGATGGATTTTTGTCGGCACTCGTGGAGCGCCTGAAATGATTTCCTAGTTGGTAGGTCATGTGATGTGTGTGACGCTTATGGAATTATTCAAGATTCGTATAATTCTTTATGCATGACACGCGTTTCCCATGGCTGCAAAATAAAATGGTTAATGTTCATGACATTCGAATGATGTATGCGAATGAATTAATTTTTCACACGAAGAAAGGATGCATGGCTACAAAAAATGTGGTTAGTGTAATAGTCACGCAAGTGATTAATGTATTTACACGCGAAAGAATGGAAATGGCTGTACAAAAGATGTGAGTTAGGGTCAGACAAATGCTCTATATGCGGTATGCTATGTTTGTGAAAAATGTGAATGATGATATGTTGTGGAAGGACAAGAAGACACGTAGCAATTAGCACACGGATCGTATTCCTCCAACCTTATTCCTCCAAGCATGGTCAGGTCGATAAAATTCTAACCGAGTCCTAGGAGGGGTTCTCTTCGATCACCAACCGGGGATGATGAAGGCGTATTTTATTTTATTCACACATTTTATTTTGGTATCCTAAGGGAATCCAACTAAGGTTGCCTAAATGAGTTCGGTCGAAAGTCGGGATAACATCAAGGCTCCCATAGCAAAATATACTCCTCACTTCTCCCCACTTAAGGGTCCGAACGAAGGGGTTCGTACGAGGCTATGGGTGGTGTTTCGTATTCGTGCCCCTAAGACCAAGAGGAACTTAGGCGACACTTCAACGATTCACCGGGCTAAATAGTGGATACCTAACCTAATGCAATAAATGTCTAACTACAAAAATGCATAAAGTGCCATATAAGAATCATCCGCTTAATTTAAATTAGACACTTTTCAAGGCTTGTCAAATTCTTTTAAGTTTTTGAAAAACTTTTAAGAAATCCCCAGCGGAGTCGCCACTGTGAGTGGACGACGTGTTTTCGACGGGACGTAGGACTCCCTTTCGGAAGGGGCGCCTCGATTTCGGGCGGGGCCCTCCCTTGCGTGGGGTTTTTGGATTTGGAAATTCATTTTTTGGAAAAGCGGATTATTTTGAAAAAGAATCGAGACCTAAATCTCGATAAAAAGTACAGGAGTCGCCACCCGGCTCAGCTCAACCGGGAAATTACAGTGTAGCTGAACCAGAGCGGGACTGCCACACTTTTCAGAGATTCGGGTCCGGACAAGTCCCTTATTTCGTGGCTAATTTAAATATTATTGCCAATGTTCTATTTACGACACTTTAATTTGCTAAAAGTTGATTTTCATTAAATAATACATACGGCGTACATGCAAGATAATAATACAAAATGTAAAGTAAAGAGAATAAATATTTAATAGCTTACAACCCAATCGAAAGAAAAATAAAACTCTCGCCTCACTGATACAATCCCCTATATACATGAGAATCTAGAAAAAATTACAACCGCCTAAATACACGATTTAATTCTATTAAATACAAATAAAAAGAAAATTAAAATAAAGATAAAAGCTGCAAAACAGAGTTAGCACAATTTGTAAAGCACACCATAAATAGGACTCAAGTAGACAGAATTGGGGAATTAGGATTTGGGGTCATGCAGGTCGGTCCGGTCGGCCGGCCCGGTTAGACCTGGAAAACCATTTTGAAACGTCCCTGTATTTTTGGTTTTGTGAGAAAATCGTTTTTGAAAACATTTTTCCGGTTTATTACAATTACGCATGCAAAGCGGGTCGGTTTTCGGGAGAACCGGGTCTCCGTCGTGGAATTGTTCTAAATGCAATTTTACCGAAAAATAAATCTAAGGTCGTGATGCACACAACAAAATTCATTTTTTTGATGATTTTTGGGGTTTTCTTATTTTTCTTGATTTTCTGAAATTTTCTGATTTTTATGAAATTTCTTGAATTTTTGGGATTTTTGTTTGGATTTTAGGGATTTTTTAGGGATTTCTGTTCCTGACCAAGGACTACAGTCGTGCGACTATAGTTACAGTCGTACGACTGTAAACTACAGTCGTGCGACTGTACTCCTGGCTGGACAGAAATCGCTAAAAAAAAACCTAAAAACAAAAGCCTGAAACTGGGAAAATAAGCACAGTCGTACGACTGTATACGATTTGGCACGACTGTAATTATAGTCGTGCCCCTGTTCTTGTTTCAAGAACAGTCGTACGACTGTTCTTATTTTTCCAGAAATAAAAACGCAAAAACTTGAAAAAAAATGCAACAAACACAAACAAATCACCCAGAAAGCTGGAAAATGAGTTGAGTTAAAGGTTGTTTACCTCATTGGTGACGATCCACAGCTGGAATGACCCCTGGCTACGCACCAATCCACGTGAAATCGCTCTTTTTCCTCAAAAAGTCAAGGTTGCAAAAGTGTCCAAATAACTCCAGAAAAGTCAAGATTTATGTTTGTTTTTAGTCCGAAATGATTTAGATTGTCATTGTGAGTGTTAACCTAGGATTTCTAATTCGTTTTAGTGATAAAAACAAGAAATTAAGGAGAAAATGTGAGAAGAAAGTAAGGTATTTTACTTCTCTCTCTTCTTTCTTTTTCTCCCTCTTTCTCTCTCTAAAATCCTGATTTTTTTGCCAAAAGTCCTCAAATCTGGTTTTTTCTCCCTTTTTATACCTCACTAACCCGGAAATCTTAAGCATTAAATGCTCAAGATTTCCCTTCTTCTTTAAGTCAAATAGGTATGGGCAGGAACCTGCTCCCCGAAATTACAGTCGTACGACTGTACTTACTCTACAGTCGTATGACTGTAGCAAAATCCCACGACTGTATTTTACAGTCGTGGGTCAACGGTCAACGGCACACATTTTTCTTTAAAAAAAAAATCTCGTGTTCACAGCAACCCTTGAAGGATTTAAGCTCTTAGATTCTATATTAAGAACCACCGTCTAGACATTCTTTTCCTCATGGAAATTTGAATGTCTAGTGCTGAGGTGAAAGGTATTAATAATGTGTTGGTGGAGTATGAATTTTTTTTGTAGTTAATGCGATTGGTAGAGTTAGAGGTTTGACACTATTATGGAGGAAAAAGGGTTACACATTGATATAGGAGGATGCTCTCTTTATTGCATTTACTTTGGGGCTCAAGATGATAATGGGGCTAGTTGGTGGAGAGTAGTGGGGATTTATGGGTGGCCAAATTAGGCTGAAAATCATTTTACATGGAATCTACTACAGAAAATTTCAACTAGGGATGGAGAGGCATTACTGATGTTTGGAGATTTTAATGAAATTTTATCACATATGGAAATATCGGGTGTAAGCGCCAGAATTTTCTGTCCTTAAAAAAAAATACCACGTGTCACACGATTGTAGTTACAGTCATGCGACTGTAGTTACAGTCGTACGACTGTAATCGTGGAGCAGGTGCAACAGCCCATACCCTGAAAGAAGAAAAACTGGAGGAGCATTTAATGCTCCTCCGACCAGAAAAAGAGGAAGAGAAGAAAAAGGGGGGGATTCTGATCTTAAGAATTAGAGAGAGAGAATTTGAGAGAGAAAAGGGAGAAAAAGGGAAGAAAAAGAAACTCAACCAAAACTCAAGCTTCTCCTCATCTTTTTCTTTTAATTCTCAAGTGTTAAAGTTAAAACCGGATAGAAATCTTAGGTTAACAACTTGACACTTCAAATTAATCAATTTCAGACTTAAATCAACTAAAATCCTTGACATTTTTGAGATTTTTTGGACTTGGCTTTTGGAACCTCAACACAAGGAAAAAGAGGTGATTTGGAGGTGATTGGGGCATTTCCAGCGGTCAATCCTATGGTGGATCAGCGCCAAAGAAGTAAATATACTTCAAACCTTCATTTTCTTTTGTTTTCTGGGTGCTTTGGTGTGTTTTTGTGCATAAAAACTTACTTTTTGGGCTTGCTGTTCTTGGAAATCAAGAATAGTCGTACGACTGTTCTTGAGTTGAAGAACAGTCGTACGACTGTAATTACAGTCGTACGAATGTTCTTGATTTCCCTCCAAATTTTAGTTTCTTTTGAATAAATTTTGGCGAAATCCTGCAATTGGAAGAATTACAATCGCACGACTGTAATTACAGTTGTACGATGGTAGCTATAGTCGCACGACTGTAATGCTCATCCAGGGGCAGAATTTCTAGTTTAATTCTCAAAAAATTCCCAAAAATCCATAAAAAATCAGAAAAATATGAAAATCATCAAAAATGAATTTTATTATGTGCATTCACGACCTTAAATTTAATTTTTAGTATAATTGCATTTAGAACAATACCACGACGGAGACCCGATTCTCTCGAAAACCGACCCACCTCACATGTTAAATTAAAGTAAACCGGAAAAATGTTTTCAAAAATGGTTTTCTCACAAAACCAAAATACAGGGACGTTTCAAAATGTTTTCCAGGTCTAATCGGGCCGGCTAGCCGAGCCGACCCGGTCATCTCCCATTTGCATGCCCCCGAATTCCTTAAAATCCTATTCAGTCCTACTTGAGTCCTATTTGTGGTGTGTCGTAAACATTGTTAACCCTCTGTTTTGCAGCTTTTAGTTTCTTTTATTTTTATTTTTGATGTATTTAATAGATTAATTCGTGTATTTAGGCGATTGTAAATTTTTATATTATCGTGTATTTTAGGCGTTTGTAAAGTGAGGTTGAGAGTTTTTATTTTTATTCGATCTGGTTGTAATAATTTAATTATTTACTGCTTTCCTTTTATTTTATGTTTATGTGCGCTGTGTGATCTAATTTAATAAAATTGACTTTAGATTTATAAAATGCATTTAAAGAACATTGGCCGTATTTATTTTAATTAGACACGAAATAAGGGACTTGTCCGGACCTAGATCTCTGGATAGTGTAGCAGCCTTCCATCTGGTTCAGCTACACTGAAATTTCCAGGTTGAGCTGAGCCGGGTGGTGACCCCTACACTATCTATCGAGACTTAGGTCTTGATTCTTTTACGAAATAATTAATATTCAAAAAATGAATTTACCAATCCAAAAACCCCATGCGAGGGAGGGTTGCCCGATCTCGAGGCTCCTTTCCGAGAGAGTCCACATTTCGTCAAAAACGTCATCCGCTCACAAGGGCGACTCCGCTGGGGATTTCTTACAAAAGTTTTTCTTAAAACTTAAAAGAATTTGACAAGCCTTGAAAAGTGTCTAATTAAAATAAGGTGGATGATTCTTGTACGGTATTTTATCTTGCATTTTTAGTTAGACATGCTTGCATTAGTCTAAGTATCCAATTTTAGCCTGGTGAATTGTTGAAGTGTCGCCTATGTTCCTCTTGGTCTTAGGGGCACAGGTACGAAACACCACCCATAGCCTCGTACAAACCCCTTCGTTCGGACCTTTGAGTGGGGAGAAGTGAGGAGTATATTTTGCTATGGGAGCCTTGATTTTAACCCGACTTGGACCGAACTCATATAGACAACCTTAGTCCTAGGATACCAAAATAAATCGTGTGAATAAAATAAAATCACGCCTTCATCATTCCCGGTGGATGATCGAAGAGAACCCCACCTAGGACTCGGTTAGAATTTTTGAGACTGACCATGTTTGGAGGAATAAGGTTGGAAGAATACGTTTCGTGTACTATATGTTCCTCGCCATCTCGTGACGTGCCATAACCAACATTTTTTTCATGCACCTGGCATACCATTCACAAAGCATTTGTGTGATACTGACTCATATTTTTATGCAGCCATTTGTATTTTATTTTCGTGTGAAAACATTAAACCATCCGTGTGCCATATATACTAACCATTATTTTTACAGCCATAGCATTATATTTGTGTGTTAAGCATTTTCATAAAACATACATAGCATCATTACGCGTGTCATGCATTCTAACCATATTTTTGTGCAGCCATTTGCATTTTGCGTGACATAAGCATTCATATCATTTCATATAAATTAGGGGCATTCCAAGGACGCCCACCACGATCATATCATTCCATCGCATATCGGGTATCCTAAAATTACCCGTGTTCTACCAATGCACCGGATTGCATTCGGCCATTCCACCAAATTATCTCATTTAATAGAGACCACATCAGTCCTAAGTATACTTCCGTGTGACGATTTACATGAGGCATTTCATGACACCACGCTCACTTATCATAAACATCATGTAACACCGTAAGTCCACATCGGATTACTTCATGACATTATTATATCATTCAAGGTGCTCCCCGAGTGCCGGATTAGTACGCATGTAGGGGCATTCCATAACATCCCAAATCATGAAAGATGATCCCCGAATGCCGAACCTCTGTCCGTGTCCCCTGTTACATGTGACCTTCTTACAACATTATTTCATATCATATGCTTAAAAGCATTAGAACTCTGTCCATGGGGCGGCTTCATGCGACCATTTCATATCATCTCATATACCTATAAAGCGTCGAAACTTTGTCCGTGTGTCGGCACACACGAGACCATATCACAAAAAATATTAGGTGTCCCAAAGGCGCCGAACCTTTGTCCGTGTGGCAGTCCACGCGTGACCTTTTTGTACAGCATTGGTTGTTCTTGGAATGTCCAAAAAAATAGAATAATAAGTGCAAATCATTTTCATCATCATTTTACGCAAACACCATTCATTCATCATAAACATTTGTCAATGTCTCACTCTTCATGACATCATTCCATACATTGATCCTAAACGTTTCCCGACTGATGTCAAGCAGAATAAGCTGGAGCAGCCTTGGATAAGATCTCAGGCTTCGAGGGCTGCTGTGAGCAGATGACGTTTTCGACGGAATACGGACTCCCTTTCGGAAGAGGCGCCTCGATTTTGGGCTGACCCCTCCCTCGCGTGGGGTTTTTATTTTGGGAAAAATCGCATTTTGGAAAAAATGGAATTATTTCTTAAAAGAACCGAGACCTAAGTCTCGATGAATATTGTAGGAGTCGCCACCCGGCTCAGCTCAACCGGGAAATTTATAATGTAGCTGAATCGGATGAACGACCGCTACACTATCCAGAGATCTAGGTCCGGATAAGTCCCTTATTTCGTGTCTGATTAAAATAAATATTGGCCAATGTTCGTAGACGGTATTTCAAATTCTAAAGTCAATTTTACTGCATTAAATTAAACAAACAGCGCGCATACAGGTAAAGTAAAATAGTAAATGTTATTACAACCCGACCAAATCAAAACAAAAACTCTCGTCTCACTTTACAACCACCTAAAATACACGATTTATCTAGAAAAATACAATCGCCTAGGATACACGTATTAATCTATCAAATACATCAAAAATAAAAATAAAAAGCTACAAAACAGAGGGTTAGCACGATATACGGCACGCCACAAATAGAACTTAAATAGGACAAAATGGGGAATTTAGAATTCGGGGGCATGCATTTAGGGGGATAACCGGGTTGGCTCGGCTAGCCGGCCCGGTTAGACCTGGAAAATATTTTGAAACATCCTTGTATTTTTGGTTTTGTCAGAAAATCATTTTGAAACCAATTTTACTGGTTTGATTTAATCTTAGCATGTGAGATGAGTCGGTTTTCGGGGAGAATTGGGTCTCCGTCGTTGTATGTTCTAAATGCAATTTTACTGAAAATTGAATCTAGGGTCGTGGATGCACACAACAAAATTCATTTTTGGTAATTTTCTGATTTTCTGAATTTTTTTGGGTTTTTTGGAAATTTTTGGGGATTATTCTGGAAATTCTGATTTTGGAAGTGTGTTATAGTTGTACGACTGTAAGCAATCCAAACTCAGGATTTCGCCAAAATTTTATATGAAATAAACTGAAAGAAAATCATCTGGAAATCAAGAACACTCGTACGACTGTAAATAGAGTCCTACGACTGTTCATCAAACTCAAGAACAGTCGTACGACTGTTCTTAATTTCTAGAAACAGAAACACGAAAAGTTGAACAAAAAAGGCACCAAATCACACCAATCACCCAGAAAGCTTGAAAAACAGAAGGGATGAAGAGTGGTAACCTTTTTGGAGCACGTCCACCGTAGGATTGACCTCGCTCCAATCCACTGGAATTCGCTCCTTTCTTCTTGACTTGAAGTTAGAAACTTTGGGTCCAAAAATCCAAAATGCTTAGGAATCCTAGGGTTTCTAGTCCGAAATTTGATTTGTTTAAAGTGCCAGATTATTAACTTAGGGATTTCTAACAAATTTTTAAGCTTTATCCTGAGAATCAAAAGAAATAGAAGAGGAAAAGAAGTTTTTGTTGAGTTGGGTTTCTCCTCTTTTCCTTGTCTCTTTCTCTCTTTTCTCTCTCTAAAAATCTAAGAATCCAAGCTAATCCCCCTTTTCTCACTTTTTCTCCCTTTTATGTCTGATTTTCTGAGATTTCTTCAACAAATCCGGGCCAATTAATGCCCAAATCTCCTCCTCCTTCTTTCTTATGTCATGGGCATGGTGTTCTGCACCTGCCCCGATCTTACAGTCGTAAGACTGTAAGTTTTACATTACATTCACATGACTGTAACAACAGTCGTATGACTGTAAATTATAGTCGTGTGACACCTGTTCTCTTTTTTTTTAGGGAGTAAAATTCCGGCGCTTACAGCTGCCCCTCGCGTGATCAAATTCAACACCCGATCTTGGTCTAAAATAGTTGAGATGATGAATTTGAGAGCACAAATCAAAGCACCACAGACACAGGAAATAAAACATGCAAATGAGTTACTGAAGCCTCACTACCGTGGTGACGCGTTGAGTTGATTGGATGGAATAAGCCGATACCGGGTCTATGTTACCCGAGGCAAAGGAAGATGGATTGCGGATTGGTCGATACTGGGTCTAGGTTACCCGAGGCAATGATGGATATTTGAATTAGCTTCTAAGATCTAGGATCTTGCTTGAATCGATCTTCAAGAATCCGAAATCTGACTTGGGTGATTTTCAAGGATTAAGAATTAGGCTTGAAGAGGTTTCAAGGATTCAAAATCACGCTTGAGGAGGTTTGCAAGGATTGGGGATCATGCTTGAAGAAGTTCAAGGATTCGAAATCTAGCTTGGAAAGGTGTTTATCAAGGATTGGGAATCATGCTTGAAGAAGTTCAAGGATTCGAAATCTAGCTTGGAGAGATGTTTATCAAGGATTGGGAATCATGCTTGAAGAAGTTCAAGGATTCAAAATCTAGCTTGGAGAGGTATTTATCAAGGATTGGGAATCATGCTTGAAGAGGTTTTAAGGATTCAAGATCACGCCTGAGGAGGTTTGCAAGGATTAGGAATCATGCTTGAAGTCATTCAAGGATTCGAAATCTAGCTTGGAGAGGTTTTCAAGGATTGGGAATCATGCTTGAAGAAGTTCAAGGATTCGAAATCTAGCTTAGAAAGGTATTTATCAAGGATTGGGAATCATGCTTGAAGAAGTTCAAGGATTCGAAATCTAGCTTGGATAGGTGTTTATCAAGGATTGGGAATCATGCTTGAAGAAGTTCAAGGATTCAAAATCTAGCTTGGAGAGGTTTTCAAGGATTGGGAATCATGCTTGAAGAAGTTCAAGGATTCGAAATCTAGCTTGGAGAGGTGTTTATCAAGGATTGGGAATCATGCTTGAAGAAGTTCAAGGATTCGAAATCTAGCTTGGATGAAATAAGGGGTTTGATGTAGAACTAAGCCGATAACGGGTCTAGGTTACCCGAGGCAAATCTGCAGAAATTTTGAGGATTTGAAATCTTGCTGGAATTGGATGGACTCAAAATAATGAAATAAGAGGTTCAAGGATTTGAAACCATGCTTGAACGGAATGGAGTTCAAGGGCTCAAAATCTGGCTTGAATGAAGAAAGGGGTTCAAGGATTTGAAACGATGCTTGAACATAATGGAGTTCAAGAGTTCGAAATCTGGCTTGAATGAAGAAAAGGGTTTAAGGATTTACAACCATGCTTGAACGTAATGAAGTTCAAGGGTTCAAAATCTAGCTTGAATGAAGAAAAGGATTCGAAAATTTACAACCATGCTTGAACGTAATGGAGTTTAAGGGTTTAAAATCTGGCTTGAATGAAGAAAAGGGTTCAAGGATTTGCAACCATGTTTGAACGTAATAAAGTTTAAGGGTTCGAAATCTAGCTTGAATGAAGAAAAGGGTTCAAGGATTTGCAACCATGCTTAAGGATTTGCAACCATGCTTAAACGTAAAGGAGTTCAAGAGTTCGAAATCTGGCTTGAATGGAGAAAAGGGTTCAAGGATTTGCAACCATGCTTGAATGTAATAGAGTTCAAGGGCTCAAAATCTGGCTTGAATTAAGAAAAGGGTTCAACATTTTGCAACAATGCTTGAACGTAATGGAGTTCAAAGGTTCAAAATCTGGCTTGAATGAAGAAAATGGTTCAAGGATTTACAACCATGATTGAATGTAATGGAGTTAAAGGGTTCGAAATCGAGCTTGAAAGAAAAAAAGGGTTCAAGGATTTGCAACCATGCTTGAACGTAATGGAATTCAAGGGTTCGAAATCTGGCTTGAATGAAATAAGAAGGTAGCTTTAGGAAAGATAATTTTGATGTTGGCTCGAGGATGAGTATTTATCCCTTGATCGATAATTTTGGAAACAAAAATTTTTGCCCCTTCGATCAAAGATAAATACGACTTGATTGTTCTGCCCTTTGGAGACTTGATATGTTGAGATTTGGGTTTACGCGGATCCTTCTCATATTTTGAGGCCCAATAGATGCCCCGGCGTTATGCCATCTCTGCTTTGAGAGCGATCGTGGTTCAAAATAGCCCGATGATAATGGTGGATACCTGTGCTTGGGTTGGTTGTGATACATATATGCATGTATGCATGTATGTTTTGAATGCATGTATGTTTCAATGTGCGCATGTGCAAATGAACTTTAGAAAATGCATTTCGCGCCATTTGCTCAATCTTTACATTCCAGGTTCTTACTGGGGAAGATATGTTGTGCGATTGATCGTCCACAGTTGGAGAAGCAAAATTTTGGGAACAATGTAAATCTTACGTTCCTGCCAGGTATATATGATGGCTAATGAGGAAGTATGACGACTGTTGGAGAGAAGGTGATGATGTTCTTGGTAACGATGTCGTTAGGAAATAATGTGGAGGATCTTGTTGGGGATTAATGAAATGTCTTTGCTGGGGGAACGATGGAGAGGTTTTGCCTTCTCTGCCCCTAGGCTTCATGAATTTGGAAGTGCTCTAAATTTTGCCTGAGCCGCCTAAGATGGGTTTTCAACTCAGCGAGCTGCTCTAACTTTTGCCTATGGCGCCTTTTCGGTTTTCACCTTAGCGAGCTTTTCATGTGCCTTGACTTTTGCCTAAACTGTCCAATATGGGTTTTCAGCTTAGCGAGCTGCTCTAGTTTTTGCCTGAGGCACCTTTTCAGTTTTCACCTTAGCGAGCTTTTTTTTTTTTAACGGACGTCATGAAATTGGAAGAAGACTTCCAATTCATTACAGGTCGATGATAACCGGGGATTAATTGAAGCGGCACTATGTCCACTTGCTCCGCTGTCCCTCTGATGATGAGATGACTGTGGAAAGTCTTGTAGGACTGGGTTGCTCCATCACTGCTGCTGAAGCTCACAAGCGGATAGCCATATATGATGCACGATGTGAATTCAATTTCAAGCGAACTTGGGATATTTAAATGAACATAGCAAGGTATTCATTCATTCATTCATTGATAATGTTTTAGCATAGTGCACATGATATGTGAAATGAAATTAAGGACAAGATGAGTATGGTACCCATCTCGACCAAACCCACGACTGCCACCAACTGGTCCCTGCGGATTTTCCTGCTGGTGGTGCTCACCTCACCGTCCTAACTTTTGCATGGATTGCTTTTGTGATTTTCAATCCATCGGACTCTTTTTTTTGTGGAAACCTAAGCCTGTCCCGATTGAAGGGGTTGACGACTTGGTTTCTATCTTTCTCGGTAGGACCGTTTCGATCCTATAGGTTGATGGCTGTGCTTTTTGATGTGCTTGTTAGCTGTTTGTACTATCCTGCTGGCTTACGGGTGGTACGGAGGTGATGCATGATGCCTCTCTCCTTTATTCTGGAATGATTGTACTGTTGCCCTAGAACTTCCGTTCCATTATCAGGGATGATATGGTGTAAAACATCATATGATACAGATGTATTCTTATTTCGGAACTTGAAACCATTTTTTTTGTCTACGGAACTTCCGCTTGGCTGGACTTGTCTTTCAGATTCTTTGCAATTCTGCATCTTGTGATCCTTTGTCGATCTCTAGGCGTGCCATCATAGGACTGGGTGAAGGTCATCCCATGCTTTTTAAGTATTTTGCAATTTTTCTTTTCTTTCTCTTATCAGTCGTGAGGTCTTTCAGGACGGATATCATTTTGGATGATCATCTGTCCTTGGGTTCATTTCATGTAATGATGTGCAATGTATGCTAAAGACATTAAATGAATGTTTGTATGCATGCACAGTGTTCCGTCCAGGAAAATATCACATAAATAACTGAAATCAAATTACATTACATTAAACGCCTTGGGAGCTGCATTGTTCACAAAACGCATTGTTCACAAAACAAGATAGAAAATAAAAACAGATACATCAAAATAATTAACGTCCTCCACATACAGAGGGTCTTCTTTTGCTGCTACATCGTCCACTTTGATTGGACTAGTCAAAGTTGGGCAAAGGATTGGTCTGCACACTGGGCTTCAAAGGTGGCTCCACGATTTTCCCATCCGAGATCAGTTAATGAATAGCCCTCAGTAGTTGACTGCAGTCATTTGTGTGGTGCCCACTGTCACATGATAAGAACAGAATTTGCCTTTGTCTATCTTAGCCGGCTTTTCGAATGGCTTCAGAGAACTCAAGAGACCACCGTTCCTGCATTTCGTAAAAATCTTGGCCAAAGAAAGGGTCCACGGAAAATAGGCCTCGATTCTGCGAATTTCTGTCTTGATCACCTTATTGTTGAGACACTATAGCAACTTCAGCTGGTTTATCCTCTGGAGATTGGTCACTTTTGTTTGTAAAGCCAAAACCGGATCCACTGCTTGATCCGATGGCAGTTGCCGATCGATACCCCAGATCGTGCTTGAGGCTTCTGCTACCTTTTTGACTGGTTGCTTTTTCCTCCTCATCCCTCTCAATTTTCATGGCCATACTGTAGACCTCACTGAGTTCATTGAAAGCATGGAACTTCATGTTGTCTCTATAGACATCCCTGCTGCCCTCAATCAATTTCTGAATCAGCTTGTCTTCATCAGGGTGATTCTTCAATAGGATCATCTTATTCATCCACCTTTGATAATACTCATCAAAGGGTTCATTGAGCTTCTGCTTAATCCTTTCCAAGTCATATAGCTTCACCTGGATCTTTGTGTTGAAGCTATAATATTTGATGAAGGCCGCTGACAATGTTCCCCAATCCGACTGTACTTCCTCTGTTAGGGAGTTGTACCAGTTCAAAGCTCCTTCTTCTAGTGTTGTTGGGAAGAAGTTGACCAAGTACTGTTTGGTAGCACCCGCGGTCAGCATTATACGGGCATAGAGGTTGATGTGAGCTTTTGGTGATCCGAGCCCTTTGTAAGAAGGAATTTCGGGGACTTGGAACCCCACAGGGAATGTCTCGATGCCTTTGTTTATCATGGCATCCACATTGATGCCCTGCTTAGACCCCAAACTGATATTGGGTCCCTTTTTTAGCTCAGCTACCATCTCATCCAGCTCAGAGTATTTGGCCTTCATTTTCTGTTCCATAGCTGCCTCGATTTCCTGCAGCTTTTCTATACTAGCCGAAGCATCAGCCCCATGTTGAGAGGTCTCCCCTTCTTTTTCTTTACCAGTTCCACCATTACCAGCTTCACCACTTTCCCTAACAACAGCCTTCAGTTCTTCCTTTAGCATATCCCGGAAGTCTTGGGATCGGAAGAAATCTTTCAGAACACTGGCAATATTTGGCATTTGGTCAGCCATTGCTACTTCTCCTCTAGACTCTATTGCGCTGCTTGATTCGACTGATCTTTTGCTCTCACATGCTCTTGTAGTCTGGGATCTTGTTCTAAGATGCCCCATCTTATTCTGCTTTAATGCACATAAAGAATGTTAGGGTTAAAAAGTGCATGGTTGGGTGTTATGGATGATAATGCTTGGATGATGCTTTATGAATATGGATGATAATGAATGTGACCTTTTTTATTCATTTCTTTTTTTTTATTTTAGACATTCCAAGTGCACCCAATGCTATGCCAAAATGCCACGTGTGGACCATCACACGGACAGAGGTTCGGTGCTTTTTAAGCACCTAATGAATTTTGTGATATGGTCGCGTGTGTACCGACACACAGACGGAGTTCGATGCTTTGTAGGTCTATGAGATGACATGAAATGGTCACATGGGACCGGCCTATGGACAGAGTTCTGATGCTTTTGAGCATATGAAATGAAATGATGTTGTAAGAGGATCACGTGCCACAGGAGACACGGACGTAAGCTTGGCATTCGGGGAACACCTTTCATGATTTGGGATGTTATGAAATGCCCCTACATGCGTACTAATCCGGCACTCATAGAGCGCCTTGAATAATGTAGTAATGTCATGAAGTAACCCGATGTAGATCACAGTGTTATACGATGTTTATGATGAATGGGTATGATGTCATGAAATGCATCGTGCGGATTGTCACACAGAAATATACCTAGGACCATTACGGCCTCTATTGAATGAGGTAATTTGGTGGAATGGCCGAACGTCATCCGGTGCATTGGCAGAACACGGGTATTTTGGGATACCCGATATGTTATGAAATGAGATGATCATGGTAGGCGTCCTTGGAATGCCCCTAATTTAATTTAGGTGATATGTCATGAATGCTTATGACACACAAAATGCAAATAGCTGCATAAAAACGTGGTTAGGATGCATGACATACATAATGATGTTATGTATGCTATGTGAAAAAATGCTAATCACACAAATTTAATGTTATGGCTAAAAAAGAAATGGTTAGTATGAATGGCAAATGGATGATTTAATGTTTTCACACGAAAATAAAATGCAAATGGCTGCATAAAAATATGGGTTAGTATCACACAGAAATGTTTTATGAACGATATGTCATATGTATGGAAAATGGTGATTATGGTATGCTATGCATGAGTAGATAGCGATGGTGATGTGTCACGGGATGGCGAGAAACACATAACACACAAAACGAATTCTTCCAACCTTATTCCTCCAAACGTGGTCGGTCTCAAAAATTTAACCGAGTCTTAGATGGGGTTCTCTTCGATCACCAACTGGGGATGATGAAGGCGTGATTTTATTTATCCACACAATTATTTTGGTATCCTAAGGGAATCCAACTAGGGCTGCCTATATGAGTTCGGTCCAAGTCAGGTTAAAACCAAGGTTCCCATAGCAAAATATGCTCCTCACTTCTCCCCACTCAAAGGTCCGAACGAAGGGGTTCATACGAGGCTATGGGTGGTGTTTCGTATCCATGCCCCTAAGACCAGGAGGAACAAAGGTGACACTTCAACAATGCACCGGGCTAAAATGGGATACTTAACCTAATGCAAGTATGTCTAACTAAAAATGCAAAATGAAAAACCAATTAAGAATCATCCACCTTATTTTAATTAGACACTTTTCAGGGCTTGTCAAATTCTTTTAAGTTTTTAAGAAAACTTTTGTAAGAAATTCCCAGCGGAGTCACCACCTAGAAGCAAGTGTACTTCGTCGCTCAAGTAATATATAGTAAGTAGAGTATCAATCCCATGAGGACTAATTATGCTAACCCTAAAAATAGTCGGATTTCTATCAATCTAGGCGGAGAGAATGATAAATCTTTGATTTTGGGTTGTGAATTAAAATTACTGCTAAAAACAATTAAATTAAAACTAAGAATAAAACAAAATTATATAAGAGAAATTCGATGAGGAAGCTAACTAAGGCGTCCGGTTTCACTTAGCATTGATCCAGCAATATTTTATACTATGCAATTAATTTGATTAAATTCCAAAATGGCGATTTCCATAAATAATCAATACCGGTTAGGGCTATTAATTCTAATTCTTAACCTAAACACTTAAACCTCTCAGTTCTAAGCGTCAAGCAAGAAAGCATTAAGTCTAAGAAATCCTAGCACTAACTAGTGAGCCACTAGAGCAATGGTCATACAAAAGTCGTGTTGTATGATTCCGTTAATCTAGTCCTTTGGTCAATTATAGATTAACTATGAACATTGGAATTGATGGTCACGCATCCAAAGCATTAAACATACACAACAGAATATTGGAAAATAATACGAATGAAAATTGCATTGAACATAAAATAATTACATAGAACAATTGCTAAGATCCACCATAGCCTTAGCTATGGTGGAATTAGTTCATTACTAAACTAATAACACAAAAATGGATTAAAGAAAACATGGTAAAGAGAAAGGTTTAGAGAAAACTAGAGTCAAAGTGGTTGATGTACGGATCGTTGAAATGAAAAGATGAATGCTCCTCCAAACTCTAGCTCCTAAAAACACGTTCTCCCAATCCACTCTTCCAAGAGAGAAAGTAAGAATAAAATCTAAAAAAATTAAACTCTAAAACTAAACTCCAAAAACCTAAAAACTACAGCTGAATGATGAATCATAATCCTTTTCTAACTCTCCCCTCCTAAAACAAAAAGGGAAGAAGAATTCTAATAAGAGTCAAAAACCCCTTCCTTCTTTTAAGGGAATTACCAAAAAAAAAAAAAAAGAAAACATTCCTCCTTTGACAAGGAGTCCATTAGCTATCAAGATTTCTCAGCCAAAAGACTTCTAGTTCTCTCCTAAATGAGACCAAACCCGTAGCTTTTCCTTGGCCCATCATGAACGCAGGCCCAAATCACCAAACCAGCTTTAAAACTCCAAAATCAGCACCTCCCAGGGCATGGGCACGCCTTAGGACTGCTCCTGGGCTGCTTTAAGTCAATTTTGCTCCTTTATCATGCACTTTTAGCTCCATTCTCTTCTTAAAGGTCCTAACAAGGAAAATATATATAAGGGAAGTAAAATATGCCTCAAATAAATAAAATCAACTCAATTAAAGCACAAAAACAAAGGTAAAATAAGTATATAAAATACACTTATCAACTTCCCCACACTTAAACTTTACTTGTCCTCAAGCAACCAAAACATCTCCAACTCCAGAAAACAATTAAGGAAAATTATAGATCAAACAACCGATTTTAAAACATCACAAACCACAACCTCACTTTTATCCACAAATCAAGCATACTCAATCAATAAGGTTGTCACAAAAGAATTTGGCATTGAAACCCAGTCTTATGCACGCAAAGCAACTCAATTAACTATCAGAATATGATTTGCATCACTAAAATAGTAAACTCTTAAGTCACTTCCCAATCAATCACATAGATAAAGATCAATAGGACTTTAGAATTCACACAATTTTCTTGGAGGGGTATACCATGATACATTGATCGATTCCATTTAATTAACTTTATAACTTTCGACCTTACTTGAGATATTACTTAGCCTTTCCGAACAGATAACAAAGATGGAGCAAACACAATGCACCCGACTTACTCATCTAAGCACATTCAATCAAGCGGCTACTAGCACTATTTATAACTTCACCTTGCAAGCGAAGTTAGTGGAATAAATTTCCAATCTCCATTCTTGACTTTTTTGTCAATTTTCATTAAGCACAAATAATTAATTTCCCTTACCCCAAGATTAATCCAAAATAAAGCACACAATTTGCCTATTTCATCTCTTTACTTATGCTGAATCAAAAAGAAGCTTCCTAGAAAGTCTATGTCTAAAAGTGATACATCTTAACTCCAAAGTCTATATCATTACAAAGGTGTCGATCAAATGGGGCCTCATATTGTATTTAATGTAAACATCCTTATTGACAAGCATACTTAACCTAGAAAGATGTAAAATAAGAGTTTATGTGTTTGTGTGTTTTTTTTTTTTTTTGTAAAAAAAAAAATTGAAACAGAAACATTGCTTTGAGGAGTTGGATATTATTAAGTTG
This sequence comes from Euphorbia tirucalli, assembly GCA_039660915.1. Classification (NCBI taxonomy): domain Eukaryota; kingdom Viridiplantae; phylum Streptophyta; class Magnoliopsida; order Malpighiales; family Euphorbiaceae; genus Euphorbia; species Euphorbia tirucalli. The sequence goes on from CM077639.1 coordinate 66,906,185, forward strand.
CAAGTGACAAACATAGGACCACAGAAAATGAACTCAAGAAGCTTAAAAGGAAGGAATAAAATCAATTTGCAATTCCCCTTCCCCATACTTAAAACATACATTGTCTCCAATGTATATTAGCCAACAATAACCAAAAACTAAAAAGAATAGAACGAGAGAACTCCCCTGATTATTGAAGGCCGAAGTCCAAGCGCTATTGAGGAGAAGGCGGACACAAAGCCTTGCGTCACTTTGGTGCAAAGAAAAATTGATGAAATATTTGCCATAGTTCATTGTCCCCTATCTTCATTTTTCGCTTTATGAAAAATGTCAAAGTCACATGATTTGCAACTTTTGTCCATTTTTTTTTAACGGGCCGCGGACGGCGTTGGACCTGTGAAGAGGAAAGAAAGATGATGAGAGTTAGTAATTAAGGGCTTTTGGATTTTATATATATATATATATATATATATATATATATATTAGAAAGAAAGTGGGTTAGAATAGATTAATCGTAGGTTTTAATGTGATTTGCTTAAAATTATTATTATTATTATTAATTTTTTTAATTAAATAAAAAGAAAGAAAGTGGAAAAGATACAGAGGAAAAGCGTGTTAATTTGATTTGGTAAATTTTTTTTTTAATAAAAAGAAAGAAAGTGGGAAAGGAAGAAGAAGCAAGGCTGGCCACGCTTTGGACATGCCTTGCTTCTGTCTCTTGCCTAAAAAATTTTTTTTCTTTTTTCGGCCAAATCAGTGACCCGAGAGGAACATCCTGTTATTCTGGATAGATTTCTTACTAGCATTGGAGAGTATAACTTGCGACTTAATCCTAAGGAGTGCATATTCAGAGTCACATTGGGGAAGCTGTTGGGCCATGTAGTCAGCCAGAGAGGAATAGAAATGGACCCAGATAAGATCAAGGCCATTCGAGATATGCCAGCTCCAAAGACAGAGAAGGAAGTCCACTCATTCTTGGGCTCCTTACAATACATCAGTCGCTTCATAGCACGGCTGACTTCCACTTGTGAGCCAATTTTTAAGCTGCTAAAGAAAAACCAGCCAATTGTGTGGGATGACAGATGTCAACTGGCATTCGAGAAAATCAAGGCTTATCTGATAAATCCGTTAGTTCTGAGTCCACCAATTCCAGGAAAGCCTTTGATCTTGTATTTGGCCGTTGAAGATTCCTCCGTAGGGGTAATGCTGGCACAGGAACAGGATGACAGAAAGGAATATCCCATTTACTACCTCAGCAAGAAGCTGCTGGAGTATGAAACTAAGTATACAGTGGTGTAGAAGACATGTGTGGCAATGATTTGGCCGACCAAGAAGTTACGCCATTATTTCCAGTCATACAAAGTACAAGCTGTGGCTAAGGTGGATCCGATGAAGTATCTATACGAGGCACCAGTGTTGGTTGGAAAGTTATCTAGGTGGCTGTTACTCTTATCAGAGTTTGACATTGAGTACATCACCAAGAAGACCATCAAATGGCGAGCCGTAGCAGAATTTTTAGCAAATCAGCCGCTGGAATCAGACTACACAGAAAATCTGGACTTCCCGGATGAACAGCTGGCCGTGGTGGAAATAAAAAGATGGGTTATGTGCTTCAATGGTGCCGTGAACAAAAAAGGTACTGGAATCGGGGTAATCATAGCAACACCGGACGGTGAAAGCATCCCTTTGTCGAAGAGATTAGACTTTCCCATAACCAACAATGGAGCAGAGTATGAAGCATGTTTATTCGGGATGGAAGCTCTGTTAACTCTAGGGGTAAATGATGTCTTGATTGTTGGGGATTCACTTCTGGTGATAAGGCAAGCTTAAGGCGAATGGGAGCTGAAAGAAGAAGCCTTACATCCCTACTTGGAGCTATTACAATACAGAAAAGAATTATTTGGCCAATATGAATCCAGACATGTCCCCAGAGATGAGAACAAAATGGCTGATGCACTAGCAACACTGTCTTCTATGTGGGAAAATCCAGAAGAAACTCAAGTACAACCACTGGTTGTAGCAACTTCCAAACAACCCTGCTTTGAAGTGCAGAAGTAATGGAGTTGAAGGCCGAAGAGAAGCCATGGTTCTTCGACATTTACCAGTATGTGAAGGAAGGGAAATATCCAGAAAGAGCTAGTACTACTGACAAGGTGTCATTAAGAAAGCTAGCCAGTCAGTTCAGAACTTTTAAAGATGGGCTGTATAAAAGAACAGCAAATGGAGTCCTCCTAAGATGTCTAACAGAACAGGAGGCAGAAACAGTGATGCGGCAGGTACATGCAGGGTCCTGCGGGCCACACATGAATGGACTCGCTATGGCCAGGAAGATAATGAGACAGGTATACTTCTGGATGACTATACAAGCTGACTGTATAAGGAAAATGAAGAGATGGCATAAGTGTCAGATCTATGCTGACATCAGTCATCTTCTGCCACTCGAATTATAGAATCTAGCGTCTCCTTGGCCATTTTCAGCATGGGCGATAGATATGATCGGCAAAATTCATCCTGTAGCATCTAATGGACACAGGTTCATAGTCGTGGTAGTAGACTATTTCTCAAAATGGGTAGAGGTAGAGTCCTTCTCGACAGCCAAGCAGATGGTCAAGTTCATTCAGAAGAACATCTTTGCTCGATATGGGATTCCCCATCATATAGTATCTAACAACAGAGTGCAATTCCAAGGGGCAACAGCTGAATTGCTTGCAGAACATGGCATTGAGCACCATAAGTCTTCTCTATACAGGCCCCAAGCTAATGGTGCAGTGGAAGTAGCTAATAAGGCAATAAAGAAGATCTTATCAAAAATGGTAACCACCTACAGAGATTGGGCTGACAAACTCCCATATGCTCTTTGGGGTTACAGAACCAGTGTTAGAACACCAACAGGGAAGACTCCATATGCTTTGGTATATGGTATGGAAGCAGTACTACCAGTAGAAATAGAGCTCAAGTCACTCAGAGTCACCTTAGAAGCTCAGTTACCAGAGACTGAATGGGTTCAATCTAGATACGAGCAATTAGCGGCGTTAGATGAAAAGCGACTGAAAGCACTGGATCACTTACAGATGTACCAATGCAGAATGGCCAGAGCCTATGATCGGAACGTGAAGTACCCCAGGCGGCAGCTGAAAGTAGGGGACTTGGTTCTGAAACAATTAAGTCCTTTAAATGTCGATGTTCAGGGGAAGTTCAGACCCAACTGGGAAGGGCCTTATGTTGTGAAGAAAGTGCTATCAAGAGGTGGTGTCAGCATTATGGACATGGATGGAAATGAATTCACCAATCCTGTCAACCAAGATCACTTGAAGCTTTATCATGTCTAAAAAAAAAGTCTGCTAGGTTGAAAACTCAAAAAGAGCGGCCTAGGCAAAAATTAAGACACGAGAGAAAATGATCAGTCGGAAAATCTGAAGGGACGACTGGTGACGGATTTTGGCTCTGCGTGGAATGTATACCATGTGGGAATTAATCTTTTCAAATGTATTCATTGTGATTTCATCAATAAAGTGGAATGCTTGTTTAAATATATTTGCATGGTTATGACGAAATGCATAAACAAAGTTATCTTGCTTAAACATCCACTTAAGGAAAACGCTTTGCATTTAACTGGTCGAACATATCACGTTATTTAATAATGAAAATGTACTAAATACACACAATCTAAAATCTTTTATCGTCCTCTAAATCTAATTCATCTTGCCGAAGAGCGACGGTGGTTGTCTAAGAACTTGCAATTTCAATCGGCCTTTGCTCAAAAAAAAAAGAGCTCATTGGGGTGAAAACCGAAAAGGCGCCTCAGGCAAAAATTAGAGCAGCTCGCTGGGCTGAAAACCCACATTGGGCAACCCAGCCAAAATTTAGAGCATTTCCAGATTCATAAATTACAGGGGTGAGAAGCCAAGTCTTTCCATCATCTCCCCAGCAGGATTCTCCACATCACCCCATTGGAACATTTACAAGGGATACTATGATCCTTTTCCCCAGCATTGTCATGCATTCCCAGCAATTATCTCATTTTCCCCAGCAGTCCTCATATAAATCTTCAACAAGGGAAAGCCTTATGCAAAGAACGTCTTCCGCCAGCCAGGGGCAAAACATACCTTCCCCAGCAAAAAGGAGAAATATCAATCTCACACAAACAATAAGAAATGCATCATTTAATCTCCGTGTGCATATGCATCATCATGCATACATACACAACATACACAGAGCTTTCATCCCCAGCTAGTCTTCATTCTTGATCGAAGGGGCAAAAAATTTTTTTCAAAATCTCTCGATCAAGGAATGAAGACTTGCTATTTCTAATGCAGGAATTCCTCATCACTATCTCAGACAGGGACAAATCTCCAGCAGATCCGCCTCGGGTAACATAGACCCGGTATCGGCCCAGATCGGCTTCATTCCACTTCCCCAGCAGATCCGCCTTGGGTAACATAGACCCAGTATCAGCCCAGATCGACTTCATTCCACTTCCCCAGCAGATTCACCTCGGGTAACATTACCCCTGTATTGGCCCAGATCGGCTTCACTCTAAATCCTCAACAGATCCGCCTCGGGTAACATAGACCCGGTATCAGCCCAGATCGGCTTCACTCCAATTCCTCAGTAGATCCACCTCGGGTAACATAAATCCGGCATCGGTCTAGATCGGCTTCATTCCAGATCCCCAGTAAACTTTGCCTCGGGTAACCTAGACCCGGTATCGGCTTATCCGCCTTCCACCTTCCTTGCCTCGGGCAACCTAAACCGGGTATCAGCTTATCCCGCACTCCACCTTCCTTACCTCGGGTAACCTAAACCCGGTATCGGCTTATCCCGCCTTCCACCTTCTTACCTCGGGTAACCTCGGCTTATTCCGCCTTCCACCTTCCTTGCCTCGGGTAACCTAAACCCGGTATCGGCTTATCCCGCCTTCCACCTTCCTTGCCTCGGGTAACCTAAACCCTGGATCAGCTTATTCCACCTTCCACCTTCCTTACCTTGGGTAACCTAAACCCGGTATCGGCTTATTTCGCACTTCACCTTCCTTGCCTCGGGTAACCTAAACCCGATATCGGCTTATCCTACCTTCCACCTTCCTTGCCTTGGGTAACATAAACCCGATATCGGCTTATCCCGCCTTCCACCTTCCTTGCCTCGGGTAACCTAAACCCGGTATCGGCTTATCTCGCCTTCCACCTTCCTTGCCTCGGGTAACCTGGAGTCGGGTATCGGCTTATACCGCCTTCCACCTTCCTTGCCTCGGGTAACCTAAACCCGGTATCGGCTTATCCCGCCTTCCACCTTCCTTGCCTCGGGTAACCTAAACCTGGTATCGGCTTATTCCGCCCGCCTTCCACCTTCCTTGCCTCGGATAACCTAAACCCAGTATCGGCTTATCCCGTCTTCCACCTTTCTTGCCTCAGGAACCTGAACCCGGTATCGGCTTATTTCGCCTTCCACCTTCCTTGCCTCGGGTAACCTAAACCAGGTATCGGCTTATCCTGCACTCCATCACTACAACAACAACGCTCCAACAAGTCAGGCATGTCTTTCTTTCCTTCCGTTTGCAGCGCTTCATTCGCGTTCTCAAATTCCTCTCAGGTAACCTAAACCTAGTATTGGGTATTGAATTTGATCATGCGAGGGGCAGCTGTAAGCGCCAAAATTTTCTCTCCTTAAAAAAAAACCATGTGTCACACCACTGTAATTATAGTCATGCGACTGTAATTGAATATTACAGTCGTACGACTGTAATCGCGGAGCAGGTGCAACAGCCCATACCCTAAAGGAAGAAAAAGTGGAGGAGCATTTGATGCTCCTCTGACCAGAAAAAGAGGAAGAGAAGAAAGGGGGGGATTCTGTGAGTGGACGACGTTTTCGACGGAACGTGGACTCCTTTTCGGAATTGGTGCCTCGATTTCGGGCGGACCCTTCCCTCGCGTGGGGTTTTGATAATGGAAATTCATTTTGGAAAAAATGGAATGAATTCTTAAAAGAACCGAGACCTAAGTCTCGATGAATATTGTAAGAGTCGCCACCCTACTCAGCTCAACCGGGAAATTGATATTGTAGCTGGACTGGATGAATGGCCACTACACTATCCAGAGATTTAGGTCCGGACAAGTCCCTTATTTCATGTCTAATTAAAATAAATATTGGCCAATGTTCATAGACGGTATTTCAAATTCTAAAGTCAATTTTATTGAAATTAAGTTAAACATGCAGCGCGCATACAGGTAAGTAAAATAGTAAATGATTAAATTATTACAACCCGATCGAATGAAAAATAAAAACTCTCGTCCTCACTTTTACAACCGCCTAGAATACACGATTTATCTAGAAAAATACAATCGCCTAGAATTCACGGATAAATCTATTAAATACATAAAAAATAAAAATAAAAAGCTGCAAAACAGAGGGTTAACACAATATATGGTACGCCACAAGTTGGACTCAATTAGGACAGAATGGGGAATTTAGAATTCGGGGACATGCATTTAAAGGGATAATCGGGTCGGCTCGGTTAGCCGGCCCGATTAGACCTGGAAAACATTTTGAAACGTCCTTGTATTTTGGGTTTTGTGAGAAAATCGTTTTGAAAACATTTTCATTTTCTGGTTTAATTTAATTGGGTCGGTTTCCCGGAGAGTTGGGTCTCCGTCGTTGTATTGTTCTAAATGCAAATTTACTGAAAATTAAATCTAAGGTAGTGAATGCACACAACAAAATTCATTTTTGGTGATTTTCTGATTTTCTAAATTTTTATGGATTTTTGAAAACTTTTATGGATTATTCTGGAAATTCTGCTCTTGTACGATCATGCGACTGTAAATCAATCCAACTTCAGAATTTCGCCAAAATTTTATTTAAAATAAACTGAAAGAAAATCATCTGGAAACCAAGAACACTCGTCGTACGGCTATTCATCAAACTCAAGAACAGTCGCATGACTGTTCTTGATTTCCAGGAACAGAAATGCAAAAAGTTGAACGAAAACGCATAAAATCACACCAATCACCCAGAAAGCTTGAAAAACAGAAGGGATAAAGAGTGGTAACCTTTTTGGAGCATGTCCACCGTAGGATTAACCCTTGGCGTCGCTCCAATCCACTGGAAGTTGCTCCTTTTTCCTTGAAATTGAGATTGGAAACTTTGTGTCCAACAATCCAAAATGCTTGGGAATCCTAGGGTTTCTAGTCCAAAATTTGATTTGTTTGTGGAGTCAGATTTTTAACCTAGAAGTTTCTAACAAATTTTTATACTTTAACTTGAGAATCAAAAGAAATAGAAGAGGAAAAGAAGTTTTTGTTGAGTTGGGTTTTTCCTCTTTTCCTTGTCTCTTTCTCTTTTTTCTCTCTCTAAAAATCTGAGAATCCAAGCTCATCCTCTCTTTCCCTTCTTCTTTTCCTTTTATCTTCCTCTTTCTGCCAGAAATTCGGGCATTAATTGCCCAAATCTCTCCCTCTTCTCTCTTATGTCATGGGTATGGTGTTCTGCACCTGCCCCGATCGTACAGTCGTACGACTGTAATGTTTGAATTATAGTCGCACAACTGTACATTACAGTCGTGTGACACCTGCGTGTTTTTTTTAAGACGGAAAATTCCGGCGCTTACAGATTCTGATCTTAAGAATTAGAGAGAGAGAATTTGAGAGAGAAAAGGGAGAAAAAGGGAAGAAAAGAAACTCAACCAAAACTCAAGCTTTTCCTCATCTTTTTCTTTTGATTCTCAAGTGTTAAAGTTAAAACAGGATAGAAATCTTAGGTTAACAACTTGACACTTCAAATTAATCAATTTCAGACTTAAATCAACTAAAATCCTTGACATTTTTGAGATTTTTTGGACTTGGCTTTTGGAACCTCAACACAAGGAAAAAGAGGTGATTTGGAAGTGATTGAGGCGTTTCCAGCGGTCAATCCTACGGTGGATCAGTGCCAAAGAGGTAAATATACTTCAAACCTTCATTTTCTTGTGTTTTCTGGGTGATTTGGTGTGTTTTTGTGCTTAAAAACTTACTTTTCGGGCTTGCTGTTCCTGGAGATCAAGAACAGTCGTACGACCATTCTTGAGTTGAAGAATAGTCGTACGACTGTAATTACAGTCGTACGAATGTTCTTGATTTCCCTCCAACTTTTAGTTTCTTTTGAATAAATTTTGGCGAAATCCTGTAATTAGAAGAATCACAGTTGCACGACTGTAATTACAGTCGTACGACGGTAGTTACAGTCGCACGACGGTAGTTACAGTCGCACGACTGTAATGCTCATCCAGGGGCAGAATTTCTAGTTTAATTCCCAAAAAATTCCCAAAAATCCATAAAAAATCAGAAAAATCCGAAAATCATCAAAAATGAATTTTATTGTGTGCATTCACGACCTTAAATTTAATTTTTAGTATAATTGCATTTAGAACCTCACATGTTAAATTTAAGTAAACCGGAAAAAAGTTTTCAGAAATGGTTTTCTCACAAAACCAAAATACAGGGACGTTTCAAAATATTTTCCAAGTCTAATCGGGCCGGCTAGCCGAGCCGACCCGGTCATCCCCCATTTGCATGCCGCCGAATTCCTTAAAATCCCATTCAGTCCTACTTGAGTCCTATTTGTGGTGTGCCATAAACTATGCTAACCCTCTGTTTTGTAGCTTTTAGTTTCTTTTATTTTTATTTTTGATGTATTTAATAGATTAATTCGTGTATTTAGGCAATTGTAAATTTTTAGATTATTGTGTATTTTAGGCGTTTGTAAAGTGAGGTTGAGAGTTTTTATTTTTATTCTATCGGGTTGTAATAATTTAATTATTTACTGCTTTACTTTTATTTTATGTGTATGTGCGCTGTGTGATCTAATTTAATAAAATTGACTTTAGATTTATAAAATGCCTTCAAAGAACATTGGCCGTATTTATTTTAATTAGACACGAAATAAGGGACTTGTCCGGAAATAGATCTCTAGATAGTGTAGCGGCCTTTCTTCTGGTTCAGCTACACTGAAATTTTCCGGTTGAGCTGAGCCGGGTGGCGACTCCTACACTATCTGTCGAGACTTAGGTCTCGATTCTTTTACGAAATAATTAATATTCAAAAAATGAATTTTCCAATCCAAGAACTCCACGCGAGGGAGGGTTGCCCGATCTCGACGCTCCCTTCCGAGAGAGTCCGTGTTCCACCCAAAACGTCGTCCGCTCACATCGGGAAGGAGAAGCAACTCAGATTTAGAGTTATAGAGTATCTATAATTGTTTAGCCCGGTGTAATCTTCATGATATGGGTTAAAATGGCCATACTTTCACTTGGTGCAATAACCGAAAAGATGATTAGAAGATCTGAGAACAATTGGATCATTTTATTTGTAATCCAAAATGGGATTCCATTTTTCCTCTTAGAAAGGCCAGTCACTTCTCCATGCTTCACGCTGATCACTTTCTAATTATATTAAATTGTGTGATGGATAAAGATCGGAGAGGTCAGAAACGGTCGTTCCGATTTGAATCAATATGGCTTAAACATTGTGATTGTTTAGAGCTTGTTAATTCTATTTGGCATGATTCCTCCATTGATAATGGTTGCAATCTTATAAATAAATCAAAAGCATATGGCAAAGGTTTAGGAAGGTGGAATAAGATAATTTTTGGTCATCTAGGTAATCAATCAAAAGATAAATACCATGAATTACATAAGTTGGAATCTTCCGGTGGGGGTGGGCATAATGAGCTTTGTATTAGTGCTTTTAAAATGAGCTCATTGAGAAAGAGAAAAGTGTGTGGAAGCAACACTTTAGAGCATATTGGCTTTGCGAGGGAGATAGAAATACCAAGAATTTCCATGCCAAAGCGAATGCCTGGCAGAAATGAAATACTATCTCTAGAATTAAAAATCAGATAGCATTATGGTTCAAGGGGGAGGACCAAATTGAAGAGGTAGTCGATCACTACTTCTCTAATTTATTCTCTAGCTCTAATCCTTATAATCATATGCCCTACTTTGAGGGGTTTGATAAAAAGCTTAATCAGGATCAAATTGCGGTCTTGATGGAGCCATTTTCTAGGGATAGGTTATCTTGGCTATTAAGAGTATACATCTAATCAAGGCCCCTGAACCAGATGGGATGTTCGCATTGTTTTACTAGGCTTGCTAGGACACAGTTTAGAATGACGTTATTGATTGTATTCTTAATGTTTTGAACTCAATCACAATTTTATCACATTAATTCCTAAAGTTTCTAATCCTAAGTCCATGAAAGATCTTCACGCTATTAGTCTTTGCAATATTGCCTACAAGCTAATCTCAAAAGTAATTGCAGATAGACTTGAAGAAGTTATTCCTAGTATTATTAGCGAGTCTCAAAGTGCTTTTGTTATGGGAAGGATGAAAAAGCTAGTTTGAGGTACAAGCGGCATCTTAGCTTTAAAGCTAAACATGGGTAAAGCATATGATCAAGTAGAATGGTGCTTTATTGAATTTATTTTGCTTAAAATAAGGTATCCTGCTCACATAGTGAGGTTGATTATGACTTGTTTGTCCAACGTTCCTTTTCTTTTCTAATTAATGGGGTTCCAAAAGGTTATTTTAAGCCAAATAGTGGTCTCCACCAAGGTGATCTGATTTCCCCTTATTTGTTCATCTTGTGCATTGAAGGGCTTTCTTTTTTAATCCGAAAGGCAAAAGGTAAATGTACTATTCATGGTATGACTGTCTATAGATTGAGTCTGGTGGTCTCCTATTAAATGACTCTCTGGTTTTTACAAAGGCCCTGACTCTAAGGTTTCCAATTTAAAGCAAATCTTACTTATCTATGCAAGTTTCTTGGGTCAATGTATTAATTTCGATAAATCTGAAGTTTTTTGAATCCGAATATAGATGCCAGAGTTAAAAGGTCGTTACTTTAGTTTTTAAGGGTTAAAAAAGTCTCTCAACTTCCTAAATATTTAGGTCTCCCTTCAGTTTTAGGGCGATCGAAGAGAGAGGTTTTGTTATAGATTAGGTTTAGAAACCTATTTGTGGGTGGAAAAGTTTCTATCGAGGGCCAGGAAAGAAGTGCTCATTAAATTAGTTTCTTAGGTTATCCTGCATTATGTCATAATTTATTTTGCTCTTCCGATATCTATTTGTGAGGATCTCCAAAAACTAACAGCTAAGTTTTAGTGGAGTAATAGTAAGGAGGGTAACGACATTCATTGGCATAAATGGGGACAAACTATATGCTTCAAAGTTTGAAGGGGGTCTTAGTTTTCGCCAAATGCTCTTTTTTAATAAGGCCATGTTTGCTAAATAGGCTTGGTGGTCAATTTTTAATGAACATTCTTTGTGTGTGTGAATTTTTAAAGCGAAGTACTTTCCTAGTAGTGATTTCCTGAATGCTAGATTGGGGCATGGTTTTAGTTATGCATCGTAAAGTATTTTCTCCAATAGTTACATTCTGCAGGCTGGCCTTTATTAGCATGTGGTTAATGGCAAGAATATATATTAACATACGGTAGGATAATTGGTTAGTGGGCCAAACTCGTATGCAACCTCTAATTCCTAATTTCAAGGATTTACCAATTAGAGTTCCGTGTTTAATTGATAGAGATACTTCTACTTGGAATAGCCATCTTATTCGTTTAGTTTTCTTGCTTTTTGAGGTTGATTCCACCCTGGCTAGTCTTATTAGCAGAAGACAACCAAGGGATTCACGTTTCTGGGTTCACACAAAATATACGGTTTAATTGGTAAAAATAGGTTATAGATTTGCTGAGGGAATGCAAGTAACTAGGTTGGATATCCCTTCTCCCAATTGATCTTTCTTTGGGGTGTGGAAGTTCCTTTGGTCCTAATTGTTCCAAATAAAATTAATATTTTATTTGGAGATGCTGTAGTGATTTACTTCCTTGTTTTGCAAATTAGGTAAAGCAAAATATTACAATCTCTCCTTGTTGCCCTGGTTGTGGGGGCACCGTTAGGATGTTCTACCCGCTCTTATTTATTACCCGTGTATTAAAGATTTTTAGAAGTGAGGTTTCATGAGGCTTCAATTCATAAGCTCTAGGCTTTTAGTTTTGTTGAACTGCTGGAATCATTACAGTTTTCACTCTCAAGAGCTTAATGTGCTAGATTTTGTGTGATGGTGTGGTTTGCTTGGTTTAGGCACAATAATTTAATCCATAAGTTTGACTTATGTCCTAATCATGAGGCTTCAATTCATAAGCTCTAGGCTTTTAGTTTTGTTGAACTGCTAGAATCATTACAACTTTCACTCTCAAGAGCTTAATGTGCTAGATTTTGTGTTATGGTGTGGTTTGCTTGGTTTAGGCACAATAATTTAATCCATAAGTTTGACTATGTCCTAATCATTTGTTGCTGCAGTAGGTAAACTCCTTTATTGATGAGTTTCAAGGTGTTAGGCTAAAGGGTCTTGCTGCATAGTCAAATGAAATCCAGTTTATGCAGGTGGAATCTTTTGACAATGGCTCAATGGTCTCCTTCACTTATGGGGCTGGTGAAAATTAACTCTGATGCAAGCTTTGATCCTGACTCCATCAATATGGGTTTAGGTTTGTTGTCAGAAACTCTAGCAGAGAAGTGATGGCTTTGGGAGCTGCAAACTGTGGTGTTGCTACTTTTATTGAATTGGCAGAGTGTCTTACCCTTTGTTTTTCTATACACGTTGGGGCAGATCGTGGTTTTTGTCGAGCCTAGGCTAAGGTTGATGCATCCAACTTAATTGCTTCTAAACTTTTATGGATTTTGTAATTAGCATATGATTAATTATTTTCAACATTTCAAGTAGATGAAGTTTTCATTTTGATAATGGCTGCCCAAACTTAATATAGAATTCACAGAAAACAGTAAGGAAAATCATAATTTATCAATTAAAGTTGCGTGTTTAATTGACAGAGATACTTCTACTTGGAATAGCCATCTTCTTCGCGCAGTTTTCTTACTTTTCGAGGTTGATTCCACCCTGGCTATTCCTATTAGCAGAAGACAACCAAGGGATTCACGTTTCTGGGTTCACACAAAATATAGGGTTTACTTGGTAAAAATAGGTTATAGATTTGCTGAGGAAATTCAAGTAGCTAGGTTGGATATCCCTTCTCCCAATTCATCTTTCTTTGGGGTGTGGAAGTTCCTTTGGTCCTAATTGTTCCAAATAAAATTAATATTTTATTTGGAGATGCTGTAGTGAGTTACTTCCTTGTTTTGCAAATTAGGTAAAGCAAAATATTACAAACTCTCCTTGTTCCCCTGGTTGTGGGGGCATGGTTGGAATGTTCTACACGCTCTTATTTATTACCCGTGTATTAAAGATTTTCAGAAGTGAGGTTTCATGAGGCTTCTATTCATAAGCTCTAGGCTTTTAGTTTTCTTGAACTGTTGGAATCATTACAACTTTCACTCTCAAGAGCTTAATGTGCTAGATTTTGTGTTATGGTGTGACCTTTTTTCCTATCCTTTAAGTTGTGGTTGCATTAAAAAAAGACATCAAAGGGGTCTATTTAAGAAGAACTTGAATATAGAACATTTTAAGAAATGATATAAGTCCATAAATATATATTATGTTAAAAATTTTGATAAAAAAATGACATAATGATCAATAAAGAGAGGTCATAGTGTGACAGATATAAAATACAGAAACATATAAATTATATAGGTACATAAGGACGTAGTGATGTATTTGTTCAATTCTGAGGAAGGTTATAATTATTTACCCATTATTAGAGCATCTTTAGTGGATTAACCCATTAACCTCGCCACATTATCGACACATCATCCAACACAATAAACTCAGCTCTATTAAACTTTCTTTCACAACTATTACACTCTACAACAACTTATTTGTGGGACCCACAATCAAATCACACTTTATACCATAATACTTTTTTTTATTTAATTATTCAACAATATATATATATATATATATATAGACAAAATATAATTAATTTAACCAAATACTTCAAATATTTATTTTAAATTATTAATAATTAATAATTATTAAATAATATTAATGTAAAATGCAAAAAAAAAAAGAGATAAAATTGAATAACAAATATCCATATCATAATTATAATTTAGCAAAACATCTTAATTTCTAAAAAATAATTATGAATACTAATCTTCTAATTCAATCTCATTAAAATGTTCCCGAATATGTTCGATCAAGTCAAATTGAAGTCGATGATGAACTTCTCGGTCATGTAGTTCTGCATTCCTTTGAAGATAACATTGAAATTCCAGGACATGACCTCAATTAACTATAATAGAAGGCTCTCCTTCTTCATCGTCCCAATCAGTTATGGCATCGTTTTCATCTTTAACAATCATATTATGCAATATGATACATGTAGACATTATATCACTCAACTTCTCTCGATACCATAAGCGCGTTGGCCCCCTTACTATAGCCCATCGAGATTGTAACACACCAAATGCTCGTTCAACATCCTTTCTTGCAGCCTCTTGCATCTTTTTGAACTCTTTCCTTTTTTCATCTTCCGGATATGAAAAACTTTTAACAAGTGTTGCCCACGCCAGATATAGTCTATCAGCCAAATAATATCCATTTATTTAATTATTGCGATTCACTGTGAATTGGAAGTTTGGTTCACTTTCCTACAAGAAATCATTAAATAAAAGAGATTAATTTAGCACATTGATGTCATTGTTTGACTTTGCAACTCCAAAAAATGCATGCCAAATCCATAAATCTACTGAAGCAACTGCTTTTAGCATTATTGTTGGAGCCCCTTGATCACCTCGAGTAAACTGACATTTCCATAAAACCGGAAAATTTTTCCATTGCCAGTGTATGTAATCAATGCTACCAAGCATACCGGAAAAACCATGTCTCTCAACATGCATTTTAAGTAGTCACTCAATATCTTCATTATTAGGTTTTCAAAGATATTTTAGTGCAAAAATCCTTATAACGCAGCGACAAAATTTTTTCAAACACTGAACAGAGGTAGATTCACCAATCTCTAAGTACTCATCATATTGGTCAGCTAGCCCTCCATATGCTAACTGTTGGATAGCTGCAGTGCATTTTTGAAATGGAGAAAGTCCTTTTTTTTCCAGCTGCATCGTACCTCTGTGTAAAATAATCTGAATGATTTGTTAGCGCTTCAACGATTCACATGAATAACTCCCTTCTCATCCTATATCTTCAACGAAACTTATCTGCTGGATATACCGATGCATTAGAAAAATAATGTTTGAAAACTCGATCATGTGCTCCTTCACGATCTTAGTTAATATCCCTTTGAGTTCTCTTTCGATTATTTGTTCCCTTCTCCAAATATGACAATATCATAAGATCCTCCTCCTCGTTTGAATCATCTTCAAATTCATCAATAATTTTTCCCTGATTTTGATAATAAGATCGACAGGATCCATTCGAGTGAATAAAGTAATTGTTTCTTTAAGAAATATTTTAGTGGTTGAAGTTGTAACCTTTTAGTGGAATGAAAAGTGTTTATATGGTGATATAAACGGCTACTTTTGCCACCACTACTTTTACAATGGCTAGTTTTGCAATGACTAGTTTTATAATAAAAGTTACAATATAAATAAAAACTACATTTGAAATAAAAACTACATTATTATAAAAATTACAGTAAGATAAATCTAACAAATTCAAATAACATATAATTATTGATGGGAATATTTAGCCTTGATTTGGTTGCAAATGAAGCGATGATTTTCGAGTTGCTCTACATTTATATGACTGGTGTCCGCAGTCAATATTTTATGATCTTTAGATATCTAATATGAATTTTTCAAATCTTCAATTGTTTTTTTCAAGTCTTCAATTGCATCTGTTTTTTTTTTCTTATTGCTCTAGCTTCGGCTAAATATTCTTGCAATTCTGTTGTTTCAATACTAGACTTCCCTTTTTTCTTAGCCTTTACCTTGGCCTTTGCAGCTTTTTGTCCAATAGGGCGGATTTCATAGTTTTCTGCTCTAGTATTTGTGTCTCCATTTGATGAGGAAGAATAAGCACCACTTTCATTGATTCGGGTCTTCTTGGATGGCTGGTGAATAGAATAGTTGGTCTGCCATTTTGGATCATCTTTCACATCATCCAAACATGATCATGAAGGAAGTTCTTCTTTTTTTATTGTTTGTAAAGTGAGTGAGCACGTTCCTTCAATTGATCATTACTCTAACCACTATGATGTTCTGCAACCAACTTATTGTAGATTTGATTGAATTCATTAATAAAGGGGAAGGATCCAAAACCAATGGGTCTTGATGCTAGAAGCCTTTCTTTTCGGACCGAATTTGACATTTTCATTGAAGAAATCCGCAATTAGCTGCCAAAATACATTTGGTTTTTGGCTGTTTCCTACAATGCTACAACTTAATATAATGAACTAAGAACTGACAAGCAATTTTTCATCTTAATTGCTCCAAGGCAAGGGTTTTTCTTTACTATTATCCTCAAGCTAAATAATATCATTATTTGGCTGCGTAGAACCAGAAACATTCTGTGTTGCTGCTTCATGGCCAGTAACTGATGATCTCTCCAAATTTGCTTGCTCATCTGAAGGGTTGGAGAATGCACCAGGGGAGCCAAAGTTTGTCACATTGGCTTCGTATGGATTAAAATACCCCGGTCCTGGCACTGGAAAATACGGATATTGAAAATTTGTTTAATTTCCTAAATTTTGTTGGGGGTTGTAGTTAACAAAATTTGGAAAATTGAAGGCATGTTGAAAATTTAAATTTTGATAATTTGGAGGAATTTGTGAATTATTGGTGTTTTGGCCAAAATTTAAAGGAGGTTGGATTTTTGGATTTTGATAATTTGGAGGAATTTGAGAATTATTTGTATTTTGGTCAAAAAATGAATATTCAAAATTTAGGTTTGAGTTTTGAGATGATGAATTTTTTCCATTGTAGAAAATTTAAAATGAAGAAGATGAAGAAAATGGGAAATAATTTGAGAATTTGTTGGGAGCGTATGTGGTATTTATAAAGTAAAATGAGTGTTAACTAAAAAATTATAAAAAATTTATTTATTTTTTTCAGTTGAACACCAACGGCTATATTGTCTTTGTCCACATATCAATTACTTAAGGTTAAGTAGAGTAAAAAAAAATAATAATTACTTTTGGCAGCATAGCTGCCAAAAGCAAATATTGAGCCCAACCCGCTCAACATCTGGAATTCTCATTAACCTCTCTATAGTGGAGAGGTTAATGAGAAAGGAGGTTAATAAGTGGGTATCAACCCCCCATTACAATTACCCTTAGAATAAAAGTTAAAATATCTTATATAACTAATTAACTACGGAAAAATCTTTTTGGAGCCTGACGTATATGCAATCTGCCTATTTAGTACCTGACCTATTGATATAGCTCTTTTGGTACTTGACGTTTCAAAATCAAGAATATTTAGTACTTGACTTATTAAAAATCTAGAATATTTTGGTCTTGAAACAATTATTAATATTACTATAATAACTTATATAATCATTGCTATTATAATAGATAGATCATTCTTACTCTTAACTGCCACTCTTTAAATTACTAATATTGTCCATTTCATTAAATTTTGTTGTTGAGATACTAAATGTTCTCTATTTCTATAGGTCAAGTATTAAAAGGACTAAATTAATAGTTAATGTACTAACTGGATATACGGTGGATAGATCAGACCCAAAAAAGTCTTTAAACATAATATTTTACTTTGGGTAGAGATTAAAAATCTCGAATTTGTATTAAGGAATGGCATTTACCCTCCAATTAGTGGGCTTGGAATGGGCTTGATACAAGTTGGGTTTCAGATGCGACGGGCCCATACCAAGTAATAAGGAAGGCGGTACTCCTCTCCTCACGAGCTAGATCTTTCTTCATAAGACAGTCACGTGCCACCGCCATGCTTATCTCCAGTGAGTATATATGAGATTCCTCCCGTTATTTTCCATTCATTTTCTCTTCTCTGTGCCCGCCCGCTATCCTTCAACACCTGTTACTAGAGTAGAGCAAAGGCCGGGCTTCAACTCTTCTAAACCCTAAAACCCCAACAAAAATACTACTGCTCTTTAGAGCGATCATTATTGAAAGCTTAAACGTACGAGATTGTATGTTCGGATCTGCTACTCTTTCTCTATTTCAGTGATTTCAGGTTTCTTTTTTAGATCCTGAATTAGCCAATATGTGGAATAATAATGGAGAACCGCATATGGCGCCGCCGGGGACGGTTGTGCCGTCGATACCTCCTCCGCCTGTCCCGGCCCAGCCGTCTTACACTGTACTCCCACCGCAGAATCCTCCTACGCCAGCTGAGGCGGAGGCGAAGCTGGAAGAGAAGGCGCGGAAATGGCAACAACTTAATACGAAGAGATATAGTGATAAAAGGAAATTTGGATTCGTTGAGACACAGAAAGAGGACATGCCTCCTGAGCATGTCAGGAAAATTATCAGGTGAGGTTTAGGGTTTTGCTTTGGGAGCAACTGCGAAGTTTGTTTTATTTTTTTAGCATCTGACTTAGTGGCATTTGTGGTTTAGCTCTGTATTTTTGGCGGTGCTTTTTTAAATCTGAATTCTTGTTTTTGTCAGACTATGAGCTTATAGGTGAGTGTTTTACTCCCTCTCTAATGCATTTCGCTGTGAATGGTATTTGTTTGTTGTTTTTCTTTTTCCTTTAAAATAATTTCTCCCGCAATATTTACTTGTAGGTAGCTTCTACTGTTCTACATTATTTGGGAGTTCATTTGATGAGTTTCTGGGCAAGGCTCTTGGTGCTTTTACCCATTTGTTTAACGTTTCTATATTTTCTCCTAAAAAATGGCCCTGTAACTGCCAAAGGCAATAAATCTCTCAGAAAGTTGTACAAACAGTAGGGTTGATTTTATCTCACTTATAAACGTGCTTAGGATTCACGCTTTGATGAGCACATAGAATTGTGTTATGTAAACAATAGCACTTGTTTCTTCGCCCGTTTGCGTACCCAAAATCTAATGAGATTGTCTTGAATCCTGATGTTGGTGACCATGGTGTGTTGAATGTAACTGCAGTTGGCAGATTTTCTTTTCTGGGAGTCTAGCTTCAAATAACCCTTGATTGTTTCAACTCACTTCAGATGGAGAAATGTTTTCGTTGCACTCAATTCATTGAATTTGCTCTGATATTTTATTTTTCTTTCTTGTTTTGGACAGAGACCATGGAGATATGTCCTCTAAGAAATATCGCCATGACAAACGTGTGTATCTTGGAGCACTTAAATTCATTCCGCATGCTGTTTACAAGCTTCTTGAAAACATGCCAATGCCCTGGGAACAGGTCCGTGATGTGAAGGTTCTGTACCATATTACTGGGGCCATCACTTTTGTGAATGAAATTCCATGGGTAGTTGAACCTATTTACTTAGCTCAGGTATGCCGTCTCTCTTTCTCTCTGTTTGTAGCCTTTTTTTCTGCATGCATAATTTGTTATTATATTAGTTGTTAGACTTCAATTGCTATTTCAGATCGTGCCTGACTATTTTTACATTTCTGCAGTGGGGTACAATGTGGATCATGATGCGAAGAGAGAAGAGGGACCGGCGGCATTTCAAGCGAATGAGATTTCCACCCTTTGATGATGAAGAACCTCCATTGGACTATGCTGATAATTTGTTAGATGTTGATCCTTTGGAGCCTATCCAATTAGAGTTGGATGAAGAAGAAGATTCTGCGGTTTACACATGGTTCTATGACCATAAGCCTCTTGTTAAAACAAAGCTCATCAATGGTCCAAGCTATAGAAAGTGGCATCTCTCCCTTCCCATTATGGCAACTCTTCATCGGTTGGCAGGGCAGCTTCTTTCTGATCTAATTGATCGCAACTATTTTTACTTGTTTGACATGGAGTCCTTCTTTACAGCTAAAGCATTAAACATGTGCATACCTGGTACGGTCAATAACTCTATTCGGAAATGCTATAGATATGTGTATTTATGTGTTCATATATGCGTGTGTTTTTATGCTGATGAATTTGAAGCTTTTTGTATGCCTAAGTCAAATTTTGTTATTGAGGATGACAATGGCGCTATTTTGAGTGGGCCGTTCGTATAACTTATTTAGTAGAGTAGAGGCTGGTCATATTATTTTCACTGGGTGATGAGGTACATCTAAACTGGCTCGGTGTAAATTATTCACTAGAGATTATGATCCATAGTCTTGCATGATCCTTTGATTTGGTTGCATGTTTGTTTTTTCTCGCAATCTTTCATTCCATTATCATCTAGCCGAAATAAACTTCGCTTTTATAGTGTTTTGAATAGTTTATTATTTGATAGATTCTACTGATGGGTGTGCTGATTGAGTTGTAGACGATGTTGGCTTGTACTATGGTTAAATCATTTCAAGAAGGAAGTTCACTGTTGAGTATAGTGGTTGTCTATGGCCTTGTTACCTGGGGCATTTGGTTGAACTGTTATCTTATGGCAACAATATGCAGTTTGAGCATAAGGGAGTTGATTGAACTTGGAGTCCTCGGTAGCTCTTGCTTGGTTCATTCTGAGATCTTTAGCATTAAATAACTAAAGCGTTTGTATGAAAAATCTACTTCAGTTCATGAAAAGTTATGCTTTGTTGAAGATGCAATTTGTTTCTGTTCCAGTTTCTCGATTGTTTTATTTTGTACTGTTATCATGTTCTTTCTTGCAACCTTAACATATCCTCGGATCAAGTCTAGACTTGCTCTGTGGAGTACTTATGGGTCGATTATTCCCTTGTGATGTCAATTGGCTGGATTTGTTGTGCTAGGATTATAAATTACATGGATGAATTGTTGATTGTATTCCTGACCTTGGCCGTTTTGTTCTTGTGCAGGTGGCCCAAAGTTTGAACCCCTGTATCGTGACATGGAAAAAGGGGATGAGGATTGGAATGAGTTTAATGATATCAACAAACTTATTATTCGGTCACCTCTGAGGACAGAGTACAGAATAGCATTTCCCCACCTTTACAACAATCGGCCAAGGAAAGTAAAACTTTGTATATATCACACGCCCATGGTCATGTTCATCAAAGCTGAAGATCCTGATTTACCTGCATTCTATTATGATCCACTAATACACCCTATAACATCCATTAACAAGGAACGTCGTGAGAAGAAGACTCTTGATGATGATGAGGATGATGATTTCATTTTGCCAGAAGGAGTTGAACCATTGCTGGAAGAAACTCAGCTTTATACAGACACTACAGCCGCTGGCATTTCACTGTTATTTGCCCCACGCCCCTTCAACATGAGATCTGGTCGAATGCGGCGAGCTGAAGATATACCTCTCGTGTCTGAGTGGTATAAGGAGCATTGGTGAGATTCTAATTTTCTTTTGTTGTTCTTATGGATGCCCTCTGTTTCCTATAAGACAAATCTGATTTTGTATTTTTTTTCCTCAGTCCTCCATCATATCCGGTGAAAGTTAGGGTGAGCTATCAGAAATTGTTGAAATGTTTTGTTTTGAATGAACTACATCATCGACCACCCAAAGCACAGAAAAAGAAACATTTGTTTCGGTCTCTAGCTGCGACCAAGTTCTTCCAAACTACTGAACTTGATTGGGCTGAAGCAGGATTGCAAGTTTGTAAGCAGGGGTACAACATGTTGAATCTGTTGATCCACAGGAAAAATTTGAATTACCTCCATCTTGATTATAATTTTAACCTTAAGCCTGTGAAAACACTTACTACAAAGGAGCGCAAGAAGTCACGGTTTGGCAATGCTTTTCATCTCTGCCGTGAAATTCTGCGTTTGACAAAACTTGTGGTTGATGCAAATATCCAGTTCCGTCTGGGTAATGTTGATGCATTCCAACTGGCTGATGGTCTGCAATACATATTTTCTCATGTTGGCCAGTTGACTGGAATGTATCGATACAAGTACAGGCTGATGCGACAAATTAGAATGTGCAAAGATTTGAAGCATCTGATATATTACCGATTCAATACTGGTCCAGTTGGGAAAGGACCTGGATGTGGATTTTGGGCACCAATGTGGAGGGTATGGTTGTTTTTCCTACGTGGTATTGTGCCTCTTCTAGAACGTTGGTTAGGAAATCTTCTTGCCCGGCAATTTGAAGGGCGTCATTCAAAAGGAACAGCAAAGACTGTTACTAAGCAACGTGTTGAGAGCCACTTTGACTTGGAGCTCCGCGCTGCTGTAATGCATGATGTTCTTGATGCCATGCCAGGTGATTACTCAAATATTGTGCAGTTCTC
Organism: Euphorbia tirucalli; assembly: GCA_039660915.1. Taxonomy (NCBI): domain Eukaryota; kingdom Viridiplantae; phylum Streptophyta; class Magnoliopsida; order Malpighiales; family Euphorbiaceae; genus Euphorbia; species Euphorbia tirucalli. The sequence continues at coordinate 66,928,343 of CM077639.1, forward strand.
TTGTATCTTATGTTATTATGTGTACTTATTTCTTGTAAATCAGTGTTTAATATGGTAATGCTAACATTGCAGAGGGTATCAAGCAAAACAAAGCTAGAACCATACTGCAGCACCTTAGTGAGGCCTGGCGTTGCTGGAAAGCGAACATTCCCTGGAAGGTTCCTGGCTTGCCTGTTCCTATTGAAAATATGATTCTTCGTTATGTCAAGTCAAAAGCTGACTGGTGGACCAATGTTGCTCACTATAATCGTGAGCGTATAAGGAGAGGGGCAACTGTTGATAAGACAGTTTGTCGAAAAAATCTAGGAAGGTTGACTCGCCTTTGGCTGAAGGCTGAACAGGTAATTCATGCTTTTGGGATATTCTTTGAACTGTTTCCTTGGAATTTCTGCCACTTATTCTACAATGAGTTAGCTATGTTCTTTATTACTTTCTTCTTTTGAAATATTTCTTTAGTGTTTCTGCCATATATTCTGCAGATTAGTTAACTATTTCTACGTTATCTGTTTCTGTGTGTATGTTCTTTTATTGTCATCAGTCTTGGTAACTTTACCTTCCAATGTTGCCCTTCTAGGAACGTCAACATAACTATTTGAAAGATGGTCCATATGTCACCCCAGAAGAAGCAGTTGCTATTTATACAACAACTGTGCATTGGCTGGAGTCCAGGAAGTTTTCCCCAATTCCATTTCCTCCTTTATCATACAAGCACGATACTAAGCTATTAATCCTTGCGTTGGAGAGATTGAAAGAATCATACAGTGTGGCTGTGAGATTAAATCAACTACAAAGGGAAGAGTTGGGTCTTATTGAACAGGCCTATGATAATCCACATGAAGCTCTGTCAAGGATCAAGCGTCACCTGCTTACTCAGCGTGCCTTCAAAGAAGTTAGTTGATAACTGAGCATGATTTCACCCTAATTGTCTGTTTGATTACCTTGCTGTAGGATGCAAAATGATACTGTTTTTTGTGGAAAAAAATTATGCAGGTTGGCATAGAGTTCATGGATTTGTATAGTGCTTTGATTCCAGTATACGAGATTGAACCTCTTGAGAAGATAACAGATGCATATCTTGACCAATATCTGTGGTATGAAGGTGACAAGCGCCATCTCTTTCCAAACTGGATAAAGCCTGCGGATTCGGAGCCTCCACCGCTGCTTGTTTATAAATGGTGTCAAGGCATAAACAATTTGCAGGGTATTTGGGACACAAGTGATGGCCAGTGTGTTGTAATGCTTCAAACTAAGTTTGAGAAATTCTTTGAAAAGATTGATTTGACAATGCTAAACAGGTAATCATTGCTCAGATAATGGTGTTAACTGCATTTGAATTAAGTTTCAGTGTTTATATTATTTTATCTCTGACTAAATCGTTCTTTTACAGGCTTCTTCGTTTGGTTCTTGATCACAACATTGCTGATTATGTCACTGCAAAGAACAATGTTGTCTTGTCTTACAAAGACATGAGTCACACCAACTCATATGGTTTGATACGTGGTCTGCAATTTGCCTCTTTTGTTGTCCAGTATTATGGCCTTGTGTTAGATCTGTTACTTCTTGGACTGACTCGAGCGAGTGAGATTGCTGGTCCACCCCAGATGCCAAATGAATTCATCACTTATTGGGATACAAAAGTTGAGACACGACACCCTATTCGGTTGTATTCTCGGTATATTGATAGGGTTCATATATTGTTCCGTTTCACTCATGAAGAGGCTCGAGATCTTATTCAGCGCTATCTTACTGAGCATCCTGATCCCAACAATGAAAATATGGTTGGATACCAAAACAAAAAATGCTGGCCTAGAGATGCAAGAATGAGACTTATGAAACATGATGGTATATATTTCTCCTTCAGCATAATTAATGTTTCTACGTTCATGAACTCATTTCCTCAAGTTTAATATTCCTTCTTTTGTTTTCCTTTTAGTTAACCTTGGGAGAAGTGTGTTCTGGGATATGAAGAACCGTCTCCCTCGAAGCATTACAACTTTGGAGTGGGAGAACAGCTTTGTTTCTGTCTACAGCAAGGACAATCCTAACTTGCTCTTCAGCATGTATGTGTTCAGCGTTGTGATTTATATTTGTCCGGTTATTTGCAGAATGTTATGGTTTCTAATCACAGATGTTACCGTTCACTGCATACGTAGTAAAACTTTAGATCCTAATAAGTTGTTTTTCCCTGTCACAAGAACACCATGCATGTTCTTCTGTGCTAACTGCTAGTAATATCATGCTCTCTGCAGTTGTATACATAATATTTTTGAATTTTGGAATAATTTTTTCTTCATAAAGCATCACATCAAGCAAAAGCTTAATTAGTAGTATGATATATGGGGTCGGGTTTTTTGAAGGAAAAAAGAGTTCATTAGCCCTTTTCCTCGAGATGTCATTGTATTTTTTAGATAATTCACATGATTTTGACTAGATTATCTCCCTTGTTTAGGTGTGGTTTTGAAGTTCGAATACTCCCTAAAATAAGGATGACTCAGGAAGCATTCAGCAATACCAGAGATGGGGTCTGGAATTTGCAGAATGAGCAGACCAAGGAGCGGACAGCTGTTGCGTTCCTACGTGTTGATGATGAGCATATGAAGGTGTTTGAAAATCGTGTGAGGCAGATTCTAATGTCATCAGGGTCAACTACTTTCACAAAAATTGTCAACAAATGGAATACAGCCCTTATAGGTATTTAATTTCACCTTATCAACTTAGCCTTCTGTTCTGCCTAGTCATATGGTTGCTGATTTTTTTCTTCCGTTTCGTTTTTGTAGGTCTGATGACTTATTTCCGCGAAGCCACTGTGCATACTCAGGAACTTCTTGATTTGCTGGTTAAGTGTGAAAATAAAATTCAAACTCGAATCAAGATTGGTTTGAACTCAAAAATGCCTAGCAGGTTAGTCTATCATTCATGTAGTTATCCCGACTTGGTGATTTGATTGATATGCTTATCATAGTTTACTGTGTTTTCAGATTTCCTCCTGTAATTTTCTATACACCAAAAGAAATTGGAGGACTTGGAATGCTATCGATGGGTCACATATTGATCCCTCAAAGTGACCTTCGCTATAGCCAGCAGACAGATGTTGGTGTAACCCACTTCAGGAGTGGAATGAGCCATGAGGAGGACCAGCTGATTCCAAATCTTTATCGTTACATCCAGGTAGGCATTCAGGGTCTTCTCTCTCTCTCTCGCTCTCTCTCTCTCTCTCTCTCTCTCTATATATATATATATATATATATATATTGTTACTTAATGTCCATTCTTAACCTGTTACTGGTGTTTGCACAGCCATGGGAGAGTGAGTTCATAGATTCACAGCGTGTCTGGGCAGAGTATGCTCTTAAGAGGCAGGAAGCACAAGCACAAAATAGGCGTTTAACACTTGAAGATCTGGAAGTAAGTTCTTGTGGTCCTTCTCTGTTGATTTTCTCATTTTCTTCTCATTTTTATATCAATGTTTCTCCATATTTTGTTTATGGTTTAAATTGGCTGTGCTGTATTGGTTTGAGATGCTTAATAGGCTTTGGGTTTAAGTCAAGTTTCTCCATTTTCGATTGGTTCTGTAATCTTTCTTCAATTTCTTGACAGGATTCCTGGGACAGGGGAATTCCACGTATCAACACTTTATTTCAGAAGGACCGTCACACTCTAGCATATGATAAAGGATGGAGAGTGCGGACAGATTTCAAGCAATATCAAGTTCTAAAACAGAATCCTTTCTGGTGGACTCACCAGAGGCATGATGGAAAATTATGGAACTTGAACAATTACCGAACTGATGTCATCCAAGCTCTTGGTGGTGTTGAGGGAATTCTGGAGCATACATTGTTCAAAGGAACATAGTAAGTTCATCGTGCTTTATACTCTGGATGGCTTATCTTAACTGTTAGCAAATGAAGTCCCTATGATATGTGATGTCTTGTCCATGTCAATGGAAATTTTTTTCTTTTTATCCCAATCTTGGACCCTTCCTAACTGCTATACTTGTCTTGATTTTTTGCTAGTTTCCCCACTTGGGAAGGTCTTTTCTGGGAAAAAGCATCAGGCTTCGAAGAGTCAATGAAGTACAAGAAGCTAACCAATGCACAGAGATCTGGTTTGAACCAAATTCCCAACAGGAGATTCACTCTCTGGTGGTCCCCTACAATTAATCGGGCCAATGTCTATGTTGGTTTCCAAGTGCAGTTAGATCTTACTGGCATCTTTATGCATGGAAAGATCCCAACCTTGAAGATTTCACTGATTCAGATATTTCGAGCTCACTTGTGGCAGAAGATTCATGAGAGTGTTGTCATGGATCTCTGTCAAGTCTTAGATCAGGAGCTTGATGCTCTAGAAATTGAAACTGTGCAGAAGGAAACAATTCACCCAAGAAAGAGTTACAAGATGAACAGCTCCTGTGCAGACATCCTCCTATTTGCTGCTCATAGGTGGCCTATGTCAAAGCCTAGTCTTGTGGCCGAGTCAAAAGATGTCTTTGATCAGAAGGCTAGCAACAAATATTGGATAGATGTACAGCTCCGATGGGGTGACTATGACTCTCACGATATTGAGCGGTATACAAGGGCAAAATTTATGGATTACACAACAGATAACATGTCTATATATCCATCTCCAACTGGTGCGTCACTCTTCTTCTTTTCTCCTTCCTGTGCATTTAAACTTTGATTTCTGTTTTAGATAAATGTTCATTTGATTATCCACAGGGGTGATGATTGGGCTTGATCTGGCATATAATTTACATTCTGCATTTGGTAACTGGTTTCCTGGATCAAAACCATTGCTAGCTCAGGCAATGAATAAAATAATGAAGGTACCACAAGTGCTTCTTTTAACATTTAAATAGTTGATTGTGTTACGAAAAGTATAACCTGAGTGAATGTCTGCACTGATGTTTCGTTTTGATGCAGTCAAACCCAGCTTTATATGTCTTGAGGGAGCGTATAAGGAAAGGTTTGCAGTTGTATTCTTCTGAGCCTACAGAACCATACTTGTCATCCCAGAATTATGGTGAAATTTTCAGCAATCAGATCATATGGTTTGTTGATGATACCAATGTGTATCGTGTCACAATCCACAAGACATTTGAAGGAAACCTTACAACTAAACCCATAAATGGTGCGATATTTATATTCAATCCCAGAACTGGTCAGCTGTTTTTGAAGGTTGGTTGTGTACTTGAGTGTTAGAATTTTAAGATTAGTGCAATCTGCTATACTAGTTCTGACCCTTCTTAATCTGATCTTTTGTAGGTCATCCACACGAGTGTATGGGCTGGACAGAAGCGTCTTGGTCAACTTGCTAAGTGGAAAACAGCTGAAGAGGTTGCTGCTCTTGTACGGTCTTTGCCTGTTGAAGAACAACCCAAGCAAATTATTGTTACTCGTAAAGGGATGCTTGATCCATTGGAGGTTCATTTGCTTGATTTCCCAAATATAGTTATTAAAGGAAGTGAGTTACAGTTGCCGTTCCAGGCATGTTTGAAGATAGAGAAATTTGGGGATCTAATTCTGAAGGCAACAGAACCACAAATGGTTTTATTCAATATTTATGATGACTGGTTGAAGAGTATATCATCATACACTGCATTTTCACGACTCATTTTGATCCTTCGAGCACTTCATGTGAATAATGAAAAAGCAAAGATGCTTCTCAAACCAGACAAAAGCATCATTACTGAACCGCACCACATCTGGCCTTCACTCACAGACGATCAATGGATGAAGGTTGAGGTTGCTTTGAGAGATCTCATACTTTCTGACTATGCAAAGAAGAACAATGTGAACACATCAGCTCTGACACAATCTGAGATCCGTGATATCATTCTTGGAGCTGAGATCACTCCTCCTTCTCAACAAAGGCAACAGATAGCAGAGATTGAGAAGCAGGTATAGTGTCTCCTGTCTGAATTTCTAATCTGTACATCTGTTCATCCATTCTGATTTGCTAAGTTTTAACATTCTTGTGATTTTTCTGTTCAGGCCAAAGAAGCAAGTCAGCTGACAGCAGTTACTACAAGGACCACTAATGTGCATGGTGATGAACTCATTGTCACTACCACAAGTCCCTATGAGCAGTCTGCTTTTGGTTCGAAAACTGATTGGCGTGTCAGAGCAATATCAGCTACAAATCTCTACCTTCGAGTCAATCACATATATGTAAATTCAGAGGATATCAAGGTGAGCACTTGTACATTAATATTTTGGCTCTTCTGTAATCAAATTGATGTGCTCACACTGGTTTGTCATGATTTTAGGAAACTGGATATACTTATATAATGCCCAAAAACATTTTGAAGAAGTTCATTTGCATAGCAGATCTACGAACCCAAATTGCTGGGTACTTGTATGGTATAAGTCCCCCAGATAACCCTCAGGTAAAAGAGATCCGCTGTATTGCAATGCCACCACAATGGGGGACTCATCAACAAGTTCATCTACCATCAGCTCTTCCTGAGCATGATTTCCTGAATGATCTAGAGCCTCTTGGGTGGATGCACACCCAACCAAACGAGCTTCCTCAGCTGTCACCACAGGCATGCCCAATTTCTTTGAATTTTGATTGTAGTGTTGCTATATATCCAATTCTATTATTGCCGTGGTGTGTGACCTGGGTAATTCTACCTTGCAGGATCTTACAGCTCATGCTCGTATTTTAGAGAACAACAAGCAATGGGATGGCGAGAAGTGCATTATCTTGACTTGCAGTTTCACTCCAGGGTCATGCTCATTAACTGCATATAAACTCACTCCCAGTGGGTATGAGTGGGGACGAGTGAACAAGGATACAGGAAGTAATCCTCATGGTTACTTACCAACTCATTACGAGAAGGTCCAGATGTTACTGAGTGACCGCTTCCTCGGGTTCTACATGGTAAGTACAATTTTACTGCTGATTTATTCGATGTTTAACTCGTAAATATGGTTGGGGCGTTTCGATGACATGATGTTTTTGATACAGACTCCGGATAATGGTCCATGGAATTACAATTTCATGGGAGTGAAGCATACGGTGAGCATGAAGTACGGAATAAAGCTAGGGACACCAAGGGAGTATTATCACGAGGATCACAGGCCTACTCATTACCTGGAGTTCAGCAACTTGGAGGAAGGTGACAATGTTGAGGGGGACCGGGAGGATACATTCAACTAATTGGAGCCCTTCTTTTTTTGTAGTGTTGCAGTTTCAGACCCAGCCAGCAACTTGGGGGTGAAAAAACTGTTGTATTTTGTACACTCCGGATTTGTATATTTTCAACTTTCTAAAGAGCTGTAAATATTTGTTTTAGAAATGAAAGTTACTGTAGATTTTGTTGTGGTTTCAGTGCTAAACAATTGCCACTTAAAATCGCTCGTTCATTTTGAGATTTGGGTACCGGTGAGCGCGATCGTTTTATAATTTTGATTTTGTTCTTTGTGGGGTGAGTTGAGTACCATTTGGTAATCTGATTAATACTTAAGGAGGGACGGGGATTGCATTTCTCATCCCCGTTTCCAGATTATTCGGGGATCCCTGTCCTCGCTACGTTTGTTAATTGGGAATAAGAGCAGGGAATCGGGTTCCAGCGAGGATCCCCGTCCATGTTTAGCTTTAAAAATTTTACTAAATTTACCTTCAAATTTGTTTCAACGATTCCTATTTCAAGCACTACTTAGTTCTTACTACACAAACAGAAAGAAAATTCCCTTTTAGAAAGTAGAAAGCACAAACTTAATTTTATTGAGATAATTTTTTATTTTTTTTGGCTAAAAAGCTGCTGAAATAAGATAGCACCAATTCTGTTTCTCTCTCTGTCTCTTCTCTACCTTTTTATTAGCCAAAAATACACAAAAAACACCGAAGTATAAACATAAAGTATTTTACCAATTACTCATAACTATAGTGTACTGTAATTGAAGATCATCTTCAACATTGATGCACCACAATCCAAGCAAGACCTGAGAGTTAGGGATTTTTTTTTTAGTAGACAAATGAGAAGAAGAAGCAGACAAAGAAAAAATTGGGCGATTACTATTAGTCTGTGAAATAAGTTTTATTTACTTTCTTTTATAAAATAATAAATAATAATAATATAATGTAATATTAATTAAAGAAATATAAACGGGGATTCGGCTATTTTGTCGGGGATCCTCGCGGGCTTTAAACGGGGATGGGGATGGGGGCCCACGGGACGGGTAGGGGTATTACCATCCCTTCCCCGATTAATAAACGGGGACAAATTCGTCCCCGTCCCGCAGGGATTTTAATCGGGAATTTCCCATCCCCGTCAGGGCGGACCCCCACATCATGACCCATTGAGCTTATCTTAGATATTACTACTGCTCCTTGAACTTTGTGTTTGTCCAATTAGTTTCTTAAATTTGAAAAAGTGATCCGGTTTATCCCCTTATTATTACATATTAATCATTTATGAGTAAATAATTATAACCTTACTGATATTTGGCCAAATATACTAGTATCTCTCTGTGTCTTACATATATAATTTACATATCCATGTATTTTGCATCTATCACACTATGACATTCCTTTATTTATTATTGTTTGGTTTTCTATCACAATTTCTAACGTGATATATTTACAGACTAATATATTGTTTGGTTTTTTTTAATTAGACCCTTTTAATATCTTTTTTTCTAATGTAATTACAACTTAAAGGGTATGGAAAAAGTCTCATAATAAGTGAAAAAAAAAATTGTGACAAAGGACCTTACAAAATCAAAACTAGATAGGAGACAAGGCTAATATTAGTCATAAATCTTAAAAAGATCAACAATTTTAAAAGAAAATGCTTAAATAATGAATTGAGTTAGATAATAATGTGATAGAAATAAACTTCAAGGGGGTATAAATTATATATATATAAAATACATGGAGGTATTAGTGTATTTGACCAAACGTCAGGGAGATCATAATTATTTACACATTATTTATTGGTTATATCATGTTCGACTTTTCAAAGCGCGTATGTAATAAAACATTGGTTTAGTGAGATTTAGGGGACATAATTGGTCGGTTTTTTAAAATTCTAGTAGTTAACTTTTTGGATCAAGTTTAAAAGAGTCCAAATATATTCAGTTACTATGTTAATAATGTAGACGAAAATGAAACATGGTGTGTGTTAATGTATTTATATTTATATTTAGGGTATAGATGGATTGAGAAGTGAATTCTGACATTAACTTGGAATTATGTCGGTCTTCTATGACTTCTGGACATTCCTAATAATATAGTAAGGTAGAAGAATATCTAGAAGTAAATGACATTAATAAAATAGAATTTTTCTACAATATATATGTGTTTTATTTTTCTTTTATTTATAGAATATATTTGTATTGTTCCCAACACAACCACTCTGCTCAATTTTCTTTCTATAATAAATCTTTTGGGATTGGAATGTTTGCTTAATCTTTTATATCCAGAATTTCAAATTCGTGATTGCAAAAATAATTGTTCCAATATTTCAATGATAAACTAACTGTTGGAAGAGTTTTATCCATTGAAGGGTTGTTTACAACTTCAATAATAATATTAGTAGAAAAAATATTATTATTACTATTCTATCTGTCATGGAATTTATTTCTCGAGGTCACTGTTCACTTCAAATTTATCATGACTCTCTGCATTGAACGTCTGGAGCCCTGAAACTCATAGTTTGGAAAATACACACAATCGAAAAGTAGTCAATTTCTCATAGCTGGAACATCTCAGGCAAAAAAATTTAGGAGCATACACTACACAATAACTTAACATAATACATAAGCATCCATGAAAAACACAGTGCTTCATGGACAAAAACACTGAAGCAGTTGAAGTATAATGCAAACGTAAAAAACCAAAAGCTATGACAGAACATACAAACCATTCGAAAAACACAAAACAAATATACCAAGCTCTCACAATTCTTGCAGCACTCATAAAACATCCTTCCATAACAATCATCCCTCACAATTGAAGGCCAGCGCCACCTTGTTCCAAGTAAGAACCCAGTAACTCAAACCGAACTTCACATCTACAAATACAGAAGTAATACGTATATCTACTTCAAGTTCTCTTTTTTATACTTCAGTTACTTTCAGTTCTTGTCTTGGATCCTTCTCCTCTGAGATGAAGTCTGAACTGTCTTCGGCAGTGGATACTCCATCATTGTAATCGGCAGGTTGCGGGATCTTAAATAGTTCATCATTTTCTAGTTCAGTCAATTTCTCTTTTGATTCCCCTTTCAGAAGTTCCACAACCTCGAGCATTGTGGGTCTTTTCTCAGGCTTATTATGAGCACATACGAGAGCAACAAGAACAATTCTTTTCAACTCTTCCTCCTCAAACTTCCCATTCAACTTTGGATCTGCCATCTCACTGAACTTTTTCTCACACGCCAGGGGCAGAGCCCAATCAATGATTGTCCGCTTTACCGTTGCATTCAACTTTTCGATGGGTTTCCTCCCACTAGCAAGCTCCAGCAAGAGAATACCGAAGCTGTATACGTCACAGCTTTCTGATGCTTTACCTAGCATAGCATATTCTGGGGCAAGATAGCCAAGAGTACCTTTAACTCTCGTGGTTACATGTGTTGCACCATCAGGGATTAACTTTGCAAATCCAAAATCAGCAACCTGAGCCTGGAAGTCTGAATCCAGAAGCACATTGCTAGCTTTAATGTCTCTGTGAATGATATGGGGAGTTGCATGATGGTGAAGGTAGCTGAACCGATTGAACTATGAAATTAGCAATAAGGCTGTAGGACAGACAAGACAGAAAAGGATTAAGTGCCTATATACTTACCAAATTCCCTCTGCAGAACCAATGGCAATATTCATCCGTCTCTTCCAGTCGAGAAGACATTCTGCTGAGTGTTGTCCATGAAGATGAGAAAGTAAGCTCAAATTTGGCATGTAGTCGTACACGATGAGACGTTCTTGTCCTTCGGCACAATACCCACGTAAACTCAACAGGTTCTTGTGTCGAACACGTGCCAATATCTCAACCTCGACAGCAAATTCCATATCTGCTTTGTTACTCCACACCTTCAACCTTTTAACAGCAATCTGCAATATATCTTTTCAGAGTTAGGATGTAATTTACAGGATGACTATCAAATCAAGGATATATAGCAATAATATTTTTGTTATTGTAGTGATTGGAACAAATTCAGGATGAATACTGAATTCAGGATAAAATGGTTATGGCCTAGCATCCTCAAACAATGCCATTAACTAGTTAATACTTAAGAAACAGCCTATATAGGGTTTTGAAGATGTGGGGTTTGGTTTCAGAAAGAATAGAAGCTTGGACTATAACACACTCCATGAATTTACTAAACTGAATATCATTTCTGTTATGCCAAGACGTCTTGAGAACTACCAAAGGATGTATTAAGTATAAGAACCAATGAAAACGTAAGTTACACCGCAACTATTGGTAAAGACAAACAAATACCATGCACAAATTGATTCACTCTTTAGGTTAACTAACATCGCTTACTATAGCTAACGTGTTTGGAAGTAACTCTTCCAAATTAATGTTTTCCAGTTCATTGTCTGTTAAGGTACATGGGTCTATCCTGTTGTCTAGCATGAAAACAGCATATTGGTTCCTTGTTCCCCTTCAACACAAATAATAATGGATGGTGAGGGGAGTTTGGCAACAACCTGAAAAAATCATAAGATGTTTTGCAATTCTAGTTCTGCAGGGACTCTGGAAGCAACTATAATCCCCAAGGTTAATTTAACATGTTCTATGTAAACTATTGTGGAACAATCAGACTATCTGAGCTACATTCTTATCTGGCCAACCTTAATGACAGTCAGGTTCCTGAAGGAACTACAAAATGCTTCCCATAATACCCACAGTAACATTAATCATTTGGGATTCCATAATCATCAGAAGTCCAGAACACTACTGGCCATATGGGCTACGAGATAGATGGCAACAAGTAGGACTAACAAGCACTCTTAGGCATGTGTCATAACTTCTCACTTTTTAGCTTTCTCTTCTTGTATCAGAAAATATGGTAAATAATTCAAATGATTTGCAGTGTACTGTTTAAACTTTAAACAGAGATGCCAAATTGCAGTTGAGCTGACAAGTAACCTGACTTCAGACCAACTTTGTAGTTGAAGTGAAGATAGATCACATTCAAATAGTTTAGTATACATTTGCCGATTGAAACTGTTAAGAACAAGAGAACAAGATAATCTCAGATGTCTGACCATCTGAAATTCTGTCTGAACCTAAAATATAGCAATTATATACCTTGTCCATCTTCTTCTACATGAACTTTGAAGTTTAAGAAACAAGAAAACCTACTAACTAAATAGGAGAAATCACTGAGCACAGTTAACTGATCACAAAAGGGTAAAATATTGACATTTAACAAAATTTATCTCAAGAAGAAATGAAACAAAGAATTTAAACATTACTTGTGATCCATCCCAAAGCTGACCCCAGTAAACACTGCCAAATCCTCCTTCTCCTAGTTTGTTATCATAATTGAAATTGTTCGTTGCTGCATGCAGTTCCTTCAGCGAAAAGATCCGCCATGATGGCTGTTTCTTTCCCCGGTCTTTCCTGCACATTCATTTTGTATTCTGTTAAATTTGTCATTCATAAATATTATACTTATGTTGAAGATGTTCTACCAATTTACGGGGTAGGCCAGTCACTACCATTTCAATTCAATGTTTTGACTCTTTCTTGCCTTATTGCCGCAAATAAACAATGAGTAGGAAAAACTTATCGTGACAACAACCATGTGAAAATTTGTACAGTCTGGTTCAATGAAACAGGATCCTGGCAAAACTGGATAGAAAATAGAAGGAAACTTGCGAAAAAGAACCCACACGATTGTTGCCAACGCCTAGAAAACACTAATTAGAAACCATTTTGAATTCTCATTGTACAAACAAATTATCCTCAGTTTTACTGAGTTTTCTGATGTATCTTCCTAAACATTCAAATTCATCAAAATAAAACTAAAACTGAGGAAAAAAACTGCCCTCAAATTAAATACCCTTTATATCATTTCCAACATCAAACAAAAACCGTAATCAGAACCCTTATAAATTCCGAATTGTCAAAAGAACAAGCACAACTATACACAAATGAAATCATTGAAAAGATATCCAAATATCTAATTTAATCAATACAAACTTACCGATCAAACGCCTTTGCGCAACAAAAAAATGAAGTAAACGTCATATCCACTTTCACCAACCAAAACCCAGTACTCTCTACACCCTCTCAGACTTTTTCTTCTCTTGGAAAAAAAAAAAAAAAGGAAACCACTTCCAGTGTTTTCTGCTTCTTCCACAAATCCAGTCGTATCTTCTTGGATAGCTAAGGACTGGCTCTCTGAATAGGTAGGAGAGTAATTGGATTAGTGAGAGTGGAAAAAAAGATGAAGGAGAGAAGGGAGAAATAGGTCGATGGGAGTTAAAGCTGTCATCTTTAACGGGGAAGCTGATGCTTGGTTGTGTTTAGGTGAATGGTGCGCTTTTATGGAATGGCGACAGAGATTTCTTCAACAATTGAATTTGAGAATCGAAAAGGGAAACAAATTAAGACTTTCTTCTTCTGCCCTTTCTCTCTCTGTCTGTGATGGATTTTCTTTTAATAAATTCGAAGTTTGAGTTGTAATTTTGTAATTAGTTCGGAATTTCTAATTTTCAAATTCATACTTTGTGGGACCTACTCCTTCAGGAAAGAGACTGCCTGATTTTGGGTTGTTTTCTCTTTATGGCCAAATATTCTTTTCTTCTTTTTTTCTTCTAAAAAAAATAATAATTTCCACGTGTCACGTTTGGCGTATTTTGATAATATGTATGAGATTAATATATGATTCATTTAATGAATGAATTAACTCTGTTGAACAACACTATCCTGCATAATTTAAACTATGATTTACAGAATTTGCAAAAAGAAATGTATGTACATAATTGATGTGATTTGGAAGAAGAAAATTTAGAAAAAAATTTAATAAATATGTTAATTTGATTTTAGGGCCACCAAACTTATACCATATTTGATAACTAAAAAACTGACTTAAATTAATGAATTAAGTACTCATTTTTTTAGGTTTGTTTCATAATGGTAGTTAAAAGTTTCACATAATTCAAAAAAATTACTTAATCTAATAAACTAAAATATTTAATTTAAAATTTTAAGTTGAACATTATCAATAGTTTTATTAAATTCAGTGTTTTATTTTTGTCAAACAACTCTATTATTTAATAGTTTTAGTATTTATAATATTTAGCACTTAAAATTCAGTTCAGTGCTTAATTTTTCAGCACTTAATTTTTAGTGTTATCAAATGCCACCTTAGTTTTTCATTTTAAATTACTTGTAATAGTTTAACGGGGCTATTAATTTTAATTCAGTTTTTTTTTAGAAAAAAAAAAATTTCTATGGGACAATATCACAGTTAGGAAATCAACTTGGTAGTCAGTCTTATATATAGCTTTTAGAAATTAACTTATTATCGAAGTTTTAAGAAATTAAATTTCTTATTTCGTGTAAATAATTTCAATTGCTGTAAATAGTTCAAATTAGTAAAATATGAAAATAAATTATAAGTTTAGGGTAGGGTAAAGTTTAGAGAAGTAGGCTCACTGATTAATTGTGCACGTCAATGTGGGAGCAGGCACATGACATGAGTATCATTTTAATGGCTTGCAATGGAATAAAAATAATTATTTTTCTGTTTATCAGGTTGCTAATCATGTTAACAAATGACAAATTATGATTAATACAAAGTCAAATCTTGAATATCAACATAATTTCTCGTTTATGCCCTTATACGATAATACAAAAGGGATTGAAAAAAAAAAAAAAAGTTATGCGGGGTATTTTGGCCTAACCAAGGTGAAGATTTCATTCTGCAGTTATAATCGGCGTATGTTTTCGAATTTCGGATCAATTTTTAGGTTTTCATATTAAAGAGTATAAAATAAAATATACTAAGTCATCGGCTTTTAGCTATTTTCAAAGGAAAAACGAATTTTTACGGAAACTTTCAGTAAATAAAGATTTAACTAAACCCAAAAAGTACCTCTTCAAAGGGTTAGTATTGCATCATCAATGCAAGTAACAACTTAGATAGTTAAAAGAGTTATGATTGCCTTATCAATATAAAGAGCAACATAGCTCCATAATCAAATATTCTGGGATTCCAATACACCTCTCACTCTAAGATTTATCCGAAAACGTGAAACTCATTATATCCTAACATCGTGGTTCATCAAAGATCGCTCACAGAGCTCTGATACTATGTAAACAAAGGTCTAACTAATTTTGAAAGATATATCTCAAAGAGATATGATTGCCTCAGCAATGTAAGGAGCAATATAGCTCCATTATCAAACGATGTGAATTTCAATTGCTTTTTTTTACAGCTTTTCATGAAGAACTTTTTTATATTTATTTTGTTTTTACAAATTTAATTTTTGCAAAATAATAAATTATACTATTATATAAATATGTAGATTTTTTTATTAACTTTTTTCATATTTATAAATATAAAAAAATAAATCAATTTTTTTTAATTTATGTATATTAATTTAGGAGAATACTAAAATCATGTGATAATGATATATGGATGAGTTTATCTTATTTTATTACTTTTTATTAATTTCAATCTACATAGGATATAAATCCTATTTACTAATCATCTTTTATCTTAATTACTTACATCCGTAAAACAATATATTTTTGGCCTTAGAATTGGCCAAAAGTTTTATGTCTAATTTTGAAACTTGATTTAGTATATTTGACCTCTATTTATTTATTTATTTATTTTTTTTTGAGACTTAACTTTTAATCAACGAAACCATTACATTAGGTTGAATACACATCATAAATTTTGCACGTATAATGAAGAAAATTAGTGTTGTACATATTAATATGTACACAATGAGATAAAAGCTTTTATAAGGGATTCATATTACTTTTAATAGAGATAGTAAAATGAATATGTAACGGTAAATACGATGTGAAAACAATATAAATTCGATTAAGTTGATTTTATAACACTACTTTTTTAGGTGAGTTAAAGGTTGACTAATTAGACACTAATCCAATAGCTAAAATGACACAAACATGATCTATTGTGAGTGTATAATACCACCTTAATAGTTAACAGAAGTAGTTATCTCTTTCAAATTCTATAAGAAAGAAGGCGGATGATGTTTTCAATTAAGAAGCCGACAATAACATAACTGGTAGACAAAAACAAATATTTAATAATAATAATAATAATAATAATAATAATAAAAAGGCCATATATGAGGAAGGAATGTTTGGGTTTTCTCATGATACAGAACACAAGAGGAAAATTGTTTAAAAAATTTCAATTAGCTAAGTTCAGCCTTTTAAGGCTTCACTTTTTCTCTTCATGTGCTTTGATTCCCAACGTAAATTGGGATGAAAATTTTTGGATTAACTTACCCATACCAACAATTTAATCTGTTAATCATAATATTTTTAATGTTTTATTCAAAAAATTAAAAAAAATTATGCTTAAACTAAATTGGGTTAAGCATGCATAGATTGTCATTAACTTATTATTGTGTAATTACGGTCCTTTTCGTCTTACTTGGCAGGCCTACCCAATGATTGATGTCAGATAAAGATTCTATCACTATTTCTATTTTCTTAGTTGGTATATCATGACAAAAATATTTCCAAAAGAAACCCTTCACATTGATTTTTTTCCTGACGTATCAAATGATTTTGTTGAAGGTTCAATTTGTATCAATTAATTCCTAACTAACCAAGCTGTTTATTTTTTTTTGTCAAATTTCATTAATACTTGCAATATACATAACTTTTTTTTCTATATTTTTTTTCTTTTTAAATTAATCCGTTATTGAAACGTAAATTAATTCATGAATTCAACTATTCGGAAAACTAAAATTTCAACATTTTTATCAACTGCAACATAAATTTAATGAAATTTAATTAAACAAGTGATAACAATGTGTTGATGTGGTTAAATATCAACATAATTGATAGAGAAATAAAGTATTATATTAGTTCGGAGCTAAATTGGCCTCAGATGACAACATTAATACTAGGTATATGGATATTTTATGATCATTCAATCAAAAATTAGTTATGTATAAGTAGAATTTAACTTCTTTTCTGTAATTTTCTTTTTTA
Organism: Euphorbia tirucalli; assembly: GCA_039660915.1. Classification (NCBI taxonomy): domain Eukaryota; kingdom Viridiplantae; phylum Streptophyta; class Magnoliopsida; order Malpighiales; family Euphorbiaceae; genus Euphorbia; species Euphorbia tirucalli. The sequence continues at coordinate 66,945,506 of CM077639.1, forward strand.
ATTGAATCCGTCATTGAAGTGTAGAGCAACTTATCGTTTTTTAAACTAAAATTTCAAAATTTTTTTTTATCAACTGTGACATAAATTTAACGAAATTTAATTGAACAAGTGATAATAATGCGTTGACATGATTAAATATCAACATAATTGATAGCGAAATAAAGTATTCTATTAGTTCGGAGCCAAATTGGTTTCAAATGGCAATGTTAACTCTTTAAGTCCTCAATTAAACTATTTATTATGTTGAGAGTAAAATTGTAATTTTCTATCAACATTAGAGCTATTTTTCAACCTTATCCCATTTTTATATAATATGAGTAATCTTTTTCCACTCTAGACTTAGAAAAAATTGCATGTCTGTTAGACATTTGTCCTAACAAAAATGTTGTGAATTGAAATAGTGGTTACTTACCTTACCAATGATATCCATGTATTTTATTTATTTTACTTGCAGAGAATGTGATTTGGAGAGATTATTTAATTGAAATGTTTAGAAAAAGAAATTCGTCAACTTAATTAACCATTGGCACTGAAGTCCTCAATTGTCAGGACAGCATCAACCGGCTTCGGAAGGAGATTGTCATTCTCTGATTCAGTCTCTCAACAATAAATTAGTTACTGACAATTTGATGGTTGGATTAGTCATAGATGATTGTAGAGCTCTAGCTAGTCATTTCTTTTTTTGCTAGTTTCTCTTTTTTAAGAAGGAAAACTAGTTATGTTGCTCATAAGTTAGCCAAACTAGGGCTTCAAAGTTCTAACAATAGGTTTTTCTGTGAATGATTCTCCTATTGAGATTGTTGATGTTTTTCATCTTAATCTAATAAAACTTTCACGCATCTTTCAGTAAAAAAAACCCTTAGCACTGATAATAAGATCCAAGGGATTATGACTTACCTGGATACAATTATTACTCAAATTAACTTATACTCCTAAGCAATGTACCATTTTCCAATTATCAAATTTAACTAGATACAATAATTAGTCAAATTTCATGGAGTAATATATACTATGTTAGCTAGAAAAATTATAATATATGCCTAACACACCACGTCATTCATGTACCAAGCTAATAAAATCGCATTACGTAATATCTTTTAAGGTCTAAGATTGATAAATTAGCATCTAAGATTTTTATTTTAGGATATAGAATTTTATTTAAATAATCAACTATTAAATAATAAATAATTAATTATAACGGTTAGTTTTCTATTGGGCGGGATACAACTTATCATGATACTATTTGCTTGGTATATGGGTAACGTGGTGTGACAGACGTATCTTATAATTTATATGTTAGGTATGAAACCAAGTGATGTAACATTTTCCAATTGTATATTATCTCTCAGTATACAATATGATGTAATTCCAAGATTAGTTAAGAATATCCATAGTCTTTTCAGAATTGACTACCTAAAGTTGGTTTTTTTTAACTTCTTGCCTTTATTTAAAATAAACAAGAAACTAATCCATTTCTTTCCTCTTACTAATTGTGTTTGTTACTTCAATTCAATTAACTGGGTTGTTAGGAATAACTATAATATTTGTTTTCTTGTTCTCTTCAATTAATTTCAATATAAGCCAAACTTACATTAAGTAACAACATATATTGCTTAAATTTATGGATTTCCATTTCAAATATTAAAAGTTAATTTTTAAGATTGCCTTTTGTAACCTAACCAAAAAATGCCTATTTTACTTAAATCAGAATTTATTCTTGTTTTACTGTTTTTTTTTTCTTGGAAACAAGAAAAGAAATCTTATTTTTGTTTTTTATTATTATTAAGTAAATTTAACAAATTAGAAGGTGTAGAAATATGTGTTTGGAATCTTTAATTTGGAAGAAATTCAATTAATTATTATCAGATTTCATGTTTAGAAGAAAAAAAGATAAACTGAATTCTATCGGTTGTTATGTGAAAACTGAAATCATGCCAAAGTTGGCATGGTTTTGTTAGAATTCAATTGATAGTAGTTAACCAAAATACTTTAATTAATTAGCAATTGAATTCTTTAACATTAATAATGTTTTTCGAATATAAAAAATAATTTGTTAAATAAATTGAAATTAATTTAATAAAAGACAATTGTTTTCTTAGAATTCCACTCATCAGTTGAATGTTAAACTCCTTTAGTATTGAACTAAGCCTCATCGATCTATTCAAAGGCATTGATGCAGAAAATGTAAACAACTCAAATGCTCCACCAGGAGAATGGATTAGGATTAGGATACCCCGAGTTGACTTTGAGAAATTAATGTTTTGATGAATACAAACGTTTGACTTCATATTCATGTGTTGTTGTGATATGATAGCTGTAGAGAACCTGAATGATTTAAAAACGCAGAAATATAATTAGAATTTCAGATTTAACAATATGGCAAACTCACCGCCCATATATGCTTTCACTTTTTGGAAGGTGAATGCAAATTGAGGCTATACACATGTATACTTGTACTTCCAAGTTCTAACCCATTCAATTTAACCCCATCCATCCCACCCGTCTTTTTCCCAAATTACGCCCCTTTCCGCTGTTACAGTTCATGGAAAGAGCAAGGATTCCCAGTTTATACTCTTAGTCGAAGGACTTTTAGCTGTGAGAAAGGCTTTCAAAGCATCTCTTTCTCCTATTTTTTGTATTTACCATGGGTGAGAGATGTATATTACTGCTGTTTGTTCACGATTCAAGTTATTTTTTTGACAGTGATTGGTGAAGAATATATCTAACTCTCCAAATTTCAAGGTGTAAAGCTCGAGTCCAGCTTAATGGTTTGAGGCTGTTGAGAAGATGATGGAGAACATATGTGTTTCTTATTTCAATGCTTAAAATTTTCAAATCTGCTCCCTATTCTTAGACTCTTTGTAGCAGGTAAAATTTGAACTTACATTCTCATAATTTGGAACAATTGAAATCTAGCAATATCATCGATCTGTCTTCGAATACTTTTAACTCAGGAGGCAATTCTGCTATATAAATTTAGAACTTAATGGTACTGCAGTCCATGACAAGTCTAAAACCGTTTGTGCATTCATAAATGTGAAAAATCATTAAGCATTCTCCAATATTGCTTGTTGCACCAACTATCCCCATATCTAATTTGCCAATTATTTTAACCTCTGTTCCCATAAGCCAATTGCAGACTTTTGTGAAAATACATTATACCATTTTCTACAGTATAAATAAAACTGGACTATTTGAGCATTATGAATACGATAGATGGTGTTATGAAGTATTTTAAAAGGATTGTTAGAAAATCTGCAGCTCAAACTTACAATGTAATTTACAAGTTCATATAGCTTAATAATGGGATATCTACAAAACCAAAAAGAAGCTCGCTCTACATATTACAGTTTGGCCTTTCTGACCTTAAAATAAAAACACCAAAACAATACCAACAGTCTGTAGAATCAACCTAACAAAAATTGAGTCTTTATTATGATCCGCACCAGATGATTTATTAACTTTACTTGGCATGTCCCTATCAATGGTAGATACATGCTCCACTGTTCTTGCTGAACCGGGTCTAGGTGCATTACATAGTCCGATGCCCGAATCAACCAAACCATCTTCAAAACCACTGTTAGCATCATAACACAATCCCGAGTTATTCTCAAGTCTAAGCTTTCTTCTCATTCTCCATACCATTTCTCTCCCAAATGGAACCGCCCCAGATAATTGGTTACCATTTAGTTTCAGTTCACTAAGATTTTTCAAGTTCCCCAAGTTCTTTGGAATTGAACCATTTAGCTGATTTTCGTCTAGATGAATCACTCTGAGGTTTGTTAAACTTCCTATTGACTCTGGAATTGGACCTTGCAATTTCATTTTTGATAGCACTAAAATCGTTAAACTTTTCATACCATCAAATTCATCATTAGCGAGAGTTGCAAACATTGGATTTCCTTCAAGAATCAAAGCTTGTAGGGAATTTAAACTTCTAAGTGCTACTGGAAGTGGCTTTGATAGGAGATTATGGCTTAAATCCATAAGTATTAACTTTTTCAGGCCGCCGAAAGACTCAGGGATTGAACCTGTAAAACGGTTATGGCTGAAATCCATTTTCATAAGAGAATGGCAAGAACCAAGGCTTGATGGAATTGAACCTATAAAAAGGTTTCGGCTCAAGTCTAGAACATTTAGAATTGGAAAACTTAAACTGGGTAATGAACCTTTAAACTTGTTCCCGCTCAAATCTAACGACCTCAGACCAGTCAACCGGCCCAAGGAAACCGGAATTGAACCGTTGAGATTGTTTTTATGAAGGTCAAGAACTTTCAGACGGGTAAGATTGCCCAATTCATCAGGGATTGGACCCACATGACCATTTTCTCTAAGCACTAAAGTCTGCAAAGTTGGGCCTAACTGGCCCAAAAATGAAGGGATGGGCTGTGGATTTTGACCAAGGCAACGGTAGAAAAACAGAGTCCTAATATGAGGAAGCTTAGTTATAGATTTTGAGATATAAGACTTCGTTGTGTCACATGTAGGGAAGGCAGTATCATCAGACAATGCACCAAAAGATAATGAAACAACATGGTAAATATTGTCCTTGTCAAGCATACACTCTATGCCGTGCCAACGGCCTCGGCAAACATCGGGAATGTCTGTGGCCCAATCGTTTCCGGTAGCCTTCATGATGTCGTAAACCGCCTCTTGCTCACGGGCCTCGGTTCGGGCTCCGCTGATGTTCGACGAAAACCCATTTTGCAGCCCATCTACTAGGGCAGACTGGTTTCCGGAATCCGAAACAATGACTGTAAAAGGCTTGGTGAGTGGAAGTAGAGAAGAAATGTAAAATAGAAGTAGAAGTAGAAGAGTGTGTGTATGAAAAGATGTTGCCATTTTGATGGAGTAATGAGGGTAGAGGAATGTGGGCTTGAAGGCTTATATAGAGGTGGGAAGTCGTGGGAAGGAAGTAAATGAGATGGGTCAGGGAAAAAGGCAAGTTGGTGCATAGAATAATGGGAAGCTAATTATGGGTTCACGAGTATAGGAAGGAAGTGAAATAAATTCATGTGGAAAATTGTGCTTTTATGACTTTCACGGGATTTTTGCCCAATTGCAATTTGCACTCATCTCTAGCCTTTACTTCCGTCCTACCAAAAAAAGATACCAAATTTACCAAAGTAAATAAATGAACATGGTAATAGTAAGGTATCAAAATGGGACTCAATCGGCCAATTCAATTGATTTAATTGTCAATCAACCATTAGTCTAATAAGTTTGATATAAAATATTAGTCTTGGGAGAAAACCAGTATCGATTGGTTCGACCAGAAAAAACTAGTCGAACTAGTAAACCAGACCGATTAGCTTGCTGGTCAAATTATTATTTTTAATAAATTTAATTAAATGCAAATTTTTAAAAAGTAAAATCTCTGTTGAACTTTCAGTTGAATTTAATTAAACCATAAACCAATAACCTTGTCGGTTTGTTGTCTAGTTCAGTTTCAATAACATCAGTTAGAAGGTTTTTTTTCTTGCAAGAGTATTGTGAGCGACGAATATAGTTATATTGGGAGATTTTTACCTTTTTGATAGTTTCTCCCGGATGAAATTCATACTTAACTTGATGGTGACAATATAAAAAACAATATTAGTAATAGTAAAAAATACGAAACTTTAAATATGGTTATTAAATATGTAAAATAAATTTCAACTACTCTCCACATAAATTTTAACCAAGATATGTGACGAGAGAAGGGTGGGGAATCCTCTATTTTCAGTTGTAAATATTTAATGTGATGGTGAAACAATAAGAGAGACATTCGTAATCAAGAAACTATTTATATATCTTCAATAAAATTAATGTATTTTTGTGCCGTTGGTATATAAAATTAAAAATAGTTGTTGAGAGTTAAATGTCAATGTGTTGGAGAAGTACCTTTAACTTTTAAGTTCAAGAGCTGTTGTTGTATGTGCTGCGGGGGCCATAAGTTTATGGTTGTTACAATTCCCACATCAATTGCATTCCTACTTTCCTATATAAGATGTAGAAACTGTAAAGGATTCTTATTTCTTTTTCTTTTTAATGGAACATAAAATTCAATTGTTGAAATCAAGAAAGATTATAAAACCTTATAAAGAAAGTGATGTTATTTTGTCAAAGATAGAATTGCGCATTTCCTTTGCTAAATTTATCAATTTGATAATATTGTATAATATGTTAGTTTTTTTTTTTTTTACAATCTAATTGAATTTAAATTCGAGCCAGAATTGATTCTTTTAAAGGGTTGAAACTCTTCAATAACCGTTTTTTTTCCATTCACAACAAAAGGTGTATATATAGATTTCAAATTGCATCATCCAATTGTGTAACAGTACATATATGCCGAGACTAAAATTTTCTGAAGATTTAAATTAGAATAACACAATTGAAATTAACTAAAGCTCTAAACGAAGAAGTGTGCAAAGTAAAAACATAAAATAAGGCGTACATAAGCAAATTTAAAAAATTTGTTCAAAGGACCAAAAATTGTTCTAGAAGGCCTTATTGATTCTTATAGACCTCCTAAGCTTCAGCTTTAATTTCTTACGTGATCAAACTCGACATGGTCAAATACTTATATTCTATACTTGAGCTTCACTTCTGAATTGTGGTTTAGTCAACAATGTAGATCGCGTTTGTTTGATTAACCGTGATTAAAATTATGTTAAAGGAGAGTAACTGTAATTTACACAAGATATAGTTCAACTTCAGCTAAAGATGCATGATTGATATTGATTTTCTGTCCATGTGCACGGGTAATTAATTACGACCTGGTATCTCTTTTTTTTTCTTTTATAAAAATTCAATAAACTTTCTCAAGTGAAATATAAAAAGGAGAAGTATATCCGATAAAGGAATATTGCCACGTAAATCTCTATCCTTACTTGCATGCAATTTAAGCAACACTTGTCACAACAACTCTATCCATTCCATCAAAAATTTCATAACTTATTGACACGTTTCCATACATATAAATTTACATATAAAAAACATCATAAACTCTCTCTTTCATTCAAATTAGAACCCTTCCAATACTTAGTACCAAGAATTATGCAAGACCAGAAATTAGAACTCAAAACCACCTCTCCAGCCGCCGCCAAAAGCTTTCCTAGTGATCAAAATGTAGGGCTGAGAGACAAGAAAGTGAGAGATCTGATGGTTAATAAGAGAAGGCTAGTGGAGGCACCTTACACTGCCTCCTTAGCCCACACAATGAACGCTCTGGTTGCCAACGGAGTAGTGGCGATGCCAGTAGCTGCACCGCCTGGACACTGGATTGGGGCAGGTGGCTCCATGATTATGGAGTCTGATAAGCAGACTGGGGTGGTTCGAAAGCACTATATAGGGATGGTTACTATGCTTGATATTTTGGCACATATTGCTGGTGATGATCAGATGAACGGCGGTGACGATGCTTCTCATCTTGATTATAAGATGTCTGTACCTGTTTCTTCAATCATTGGGCATTGTCTTGAGGGCTTGAGCTTGTGGACTCTAAACCCAAACACAAGGTCACTCCCTTATACTTCCAACTTTACTCATTTCCTCTTATTAAATTCTGTTATTCATCATATCGCTACAACATAGTAAAAACTTCAGTATTGAGTGATCAAATCACTCAAAAGATAAAATACATAAAATAATTTCAATTTTCATTTGAACTGATTATCGATTTAGCCTTAAAACGAATTTTGCAAATTAATTTAATCGATAACCTAGAGCATAGTATTTTTGGACCAGTCAATATGAAAGTGGTACATGTTATTATAATTGGTGAGATTAATTTTTTTACACAAATTTGCCTTATTTGACCAAAATTATAAAGTCAAAAAATCAAATTATTTAACACTACACTTCTAAAGTAAAAAACATATATAATTGGTATAGATAACTAATAACAATAAAATAAATAAAGGTCCAATTGACCATTTATTTAAAACAATATTTATTCAAGTAAAATATATATTGGTACTTGATATTTTGTTGTGCAATAAAATAACATAACAATCTTATGAGGTGTAAAAACAATTACAAATTTGTTTGATTTATGTGAAATAGGAGAGACAACTGAAAAATTAATTCATACCTAAAAAAAATGTTTCCAAAAGTTGTCCAAAAGAATATTATTTTGCAGGAAAATTTTATTAATTTTTTTTATACATATAAATACAAACAGTCACTGCTATATAATGTGCTACCAATTCTTTTATTGCTACCTAAAGTTACCCAAACTTACATAACAAGTTTTATATTTTATATTCTATATTTTAAATCTTCAATTTCTCGTAGTTTAAATTATCTAACCAATTAACTTGTTGGAATTCAAATAAGAAATTGGTGAAAAGTACTTAATTGTTTTACTTGATGTATAAAGTTTAAGAAATATGATAGGGCCAGAGTGATAATTAGCTTAGAAAACACAATAATACCTCAAAAAAAAAAAAAAAAAAAAAAAACCATACGCTGTAGGCCACCTTCTAAAAGATCAAATTAGTTTAGAAGTGATGACCCTGGTTTCATTTTTTTTTTTTTTTTTGGGGTCAAAGTTTGTCAGTGATGGTTCCGGTTTCTCTTCGCTTTTATGTTTATTTTTTGCGGTGAGCTACTTTGGCTTGCAGAATCTAATAAATTTTTTGAATTTCAGTTGTTTAATTTTATGACATAACTAGTAATGTTTTATCAAAAGTTAGTTCAGCAGATATCATAAGTTGATCTTGGTTAATCTTGTACCATTGTTATTTGACACGTTTTTTTGAGTTAATTTAATAAAAAATACTAAGTAGGACCAAGTTGATAGTCAAATTGAAGCCAGACCATACTGAAGGGCTATATAGTGAGTGACCCCTTACCCCAAATTAAGCTCAGTAATTATAACTCTTTTTATTTTCCCATTCATGGAAATCAGGGAAAAAAAAAATTGAAATTATTTATTTGAAATGATGAAACATGTGTGGCAGCATAGTAGAATGTATGGAAATATTCAGCAAAGGAATACACCGTGCATTAGTACCAGTTGATAGCCAAATGGAGAACTTATCAGGAGCTGAACTTGTTGAATCCTCCTCCGGCTATCGAATGCTTACTCAGATGGACTTGCTCAAATTCCTCAATCAACATGACAACGCTGAACTTCAGCCCATCATATCCCTCACTGTCAGCGAAATTGGTGCCGTAAATGACCATGTTTACGGGGTAACAGGTCGCACCAGAGTCATTGATACCATCAAATGTATGAAGGCTGCTTTACTCAACGCAGTTCCTATTGTTCTTGCCTCCAATTCTCTTGAAGAAGATTCCCATCAACTCATAAATGTATGACACTTATCATCACATATATCTTCGTTTCGATTTTGTTATTTAAAGCTTCATTTTACTTTTGTGCAGGCAAAGGGCAGGAAGCTTCTAGGAACATTCTCAGCGACGGATTTGAGAGGATGCCATTTGGCAGCATTGCAGACATGGTTGCCCCTAACTGCTTTAGAATTTACCGAAACCGTGTCGTCTTCGCCAATTTATGCATCTGCGAATGCGTCAAATATTCCGCAAGCGAGAGAACTGGTGAGTTGCCATCTTCATTCATCTCTGCAACAAGTCATAGACAAGGCTATAACAAAACATGTTCATAGAGTATGGGTTGTGGATGAAGAGGGTCTTCTTCTTGGACTCGTTTCTCTTTCGGACATAATTAGAGTGATTAGAGCTTCACTACTGTCAGCTGATTCAAATGTGTGATCATAGAATAGCTGTTTTCTGATTTCATTTTTTCTTTTTTGGTAGTGTGTAAAATGTAAATACTAAATAGATAACAGAGAGTTTAATTAATTAACATTAGTGTTGTGGTGTAGGTGTTGGACTATTTTCTCTTTAATTACGTTTTTGTCTATCTCAAAATGGATCATTAATTTTGACTTAAAATTTTATAGCAACATCTATATGAGAGAAATTCTACAATATTCTTTACAGTTTGTTCTTTGCACACAGTGTGATGGGACCCATCAATAGAACATTACAGTCAAAATGAGCTGTAGATTTTTTGTTTCTCCATCCCCTGCCACCGGTTTAAAAACATTGCTAGATATTCTCCAAATTTTTGGAAACAGTCGGTTATCGTAAATCAAATAATTTGGCTAGGAACAAAAAAATATACAGGTGGAGGAGACTACTTCCGGTCGATTACATTTTCTTACATAAATATGAATGGACAGTTTAGCATGGAGAAAGCGTGATCCAGGACGATTACAATGTGTCGAACCAACTGTCCTTTTGATTTGGTTAATTTAGCAACATCAACATGAGAAATTCTACAATGCTGTTGACACATTGTTCTTTACACGAGTTCAGTAGAAGAAAAAGGACACCTCACAGCTTCAATTTCTGTTCCTTTTTTTTTTCTCCCATGCGCTGCCACCGGTTGTAATATTCCTGGAAATTTCTCCTGATTGTGCTTGTAAAACATAAATGTTATCAAGACCAAATTATGGGAACAGTGGCTAACTGTGAATCAAATATGTTTTAGAGGAAAAACAAAAAGAAACTGGAAGTTTGAAGTTGGTTTTGTGATGAAAACTGAACATTTTGTGATTCAGGTCATCCTCTCCTAAATGTATCTTTTATTCGAGTGTTCTTTAGTAGATATGAAGAGAATTTGCTAGGATAATTTTTAAAGAGATTTCTGTTATTCAGAGAATGAAAAAAGAAACAAATGAATGAGATATCGGAAAATATCGAATATCGCAAGTCAGGTACTTTTGCTAACATTTTCCAAGTCATATGGATGATGCCATTGATTAAGTATGTAGGTTACTGGGTAATTGAGGCGATTTCTGCTGCACAACTAGGTAATTGGAACTAAAGTCATATATGTCAAGAGGAAACAAAGTTCAACGAAAAAGAATGCAGAGAAGTTTCAAAGAGATTTGCCCATCTCTAGGTTGGAAAGAGACTCTTTTATTATTAGGACGTGATATCTTTGTAGAAGAAATAAGACTCCACCTCCTCACCAGTAGGGCTGTCAAAATGGGTTCGCATGTCATGTTCGTATCGTGTTGACACAGTTTGGTGATACTTATAAGGTCAACATTGACACCATATATATTAAATGGGTTGACAGGACATGACACTAGATTATAACGGGTTCAGGGGCGGTGCCAGGAATGGTCTGCTGAGGGGGCAGAATTTTGTTCAAAAAATTTTCGACCGGTGAACAAAAATTTCCGGCTGACAAACCAAAATTTCCGATCAACCGACAAACCTGAATTAATTTAATTCAATTCAATAAAAATACAATTAAATTAATCCAAACAACAATTTCATTTAAAACATAAGTCTAATCCAACACAATCAAATTAATCCAAACAATTCAATACAAAAAACATACCAACAATTAATTTTTTCTAATCGAAGGAGACGATGAAGAACTAGTAAAATGAGAAGTTTTGAGAGGTTTCAAATAGTTTTTGCGAGATGCCAACTTTTGAAAACACTGCATAATGTCCTCTTCATCAATGCTGATGAATATCTTTTTCTCAATGTAACACAATAAGCAATCTGACAGTAACTCATCGCCGAGCCTGTTACGCAGATCAGTCTTCACAATATTCCTGGCAGAAAAACATCTTTCAACAGTAGCTGTTGCAACTGGTAAGACCAATGTCAACTCAATAAGCCAATATCATCAAGATTAGAGAATTCAGGATTCTCTCTCACAGCAGAAATGTATAGCTCAAGTTGATAGCTAAGCTCGGCTAGCTCAATACTAGAGAAATCATCAGAGTATAACCCAGCAAGATTGAGTACTTCATCATGATCAAAAAGTGCAAATGAGTTTGAAGGATCAAGACTCGTTATACCCTTAAGCAGATCTGTGTTTGCTTCATTGAAACGATTATTTAATTTTATAGCAACCTCATCGATTACCTATTATTATATAAGTAAAAAACATTTAGAACACTATCTATTTAAAGAATAGAAACCAATGACATATATATATATCAATTACCATAAAATAAAATAGAAAACCTTTGCAAAGATTTCCACTCGAAAATGATGAAAATGAGTCACGGGTTCTCCATCAATAAGTGCTCTACTACGGCTTTAAATAATGTCCTTCATATTGGGCACTTTAATTTTTTGTTTGACACAAAATTCAGTGGTTTCTTTCAACAACTTTTCCCAACCATCTTCTCTGTATGTTTGTAACTTCTTTTTCAGCGTTTGAACCATACGAACAGCAGTGCCTGTGTTTTGATCCTTAGCTTGAAGAATATTTGATAAAGGATCTGTCACCCCCAAAATATACAACATTAATCTTCCAATAAACACAAATTCGAAAGAACCCATTTTATTCACCAAACCCTTAGCTGTGCCTTGATTTTTTCTTGTATCACCATCTTTATTTATTGCCAAAGCACTTCTTCCACTGAATTCCACGTATAAAAAAGCCGGAGTAATGTCTTATAATGAGAACCCCAACGTATAGTCCCTGGTCTCACTAAACTTATTTCTTGATTCTGCCCCTTTCCTGTTGAAACTCACCACTTTGTATTTTCTTCACAACTTCTTCATGGTGTAATTGGCGAAGAGTATCCTGCCTTTTACATGAATCTCCAACCATATTCACAATCATAGAAACATAGTCAAAGAATTGGCTCACGTCATCATTTTCCTCTGCAGCAGACACAACAACCAACTGAAGTTGGTGAGCAAAACAATGAATATAATGCGTGTGCTTATTTTCATTTAGAATGAGTGATTTCAATCCATTTAGCTCACCGTGCATATTAGAAGCCCCATCATAACCTTGACCCCTAAGTCTTGATAATGATAATCCATTCTTTGCAAAGAATTCATCAACGACATTTTTTAAACATTGTGCATAAGTCTCAGTTACATGAACCACTCTAACAAATCGTTCAATAACTTCTCCATTATCATTCATAAATCTCAAAACCACAACCATTTGCTCCTTCATAGAACTATCTCGGGCCTCATCAAGCAAAAGAGAAAAGTACTTGTCTTTGATCTCATTCAAAATGACTTTTCTCATTTCTTTTGCACAAGCTTCAATTATTTGTCTTTGAATGGTAGACGAAGTCATTTGATTATTTTTTAGAGCATTTGATTGCATTACTTTTTTTGCTTCTTCATTATATTTACAAAAACAACTAATAAGTTCAAAAAAATGACCCATATGCATTGATTCTTCGGACTCATCGTGTCCTCGAAAACCTAAACCTTCCCCTAAGAGATATCAAGCTACTCTTACAACCGTTGTCAACCGAGTACGATACTCATCATTTAAAGCATCACTTTTATTGCTTAAAACAAAATCCACATTCTCTCTTTGGTTTTGATATTGACCAACGTTAATTCTAACAAAAGCGTGTAGACTATCCGAACCTCCTTCATGACCAACAAAATTTTCCATACCATGTTTCCAATTATTATACCCAACTTTTGTAAAAGAAGTAGCCACTTTTATTGCTATTTGTAGGAAACAAGTAGCGATATAAACAAAATGCTTTGTCTTTAGAAACACTATACTCTAACTAGCAAATTTTTTAAACCAAGCAGATTGAAACCTCCTTTTACATCCACTATAAGTACTTTGAGGAAATTGATGACCAGTTGGTTGACAAGGCCCTAACTCTAAGTATCTCCTTCTCAATGTATCTCTCATTTTAATTGGATAACTATCAATTGGTTTCCTCAATCCCGGATCACCAATAATATCATTTTCTGAAACTTCAACCTCTATGCGGGCTCTTTTTTCATTACTTTAATCAATAGAGATTTCATTACTAGTTGATGATGGTTCGGGATTTGAAGTATTCCGCTTTGTTCTAGTAATAAACTTATCCATATTTCTAATTCCTATAAACAAAAACACAAATACTACAATCAATTAATCAATTCATAACTAAATTTAAAAATACTTTATCAATTCAAACCTAAAAATAACAATGCACAATCAATTTAATTCAAACCCACATTCCAACATAATTTATCAATTTATCAATTCAAACACACATTCAAACCTAATTTATCAATTCAAATTTATCAAATTAACAACACAATTTACACAATCAATTTATCAATTAATGCCTCAATTTATCAATTTATCAAAGTTATCAATTCAAACCCTAATTCAAGCCTAATTTATCAAATAACAACATAATTAACACAATCAATTTATTAATTTATCAATTAATACCTCAATTTATCAATTCAAACCTAATTTACACAAATATTTTTCTTTAAAACCTAATTGCAATAAAACCTAAATAAATTACAAAAACCTAACATTTAAAATTAAAACTAACCAGAATAAGAAGCAAGACGAAAGGAGGAGAGGAGAGGACGGACGGACGGTGTCGGAGCGGTGGGCGGCGGCGGTGGCAGGTGGGCAGCGGGAAAGTGAGAGGAGAGGGAGATGAGTGGGAACAGCAAATTGAGGGAGTGGGAGACCACTGCGCTGCGTGAATCTGTTCTTCTTTATTTCTTTTTTTCCCAATCTGCCAGGGCAAAACGACGTCGTTTTGCCCTGGTCTGTTTTATTTTTTATTTTTTTACATTACAGGGCAAAACGACGTCGTTTTGCCCCAGCCAAAAAAATAATAAAAAAAAAACCCCTGATACAGGGGGGGCAAGAGCAGGGGTGCTGCCCCTGCTCTTGGGGGGACGGGGGGCCACCAAAAAGCCCCCTACTCAGGGGCGTTTCCTGCGGCTGGGGGGTCAGCTGCCCCCCCGTGACCACCCCCCTGCCGCCGCCCCTGAACGGGTTGATACTATTATCATGTTCAACTCATTTATTTAAAAATAGATTATTTATAGTAATAAAAAAAATAGATTATTTATAGATCAATTCAATATTAAACCACATTATCTATAAAAATAACAATTACACTTCTGAAAATAAATCAGCATAAATTCATCAACTCAAGTAAACATGCAACTTTGCAAATAGGCAATAGAAAATAAAAATTAGTTTAAATTTCCGCATTTTTACTAATTAAACAATATCTTGAGAAGCTTTTACATCTCATTCAGGCAGTCCGTTGAAGCTGCAATTTCGACATCAAAAGTGATAATATCTACTAGCCTAGTATAGTCCAAAAAATATCCATTAAATCACAATGAATAAGGGTTTGGAAGTATTGAAGAAAGAATAAATTTATACTATCAGCTTTCAAGTGCAAATGATAGTTTTAACCTTTATATTAGTCAAAATTACTAATTTGTTAAACGGGTTATATGGGTTCATGGGTTTACTCGTGACCCAACCTGTTTATCTCGTGTCATAAAAGTGTCAATCCTTTTCCGACACTAACCCTCATAAACCCAACCCTAATTCGTTAAATTCCATGTTAAACGAATCGTGTTATCGTGTCACCACCCATTTTGACAGCCCTACTCACCAAAGAAGGCAAATGTGATGCTTTAAGTTCTGCAAAATAAAGTGAGACACCGGGTGATCCCGTGACGGACACTTCGATGTCTAAGTCAGAAAAAGGGAAAAGATGAGTAAGGTAAAAGGGAAAGAGATGTAAAAGTTACCTTTTAGGATTTATGCATATTCTATTTATATACCTGCTGAGTGTCTAGCTAACACCTGATTGGTTTGGTAGAGTACCTTTACCCAGAATACCCTTCTTATTTGTCCTAATTTGGACGACTATACCCCTAAGTGACTTCTTAAACAAGGCTTGAAATCTCTTCTGTACACGTGGATGACAGATCTCAGCTGAGATAAAACTATCGCCTTTTCATGGCCCGTGTCCATCTTATTACTTTTGTCACCTACTCTGCTAGTTTGATACCTTGACCCGATACCTTTTCTTGTTAATTGCACCTAGGGTGGTTGATATGCTTTTACTCTTCCTATCCGTATATGTTTTGCCCATGGATACTTCGTGAGCATCTCAAGTTCTCATGTCCTTGACTCGGGGATATGAGTGACTACATGTTATCAGGACGTAGCTGAATAGACTGAAATATCTAATTATTTATTGGTAGACTACAAAATACTTCAAATGAATTTTCGGATTGTTAGATAAATTGGATAATGTTCTTAGGAAAAAAAAAAGGGTTTAATGTTTGGTTAGGGAAAAAATCCTTGTTAGGGGTCTATTTAACTGAGCCAATTTCGGAAGTATTGGTTCCGAAATTTGGTTGAACTATTTTTGGAACCAGTGCTTCCAAAAACGGTATATTTTTTTTATTTTTTTTATTATTTCCGAGGCTATTTTCGGAATTCTGGTTTTCAATCAGCCTGACAAAAGTCTGTTTTCGGAAACCAAAGTTCCGAAAATAGACTTTTATATATAAAAATAAATAAATTAATAAATTAAAGGCGTGGGAATCCCCACTGTTGGGGGATTCCCACGCCCTGCATGCAGCCAAAGATTGCATGCAGATGACTTTATATATATATATATATATATATATATATATATATATATATATATATATATATATATATTTTCTTAAAAAAGTGGACGAAGAAAACTTGAGAGGTCTATAAATATAGAGAGGTTGGTGTATTAATATGCAATGCAAATCTATTTCTCAAAAATATAAACTCAAATTTTATAGTAGCTAGAACTCTTGAAGTGTATAAGGTAATATTAAAAAGTTTCCTCAATTTGAATACTTTTACATCTTTCCTTGTTCTTAATTTATTATAATGTTGAAGTTAATATCTAATTATTATCTAATTAAGTAAATCAATATAAGTTTGTTCATGAATATGTAGTTTAAGGGTGCAAAAAAAAACTCGAAAAATTGTGAAACCCAACCGAAACTGAGCTAAAAATATGGTTAACCGAAACCGATGGACTAGTGTACGGTTTTTATTTTTTGAAATTAACGAGTACGGTTTAGGTTTTTACATCGAAAGTCCATGTGGACTCGCAGTTAACCGACTTTTTATAAATATTTTTTTAAAAAAATTATGTAATTATATATATATATATATATATATATATATATATATATATATATATATATATATAGGTAATATGAATAATAGGTGAAAACATTTGAGTCTTTGATGTTATTTTACTTCCTTACTATACAACATCAAGTAGTCTCGATCACTCCCTTCCAATCCTATCTCCTCTCAATTCTTAATTTCACACTTACTGAAAAACGAACAGCTAAGAACATTTCATTAATTAATGTTTGATCTTATACAACAATTTCTATGTTTGGGAACTTTTTTTTTTTATTAATGTTTTAATTATTGGAGTTTATGGTTAAAATGTTATTTTAATTAATAATCAAGACTATGATTTGTAATTTTATATTTTCATTTGACATTTGAGATTTATGGTCTATTTATTTGATGTTTCAAATATTATAAATTTAGCAAAATTATAATGTCTATTTCGTAATGGTTAACCATAAAAAAATGGTTAACCAACCGAAATTAATGGTTAGCCGAATTTAATGGACAGTGTATGGTTAGTAAATTAAAAAAGCCGTTCAAACGGTTAACCATTTGTAAAAGTCTACATGGACCAGTTAACCGACCATGTGCACCCCTAATGGAGTTGACAATATTATGTGATAAATTTATCAGAGTTAATCAAATTTAAATTTTTTGAAATTTAACTAAAAGTTATTTTTACCATAAAAGTTTGAGTACGTATGTATACTTTTAACCTTGTTAATCCTCAATCTTTAATCCTACACCAATATAGTTTAAATAAATTTTTATACTTACATAATTAGGTTACAATTTTTTATTTGGTGAAAATATAATTAGGTTATAATTAATTTAATAGTGTTCATCACTCAACCTAACATGTTATACATGTATTAAATTGAATGAAACAACTCATAAATTGAAATAATTATATAGGAAAATAATAATTAAGTAAAAAATTAGAACAAAATTTTATTAACAATTAATTGAATTCACCAAAAAATATATATATATTTTGGCAATAAATCAATAAAGGAAAATTAATTTCTGAACATAACATAGTAATACACATAACACTATACTTGTTCAATTATTAATTATTTATCTCTCTCATACAAACTAGCATATTAAATTAATTATCAAAATTCTGCTTTTCTTAAACTATTATTTATTTGTTGAAGAGAATAATCATTGGTCAAACCTTTTACATCAAATAACATATGGAATTAAATTATAATGCCAAAGTGTGACATTCCTTAGAATCATGCAGAGTCACATTCTTTATACATATCCATGCCAATCAAGCTTATTATTATTATTATTATTATTATTATTATTATTATTATTATTATTATTATTATCAAAAAAAAAAAAAAAAAACTGGGGTAGTGACGTGGATGAGATTTGCTACAGTGGAATCTTTAATGTTATGATGAAAGAAATAGGAGCAGTATATAATGTATTCACTTACATAAGAACTACTCTACTTAATTAAAAAAAAAAAAAAGTTTATTGATTGTTATAGTTGATTATGAGAGCATTTAGAATGAATAGGCAAAAAGTTTCCTTAATTTGAATGCTTTTACATCTTTCATTATTATTAATTTGTTCAAACTGATCTAGCATTTATGAAGAGTGTTTCTGTTAATTCTAATTAATTATGTTCTATATGTGTCATTGTTTTCTAATTAAGTCATTATTTATGTTGTGGCTTTTTTCTATCAAAATAAACTTCCTAACCGAAAACTTAAGGTTATAAATAGATTTATCGAAAAACACATTGATGTAGAGTTGTATTTATATAGATGGTTCGAGCACGTATCAGTTTCCTATAATTGAACTCATATATTGTGAAGTTATAAATAGAAGATTGGGAAGATATGTAATTCATTGTCTTTGTTAATTTATTGTAATTTTCTTATTAGTGAATAAAAATTCATTGTTTGATTTTTTTTGTTTCTTTAATTTTTGCAGTGACTTATTAATTTTCAATTCAAGGTATGTAATTTATGAGTTTATCATATTATGAATTGGATTAGTAGGTGATAATATATATATATATATATATATATATATATATATATCAATCTATTTAAAAATATTTTTGAAGAGTTTACACTAAAAGTGCTATTTAATAAGGAAACAAAAACACTAACAGTTTCTTAAATATGCTAATATTTGGTATAATTGATTATTTATATGATTGTTGGTAAGCAAGTATACTAAAACTTGTTCAATAATCAACATTGATATTAAATATATATTTTTTCTTTTTATAGAAGCTTGAATAAATTTGTTTCCACTACTAGTTCTACTATGACATATTATGAATATGTAATGCATTTTGAATTGTTTAATTTTAATTTGACAACTATACTCGGATAATATTTGACCATTTCATAATGCTACAGTTGTAAAATCTCCTGACTGATTTGTAATAAATGTTCCATAAGTCAAGCCATCTAAAATAGAATTAAATAAATCAACGAAATTAATCAAATTATTGTTCAGACACTTTTGATTATTTGCCATTTGATACTCTTAGATAAATTGTATAATTATTTTATTTTTGTGGGTCTAAGGGATATGATAAAACCCAACACTAGAAATTCCATCATCCATTTTTACTCACAATGTTACACAATCAATTTAGAAAAAAAAAGCCATATATTATTAAGAATTGTTATGATATATGGCTAATTAATTTACTAATTTCAATTGGATGAATGCAAAATTTTAAATTATATGTTTGAGTCTTTAAATTAATTGTCTTAATTATGTTAATGTGTGAACAAAGATGACTGGATTATGTTCTAAGTGGTTAAAATTTTAAGAAGTAAACTTATTTCGAAAGAGCTTAGGATTTAAGTTATAAATTAATTAATTTGTTAATGTGCATTTTAAATTAAGGTTTTTTTTTGTATGCAACTTATAGATGGTGAAAATAATACTTACATCGAGGAGGCTTTGATACCCCGAATTCGCTATGAAGAAAACAAAAAACTTGAAAGCAATTAGGATGAGAAGGGACAAAAACTTATCAGACTACCTGCTAAAAATGAATGAAAAATGCAAGACATAATAATGTCAGGCTATAAATTCGACATGCGAAGGAGTGGAAAAATGACACTGTTAAAAAATGGTTTATCCTAGCATTATAAATGCTATTTTGATGAGATTAAGGAACAATCACCTATAGAATATGATGATATGGTGAAGATGTTAATTAAGATGGAAAGTGAATGTATGAGTTTAGCCCAAGAATTGGTTGCCAAAGTTTTAGAAACTTTGCCAATATGTCAAGAAGACTATTGTAATATAGTGAACGCTAGGAATGGTTTCAAATTCAAGTTTAAGAAAAGTCAATATTAGTAGTTTAATTTTATGATTTTCTAATTTAGGTAGTATGTTATCATGTAATTTAATGTTATTATGTAATTTCATATTATCATCATCTAATTTAGTGTTACTATTTTGTTAAAGTCCTTAAATTATACAGAATAGAAATAAAAGTTAGAGTTATAACAATCGTTGAATAAATATACAATTTTACTATTGTGGTATTATTAATAGCAGTCAATTGAAAAAAAATATGAAAGAAATTAAAAAAAAATTATTACATATATACCATGATTATTAAAAAAATAATAATAATGATTCTCATAAATAATATTTGTTGAACAACGTCTATGATTGTACTGTACTGGGGTATGGAGAAGGTGATTCATTGATGGGCAACTCTGACAGTCAATCCACCTTTCAGTTAATAGGGTCTTATTGTTGGCAAGAACCTACACCATCTGTTTCTTTCCAAGGATTTCAACTGTTTTCTACTTTTGGCTCAATAGAAGGTGGATTGGTATTTCCTTCCACATGCTTTCCAATAATGACAAATATTGGATTCGGTGAACCCAACACACTTTTTGTTCCCTTTAACTCGGTCCCATCCATAAGAACCCCGGCTGGCACATCTCACAGTCCAGTTACGGATGTTCATGATGGGTATGTAGCAATGCGAACATATGGGTCATCACATGAACATTCTAATGCTATCGTTTCTCATATACCTTCTTCACTTACTTCTAAAAGTGAGTATATTTTACACAATGTCGAAGTTGTTAGTACTGAAAACAATAATGTAAGCAGCATATCACCGATAGAGCTTGCAGATCCCATAGTGTGTGGAGTAGGAAGTTCCAAAGACACTACTAGAATTGCTACCCAAATTGATGGTGAACAAGAAGAAGATCCCATATGTCATTATATTAATGGAACTGAGGAACCGAATGAAATTGACAATGGATTATGTACAGTTCGATGTTGATAATAATGACAATAATGAAAATGATGATGAAGGTCATGAAGGTGATAATGTAGATGGTCAACAATATGAAAGGACAAATATAGATACTACCATTGAGCAAAATATGAGTGTTGCGGCGACGGGGATGATTGATTTGAGTTTATCTCCCCCTATGTCGCGGAAGGCGACAATATTCCCCCTATTGCTCCCTTATCATCTTTTCTATTCCCAGGTCCTACATATATCACGATTGAAGAGCAGGATTATGTACACCAATACGCAATTAATTCTGATGAAGTTAACATATGGGATGGAGTATTTGAGCCAAAACATGGATTAGTTTTTTATGGAAAAGAGGAAGTTCAAGCAACGGTGAAGACGTATTCAATGAAAAACCATGTGTCATTCAAAGTTGTTGAATCACATCCTTATAAATTGGTCGTTAGATGTAAGAACGAAGACAAAAAATGTGGTTGGTGGCTTCGTGCGCAATTCAAGAAATCCATAGGGTATTGGATGATAATTGTTTACCGCGGTCCACATACACGCGTAAATGCAAGATCATCATAAGACCATTATAATCTTGATAGTAAGATAATTATGAGTTCAATTTTGGGGATGGTTCGAAAAGATTCAAGATTGAACTTGGATGTGATAATTGAGCACGTGAAAATGGTCTTCCGCTTCACCATTTCTAAGAAAAAAACATGGGGTGCTAAAAAGAAGGCATTAGAGAATATTTATGGCAATTGGGAAGAATCACACAATATGTTGCTGCGGTATCTGAACACGTTGACCCACTACAATCCTGGGTCCGTGACCCTCGTACTCACGGATGAAACAACTGATCATTGATTTAGAATGTTTAAAAAAGTGTTCTGGTCCTTCAAGCCATGTATAGAAGGATTCAAACATTGTTGACCGGTCATACAGATTGACGGAACATTCTTGTACGGTAACTACCATCACACACTTTTGGTGGCAACTGCATTGGATGGTAATAATCATATCTTTCCTATTGCTTTTGCAATTGTTGAAAATGAGAACCAATCAAGTTGGGAATGGTTCATGGAGTGTATCAGGACGTTCGTGACACAACGCACTGGTTTAGGTGTTATATCTGATCGACATGTCGGTATCCTATTTGCCATGAACAATGAAGGATCTGGTTGGAAAGAACCCGTGTCATATCATTGATTTTTACTCTGCCATTTTGCGAGCAATTACACTCACACCTTCCATAACACTACAATAAAAAAACTCTTGTATCGAGCAGGTATGAACCCTAAACTAACTCAGTAATGTCTTACTCGTTATTTATTACCAATAGTCATAATTTGGTTTCTTCATTCATTTTTAACATGCTTAGGAGCTCAAGCACAACCTCGTAAGTTTACGATGATTATGGACGTGATTAAGCGTGAGATGAAATATCGTACCGATAGGCCATGGAAAGACCAGTGGGAAAATAGAGTTTGGCACATGACAATGGGTCAAGATGTGGTCATATGACAACCAATATTACTGAGTGTGTCAATGGTGTGTTAAAAGGCACTCGTCAATTGCTAATTCAGAGCATCGTTGAACACACGCTTGGAAAAATTGTTAGTTATTTTGACTCCCGTTGAAATAAATACACTAATTTGATCGAGAAGGGTGAAAGGGTCACCCTTGAATGCAAGAAAATGTTGGTCAGGTATTCAAGCAGGGCTAATTGTCATACAGTGACGAATTATGATAGTCAGACTGGACTTTGCCAAGTGAGAACAGGCTATGATCCAATAAGACAAAAAGGAAGCAACATTTAGATTGTGATTTTATAAGCTCATGAGTACTCGTGTAAAAAATTCCAAAATAATTGAATGCCTTGTTCACATACAATTGCTGCTTGTAAGCACCCACGTCGTAGAATCTGGGACTTTGTTGAGAAGACACATACACTTGATGAGAATTTACAAGCGTATAGCTATACGTTCCAGCCTTTTGCACATAAGAACTACTGGCCTGAGATTAGCTCGGCAACATTGATTATCAATCCATATGTAAACGAAAAAAGGGAAGGCCAAAGTCAACAAGAATTAGTAATGAAATGGACGAGAAGGAAAAGGGAACGAATACTTATAATTGCAGTAATTGTGGTAAAGGTGGGTATGACAGAACCACATGTCAAAATCCCAGAGTGAATCTCTCTCAACAACACATGGTGTCTTCTTCCACGGGATCGAATATGCCCGCTTCTACTAGACATTTGAGGAGGAATTGAATTAGGTGTTAATTATTGATGAACGTTTAAATGCCCTTTCGACTTTGTACTTGTTAATGTCTATAATTAACCAGAATGGATAAGATTATGGGAAACCATCTGATTTTAACCACCGAAAAATACTTACCGACATGTTTGCCCCGATGTTGTTACTTCACTTTTCGTAATTACATTTCTTTCTTACCTAATGGGTGTGAAGCCTATCTTATTTTGTAAAATAATGTTATTGACTTGTTTAATACTTTAATGATAATTTATTTTTATCGCTTAGGCTTGTGACCTATGTCGATCACATGTACTCCCGGTGATATATTTCGAGGTATGGGTCGTTGATGGGCACTTGATGATGACTTTGTTTACCCACTTGATCTTAGGGAACATAATTCACCGTATGCCATACGCCGTATACAAGAAGAATGGCAATATCGGGTCACCGCGTCTAAGATTTTACATGAAGATGCAACAACATGGGGAGTCCGAAAAACTCGTTACAAGTCAATCAACATGCCACGTAATAAAAATGATGAACTTCATGCTGCTTTATATAGAATAAGAGAAGAAAATAACTGGATAAAGATTAGGCTGAATCGTTTTGAATTTCAAACGCGCTAGAGATTATGCTGACCATGAGGACATGCAGCAGGCACGGTTTTATGCAGCATGTTTGTGACATCCCGAGCATGCTTCTGACATTGCTATGTTAGATGAAGAAAATTAAATGGTGCTTGTGTTAGTCCCAAAATAGGTTCTTATTATATTCTATAACTTTTATTAAATATATGTTTAATCTTATGTTCAAACCATGTGTATGCATAACAAATTACTTTTATGGGCTAGTGTGAACTTTTATTATAAAACTAAATGTATATTTGTTATAATTCATGTAAAATTCCTACAGGAACTATCTATGAATATTATTAATTACAAACAACATGGCTTTATATTATGAGAACATATGAATGTCATACCATTTTAATATTTAGTTGTCATCATTGTGACCACAATGAAATGAATGTGACGGTTACATAAGTATATAAACCTCCTAGAATGACTTTTTTTTTGTTGGTTATAAATTATGGCAAATAAGCCTAGGAATTGGATGTTGCCAACATTCAATGAGAACTATCGTAGATATCTCGTAAGTGACGGTACGAAATATTATGCTGGTTTAAAGCAGGAGTGGGAATATCAAGTGCAAGAATCAGTTATCCTTGTTGATGACCTACGGTCACTGGAAGCACCTGTTGTCAACCACAGGTCATTGAGTATGCCTAGGAGAAATCCACATGAGTATCGACTTGCTGTCAAACGAATCCAGTTGGAGAATAATATGATGTTATTGAGGAGCTCATGGTATTATATGTTGAAATTGGCTAAATAGAATTCAGCAGCTAACTGTAGAGACCTCTCAATTGAACATGAACGTCACATATTATTAATTCGACGTTACCAATCTGATGATGAAATGTCAGATGATGGGTAACTCACTTTCAATTGTTAAGTTTAAAATGTATTATGTACTAATATCGTTAAGTTTTAAACAGAGTTTGCTCCGATGTTGTTAAGTTTGACCTATGAGTCTTTAATAATGGTGGTTGTAGGATTTTCATATATTTAAGGTTGACATGCCATAAACTTCTATTATGTAATGTCATTATGTTTGACATGTATGTTTAGTAACGTTTTATGTATTAGCACAAATATATGCAACAAGTAGGACTCAAGTAGACAGAACGGGTATATTAGTGATTTGGGGACATGCATTTAGGGGGCAGTCGGGTAAACTCGGCTAGTTCGCCCGACTACCCACAAAATACAAATGGTTTTGAAATGTTCCTGTATTTTTGTTTTATGAGAAAAAATAGTTTTTTAAAATATTTTCTTTTACCGATATATTTATTAATTTTTTTTGTATTTTCCTGGATTTTTCTGAATTTTTAGTGATTTTCTGTTCCTCACTAATATTACAATCATAGGCATTTATTTACAGTCGTATGACTGTATACACAACCATATGACTGTAAAAAAAACTGCTCATACATTTCTAATATGGGATTAAAAGGATAGGAAGTATGATCGTGAAGACCGATTATAGTCGTACAACTGCAATAATATAGTCGTACGACTGTATTTATAGTCGTACGACTGTACTATATTCGTATGCATTTAACTACAGTCATATGAATGTAGTAGTTAATTTTCTCAATATCCAATTTCTGAACCCCGTTAAATCATAGAAATCAAGTATATGAAAATCCAGTGTTCACCTTACTAATTCATATGCATGTATATATTACATAAAAAATTTACTAGAGAGGAAAGATTTACATGCTACAATTAATTTTTCGACTACATTAATAATTCCTATTTGGTCTTTGGGGTCGTAACAGTTTATAACTACATGTTTCACATCGAACACTCCTACCTACATATTCACGACAATTTCTATTAGGTGGTGCATCAGCCTGCTTTTAATATGTTACAAGCATATCCGTTCTCAGTGTTAGATGAAGATTAAGATCCACCGCATTTTTTTTTACCACCATGGGAGGTACATGGTGTTGAAACCCCATATACTATTGAGTAGGCATATTTAATGCTCCCAAGAAATCTAACACTGTACCACGAGGAACACCGTTTGAAAAATTCATGTTAATATTACCAAAGTACGTGCTCAGGTGTCCACTTCCAGAGTCCATCTCGTAGTCACCACCCATATTCATAGGTGGCATAATTGTGTTACAAGCAGCATCAAAATTTTGTGATCCAAAGGTTGTAATATTTTGTTGCAACGGATTGCATAACGAAGGCCCTTCACCGACAACATTGCTGAATGCATCACTGGATTCCTCATCCATGGTGCATCTTGTACTAAAATTAGTATTCCATAAAAGAACCCCATCCAGTATCCTTTTGTCCTTGTCTAGCGCTAGATGTTCCGGCAATTGAAGCACCACTGGTCAAGTCTAAGCCAAAACCACCTGCTTGCGCATGTTCATGGCAATGAATAGGAACATTCTGAACTTAATTCAGATTGAAATCAAAACCACCCACCATATGTTCAACATTATCAAATTGTGTTTCTGGATGATCCTGACTTTGTTGGTGAACTTCATTTATAGGGGTTGTACTCCCAACGGATGGACCACTAAAATCACAAGGATTTTCAAATTGTGATTGCTGTTGTGGGTAATAAAGATGTAGAAGTGGAGGAGGAATGCGCTGAATTCCTTCCGGGATTGGACGGGGAGGAACTCTTGTACGTCTTTCATTGAAGGTTCACTTCCTTTGATTTCTTTCCGAGCTAGGCAATTTGACATTAGGAAACATAATTGCTGGAGGAGCAGGTTGTGCTTCATATGAATTACACATACAAAATTCTTAGTTTATAACTCCTAGCATGCTTCCTAATAGATTCATCACATTTGCCCTGTTTAAATGATCTGCACCCATGTGATATAAACGTTCAAGGCCATCTCCTTGCATTAATTAATTCGAATCCCAAACATAATCAAAGCAATTGAAAAATTATTTCAGAATTTTTATTGAACACATATAAGGAATTTTCATACCATCGCATCATTTCGAGCACCCTCTAGGGTCACCCATCGTTTGGTTATGTTTTTGTACCATTGCATATATTTAGACTGTGGACCTAATGGATGCTGCACCTGCGGCATTCTTGCAACCCTTTCATGACGCATATCCCACTTTTCTATGTATGGGGCATATTTAACCGCCCAATCACGAGCTCCATACCCAGTCATTTTAACTGTGGCTAAAGCGTAGTTTGATTGTTCTATGCCGTGCAGGATAGGTTGTTGCATGCTAAATTGTCGCATACATCGATTGAGATGGTGAAACTCCACAATATGAAAATATATAATTGGCACGATAGAACACCAAATATTTTATCCACGACGACAATATGCTGTCAACAATTGAACGATTTTGGTGTACGGTTCCCAGACAAATTGTGTAAATAATGATATTACCAAGTATGAGCAAACAAAATTATATTTCGGGAATCTAAATTCAATTAAAATATAGTTTAAGAACAAAATTAAACCCGATCAGGAGTTAAATAATCCAACCGCATCCCAAGTTCCGTAATATTGTGAGCATCATGACCTTCTTCTCGTATAGCTACTTTCCACCTGCAAATTCATTAAATTATGTATAACAATTAATCGGATGCCAAATAATAATATTTAATCTATTTGAATTAAATTTTTAAGCAAATAATATAGATATTTACTTTATCGCATATGGATATTCATTATAAGGGATGTAGTTTGTTGTGAGTGTAGGAGCAATAGTTGTGAAGCGCTCGTACGCCCATACTTGTATAATTTAGGCACATCCACCAATTTGCTTCTTGTCTGGAGCAGTAGCTTTCGACATTTCCCCGATACAAAAAAGACAAAACTGTTGCTCCCTGTGCAAAACTACCAACTCCCTCTTCAGATAAATCCTTAAGCAAACTCAGCATCATGATATAAACTATGGTATAAAAGCCCATATATGAAATTGAATGACTACATCAGCAGCAGCATCAGGCAAGTCCATAAATTGCCGCTCGAGCCACCTTAACTTCAACCAATTTTTGTCGATATCATGTTATCCCGGAATCCTACCCAATAAACGATGGCATATTTGCTATGGCCTATGAGTACCTTTGGATTTACCTGTAACAGCCTTACCATCTACATGTAATCCATTTAAAATCTCAATGTCTTGTTATGTTATTGTTGCTTCTCCAACACTGCGATGGAACGTGTAAGTTTCCGGTCGCCATCTTTCTACCAGTGTAGTGATCAAATGGTGATCTACTGGCATAGAACCAAGTTTGACAAGCCCCTCAAATCCACATACTTGGAGGTATGAATAAATCCGGGGGTCGATGTTCCGTACATTTCATCATTCCCGGCTTTTGTGTATTTCAAGGAAGGACATTCCTGAGAAGAAAAAAAATTTATATTACAATAAAGTTATTCAAGTTTAAGAAATTATATATCATTCTCAAAAATATATGTAATTAACTTAGCAACATTTTTAACCCTTCTATGTGCAAAAATAATAAAACGCCGTAGCTAATACTTTACCTCCCTTGTCCATAAAAGTTGAGATCGATGAACATTTTGTTGGACTAACACGTCTGGCATAATTGGACCTGGATTAATGATTTGTTCAGCTCTTTGTTGATAAGCCATTTTTCCTCACATGATAAGGTTAACATAATTAGTAAAAAAAAAGTACAATATTTGAATGTGCATAATAGTTGTACAATAATAAATATAAAAAAGTAGCATGTAATATAACATAAATATAAAAGTCCAAATCTCCTCAAATGCACAAAAGGTAGAATAGTTTGATGAGATATTTTCATTTTTCTTTTCCATTTTCTTGTGATGTAATTAAAAGGGAAAACTTTACACCTCCAAAAAGAAACATTGCACATGCCAATGGTACTACTTCTACTTCATTTACTTTTCTATTGAAAGCAATTATCTCATCTTGTTACAACGCATCAAGAACAAAAATGGCATCCAAAAAAGTCTCAAACTTTAGACTTTAAAGGCTTATTTAAAATGTGGATAATTAATTTTTGTCAAAATTAAGTCAATTATGCATTGAGGAGTTTAAGACCAAATTGACATTTTGATTAATGATTCCAGTAAGTCAATGATAAACTTGCCAGAAGAGTCAAAATCTACCCATTATGAAAATAAATTGGCTTCAGAATATGCATCATATTCTTCACATGTTGTATTTTAAAGTTTAATCGTTTTTGTTTTCTTATGTATTTAATAATAATATTTATAACATAAACTAAGTAATTAAATTTATGATATGTTAGGGATTAATGGAATTGAATTTGGAACAAAATTTTATATATATATATATATATATATCACTTTACAAAGGATATATTTTAATACCATCATGCAACAGGAAAAAATATAAATTAAAGATTATATTCTTTGTTTGTGAGACCAAATTAAATATATTGTATGAATTTTGTTGCAATAATTAATATTATCAAACGAACCAATGAGTTGTTAGTTTTTGGGACTTCAAGAATCAAAAGATACTGCAACATCACTTTCATATATATATTAGGGTTTGCTAAACTAATTAATAAAAATAAATTTTTATAGAGAGCATATGGCTAATTCTTAATATTAATATTGGCTACTTATCTATTTTTTTTACTGTTGTTTTTAATTTCGTAATTTATATATTGTTAATTGTATTTCCAATTTTTCCTGTACATACTGCAATAAATTTTATTTTTTAGTAGTTTATAATTTTTACTTCCTCAATATACTAACTATTAAAATTTAGATTTGAAAAACAAATGTATTAAAAAATAATCTAAAATATTAAAACAAGACGATCTAAATTATGCTTGAAGGCATTACTTGTGAAAAATAACTTAGTTTGTAGTGATGAATACAAAATTATTATATGTCTATATTTTATGCTCAATATAGATATCAACATCTATACTAAAATGTTTTGCGAACTTACTCAAAGTGTCATTTGATGACACTACTATAATTTATATTTATCTTTATGAAATTTTCCAATTAATTAATTATATTATGTAATCCATAAAGTTCAATTCTTTTAAGAGAACAAAATCTTTTTTAATATAACAAAACTAAACCAAAGTGAAAATCTACCTAAATGGGTGTATATTAATATTAAAATTAATATTACATGTATAATTAGTAATACTATAATTTTTTTTCCTTATATATAATATCAACTACTAAACACCTTAAAAAATAAATTTACAAAATTAATAAATTAACTCATAAATTACATACCTTTAATTGAAGATTAATAAAACACTGACTAAAATATCACTGCAAAGATTAAAGAAACAAAAAAAAAAAATTTAAATAAGATTAACACTAAACATACCAAAAAAAAAAAAAAGAAAAAAAAAAGAGTAATGGATTTTTTGTGACAAAATTAAATGACTTAATTAGAAACTAATGACACATATAGAACATAATTAATCCTATAAATGCTAGATCAGTTTGAACAAATTAAGAAAAAGGAAAGATGTAAAAGTATTCGAATTGAGGAAACTTTTTAATATTACCTTATACACTTCAAGAGTTCCAGCTACTCTAAAATTTGAGTTTATATTTTTGAGAAACATATTTACATTGCATATTAATACACCAATCTCTCCATTTACATAGATCTCTCAAGCTTTCTTCATCCACTTTTTTTAAGAAAAAAAAAAGAAAATATAAAGTCATCTGCATGCAGGGCGTGGGAATCCGCCAACAGTGGGGATTCGCACGCCCTTAATATATATATATATATATATATATATATATATATATATATAAGTCTGTTTTCAGAACTTTGGTTTCCGAAAACAAACTTTTGTCAAGCGCTGGTAAAGTCTGTTTTCGGAACTTTGGTTTCCAAAAACAAACTTTTGTCAGGAGCTTTTCCAACGCCTGACAGATAGCTATTTTCGGAAACCAGAATTCCAAAAATAGTCTCGGAAATAATAAAAAAATTAAAAATATATTGTTTACGGAAGCACTGATTCCGAAAATGGTACAACCAAATTTTGGAATTATTGTTTCCGAAGTTGGTCCTATTAAACAGACCCCAAATAGGAATTTTTTTCCTAACCATAAATTACACCCGATTTTTTTTTTTTTGTCCCAAGAACATTATTCTAAGCTTTTTCCTAGATAAATTTCTAGTGTTATTTCATGACTTTGTATAAAATTTAGATTTCTAGCTGAACTTGAGCTGTGATTCTAATATGTATCAATCACTAATGACATAAAATAATTGATGATAAGCGGAAATATAAAGGCTAAAATCAATAATATATTAATGTTGAGAATTGTTAATGCCTGTACTAGCGTTAAATTATTAAGGTTGTGTAATTATTATTATTATAGTCTCTTTATTATTTTTATAAGTCATATTATAATAATTACATAGTTTGAAAAATGTGCTTAAATTGAATTTGAAGTGACATCCTTGTAATCGGCCTATTGAATAATGAGAATAATAGCCTGTAGGCCAATTGATCTTTTTTGAACATAAATTAAAAAAAGAAAAGGAAATGGAACCAAAAAGAAAATGGAAAAAATTCAATTCACATGTACGACTTGGATTAGACACGTACAACAAAAACAGTTGAGCTCGTCCAATCAAAAACACCCACAGGCAACCCACCTATCGCAAAAAGCACTCTGCTTTCTCAGTTTTTACACTATCCATCCCTACCTACCTGTTTATACAAATACTTACTTACTCCTTTCACATTACTTCCATAACCTAAATTTTAGTTCCATTCCATATATTTCTTGGCACCTATTAATTACTTGTATTCGTAAACAGAGAAATTTTATAATGGACGGGGTCCATATAAACCAATCTAATAAAAAATTCATACGTAAGTAATATAAACATTAGGAAAATGAAAAACACTTATGCATCAGTTTTTCATTCGAAAGATCTATATGGACCGGGTCCATTGTATAATTTCTCTCATAGACATTATTTTTTT
Source organism: Euphorbia tirucalli (assembly GCA_039660915.1). Lineage (NCBI taxonomy): Eukaryota > Viridiplantae > Streptophyta > Magnoliopsida > Malpighiales > Euphorbiaceae > Euphorbia > Euphorbia tirucalli. Next base: position 66,977,547 of record CM077639.1, read on the forward strand.
TAATTAAAAAATGAATTATATAATAATAACTATCCATTAATATCAAGGTCTATTGCATAAACAAATAAACACTAAAAAATTTACACATCCACCCATTGGTATTACTTTTTCATTTCTCAATTCTTACCCACCTTCCTCCCCCTTTTCTTGTTTACTCCGCCCGCCACTTTCTGTTTTACTGTTCCTCATCCCATTCTCTTTTCTATATTTAATGCTCCCTCGTCTCTGCTTTCCACTCTCCACCTCCCAGCCATGAATTCCTCCTCCTCCACCACCACCACCACCACCCTCCATTCATCCCTCTCTAACCGCAAAAAAATCAACGTCATCCCCGTCGACGGCGTCAAAATGGCCGCCGGTGAAAAGATCGCCAATGGCAATGCTGGGGTCTACACTGTTTACGGCTTTGACCCTTCGTTTCTGAGATGGACGGTTGATGATGCGGTCAATGTGGTTAAACACCATTGGTTACCGTGCTTTTTCGCTATTGGCTTGCTGTTTTTTATGGCCGTTGAATACACGCTTCGTATGGTTCCGGCGTCTTCTCCGCCCTTCGATTTGGGGTTTGTTGCCACCCGCTCCCTCCATCGGCTCCTTTCTTCCTGGCCGGAGCTCAACACTTTATTGGCTGCTCTTAATACGGTATTTTATCTTCAGATTCGCAATTTCTCATCAAATGGGGATTCAAATTAGAAATTTGATTTGGGACACCTCAATTTTCTTTTATTAGTCGAGTTCATGCATTTGACTGAAATTTCATGTTTTGTCTTCTTTTTAATTTCTTGATTTGATTTCTTTTTTTATACAATAATCGAAGATGACATTGCTTGTGACATTTTGAATTGGCAGTAAAGATTTATAATTTTGAATTTGCTTAAATTATAATTGAGTTATGCAAAATGGGATTTTTTTTTTTTTTTATACTATAATCTACTGAAAACTGATGCTCTTGCATGATACCAATATTTTAATAATGTTAGGTGTTTGTTGGGATGCAAACTACATATATAACGTGGACATGGCTGATAGAGGGAAGGCCACGAGCCACCATTTCTGCTCTATTCATGTTCACTTGCCGTGGGATTCTCGGCTACTCCACTCAGCTCCCTGTTCCCGAGGTATACCTTTTGCCTAACATTTTGTCCCTTTCTTTTCCCATTTGACATCTATTATATACGTCTCAAAAGATTACTTCACAGCAAGACATACCAACTCATTCAGTTAATTTTGTTTTCAAGGATTTCAAAATTCTATTTCTAGGTGCAGACCCATGTATCCATTGCAATGAGCTGGTCAATCATGTTTAGTTGGTTTAGTTTATAAGTAAGCTTGAAATTTTGGCACAACCCTTTTTTTTGGGATGTGAAAGATTGGATCTTTTTATCAAAATAGGTGTATTTTGTGTACTATTGTATGTTATGGTAGAAGACATGAATAATTTGGTGATGGGTTTTGATGAAATCAGGGATTTCTAGGATCCGGAGTGGATTTCCCGGTAGGGAATGTGTCTTTCTTCCTATTTTTCTCAGGACATGTTGCAGGGTCAATAATAGCATCATTGGATATGAGAAGAATGCAGAGGTGGGAGTTGGCATGGACTTTTGATGTGCTTAATGTTCTACAAGTTGTGAGGTTGCTTGGCACTAGAGGTCACTATACAATTGACCTGGCTGCTGGTGTTGGTGCTGGCATTCTCTTTGATCTATTGGCTGGCAAATATGAAGAGATGAAGAGAAAACAAAAAATCGCTGCTAAAGAGGCTTTCTTTAGTTGAATTGATGTACAAACAAGTGCAAGAGTAGAAAAAAAAAAAATAAAAATAAATGGTGGAAATAGTTGTACTTTGAAATGTCACAAGACTTGCTGAAATGTTTTACAAACTAGAGCTTAACTTGAAGAGCCTAATTATTTTGACTCTTTTTTACTGTTCTTTGAATTCCTTTATTATTTTGGAACTTGCTTGCATAGGCTTTACTGCAGGTTTTTTGTACTTGTATATGTTTCTCTTTATATTTTAACTAATTTTTATATTCGCCAGATAATGATGAAAAGGACAACTTTGTGGCATTTAAGATATGAATTGTTTCTTACCAAAAAAGATATGAATTGGTTGGTCATGTTTGTTAAGAAGCTATGAGTCACATAGTGATCTGATCGCATGCTGTCCAGAGATATTCAGTCCTACATATATAATTAGTGTTTTGGACCAGAGAGAAAGGGTTTCTGCAATTTGTAAGATGAAGATAATCTTCAATGGTGATGGTTGAAGAGTTGTTGACTCAGGTTTGAATTGTTTTGCCCAATTTGCGACCGTGAATGGCAGAGTCACAACTATTAGATTAGGTTGTGCTGGTTGGTTTTTCCATTAAATTAATGGATGACTTGATTTGTACTTAATAATGGGGCTGATCTGTCTTCATGTTTCATTAAGAAATGAGTCTTGTAACTGTCAATTCTCTTAATCTAGATGAAGCCAAAATCTCTCAATTTTAACCAGAATTAAATGGAAGATAATTAAAATTATCTTTTAAAATTTATAGAAATTTACTTGGTTACTCTATTTCTAGTAGCTGTTTCCTAAATAAAAACTTTTGATTTTGAAAATTTTAACCAACACTTCGAATCTACTGTTATTAACAGAAACTGTTAACATCTGGTTTTGGGTGAGCCGAAGATAATTTCATTTTATTAGGAAATTCATAGTAGTTTTAATATTGAGATTCGCACGAAAGGGAAGTAGTTGACTAAGACATGTACTTAAATAATTATTAATATTAGTGATACGCTTCTTGTAAGCTGTCAATGGATGTGTATGGTATGGTATTAATTACAGTATTACATCATGAAAGGGAATCCTCCACTTGATTCGTATGCTCCAAAAAAGAAAATAAAAAGGGTATGCAATGTTACACTAGACTAATCATCCAACTCAATTGAGCAAGATCCATTATCTATATTGGCAAGTGGGTTATACAAGTGTGAGCTTGGATCCATGCATCCTTCAACTATATCAAGATTACACCGATCACCCTGCAAATTCAATTCCCATTTCCAAAAATTTTCAATCTCATTTCCACAATGTTAACAAGAAGCATACAATGTTAGTACTTACCCCTTCAAGTGCCAAGTTACCGGCTATAGTACATCTTTCAACAATAATGCTCGTGTCTGGAAAGATTGCTCTATCACAAGCACCTTCTTTGCTCAATTCCTCTGCCAAACCCTGTCATTAATCACAAAATTTTTCACTTTCAACTTTGTTGGCCAAGATTTTGATATTTCTAACTTGGAATATGAAAAAGTGATCTTGTGTTATTACCTCATTAAAGAATTCAATTGGTCTGTTCTTCCAAGGTTTAGGAACTTGAAACTGCAGCCTGTATGGACCATCCCAATCAGCTCCATTTGTGAACGAGAAGATCAAGTTCACAGCTGCAAAAATGGATCACAGGTCAATTGAAATGAGATTATCTAACATGCCAGTGAAAATTCTAACATTTTGGTGGAATTATGCAGACCATGCTTAGGAATGCAGATTTGGATGGTATAGATTGGGGGATCAGCTTTGCCTCGACTTTTCTTGAGCATTGCCCTTGGTTCACCACCACACATAATTGGCTGATTAAAACCTCCTGCAAACATTGTATTTCCAAGTGAAAAAGATTAAAATCAATCCAAAGTAACAAAGTCTCTGCATAAGAAACCATGAATCATATGGTGGCATGTGTAATTTTCGGATTTCAAGAGGGTTATAAGATACAATACTGGTGAGTAAATTTCATGGCACGGCTATGCTTTCTATCTCCCTGAAATGTGACATTAGGTACAGTATTTTCTGATCATTATGAGAGATGGTGCATGAAGAAATTACCATTGAAGCCAATCCCATAATCTTCATTTGGGGAAAGCTTTGTTGCAGCTGGATTGTAGAAAAGTTTAAGCTTCTCACCCTGTCAATGGTTTATAAATAAGTGCAGCATCATTAGAAATAGGAAAACTCAAGATAACATGAAGATAATTGAGTTCTAAAAATTCAACTTACAGAAGATGGAGGAAGACCATTCGTGGTTTTCCAATATACAGGAGCTTTTCCAAGTTCAAACATAGCCCAGCTAGGAAGTACATACCTGAAAACAACTCATAATAATATTAAAAAGACTGTAATATTTGTTGTAAACTTTGGCATGTTAATTAGTAAGTTCATCATATAGAAAACATCCATTCTTCAAAGAAAAAACCTATGCTACTATGCTCATGATTATAAACAACAAAAGAGAAATCGTACTCGGTAATTTCTTCAGATGGAGGTGCGGTAACAGTAGCTGCAGCACTCACTTTCCTACTGAACTTCACTCTTCTGTTCTTTGTTGAACATCCCATTAGCAATGAAGCACCCAAAAAATTACTAGCTGCACCTTGAGAGATATTAAACAAGTGCATTTTTAGACCAAATACTACAACCCCCAGTTGGTTTTCAGTTAAATGCTCATATGGGAAGAAGAATACTTCCCCAATCTAAATCTAATTCAAATATGAACAATTCACCAGTGGTGAAAATTCATGATGCATCCACAAGGCAGTTTTACCAAATCAAATAAATATCTTAAACCACATTAAATTTTAAGACTCCATATCCATCTCACCAATTAGCAACTGAAATTGATCCCCTCTCAGAAATAATACTCATAATCATTAAAAACGTAAATTCTTTCAAAAGCCATCCAGTTCTACTTCTAAACGAAAATGAAGAAGAAGAAAAAAAAATGGGATTCATGACCATAGAAACTGACCAAGAGTTTTCGAGACAGAAGGGGTTGTTGGTACTGAGGCAGGTTGCGTTGCCAGTTTGAAGAGGGAAGCAGTTGTTGCCGCCATTATCACAATTCTTTTATGCCTCTAACTACCAACAAAGAAAGAAGGAAAAAGTAGCTGCTTAATCTTCAGGTTTCGCGCTACTATGTGAATAAATTAGAGAAGAAAAGTATTAAAGATAAAGCTATATAGTCAAGCAACCACAAGCACAAATTACTTGTTGGAGAGAAGAAATATCTATAAAATACATTGGAAATAGGACAAAACCAAGCATATGACAATATCTTCTTTACCCAGAAAATATCTTGATCTTATTTCGCCTCTACCAAATCTGAACACAACCCCAATGCCCCACCACCGCGTTATCCCTATTTCGGCTTTCATTTGTATTTTTCTTTTGTAAATACAAATATAAACAATTTGCCGCTTCGGACAAGTATCCACACCACAGAAACCATGAACTCTCTTACAGGAACCAAAAACCCCATTCATATAAACCCAATTCCATAACAAGACAAAGTTATTACTCCTCCAATGGCTTTAGTCATCGCTCCCTTAACCAAATCCAAGCCCTACCCTTTTCTCCCTGTTCGGCGACCGAAATTAGCATTGAACCCTTCATCTGCGATTCGAAATTCTGATCAGTATAACCCAGAATGGTTTCACCTAAAAACAAGTTGCAGAGGAGAAAGTTGGAGTCTTTTTTGTTTTTCAAACAAGAATTGCCGCAATGCAGCAGTGGGTATCAATAGCAGTCCATCATCCGAGGCAGAAGCAGAGCCAGAGGTGAACAAGTACAGGAGGATTCTGTTATCAGATGTGGTGGTGAAGAGAGAAAGGAAGGCTTTTTGGGGGAGAAAATGGAATTCAATGGATATAGGAACAGCTGGGGTTGTATTAGCAATGCATTTGCTTTGTTTATTTGCTCCCTTTAATTTCAGTTGGAGTGCTTTTTGGGTTGCCTTTGGGCTATATCTGGTTACAGGACTTTTGGGTATAACTCTTTCTTTTCATAGGAATCTTTCTCACAGGAGTTTCAAGCTTCCAAAATGGCTCGAATACCTTTTTGCCTACTGTGGGGTGCAGGCACTTCAGGTATATTAAAGTTTGATGCTTGAATTTAATTTCTCAATTCTAATGGTTTTTATGATAAAGGGACTCCTAATTTTGGTTCATTTGGTGATTACAGGGGAATCCCATTGATTGGGTTAGCACACATAGGTATCACCATCAGTTTTGTGATTCAGAGAGAGACCCTCATAGTCCAATTGAAGGGTTTTGGTATAGTCATATGAGTTGGCTCTTCGATACAAATTCTATCATGGAAAGAGTAATTATTGATTCATATCCCTAAAACCCTCTTTCTTTCTGCTTAATACATACTTAAACTTAATGATAATTTGTGAATGGAATTCATTAATGGCAGTGTGGAGGGGCAAACAATGTGGGTGATTTAGAGAAGCAGCCTTTCTACAAGTTCATCCAAAACACATACCTTTTACACCCACTTGCACTTGGAATTTTGCTATATGCACTTGGAGGATTTCCCTTCTTGGTTTGGGGAATGGTGAGAACTTTTGCATTTTTGTCTTTGGTGGATTAGTATATGTTTGTTTCCTGGGCTTTAGGCTTTTGACTCCTCTGCTATCATATTACGCGGTTGCCCATCTGCTCCAAAGAAGCTCTAAGATGATGCAAAATATGCATATTCATCATATTTCGTTTCGTTCACAGAATATGTTTAATTTTATCCATTATAAAGCTTTTTTAATAGCACAGAGATAAAAGGGAACATTATTAGGACAGGGGACAAAATGAGAAATCGTTACTGGCACACAGGGAAAAAAAACAGTCTTTAAAAGTCTCATCATGTAAAAGTCATGAGGTGGCATTTTTGGTTGCTTTGTGAGTATGTGGTCAGAAACATATGTTTTAACCTAAAACTTGAGGCCATTGCTTTGCTTCACAATTTGTGGGCCTATTTCTTTTTTGAGTAAATAGAATGTCATATTCATAGTAGGACCATAGATTTTGAAAAGCCTTATCTTGCAAATTTGAGTATCGAATCTTGTTCAAGTCTTTAAGATTTTGGTGTTCTGTCTATATGCTCTAAGCAGCAAACCCATTTGCTCTGGTGGTACAAAAAATGAATGAATCCAGTAGTTTAATAATAATAATGGTATTTTTGCAGACTAACTAGTGATAAATTTTATTTGTTTTTGAAACATAAATAATAAGAGATTTTCCCTTTTATTATGTGTTGAAATTAAAGATGTTAATTTCAGGGAGTGAGGATAATATGGGTATACCATATAACATGGCTGGTAAATTCAGCATGCCATGTATGGGGAAATCAATCATGGAAGACGGGTGATTTGTCAAGGAACAATTGGTGGGTTGCAGTGTTAGCATTTGGAGAGGGTTGGCACAATAACCATCATGCATTTGAATACTCAGCTAGACATGGGTTGGAATGGTGGCAAATCGACATGACTTGGTATGTTGTGAGATTTCTTCAAGCTGTTGGATTAGCAACTGATGTTAAGTTACCCAATCAATCTCAAAAGGAAAGAATGACTCTCAACAATTGAACCACCAAACTTGCCCATTTTTGGGTCCATCGCAAAGCTTAGAACGAACTTGGGCTTCATTTTGTTATGTGGATCATGTAATTAAAATCAGAAACTACTTCCATCACATATTTTGTATAAATGAGTTTTTTTTTTTTTTTGTTTTTTTTTTCCATAATCGAAAAAGAAAAAATGGTTTCATTTCATGACTCCAATTCTCATTGTCTTATTATAATGCATTACCCTAATGACCTGGAGCTTTTGTCCTTTAAAAGAGTGTCTTTAAAAAGGAAAATATATATATATATATATATATATATATACACGCTTGAGGTTTGATATTTTTAATTTTGTCGGTAAAGTCCATAGTCTTTCAATTTATATACATTAGATCACCGATCAATTATAATCACGCACTAATAAAACAATTTGTTGTGAATATCAAATGTGATTAGAAGTATGTGACTAATTTCCGTCTGGGTTTGAAATTCTTATGGTTCAAAATTCAATTTCTTTATACTCGTAGCTTATACATAAGAAATTGTTTTTCAAGAATTCAAAGTGCAATTTCAATTTGGCGGTGAAATGAGTAATACAATGTTAACCCACATCTTGATAGGTTTGTAAATTTCAATTGACCAAGCATGTTGTCAACTCATTGGATAATAATAATAATAATAATAATAATAATAATAATATATATAGGGTTGAGACACACATCGTGTTGTGATACGATAACACGATTCGTTTAACACGGAATTTAACGAATTAGGGTTGAGTTATGAGGGTTAGTGTCGGAAAATGGTCGACACTTTTATGACAGTGTCGGAAAAGGGTCAACACTTTTATGACACGAGATAAACAGGTTGGGTTACGAGTCAACCCATGAACCCGTATAACCTGTTTAATAAATTAGTAATTTTGACTAATATGAAGATTAAAACTATCATTTGCACTTGAGAGCTGATAGTATAAATTTATTCTTTTTTCAATACTTCCAAACCCTTATTTATTGTGATTTAATGGATATTTTTTAGACTATACTAGCTAGTAGCTATTATGGCATTTGATGTAGAAATTGCAGCTTCAGAGGGACTACCTGAATGAGATGTAAAAGCTTCACTAGATATTGTTTAATTAGTAAAAATGCAAAAATTTAAACTAATTTTTACTTTCTATTACCTATTTGCAAAGTTACATGTTTAATTAAGTTGATAAATTTATGTTGATTTATTTTTAGAAGTGTAATTGTTATTTTTATAGATCATGTGGTTCAATATTGAATTGATCTATAAATAATCTATTTTTTTGTTACCATTAATAATATATTTTTAAATAAATGGGTTGAACATGTTAATAGTGTCAACCCGTTATAATATAGTGTCGTGTCCTGTTAACCCATTTAATATATAGATAGTGTCAGTGTTGACCTTAAGTGTCACCAAACTGTGTCAACACGACATAAACACGACACGTGAACTCATTTTGACAGCCCTAGTCCTAAATAAGATATTCAACAATATAATCATAACCGCACTATGAACTCCTGTTAAAATGAATAATCGACCTAAGACTGAACAAATAAGGTCGGTAGAGATCCATATTCCTATTAAAAAAGGATTCATCTTATGACATACACTAGTTTTTAGTTATTAAACTTAAAGGCTCTTACCTAAACAATGAAACATGTATAAGTATAACAATAATTGTTAAGGCACTTATCACGAATCTATTCGGATTAAGACTACTTTAAAAGACAATGTGAAAACCATAAACACGTTGAGGGTTTTCATTCACAACATTATTGATAGAATTTTACATTTAGGGGGTGGTATTCGATTAAGACTTTTATAAACTTTTTTTTGAGTGAATGACTTTTATAAACTTTAATGACTTTCAGTGACTTTTAATATCTTGCAGAGAATTTTTAAAAGTATTGATGACTTGTAAAAAGTTTATTTCATAGAATTTTATAGACTTTTAAAGACTTTTATAAACTTATTAAAAAATACTAACAATCTCCATGTGTGCAATGATAATACACCACATAAATGACCACAACAATCGCCAAAAATAAAATATGAAATAGTAACATAAAAATTGAGTAGTAATCAGTGGTGGTGCCAGGATTAGTCCGCTGGGGGGCATAATTTGGTTCAAAAAATTTTCGGCCGGTTAAGAAAAATTTCCAGCCGACGAACCAAAATTTCTGATCGATCGACAAACCTGAATGAATTTAATTCAATTCAATAAAAACACAATTAAATTAATCCAAACAACAATTTCATTTAAAACATAGGTCTACTATAACACAATCAAATTAATCCAAACAATTCAATACAAAAAACATACCAACAATAGGGGTTTCATTACTAGTTGATGATGGTTCGGGATTTGATAAAGTATTCCGCTTTGTTCTAGTAATAAACTTATCCATATTTCTAATTCCTATAAATAAAAACACAAATACTACAATCAATTAATCAATTCATAACTAAATTTAAACATATTTTATCAATTCAAACCCAAAAATAACAATGCATAATCAATTTAATTCAAAACTACATTCAAACATAATTTATCAATTTATCAATTCAAACACACGTTCAAATCTAATTTATCAATTCAAAACTAAAATTAACAACACAATTTACATAATCAATTTATCAATTAATTCCCCAATTTATCAATTTATCAATTCAAACCTCAATTCAAACCTAATTTATCAAATAACAACACAATTAACATAATCAATTTATTAATTTATCAATTAATACCTCAATTTATTAATTCAAACCTAATTTACACAAATATTTTTCGTTAAAACCTAATTTCAATAAAACCTAAATAAATAACAAAAACCAAACATTTAAAATTAAAACTAACCGGAATTAGAAGCAAGGAGGAAAGGAGGAGAGAAGAGGACGGACGGACGGCAAGCGGCGACGGCGGTAGGCGGGCTGACGGTGGCGGCAGTAAAGAGGAGAGGGAGAGGAGGATTGATTTAAGAGGTGGAAAAGTGAGGGAGGGGACGAAGATGGGTGCTTGCTTCTGTTCTGTGTGTTTAAGTTTTTATTTTTTACCTGGCAGGGCAAAACGACGTCGTTTTGCCCTGGCAGGTTTTCTTTTTTTAAATGACTGGGCAAAACGACGTCGTTTTGCCTATCAAAAAAAAAACCCCTGATACAGGGGGTTTCGCCCCCAGTATTAGAGAGGGCAGAGCAGCGGCGCTGCCCCTGCTCTTGGGGGGACGGGGGGCCGCCGGAAAACCCCCTACTCATGGGCTTTTCCGGCGGCTGGGGGGTCAGCTGCCCCCCTATGACCCCACCCCCACCCCCCACCCCCCTGGTAGTAATGTTAATTAAAAAATTGTAATTTGGCTATAAAATTTCTAATATTCATCATCATTCATATGTTCAACATTATTCCACATGTCAGTAGCAATTCTAGCTCTTCATTCATTAACATCATTTCTTTGTTGCTCTTATGTTCCAATAAATAGTTCAAAATCTTCTTCTTCATTAATTGACATTGGTATAGATGAATTAGTTTCACTATTTTGTTCAATTGGAAACTCATCTGATCGACACTCCTTTCTAAGAAAATTATGCAATCCTGCATAAGCCAAAACTAGCTCTGTTTGCGTGTCAAACTGAAATGGGAGTGCTGTTTTAAAGATGGTAAATCTTGATTTTAAAATACCAAATAACCTCGCAACTGTATTTCTTAGAGAAGCATGACAAAAGTTAAATAACTCATTTGCATCTTCAGGATGTCGACCTTGCCAATTAAAATGCTGTAAATCCTTTTTAAGTAATACTTTACATGTAATTTATAAAAAAAAAATGATAATAAAAATTAAAAAATTAAAATTTTTGTTGATTCGGTTTTAACCGAACCAAACCGTAACTGAACCGAACTGGTTCGGTTCGGTTTGATCCCAACCATATGAACTTTGGTTTGGTTTTGGTTTCTATTTTTCTTCTACTTTGGTTTTCGGTTGAGTTTGGTTTAATATGGTTTTTGAACCGAACCATGTTTTGCTCACTCCTAGTATTATGGTTTGCCCAATCTCAAAATAGAGAAATAAGAAGCAATGAAGCTAAACTGTGCCTGCAACTGACAAGTATAAAAGCCAGCTGTTCGCAGGGGCAGAGGGAAGGCGGGATAACTCTCATTACCGATAATTGATGATTTAATTAATTAATAAGTTCCACAATTGAAGAAGTAGATGGAGATCTCAATAGAAAATCAATTCCAGTTTCACACTGGAAAACCTAAGACCGACGAGAAAAAACAAACAGAAAAGAAATCGTACCTCTTGAACTTGGTGATAGAAAGGATGACAGCTCGCGCTTGTTGCAGAACGAAAAAGTGCGGGTGATTATGGAGGTCGGAGATGGTGGAGGTCGATCGTTTACAGAGATAGAAAGGGCGGGTGATTATGGATTTCATGATAAATAAGAAATAAAAAGTCTTGCTTATAGATGCAAGACTTTTTTCTAATGATTTTGTGTTATATTTTGTAAAAAAAAGTCTACAAAAGTCATTCTCATCAATTGTCAAAGTCATTCTCAATAATTGTCAATGACTTTTTGAATACATGATGACTTTAAAATATTCTTAAAAAATCATAATTGAATATCTAATAACTTTTAAAGACTCTTAAAAAGTCATAATTGAATACCTGATGGCTTTTAAAGACTCCTAAAAAATCTTAATTGAATACTTCCAGATTTTAAAAATATGTAAAAGTCATTAAAAATCTTAATGTAATACACCGATGTTAGTTTCCCTGATTTAAATGTAAGAGTCTTTTATGGAACCACCTAATGCTATCGAAGAAGATACGTGATTTCATAATTATATATTCTTCATATAATCAACAAAGTGATAACAACTTTCCCTTTTGCCTTCTCAAATATATTTCTCCTTGTGCTTTATTAGGCAACAAATGAAATTAACTTTGGTTCAAATGACTATTGTCAAATAATCAATCTACTAACTTATGATGATGAACCCTTAAATTAACAAAATTAGCCAAATGAGGGAGCCCCAAATACTACTCATGTGGACCAATCTGATTGTAAAAACAAAAGAAAAATACATTATGATCTCGAGCAATGAATCCCTTTCCATTTTATATAATATAACAATTAAGAGTTCCATCATGTAAATGAGCTCATATGTGTAGATTAACAATTGAATTTAAATTAAATAACTTGATAGCAATATTACATAATAAACATTGAGGTTTAAATCTCTGTCTCTTCCAACATTTTAGAATTTCAAAGCTAAAAGATAAAAGAATTAAAAAAAGGTATAAGAACATGTAAGACAAAAGAGAATGTCTTATTATTATTCTAAGCAAATAAGGGCTATGGTAAATAAGCACGGGAGCACAAACCCACACAAAAGCATGATTATGAAGTCTATGGTATGGTATGGTAAATATTTATTTATTAATTAATTACAGTTATAATAATTACTATAAGCTCTCTGTAATTTGCTACATTGTTTTAACCGCCTCAAAAAGTTAAATCAATTATTCTCATAAGCTTCAATGGTTCATTACTCAATAATATGCTTACGTCACTCCAAGGCCGCATGCTTCTCCTCTCTCTTCCTTTCCTCGCTTCTTCCAATTAACCTCATCTATAAAATATCAATGTTCATGTTTGCCACAACTATTAGGAAAATCATATTTTTATTAACAAAAAAAAAAAAAAAACCATTTAGTATATATTAATTATTATTAAATAGTAATATTCCTATCAATTAGGTTGTTTTGCATTAATTTATCATTTCAATGTCAAGTTTATGAGTTATGTAATTTTTTTTTTTAATTTTTAGCGATAATAAATATTTTTCTAAACTTTATCTTAGTTTAAATTTCTAAATTAATTCACTCCTTAACATGCACTACAAAAAATGTTAGATTTAACAACAAAAATATTTGGAGCAAAATTTATTTAACAGCAATTTCGAAATGTTATTGCCAAAAAGCACATTTATATCAAATTTTTGTTGTAAATACCTACAGTCATAACGTTGTAACAGCAACATGCATGAGTTTTTTGACAGTAATAAAATAGTTGTTGTATAGTACTGCTATAAAATCGTGACCGTATGTATTTGCAACAAAAAGAAAATAGTATAATTTTGCTGCTGAATATGCTTTTTGACAGTAACTTTCGAATATTATTGTTAAATGAGTATTTTAGCAACAAAATTTATTTTATTGTAAAATCCTTTTTGTTGCTAAATCTAATATTTCTTGTAATGATAATAAAAGTTGATAGTTCAACTATGTTTAGTGCTATTTACTGATAAAATTTTAATACATGGTGGAACGAGCATATGTTGTACGCATATTTCAAATCTAAGAAATATTTATATGTACATGCGTTAGAAACAATAACTAATATTAATTTTTGGATCTTACCTATCAATTTAAACTTATAAATCAATTAATTTTTTAACACGGTTTAACTCTTTTAATCTTATATTTAATGGTTCAAATATTTGAATTTGTTATTAAAAAGGAATATAAGGAATTATAAGGTTGAATGAGAAATCTCCCAGCCTTCCTGTGTTAGGGAAACAATAGTAGATGGAGATGAACATAATAAAACAAGACACGAGGTATTAATTAAGAATTAAGAACACGAAAAAAGGAATATTATATAGAGGTTGCTTACGTCAAGACAAAGTCACAGAGCATGATTTTGAAGTGAGTATGTCGAGGATTAGATAAACAAAAATGAACATATACTTCACAACCAAAAGAATAGTAATATAATTTATGTATGATTAATAATGCTAAGCTCCATCATGCATGTAGGTGGTAGGTATATTTATATTTAATTAGAGCAGGCTTTAATTTTAATTAGTACGGTTTTAGAACACCATATGCCTATGCTTCGACTGAAATGCAAGATACAATAATTTCTACTTTTTTCTTCTTTACTACATTTGTTTCTGTGAATTCCATGTCCATTGAACGTTAAGCAATACCTTTTCATTTATATTCTAAACCTTTAAGGACTATTTTCCCCTTTTTATGAAACAAAGTTTTTGAGACTTGATTCCGAATATTCTTTCTGCTTACTTAATTAATTAGTTTCTTCAATTTAAGACAAAATTCTCGTGGGAGGAGCTAATACTTTTTTAACGTGGAGAACAACATTAGTAAGTGAACTAATAACCGTTAATCATAAACTTAATTTCGAGTTATTTAGTTTATTCTACCGGTCCCAAATTGTTAGATTATATCATGGAATCATTTAACCAATAAATTTAAGCTGATATTTTAGGTCTAATAATAACTTGTATTATTATTAATTTCTAACGCTCATCTGCACGTGTGAATGCGTCTTGCGGTTAAAACATTGCAAAACAGGTCCACTTTATCATGTGTTGAGATTCAATCAACAAATAGAGCTACAAAAATTCAAACCATCGAACTTTAAATTTATAGGGCTATGATACCATGTCAACAAAGGTCTAACGCATCCCAAAATGTCCCTAAAAAACAGAGTATTATCTTACATATACAAGGAGTTACATAGCTCATTCATAAAGCACTTTGGGATTCAACACACCCCTCTCGCACTCATAACCATATGGATCGTGAAGCAAATCCCAAAGGCTCAACACTATATATAAGGCTCTGATATAATGTAAGCTAATAAGGCTCTACCTAGACTCATTGATGGTATCGGATCTGAAATGACAACCGGGATGGTATTCTCAAATGCGATCTGCTAGGGGATGTTTGACAAGTGACAACCGGTCGATACCAAGTTACACTTATATGAGAATGTTGAAAATCTCACATTCGAAATAACGAAGAATAAAGAGTAGCATACAAGTGGAATATATTGGCTCTTAACACAAACAAGTCAATTGGTTTTGTATTACATGGTCCAACCTCATATCTATGCTCACTTATGCAGTCAAGTCTACACTCTTAAGATTTACAGAGTTCCTTCATATTACTTTGTCATTTTGCTATGTTCCAATTTGTAAAGAATTTTATTGAGAAATTTACTTCTATAAAAGTTGAGTGTTTGCTAATTTTTTTTAATATTCATTTTTCTTATATAAGTAAAATTAATTTAAAATTATAAAAAATTTATAAATCTAAAAAAAAAAAAAAGAAAAGAAAAATTATAATATTTAATATCTATCTAATTACTTTAATAGATTAAATATGAATAATTTTATTGATATATATAACTTAAAATAAGTTACTTATATATATGAAAAGGGCGCCCATAAAAATAGGAATATGTTAATGTGTGCTTATAATTAATTTCAGATCCATCAGTCACATTTTCATACTAAAATCAGCCACATTATTAGCACTGGAAAATAACCTCCAAGCTAATAGGAAAAGCAGTGAGTTTATTTTTGAAACAAAATTAAAAATATATGAGTATGCCAAAATCATCCTTAACTTATTCATATGAAAATCAAAACTGTATGATGGTCCCATTATTCCCAGAGTTAGTATTTCAGTCTCATCATCATCAAAACAAAAATAAACTATCAACCCATTTTGCCACGTGTTCTTAGCATATGCCACTGATTCTAATCCTTGTTTATTTTTTTTTTTAATTATATTTTTTACTCCCATAACCCACTGCATTTTTCTCGAAAAAGAAAAAGAAAGAAAAAGGTAGCACAAGAGAAAGAGGAAATGTTTGCTCCCATGTAAACCACAAAGTTACCCACTGATTGGAAAGTCATTGAAAAAAAAGATAGTTTCTAATTTTTCTTCGGAACAGAAAAGACTGTGTTTCATGTTTAAGCCAGATTATGTTCAAAACTTTAAATTTTAATAAGCTAAGGTGACTGACAAGTTACCGGCTGCAGGCAGTTGTCGGGTGAGAGTGCGGGTTCAACGCCGCACTAGCCTGGTAAAACAGGCAGCACGCGAGGTGACCGGTTAATGGGACAGAAGGTCACCACCCTCCTCGATTACCCACACTCTGCACGCCCTAACCTCCCCCTTTTCTTTCACTCTCTCACCCCCGTTATGCGTGACTTTCACTTCCACTCTGTTTCCTTACCTAATTGCCTACAGATTATTATTCTCTCTTTCATCTCGAGAAATCATGTTATACTTTTAGTCATTCATAAAATCAATAATCGAATATGAATTGAAAAAATAACTTTTAAATATTAAAAATCAAATATTTATTTATATAAAAACTAGATTTTAGCCATTAATTCTTCAAAGCATCTCATTTGCGTTCAAATCCTACCGCCGCCGTTAATATTTTCATTAATAAAATATGTACATTATTTTGTAAATCTCTCTATAACATTGAGATTTTCTCCATCTTTAAACAGAAAATATTCATTTTCCTAAACTTTTATTTATATAAAAAAAATTATTTGGCCACTAATTGTATGTTGAATTATTGTAATATATTAAATATGACAAAGTAAATTGAATTTGAGAGAATCCTATCAATGAGGGTAAGCTCAGTAAAAAACAAAAAGAGCGACTCTTATGTTCTCACGGCTGATATTAGAATTCATTAATAGAACAATATACAAGTTTTCTTAAAAATTTTTTCGATGCTGGGTTGGAAATACCCGTTTTAGCTTTAAACTTTCTACTAAAGAAATACTTGAGAGAATCCTTGTTGGAAAGAAATGAAACAAAATAAAATAATTTAACTTAATATTTTTTATTCAAGCAAACTATGTTTATATAAAATTAGATTAATAAGTCATATATTGGATGGGTGATTTTGTAGTAAAGGGTATATAATTAGAAGCAATGGCAATGGCGTGTGCACGACACAGCTAGATATGAGAAGATGCATGGTGTGAATTGTTTAGAATCCATGACCTTTAGGAATTATGTATAAATTTGAGTGAGCATGAGGGGGTCCAACTCCAACTCCAGCAACAACACACCCTCTCTTTTAAATACCCATTTGTCTCCTTCACAAAACCCTTCCTAAACCCCCATTTCCATCCATCCATCAATATTCATCTTTGAATTCAATTCAAATAGATTGTTAATAAGTCAGCCAAAACGGGTCTACCTGTGTGGATGCTTGGCTTGGGTGCGGATCGGTTACGAGCCGATATGAACCGTTCACTTGCACTACTCTTTCACCAGGTGAAACAACTCTATATATCATCAGTCTCCATTTGTGTTCCATTCAATATTAACTTGATTAATTAATTATGATTATAAATAAAACTTATAATTATGTGAATATTACACAGGGAGTGTTGGATGAGCAATTCTTGCAGCTACAACAGCTTCAAGATGAAAGTTCGCCGAATTTTGTATCAGAAGTTGTCAATATTTATTTCCACGAGTCTGAGAAGCTCTTGAGGAACCTTAGAGGATTACTGTAATAATCTATTCATCATTTTCATCATCTTTTCTCTTTTTTCTTTTTTCAAATATATATGTAGGCGTGTGCAAAAGTTAATCTTCAACTCTTGATTATTTTTGCCTTTTTCTTTTTCTTTTTCTTCAAGTTGTTTTGGTTAATTCACCCGCATGCACTACCATATCTTCTTTTTTTACTCTTTTTTTTTTAGCTACTGCAATTTCCCTCCAATTTTCCAGCTAATCGATTAATCACAAGTTTCAGCGTTACTAATCTAACCTCTTCAAAATCTATCTCACAAGTCAAATACATAAGCTTCAATTTTACAAAAATTTTTAGCTATTACGTTGCATTAATTACGCTCCTTAAACCCATTCCACATATCCTTGATATGAAATTTTAAATATATAATCTTTAAATAGGGTGTGGATATATAACTAAGTAAAATTATTTGAGCCTAAGTGGTTCTTTAGTTTTTTTAATATATAGCATAGTATATAATGTGCATAATAAAATTAAAGTATAATTGAGAGATGAGAGCCTATTTAATTTATTGAATTCACGTTTTTTTAAAAAAAAAAAATTGTGGAATAATGGTGGTAAAAAAATGATGGGACAGGATCGATAGAGAATTCTCGGATTACAAGAAAATGGGAATACATTTGAATCAATTCATGGGAAGCAGCTCTAGCATCGGCGCCAAAAGAGTCAGAAATGTTTGCGTCGCCTTTCGAGCCGCTTCTGAGCAGAACAATCGTGCTGGGTATGTGCTATATCCAATTCTACACTTATAGCCTACCTCCATTATATAGATAGCTAATTAACAACACAATTTGATTATTGAAGCTAATAATTGATAAATGCAATTACTTTGATTTCATTTTCAGATGCTTGAGAGCTTTGGAGCTGCTAGAGCATGAGTACTGCTACCTCAAGAATAAAATGCATGAACTGTTTCAGGTTATTTTTTTCACTAAAATACTCCAACAATTTAACTCTCTTCAAATATTCACTTTTAGACCTTTTTTGTTTTGGTATAATTCTTGAATAAAAAAATTAAAAAACGTGCAAACTTTTATGTAACAATGGGTTTCTTGCTCACTATAAATACAGCTTGAGCAGCAGAGAGTACTGGCAGCTGGAGTTAGATACCCAATGCAGAATTGAAGACAATTTTCAATATGCCTTTTTCGCTAAAAGCCAAGCTAACACCTCAACTATATAGAATTAGAGACCAACAATATTAATTTACTGGAGAAGATGCTAGCTGCAAATTCAAGCCCACTGCATGTTTCTTCTTACTTGACTATTTTAGTTTGGGGGAGTTATGCCATGTTGGGTTTGACAGAAATTGAAAGAGAGATGAAAAGGATTCATTTTTGTCTTTTGGTAATGTACGTAGTACTCTACCAATATCAGCTTTGTGTTTGTGTGTAAAATCAGTGAGAGCTTCTAAGCTAGTGTAGTGTGACTTTTGAACAATGTAGTCCATAAAGATAAATATATATATATGAAAAGCAGGTGAGAATCTTTGAACTGTCCGAATCAGTCATGCATAGTACTGAATCAGTCAATTTCAATAGAGTAGCTCGAGGGAGCATTTTGAAGTTGATATTTTCACCCTCTAATTTGGCTTTGGAACTTTACTCCAAAAAGTTCTGTTTTAATTTTTATCCTTTCAAAACTTTGGTTTACTGACAGTGGAATACTTTAACTGATAAGAAAAAAAAAAAAAAAAGCATTAATTAATGTATTATTAATATGCTATTACTTTTCTGATTTATTATGAAAATTCAGGTTATCAACTTAACATGTTCTATTGGCATTGCAGGGGATAAAAGCATTGTTATGGACATAATTTTATCACCAACACAAAACTTCATTTTGTATCAACAAAATACTAGTACTTTGCAATTTACTTTAAGAAAGTCACTTTAATTAATATCAACAAATTTTACATTGAAAAGATGACAAGAACAAATATCTGTTAACATACGGTCAAATTAGCACTACAAAGGAATTTTTTTTTTTTCTTTTTTCCCGAGAAGAATAGAAAGATTTCATTAGAAAAGATTAACAATATAATTTGGGGGAGAATTATACTACTCTAAAAGTACCATCTAAATAAATCCCTTCAGTTAAATAACTAGTTATAGCATGAAAGTAACAATTCACACAACTAATATTACAACTGGAAAATCTTGAGCTAAGAATTTGCACTCATGAACAAACCCAAAATATGAATTGGTTGGAAAATCTAAAGTTAAGGAACCCTTATTAGGTTACTTCAGTATTACATGTCACTATTTTTCTACACTTGGTGATGATTTTGTAGCCAAGAAATAGACTCACTGCCTTCTGTGAGCGGACGACGCGTTTTCGACGGGACGCGGGACTCCCTTTCGGAATGGGACGTCTCGATCTCGGGCGGGCCCCTCCCTCGCGTGGGGTTTTTATGAACGGAAATCCTCGTTTTGAAAAATAAATGGAATTCAATCTTAAAAAGAACCGAGACCTAAGTCTCGATGAATATTGTAGGAGTCGCCACCCGGCTCAGCTCAACCGGGAAATTCTTATGTAGCTGAACCGGATGAACAGCCGCTACACTATCCAGAGATTCGGGTCCGGACAAGTCCCTTATTTCGTGTCTAATTAAAATAAATATTGCCAATGTTCTAGAATGGTACTTCAAAATCTAAAGCCAATTTTATTGAATATAAAAGGCATACAGCGCGCACACAAAATATTTAATACAAAAATAAGGAAAAGAAATAAATATTAATTGGCTTACAACCAAATTGAACGGAAAAATAAAAACTCTCGCCTCACTTATACAATCGCCTAGAATACACGAAAATCTAAAAAAAAATACAACCGCCTAGGATACACGATTAATTCTATTAAAATACAAATAAAATTAAAAATAAAAATAAATATAAATAAAAGCTGCAAAACAAAGGTTAGCACAATTTATACGGCACGCCACAATTAGGACTCAAATAGACAGAATTGGGAAATCAAGAATCGGGGGCATGCATTTAAGGGGGTAACCGGGTTGGCTCGGCTAGCCGGCCCGGTTAGACCTGGAAAATATTTTGAAACGTCCCTGTATTTTTGGTTTTGTGGGAAAATCATTTTGAAAACAATTTTTTTTTTCCGGTTTACATGCATTTTTATATATTAAGTGGGTCGGTTTTCAGGAGAACTGGGTCTCCATCGTTGAATTGATCTAAATGCAAATTTACCAGAAAATCGAATCTATGGTCGTGATGCGCACAACAAAATTCATTTTGATGATTTTTGGGGTTTTCTAATTTTTTGGGATTTTTTTGGGAATTTTTGGGGATGAGGCTGAAGTTCTGATTCTGGAACAAGGATTACAGTCGTACGACTGTAGTTTACAGTCGTGCGACTGTAATCAGTCCAGGATCAGAATTTCAGCAAAAACCCATTTTGAGTCAAAAACGAAAAAGAAACATCCTGGAGATTAAGAACAGTCGTACGACTGTATATATAGTCGTACGACTGTTCATGAAAACCAAGAACAGTCGTGCGACTGTTCTTAATTACCAGGAACAGAAATACGAAAATGCAGCAAAAACACACAAAACTCACTTCAAACACCCAGAAAGCGAGAAAAAGTGTGAGGAAAAGAAGTGTCTACCTTTTTAGAAGCTAATCCAAGTTGTTTTGACCCCTGGCGTCGCTCCAATCCCAACAAATTCGCACTTTTTCCTTTGGAATGGAAGTTGAGAGCTTTTTGTCCAAAATCCAAATTGCAAGGGATTCTGATGATCTAAGTCCGAATTCTTGATTTGGTTGTGAAGTTGATTGATTACCCTAGAGATTTCTAACAAATTTTAACTCTAATTCTAAGAATTGAAAGAAAATAGAAGAGAAAAAAGATAAGTTTCTTTTTTCCTTTCTTCCTTTTTCTCCTCTCTTTTCTCCTTCTCTCTCTAGATTTCTTCACCAGAATCTCCTTTTTTTTTCCTCCTCCCTTTTTTCTCCTTTTCTACCCTTTTTTCTCCTGCTTACTTGCTGCAGAACCGGAGCAATTAATGCTCATCCTCTCTCTCCTCCATTTTCTGCTGCAGAGGTATGGGTTCCTGCAGTCTGTCCGACATTATAGTCGTACGACTGTAATTTTTAAATTACAGTCGTACGACTGTAACTATAGTCGTACGACTATAACCCTTTTTTTTTCTTTTTTAAGTATAGAAAATTCTGGCACTTACAGCTACCCCTCACGTGATCAAATTCGACATCTAGCTCCAGGTCTATAATACCTGTGATGATGAATTTGAGAGCGTGAATTAAAGCGCCGCGAACACTGGAATGAATCTTCTGATGAGATAGGCCGATACCGGGTCTATGTTACCCGAGGCAAAGTTGATGCGGATAGGCCGATACCGGGTCTAGGTTACCCGAGGCGAGCTGATGAAGAAATTGGCCAATACCGGGTCTAGGTTACCCGAGGTGAGTTGATGAAGAAATTGGCCAATACCGGGTCTAGGTTACCCGAGGCGAGTTGATGCGGGTAGGCCGATACCCGGTCTAGGTTACCCGAGGTGAGCTGATGAAGAAATTGGCCAATACCGGGTCTAGGTTACCCGAGGCGAGTTGATGAAGAAATTGGCCAATACCGGGTCTAGGTTACCCAAGGCGAGTTGATGCGGGTAGGCCGATACCGGGTCTAGGTTACCCGAGGCGAGCTGATGAAGAAATTGGCCGATACCGGGTCTAGGTTACCTGAGGCGAGTTGATGAAGAGATTAGCCGATACCGGGTCTATGTTACCCGAGGCGAGTTGATGAAGAGATTAGCCGATACCGGGTCTATGTTACCCGAGGCGAGTTGATGAAGAGATTAACCGATACCGGGTCTATGTTACCCGAGGCGAACTTTACTGGGGAAATAGACGAAGCTGATCTGGGCCGATACCGAGTTTACATTACTCGAGGCGGATCTGCTGGGGAACTTGGATGATGGAGCGGATCTGGGCCGATGCCGAGCCTACATTACTCGAGGCGGACTCGCTGGAGAAAGTTGAGATAATGGAGCGGACCTGGGCCGATACTGAGTTTACATTACTCGAGGCGGATCTGCTGACTTGCTGAGGATATTGGGCTGGGGATGAATTCCTGCACTTAAAATGGCAAGTCTTCGTTCCTTGATCGAGAGATTTTTAAACAAAAATTTTTGCCCCTTCGATCAAGAATGAAGACTAGCCGGGGATAAGTAATTGATATATGCAATGTATGGATGCATGATGATGTATATGTACATGTATGTATTTTCTGTTATTGGACGTTTCTGTCCTCCGCTGGGGAGATATGTTGTACCCCTGGTTGATTTTGCTTTTCTTGGGGCATTGTTTGATAATTATCAAAGAAGCGAGGTGACTGCTGGGGAAATGATCGTAGTATTCCTTGTACAGATTCCGCTGGGGAAGAGTGTGACAGCTTGACTGAGGAAACAATTATGGTGTTCTTTGTGTAGACTACACTGAGGAGTAATATGGAGACTTTACGGGGAAATAATTGATGGTGTTCTTTATGTAGATTCCGCTGGGGAAATAGTGGGGGAAACTCTGCTGGAGAGTGATGTGACGAATTCTGCGGGAAACACTAAGGATGTTCTGTTTTTTTTCTTGCTCCGTGGGAAGTTATGAGCTTTTTTTTTTTTTTTTAAGTGCTCTAATTTTTGCCTGGGTAGCCCAAATCAGGTTTTCAGCCCAGCGAGCCGCTCTAACTTTTTGCCTAAGGCGCCTTTTCGGTTTTCACCTTAGCGAGCTTTTCATATGCCCTAACTTTTGCCTAAACTGCCCGATATGGGTTTTCAGCTTAGCGGGCCGCTCTAATTTTTGCCCGAGGTGCCTTTTCGGTTTTCACCTCAGCCAGCATTTTTTTTTTTTTAGATTTGACTAAAATGGTGTTGTGACCCTTTATTGCTCGTCTGGGAAGATGAACTGGACTTTAGAGGACGATAAGAGATTTTAAATTGCATGTATTTGATACATTTTCATTTGTCAAATAATGCAATGATATTGATCAGTTGAATGCAAAGTGCTTTCTTTGAATGTGTGTTTATGCAAGACAACTTTGTTTGTGCATTTGTCATAACCATGCAAGTATATTTAAACAAACACTTCACTTTATTGATGAAGTCAAAATGAGTACATTTGAAACAAGTTGGCTCCTAAATGACACACATTTCACATCGTGCCAGAATCCGTCACCAGTCGTCCTTTTCAGGTTTTCCAGCTGATTATTTTCTCTCGTGTCTTAATTTTTGCCTAGACCGCTTTTTTCGAGTTTTCAGCCTAGCAGACCTCTCTCTTTTTTTTTCTTTTTTTTTTTATACATGATAAAGCTTTAGCCTGTCTTGGTTGATCGGGTTGGTGAACTCGTTTCCATCCATGTCCATGATGCTGACAGCGCCTTTTGATAACACCTTCTTCACCACATAGGGTCCTTCCCAGTTAGGTCTGAACTTGCCCCTAGCATCAACATTTGAAGGCCTTAGTTGCTTTAGAACCAAATCTCCTGCTTTCAACTGCCGCTTGGAGTACTTCACATTTTGATTATAGGCTCTAGCCATTCTGCGCTGATACATCTGCAGGTGATCCAGTGCCTTTAGTCGCCTTTCATCTAGTGCAGCCAGCTGCTCATATCTAGCTTGAACCCATTCAGTCTCTGGCAATTAAGCTTCCAGGGCAACTCTGAGTGACTTGAGTTCGATTTCCACCGGTAACACCGCTTCCATTCCATATACCAAGGCATAAGGAGTTTCTCCTGTTGGCGTTCTGACACTGGTTCTGTAACCCCAAAGAGCATAAGGCAGTTTATCGGCCCAATCCCTGTAAGTGGTTACCATTTTTGATAAGATCTTCTTTATTGCCTTGTTAGCTGCTTCTACTGCACCATTAGCCTGTGGTCTATATGGAGAGGACTTATGATGTTCAATTCCATGCTCTGCAAATAGTTCAGCTGTTGCCCCTTGAAACTGTACTCCATTATCAGTTACTATGTGGTGAGGAATCCCATACCGAGTGAAGATGTTCTTCCGGATGAACTTGACCATGTGCTTGGCTGTAACATTAGTGAAGGATTCCGCTTCGACCCATTTGGAGAAATAATCAACTGCCACAACTATGAATCTATGCCCATTAGATGCAGCTGGATGAATTTCACCAATCATGTCTATCCCCCATGCTGAAAACGGCCAAGGAGACGCTAGATTCTGAAGTTCAAGTGGAGGAAGATGACTAATGTCTGCATAGATCTGACATTCATGACATCTCTTCACTTTTCTTATACAATCTGCTTGCATTGTCATCCAGAAATGCCCTTGTCTCATTATCTTCCTAGCCATGGCAAGTCCATTCATATGTGGTCCACAGGATCCTGCATGTACCTGCTGCATCACATCCTCTGCTTCTCGTTCTGTTAGACACCTTAAAAGGACTCCATGTGCTGTTCTTTTGTATAACTTATCCTCGAAGATTCTGAATTGACTAGCCAGTTTTCTCAGTGTCAACTTATCAGCAGCGCTGGCCTCTTCTGGGTACTTTCCCTCCTTAACATACCGGTAAATGTCAAAGAACCATGGCTTTTCTTCGGCTGATAATTCCATTACTTCATGCACTTCCAAGCAAGGATGCCTGGAAGTGGCTATAACCAGTGGTTGAGCTTGTGTCTCTTCTGGATTTTCCCACATGGAGGACAAAGTTGCTAATGCATCAGCCATCTTATTCTCATCCCTGGGGACATGTCTGAATTCACACTGGCCGAATAAACCCTTCCTGAACTGTAGCAGCTCTAAATAAGGCCGTAAGGCTTCTTCTTTTAGTTCCCACTCACCCTAAGCTTGCCTGATCACTAGAAGTGAATCACCGACAATTAAGACATCATTTGCTCCTAAGGTTAATAGAGTATCCATTCCAAACAAGCACGCTTCATATTTTGCCCCATTGTTGGTTACAGGAAAGGTCAGCCTTTTGGATAAAGGAATGACCTCGCTATCCGGTGTCGCTATAAGTACCCCGATCCCGGTGCCTTTTCTATTCACTGCCCCATCGAAACACATGACCCACCTTTTCACTTCCACCATGGCTAACTGCTCATCAGGGAATTCCAGGTTCTCTGTGTAATCTGATTCTAGGGGCTGGTTTGCCAGAAACTCTGCCACGGCTCACCCTTTAATGGTTTTCTTCGTGATGTACTCAATGTCAAATTCAGACAAAAGTAACAACCACCTGGACAGCTTCCTAACCAATGCCGGTGCTTCATAGAGATACTTCATTGGATCCACTTTAGCCACAGCTTGTATCTTATAGGATTGGAAATAGTGGCGCAGCTTCTTGGTCAGCCAGATCATCGCCACACATGTCTTTTCCACTAGTGTGTACTTGGTTTCATACTCCAGCAATTTCTTGCTAAGATAGTAGATAGGATATTCCTTCTTGCCATCTTGTTCCTGTGCAAGCATTGCCCCTATAGAGGATTCTTCAACTGCCAAATATAAAATCAGAGGCTTCCCTGAAATTGGAGGACTCAACACTGGTGGCTTTACCATGTAGGCCTTGATCTTCTCGAAGGCCAGCTGACACTTGTCATCCCACACAACCGGCTGATTTTTCTTTAATAGCTTGAAGATTGGCTCACAAGTGGAAGTTAGCTTGGCTATGAAGCGGCTGACATACTGCAAGGAACCCAGGAATGATCTGACCTCCTTTTCAGTCTTTGGAGCTGGCATATCTTGGATGGCTTTAATTTTATCTGGGTCCATTTCTATGCCCCTTTGGCTGACTGCATGGCCCAACAACTTCCCTGATGTGACCTCGAATATGCATTTCTTGGGGTTAAGTCGCAAGTTGTACTCTCCAATGCGTGTTAGAAATCTATCCAGGATAACAGGGTGTTCCTCCCGGGTTGCTAATTTAACAAGCATATCATCGACATACACTTCGACTTCTTTATGAATCATGTCATGCAACAGAGTTTTGACAGCCCTCTGATAAGTGGCACCAGCGTTCGTCAATCCAAAAGGCATCACTCTGTAGCAAAAAGTACCCCACTCTGTGATGAACGATGTTTTCACCTTATCGATCACATCCATCAGAATCTGGTTATACCCTGAAAAGCCATCCATGAAGGAGTACATTGCCGCTTTTGCTGCACTATCAACCAATACGTCAATATGAGGTAGTGGGAAATTGTCCTTAGGGCAGGCCTTGTTCAAGTCCCTGTAGTCGACGCATACTCTGACCCTTCCATCCTTTTTAAGCACAGGGACAATATTGGCTAGCCATTCTGTATACTCCACCACTTCGAGAAACTTGGCATCTATCTGTTTGGCCACTTCTTCTTTTACCAGCGTAGCCCATTCCGGTCTTAGTCTTCTCAACTTCTGCTTTACCGGTCTGAACTTGGGGTCCGTTGGGATTTTATGCACTGCTATTTCTGTATCCACACCTGGCATGTCTTCATACGACCAGGCGAAAGCTTTAACATGTTTTTGGAGTATTCTTATTAATTCTCTTTCTTCCTCGGATTTTAGCTCATGTGAAATGAGTACCATTTTAGGGTTTTCATCTGTACTTATATTGATTTCATGCAATGTAGTGTCATGTATGCTAAATATGCTTGATGTTGATTTAAATGCATGCACAGAATTATCAGGATAAACATCACACAAGTAAGCAAACTGGGATTTCATTGCATTGAACTTATCATAAAGTACATCAGTTACATTGAAAATGGAAGAAATAGATACAACAAAATCATTTTCATCCTCCACAGGTGGAGGGCCTTGTTCTTCATCAGCTTCCATCTTCCCTTCCAGAGCATCATCCGGGACTGCAGCTTTCTCGGCCACCTGTGCCTTAGCTTTTTCCATAATCTTGGCGATTTCAGCAACCACAGAGTCTAAGTTCACTTTGGCCATCAGTTCTTCGCCAAATCCTTCCTGGGATTTCCCAAAAGCTTTGGTTAATGTAGCAGTCAAAGCTCCCGAGATCACTTCTGTAGCTTTGGCATAGGTCTTCTTTTCATCTTCTTCCTCGGCCACCTCTATGGTTTCTGTTGTCACCTCAGATGATTCTCCTTTCAAAATTTCAGATTCAGCAATAGCTTCCTCCATCATCACAGGGGCTACTGGCTCTTCCTGGCTTTTCTCAAAATCCACAACATCTGCAAAGATCTCAAAGCCAGGGTGCTCGACATTTCCAACCAGCACCGGTTCAGCTTAGCCCTTGTAAAGGCTTTCTCCCGCCTTCAGAAATGGCTTCATCATGGCCCTGCCATTCTTGCCCTTTTTTAGGTCTTCTGCTCGGATGACCCTTCTACATAACCAAGGCCGTACTGCTTTGACTTTCCCGAGTCGATCTTGAATTCTGGCACACCTTGCAAATTAATCCCGAGTCCCATTCCCGGGACAAAGTTCAGCTTGTACAGATATCGGGATAGCCACTCCGGCATGTAATTCTCATAAAGGACCATAGGGGCATCTGTGGTTTCTCCCTCCTTAATGACAGCTATTTGGAATCCTCCAAAAGGAACCACTCCTTCATCCACCGCAGCTACCATCGACTGGGCGTCTGCCTCAACAGTCACAATCCTGTCATTCATAGAGAATTTAATCTTCTAATGCAATGTGGAAGGAACACCTCCCAAAGGATAGAACCAGGGCCTTCCAAGCAATAAAGAGAATGTGACCGCGATATCAATCACTGTGAAGACAACCATGGACTTGATGGGCCCAACCTCCACTTCTGTTTCGAAGGTCCCTATCACTGTTCTTTTAGAATCATCATACGCCCGAATAACTGTCGAGGACCTCTTCAACACTTCTTCATTCATGCCTAAAAACGGTAACATTTTCAGCGGGCATATATTCAGAGCCGAGCCGTCATCCACCATAACGCACGGCATCACCTTATCCATGATATAGGCTCTGATGTAAAGAGCCTTGTTGTGAGCCTTTCCTTCTGCTGGTAGGTCTTTCTCAGAGAAAACAATATTAGGAGCTCCAGCATGGACTTTGTCTAGCAAACAACACATAGCCTCTGGTGAAGCTATAGGGGAGACTTCAATTTCTGATAGCTTCTTCACTAAAGCCTCCCTATGCTCTTTAGAGGTCATAAGCAGATGCCACAAACTAGCTTGGGCAGGGGTCTTCTTTAGTTGGGAAATGACCAAGTCTGCTTTCTCGACTCTTTCCGGTGCCGAAGTGCTGCCCGACCCATTCATCGGTGCTTTATCTTTCGTCTGATCTGCCGGCTGATATACCCTTCCACTTCGGGTTACATGCTGCACTTCTGAAATCTTCAGCTTCTCAACAGCTGGGAGTTTAACGGCCTCTTTTCTGTCAAATTCTTCGTACCCATCTTCGGAGTCAAGGTCATCCAGACTTATGGGCTTGATCTCCTTACACCCCTCATTTTCCTCACATTTGGGCTCCACTTCGGGTTCCCCTACCGCTACTGCCTGAATCGTAGGGTTTGCTTGCAGAACTTGGGCAAATATAAAGTTAGCCGGTAACCCCGACTGAACCATGTTAACCCGCTTCTCGAATGCTGGCAGTGGATTGGTTTTAGTGCTAGGTTTAGCTGGCTCTTGCAACTTTCCCTCATCAATGAGCTTTTGGATAGCATCCCTTAGCTTGTAGCAGTTGTTGGTTCGGTGGCCTGTCACCACATGATAAGTGCAGAAGTTATCTTTGTCGGCTTCTGATGGCTTCTCAAATGGCCTTAAGGATTGCAATAGGCCGCCATTCCTACACTTGGCAAATATCTTTGCCAAAGTAAGAGTCCAAGGCGATGTGCCTTGTCCTCCAGGACCCCTATTCTGGTTGCTTTGCTGCTGATTCACAGTAGCCACTTCGACCTGCTTTACCTCTGATGACTGCCCCTGTTTGCCACTAGAACCTGAACCAGAACCACTACCAGACCCAGCTACTGCAGTTGATCTATACCCTGAACTATACCCTGTACTTCTTCCCCCTTTTTGACCAGTTGGCTTCTCCTCTTCATACCTTTCTATCTTCATAGCCATACTGTAAACCTCACTAAGCTCCTTGAAGGGATGGAATTTCATGTTATTCTTGAATATATCTTTGCTGCCATCAATGAGCTTCTGTATAAGCTCATCTTCATCAGGGCGGTTCTTTAGGAGGATCATCTTATTCATCCACCTCTGATAGTATTCATCAAAGGGCTCATTGAATTTCTGCTTCACCCTCTCCAAATCATACAACTTCACCTGGATTTTGGTGTTGAAGCTGTAGTATTTGATGAAGGCTGCTGACAATACCTCCCAGTCAGATTGCTCCTCCTCTAACAGTGAGTTATACCATCCCAAAGCACCTCCCTCCAGTGTGGTGGGGAAAAGATTGATCAATTGTTGCTTTGTAGTGCCAGCTGTTAGCATAACCCGGGCATATAAATTCACATGGGCCTCCGGCGAGCCCATTCCTTTGTAAGTGGGGACTTTCGGCACTTGGAAGCCGATAGGAAATGTCTCGATGCCCCTACTGATCATGGCATCCACATTCACCCCCTTCTTGGATTCAGCACTGATCCCGACCCCCTTCTTCAACTGGGCCATGACCTCGTCTAATTCAGAACACTTGGCTTTCATCCTCTGTTCCATAGCTGCCTCTATCTCCTGTAGCTTTTCAAGGCTAGCTGAAGCGTCACCACCGTGTTGGGATGACTCAGCTTCTTTTTCCTTCCCGGCTCCACTACCACCGGTCTCACCAGCTTCTCTAACCACTGCCCTCATTTCTTCCTTTAACATGTCGCGGAAATCCTGCGACCTGAAGAAATCCCTCAGAACATCAGCCATGCTCGGTGTCTGTTTTGCCATATTCGCTCCTTCCCCAGGCTCAGAATCACTGTCACTCTCGACTACCCTCTGTCTCCTAGCCGCCCTTGAAGCTTGGGATCTTGTCCAAGGTCGCTCCAGTGTATTCTGCTTGGGGGTAGACAGGAGGTATTAGGGTCGTGAATGAATGACGTGATATGACATGAAAATTAAGACATTTAACATGCTTGAGATGCATGGAGTGGAATTATGTATGGAATGATGATATGAATATATTTTTTTTATTATTATTATTTTTTTCGAGGCATTCCAAGAACACCCAATGTTTATGCAAAAACGTCACGTGTGAGCCATCACACGGACAGAACTTCGGCGCCTTTGGGGCACCTAATGAATTCGTGAAATGGTCGCGTATGTACCGGCACATGGACGTAGTTCTGATGCTTTATAGGTCTATGAGATGATATGAAATGGTCGCATGGGCCGGGCCCACAGACAAGGTCTTGATGCTTTTGAGCATATGATATGGAATGATGTTATGAGAAAGTCACGTGTAACAGGAACACAAACAAGGATTCGGCATTCGAGGAACGCCTTTCATGATTTGGTGATGTTATGGGCCTATATGTATACTAATCGGGCACTCGGGGAGTACCTTAAATGGTGAATTAATGTCATGAAGTGGTCGGATGTGGACCACAGTGTTATATGATGTCTATGATAGATGGGTGTGATGTCATGAATTGCATCGTGTAAATTATTACACGAAAATGGGCCTAAGGCCGTTGTGGCTTTTATTAAATGAAATGATATTGGTGGAATAGCCGAATGCAATCCGGTGCATTGGCAAAACACGGGTGATTTTGGGTACCCGATATGTTATGAAATGGGATGGGATGGTCATGATAGGCGTCCTTGAAATGCCCATTAATTTAATTTAAGTGAAATGTAGTGAATGAACATGTCACACAATATGTAAATGGCTGCATAAAAACGTGGGTGAGGATGCATGACATACATAATGATGTTATGTATGCTATGTCAAAAATAAAATGCTAATCACACAAGTTTAATGTTATGGCTGAAAAAGAAATCGTTAGTATGGATGACAAGCGAATGAATTAATGTTTTACACACGAAATAAAATGCAAAATGGCTGCATAAAAAATGTGGGTTAGTGTCACACAAAGATGTTTGTGTATGGTATGTCATGTGTATGGAAAATGGTGATTATGGTATGTTATGCATGCGTCGGCGATGTGTCACGAAATGGTGAAGAACACTTAGCAAGCAAAACGAATTCTTCAACCTTATTCCTCCAACGTGGTCGGTCTCGAAAATTTCTAACCGAGTCCTAGGCGGGGTTCACTTCAATCACCAACCGGGGGTGATGAAGGCGCGATTTTATTATCATTATTCACACAATTATTTTGGTATCCTAAGGGAATCCAACTAGAGCTGCCTATATGGGTTCGGTCAAAGTCGGGATAACATCAAGGTTCTCATAGCAAGATATACTCCTCACTTCTCCCCACTCAAGGGTCCTAGCGAAGGGGTTCGTACGAGGCTATGAGTGGTGTTTCGTATTCGTGCCCCTAAGACCAGGAGGAACTTAGGCGACACTTCAACAATCCACCGGGCTATAAAAGGATACCTA
This sequence comes from Euphorbia tirucalli, assembly GCA_039660915.1. Lineage (NCBI taxonomy): Eukaryota > Viridiplantae > Streptophyta > Magnoliopsida > Malpighiales > Euphorbiaceae > Euphorbia > Euphorbia tirucalli. The sequence goes on from CM077639.1 coordinate 67,009,782, forward strand.
ATCTAATGCAAAAAATGGCTAACTAAAAATGCAAATAAAATACCAAAAGAGAATCATCCACGTTATTTTAATTAGACACTTTTCAGGGCTTGTCAAAATTCTTTTAAGTTTTTAAGAAAACTTTTTGAAGAAATCCCCAGCAGAGTCGCCACTGTGAGCGGACGACGCATTTTCGACGGGACGCGGGACTCCCTTTCGGAATGGGGCGCCTCGATCTCGGGCGGGCCCCTCCCTCACGTAGGGTTTTTATGAACGGAAATCATCGTTTTGAAAAATAAATGGAATTCAATCTTAAAAAGAACCGAGACCTAAGTCTCGATGAATATTGTAGGAGTCGCCACCCGGCTCAGCTCAACTGGGAAATTCTTATGTAGCTGAACCGGATGAACGGCCGCTACACTATCCAGAGATTCGGGTCCGGACAAGTCCCTTATTTCGTGTCTAATTAAAATAAATATTGCCAATGTTCTCGAATGGTACTTCAAAATCTACAGCCAATTTTATTGAATATAAAAGGCATACAGCGCGCACACAAAATATTTAATACAAAAATAAGGAAAAGAAATAAATATTAATTGGCTTACAACCAAATCGAACGGAAAAATAAAAACTCTCGCCTCACTTATACAATCGCCTAGAATACACGAAAATCTAAAAAAAAATACAACCGCCTAGGATACACGATTAATTCTATTAAAATACAAATAAAATTAAAAATAAATATAAATATAAATAAAAGCTGCAAAACAAAGGTTAGCACAATTTATACGGCACGCCACAATTAGGACTCAAATAGACAGAATTGGGAAATCAAGAATCGGGGGCATGCATTTAGGGGGGTAACCGGGTTGGCTCGGCTAGCCGGCCCGGTTAGACCTGGAAAATATTTTGAAACGTCCCTGTATTTTTGGTTTTGTGGGAAAATCATTTTGAAAACAATTTTTTTTTTCGGTTTACATGCATTTTTATATATTAAGTGGGTCGGTTTTCAGGAGAACTGGGTCTCCATCGTTGAATTGATCTAAATGCAAATTTACCAAAAAATCGAATCTATGGTCGTGATGCGCACAACAAAATTCATTTTGATGATTTTTGGGGTTTTCTAATTTTTTGGGATTTTTTTGGGAATTTTTGGGGATGAGGCTGAAGTTCTGATTCTAGAACAAGGATTACAGTCGTACGACTGTAGTTTACAGTCGTGCGACTGTAATCAGTCCAGGATCAGAATTTCAGCAAAAACCCATTTTGAGTCAAAAACGAAAAAGAAACATCCTGGAGATTAAGAACAGTCGTACGACTGTATATACAGTCGTACGACTGTTCATGAAAACCAAGAACAGTCGTGCGACTGTTCTTAATTTCCAGGAACAGAAATACGAAAATGCAGCAAAAACACACAAAACTCACTTCAAACACCCAGAAAAGCGAGAAAAAGTGTGAGGAAAAGAAGTGTCTACCTTTTTAGAAGCTAATCCAAGTTGTTTTGACCCCTGGCGTCGCTCCAATCCCAACAAATTCGCACTTTTTCCTTTGGAATGGAAGTTGAGAGCTTTTTGTCCAAAATCCAAATTGCGAGGGATTTTGATGATCTAAGTCCGAATTCTTGATTTGGTTGTGAAGTTGATTAATTACCCTAGAGATTTCTAACAAATTTTAACTCTAATTCTGAGAATTGAAAGAAAATAGAAGAGAAAAAAGATAAGTTTCTTTTTTCCTTTCTTCCTTTTTCTCCTCTCTTTTCTCCTTCTCTCTCTAGATTTCTTCACCAGAATCTCCTTTTTTTTTCCTCCTCCCTTTTTTCTCCTTTTCTACCTTTTTTCTCCTGCTTACTTGCTGCAGAACCGGAGCAATTAATGCTCATCCTCTCTCTCCTCCATTTTCTGCTGCAGAGGTATGGGTTCCTGCAGTCTGTCCGACATTACAGTCGTACGACTGTAATTTTTAAATTACAGTCGTACCACTGTAACTATAGTCGTACGACTATAACCCTTTTTTTTTCTTTTTTAAGTATAGAAAATTCTGGCGCTTACACCTTCCTCATCTTTCCGGAGTAAAACTGATGCAGCAAGTTTATGTGAAAAAAAAGGGAATCAGTCAACGATTAATTCTCAAACCGAAAATTGTGAAAATTCAAGACGAAAGTCTTCTATGTTATTGATTAATTCGAAAAACTACCTTCCAATAGGAAAAAGAAAGCCTTATATAGGCTAAAGTCTAACCCTAACAACGAATTCCAACCTTAATAAGGAAAAAAAAAACCCAAAAACTTAAAACTGCTGGATAAAGGCCTAAACAACGTTTTTTTTTTAACCCAAACGAGACCTGTTACTGTAAACCTATAATAGCCCTTGTAGAGCTCGAAAAATACATTCCGGAAACCACATTATAATAGACAATCGGACGCCTATGCAAAAAGTTACGGCCGATTGAAGATTTACTGAAATTAAAATTACTTATTTCCTCTCTTAGGCCTACGATCCCTTTTCTTTCTTAATTCTCGGTCCAGAAACTCATCCGCTACCAACCCTGCATCAAAATTTTGATAATATGATTGAAGGAATTTGAGGACGACTGGGGCATGAATTTCAAAAAGATTAATATCGTTCTCTGTTTGATAAGGTGGATGAGAGGAAAGTATAGTGTGAGCGGACAACGCGTTTTCGACGAGACGCGAGACTCCCTTTCGGAAGGGGCGCCTTGATTTCGGGCGGGGACCTCCCTCGCGTGGGTTTTTGGATTAGAAATTCGTTTTTTGGAAAATTAATTGTTTCGTAAAAGAATCGAGACCTAAATCTCGATAAAAAGTACAGGAGTCGCCACCCGGCTCAGCTCAACCGGGAAATTACAGTGTAGCTGAACCAAAGCGGAAACTGCCACACTTTTCAGAGATCTAGGTTCAGACAAGTCTCTTATTTCATGTCTAATTAAAATAAAATGACCAATGTTCTATAATAACACTTTAAATTGCTAAAAATTGATTTTATTGAATAATACATGCGACGCGCATACATATACAATAATACAAGAAATAAAAGGAAAAGAATAAATATTTAGAGGCTCACAACCCAATCGAAAGGAAAAATAAAACTCTCGACCTCACAATACAAATGCCTAAAATACACGAGAATCTAAGAAAATGTACAATCGCCTAAAATACACGAGTTGATCTGTTAAATACATAAAAATAAAAATAAAGAAATTAAAGCTGCAAAACAGATTGATAGCATAGATATATAGCACACCACACGTAGGACTCAAATTGGACAGAATTGGAAATTTTAGAGTTCGGGGTCATGCATTTGGGGGTAACCGGGTCGGCCCGGCTGGCCGGCCCGATTAGACCTGGAAAACAATTTTGAAACGTCCCTGTATTTTTGGTTTTGTGAGAAAATCATTTTTTTAAAAACATTTTTCCGGTTTATTTTAATTTAGCATACGAGGTGGGTCGGTTTTCGGGAGAACCGGGTCTCCGTCGTGGTTTTGTTCTAAATGAAAAAACACCGAAAAAAATCTAGGGTCGTGAATGCACACTCCAAAATTCATTTTTGATGTTTTTTAATTTTTCAAGATTTTTCTGATTTTTCTGATTTTTATGAAATTTTTGAGATTTTATGAATTTTTTGGATTTTTAGGAGAACTACTGTCGTGCGACTGTGATTACAGTCGTACGACTGTAAACTACAGTCATGCGACTGTAGTCCTACCTTAAGTAGAAATCGCCAAAAAGCTTGAAATGAGGGACTAAAACTGGAAAAAATGACAACAGTGGTACGACTATAGTTCAAATGGCACGACTGTAATTACAGTCGTGCCCCTGTTTTTTGTGACAAGAACAGTCGTACGACTGTTCTTAATTTTCCGGAAACTGAAATGAACAAAGTTGAATAAAAATGCACAAAATCAACCACAGCACCTAGAAAGCTGGAAAAAGAGAAGGGAAAAGAAGTGCCTACCTCTTAGAAGCTAATCCAATATCGAATTGACCCCTGGCGTCGCTCCAATCCACTGAAATTTGCTCCTTTCCCTTGAGTTTGAGGTTTGAAGAACTTGTCGAAAATAATCCCCAAATGTTACGGATTCTGATGGTTTAAGTCCAAGATCTTGATGTGTTTGTGAAGTTAAGTTATTAACCTAGGGGTTTCTAACAAATTTTAAGCATTAACTCTCTGAATTTGAGAAGAAATCAGTTGAAGAAGGTGAGTTTTTTTTTTGTTTTTCTTTTTTCTCCTCTCTTCTTTCTTTCTCTCTTTTCTTTCTTTTTCTCTCAATTCTCTGCCAAAGGTCCTTTTCCATCATTTCTACCTTCCTTTTATCTTCTTTCTCTCGGAAAATCTTGAGGCATTAAATGCCCAAGATTTTCCACCAATTTTTTATTCTAGGGGTATGGGTTCTGCAACCTGCCTCAGAACATACAGTCATACGACTATACTTAAGTTACAGTCGTACGACTGTAACAAAAACACCATGACTGTAATTACAGTCATGGTAATCAAGGCTGGTTTTTTTTTTGAGACCCGAAAAATTTCGTGTTCACAAGCTGCCCCTCGTGTAGCTAAAGTCCGATTCTTTGCACAGATTTAGGTACACGATAAACAACACGGGATCAAAGGTGGTGTGCACGCGTGTGGCTTGTGTGTTGATTTCATGAGACTTTGGGTAGATAAATGGTTTCTTATGATCCCTTTTCACATAAGAAAGACGCCGGGGAAATACGGCTCTAAGAGCTAAGCGGTTCCCTATGATCCTTTTTCACATAAGGAGGACGCCAGCAAAAACATGACTTTTGAGACCAGATAGCCACTTATGACTCACCATACATAGCCATGGTGTTTGTAGTGTGCAATTGGTGAGCGTATTTATTTCTTGATCGATAATTTTGAAACAAAAATTTTTGCCCCTTCGATCAAGAATAAATACGGGTAAATGCGTTTCTGGTTACCTTTTATAGTCATGTAGGACTGAGATTGTGGAGTGTGTGACAGCCGTGTGCAACTTGGCGCACTCAACGGACTGACACGGAATTTCTGGTTCCGTTTTAAAGTCCTGGTGGACTAAGATTTGGTGAAGGGTGTGACAGCCGTGTGCGACTTGGCGCACTCAACGAACTGACACGGAAATTCTGGTTCCATTTTATAGTCGTGGTGGACTGAGATTGGGTGAAGGGTGTGACAGCCGTGTGCGACTTGGCACACTCAACGAACTGACACGGAAATTCTGGTTCCGTTTTATGGTCGCGGTGGACTGAGATTGGTTGAAGGGTGTGACAGCCGTGTGCGACTTGGCACACTCAACAAACTGACACAGAAATTCTGGTTCCTTTTTATAGTTGTGGGGGACTAAGATTTGTGAAGTGTGTGCATGTGCGTGTGACGGATAGGTATGACTTGGCATACAGGATGTGTCGAAAATGAAATTTGGCAGAATTGTACTTACAGTGAATTCTTCGCGAGTTTTTTCGGGTTTCGTGTCCCTGGACGAGGTGGACCATTGCTGGAAAAAATTAGTCGCTGACGGGTTAGCCCTGCGAAATTACTGAAAAATCTTCCCGTGGGGAATAATTAAGCATTTAGTGATAAAGTAGGGTTTAGGAAATAAATAAAGAAAATTAATTAAAAAAATTTCACCTTTTTCCCTCTATAGTCGTACGACTGTATTCAAATTTGACTACAGTCATATGGCTGTAGACGAAGTACAGTCGTACGACTGTACTTTGCTCGACAGAAAAATAAAATGGGCGGTTTCCGCCCCTTTCTCTCCCACTTCTTATTTCTTTAGCAGTTTCAGTTTCCTCTCCTTCTCAAAACCAATTCCTAACCCCAACAAATTACGAAAATGTTGAAGAAATTAGGAAAGAAAGTGAGAAAACTCTCCAACAACTTGATTCAGAGACCGGAACATGCGCAGGACATCCCATTTGTCAGTGTTTCAAATGGATACGGTCATCCTCGATACGTGGAGCATTTCGGGATTAGACTCGGGATAGAGATGGGCTCCCATCTATCTACCACCCAGGTTGGTACCCCGAATTCGAACTTTGATTTTGAGTTTTTGAAATTTTCCCTTTAAATATTTGAATCAGATTTGGCATGTTTTATTGCTTTCTGGGTTGATTGATTGAGTAGAATGCATGCTAGGAGTCCCCTGTAGTTAATAGGAACAAGAAAATAGGAAAAACAAGTTAGAAATTACAAAATCGCATGAATTTTGAAATCTGTCCGCAGGTGTATGAACAGTCGTACGACTATTCATCCAATTTATGAACAGTCGTACGACTGTTGGATGAACAGTCGTGCGATTGTAGCCATGCTCGTGCGACGCGTTCTACAGTCGTACGACTGTAGATAAAAAGCCAGATTGTTTTTTTTTTTTAATGCATGCCCCCTTTTACTTAATGTTGATTATGTTGATATTATGCAAAAATTGAATATTTATGCATTATACTTCCCAAATATGTAGGAGCATAAGATTTCCGGTAGCGGAAATCTCTCATTGCCACGGGTTTGGTGGGACCGCCTTCCCGAGTCTGTGAGGGCTCGGGTTAGGATCTTGGGTCTGGAGACCTTCATCATGTCGCTGCCGACGAGCACGCCACATACTACCCATGCCGTGTTGACGGCATTGTGCGAGAGGTGGGTCTGCACTACCCACACATTTCACTTGCCTATTGGGGAGTTTACTGTCACTCCCTCGGACTTCGCCGCGATCACTGGTTTCGGGTTCGGCGGGACCCCGATTAGGTTTAACTGCTATTTGACTCGCCATCAGCTAGTGGACGACTACATCGGCGGACTGATCGACCGCACCCCCGAGAAGGGGAGGATTCTTTGCTCGAGAGTAGAGGCTTATTGGGCTGCTCGCCCAGACCTGTCCTAGGAGGACGTGGAGCGGTGTGCTCGAGCTTACGTGCTCGTCCTGTTGTCTTGCATGCTGTTTCCTACTGGGCAGAGTACTTGTAATATGACTCTGCTGCCCACGCTAGCGGACTTAGCTGCCTTTCCTACTCTAGATTGGGCTCGAGCTGTACTGGGACAGCTATACTATAGATTGGATTTATGTGCTCGTGGTAGGCAGCAGGAGATCCTCGGCTTCTGGTATTATCTTTCCCCTTTTCTCTCTCTTCTTCTTTTTTTTTTGACTCTTTTGTTAATTACAGATTTTGGCCTTCGAGCACCGCATCCTAGAGCCGCCGGAGCTGAAGGACGTCCAGGATGACGACCAGCCGACCGTTCTGCGTTACTGGACGCAGGGGTGACAAGGTATTGGCCGTGACTTGCGGGAGGTCAGGCAGGGTTTACTAGATGCTTCCTGGTACAGGGTAAGCAAACAAATCTTATTAGTAAGAAAAATTTAATTTAACTTTTACTTTCCTGTGTTGAATTTCTTCGATCGTATTTTGCAGATTCAGCACCACCCGTGGAGTGGTCAGGGCGCCATTTCTCTCCTCGTCCAGACATCTGTGCGGTTTGACGACCGCTGGTTTGTCTTAGAGTGCCCAATGTCCCAGGAGTGGTACCTGGGTGAGCGCCTCCATCTATCTGACCACGTGGACGGCCCTACTGGTCGGCTCGTTCTTTCGCCGCTTCTGCTTGCATTTTTTTGGCCCCATTTCACCGATCCTGCTGTGGATCCCGATATTTTCGGGGATGGGTACCGTGCTGATACCGTGGACGGTGATTATTTGGTATTTATCCACCAGTGTCTGCTGCCCGTTGTGGGTGATGCACCAGCGGCTCCTCCCACTCGTCAGGTATTCACTTCTTCTTCTTTTTTTTTTTAAATGTTCTTCTGTTTGTAGGTCAAGAGACGCAGTGGTCCAGTTCTGCTCAACCAAGCGGCCCAACAGGCGAGGTTGCTGAGACTGCCACGATTGGTGGGCATACCCCGGTGCAGGATAGGAGTCATCCCGTGCGTGCTAGCAGCGCTGCAGCATCCGTGTCTCAGACTGTTGGTGTGGTGGAGGGTCACCTGATGACCGAGCTTAGGATCGGCTTCAGCTTGATAGGTCTAGACGGCAGCCAGTCCTATAGGTCGTGGCCGGTTCACTGTGAGCAGCCACTTACATTTGCTTCAATGGACACCACCCATGTATGTTTCTTTTTTTTTTTTTTTGACTTTCTGGTATGATTTGGTATGTTCTAGGTTCCTCGGGCTCAGGTGGAGGACATGGCATATCGGCACTTGGGATTGAAGACCTTTCTCGTTCAGGAGAACACTATCTGAGCAGTAAGCATTCTGCATTTTCTGCATTATCTGATGATTTATGCAATGCATGAATGTGTATGTATGTATGCATGTTAATTTATATCGTTATTTTGCAAACTCGAGTGCAGATGTTCCAGGACCAGGCCAGACAGGCTGCTGTTTTTGAGGGTCGGGCCTTGGCTTCGGCCCAGGAGGCGGATCGGATGAGAGCTAATGTAGTCAGGTTGCAGGCTGAGCTGACCCGAGTGCGGGAGGACTTTGACTCCTATAGGGCTACACATCAGAGTGAGTCCGAGGATGAGGAGGAGGGAGAGGGACAGGATGAGAGCTAGATAGAGTGCTTTTTTTTATTGGATTGCTGTACACAACATGAATTTCACTTTTATTATTATGGGATTTAGATACAACAATCTATTGATGGATGTTTATGTGTAATGGCACAATGTATGCGATATGAACGTCTAAGCAGAATATCAAACATGCCTAATATCATTACGAAGACATCACAATGAGTATAATAGGGAAATTAACAGTGACTCCAACTTTAGACATTACCCGCTTCTTGTTACCAACACGTCCTCTCGGTTTTTCGTGTCAGAAATTTTCTCTTTGTGATTTTTTTTGAATGGTCCAAGAGTTCTGCGCGAGTGTTTCAACCGGATTGATCTTTCTGTATGAATCCCTTTTGAGATTGAAAAGCACACCTTGACAATGTTCATCAGAAGTCGTGAGAACGTTGCTGCTGATGACATCCAATGGTTTGGCTTTTACCTGCCCTTAGTATTAGAGGTTTGTATTCGGGGTATAAAACACTGAATCAGACATGGTTCACTGCATGCTGTCACCCGTATGTGGACATTGACATGCAATGACATGGCGAATGCATATTGAACATCAAAATTGAATATAAAACATCTACGACATAATGAATGTGGATGCAATACGAAAATCCAAAGTGTGGCTCTGGTTTTGATTGATGCCCCTTCAAATTACCAATATGTCCGTTCGGTTTTCCATATTGGAGGATTTTTTTTTGTGCTAACAGATGTCAGAGTGTGCAACTAATCACCGAACTGCATCAATTGATTACCCACTGGATCCTCCAAGACATGTCAATTCATCTCAGATTCCAATTCGTGTATAGTCCTCAAGGGTGAACACAGCCTTCAATCCTTCACAGTACGACCCCAGATGATGAAAGAACCACCGGTAAGTAGTCACTTCCATTATGGCCGAAGACTGAGTTCTTGAAATGGTTGGTAAATGCAACTTTCTTTTGGATATTGGTGCAGCAGGCTTTGCAAGTCCTCCTGTTCACGATTGTTGAAGGGTTTGTAAAACTTGGTTGCCCCAACACTGTTGGTGAAGTTCATGAGTGCATAACCAATATTTTCTCCAATCCACGAGTCCATAGGCAAATAGAGGGAATCATAAGCAGACTGTTCTTTGGGCTTGAATGGAGGGTAAAGGGTGTTGAAGGTATGGATGAAGATCGAGATGGGGAATGTTTTGGGTTTGAAAATATATAGGAGCCCAAATATTTCACAGGTTGTTTGAAAATGAGAAAGTCCAATGGCGATGGAGATTGAGATGGTGAGTCGTTCCCATGTCAATTGTAGTTGCCATATGGGAGAGAAATTCTCTCGTCTGCACTGATCTTTTTTTTTTTTTTTGAAGGAACTAAATCCAAGCCACAGTCACCTTTTGGTTTTCTTGCTGCATTCAAATTCATGCATGTCATGTGTGCTTAATATGCCTTTTTGAATGAACAATGCATACGCAATGTCATGTGTACAAGAATGTCATCCAAACAAGATTATACAGGCACTACAACCGAGGATTGATTTAGAGTTTTACAATAAGATGGATGGTGAAGGTCACTTGAACTTCCTGGTGGTTAGTGCTTTGGATAAGTTTGGGTTTTCATTTTCGGGGTTTTGGTATAGGGTACTTTCTGGGGTATGAGGCCAAGTTTTTTTTTTTTTTTTTTGTATGTGTGATTGCCTCGAGGAGGGCATTTGATTCGGTTTTGCCTCTAGGAGGGTTTTCTTGGTTTGGGTGTCTCAAGAAGGGTTTTCTGGTTTGATTTTGCCTCTAGGAGGGCTTTCTAGTTTGATTTTGCCTTAAGGAGAGCTTTTTGGTTTGATTTTGCCTCTAGGAGGGCTTTTTGGTTTGATTTTGCCTCTAGAAGGGCTTTCTGGTTTGATTTTGCCTCTAGGAGGGCTTTCTGGTTTGATTTTGGTTTGGGTATCATGTGTGCCTTTTAAGTTTAAGCTCTGGGGCAGGATTGGTAATGTCTTTCAAGGATTGTTGAATTGACTCAGCAGATGCCTCGGCGGGAGCAGTACCATTGTATCATTTTATTTATCTCACAAGCTCACCTTGCAAGAGAGAGCTCGTTCAGGACCAGGTTCACTTTTAGGTTCCCCACAATACTCAGAATGATGTCATGCATTTTGATGTTATGTGTGTTGGATATGTCATTTCAGATGGTCAGACGCATGCATAATGCCATGGACAAGTAATCATCACATAAGTAAGATGAAAATAAATTTCATTGCATTCATGATGAATTCAATACATCCCATAAACAAAACAAGTCCCTTGTAAAAAGGGAAACTCCAAGAGGCATTGATCTCAAAGAATCCGATTATTCTACGATTGGTCACCATTTCAGCTTCAGCATCCTCGACCCATTCTTATCAAAGCAGACTTTGAAGTTCTTCATCATATTCCTCTCCTTGAGAGATTTCCTTGGCGGGCTCCTTGCTTGCCCCTGGTCGCTTATCAGAGAAGGTCGAGATTTTCAATTTTCCATCGTCGACTAGCTTGTGGATTTCCTTCCTTAAAGCAAAATAATCATTGGTTCGATGGCCCAGCACCACATGATAGCTGCAGAAATTGTTCTTTTGTGCCTTTGCCAGCTCTACAAATGGCCTAACACTTTGCAGGAGACCCTCCTCTCTATACTTGAGGAATAGCTTGCCTAATGAGTCAGCCTATGGAGAAATGCCTTTTCTGCATCCCACGGTAAGCGAGTTTTGGTTATGCCGAGGAATGGAGTCGGTGCCAACACTCGTCTTAAGGGGCCTTTTCAGTTCTATCTCGTCAGTCAGCCTTGGCAGACCCGAATCTTAGAGAGAGGGCCTTCCAAGGTGTCGAGGGCGAATGTCAGCAAACTGGGCATTCTGTTTCTCGCTGGCATCAGTGTTGGAGTCTGAGAATGCCGCATTTTTCATCTTCCCTTCGAGTTCTGCTACTCGTGCTTCCAATTTAGTGCACCTTGCTGTCAGCCTTTCTACTCTGTCAAGGTCATCTCGCAGAACTTCTCTCAGCATTGCTGCCGCTTCCTTCCTGACTGCCTTTCGGAACCATGATGAGGCGATATGATCCTCCACGATATCCGTTATGGAGTTGAAGTTCATTGGGTTGGCCATTCCTAAAATCTTTTCCTTTTCCCTCTGATAAGAACACTTATTAGCATTGACAGGCGTATACTCATGAAGAATACCAAATCACAGATGATGTAGTCATGGATGCATGATGGGGTATGTATGTGCATGAATGAGTTGCATATATGATGTCGTGAGGGAGATGATGACGAGGATGATGATTTTTTTTTGGGACATTCCGAGAATACTCAATGCCATGTAAGAGATAATGCAAAAAGACCACATGTGAACCGCCACACAAACAGGGGTTTGGTGCTTTTAGAGCACCTAGTGAATATCGTGAAATGATCGCGTGTGTACCAACACACGGATTAGGTTTCGACACCTTGTAGGTCTATGAGATGAAGTGAAATGGTCACATAGGGGCCGACCCATAGACAGAGTTCTAATGCTTTTGAGGCATATGATATGAGATGATGTTTACAGACAAGTCTCGTGTAGGTAAGGACACGGACGGAAGTTCGACGTTCATAGAACGCCTTTCACGATTGGGTAATGCTATGAAATGCCCCTATATGCGTAATAATCCGGTACTCGTGGAGCACCTCAAATGATACAATAATGTCAATGTCATGTAACAATCCGAAATGGATTGCGACGCACCAACAGAACTTCGGCATCCCCACGATGCCAATGATAAATGACGTGAAGCCATACAATGATGTCGTGTGACCTGCCACACGAAAAAAGACCTAAGACCATTGTGGTCTCCTATTGAATGAAATGTTCTAGTGAAATGGCCGAGTGTATTCCAGTACACGGGCAGAACACGGGTAGTTTTAGGACTCCCGATATGTTATGAAATGAAATGACCGTGAAGGGTATCCTTAGATGTCCTTAATTTAAATGATATGAAATGACGTGAATGCTTGTGTCACACAAAAATACAAGTGGCTACACAAAAACGTGGTTAGGATGCATGACATACATGATGATGTCGTGTATGCTTTGCGAAGATAACAATATACAGGACATAAATATACATGGCACAAAAATAGAATGTCGTGGCTGCATGAAAACGTGGTTAGAATAAATGCCATGCTTATGTTGATGTCTTGAAAATTGCTGCATGAAAACGCGGTTAGAATGACATATAGGCCAAGTTTCGACGCTCGGGTAGCACCTTGGGTTTTCGTGATGTGAAATGAGATGAACATGTGCGTGGCACATGGTCGGGATTTTCGGCACTCGGGGAGCACCTAAATGATTTGATGTATGAAATGTAATTTTTCGGCGCTCGTGGAGCACCTAAATGATTTAATGTGTGGAATGAGATTTTTCGGCACTCGTGGAGCACCTAAATGGTTTAATGGATGTAATGAAATTTTTCGGCGGTCGTGGAGCACCTAAATGATTTAATGGAATGAAATGAATTTTTCGGCGCTTGTGGAGCACCTAAATGGCTTAACGGATGTGACGAAATTTTTCGGCGCTCGTGGAGCACCTAAATGGTTTAATGGAATGAAATGAATTTTTTCGATGCTCGTGGAGCACCTAAATGATTTAATGGAATGAAATGAATTTTTCGGCGCTTGTGGAGCACTTAAATGATTTATAGAATGAAATGAATTTTTCAGCACTCGTGGAGCACCTAAATGATTTAACAGAATGAAATGAAATTTTCGGTGCTCGTGGAGCACCTAAATGATTTAAGGGATGCGATGAAATTTTTCGGCGCTCGTGGAGCACCTAAATGTTTGAATGTACGTGATGAAATTTTTCGGCGCTCATGGAGCACCTAAATGATTTAATGGAATGAAATGAATTTTTTCGGTGCTCGTGGAGCACCTAAATGATTTGATGTGTGAAATGAGATTTTTTGGTGCTTTTGAAGCACCTAAATGATTTAATGTGTGAAATGAGATTTCTCGACGCTCGGGGAGCACCTAAATGATTTAATAGATGTGATGAAGTTTTTCGGCGCTCGTGGAGCGCCTAAGCGACTTGATGTATGCGATGGAATTTTTCGGCACTCGTGGAGCACCTAAATGCATGAAATATAATTTTTTCTTAATGCATGAAATGGAATTTTCTCGGTGCTCGTGGAGCACCTAAATGATTTAAGGGATGCGATGAAATTTTTCGGCGCTCGTGGAGCACCTAGATGATTTAATGGAATGAAATGAATTTTTCGGCGCTCGTGGAGCACCTAAATGATTTAGTGCATGAAATTAAATATTTTCGGCGCTCGCAGAGCACCTAAATGATGTAATGCATGAAATATAATTTTTCGGTGCTCGTGGAGCACCTAAATGATTTGATGCATGAAATGAGATTTTTCGGCGCTCGTGGAGCGCCTAAATGATTTAATGAAATGAAATGAATTTTTTGGCACTCATGGAGCACCTAAATGATTTCCTACTTGGTAGGCAGTGCAATGTGTGTGACCTTTATGAGGTTGTTCAAGGTCCGCATGAATATTTTATGCATGACACGCATTCCCTATGGCTACAAAATAAATTGGTTAATGCTTATGACATTCAAATGATGTATGTGAATTAATGTTTTTTCACACAGTGAAAAGATGCATGATTGCAGAAAATGTGGTTAGTGTAAATGTCATGCGGGTGATCAATGTATTTTCATGCGAAAAAAGCAAGTGGCTGTACAGAAGATGTGAGTTAGTGTCACACGAATGCTTTGCGTGTAGTATGCTATGTTCGTGAAAAATGTGGATGATGGTATGTTTCGAAGGAACGGGAAACACGTAGCAATTAGCACACGAATCGAATTCCTCCAACCTTATTCCTCTAAATGCGGTCAAGTCGATAAAATTCTAACCGAGTCCTAGGAGCGGTTCTCTTCGATCACCAACCGGGGATGATGAAGGCGCATTTTATTTTATCCACACGATTTATTTCGGTATCCTAAGGGAATCCAGCTAGGGTTGCTTAAATGAGTTCGGTCGAAAGTCGGGATAACATCAAGGCTCCCATAGCAAAATAAACTCCTCACTTCTCCCCACTCAAGGGTCCGAACGAAGGGGTTCGTACGAGGCTATGGGTGGTGTTTTGTATCCGTGCCCCCAAGACCAAGAGGAACTTAGGCGACACTTCAACGATTCACCGGGCTAAATAATGGATACTTAACTTAATGCAAGAATGTCTAACTACAAAAATGCATAAAATGCCATACAAGAATCATCCGCCTTATTTTGATTAGACATTTTTCAGAGCTTGTCAAATTTTTTTAAGTTTTTGAAAAACTTTTGAGAAATCCCCAGCGGAGTCGCCACTGTGAACGGACGACGCGTTTTCGACGGGATGCGAGACTTCCCTTTCGGAAGGGGCACCTCGATTTCGGGCGGGGCCCTCCCTCGCGTGCGGTTTTTGGATTGGAAATTCATTTTTTGGAAAATTAATTGTTTCGTAAAAGAATCGAGACCTAAATCTCGATAAAAAGTACAGGAGTCGCCACCCGGCTCAGCTCAACTGGGAAATTATAGTGTAGCTGAACCAAAGTGGGCACTACCACACTTTTCAGACATCTAGGTTCGGACAAGTCTCTTATTTCATGTCTAATCAAAATAAAATGGCCAATGTTCTATAATGACACTTTAAATTGCTAAAAATTGATTTTATTGAATAATATATGCGGTGCGCATACATATACAATAATGAAAGAAATAAAAGTAAAAGAATAAATATTTAGAGGCTTACAACCCAATCGAAAGGAAAAATAAAACTCTCGACCTCACAATACAAACGCCTAAAATACACGAGAATCTAAGAAAATATACAATCGCCTAAAATACACGAGTTGATCTATTAGATACATAAAAATAAAAATAAAGAAATTAAAGCTGCAAAATAGATTGATAGCACAGATATATAGCACACCACACGTAGGACTCAAATTGGACAGAATTGGAAATTTTAGAGTTCGGGATCATGCATTTGGGGGTAACCGGGTCGGCCCGGCTGGCCAGCCCGATTAGACCTGGAAAACAGTTTTGGAACGTCTCTGTATTTTTGGTTTTGTGAGAAAATCGTTTTTTTTTTAACATTTTTCCGGTTTATTTTAATTTAGCATACGAGGTGGGTCGGTTTTCAGGAGAACCGGGTCTCCGTCGTGGTTTTGTTCTAAATGCAAAAACACCGAAAAATAAATCTAGGGTCGTGAATGCACACTCCAAAATTCATTTTTGATGATTTTCAATTTTTCAAGATTTTTCTGATTTTTCTTATTTTTATGAAATTTTTAAGATTTTATGAATTTTTTGGATTTTTAGGGATTTCTGCTTCTGGCCGAGAACTACAGTCGTGCGACTGTGATTACAGTCGTACGACTGTAAACTACAGTCGTGCAACTATAGTCCTACCTTAAGCAGAAATCGCCAAAAAACTTGAAATGAAGGACTAAAACTGGGAAAAATAACAACAGTGATACGACTATAGTTCAAATGGCACAACTGTAATTACAATTGTGCCCCTGTTCTTCGTGACAAGAACAGTCGTACGACTGTTCTTAATTTTCCAGAAACAGAAATGAACAAAGTTGAATAAAAATGCACAAAATCAACCACAACACCTAGAAAGCTGGAAAAAGAGAAGGGAAAAGAAGTGCCTACCTCTTAGAAGCTAATCCAACGTCGAATTAACCCCTAGCGCCGCTCCAATCCACTGAAATTTGATCCTTTCCCGTGAGTTTGAGGTTTGAAGAACTTGTCCAAAATAATCCCTAAATGTTACGGATTCTGATGGTTTAAGTCCAAGATCTTGATGTGTTTGTGAAGTCAAGTTATTAACCTAGGGGTATCTAACAAATTTTAAGCATTAACTCTCTGAATTTGAGAAGAAATCAGTTGAAGAAGGTGAGTTTTTTTTTTGTTTTTCTTTTTTCTCCTCTCTTCTTTCTTTCTCTCTTTTCTTTCTGTTTCTCTCAATTCTTTGCCAAAGGTCCTTTTCCATCATTTCTGCCTTCCTTTTATCTTCTTTCTCCCGGAAAATCTTGAGGCAGTAAATGCCCAAGATTTTCCATCAATTTTTTATTCTAGGGGCATGGGTTCTGCAACCTGCCCCTGAACATACAGTCGTACAACTGTACTTAAGTTACAGTCGTACGACTGTAACAAAAACACCACAACTGTAATTACAGTCGTGGTAATCAAGGCTGGGTTTTTTTTTTTTTTTTTGAGATCCGAAAAATTCCATGTTCACATATAGATTGGATGTCATACTTCCATTAAAGAAAGTAATAATCTTTCCAATTCGGGATGATTCATAGAGAGAAAGTGTTATTTTTACACATTTACTTGTGTACCTGTTATGAACTTCAGAATTTTTTTCTTCTTCTTCTTTTCCATTTTTATCAATTCTTATAAGAGCAAATGAGTAAATATTATATTTAATTGTTTATTTGTCTCATTCATTCTATAGTCCAATAGAAAACTACTAACCCATATAGCCTTTCAACATTTCACCCCTTCTAGCTAACTCCTATAATCCTCTTTAAAATCCATCTCTCCAATCAAACATATTATTAAAGTGTGCTTAATCGGTTGGAATTAGGGATGTAAACGGGGCGTGGATTGACAATCCCATCCCCGTCCCCATCCCTTTTTTACAAACGTGGACAATTCTATCTCCTATTCTCAGTCCCGGCTGGGATCCTCATTCTTGTTAAGATAACTTTTCAACTAAATCAATTTCAGATAACAGAATCAACCATGCAAATATCATTAACAATTTCTATTACAACATCAACAATAAGATTCCACATTCAGTAAAAAAAAGAAGCTTCTACAATTTCAATTCTTCATTTTCATATTATTAGACTTTTTCTTTCTCTTAATATTCAATGGTACTACTTCATCTCTTACCTTATATGTATAAATCCCACCTCAAATACCATACCACTCAAACCCAAAATTAAACTTCCTATAAGCCAAAACCATATTCTCTCTCAATAGCAAATTTCATCACCATTAAGTATTCTGTAAGTAAACAGAAAGAAATCAAGGCACAAAAAATGGCAACATTTAGAGCTTCAGCCATGCTGCTTTCAAGTTCTTCTTCTTCCTCGAGTTGTTGCAAAAACACAATTAAAGCAACAATAAATATACCCAAAGTTGGGATTAAACCTCTGTCTTTCCCAAATCTCCCTAAAAGAGGATTAATAGAAGATTTAAACCGAGTTTGGCATTCCAAACTGGCCCTTAAACTTAAAAAATGACTACACAATTCCAACAAATTACTACAACTCGAGTAAATATGAATACTTGGGCTTAAAATCATCAAGAATACATGAACTTTACTTTATTAAATTAATGGTACATGGACTTCAAAACTCAATATAAAAGTATACCAATTTAACACTTTACTAATATAATGGTCAAAATTACCGTTAACCATGAGAAATACCTTTGACCTAGTGTGGAATTGGTAAACTTGATTACATTACCATTTCAATCTTTTCTCTTACCCCAATGTGACACATTTCACTTTCCTACTTTTTTTTCATACATTTCTCTTTCCTACTTTTTCTTCATACATTTCTCTCTTTCCTACTTTTTCTTTCTCTCTTTATATTTATCTTTCTTACTTTTTCATCTTTATCTTGGTCATTTATTTCAGAGGTGGCAAAGCGACACATGACCATCGACACGACACGAACCCAACACGGTTTTTTTGGGTTTGGGTTTAGCTTAGTAGGTTATGGATCATTATTGAGTCGGCCTGAATATGACACGTTAAATTTCATGTCGTGTTTTGGGTCAACCTGATAACCTGAAAATGACCCAAAACAAGAATGAACAAGCAGGGGAGGAGAAGCAGAGGGGCAAGGAAAGGAGCGGCTAGATAGACAAAGATAAAATTTAGAGTTTTAATGTGTGAACTCTCCCAAAAAGAACCGAAACAGAAAGGAAAATGCAAAAGGAAGCTGATTTCTCTAATTTGGAAAGAGTTTGACATGTTACCTCTTGGAGATGATAATATCCAAAAATGCAAATGCAAGAGGTGTGGACACACTTATATTGCAGAAAGCAAGCACGAAACAGGCAATTTAATTCGCCACTCTCTATCTTGTCTAAGGAGAGACACTCGCGATGTAGGTCAGATGATTATATCCTGACATACTAGCTCTATATCATTAGGTGCTACATTTGATATTGATAAGTTTAGGGAGATTTTGACCATGGCTGTTATTAAGCATAATCGTCCTTTCCAATTTATTGAATAGGATGGTATTCGGAGTGCATTTCAATATTATCGTGAAGATTTGGTTCTAGTCAGTAGGAATACTTGCAAGGCTGATTGTCTTAAGATGCATAATAAGGAGAAAACTAAGATTAGAACAATGCTACATAAAACACATGGTAGGATTAGTTTGACATCTGATTATTGGAGTTCCTTGATTACTGATGGCTACATTTCTTTGACTGCTCATTTTATTGATAAAGATTGGAAATTACAGAAAAGAATTTTGAACTTTTGCTTCATGCCACCTCCTCATAATGGTGTTTGTTTGTCTGAAAAAATTGATTCTTTCTTATCTGAATGGGGGATAGATAGGAAAGTTTTTTCAATTACTTTGGATAATACTAGTGCTAATGATGTGTGTTGGTATGTTAAGAACTCAATTAGCTTTAAGGGATTCTCTTTTGTGTGATGGTGATTTTTTCCACATTCGCTACTGTGCTCATATATTAAAATTGATTGTTCAAGATGGCTTAAAAGAGATTGATGTTACAATTCATAAAGTTAGGGAAAGTATCAAGTATGTGAAAGGTTCGCAAAGTAGGCAGCAAAAGTTTTTTGAGTATGTATCTAATTGTAAGCTTGATTCCAAAATGGGTTTAAGACAGGATGTGCCTACTAGATGGAACTCGACATTTATCATGCTTGACAATGCCCTTTATTTTTGTCATGCATTTATGCTTTTGACTGTTACTGATGTGGGCTATAAAACTTGTCCCGATAAGGATGAATGGGATAAGTTAGAGAAAATTAGTGACTTCTTATCCCATTTCTATGATCTTAAACTTGTTTTCTCTAGTACTAAGTAACCAACTGTAAACTTGTAGTTCCTGGTGTCTTTACCATTTATGTGACTTTGTTAGAAGAAATGAAGGGTGACGATGCATACAAAAAAGAAATGGCGAAATGTATGTTTAAGAAGTTCAATAAGTATTGGAAGGATTTTAGTGACATATTGGCAATTGCTGTTATCTTAGATCCTTGCTATAAGTTAACTTTTGTTGAATGGTGTTATAAAGAGGTGTATGAGAATCATGGGGCTTATGAGATCATGTGTTTGAAAAACAAGTTGTATGCCCTTTTCAACTATTATTCAAAAGGGAATCCCAGAACAATGAGTCCCACAATAGCAGCAACATCATCATTGGAGAAGAGCTCAAATTAAGAAGCTAGGGATAGGCTTCTTTCTATTAAACAAAAACATGTTTTGAAGGTAATGTGTTGATTTCTTGCTTTAATTATGTTGCTAATTGTATCCTATTTTCTACTTTTAATTTTGTAAAATTGATTGATATGTAATATGTTATAATTTGAATGTTGATTTGCAGAATTTTTGGAAAAGAAGGAAGCCTCTAAATAAAGGTCCCAAATGGATCAATATTTAGATGAGCCAAGGTTGGATATGAATCGTTTGGACATTCTCCAATATTGGAAGGCTAATTCCTTTCGCTATCCAGAAGTTGCAGCAATGGCTCGTGATGTGTTAGCCATTTTGGTTTCAACTGTTGCATCAGAGAGTGCTTTTAGCGTAGGAAGAAGAGTCCTAGATCAGTACCGCAGCTCATTAAAACCAGAGTGGAGGCCTTGATTTGTACAAAAGATTGGTTATTTGGTGAGCAAAGTAATACTAATCCAAAGTACTTTTTCTTTTTCATTTATATTGATGAATTAAACTACAATTTTTATTGTAACTAATTGTATTAAATTGCAATTTTATGTTTGCTTTTCAAACTTGAACAAGGAAGAATGGATTGAAGATGTTATGAATTTGGACAAGGAAGAACATGCATTTGATTCTAGTTCTATCCAGGTGGATTAATGGATTGTAATCTACTATGTTTTAGTTTAATGGATTGTAAAACTTATTGTTTAAGTTTTAGTTTACTGGATTGTTTATGTTTACTTTGAATTTGATGGATTGTAGTTTATCAAGTTTAGTCTTGAATCTGATGTATGAAGATTTTTAGGTTTCAATGTGTGATTTATTATGTTTTTGGGTCACAGGTTGGGTCGTGTTTTAATTAACCTATTTAATGTTCTCGTGTCGTGTCGTGTTACCCGTGTTTTTTAGCAGGTTGTGTTTGGGTTTGTATTTTTGACCCAAAAAATTTTCAGGTCGTGTTCGTGTTTGGGATTTTCGACGCGAACCTGAAAGTTGACCCGACTCGAACACGACCTGATGACACGAATTGTCACCCCTAATTTATTTCTCTTTCTTACTTTTTCATCTTCATCTTCTTCGCTCCTTATTCATCTCTACAACCTTAAATTTTTTCTTCGTCTTCATGAAATTACATCCTCTTCATATCAAAGCAAAATTGAAGATGAAATCTAAAGAAGCTTAACAAAAATGAGAGGGAACAACAAATTTTCAGAGAGAAACACAGAGAAATAGAAAGGGATATGTCATACCTTCCAAAATGCTCTTCTCAACTTTTCAGATAAAAAGTTTTTTTTTTCCCCAAATTTCTTCATAGTTACAAAAATTTCATTTTGCCCAAATTTCTTTTCTTAACTTTCGATTCTTTGTTGCTTTTCTTCACTTTTCACTCTCCAATTAAACGATTCTCGTTATATAACAAAAAAAAAAAGATTTTTCCAAATTCCTTTTGTTTGTTTCTTTTTTATAATTAGAATTAGTGTTTATAATTCTTAAGAAAAAAGGACAAGGAAAATGTTTTTCAATCTGATTCAATGAGGGAGAGAGAAGTAAGAGAAACAATAAAGATGTTAATGATGAAAGACATTAGTGAGAGAAAGAGAATATCAATATTATGTTAGTCTTGAAAGTTGAACAAAAAAATAAGGGCAAAATTAGAAGAATGAAAAAAAATTTTAGGTGGGAAAAGATGACGTAGCAGTTTTTACCGCGACCTGGCGTGGTCAACGATATTTTATTGAGTCAATGGTAATTTTGACTTTTATGTTAGCGAATTATATGGTTGATCTACTTTTATGTCTAGTTTTGAAATTCTTGCACCATTATGTTAGTAAGGTAAAAGTTCATGTATCATCGATGATTTTAAGCTTATACTTGTGATCCATTGGTGATTGCAAGCGTTATGCAATCATAGAAGCTATAACAGAAAGAGTAGAAAATTTTAATTTTTAAACATAAATCAGGAACTATGGATTGTACATATCATCCATGGTTCCAAAATGTTTTTGCAGGGTCAACTACACTACAACTATACTTAGGAATAAACTTATGAATTAAGAAAATTTGAAGGTCAATGGCGTGAAAAGGAATCGAGTGAAGAAGAAAAAAACTTAAATAGAGGAAACAACTCGTTATTAGAATGCTTTCTCTAGTTTCTTCCTCCCAGCTACTTCTCTTAGTGTATACGATGGTGAACAAGGGAAAATCTAATACACAATTATTGAATAGAAAAAGAAAAGGATAAGGTAAGAATTCGACATGCAAATCACATACAAAAGACAAAGAAAAATTACCAACAGAGGGAGGGGTTGACGCCACGGCTGTGGGAGGGGCGATTTGGAAGTGGTGATTCTAAAGGAGTGGAGGAAAGAGTAGTGAGTAAACAAATGAGTGAAACTTGGAAAGTGTGAAGTTACTGAGTCTTAGAAAATAAAACTAACTTTAGACTTTTAGTTTTCTTTTACTAATATTAAAAAGTCAATAGCTATAAATAATAGATATAATTTATATCTGACAGGGATCCCTGTGGGTATTAAAAAGGGACAGGGACGGGAGCCCGCGGGACGGGGAAATGTAATCCCATCCTTGTTTAAGATTTGGAGACAAATTTGTCTTTATCCCGACCGGTTCTCCCGGTTCGCCTGACTACTCTAGTTGGAATATTGAACAAAGGTGGGAGTAGAAAATGATAATGATGAATATATTTTCTTTTTTAATTGATTAGTTTGAAGTCGGATGAGGAGAAGATTCAGGTATAGAGATAAATGAAGAAAGAATTTTCAATATGAATAAATAAAGAAAAAGTAGAGACAAAGGAAAATAAAAGATAAAACTGTAACTTTCTGTATTTAAAAAAAATATTAGAATTGAAATTTTAAAGAAATACTAATTCTCTTGGTTGTAATTTGTGCTTATTATTTTATTAATAACTCCTACGTTAAGTGATTTCTCATAAATTTTTCAAATAAATATGAAAAGAAAAATTGTAATGAGTTAGTATGAAGCTGGGCCTAATCAGCTCTACATACTACAACCACCTTGGGTAAGGGTTAAATTATTGATTGGGTTGTATTATAGAAATGGACATGAACAAAATCCAAACGCTGCCGTTTCGAGAGTGAAAAAAGAAAGTGCTGTCGACCAAAAGAATTTCAATTCCTTGTTTTTTTATGGCTTTGTAAATTCCTTGTAATACACTTACTAATGCCTGCGATCCCATTGTTTGGATCCAAAGTTACCTTCGCTTACAACACCCTCATCACAGCTCTTGCTGCTTCCTCTTCCTCCTTTGCTCTCTCCCTCTTTTCTCGCATGCGCCGAGCTAGTGTCTCCCCTGATCTCTGTACTTTTCCTTGTACTCAAGGCTTCTTCTCGACTCCAAATTGGCCTATACCTCCATTCGATCATAATCAAGCTCAGTTTCGATACCCTTATTTATGTACAAAACGCGTTGATCTATCTCTGTGGCTGTACTGGCCTGGTTAGTGACGCTTTCAAGGTGTTTGACGAAATGCTCAATGATAGAGACTTGATTTCATGGCCTTCTATTATTGCTTCTTTTGTTAATAACGGTTTCGGCCAAGAAGCTTTGTCTTTGTGATGGAGTAGAAGAATTGGCACTGACCTATTTGGAGAAATTCGAAGACGGGAAAAAATCAGCGAAGCGGTGAATAGTGAAATTTTGGAAAGTGTCTGATTTGGTCCCGAAAATAGTGGGTTTTCTTGGGAATCGGCCTGATGAACAGAACCCACAAATTTTTATGGGCCCCACCCCAATTTGGTAAAAAAATGCCATCTAGTCCTTCAATTTTGCGTTTTTATATTTTTAGGGACCTAATTGTAAATTTTTAAAAGTTTTTCCTTTATTCTGTTATTTTTGAAATTTTAACCCTAGCTTCTATTCACTATTTAAAGGCATGTAAGACATGAATTATTTAGTTTTTGGTTGAATTCGAATTTTATGCTATTTTTCCTATCTCTTCGAATTTTCATAAATTCTAGGGTTAGAGGAATCGTTTCCGGTATCGTGCGCGATCAACGGAATTTGATTGGTTATCCGCTGCATCAGTTGGTATCAGAGCCTAACCTTGCATCATCATGCCTCAAGGAAGAGAGAGACGAGTTGATGACATCGCAGGGGAAGAGGATCTGGAATGACGGATTGAGCAACGCCTCAATCAAGCGGTCAGACAGCAAATCCAAGCAGCTGTCGATCTATTGACTGAGAGGATGGGAGAGATGATTGTTGCTCGAGTTAGGGTCCCCATAGGAGACAAGCGAATCTGGTCAACCCGTTCGGTAGAGACGAAGAAGACGAGGAAGAGGATTCAGATGGTGAAGAGGCTCCTAATCGGCGTCGTGTAGCAGGCGAAGATCAACGTTGGGAGAGTGGAATGTGGACTGAAATCCCAGAATTCCATGGTACCTTTCAACCTGAGGAATTCATAGATTGGCTTGCGACTGTTGAGGAAGTTTTAGAGTTCAAAGGCGTTCCTGAGCATAAGCGAGTCCCGCTGGTTGCGACCAGATTACGGGGGAGAGCGATGGCTTGGTGGCAGCAGTTGAAGCTGACCAGGCAACAAATGGGAAAGTCTAAGGTTTCGACATGGGAGAAGTTGAAGAAACATATGCGGTCGAATTTCTTACCATATAACTATCAGCGATTGATTTATCAACGGTTGCAAAACCTGAGACAAGGGAATCAAACGGTCGAGGATTATACCATCGATTTCTACCAATTAATAGCCCGGAATGATATCCAAGAAACGGAGGAGCAGTTGGTGTCTCGTTATACTAGAGGATTAAGGGAGCAGCTCCGGGAATCAGTCAACGATTTTGATCCCTTGACTGTTTCAGAGGTGCATCAAAGGGCAGTGCAGATGGAGAGGAGACCGCGTCCTATGGGATTTGGCAGTAGCAGGTTACCCCGTACCTCAGGGGCAGTACCCCGACCTTCAGGGTCAGCAACAGCAATCACACCAAATTCCACACCTGTAACGGCCAGCAATAATAACAGAAGGGGAGGACAGAGTAGTGGTATGAAGTGTTTTACGTGCGGAGAGGTTGGCCATCGTCAGTCTAAGTGTAAGAAAGCAGGAAAACAAGCCATGTTTGCTGATGTGGCTGACGAAGAGGGTCAGATTGATGAAGATGTAGGCGAAACAGTTTTTGATGAAGAGGAGTTCGATAAAGAGATTGTGGGGGGAGATGTAGGCCCTGCACTGGTGGTGAGGAGGTCGTGTCTGACCCCTCGAGTAGTCGAGGAGAATTGGCTGAGGCGTAACATATTCCAGTCTACTTGCACCATCAAAGGTAAGATGTGTAAATTCATCATTGACTCTGGTTGCTGTGAAAATATAATGGCTGCTGAAGCTGTGAGGAAGTTAGAGCTTCCGACTAAAAAACACCCTAAACCGTATAAACTGTCTTGGCTGAAACAAGGAGGTGAGTTGACAGTTTCACAAAGGGTGTTGGTTCCTTTCTCAATGGGCAGTAAGTATAAGGATGAGGTCTGGTGTGATGTTGTGGAGATGGACGCGTGTCACTTGTTGCTGGGGCATCCATGGCAGTTTGACAGAGATGTTTACCATGATGGGAAGAGGAACACTTATAGTTTTGTGTTTAAGGGTGTGAAGATCGTGCTGGTTCCTCGGAAAGAGACCAGTAAGGAGGCTGGAAGTTTATTGTCTTTGGCGCAGTTTGAAGAAGAGTTGCAGGATTCGGATATTGTTTTTGCATTGGTGGGAAAAACAGTAGCAGAGGAACATCAAGTTCCTGAAGCAGCACAGCCCCTGTTGCAGGAGTTTGAAGATCTGTTTCCTGAAGATTTACCGGATGGTTTGCCACCATTGCGAGATATACAACATCAGATTGATTTGGAGCCTGGAGCAGTTCTTCCAAATCGACCCCATTACCGAATGAGCCCGGTTGAACATGAGGAGTTGCGCAGGCAGGTTGAGGAGTTATTGGCCAAGGGATATATCCGGGAGAGCCTCAGTCCTTGTGCTGTTCCTGCATTATTGATCCCGAAAAAGGATGGAACGTGGCGGATGTGTGTCGACAGCCGTGCCATCAACAAAATCACAGTCAGGTATCGATTTCCTATCCTTAGGCTGGATGATTTGCTTGATCAATTAAGTGGTGCCACTGTGTTTAGTAAACTGGATTTGAAGAGTGGTTATTACCACATACGGATTCGTCCTAGAGATGAATGGAAAACAGCATTCAAGACGAGAGAAGGGCTGTATGAATGGTTAGTTATGCCCTTCGGGCTTTCGAATGCCCCTAGCACCTTTATGAGAGTAATGAACCAAGTGTTGAGGCCTTTTATTGGCAAGTCTGTAGTGGTTTATTTTGATGATATCTTGATATATAGTGCTAATGAGGCTGAACATTTGAGGCATTTGAGGGCTGTGCTTGAGGTGCTGCGGAAAGAGCGTTTATTTGCAGCCTCGAAAAAGTGCATTTTCTTGTCTAGTAGTGTTCTGTTTCTGGGGTATGTGGTGTCGGACAAGGGGTTGCAGGTTGATGAGTTGAAAGTGCGGGCTGTTCAGTAGTGGCCTAGACCCGGTACAATCACTGAAGTCCGTAGCTTTCATGGGTTGGCATCTTTTTATAGGCGTTTCATCCCCCATTTTAGCACTATCATGGCACCTATCACAGATTGTATGAAGTAGAAAGGGAAGTTTGAGTGGACGGAGGAGGCTGAAGAAGCGTTTAAACTGATTAAACATCGACTGACTATAGCCCCCATATTGGTTTTACCGGATTTCCAGCAGCCTTTTGAGCTGCATTCTGATGCTTCGAAATTGGGGATTGGAGCAGTGCTAAGTCAGAGCGGAAAACCAGTAGCTTATTTCAGTGAGAAGCTGTCCGGAGCAAAATTGAATTACAGCACTTATGATGTAAAGTTTTATACAGTTGTGTAGGCTGTTAAGCATTGGAGACATTATCTGTTCCAAAGGGAGTTCATCTTGTACACTGATCATGAAGCGCTCAAACATCTGCATGGCCAGGATAAGGTTTCCGCAAGGCATGCCAGTTGGGTTGCCTATTTGCAGCAGTTCACATTTGTAGTCAAGCACAAGTCTGGGGTAGCAAATAAGGTGGCTGATGCGCTGAGTAGGAGAAAGACCTTGCTGACTCGCCTTACAGTCCAGGTACCGGGATTTGAAGTTTTTTCTGAGTTATTTGTTTCTGACCCGTACTTTGCTGCTGTCTTGGCAAAAATTGATGCGGGAGAACGGACGGATTTCCATTTACAGGATGGGCTTCTGTTTAAGGGCAATCGGTTGTGTATTCCTGATTGTAGTTTGAGGCTACATATTATACAGGAGCTGCACAATGAAGGTCATGTTGGTCAGGACAGAAAATTACAGTTGGTGCAGTCTAACTATTTTTTGCCTTCCATGCTCAAAGAAGTGGAAAAGTTTGTGCAGCGTTACCGGGTTTGTCAGATATCCAAGGGGACAGCCACAAACGCCGGCCTATATATGCCATTGCCAGTGCCGTCACAGCCATGGGTGGACATCAGTATGGATTTTGTATTAGGCTTGCCGCTTACTCAGCGTGGTAACGACTCAATTTTTGTGGTGGTGGACAGGTTCTCTAAGATGGTACATTTTATTCCGTGCAAAAAAAGACGGATGCAGTAAAAGTGGCTCAGTTGTTCTTTCGTGAGGTGTGTAAGTTGCATGGGCTGCCCGAGTCCATTGTTTCTGATCGGGACACACGATTTCTAAGTCACTTTTGGCGGAGTTTGTGGAAGATGGTGAACACGCAGCTGAACTTTAGCAATGCGTATCATCCTCAGACGGATGGGCAAACCGAAGTAGTGAACTGTTCCTTGGGCAATCTGTTACGCAGCTTGGTAGGTGAACACATGAAGGGTTGGGATTTGAAGTTGTGCCTAGCAGAGTTTGCACATAATCATGCAGTGAACCGGAGCACGGGGTTCAGTCCATTTGCAGTAGTATACTCTGTTATTCCCAAGGGGCTGCTGGACTTGTTGCCTTTGCCCTCTCAAACTAAGATTCATGGCAAGGCAGAGGATTTTGTTGGTAGTTTGCAGGAGGTCCACGAAGCAGTGCGCAACAATTTACAGGCCTCGGCTGCCAAGTATAAAAAGACTGCGGACAAGAAACGGCGACATGTGGAGTTTGAAGTGGGAGACTTTGTTTGGACAATGCTGACCAAGGATCGTTTTTCTGTTGGTGACTACAACAAGCTTTCAGCTTGGAAGATTGGCCCTGTAGAGATCATTGCGAAAATTAATCCCAATGCTTACCGTTTGAAGTTGCCGAGTTCCATTCGTACACATGACGTCTTCAATGTGAAGCACCTTCTGCCACATGTCAGTGATTCTTCTGAGGATGAAAATTCGAGGGCGAATTCTTTCCAACCCGGGGAGAATGATGGAGTAGAAGAATTGGCACTGACCTATTTGGAGAAATTCGAAGACGAGAAAAAATCAGCGAAGCGGTGAATAGTGAAATTTTGGAAAGTGTCCGATTTGGTCCCGAAAATAGTGAGTTTTCTTGGGAATCGGTCTGATGAACAGAACCCACTAGTCGTGGGCCCCACCCCAATTTGGCAAAAAAAGCCATATAGTCCTTCAATTTTGCATTTTTATATTTTTAGGGACCTAATTGCAAATTTTTAAAAGTTTTTCCTTTATTCTGTTATTTTCGAAATTTTAACCCTAGCTTCTATTCACTATTTAAAGGCATGTAAGACATGAATTATTCAGTTTTTGGTTGAATTCGAATTTTATGCTATTTTTCCTATCTCTTCGAATTTTCGTAAATTCTAGGGTTAGAGGAATCGTTTCCGGTATCGTACGCGATCAACGGAATTCGATTGGTTATCCGCTACATCACTTTGTTTCAGAAAATGCAGCTGGATGATAACGTTAAGCCTGATGAGGTCACAATGCTCAGCGTGGTTTCTGCTATTTCGAGCTTGGGGGCATTGGAATTGGGCAGATGGGTTGATGGTTATATTTTTAGGAATAATTTGGTGCTTACTGTATCACTGTGTACTGCCTGATCGATAGGTATTCGAGATGCGGGTCTATTGATGATTCTATCAGAGTGTTTGACGAAATGCCGGTGAGAAATGTGTTAACCCGGACTGCGTTGATCAATGGTCTTGGAGTGCATGGACGGAGTAAGGAGGCAATTCGACTGTTCAACCAGATGGAGGAAACGAATTTACAGCCTGATCATGTTACATGTACTGGTGTTTTAGTAGCATCCTGCCATGGTGGTCTTGTTGGCCACCAAATATTCAACAGCATAAAGAATAAATATGGTAGGGAACCAACACTTGAACATTATGGATGTATGGTTGATCTCTTAGGCCGAGCAGGTAAGCTCCAAGAAGCATTTGAATTTACGGAAACAATGTCCTGTAAACCGAATGCTGTCATCTGGAGAACACTGCTTGGTGCTTGTGTTAACCATAACAATCTTGTGTTTGCAGAGAGAGTAAAAAAGAAGATCCATCAGCTAAACGATGGTGACTATGTCCTTCTGTCGAATGCTTATGGCGTAACTGGTAGATACAGTGAGAAGGCTGAAGTTAGAAGATCAATGCGAGAGAAGAGAATTGGTAAGAAACCAGGGTCTAGTTTACTTATCGTGGATGAGAAGATTCATGAGTTTGTATCGGGAGATGCCTATCATCCTGAATCAGAGGAAATCAGAAAGTTCTTAGCTTTTGTAATTGATAGTCTTAGAGGTGAAGGTTATACTCCACATGTCTCCAATGAGGAGGAGAAAGAGCACAGCCTTAATTATCACATTGAAAAGTTGGCGATTGCTTTCTCTCTTCTTCAATTTAAGGACAGAAGAAGCATAAGAATCATGAAAAGCATCCGAACTTGTCATGACTGTCACCACTTCATGAAGCATGTCTCAAGCAAGTTTGATAAAGAAATTATTGTTAGGCACTGAAATCGGTTCCATCATTTCAGAAATGGAGTGTGTTTATGCGGGGATTTTTGGTAACAATAACACATGTTCATGTACTTTAGCCCTCGTGGACTTTGACTAGGAGCATTCGCTGCTGACTGCTGATAAGAATTGGGATAAATTTTATTTGAGCCTTAGTTTGTACTTGAAGCAAGCATGAAGGAAATATGTCTATATGCAATTCAAAGCTGCCCTTGAGCGGTTGATCCAAGTTAGCTTAATGGAATTTCTGCATTTAGTCCATTTTTCCATAAAAATGATGTATGGAGATAAAATGAATTCAGCTATATGGATACGCAGTTTTCAGTCTTCATAGTTTCTGGAAAACAAATTTAAAGTTTTAAAACATTCAATTCTTCCTCTTATGGATTATATCAGCCTTAAAGAATCAACAGTGACATATTGTACACTTATCGAGTCACAAAAAGTTGCTAATTAATCCCCAAGACAAAACCCATGAACTACTGTAGAAATTTTAGTACAAGTGGTGCATTGCCCCAAGCCAATAGGAGAATGCCATTTCTGCACCACCAAAAATTCTAATATGGTCTTTTCCTAACACTATTATTGATGTGTCGTTATGTTAGCAGTCCCAAACTAATTTAGTCTGAAACTACTGTAAGTAAAACCTTTCTTGTGCCATGCCTATCCACGAGGCTTGATAAGTAGTAGAAAAAATGGAACTGCAGACACATGAATTTAAATGAAACCGGAAATTGGCCATGCATGTAAGCCCATGATGTTGCATGCTAAGTTAAAAATAAAATAAAATAAAAGGAAGGACTGTTAATTAGTTGTTACTCGTTAGTCGACTAATAGATATTGTATATATGATAATATCATAAATTAATAGGTATTAACAGGTGAGCTAATTCTCACTTGTTTACAACCTTAATATGACCATCGGAGAAATATCAACCTACACCTAAACAATTGTACCAGCTCTGGCGGTGGTCCACCAAAATGAATTTTTGACTAATCACTCATCCCCGTATCTCTTTCTATGCATCCATCATATCGTAATTTCAAACTCTGTGATTTTAGTTTAATTTTTGAGAAATTAACTTTCTTACCAAACTTTAAATAATATTGTATAAAAGTATCCCAATAGGTCATTTTGACAAGTGTCAATAACTAATTGGTACATATCTCACGTAACATTGCTTTTTTGGTGAAAATGTGTCCATTCTGGTTACTTTTATAAAACATTAGATCCATTTTGGTTCAATTTAAAAAGGTAAGGGTCAAATTCAAATTTCAGGACAATAATGAGGCTTTTTTATATAGTATCATTTCCCTTTAATTTTTTATAATCTGAAATTTAATTAAATATATAGCTCCCAATAGATATTAATAATTCTTCAAATACGAAATTACAACCTTTTTTCGTTTATAATTCTGAATTTTAAGCACAACATGTGTACTTGTGTCATTAGTATCACTACAAGAAAACACGCAATTAGCAACGGAAAATATCTGTCGTTGACCATGGAAAATCTGTTAGTAAATTTTACTAACGGATTACAGATGGAAATCCGGGTGAAAAACTACGTCGTTCTCCAGATTCTGCCAAATAATTTGATCCGGTGGTAATCTGTGGCGGACAATGGGTGAAACTTTTATAAGTAATGTCATTATTGATGGAGTGGTTATGATGAATTTTCCATCATAAGTCATTTTTTACTTTTTTTTTTTTTTTATTATATATTTCTAATATGATAAAATGTTTTGTTATATACTTTTGGATTGAAGGGAACTCAAATATAGATCTTTTTCCAATAACGACAATTGAAGTTTATAAATTCCTAACTGGTGAAATAATTAACATCTCATAGTATTCAACCATGAATAAGGATATGTCCAATTAATTATGTCCCATGAGCTTATAAGGGATGGCAATTAATAGCACACCATTCTACTTTGTGGCCAGCAATTAACGAAAAAGTTGTTCGATCCACACCCTGGAAGTGCATGGAAAATTCTTCTCTTCTATTCTCTTACATTGACTTGGACTAGGCTTGATAATTGAATTTTGTTCATTTAAAAAAAAAAAAGAATTGGAAAACAAACTTTAATAAGAAATTCAATTCTTTGGTTGTAAAATATTAGCTCCCAAATACATGTTTATAAAACATATACGTAAAACTTTTAGTGAGAAAGGTGCTTCTTCACAAATTACAAGACAAAGCTTTAACAAGAGGCACATTGATTTACAATTCAATTCTCATTATGAAACACGGTCTCACAATTATATTTCGTGTAAAATAGGGAACGAATCATGTTAGGAGTTACAACTTGTAGCATAGATTTAAAGGGCTTTTTGCCCCTTGTTTTATGGTTAGCAGCTTTGTGGACAAAAAGAAGGCATAGCTAGGATATGGACCGTTGATTAAAAAAAAAAGTGTTTAAGACCTTGTGACAAATTGATATATATTTATGTGGTTAGGATAAGAATTAAAGAGAACAGATACGATCATATATTCCATCACAATTAAAGATTATTTTGGGAAGATTTTTCTATAAT
The DNA here is from genome assembly GCA_039660915.1 of Euphorbia tirucalli. Classification (NCBI taxonomy): domain Eukaryota; kingdom Viridiplantae; phylum Streptophyta; class Magnoliopsida; order Malpighiales; family Euphorbiaceae; genus Euphorbia; species Euphorbia tirucalli. Next base: position 67,042,292 of record CM077639.1, read on the forward strand.
GAGAATTAGTCATAAGAATCGAAAAAAGAAAGAAGTGATGAATTCATTATGAAAAAGTATATATTAGGACCAATTCAGAAGAAGGATTAGATGCCGTTTTAATTGATATTGTATTCTTTCGGTGCCACATTCTATACATATTCAAAATACTTCTATACAATGGTCCATCGAACTTTTTTCTCAACTTAGAAAGGGCAAATTTAACACATAAATATCCATTCCTATAAAATACCTTTTTCACGTATCGATGATCTTTTTCTGTTCTGATATCATTTCATAGAACCATTTAACCTAAAAATTTAAGCTCATAGTTAAGGGTCAATTATAACTTTTATTATTATTTCTGACAGATTAATGCTCAAATTTATCCTTCAAACTCATAATAGCTTTAATTTTTTAAATATAGCCATCTCACATTTTCTTGTTAATAAGGGGAATTCGAAGTAAGAATCATTAAAGCCATGTTTTTGAATTTAAATTTTATTTACAAAATTAGTAGGTTTTGATTAGAAAAATACTAATTCACCTAAAAAATATTTGACAATCATCCAACCGTATAATCAGAATAATTTGGCAACAAAATTAAATGAATCCCTGGAGATGCATTTTCGAGTGCCTATTCTACCAAGCAAATAATGCACTACATAATATTTTTATATAATATATATGAGATATGCATGACCCTAAATATATCTACACTGTTTTAATATTTCCTACACATGATACACGTTATATTTCAAATAATTTTTATATTTTTATATGTGTTTTTTTAAATGTCTTTCTATTTGATTAGTTAACACTTTTAAATAGATATGCCATGCAGATATGTCACAGATTTAGCTGGATAATACCTTTTCTTATTTGCAATGACAAACATGTTCAATTTACTTTTCAAATACAGTGCCTGCATAGTGAGACATCGAGTTCTTGATGTGCTCCGCCGAGAGTATATGATAAGTTATACTATAACCAATAGAAAACGGCACAATATAATTAATTATTTATTTATTTAATAGTTGATTATTTAAATAAATTTGTAAACTCTAAAGTAAAAAACTTAGATCCTAAAATATAAACTCTAAATGCTAATTTATCAATCTCTCGACCCTAAAATATATTACATGGCCTAATTTTATTGGTTTGGTACATATATAACGTGGTTTGCAAGACATATTCTATAAATTCACTGCTACCATTTAAAGATATGAATATCTTATCCTAAAGAATATGTTGAGGCTTTTATTTTATTTTTTTGATTTTGACTTTTTTAATCTGTCAAATTAAATTGACTAATTTTTTTTTTTTATAAATATGTCTGATTATTCGGTTAAAAGTTGATCAAACACCTTTTAAATGGCTCATCTTCCAATTAAAGTTTTTTTTTTATATACAATAGAACTCGATTAAATTAGACTGATTAATAATAATCATACACTTTGATTCATTAATTAATGAGGCAACTAAGGGTGAATACAAAATTGATTAAACATTTATATTCTATTTCATTAACACATAAAATTTCACCTTTATTTTTGTGTGTATTTGGAAATGAAGTCTCATCGTCTCCCCGAAACCATGTTAGATATAAAAACTGTTTAAAATTTATGAAAAATACAATTTTAGACATAAATAATGTTTATAACTTTTTTCTTTTTTTTTTCTTTTTTTTTTTTTTGTTAACTATCTCATTAGCTAATGAGTCAATATTCTTGATCAAAATATAATATAAGAATCTTGAAAAAATTAGAATCTCAATGCATATAACTGAAAATCTTTACGACCACATAACCCTTTCTTTCATCTTTTCAATCTTTTTTTGTTTGTCTACGATTATATAAAGACATTTCACTAGAAAGAATTTTCGGAATTAAGCTGGAATAAATTAGTACATCCGCAAGAGAAGCGAAGCGTCTTATTTATAATAGAAATGTTCTAATAAAAATACTTACAGTTTTGACTAAAAAGAAAATTAATTGAATGGTAGTTGTGATTGGAAGATTTTTAAAAATTTCTCATAAACGAATCTTATTAATAGTGGAGTAATTAACCGATTCGGCTCATTCAGCGAAAAATTGAAAGGTGATGGGGTTGGTTCAATATTAAAATCAGGGATATTTACATTAAGGCTGCATTTAGAACTGCGAAAAGCAACTTTCAGTAAAAAATAAAGAGAATCTTATTTCGGTTGAAAACTGTTTTTAAGTTACAGAAAACAGTTTCCAATGCATAATTGCTAAAAACCAGATTGTAGTTAAGAAAAATACTCAAAAAAATATTTAAAATTACTTAAAAAAAATTAAAATCTAGCAATGGAAAAAAATATTTTTACCAACAGTATGCCGACTTATGCGAAAACTGAATCAACTGGCTCACAGTACTCCTACATGAAACGACCTACACGTATTTGGCACAGCACTGCTATCCACTAAGAGAGAGAGAGAAAAGAAAAGATATTTGTTGTTGTTAATTTTGTTGTTACAAAACACCCTTGTCTTTCTTACAAATTCCATTATGTTTCCTTTTCTTTTTGACTGAATTCTATCTTTTATATCATTATATATTACTCCCATCCCTTTATATGTCTCTTCCCTTCAACGCTTCTGTTTCAGCAATCTTCTAATTTGTTAGTCTCCAAAGTCAGAATATATTTCCTTGTTTTCAGGCCTAAACACAAAAGATTCTTATTAGCTACAACTGTGTAGATTTGGTTTAAGGAAATAAAATCTAAGAATGAAGACTGGTTTGGTTGTAGATAATGAGTATATCTATGATGAGGAAAAGCATCTCACTGTGCTTAAAACCTCTTTGTTCTTTGCTAATGATGGCTTCACCGTTTATGATTGCAAAGGCGAGTTAGTTTTCCGAGTTGACTCTTATGGCCCTGATACTCGTGATTCTGGTGAGCTTGTTCTTATGGATGCCAATGGCCGCTGTCTCCTCACCGTCAGAAAAAAGGTATCTTTTCCTCTTTTTCCTTTCCTCTCTGAGTTGGCTCACCGAGTCACCTAATTAATCCATTTGGTTTGTGGGTTTCGTTTACCGAGTTAAGCTGTTTAGCCAATGAGTTTATGAATACTTTACCTCAATTTAAATGGGTTGTTGTTGGATTTTAATTTAATGCGCAAAATCTCACGAGTTGCCTCCGCCAAATCCCGAGTTCGCTTACTGAGTTGTACTCGCGATTGGCACAAAGAAAAACGTAAAGAAATCACCTTTTCCACTTTCTTTACTGTATCTTGCTATTTCAGTTTGTGGGTGTAGATTTATTTCCATGTTTTATCGTCTAATTAAATTAAGAAACTGAGTCAACTCGGTGACATTTATTTATGATATACACAGAGGCCGAGTCTGCACCACAGGTGGGAAGGGTATTTGGGCGAAAGATCCGAGGGTCAGAAACCAGTATTCAGTGTGAGAAGATCATCAATGATCGGACGGTGTAGCGTGGCAGTAGAGGTGTATGGGAATCCAGGGGAAGATTACCAGATAGAAGGATGCTTCGCTAACAGATCATGCACAATAACCAATGCAGAAAAGCAATTAGTGGCTGAGATTAGGCGCAAAGTAGATGCTTCAACTAACGTTGTACTTGGTAAGGACGTTTTCTCTTTGAGCCTAAAGCCAGGGTTTGATGCTGCCTTTGCGATGGGGTTAGTTCTTGTTCTTGATCAGATAAACGGTGATGACTATGTTGAGGAAGAGGAGGTGGAGGTATACCCGATTACAGAGGATTAGTTGATGGATGAGGTGCGGTTGTGATGTAATGATTTTCGTTGTCCACTAATTTACGATGTGATTTGGTAGAATTAGGAGTGTGGAGTGATCTTCTCGGGTGAAAGTCACATGTTAGGCATGTGCCTCCTAAACAAAACATTGTAAAACTATCAATCTATAAATAGTAAATAATTGCCCATTTCAAGTTTTCTATGGATGTTACATTTTTTTTTTGTTTCCCGAACATTTTGGAAGTAGGAGTGCGGTGATTGATTCTTGATAGGATAGGAACTAAAAGTTATTACACTAGTAGGCTTACATTACAATTTAATGATTTATGAAATGATAGAGCATTTCATGACTACATATTGAGATTTCTCTAGTCAACCATGTGTTTTGTTTTTTTTTTCTTTCGATAAACGTGTTAAATCAAACATCAAGCTGTTAGGGTTTGTTTTTTTCCTGAATGTTTCCATTTGAATATTGAACATTCATTGGTTTTTCAAGTACCAATAATTCTTGGGTATAGTAAACAATTTCTTCCATAGAAATTTTCGTCTTTCGTTATTGGTAGCCGCGGGTACTGGCTAGACAAAGGCTTCGATCCCTTTTTTTTTATTTTTATTTGCTTAATCATAGAAGAGTTTTTCTCAAATTTACCGCTCAATGTTCAAATAATAAGATTTATTTCCTCGTATTTCAGTAATACATATATTTTGACACGATAAATGGATCTAAAATGTCAAAGTAGAGGTAGTATATAAGAATTCAAAATTTGAAATTAAATGGTCGGAAAGTTCTTGACCTATAGGAAAATCCTGTTTTGTATCTTTTATCATATACCTTTTCAGATCCGGCGCATTGAAAAGGACTGGTGTGGAAACGCGCCCTTTTTTTTTATACACAAATTTTCCCTTCATATTGTTCACATAATATTCAGATTATTCTAAATATTTATATTCTGCTTATTCAAGGAATGAACTTATTATGGTACACAAATTATAGATATAAAGCTATTTTTGACACAGTCACCTAAAAATTTGATTTTTTTTTTAAAAAAATTATTATTATGTTGAATGATTTATATAACATGATACCTTTGTTTTACTTATGCTCGTTAGTTTTAATTATTATATCCACTCTACAATGTAAATAAAATTTGCCAAAATATAAAAATCAATGCTATAACTTTATCGAAATATTTTGATGTCAAAAATCTTACATAGTGTGTAGTTCAAAATTTTCAATTTTTCACTTTATTATATTTTAAGTTTTTTTTTATTACAATTATATTACTTATATTAGTTAAAACATTAATGTTGTTATTCAAATGGATATATTTTTTTATTCGCTATAACATTTAAGATTATATATTACAGCAACAATTTTCTTAATCTATATTAGTCAACAAATTAAGCAAATTGAGATACTTACATTTTCTTTCTTTTGTTTTTTTTTTTTTTGGCCCCCTTAAACTTGTTTTTAAAATTTTAGAATGAAAGAAGAAAAATATAATTATAGTTAAAATACTTTTATATTATAGTTTGCATTTAGTGGTTAGGTTGAAAAAGGTTTAACTTCCTTTTTGAAATTGTTTTTTTTTGGAAAAATAAATAAAGGGAAGCGGTGGCCTACTTCCTTCCAAGAATCCATCCAATAAGCACATGCCATATTAATTCTCAACGTACTGAATTTTTACGTTTAAAATATATTCATGGGACTTCGCCCAGATCCAGATCCCTTATATATTTTGGCAATTAATTCAACATTATTATTAATTAATGAGGAATTAAACGAAGATGGTCCATCCAGATTTTTTCTTAAAAAAAAAAAAAAAAAACCCCTAGAGGAAATTCCTCTGGGATTTGAGATTTAAATAATTCATAAATATCGTGTGCAAATAAATAAATTTGGAGATTGATATCAATTTGTCTCATATATGATGAACATATGGACAGCATATGACAGAAAAGTGTTTAAAAATATATACTCTGTCATGGACTAATCAGCGCGTTTGAATTGAATGTTACGATTTGATTGTGAATTCTGTATCAAAATTTAAAAGAGAGAAAAAAAATTCGTTATTGCTACAAATATATATTTTATAACGTTAAATATGATGATTTTTTTATATATGTAAATGCTACATTTTAACATAATGTCAATTCAATAGATAAATCTCACAAATCAAAATTCAGGGGTCAAAACTTCAAATTTAAAAAATATAACTAGCAAGGGCTAAAAATGTTATGTTATCAATTAATTAGGTACGCATTTAGATTAATTTTTGTATGCAATTGAATTATTCACTTAATTATTTTTATTTGAAAAAATCTAGTTCAATTCATGGATTTACTCATCTAACTTAATGCTTAAGTAAAGGTGTATTATATGTATTAGCATAAAAATTAATTTAAGAGACTTGCATGTGAATATGTATCTATGTATGAATTGTTGAAGGTGTTTCTATTACTTTTGTTCTAAAAATATGTAACAAATATATAAACATATGCAACGAAGAAATTCGTATAATAAAGGTAGTTATTAAATTAGTATTTCAGTAGTCGACACTTTAAGATTTGGTATGCTCAAAAGCTTAATTAAAGTAATAAAATTGTGAAAACAAAAGCAAATTGGTACTATTAAAATAAAAAGAAAGCGGACACGATATTCCAAAATCCCAAAAAGATGAGTTGTTTACAAATGGAAACCGGGCAATAATGCAAAGCAAAGTGCATAACTTAAATTAAACCTGAAAGCTACTGAATGATTCTTTCTTTGTTTTGATTGGCCTAATTAAAGCATACACGTACTTGGGTTGCTTTCTTTGTTACCACTATTGCTTCGGAGAAATTTTACAGTGGACCGGGTCCATAGGACCGTTCCACTGAAAACTGATACGTAAGCAATATTAGCATTAGAAAAGTAAAAAATACTTATGTGTCAATTTCTCATTGCGAAGATCCACATGTACCAGGTCTATTGTATGATTTCCCGTTGCTTTGTTGGTTCACCATCCATTTTGCTAATTCACGCAGCGTAGTTGGCTTTTTTATTGGCTCAAAATAAAGGCATTCAAATTTAACCTATTTTATACCCACAAAACTCTACTTCCTTTATTCCCATTTCATAACTATTTAACATTCCTTCTTTCTATTTCTCGGCTCATTTCAATTAATAAAACTTTTTTTTTTTTTTATTACAATTTGTAGTATATTATATGATTGAATTAATGATAACGGGAATTGCAGGCATCTTCACCAAATAAAATATAGAGTTTGAAAGGGAAAAGAAATAGAGAAAGTAAAAGAGATAAAACAAACAATGGAGAAGAGGAAGTGGAAAACTCAGAATGAATAATTAAGACATGGTGGTCCCTTATTGTTATATATAAAATTGAAAGTGACGATTTAGGTACAGAATCAAATCAACAACGAAAGAAACAAAGAAATTAAAGTTTTTGGGGTCACTAATTGACGGCCACAGCCACAGCCACGGTTCTACCACTTTGGCACAGTTCAGAGCAGCCATGCACGTTGTTTTTACTAGTATATAGTCTTAATTAGCTTTTTAACATCATACTTTAGGACACTATATGATCACCATATATGTATAGACATTTAGTGGCTCCTTTTCTCAAATGTTTATTAAAATACACAAATCATTACCTAATTATATGTGAAAATCCTTCATCACCTTCTTTTAATCCTCATCTTTCTATTTCTCTTTCCCTTTACACATCTACACAAACTATGTTCCACTTCTTTTTTTTTAATTACTTTTTAATTCCCTCTCAATTCTCAATCTCTATTGCTTGATGCTAATTAAACTAAATTGCTATCAACTATACACTACAAGAAATCTAAGGTTTAATTTATGCTGCTAAAACTTTAGGCAATAATTAAAAAAAAAGTTATGATTCTATTTGTTTGTAACAAAAATTTGATATAAATTTACTGTTAAATGAGTTTTTTTGCAGCAACTTTTGGACATTGTTAATAAATAAGCTTTTGGGAAGCAAAATTTTTGCTGTTAAATCTAACATTTTATAGAAACTCAATTTAAAAAATGAAAATGAAAATTTGGTATAAATTATTTGTTAAAAAATAAATTCAATTAGAATTTTCACATGGTTTCCCTTCAAGTTAGGTTGTTTAACTTTCTTTTTTAATAATAAAAAAAAAGAACCGAATTCCTTTAACTCATCAAAATAAAAGTTTTCAAATAAAGGACTAAAGAACTCTTATAACATGTGATAAAATCATTTGACTCAAAAGTTTAAGTTATTACGTAAACTTGAATTAGTGTTTTGTCTATATCATGTTTGAATAAAAATAAAGGTGTGATCTTAAACGTACATCATTTTATAGACTTTTTGTATGTGATAGAGACCCACTCTAGGAAGCCCCATATAAAAAGCCCAACAGCTGAGAGAAGCAAGTCTCGGCCCAATATCCAAGTCTTAAGCCAACTCCAAGAGCACCTTGAGGCCCATATAAATTTGGAGATTTTAACAAAACATCAACATCATATAAATATATTTTTAAAATATCAAATATGTGTTGATTCTCAAATCAATAAAAAAAGAAAAAAATGATAAACTAGCATATTTCATAATTTCTAAGTTACTGGAATTATATAAAGCAAATCGAAATTAAATTTTCTTAAATATCATAAATTGTGCAATCAATATATCGCATATAAAGTAATCCAGTGTGACACATATTATATCAATACACTACACTCATGCATATTTATTTTTATCTTTTTTTTATCATATATATATATATATACCATCACGATTTCAAGACTATGCCTACGGATTGATGAATTCTGTCATGATGTAATGATTACTTGATGAGGTATATTTTGTGATAACAGCATACTGTTAGTAATTTCAATATATATATATATATATATATATATATATATATATATATATATCAATGAATATCAGAGGTAAGAGGCAGTGGGTTTTCCTTTACCCTTTCAATCTCTCCCTTATTTATCCTTCTTTCTCCTCCCTTCTCTTTCTTTTTCTGAGTTGATATTAAGCACCATCATTGGTGCTTTCATTGAGAGTTGGTAATCATGGCTGAGGCCATGGTTACTCGTTACAAAATTTTAGAAGAATCCATTAATGGCATCTCTAAGGAGGTTAAGGAGCTCAGCCAAACTGTCCATAAACAAGACGATCGGATCACCCAAAATACCATCACCAATGAGTCCATTTAGAAATCGTTGGTCGCAATCCTTTCCACCCTTACTCGCCTCGAGAAACAACCTCCACCACCTCCTTCCCAACCACCGTTGCTGCCTACTCTAGGTAATACCCCTCCTTACACTTTTGTGTCCCCATTTACCTCACCTTTTTCTTCTAGCCAAACAGCCACTACCTGCACTCACCAACCACCTCCAACTACTCAAACATCACCTAAGTCTGATCAACCCAAATTACCAAAACTTGAACTACCTTTTTTCTCCAGAGAGAATGTCATTGGTTGGTGATGAATTATGTGAAAATTCATACCCGCTAGGGGGTTTCTCGTTTTTAGAAAGACTAGGTCAGGACCTGCAAAACAAAATAAAAATACTCCGACGCTCAAGTCAGTAAGAGCTCAAGAAGCAGAAGAGTAGAAATAAGAGAGTATGTCTTTTGAGCTAGAGAGCCTTTATATAGGCTCCAAACTGTCCTAATTAGATTAGGATTGATATTCTTATTTGACCAATAGGAAAGATTCCTAATTAGAGTAAAATAGTACCTTTGCAGAGTTCTATCCTGATTAGGATATAGACTCCTTCATATGGAAGGATTGTAGTCTGCCAAATACTGGATTCTTCGCTTGCTAGGGAATTTTCCATTATGCCATCAGAAGTCCCCCCTCAGTCTGGTTCAAGCCTTTTAAGGTTGAAAGTTGCTCCAAGCCGAATGCGGCTTGGTCCATATGTGGTATGTTTGACTGGATGAAGAGCAATTTTCCTTGTTAAGGATTTGATTCGGTTTCCAACATTGTTGTGCCTTAACCTTTCCTGCACTGCTCTGTTTGGGACCAGGCCAAGGTCCTTCACATGAACAGACCCACCACTTTTAGGAACCTGCTATAGGTTTTTCCTTTCAAGTTTGTAGGGTTTTGTTTGTTCTGAACCCGATGAAGTTATCGATTCAACGAGTCCACGCTCACCGCACCAATGATGAATTATGTGAAAATTCATACTCGCTAGGGGGTTTCTCGTTTTGAGGAAGACTAGGTCAGGACCTGCAAAACAAAATAAAGATACTCCGACGCTCAAGTCAGTAAGAGATCAATAAGCAGAAGAGTAGAAATAAGAGAGTTTTCTGTGTATACCTTTTGAGCTAGAGAGCCTTTTTATAGGCTCCAAACTGTCCTAATTAGATTAGGATTGATATTCTTATTTGACCAATAGGAAAGATTCCTAATTAGAGTAAAATAGTACCTTTGCAGAGTTCTATCCTGATTACGATATAGACTCCTTCATATGGAAGGATTGTAGACTGCCCAATACTGGATTCTTCGCTTGCTAGGAAATTTTCCATTATGCCATCAGTTGGCTTTTTCTAATCGATCGATTTTTCACTTATCACCAAACGCCACCAGCAAAGAAGCTCACCATTGCTGCATTTTATATGTCTGGTTTGGCACTCTAATGGTATCAGTGGATGCATTCTACCCAACAACTGACCATTTGGAAGCGATTTTCTAGCGACTTGAAAGTCAAGTTTAGTCCCTATACTTATCAAAATTATGAAGCATCTTTGTATAAGTTGCGCCAAATAAGGTCATTAGCTGCCTATATTTTGGAATTTCAGACTTTATCAGCCTACACCCTAGGCTTAACTGCCACAAAATTGCTTATTGTTTCATTTCTAGTTTACAAATTGGGACCCAAAAAGAATTATTGATTTGTCAACCTCAATCTCTACCAAAAGCCATAAGCATGGCTAAATTATTGGAAGATAAAGCAGAGACGAGCAGGAATATTGTCCCTCGCTACCCCTACTCTTGATTTCCTCCACCAAACACTCCTCCACCCAAACCAATTCCTAATTCCCAGCCACCAGCACCTAAATTACCCATTTGTAAGTTAACTCTGGCTGAAATGGCTTCACGCCATGAAAGGGGGTTGTGTTTCAACTGTGATGAACGATTTTCTCCGGTCTGTTGGATGTGTCCTAGTACCGATGCATTGGTCATTGTTTTTGTATTGTACATTTATTAGATTTATGTATTATACATTTTGTGTCATTAAATAAAGGCATTAATCTATTTATTATATATCTTGTGCTATGTTTTAAATAGAGTATCCAATGGGCATATCCATATCCATGTTGATAAGTGTCATGCACTTGGCAGTAAGACCATGGATAGGGAAAACGATATGACCATAAAGGGATCCGTAGTCTGTTCCAGTCATGGGAGTGAATGAAACCAAAGACTATCATTCCTTTGGTTGTATGGCGGTGTCTTACCGGCTATTGGACATGGGATGTCAACCAAGTTAATGGGTACATGCAAAAGGGCATGGTACTGGATAGATCCACTAAACGAGAAATCCACATGGTAAAAAATCACAAGTGATTCTCGTGTAGTACTTGTATGGATCCTTTGACCTGACCATACGATGATGCTGCATGCGAAGTGACATACTTTGGTGTAGCCTAAAGGGCCTGTAACAAGGTGCCAAGTATGGATATGTTCGGGTATGTCAGTGAACATGGCAGTGCTATGGATATGCAGAAAGGAAATGTCACTCAGTAGTCCATTGAGAAGATATCACCAGCCTCTTGATGAATGCAATTGATAAGAGTGTGGCCACACCCAAACAAGTTGGAACTTGTTTGTGAGCATTAGTTCATTCGGGATCAAGTAAATGTCCAGACAGAAAAGAGGGTGATCAATCTATGCCTCTATGTTGGACACCGATATCAATGTCATGGGGTGTATAGGTTTAAACTACAGGGTTATGATTTCAGTTGGACTGCTATCTCTATCTTAATTGGGGGCTGCAATGGTTTGCTAGAGCCCGCCTGCAGTTTGTGGTCAAAAGGCCCACTGCCAACATAAAGATGAACCCATATGATTGTACACATTGAACGTTTGAATTCGAACTTAAGGGATCAACTGCATATTTGGAGTATACGCACCAGAGAGAGAGGATTGTATTAATTATATTATACAGATCAATTGGATTGATCAAAATAATATGATCAATATTTGTATTAGCCTTCTTATAATTAATTCAATGAATTAATTTATGAAATTATTTCTTAGGTGGAAATATTTTACATGTATCTTAATTTTATGAAGTCTAATTTAATTCCACGGTGAAATTAATTGATCAAATTAATTTTAATTTAAACGTATGAAACATATTATATGGTAATAATGTGTTAGAATAAATGTTGAATAAACTTAAATTTGATATTTAATTGGACCAAGAGAATTAATATAGACTTGGGCTTAAAGAGGAGAAAACCCGCATAAAATTAAAGAAGGATGAGCCGAAAGTTTGAGAAAAAAATTTTAGCCTCCTAGGGTTAAAATACCCTAGGGAATTCGGCCAAGATAGGGGATTTTAGACAGAAAATTCCAGCAAGAAAAACACTCATTCCTGCCGATCCTCTAGCTAGCACGGGTCGTGTTCGATAGCCGTTCGTGTACGTGAACGTGAAGGAAGTCAGATTTGATTTCTACAGCCATCTCTTAAAGAGATTTTCTGTATCTCAATTTGTTTAATTTTGTTTTGTTGTTTTCAATTTCCATTTCAATTGCTCCTGGGCACGGATTTAAGGAAATCATTACGTTCTTTCTAGGGATGGCAACGGGTATGGGTACCCGTGAAACCTGGGACTTCCCGACCCTAATGGGACTACCCAAACCCGGTATAAAAGGATATGGGGCGGGTATGGGTTCAAAAAAATTACCCGTCACGGGTACGGGACGGGTACGGGTTTACCCCTCAGGATACCCGCTACCCGTACCCGTTTATATATATAGTTTATAAAAAAAATTAAAATTTTTTAGGTATATTAGCTAGTAGGAGTCGAACCCAGCTCCTCTCATTCTTATTGAAGGGAAGAATTTTATGGAAGTTCGAAGCATTGCTTCTTTTGTAATTTTTTTAATTGAGGATTTATGATTTTTTTAATTTCTTTAGAACTTTCAAATTTGGATATGAATTATTGGTTAAAATTATGTTTGTTATTTTTGAATTGCAATGTATTAAAGTGTGTTTATGACTATTTTTATATAATTTTATGATTGATTAGTATAGAATTCTAGATATATTTTTATGATTTTTTAATTTTAAACGGGTAATTTTCGCGGGTACGGGTAATTAACGGGCACCTGGAAATTTCGTGGGACGGGAATGGGATTTAAAATTTAATACCAGTGGGTAATGCGACGGGTACGGGTAATTACTTTTCTAAACGGGAATGGGACGGGTATCGCCATTACCCGCGGGTACCCTACCCATTGCCATCCCTAGTTCTTCTGCTTTTATCGGGTGATTTCCGGTGAAAAATTCCAATACGGTCATTGGTGTAAACCACCACAATTCCATTGTATGCTAATAAAAAAGGATGGGTTTACGGAGTCTACTGAGTTTACCATTGATCCCACTGATTACTTAACTGCTGATGTCACAGATAATACAGTTTCGGTGACTGTGATTGATCCGATACCCACCATCTCGCTCCATGCCTTGGAAGGACACTTTATTCCTCTTACACTTCGGTTGGAAGGTTAGATTGTCGAAAAACCAATCGTGTTGTTGGTTGATAGTGGCTCTATTCACAATTTCATTCAGAGCAGAATGGAAAATTTTTTAGGGTTTTTAATTCAAGCGTCGCCTTCCCTAAACATTACCGTAGGGAATGGTGAATCTCTACATTGTGAAGGGGTCTGTACCAACACACCTGTCCAACTAGGCCATACCGAGTTTCCTATCGATCTTCATATCTTGCCAATTTTTGGGGCTGATATGATTTTGGGGGTTCAATGGTTGGCTTTAATTGGCCTAGTGTTAATTGATTACAAAGCTTTATGGATGAGATTTAACCACAATGGGAGCTTGCTTACTTTACATGGGCTTCAACGGGCTTCATTTTATCCTATCATCATAGGCCAGCTCACTCGTACCCATGCTACTCAAGTAAATGTAGCATATTATCATATCTTTATTAGGGCCTCTACTGACCCACCAAACCCACCTGACCAAACTACTTTCCCAATTTCCCAAACCCTTAATACCACATATGTTGTTGAACTGCACTATATTTTACAAGTTTATCACAAAATTTTCTCTCCACCATAAGGATTACCACCCCGACGCCTTTCTGACAATTGTATTCCACTTCAACCCAATACTTCACCCATTAATGTTAAACCCTACCGCTATCCCTACTTTTAAAAAGCTAAAATTGCATGCTTAATCACTGAGATGTTGACAAATGGAATTATACGGCCTAGCACTAGCCCTTACTCATCTCCGGTCTTATTGGTTAAGAAGGACGGATCTTGGCATTTCTGCGTTGAGGATCGAGCTTTAATTGCGGTCACGATCCGTGATCGCTCTTCGATACCAACTGTAGATGTGCTTCTTGATGAATTACACGGAGCTGTTTATTTTTTCAAGCTCGACCTCCGAGCAGGCTACTGTCAATTGCGGGTCTTTTTTAAGATATTCACAAAACTATGTTTCGGACACATGAAGGTCACTACGAATTCCTGGTAATGACTTTTTAGTTATCTAATGCTCCATCAACTTTTCAAATCTGTCATAAATTCTATTTTTTGCAAGGTGTTGCAAAAGTTTGTATTAGTGCTCTTTGATGATATTCTTGTCTATAGTTCCTCTTAGGAAGAACACATGCAGCATTTAGCACAAGTTTTTCAAAGTTCACAGGATAATAGCTTCTATGCTAGTGTAATTTGGCTACACTTCGTTAGCATATTTGGGTCACATAATTTCTGTTGAAGGAGTAGTAGTTGACCCTTCCAAGATTGATTGCATTCGATCATGGCCTTTGCCTACAAAATGTTAAGCAACTACGAGGTTTCTTGGGCCTTGCGGGATATTATAGGCGATTTGTGGCACAATTTGCTCAAAATACAGCCCCCTTTACACAATTGCTCTGTAAGGATTCCTTTATTTGGGAAGAGCAAGTTATTGCAGCTTTTGCAAAATTAAAGCATGCTCGTACCACAACTCCAGTACTGGCCTTGCCGGACTTCTCGAAGCCTTTTCTAATTCAAACATATGCATCCAGACTCCGCATTAGTGTAGTACTAACACAGTCTGGGCATCCAATTACTTATTTTAGCAAACATGTGAATCAAAACATATAAGTTGCCTCTACATATTTCCACGAACTCTATGCTATCACTGAAGGAGTTAAAAAATGGCGCCAATATTTGTTGGGTTCTAAATTTACTATTCAAACGGATCATCAGCTGATCCAGAGTTTGTTAACCCAGTCTATCCTTACTGCAGACCAACAACGACTGAGCTTCTTGGGTTTAATTTTGAAATTCAATACTGCCCCAGCACGGACAACACTCATGCTGATGCTTTATCCCAGCAACAAGAAGGGTCTTGTCATGCTTTATAGGTAGCTTCCAAACCTGTTATGGCTATGTTACAGGCTTTATGGGAGCTTTTCATTCAAAACCCCACTGCACAAAAACTGTATCAATCCATTACAACTGATCCTACCAATTTCCCCAACTATTCCACGCGAGATGGTCTTATCTTGTTCAAAAATCACCTCTTAGTGCCTAGTCATTCAGCCCTGCAACCTCTAATTCTCCATGAATTACATACAATACCTACTGGAGGCCATGCTAGTTCCCAACGCATCTATGCTAAAGTTGCTGCTAGCTATGTTGGGCCCACCTCCGGAAGGCAGTTCGCACATTTGTGGCTAATTGTAGTATTTGTCAATAGAGTAAGCCTTTTAACACTACTTCTCCAGGGCTCTTACAACCTCTACCTATTCTAAATAGAATTTGGGAGTCCATTTCCATGGATTTTATCACTCACTTGCCAGTTTCTTAGGGTAAAATGGTGATTTGTGTTGTGGTGGATCGTCTGTCCAAATATGCTTATTTTTCTCCATTGAGTACTTCTTTTACAGCCACCTAATTAGCAAAGGTTTTTGTGAAGGACATTTGCAGATGAAATGGTTTCCCTCAGGATATCATTTCCGATCGGGATCCTCTTTTTATGAGTCAATTCTGGCGCAAATTGTTCACATTTCAAGGCACTAAACTTTCTACCAGTAGTTCTTTACCACCCTCAGAAAGATGGCTAAACTAAGGTGGTTAATCATTGTTTGCAAGAGTATCTCTAGTGTTTTGTCACTGACTGACCGAATCAGTGGGTTAAAATCCTTCCTTAGGCAGAATGGCACTGAAGGGGTTTTTCATCGAAAATCAACTATTGGTAGTGGAAGCCGATTTAAATTTTCTCAAACCGGTCCCAATAGCTTATGCAATAGAAATAAAACTACAGAAATTAACAAGATAAGAAAAACGATTCTCGCCTTGTATGTCTCTTCTAGAGACGGCTGTAGAAATTAAGATAGATCTCCTTTACAATCCCCGTACACGAACGCTTATAGAGCAGGAACCCGTGTTAGCGGAAGATCGAATCGAGAGAGAGAGCTATAGGGTGGCCCGTATTTTTCACTTTGAAAAATTCTCTATGGCCGAAACCTTTAGTGTATTGATAAGGTTAGGGTTTTGTTTCACTTAAGTGAGTTTTTATACCTGTAAAACCTAGGTCTAAATTAATTACTATGGGTTAAAATTTAATTCAATTTCATATGTATAGTATTATATTAAACCATATAATATAACACATAGCATTTGAATTAAAATTAATTTGCCTAATTAAATTTACCCAATAAATTAATTTAGACCTTACTTAAATGAAACGCATATAAACCTATATATGTATATAATTTCCACCAAGAAATAAATTCATGAATTAATTTATTTAAATTAACTTAATGAAACCTAATAAATTGATTATATTATTTTGATTAATCCAATTGATCTATAATTTAATCAATTAATAATTCCTCTTTAGTCAGTATACTCCGAGTATACAGTTGATCCAATAAGGTCAAGCTCAGTCGTTCAATGTGTATGATCTTGTGGCTACGTCTTTATGTTGGCAGTGGGCCCATGACCCACAGACTGTAGTTGAACTCTAGCAAGCCATTACAGTCCCCAATTAAGATGAAGACAGCAGTCTAACCGAAGTCATAACCCTATAGTTTGACTTATATATCCCATGTTGTTGATATCGGTGTCCAACACAAAGACATAGTTTCATCACCCTCTTTTATGTCCGGACATTAACTTGATCCCGAATGAACTGATGTTCACAAACAAGTTCCAATTTGTCTAGGTATGGCCACACTCTTATCAGTTGCACTCATCAAATGGACGGTGATATCTTTTCAGTGGACCACTGAGTGACATTCCCTTCTACATATACATAGCCTTGCCATGTTCACCGGTACACCAGAATGTACCCATACTTGACACCCTGTTACAGACCCTTTAGGTGTACACCAAAGTGTGTGAGTTCACATGCAAGACCATAATATGGTCAGGTTTAAGGATCCACTATAAGTACTACACAAGAATCACTTGTCATACTATACCATGTGGATTTCTCGTTTAGCGGTTCTATCCAGTACCATGCCCCATTGCATGCACTCATAAGCTTGATTGACAATCCATGTTCTATAGCTGGTAAGATACTACCATACAATATAGTTTATGATAATATTTGGTTCCATTCATTCCCATGACTGAAACAGACTATAGATTGCTTTATGGTTATCGTTTCCCTATCTATGGTCTCACTGCCAAGTGCATGACACTTGTAAACATGGATATAGATATGACCATCTGATACTTTATTTATAATATTGCACAAGATATAGAATAAACAGATTAATGCCTTTATTTGATAATACAAATGTACAATACATCAATCTATTAAAAGATCCAAAAGTACAGCACAATAATAGGACTAATGCCTTGGGACTAGGGCATTCCCAACACGCTCACCCCCTGCCATTAGTGATTATGTTGCAAGCACTACCAAAATTGCATCATTAGAGGATACCCTAACTAATCACACTTCTTCACTGGTTGCTCTTAAACAACATTTAGCCTGAGTTCAACCTTGAATTAAAAATCAAGCTGAGTCTCATCGAGTTGAAAAACAATCTGTTGAGGGCGATTGGGTCTATATCAAGTTACAACCTTACAGACAACTCACTGTTGCCGGACAGTGCACAAACAAGTTATCTCGGCGTTATTATGGCCCTTTTTGCATCTGTGAGCGCGTTGGTCCAGTGGCTTATGAGGTTGACCTTTCAATTGGATCGCGCATTCACAATGTCTTTCATGTTTCCCTGTTGAAATCGTGTTTGGGCAACCCACATACACAGCAGCAGCAACCCTTACCTCTTGATGCAATCGGCTCTCAACCCATCCTTCACCCCATCCAAATATTTGACACACACTATCATTAAGAAGGGTAATCACATTCCTTAGTTGCTGGTTCAATGGGCGGGACAAACTGACTTGGAAGCCACATGGGAAGACTTTCAGGATTTCATCTCTAGTTATCCTCACTTTAACCTTGAGGACAAGATGGGGGAGGCAATGTTGCACGCAGCGGCTTATCCGACTCAGCAATACCAGATGGAATAATCATTAGGAAGAGTGGGAGAAGAATTAATCCACTATCACGATTCCAAGACTATGCCTAGGGATTGATGAATTCTGTTATGATCTAATGATTACTTGATGAGCTGTATTTTGTGATAACAGAATATTGTTAGTAATTTCAATATATATATGAATGAATATCAGAGGTAAGAGGCAGTGAGTTTTCCTTTACCCTTTCAATCTCTCCCTTATTTCTCCTTCTTTCTCCTCCCTTCTCTTTCTTTTCATCACGGCTTCTCACAAATGTCCATATATTGTAAAACCATCTTTTATAACTGCTATTTGAGTGTTTTGATCAGAATTAATTAAATTGAATTTTATTTGCTTAAGTTTTTAACCGAATAGAATACTTTATGGAATAGGCCGAATAGCAGAAAATATCCAATTCCTTATTTCAAAATAAGAAATACTGAACCAAATGAAAAATACATTTTGTATACTAAGAGAACTGGAATTTTCTTTACATTTAAATAACAATATATATATACATATATTATATTTCCTCATATTTAAAAGTAATTTGTGATGTAAAAATTGAAAAATCGTACTAAAAATGATACAGTTTTTTTTTAATTCAATTGCGGTTGATTAATGGTTAACATATTGGCTCAATTAGCAATTGAGTTCCTTTATAATTTATATTAAAGATGCTTTTCAAATTTAGAAAATTATTTAGTAAATGGAATAAATTGAATTTAGGGTAAATTTCAGAGACATATTACGTGGTTTCATCTATTTTAACGAAATAGCAAAAAATATCTCGTTGCACTGTTATCAAGAAAAGAATTATTTTTTACCATAATTTGAGATTATCTTTAAAAATTCTTTCGCAATATCTGTTACTAGTCCAATTCTAAACCATAGTAGAACGTTTGCAATTTATCTAATTAAAAAGATAGTTAACCTAGTTTTATGTAAAAATACATATTATGAAAATGTCAATCATGCATGGAATTTTATTCTTGTACAAACCTCAAAAGAATTCAATACACGATCTAATTAATGACAAAAATTTCCTCACCCTGTAAATTGAAATTCACCCAAAAAAAAAAAAAAAAGAAAAAAAAAAAGGAAAAAACCCGAACAATAACGGGGAAGGGATTTTTCTTTTTATTGTATCACATATATGTAGCACTAAAAAAATTAAAGCAGAAAACCCATAATGGCGGCCGTCATAGACACATAAATCCCAGCCATTATCTTAGACGACAACGAAACCGGTGAAGGAGGAGGGGTCATCATTCCCGGTGGTGGAATTTTGCTCGAAGGACCGCTTGCTGGCGGGTCAGATGTAGGGCAATCGGCGGTTGGAACGGCCGGAGTGGTCGGAGTGGGAGATGATGGTGGTCTTGGCGTGGTAGAAGGTGCTGAAACAGAGATAGCTAGTTTTTGACCCAATTGACAATGTTGAGAAAAAGTGCAAATGTAGTAGTGGTCGCCAGCGGCATCGAGAGTGATGTTGACAGGGCCGGTGGTGATTATGTCTCCGATTGAGTTTGAATCAGTGCATGCATCAAATGACGACTTTTCAACTCTAACTACATCGTGTGCATTGGTGACGAAGTTGAACGCTGAAATCCAAATTTACATTTAATTATGAAATTTGTGCAGAAACTACCATAAAAGAGGAAAATTGTCTCAATTTTTTTTTTTCATAACTCATAATCAATTTATTGATTATGAGAGAGTAGTAAATTCATAGCAATACATATGAACCAAACTGCAATCTCTAACTCTAAGAACTACGCAAACAACATTCTATTGTTCACGGTACTCCAACCCAACATACTTAACTGGTTTATTATAATATCTAGCTGTAACTTTTAGCTAAATAATTCTCAAAGTCCTTTTTCTTTTCGATCAAGTTAGTAAACTCTTGAGTCAAATTTATGATTAATCAACAAACAGACTTCAATATCAATATTTTCAATAAATTCTATGAAATTTAAAAATTCAGATGTTTACTAAATTTTATAAGTAATATGCAACTGTTTCTTGTGTGAACATATGTAAATTGAAGACTTACTGAGGATGTCTCCGACAACAAAATTCTTGCCGGTAGTCCAACTAGTGTAGGCGGCTGCACCACCGACAGGAACAGTCCAGCCCATGCTATCACCCACCACATGCACCATCGTCTGAGCCGCCGTGCATTGCAACAAAACCACCATTACTAGGAACCCAGAACCCACACCCATAATATTGCTAAACCTTGCCATTTCCTTTCTTTCTCCTTATAAAACCCTTTAGTTTAATTTGTTTGTGCTTTGAGGATTTGTTAGTGAGCTATGAGAATGCAATGGGTTGGTTACATTGAGCTAATGTTTATATAGATATAGAAGGGGGTAGTGTTAATGATTTGACCAAGCCTTGCAGGGAAAATGAATAGAAAGTCAATTTCATCCTTAAAATTAAGTTGTAAGACCAATTCGGTTAAAATAAGTTTAGAACTTTAGGTATTAATTTGGTTTTTTGACTTAATATTTAGATCAAATAAATTCTCAAAATGATACGTGTCAGCAACATAATGATTATATATATATATATATATATATATATATATATGATTTGACAGTAAAAGTATAAAAGTTATTGCATGTTTCTGCTATAAAGTCGCAAACCAAATTTGATAAAATTTTGTTCTAATTGATGTAAATGTGACAACAACTTTTAAATATTGTCAGTAAATGAGCTTTTTGACATATTTTACTGTTAAATCTAACATTTCTTAAAAGGCGAAGATTAATTGATATATTTAATTTTAGAGAAAATTAATTTGATAAGGTAATTATGGAGAGCAAATTGATTTTTGATCCATGGAAAACCGGGGTAGAGGGTAAGCAATGGTGCCGGTCTTCTTCGTACATGCAAAGTTGAATCTACCGGTTAAATGAAACACGCATGAACGTCTATAGATGTGGAAATTTCATATGCAAGATGACTTCTGTCCCTTCTACTTTTCATTTGGGCCTTTCAATTGTTCATATTTTGCTTTATGTACTAGCACCTTTTTTTTCTAATTATTTTTTTTTTTAAAAGCCAATTTTAGATTTATGACTTTCTTTTTTTTTTTTTTAAATTGCATGTTCATTTTTCAAAATTTCTTATTCTTTTTAATCTTGTGTATAGGAAATTAGGAACTGTATTTCCTATATTTTGTACTTCTTTTTTTTCAAGGACATAGCTCACAAAAAGAAATTACAACAAATTGATACAGTGAACATAGCATGGAGATACCACTTTACTGCTCTTGTTAACTTTTCTAAAAAATTGCCATTCTCTACAAACAGCTATTTTATATATATATATATATATATATATATATATATATATATATATATATATATATATTATCTACAACAAAAAAGAACTTGCTGATCAATATGCCATAGTCACAAGAGCATCGATCTAACTCAGATGAATATTATATTTGTATTTTTGGTAGTAGTTTGTATTAGTAAATCAAAGAAAGTAACATGAGTATATCCTCTTGACTGAATTAATATAAATAATATGTTGGTGTATTTTGTACCATTAATAAAAAAATAATTAGCTTTGTGTTTCTTATGATAAAGAATATTCATGAATATATATGACCATAGAAATAAATAAAATAATAATAATAACTCTAACTTGACATTACTTTTCTACATATCATTGGAATTTCTGATCTCATAAAGTCAATATATATTAGACGTAAAATTTCCAATTAATAAACTTCCAGAATAGAGGAGTTGGAAATTTTTGGTTGGTTCAACGCAAAAAAAATGGGGAAATCGAAAAGAATACTAATTTTCTTCATAATGAAGTTGATTTTTTTCCTAATACGCAAGAATTGTATAATGCCGAGTCAAAGAAGACATATTTTTTTTTTAGGGTGCTGAGACTTAGTTACAGAAATTTTCAAGAAGACTAAATGCCCTTAAATGGCAAGGAATTTTCATAGCTTTTATGGCCCTACAAGGGCAATCACATTGATATTTTGCTTCTTTGACACTTTCCTGGGTCAGAAAGAGCTGATTTTAACCAAATCAATAAACCACTTCAATTTTATTAAAATATGGAACCGCCCCACCGTTAATTATCACTTCCCTAAAACTAATTGGGCCAATCTAAATTTTGGATGAAGGATGAATTTAGTGACTCATCTCAGTGTTACCAAAACCGGACCAGATCAGTTCAAACGCTGACTAGCTTTTGATCCGCTCAATTTGATAAAAGAAAAGATGCTTTTGGAGAAGACTGACACTAAACGCTTGAATCTACGAACCGGATAAATTGAATCGCAGGTTGAACCATTTATGGAATGTACATTTTAAAATTAAATAAATAAGTTTTTTGAAAAATAAAGATTTATTTTAATTTCCGATTGAACCCAATCAAACCATAAATTAATAATCTTATCGGTTAGTGGTCTAGTATGATTTTAATAACATTGAATCAACTTGAGGAATCAAATTGTAAAAAAAAAAAAAGGTCAAAAATTTCATCCTTCTAACTTGACGTACATGGTTAAATTAATCTGAAAAGACATTATGCCTATTAATTTCTAATGGGACTAAATATCTTGTTGCGGTTTGCCCTTTTAGCTGTTGTCCTATTGACATTTCCTTTTTGTCCCTATATTATTAAAAAAAAAACTCCAAACTAGCCCCCTAATAAGTATAGTCCATTATATTCCAGTAACAAAATTGTCAACGGAATATAATGGAATATGCTTTTTTGGGGCCTTTTTGAAACGTTTTTGCATACCATATGGGTAAAAGCGAAATGTCAATAGAACAGGGGCTAAAAAGACAAACCAATGATAACACATGAGTCAAAAAGGTGTTTATGCCTTTCTAATGTTGTCATTTGTCGGTTTAGAGTAATTATATATATATATATATATAACTCATGCAACCAAACAGTAAAATTGGCATTTTTTATCCAATTTTTTCCAATTGAGCCCCTAAGACTTGGAGTCTCTTATTTGCCCCTTTACCTTTTCCTTAATTCCCCTACCATTTTTTCCCTTTTGTCCTCTCAATGTCTTCTTAATTTCCATTTGCCCTTCAACAGCTTCCAAAACGACTCCGTTTCGACAAACCTTGTTTTAAATGTCTTTGTTAGTCACCCTAGCTACCATTCTTCTCTTGCTTTTTCTCTCTCTTCAGCTTCTCTTCTCTGCCTTCCCTCTAGCTATCACGACGGCTCTCTCCCTTTGTCACCTTCGATTTCTCTGCTCAAATCGCCATTTTCTTCTCTTCTCTGATCCATTCTTTGCTGCGATATCCATTAGCAGTTCGCTAGATGAATGCCGGCGATTTGCTTTTTTAAGCTAGACTGCAGTGTGCGAGGTATTTTTTTCGTTGGGTTTGACTCGATCTCTTTTCTGTTTTAAGGTTGATCTTCTCTTCCTTTTTCTATTTTTGATGGTTACTTTTTAGTGAAAACACTTTCCCATTGTTTCCCTATTTCTCCAGTCATGACTTCTTTGTTCTTCTCCACGGTCGATCTGAAATTCACTGGCCATTTGGGCTTCCAGTTTCAGCCATATCAAGTCCTCCAAAAGGTAACATCAACTGCTTCTTAGATTTGGCTTTCCCTTTTTCGAATCATTTTTTTCGAACTCATCTATTTCGTTGCTTATTTTCCAGGTGATGCTGTTTTTAACGGGATATGAAGGTAATGATTTGAGTTTGCATGAAATTTTCTCTTTTTTAGTTTTTAATTTAATCGAGTTTCCTTTTCTACATCTATGTCATGATTTAATGGCTTTGTGGTTTTGCAATAGTCAAGCAGTAGCTCCCTTTGTATGCTTCTCTTCCTCATTTTCTTTCCCTTTGGTCTTTTACTCTTCTACAACTGCTTGATCGGACTGTTTGTTTGGTGTTTTGCCTCCACGATCTGCTTTTTCTTGGTGAGTTTGTTCTGAGTTTTATTTCTTCTCAAACCGCCATTTTCGTGCTTTTCCGTTGCTCATGGCTTATTCCAAACTGATCTTTCCTTTGTGGAGATCTCCATTAGCAGTTCCCTGGAGGTATTTTTTCGTTGGGTTTGACCCGATCTGTGTCCTGTTCCATTGTAATATAATGGGGTTTGAGCTTTTGGAGCTTTCGATTTCATTGTTGCAGGTCTTTTATCTCCTATTCTTCACTAGTTATCTGGTGCTACCACGACGTTTACCTCCTCTTCCTTTTTCTATTTTTGATGGTTACTGTATAATGAAAACACTGATCCTTGCTTTTGACTTTTGAGGTCGATTTTGCTTTCATGACACTCATCGCCAACGTTTTTCAATACTCTTCTACAACTGCTTGATCGACTGTTTGTTTGGTGTTTTGGCTCCACGATCTGCTTTTTCTTGGTAAATTTGTTGTGAGTTTTATTTGTTTTAGCTCCTCTTTCTTTGCTCTCTCTTTTTCCTCTAACTATTGGTCAGCCTATCCCTCATCCCCAACTGCTATTTCGGATTTGTATTTGTTTGATAAGAATATTGAAGGTAAGTAGATATACAATGTTATGCTAAGTTGTTTTTGATTTGCTGAACCAGAACCATACATGCTGTTTTCCATAATGTATTTTTGTTTGATTTGGTTTTATATCTTAGCCAATTTAGATTTTTTGCTCCATAAAGTATGTCAACTTGTCCAATTTTGTATTGAATGCGACAAGAATATAGAAGGTAAATAATATACACCAAAATAGCTTGTAATTTTTTTAACATATGGTCTGGACTAATTCTGTATTAAATATTATTAAGATAAAAAAAGTTGAATTTATGTAGTATCTTTTAAAAGTTATATTCAAAAAGGCATCAACAATAATTAACACCTAAAACCTAAATATAAAAGAAAGTAGCATAGCAGAGCAACATGTAAACAAAAATAATTAAGCTATATACTGCAAAAAAAAAAAAAAAAAAAAAATTATTACATTACTTAAATAAGTTGCTAATTCTTAAACCAATAATTTCTATTAATCAAAACAAATGAACAGAAACGTTGGAATATTGTTTTAGAGCCCTATAGTCATCAATTAATTTTTTATGGGTTGCATTATAATGTTTTTATACTCATCAAGTTGCTCAAGGTATGAAGTTTTCTCAGTAGCAGCCTATTCAAAGTTAAAATCTTTAATTTGTAGATTGTACAAACACTGGAGAGATTTGGGAACAGAAAAGCAAGGTTTTTTCTTTGCTTCAAAATGGCTATATGGGCTAATGCCCATATCATCTAATGGATATTCACGTACTTGAGTGTCTTTATATAAATATTTGACATGACATTTACAATTTATATGTTTTAGTTGTTTCCTAAACTTACAATTATCTCACTTATTTGGGTTTTTGGATGGCCATTTCCAAAACACTCATGTGTTGTTGTGGGCCGGGGACGTTGATCCTTCTGCTTACAGTGTTGTTTCTCAATGTTTTTATTTTATTTTGCATTTATGCTATTTTAACTTTGGTGTGAAATGGAAGAAACTTTGTGTTTGAGGTTCTTTTGTATATTTTGATTTGAGAATTGTGACTAATTTCATATTATGGTTAGTTTAGGCATATACAAAAGTAAAGAGCTCAGCTCACTTTTTTTGATGTAGTTAATTCATATTGTTCTTTATGATTGCCTAAGAAATGAGTTGTAATGTGTTTGCATGGTTTAGAGTTTGAAATATTGAGTCGACTTTGTTTTGTTTGTTTTGTTTGTTGCAGGATTCTTAATCGAATTATATGATTATTTGAAGCTAGAAGTTTTGCAACAGTTGGCATTATTATAAAATAAGTAGCTCAACTCAGTTCAACGAAAGAGTCATGATAATTCAGATAACATGCTTTATCGAAAATGATCAGAGAATCGAATTCTGCTATTATTTGAAGCTAAAAGTTCTGCATCAGTTGGCAGTATCTATTTTTAAAATTAACAGCCCAACTCAGTTGAAAGTAGGGATGTAAACGAGGTGGGGCGGGGATTGGCATCCCATCCCCGTTCCCCGACTAGGTGAGGATCCCCATCCCCATCCCGGTTTAGTAAACAGGGACGATCTTCATCCCCATCCCCAGCCCCGTCGGAGAACGGGTTCCTCGTGGGGATCCCTGTTCCCGTTAAGATTTTTTTTTTTGAAATTTTAAATAAAATTCAATTTGGTACAAAAATAAGTTAAAAAGCATATTACAGTTTGGAGACCATTAAATAAATCACATAATTTTTCTTATAAGAAAGTGATATTTAATTAAAATATTACAACTACTAATATTATTAGTTCAAAATAGAGTATAGGAGTCCAATATACAGAAATTAAATTAGAGGTATCTAAATTGATAAATTCTATCGAGTGCAAAGGCTAAATTTTAAGTTTTGCACATAGGCAGAAGTTCTGCAAATAAACACACAATTGCATATATTTAGTATCAGCAGCAACAATTAAGCACACATGATTGATTGGTAGAAACTTTAAAAGTGAAAGAGGGATGTAAAGTAATCCCCAGTTTTAGTTTAATTATTATAAAATTTAATTATTTATGTATATATATATAAATAAATAATAAAATAAATAAATAAACGGGGATTTAACGGAAATCCCCATCGGGGACTAAACGGGGATGGGGATGAGTCTGCGGGGCCGGGTAGGTAAATCCCATCCCCGTACCTGTTTAGTAAATGGGGATAAAATTGTCCCTGTCCCCACCCCTCAGGGATTCTAAACGGGGAATCCCCGTCCCCGTTCGGGCGAGCCCCCGTGTCCCCGTTGACAACCCTAGTCGAAAGATAGGGTCATACTAATTAGGATAACGTGTATATTTGAAAGTAAAAAGAGAGAACATTTCCAACAATGCAATCAAAGTAAGGACAACAACAATATTAAGATAAGTTATTTTTATTTTTTTAGTACAATGTTCTGATTTTGAATTTGTTTTTTAAACTGCAAAAAGTTTTGAAGTTAGTGTTTTATTATTTTTATGCCCATTTTATATTTATAATCTTAAGCAATTTTGAATCAATATATCTCTTTCGTTTCAGCATTGACCTTTAAAATTGTGTTATTTAAATGTTTCTTTTTAATTCAAATTTACTAAGGAATTATAAAAAGAATCATTTTTTTGACAATTTTGTTAGTTTTTTCCCTTTATTTGATTTTTCACCTTCCACAATTTCAATGTCCCCTTGATGGGTCCTAGGCGAAGTATTGAAACTAAACCTAGAAACGCACAACTAAGGCAGTGTACCTATCGTTGACAAGTAATAATTCTGGTTGGTCCAGGTATCGATCCCACAGAAAAAAGAATATTCTGCAAACACTAAACTACTCGGGTTCCTTGCGTGTCCTAGGCGGAACCTAATTTTGGGTTTGATTATATTAACAACTAAATTATCCTACTCCTAGTTGATCTATTCCAGCTTACTTTGCACTTGAATTTGGGTTATCAATTGGTGGTTTACCGACCTATGAATGCTAATGGAGATGGCTTTATCAATTAATTACAATAGACGAATTTAACTCAACAGTTAACCCTTAATTATGTTCTTTCGATAATTCAACCTAACTTATCTAGATCTTTTAGGTCCTTAGCCGGTTTCCCTTGTTTAGAGGCAGTCTAATTCTAAAGCTCAGAAAATAGGGGCACGTAAGTTCCACAGTGTCGTCAATACTAATGGTTTCCTAGGTGTCAATCTAGGTAATGCCACAAATATGAACTTAATAGATTAAGATTTTATGAGACTAGATTATCATTAAAGGAATTGCATAAAGAAGAGGAATAAAAATTGAAATTAAATTGCAATCACTTGTATTAATCAAGAAAGGTGAAACGAATTCAATGTTTACAACCAAACACAATCAATTGCGGAATCAAAAACTAACTTAATCAAATTACAAAAGAGAAGAAGAAAAACTTATGCCCTTTTGGTCCGATTAACCAGATTCCGACGGTGTGAAGATGCTTGGGGTGTACCTCTATAGACGAACTCAAGCCGGAACTAAGAACGTCGTAAAAGGGGAAGGTTCTATGTAAAGCTACTACCAATCGATGGTTCAAAACTCAAAGAAAACAAATAGTTCAAGCTCAAACCTCACTACAAGTTTCTGCTCTCCCTCTAAAAGTCTGGAAAAAGATCCTTAAAACTTAGAAAATAACCTATTTATACGGCTAGGTTAAAACCAGGAAAAAGAAAAGATGAAAGTAGGGCAACAGCAGGATTTCGGAGCTCAGCACGCCGTGCTGGTGGAAGTGGCACGCCGTGCTGTGCAGAATTGGGGATGGCACGCTGTGCTGCTGGAGGTGGCACGCCGTGCCATGTGGTTTTGGGGTCGGCACGCCACGCTGGTCTGAGTGGCACGTTTTCGTGCCACTCCACTGGATTGCATCACCTGGCCCGCCGGATTGGCACGCCGTGCCCTAATTGTGGCACGCCGTGCCACCTTGATTTTCAGCACTTCGAACTCTTCCTTGCCGCCAATGCTCCAACTTTCGGTCCGGGTCATAATGCCTGTCCAAAACAAACATAAAGGAACATAACCGCACCAATACCACGGACCATAAAAAACGACATATTATCTAAAATTACAAAAACACCCCTAGAAAACACGAAAAATACTAAAAGTTATAAAAAATCTATCCAAAACATAAAAATCACAAAATACTCAAAAACCACACAAACATTCACACAAAAGACTCTAAAAATTGCCGTTCAAACCACGAAATTACCTAAAAGATAAGGTCAAAAACTGACCTTATCAACCACCCCACACTTAAAGTCTTGCTTGTCGTCAAGCAAATCAACTAAAGACAAAGGAGTAAACTTGCTCGATTTTACTTGCAAATCCAACTAAGGGTTTAACCGTACGAAATTCATGAACTCAAGAAAGTAAAGCATCACCTTCGAAATGACACTAGGTGCACCAGGTTCAAAACCGTTCAATACCCGAACCCAACAAAATTTAGCTAGTCAAAGGGCGAGGAACAAACAGAGTTTATACGACCACAAAGCACCTCACAAGATGTCACTCCAACGCTCAAGTTCAAGGTAAGGCGGATGAGCACACAAAAACAAACAATGGCACACATCACATAGCGAACTAATGGCAATCCCGGTGAAGTCATTGGTCAAGGAGCAAAATCAGAGAACCTGGGGCTTGTAATGTTACGGCTTAGGGTAGGTTTGATAAGGGGAAATTTTAGGTATACAACTCCTACGAATCAAGTAAAATATACAAATTGACTAAGAACTAAAGACGGGTCATGCAACATTCAACTCAAAACTAGTCCTAAGAGTGTTTGCTTTGCTAAATATTTTTTTCTTCTTTTTTTTTTTTTGAAATTAACTTGACAAAAAGAAGGCCTTATCCACACCCAATGGCCAAAACACAACTTAATGGGGAAAAGAGAAAAAAATTACAAGACATGGGTCAAGGCAATTAGATGATCGCCCTAATCCTTTATTCAAACACATGAACTGGAAATGGAACACATATACCGGCTTAAAGATGAAAACCGGACAAACAAGACATGCGTCTACAAACTCCGAATTTCACGAAAAGAAGCCGAACATACACATTGACTCTAATTGGATTTTTGTTTTTGTTGTTGTTTTTTTTTTTTTTAACACATTTTTTCCATAGGACTAGATGTGAAAGAGTTGAAATGCAAACGGCGATTGACCCCAAAATCAATGAACAACTTAGCCAATTACTTGATTTAGGAGAGGAGGGTGAGAAAGGAGAATCAAAGTGAATGGTAAAAAGTTAGGATGATAAAAGTTGGCTTGGTGAAGGTTTTTTAAGTCAAAAAGGTTAATTTAGTGGCTTTAGGTGATCTAAGGGATGAATTAGTAGTTAGGGTTAGGCTCATTTAAGTCAAGGGGTTAATCCTAAGGGTCTCCACATATTAAGCTCTCGATGCCAAGTGCAAAACGACACCGGGTTCTATGATCTAGTGTGCCACGATTGTTTTTACCCTCACAAAGAAATAGAACCGATGTGAAATGGTTCTAAAGGCTCAAATTCTCACAAGTGTACTAGGGGTTGTATGCTAGGTCGTGTGACTCAACCAATGTTCCAAGGTGTAATCCTAGCTCAATCATGCAAGTAGAGGTAGAGGATTAATTCCCTAATGCAACCTTAATGACAAATCTAACCAATGGTTACCATCAAGAATCACAAATCACGCACAAACAAGCTAATGACTTGCAAACTACTCCTAATATCCCTAGCCAATTGCTACCAATCTAAGCACAGAGACTTAGGTTCGAGGGTGGATTAAGCAATGTTATTCAAACGGCAATTGACACATAAACAACCTAAAAACACTATCAAACCAAAAACAACCAAAACCAACTCCACATGAATTGAAAACTAAAGCCTAAATCTAACCAAAAACCAAGGCAAAACATCCAATCATGCAAAAACACCAATAAACATTTGAAACAAACAATCAAAAAGTGCAATGTAAAAAGAAGCAAAAGAAAGGGAGAAATCCCTTTACCCACCCCACACTTAGATTGCACTTACTTCCAAAAGTGCAATGGAAGAAGGAGCAAACTAAGTGGGAAAGGAAAAGGGTTACCTCACATATCGGGAGCTGGAGGCGGCGGGTATGGCCACCCTTGGGCTACACAGAAACGAGAGGCGAACGCCTCAACGTTGGCGAGCTGAGCTGCTTGCCGATCAAGGCGCGCGTTCATCCGCTGCTCAAGCAGAACCTGATGGACGGTTAAGCCTTCCAATTGCTTAATTATGCCATCCAGCAGTCCTTCGATCCGCCCCATAAAATCTAAGCCCACTGAAACATTCTCCTCATCCTCCTCGCTATCCTCAGCTTCCTCGCTCTCGTCCTCTTCATCTACGTCTATAGGAGCCTTTCCCCTACTTGAACCTCCCGCACTTGAAGTACCTGTAGCTGTCACAACATGGGAGCAAGACAAGATTCCCCTCGAAAGCTTCTTGGGAAGGATGCTATCGAGGTTCCTATAACAAGTATTACTATGAAAGAAGCATGCAATACAAGTTACAATATGTCCTAACCCTAGTTCGGACTTAGCTCGGTTGTGGTGGTTGTATAAGGCTTCCATGACAAAGAAGCCCATATGCACCTTAATCTCACTATGCACATGCCACAGGATTAAAAGTTCAAATGCATTAACTCGGTTGCTCTCAGTTTTTCCCAAAAAATTAAAACACACAAACTTGTGAATTAATTGCAAAATAGGGTCATGAATTTGGGAAGTTTTGGCAAACCGAAGTTGGTATACCCCTTGCCCTATCAAGCGCCAAAATTTCTTGGCATCCATATTCTCGGGCCATTTATAACCATTCCCCTCAATACCTATGCAAGCCCTAAGGCCCTTAATATCCAAAGACCGTTCAGTACCAAAGAGGCGAAATGTCATGCTCCTAAGGCCCGTATCCGGGTTTGTTTTGAAGCTCAAGGTGGAGTAGAATTCGAGGTTCAACTCCCTAAAGACGGGTGGATTAGACTTCACAAAGTCATACCACCCTAGGCTAGTCAATTTAGCTTTTACCGCCTCCGACCTATCTTGCACAAATAAAAATTCCCAATCGAAAGTTCGAAAGGGGGTGCTTTCTAAAGGAAATAGGGTTTTGTATTTTTTACCTTCATCCTCCGAAAGTAAAGGAAAGGGGCATTTGTACTTCCTGGAGAGGCTCGTCAAGGGGGCCATCAACTGTTCGGTAGGTAATTCGTCACGTGGCACCGGTTCCGGTGACGGTTCTATGGGTCGTCATGACGAACCGTGTCTCCAATCGGCGACGGTCTTCTTCTTCATCCTATAATTGTACAACCATAAAAATAAAACAAAAATAAAAAACAAAAGAACCCAAATCCAAAGAAAACCTACTGTCAAAAATACAAACCAATAAAAAGAAAAAGAATGCAAAACAATCATCCTATTAAACAGTTAATCAATCAAAACCAAAATGAGAAAAAGAACAAACAATAAGAAGA
Source organism: Euphorbia tirucalli (assembly GCA_039660915.1). Lineage (NCBI taxonomy): Eukaryota > Viridiplantae > Streptophyta > Magnoliopsida > Malpighiales > Euphorbiaceae > Euphorbia > Euphorbia tirucalli. The sequence goes on from CM077639.1 coordinate 67,074,728, forward strand.
GTAAAGGGAGAACAAAGCATGAATTCATACCTGGTTTCAAGGAAATTGAAGCAAAAGAAAACCCTAGGGCAAAATCAGAGTGGAAGAGAAGGTGAGAGGGAGAAGATGAAGAAGGAAGGGAGAATAAAAGTAGATAAGGAGAAGGGGAGAAAGGAAGGAAGAAGAAGGGTAGAGAGGGAGAAGGGGAGAGTTGATTCTAGAGAGAGAAAGTGAAGAGAGAGAGAGAAAGTGAGAAAGAGGAAGAAGAAGAAGAGGAAGAGGGATGGGCGGTTACAATGGGGGGAAGGGGAAAAGGGCTTTATATAGGCAGGCGGATTAGACCTAGGATTTCAAAATTTAAACGATCGACACGCCGTGCCAAACAATCAGCACGGCAAAAAAACACTTACCTGGAAACAGCGTGAGGGCACGCCAGCGTGCTGGCTCGGCACGGCGTGCTGCCTTGAAATTTGAATATGTGGCACGGCGTGCTCCAGTTTTGACACGGCGTGCTGTTCTCTCTTCCACAACTCACTTTAGAAACAGCACGACGGCACGTTGGTGTGCCGTATTGGCACGTCATGCCGCCCTGCAGACCTGTAATTGGCACGGCGTGCTGATTGCTTATGCACAACCCTCTTCAGAAACAGCACGATGGCACGTGGGCGTGCTGTATTGGCACGACGTTTTACTTTAAAGACCATCACTTTGGCACGGCGTGCTCTATGTCAGGCGTGGCATGCTGAATTACCCTTGCACGCGATTTTGGAACAGCGTTTTGGCACGATTTCGTGCCATCCTAGCACGCCACGTGCTACTTCTAATTTCACCTTGGCACGACGTGCTGCTTGTGACACGGCGTACCATCTTGAATTCTGCCAACCTTTGCTTTTTTTCCACATTTTGATCACGATTTTCGATTAACTTGCTTAAGTACCTAATCCTACAAACAAAAACACACAAAAACATATTAACGCAAAAATTAATGTACAAGGGAGGCACACGTACCTCATTGCTATGTTTATAGTCGGAATAGCTCGACTTCTACGTCCACGTTTTAGCATTACAAATCACGAAGGAGTACGACTTGCTTCTCCTCCTTCATTCCTCCGCTGACGTAGGGCTTCAACCGATGCCCGTTTACTTGTTGAATTCCCTCCGGGGTTTCAATTTCCACCATCCCGGAGGGGTAAACCTTATGCACGGTAAATGGCCCTGTCCATCGACTTCTCAGTTTGCCCGGAAAGAGTTTCAACCGGGAGTTATACAAGAGCACCAACTCACCTTGGTTGAAACCTTTCTTTGTTACACGCTGATCATGCCATTTCTTGGTCCTCTCCTTGTAGATCTTGGCATTCTCATACGAACTCAACCGAAGCTCATCTAGTTCCATGAGTTGCCTTAATCGAAGATCACCTGCAGCTTGCATATCAAAGTTAAGAAATTTTAAAGCCCAATATGCCTTGTGCTCTAGTTCTACAGGTAGATGACAGGATTTACCGAAGACTAAACGGTAAGGGGACATCCCTATAGGTGTCTTAAAAGCAGTCCTATAAGCCCATAGTGCATCGTCTAACCTTAGACTCCAATCTTTCCTAGATGCACTTACCGTTTTTTCTAAGATTCGTTTTAGTTCCCTATTCGAAACCTCAACTTGCCCACTCGTCTGAGGATGTTAAGGAGTTGCTACCTTGTGCTTAACCCCATACTTAAGCAAAAGATTGTCAAATTGCCTATTACAAAAATGGGAACCCCCATCACTGATGATAGCTCTTGGGGTTCCAAACCTAGTAAGAATGTTTTTCTTTAGAAACTTGACAATGACCCTTGCATCGTTGGTTGGTAAGGCGACAGCTTCTACCCACTTAGACACATATTCAACCGCCACAAGAATGTATTGGTTGTTGTGAGATATTGGGAAGGGTCCCATGAAATCTATGCCCTAAACATCAAAAAGTTCACACACCAAGATACCCTGTTGGAGCATTTCATTCTTTTGGGAGATATTTCCCGTCCTTTGACACGCATCACAGGCTCGAATATAACTAATGACATCCTGTTTCATGGTTGGCCAATAAAACCCACTAGATAAAATTTTTCCTACAGTTCTATCGGGTCCAAAATGGCCACCCGCTTCTCTATCATGACACATCTCAATAATGGAGGGAACCTCCTCATAAGCAACACACTGCCTAATCACATTATCAGCACATAATCTAAAAAGATAAGGGTCATCCCAAAAATAATCCTTAGCATCATGAAAGAATTTATGTCTCTGTGCATGTGAGAGGTTAGGTGGAAGAATGTTACCGACTTTGAAGTTTGCGATGTCCGCAAACCATGGTATAGAAGTTACCCCATATAACTATTCATCGGGGAAGGTGTCACGGATGTCCGCTTCCGGAGAGGATATGGATCCTTCACTTGGTAGTCTTGACAAATGGTCGGCCACTACGTTCTCTACTCCCTTCTTATCCTTAATCTCCACATCGAACTCCTGGAGGAGTAGAATCCATCGAATCAACCTAGGCTTTGCATCCTATTTAGCCAACAAATACTTAAGAGCAGCATGGTCAGTATATACAATGACTTTTGATAAGACCAAGTAAGACCTGAACTTATCAAAAGCAAACACAACAGCTAGTAATTCTTTCTCAGTCACCGTATAATTCATTTGAGCACCGTTTAATGTCTTACTAGCATAATAAATTGGGTGAAAAATTTTGTCCACCCTCTGACCTAAACATGCCCCAACAGCTATGTCACTTGCATCGCACATAAGTTCAAAAGGGATTTCCCAATTCGGACTCACCATGACCGGTGCCTCAATCAATTTCTACTTAAGCAAATTAAAAGCATACATACACTCATCATTGAAATTAAATGGGGCATCCTTTAGGAGTAGCTCAGTCAACGGCTTAGCAATCTTAGAAAAATTTTTTACAAAACGCCTATAAAAGCCTGCATGTCCCAAGAAGCTCCTAATTAACTTAACCGAACTTGGGGGAGGCAGTTTCTCAATCACCTCAATCTTTGTCGGATCAACCTCGATCCCCTTTCCCGACACCTTATGCCCTAAGACAATGCAATCTCGGACCATGAATTGACACTTCTCCCAACTAAGTGCCAAATTGGTGTCTTCACATCTCTGAAGCACCTGGTCCAAGTTCCGCAAGCATGACTCAAACGTATGACCAACAACAGAAAAATCATCCATAAAGACTTCCATAAAATCCTAAATCATATTAGCAAAAATGGCTAGCATGCATCTTTGAAAGGTGGCCGGGGCATTACACAACCCAAAAGGCATCCGCTTATATGCAAATGTCCCGTATGGACACGTAAACGTGGTTTTCTCTTGATCGAGAGGGTCCACTGGAATTTGCATATATCTGGATAGCCCATCCAACGTACAAAAATATTCGTGCCCGGCCATCCTTTCTAACATTTGATCAATAAACTGTAATGGAAAATGATCTTTCCGGGTGGCGTCATTCAACTTCCTATAATCAATACACATACGCCAACCCATGACAGCTCTAGTAGGGATTAGTTCCCCTTTATCATTTTGCACTACCTTCGTGCCTCCCTTTTTAGGCATACATTGGATCGGACTCACCCACTGACTATCAGAAATAGGAAAGATGATACCTGTGTCGAGGAGTTTTATCACCTCGGTTCTTACCACTTCCTTCATGTTTGGGTTCAACCGACACTGAGGCTGTGCACACGGTTTTACCTCATCTTCCAGGAAAATTCTATGCGTGCAAAACATCGGACTTATTCCCTTGATGTCGTGGATTGTCCACCCGAATGCTCCTTTGTGCTTCCTTAGCACCTCTAGCAGCTTGTCCTCCTCCTCTCCTGTTAACAAAGAAGAGATTACAATGGGTAAGTCCTTTGGAGGATGCAGAAAAACATATTTAAGGTTAGGGGGAAGGGTTTTGAGCTCCAATGATGGAGGTTCCTCCAATGAGGATTTAGGTGCCGGCTTGACTTCACGCTCCAGCTTATTAAACCGTTCCTTCACCCATGAGCATTCCTCACTTAACACTTCATTTGCCTCACTTTCACTTAGACCTTCTCCTATGATGCATTCTAGTTCACTGCACAAATTCTCAACCATACAAGCATCAATAGGACAAAAGGAGTCCACAAAGTTACAATTTTCAACATCTAATGGATATTTCATTGAATTATAGACATTGAAACTTACCTCCTCGTTGTGCAACCTAAGAATAATCTTACCTTCCTGGACATCTATCAAAGTCCTACCAGTTGCGAGAAAAGGTCTTCCAAGTAGAAGGGGCACCGAGCTATCTTCCTCCATATCCATTACCACAAAGTCCGCGGGGAAGATAAACTTGTCCACCTTTCCTAACACATCCTCAACCACCCCCTTTGGTCTCTTGAGAGATCTATCCACCAATTGGAGGGTCATATTGGTTGGCTTTGGGTTTCCCAATCCGAGTCTCCTGAAAAACGACAGAGGCATCAAATTTATACTTGCACCTAAGTCACATAGGGCATTGGCAATCTCCAAGTTTCCTATCCAGCATGGAATAGTAAAACTACCCCTATCTTTGAGCTTAGGTGGGAGTTTGTTAGTGATAATCGCTGAACATTCCTCTGTTAAAGCCACCACTTCGTCCTTGCCTAGGTTTCTTTTCCCTGCAAGAAGTTCTTTAAAGAATTTAGCATAAGAGGGCATCTCTTGGAGAGCCTCAATCAATGGCATATTAAATTCTAACTTCTTAAAAATCTCCAGGAATTTGGAATATTTCTGCTCCAGTTTATCTTTCTTCTCCCTTTGAGGATAAGGAAGTTTAGGCACATAGGCTCTCACTGGGTCAGGAATTTTCCCTTTTTCATTTGTACTAGGTTCGGGTTCAGAAATCGAGTCGGGGTTGCTTACCTCTCCCGACTCTTCACTTACCTCAGTAGGTTGGGATGGAATATCAGCGTTTTGCACTCGGTCCTCCACTCTCCTACCACTTTTTAGGGTTATAACTTGAGCTGTCTCCCATTGATTACCCTTAGGGTTTTGTTCAGTTCTACTCAGAAGTGCTCCTTGAGGTCTTTCCTGCCTCTCCCTACTCATTTGAGCCACCTGCTTACCCAAATCCCTACAGTATGCTTCATTATCAGCAAGCCGAGACGAGATGTCTTTTAATAAAGACAAAACCATCTCATCTTGCTTAGACTGTTGAGGTTGCTGCGAGGACTGATCATTAGGAATAAATGGGGCCTTACCTAACCCCTGCTCACGGTGCTTATAATGGAACCCGGAAGGAGGTCTCAACACATTTTGGTTATTACCATAAGACATGTTCGGGTGTTGATACCTTCTTCCGTAATTATTATTATTATTGAAATTTTGTGGGTAAGAGTTAGAATTATTGTACATTTGGTTTCCTCCCACAAAACTTACGTTTTCGGACGGTTGGGCGAATGGGTCGTCTAATGCACAATCTTGCCCGGGATGCTCCGCTCCACATGATACAGACAAGACCGACTGGTATTGTGGCCCATTTAAATTCAGGCGGGACATCAACAGGTCCAGCTTCTTGTTCACATGGTCCATGGCTGCATCTTAGTGCCCCAAATCTGCAGCTCGAACCTCATTCCTTGTTGGCGTGTCCGACTGCCACAAGGTACTCTTTCTAGCCAGCTCCGTAATCAACTCCTCGGCTTGTGTAGCAGTCTTCTTAAAAATGTCCCCACCTGTAGAAGAATCAATAATGGCACGGTTAGCTGGTGTCAAACCATGATAAAACGTGCTTACCTGAGTGAAACGCGACATGTCATGGTGGGGGCAGTTTCGCAATAACCGTTGAAATCTCTGCCATGCTTCATTAAGAGTCTCGGTCCCAAATTGCCGGAATCCCATGATCTCGTTCCTTAGCTGAACCGTCTTTGATGGTGGGAAGTAGTATGCTAAGAACTATTCTTCCAGTTGGTCCCATGAAGTCACTGATCCGGGCCTCAAGGACTTGTACCATTCCATTGCTCCCCTGCATAATAAGAAGGGAAACAACTTCAACCACACAGTATCTTGGGGCACCCCACCAATTCGGACTGTATCGGCCACCATGAGGAACCGGTCTAAGTGATCATTGGGATTGTCACTTATTCCGCCACTGAATAGTCCGTTCCCTTGGATCAAATGGATCATACTGGACTTCAACTCGAAGTGATTGGCAGTGATGGGTAGAATAACCACTCCGGATCTGTTCCGGGGTCGATGTGGAGCCATTAGGTCAGTCATGACCATGTTGTTTCTATCACCACCCCTTCTTCTATCAAACTCCTCCCGCTCTCGCCGGAGTTGCTCTTGCTCAACTCTTTCCCGGAGTTGTCTCTCCTCATCGTCCTATTGCTGATGCTCCATTTGGACAATTTGCTCTTAGCGTACTCTACGGTTCCTGCTACATAAACGTTCAATTTCAGGGTTATAAGGTAAAAGCTCAGGGTGTTGAGAGCGAGTTCGCATAAGCTAGAAAACACACACACACACACAGAAAATAAAGAAAACTAAATTGCAACAAATATCCACAGAAAAGAAAAATTATTTAACTATATGCACAGAAGTAGTGCCTAGATCAGCAAATAGACCTTTGGCTCAATGATGCAGAAAAATAAATTTCCCCGGCAACGGCGCCAAAAACTTAATGGGTCCTAGGCGAAGTATTGAAACTAAACCTAGAAACGCACAACTAAGGCAGTGTACCTATCGTTGATAAGTAATAATTCTGGTTGGTCCAGGTATCGATCCCACAGAGAAAAGAATATTCTGCAAACACTAAACTACTCGGGTTCCTTGCGTGTCCTAGGCGGAACCTAATTTTGGGTTTGATTATATTAACAACTAAATTATCCTACTCCTAGTTGATCTATTCCAACTTACTTTGCACTTGAATTTGGGTTATCAATTGGCGGTTTACCAACCTATGAATGCTAATGGAGATGGCTTTATCAATTAATTACAATAAACGAATTTAACTCAACAATTAACCCTTAATTATGTTCTTTCGATAATTCAACCTAGCGTATCTAGATCTTTTAGGTCCTTAGCCGGTTTCCCTTGTTTAGAGGCGGTCTAATTCTAAAGCTCAGAAAATAGGGGCACGTAAGTTCCATAGTGTCGTCAATACTAATGGTTTCCTAGGTGTCAATCTAGGTAATGCCACAAATATGAACTTAATAGATTAAGATCTTATGAGACTAGATTATCATTAAAGGAATTGCATAAAGAAGAGGAATAAAAATTGAAATTAAATTGCAATCACTTGTATTAATCAAGAAAGGTGAAACGAATTCAATGTTTACAACCAAACACAATCAATTGCGGAATCAAAAACTAACTTAATCAAATTACAAAAGAGAAGAAGAAAAACTTATGCCCTTTTGGTTCGATTAACTGGATTCCGACGGTGTGAAGATGCTTGGGGTGTACCTCTATAGACGAACTCAAGCCGGAACTAAGAACGTCGCAAAAGGGGAAGGTTCTATGTAAAGCTACTACCAATCAATGGTTCAAAACTCAAAGAAAACAAATAGTTCAAGCTCAAACCTCACTACAAGTTTCTGCTCTCCCTCTAAAAGTCTGGAAAAAGATCCTTAAAACTTAGAAAATAACCTATTTATATAGCTAAGTTAAAACCAGGAAAAAGAAAAGATGAAAGTAGGGCAACAGCAGGATTTCGGAGCTCGGCACGCTGTGCTGGTGGAAGTGGCATGCCGTGCTGTGCAGAATTGGGGATGGCACGCCGTGCTGCTGGAGGTGGCACGCCGTGCCATGTGGTTTTGGGGTCGGCACACCACGCTAGTCTGAGTGGCACGTTTTCGTGCCACTCCACTGGATTGCATCACCTGGCCCGCCGGATTGGCACGCCGTGCCACCTTGATTTTCAGCACTTCGAACTCTTCCTTGCCGCTGATGCTCCAACTTTCGGTCCGGGTCATAATGCCTGTCCAAAACAAATATAAAGGAACATAACCGCACCAACACCACGGACCATAAAAAACGACATATTATCTAAAATTACAAAAACACCCCTAGAAAACACGAAAAATACTAAAAGTTATAAAAAATCTATCCAAAACATAAAAATCACAAAATACTCAAAAACCACACAAACATTCACGCAAAAGACTCTAAAAATTGCCGTTCAAACCACGAAATTACCTAAAAGATAAGGTCAAAAACCGACCTTATCACCCCTTTATTTTACTCATTTAATTTTTCTTTACATATGCACAATGCCCGCGAAAAAAAACAACTTATTTCCTTTTTTTTAGTTGTTTGTCTCGACATGTCTGTAAAAAACAATCATTCCTCTTCAATAAACTAATTTGATACTTATTAACTCTCCTACCAACTTGAGATTGACTTTTCTCTACAAATCTTTCACTTTGCCTCCTATTAAATGAACTTAAGTTGATTTGATGTTCACTACCCTCATTGATGATTTTTACCCCCTTTTAATTTTATACTTTTTGCTATATAAGGTTTACAACCACACCTTATTAACAACTTTCTAATTTCTCCCTTTTTGGCTTTTCTCTTTTAGGTAAGTATTTGTAAGCTTTTGTAGTATTCAAATTGTTTCCTTTATGCTTATAATAGTAATTGATTTTGAACCTTTTTTTTATGTTGCAGATATAACAACATGAAATCAATACTTTTGCCCTTTGTTGATTTTCTTTCTACTGTGTTAATCAAACTTGATCTTCCAACTGCAAGTTTCAAGGATGTTTGGGATCCAAGAAAAGCTTAATTTATATCCTATGTGTCAATTCTTTACCTAACACTGAAGGTGCAAAGGAGTAGATTTTTTTTTCCTGGAGTGAGCGCAGAGATATCTAGAGGCAATACACAAAGCTTCTATGAATCTCATACACCATTTGATGGAGGTCTATAAGTTTAATTTCATAGACATTAATTATAAACTCATTCAAGCATCTAAGGAAAAAGGTGAGCAGGCCACTGATTCTAATGCTGCTAAAAAAAGTCAAATTTGTTGATCCAAAGATCATTTCTGAACCTTCCACACAACCTGTTCATTGCAACTCTTTTCCCATATCCCCTGCTCTTAAAGATTGTGTCCCTGGCCCCCTTTTTTAGATGGAAAATTTTGATATCCATTCTCTCTTAAACGAAAGTATAAGCTCAGTGCATGTAGATGCCTGCTTTCATGAACAAAATTTGGTCTTTTCCCAAACTTTGTCAGATGTCCAACTTCCACCTTTGCCTGAAATTGAATCAATTGATCGAGATTCTCCATTTTGCAATGACTATGATAGTCTATTATCTCCTAGCCCTTGCCAAAGTCCTAAAGTCAGCCTAACTTCATATGAATCATTGCAACAAGTTAATGAGAATCTTGCAGCAAGTTTATTGCAAGCTTAAATGGATATGTTTGTGACCCAAGAAAATGAGCTCAACCTTGCAAAACATGTTTGTACCTTTGCTGAGTCGATCAAGGAATTTGTGCCGTCCGAGCTCTTCTGTTGTTGTCCGTAAGAATCTTTTTTGTACATTTCCCGTGAATTGCACTTTTTGCCTCTGCTATAATTATCTGTGGTTTTTAACTAATTGTTTCTTTCTTTTTTGGACAGGGCCTCTTCATCTTGCCATGGTAATTTTCTGTTGTTCCTTAAGTCGAACTATTTTTAGTTATTTTTTTCTAGTTTTCCTTTTTTTTTCACGATTATCTTTTTTTAAAACTCTTGCAGCAGATAAATAACACTAAAGTAGGCTGTGTGGCACGTGTGGGAGGCATTGTAGTAATCTTTTTGTTTGGTTTCTTTAGATGAGTTTTGCTGGTCTGTTGAGCAGTGATGGTTTTGCTTTTGGGGTCTTACTTTGCTTTACCCTAATGCCATAAAATATTGTGTTATATTACGCTATTGGCTACCGTTGTGTTTGGAGAAAAGTTTTCTACAATGTTGCTGTCATTTTAAAGCACTCAGTCGATCCTTTTCACGATGGAAGCTGGTTTTGAACCACTTTAAAGATAATGCCTTATCCTTATGTACTATATGTAAAGAATAGCTTAGGCCTTTGAAATTAAAAAAAAATGTAATTTCAATTCCATGTCCTTATTGTAAAATATATATAATGTTTAATGAAAAATATATGGTGCTATTTTTGACTATGTTGTGAGTTATTCACTTAATCAATTGCCTAAAATGGTCTTAATATTTATAGGTGTTCATTTTCAAAAGTAACACCATGTAAACGGAAATAGAATTGAAATTTCATACAAACTTTAAATAATTATTTCAATTTCAGTTATGTTAGATTTGTTAGAAGTATAATCATTCTTATCATTTGAAACTGTTATTGAATTCAGATACTAAGGCAAAATGGTGTTTATATAAATCTTTAAACCAATGTGTTTATATAATTATTGCTGTCATTTGAGATTAAAACCTGATCTATCGATCAAATATGTGCATAATTATTTTGTCTAACATCCAGTCAGTTAATAGAAAGCCATGATATTTGACTACCAAGAACAAGGTTACAAAAATGGTACTTTGTTTTTCCACTGATGACTTCAATAAGGTAAAACATAAGATAATACTAAATTGACAACATATAAAATATTAAAGAAACACATATTTTTTAGTGAATGCTAATTGTTTTCAATTTTTTGCCCTTCAAATTGTTAAGTTGTTTCCTACGTATACTTCTATTAGATAAATACATGTATTATCATTAGAAAATATGCTTCTGTACATGTATTAATATTAGGAAATACATTCCTGTACACGTATTAATACTAATAATATGTATGTGTACTTTTATTTTTAATCATTTAAATAAACTTCTATTATTACTAGAAAATACACTTGCATACATGTATTAATACTGACCAATACATCTACATTTAAACCATTCTGCATTTATTGCCTCAGTTTTTAAGAATAACTATGAATATATTAATTATTGATACTTATTACCTTCTACTTACTTTCCCAAATATATATATATATATATATATATATATATATATATATATATATATATATATATAGATTAATTGTGCTCCACTAAAAAAACTACTCTTCTAACATTTCGCAGGTTGTTTTGCTCTCTTTTTATTTTTTTTGCTTCAAGGCTTGTAGTTGAAATTTCTATACCTATTCTAATTGTTTGTATGTTGTTGCTTCTTCAGGATACAAAATTGATCTGATTCAGCCTAAGGTATATTATTCAGGTTTTATTTTGTTACTTTTTTACCTAAAATGTCTTTGAAATTTTAGAAATACTTATATCAAATTAAACAAAATATAATTTCCTTTTTTTTTAAGTACAACAATCCATTTCATCTTCATTTTTTGTTTGCGAATTGTATGAATAAAAAATACACTTACATGCATGCAGAAATGGTGTCTGTTATTTAAGTGTAAGACTTTGTTTCGGCAAAATGTTTAACGGATTGGCAAACAATTAGAATTTTTTTTTTTTTTTTTTTTTTTGTATTCCGACAATATTTGCCTTTAATCCTGCTTTTGTTATTTTTTGAAAATTTTTCAGTTCTCCATATCTGTTGTATCTTATATGAAAGCCTATATGTTTTTTTAGTAAATTTAACACGTTTGTCTAATATTTTGTCCCTGAATTTTTGGTTAAAAAAATGAAATTTAATTTGACACTTTTCAGTAGCTATAATTAATTTAAATTAGTCTAATTTCTCTTTTGTTTGTATGTATATGAAAAGGATTTTTTATTTTTGTTGAATTGGATAAAAAAAATTTTGCACTCATTTGGATTTTCTTGAAATTGTTAATTTACATATTGTTTATGTAGTTGAATATAGCTATGAACACAAAGCTGAAATGATTACCATGAAAAAACTCTACCCTGTTTTATATGTATTTAATTAGCATTTTTAATTGCTGCTTTGTTGTTTGATATTAGTACTTTTTCCCCGTAGCAAAAAAAATCTTTTTTTTTTTATGCATAGGCATACCTACATAAAACATATAAATACATTTACTGACACTACAGTTGATCAAATATAAATATATATACACATATTAATACACTGTTATACTATTTTCATCCTCATAATTGGTCAATTTTTATTATGAACATTAAATGGCTCTCCTTTTTTTATCTTATTTGTTTTCTTCTCTTGTATTAAACTTTGTGCTGCTATAATCTAACTGTTATATATTTATCTTACATTTTTAGCTAAACATCAGCTTACTTTAATATCAGGTAAATTGATCGACTAACTTTCGTTTTTCTGTAGCTTAATGATTTTTTAAAATCTTCAAATATTATTGCAAGAAAAAAAAAGGATTTCGCTTAATTTGAAAGTTCATGCATAACTCTTTATCTAAAATAATTATCCTTCTGATTTTAAATTTTTCTAACCATCAGAATAAAGTCTTCCTTACTTTTTCAAAAAATTGTAAACTCGATTTTATTTTTGAAATATTTTTTTTATGATGTTAGTTTATTAGATATACATGTTTCTACTAGACTGATTTTATTTAGGTCTTCAAAATATTACTGCTATATTAAAATTAAGAAACTATTTTTTTTACTTTTTGCCCAAAAGATTTTACTACAAAATTATAATAATGCATTTGCTCAATAGAAATACTTTGCTTGCCTTCCTTAGCTTAAAAAAGTATCTACAAAACTACTTTTAATGTATTATAATAATGCATTAGCTCAATGGAAATAATATTTCCTAGAAAAATTGTTGTTCATTTTTTCAGTAGATGACTAAGTACATTATTTCAACTGAGGCCATTTTACGATTCACCCTCATGCAGTTAAATCTACCACCACCAGAAATTAACTTATATATCTCTCAACTTGAAATTTTCAAATGTCGTGTCAAATATTTATATAAAGACACTCAAGGACGTGAATATCCATTAGATGATATAGGCATTAGCCCAGATAGCAATTTTGAAGCAAAGAAAAAAGCTTGCTTTTCTATTCTCAAATCTCTCCAGCGTTTGTACAATCTACAAATTAAAGATTTTAACTTCGAACAGGCTGCTACTGAAAAAACTTCATACCTTAAGCAACTTGATGAGTATAAAAACATTATAGTGCAACCCCATAAAAAATTGATGATGACTATAGGGCTCTAAAACAACGTTTCAGCGTTGCTGTTCGTTTGGTTTCACTATTAGAAGTTCTTGGTTTAAGAATTAGTAATTTATTTAAGTAATGTAATAATACTTTTTTTTGCAGTATATAACTTAATTATTTTTGTTTACTATATGCTCTGCTCTGCTACTTTCTCTTATATTTAGGTTTTAGGTGCCAAGTATTGTTCATGCCTTTTTGAATCTAACTTTTAAAAGATACTACATAATTTTCTTATTCAACTTTTTTTCTCTCAATAATATTTAATATAGAATCAGCCTGGACCATAAGTTAAAAAAATTGCATGCTATTTTCACATTAATATTAATTCATTTTAACTCTTCCTTCACATTTTTTTTATTTAGGCTGTGCGCTTGCACCACTTCATCACTTTACATCAAGGTAATGTGAGTTCTCTAGTTAGCCTCCACTTCTATAGACCAAGCTAACAGAAAACAAGAAAACTATTGTTTCTTCGATTTTTTTAGAATTAATAAGTTATTTGTTGTACAGATGGTGGATATAAAATTGTCATTGCATTCAATTCTAAGTGAAATTCTCGCTGAATTAGAAATATCAAATACTGAATCTCTATCCAAAATGAAGAAAATGGACTTTTTAGTTGTTGTTTCACGTTGTCTCCACCTAGCAGCAGTGATGAAAATTCGCTTCCTATCACTATTTATGGCTTTAGTGCTATAGACTACGATGATGCAAAAAATGTTACTCTCATTTTTATTACATTCTAATTTTGCTATAAAGAGCTCAACAACTGTTAACTTTTCCAAACCTTTTCCTTTTTCCTCCCCTTTTAATATCTGGTAGCTGCTTAATTTTTTTTTCTATTTTTGCTTAATTCTTTTTCTATAGACAACTATTAATTTTTCCACACCTTTCCTTCTTAACCTTTTGATTTATTTTTGTTGCAGATACAACATAATGTTACTTGCATCTTCTTCCCCCTTCTATTTTCTTTCTTTTGTCCATTATACTATTTTTTTAACAAAAAAAAAAAGTTCTATCTCTATGGTTATATTTTTTTAGGTGAAATAGTATGAAGACTATCCTTTTACCTTTCGCTGATTTCCTTCCCACCGTTTTACTGAAGCTTGATCTGCCAACTGCTAGCTTCAACAATGTTTAGGATCCACAGAAAGAGGAATTTATAGTGCAAGTCTCGCTCCCTTGTCTTAATAAGGAATGCACAAAAGAAAAGGTATTTTTCTCTGGTGTAAGCCAAGAAAGCTATCAAGAGGCAAGACATAAACCTTCTATGAACCTTATTTATCACCTTATGCAAGTCTACAAGTTCTTTGTGATTGATATCAACTACAAGTTTCTTTCTGAAATGGAGAAAAAGGAAGAGGAAGCCTTTGAGTGTAATGTCTCTGAAGAAATAAGTCTTCAATCAAAGAAAAAAGAAGAACAAGCCCATGACTTAAATAGTACCAAAAAAGTAGGGTTTGGTACATTTGAGGTCTTTTGTTCTCCTTCTTTACAACCTATCCGTTGTCACTCTTTTCCTCTTTCATCTGCCATTACACCATCAGTTTCAAGCTCCCTGTTTGAGATGGAAAAGTTTCACATTAATCCCCTCTTAGAGGAAACTTTCAACCTTGACAAAAAAGATGTCATATCGAATGAGTATAACTTAGTTTTCTTTCAGTCTCCACCTCATGAACAACTACCATCTCCCTTGCTTGAAATTGAATCATTTGATCCAGATTATGTGTATTCTGATGATTATGACAGCATACTGTCTGATAACCTGGATCAAAGTCCTAAAGTGAGCCTGTCTTTGTTTGAAGCTCTGTAACATGTAAATGAAAATCTAACTAGCACTTTGATGCCAATTGAGATGGAACTCTTTGTCTCCAAGGATAATGAGTCAAGGCTTGCTAAGCATATATGTTCCTTTGCAAAGTCCATCAAGAATTTTATGCCTTTCGAGTTGTTCTGCTGTTGTCGGTATGAACTTAAATTTTTCCTTATCTTCTTATTTCATTAACTGTAATTTATTTCTAATATCTTCTCTTTTGGAATTTACCATGCAGTGCTTCATCTTCTTGCCAAGGTAGCATTTTTTGTAAATATTATTGCACATATTTTTCTTTCATTTTTTCGCATAAATTTACTTAAGCTTTTTTATACAGTTGTTTGATCTAATTCTTTGACACATTGTAACTTCGTTCTTTTCTTACAGTAACAGATCAGCATTGAAACAAGTCTTCTCATTTAGATGCGTTTTGTTCTCTTTTGTTTCTTTAAGGCTGTGTGTTAAGCAGTGTAAGAGTTTGAATATATGAATTCCATGGTTTTATTTAGTTAATTCATTGGTTACTAAGTGTCAAGTGCAGTACGTGTGGTGGTTTAGCTTCGGAACCATGTGGCATGAATTCTACATAAACTTATGACAAGTTGTTACATCTATTTTGGTTTGCTTTGTTCGTTTTAGAGAAAAGCTTAGCAACAAAAATTCAGCTGTTGCATAAATATACCTATACAAAAACGTATTTATACTTCAAAATACCAATATTCTCCTAAGCCCTTTTTTTTGTTAGTTGTGGATCTTCACTAATTTGCATTTATTGTCATTCTTTTTTCAAGAAATATGCTCTAATATATATCCTTCTAACCAACTTTTGTACTTGATATTAATAACAAAAATATACAAAAAACATATTCATACTTCAAAATACCAATATTCTACCATACATACCTAAGCCTATTTTTTTGTTGGTTATGGATCTCCACTAATTTGCATTTATTGTTGTTATTCTTTTTTCAAGAAATATGCTCTAATATATACCCTTCTAACCAACTTTTGTACTTGATATTAATAACAAAAATCATTTATTGGTTTTAATGAATGCCAACTCTTCAATTTATTTCTTCACATTGTAAATTTATTTCCTACGTATTTATACTTCTATTAGAAAAATGTATGTATTACTACTACGGGATACATTCCTCTATATGTATTAAGAAATGCACTCCTTTACACATTAATACTAGGAATCTATACTAATATTTGTATTATTACTTTCATTTAAAAAAAATCTATTATTTTTAAAAATTCACGTCCATACATCTATTAATGCTGGCCAATACATACTTATCTACATTTGTTGTATCATAGACATATTTACTTTCTTTATAAAAGCGATAGTAAACATAGTAATTACTAAACCTTACTACCAACTCCTTATTTCCCCTCATATAAATAAAGGCTAATTGTACCCTACTGAAAACTACTCTTCTAATATTTGGTTTGCTACTCTTTACTATCTTCTTATTTTATACGTTCTAATATTTATAGTTGAACTTTCAATCCCTATTCTAATTATTTGTGTGTTATTGCTTCATCAAAATATAAAATTTATTTGCTTCTACCTAAAGTATATTTTTGAAGTTTCATTTCATTATTGCTTTACATAAATGTCTTTACAATTTTAAACATAACTTATATCAAATTAAACAAAATGCAATTCCTTCATTTCTTTAAGTACAACAATCCATTTCTTCTTCCCTTTTTATTAGCGAATTGTGTGAATAAAAAATACACTTATTTGTTTTTCGGTTACTATTATGTTAGGTTCATTATTTTTTTGTTACACCTCAACATTGTTGAAACTTTTTTTTAAACTTTTTTTTTTCCAATGGATTAGAATTTCTTTACATTTCTATAATCAAAATCATTAAATTCTTTTTTTTTTTTCCCTTTCCACTTTTCCATAAATGCTGTTTGTTATTTGGTTTACTCAATTAGTAATACATTGTTATAATTCTGTTTTAATTTGAATATTTTCTATGGCATGAATAAACTTTCATACACTTTTTTAATACATGTAGCTTACTTTGTTTCTAAAAGATATAAAGCTACAGAGGAATTTGACTTTGAGTTATTGAATTCGTCACAAATCTTAACAATTGAGGTACGTTCTACTCTTTTATAAAATGAATTTTCCTAATTGAAAGTCATGGTTTGCTATTAGTATTAAAAACGTTCTAAATATCCCTAAATTTTAATACATATTTATGCATTTCACAGATGCATGTAATTGAGCTACCATTGCATGCTATCATGTTTGAAATAATGTCTGAATTAGAGCTCTCAGTAAGCCAAACATTGTCCTAATCTGATGACTCTGGCCATTTTTATTGCTGCATAACCATTCCTTCACCTTGTGGTGATGGTGAAGTTCCTTATCCTGTCGAAATATTTGGATATAGTGCTCATAATATCGAAGATGCAAAAAACATTGCAACATGTAGAACATATGCATATCTTAAACCATTTTCGACCTAGAAATTGTAGATTTTATTTCTTTACTGGTGATAGAAATTGAAGCAAGAAAACAGATTTTATCAAACCTCCAATGTTATGGATCACAAGCACCTGCAGCTTTGGCACGGAAATTTGATAGCCTAAAGCTTATGTATGAAAAGGTTATGGATATATTACTTGATGTCAGCACAATGTTAAACAGGTTTAGCTTAGTTGATGTTATAAACAATGCTTGAGATTTTTTTTTATCTTTGTATTATTTACCCGTTCTATTCAATGACTTATACCATATTGACAACTTTCTCTGAGCTTACATTGCTTTTTAAATTAGTGTTTTTAGATTCCTAAACTATTCTGTTTATATTTGAAGTCCATATAATTTTGCTCTTAAGATGATTTTGTATTAATATTATTCATTTGATTATTTATACTGCAAATGATTTGTCAAAAAAAAAGAAGAAAAAAGAAAAAAGAAACAGAACAAAACAAAAACACCAATTTCCCAAAGATTGTTAAAGTACAACTTTCTCATGGCTTCACATTAAAAAATATTGCTTACATCCGTGTCTTAAATATTTTCTACATATTCTTTTATTTGCTATGTTTGTTTTAGTATATTTTTAATAATGCTTTTTAGTATGACTAACTTAGATATTATTAATTACTGTATTTTTCCTTTATTTAACCTATCATATTTTACTCATAGATATTTTACTCATAGTATATTTTTAATAATGCTTTTTAGTATAACTAACTTAGATATTATTAATTACTGTATTTTTCCTTTATTTAACCTATCATATTTTACTCATAGATATCAAGATTTGGGGTCATAGACAAAACCAAAGCACCAAATTCTAATTTTATTGAAATTCTATTCAAATCCAATTTGTTCCTACCACTTCAAAAAAAGGGAAAAACTCCCTAACAATTGCTTCCTCACATTTTGCAAACCCAAATTCATCTCACTCAATTCAAGGAAGTTGTCCAACTATGAAAATGTTTATGAAGATAAAAATACTTTAATTGATATCCATGTTCAAGATGATAAAATTGCCTTTGCTCAATATACGGAAAACGATTTTATAAGAAGTAAGTATATTTAAATTATTTCTATTTAAAAATGGTTATGCTAAATTCATGTTAATTTATTAAGTAGTCTTGATTTATTATCAGATATCCCACTTTCAAATATGGGTGCTCCTACCTGTGAGTGCCTATACTGTGGCGCATATTTTTAGCACAAAGAAACCCTCAAACGAACTACAAATCATATAGCCCCAACATATAACAAATGTTGCAAACAAGGAATAATTATATTACCTGAACCAAAAAAACCTCAAGCATTTCTTAATGACCTTTTTTTTGAAAAAAAAAATCAATATAAAGAAAGTAAATTTATGGACAACATTTGCTCTTATAATTGTGTTTTTGCTTTTACTTCTTTGGGAGCAAAGATTGACCATACTGTTAATCAAACTAGAAGTCCTTATGTATTTAGAATGTCAGGCTATAATTACCATTTAATAGGTTCTTTACTTCCTCCAGTAAACAAAAACCAAAATTTGTGCAACTTTATGTCCACGATACAACAAATGAAATTTCCAACAAAATGCATACTCTCAAAAATTCAAACCCAAATGAATTAAACCCAAAAATTATTGAAAAATTAATCGATATGTTCGATGAACATAATCAAAGAGTTAAAACATTCCGAATGGCGAGAGATAGATTTAGACAATATAATATACCTAATCTTAAACTATAGTTAATAGCAAATCATTTTGCCAATGATCGACAACATGATGTTCCATCTACTAATAGTTGGTGATTTTGATTTATATGATATATCTAGCAATATAATTGTTGAACATAAGGACACATCTCTCAAAAGAATAAGCATATTACATCTGAGTTTAATGACAATGCAATATCCTATTCTTTTTCCATATGGTGAAGATGGGTATTCTATAAACATACCTTATGTAAACTCTATGAACAAAAAAAGAATAAAAAGAAAAACTATAACTATGAGAGAATATTATGCATATCGTATTCATGATCGTAATAAAAAAATTTCTTCTCTATTTCTTAGCAGTCGTTTATTTCAACAATACATGATTGATGCATATACATGTGTAGAACAAGAAAGACTAGACTTCATTAAAAGAAATCAAACTATACTTAGATTAGAAATATATTCGGGTATTCATGATGCTTTTTTTAAAGGTGATACTGATGCTTCAAAAATAGGTAAATCTATTATTCTTCCTTCTACGTATACCGATAGTCCATGTTATATGTTAGAACATTATCATGATGTGATGACAATAGCAAAATTTTATGGGAATCCAAACTTATTTATAACTTTTACCTGTAATCCATTGTGGCTTGAAATAACAAATACAATTAACTATGTACGTCATGAGAAACCTCAAAATAGACCAGATATTGTAAGCAGTGTTTTCAAAATGAAAATTGAAAGTTTGCTAACTGATTTGAAGGAAAAAAAAATTTTTGGCACAGTTATTGCACTTTTGTATACAATAGAATTTCAAAAAAGAGGATTACCTCATATACATTGTTTAATTTGGTTAGAGAAAAAGAATAAACAACTTACAACATATGAAATAGATTCAATTATTTCTGTAGAATTTCCTTGCCCAATAATAGATCTTATTGGATATGAATTTGTATCTAAATTTATGATTCATGGTCCATGTGAAATGATTAATCCTAAAAGTCCATGTATGAAGAATAGTAAGTGCTCAAAGTTCTTTCCAAAAAAATTTAAAGAAAAAACAACTATAGACAAAGATGGTTTCCCAACCTATAGAAGAAGAGACAATGGAATATATTTACAAAAAGGAGAATTTAAAATAGATAATCGATTTTTTATCCCACATAATAGAGATTTAATTGTAAGATATCAGGCTCATTTGAATGTGGAGTGTTGTTATCATTCAACTGTCATAAAATATTTATTTAAATACATAAACAAAGGTACAGATAGGGCCCGTGTATTAATTCAAAATAATGAAATCTCCTATGACAACTCAACAGAACAAAATATTTTAAACAATGAAATACAAAATTATCTAGATTATCGCTACATATCAGCTTGCGAAGTAGCTTAGAGATCATTTGAATTTCCAATTCAACATAGAGAACCATCAGTAGAACGATTATCTATTCACTTGCCCAATAAAAATGTTGTGTTGTTTTATGAAACTAATAGTTTAAATCAAATATTGAATAACACTCAATCGCATAAAACAATGTTAACAAAATGGATGGAAACAAATAAAACAAATGAAGAAGCATGCTCTCTAACAAACATAGAATTTCCAACCAAATGGGTTTAGGACTCAAAGAATAAAATTTGGCTGCAACGCAAAAAAGGCTTCATCCTTGGCAGAATAACTTATGTTAGCCCAAACTGGGAGAGCTGTACTATCTTAGAATGTTATTAAATATAGTTAAATGCCCAAAAACTTTTGATGAAATTAAGACAGTCAACGGAGAATTACATGAAACATTTCGATTAGCATGTGACGCTTGCGGTTTAGTAGGCAATGATGAAGAATGGATAGAAGCTATGAAAGAATCTATATTTATTAGTTCAGCCAAACAATTAAGGCACATGTTTACTATATTAGTTCTATTTTGTCAAGTTACTAATCCTACAAAATTATTGCATGAATTTTTAACAAATATGGCTGAAGACATTATATATTATTTGAAAGCAACTTTAAATTTACCAAATACATATTTAACTACTAAACGTATTAAGAATTATGTACTAATGGACTTAGAAAAAATTTTCAATCGTAATGGTTACTCACTATCCGATTATAATTTGCCAGAACTATCATTTGTAGATATATATTTAAAAGAAAATAGACTAATTGAAGAAGAATTATCATATGATGTTTTACAATTAAAAAAACAACATGAATGTTCAATAGACACGTTAAATTTAGATCAAAAAATATATATATGATGCTGTGATGTTATCAACACATGAAAAGTTCGGCCAAACTTTCTTTGTATATGGCCATGGTGGCACAGGAATAACATATTTATATGAAACAATTATATCAAAACTAAGATCTGAATTAAAAATAGTATTAGTTGTTGCTTCTTCAGGCATAGCTTTATTACTCTTGCCAGGTCGTAGAATAGCTCATTCTAGATTTAAAATTCCAATTGAAATTACAAGGTTTCTACATGTAATATAAAAAAAGGAACTAACTTAGTCGAATTAATAGTTGCTACATCTTTAATAATTTGGGCTGAAGCACACGTGAATCATCCTTTTAATTTTGAAGCTGTAGATAGAACCTTAAAAGATATTTTGTCTTCAACAAATGTAAAAAAAAGGTTTTAACCTTCCCTTTGGAGGAAAAACTACAATTCTAGGTGGTGATTTTTGACAAATTTTACCGGTGATACCAAATGGTTTGAAAGAACAAATTTTAGATGCTTCGATTACAAATTAATATTTATGGAAGGATTTTAAAATTTTTAGCTTAAAAAAACATGCGTTTACGAAATTATGAGGTGAATTTTCAGTTTGACAATTTCAATTCCTTTGCAGACTGGTTGTTAGCTATAGGTGATGGACAAATGGAAATGAAAAAGATAGAAACATTTGATGATGATAATAATTGGATTCAAATACCACCTAGCTTAATGATAGATTTAAAAATAGAGCCTATGATTGACTTAATTAATGAAACATATCCAAATTTCTTATCCAGATATAAAGATTCTAAATATCTAATAGAAAGAGCAATAGTAACACCAAAAAATGAAATAGCAAATAAGATAAATTCCTATATATTAGAATTGGTTCCTCAAGAATCCCATACCTATTTTAGCAACGATTCAATTTGCAAATCCGCCTCAAATATTGATGAATTAGAAACCCTCTATCCAACAAATTTTTTAAACACAATAAATCTAAATGGATATCCTTATCATAAAATAGATCTTAAAATCAACACTCCAATAATGATTTTACGAAATATAAATCTTGCTATAAGCCTTTGTAATGGCACAAGATTAATAATTATTCAATTAGGCTGCCGAGTAATAGAAGCACAAATTCTAACAGGATCTTTTAAAGGAGAGCGCCTGTTTATACCAAGAATCACATTAAATTATTCAGAACCCAAATTTCCATTCATTTTACAAAGACTTAAATTTCCTATTAAAATTTGTTACTGCATGACTATAAATAAAAGCCATGGTCAAACTTTAAATAATGTTGGCTTATATCTGAATGAACCGGTATTCACGCATGGTCAATTATATGTTGCTTTGTCAAGAGTTACCAATATAAACGGAATTCGTATAGTAATTGAAAATTCTTTTTTAAAAGAAAAAAATTATACTTTATATTTCACAAAAAATGTTGCTTGTAAAGAAATATTTGAAAATATTTACTTATAAATATGTTGAGAATACTATAAATATTTTGTTTTTTTTATACTTATTTATTTAATTAAATATTTCTTTACAGCATAATGGAGTATGCGACAATGGAGGAAATTAACAAAGCAACTAACATAAAGCTATCAAAGTAAGAATTGAGTGGTGTTGGAGATTTTACAGTCCTAGAAGAGCAAATCATTTATTCAGCCTTGACTTTTTACTCATTGATGAAAAGGTATGAAATATTACAGCAACTTTGAAAAAAAAATTCAACACATTTTTAAAAAAAGTATTACTATTTCTATTTAAGGGAGATACGATACAAGCCATAACAACTCCAAATCTTGCTGAAAAATTTGAAGCTCTCTTAATATAAGGAAATGTATATCACCTATCAGGATTTGATGTCATCTATGCTCAAAATAAATTTAAGACTATTGTGCATCCTTTTCGTGTTCGCCTCCCTCCAAATACATATATAAAAAAAAATTAGAGGAAGAAATCACCCACATTCCTTATGAAAAGTTCAATTTACTATCTTTTGAAGAAATTGAAGCACGAGCTAATTTAGATGATTATCTTTACAGCACTACAAAAAAAAAGGAGCTTAAGGGACAAATGGTTAAGGACAATTTAAATATATGGTCCTCAATTATAATTTTAAGACTAATAAAGGAGACGATTAAATTTATTATCCCTAATTCTTTTTTTAGTTTAGAATAAGGGATGATTAAGAAAAAAAGAGCAGATTTTTTTTTTTTTTGCACTCATTCCTATTTCAATAGGTTCGTGTGTTTATTGTTGTGTCTCTCTAGTTTCCTTTTCCATTTCAGAACTTTTGTAGGAGAAATTCTATCCCCTTCTCATCTCCTCCCTCTCCCTCTCTTAGGGCCAACTACTGTCTTGTTTCTACCATCAAAATTATGCTCACTACCAAGACCAGTCCCTAGAGCCACTGCCGCTTGCAGTTGCCGAATTTGTTAAGACCATCATTCGTTCTTCTCCTCTTATGGTATTGAAATGTTAGGGTTTTTCTTTTAATTGCAATTGGGCAAATTACATCTTTCTTTACTTTATGTCTTTCCTCTTTCACTTTTTCATTTTTTTTTATCTCTTCTCCATCTTTGGTGATCTATTCATTATTAATTCGATAAATCTCAACTCATCATTCTCGATTAATTCTTGTCCTTGAGCTTAATTGATCGCTCAATTATGAATTTCTTCAACACCTTTTTTCACCTGATGGAGGATTTCGATTTAGCTTGTAGCTTTTTCAGTGTCCGTCGCCATTCAACAAATCTAGGTTATCAACTTTTAATCTGGATCTTATAATCTTACATCTCACTTAGTATGCTGATTTTACACCAACAAATCAAGGTAATCTCATTTAGTTTCTTCTCTGAAATAGAAATTCGATATTGCTTAATAGAAGTATGATTTAATCCCTCAAACCTTTCTCTTCACTTCTCTCTCCCTCGTTCAACTTTGTTTTGTAGCTTGCCGAAGTAATCCCTCTCAAATCAATAAATTTAGTGTTATGGGGGTACTATCTCTCTCTGTTTTTGTTTTTATCTTTATGCTAATTAGGGAATCATGATTTGTATATGAGTTTGATCCAATGAGCTGATAGGATCAAAGCTTGATTTGTATTTGAAATTGTTACCATTGCTTTAATCTCTGATAGAAATGTGATTAAACAAGTTAAAGATGATGATTCCTGTATCATTGTTAAAATAAATTCACTTTTATGTGCATTAGCATAATCCCTTGTGTGATTTTTTTATATCAGGCTACTGTCGCCTATAACCAGGATACCAGCCTTAACAAGTTAAATTTGGGGGTCGGTGCTTACCGAACTGAGGTATTGGTCTTCTCATATATTACTTGGTTTCATTGTATGTATTCGTGTAGGGAAACTAAATGCTCTATCAATATGTTATTCAATGATGGAATTAAACTTTCTTGGGTTTTTATTGGATTATTTATGGTGTGGTATAGGAACGAAAGCCTCTTGTTTTGGATGTAGTGAGAAGAGCATAGCAGATGCTAGTGAATGACCAGTGAGCCTACTCAATCACTATTGTTTATTTATTTGTTACTAACTCTTTCATGTACTTATTGGGATTTTTTTAGTATGAGTTATTGATTTGACTTGCATTCTTCAATAGCTTATTGTAGTTCTCATATACTTTGGACAGCCCTGTCTCATAAGATAATAGAGTGACTGTTGTCCAATGCTTGAAATTAAATAGAATAATATATCTTTCTCGAACAATTATTGAGTTTTCTTTATATCTATGTTATCTTGCATATATCTTTGCCTTGGAACTAATTTAGAGACGAACAGAATTTCTAATTTTAGGATGTTATTTAGAGCTAAACATCACCAGTTTTAACAAAGTCTCTCTGTCCCTTGCTCATAACTTGAAAGATTGTGAAAGACAGATATAAGAAAAAGGAAACATTTTCCTACTAATTTTGCTCATGTTACCTCTTTTGTTGACAACTAGATACTTGGTGATTAGCCATAATATTTCTTTATTCACCTGCTGTTGTTATTATTATATCTACACTTTGCTATTGTATTACGCCATAATTATTTTGTTTTCCAACAGTTTTTACAGCATAGAAGATAGCTTGAAGGTCAAAAAGGTAAACAAATCACAGTGCTCAACCTCAACCTCAACAAGATGGTGATGACTACGCAGAAGTTATTGGTATTGCTTAATCTTTATCTTAGTCATTTAAGTAGTATGACAGTTTTGTTTTGAATTCTTGGAATTTGATTTTTGTTTTATAATGCAGTGAATCTTAATAGTGTGCCCTTAAAAGAGGTAAAGAATTTTATGATGACTTAAAAGAGGTATCATCTTATTTTGTATTATGCTTCATGATGTGAACCAAGTCATTTACTATTTCTTTTATTTAATGGATGACTGAAGTTTTGTAGACTCTAATGTTATTTCTACTTTCTTGAACCATTGTTTGTTTTAAGTGGCAAAAACAGGCTCCTATGGTGAAACAGAAGTATAAATTAGTGCTATCAATTTATTAATGTTGATCTTGTTTTGTGATAATGAATTTTTATCTCAATTTGGCAATGTTTTCACTTTGTTTTTTAGTTTTGTTTATTAGTTTGGTGATGCTATCTGTAGAGGAAAAATGGCAACAAACTGCTGTTCAAATAATGATCCATACTTGACTTAAAATTAGTTATGTGTAGTATGTTATATTCTCTTTAAATAGTCTTCTTTTTCAATCAATCTGTTAAGGAGTTTCAGAATATATTTGCCTTCATTTATCCGTTAAATTGGATGTTGCTCCACCTCCTACATTTAATTTGCAAAGATTTGATTATGGCTTTTCATTGGCAGCAGGCCGTATCCTTTTTTTTCATAACAGGTGTGATTGGGGTTGAGGATATATCCACATATTCAGGAGGTCTTGAACTTTTAATTTGATTGACTTCTATTGTAGAACAAACAGTTACTAATTACCTTGTTTACTTGCATATTTTGCTATTGTTGATGTCTGTCAAACTTTTAAACAATCAGATTTTTGACATTTTACACTAGTATGGTCATTTTTTAAGTTTGTCTGCAACAATCCTGTTGTATATAACGCTACGTAATTCGGCTTAATTGCATTGACACATTTACATAATACAATTTTGGTTAAAATTAATGATTAGTTTTCACTCTTTAACTTATTTTGCAACTGTTTACAGGTTTGAAAGCAAAGAAAGGACAAGGGCTTGAATCTATGGTGATGGGACGTGTGTTTGTCATTTTTTCATCTGACGTCATTTGGACTCGAATTTTGTAGCATTGTACTCCTTTAGATTGTTGTTGTCAAATTGAACCACTAAAACTTTTGATTGAATTTTGGAGATTTACTAAAATTTGTAAATGATTATTAGACTCTTTTAATATAGTATTCTCTTAATTAATATGGTGGTGTAAAATCTTAATTTTTATTCTGTTATTGGTAATTATTTTTAAGGTACGGACATTGAATATGAAAAAAGTAGAAAGTAAATAAAAAAAAAATTACAATTTGCTTAAAAAATTTCATAGACCAAATGCTTGGACTGATAGGTACACTAAATTAAGCGTACCAGTGGTTAAAATCGCCTACAAAGACCTAGCTATAGTTTTCGCTACCCAGCTGGTCGGTAAATCGCTGCTAGATATGTTGCTGCACCCCCTTTTGCCCGACGGATCATAGGCCGTCACCAAAACCGCCTGTATCACCTTTAGAGGCACTTAAAACCTCGGTACAAGTAAAAAAAACCGATGTTATAAGCTGTTTTCCTGTAGTGTTATATAGGGACCAAAATCATCTCTAAATATAAGGACAAATATCGTCCTTTATAGAATTGGAGACTAAAAAATCATCTCTAAATACAAGGATAAATATCGTCCCTTATACAAGTGGGGACAATTTTTCCATTCTCAATACCTTCGTCCCCAATTTTATATGGGACGACAAATATGATGCCATCCCCATTTTTAGGGACGCGGTCACAGTCTTAGGGATGAATGTTATCCTTAAAAATGGGGACGATATCATATTTTTGTCCCCTATAGAATTGGAAACGGGGCATTTGGGCATGATTATTGGGGATAAAAAAATTTTCCTGAAAAGTATAGGGGACAATTTTTCATACATTTGGGGATGATTTTGTTCGTCCCCAAAACTCCTTTTTTTTGTAGTGCGGTATGTTTTAAACAACTAAATCTTAAACAATTAATAAAATATTGAGAAATTATCAAAATTACGTTGGGTTTGGGCTTTTGTTTTTAGGCTTGCATTTTCTTATTTACTGAAATACGTTTATTTATTTATTTTTTTTTACTTTTCGGGGTCATGCTTTTCTTTGATACATTTCTCATTTGGTTTGTTTGCCTTTTTGTATTCCATCGTTTCTGCTTCGTTTTTTCGGCGTTCTTCTTCCTGCTTTTTCTTCGATTTTTCTACTGTGTGCTTTTTCTTTGATTTTTCTACTTTCGGTGTTCATCATTTTCTTCTTGGTTTGTGGTTTTGTTCATCATTTGTCTGCGGTTCATCATTTTTATAGGTATTTTTTTGCGTTCGTTTAGGGTTTTTTTTTTCATGCGTTTGTTTGTTTGTTTGTGTGTTTGTGTGTTTGTTTTGTGATTTTTGTAATTTTGTTTTTGCAGTGTTATATTTGTCTAAAATGGTGTACACAAAAAACTGATTCTCAGAAGGGTAAGAATGTTACCTCTTGCTGTTTTTAAGGGAAAATCCAGGGAGGATGTTGTTTCTGAAAAGCTTATGGTAAGTTTCTATGTCATTTATCCTGTATTTTTATAGTTTGTTATTTTCTGTTTTTTCTGGGTGTGTTTAGGTATAATCACTGTAATAGTGTATCGATTGATTAAACATAGTTTATGTTTATTGTCATACATTGATTATACAATAATTATACCTTTTGAACCTATTATACATTGGTTATACCTTAGTTATACTTTAATTATATCTTAGTTATACATTAAGTTATATTATACAATGATTATATGTTAGTTATACCTTGATTATACGTTAATTATACCTTAAGATAAATTATTACGTTTATTACCTTGGTTATTCCTTAAGATACACTACTATAATGATTATACACTTATTATAGACTTATTATACTATTTTTACACTAATTATACCTTATTTATACATTATTATAGTGATTATACCTTACTTATACATTAATTATACCTTATTTATACAATAGTATGCACTATTACATTCATTATACATTTAGATACACTATTATATTGATTATACATTAGTTATACATTTTTTATACCTCAATTATACCTTAAGATACACTATTACAGTGATTATACCTTAGTTATACCTCAGTTATACCTTAGTTATACTTTAAGATATACTGTTATAGTGATTATACCTTACTTATACATTAATTATACCTTATTTATACATTAATATACACTATTACAATCATTATACATTAGTTATACCGTATTATTTGAGTAGTTATACGTGGTTTATACTTTAGTTATATATTGTTTATACATTACTTGTACCTTAGTCTATTGTTTTGTTACTGACAGATTGGTTACACACTGATTATACCCTACTTATACATTATTATAGTGATTATACGTTAGTTATACCTTAATTATACCATAAGATTCACTTTTACAGTAATTATACCTTAGTTATACCTTAAGATACGCTATTACAATGATTATATTTTGATTTTAACTTTGTTATGCTTTTCTTATACCTTAACAGACACTATTACATTGTTTATACCTTAGATATACCTTAATTATACTTTTAGATGCACTTTTTCAGTAATTATACCTTAGTTATATCTTAATTATACCTTTTAGATACACTATTACTTTGATTATACCTTTATTATACCTCATTTATACCTTAAGTTGCACTTTTTCAGTAATTATACCTTAGTTATACCTTAATTATACCTTAAGATGTACTTTCTCAGTAATCATACCTTAGTTATTTTTTAATTACTAAGGTATAATCAGTGTATAACCAAGTTATACATTGATTATACCTTAGTTATACCTCAATTATACCTTTTAGATACACTATTACTTTGATTATACCTTTGTTATACCTTATTTATACCTTAAGTTGCACTTTTTCAGTAATTATACCTTAGTTATACCTTAATTATACCTTAAGATGCACTTTTTCAGTAATTATACCTTAGTTATTTTTTAATTACTAAGGTATATGTTTTACTCTTACTGTTTATTTTTTTATGATACATTTTTTGATATATTTTTATTACATTTTTCAGAGTGGGAGACCTATTTATAAGAAATGCGAGAATTGGGGAAGCCATGTTTCTGTTTTTTCTGATTACGATCTGCTAACATTCTTGAAGTTAAATCTGCCTAATCGAGTCATTCAGATGTTTAAGGAAACCATTTTTGGTTATTTCTTAGATTTGCCAATTCTGAGGGTTAGAAAGCAGCTGATACATTCTTTACTGCTATGGGAGATTTATCAGGAGGAAGAAAATGACTCCATTATTATTGAGGTAGTTGGCACTGAGTTGAGGTTTGGTGTCGAAGAGTTTTTGTTGATTTCTAGCTTGAAATCAACTGTTGATGATGATTTTGTACTACATTCTACTGGTGTGGGTTATCGATTATTGTCTTGTTACTTTCCTCATGAGACTGAGGTGAAGAAGAAAGATATTGAAGAAGTCTTAAAGAAGGATTCTCATGTTTTTGATGATGATTGTGCTGAAGATTGCTTGAAGATTGCACTAATATATTTCATCAGTTTCTACCTAATAGGGATAGATTTTTCGAAATCTATTCCAAGTTCATATTTTGATGTGGTGGAGTCAGGTGACTACGTGAAGGCTGTGTGGGGTTGTGAGTCTTTCGATGCAACCATTTTTTCTTTAAAGAAAACTGGAATTTCTAAATCAAAGCCAAGTCTTATCGGGTTGAGGGTTGTCCCATTTTTTTCCAGTTATGGTTTTATGAGGTTTGTCCTGCATGCAGCGGACTAATTTGCGACAGAGTTATTAACCAGAAGGCTGCAAATTTTCTCCCTAGGTTTTCAATTGGAGGACTTATGTTGAGGATTTTCGCAGGGAAAAATTGGACAAGCTTTTATTCAACAAGTTAGCTAAAAGCGTATGTTATTCCTCATTAATTCATTAATTATACCTTTGTTATACATTTTTTATACTTTAACAGACACTATTACATTGATTACACCTTAGTTATACCTTAGGATATACTATTACAATGATTATACCTTAGTTATACCTCAATTATACCTTAGTTATACCTTAAGATACATTATTACAATGATTATGCTTAGTTATACCTTAATTATATCATAAGTTAAACTTTTACAGTGGTTATACCTTAATTATACCTTCATTATACATTAAGATACACTATTACGTTGATTATACTTTAGTTATACCTTTGTTATATCTTTGTTATACTTTTTCTATTTATCAAAAGACACTATTACAGTGATTATACCTTAGTTATACCTTAAGATACACTATTACAATCATTATACTGTAGTTATACCTTAATTATACTATAAGATTCACTTTTTGTTCTTATTTTTTTATTATACCTTACTTATACAGTTATTATACCTTAGTTATACATTGATTACACCTTAGTTATACCTTAGGATACACTATTACAGTGATTATACCTTAGTTATACCTCAATTATACCTTAGTTATACCTTAAGAAACATTATTACAATGATTATACCGTAGTTATATCTTATTTATACCATAAGTTAAACTTTTACAGTGGTTATACCTTAATTATACCTTCATTATACATTAAGATACACTATTACATTGATTATACGTTAGTTATACCTTTGTTATATCTTTGTGATACTTTTTCTATTTATCAAAAGATACTATTACAGTGATTATACCTTAGTTATACATTAATTATACCTTAGTTATACCTTAGTTATACCTTAAGATACACTATTACAATCATTATACTTTAGTTATACCTTAATTATACTATAAGATTCACTAATTATACCATTATTATACCTTAATTATACCTTAAGATACATTATTACTTTAATTGTATCTTAATTATACCTTTGTTGTACTTTAGTTATTGTTTGTGATACACTAATTATACCTTAGTTATACCTTTTTTCTTATTTTTTTTTAGTTGGGATTAAAAAATATATATGCTACGGATGGGGAGATTGAAGAGCTTTCTCTGGAGAATTTTTATGCGAAAAGGGACTTTTCTTCACAAAATTTGGTTGAAATAGACGAGGTTGAAGGTGATAGTGATGATAAGCACGTTGAGCCTGATATGGAAGAAGCTAATGGTGACCATGTACAGGTTAATGATGATAAGCATGATGTGGCTGTTGATGACTTGAAAGGTTCTTCTTCTCAATCTCAAGCTTCTAGTCAAGGAGCTGTTCTATGTGAGATTGCATTGTTGAAGAAATACGTCGAGCAACAATTTGGTTCAGTTATCCAGAAGTTGGATGATATCAGCAGCCGTGTTGATAAACTGGTATTTCAATGTTTACTTATGATTATATATATATATATTCCATTTTTTAACTTTTTGTTTTTTATTTTTTGTTTTTAAGGAAACTTCAAGGGACTTTGTGAATAAGGTTTTTTTTGTTCTTATACAGTTATTATATATTTTATTTTATTCTTTGTTTATATATGTTTTTATTATATCTTTTATTTTTTAATTAACTTTTGTTTTTTCCAGTCTGTTTTTAATAAGGATGTAAAGGTTTCGACTGATGGGAGTGATGAGAGCGATGATGATGAGGGTGATACTATGGATAATGAGGTTAGTAAATTGATCATCACTATTTTTACTATATGTATCTTACTATACATGAGTTATGTTTTTTGTGATAAACTGATTATACCTTGGTTATACATTCTGATACGTTAATTATACTTTAAGTATACTTAGTTATGCCTTAATTATACCTTAAGATACACTGTTACAGTGATTATACCTTAGTTATACCTTAATCTTATTTTAAGATACACTATTATACCTTAGTTATACATTGATTATACCTTAGTTATACCTTAATTATACCTTAAGATACACTTATACCTTAGTTATACAGTGATTATACCTTAGATATACCTTAAGATACACTATTACATGGATTATACCTTAGTTATACCTTAATTATACCTTAAGATACACTTATACCTTAGTTATACAGTGATTATACCTTAAGATACACTTATACCTTAGTTATACAATGATTATACCTTAAGATACACTATTACATGGATTATATTTTAGTTATACATTAATTATACTTTATGTATACTTAGTTATACATTAATTATACCTTAAGATACACTATTACAATGATTATACCTTAGTTATACCTTAATTATACATTAAGATACACTATTATACCTTAGTTATATGTTGATTATACATTGTTTATACCTTAATTATACCTTAAGATACACTATTACATTGATTATACTTTAGTTATACATTAGTTATACGTTAAGATAGTCTATTAGAGTAATTATACCTTAGTAATACAGTAATTATACTTTAATTATACAATTGTTTATACGTTTAAATTCTTTGTTTATACATTTATTTATACATTTGTTTTGTTTTGTAGTATGTTGATAGTCAAGCACATGAGGATAAGGCTGAGAATATGGAGGATAAGGAGGATAAGGGTGATAATGTTTATATGGATGATAATGATGTTGTTATGGAAGGGGGGTTGAAGACTGATGGAATGGATTCTGAAGATAAGGAGGATATTATTGAAGAAAGTTTCAGTTTTGACAATGTGGTGCCAGAGAGGGCAATAGTTGTGTATAAACCTCATGTTGTTCCACCAATAACAATGAATGATCCAGAGTTTGATTGTACTAGGTATTTCAACTTTGATGCCATAACTACAATTGTTGAAGAGGTTGTATTGTCTTTGGGTGATTGTTTAGAGATCCCTGATGTTGTTGATAAGGAGAATGTTGGTGAGGGGAGTGAGCAAGAAGGTGTTGGTGTTAATAAGGAGGGTTCTGTTGTTAATAATGAAGTAGCTGCTGGAAAAGAAAATTTGGATTCTGTGGAAGATGAAAAGGATGACACAGAGCACGAAGCTGTTATTACTCTTGAAAAGCTTAAAGAGGCTGTATGTTTTTCGTATTTTTGATTTTTTGTTCTGTGTGTGTGTGTGTTTTGTAATATTTATTTTTGTATTTTTTATTGATTTTTATACTTTGATTATATGCTATATTATAATCTGATACATTAGTTATACACGTATTATATATTGTTATACAATCTTTATACACTGCTTATACATTATTTTTTACACTATTTATACATTGTTATACACTTCTTATACATTGTTATGCATTTATATATTGTTATGAATTGTTTATACACTATTTTTACACTTCTTATACACTATTATACGCTGTTTATACATTGTTTATACATTGTTTATTTGAATATAATGATTATATTTCTGACTTTACTCATTACATGTTATAGGGTATGGTTCTATGTGTTTCTTAGACTTTATTGATCCTGATATTTTGGATGAACTTGAAGTTGAGAGTTATGAGAGAGTATATTCTACCAAAGATGTGCGTATGTTTTTTTTTATGTCGGGTTTATCTTTCTTATTGTTTTCTTGCTTTTTTAGGATGATGATATTATGGTTATTGACGATGAAATTATGAAGAAGGGGATTTATAAGAGAAGGAGGAGAGTTGGTGGTCTTGCGGTTTCTTCACCGTACACTACTAAATTTGGATCTGATGAGAAGGTTGTGTTGAAGGCTGTTAGTGGATCATTTGTGTTGGATGATTTGTGTGAGTTAGGGGAGTATCCTGGTGATGATCAACTCACTCATGATTTCATCTGCTTTATTAACAAGAATAAATACCCAGCTAAAAAGTAATTTTTTTTCTTCTGTTGTTTCTTTTAAGTTTTTTTTTTTTTTTGTATTTTTTTATTTATGTTGTGTCCTTTGTTTTTTTTTTCTCTTTTCCAGTACAAGGAACAACTGGTATGCTCCCAAGAATAATCTGATAAGTCCTCCTTTACGTTATGGTGTTGGTACAATAGATTCAAAGACTTTCTTCCTTGAATTGTATACTCCTGGCGAGTATTTAAGTAGCACTGTAAGTATTTTTGTTTCTTATACATTAGTTATAGTTCAGTTATACCTTACTTATACTTTAAGATATATTACTAGAGTGATTATACTTTAGTTATACATTAATTATACCTAAAGATATACTATTATAGTGATTATACCTTATTTATATGTTAATTATACTTTAGTAAACGTTACTTATACATTATGAGGGATTATTATATTGGTTATACATTATTTATA
The DNA here is from genome assembly GCA_039660915.1 of Euphorbia tirucalli. Classification (NCBI taxonomy): domain Eukaryota; kingdom Viridiplantae; phylum Streptophyta; class Magnoliopsida; order Malpighiales; family Euphorbiaceae; genus Euphorbia; species Euphorbia tirucalli. Next base: position 67,109,476 of record CM077639.1, read on the forward strand.
CTTTAGTTATACATTAAGATGCACTATTATTTTGATTATACTAGAATTATACATTTTTTATACATTACTTATACATTTTTTTGTATATTTGTTAATGATACACTGATTATACAATTATTATACTTTAGTTATACACTGATTATACCTTAGTTATACCTTTTGGTACAGTGATTATATATTAGTTATATCTCTAGTTTGTTATTTTTGTCATGTATACACTAATTATACACAGTTTATACCTTAATTATACATTGTATAATCACTAGTTATACTTATAAATGATATTTTTTTTTGTTAGCATATGGATATAATCATGTATTATCTGAGGAAGAAGGGCAAATATTGTGATCGGATAACATATAACTTCACAACTACTGATATGAGGTTTGATGCAAGAGTGAAGTACATGTTTGGACTTATGGATAGTATTCTTGAGAATGGTGGGGTATTTGAACAGATAAGATTTGATGATGTCATCACCAGTTTCATGATGGGTGTTGATATTTGGACCGGGAAGGCATGGTCTGATGTAGATGAAGTGTTGATGCCAATTCATGTTGGACAAAATCATTGGGTGTTGGGAAGGTTTTGCTTAAGGTTGAGGAAGCTCTTCATACACGATTCTTATTTGGGTAGATATAGTGCTGATTCAACTACTGAAGGAGCTAATCAATATGCTGTTATTCTTCCATACTTTCTGCATCAGTGGTCAATTCTCGGTAGCAGGGTTGATCTTATGGAATCTGATGTGTATAGGGTTGGGAATCCTTTACGTCCTCTCGAAGTGGAAATTGTCGAAGGTTTACCTCAGCAGTCTGACAGGTGTATTTTATTTATTTTTGTTATATTTTCATTGTATGTTATCTGTTCTTTGTAATACAAGGATCATACATGAGTTATACTTTCTGATAAACTGATTATACCTTGGTTATACTTTCTGATTTGTTAGTTATACTTTAGTTATACTTTAGTTATACCTTAGTTATGCATTGTGATACACTGTTTATACCTTAGTTATACCCCAATTATACCTTAGTTATACCTTAAGATACACTATTATACTAATTATACGTTAGTTATACCTTATTTATACCTTAGTTTTACCTTAAGATACACTATTACAGTGATTATACCTTATTTATACCTCAATTATACCTTAGTTATACCTTAAGATACACTATTACAGTGATTATACCTTATTTATACCTCAATTATACCTTAGTTATACCTTAAGATACACTATTACAATGTTTATGGCTCAGTTGTAGGTCAATTATACCTTAGTTATACCTTAAGATACACTATTACAGTGATTATACCATAGTTATACCTTAATTATACCTTAAGATACACTATTACATTGATTATACATTACCTATATCTTAATTATACCTTAAGATACACTATTACAGTGTTTATACCTTAGTTATACCTTAAGTTACACTATTACAGTGATTATACATTATTTATACCTCAATTATACCTTAGTTATACCTTGAGTTACACTATTACAGTGATTATACCTTAGTTATACACTATTATAACGATTATACCTTAGTTATACATTAGTTATTCCTTAGTCATACATTGTGTTACAAATGATTATACATTGCTTATACCTTTTGTAAAAGTCTTTGACCTCAGTTATAACTTAGTTACGCATTATTTAAGCATTTTTATATTTTGATTATACCTTTTGATATTGTGTTTACTGATTATACATTTTAGATGGTTACTGATACCCTGTTTATACCTTTTTTTTTCAGTGATTGTGGAGTTTTTGTGTTGAGCTTTGCTGAGTATCTTATAAAGCAAAAGCCTTTCCTAGATCCATTTGATGTTAAAGCTCATAGGACAAGGTTGGCAGTTTCACTGTATAACCATGGATTATTGAGGAATGAGAAGGAAGAAGAAAGTGATAATGAATATGTACATCCAATGGATGTGTGAAGTATTTTGATTAAACATCCTCAACCAATGAATATGTTTAATATGTCTATATGATGTTTTTTTATTTTTTATTTTTTTCATATACAGAGTTTATACATTTTTATATTTTGTTTTCATTTTTTATGTAGTTTTTACATTTCAAATATAGCATTTTTATTGAATGAAAAAGTGCAAGTATAATGTTTTTTTTATTCAACACAATACAATTCAATTCAATACAACAATTAGATAATCATTGTTTTACTCCTCCACATGTTCTCTTGTTATGGCCTGGATTGCCACAAGTTCCACATTTTACTTTCATTTTTGTTTTTCTCTCCCAAGCTGCTCTGAATCTCTGTTTTCTTGGTCTTCCTGCTTTTTGTTTTGATTCTGGTGGATTGAGTTTCTGATCCCTTATATCTTAACGTATGTCCCACATATCTTTTGACGGCATTGGATATATTGTTCCTTCATAAGTTGCTAACATTTTTTGTTTTATGTAGTAATGGGAGCAGTAATTATATGTGTTGAGGTGGAATTTCCTTATGTATGCAAGGGCATGTGGACATGGAAGCTCATCCATTTGGAATTTGTTGCAGGTACATGTCTTTTCTTTCATGTCGACTATGTAATCTATCCCATTTCTTGTGACTGTTACCAGATTACCTGTATTTTTTGTAATCAATATTATGTGTATGTAGTGTACATTGAATGTATAATAGAAGTGATCAGTTGTGAATTTGAACCGGCATTTTCAATGCTGGTATGTAGTTTGCTTGCAGTACTTGTTCTTGCCTTTGTGTGAGTGTTGTCATCGTTGCCTGTGCAATGCTTCTGTTTTTGTAGAAGAGATCTTGTAGCATGCTCCATAAGTACTCCACTAGAGTCATTATTGGTAGGTCTTTTGCTGCTTTGTTGACAGAGTTTATTGATTCTGCAATGTTTGATGTCAATATGTTGTATCTATGGTTTGTTGAGTGTACTCTGCTTCATTTGTCATACCCAATGTCTTGAAGGTACGCTGGGATTTTTTTATTGATATTTTCCAGTTCAGTCATGTACTTATTGAACTCCTCCATTGTGTATGCTCTTGTTGCTTTGTTGAAGTACTTCTTCATGTCTTTTGTATTGTTTTGTATTTGAGTTTGAGGTTTTGCAGCAGATGGAATGCACAGACACAATGTGGAACATCTGGTAGCACTGTTTTTTAAGCTTTTTCTATGCTCTTATGTCTGTCTGAAACTATAACCATGGATTATTTATACCTTAGTAATCATTGTATTAGTGTATAACTAATGTATAATTAATGTATAATCACTGTAACAGTGATTATACATTAGTTACACCTTAATAATCATTGATTAAGATAGATTGTTACAGTCATTATACCTTTGTTATACCTTAATTATACCTTCATAATCAATGATTATACCTTAGTTATACCTTAATTATACCTTCATAATAAATGATTATTAAGTTATAACTCATGTATAATCACTGTAACAGTGTATCTTAAGGTATAACTAAGATATAATTTATGTAAAAGTGAATCTTAAGATATAAATAAGGTATAACTAAGTTATAATTTTTCTAAAAGTAAATATTAAGGTATAAATAAGGTATAACTATGGTATAACTGAGGTATAATTTATGTAAAAGTGAATATTAAGGTATAAATAAGGTATAACTAAGGTATAAGTGAATCTTAAGGTATAAATAAGGTATAACTAATGTATAATCATTGTAACAGTGTATCTTAAGGTATAAATAAGGTATAATTACTGTAAAATTGTATTTAATTATAACTTAAGACACAATATTTTGCTTATGCTTTACTTATTTTTTGGTTACAATCTTGAATACCTTAGTTATACCTTATTTATACATTTAAGATACACTATTATAACTTAGTTATACATTAATTATACATTATTTATACATTATTTATACATTATTTATACATTAAGATATTCTATTATATTGGTTATACCTTAATTATACCTTAGTTATACCTTAAGATACACTTTTACAATCATTATACCCTACTTATACATTAGTTATACTCTATTTATACGTTAAGTATACCTTAGTTATGCCTTACGATATACTGTTGAAATCATTATACATTAGTTATACCTTGGGATATAATGTTACAATCATTATACCTTAGTTACACATTAGTTATACCTTATTTATAGTATCAAAAGATAACAATATTATAGTTTTTCTTTTATTTCTGTTTTACCTGAAGCATCTTGCGTGCAGGCTGAGATGAGCATTCCACTGTAACATGTTCTGAGGAATGTGGCATCAACAACAACAACTGGTTTGCAATGTTTCCATCCTTGTATTGAAGCTTGCATTGCTACAAATAGGTATAAAAATATGTTTTCTTTTGTTTCCAGACTGATTATTGTTCCTGGGTTTGTTTTTTTGCAGCATATAGAGGTAGCTTGGTAGCATGTTGTATGATTCAGATGGTGAAACTCTGATTATTTTAAGTGCTTCTTCTTTTGAACGCCAGGCTTTTTGGTAATTGATTTCTGCCCCTATTTGTTCTTTCATGTCATATACTATATCTTTTGCTATGTATATTCTTTTTAGTCTGATGTATTTGTTCTTGATGATGCTTGCTATAAGTGCCTTTGTTGCCTGTCTTTTATCACGATTCCTGTCATCGATGTTGCATGTGTGCTTTTTATCATATTTTCTTATTATGAATCTTTTTGTATTTTTTTCCTTGATGCACTGAATCTCCATGTACACTGTTCATCAATGCACTGCAGGAAGTACTGTTTGGGACAGGATTTTTGAACCTTGAATTGGAAATTTTTTCTTATTGCATAGAGACTAATTGCTTCCTTGAGTGTCTTTTTGTTTGTATAGTTATTTCATTGTCTTCTTCTCCTCCTGTAATTGTGTTTGCTTGTTTTGTGCTGTATATTTCTTCTATTGTTCTGTCTGCTATGTTTCTTATGTAAGCTACATGGTCATCTTCTTCATCTTCTGCTTCTGTGTTGTACTGGTTGTACTCTATTTGGTACACAGAGTCTTCCATGTTACTCTTGTGATCCTTTTCTTCACTTCCTATAATATATACACACACACCTGTTACATATCAGGTTATAGATAGATTATCCCTTATTTATACATTGTGATACAGATGTGATACCTTACTCATACATTGTGATAAACAGATTATACTTTACTTACAAATTGTGATACATTAATTATACTTTGTTGTAAAACTATTATACACTAGTTATACATTAGTTTTACCTGAATTATACATTAAGATACATTATTTTCATAGAATATACTTAGTTATACCTGAATTATACATTAGTTATACCTTAAGATACAATGTTATAGTGATTATACTTTAGTTATACTTTCTGATACATTAAGTATACCTTAGTTATACATTAAGATACACTTTTTTCATTGATTATACCTTAGTTATACCTGAATTATACATTAGATATACCTGAATTATACATTAGTTATACCTTAAGATAAACTGTTATTGTGATTATACCTTAGTTATACTTTCTGATACATTAAGTATACTTTAGTTATACATTAAGATACAATATTTTCATTGATTATAACTTCGTTATACCTGAATTATACATTAGTTATACCTTAAGATACACTGTTATTGTGATTATACCTTAGTTATACTTTTTGATACATTAAGTATACCTTAGTTATACATTAAGATACACTATTTTTATTGATTATACCTTAGTTATACATTAGTTATAACTTAAGATACATTGTTATTGTGATTATACCTTAGTTATACTTTCTGATACATTAAGTATACCTTAGTTATACATTAAGATACACTATTTTCATTGATTATACCTTAGTTATACTTGAATTATACCTTAGTTATACTGAGTTATACATTAATTATACCTTAAGATACACTATTAAATAAACTTTCTGTGATATTGTGATGATTTTACCTTGTTCATCTTCTATTTCTCTCTAAATTGTTGTTATGCATAGTGGATACTCCATTAGGATATTACTTGCACTCTTTAGCTGTAAATAGAATCTAATGGACATGTCGTTCATTATACCCATTGGCAGATATCCTTCTGTTACTTGGAATTGGATCTTTAAATCTTCTTTTTGTTGATCGATCTTGATGTTTCCTTTGATAGTTCGGTTGACGTCATTGAATGTTGATGTTGTTGGTATTAGGACGCCAATTACTTTGTAGTTGATGAATCTGTAATCTTCAGTCCAAGTTCCATTGTGATGGAGTAGAATTGCGATTTCATACATATCTCTGTGATCGATTGAATTGCTATGTTTGTTTGCAGTGATCGATTGATTTGGTGTGTGTGTTTGTAGTGAGCGATCCAGTTGTACGATCCTGATTTTTGCGTCTCTGATCGATGTTGATGTGTTGCGATTCTGGCCGAATCTAATGTTCTGCGATTCTGAGTTTCTGGCATTTGGGAGGTTTTTGAGAAGGTGCGATTATGGTTGTATTTTAGAGATTTTGGTTTTTTGCTCTGTGATTTATTGCAAAAGATTCACGTAAAACAGGAATTTCCTGTTTTAGGTATTTTTGAAATTTTGGAAAGTTTTTAATGTATTTATGCAAACTTTTCCTTTGTAGGTAAAAAAGTTAGAGGGTGCCAAAAGGTAAGTATTTATGTAAAAAGCCCTAAAATATTTATATGTATATTCAGTTTTTATTGAAAAGTATTTGTATCTAAAATTTTATTATTATAACAGATACTTTCAGCCTCCTAACTGATATGGGATGCATCGAACAAATTCGTATTTTAGATCAAGTCAAAAAGAAAAGAAAACTCAAAATTCAAGATTTGAGGTGAATAAATTATAAACATTTTTTTAAGCTATTGTTGCCTTAATATTATATAAATTCAATTTACCCAAATTTACAAATTCCATGGCAAACAAACAGAGGCCCTTCTATGGGAAAAAGTAGCAGAACAGTTTCAACAAAATAAAATTTATGAAAACTCAAAAAACAAACCTATTTTCATCGCATTTGTGGTGATGATACCAAAAGCGTACAAAGGTATGTATACAATATTTACATCTAATTGTTTTAGTGACGTTTACACTTAAAGTAACAATTTAGTGTTCAATATCAAATTTTGCAGATGATTTTACGCTTAACAGTTCATGTGGGACCAAGTTATATATAAACCCATCAATAGATGAAGTGGTTGCTTATATTGAACGGTAACTATTTGACAAGTTATATGAATTGCAAATACTATAAGCTAATGAAAAAAATTACCTTTTTACTAGAATGCTTCCACCATTTCCGCTACTAAAAATAGTTGAAGTCAACCAAGAAAAAGTTTTCAACATTGAGAGAGAAAAAGAAATCAATAGGAAAACAATTTCGGAACTTCTCCAAATTGACATTCACACAAACAAGGTTTTTATATCCCACGTTTCAAAAAAAAAATCAATATACCATTGCTTTACGACATATGACAAACAATATATAACACATAATATATAATAATATTTGCAGGAAACCAAATTCACATGCAAAGCAACTATTAAAGATATTGATTCTTCTAAAGGTTGGTGGTATAAAACTTGCCGTAGTTGCAGAGGTGGTCTCCAAATCTCAAATGATCAAATCTGGTGTAAAATTGTTCTCCCAAAGAAATAGTTCCAATTCCATGGTAAATATAATAATATGAAAATTAAAAAAAAACATAATATAAAACTTACACAAAAAAAATGATATTTCCATTTCAGGTACAGGTTAAAATTGATCGTTGAAGATGAATCTAGCAAAATTCCATTTATTGCTTTTGGAAATATAGCTTCAAATTTAATAGGCATCCAAGCCCAAACACTAGCCTTTTCTTGCAAAGACAGGCATGAGATTCCATTATCAATGACACAAATATATGGTACTATAAAAATTTTCCAAATTCAACTAAGCAATATTGTTGAAGATACAGCTAGCATAGCATTTAGAATAACATGTATCTTCAAAGAAAAGTTTGAAACGCCTAAGAAGGAAATCCCAAGTCCCTTAAAGACTAAAACTTCTCATTTGAAATTCCTATCACCAACACTCACACTATCGGAAATGCCCTAGTCCCGAGGCATTGGTCCTTGTATTTGTATTATACATTCATTGGATTTATGTATTATACTCATTTGTGTTATTAATAAAGGCATCAATTCATTTATTATATTAATCTTGTGCTATATATTAAATGAAGTATCCAATGGACATATCTATATCCATGATGACAAGTGTCATGTACTTGGTAGTAAGACCATGGATAGGGTAAACAATATGACCATAAATAGATCCGTAGTCTGTTCCAGTCATGGGAATGAATGGAACGATAGACTATCATTAACCTGGTTGTATGGCGGTGTCTTACCGGTCATTGGACATGGAATGTCAACCAAGTTAATGGGTACATGCCTGGGAGCATGGTACTGGATAGATCCACTAAACGAGTAATCCACATGGTATAGTATCACAAGTGATTCTTGTGTAGTACTTGTATGGATCCTTTGACCTGACCATATGACGGTGTTACATGTGAAGTCACATACTTAGGGGTACGCCTAAAGGGCCTGTAATAGGGTGCCAAGTATGGGTACTTTCGGGTATGTCGCTGAGCATGGTAATACTATGGATATGCAGAAGGGATTTGTCACTCAGTAACCCACTGAGAAGATATCACCGGCCTCTTGATGAATGTAACTGATAAGAGTGTGGCCACACCCAAACAAGTTGGAACTTGTTTGTGAGCTTCAGTACATTCGGGATCAAGTTAATGTCCGAGCACAAAAGAGGGTGATCAATCCATGCCTCTGTGTTGGACACCGATATCAATGACATGGGATGTACAAGTTTAAACTACAGGGTTATGATAACAGTTAGACTGCCATCTCCATCTTAATTGGGGGCTGCAATGGCTTGCTAGAGCCCAACTGCAGTCTGCGGGCCGAAGACCCGCTGCCAACATAAAGATGGGCCCACGGGATCGTACACATAGAACGACTGAATGCAGACTTAAGGAATCACATGTATACTTGGAGTATAGGCAATGGAGAGAGAGGTGTGTATATATATTAATTATATTATAAAGATCAATTGGATTGGTCATAATAATAAAATTAATATATTCAATTGGCTCTTCATAATTAATTGGATTAATTATGAGATTATTTCCTAGGTGGAAATATTCATATGTATAGGTTTACGTATGATTTTATTTTGTGTGGATTTAATTTTAATTTGATGGATTAAATTAATTGTTCAAACTAATTTTAATTTAAATGTAAATAATATATTACTTGGTGTAATATATTAAATACATGGGTATATTAAAATTGGGCTTGAAATTAATTTAAACCAGAATAATTAAAATTAGATTGGGCCTAAATTAAAACATGAAAGCCCGCACAGAATGAAAAGGAGCCAAGCTGGGCCTGAATTCCCTTATGGGAATTTGGCAACCCTAGGTATAAATACCTAGGGTTAGAAATTTCGGCCACCACTAGAGTTTTAGCCTCCTAGCCGAAATCTTCCTAGCTTCTCCTCTCCGTTGTTTTGTTTTTCTGATGCTAGCACGGGTTGCATTTGTTAGGCGTTTGTGTACGAAAACGAGGAGGAAATCTGCTTTGGTTTCTGCAGTCTTCATCCATCTCTTGAAAGAGATTTTCTGGTAAGAAAATTAATCTCTTTCTATTTATTTTAAAGTTTTTTCAATTTCTATTTCAATTGCTCCTAGGGCCTAGGGCCGGATTTGAGGAAATCACCGCGTTTTTCCGCTTTTATCGGGTGATTTCCGGTGAAAAATCCCAACACACACCTGCAACATCGATTCAATGTACATTACAATTTCCAGAAGAATCTCAAGATACGTTACCAAAAAAAAAAAACAGAGTAAGTTATTTCCTCATTTTGATTCTTCAATATGATTATGATATTCTTTAGGGAAATTGTCATATATACCCTGTTTTTTAGTTTACTTTTTACCCATACTTTTCCCTATTCTCTTAAATACGTTTTTCCCAAATTCTATTTTTTTAATACGTTTTTTTCTTTTTTAAAAAGTTAATTACGTTCTATTGCTTCAAATCCTCAAATGAGTTCTATTGCTTCAATTTCCCATTTTGTCACTAGTTAGTGCTTTCTTTTTTTTATTTTTCTTTTGTTGGGTTGGAGTTCTTTTGCTTTCTCCTTGTCCACTTTTTCGATTAGGGTTTTGAGATTTTGCGGAGATGAAGCAAATGGCAGACACACCAATGGAGGTAATCGATGTCGATTCTGATTCTCGAAAGAACACCCAATCTTAGCCGAAGAAAACTCTAAAGCGAAAGCAAAGGTCTTCAGTATCATCTGTGGTGCTCCAAAACTTGATTAATGAACAGAAGGCATCCCAGATTGAAGCTTTGAAGAAAGAACTCGAGGGGCTTTTTGGGTATTACAGAGAACTTATAGATCGGTTCGGTTTTAGGTCAGTTTTAGGCGGGAATCAGTGTAATACCCTAAATGGAAAGGTGGGATTGTTGCTGAAGGAGAGCCAGTTGGCGCTCTCTAAATTAGTGGCGGAGATACATTAGAAGTTGCAGGAGGAGAAAGCTAAGGAAAATGAAATTGTTACCTTGGACATGGTGAAGGCTGCAGTGTTGTTTGTGGGACAAAGAGTGTTGTACGGAGTGCCCAATGTGCATGCTGATGTTTTGAAGGATGAGACTCAGGCTTGTAATACATGAAATACATTGTTTTTGGTTTGTCAGTTGGATATCTATTGTTTAGAAGCGAAGATGGAGAGGTAATAGAGATGGATAATCCCTGTGCTTGTGCTTGACGTTAATTTCAAGGTTCGATTGATTTGTGCAAATTGAAATTGTAGTGTTAATTAAGGTTATATGGATATTAAAAAAAAATTAGGATTTGTAGTTTTCCAGATTAGATCCAGGATTGTCGATCTGGTTGTTGAAGTTTCAGTTCCTTGTTCACATGTGAATTTCATAATTTACAGATAATCTATGCTACAATTTGACCTTTATGTTTATTTGGAAAGAAAATTAGGATCACAATATTTTCTCTGCATTAGGATCTGGTAATAAGTAATTAGTGGGGTCAAAATGAGGATCAATGTAATCAGTATATTTTCTCTTTTCTTCTCTGCATTTGGATTAGTAGGGTCTTAGTTGTAAGGGTATGGGAGAAGAAAAAGAAAAGAGGTGTGAAGATGAGAAATATAATGCATTAATTCTCCAAAAATTAATGCATCAGTTGGAAAATTATCCAAGTCCTGTACAATTGTTTTGTTGTCTTCTTTTTTTTTTCTTTTGGTCATCAGGCTTGTAAGTTATTGCATGCATCTACTTCAATAATGCATTCAACAAGTATTTCTATTTTTCCATAAAACTCTTTGATTGGACAGTTAATAGGGGACTGGTGCACCAAGCAACAAAAAAAAGAAAGAAAGAAATCTACTACCAAGTGACTCTAATTAATTAATTATTTATATACATACATACATATATATATATATATATATATATATATATATATATATATATATATATATATATTGCTTCTACAGTTATTGTGAATTTAAGAGGAAAATTATATTCACTGATATGGTCACTCATTTGGAAAGAGCAATGCTTTCTTACTTGCAATCATTTGCTTCCATGTAATTATGGCATTGCATAGAGATTTAAACGGCAACAAATTCATTGTAGCTCATAGCAGAACTAATCCATATGGAAGTTTTTCACAGAATCTTTACTTGCTTAAGAACAAGCTTTACACTTTCTCTGGTACTTAATCTCATTTTTGTAACATTAATTTATCAATGTTTCCTTTAGGTACTATGCCATGCCATTCAATGTACTTCCTGGCTACATGTTAAATCCAGCTTATAAGATGCAGCCGATAAATTTTGCTGCTATGGGAGGTTTCCTTACTCATCAACAATATTTGGCAACGATGGCCAACTTCCAACATTTAAGCAACCTAAATGCACAAAATCCTGGATTTAATCATTCCATTGGAACTGCTGGATATGGAAATGCCTTACCGCTTCCTGACATTCTTCAATCAAATTTTCCAAATCAAGCTCCTACTTCAATAATGAACATATTATTATACATTGTTTATATACTGTTTATACATTGTTTATACACTTCTTATACACTATTGTATACTATTATACACTGTTTATACATTGTTTATACACTGTTTATATACTTCTTATACATTGTTATATATTGTTATACATTGTCATACACTTCTTATATATTGTTATACACTGTTTATACATTGTTTATACACTGTTTTTACATTGTTTGTACACTGTTATATACAGTTTATACATTGTTTATACACTTCTTATACACTGTTTATACACTTCTTATACATTATTTATACACTGTTTATACACTTCTTATACATTGTTATACACTTCTTATATATTGTTATACGTTGTTTATACATTGATTATACACTGTTATACATTGTTTATACATTGTTTATACATTATACACTGTTTATACATTGTTTATACATTATTTATACACTGTTATACATTGTTCTACACCGTTTATACAATTCTTATACACTGTTATACATTGCTTATACATTGTTTATACATTATTTATACATTGTTTGTACACTGTTATACACTGTTTATACATTGTTTATACACTTCTTATACATTGTTTATACACTGTTTATACACTTCTTAAACATTGTTATTCACTTCTTATATATTGTTATACACTGTTTATACATTGTTTATACTTTGTTTATACACTGTTATACATTGTTTATATATTATTTATACATTGTTTATACATTATACACTTTTTATACATTGTTTATACATTATTTATACACTGTTATACATTGTTATACACTGTTTGTACACTTCTTATACACTGTTATACATTGCTTATACATTGTTTATACACTACTTATACATTGTTATACATTATACACTTCTTATATAATGTTATATGTTTATACACTTATTATACATTGTTATACACTCTTAATAAACTGTTTATACACTGTTTATACATTGTTTATACATTGTTTATACACTGTTATACATTCTTTATAACATTGTTTATACATTATACACTGTTTATACATTGTTTATACATTATTTATACACCGTTATACATTGTTATACAATGTTTATACATTTCTTATACATTGTTATACATTATTATACACTTCTTATATATTATTATACATTATTTATACATCGTTTATATACTTTATACATTGTTTATACACTACTTATACATTGTTATACATTATACACTTCTTATACAATGTTATATGTTTATATACTTATTATACATTGTTATACACTCTTTATACATTGTTTATACATTGTTTATACACTGTTATACATTGTTTATACATTATTTATACATTTTTTATACATTATACACTGTTTATACATTGTTTATACATTATTTATACAATGTTATACACTGTTTATACACTTCTTATACACTGTTATACATTGTTTATACATTGTTTATACACTACTTATACATTGTTATACATTATACACTTTTTATACAATGTTATATGTTTATACATTTATTATACATTGTTATACACTCTTTATACACTGTTTATACATTATTTATACACTGTTATACATTTTTTATATATTGTTTATACATTATACACTGTTTAAACATTGTTATACACTGTTTATACACTTCTTATACATTGTTATACATTATTATACACTTCTTATATATTATTACACATTATTTATACATTGTTTATACAATCTTTATACCTTAGTTATACCTTAATTATACCTTAATTATACCTTAAGATACACTATTCTAGTGATTATACCTTAGTTATTCCTTATTTATACCCTATTTATACCCTAAGATACATTATTATATTGATTATACCTTAATTGTACCTTAGTTATACCTTAAGAGACACTATTACAGTGATTATACATTAGTTATACATTAATTATACCTTAGTTATACCTTAAGATATCCTATTACATTGATTATACATTAGTTATACCTTAATTATACATTAAGATACACTATTACAGTGTTTATACCTTAGTTATACCTTAGTTATACCTTAAGATATACTATTACATTGATTATACATTAGTTATACCTTAATTATACATTAAGATACACTATTACAGTGTTTATACCTTAGTTATACCTTAATTATACCTTAGTTATACATTAAGATACACTATTACAGTGATTATACTTTAGTTATACCGTAATTATACCTTAGTTATACCTTAATATACAAAGACATAATTAGTTATACTTTAGTAATAAAAATATGTCGGAAAAAGTATATACATATGGACTTTGTTTCGAAGATAAAAAGAAAATAAAAAAAAACTTTCTAAAGTCACATGACAAAAAAGTAAACGGATTGAGAGATAAATGTGAAATTAGATTAAAAATTATAAAAAGAGGAGAGAGAAACATGGACAAAGTAGAGAAGGTATTTTGGAGATTTTGATTTGTGTTTTGTTGTTTATTTTGTGAATGAATCACGTAAAAATGATAATTTTTGTTTTAGGCATTTTTGAAATTTTGAAAAGTTTTTAAATTATTTATGCAAACTTTTCCTTTTGAGATAAAAATGTTATATGGTGCCAAAAGTTATATATTTATGTAAAATGCCCTATTCTTTAATAATTTGCAGCTCCTCTGTTCCTGGCCCCAAGAAAAAACAAGCATAATCCCTATTTATTTTTTATTATCCTTAGACTTAATGTATTAACTAATAATTATACTCTTTAGCACTTAATATCCAATATGTAATCGTTAATATTGCTCTTTTATGATATCTTTGAATAAGATTATCACCCTAATTTTATTGCCTAGTTTAATCATAAAGGATAAGTTGAAATACCAAAATTGATAAGATTGATTAATTTTTAGAGACAAATTGAACCTTTATTTCAAATCTTAGATGAAAAAGTATATGAATTAATATGAAAGAATTTCGTTAATTTCCAAGAATATGGCAGACATTGTTGATCCAAATGCTTGAAATTCTGTGAATGATTTGATTCAAGAATAGCAGTCTGTACAAGAATATTGAAGAAACGAATTTGATTATGCACCAATGAGTTACAACTAAATTAGTAAATTCAAGAATGTCAAAGTCATCTGCAGATTCGCATTGGAGATGAAAGTGAAAGAAGCTAAATATGAATCTTTGGACCAATCATGAAGCTGAAATTAATAGCACAACCATTGTGCAGGCTGTTAACATTAATGAACACCAACATCTAAGCAAATTGTATGCTCCAACACCCTGCAACACAAACAATATAAGCCAAAAACATTAAAATATCTGGATGCCCCTAAACTTTTTGTTGTTTTCATCAATGATCAAAGGCTCAATCTTAAGTTTATAATGGTTGATTAAGCTCAATGGGTAGGTTATACATGATTAAAGGCTCAATATGTTAACCGAAAATATAAGAGGCTCACATTGTAAAAAGAAAAAAATACAAGGATAATACGTTAATTTATCAGCTTAACACTCTAGTCAAATGAGTCCAAAATGACACATGTTAGTATAAGATTTGAAAAGTATCAATTTATGATATTTGCATGTGTCATTTTAGACTAATTTAACCACAAATGCCAAATCGACAAGTTCATTTTAACCTCATTGATCTTGCAAGATAAGAGACAATTTGCCCCTCACGAACCTTTGATACAAGGAAAAAATGAGTCCAAAATGACATATGCTGGTATAAGATTGGGATTTTTTTTTTTTTTTTTTTTTTCTAATATTAGTATGCGTCATTTTAGACTAATTTGACCACAAATGCTAAATGGTCGAATTCTCGCAAGTAAGATTCATTTTGACCACATGGATTTTGCAAGTTAAGAGCCAATTTCTCCCTCAAGATCCTTTGATACAAGGAAGAAATGGAGAAATCATAAAGATTTTCTTCTTGTTGACACAGTTAATGCCAGAAAATGAAAATTGAAACTGAGTAAAGAAATTGATACCTTGAAACGGAGAAGAGAAGAAGTAGCAGAAGAATCTTTGAGTCCAGTAAATCCAATATCATAAGCAATACTTCCATCAGGTTTAAACAGTCCAAAGTTTCTCTCAGAAGTAGGACCTGGCTTCAAATTTTCATTAAACAATGCAAATATATAAGCTTTTACAGCAACTTTAGGCCTATAAGGTGTCCCTTTCTTCTTCATTAGCCTTTTCCTCAGATTCTTATTATATGTCTTTGCATTCTGCACATTAGCACCTGCTTCATTTTCGTCTCCTCGAGAAGCCCAACCAGTCTCCGAAACTATCACTTCCATCTTCGAAAACCCCACCTTCTCCAATGCTGCATAAGCCGCATCCACCATCGCATCAAACATGTTATCATAGTGCAAATTCGTCTTCGCATCGACTATTCCAGCATTCGATTTGAATAGAGCATAGTTCATGTCAATATGTTCCGGATCACTCTTGTAGGCCAGAAATGGATATGCATTGATGTAAAAAGGCGAACCAATCTGCGAAAAGAATTGCAGCAATGGCTTCATGTATATAGCCACATCTTCCCTGAAAACACAGGCAGAAGGCGGGTATGAATTGGCGAAAACCGCCTCCGAATGAGGGCTTGAGACTTCAACTGTTTTCTCTAAACCAAGCCTTTTGAGTGCAGAATAGACATTTTTGACAGAAGGCAGCAGAACTTCCCACAGTTCGTGGTCATCCCCACCTAGTATCTCGTTTCCTACTGCAATTCCAACGATTTTTGTTGCAGGGAGGAATGGTTCGACGTTTTCTTTGATCCAATTCATTGCTCGGTCTTCGCCTATGCTGATTTCTTTCAGGAATTCATTGCCTAATCCAACTATGATTTGAATACCGGAGCCTTTGAATGCTGTGAGGACACTGTGATCAGCATCGTATATTCTTGTGTTCTTGATCTTTGCAGCTTTTAGAAGTGTCACTACACTTCTTGGAGTTGGTAAATTATCTGCTATTCTTCCATAGTTCACTCCATATGTTCCTACAAAGGCTTCACCTGTCCAAACTGCAACAAAAATACCAAAATTTTCACCATTTTTAACTCGTTTTAGTACTATTATTCTTTTTCGACAGTATATAGTCAGTTCTGCTAAAAAAAAAAAAAAAAAAAAAAATTTGCACAAATGAACTTTGTATCAATGTAGTCCACAACTTGTTATTTTTAATCAAATTAGTCCATATAATTCGTGGTTGTTTAATACTTAATTAATTTTTAATGGTAATATAGTACAGATACAGACTAAATTTTTGTACGAGCTTCAAATGCTTTTTTGAACCAATGCCCTGTAAATCGATTGCCTTTTTGTCCTTGGCCTTTTAATTTGACCCCTTGTTTTCCCTAACCTATTATAATTCAGCACATTTGGGTCTTAACTTTTTGCAGTTGAGCACATTTGGTCCTTACCTATTTCAATTGAGAACATTAGCCCAACTTTTTTTTTCTTTTTTTTACGGAATATTTGGCTCAATTTAAACATTTGGCGCAATTTAAACACACATGTATAACACTATCTAAATAATAAGTTTTTTTTCTTCATTAATTTCAATGTAATACAGACACAAGCAGAACGACATATGAATTGGACAAACTAGGCTGAAATGTAATAGGCCAGGGGGAAAAGGGCCAAATTAAAACGTTGGGGGGCAATAGGGAAATTGGTGTATATGACAGCAACCAGAGAGGTGTTTATGCGTCATTTTGAGCCAAGTTATTAAGTTAAGCATGTTAAGTTAATTAGGATGTTAAAATTGACACTTAATCATATTCCTCAACAAATAATTAGTAGATAACACACTGAATTCTGAACAAGTAGTAATGCGAATTCTTGTTGAAACAGTTGATATATATAAAATGATGAAGAAAAATGTGAGAAACTAGCCAGGGAGAAAAGTTGAAGAGTACGTACCATTGGAGAGAAAAACAGAGAAGATGAGGAGAAGCGATAGAGAGAAAGAAGGAAAACCCATAAGTCTGGTGGAAAAATGGAGGAAAGTGCATTCCATTTGTAGAAATGAAAATCTTTTTTGTCACTCAAAAGTGGCAAAAAGATTAACTCTTTCTAATGATAAATCCAATTCTTGGTATTTACATATGCCATAAGACTACCCTCAAGAAACACCAACAAAGAGATTCTTAACCTTCATCTATAAAAATCATAGAAAGAATATTCTCAACCTTAGCCCAATCATGAAAGGGATTTCTCAAAGGGGATTGGTATAGATTCTTAACTTTACTCTCAAAGTTAACTTTTTTTCTCTTCCTTTTCTGTTATTTGATTCTTGTTGGAATTCTGTCTTGTCGGACATGGCTTTTTCTCTCATGGAAGAAACCAAAGATTGGCTCCTTGTCTTTATGTTTATATACTTTTCTTGAACAAATCTTGACTTCTGTTTTATTAATATTATTGACATATATATAAAATGGATACTTTTGCATCACATTTTACATCTTCACATAATAATTATTTCTTTTGGTTTGCACTTTGTAAATTAATAGAGTCATTGTTAATGGTCTAAATTACAATATCATTAACCAGTACCATTCCTTTATAATTGCTTAGGAAAATGGGATGCAAGGATTTTCAGGACTAATCTCCAGGAATAAAGTATTATGAGTTCCCTGATTTTTGTTTTTTTTTTTTTTATAAATATATTGAATAGTTGATCATTTATTGATTTCCACATTTAGTGAGAATTAAGAGCTCAATGTATATCTAGTGAGAATCAACCGCTAAACATGCAAAAATAAATAAACAAGAGACTCATTTTATTAATATAACAAGAATTAAGAACTTCATGATGATTCAATCATATTTATAAAAAAAAAAAATAGAGTATGTCTTCAACATTAAGGTTCCAACAGAAACTAGGACTGATTTTTTTTTTAAAAAAAGAAAAGCTTATCCATTAAATTAAATCTGCAAAAAGAACATCACGGATAAACGGAGAGGGTTGGTAAACCACACTCCTACATTTGTCGAAGAACAAGCTGTTCGTGCAAGACAATGAGCAACTCGGTTCGCAGACCTATTGATGAAAACAAAACGAACACCCCCAATCTACTAAGCTAACACATGACAATCATCCAACATATGACCTAAAGACGAACGATAATTGACTCGGTTATTTAGAGCATCAACAATAGCTTTAGCATCTAGTTCAAGGACAATGTTTGATAACTTTAATTCTTCAATCCAAGACGACGTTTCCCGACACGTCATAGCTTCCGCCCCCCCAGCTGAAGCTGCTCCTGATAGAAGTGAATTCCATGCAGCCACCATCATACCATTTGCATCCCGTAAGACTACTCCAAAGCCAACTCTCCGATCTGTACCGAAACCGGCATCCGCATTGCACTTTCAAACACCCATCAGAGGAGCAGGCCAACGAGCTACTGGTGCTGTATGACTCCCAGCCCCTGCACCATTGGCCGAAACAACCTGCGCATTCTGCCATTCCTGAACCACCATCGCGGCCTAGTAATCAGTTTAATATAATTTTATTTAATTTGTTCATCATCACTCCATATGGGAAGCAAAGGTTTTTTTTTTTTTTTTTAATACAAAAATATATATCGGCTAGCTTAATAATACTTTATCAATCAATCATGAAAGCTATGTTATAAACTAAGATTGATTTGAATGGTTAAAGATTTCAAATTGTTTAAATAACAAACGAGTTTGAATTTTAGTGTACTCAACAGAACAAATATTGCTTAAAGAATGTCTTACTAGTCTCAAAATGATTATTAGATTTAACTTAAAAAGATCAGTTATTGATAACTTAGTTCCGCCCAAATTGCAAGAGCTAGTATTTGCCTCTACAAATCCAGTTTGTATCCTGCAGTCTTCAACCTAATGACAGAGCCACGCAAATCAAGAGCTAACTTTGGTACCCAACAATTCAACCAACATTATAATGTCACAATAAACATGCACCCTAATAACATCATATTTAGTTTCAAGTCACTAATACCAGTAGAGATGTGTTCAAAAATCTACAATCTTAGCTTCCTGCACAATGTGAGAAGTTGAAAAAACTACCACCTAATTCTGAGAGCGTACATAATTCGCCTACATACATTAAATCTAGTAACATACAACTTAATCTAGCGACAACAGACATTCATGTTACAGTCATCCAATGAATTCAAAAGGGTCAACAGAACTGAACAAAGAAGCAGAGCTAATAACAGGACTACAGATCATGTGGACAGTTCTACTACATTTAGCAGCTCACGGCAGATTGCGGGGCATCAGTTCGCGCAGCTTGATTAACCTTGCCGTTTTCGGTGATTTCACCATCTGTTGGCTTCGCATCTTTTTGATGTCCCTCTCCCTCAGATGCAGGGGCAGTTGTTCCATTAGCAGTCTCTTTCTTTGCTCCCCCATTAGCTCCTATGGTTGCAACATCCGGAATTTCCTTGTCACCTGCAACATTGACCTTCTCAACCACAGGTTCAGCCACCTTTTCTGTAGACCCTCCGCCAGAACCAACTTCTTCTGCAGCTTTGTTCTTCAATTCTGTCTCCACATCGTCCTTCGGCTGAACCTCATTTTCAACCTTGGCATCTTCAGAACCACCAGCCACTTTTTCCTCCCTATTCTTTACTTCCTTCTCTTCTCCAGAAGCATGTCCAGGAGCTTCTTCCATGTTGGTATCAGCAACCTTTGTCTCTTCAGACCCGTCTTTATTTTCTTTGTCAATCTCATTTTCCTTGGGCAAATCATTCTCTTTTTCTGCAACAGCATTTTCCTGCCCAGCTCCAGCTCCATCTGCATCTTTCGTTTGTTCTTTCTCAGCTTTAACTTTTTCAGCAGCAGATTCAGTTTCTTTTTTATCCTTGTTTGAGCCAGGTGTCTTTCGGCCACGCTTCTTCGGGGGCTCCTTCTCTGGTGTTGGAGTTGCCTTGACCTTCTCACTTATTCTGGCTGATCTCCTTGGCGTCTCACCAGTACTCCAATCAAACTCAGATATTGCAGGATTTCCAGGGTGCAATTTCAGGTACTGCTCCAATTGTTTCCTGTTATTGATTTCTTCTCCAGTTGGAGCAATGAACATTATTTCGCTCTTCCTTGGAGTGCCTGCTCTCTTTGGAAGATACTGTAAAATCATGGAAGATATTTGTCATGAAACAAAAACTACAAACAATAAACCACGATTTATAGCAGAATCATATTATTCAAATTTGATGCATAAAATATCCAGGAAAAAAACAAGATAACAACATGGAGTTCTTTCAGCTATTACCAGAGATAGGTAAATCCTTCCAACTAAGCATTAAACTGAGCACTCAAAAAGCAATCATTTTCTGCTAGATTCATACTCGTATAGACTAGTAATTGTGTTACAAACTCAAAAATATCATAGCCAATCCAACAAGCAGCTTATGAAACTAATGCAGCGGAACCAACTAACCTTCTCAGGGGCTAAATCCTATCCTTGTACAGGCTTTCTGATGAGAAGTAAGTCTATCCACATTTACTAATTTCAGTTTGTCAAAACTCTCCACCATCACCTGCTAAAAGCCATGGCTTCCATTGTTTTCTAAACTCTGCTTTGACTCCAACTATTCAAGATTCTTACAAAGTAATGTCTTCCTATGTCTCTTCTAGGTCAGTAAATTTGGTCAATTAACACAAAATTGTTAACAATCTTCAGAACTACCACTGAAAATGTGTCAAAAATATTAAACAAGTAAACAGTCAGTTTCCAATAACCATAGAGAGTTGAAGTTATAATGGTGGTGGACAGCAAATACAACAGAAATTTTTCCCTAGATTAGAAGTCCTCATAAAAGCCCTCATCTATTCCAGATGTAAAATGCAGTTAAAAAGGAAAAAATGTTACTGGACGTCACATTTATGGCGTGCACATGATAACACACTAAATGAAACTGTCAAGTACTACCTACCTAAAAGATAAAACTACCTTGAGTTTGGCATGAGTTACTGAGTTGTATTCTTTCTTTTTTGTCTATTGCAGATTCATGTCCCCGTTTGAAGTTATTAACTATAAATATGATTTAAAAAAAAATTTATTCTATGTTATTCAAAGTTAGAAATTAGTTAAATGGAAACAGAGAGCGGCCGCATGTTCCCAATGATTATTTTTTACTTAGAACACCCTCAAGATATGGACTCAGAGATCTACATCCATGGAGAAAAGCATAACTAGAACATCCAAGCGAAAGCACCCCATCATGCATCTCTTTAACCTTATACCAACTAAGCTCAAATCCGCCTGAAAGGCTTCAGCCCCATTCCCAGAATCATCAATTACAAATAGCTCAAAGCTCATTGAAAAGACATGTATTTATGAAACAGGTAAATGCAACATCAGAAATTAGCATCCCCTTCAAAAAGACTGGTTGGAACAGGAAAACTAGCTAGAACTGACATAACTTAAGGGCTGGCAAGAAAAATATGTTCAACATGCCAAAATAGATGGACAATGCCCAAGAAACATGATACTACTCAAGCTTACTAGTAAACCACAACAGAGATGGTCATAGAGGCATATTCACCAGAGCATTAAAATCCCAGTTTCATTTTCTAATCTGTAAACATACATAACTAATACAGATTACAGAGTACATTTAGTACATGCATGAGTCAATTCAAATAAACCTTGGTACTAAGGTATGAACTCCAATAAGCAAAGAGTGTAGACATTAAAGGAATCAAATCAACTCGTGTATACCTTAGAACACATTTTGGGGGCAAAAAGAAAGACTAAGATGGGAGAAGGGAACAAATGAAAATTTGAGAGCTGGCATTAAATGATAACAGATCAATGAGTGGGGGCTGCTAATTTGCAGTTACATTCAGAATTACACCATGACTAGATTTTAGCAAAAGCATGTATCAATGAACCTATTCAAACAGCCTTACTTCTGAAAATTCTGTAATATACATGACCAGAGTTCACAAATTATTAATAAAAGCATACACATAGTCCTAGGATAATTGGTTTGCTAATACTTTCAGAAAGACACATAAAATTAAATGAGTTAATAAACGTGAAACGTCAGCTGCATCAAAGACCAGCATCGACGTAACATCAAAGACCACACACAAAAAAAAAAAGAAAGTTTTGAGCCGAGAGAATAAAAGATTAGAAAAAGATTACCCATAAAAGGGGAAAAAAAGTGAGAATAAAACCATCAAAACTACAAGGTTTTAAAAAAATAAAAATAAAAAACCCAAAAATTAAGACAAAGACAAAAAATTGTTCAAAGCTCTCATAAAATGAAGAAAATAAAAATGAGCAAAACAACATCTCACCTCGACAATAAATATTTGCTTTTACATAAAAGAACATCAACTTCTTCAAAAAGTTCATTAAAACCAAAACAATGAAATTTGATAATGTTGGTCGGGATAATAGCAAGATCAGTAGTTATCAAAGTGCAGTTCTTTGATTTATTTGACATCTCTCCCATATGAAAAATTTCATCAAAGGTTTTATTTTTCCAATTTATGGCACAAAGAAATGCCAACAATTTGGCACAAAGAAATGCCCATGACTACATTTTCAAAAATATCAACACAACCAAGAAGGAAATGGGTTCACACAACATAAACCTGTGCAGAGTAAGTATCCCAGAAAAGAGGAGATTTATGTCTTTATAAGTATATTATAAGAACAATAAGAATGAACAACTACTTGTCATTGTTTTGAATTGAAGAAGTCAAATAAGTCCATTGCTTCCACAAAACAGAAAACTGTTTTGTCCCTTAGATATTGTCCAAAGCTACACTATCTAGCAATACGAGGTGCAGGAATTGAGCATCCAATTAAATGTGCAAGGGGAAATAAGGGTTTGCTCAGAACTCAGACAAAAAAAAAAGTTCAGAACTTTGAAATAAAACACTGGTTTGAACATCTGCTAAAACCAAATTACAAAGAACCCAACACTTAAAAATGAAAACTATTACTCACGCATTCAACAAGAAACCTAAAATAACCCAAAAAAAATTAAATTTGGGGGTATAACCCTAACACAACCAACATCAGCAATAAAACGTGCAAAAACATGTCAAGAAAACCCTAGACACCAAATTACTGCTAAGAGCAGCAATTTGCATAAAAATCCACATCAGAATCAATTCAGGATTACCAATTGAAACATTTACCGGAATTACAACGAACAATACTGAAAAGAACTTCAAAATTTAAGCAAGCCTAAAAATTGGGGGAAAAGAATCTAATTGTATGATAACAGATACCAAATTAATTTCAAAACCAGAAAGCAGCAAATATTTGGAGCAAAGCAAGAAATTTTGACCTTCTTTTATGAATTCTTGAAAGAGGGAAAGTTATAAAATACATAGAAAGAAAAGAGGAAAAGAAAAGACATACCATTTTCTTCCAGGCAGGAGGAGCTGGTAGTTCAACAGATATAACTTCCTCTTTAGCTTCCATTTTTTCACCTGTAAACTTGAAACAAGAGAACTAATTTCTCTGAAAAAAACCTATCTTTCTCTATCTTTCTGATTCTCTCTCTAGAGTATTTATGTGTGTGGCAAAGGGAGAGACACAAACCGTTGAGAGTCTGGGATATGTTTGTTGTCGTTGGTTGATGTTCCTCTCTTTCTGTCTTTCCATTTTTTTTTTTTTTTTAATTTTCTTTTTTAATAATTTGCCTCTTAAAAAGAAAAACTGTCACGTAATCCAGTAGGATTGATAATCTCACCTTTATAGTACACAAATTTAATAATTCTAAAGCAGATTGATTATCCATGTGTCTGGTTGGTTAATAAAGCTTATTTTTTACTTTTCAAGAAAAAAAAAAACCTACATGTTTATTTAAGCTCACTTGTAATACAATGTTGACACGTGTCCATCCTATTTATGGATGCTGCCAAAAAAGATATCCCGGGCAATAGGTCGGTGTTCCAATTTCTATGGAAATAATTAAAAATATTTCTGGGGAAATGAAAAAATTTACCACTACAACTGTATAAGCAATTTCAATTCTTTAATTAGAAACTATATTTTAAAATTTACAACTCATTAGGGATATAAGAAAAACCCTAAGCAATTTGATAAAATTATTTATATGCATTATTAAATGGTTTCACTGTTATTTATGTACGTGTGGTCCATTTCTCATAATTAAATCGTTTTTTTTGCTTTTTTTATGTATAATATAATTAACAAAATCTAGAAAATTCTCTTATATGGTTCCACTATAATTAAGTTGTTTTTAGATTAATTTCTGGTACCAGTAGTATATCACAAGTATTAATTTTGTCCAGGAAAAAAGTGTTAGTCGGAAATTTTATACTTAATTGAAATTTGATTATTTTTAATTGGAAATTCTAAATATTGGAGAAAATTATTTTTAGAAAATCAAAATTAAAAAATAAGAAACTATAGGTGGTGAGAAGTTTTTTTTTTCTTGTATTTAGTTTGTGGGTACGAGCGTATATAATCAGATATTTTTATTTCTATTTTGAAAGAATGAAGTCATAATATTTGAAAGTGACTTTTATCTGTTAAATACTTAAAACGACTTAAAGTTTTATTTATAAAAATATTATCAAAAAAGTAATATGATGTCTTAATAATTTATCTCCTTAATTAAGTATTGAAAAGAAAAAACTAGTAATTTTTTTTATTGCTATCTATTACTAATAATAATATAAATTTTATTTATTTGCACGGACAATTTATTTTTTAAAATTTAAATAAATAAATAAATAAGGAAAATCTAACGTGGATTATGAATGGATCAAAAAAGAAAATAATAAATTGGATGGATAATGTAGTGATACTCCACCGAATGAGGCGCGTAAACATCATGAAGGATATGACTTGAACAAAATGGGAGACTGTGATGTACGCGCTAGATAAAGTGAGTATGACAGAATGGAGCGTGGGAATACTGGATAGCAGAGTTACAGGGGTAGTATAGAAGATAAGGAGGAGGTGAGGTCCGTAACGGAAAACGTGAGGAGAGGAAATAGGAGCATAAAAAATAGTTGAATAAATAGTAACTGCCGTCACTGCGACTTCTCCACGTCTCTTTCCGTTCTTTTTCTAGAAATCTCCTCTCTCTTCTGTCAATTTACATTTTATTTTTCCCCAAAAATTAAATTAATCTAAGCTCTGTCAGTTATATTTTTCAAATCAAAAATTAGAATCTTTTCGCTCATTTCTTTTTCTTTTTCTTTTTTTTTTTTTTTTCTTAACTCCTTTAATTCGAACTGTGGAAAAATAAAAATATAATATAATTTCAGTCGTTAATATTTTTTAGACCTACTCATCGGAAGGTTGGATTGGACTCAGATCAGATTTTGTGGGCTTTTTATAACAAATATCAGTCCAGTTTCAACCCAGCCTAGCCCGCACTATTAATACTCCAGGTCGTACTCATAAAAATAATCCCAAGCCCAGTCCATTTAGCCCGATATGACTTTAACTTTTAATTAAAATAATTATTTTTATTAATTAACATAATTTTATATTTTAATTAAAATAATAATTAATCAACATACTAGTTTTCAATTACAATACAACACAAATAAAATAAACTCTAGTTCATGGCAATTTGGAATCATTTCAATTAATTAAAAAAATTCATTATTAGGCCTAAATTTAAACAAGAATACTGAAATTATTATTGGAAAAAGGAGTAATCAACGCAATGAACTAATAGGAATAGATAACAAAAGTAATAAAACATCTGCAAATTATCAATTTGAAACAAATTTATAAGAAAAAATAAAAATATTAACATACAAATATAATATATATTATATCAGGCTGGGTCAGGCGTGAGCTTTAAGAGAAATCCTAAGCCCAACCCACTGAATGTCGGGCTTCAACGGGCTTGAGTCGGGCCGCGCCTAACTATAAATCTCACGACTAAGTCTGGCTCAAAGCATGTGGGCTTGGACGGATACCCGACCCGATGAACAAGTCTAATATTTTTTTACAATTTAACCCTTTCACGGTTACCTAAACCATATATAATAGAGTTTATGACACTATTTAAAGATATCATAGTAAATTAATAAAGAAAATAATAGTAGAAATCTAAGAAAATAATTTTATATTTTTACAATTAATATATACAAGTATAAAAATATTAGTGTATATATATTGTACAAATTTATTAGAAATATTTTAATTAAATTTATAAAACTAAGTGTTATTTTATATTTTTCATATGTAAAAGTAAATGGAGGAACTAAAAAATTGACTAAGATAAAATTTAAAGACTACAAAATATATGTATGGACTTGCTAATGTATATGTTTTTGAATGAAAGAACTCTTCATTGAAACAAATCCGCCTGTAATACAGCACAGATGAAAGAGGGAGACTCTAGAAGCCGTTCCCTACAGGTGTCGAAGAAGTAGTTCCTTGAGCTAATGAATGAGCAACTATATTTGCAGACCGTCTAACAAAAGTAAAACTAACATCACCTATGGATTTGGCTAATGTTTTACAATCATCAATCACAAAACCAAGGGTAGTACAAATATTTGCCTATGAATTAAGTAAATCAACTACTCCTTTAGCATCGAGCTCAATGATCATTAAAGCATAACCTTGTGCCTTAATCCATGATAAAGCTTCTCTGCATGTCATAGCTTTTGCTTCATCGTCGTACTCGCCATAGATAATTGAAGGTTCCCAGCTGCAATCATTCTACCTTAATCATCACAAATAATCATGTCCCCTCCTATTCAACCACTTTGTGCATGGAAACTTGCATCAATATTACACTTGAGCCAGCCTAAAGGCGGAAGCTGCCATTTATCAAATGCAACCATGACCGTCGCTTGTCCATGCGACGTCACTGCCGGGGCTTGAGCTAAACGTCGGTCTTGCACTGCCGAGGAAGCTCAGCTGCTCCTGGTTCCATATATATAAAATATATATATAATATAGAACTAATAAATTATTTATCCAAAGTTTAAATTATTAAATTTATAAATATATTTAAACTTAGTAGCACTGAGTGGTGAAGCCAGAATTCCAGTTGAGTAGGGCAAAAATTTTTATTTGGTCCTTATTGTTTATATTTTTAATTATTTGATCATTATTTGTAGGACTTTTTATATAATAGTGTCAATATCATAAATTAGTTGGATTAATATTTTAATTTAGTGGGGTCAACATTATAAATTAGTGAAATTAATATCATAAATTTATAAAAATAATGTGTAACACATAATTAAATTTATAAAATAAAACTGAAAAATAGGTGGCACAGATACATAATTAAAATATACTATTTTAACAAAAAAATCACAATATAATTTTTTTTTTATATAGAAGCGTAATATAAATACTTAGATTTGAAAGAAATATAAACTTAGAAATACAAATGTAATTGGACATGTGTAAGCGCCGGAATTTTACTTCGTCAAAAAAAAAAAAACACAAGTGTCACACGACTGTAATTTACAGTCGTACGACTGTATGATTGGAGCAGATGCAGAACACTATGCCCATAACATAAGAAAGAAGAGGGGAAAGATTGGGCAATTAATGCCCAGATTTGGTGAGGAAAAAGAGTGATCAGAGAAATAAAAAAGAGCAAAAAGAGATTAAAAAAAAAGGTCAGTTTTTTATTCTGGAAAAGAAATTAGAGAGAAAAAAGAGAAAGAGACAAGGAAAAGAGAAAGAAAATCCAACTTCAAAAGTTTCTTTTCCTCTTCTATTTCTTTTAATTCTCAAAGTTTAAGTGTAAGAATTTGATAGAAATCCCTAGGTTAACAACCTAACACCTCAAATTCAATTAAATCCGGACTAGAAACTCTAAGAAACCGTACCATTTGGAATTTTTGGACTCAAAGTTCCCAACCTTGACTCAAGAGGAGAAAGGAGCAAATTTGAGTGGATTGGAGCGATGCCAGGGGGTCAATCCTACGGTGGATAAGCACCTCAGATGTAAACACTCCTTTTCCCCTCTATTTTTCACACTTTCTGGGTGATTGGTGTGTTTTTGTGCATCTTTGCTTTATTTCTGCGTTTTTTGTTTCTAGAAATCAAGAACAGTCATGTGATTGTTCTTGAGTTTGATGAACAGTCGTACGACTGTAAATACAGTCGTACGAGTGTTCTTGGTTTCCAGCTATTTTCCTTCAGTTTTATTTCAAATAATTTTGGCGAAATGCTGAGTTTGAATGGTTTACAGTCGCACGACTGTAATTACAGTCGTACGACCGTAGTTACAGTCGCACGACTGTAATGCCTGTTTAGAATCAGAATTTCCATTTTAATCCATAAAAATTTCCAAAAATCCCTAAAAATTCAGAAAATCAGAAAATCATCAAAATGAATTTTTTTGTGTGCATTCACGACGCTAGATTCAATTTTCAGTGCATTTGCATTTAGAACAATACCACGACGGAGACCCGATTCTCCCGAAAACCGACCCACCTCACATGTTAAAATTAAGTAAACCGGCAAAATTGTTTTCAAAATGATTTTCTCACAAAACCAAAAATACAAGAACGTTTCAAAATGTTTTCCAGGTCTAATCGGGGCCGGCTAGCCGAGCCAACCCGGTTATCCCCCTAAATGCATGCCCCCAATTTCTAAATTTCCCATTCTGTCATGTTTGAGTCCTACTTATGGTGTGCCGTATATTGTGCTAACCTTTTGTTTTGCAGCTTTTAGTTTCTTTTATTTTTATTTTCGGTGTATTTAATAGATTAATACGTGTATCTTAGGCGATTATAATTTTTAGATAAATCGTGTATTTTAGGCGATTGTAAAAGTGAGGACGAGAGTTTTTATTTTTAATTCGATCGGGTTGTAATAATTTAATCATTTACTATTTTACTTTACCTGTGTGCGTGATGTATATTTAACTTAATGCAATAAAATTGACTTTAGAATTATGAAATACCGTCTCTGAACATTGGCCAATTTTTATTTTAATTAGACACGAAATAAGGGACTTGTCTGGACCTAGATCTCTGGATAGTGTGGCGGTCGTTCGTCCGGTTCAGCTACACTGAAATTTCTCGGTTGAGCTGAGCGGGGTGGCGGCTCTTATAATATTCATCGAGACTTAGGTCTCAGTTCTTTTATGAAATAATTCTATGTTTTCCAAAATGCGAATTTCTATTATAAAAACCCCACGCGAGGGAGGGGTCCGCCTGAAATCAAGGCGCCCCTTCCGAAAGGGAGTCCGCGTTCCGTCGAAAACGTCGTCCGCTCACAACATGAATAAGCTATAGACCAAAAGCCTATAGAATTCATCAATGAGCCTTTAGCCCAGATTGCTCATCGTTTTTTCTTTTTAAGTTCTTCAAACATATGTGGGTTTTTTACAGGAAGAACACACAAACTAAGGCTTAGCATCATCAATTGTACATGAACTTTTCCTTTACTAACATAATGATACATGGATTTCAAAACTCAACATAAAAATCCACCAATTTAACACTTTACTAACATAATGGTCAAAATTACCGTTGACCGTGAAAAATATCTTTGACCTCTTGTGGAACAGGTAAAACTTGATGACGTCACCTATTTCAATATTTTCTCTTCCACTTTTGCCCTCATCTTTAACCTCTCTCCTTTATTATCCCAACTTTATTTCACTGCAATTTTAGTTTTTTCAACAATTCCTTTATATACTACCCCAAACCCATTCAATACAAAATCAAATCTGAAATTTTGGTACAAGATCAAATCCCAAAAGAAATTAAAACCCATTTCATACAATCTTTGTTGTCAGAATTACACCCATTTATAGATCTAAAGATTGAACAAGAAAGGTTTGCTTAGATTCACTCACCCATTTTCTAGGATTTTTTGTATATAATCAAATAGTAGGATTTTCTTAATTTGTACCCAAATACCTATACTTTATCAAAATTTAAATTCAACCTGCAGATCTGCAGTACTTTCTCTTTTGATTTTTATAGAAATCTAATTCATTATTATCCAAACCAAGAAAAAGGGGGTCTTTGAAATTGAATTGAATGAAGAAAAGAAAGAAAATAGGAAGCGAATCTAGGAGCTTGTTCTTCTTCTTCTTCTTCTTCTTCTTCTTCTTCTTCTTCTTCTTCTTCTTCATTTATAGCTTAAATGGTGTTTATGGATGGAAAATAGTTTTGTAAACAGATCGGCAACTTCCTTTTCCAATTCACAGATGAGTCTTCAATTTGACCTATAATTAGTTTCAAAATCCCAATCCAAATTCCGAATCGCAAATCCAAAAAAAATCAAATTCCAAATACAAACTTTGATTTTCTCCACTCCAAGCATTAAAAACTTTAATTTTCCAAATGCAACAAGTGAAGAAAACACAAAACCCCAAATTGAACTAGGTCTCGGTGATGGCTACAAAAAGGGAGACAGAGATGGATTCATCAAACTGGAAATCTCGGAGATGGTGGTGTTGCTCGTCCGACTTGAAACGAGATGATCTCAGTCATGGCGGTGGTGGGACTAGAACGAATAGATCTTGGTGGCGGTGGTCAACTTAGAGTTTGATGAAACCACACAAGGAAGAAGGAGAAGAGATGTGATAGAAAAAGAAAAGTGGAAGGTATTAATGTAAAAAGAGAAAGAAATAAAAAAAACTTAAATAAGCAACATCAAAGAATAATAATGTTGGACATTATGAAAGAAATAAAGTTGGGGATGGAGATGGAGAGAGGTTGAAGATGAGGGTAAAGTGGGAGTAAAAATATTAAAATAGTGACATCATCAAGTTTTACTAGTTCTCCACGGAGTCAAAGGTCTTTTTCTGGGTCAAAGGTAATTTTAATCATTATATTAGTAAAGTATTAAGCTGGTGTACTTTTATGTCGAGTTTTGAAGTCCATGTACCATTATGTTAGTAAAGGCAAAGTTTATGTACTATTGATAATTTTAAGCCCACGAACTAAGGAAAAATGACCTTCGTAGGTTTGACCAAATCCAGCATCCACCAAATGCTAATGTTTGGCTGACGTATTGAAATTGCACATTTCAAGACTAAGCTATATAAATTTGGTACATTTTGGGCTGAGCTATGGAAATCTAATACATCTGAGGCTGACATATTGGAATGTGGTACTTAGAGGTGGCCAAATTGGACCTGAACTGGTCGGATCGGACATAGTCAAAACCGGTCAAATCCTGAACCGGACCGAACCGAAGGTTCATAAGAAAAAAAGGTTAAGGTTCAGGGTTATTCATTCTGTGAACCTTTGAACCGCCGGTTAACCGGTGGTTTGACTCATTTTTTTTCTTTTCTTTTTTTTTTTAACTTTTCCTCTTTATAAATACATTTCCCTCTTTTAATTTTTTCACACAATTCTTTACATTCTCTCTAGTATATCCAATTTTTTTCACACTTTCATTTACATTTTACAAGTTATTTTAATATTCTACATTATATTATTTACTAGTTAATTTGTTGATTTACATTTTTTTACAAATCATATTAAATGTGTAAGAGAAATAAATGGTTTATTTCTACAAATTATATTTTTGTAATAATGTTTATATTATGTAAATTATTAATTGTAAAATAAAAAATATAAGTTGTTTTTCTTATTTGAGAAATTATAATATTTTGTTACGTATATTAATTTATCGAGAAATGTCTACATCGAAACCACACGCAAATTAAATTCTAAATGTTTATTGAAAAGGGTTGAACCTGAACCGGACCAAACCTGAACCTTATGAAACCCTGGTCAAAACCTTATGAAACCCTGAACCTAAATCGGAGCGGACCGAACCAAACCGGCGGTTCATCCCTTTTGAAGGTTAAGGTTAAGGTTTAAGGATTTCTTGAACCTGAACCGGCGGTTCATGAACCTAAACTGGCGGTTCATGAACCTTGGCCACCTCTAGTGGTACTGTTGATTTATTTTTAATAGAGGGATATAATCATGTTCAAATAAACCAAATGTACTAGATTTTCATAGGTTTGTCCCCAAAATATCCAATTTCAATATGTTAGCGTGCAAATGAGCATGTGTTGTATATGTCAAGTCTTGAAAAGGTCATTTTCCCTCGAAGAAGTATTATTCCTAAGAACAAAAGTTACAAAAGTTTAATGTTGTGTAATCACTCACCAAATTCGAATGATAGCCCGAATAAACTCTCTTTAATCTTACTTTTTATTTACTCATGTTCACACAATTTTCATACACATTAAACAAATATTAATTACAAGCCTATATTTAGGCCTTAAAACTAAGCTAATTACCTAAACCAAATTTGAAGCCTACAGGGGTTATTGTTCGAATACAAGTTGGAATAAGACTGAAGAATACAAGATTAGTGGGATCTAAAACCCGGCTCAAAATGTAGTTTACTTTTTTTTTTTAAAGAAATTAGAAGTTATGTTTTGATCTGTTCAGGCTTTTTTCAAGAAATGTACTGCCTAGCTAATTAGCCAACCATTGTTTATAATTGTAATATACTTACTGGATTGACTTAACCATGAATGAAATTCTTATTAATTAAACAAAATTAGCTATAAAGTGGTAAGAAATTTTATCTTAAAGTAAATTCACTTATTCAAAAAATTTATTCTTTACTGACTATAGAAGTATAAGATTTTTAACAAAGTACACACTACACATATATAACTACAAGAAATATCAGATGATAAGAGAAAATATTGAGATATTTTATTTAGTTATTTCTATTGTTTTAAGTTGTTTTCTATGTTATTTTAGTTTAAAACAACTTGGAAACATGTTCTCTACTGCTTATTAAGTGTTGGATTCCATTTAGCAGATCTTGGCCTTTTTTTGGACCAGATCATGGATTTCTTGCTACACGCAATGGAGCTATCCGATGTCATGGAAGAGAGAGGAAAACTATGTCTAGAAACAACTTGGAAACATGTTCTCTACTGCTTATTAAGTGTAGGATTCCATTTAGCAGATCTTGGCCTTTTTTTGGGCTAGATCCTGGATTTCTTGCTACGCTCGATGGAGCTATCCGATGTCATGGCAGAGAGAGGAAAACTATGTCTAGAAACAACTTGCCATTTCGGAAATACTTTGCCATGAAGTTTCAAAGCTTCTTGCTGATTGGCCAAGGTTGGGAGATATTTTTAAAGCATCTTTAGAATATTCCTTTTGTTTTGTAACCATTAGATCTCCATGTTCATCATGGACACATGTACGTTTGAAGCTGATTTGAAGGTTTGTTGTCCTAGTTTGCTAGAAGTACTATAAATACTCATGTTAAGTAGTTGAAATGTCTGGTCTTAGACCATCTATCATATTACCGCCTTTATTCCTTAGTTTCTGCTAGTTTTGGCTTAGTTAGTTTTGTCATCAATGTTCTTTACGGAAGAAGTTGTTCTCTACATGGAGGAGTAGACTATTTGATGCAAGCCAGTAATGGCTGGTTACTGTAAGCATTTCTAATTCATCTATGGTATTTTTTGTACATAAATGTCTCTCATGTGCGTGTGTGAACACGCAATTTTTCGGGTCTCTTGAAAAAAAAAAAGGCCTTGATTACCACGACTGTAATTATAGTCGTGGGATTTTCCTTACAGTCGTACAACTGTCATTTCGGGGGCAGGTTGCAGAACCCATACCCCCAAAATAAAAAAATGGAGGAAAAGGTGGGCATTTAATGCCTCAGGATTTTTCGGGATAGGGAAGATAAAAAGGAGCCAGAAAAGAAAGGAAGGGACTTTTTGGGCAGGGAGAATTTTCAGGGTTAAAGGAAAATTTAGAGAGAGAAAGAAAGAAGGGAGAGCAAAAAAAAAAAAAACTCACCTTCTTCAACTCATTTCTTCTCAAATTCAGAGAGTTAATGCTTAAAGTCTGTTAAAAACCCCTAGGTTAATAACTTAACTTCGTAAACCTATCGAAATCTCGGACTAAAATCAACAGAAACCTTGACATTTGGAGATTCTTTGGACCTGAGTTTTCAACCCCAAACTTAAGGAAAAAGCACAAATTCGTGTGGATTGGAGCGACGTCAGGGGTCAAATCGACTTGGATAAGCTTCTAAAAAGGTAGGGACTCCTTTTCCTCTCTCCTTTATAAGCTTTCTGGGTGTTTTGGTTGATTTTGTGCATTCACTTCTGTTTCTGGAAAATTAAGAACAGTCGTATGACTGTTAGGGGCACGACTGTAATTACAATCGTGCCATTTCGATCTATAGTCGTACGACCGTTTCTAAATTTCCTCAGTTTTAATTCTTTTCAAAATTTTGGCGATTTCTGCCTAAGGAAGATCTACAGTCGCACGACTCTAATTCTCGGCCAGAAGCAGAAAATTCCTAAAAATAAAAAAAATTCATAAAACCCCAAAAATTTCATAAAAATCAGAAAATTCAGAAAAATCAAAAATCTTGAAAAATAAAAAATCATCAAAAATGAATTTTGGAGTGTGCATTCACGACCCTAGATTTATTTTTCGGTGTATTTGCATTTAGAACAAAACCACGAGGGAGACCCCGTTCTCCCGAAAACCGACCCACCTCGTATGCTAAATTAAAATAAACCGGAAAAATGTTTTCAAAATGATTTACTCACAAAAACCAAAATACAGGGACGTTGTGAACACGGAATTTTACGGGTCTCGGAAAAAAAAAAAAGAGGTTGACCATTGACCCATGACTGTAAATACAGTTGTGGGATTTTGGTTACAGTCGTACGACTGTACTTTCGGGGGTAGGTTGCAGAACCCATACCCCTTTGACTTAAAAAAGTGATGAAATCTTGAGCATTTAATGCTCAAGATTTCCGGGATAAAAAGTTAGAAAAAGACCAGAAGAAAGGGGAGACAATAATCTGGAACTTAGAGGAATTTAGAGAGAGAAAAAGGAAGAAAAAGAAAGAAGAGAGAAAAGGAAAAAAAAAGTCTACTTTCTTCTCAAATTTTCTTCTTGATTTCTTGTTGTTAATAACTAAAATGAATTAGAAATCCTAGGTTAACATCCACACCAGAAATCTAAATCATTTTGGGACAAAAACAAACTCAAATCCGTAACTTTTTGGGGATTCTTTGGACACTTTTGCAACCTTAACTTTTCAAGGAAAAGGAGCGAATTCACGTGGATTGGTGCGTAGCCAGGGGTCATTCCAGCTGTGGATCATCGCCAAGGAGGTAAACAACCTTTAACTCAACTCTTTTTCCAGCTTTCTGGGTGTTTTGATTGTTTTTGGTGCATTTTTATTTAAGTTTTAAGCTTCTGTTTCTGGAAAAATAAGAACAGTCGTACGACTGTTCTTTGCACAAGAACAGCGGCACGACTGTAATTACAGTCGTGCCAAACCTTGTACAGTCGTACCACTGTATTTATTTTCTCAGTTTTAAGTTTCTCTTTTTAGGGTTTTTTAGCGATTTCTGCCTCTGGCAAAGTTTACAGTCGCACGACTGTAGTATACAGTCGTCCGATTGTAACTACAGTAGCACGACTGTAGTCCTCGGCCAGGAGCAGAAATCCCTAAAAAATCCCAAAAATCCAAAAAATTCATAAAAACCCAAAAAATTTCATAAAAATTAGAAAATTTCAGAAAATCAGAAAAATCTTGAAAAATAAAAAATCATCAAAAATGAATTTTGGTATGTGAATTCACGACCCTAGATTTATTTTTCGGTAAAATTACATTTAGAACAAAACCACGACGGAGACTCGGTTCTCCCGAAAACCGACCCACCTCACATGTGATAAATTAAAATAAACCGGAAAAATGTTTTCAAAAACGATTTTCTCACAAAACCAAAAATACAGGGACGTTTCAAAATGGTTTTCCAAGTCTAACCGGCCGGCCGACCGGGCCAACCCGGTTACCCCCAATTGCATGACCCCAAATACCTAATTTCCCAATTCTGTCTGTTTGAGTCCTACTTATGGTGTGCCGTATAAATTGTGCTAACCTCTGTTTTGCAGCTTTTATTTTATTTTAATTTAATTTTTATTTGTTTTTAATAGAATCGTGTATTTAGGCGGTTGTAAATATTTTTCAGATTCTCGTGTATTCTAGGCGATTGTATCAGTGAGGCGAGAGTTTTTTATTTTTCCATTCAATTGGGTTGTAAACTTCTTAAATATTTACTTCTTTACTGCTTATATTTGTATTATTCCGTATGTGCGCCGCATGTATTATTTAATAAAAATCAACTTTTAGCAATTTAAAGTGTCAAAACTAGAACATTGGCAATAATATTTAAATTAGACATGAAATAAGGGACTTGTCCGAACCTAGATCTCTGAAAAGTGTAGCGGTTCTCACTTTGGTTCAGCTACACTGTAATTTCCCGGTTGAGCTAAGCCGGGTGGCGACTCTTATACTTTTTATCGAGATTTAGGTCTCGATTCTTTTTCGAAACAATCCGCTTTTCCAAAAAACGAATTTCCAATTCAAAAACCCCATGCGAGGGAGGGCCCCGCCAGAAATCGAGGCGCCCCTTCCGAAAGGGAGTCCCGCGTCCCGTCGAAAACACGTCGTCCGCTCACAGTGGCGACTCCGCTGGGGATTTCTCAAAAGTTTTTCAAAAACTTAAAAGAATTTGACAAGCCCTGAAAAGTGTCTAATTTAAATTAAGCGGACGATTCTTATATGGCACTTTATGCATTTTTGTAGTTAGATATTTGTTGCATTAGGTTAGGTATCCATTATTTAGCCCGGTGAATCGTTGAAGTGTCGCCTAAGTTCCTCTTGGTCTTGGGGGCACGAATACGAAACACCACCCATAGCCTCGTACGAACCCCTTCGTTCGGACCCTTGAGTGGGGAGAAGTAAGGAGTATATTTTGCTATGGGAGCCTTGATGTTATCCTGACTTTGGACCGAACTCATTTAGGCAACCCTAGTTGGATTCCCATAGGATACCAAAATAAATTGTGTCAATAATTTAAAATGCGCCTTCATCATCCCCGGTTGGTGATCGAAGAGAACCCCTCCTAGGACTCGGTTAGAATTTTATCGACTTGACCACGTTTGGAGGAATAAGGTTGGAGGAATACGATCCGTGTGCTAATTGCTACGTGTCTTCTTGTCCTTCCATGACACATCATAATCCACATTTTTCACGAGCATAACATATCGCATGTAAAGCATTTGTGTGACACTAACTTACATCTTTTGTACAAACATGTCCATTATTTTCCATTGTGTGAAAAAACATTAATGCACATACATCATTCGAGTGTCATAAGCATTCATATACATACATAAAACATTCACGTGGGCCTTGAACAACCCTATAAGGGTCACACACATTACACCGCCTATCAAGTAGGAAATCATTTAGGTGCTCCACGAGTGCCGACAAAATTCATCACATTTCATCAAATTATTTTAGGTACTCCACAAGTACCTACAAAGTTCTTCTCATTTCATCAAATCATCTTAGGCGCTCCTCGAGTGCAAAAAAAAAAATCATTTCACGCATCAAATCATTTAGGTACTCCACGAGTACCGACAAGATTCACCATATTTCATCAAATTATTTTAGGCACTCCACGAGTGCCGACAAAATTCATCACATTTCATCAAATCATTTTAGGCACTCCACGAGTGCCGAAAAAAATTCATTTCACACATCAAATTGTTTAGGTGCTCCCCGAGCGCCGGAACTCTGCCTGTTCACTAAGAACGCATTCATTTCACATCACGACGCTGAAATCGAAATACTCCCCGAGTATTGAAATCCCCGCTCATACACTAAGCACGAGTTCAGGTCGTATCATCAAAAATCCAAGGCATCCCCCGGACACCGAAACCCCGACCATGTGCCATGCACATGTCGATCTCACATCACAAAAATCCGAGGCACTCCCCGAGTGCCGAAACTCTATCCGTTTGCTAAGAACATTCATCTCATGTCACAAGACCCGAGGTACTCCCCGAGCGCCGAAATCCTGACCATGTGCCATGCACATGTTCACCTCATTTCATATCACAAAAACCCAAGGTGCTCCACGAGCACCGAAAAATTCATTTCATTCCATTTAGGTGCTCCACGAGGGCCGAAAAGATTCATTTCATGCATCAAATCATTTCCAAGAGCGCCAAAATCCCGACCATGTGCCATGCACATGTTCACCTCATTTCATATCACAAAAACCCAAGGTGCTCCACGAGCGCCGAAAAATTCATTTCATGCCATTTAGGTGCTCCACGAGCGCCGAAAAGATTCATTTCATGCATCAAATCATTTAGGTGCTCCAAGAGCGCCGAAATCCCGACCATGTGCTATGCACATGTTCACCTCATTTCATATCACAAAAACCCAAGGTGCTCCACGAGCGCCGAAAAATTCATTTCATTCCATTTAGGTGCTACACGAGCGACGAAAAGATTCATTTCATGCATCAAATCATTTAGGTGCTCCAAGGCCGAAAAATTCATTTCATTCATTAAACCATTTAGGTGCTCCA
This sequence comes from Euphorbia tirucalli, assembly GCA_039660915.1. Taxonomy (NCBI): domain Eukaryota; kingdom Viridiplantae; phylum Streptophyta; class Magnoliopsida; order Malpighiales; family Euphorbiaceae; genus Euphorbia; species Euphorbia tirucalli. The sequence goes on from CM077639.1 coordinate 67,148,839, forward strand.
CGAGTGCCAACAAAATTCATTTCATTCCATTTAGGTGCTACACGAGTGCCGAAAAAATTACATTTCATGCATTAAATCACTTAGGTGCTCCACGAGCGCCGAAAAATTACATTTCATTCATTAAATCATTTAGGTGCTCCACGAACGTCGAAAAATTCATTTCATTCATTAAATCATTTAGGTGCTTCATGAGCTCCGAAAAATTACATTTCATGCATCAAATCATTTAGGTGCTCCCCGAGCGCTGAAATCCCGACCATGTGCCGTGCACATGTTCATCTCATTTCATATCACAAAAACCCAAGGTGCTCCCTGAACGCCGAAACTTTGCATATACATCATTCTAACCACATTTCTTGCAACCATTTTCACGACATCAACATATGCATGGCATTTATTCTAACCACATTTTCATATAGCCATGACATTCCTTTATGTGCCATGCATATTTATATCCTATATAATGTTATTTTCACAAAGCATACACGACATCATCATGTATGTCATCCATCCTAACCACGTTTTTGTACAGCCACTTGTATTTTTGCGTGACACAAGCATTCACGTCATGTCATATTATTTAAATTAAGGACATTCTGAGGATACCCTTTACGGTCACTTTATTTCATAACATATCGGGAGTCCTAAAACTACCCATGTTCTGCTCGTGTACCGGAGTACACTCAATCATTTTATTAGACCATTTCATTTAATAGGAGATCACAATGGTCTTAGGTCTATTTTCGTGTAGTAGGTCACACGATATCATTGTATGTCTTCACGTCCTTCATCGTTGGCGTCGTGGGGACGCCGAAGTTCTGTGGGTGCGTCGCAATCTATTTCGGATTGTTACATGACATTGACATTATTGTATCATTTAAGGTGCTCCACGAGTGCCAGATTATTACGCATATAGGGGCATTTCATGACATGACTGAATCATGAAGGGCGTTCCATGAATGCTGAACTACTGTCTGTGTCCTTACCTACACGTGACTTGTCAGTAAACATCATCTCATATCATATGCTTCAAAAGCATCAGAACTCTGACCGTGGGCCAGCCCCTGTGTGACCATTTCACTTCACCTCATAAACCTACAAGGTGTCGAAACTCTATCCGTGTGTTGGCACACACGCGATCATTTCACGATATTCACTAAGTGCTCCAAAAGCACCGAACCCCTGTTTGTGTGGCGGTTCACACGTGGTCTTTTCGCATGGCATCGGGTGTTCTTGGAATGTAAAAAAAATAAAAAAATAAAAAAAATTTCAAATCATCCTCGTCATTATCTCCCTTATGATATCATATATGCAACTCATTCATGCACATACATATCCCATCATGCATTCATGCCTATATCAGCTGTGATATGGTGTTCTTCATAAGTATGCGCCGTCGATGCTAATAAGTTCTCTTATCAGAGGGAAAAGGAAAAGATTTCAAGAATGGCAAATCCCATGAACTTCAGCTCCATAACGGATATCGTCGAGGATCACATCGCCTCGTCACGGTTCCGGAAGGCAGTCAGGAAGGAAGCGGCAGTAATGCTGAAGGAAGTGCTGGGAGATGATCTTGACCGAGTAGAGAGGCTGATAGCGAAGTGCACCGAATTGGAAGCACGAATGGCAGAACTCGAAGGGAAAATGAGAAATGCGGCATTCTCAGACTCCAACTCTGATGCCAGCAAGAAACAAAAGGCCCACTTTGCTTACATTCACCCTCGACACCTTGGAATGCCCTCTCTCCAAGATTTAGGTTTCGCAAGGCCGACTGGTGGAATAGAACTGAAAAGGTCCCTTAAGAAGAATGTTGGTACCGACTCCAGTCCACGGCATACCAAAAACTCACTCGCCGTGGGCAGTGGAAAAGGCATTTCTCCATGGGCTGACTCATTAGGCAAGCTATTCCTCAGATGTAGAGAGGAAGGACTCCTGCAGAGTGTCAGGCCATTTGTAGAGCCGACAAAGGCACAAAAGAACAATTTCTACAGCTATCATGTGGTGCTGGGACATCAGACCAATGAATGTTTCGCTCTAAGGAAGGAGATCCAGAAGCTGGTCGACGATGGAAAATTGGAAATCTCGACCCTCTCTGATAGACAACCAGGGGTAATCGGGGAGCCCGCCACGGGAACTTCTCAAGTCTCCCGAGGAGAGGAGTATGATGAAGAAATTCAGAGTCTGCTTTGATAAGAGTGGACCGAGGATGCTGAAGCTGAAATGGCGACCAACCGGAAAATAATCAGATTCTGTGGGATCAATATCTCTTAAAGCTTCCCTTTCTACAAGGAATGCATTTTGTTTATGGGATGTATTGAATTCATCATGAATGCAATGAAATTTATTTTCGTCTTAATTATGTGATGATTGCTTGTCCATGGCGTTATGCATGCATTTGATCATCTAACATGACATATCCAACACACATAATATCAAAATGCATGACATCATTCTGAGTATTATGGGGAACCAAAAAGTGAACCTGGTTCTGAATAAATTCTCTCTTGAAAGGTGAGCTTGTGAGATAAATGAAATGATATGATGGTACCACTTCCGCCAAGGCATATGCTGATTCAACCCAACAATCCTTGAAAGACACTACCAATCCTACCCCAGAGCTTCAACTTAAAAGGCACACACGATGGCCAAATCATCCGAAACCAAAAAGCCCTCCTTGAGGCACCCAAAACCAGAAAGCTTTCCTTAAGGCAAAATCAAACCAAAAAGCCCATCTTAAGGTGAAATCAAACCAGAAAGCCCTCCTTGAGGCACCCAAAACTAGAAAGCCTTCCTTAAGGCAAAATCAAACTAGAAAGCCCTTCTTAAGGCAAAATCAAACCAGAAAAACCTTCTTAAGGCAAAATAAAACCAGAAAGCCCTTCTTAGGGTGAAATCAAACCAGAAAGCCCTTCTTAGGGCAAAATCAAACCAGAAAGCCCTCCTTGAGGCGAGATCAAACTTATCCAAACTTATCCAAAGCACCAACCACCAAGAAATTCAAATGACCTTCACTACCCATCTTATTGCAAAACTCTGAATCATTCCTTGGTTGTAGTGCATGTATAATCTTGTTTGCACGACATTCCTATGTACATGACATTACGCTTGCATTGTTCATCCAAAAAGGCATATTAAGCACACATGACATGCACGAATTTGAATGCAGCAGGAAAACCAAAAGGTGGATGTGGCTTTGATTTAGTTCCTTCAAAAAAAAAAAAAAACTCGGCACTGATGGAAGACCTCAACTCTCCCTTACAGTGAGATTTCTGCTCCTGGTCTAAAGTTCTGCTCTCTTCAATCATAAAGTCAAACTCTGCTGAGTACTTGATGAATCCGGGGGTGGCCCATCTATTACACGAAATGTCGAGGTCAGTGAATTGAGGCAATGGAGATGAGTACGTTTTTTCCCGTTCTGAAAAGTTAACTTCACGCGGTGGCAGAGAAGATTGGTGTCCTTATCTATCTCATACACGGCGGCCATAATCAAGTCTGGAGTGTCCAATGGCGTTAAATGGCAAGGCACAACGCTTTCATCTTCTCTCCTGAACTGACTCTGTGAAGCCTTATTTTCTACCACCAATGGCTTCCAACAAGAGATTAAACCCCAATGCTGCTCCATATCGCATTTTTCCGCATCATCTCATCACCAGAAGGGCGACAAAGCAGAAGGAGGATTTGAATATGAGTCTACTTCAAATGAGCTCAGCAATGGTTACCCAAGAAATTGACTATTGAAGAGACCAAGCTTAATAAAAAAGAGATTGAAGTTAATCTTTGTGAAAAACAAGCCTGATGATCAGAAATCTACCAAATCAGTTTCCAAGACATAATCTGCTGCAAATTCTGGACAAACATTGTTTGGAGGAAAACAAGAATAAGTCCAAAGGGAAGTCTGCTTATGATTTGCTCTATTTGCCTATGGATTTCAAGACTGGAGGAAATGTTGGTTATACATTTGTGAACTTCACCAACAGTGTTAGGACAACTTGGCTTTACAAAGCTTTCAACAATCATGAAGGGGACGATGCCATCAACAAGAAAGCTTACAAAGTCTGTTGTGTTGGAAATGCCCTAGTCCCGAGGCATTGGTCCTTGCATTTGTATCACACATTGATTGGATTCATGTATTATACTTATTTGTGTTATTAATAAAGGCATCAATTCATTTAATATATTTATCTTGTGCAATATATTAAATGAAGTATCCAATGGACATATCTATATCCATGATGACAAGTGTCACGCACTTAGCAGTAAGACCATGGATAGGGTAAATGATATGACCATAAATAGATCCATAGTCTGTTCCAGTCATGGGAATGAATGGAACTAGAGACTATCATTAACCTGGTTGTATGGCAGTGTCTTACCGGTCATTGGACATGGAATGTCAACCAAGTTAATGGGTACATGCCTGGGAGCATGGTACTGGATAGATCCACTAAACGAGTAATCCACATGGTATAGTATCACAAGGGATTCTCGTGTAGTACTTGTATGGATCCTTTGACCTGACCATATAATGGTATTACATGTGAAGTCACATGCTTAGGGGTACGCCTAAAGGGCCTGTAATAGGGTGCCAAGTATGGGTACTTTCGGGTATGTCACTGAGCATGGTAATATTATGGATATGCAGAAGGGATTTGTCACTCATTAGCCCACTGAGAAGATATCACCGGCCTCTTGATGAATGTGACTGATAAGAGTGTGGCCACACCAAAGCAAGTTGGAACTTGTTTGTGAGCATCAGTACATTCTGGATCAAGTTAATGTCCGGACACAAAAGAGGGTGATCAATCCATGCCTCTGTGTTGGACACTGATATCAATGACATGGGATGTACAAGTTTAAACTACAGGGTTATGATATTAGTTAGACTGCCATCTCCATCTTAATTGGGGGCTGCAGTGGCTTGCTAGAGCCCAACTGCAGTCTGTGGGCCATAGGCCCACTGCCAACATAAAGGTGGGCCCATGGGATCGTACATATTGAGCGACTGGACACCGACTTAAAGAATCACAGGTACACTTGGAGTGTACACTCTAGAGAGAGAGAATTATATACATTAATTATATTATAATGATCAATTGGATTGATCATTATAATAAAATTAATATTTGGCTTCACATAATTAATTGGATTAATTATGAAACTATTTCCTAGGTGGAAATATTCATATGTATAGGTTTACATATGAATTTGTTTTGTGGAGACTTAATTTTAATTTGATGGATTAAATTAATTAGTCAAACTGATTTTAATTTAGATGTAAATAATATGTTACTTGGAGTAATATATTAAATACATGGGTTAATTAAAATTGGGCTTGATATTGATTTAAACCAGACTAATTAAAATAAGTTTGGGCCTGAATTAAAAGGAGGAAGCCCACACATACACAGAAGCCAGACTGGGCCTAAATTCCAACAAGGGAATTGGAAGCCCTAGGGTTAAAAACCCTTAGGGGAATTCGGCCAAACCACACATGTGTGTAGTTCCCCTTTGGCCGAATTCTCCCTCCCACCTCACTCTCTAATCTTCGTGATTTTTGACGCTAACACGTGCGGTGTTCGTTAAGCGCTCGTGTACGTGAACGAGGAGGGATTCTACTTTGAATTCTGCAGTCATCATCCATCTCTAGAAAGAGATTTTCTGGTAAGAAAATTAATCCCTTTCTATTTAATTTTAAGTTTTTCAATTTCCACTTCAATTGCTCCTGGGACTGGATTTGAGGAAATCACCGCGTTCTTCCGCTTTTATCAGGTGATTTCCGGTGAAAAATCCCTACATGTTGTGCTCATATTCCGAAAGAAAGTTGCATTTACCAACCATTTCAAGAACTCAGTCTTCGGCCACAACGGAATTGACTACTTACCAGTGGTTTTTTTTCATCTTCTGGGGCCGTACTTTGAAGGATTAAAAGTTGTATTCACCTTTGAGAACTGTGTTCGAGTTGGAATCTGAGCTGAATTGGAAACATGCATATAGAGTTAAACTCTTAGAGGATCCAGTGGGTAATCAATTGATGCAGTTCGGTGCTCAGTTGTACACTCTGACACATGTTACTGCAAAAAAAAATCTCCAATGTGGAAAACCGAAAGGACATATTGGTAGTTTGAAGGGGCATCAATCAAAACCAGAGCCACGCTTTGGATTTTCCTAATGCATCCATATTCATTATGTCATAAATGTTTTACATTCAATTATGATGTTCAATATGCATTCGTCATGTCGTTGCATGTTAATGTTCACATACGGGTGACAGCACGCAGCGAACCATGTCTGATTCAGTGTTTTATACCCCAAACACAAACCTTTAATGCTAGGGGTAGGTAAAAAGCCAAACCACTGGATGTCATCAACAGCAACGTTCTCACGACTTCTGATAAACATTGTCAAGGTGTGCTTTTCAATCTCAAAAAGGATTCATACAAGGAGATCAATTCAGTTGGAACACTCACGCAGAACTCTTGGACCATTAAAAAAATATATATCAAAAAGAGAGAAAACTTCTGACACGGAAAACCGAAAGGACATGTTGGTAACAAGAAGAGGGTGATGTCTAAGGTCGGAGTCACAGTTGATTTCCCTATTGTACTCGTTGTGATGTCATCTTAATGATATTATACATGTTTGATATTCTGTTTAGAAGTTCATATTGCACATGTCATGCCATTACACATAAACATCCATCAGTAAGTTGTTGCATCCAAATCCCGTAATAATAAAACTGAAGTTCATGTTGTGTACAACAATCCGAAACAAAAATAATAAATAAAGTACAGAGAACTCTATCTAGCTCTCATCCTGTCCCTCTCCGTCCTCCTCCTCCTCCTCGGACTCACTCTGATGTGTGACCCTGTAGGAATCAAAGTCCGCCTGCAATCGAGCCATCTCAGCCTGCACCCTGGCTGTCTCAGCTCTCGCCCGATCCGCCTCTTGGTTTGCAGCCCAGACCCGAGCCTCAAAGGAAGCAGCCTACCCGACCTGGTCTTGAAGCATCTGGACTCGAGACTGCAATCAATAACATAAATTAACATGCATACACACATACATACACATTCATGCATTGCATAAATCATCACGTAATGCAGGAAATGCAGAATGCTTACCTCTCAGATGGTGTCCTCCTGAATGAAGAAGGTCTCCAAGCCGAATTGCAGATACGCCATGTCCTCCACCTAAGCACGAGGAACCTAGAACGTACCAGATCATATCAAAAAAGTCAAAAAAAGGGGGAAAAGAAAAAGAAAAAGAAAAAGAAGAAAAAGAGACGTACGTGGGTGGTGTCCACTGGAACAAACGTGAGAGGCTGCTCACGGTGAACTGGCCACGTCCTATAGGACTGGCCGTCGTCTAGACCCATCATGCTAAAGCCAGTCCTGAGTTCGGTCATCAGGCGACCTTCTACCACACCCGCAGTCTGAGAGGCTGATGCTGCAGCGCTGCTAGCACGCACGGGATGACTCCTATCCTACACCGGGGCATACCCACCGATCATGGCGGTCTCAGCACCCTCGTCTACCGGCCCGCTCGGCTGAGCAGAACTAGACCCCCTGCGTCTCTTGACCTACAAAAAGAAGAATATTTAAAAAAAAAAAAAACAAGGTGGTAAAGTAAATACCTGACGAGCAGGAGGAGCAGCCGGTGCATCACCCGCGACGGGCAGCAGACACTGACGGATGAATGCCAAATAATCACCGTCCACCGTATCAGCACGGTACCCATCCCCGAAAATATCAGGATCCACAGCAGGATCGGTGAAATAAGGCCAGAATAACGCAAGCGGGAGCGGTGGAGGCACAAGCCGACCAGCAGGGCCGTCCACATGGTTGGATAGGCAGAGGTGCTCGCCCAGGTACCACTCCTGGGACATCTGGCACTCCAAGACAAACCGGTGGTCGTCAAACCGCACAGATGTCTGTACCAGGAGTGTAACGATGCCCTGACCATGCCACAGATGGTGGTGGATCTGCAAAAATACAACAAAAGAAATTCAACACAAGTAAGCAAAAGTTAATTAAATTTTTCTGCTAATAAGTTTTTGTTTACTTACCTTCTGCCAGGAAGCATCCAATAGACTCTGCCTCACCTCTTCCAAGTCTCGACCGATGCCCTGCCATCCCTGTGTCCAGCAACGCAGGACGGTCGGATGAACGTCGCCCTGAACGTCCCTCAGTTGGGGCGGCTCCAAAATATGGTGCTCGAAGGCCCAAATCTGTAATCAACGAAAGAGTTAAAAAAGGGGGGGGAAGAGATAATACCAGAAGGCCGAACCAGAAGCCGAGGATCTCCTGCTGCTCCCCCCGGGCGCATAAATCCAACCCATATTACAGCTGCCCCAACGCAGCTCGGGCCCAATCTAGAAAAGGAAAGGCAGCCAAGTCCGCCAAAGTCGGCAGCAGAGTCATATTGCAAGTACTCTGCCCAGTGGGGAACAGCGTGCATGACAGAAGGATGAGCACGTAAGCTCGGGTGTACCGCTCCACGTCCTCATCGGACAAGCCTGGGCGAGTAGCCCAATAAGCCTCCACCCGCGAACACAAAATCTTCCCCTTCTCAGGGGTGCAGCCAATCAATCTCCCAATGTAGTCATCCACTAGCTGATGGCGGGTCAAGTAGCAATTGAATACAATGGGGGTCCCACCAAACCCGAAGCCAGTAATCATTGCAAAGTTCGAGGGAGTGACGGTGAAATCCCTGATAGTCAGGTGGAATGTATGGGTGGTACAGACCCATCTCTCACATAGAGCCGTCAGCACGGCGTGCGTGGTATGCGGCGTACTCGTAGGCAGCGACAAGATAAAAGTCTCTAGACCCAACATCCTGACCCGAGACCTCACAGACTCGGGAAGGCGGTCCCACCAGACCCACGGCAAGGAAAGATTTCTGCTGCTGGAAATCCTATGCGCCTGTATTTTTGGGAAGTACAATAAATATATATCCAATTTTTGCTAAATATCAAATTAAAAGGGGGGCTTGCAAAAAAAAAAAAAAAGAGAGAGAGAGAGAATTCTAGCTACAGTCGTACGACTGTTCATAATATGCATGAACAGTCGCATGACTGTTCATGTTACCTGCGGACAGAATTTTAATTTTATTGAATTTTCATGATTTCTAACTCGTTTTCCCTATTTTCTTGTTCCTATTAACTACAAGGGACTCCTAGCATGCATTCTACTCAATCAAACAACCCAGAAAGCGATAAAACATGGCAAATCAGGTCCAAATATTCAAAGAGAAAATTTCAAAAAACGCAAAATCAGAGATCAAATTCGGGTACCAACCTGTGTGGTAGACAGATGGGAAACCATCTGCAGCAATATCGGGATCTCCATCCTGAGTCTAATCCCAAAATGCTTCATGTACCGCGGATGGTCGTATCCATTCGAGACACTCACAAAAGGGATATCATCTGCGTTATTGGGCCCCTGGATCAAGTTACTGGATAGCTTCCTCACCTTCTTTCCCAATTTCTTCAACATTTTCGCAGGATTTTGGCGTTAAAAATCAGTTTTTAGAGAGAGAGAGAATTAGTATTTTCGGAAATGTGAGAAGTAGGAGAAGGAAGGGGCGGAAACTGCCCCTTTAATTCATTCTGCCTGCGAAGTACAGTCGCACGACTGTAGTGGAAAAAAAGGGGGGAATTTTATCTAATTTTTTCTTATTTATTCTTTAAACCCTATTTTCATTACCCAATGCTTAATCATTCCCCACGGGAAGATATTTCAATAATTTTGCAGGGCCAACCTGTCAGTGATTAATTTTTTCCAGCGACGGTCCGCCTCGTCCAAGGGGCACGAAACCCGAGGAAACCTAAAAAATTCACTGTAAGTACATTCCACCAAAATTCATTTCCGACGCATCCTGTATGCCAAGTCATACCAGTCGCACACGGCTGTCACACCCTTCACCCAATCTCAGTCCCCCGCGACTATAAAACGGAGCCATTATTTCCGTGCCAGTTCGTTGAGTGCACCAAGTCGCACATGACTGTCACACCCTTCACCTAATCTCGGTCCCCCCACGACTATAAAACAGAACCAGAATTTCCGTGTCAGTTCATTGAGTGCGCCAAGTCGCACACGACTGTCACACCCTTCACCTAATCTCAGTCCCCCCGCGACTATAAAACGGAACCAGAATTTCAGTGCTAGTTCGTTTAGTGCGCCAAGTCGCACACTACTGTCACACTCTTCACCAAATCTCAGCCCCCCGCGACTATAAAACGGAACTAGAATTTTCGTGTCAATTCATTGAGTGCGCCAAGTCACACACGACTGTCACACCCTTCACCCAATCTCAGTCCCCCGTGACTATAAAACGGAGCCAGTATTTCTGTGCCAGTTCGTTGAGTGCGCCAAGTCGCACACGGCTGTCACTCACTTCACAAATTTCAATCCTACATGACTATAAAAGGTAACCAGAAATGAGTCTTCCCATATTTATTCTTGATCGAAGGGGCAAAAATTTTTGTTTCAAAATTATCAATCAAGGAATAAATACGCTCACCAGTTGCACACTACAAACACCATGGCTCTGTATGGTAAGTCATACGCGGCTATCTATTCTTAGGAGATTGCTTATCTACCCAAAGCCTTATAGAATTAACCCACAAGCCACACACGTGCGCACTATCTTTGATTCCGTGTTCTTTATCGTGTACCTAAATCCATGCAAAGAATCGGACTTTGGCTACACGAGGGGCAGCCTGTGAACACGGAATTTTACGGGTCTCGAAAAAAAAAAAAAAAAAGGTTGACTGTTGACCCACGATGGTAAATACAGTCGTGGGATTTTGGTTACAGTCGTACGACTGTAACGTAAGTACAGTCGTATAACTGTACTTTCGGGGGCAGGTTGCAGAACCCATACTCCTTTGACTTAAAAAAGTGAGGAAATCTTGAGCATTTAATGCTCAAGATTTCCGGGATAAAAAGGCAGAAAAAGACCAGAAGAAAGGGGAGACAATAATCTGGAACTTAGAGGAATTTAGAGAGAGAAAAAGGAAGAAAAAGAAAGAAGAGAGAAAAGGAAAAAAAAAAGTCTACTTTCTTCTCAAATTTTCTTCTTGATTTCTTGTTGTTAATCACTAAAACGAATTAGAAATCCTAGGTTAACATCCACACCAGAAATCTAAATCATTTTGGGACAAAAACAAACTCAAATCCGTAACTTTTTGGGGATTCTTTGGACACTTTTGCAGCCTTAAATTTTCAAGGAAAATGAGCGAATTCACGTGGATTGGTGCGTAGCCAGGGGTAATTCCAGCTGTGGATCATCGCCAAGGAGGTAAACAACCTATAACTCAACTCTTTTTCCAGCTTTCTGGGTGTTTTGATTGTTTTTGGTGCATTTTTATTTAAGTTTTAAGCTTCTATTTCTGGAAAAATAAGAACAGTCGTACGACTGTTCTTTGCACAAGAACAGCGGAACGACTGTAATTACAGTCCTGCCAAACCTTGTACAGTCGTACCACTGTATTTATTTTCTCAGTTTTAAGTTTCTCTTTTTAGGGTTTTTTAGCGATTTCTGCCTCTGGCAAAGTTTACAGTCGCACGACTGTAGTATACAGTCGTTCGATTGTAACTACAGTCGCACGACTGTAGTCCTCGGCCAGGAGCTAAAATCCCTAAAAAATCCCTAAAATCCAAAAAATTCATAAAAACCCAAAAAATTTCATAAAAATTGGAAAATTTCAGAAAATCAGAAAAATCTTGAAAAATCAAAAATCATCAAAAATGAATTTTGGTATGTGCATTCACGACCCTAGATTTATTTTTCGGTGAAATTGCATTTAGAACAAAACCACGATGGAGACCCGGTTCTCCCGAAAACCGACCCACCTCACATGTGATAAATTAAAATAAACCAAAAAAATGTTTTCAAAAACGATTTTCTCACAAAACCAAAAATACAGGGACGTTTCAAAATGGTTTTCCAGGTCTAACCGGCCTGCCGACCGGGCCAACCCGGTTACCCCCAATTGCATGACCCCAAATACCTAATTTCCCAATTCTATCTGTTTGAGTCCTACTTATGGTGTGCCGTATAAATTGTGCTAACCTCTGTTTTACAGCTTTTATTTTATTTTAATTTTCTTTTTATTTGTATTTAATAGAATTAATCGTGTATTTAGGCGGTTGTAAATATTTTTTAGATTCTCGTGTATTCTAGGCGATTGTATCAGTGAGGCGAGAGTTTTTTTATTTTTCCATTCAATTGGGTTGTAAACCTCTTAAATATTTACTTCTTTACTGCTTATATTTGTATTATTTCGTATGTGCGCCGCATATATTATTTAATAAAAATCAACTTTTGGCAATTTAAAGTGTCGTAACTAGAACATTGACAATAATACTTAAATTAGACACGAAATAAGGGACTTGTCCGAACCTAGATCTCTGAAAAGTGTAGCGGTTCTCACTTTGGTTCAGCTACACTGTAATTTCCCGGTTGAGCTAAGCCGGGTGGCGACTCTTATACTTTTTATCGAGATTTAGATCTCGATATTTTTTGAAACAATCCGCTTTTCCAAAAAACGAATTTCCAATTCAAAAACCCCATGCGAGGGAGGGCCCTGCCCGAAATCGAGGTGCCCCTTCCGAAAGGGAGTCCCGCGTCCCGTCGAAAACGCGTCGTCCGCTCACAGACGTTTCAAAACTGTTTTCTAGGTCTAACCGGGCCGGCCGACCAGGCCGACCCGGTTACCCCCAAATGCATAACCCCGAACTCTAAAATTTCCAATTCTGTCCAACTTGAGTCCTACGTGTGGTGTGCTATATATCTGTGCTAACCATTTGTTTTGCAGCTTTAATTTCTCTATTTTTATTTTTTATGTATTTAATAGATTAACTCATGTATTTTAGGCGATTGTAATTTTTCCTAGATTCTCGTGTATTTTAGGCGCTTGTATTGTGAGGCCGAGAGTTTTATTTTTCTTTCGATTGGGTTGTAAGCCTTTTAAATATTTATTTCTTTACCTTTATTTTGTATTATTATGTATGCGCGTCGCAGGTATTTATTCAATAAAATCAATTTTAGCAATTTAAAGTGTCATTATAGAACATTGGCCATTTTGTTTTGATTAGACATGTAATAAGGGACTTGTCCGAACGTAGATCTCTAAAAAGTATGGCAGTCCCCGCTTTGGTTCAGCTACACTGTAATTTCCCGGTTGAGCTGAGCCGATCCTATACTTTTTATCGAGATTTAGGTCTCGATTCTTTTACGAAATAATTAATCTTCCACAAAAACGAATTTCCAATCCAAAACCCCACGCGAGGGAGGGTCCCGCCCAAAAGTGAGGCGCCCCTTCCGAAAGAGAGTCTCGCGTTCCGTCGAAAACATGTCGTCCGCTCACAGTGGCGACTCCGCTGGGGATTTCTCAAAAGTTGTTCAAAAACTTGAAAGAATTTGACAAGCCCTGAAAAATGTCTAATCAAAATAAGGCGGATGTAGGGGTGGCAACGGTGCGGGTGCGGTTGCGGGGATGTATTCCCCACTCCGCCCCCAATGATTGCGGGGGCGGTTTCGGTGATTCCCCATTTAACATTTCGGAGATTTTTTCACCCCCATCCCCGCCCCGCGCAGGTGCCTACGGGTTTCGGTGAATCCCCGCCCGCCCATATCCAATAAATAAAATAAATTAATATTATTTTAATAACCATTTTAACATTCAATAACTATGGGTTTCGGTGAATCCCCGAAAGCCCATATCCAATAAATAAACAAATTAATATTATTTTAATAACCATTTTAACATTCAATAACCAAAATACAAATTCTACTAGATTACAAATGTGGTTTAACATTAAATATTCAAAGTATAAAATATATCCAATATTAAAAATATTTAAGTTCCAAGTGAACTTTCTTTGAACAACTTGAAATTGAAGTCCAATCATTTAAGAGCTAAGACTTGGTTTTGTTGTTTTATTGTGATTTGTATTTTCATCATCCTATAAGAATAAAAGCAAATATTAGATGCATAGAATAATAAATAAAAAAACTAAATAACAAAAGTTAAAAACTACCTGAAGAACATCCATATCTTTGTTCATGTTCCACAACAATGAATCCATAACTGATTTAGAATCTAAAAACACAAAGTATTCATTATATTACAACATTTAATACATAACTTTGAAGTAAAGTAAATTAATAAGTAACCATTTATAAGTATAATACCTTTTACTTCAACTCTAACCAACTTTGAGTGCACATCAATGCTTCTACTATCTCAGAATTAAGACTGCTACGAGACTCACTTATAACTCTACCACGTGTACTAAAAGCTGACTCTAAAGCCATAGTTGATATGGGAATTGCAAAAAATATCCCGAGCAATTAATCGCAAAATAGGGAACTTGAGGCAATTTTTCCACCAACCAAGTAAATCAAATTCTTCTTTTCTTGGTAATAAGCCCTCCTCCAAATAATGATCAAGTTCAACCCCAACATTTTCAATAGATTATTCAGAAGCAGCAACAAATTGTTCAAAGCTGCATATTTCTCCATCTCTTTGAACTTGGTGAGTTGGCGATAATTAGCTTGACCTAATTAGGAATTTTATATATATATATATATATATATATATATATATATATATGCGGGTTTTATACGGGGATTTATTCGGGAGCGGGGCGGGGATAGTACTCCCCGCGCCCATGCCCGTTTAAGTACTGGGGGTAAAAAAATCCCCACCCCCATCCCCGTGGGGGATAATAACGGTTATTCCCCGCCCCCACCGGTTCGGATCCCCACGGTTTTTGGGTAATCCCCGCCCTATTGCCACCCCTAGGTGGATGATTCTTGTATGGCACTTTATGCATTTTTGTAGTTAGACATCCTTGCATTAGGTGAAGTATCCATTATTTAGCCCGGTGAATCGTTGAAGTGTCGCCTAAGTTCCTCTTGGTCTTGGGGGCACGGATACGAAATACCACCTATAGCCTCGTACGAACCCCTTCGTTCAGACCCTTGAGTGGGGAGAAGTGAGGAGTATATTTTGCTATGGGAACCTTGATGTTATCCCGACTTTGGACCGAACTTATTTAAGCAACCCTAGTTGGATTCCCTTAGGATACCAAAATAAATTGTATGAATATTTCTAAAATGTGCCTTCATCATCCCCGGTTGGTGATCAAAGAGAACCCCTCCTAGGACTCGGTTAGAATTTTCTCAAATTGACCACGTTTGGAGGAATAAGGTTGGAGGAATACGATTCGTGTGCTATATGCTACGTGTTTCTTGCCCCTTCATAACATACCATCATCCATATTTTTTTCACGAACATAACATACCACATTAAAAGCATTTGTGTGATACTAACTCATATCTTTTATACAGCCATCTCCATTTTTCGTGTGTAAATACATCAATCACCCGTGTGACATTTACACTAACAACATTTTTTTCCAGCCATGCATATTTTCATTGTGTGAAAAAAAAAACATTAATTCACGTACATCATTTGAATGTCATAAGCATTAACCAATTTGTCTTGTAGCCATGTGGAACGCGTGTCATGCATAAAACATTCATGCGGACCTTGAACAACCTCATAAGGGTCACACATATTACACCGCCTACCAAGTAGGAAATCATTTAGGTGCTCCACCAGAGCCGAAAAAAGTTACATTTCATCCATTAAATCATTTAGGTGCTCCACGAGTGCCGAAAAATTTCATCACGTACATTCAAACATTTAGGTGCTCCACAAGCGCCGAAAAATTTCATCGCATCCATTAAATCATTTAGGTCCTCCACGAGTACCAAAAAAACTCCATTTCATGCATTAAATCATTTAGGTACTCCACGAGCGCCGAAAAAATTACATTTCATGCATTTAGGTGCTCCACGAGTGCTGAAAAATTCCATCGCATACATCAAGTCACTTAGGCACTCCACGAGCGCCGAAAAATTTCATCACATCCATTAAGCCATTTAGGTGCTCCCCGAGTGCCGAAAAATCTCATTTCACACATTAAATCATTTAGGTGCTCCACGAGTGCCGAAAAATTACATTTCATGCATCAAATCATTTAGTTGCTCCCGGAGCACCGAAAATCCCGAGCATGTGCCACGCGCATGTTCATTTCATTTCACATCATAAAAACCCAAGGTGCTCCCTAAGCGCCGAATCTTTGCCTATGTGCCATTCTAACCATGTTTTCGTGTAGCCATTTTCAAGACATCAACATATGCATGGCATTTATTCTAACCACATTTTTATGCAGCCATGACATTCTATTTGTGTGCCATGCAAATTTATGTTCTGTATATTGTTATCTTCGCAAAGCATACACGACATCATCATATATGTCATGCATCCTAACCACGTTTTTGTACAGCCACTTGCATCTTTGTGTGATACAAGCATTCACGTCATTTCATATCATTTAAATTAAGGACATTCTGAGGATACCCTTCACGGTCATTTCATTTCATAACATATCGGGAGTCCTAAAACTACCCGTGTTCTGCCCATGTACCGAAATACACTTGGTCATTTTACTAGACCATTTCATTCAATAGGAGACCACAATGGTCTTAGGTCTATTTTCGTGTAGTAGGTCACACGATATCATTGCATGGCTTCACGTCATTCATCATTGGCATCATGGGGATGCTGAGGTTCTGTTGGTTTGTCGCGATCCATTTCGGATTGTTACATGACATTGACATTATGGTATCATTTGAGGTGCTCCATGAGCACTGGATTATTACGCATATAGGGGCATTTCATAGCATTACCGAATCATGAAAGGCGTTCCATGAACGCCGAACTTCCGTCTGTGCCCTTACCTACACAAGACTTGTCTGTAAACATCATCTCATATCATATGCCTCAAAAGCATCAGAATTCTGTCCATGGGCCGGCCCCTGTGTGACCATTTCACTTCGTCTCATAGACCTACAAGGTGTCGAAACTCTGTCCATGTGTTGGCACACACGTGATCATTTCACGATATTCACTAGGTGCTCCAAAAGCACCGAACCCCTGTTTATGTCGCGATCCACACGTGGTCTTTTCGCATTATCTCTTACATGGCATTGGGTGTTCTTGGAATGTCCAAAAAAAAAATCATCCTCATCATCTCTCCCTCGTGACATCACATATGCAACTCATCATTCATGCACATACATATCCCATCATGCATTCATGCCTATATCATCTGTGATTTGGTATTCTTCATGCGTATGCGCCCGTTAATGCTAATAAGTGTTCTTATCAGAGGAAAAAGGGAAAAGGTTTCGAGAATGGCCAACCCAATGAGCTTCAATTCCATAACGGATACCGTGGAGGATCATATCGCCTCATCACGGTTCCGAAAGGCGGTCAGGAAAGAAGCGGCAGCAATGTTGAGAGAAGTGCTGGGAGATGATCTTAACAGAGTAGAAAGGTTGACAGCAAAGTGCACTGAATTGGAAGCACGAGTGGCAGAACTCGAAGGGAAAATGAAAAATGCGGTATTCTCAGACTCCAATACTGATGCTAGCGAGAAACAGAATGCCCAGATTGTTAACATTCGCCCTCGACACCTTGGAACCCCCCCTCTCCAAGATTTGGGTCTGCCAAGGCTGATTGATGAGATAGAACTGAAAAGGCCCCTTAAGACGAATGTTGGCACCAACTCCATTCCACGGCATACCAAAAACTCACTTACCGTAAGTAGCGGAAAAGGCATTTCTCCATGGGCTGACTCATTAGGCAAGCTATTCCTCAGATATAGAGAGAAGGGTCTCCTGCAGAGTATCAGGCCATTTGTAGAGCCGGCAAAAGCACAAAAGAACAATTTCTGCAGCTATCATGTGGTGCTGGGCCACCGAACCAATGATTGTTTTGCTTTAAGAAAAGAGATCCAGAAGCTAGTCGACGATGGGAAATTAGAAACCTCGACCCTCTCTGATAAGCGACTAGGGGCAATCAGGGAAACCACCAAGGAAATTTCTCAAGTCTCCCGAGGAGAGGAATACGATGAAGAACTTCAGAGTCTACTTTGATAAGAGTGGATTAAAGATGCTGAAGCTGAAATGGTGACCAACCGGAAAATAATCGGATTCTATGAGATCAAATTCTCTTGGAGATTCCCTTTTTACGAGGGACTCATTTTGTTTGTGGGATGTATTGAATTCATCATGAATGCAATGAAATTTATTTTCATCTTACTTATGTGATGATTACTTGTCCATGGCATTATGCATGCATTTGACCATTTGAAATGACATATCCAACACACATAATATCAAAATGCATGACATCATTCTCAGTATTGTGGGGAACCTAAAAGTGAACCTAGTCCTGAACGAACTCTCCCTTGAAAGGTGAGCTTGTGAGATAAATAAAATGATACGATGGTACCACTCCCGCCGAGGCATCTATTGATTCAACTCAATAATCCTTGTAAGACACTACCAATCTTGCCCCAGAGCTTCAACTTAAAAGGCACACACGATACCCAAACCACTCTAAACCAGAAAGCCCTCCTAGAGGCAAAATCAAACTAGAAAGCCCTCCTAGAGGCAAAATCAAACCAGAAAGCCCTCCTAGAGGTACCAAACCTAAAAAGCCTTCCTTGACGTAAAACCAGATCAAAAGTCCTCCTTGAGGCAGCCGAACCAAGAAAGCCCTCCTAGAGGCAAAATCGAATCAAAAGCCCTCCTTGAGGCAATCACATCCCAAAAAAAAAAAAAAAACCTTGGCCTCATACCCCAGATAGTACCCTACACCAAAATCCTGAAAATAAAAACCCAAACTTATCCAAAGCACTAATCACTAAGAAATCCGAATGACCTTCACCATCCATCTTATTGTAAAACTCTGAATCACTCCTTGGTTGTAGTGCATGCATAATTTCGTTTGCATGACATTCCTGTGCACATGACATTAAGCATGCATTGTTCATCCAAAAAGGCATATTAAACACACATGACATGCATGAATTTGATTACAGCAGGAAAACCAAAAAGGTGGCTGTAGCTTGGATTTAGTCCCTTAAAAAAACAAAAAAAACAAAAAAAAAGGAAAAAAGAAAAAAAAAGAGATCAGTACAGACAGAAGAATTTCTCTCTCATATGGCAGCTACAATTAACACGGGAATGACTCACCATCTCAATCTCCATCGCCACCGAATCCTTCGCACCCTTTCTATGAAAAATTTGGACTTTCTCATTTTCAAACAACTTGTGAGAAATTTAGGCTCCTATATTTTCAAACCCAAAACACTCCCCACCTCGATCTTCATCCATACCTTCAACACCCTTTACCCTCCGTTCAAGTCCAAAAGAACAGTCTGCTTATGATTCCCTCTATTTGCCTATGGACTCCAGGACTGGAGGAAATATTGGTTATGCACTCATGAACTTCACCAATAGTATTGGGGCAACCAGGTTTTACAAACCCTTCAACAATCGTGAACGGGATGACTTGCAAAGCCTGCTACGCCAATATCCAAAAGAAAGTTGCATTTACCAACCATTTCAAGAACTCAGTCTTCGGCCACAACAGAAGTGACTAATTATCGGTGGTTCTTTCATCTTCTGGGGCCGTACTTTGAAGGATTAAAAGCTGTGTTCATCTTTAAGAACTGTGCGCGAGTTGAATTGGGAACATACACATGGGGTTAAACTCTTGGAGGATCTAGTGGTAATCAATTGATGCAGTTCAGTGCTCAGCTGTACACTCTGACACATGTTAGCAGAAAAAAAACCTCCAATGTGGAAAACCGAAAGGACATATTGGTAATTTGAAGGGGCATCAATCAAAACTAGAGCCACACTTTGGATTTTCCTAATGCATCCACATTCATTATGTCGTAGATGTTTTATATTCAATTTTGATGTTCAATATGCATTCGTCATGTCATTGCATGTCAATGTCCACATACGAGTGACAGCACGCAGCGAACCATGTCTGACTCAGTGTTTTATACCCCAAATACAAACCTCTAATACTAGGGGCAGGTAAAGGCCAAACCACTGGATGTCATCAGCAGCAATGTTCTTATGACTTCTGACGAGCATTGTCAAGGTGTACTTTCCAATCTCAAAAGGGATCCATACGGAGAGATCAATTCGGCTGGAATGCTCACGCAAGACTCTTGGACCATTAAAAAAAATCAAAGAGAAAATTTCTGACACGGAAAACCGAGAGGACGTGTTGGTAACAAGAAGAGGGTGATGTCTAAAGCCGGAGTCATTATTAATTTCTTTATCGTACTCATTATGATGTCATCTTAATGATATTATGCAAGTTTGATATTCTGCTCAGACGTTCATATCGCATACATCGTGCCATTACACATAAACATCCATCAATAGGTTGTCGCATCCAAGTCCCATAATAACAAAAATGAAGTTCATGTTGTGTACAGAAAATCCAAAAAAAAAAGTGTAATACAGAGCACTCAATCTAGCTCTCATCTTGTCCCTCTCCCTCCTCCTCCTCCTCGGACTCACTCTGATGTGTAGCCCTATAGGAGTCAAAGTCCTCCCGCACTCGGGTCAGCTCAGCCTGCAGCCTGCCTACGTCAGCTCTCATCCGATCTGCCTCCAGGGCTGAAGCCAAGGCCCGAGCCTTAAAAGCAGCAGCCTGTCTGGCCTGGTCTTGGAATGTCTGCACTCGAGACTGCAAAATAACAATGTAAATTAACATGCATACATACATACATACATATTCATGCATTGCATAAATCATAAGATAATGCAGAAACTGCAGAATACTTACCGTCCACATGGTGTTCTCCTGGACCATGAAGGCCTCCAAGCCCATGTACTGATAGGCTATGTCCTGCACCTGAGCCCGGGGAACCTAGGACATACCAGAAAGTCAAAAAAAAAAAAACAACTTACATGGGTGGTGTCCGCTGGAGCAAATGTAAGTGGATGCTCACGGTGAACCGGCCACGACCTATAGGAATAGCTACCGTCTAGCCCTATCATGCTGAAGCCGGTCTTAAGCTTGGTCATCAAGTGACCCTCCACCACACCAGCAGCCTGAGAAGCTGAGGCTGCGGCTCTACCAGTATAGACAGGGTGGCCCCTATCCTGAACCAGGCCATGCCCACCAATCGTGGCGGTCTCAATACTCTCGCCTGCCGGACCACTCGGCTGAGTGGAACTGGATCCCCTACGCCTCTTGACCTGCAAACAGAAGAACATTAAAAAAAAGAAGAAGAAGGGGAAGTAAGTATCTGACGAGTAGGAGGAGCCGCCGGCGCATCACCCTTAACTAGCAGCAGATACTGCTGGATAAAAATCGGATAATCCCCGTCGACAGGGTCAACACTATAACCCTCTCCGAAGATGTTACGGTCTACAGCGGGATCAGCCAAGTAGGGCCAGAACAGAGCAAGCGAAAGCGGTGGAGGTACGAGCCGACCAGCTGGGCCGTCCACATGGTCAGAAAGACTGAGGCGCTCACCCAAGTACCACTCCTGGGACATCGGGCACTCTAAGATAAACTGGCAGTGGTCAAACCGAGCGGATGTCTGCACAAATAAAGAGATGGCACCCTGATCTCGCCACAAATGATGCTGGATCTGCAAAAAACAACAAAAGAAATTCAACACAGGTAAGTAAAAGTTAAATTAAATTTTTCTTACTAACGAGCTTTGTTTGCTTACCCTCAGCCAGGAAACGTCAAGCAAACCCTGCCTAACCTCCTGCAAGTCGTGGCCAATGCCCTGCCACCCCTATGTCCAGCAACACAGAACGGTCGGCTAGGCATCATCCTGGACGTCTCGCAGCTCCGGCGGCTCCAGAATGTGGTGCTCGAACACCCAAATCTGTTATTAATAAAATAGCAAAAAAAAAGCGGACGAAAAGATAATACCAAGAGGCCGAACCAAAAGCCGAAGATCTCCTGCTGTCTCCCCCGGGCACATAAATCCAGGCCATAAAATAGCTGCCCCAATGCAGCTCGGGCCCAATCCAGAGTAGGAAAGGTAGCCAGGTCCGCTAGAGTGGGGAGCAGAGTCAGATTACAAGTGCTTGTCCGGTTGGAAAAAGCGTGCATGATAACAAGACAAGCACATAAGCCCGAGCACACCGCTCCACGTCCTCCTCGGACAAGTCTAGGCGAGCAGCCCAATAAGCCTCCGCCCTGGAGCATAAGATCTTCCCCTTCTCAGGGGTGCAGCCAATCAATCTGCCGATATAATCATCCTCCAGCTGATGGCGAGTCAAATAGCAGTTGAAGCTGATCAGGGTCCCACCGAACCCGAAACCAGTGATCGCAGCAAAATCTGAAGGAGTGACAGTGAACTCCCTGATGGGTAGATGGAATGTGTGGGTACTGCAAACCTACCTCTCACACAAGGCTGTCAACACGGCGTGGGAAGTATGCGGCGTGCTAGTAGGCAATGACAAGATGAAGGTCTCAAGACCAAGAATCCTAACCCGAGCCCTCACGAACTCAGGGAGGCGGTCCCACCAGACTCGGGGCAAGGAAAGATTTCCGCTACCGAAAATCATCCGATCCTACATATTTGGGAAGTATAATGCATACATATTCAATTTTTGCATAATATCAACATAATTAACATCAATTAAAAAGGACATGCATAAATCATTCATTATTCATTAAAAAAAATCTCTATTTTTTAGCTACAGTCGTACGACTGTAGCACGCATCGCACGAGCATGGCTACTGTAGCACGACTGTTTATCCTACAGTCGTACGACTGTTCATCATTTGCATAAACAGTCGCACGACTGTTCATACACCTGCAGACAGAATTCGATTTTCATGCAATTTTTGCAATTTCTAACTTTTTTTTCCTAGTTTCTTGTTCCTATTAACTACAGGGAACTTCTAGCATGCATTCTACTCAATCAATCAACCCAGAAAGCAGTAAAACATGCCAAATCAGATTCAAATATTCAAAGGGAAAAATATTCAAAAACTCAAAATCAAAGTTCGAATTTGGGATACCAACTTGGGTGGTAGACAGATGGGAACCATCTCCAACAAAATTGGGATCTCCATCCCGAATCTGATCCCAAAGTGCTCCATATACCGAGGATGACTGTATCCATTTGAAACATTGATGAAAGGGATCTCATCTGCATTGTTAGGTCTCTGAATCAGGTTATTTGAGAGCTTTTTCACTTTCTTTCCTAGTTTCTTCAACATTTTCACAAGTATTTGAGGGTTAGGAATCGGTTTTCCGAGAGAGAGAAAACTGAAACTTTTGGAAATGGAGGAATGGGAGAGAAAAGGGCGAAAACTGCCCCTCTATTTCATTCTGCCCGTGAAGTACAGTCGTACGACTGTACTTCGTCTACAGTCCTACGACTGTAGTCAAATTTGAATACAGTCGCATGACTGTAGTGGAAAAGAGGGGGGAAATTTTTCATTAATTTCCTTTATTTATTTTCTAAACCCTATCTTGTCACCAAATGCTCAATTATCCCCCACGGGAAGATATTTCAGTAATTTTGCAGGGCCAACTCGTCAGCGACTAATTTTTCCAGCAACGGTCCGCCTCGTCCAGAGGTACAAAACCCAAGAAAACTCCCAAAAAATTCACTGTAAGTATAATTTCACCAAATTTCATTTTCGACACATCCTGTATGCCAAGTCATACCAGTCCGTCACACACACACACACACACACTTCACAAATCTTAGTCCACCACGACTTTAAAATGGAACCAGAATTTCCGTGTCAGTCTGTTGAGTGCACCAAGTCACACACGGCTGTCAGACCCTTCACCAAATCTCAGTCCACCACGACTTTAAAACGGAACCAGAATTTCCGTACCAGTTCGTTGAGTACGCCAAGTCGCAAACGGCTGTCACAACCTTCACCAAATCTTAGTCCACCACGACTTTAAAACGGAACCAGAATTTCCGTGCCAGTTCGTTGAGTGCGCCAAGTCACACACGGCTGTCACACTCTTCACCAAATCTCAGTCCACCACGACTTTAAAACGGAACCAGAATTTCCATGCCAGTTCGTTGAGTGCGCCAAGTTGCACACGGCTGTCACATCCTTCACCAAATCTCAGTCCACTGCGACTTTAAAATGGAACCAGAAATTCCGTGTCAGTCCGTTGAGTGTGCCAAGTTGCACACGACTATCACACCCTTCCACCAATCTTAGTCCACCGCGAATTTAAAACGGAACCAGAAATTCCGTGTCAGTCCGTTGAGTGTGCCAAGTCGCACACGGCTGTCACACCCTTCAACCAATCTTAGTCCACCGCGACTTTAAAACGGAACCCAAAATTCCGTGTTAGTCCATTGAGTGCGCCAAGTCACACACGGCTGTCACACACTCCACAATTTCATTCCTACATGACTATAAAAGGTAACCAGAAATGCATTTACTCGTATTTATTCTTGATCGAAGGAGCAAAAATTTTTGTTTCAAAATTATCGATCAAGGAATAAATACGCTCACCAATTGCACACTACAAACACCATGGCTCTGTATGGCAGGTCATACGCCACTATCTGTTCTCTAAAGTCATGTCTTTGCTGGCGTCCTCCTTATATGAAAAAGGATCATAAGGAACCGCTTGGCTCCAAGAATCGTATTTCCCCGGTGTCTTTCTTATGTGAAAACGGATCATAAGAAACCACCTATCTACCAAAAGTCTCATGAAATTAACCCACAAGCCACACACGTGCACACTACCTTTGATCCCGTGCTCTTTATCGTGTACCTAAATCCGTGCAAAGAATCGGACTTTAGCTACACGAGGGGCAGCCTGTGAACACGGAATTTTTCGGGTCTCTTGAAAAAGAAAAAAAAGGCCTTGATTACCACGACTGTAATTACAATCGTACGACTGTCATTTCGGGGGTAGGTTGCAGAACCCATACCCCCAAAATAAAAAAATAGAGGAAAAGTTGGGTATTTAATGCCTGAGGATTTTCCAGGATAGGGAAGATAAAAAGGAGCCAGAAAAGAAAGGAAGGGACTTTTTTGGGCAGGGAGAATTTTTGGGGTTAAAGGAAAATTTAGAGAGAGAAAGAAGAGAGAAGGGAGAGCTAAAAACCAAAAAAAAAAACTCACCTTCTTCAACTCATTTCTTCTCAAATTCAGAGAGTTAATGCTTAAAGTCTGTTAGAAACCCCTAGGTTAATAACTTAACTTCGCAAACATATCGAAATCTCCGACTAAAATCAATAGAAACCTTGACATTTGGAGATTCTTTGGACCCTAGTTTTCAACCCCAAAACTTAAGGAAAAAACACGAATTCGTGTGGATTGGAGCAACGCCAGGAGTCAAATCGACTTGGATAAGCTTCTAAAAAGGTAGGGACTCCTTTTCCCCTCTCTTTTACAAGCTTTCTGGGTGTTTTGGTTGATTTTGTGCATTTTTATTCGACATTTTACACTTCTGTTTCTGGAAAATTAAGAACAGTCGTACGACTGTTCTTGTCACAAAGAACAGGGGCACGACTGCAATTACAGTCGTGCAATTTCGATCTATAGTCGTACGACCGTTTCTAAATTTCCTCAGTTTTATTTCTTTTCAAAATTTTGGCGATTTCTGCCTAAGGAAGATCTATAGTCGCACGACTGTAATTCTCGGCCAAAAGCAGAAAATCCCTAAAAATCAAAAAAATTCATAAAACCCCAAAAATTTCATAAAAATCAGAAAATTCAGAAAAATCAAAAATCTTAAAAAATAAAAAATCATCAAAAATGAATTTTGGAGTGTGCATTCACGACCCTAGATTTATTTTTCGATGTATTTGCATTTAGAACAAAACCACGACGGAGACCCCGTTCTCCCGAAAACCGACCCACCTCGTATGCTAAATTAAAATAAACGGGAAAAATGTTTTCAAAATGATTTTCTTACAAAACTAAAATACAAAGACGTTTCAAAACTGTTTTCCAGGTCTAACCAGGCCGGCCGACCGGACCGACCCGGTTACCCTCAAATGCATGCCCTCGAACTCTAAAATTCCCTGTCCAACTTGAGTCCTACGTGTGGTGTGCTATATATCTGTGCTAACCATTTGTTTTGCAGCTTTAATTTCTCTATTTTTATTTTTTATGTATTTAATAGATTAACTCGTGTATTTTAAGTGATTGTAATTTTTTTTAGATTCTCGTGTATTTTAGGCGCTTGTATTGTGAGGCCGAGAGTTTATTTTTCTTTCGATTAGGTTGTAAGCCTTTTAAATATTTATTTTTTTACCTTTATTTTGTATTATTATGTATGCGCGCCGCATGTATTTATTCAATAAAATCAATTTTAGCAATTTAAAGTGTAATTATAGAAAATTAGCCATTTTATTTTGATTAGACATGAAATAAGGGACTTGTCCGAACCTAGATTTCTGAAAAGTGTGGCAGTCCCCGCTTTGGTTCAGCTACACTGTAATTTTCCTGTTGAGCTGAGCCAGGTGGCGACTCCTATACTTTTTATCGAGATTTAGGTCTCGATTCTTTTACGAAGTAATTAATCTTCCACAAAAACGAATTTCCAATCCAAAATCCCACGCGAGGGAGGGTCCCGCCCAAAAGCGAGGCGCCCCTTTCGAAAGAAAGTCTCGCGTTTCGTCGAAAACGCGTCGTCCACTCACAGCGTGCTTTGTTAAATGAGCATGATCACCTCATTATTAATTCATTAAATGCAAATACCAATTGGTTTAATGAAAGGAAAATGCATGTTTGACACTTGCAATCATTTGGGAATGGCCTTAGACTGTATTTCAGGGGTCCATTTAAGGATACGTTCTTTTGTTGATGTTTTCTTGCCATAAATGCATATTTTTTACTCTTAATTGTGGATGCTACTCTGGTTAATTGTTCACAACATAGGATCCATAGTACAACGAACGTAGGCTATGGTGAAGTTAGTGAAAGATAGCCTATTTCATTTAATACCGAAAATATAAAGATTAAAAAGAAATACAAGTTATTTTCATGCTTTTGCCTATGCTTACTCTACTTTTATAACATGTATTTAGTCGATCTTACTCAAGTCTTCTCATTTACACTTTATTGTTTTAGATATGTCAGTTTCAGTAGTTGTTAGTTGTAAAAATCAATCTTTTAGCAATATTGAGATTTCTACCACAAATTGTTTTCGTTTAAAACCACTATTGTTGAAATTTGTATCATTCCTCAATCCCTGTTGGAACAATATCCAGACTTATCCACTTTATTACTTGTTGAACTAGTATACTTGCTAGTATCTTGAGGACACAACACTAAATCTAACAAAGATATGACAATATCAAAATATTACAGCTAAAAGAATAAATTGCTGCCATTATTTTTGGAGATAATAAATACCTTGTTGCATTTTGTTGTTATAAAGTTGTTATTGTATGTATTGATAATAAAATTTAATATAACTTTTCCGTCATTAATATACATATAATAACGAATTTTGGATATTTATTGTTATCTTTACACAATTTTTTAATGCTAGATATAACTTTTTTTTTTTTTTTT
Organism: Euphorbia tirucalli; assembly: GCA_039660915.1. NCBI lineage: Eukaryota > Viridiplantae > Streptophyta > Magnoliopsida > Malpighiales > Euphorbiaceae > Euphorbia > Euphorbia tirucalli. Next base: position 67,176,278 of record CM077639.1, read on the forward strand.
TTTTGTTGTTGTAGTGGCTCTTTAACTTACGAAAAAAAAAAAAAATCGGCGACTAACATATTTCAACAATAACATAATATTACTCTATTATCTTCATGAGGAAATTTAAATCAAAACTAAATTAAATTCAGAAGTTGAATTAAAGAAGTTAAACGGTTGAAATAAGATTATATATATCATGAATACCCCGAAATTTAACCATACAACTTTAGAGTAAGTAGATTTTTAATATGAAAAGGTAGAAATTTAGTTCAAAAGTCTCCTTCGATGGTTGTAATTACTCTCTTGGTGCATCATGCTAAGTTGATTAAGTGGACCAAATCAATATATGACAATTAGCTAGTAGCCATTTAAAATATCAATAAATTGATTGGCAACATAAATATGAATTGTTTTATGTTATACCGTGTATTGTAATTGTATTTTTAACAATAATTAAATGCATAAAGTACTAAGAATGAGAAAATAAACCAGAGTTGGTGTATATGAAAGTAGAAGAGATAATGGAGTGGAGGGAGACCCGTTAGGTCTACCATTTACGTCTACCATATCATTATCATAATTCAGATTTGGTATATTTTCATTTTAACTTAAAATTGATGGCAAATTAAAATTTCATATGACCAAAATTGCAGGTGACACGTCATCAAATCGTAATGCTTACATTCAGTTTTTTAATTAATACATATACATCTGTATATTAATTAAAATGCATATTTTAAAGTCTTTTTTTTGCATAAATCCTCTTATCAATTATTTTATCACATAATCATTGATTTTAGTCGATTACATTATTTTTGTTTAAAAAGGTTTAACCATACTTCAATTATAAAGTTTAAGATTTTTTTTTTTTTTCTAATAAACCACATAAATTTCATCGAATTTGGGTATTCTCTCACAAACTCCGATTATAAAACTTAAAACTTAATAGAAGTTAAAATGATACTTTAAGTACCTTTTTTTTGGTAAAGTTTAGACTTTCATCTTTCAATTTTGTTAAAATGAAATGTTGACAAAAGGAATTGTCATGTGTGGAATCCACACACCGTTAACTGAAGCATGTGTTACAAATAATGTCACTTTATATCAATTTTTTCACTAGATTTTGCCCCATAAACTATAAAAATAACACATCCTTTTGGATTTAATGCATGTGTCAAAATATAGTTAAAAAAGCTGGATGTTGTACGTGGTATTATTTCTAACGTACGCATCAATCAATAACATGTGGAGCTCACGCCTCATAGTTTCCATCTTTTAGGGTAAAATTTAACAAAATTGAAAGTTGAAGGGCTAATATAACCAAATAAAAGCTTAGAGATTAAAATTCAATATTCCAACAAGTTTATGGGTGCAAAACTATAATTTTTCTCTTAATGGATCAATTTTAGAGTTGATGGACTGAATAACACAAAAAAATATACTTAGGGTCTAAAAACATACTTTTACCATAAATGGACTATACACCTAAAATAAACATGAATTCTTATCTAAAGACAAATAGAAGATAAGGTGTGATCTATGTATTTCATATATATTATATTTTATTCCCAAGTTGCTCTATTAATTATTTAATAAAATCCACTTGCTACTTTTTTTTGACCGAGTCAATTAAATTTCTTCCATATGAAAATGATGATTTTGTTTAATTATAAAAACTTAATTAATGATTTAATTAAACGCGACATAAATCGTGATCACCTTATTTTTTTTAAATCACAATTTTCTTTCTAACTAATTTTTGGAACACATTAAAACTTAGCATTTTTTATTTTAATATTATTAACTTCAAACTCGATTTTATTTTGTTGTTTATGTAACATGTTCCGTTGAGTGGTGTGGCAAATAATATTTCAGTATGCAACATGATTTAAGAAAATTGTTAATGCAGTGGAAGAATTCACAATTGATAATACAAATTGAGAGTTGTTGATTCTAAGAATACCAAACCTTAACAACTACCAAAGTCCGTTAATCGCGCACGATGCCGGAAATTAGCATTCCATAGCCTGAATTTCGCAATCACAGGAAATAGGAATTGGAAAATAATCCGAAATTTCATTCAACAAAAACTCACGATTACAAACTACATATAGCCTATTTATAGGCCAACTATTCTAAATATAATAAAACTCCTAAATAATTAAAACTTCTGAATAGTCTAAACTTTCCTAATTAAATTAAATAAGAAAAAAATACTAAATAAATTAAAAGACAAACAAAATAAGAATTCTTATCAATTTAGGATCCTTAAAATAAAATCTATTCCTAATCCAAATTATAAAATAATTGCAATTAAATAAAGATACAATCCAAAATATATCTTTAATTTCTTTCCACAACAAATAGTTGTTTTCAAATTGAATTGCTAATCCTTTTTATTATTTGTGACCCACATCAATTGTGTACATAAAAAAATATATTAGGTGAAAGTATCTGTTTCACAGTTTTAATCGATAAAACCATGTAATTTTAAATTCTTTAGAATTTTTTGTTTCATAGTTTTGCCACTGAACAAAGCGTGTTACACACACGTAAAAGATACGTTGAATTTGGGGCTAATAATATTAAAATAAAAAGATCAAGTACCCAATATATTAAAAAAAAAAAATTGATCAATACACCAATTATGATTTGAGTAAAATACAAAGAAACTTATGATGCATTTTTGTCTTAATTAAACGAAAAAATATTTGGCTCCAAAGAACAAATAAGCAGCACTATAAACATCAAAACTAGACGCCCATAATTTTGGAAACTACATAATTTCAAATCTAGGTCTTTTCTAGGCTAGGAATAGCAATTAAGTAGGGTATCTGCCAAACTTATTTACGATATATACTAATTTATCATTTGAGAATCTGGAGGATCGAATTGAATTAATTCAGTTTCTACGTACTAATATTTTAAATCCAGGTTTATATATTTTAGAATAATTTGAGTCAGCAGTGATGGGAGCTGGTCGAAAATTATTAATTGCCAAACAGCCAAATATCCTTAAATCGGAACGTAGAAGATATCGTATCGCTCCATTAAAAACTATTTTTACTATTTTAATCTTATCGTCAACAACTTAGGAAAGAGATTATAGGCTCTTAATCTCAGACTTTTCATTGAATTGTTATATTTCAAAATCCAAATTAATGACTTTGATTACCTAAAACTATAATTTATCAATTTTTTGTTACTAAATAATTAAATAAGTTTCTACATCCTTATACATTTAGGTATGTCCTGGTGATAAGTGTATCACTTTCTAAATAAAAGGTTAAGTATCCACGAGGCCAAATACTCTGCATGCCATTTGAAAGGAATAAAATTATCAAAAAGAAAATTGTTACCCTCATTTTTACTAAACGTAGAAGATACTTTTCTTAATTTGAAGATATTGCTCCATTACTTTGAAAAACACTTTTTGACCCTAATGATCAAACTCCCCAAAAAAGTTTCCGAATAGCACCCAACTCATCATCACTTGTATAAATTTTTCAATCACAAAATCCATTTTATTTGACACGAAAACTACTTCCTATATGAAGAACTGCTCATACAAATTTTTTTTTAAAAAAAAAAGTATTTTCTTATTACTCCATCAATAATAATACTCTCTCTTTTTTAACACAAATACTCTTTCAAAAGCATGGTTGATGCTCTTAAAATCTCTAGCTAAACGAATGTCCTGTAATGAAGTTGTAAAAATGATTCGAACGTCGGATAAAATTTTTTACTTAAGAATAAGAATTTAAGAGAATAATTAAGATACGAATGATTCTTCGGGAATATAATGATTGGTATAATTTTAACACAATTATATTAATGAAGATTATCTCAAAGGATAACTTAAGAATCTCAAATTCCTACATGAAAATTTGAAGTTTGAATTTTATTACATACAATGCAACTAGCATACCTTAATTGGTTGAAAAGTCATCTGAAAAATATTTAACTTGACTTGATCATATTCATTTAAACAAAAATTATAATTTGGTCGGCAAATTAAAATAGAATTAGAGGCAAGCAGGGGATACTTTTATTATTTTTAATAATATTGTCAATTTGAAATGTTGATAAGTTTCAATAAGGAAACCAAATGGAATGCCAACCCAACCAAACTACTCCCACTTAAAATGTATTAATTCTTTGTTTTCCTCTGTTAACGAAGCCTAAAGAAGATTAGGTAGTAGTAGGACTCAATTTCTTTTTTTTTTTTTTTTTAATTTAAAGATGTTTCCTCGTATTTACCATAAAACTTCTCCTGATAATATAAAGACAGACCAAAAAACACTTGTATATAGCTATTCATTTCTTTTCTCTTTTATCTCGTTGCTTTTTTTTTTTTTTTTCTACACTTCAAAGTAAGTACCCAATTTGTATAACATATGATAATTTCATCATTGATGAGTCAAATTATTTCCGAAATTAAAATAATTAAATAAATCAAAACTTGAAAGATTATATATAGCAAATGAATAGTATTTTTGAAAAGTAAAAAAAATAATACATTTACACAATATTTCCGAATTCGTCTGCCGATTGTGGGGCCTTAATGTTGTAATGGACATTAATTGATTTTGTACACTTGCTTATTAAAGTAATGTAACGTTTGCAATTTTAAATCCAAATGATATGGACAAAGAAGATTAAAGGCAGATATTTGGTGTTATTAGATTCAAATAATATTTAACCTTAAAAAAAAAAAAAAATACTGAACAGTAGTCCAAAAAATATCATGAATTTGTTTACAAACTTATTTCGTTATTTCTTTTTGGCATAATATAATGTTTAACTTTGCTCTTAATTTTTAGAATGAGACCAAAAAGCTCGATGTAATAGGTAAACAGTTTTTTTATTTTTCATTAATTAAAAGAAAAATTCAACCTTAAATTTCTCTAGATATAAAATTAATTCCAAGAGAAAAACATCAGGCTAAAACGAAAACTCTTCTTTATTGCATTAAAACTTATTATTTGAATTATGATTTAGGGATCACCTTAAAATAATAACTTAGTGAAATTGGATGTTTTTGAGCCATGAAAAAGCTTTATGATAAGTTTATGGTTTGAATTAATTTTAAGTTTTAGCGAATATTGAAAAAATCATAAACCTCACAATCGTAATGAATTTATGGAAAATGGAAGACCATGGCGTCAAAATTGGAAACTAAACTTCTGGTTTGGAATAAATAATTTTAATAAAAAAAAGAAAACGACAACGTCAAAGAAGTTTCAAAATCCCAAATTAACAGGGTAAGGAAAGACTTTTTGGGTTTGAATCGACGACTGTGAGTGTGAGTGTGACTCACACCTGCTCTACCAGCTTTGCTTTTCTCCTTTTCCTCTTGTTCTCTTTCTTTCGTTAACATAACAAGATTCATTAACTCCCCCCTATTTTCATTAAATTCTCCCTGTTTCTCCTGTTCTGTTGTGCCAGCATAACCCATTACTACCGACACAATCATAAACCCACTTCTCCTCTGAAACTCGAATCAAGTTACATGATGAGGTTAGCCATTTATTTCCCTCTTGTTCCTTCTCCTCTTTCTTCGATTCTACTGCTAAATCTCTCTTCTTTTTCCTCATCTTCCTACTTACGCTTCAACTCTTATTTCTTATGCTTATCCTTTATTTGTTTTCTTTAATTTCCCTTCATTTTTTACTTTCCTAATTTTTTGCAACTTCTGTTTGAGCGTATAAGATCAAATTATAGGTCGCTTCACCCTTTATACCTTGAGATTCTTCTGAAATTTGTAAGTTTTTCCATTCAATTTTCGACTCTCTCTATCAAACAGGCTAAAACCAAGGAGTCATTTTGTTTTGCATCTGTTCTCACTTCTTTCCCAATCTACATTAAAATCTTGAAATTTGGTAGAATTAACTTTTGAACTTACTTGTGGATTTAGATAGTGATACTCATACTCATTGTGACACGGATTTATGGGTCTGTTCCGATATAAACCCGTGTTCTTGTGTTTGTGTGTACTTGTTATGTTCAAAACTTGTACCTGTGGTTCTCAGTCTAAAGGCCAGATATATCCTGGTTTCCAAGCATCTCATATGGATTGGATAGACGAAAAGGGGATGTTTTTGTTATCCAACGATTCAACTTTTGGACTTGGCTTCTACACAGCCATTGATCCTCAATTTTTCTTATTGGTTGTTGTTCACTTAAAAAGTGCTAAAGTTGTTTGGACTGCTAATAGAGGTTTATTGATCAGTGGTTCTGATCGATTCGTGTTTGAGAAGAATGGAAATGCTTACTTGCAACGTGGAGATGGCGTAGCTTGGTCTACTGATACAGCAGGCCAAGCAGTTGCTTCAATGGAACTGATGGAATCGGGCAACTTAATGTTGCGTGGGGCGAAGGGAAGTATTCTGTGGCAGAGTTTTAGCCATCCTACTGATACACTGTTACCTGGGCAGGATTTTGTAGATGGAATGAGACTTAAAAGTTTCCCAAATAAGAATAATCTGAATAATTATCTTCAAATTAAGTCTGGTGATTTGGTATTGTATGCAGGATACAGCACTCCTCAAGTATATTGGTCTCTGGCAAATGACACCCGGAAAACCAATAACAGTGTTCATGGCAAGGTTCATTCCTTGGTTCTTGTGTCCAATTCATGGAATATATATGATCAAAATAAAGTCTTGCTTTGGCAGTTCATATTCTCGGAAAATTCTGATCCAAATGCCACATGGGCTGTCATTCTAGGCTCAGATGGGGCGATTGGATTCTACAATCTTGATAGGGGAACTTCAGTTGCCGCCGAGGCAACTAAGGTACCGCAAAATTCCTGCAGCGTTCCAGAGCCTTGTGACCGATACTATGTGTGCTATTTTGACAATTGGTGCCAATGCCCGAATGCAGAACTCGACACTCGATATGGTTGTAAACCTCCAGTAGCCTCTACCTGCAATAGCTCCAAGACTTCGGTTGAGCTGTTACATGTTGGTGAGAAGCTAAATTATTTTGCACTTGGGTTTGTTGCACCTTCCTTGAGATCTAACTTAAGTGCTTGCAAAGAAGCCTGTCTCGGGAATTGTTCTTGCACTGTGCTGTTCTTTGATGAAAGTACTGGTAGGTGCTTTCTGTTTGATCAGGTAGGGAGCTTGACTCGGAGTCAGGATGGAACTTCTGGTTATGTCTCGTATATGAAGGTGTCAACGGGCAAGCCAAATTCAGGAAAAGGCAGAAATATAAGGAAGGAGACCCTGATGATTGCAATCATAGTCGTGGCAACAATAGTAGCTATTGCTTTTGTTCTATACATGGGAAAGTGGTACTACCGCAGAGGCAAGCATTTCTTGGAATTTCCTGAACAGAATCTGGAAGATGATGATTTTTTGGATAGTATTTCTGGGATGCCTACCCGCTACACCTTAAGTGATCTTTGTAGAGCAACTAAAAATTTCTCTATGAAGGTTGGCCAAGGAGGGTTCGGCTCAGTCTACCTAGGTGTGCTACAGGATGGTACGCGTTTGGCTGTCAAAAAATTGGAAGGCGTTGGACAAGGGAAGAAAGAGTTTCGAGCTGAAGTGAGTATTATTGGTAGTATCCATCATGTCCATTTGGTTAAGCTTAAAGGTTTCTGTGCTGAAGGGTCTTACCGGCTTCTTGTTTACGAGTTCCTGGGAAAAGGGTCGCTAGATAAATGGATATTCAAGAATAATGAAGAAAGTTCATTGTTAGATTGGAATACAAGATATAATATTGCAATAGGTATGGCAAAGGGATTGGCTTATCTCCATGAGGAATGTGAGGTCAAGATTGTCCACTGTGATATAAAGCCTGAAAATGTGCTTCTTGATGATAATTTCACTGCCAAAGTTTCCGATTTCGGTTTAGCGAAGCTAATGAGTCGGGATGACAGCCTTGTTTATACTACGGTGAGGGGCACAAGGGGTTATCTTGCACCGGAATGGATCACCCACAACCCTATTTCAGAGAAGAGTGATGTGTATAGCTATGGCATAGTCTTGCTGGAGATCATTGGAGGGAGGAAAAACTATGATTCGTCGGAAAGTTCAGAGAAAAGCCATTTTCCGTCGTATTCATTCAAGATGATGGAAGAAGGAAGGCTGAGAGAAATCGCTGATCCGAAGCTGGACATGAAAGAAAATGATGAGATGTATGAGAAGTTTGTAATTGCATTAAAAGTTGCATTATGGTGCATACAAGATGAGATGCAACTGAGACCACCAATGTCTAGAGTTGTGCAAATGCTTGAAGGTCTTTGTGAAGTGCCTGACCCTCTGATTTCTTCTCAATCAGCTTCGCGGTACATATCAAGTTACGTCAAATGGAACAGTTGTGAGAATTCCTCTTCAGGCATAATTGATGACAACAGTGATGCATTTCTGTCAGATGTTCGACTGTCGGGTCCTAGATGATAGTAGCAACTGCTAAAATTAAGCTGAGGCATCATTCCTGTTTGCGTTTATCATTGTAAGCCAATAGATTCCATGTTTTGGAGTTCCTTTCCTTTTTAAGTATACGTATTTTGTTACTTCATAGTGCTTAAAGTATAAAGTTTTACTCTAGTCTCCTTGAAAATTCTTTGTACTGTGAAGCTTTAATGTTGAAAATTTAGTCACAAGTTAACCTGCAAGTGATTACCATACTTCCAAGCTTTGAGGTGACATTTGAGAGAATGCAACTGAAATGTGGTACAAACTATCAGGATCAAGACTTCGGTGATCATATGAGATTCAATTATGTTTATCTTCTTTGAATTTCAGTACTTGCATAAATGGACAACTAATTATATTTTTCTGCTATAATAGTGAAATCTGCGGTTATACTTGTACATAGCTGTGAGCACATGATAGGTTAGAGGATGAATGGATAAGCAGTGAGTGTCTGTTTATCTATCTGTTATATATATATATATATATATATATATATATATATATATATATATATATATATATAAAATTTCAGACAGTATTATTTACTCGCTTCTTTTTTTTTTTTTTTTTTTTTTTTTTAACTAATAAAAAAAGGAGTTGCGTACAGATCTTTTTCTTTTTTTAAATTTCTCATTCTATTATCCAATTACTACATTCTTACATTTTATAGCTAAAGTGGATGAAAATGACTTATAGCTTTTAGGTAATAAAATTTATTTCAATTTGGAATAAGGTTTAAATGTGGTCCAAAAAGGAAAGCGCAATTTTGCGTTTAACCTGCAGTTGAGGAGAAATTATACAATAAACCCGGTCCATGTGAACCTTTCCAATAAAAAATTGACACATAAGTGTTTTTTATTTTTCCAATGCTCGTATTGTTTACGTGTCAGTTTTTTAGCTGAACGGGCAGTTGAGTAGTTTTCCTGACTAGTAAACTACTACTATGAAAATATAGATCATAGGCAAAATCCAAAGACTAAACATAATTATGAAGTTGGTTAAAGAGTCTTAATTGAAAAGCTAGCATTGGTGTTCATCTCATTCTATAGGCAAAATCCAGGCCCACCATGTTCTTCATTCTTTTAATTTCCCCATTTCAAAAAACAACAAAACTCGCCACAACCTGCGTTTTGATTTTGCATTTCTGTCACTTTGTTTCTTTCCCCACTTGTTCATGTCTTCTCCTTTATTTTCATGAAAACTACTGTTTCTTGTTTCCATAGCGTGCATATGTTTATTAACAAAGTTCACTCATAATATGTTGTTACTGAAATAGTTAATAAAAATATAGATCTTATATGTATATATAAAATGTTAGAAATGGACTAATACTATGAAAATAGAAAGACCATAGGAACCAATTGCAAAATTCATAAAAGTTCAGGGGCTCAGGATGTGTTTTCCCAAAAATTTTTGTTTTGAGTGCAAATAATTTTTCATTTGGTAGGCTTGAGTGCATATAATTAATAGATGGAAAATGAAATCCAGCTTTGACCCTCGTGTTTTATGGTTGGTATGTTTCCTTCAACAAACCCTCGATACCTTTTCCAGTTTTTCATGCGGACATACATTTTAACATTAAAAAAAAAAAAAAAAAAAACAGTTTGGTTTGAAAATCCAAACTGTCCCTGTTCTATATTTCTATTATTCTCAAATTCACCTGCCCCTTTTCCAACTTCTCTTCCCTGTTTTTGAGATATATAACAATGTTGTATAATTTATAACACTGAAATTAAAACATTTGGTTCGTTGTCCTCGCTTAATCCAACAACTCTTTTTAATTCTGCAACTCAAGTCAACAAAATGAGGTTGGCACATATTCTCTCCGTTGTTTATCATGATTTTGTTATATTCCCACCGGAATCTTTGAGTTTTGACATTTTTCTTTGATTTCCTTTGTTTTAGTTTGCCTTTTTATTTTCAGTGTTAATCTACTCAGTTACTCCTTTAAACTTTTAGGGAAATTAAATCCCTGAATGATTTCTTGAACTTGCATATTGATATTCATTGAATTGGTGAAGTGATAAGAGGCTTATGGTTATGGGTTTATTCCAATTTGGAATCTTCTTGTTTTTGTGGGTATTTGTTATGTTCAATTTCAGTATTTGTGGATCTCAGTATATAGGCCAGATATATCCTGGTTTCCAAGCATCTCAAATGGATTGGATAGATCAAGGAGGGATCTTTTTGCTATCCAACAATTCAACTTTTGGATTTGGCTTCTACAATTCCCTTGATCCCCAATCTTTCTTACTGGTTGTCATCCACATTAAAAGTGCTAAAGTTGTTTGGACGGCAAATCGAGGTCTATTAGTAAGTGATTCTGATCAATTTGAATTTGGGAAAAATGGGAATGTTTATTTGCAACGTGGAGATGGTGTAGCTTGGTCTACTGATACTGCAGGCCAAGCAGTTGCTTCAATGGAACTGATGGAATCAGGCAACTTAATGTTGCTGGGGGCTCATGGAAGTATTCTGTGGCAGAGTTTTAGCCATCCTACTGATACACTGTTACCTGGGCAGGAGTTTGTAGATGGAATGAGACTTAAAAGTTTCCCAGATAAGAATGATCTGAATTATTATCTTCAAATTAATGCCGGTGATTTGGTCTTGTATGCAGGCTACAAAACTCCACAAGTATATTGGTCTCTGGCAAATGACACCCGGAAAACCAATAGCAGTATTCATGGCAAGGTTCATTCCTTGGTTCTTGCATCCAATTCATGGAATTTCTTTGATCAAAACAAAGTATTGCTTTGGCAGTTCATATTCTCAGGCAATTCAGATCCAAATGCTACATGGGCTATCATGTTAGGGGCAGATGGGGCAATTAGATTTTTCAATCTTCCAATAGGAAAGGCAGTTGCTGCTGAGGCAACTAAGATACCGCAAAATTCCTGCAGCGTGCCAGAACCCTGTGGTCGATATTATGTTTGCTATTTCGATAATAGGTGTCAATGCCCAACAGAACTCAACTTTCAATTCCGTTGCAGACCACCCGTGGCCTCAACCTGCAGTAGCTCCAAGACTTCTGTAGGGCTTGTCTATGTTGGTGAGCAGCTAAATTATTTTGCACTTGAGTTTGTTACACCTTCCTTGAAATCTAACTTAAGTGCTTGCAAAGATGCCTGTCTTGGAAACTGCTCTTGCGTTGTGTTGTTCTTTCAAGAAGGCACTGGAAGGTGCTTTCTATTTGATCAGGTAGGAAGCTTGACTCGGAGTCAGGATAGTTCTTCTGGTTACATTTCATATATGAAGGTGTCAACAGATGCGCGGACTTCAGCAGAAGGCAGAAATGGAAGGAAGTTTGCCTTGACGATTGCAATCATTGTCATCTCAACAGTAATGGCCATTGCTGGTTTTCTGTTTCTTGGAATGAAGTATTGCCATAGAAGCAAGAATTTCTTGGGATTTCGTCAACAAAATTTCGAAGATGATAATTTCTTGGATTGCATTTCTGGGATGCCTGCACGCTATGCCTATAGCGATCTTTGTCGTGCAACAAAAAGTTTCTCGTTGAAGGTTGGCCAAGGAGGGTTTGGCTCGGTCTACCTCGCTGTGATGCCAGACGGTACGCATTTGGCTGTCAAAAAATTGGAAAGCATCGGACAGGGGAAGAAAGAGTTTGGAGCTGAAGTGAATATAATCGGCAGTATACATCATCTCCATCTTGTCAAGCTGAGAGGTTTCTGTGCTGAAGGGCCTCACCGGCTTCTTGTATACGAGTTAATGGCGAAAGGGTCTTTAGATAAATGGATATTCAAAAATGATGATGAAAGTTCATTGTTAGATTGGAGTACAAGATATAATATTGCAATAGGTGTAGCAAAGGGTTTGGCTTACCTCCACGAAGAGTGCGATGTGAAGGTTGTCCACTGTGATATAAAGCCAGAAAATGTGCTTCTTGATGATGAGTTCACAGCCAAAATTTCAGATTTCGGACTGGCGAAGCTAATGAATCGGGAAGACAGTCTTGTTTATACTGCAGTGAGGGGCACAAGGGGCTATCTCGCGCCCGAATGGATCACCAACAACCCTATTTCAGAGAAGAGTGATGTGTATAGCTATGGTGTAGTCTTGCTGGAGATCATTGGAGGCAGGAAGAACTACGATCCATCCGAAAGTTCAGGGAAATCTCATTTTCTGTCATACACTTTCGAGATGTTGGAAGGAGGAAGGCTGAGAGAAATCGTGGACCGAAAGCTGGACATGGATGAAAATGATGAGAGGTTTGTGATTGCAATAAAAGTTGCATTATGGTGCATACAAGAAGATATGCAGTTGAGACCGACAATGTCTAAAGTTGTGCAAATGCTTGAAGGTCTCTGTGAAGTACCTGACCCTCCAATTTGTTCTTGGTCAGCATCATGTTTCATCAAGCGGAAGAATGATCATGGTTCAGCGTTGGCCATTGTCAGAGGAAGTAGTGATGCATTTCTGTCAAATGTTCAACTGTCCGGTCCTAGATGACAGTAGCTTATATGTTCTGCATATCATTGTAAGTTATTAGATTCCATGTTTTGTTAATATGTTGTAACTTCAAAGTACTTGGATCCTTGAAAAATATTTATACTCTCAAACGCTGTTCTAATTACTAAAACCTGCAATTGAAATTTATGCTGGTACAAACATCAAGAATAATATCTCAAGTATAATATTAATTTGCTGGTGTAGATATATGATGTTGAAACTGTTGGTTATGCTAACAATTTTGATACATTAAACTGACTGTTTGTGCAGGAAATTAGAGTAGGATTTGCAAGGCAAGTGAAAAATCTAGAGAAAGGATAAAATTGATATCATTAGAGATATTTTAATTGATTTCCATGGGAAGGAAATTGAAATGTTAGACATGAATATAGAAAAATAAAATGAAAAACAAAACAACAAAGTCAATTCTCACATGAGTTTCCATTTGGTAATTGAAATCATAATGCAATGAAATGAAGATGATGGAGATGGTTTGGTACAATACAAACAGATGAGGGGCCACTGTTAGGCACAAGTGAAGTAAGAATAACATAAGAAACAGTAACATTTTTCAAAAGATTTGACAAATAGATAATGTTTGAGATTATTGATTTGATTTTTTTTTGTTAGATGTTTTAATCTATTCAGCTAGAGATAGGCCTTTGTGCATCTATTTATGTCTTTATGATGGTCAATTTTTGTGTCCATTTATTCTTTTTTTTTTTTCTTCGCAAAGGGATATAACCAAAGGAAAAAAAAATATAGAAAAAAATAGACGAAGGAAAATACCACATTCAAATCTAAACCATAGAAAAAACCTATTAAGTAAAACAAGAAAAAACCTACAAAAGAAAGAACAAAGACCACGAATGTATAAGCATAAAGTAAAATCATAAATATTAAGTAAAACATGTCTTGAATCCTTTGAACTTTTATTAATTTTATAATTAGTCTCATGATCAATTTTTTCAACACATTGAGCATATGATCTTCTTATTTTAATAGTATTAGCTCCATGCTTGACACTTCTTTCTAGCATGAGCTATAATATCCGCTAATTGACACATGACATAATTTTTTAGAAAAGTAGAAGATTTTAGAGTTCTCTGAAAAGGTTTAAATCATACTTTCTACGTAGATATATCATAGTTACAAATGTGAATCACACTTCTGATTTAGTCTTCAAAAATTGTATAATGCGCCAGTTAACGGATACTATTGGTCATGTGAGAAAAAAGCATGAAATCTAGTGGTAACACTATTAAAACAAAAAGATTATGTACTCAATATGTTGAAAAAATTAATCAGTATACCAATTACAAAATCGATGAAAGTTCATGGGACTCTAGATGCATTTTGCCTAAATATTATTATATATTTCAAAGAAAATGCTTTTCCATCTCTCTATTATAGAGGTATAGGATTTGTAATACGATTTTTATCTTTTTTGTTTGTAGTAGATTTTGATGAATAAAAACATAAACCTCATTGGCTCTCCTCCCATCTATCTTCATTCTCTTCCCATCTTTTCTCGTCTGTTCACTGTGCTTCAAATCTATTTTCTTATGCTGGTTTACATCGGCAATCAATAACTTCGTCGATTTATCCCCTTTCAAGTTTGACACGAGTTAGAAATGAATTCTCAAGACATTCCAACATTTAAAAAAATAAATTCAGATGTATTCATCCGAAAAGATTTAAGAGCTCAATATTAATTATATTGCTAAATAAATATTAATATAATATTTTACTTAAATTTTTATAAAAAAAATAGGTAAAATATAAATCACCAAGAATTAATTTACACAGTTTATTTAATTAAATTACAAGTTATTATTGATTCAAAAAATATTAGATCGTTATTAACATATGTTATTAAACAATTTTCTCATTTGTTGTTTTACATATCAAGTTTTCAATACTTTTTTAGTTGTTTTTAATATTTTTTTTATCTGAGAAGGCAAAATACCTAAACACATTAATTGGAAAAAGTACAATATATATATATATATATATATATATATATATATATATATATGATTTGCTTGATTTGCAAATTCAAACGACCTGGTACATATAGTTTTATTGTTCAACAAACAAAGTCTTTCATCAAACACATTCTCTAAAAACTGTCTCATTTTTTGAATTTTAACCTGAAATTTTATATGTTGGTTGATATGTATACAAAGAACTTAGACAATGAAATTTTGAAACTTTTGAGAATTGCAGATTTTTTTTAATTAAATAATGTAAAAAAATTAAAAAATACAAAAAAATAAAATTATCATCAGAAAATATTCAAATCTTTGTAGAAAATTTTTAAATAACAAGGAAAAATATCAAGAGGATAAATAGTAAAACGTTGAGGTTTGCATAGGATCAATTAAAAGGATCCGTGTTCATATAATTAACCCGATTCCTATGTTAAATTCGAAGTTTTTTTAGCATTTACCATCTAAATAAATTACCCATGTTATTTAAGAATTTTCTATCAAGACTTGAATATTTATTACTCGTTTTTCTATTTTGTGTTTTCTTATTATTTTCAATTATTTAATAAAAAAATAATTGTGTTTTCCAAAAATTTCAGAGCTTAATTATCAATATCTATTATATTCATATCAATGTACAAAATTTCAATTAATAATCTAAAAGATTGGATAGTTTTTAAGAGATGTATCGGATGAATGACTCTTTTTTTTTCCCGACTAATTATAGGATATTTGTTTATTAACAAACGAAATCTTATACCTCTATTTATCAATTTAAAACACAAACCTGCATGTGTAAAATCAGCAAACCAACTATTTTTTTTTTTTTTCTTTTTCCCTTTCGAATAATAAACTCAATATAAGTTTCTCTTAAAATGGAATTCTAGTTTCTGTCATTGGATATAATAAAAATAAATAATAATAACGAGAAAAGACAATGAATAAAAAGGATGGGATGGAAGTGTTAAGAGGGTTATGAAGATAGATTGAAAACAAATAAGATAAGAAACATGATAATGGCTGCCCATACTAACCACTCAACATTATATTATTTTGTTTACTGCTCACTTAATCCCTATCTTTATTAAATTATTATTACACCACATCCACTTACTTTTCGACACCTGTACAATCACCATTTGTTATTTAATCATTTTTTTGTATCACTTATCTGATTATTAAAGCTTTTTTTTTTTTTTAAAGTTCCAAATTATTATTTAATCTTCTTCATCATATTTCAAATAATTACCAATAATAACAGTTATATTTTTGGGATTTGCTAAAAATTTTCCTTTTCAGCTTTTTGTTTTATTTTTTAATTTTGGCAGAGAAAAGTTAGATATTTATATTTCAGAATTAGAGAAAGCTTCAAAAACACAAAAAGATTTATGTATTGCTTCACTGATGGTAACTCCAACAATAGTAATGGAATTCGAACCCAAGTGGTGATACCACAAAAGTCGCTTCCTTACCACTGAATCCGCCTTTATTGTCAACTTTTTGTTTTATAAATATCATAAAATCTGATGTTTTTTCTAACGAGGAAGAGTGTTCATTTTTATACTTTGTATTGTATTGCTTTAGATTGGTCTTTTAGGTTCCAAATGCAAGTATTTTTGCTATTTATTGGTGATCTCTTCATGAAAACATGCTTGGATCTTGTATATTCGCTGCCCAAAAATTTCTCCACTCCTTGACAAGACACAATGGAAGGTGATTAAAGCCTCTGAAAAATCTGTCCAAAATTAGCCACGTATCCTTTTGACAATTTGTAATTTTATGATACAACTTCGGTTTAAGTAAATAAGGTAAATACAAAAAAGAAAACTATTTGATCTAGATATGTTCATTAGACAGATTTGGACCGACTTGAATCGAACATGTTGGTTGCTAATTAAAAAGATTATCTAAACCAATTTAGCTGCAAAAAAAATAATTCAGACTCGAACTGAATTTAAACCAGACTTAGAATCAGTACCAAGCTCAACCCAAACTCATCCACTAAAGTTAATTACTTTTTTTTGTTTTTTTAATTTTTCTTAATAATCAAATTAACACAAACACAATATGACCAAAAAATATATATAATATAACACTAAAATTACAAATAAAATAAAATAATATATAAATATATTATATTAATCATATCATGCTTAAATATTATACAAATCTCAGATCCAACTCATTAAATTTCGTTGGTCACTGGATTCAAAGTCTAGGACGGATTTAATATGTAAAATGCATATCCAATCCGACTTTTTAAAAATCAGACCTCAATGGACCGAGCAGCCAAAAATGAAAAATTTGAAAAACTATCGTGTAGTTGAAAAACTGAGATGCGGTTGAATATCAAAGAGTTACTATTTCTGTTCTCACTCAGTATTAATAATGCTTCATTTTAAATAAATGAGGTATCCTTAAACTCGAAAAATATTGAAGAAACAAGACACACCATTGAATAAAGAAGACATGTCATTTCATCCTCAAAAAATTGTAGATTTTTATCACTTACGTGCATCTAAAAAATAAAAGCTGCAATTCTTTGTTTTTTTTCTCCACTTTTTCTTCTTAAATACCTCACAACTTTTATGAGGTTTCAACAGCAGTAGATTTAATCAAAATAGAAATTTTATTTTAAAAGTTTTTTTTTTTTTTTGATAATTTTCAATTCAAATTTACTTACCCCTAGAATTGTTGATTAACAATTCACATTTATTAAAATAAAAAAAAAATAAAAGTAAAGGTAATTTTTATTTACTATCAGATGCAGATAGGTACAGGACTGAAACATTTATATTAGAATAAAAATAAATATTTGGAGGAATAGCATCAAGTTAGGAGTGAGGAGGCATAGATATTTCGAGTGAAGTTGGCACTGCACACTTCTAATGCGATAAAATCCACTCTCTACAAACAAAAATAATAATTCTTTATTACACTTTTAACTGTATACGACAAAACTTAATTATCTGCTACAAGAACAGATGATCTGTTTCACTTTTTCATTACAATATTTTTACATAACATGATCCATATTAAAGAACGAAACCATCCTCATGTTTTATATTATTTATTATCAGTTACAGTTAGACAGTCATCTTTTCTGTGACCTACATAAAAACAGTTAAACCCTTAATTAGATGGTTATTATGATATTTTACCAGTACTAGTCATCTTGTTACGACAGAACTAATAGGAAGCTGCCGCTAAAGGATGACTGTTGAAGAACCTGGGTGGAGATTTAGCCCCATTTACTTCATTTTCATTTTCTGCTTCTTCTTCTTCTTCTTCTTCTTCTTCAGCATCCCACAGAAATTTAGCATACGAAGCTAGGACATAACTGCACAAATTTCAGAGAAATTAACACCTAGGTCAGTTATATGTATATATGCATATTGAACTGTTGTTAAATAATGGGATTAAAGAACTTTTTACCCCTTGCATGTCTTTTTATGCTCCACATCTGAAACAATATATTACAATCCGGGCCAATATCACTTTATTTTATACTAATTTACCTTTTAAGACTACTCATTGAACTATATAATAGACTGCTTTTTCATAAATCCAACCATAATAATTAGTTAAAATAGAATCATTTATGTACAAACCGCGTTGCATTCTATGGAATAGGGTGAGATTCGCCCGTATTGCAACATTACAAAGGGAACTGTTCCATTTCAATGGTTCAGGAATGAAAGAGCGTTCCGTGCCTATTACAGGGTAAAAGCGCCTTTAATACTAAATAATTCAATATTAACGAGGCCCGTCAAGTTCTTTGCAATTGGATAATTAATTAAAGTAAAACATGCAATTAGTTATGGATGAACAAATTAAAGACTCTTTTAACAAGCACATTCAAAATTATCAGCGGCATGTTCGTATCTAACATGAACTTTACAATATCAAGAGGAAATTTGATCAGTGAAATCAATTCATGATGCCTTTACCTATCCTCAGGGGCAGTTTTAACAGCTTGATCAAAGTAATTCTTAGCTCTTTGAGTATCTTTGTCTTTTTCCCATATTAGATCAGCATAAAGTGACAAAATATTCCCATCATTTGGATTTGCTAAAATGGCTCTTCCATAATACTCTTCTGCTTTAGCAAAATCTCTTCTGACCTGGCCAACAAAATGTCAAAATCAGATCCAGAAAAGATTAAACAAAGAAAAGATAGAATCAATAATCTCTTAGATTTAGGTCGCAAAATATTAATTTTGTACCTCTCTTAAGAACTTAGCATAGTTTCCGAGAAGGAGTGAATTTCCAGGATCAGCTGAAATCATTTTCTCATAATAAGCATCCGTACTACTGTAAAACTCCGATCCATCATTGCCTGCATCACCATCCGATCTTCTTCCTCCACTGCCACATCCGCCACCGATTCCGCCACCTGCAAGTAATTTCTGCAACGCATACGCCTCCTTCTCACCATCATTCACCACAGTATCACCCAATCCTGAACTCGAGAACAATCGCTGGATCCTCGAGCTAGGTTTTGCTTCTTCCTCTTTCGTTTCATCAATAATCTCATTTTTACACTGTTGTTTGCAGCTGTGATGAGGACGAGGCTTCACATGTGAACCGTTAATCACTTTCTTCGATGCGCAGTCGTCAATGGAGGATACAGAGAGGAAGGAAATCGAATTCGTTCTTTTAAGGAACTGAAATTCCGGTTCCGGCGACGAATCTCTGGAGTGGTGAAAGCATGAGTTCAAAATTGGCGTGGAAGAGCTACGTAGAAGCATAGTAATGGCGAGATACAAAGCGCATCAGAGAAGAAGAAAAAGCGCTTCTGAGCAAAAAGTGCTTGCAGAGGACATTTTCGAGGAAAGAAGATAGCTCACGAGGTCCATTTTATAACCTATTCAATTATATTCCACACAAGTACAAGGAATTAAATCAGGGCCGTTGATCTATCATCAGACGGTAAACGACAAATTTACTGGCCCTCAACATGCTGCATCATGTGGTGTCACGGATATGGAAGGACACGATTGAAGGAAAGAGAGGTAGGGCCTTTCAAAGCCTGACACGTTGGCTAAAAGTGGACCCCACAGCTTTCAGTTTGATAATCACTCTTTGGAAAGAAAATGGACGGCTCATATAGGTGATGGTGGGGGGGCCAAAACGGCGTCGCCGCCAATAGTGGCTTGCTCACACGTAGCATTATTTAAAAAGATAAGGAGATAAGGGACCATAATTTAATTTCCATCATTTTTAACTTTGTAACTATGGACAAACAAGATGATAAAGATAGTTTTGATTTGATTGTGTTTTCTTACATAATTTAGGCTCTAAGTCCTCCAACCTAACTTGTTTTTGTAATTTAGCTTTTCAATGTTTACCATGGTTTTCAGGTCCGGATCGATCATCGAACCGGTAAATGGATGGATTCATGGATTTTGGATTAAAATGGAATTGAACCGGATTTAATAAATATATTAAAATATTAATATATTTTTATTTTTATATTTATAATTTATTAAAATTTGAACATTTTTATTATAATTCTTTAAATTTAAGCATTTCAAACACAATATAGTAATTAAAAAGACTCAATTTATGAAATATAGTTTTCATAATTACAATTAAATGTCAATTTAATTTAAAATAATTTAAAAATAAAAGTTTTATTTTATTTTAATTAAAAACACTTCAAAATAATAACTTAAATTTTATATTCAAATATTTTTTTTAAGACTGGTCAAACCGGAAACCGATCTGGTTCACGGTTTTTCGGTTTGACCGGCTGGTCCGACCGAAAATTAACCGGTTATTGATCAAAGTGAAAACTGGATAGAAATCGACTGGTCTGACCTCCAGTTCCATTCGATCCGGTTCGACCGATCGGTCTGGTGCGGTTTTCACAGCTATGATGTTTACACTAAAATTTCACCCTTTTTTCTTTATCACACTTCAATAATGTCTTGAGTTTTTATATTACTCTATGAAGTTGTCAAAATAATTAAAAGATTTATTGATCGTGCAACCACTTTTATTATCATTTAATTTGTATTCAATTCGTTATTCAGTATTAAAGTTCTCGTAAATGAAATGATAAGTAAACATTTTTATAATTCTATCGAAACTTCTCATGTCATAGAATTGAGGATATCTTATTCCAAAAAAATAAAAAATTCTAAACAACTATAGACGCATAAGTAGGACTCTCGCTCTATGACATGATGACACAATTTTAAAGCTAATTTATTTGATACGATGGCTTTGGCACTTTCTTGATTTTTATTGTATTGATGTCATATATAATAATGTAAAATATATAAATTAAAATAAGATAATATATCTAGATACTTTACACGTATTCAGTTGATTTATCAATTAATAAAGTAAACTAACTACCCATTTTAACTTGATTAACTTCTACTCGGTTAATAAAAGAAATTTATGCTAAGGATAAACATGAATTTCACTGCCGATAACTATTTGGTCAAATATGTTCTCAAGTTATCTATGTTAACAAAATGGAATAAACTAACGTTTGATAAGAAAGTATCATTTTATCCCTAATATACTAAATGATACAATTGTGCCCCTAACTTTGGCGCATAACTCCAGTTAGCCCATGAATATAATTCTTCATTTCGGAGAGTAGAGAAAATAAAATAGGCCATGTTAACAAATGACTCGTCTTTAATTGGAATCACAACTTGGAGGACGTTGATTTTGCTACTGTTAACAAACTTGAATGATAAATAAAGAGTTCCAGTTCCATTAGTCAAGGGTTGAATTAGCCTACAATGACAACATTGAATCCTCAATTGTACTATATAGTAGTTAGGGATAATGTTACACTTTCGTATCAATGTTAGGAGTTTTTTTTAACCTTATTCCTAACAAATTGTTAGATACTTCGGCAGTTTTTTTTTTTTTTCCTAAAATTGAACTTTTTATTATATCTCAACAAAGTTTGAATATATATATTTTTTTAAAAAAAAAAAAATTGAGAACAAAAAATAAAACACTCCTTATTAGAGGATGTCAGATATGGTTAAGCTCTTATTTTCTTACATATAAGCTTAAAATTTAAATTAAAATATAAAAATTTCCATCTCAACCATAATATTATGTATCGTTTGATTATACAAATTTGCTCGCAAAGAATTTCCTAAACTTTAACATTATTATATTAAGTTGTTAATGTTTATATTTAAAATCTATGAAGCATTATTTATTCCTTTTAAATAATTATTAATTGAATTTTTCATGGTACTACCTAAGTTAAAATATTTTTAAATATGAAATCCAGAAATTTAATAAAACTAAATATTGAAAAATCTAATAACGTAATCAAACATGTAACTTTTTCAAGTTCAATAATTTTACAAACTATCAGTTGAAAGTAAAATGATTGAATCTTACATAATTCTCAAACAAAGTTTTATTATTTGGGACCATGCCCAAAGACCATGTATATCCTTTTCTAATCTGCATAATAGCATAGCATTCCCGCCTACACACCATCTCCATCCCTCCTCCATCTGTCCCAAGCTATAATACTCCTTAATTTCTTACATCCTTGTAAACTTCCAATTTGCAACTGGGGTACCAAAGTCAGCATGTAATTTCATTTTTCAAGATAGTCTTTTTGAGAGTTGTGTCAGCTAAAAGTTCCATCCTATAACCTTCTACACTCACTTTGGATCTACAATTTATGACCTTGCCTGCTTAATTTGGTTTTTGTCTGTTACAGTTTGAGATCCTATAGAATATAAGGTTGCTGTCCCTGAGGAAATGGTGGGAAGGTTAAAAGGTGGGCAAGTAAAAACTAAAACCATTGTTTCAATTTCAAATGGAATGAAGAAGAGAAAACTACAAATATAAATCATGATTTTTCTCTCTACTTCTCTAATTTTCTTAACCCATCATTTCTACTAAATTTCTTACCCATCATTTCTACCAAATGTTGGATATTATGAACACCACTTGATCAACAACAAAAATGTCTCCTTGGAAATGTAAAATCTGTGATGTCTACTCATGAATACAAGATGCACTAAATACCTTCAAGGGTTGATCTAAGTGGTAAGAAGTTCAAATTCTTACTTAACAGGTTTGAAGTTCAATTTCCCAACCCATCAAAATTTAGCCTTTCCCACAAGGGAATATCTTCACTATCCATGTCACTAACAGATATTATTATTACCATTAAGAAAAAGCCCCGCCTCCATACAGTCTGCATCATCAACTGTAACCCCAATTCCAGAAATGCATTACTACCCCTCTACATATCTTACTAAGCACTACAACATCCAAGTATCAAGATTCTAATTTGTGAAAATTCCTACACAAAGTGTTCCATAGAGTCATTACAAGAGTGTTCCAAAGTTTTAACTGACCCTCTTGTAATTGCAACATGACCAATTAGGGTCACAAAAGCCAATCCCACAAGTCGTGAAAATCGAAAAAGATTTCTTTTTTTCGTTTTTGAATGTGAATGGTTCATTTTTGAATTTGAACCATCCAATGTTTCCTAATTTAAGTGAATGTAAACAAGTAACCAGCACCTATAAATATATACGGTTTATGGTTGCAATGTATAATCTCAATACCACTGCATCTCCTTCTAACGGACGCACATATGTACAACTTTAATGCCTACTATGTCATCTTCTAAATCGAGATCCTTTGTTTGGTCTACCACTACTGTTGTTCTTTCCATCCGACGCAGAAGCCCAGAAGAACAGAGACATCCAGAAAAGAACTGCAAAGAAGATCTGAACACGGTCCTGAAATGTAGATAAAGCAGCAGCGATTCCTGTAATCAATAAAAACTATTAAAGGTCAGCCCAGAAGAACAGAGACCTCCACAAAAGAACAGGAAAGAAGATTTGAACACAGTCCTCAAATCTAGTGAAACTAGCAGCAATGCCTGTAATAGATAAATATCATTACAGGTAATTTGAGGGGAAAAAAAAAGATACAGCCACCCAAGTGACTTTGATAAAATATCCAACGTTTATCGGTTTCCGATGAGGAAAAAAAAAAAAACTTATATAGACACTGAACCATCAAATATTATCAAAAATAAAGAACACAAGTGCATTAAAAACAACAAAACATTTATTCAACTGTGATAAATCGCTGCTATAGATTAAACTGGCTACAACACACACAAAGACAGGCCACTTGAGGTAATAGAGAAGGAAAGTGAGATGCTGCATGACTTCCGGTACCAAAGCTTCAAAACTAAATTGAAACTGGAACAACAATAACAATAACAAAAAAACTGAAAACAACCATTACTAAAATAAAGGCAAAAAAACAACTTGCTTTTCCAATGTCAGGCTACAAGGTGCCAGCAACCTCACTTTAGACATCCCCATATAACTTTATCAACAATACACAAACCGAAACATCTAGAAAAGCCATGATATTTGTTTTTCACAACTTGATGCCAGCTCTGCGAGCTATACCAGGAAGTGAATTCTAGAGTTGGCCCTTCTTTTTTTTTACCTGATAATTAGAACCGATTAAACGATTCGAGTTTGTTCAATCACCATTTAGGTGGCCCCTCTCTAGGTGACCATGATGTGAACTTTGGGGTTTGATAGCCATAAAAGGACAATTACATGTGATCTAGATAATAATTTACAATTTGGCAGTGAAATTGTTCAAAACTATAATTGTATTCTAAACACATTAATATCATTCCAAGATTTGAAGCCATCCTCATTCCTCGCAAACATTTATGACCAATGTACCGTAAAACTATCATCCAAACTCTTACAGAATAAATTTCAAAACTTCCAGATAACTTCCTCAGAGTTACATTTCAAACATAATTTTGCAGATTTCCTCACGTTAACCTAATTTTTTGTTCCATTCTAGCCATCATATAACCCAGAGAATAAGAAGCTTGAGCACTATCATATGTAAAAGGGACGTGGATTTGCAAGCCTATTTCATTAACATCCGTATCTCTTCACGTTTGGCTAATCTGTTAATTTGCTACATAGCTCAAGCCCCCATACCCCTCGTTCCCCTAATCATCCTGGTCTCTTTTCTTATAAAAGAAGTCACAAATGAATTGCCGAAAGCTTGATGCAAATCAGTGAACAAAAAGAAGCTGCAAACCTACAATTAAGATTTCTATGACATTTGACATTTCCATATAACAATGTTGAATACATATATCTCTACTCAGAACAACAAATACACAAATCTCGAGAGCAATCAAATGCAATGAACTGCAAAAATAATTCGCTATTTCCCAACTGATAATTTGTAGAGCAAACTCCGCCACAAGAATTCAAGTTATCTCAATCCGTAATCTCAAGAAAGAAAGCAAAATTTGTCACAAACTCGTAGAAAATTGCCTTCAATAACCACTACTCCAATTGGCAATACACCACCCGAGTTTCCATCACTTCGACTAAATTACCATTCCTGGCAATAATTGGAGTTCTATAGCACAGCTAAACCTCAAATTTCTACATAAATTCAAATTTGTGAAATTTTCACAACTGATAAAATTGAAAACTAATTTTATGGTCATGCGATATATTTAGCAAAGATTAACCGCAAATTGGTTAAAACAGCGATAAATTTTAAGGCCGCATATACGAAAGTAAGCAAGTAATAAGTCGATAAGGGAGGTGAAAGAAGAAATTGGAAGAAGGCAAACCTTTGCGGCGAACGGGGTCCTTATCGGGTGGCGGGTCAGGTTGTTCAGGTGGTTGGGGAGATAAAGCCGCGTGAAGACGGCGAGATCGAGCGTTGAGCTTCAAGCGGGGCGCGAGGAATGGACGGCCCGGATTAATGAGGAAGCAGAGAGTAGGATTTTTGAGGTTGAAGTTCGTAAATGCATGTGGTGGTGGTGGTGGTGGTGGTGGTAGGAAGATAGAGGTGGCAATGTCTGCCTGAAAGAGAATTGCCATTTGGGGAAGATTCCCATACTTGTGGCTTTTTATGCCCACTTGTTATGTAGTCTCTTCGATTTGGGTTTGGGCTTAACAATATAATTCTAAAATAAATAATACTTCTATTTTATTTAGTACATTATAGAATATTCATATTCTCATACTTCAACACTAATAAATTAATTCATTAAATAAATTAATAGGTTTTAAATATATACAATTAATATTTTAAGAATAAAATTCATTAATATTTGATGTGAATATATACAATAGTCAAAACATTTAATATAGTAATAATAATGAGTTGTTTGATTGTTTCTATAAAATAATATTAATAAGTTAATAAAAAATAGTTAAACTAAACAAAATTTATATTCTTTTAGAGTATTCATATATACGATGGTTAGTTTTAGTAGTTCAAGCATAATAATTTCATTAAATGTTAAATTGATATTTTATTATTTAATGTAAGTTAATATTCAATGTTATCATAATGGGTCCGGAGATTAAACCGGTAAAACTACTGGTTTGATGGTTTTATCAGTTTAATATATTCGAATCGGTGGTTTAACCGGATATTTATTTTTAAAAAATATTATTTAATAATATATTATAATAAATTATAGTATAATTCATTTTGGGTTAAACTTTCACAATTTCTAATCTTGACATTTCTATACAACATTTCTACATTTTAAGTAATATATATTTAGATCTATTTGTTTGGAATGGTAATGATGGATATATCGTATTAATACGGCTCTCAACTTATAGAGAGTATTGGTATTTATTGGAAGTGTAATCAATAGTTATTTTTGTTTTATATTTGTCTTTGTAAATTTTATATTGGTTTTAAACTAGATTTCTATAATAGAATAATGACATTAATTCTCCCGTTTCTCCTTAACACATTGCGGAAAAATAATTAAAATTAAAATTTACTTTTGCAATTTACATTATTAATTTTCCTTTTTCTTTTTCACATCATAGTTTTGTTTTTATTTTTGTAATTTTTCATTAGAGCACCTATAAGCAGTGGTGGACGGAGGCAAGGGTATTGCCCCCCCAGCCGCCGGAAAACACTCCTAGTAGGGGTGTTTCCGGCTACAAGATTTTATATATCTCTGGTTTTGGGGGGGGGGGGGGAACCAGAAGAAGTTGAAAGCCCTTTTTTTTTTTTTTTTTTTTTTTGGAATCCCAGGGAAGACGACGTCGTTTTACCTATGATTTTTTTTATTAATTTCCCAGGCAACACGTAGAGTTTTTTTTTTTAAATTGCCCAAGCATAACAATGTAGTTTTGCTTGGGCTGGAAAAAAAAATCAAATTTAAAACCTAAACCAAAACCAGTAACATTCCTTCGACAATTTCACATTTTTCACTCAAATTCTCACCACACCAGCCACTGCCTCCTCCGCCCTCCGCCACCTGGCCACTCTCCGTCCCATTACCCGCTCTCCGTAGCTCCGCTCGTCCGTCGGCCCTTTAATTAGGGAACTTTTAGTTTCTAACTCTTAAATATTTTATATTTTTCCCTAAATTGAATTTGAGATTTCACAATTGAAATTAGATTGATCGGGATTGTTATGATGTTGAATTACGAATAGGAATTGCAAATAATATGTTAGCATTTTATTATATTACTATTATTTGAATCAATTTTTTTTTATTAATATGATAAATTGATGAATTAGGATTTTAGCTATTTAGGGATTGTAATATATTGTCATTGAATTGAATCAATTGTGTTATAATTTGAATTGTGATTGATATGTTGAGAATTTGAGATTGTGGAATAATTTAATTTGAAATTGATACATTATGCTTGTGCATTTGGGATTGTGACATTGGGCTATGATTTAGATTAAAATCCTTTTTAAATTAAAATTGTTTTTAAATTTTAAGTTTAGATTTAATAATTTGATTGTGTTAGGAATAAGAAATATGGAGAAATTTTTTACTATAGTAATTCTTCAACTTCCGGTCAATCTTCAACTAGAACTAGTCATGCAATATCTCTTGATAAAGGCAATGAAAAAAGAGCTTGTATTGAGGTAGAAGTTTCAGATGATGATATCATTGGCGATCCAGGATTACGGAAGCCAATTGATAGTTATCCCTTTCAGATTAAGGATTCATTAAGGAGGAGATACTTAGCTCTAGGCCCTTGTTAGCTAGTTGGACATTAGTTTCCACAAACTATTCTTAAGAGAGGTAAAAGGAGGTGTTAAAGTTCATGGTTTAATAAATTTGCTTGGCTAGAGTATAGTGTCTCAAAAGATAAAGCATTTTGTTTATATTGTTACTTGTTCAGTAAAAGTAATAAAAATGGAGGAAATGCTTTTACAGAAATTGGATATAACAATTGGAAAAATGCTTTAGCTAAGTTCATTGCTCATGAAGGAAGTCCGGATAGCCCACACACATATGCTAGAATTAAGGTTGATCAATACAAAAACCAAAGAGAGATTGTGAATTTTGTTTTAGCATCAAAAAGTGTGGCTTTAAATGATGATTATCGTGCTCGTTTGACTACGGGTGTAAGAGTAGCTCGATATCTTTTAGGGAAAGATTTGGGTTTCTGAGGATAGGATGAGTCCGAAGAATCAATGCACTGAGGTCATTTTCTTAAACTCATTAGTTGGTTTTGTAAGTATAATGAAGAAGCAAATAAAGTAATGCAATAAAATGCTCTTAAAAATAATCAAATGACTTTGTCTGCCATTCAAAGACAAATAATTGAAGCTTGTGCAAAAGAAATGAGAAAAGTTATTTTGAATGAGATTGGAGACAAGTTCTTTTCTCTTTTACTCGATGAGGCCTGAGATAGTTCTGTGAAAGAGCAAATGGCTATAGTTTTGAGATATGTGAATGATAGTGGAGTAGTTATAAAACGATTTGTTGGAATGGTTCAAATAACTGATGCACAATGTTTAAAGAATGTTGTTGATGAATTCTTTGCGAAGAATGGATTATCACTATCAAGAGTTAGAGGCCAAGGTTATGATGGAGCTTCTAATATGTGAGGCAAACTTAATGGATAGAAATCACTCAATTTAAATCAAAACAAGCACGCATATTGTGTTCATTGTTTTGCTCACCAACTTCAGTTAGTTGTTGTGTTTACTGCCGAGAAAAACGATGATGTGAGTCAATGCTTTGAATATGTTTTTATGATTGTGAATATGGTTGGAGGTTCATGTAAAAGGCAGGATGCTTTTCGCCAATTACATCATGAAGAAGTTGTGAAGAAAATACAAAGTGGTGAGATTTCAAGTGGAAAGGGTAAGAATAAAGAAATAAGCTTAGCTCGACCAGGTACTACACGGTAGGTTTCTTATTATAAAACATTACTTCGGCTTTTTGATATGTGGAATTAAGTGGAAAAAGTACTTTTAGTAATAAACAAAGATGGTGATACAAGAAAAAATCGAGGCACGGCTACCTTCAAGCGAAAGATCAAAACATAAGAACTGCTGTTCATATGGTTAAAGCACTGAAAAAGAAGTTACAAACATATAGAGAAGATCGTTGGAAAAATTTGTTGAAAGAAGCCACTGAATTTTGTGTCTAACAAAAAATTAAAGAGCCCAATATGGATGACATTATTGAAAGCCGCAGTCAGACACTTATTGATGGAGAACAAATGACTCATTTTCACCATTTTCGTATGGAAATCTTTGCAAAGGTATTCCATTCCATTTTATTTTTTCATAATTGATATATATGTATGATATTGTTCTTTATTCTTTAAATGTATAGAGTTCTAAATTATTTTTATATCATATAATGATAGGTAATTGATGAGGTTGCCCTAGAATTGAATAATAATTTTAAAGAGGCAAACACAGATTTGCTCAGAGGCATAATGATTCTTGATCCTTTAAACTCATTTGTTCATTTTGATCATAATGAAATATTAAATCTTGTTGGGTTATACCCTGAAGATTTCTCTAGTGATGAGTTACTCGAGCTTCACTACCACCTTGAACTCTACATTTCTGCTGTGAAAGAGAATCCAGAATTCTTTAACCTTGATGATGTTGGTGCTCTTGCAAAAAAGATGGTGGAGAATAAATATCACATTTGTTTTCCTTTGGTGTATCGACTTATTGAGTTGGCATTGGTCTTACCAGTTGCAACAACTACTGTTGAAAGATGTTTTTCTACTATGAATATAATGAAGACTGATCTGCGCAACTGGCTAGGAGATGAATTACTATTAGATTGCTTATTATGTTACATTGAAAAGAAGATATTTATTAGTATTGTAGATACCCAAATTTGTCCGGATTAATTTTGTCATTTGTTAACAAGTATATTTTAACTTTAATTGAGATTTTGCTTATTTTAAAAATTAAATTACTAATAAAAGGGGCACACAAGAGAAATTAACTGAGTTTTTATTAAAATAGACCTCTTATAATACAAAAGTAAGAATAAATATTAAAAAAAAAATAAATAATACAGATTAAGGGCAGAATGGGCAGAATCCAACAGTGCAAAGCATGGCCAAAAGTATGGCCAAAATACAAAAAAAAAAAAAAAGCACAATGCAAAGAAAAAGGCACAGGGATTACGGCTGAGACAGCCAATTCAAAGGAGCTGGATTTCTTTTCTTTGATTTCAAACCAAATGGAACAAAATAAAACCCAAACTAAAACCATTCTAGTTTCTACAGTGAAATTTTTACCTATAAAAGGCAGCTCAACAAAGGAGAAAAGCAGGATTTTTCAGACAGAAAAAAAAGAAAACCCAGCCTTTTTCTCCATATTATCATCCATTCCAATCTCTGCTCCACTTAGTCTTCCTCCTCCAAAAGCCTCCAATTAAGCAGACCTGCAACCAGAAGAGCATTTATTCAGCATTCAATATATACTAGAGTATCAAGTAAGTCCATTAACACTTACTTAGTATTTATTTCCAGCAGACAATTAAAATTTATTTCCTTTCTCTTCATTTCTAAACAAATAACTTTCCAGATCATCTCACAAGTAGCATTTATTCTACATTGACCATATTAAGGTCATTAATGGAGCTAGGGGTCATGTGACGGCCACAGCTCACATTAGTGATCACAATAAAGGAATCATGTTCTTATAGTTGTAGATCCCAGGAGAATAAGTCTTAATGAAGAGGGCTCAGAAGTTTTTTTTAACCAAAGAAGAACTCATGTGATTTTCCATGTTTAGTTTCAAAAACATTTTAAAAAAATGCCTCACATTCTGCCTTCTAATCTTAAGGTTAAAACCATAGGCTTCAACTCAAAAAAAAAAAAAATTTCAAGAAAGAAACCATGTACTCTAACACAAACATGGTGGCTGAATGCAAAAACCACTTTTTTACCCAATGTTCCGAACCTAAAAAACAGAAAATAGCTAAGTTAAAAAAAATTGTCTTTCTTGAGGCCTCTTCATCATTGCCCCTTTTCAAGGGTAGTCTTTCACAAACTACAAACCAATTAAATAAAACAACACATCATAATAACAGGTTTTTTTTATTTCAGCATGCCTAACAGAGGCCAAGCATCACAACTAAAGGCTTAATATTAATTTAGCAACATAACAGGGTCACGATCCCCATCCAGTGTCAATGTAGGTCCTTTTCTTTTAATCAAGTCTTAGCACCAAGCAGATTATGTAAAGGCCATTCACCAACATTAAAAGCCCAAGTTTAAATTAGCAACACAGTAGGGTCATGAGAGTGTAAAGAGGCCATTTCAAGCTCATATAAGCAGAGTATAAGAGTCACTATAAACCCAATCAAGCATACATAAACAGTTCATGGCACTTGGTCTATTTTTACTCATGCATTTTTTTTCTTCCACATCATTTGAAGTAGAAAGTTTAGGAACTTAGCTAACATAAATCCATACTAATTGGTTAGGGCCTTGAAGTCTTTAATCCTGCAAAAAATGAACCAAAATAACAAAACTTAGCAAAATATGAAAATAAAGAAAACTTAGGAAAAAGAAGCAAAAGGGGTAAATACTCATGTTTGTTTATGAATTGTGAATACCGGCAGTCTAATCCACAGAACAGCCGCGATACCGGTGGCTCGTGGCGACCCCGGTGAACTCTCCAGTAGGTGAAATAGGCTCACCTTTCTTTCTTTTTTTTTTCTTTTCAAACCTAAAAAAGAAAACGGTTAAGTCAGAAGCCTAACCCCAAATCACAAAATAAACTTGAAAAACCTAGAAAATACAAAAACCAACCAAAGGAAAATGCTTTTAGTTCTCGGTATTGATGAAATCTGGTAAGCCTTGGGTGATTGAATCCGAGTTTGTTTTCTTTGTATCTGTGAAAACGAGACACAGAACAAAAAAAAAAAGAAAGGAAATAAACCGAAAAAAAAAATTAAAAACTGAGGCAGAAAACACAAACCGAGAAATAAGGAAGAAAGATACCTTCGATTGGCGATAGTTAAGGTGACGTTGGACCATGGTGAGATATCGGTACTGGATGGAGGTCAGTTCGGCGTGGGTTAGCCGATAATCGCCTAAGGCATCGAGAAAGGAGAAAGCACTCAAAGGAAAGAGAGAAGAGAAGACGACGGCTGCGGTGTGAAAGAAACCGATGGCCGGAGTGAGGTGAGCGGAAAACATAACCGACCGCCGGTGTTAATGAGTGAAGGTGAAAGATAGGAAAGCAGCTAGGCTAGAGTAAGGGTTTAGAAGAGAGAGGCGGCTGGTGGGATAGAGAAGTTTAGGGTTAGAAGAGAAAGAAGGTAGCTTATATATCAAGGGTAATGACCAATGGGTCATGGTCTCGGGTTGGATCCGAGTCAGGGCCTGGTTTTTTGGGCTTAAAAATCAGGATTGAGAACAAATCAAGACGCAACCAAACAATAAGCCCTTTTATCTTAATTTTCCTTTTAATCTCCACATTAATATGCATGTAGACTTGTTAGGAATTAATTAAAAAAACCTGGGTTAATGAAATTTAAAATTTCTAAAATCAATAAATGACATAAAATAAAATTTATGTATATAATATTTTTAGAAGTTTTATTTCATAACTAAGCTATGGTTATGGAATATAATTTAAGTTGATTTAAATTAATAAGGTTAACCTTATTTTATGATTAAAAATAATTTAAATTGATTTAATAGCGAGTAGTATAAAATCCTTATTACTTTTTGCATTAATCATAGATATATGCCCTACATGATTATATGGAGATATTTGCACATTTATCGGATCTACGTTATATGTGTGTATTTTACGTCCATGTTATGGAGGTGAAATACAAAGGTTAGTTAAGTACAAATATAATATTTGTATAAGTATTTATATCCATGTTATGGGAGTAAATAAATACAATTAACTAGAGTGAGGTACCTTTATGAACATATATTTAATTAAAATGTAGATTTTCTATATTCGTATATGGATACAAAAGAATAAAAAAATACACTGCACATAAATAATTTACGATTTTTAGTACCAATTATGGGCGGGGTAGGGTGATTTTTATCTTCCCTACACGTAATTAGCAAACGAATCCGTATAAATCTCTGGTTACTTAAGGTGTCCAATCAGACCAAAACTCGATTGGTGGCGACTCTATAAAATTTTGTTATCAACCAAACATCACAATAAATTATTACACTAATAATCGTAAAAATTAAATTAAATAAAATTATAAATAAAACTAAGATTTTCCGCCCGTCAGTACGGTTCCGACAAGTATCAACGAAGAAGCCATTTTGCTGTGTTTTTAAAAGTTGGCTTCTAGCAAAACCTATTTGAAACCTCCCAAAAGTTCCCATGCTATGAATACTTCATCGTCTCCATCAATTAGAAAAACTTAATTGATATTATGTCATGTGTATAAATAATAAAGTTATTTTTTGGATTAATTTGATTGTGTTATTATTGAATTGAATTGAATTAATTCCAGAGTGACAGTAGATGACTGAGGCAATTTTAGGGGCTAATTGATGCATTAGGCGTTTCAAATTACATCTCAATTCTCAAATAGATAAACATGAAAAAGAATCACAATTCAACATATATATAAGATAATATATTTATCTTATGTAAATCACAATTATTTATATGAGATAAATATATAACTATATATATAATAATATAAATAATTAGAAATAGGAATTTAACTGGAATATTGTCGGGGATCCCCATAGCAACTAAACAGGGACAGGGACATGGACGGGAGCTCGAGATACGGGAGGAGGTTTTTAGAATCGGATTGTTCATGTAACTAGTGAAAGTACCAGTTCATCAAACCAAAATTTAACTGTAGTTAAATCGGGGTCAAAACAGATTTAATAAATATATTAAATAATAATATATTTATATTACTTAAATTTATAACATGTGACAATAGTTTTATAAAACAAAGAAATTTAAGCATAATATGTTAATTAAAAAGGTTAAATATATTTATTATAGTTTTTAAATAATTATAATTGAAAGTGAATTTGATTTAAAATATATATATATTTTCATAATAATATATTTAAAAGCAAAATTAAATACTAATTATATTGAACTGAAATCATTTTTTTTAAAGCTATTTCCTAAAGAAATAGAAATAAAAAACAGTCTAGTCAAATTAAAACCCGATCTAGTTCATCGATTTCTAGTTCACTTGTCAACCATTGGTTTTGATCATTCTAACGAGCTTGTAAAAATCGATCGGATCAATCTTCAATTTTGGTCGAATCTAGTCAGACCAGTTGGTTTGGTCCGGTTTTCACAACTATGATTAATAAACTGCAAGAAATATTATATTTAACAAAAAAAAAAAAAATTGCAGCAAAGTTTAAAAGCTCATTTAGCTGCAATATTTACAATTAAGTTGCAACCAAAATATACATTTAGCAAGATAGTTATATCAAATTGTTGTTGTAAATACATACATCCATAATTTTATAATAGCTACGCAACAACTTTTTTTTATTATTGTCATAATTTAAAGAAGCAATAAAATAGTTGATACATGTTACTCCTATAAAATTGTGATGGTAGATATTTAGAATGACAATTTGATATAATTTTGTTGTAAATGTGCTTTTTGACAACAGTTATTTTTATATTATTTCTAGATGAGCTTTGTAGCATTATGACATAAAAATTTCAAATAAATAGTAAACAATGGGAAAGGAATCCACAAGTAAATAGTGCATAGTGGTTGTGATAGTGAAAACTAGAGAAAAAGATGAAAGAAAGAACAATGTATTATATTATTCATGTACTTCTATATATAGTGAAAAGCTTCAAAGCACTGTTCTTATGACAAATTATCATGAAATTATACATGAGTCGACTGTCTCCACATTTGCCTGCATTTATGATTTTATGACTTATCTCTTTTTCAATTTCACATACAGAGATTAGTCTTTTCACATTATATATCATCCATGTGCGCATGCATGCATCACCCCATATTAACATATTACCCACCATTTTTTTTTATATCATTACATAAATTAAATAGCAAAAAAAAAAAAAAAAAAAAAAAAACCAACAAATTATACATGATAATAATTCCACTTTCAACAACAACATAGAATTCTTTTCTATAATTATTATATTGTTTTCAACAAAGAATATTCTTTTCAACACAATTTATTAAACTTTTTTTAAAAAAAAAAGAAAAGAAAATAATATTTAAGAAAAACGGTGATTTAAATTTGCAGCAGCTATTCGGGGTACTTATTTATAGAGTACCATGAGACTTGCTCTTAATAACATGAAAATTAAATGTAAATATCAAAATCCATTAAATATGTGCCATTTACACATTGATATAACTTATATTAAAAAGCGGTGTATAAGTGATATAAATTGGATCTTAACATGTAAACCAAGTTATATTACATAGGCTCAATCCCACATATAGGTTCACTCAAATAGTGAAACCCAACACTTTCAAAAAAAGATTATGAGCCCGTATTTAGAGATCTAGTAGGATTTTGGGTTAGTAGAAAAAACATCATATAGAAACCTCTACACATATTTTGTTTGACATGACCGTAGCTAGGAAAATCATAAATATGACTTTTTATTTTGTTTTGCTTTAAATATGGTTAAAAATATATTTTGTGATGCAAATGAAAAAGATTAGGTGTTTTTAACCTAATTTACTATTAACAAAGAACCAACTATAAATTAATGTTTAAGTAATCAAATATATAATATGTAGAATTATAAAATGATGGATAGTGTGTAAAAGCAGAAAAAGAAGAGATTTGAAGTGAAGGAAGGTTGACCTGACCAGGTAGAGCCTATACAATGGTAAATATAAGTGATATATCCATTTAAGGAACATGAGTAATACATTATATATAGATCTGAATAAGTAGTTAGGCAGGCAGGGTAGCTATAAGCTATCTTATCAAATCAAATCAAATCAAGGTTGAAAAAGCTTATTACCACATCTGCATTTCCATGAAAGAAGATAATAACCATCATGATCATGATCATTTGATAAAACCTTGAAACTCCTTTTTTGGTGAGAAGGAACCACCAATGTAGCCTTGCAAGGCCTGCAACTCAAGCACTTGTTTATGCACCCTGGTGGCTTTGACCCCAACACTGTCTTCCTTTCCTCTATTCTACTCTCTCCTCCTATAATTAAATTACCCAAATTATAATCATCACACAATATATATTTGAACAAACTAGCTAAAAATGGATTGGAATATTAATTTACTGTACCTGTTTTTGGAAGAAATGTGAGAAAAAAAAGGATCAGACCAACAGTTACAGCAGTAATAAGTTTGAAGCCGTCTGGGTAGGTAATTCTTGATGAAGCCATGAGTGAAAAACTTGTGTGAGTGATGTATGTTACAGTGGACAAGAGCAAAATAGGCCAGCAGGAAGAAAGGAATCGATGCTTGTTTAATTGGGATTGGGAGAGAAACAAAAAGAAATAAATATTTAAAATGGTGGGTTTTAATTAAAGGGTAAAGGCGAATTCAATTCAATGAATGAATATATACAGTAGTAGAGTGTGTTAAAGACAAAGTTGAGGGACTGTTACCCTAAGAAGGGACACTAGACTGATTTATTATCATTTAAAAATATATATGTGAGGCTGACTGGAAAGAGGGTTGTTGGCCAATCAACAATTAAAGATTAGAAAGAAAGAGTTTTTAATTTTGACACTGTTTTGTTTGTAGAATAGAAAACAAAAGTTTTACTGTCTTTTTGGGAAACTGTTGAAGAACTAGTAGCACACTGACTGACTTACGGTTTTGTGTGAATGCCTTGGGTGACTATTGGATATCATCTTCCTTTTATCTATTTCACTCTGACTTTTCTTTTCTTTTCTTTTTTACCCCCTTTTCAATCAATTCTTCCTTTTTTCAATGTTCTAATTTTCTCCATAGTTTGCTTAATTTTATGTTCCAACTAATTAATTTCACAAAATCAGTATGTTAACGTTTAAGGAAATTTCTCATACTATTTATCTATGGTTAATTTTCAGATAGTATCAACACACAATAAGCAAGTGTTGGAAACTTGTAATTAACAAACTTTGCGCGGTAAGGAGTCCTACGATATTGATAGCCAAATTTGTAACATTCACCGTATAATTAAAAAAAATGATAAAATAATTTAATCTTCCAGATGTTAGATTGTATATCTAACTTTAATCTTTCTACATATTAGTTTTTCCATTAGTCTAAAACTCCACAACGTTTTTTTAAAGCAGTCGACTTTTAATATTCTTTATCATCAATATGTGATTCATTCTTCAATACTCTCATTCAGATGTTGTTGGACTTCAACTAATTGTCACTGGTCATACATTCTCAAACTTTATCAGATCTTTAAACACGGCTCAGAAACTTTTCTGTTGTCAGGAACCATGAACAGATTACGTAGGTCTTGAGGATGTTGGGAAAGACTGAATGAGTGATTATATATGTGGGGTTAGATTCATATAATATAAAACAAATTGGCTTGCGTTGAGGTTCACTCTACACCACTTATATGCTACTCTACAACCTTCTTTATTTTCAATATAAGATTCATTCTCCAACATGTTAATGAAACATTTGACTCAAAAGTTTGAATTGATAATTAAGGTTCAACAGTAGCTATTATTATCTTTGACATCTTCGCACACGAATACCCATCAAATTGAAGCGTGTACAATACAAATCCACTATATCATACATTGAAATTTAATCAACAAATGAAGTTGTCAAAAGTCTAAGAGACTGTAATATCATATCATAGAACCATTTGATTCAAAAACTAAAGTTAATAAGTAAAATCTATTGTTGATAAATATCAATTCTTTGAATAGAACCCATATCAATTCTTTTGAACAGAACCCGGCGGGGAGCAAAATCTCCTTCCCGTTATGATCCTATACTCTTTCCAATTAATAAATACGAGAATTTGGATTATAGCTAGTGTTGCTCCTGGCTTATTGCTCATTTTTCTGAAGTGAGTTATAGATTTACTAAAATATGTAATGGGGTTGTCAATTCTTTTGGTAGGTTGGCGAATTCTTGTAGTGAAGTTTTATGGTAGCTTCTCTGAATCTTAATATCAATGCATAAGTATTTTGTTGATTCTATAAATATTGTAGTCGTCAATCATATGTATATACTAGAAAACCCTAAATATGAAATGGCTGCTTTTTGGGCCTAAAATCCAAAGAACTGGAAGAATATTGAAAGCAGCGGTAACCACATACATTAATCCGAACATTAAAAAAAACAAAAAAAAAAATGCCTGCCATAAAAGAATCCAAACTTCTTCAAAAACCATTATTCTTTGGACACAAAGAAAATAGAAACTAATCTGAAAAAAAAAAAATAGATACTATGCAAAAATAAATAAATAAATGGAATTATTTATTGCTAATATAGGGGCCTTCCTTTTTTAAAATCAGAGAGGGATGGAGATACAAAAGAAAGCTACCATTCAGGTGTTCATATTTTCCTTTTCGTTACAATAATAATAATAATGAAAGCTGACAGTTTGTTTTGCTAAAAATACAGTTACTTCAAAGGCTTTTTATACTCGTAAAAAGATAAAGATAAAATAAATGGCTTTTTATTCCAACCTATTCTTTTACCCCCTCTCCTTAATTTCTCCTAGCTTTTATATATAAAGATTTAAAGATGACAAATGGATATGGTATCTGCCAAAATAACCATATCCTTGCTTTTACCTATTTCTTACATGTATTACCCAGTGGCATATCTAAGACCCCAGTACTGGGACGAAAAAAAGGACGGCGATAGGCAGGGAGCCACGGTGGCGGACCGATAAGCCGCGATGGAGAGAAACCAAGCAATAACCCATACTTCTAGAATTCTAATTAACCAATTATATAAATTATATTTTAATTGGTATAAATCATAATCAAATTACAAACAATGGAATCCTATTTTTTAGAAAATATATATTATGCATTTAAAAATTACAAAAATAGATAAATAATCATAATGATTATAATATATAATAACTAATTAAATATAGAAACCAAAGCAATAAAAATACATATGATCGAAGAAAACTCCATTAGAATATGAAAATTTGAAAATATCAAGAAATACATCCTGTTTCATCTAAAAAAAACAAAAGAAAGGCAAAGAAAAGAAATAAGAAAGAATAAAATGGAAGAAGATTAAACAACAAAAATAAACAACCCCGCCGTAATGGGCTGGGATGTCTTCTTCTCTAGTAGTTGGGGAAGAAGTTGGGGTGTAGTTGCAGCGCCCCCAACTTCTGGACAGGGACAGCTATCATCTGAAACACTCCTATGAGGGAAAAAGTGTCCCTCCATGCCCATCCAGTACCGCCCCTGTATTACTTGTTCTATCTCGTTATTTCTTAAAAAGCATAATTCAAATCACTTTCTTGTCCCCCATAATTTTAGACTGTCAATTATTCCTATCAAAACTATCTGAGTTCAATAATAATTTCCTATCAAACATGTACCCGATACGCGGTTAGCATTTGTGTGACACTATCACCACCTCTCTTTCCGCTAGACCAATATTATATATTTATCTCAACCTGTAGAGTAATTTATGATCTTAATTTTATTTTATACTTGAGCAAAATTGCAAAATATTATTTTAATTCCTTATCTTAAATACATTTGTACAGCTCTCTAGATGTGACAATAATCAGACCAATAAATCAATCTCAATCAATCCAACTTAAAAGTTTTTGGTTCAGTTTACCTTTAATCTCATTGATTTTCATCTACTTAAGTACAATAATATTGATATTGTTGGAAATGCCCTGGTCCAAAGGCATTGGTCCTTGTGTTTGTATAATACATTTGTACATTAATGTGAACTTTATGTATTATACAATTTGTGTCAAGAGATAAAGGCATTAATCTATTTATTATATGTCTTGTGCTATATTTTAAATAGAGTATCCAATGGACATATCCATATCCATGTTGTCAAGTGTCATGCACTTGAAAGTAAGACTGTGGATAGGGAAAACGATATGGCCATAAAGTCATCTGTAGTTTGTTCCAATCATGTGACTGAATGGAACTAAAGACTATCATTAGCCTGGTTGTATGGCAGTGTCTTACCGGTCATAGAACATGGAATGTCAACCAGGTTAATGGGTACATGCAAAAAGGGCATGGTATTGGATCGATCCACTTAACGGGAATCTACATGGTATAGTATCACAAATGATTCTCGTATAGTACTTATATAAGTCCTTTGACAGGACCATATGATGGTGCTGCATGTGAAGTGGCACACTTCGGTGTACGCCTAACGGGATTGTAAAAGGGTGCCAAGTATGGGCACGTTCGGGTGTGTTAGTGAACATGGCAGTGCTATGGATATGCAGAAGAGAATGTCACTCAATGATTCACTGAGACGATATCACTGGCCTCTTGAAGAATGTTACTAATAAGTGTGCGGCCGCACCCAAACAAGATTGGATCTTGTTTATGAGCATCAGTTCATTCGGTATCAAGTAAATGTCCAGACACAATAGAGGGTGATACTTCCATGTCTCTGTGTTGGACACAGATATCAGCAACATGGGATTTACAAGTTCAAACTACAGGGTTACGTTTTCAGTTGGACTGCTTACTCGGTCTCAATTGGGGGCTGTAGTGGCTTGCTAGAGCCCGCCTGCAGTCTATGGGCCTTAGCCCACTACCAACATAAAGACGGGCCCATTGGATCATACACATTGAACGTTTGGACTTTAACTAGTCGGATTTGTAAGAGATAGCATTCTACTTCTATTGTAATTGTACTAAGGATAGACTTGTAATTTCATATTCTAGGGTTTGTGTATATATACCCTCACTTTATTAATACAATATACGGTTTGCCACATATCTCATATGGTATCAGAGCAAAATTCTAGGGTTTGATTATTCCCCAATTTTCTCTCTTCTTCCCTTGCAGCCGACGTCAACTTCAACCACCATGAACACGTCCTCCGCCCTTGTTGATGGCTTGCAATCCACTCTTATGGCAACCGGCACCACCACTACTACACCTCTATTTTCTTCTAACACCACTCAATCACACATCAAATTGAATACCTCCAATTTTCTTATTTGGAAAGCACAGATTACTCCTATGTTGAAAAGTCACGGACTCATGGGCCATGTCGACGGCTCCACCATCCCTCCACATCAGTCTTTACCCAATGGTAGTGTTAATCCTGAGTTTCAGGTATGGGAAAAGAAAGATCAACAAGTTCTCTGCTGGCTCTTCAATTCCATCTCGGAATCGTTGCTGCCACACGTGATTGGGGCCACTACGGCCAAAGGCGTCTGGGATAAATTAATCACCACTTACTCCATGGGGTCCAGGCCTCAAATCCGCATTCTTCGTCGAGAGTTACAGACGCTTGAACGAGGTAATTTATTGATTATTATGTATGTTCAGCATGCCAAGTCCATTGCTGATAAATTGGCTGCTCTTGGATATCATGTTTCTGAGGATGATTTAATTGATTGCATCTGTCATGGTTTGGGTGAAGACTA
The DNA here is from genome assembly GCA_039660915.1 of Euphorbia tirucalli. NCBI lineage: Eukaryota > Viridiplantae > Streptophyta > Magnoliopsida > Malpighiales > Euphorbiaceae > Euphorbia > Euphorbia tirucalli. Next base: position 67,218,009 of record CM077639.1, read on the forward strand.
CAAAGATTTTAATCGCATTCACAACTCCAAAACTGAGCCAACTTCGTTTGATTTTCTGCTGGGTTCTCTTTTAACGGAAGAAAAATTGTTACATCAGTCCAAGAAGGACGTTATCTCTGCTGTTCAACCTACCGCCCATCTTGCAGCCCGTTCCAGCTCCTATCGTGGGCGTGGCAGAGGCAGCAGCGGCTCCCGTGGCCGTGGTGGGGGTCGTTACTAGCCCAACTCCTTTCACGCCCATGGTCAGCCGCCCCATGCTCCTGGAAATTCATGGAATTATTCTGGTCAGCCTCACTTTCCTCATCAGTTCGTTCGAGCTGCTGCCCTGGGTCAGTCGGATGATCCAATTGTTACTTGCTTTAATTGTTGTGGTTTTGGACACAAGGCGAATCGGTGCTCATCTCCCAGAATGCCCAGACATCAGTCCCTCTCTCCTCAATCAAACATAGCCGCCACACACACACCAAACTTAACCGCACCATACACTTCCAACCAACCTTGGGTTCTTGACTCCGGTGCAACTCACCACTTAACATCAAACTTGGAAAATCTTGCTCTTTACTCCGAATATTCTGGCCCCGAAGAATTTCAAATTGGTAATGGTATGCTTCTGCCCATAACTCATGTTGGTGAGAATTCTTTTCGTATTGGCTCTAAATCTCTGAAATTTCGCAATATTTTACATGTTCCCAATGCCAATCGTAATTTATTATCTGTTTTTGCACTAACCAACTCTAATCCTGTTTCTGTTGAATTTTTCTCTGATTCTTTTCTCATCAAGGATTTGGAGTCAAAGGAGATTGTGTTCCGAGGTCGGAGTGACAATGGACTCTACAACCTATGCTTACAACCTAGTCCTTCTTTGATTAGTGCTAATATTGCTTTTTTAAATGTTTGGCATGCTCGTTTGGGCATCCTGCTTTACCCATTGTTAAGCGTACTTTGAATTCTAATAAAATTGATTTTCACACTTCTGCTGTTTCTTTATGCAATGCATGTGCTCTTAGTAAAAGTCATAAATTGCCATTTGTTGATTCTGTTTCTGTATCTCACTCGCCTTTAGAATTGATATGTGCTGATGTTTGGGGACCGGCTCCGGTTCCATCCTTTGAGGGCTTTGCATACTATGTTCTCTTTTTTGATCATTTCTCCAAATACACATGGATTTACTTCATGCGTAAGAAATCTGAAGTTCTTGAGATTTTCATTCAATTTCGCACACTTGTTGAGAAATATTTTTAGAAACCAATTAAGATCTTCCAATCCGATTGGGGGGGAGAATTTCAGGCCCTTACACAATATCTCAAACAAAATGGTATCTCCCATAGTGTTTCATGCCCTCATACACCTGAACAAAATGGGAGAGCCGAACGTAAACACAGACACATTGTTGAAACTGGGCTCTCCTTATTGCATCATAATTCCATGCCCATAAAATTTTAGACTGCTGTGAGCGGACGACGCGTTTTCGACGGGACGCGGGACTCCCTTTCGGAAGGGGCGCCTCGATTTCGGGCGGGGCCCTCCCTCGCGTGGGGTTTTTGATTTGGAAACTCATTTTTGAAAAAGCGGATTATTTCGAAAAAGAATCGAGACCTAAATCTCGATAAAAAGTATAGGAGTCGCCACCCGGCTCAGCTCAACCGGGAAATTACAGTGTAGCTGAACCAAAGCGGGAACTGCCACACTTTTCAGAGATTCGGGTCCGGACAAGTCCTTTATTTCGTGTCTAATTTAAATATTATTGTCAATGTTCTAGTTACGACACTTTAAGTAGCTAAAGATTGATTTTCATTGAAAGAATACACGCAGCGCGCATACAGGATAATAATACAAAAATATAAAGTAAAGAGAATAAATATTTAAGGGCTTACAACCAAATTGAAAGAAAAATAAAACTCTCGTCTCACCGTTACAATCGCCTAGGATACACGAGAATCTAAGGAGAATTTACAACCGCCTAAATACACGATTTAATTCTATTAAATACAAATAAAAAGAAAATTAGAATAAAATAAAGGCTGCAAAACAAAGGTTAGCACAATTTATACGGCACGCCATAAATAGGACTCAAGTAGACAGAAATAGGGAATTAGAATTCGGGGTCATGCAATTGGGGGTAACCGGGTCGGCCCGGTCGGCCGGTCCGGTCAGACCTCGAAAACCATTTTTTTGAAACGTCCCTGTATTTTTGGTTTTGTGAGAAAAATCATTTTTGAAAACAATTTTTCCGGTTTATTATAATTAAACATGTAAAGTGGGTCGGTTTTCGGGAGAATCGGGTCTCCGTCGTGGAATTGTTCTAAATGCAACTTTGCTGAAAAAATAAATCTAAGGTCGTGATGCACACAACAAAATTCATTTTGATGATTTTTGAGGGTTTTCCAAATTTTTCTGATTTTCTGGGATTTTCTGATTTTTATGAAATTTTTTGGATTTTTAGAATTTTATTTGGATTTTAGGGATTTCTGTCCCTGGCCGCGAGCTACAGTCGTATGACTGTAGTTACAGTCGTACGACTGTCTACTACAGTCGTGCGACTGTAGCCCTGGTTTGGGCAGAAATCGCTAAAAAAAACCCTAAAACAAAAACCCTAAAACTGGAGAAGGAAGGACAGTCGTACGACTGTAGTGTGTTTGGCACGACTGTATTTACAGTCGTGCCCCTGTTCTTATTTCAAGAACAGTCGTACGACTGTTCTTACTTTTCCAGAAATGAAAATGCAAATACTGAAGAAAAAAAATGCACCAAACACAATCAAATCACCCAGAAAGCTTGAAAAAAGGATAAGTTAAAGGTTGTTTACCTCCTTGGTGGTGATCCACAGCTGGAATGACCCCTGGCTACGCACCAATCCACGTGAATTTGCACTTTTTTCCAAGAAGTCAAGGTTTCAAGAATGTCCAAATAACTCCAGAAAAGTCACGGATTTGTGTTTGTTTTTGGTCCGAGATGATTTAATTTGTTAGTGTGATTGTTAACCTAAGATGTCTAATTCGTTTTAGAGATTAAAAGCAAGAAATCAAGGAGAAAATGTGAGAAGAAAGCAAGCCTTTTCACTTCTCTCTCTTCTTTCTTTTTCTCCCCTTTTCTCTCTCTAAAATTCTGGTTTTTCACTCCAAAAACCCCCCAAAAGTCCCAAAACCTGCTTTTTCCTTTCCTTATATACCCCACTTGCCCGGAAATCTTGAGCATTAAATGCTCAAGATCTCCCTTCTCTCTCAAGTCAAAGAAGTATGGGCTGAAACCTGCTCCCCGAAAGTACAGTCGTACGACTGTACTTACACTACAGTCGTACGACTGTAGTGAATTCCCACGACTGTATACTACAGTCGTGGGTCAACGGTCAACGGCCCCCTTTTTTTTTTTTTTTTTTAAAGTAAAATTTCGTGTTCACAACTGCTGCCTTTGAATGTGCTGTATATAATATTAATCGCTTGCCCACCAACACAATTTCTTTTGACAATCCACTTCACAAATTATTTGGCACTAATCCTGACTATAATTTTCTTCATGTCTTTGGTTGTCGTTGTTATCCTTGGTTGCGTCCATATGCTAAAAATAAACTTGACTCACGTTCTCTTCCGTGTGTTTTCTTGGGTTATAGTAAAGTTCATAAAGGGTACAAGTGTCTTGATTATCGTTCTAGCAAAATTTATATCTCACGTCATGTACTCTTTGATGAACAGGTTTTCCCGTTTGATGTTAATAATGATCTTGCGGCTCCGGAGTCAGAACAGCCCACATCTTCATCACTACCCTTACACTTACCTTTCTCCCCCTCCACTCAGCCACAACGAGCCAGCCCTCCACCCACGCTGAACCCGTCAGCCCAAACATCATATTTACCTGCTCCTCCAGTCGACCAGCCTGCCTCACCTGTCACCAGCACCGTTTCATTGCCACCCTCAGCTCGGGCTGCGACTCCGCCTCCTCCCACCAGAGGCGTGACAGTTGCTGATCCTGAGGTGTCCTTGGTCGTTGATCTTCAAGGTCATGGTCCTTTACCACCCATTCCTTCTGCAAGTTCTCAAATGGCTTATCCGATGGTCACAAGGGCCAAAACTGGTTCACTCAAACAGAGGTCAATTTTTGATTTGGTTGCTACTGCCACTGGCGATCCCATCATTGAGCCCTCTACTTATGCTCAAGCTGCCAAAATTTCCCGCTTGGCAGGATGCTATGTCTTCGGAGTTCAATGCCCTTCTTCAGAATGGTACATGGGAACTTGTTCCTCCCTCTCAGGTTCAGAATATAATTGGTTGCAAGTGGGTGTTTCATATTAAACAGAAATCTGATGATCGTTACAAAGCCCACCTTGTGGCTAAAGGATTTCATCAACGCCCGGGTATTGATTTTCATGATACTTTCAGTCCGGTGGTCAAACCCACCATTATTCGGATGTTGCTTACTCTGGCTGTGTCATATAAATGGACTGTTATTCAGCTTGATGTTTCGAATGCATTTCTTCATGGGACACTGGATGAGGCTGTGTTTATGCACCAACCCTCGGGGTTTTGTTGATCCTCGCTACCTAAATCATGTCTGTCGTCTCCGAAAATCTCTGTATGGTTTGAAGCAAGCTCCACGCCAGTGGCACCGATGTCTCACTGCTGCTCTCCTCTAATTTGGATTTCAAAGCTCTAAATTGGACAGCTCTCTCTACTTCATCCACTCTGCTTCGGTGAAGGTTTTTTGCTTGATCTATGTTGATGATATATTATTGATGGGTGATTCTCCTGCTCTCTTGGCAAAGTTGTTGCCTTTCTTCAAACTCAATTTGCTGTTAAAAATTTGGGTCGTCTGCACTATTTTTTTGGGTATTAAGGCTGATTGGACATCTTCTGGTTTGTTTCTCCATCAAACGAAGTATGTCAATGATCTGTTACTTCGGGCAAAAATGCAAAATTATAGTTCCATTGCATCCCCCATTAATTACAGCGAGAAATTGCGACTTGATGCTGGGGATCCTATTCCTGATCCAACATTGTTTCGATCTGTCGTTGGTGGTCTTCAGTATCTCACATTTACGCGACCTGATATAGCCTTTGCTGTGAACCGAATCTCCCAATTTATGCATGCCCCAACAACCTTACATTGGAGTGCCGTCAAAAGAGTTCTCCGCTATCTTCATGGCACCTTTGAATTTGGCATTTTAATTCGGCCCTCCAAGATTATTTTGACTGGTTTTGCTGATTCCGATTGGGCCATCTGTGTTGATGACCGGAAGTCTACCACTGGCTTTGTTATTTACTTGGGTGTGAATGCTATCTCCTGGTCCTGTCCCAAGCAAAGAGCTGTCTCTCGCTCTTCTACTGAAGCTGAATACATGGCCTTGGCTTCTGCTACTTCCGAATTACATTGGTTGCAAATTTTCTTCACGAACTCGGTTTTTCTAGCCTTCCCTAACCTACCTTGTTCTGTGACAATCTTGGGGCTACCTATCTTACATTGAATCCTGTGTTCCACAATCGCAGTAAACACTTGGAAGTTGATTTTCACTTTGTCCATGACCGTGTTCGGAAGGGCTCTTTGCATGTTGCTTTTCTCTGCTCCAATGATCAAATTGCTGATGCCCTTACCAAAGGCCTCACCAAGCAACGTTTTCTTTGGCTCCGTGACAAGTTGACCGTTGTTTCATCTCCTGCTCAACTTGCAGGGGGGGGGGGGGGTTGTAAGAGATAGTATTCTACTTCTATTGTAATTGTACTAAGGATAGACTTGTAATTTCGTATTCTAGGGTTTGTGTATATATACCCTCACTTTATTAATACAATATAAGGTTTGCCACATATCTCATAGGATTAAGTGTGTACTTGGAGTATACACTTTTGAAGAGAGAGAGATCTATTAATTATATTATGAATCAACTGGATTGATCAAAGTTATATAATTAATATTTATTTTGGCCTTCTCATAATTAATTCAATGAATTAATTTATGGGATTATTTTCTATGTGGAAATAATATTACATGTATAGGTTTACATGTATTTCATTTTATATGTGTCTAATTTAATCCATTGATTAAATTAACGGGTCAAATGAATTTTAATTTAAATGTATGTAATATATTATATGGCATAATATATATATATATATATATATATATATATATATATATATATATATATATATATATATATATACACACACATGTTGAATTAAAGTTATATTTGCATTTAATTAAATCAAAGGAAGTTGGGCTTATGCTTAAAATGAAAAATGCCCACATGAAGTGGGATTTGTATGGCTGAAATTTATGGGAGAATTGGGCTAAGGGATGAGTCATTTTGTTGGACAAAATATGATGATGAGAAATGGTGAGTCATGGTATGACTTTAAGGTAGCAAAGTTGGACTTTGCTTCCTTGATTTTTATCATCTTTCTTATGGTAAGAAGAAGGAAAAAAATCAGCCATCACTCCATCTTTTGGCCGTCCCTTTTCCTTGCATGGAATTGGAAAGAATTGTGAGTCATCTTAGGACAAAAGAAGATGATGAAAAAGGATGAGTCATGGATGATTTTAGGTGGCAAAGTTGGAACTTTGCATCATGAGATATTTTGGTCATTATTATGGTATAATTAATGAGAAAAATATCCATCCATTTTCTTTCCTCTCTTGGCCGAATTGATGGGAGTGAAGATGAGTCATCTTCTTGACTTTTTGCTATTATGGATAAAGAAGAAGAAAAGGTGATGGTGAGTCACCATGGTGAGTCATTGGTTTAACTCATTTGTAGTAAAGTTGGACTTTGCTACGCATCAGTAGAGAAAATCTACACTTGATTTCTGCAGTCCGCATCCGTCTCTTAGAGAGACTGTATGGTAAGTTTTCGAACTTTCTCTTTATGCTTGAGTTTTTTATTTCCACATCTTAAGCTCCTAGGACCGGATTCGAGGAAATCGACGTGTATTTCCGCTTTTATCGTTTGGTTTCCCGTGACGAATCCCAACAGATATCCACCTAATTTTCCAAAAAAAATTTAAAAATGTTCAGTTTGGTTTAAAATAGAACAAAATGCGGAATTAAACTTTTTTTTTTTTTTTTTTGAAAATGACTGCGGAATTAAACTTATTTCACATTATCAAGAGAAATTCAAATTTAATTGAATAATTTAATTATTAATTAATTATATATTGAACATATTATGGTTGTCAAACTACATTAATATTATTAATTATTTAGTATTATCATGATTGTAAAAGGACATTAGTACTATTATGGTTGTAATATTAAATTAGTATCAGTATTAGGTAATATTTTTAAAATTCATCAAATTAAGTACATTATTATTGGAATTGTACTATAAATTTTTAATATAAAATTGTTAGAAAAAATAAAATAAATAAATTTTTTTTGTGTAAACACAAACGGAATCGAAGTAAACCTATTTAGTTCAATTTTAATCAAACCAAAATATCATTCAATTTTTCAAAATGCCACTTTGAAAACCGAAATGGTCTATGTTGATCTGTAGGCCCTTTTCTTCAATGTCCATGGAGTTCTTAAAAATGAAGAAATAAATGATATAGGAATAAAAAAGACGATTAAAAAATACTAGTTAATCCATAATTTTGATAATAAAATATGTCAATGTCGTGAAATAATGAATAAAATTTTGAAAATTAGTCAGTGAAAGAATGAACAATTAATTAATTACTGCCTCCTTTTTTATCCATTGATGAAGTGATTAAATAGATAACTCTATATTTTGAAGAGCATTGAAAATAAAATTAAGGATTAAAATAAAAGAATTTATGAGAAGAGTAAACACATTTAATGTCATTTTGAGGTGCAACGTAGGAGTTACTTTAGAAAAAAAAAAGGCCTATAGTAGTTGATAACCATGAGATGGGAAGAGTAAACAAAACAAAAAGGATAAACGCATCGCCCCGTCAAATTTCATAAATTTTTCAACATATTACATATGTAGTTTTTTCTGTTTTGATAGTATTAGTATTATGGTGGACATTTTTTTCTTGCATGTCAGTAGTATTAATTAATCGGCGTGTGACATTTTTGAGAAAATTAGAAGATTCTAGAGTTCACTGAAAGGCTTTAAACCATACTTTTTATGTGGGTATATTATAGTTACAAATGTGAATCATACTTATGAAATTTAGTGTAATATGTCACACTTCCATTAACTGATACTACAGGCAACGAGCCCTTGTATCAGCCGTTTTATTTTATTTTTCTAATTTGCAGGGTTTTTTTTTTTTTTTTTATTTCCAGGCAAAACAATGGCATTAAAAAAATAAAAAATAAAACAAACCATGGAAAAACGACGTCGTTTTGCCCTGGAAATAAAAAATAAAAAATAAAACAGACCAGGGCATGGCATTTGGGGAAAAAAAAAAATAAAACACAGAATAGCCTTCTTGTCCCTCACCTCTCCTCTCCTCTTCTCCTCTCCTCTTTGCTCTCCTGCCCGCCTGTCGCTGCTGCGAGCCGACGACGCCGTCCGGCCTCCATCTCAGCCGACCGTCTTTGCTTCTTATTATCCGATTAGTTTTAATTTTAAATTTTAGGTTTCTAATTTATTTAGGTTTGATTTCAATTAGGTTTTAAAGAAAAATATTTGTGTAAATTAGGTTTGAATTGATAAATTGAGGCATTAATTGATAAATTGACTATGTAAATTGTGTTGTTACTTTTAGATTTGAATTGATAAATTAGGTTTGAATGTGGGTTTGAATTGATAAATTGATAAATTGAGGTATTAATTAATAAATTGATTGTGTAAATTGTGTTGTTACTTTTAGATATGAATTGATAAATTAGGTTTGAATGTGGGTTTGAATTGAATTGATTGTGTATTGTTATTTTGGGTTTAAATTGATAAGTTTGAATTGATAATTCAGGTTTGTAGGCTGATCAGAAATTTTTGTTCATCGGGCGAAAATTTTTGTTCACCGGCTGGAAATTTTTTTAAGTAAATTCTGCCTCTTAATGAAATAATCCTGTCACCGTCACTGGGCCATGCAAGGAAATAGTATCCGATCCGGGGCTAACAAAAATATCATTAATTTAATGTGTTGAAAAACACTAATAAACTAGAATTATAAAAATCATAAAAGTTTAGAGATTGAAGATGGGCTTTGCTAAACAAAAACAAACAAAACATGATAATTTTGATAAGATGTGCCTTCTTTTCGTTGTCTAATGCATCTAGAGTCCCACTGTTTAGTTCAAACTGCCTATTACTCCTCAGACTTAGCGGTTGTTCACTTATTTATAGTGATGAAATAACTCTTTAAATTTATTTTTGAATGATATTAACCACCTCATCCTATAATTAACCCTGAGTTGAGGGTTCTGAAGAAAAAGTCTTAAATGTCTTCAGTTGTTATATTTCATATTGTAAATAAAAAATGGCCATAAATAAGTTCAAGAGGCTAACTGCTAAGTTTAAGAATACAGTAGTCACTTTGGGCCAAATGTATTTAATTTTTTTTTTATTTTTTTAGTTCCATTAACCTCATCCGTACGTTGATACTATTAAAATCAAGACCACGACGTCATCCCTACTTCTGATTTTGCTTCCTATATATGTAGCCTCTCTTTCCTCTATATATATTATTTAATTAATCTCTATTCTTTAACATATCAAATCATTTCTTATCCTTTTTACATACCGATCACTCTATTTTCATCTTTAAACTTGTAATTCCACTCCATTTGTAGAAAATATGATGTTGTCGGTAAGTGACTCTATCTTGTCATTATAAAAAGAAAAATGACTCTTGTAAATCAAATATGAATTGGCAGACAAAAAGGCAGAGGGTGGGGTGGATTGATTTCAACAAACTAATGAATTGGGTTGTTGTATTAGGGATTGGGATGGAAATTTCTTTGCTGCCTTAAAAGGGTTTGCTTTCTCGTTAGCTGAGACTCTTTCGGGTTGGATGAAGTTTCTTGCGTTTACCCTGATTATTTTGGAGCTTAATTCTAGCCTAGGAATATTCAAAATTAGATGGGTTATTATAACTAGGGATGTTAATGAGCTAGGGTGGTTCGCAAATAGTTCGAAGTCGGCTCGGTCAAAGCTCGGCCAAAGCTCGACTCGATAGAGCTCGACTCGAATTCGAGATCGGCTTGAGACATTAATGAGCCAAGCCGAGCTTTCTAAGGTTCGACTCGAAAGCTCGCGAGCAAGCTCGTATAATTTTTTAACTATTATATATATTATGAATTTTTAATTTTTTATACATGTGTTTGCTATTTTTTTTTATTTTTACTCTAATATATTATAAACTTAATTAAATTAAAGAGAAAATATATAAACTTATTTTATTTACCTATCACCACTTTTCATATTTTTTTTAGATTATTTTTTTAATTAAAAAATGTGTAAGCAACAGATAATCGATTGGTTTTCATTTTTTTAACAAAAACAATTTATGTCATTTGACAAATGCCAAATGCCAACAAAAACAATTTATGTCATTTGACAAATGCCAAATTGCCAATAATACACGCTACATGTAGTCCACTTTTCATATTTTTTTTAGATTATTTTTTTAATTAAAAAATGTGTAAGCACTTTGCAGATAATCGATTGGTTTTCATTTTTTTAACAATACTCTCTTTTCCTCTCCTCCTCTCCTTTAGGTTACAGAAACAGAACAATACTCTCTTTTCCTCTCCTTCCCAGTTCCCACTTCATTAAACAAAAAAAAAAAAAGCTTTATCTTGCGCCGCTGCTCTGCTCTCTCTCAAATCTCAATCAGTCATCGATCTCTCCTGCACTGAACCACCATGACAGGTTATATCTATTTTTTCTTATACTTTCTCTTCTCCTGATGTAAGTTTTCAATTAGCTACAAAGAAAGTTTAATCCATTTTTGATCCTGTGCATGTTAATATTTTAAATAGTTAAGTGCTTATAGATGTTGTTAATTTTTCCTTTTAGTTCTCTAAGAAGCTACTATGAGATTTGTCTGAAGTAAGGAAAATTTAGTGAGTCCTAATGCTTTGTCTGAAGTATGAGAAATTTCCTTTTATTTCTTGTTTCAAAATGATGTTTGCTGAGATTTGAGAAGCAGTAAAATTTGTTTTTAACTATGCTGTTGAAATTTCATGTTATTTTTTTCACAGATAATAACTCTTCTGTGAGTGTACCATCAACACATGGGTGTTCTTCAACACCTACTGTGGTGGAATTTGGTGTATGTCTTGATGATGAGAATGAGATGCAAGATGAAGCTATGGAAGAAAATGAACAAGCGGATACTGAAGATGACTCCTCTCGCCAGGGGATAAGTGAAGATTCAGTTCATCCTTTCAAGAGAGCAAGGAAATCTGAAGTGTGGAATGATTTGGAGCAACCTACACTTGTAGGTAAGGTGTGGAAAACTAAATGTAAGCATTGTAAAACATCTTTTAGTGTTTTAAAAAGTGGCACTACAAGTCATTTCAAAAGACATATGTTGACTTGTACTAAAAAGAAATTAGCATTGAAGCAACAAAATTTGATTAACTTTTTGCCAAGTGATTCAAGTATGGGGGCTCCAAGTTATGGAGTTGTTAGTGCATTACATAATGGAAAGTTTGATAAGGTTGTATTTAGAGAAGGGATTGCAATTTGGTTAGCTGTGGAAGAAGTACCATTTTCAATGGTAGAAAAATCATCTTTCAATGCTATGTTACGTAGAGGAATACCACAATGGACTCCTGTTTCACGCAGTACTATGAAAAATGATATTGAAAAAGTTTATGCGGTAGAGAAAAAAAAATTGAAAGAACTTTTGAAAGATGTAGATAGAATTTCATTAACTACTGATCTGTGGCGTTCGACACATCAAAGGATTGAGTATATGGTTCTAACGGGTCATTTTGTTGATCATAATTGGAAGTTACAAAAGCGAGTCTTGAGCTTTGTCCGTATTCCTCCTCCTAAAAAAGGCAAAGACATAGCAAATTGCATTTTCAAATGTTTAAAAGAGTGGGACATTGAGAACAAAGTAAGTAGTTTCTTTTCCCTTTGAAAAATATTTGTAGCTTTAGTGCTTTACACAATAGTTGAAGATTATGTTGTAATAATTTGGTTGAAGTTCCTTTTTTGTTTTAGGTTTTCACGGTTTCGGTAGACAATGCATCAACAAATGATTCTTGCATACAAATCATGAAGGACACTTTCTCACTCACTAAAAGATTGATTTGTGGTGGAGCATTATTTCATGTTTGTTGTTGTGCACATATCTTGAACATTATGGTGCAACATGGTCTAAAGCAAGTCAAACATATCATTAAAAATGTTCATGATACGGTGGATTACCTCAATGGAAGTGAACAAAGATTGAAAAAATTTTCTGAGCTTGTCCAACAATTTAATCTCAAAGAGAGGAGGTTAGTTCTTGAATGCAATACTCGATGGAATTCCACTTATGATATGTTAGCTTGTGCAATCAAATTCAAGGAGGTATTTTTTAGACTTGCTATAGAGGATAAAAATTATGTTTATTGTCCTAGTGCTGAAGATTGGCATAAAATTGAGAAATTGGTTGAGGTTTTGAGAGTGTTTTATGATGCTACTAACATTATCTCAGGATCAGAATATCCAACTTCTAATTTTTTTCTTAGTGAGGTTTATTACATTAAAGAAATGTTGGATGAAAATGCTAATTCTTCTGATGATTTTGTGAAAGGAATGATAAAAAACATGACAGACAGGTTTGCTAAGTATTGGGGTGAATGCAATTTACTTATGGCTGTAGGTGGGGTGCTAGACCCTCGCTTAAAAATGAGGGTTATTGATATTACTTTTCCTCGAATGTTTCCTCCAAATCTTGTGAGGGAGAATATAAATAAGGTTAGAGATACTTTGTATGAGTTGTATGATGAGTATAAAAATATGTATCCCCCTTTAATTGAGGAACTTGGTGAATCTGGAAGTGGAGCTTCAAATGTTAATAGAAGCGGAAACCTTCCCGGGATGTCTAGAGTTTTGCAAGTTGTGAGAAGCGAAGAAGTTTCTGAGACTAGAAAATCAGAACTTGATGTGTATCTTGAGGAAGGTCCTTGTATCATTGACCAACGACATAAGTTTGATGCCTTAGAGTGGTGGAAGGATAAATCTAACAAGTTTCGTATTTTGTCTAAAATGGCTGCTGATGTTTTAGCTGTTCCTATTACCACTATTGCTTCTGAGTCTACTTTTAGTGCCGGGAGTCGAGTTATTGATCCTTATCGATCTAGGTTGAAACCGGAAACGGTGGAAAGGTTGATTTGCACAGCAGATTGGTGCAAGTCCACTTATGGTTTCAAGAAAATGAACGCAGTAAGTATATCTCTATTTATTTGTGTTGTTTTTTTTTCTTATTTTCTTTTGGGTGTATTACAATTATTATAATATTATATTATATTCTACTTGCAGGGAGGTGATGATGATGAAGACAAACCAAAAGAAATCATTCTTCCAATTTCTTTAGACTAGATTATGTTATTTGAGATTTTTTTTTTTGCATTATCTATATTTAAAATTTTGGTATGTAGACTATATATTTGTTACAAACCATGTTTCTTTAATCTCATAACTTTGTTTGATTTGTTGGAGTTTATGTATATTAAATTTGTTTTAAGTATTAATGTGGCAAAAGACTGCATTTAGATAATAAATTGTTAAATCAGGTAAAATTAATCAGGTATTGTATATTTGGATTTTTCTTTTTCCACTTAATATTATTCTAATAGGCTAAGATTTTAAGCTCGCGAGCTTGCGAACTCGAGCCGAGCTTGTCACGAGCTCGAACCGAGCTCAAAAAAAATAAGTTCGACGAGCTTCGAGCCGAACCGAGCTCGATCTTCAACATTTTCGAGCCGAGCCGAGCCTGGATAGGTTCGATCCCGGTTCGGCTCGTTAACATCCCTAATTATAACTCATTCAATCCATTGAAGTTAGTTACTATGGGTTATAAGTGGTTTAGTGGGTTGCATGAGTTATAAAGATTACTTGAAACTCATCCAACAACCCATCTAACTCTTTACTTTTTATTTTATATTTGATTTAAACCATTAAATTTTATGAAAAATTATTTCTTTAATATTTGCGTGGCTTTTAATTTCTTCGACCTTTTTTATTTCCTATTTATACTTTGACAAACAAATTTTACATTTATTTACTTTTTTATCTTTTTCTTTTATCTTGTTGTACACCAATTTTAATTTAAAATCTGATAGAATAATATATATTTTTCTTGAATTTAATTTATCATTAAACTATGTTATCTATTTTTGTATGTATAAATTTTCACTCTTATATATTCCATGTGAATCTGAGATATATTCGTAATTAGTCCCTAATTGAATTCTATATAGTTTGGGAAATACATTAATAACACATTTTTAAAAGAAAAATTGTCAAAAATATCCCTGTTTTAAGTTTTGTTTTAGAACTCTACATTTTCAAAATTATTTTTCTACCTTCTTTTTGTTTCACAATTATTAAATTGACTTTTTTTTTCTTAATTCATATCTTTTATATATTTTTCCTTGTAAAAATTTCTTTCAAACTTTTTAAATTTACTCAAATACATAAGTCTACTTTGTCCACATTTCTCTTTCCTCTTTTTATAATTTTTGTAAGGTTTGAATGAATTGTATATTCATGAGAGTATAAGTTACATATATATACTAGGGTTAGACTATACAAGAAAAGTCCTTATAGGACTATACAAGGAGAGACTAAATAAGAGACTAAATAGGAATACAATTGTAATTACTCTTATACTCTATCACTCCCCCTCAAGTTGAACGGGGCGAGAAGCCAAGTTCAACTTGCCACACATGTAAAGGAACCAATTCTTACTTAAAGGCTTGGTGAGCCCATCCGCAAGTTGATCTTGTGAAGTGACAAACTAAACTTGGAGCTGTTTCCTGGACACTTGATCACGAACAAAAAAGAAATCCACTTCTAAGTGCTTACTACACGAATGAAAAATAGGATTACCAGTGAGATAAGTAGCACTCAAGTTATCACACCACACCCTTGGAGGTACTGGAATCCGAAAACCAACTTCATGGAGAAGAATACGAATCCACTGAATTTCAGAAGAGACAGCGGCCAATGAACGGTATTCAGCTTCAGTGGAGGATCTAGCAACCGCCTTCTGCTTGCCAGAACACCAGGAGACCGGATTTGAGCCGAGATAAACAATAAATCCGGAGGTTGACTTTCACGTGTCCAAACATCCGGCCCAATCAGCATCCGAATAACCTTGTAAGAGTAAAAAAGATGCGGCACGAAGAAGAATACCCAAAGTCGCGGTACCACGCAAGTACCGTAGGATGCATTTTACGGCTGCCCAGTGAGCTGAGGTAGGAGAGTGTAAAAATTGAGACACTTTGTTGACTACAAAGGAGATGTCTGGACGGGTTAAAGCCAAATAATGAAGGAAGCCAACAATACTTCGATATTGGCTAGGGTCAGGCAACGGTTTCCCAAGCTTAAGATGTAATTTTTCTGAAGTGGAGGCAGGTGTGGAGATCAAACTACACGTGTGCATGGAAGCCCGACGTAAAAGATCCTCAATATACTTGGTCTGTGTAAGTAAAAGACCGAATGACAACCATTGTGCCTCAATTCCAAGAAAATATTTCAGAGGGCCGAGATTTCTGATTGCAAATCGGGATTGTAACATGGAAATAATGCGGTTCAAGAACAGTTGATTATTTCCAGTGAGCACCAAATCATCCACATAGATTAAACAAAATAATCGAACCTGTCCTATAGTATAGAAATATAAGGAGGTATCCGACTTTGACCCTTGAAACCCAATTTTGCACAACTCATCAGTCAAGCACTTATGCCACATACGGGGAGCCTGCTTCAACCCATACAGAGACTTTCGAAGTAGACAGACATGTCCAAGCGAAGTCGGATTCACAAAGCCAGGGGGTTGCGCTGATGTGATATCGGATGTGTGAAAGCCAAAATCAACTTTAATAAATTTCCCAAGTCTATCAATCAAGGTTGAACTAACAAAAACGAAACAAAGATGGGTGATAGCAAACCAATCCTAAGGTGTTTAAGCGACAATGAAAGGGATTCAAACCTGACACCTTCGATTAAGCAATCTTAGAACCTGAATGTTGGATGATTCACAAGTACCTTACCACAATACTTGTTCATAATCAAGATAAAATTGTAAGAATGAAGAACTCGATCTCACAAACTTACAAAATTAAAAATCAGCCCCGGGCTGGAATCTCAACAAAGAGAGAAAAATCAGAATTGTATTAAATTACATCCATGATCTTTAACTATTACATTGGTGTTTAAATAGAAAACTTAAACCTAACCCTGAACTGAAAAGGAAAACAAATCCTTGTCGGACTAGGAAAGCTAAATAAAAACAAATAAGGAAAACTTAAAACTAATCCTTATGCAATAAGGATGAAAAACGAAATTCCCTTTTGAGGGTTGTTTATGGGCTGATTTTTAAGCCCAAAACAACTCACTTATTGAAAAAAATAACAATTAAATATGGATACCTAAGCCCAATTCGAAATCCATACATATTCCCTAAGGGTGCCTTAAGTGCTAACACTTAATTGTCCTTAGCTCATACGTAGAAGTCTAATTAGGCCCAGAAGATTCCTAATGGGCTCGTACATTCCTAAAAAATAAACTATTAAGCTTCATTTTACACCGAATCCCCCATAAATCAGCATTTGAAAGGATGTTATTATTCTTTGCATCAACCAAACTGACTAGACAAGTTAAACCAAAGATCAGGCTATCTCGATTCACATCATGCGCCATAAAAACTTTTTCCTCCAAATTACCATTCAGAAAGGCATTAGAGACATCCATACGTATGATAGACCAATGAAGAGACACAACAATGGAGAGAATAACCCGAATAGTAGTTGGTTTGACCACAGGACTACAAGTATCAGCATAACCAAGACCAGGCCGTTGAGTGTAGCCTTTAGCAACAAGACGAGCTTTATATCTCTCCACAGAGGCATCCGGATGTCTTTTAATTTTAAAAACCCATCTGCATCCAACCAAATTCTGCCCAGCACTAGGTGGAACAAGTTGCCAAGTACCATTCCGAATAAGAGCATTATATTCTTCTTCCATGGCCCGACCCCAATGAGGAATTTTGTAGGCCTAAGTAAAGCAAGTTGGCTCAATTTCAGTATCATGAACAATGCTGGAAAATTGTCTTGGTCTTAGAGGAAGAGATCCAGTCCGAAGTCGGGTCATTATCCATCTTGGAGGAGATTGCGTAGAAGGTGCGGCAATGAAACAACTGGTAAACGACCATAACCTGTAAAATCAACAGCAAAAGACGGACTTGGCGTAATGCTTGAAGGGGGAATGGGATCGGGTTGGGCTGGAGGTGAGGTCGAGGGAGGAGGCGGGCTGATTTCTGGGTACGACATCTGGTTTGGTGGGTGGTGTTGGGCGCTGGTTGGGGTCAGGTCTCGTGGTTGGAGTCTGGTTGGTGAGGGCGGGTGGTACGGCTGGGTCGTTGGGTCAATTTGAGGGCTGTGTGGGGGCATGGCAGTTGGTTGGGGACGAGATGGTGAGCATGGGTTGGCGGAGCTGTTTATGGGAAGCTGGGATGGTAGGTAAGAGGGATAGCAAATAAGAGGACCGGGTTCAGAAGGTGGATTTGCTGATACCGGGGGCAACTCATCAGAAATTTTAGCAAAGGAAAACACCTGTTCATAAAAAAGAACATGACGTGAGATATAAAGACGACCCGAAGGAATATGATAACATTGATAACCTTTATGAAGTTTACTATAACCAAAGAAAACACAAGGAAGAGAATGAGACTCTAATTTATGCTTAGTGTATGGACGCAACCAAGGATAACATAAGCAGCCAAAGATTTTAAGAGAAAAATAATCAACATCTGCAGCAAACAAACGATGAAAGGGACTCTAAAAATTCAATTGTTTCATAGGCAAACGATTAATGATATGTACAGCACATTCAAAAGCTTTAGTCTAATATTTCAAGGGTACTTTGGCGTAAGTGAGGAGAGCTAAACCAGTTTCTACTATATGTCGATGCTTTCTTTCCGCACACCCATTTTGTTCAGGGGTATATGGATAAGATACCCGTTGTGTAATCCTATTCTTACGCAAGAAATTTGTTAAGGCTCGAAACTCACCACCCCAATCAGATTGGAACATTTTAATTTTGGTGTCAAAATAATTTTCAACAAGAGTCTTAAAAGACCTAAAAATGGACAACACTTCAGACTTGTGTTTCATTGGATAAAACCATGTATATTTGCTGTAGTGATCATAAAATAAAACATAAAAGGCATAGCCATCATAGGAAGTAACAGGGGCAGGACCCCAAACATCAGAACAAACAAGTTGCAGAGGTTGAGTGGCATTAAATGTGGATAAAATAAATGGCTGCTTATGAACCTTACTTGAACAACAAGCCTGACCTAAAGAATTATTGGGAACAGAACTAGCTGAAATTTTATTAGATTGTAAAACTTTAGAAACAATAGGATTGGCAGCATGGCCTAGGCGTGCATGCCAAGTAGACAAATAAACAAAATTAGCTTGAATGGAAATTGGCAGTGTAAGACACATGGAGTAAAGCATTACTCTGACTGCGATACAGAACCCGCTTCGTTGCCAAATCCTTGATGACAAAATAATTGGTAAAAAATTCAACAGAAACTGTTAGAGTTAGCTAAAGCATAAACAGATAAAAAATTTTGATTAGTGCGAGGGACATAAAGAATATGACGAAATCGAAGCAACATATTATCAAAATAAAAACTCGAACTACCAATGCGAGAGATATTGAGTTTAGACCCATTACCAAGTTGGACTTCTTCGGGGACCCTGATATTCAGAATGGATAGCAAGATTATCAAGATCATTAGTAAGATGATGAGTTGCTCCCGAATCAACAATCCAGGATTTTTATTTTAGTGAGGGACAAACATTAGCCAAGTGTCCATTGCCAAGATAATTGTAACAAATTCAGTCGGTACCAGGCTGATCACCATGAGAACCTGCAGAAAAAGAAGGATTATACCTTTGTTGAGGAGAGGAACGGCCTCCTCGTCCTCGACGGGCACCTCGGCCACGTCCCCTACCATGTCCAAACGTGGACTGCTGCTGCTGCCCATGGACGGAAAAGTGGGCTGTTGGTGAAATTCCATCACCACTAGACCGTTGTTTGGCACGTTTTAAATAGCACTATTCAGACAGAAGCATTCCATAAACATAATCAAAACTAACCGGCTCCAATTTAGTTTCAAGAGTGCGAATAAAAAGATGATAATCATCAGTCAAACCAGCAAGGAGGAAATCAATTAAATCTTCTTCTGGAACAGAATATCCCAATGCCGCCAATTGATCACCAACAGACTTAGCCTTTTGAACATAGGTAGCAATATCATCCGTACCTTGTGAGAGAGAGTGCAATTGTCCATGAAGATTGCGAATTTGAGCCTTGGAACCAGAGGCATATGCGGCTGTCAATTTATTCCATACATCACGAGTGGTGTTGGAGCCAACAATTTGAGGCATAATTGAAGGCGACACAGATGAAACGATCCAACTAAGTACCTGTTGATCACATTGCTCCCACGCCAAGTAAACTGGATTCTCTGAGCCATCAGATAAATGTTTCGATAGCGGTGGAGAAGTACCAAGAATGTGATGAGAAAGACCACACCCACGAAGCATGGGAAGAATCTGAAGTTTCCACAGGAGATAATTACTCGGAGTTAATTTTTAGGAAATCTGAACAGCAAGGGCGGGATTAAATGTCACAGGGGGAATTGTTTAGGGCACAAAGTCTGTTTGGGGTACATAACCCGTTGGTGGCACAAAGCCCATTTGATGGCTGGCGGTGTGAACAATTGACTCGGAATTATGGAGGAGAGCATGAGTGAGAGGTGTGGACATGATAGAGATGCCGGAGATCAGTCCGGTAGGAGCCAGGGAGGCAAAGATTGGTGCGGCCATAGAGGCAGAAGAAGACACAGCCACAGAGGCAGAGGTATCGGACAACGTTGAAGAGGTAGAAGCCATGCTTGTCAAAGGAAGAAAATTAGGGTTTAGGGTTAGTGTTTTTCGAAAAAGAGGGTGGCTCTGATACCATGTAATGTTTGAATGAATTGTATATTCATGAGAGTATAAGTTACATATATATACTAGGGTTAGACTATACAAGAAGAGTCCTTATAGGACTATACAAAGAGAGACTAAATAGGAGACTAAATAGGAATATAATTGTAATTACTCTTATACTCTATCAATTTTAATCTAATTTCGCATATATCTCTTAATACGTTTATTTTTTTGTTATGCGACTTTATTAGGGTTTTTTTTCTCTTCGAAACAAGATCTATATGTATATATTTTTTTCAACATTTTTTTTTCATATAACTAATTATACCTTTATATCTTAAGGTATAATTAAGGTATAACTAACGTATAATCAATGTAATAGTATATCTTAAGGTATAACTAAGGTATAATTAAGGTATAGCTGAGGTATAATCACTGTAATAATGTATCTCAAGGTATAACTAAAGTATAATCACTATAATATTGTATCTTAAGGTATAACTAAGGTATAATCAATGTAATAGTGTATCTTAAGGTATAAATAAAGTATAATTAAGGTATAATCACTATAATAGTATATCTTAAGGTATAAGTAAAGTATAATCAATATAATAATGTATCTTAGAGTATAATTAAGATATAACTAATTATACTTTTATATCTTAAGGTATAATTAATATATATATATATATATAAAAGAGAAAGAAAGAGAAAAGAAGAATGTAGAAAAATTATAGTTCAATCCACTGTAATTTATATATTTCAACCCTTCTAATTCTTATTTTGAGATGGTTATTAATGAATATTGATAGCACCGGAAGGAAGTTTAACTCCACGCGGTCTTCACGGGGTGAGAAGCCGCCTGGTCTTGCCTGAAGGCCGGATACCTGGAAAACGGAAAAGTTGAGGACCGAGTGACCTCTGGGTCCACTCCGATGCTTAAGTCAGAAATTCTGAAGAATGAGAGATAGAAGAATAAAGAGAGTGTGTTGAGGGAAAAAGATACTTGGGGAGTCTCTTATCTTCCCTTTTTATAGTGGGTTAATCCGCGTGGCCTTGTCAGACCGTTATGTACGGTCTATTCTTATTGGCTGGATGTGGTCCCCCCTTTGGCATAGTTACGCGGCGGACTCACCCTGCTCTTGTCTCCATGGCACTCACACTGTATCTGACCTCTGTGGCATCCACCCCGCTCTTGTCCCCGCGGCACCTATTTCTGGTACAAGATCATGCCCTTACACGTGTACAGTGGGGATCAACTCACCTGTCTTTTGGGATAGAAGACTTAATGAGGTACAAGTTGTTTGAGCCGGCGTCTCTTAGGATCCAATCTATTGAGGAACCGGTCTCATCCTGGGTGACCGGGTGCCGAGTGAACTAATGGGAAGTTGACGGATGCGTTGAAGCGGTGACAAGCCGTGTGGTGCACGCGGTCAGTTTTAGGGCTCCATGCTATCAGGAGTCCCCCCTGGTGAGAGAAAGAAACCCCTTTTAAGGGTTTATCATTATGATTTCTGGCGGTTGGTTTGCGAGGCTCGAGGAGACTCTTGGGATCGCTCTTTCCTGTGTTGGGATGACACGTGTCCCC
This sequence comes from Euphorbia tirucalli, assembly GCA_039660915.1. NCBI lineage: Eukaryota > Viridiplantae > Streptophyta > Magnoliopsida > Malpighiales > Euphorbiaceae > Euphorbia > Euphorbia tirucalli. Next base: position 67,239,670 of record CM077639.1, read on the forward strand.
CTACTGAAATGGTGTCAGGGGGCGATCTTTCACCTGCCCCCTTCTAACCTCCTTAAAAGGGGGTTTGGGGCGCTCCTCTTTCCATTTTGAAATTTCTTCTGCAAATTTTCTGGGATTCTCGCGATTTCTGGGATTTCTTTCTTGTATCCGCAGCCTTCGTCTGATTCTCAACTCTTAGTTTCCAGTAAGTCTTCTTCTTTCCTTTACTGGTTAGTGCTCTGATTTTGTTTGGTTTCAGTATAGGGTTTTGTATTTCTGGGTTTGCTAGCGTTAGTTTCCCATTTTTTTTTTTTTTTATTGTTCATCTTCCTGGGTAACTTGTGTTTTCCCTGCTTTCCCGCTGCCATGAGTTCATCCATAACCCTTAGTGATTTAGGATCGTCTGATAGCGATAGGTCTGGGGAGCTAGTAAATTCCAGGAACCGCCCCAGCAGGGTAGATAAGGGTAAGCGGGGTTTCAATTTTAAAACGGCCGGTTCAAAACCGGTTCGCCGCCTGCTAGACCCTACTGACCCCGCTGACTACCTGATAATTAGCACCCCAAATCTGCCTAGCTCGCCTTTTTCTTCAGGAAACGAGTATCATCTCACTACCTCCTCAGATTCTAGCTCTCTCCCTTCAACACCCCCCATTGTTCGTGAGGAGGCGGGCACTTCTGCTCAGCTTCCTATGCCTGCTGAGCCGCCTGCCGAAAGGCTTATTCAGGTGGACTCTTCTTCAGCCGAGGTTCCTCCACCCGGTCCTAGTAGGACTGGTGCCAAGAGGATGACTCCTCGTATTGAGGATATGGTCGCTGAGACCCACGAGGAGCATATCCGGCTATGCAAAGAGTTCTACCCTTGGCTGTGTAAATGCCAGGTCATACTTCCTTCCTCAAACCAGCGGGTCCACAAGCCTCCACCAGGCTATTTTTCCATTTATATGGATCAGATCAGCTCTGGTTTCTCCTATCCTCTTCCACCCGGTATTAGTGGCATCCTGCAAGCCTGGGCTTTTTGTCCTGCTCAAATCCATCCCAACTCTTGGGGGGATATCTGCGCTACCTTCTGGCTGTGTGAGAATATGGGATTCGAACTGACTACCGCCTTCTTCAGAAAGCTAGCTACTCTCAAGCTGAATTCTGGGGAAGACCACTACCAGCTGTCCAAGAAGGCGGACTTCTACTCCTTCCGGAAGAGGATATCTTCCTTGAAGCGCTTCAAATATTTCTTCTTTTTTATTAAGAGAAAAGAGGGCCATGACGCATTCCCTGTGAAGTGGTCCTTCGATGGAGCAGGAAAAGCCCAGCAGCGCCTAACGCCGGGTGAGAGGATATTTTTGGAGGAGTTCAGGACTCTGGCTCCCAATAAGTGGACCTGGCAAGTTGCAGTGGACGCTTATCTGGAGAAAATTAGGCTCGTAGAGCGGGAGAGATTCAGCTTTACATATCACCCGGGTCCTGTACCTGTAAGAAAAGGTACCCCTTTTATTTTTGCTTAGCTATTTTTATTTGTGTTTTCAGGCATGAATGCAGCTGACGTCCTTGATCGCATTGTAGCAGCTAAGAAGAAGAACATCCAGAAGGAGCCGTGTCCTGACCCCACCGAGATCCCATCTGATGTTGGAGGGGAGGCTAAGGGGCCCAGTGCCCCCAAGACGTCGAAGAGGAAGAGGGCTGCTGCAGCCGGTCCTGAACCAACTCCTTTCCCAGTAAGTCTCTGGCTTCGAGTTTTTCTACTTCTTTCTCTTTTTTTTTTTTTTTATCATCGTGTTTGTCTGGTCAGGGTCCTGAACCTGCCACCGCCTCCTCCGGACCGCCTTCTCCTTCTCTGCCTTGGATACAGAGGAGAGGCAGGCGGAATGCCAGGATAATAGATTCCTCGGCCCGGGATGAATTCAGAGCCGGGTTCGTGCTACCTGGTGACCAGGACGAGTACGCTAAGATGAGCGACCAGACGGCAGCCTCTTTATGTTTGCTGGACCTAACTTCCGTGAGTACTTTGGTGGATCTTCCAAGTATCTTCTCCCTTCTTCTTTTACTTATTCAATTTGCCATTCTGCAGGGGATTTCCAGGGCAGTGGATTTGGCCGCCCGCCTGTCCAAAGCAAGTCAGTTGGAGAAAAAGCTGAAGGAGGTTCAGGCGTCCCTGGACGTGGAAAAGAGCAAGTCCTGGTCCCAAGGCTAGGATACCAACCGCTTGAAGAAGAAGCTAAAGGAGGAGCAGGCGGCACAGGAAGCCCTGAAGAAATAGTTGGAGGTGCAGGAGGCGCTTAAGAAGTAACTTGAGGATGAGAAGGCGGGGCGCAAACAGGACCTTGACAAATGCGAGGCCATCCTGTTTGACGCGACCAACAAACTGGTGCTTCTTGGACAGCTGTTCAGCGTGTTTTAGCCGCCTGCCAAGCTGTTCATCCGGACTTGGCCATTGACATGAGCTCTATTAACTTCCCGCGTTACGACGAGCTTCCTGCTGAAGGTCAGGTGGAGGCTGCTAACGTCGAATCACCGGCTGGTGTTGAAGAGCAGGCAGGCACATTGCCCACCCCATAAATGGTTCTGTTGGTGGTGCATAATTACCCGTGCCACTAACACCACTGGTTGCTGAGAGAATGGTATGAAGGCGAGGGTATCCAAGGTCATTGGGACCTGGATCAAAAGATCTGTGCCTATGCCAGTGGCCGTTTCTCTTTGATCAAATCCACTATTGATGCAGAAATCCATGCATCTGTCCGAATGGTGATAGCTTCTCGGTCAATCCAGTGAATCTTTAGGGCATCCATGGTATGCATGACAGCATGGATTTCTGCATCAATAGTGGATTTGATCAAAAAGAAACGGCCACTGGCATAGGCACAGATCTTTTCCGTTGCTTTTGGGCTATATTTAGTGGGCTTCCATTTACAAATTCCACCCCAGCCTTCCATAGAGCCATCAACTTCAAGAACGATATAACTCTTAGGTGGAGCTATCTCCAGATCTGGTAACTGCTGGATTTGGGCTTTGAGCTGCTGTACTAAGGCCCAATCAGAAGGTTTGAATCTCATATCTCCATGTGGGCTAGTCTTATTATACAGTGGTCCAAGTAAGGTTCCCAAATTATGCAATTTGATGATGAATATCAGCGTCTTATTGAACAAGCAGATGATCCTCAAAATATAATCTCTCAAATTAGGCGTATTTCTGTATCTGCTTGATATCCACCATCAGGTAAAGGATCCCAATATTCAAGATGTTGAAAATCAAATGGGTCTGTGTCCCAAATGGGGGGTCCAAGAGGAGCAAAAAGATCACCAATCTCAATAGTGTTGATAAACGCGATGCTGTGGTTCATTCTGATGAACATCATACAGCACTTTGTTTACAGGCGGTACATCATACCCAACCATTGATCTCACTTATGAACTGGAAACATACACAAGCCTGCACTGATTATAAAGAAGCACTACAAGCAGTTGATGATATTCAAAGTCCAGCTTTTGGTTTTGTGAGACCCTCTGAGTATAAGTCTCAAGCAGCTAAAGAGGAAGCTGCCCAGTTAGAAGATTCTATTCAGCAGCTCCAAGGAAAACTTTCTTCTTTATCTCTAGGAGAGTCCAGTACTCCTAAGAAGGTTATTCCCAAGTCAAAAGGGAATTTATTTGTATTTAAAAGAACTTCCTGCTTGCTACTATCTTAAAGGACAACGGAACAGTATGCCAGTCTTCAGGACTTACACCTCACTGTTGCCTTACTCTCGTCGGCACCGTACTGCTCACACTACCCAAAAAGAAAAGAGGGAGATTGGTGATCTTTTTGCTCCTCTTGGACCCCCCATTTGGGACACAGACCCGTTTGATTTTCAACATCTTGAATATTGGGTAGTGTGCCTGTCGTTCTTCAGCTTTGATAGCTTGTAGCTGAGTCTGTTGATCACGTAATTGTTTCTGAATTGAAAATAAGACTTGGGCCTTAGTACAACAGCTCAAAGCCCAAATCCAGCAGTTACCAGATCTGGAGATAGCTCCACCTAAGAGTTATATCGTTCTTGAAGTTGATGGCTCTATGGAAGGCTGGGGTGGAATTTGTAAATGGAAGCCCACTAAATATAGCCCAAAAGCAACTGAAAAGATCTGTGCCTATGCCAGTGGCCGTTTCTCTTTGATCAAATCCACTATTGATGCAGAAATCCATGCTGTCATGCATACCATGGATGCCCTAAAGATTCACTGGATTGACCGAGAAGCTATCACCATTCGGACAGATTGCCAGGCAATTGTCTCTTTCTTCAATAAATCAGCCACAAACAAACCCTCACGTGTCAGATGGCTCCGTTTTTGTGACTATATAACGGGCAGTGGTGTGGAAGTAGAATTTGAACACATCAAGGGTACTACTAACGCTCTAGCAGATTCTCTGTCTAGACTTGTTTTCTTTGTTTTGCAGGTTACTGATCCTTCTGTACAACATAAGGAAAAATTAAAATTGATTGAAGAAACCTTGGAAGAGCTGAGCAACAAACGAGAAGAAGGATGTCCACAAGTAGTACACAAGGAAATACAAGCAGCCAGAGCATTCCAGAAATTGATGCCAGAATTGCTCGATATCAAAGGTGTTATTACAGAATCCAACAGACCCGAAGCCGGTATGAACAACGACGGTTACATGAAGAAGTGGAGACAATCCCCAGAAACCTCGCCACCAGGTTTCACTATGAAATACAAGCATTGCAACACCTCCTCCTAGCACGTACTCAAATCATGGACCATCCAGACTTCACTCTTACAGATAATGATTATTGCCTTCTGCATCATCATCTTCCTCAGCAAAAGGAAAGACTCAACAGTATCCAGGAACAGTTGCAAACTCTTCTCCAGGAAATCCAAACTCTCCAGCCCAGTACAGGTCAGCCATGACCTCAGCACAAGGTACACGGAAGCACTTACGTCAGCAAAGATTCTCCAGCTGTCCCTCATATCCAAAAGATGTCTGCCAACACCACCGAAAGTAAGTTTGTTTCGTTGTAATAATTAAAGGAATCTGCTTTGTATCAAATTCTGAAATTCTGGGAACGTGTTTGGTATCAGAGCTTGTTCTAAGAATTATGCAAGCTTAACTTTCTTTATGTGGGATCATTGGGGACGGTCTGTTTATCATCTATAAACTGACTGAGAATTTACTTCTTTTCTTTTTGGGTAGTGTGAGCAGTACGGTGCCGACGAGAGTAAGGCAACAGTGAGGTGTAAGTCCTGAAGACTGGCATACTGTTCCGTTGTCCTTTAAGATAGTAGCAAGCGGGAAGTTTGTTTACAGGCGGTACATCATACCCAACCATTGATCTCACTTATGAACTGGAAACATACACAAGCCTGCACTGATTATAAAGAAGCACTACAAGCAGTTGATGATATTCAAAGTCCAGCTTTTGGTTTTGTGAGACCCTCTGAGTATAAGTCTCAAGCAGCTTTAGAAGCCTGTTTAAAACAACACAATACTATTTTACAAGTCTTATTTTCAATTCAGCAACAATTACGTGATCAACAGACTCAGCTACAAGCTATCAAAGCTGAGTTACAGAAACAGGGACGAGCGAAAGAGGAAGCTACCCAGTTAGAAGATTCTATTCAGCAGCTCCAAGGAAAACTTTCTTCTTTATCTCTAGGAGAGTCCAGTACTCCTAAGAAGGTTATTCCCAAGTCAAAAGGGAATTTATTTGTATTTAAAAGTCCTTTGCAGATTCGTGACGAAGTAGTAGCGCGTGAAAAGCTAAAATGAGTTATACACAAACTCAAGTTCTACCACCAGTAACACAACAAGCAGCATCCTCATCTTCTACGCCAACCATTGAGGATCAGATCCGCCACTATCGTCGGACTGCACGACGGCAGTATGAACTTAAACGAAGAGCGCGAAGATTCTTTCGGCAACGTCGACCTGAACAACGGGAGACCTTAGAGGCACAGTTAGATCCAGAGGCTGAATTGACCTTTTCACAAACGCGACGAGCTAATTTAGTTCCAGCCAAAGTGCTGTATGATGTTCATTAGAATGAACCACAGCATCGCGTTTATCAACACTATTCCGAATCACGAATGCTCTGTGTATCAGATGAGTCACAAGAGGAACTCCCTTTCATCCCGCCGCAAAGCTATCAGGAGCTACAACGCTCTGGGTTTCAACATATTCATTTAGGCATGATTATGATCCGGGTTATGCCTTTACATAGAAGATATGCTGGAGTTAAAGTCCTTATTGTCTTTAGGGATACCAGATGGAGTGATGATAGAGCAATTCTAGGCGCCATGGAAGTCAATCTTGACCAGGGAAGTCGTCTTATTTACTTAATCCCTGATCTCATGCTTTCGATTCAAGATTTTCAGCAGCATATCCAACTTGTCGTCCAAACTCGTGGTTATAATGGATGGCAATCTGCTGACAGTAATCTGCTTATCACACGAAGTTTAATTGGCAGATTAACCAATACTAGTGTTGCAGGTTTTCATTACCAAGTGGATAATGTTCTGGAATACTTACAGGCACGAGGAATTCAGGCATGTCCAGGTAGACAGTACGATTCAGAGCAATTGGAAGGCATGGAATGGCGCATCCTACCTGCAAGAACACAAGCACCTGTAAGACACCCTACAGGAATGATCACTCGGACGTTATTGGATCAGACGACATTAGTCCGCTTTCAGCACTATAAAGCTGAACCTTCTCGTCGATCCACTAGCAGTATTCCTATTTTACAGGGAGAAAACGCTACAGGCAATGCTGAGGAATTCATTGGTGTTTGTTTTACTCTCCCTCCAACGCAAACGCAACCTTTACATGGTACGTGGGATACTTTGGGTGAACCCAGTGGCAAATATGACTATTATGTGCAGTATAGCAAACCACCTAGTGCAGATATTGCCATAGAGTCCATTCAAGCGTCTGGCTGGGATGATGAAGCTAGTGAAGCTGTTTATTCCTTTTCTATACACCCTCCACTGCCTGAGCTCGATTCTGATGATGATGATCCTATTCAGGAATACAATACCTATCTCCAGCTCTTGGCTCCTCAACAACATGTGGTTCATCCCCTGCCTGATGTACCCTCTTCCACCAGTACTTCTTTGTCCAATTCCGATGTAGACTCCCATCCTACTACAGTCTCTCTCTCCTCTTATCAATCCTCTATTGTCCCTACTAGTGACCTCTCCCTCTCTACTGTGTATATCACCAATTCGGATCCTGATTATATAGTTGATCCTCTTCCCGAGCTGCAACCCCCTATTATTCCTTTAGTTTTTGAGAATCCTACTGATGAACAGGTTTGTCCCATCTGTCCTCGAGCACCTGATCGTGTTTCTCAACCAGGACCGGAAGAGACTCGTCTCTTTTCGGAAGGTGGTGGGGAGATTGGTGATCTTTTTGCTCCTCTTGGACCCCCCATTTGGGACACAGACCCGTTTGATTTTCAACATCTTGAATATTGGGATCCTTTACCTGATGGTGGATATCAAGCAGATACAGAAGCTGAAGACCCACCGGAAAATCCACAAAGTCAACCACTAGCTGAAGGTGAACATGTGTTTCTGGAAGAAGATCCAGGTCCCATTGACCTTGGATACCCTCGCCTTCATACCATTCTCTCAGCAACCAGTGGTGTTAGTGGCACGGGTAATTATGCACCACCAACAGAACCATTTATGGGTCCTCCAGCCTATGGACCAGCAACAGGACGCTCACGCCCTATTCAGACTCCTGATTTTCCAACAATGTCCACACGATTTCCTTCCTCACAACAGAAGCCAAGACAGCCAAACACTTGGCAACTACCTTCTGCTCAGCAGAGTTCAGGGGCTTTGCTTGTTTTACCCTCTGATATTGGCCAATATGAAGATGTTCTGTCCCGATGGGAAACCATTACTGTCAATTTACTTAACGAACGACAGTGGATTGATAATAAGGCCAAAGTTCTCTTCGTGGAAAATCTACTTGGAGAAATTGAGAAAAAGACATTCATCCAGTGGCGTATGCAATTTGATGATGAATATCAGCGTCTTATTGAACAAGCAGATGATCCTCAAAATATAATCTCTCAAATTAGGCGTATTTTTCTAATGGAAGATGCCTATCAAGGCTCAACAGAAGAACAGGATCGAGCCTATCAAGATTTGGAGAGATTGCAGTGCAATGAAATGAAGGACCTCATTAATTATATGAATGAGTATAAAGTCCTTGCAGCTAAAACAGGCAGGTTATTCTTATCCACAGAACTATCTGAAAAGTTCTTTCGAAAAATGCCTCCTCTGATAGGTAAGGAAATGGAAAAAGAATTCCTTACTTGTTATCCTGGAGTATTGATTGGTGTTTTTCCACGCATCTATTTTGCATATCAGTACTTGGCAGAGATTTGCAAAAAGGCAGCAATACAACGAGGTGTACGTGATCTATCCTTTTGCTCTAACATACCTATTCCTGGTGTTTATGGTGGAGAAAGAAAAAGGTATGGCTTGCGTAAGTCACGTACCTATAAAGAAAAGCCACATAGCAGCCATGTGCGTGTTTGTAAGACCAAGGATGTGAAACGCATGACTCGAAAATGCAGATGTTTCATTTGTGGAGATGAAGGACACTTTGCACGAGATTGCCGCAAGCAACATGGTAACATCGCCAGAGCCGCTATTATCAACAACCTAGAACTACCTGATCAATGGGAAGTTCTTTCTGTTGGGTTGGATGAATTTGATAGTGAAGGCATTTGCTCTTTATCTGAAGGAGAAGCTGGAACGTGCTATTTAGCTAGAAAGGAAGCTCTGGAGTTCCCTTATACTGCTGAAGAAGCTGTTTTTATGATCCATTCAAAAACTCCCTGGCGTCCTCACATTCATGTTAGCACACAACAGGCTGAATGTCAGCATAATTGGGAAGACAATTCTGATGTACCTCCAGGTGCCACCAAGTGTTCTCTCTGTAAATTCCAGACTTCTCAATCCTTACGATCTTATTGTCAGCTTTGCCAGCTTACAACCTGTGGTAACTGTGCTTTTGTATATTTTGCACGAAGGGTGCTGACTAAACCATCGTTGCACTCTGTCCCTTATGGGAAAAAGAAGAATTTAATAAATGAGCTAATGGAATATATTCAGTATCTGGAAGCTGAAAATGCAAGATTAAAACAACAATTAGCTCAAGCATTACACCAAGACCTAGCTACTAGTCTTGAGGAACAAACTGCTTTTGATGAAGAAAAGATGCTGTATCAATATCGTCAACAACATCAGGGCAAGTCACCAGTTGTCTTTCAGGATGCACAAGATCCAGATGATGATGACACGGTGGAAATTGAAGATGAAACGACTGGGCAACGGCATCTTATCAAAGCAGGCATTTATCAAGGAAGCAGTGGTGGTGGCCCTGTGATTCGAGAAGCAGCACATATGATGGATGAAGCTCAAGCATTCTATGATACTACAGACATTTTAGCCCTAAAAATGTCCCCTGATCAAACCAAAACCAAAATTGTTAACAAACTGTATAATATGCAGATTACAGTGCATATTGGTGATCTGCAACCATTTACTCTCCAAGCAATTTTGGACACAGGAGCAACAACTTGTGTAGCCGAGATTAGCGCCATCCCACCAGAGGCCATGGAAGATATTGGTTATGATATCGCCATTAATGGTCTGAACTCACAACATACCTCACAGAAGAAGCTCAAAAGGGGTAAAATGACAATTGGCACTAATGAGTTTTACATTCCGTTTTGTCATCTGTTACCTATGGGATCTCAGACAGGAATTCAGTTCCTTCTTGGTGCCAACTTCATCCGCAACATGCAAGGCGGAGTGCGAATTGAAGGAGATCTTGTTACCTTCTACAAAATGGTCACACCAGTTCAAACAACTCCAGAATTACTGCTCACTGCAGCCCATGCAGATTTTGATATGGCCGCTATGGATGAAAATTTGAGAATCCTGATTGCTGAAACTTGTAGCTATGTAGCTCCTACAGTACCTGGTTTTATGGAACGCTTCAGTTCCTTAATGCAGCAGTTACAACAGCTCGGTTACATTGGCGATGATCCATTAAAGTTTTGGAGCAAAAATCAGATACAATGCAAGCTGGATATCATTAATCCAGATATTGTCATTGAAGATAAGCCCTTAAAACATGTAACGCCAGCAATGGTGGCCTCATTCCAACGACACATTGACGCTCTATTACAACTGAAGGTAATTAGACCAAGCCAATCTAGACACAGGACAATGGCTTTTCTCGTCAATTCTGGAACCACTGTTGATCCTGTAACAGGGCAGGAAAAGAAGGGCAAGGAGCGTATGGTGTTCAATTACCGGTCCTTAAATGACAATACCCATAAGGATCAGTATAGCCTACCTGGTATCAACACCATTCTGAAAAAGATAGGTGGCAGCAAAATCTACAGCAAATTTGATCTAAAAAGTGGTTTTCATCAGGTTGCTATGGCAGAAGAATCCATACCATGGACTGCTTTTATAGTCCCTACTGGTCTGTATGAATGGCTTGTTATGCCATTTGGCTTAAAGAATGCACCTGCTGTCTTCCAACGAAAAATGGATAACTGTTTTCGTTCGTACAATCACTTCATTGCTGTCTACATTGATGATATCCTGATCTTTTCAGAATCCCCAGAGGAACATGCACAACATCTCTCCCACTTCTTTGATATCTGTCAACAGGAAGGTTTAGTCCTTTCTCCCTCCAAGATGAAACTGGCCGTACAGGAAATTGATTTCCTAGGGGCAGTCATTGGTGAAGGCAAATTAAAACTCCAGGCACATATCATTAAGAAGATTGCGGATTTCTCTGATGAGAATTTGCAAAACAAGAAAGGCTTGCGCAGTTGGCTTGGCCTTTTAAATTATGCTCGGCCTTACATGGCTAATTTGGGAACCTTACTTGGACCACTGTATAATAAGACTAGCCCACATGGAGATATGAGATTCAAACCTATATATAGAGCAGATGAATGCCCTTGATGTGTAGATTTGTATTTTTTGCTTTTTTAACATTTTTGGAGGCCCTGTTAGGTCTCTGTCTGTGTAACCTTCTTTTTAAGTAATGAAAATTGCCTTTTGTTCAACCGGTGTTATTCTTGCGTATATTTCTCCTTGTATGTGCGTCGACTGATTTTATTTCTCGAAACTATCATTATGAAAGCTTGCTTTGTATTTTTCCTTTATCCAGTTATGACTAGTTTCTTTTTGTAGAAGTTCTTAATGAATTGTACCCGGTTGCGACCGGTTTTTCCTGCTGGATGAACTTCTATTCGGTTATGACCAGCTCCTCTCGTGGGAGTTCTATAATAAACATTCATCCGGTTATGACCGGCTCCTCTTGTGGGAGCTTTATAATAAACATTCATCCGGTTATGACCGGCTCCTCTTGTGGGAGTTTTATAATAAACATTCATCAGGTTATGACCGGCTGGAGTTTTATAAACTTGTCTGTTTATGACTTGAAAGATATTTTTATTGATCTTTTTGCAGTATATCTTACAGATACAGGTGCTGCCTCGTTAAAAACCCGGCTACTGAAAAACCCAGTGGGAAAAAATCCATTAGCGGGAAAAAAGAGTGCAGCCCATTGTTCTTCTTAGTTGCTTTCAGGCGAGAAGTATTGCCTTAGATTGGCAATATTCCATGTCCGTGGGATATCTTTCCCATCTAAGGTTAGAAGTTTGTATGTCGCTGGTTCGAGTGCTGCCGCAATTCTGTATGGTCCTTCCCATTTCGCGCCAAGCTTTCCTTTTCCTTCCCTCGCTTGTGACGATGTAGAGTCCTTTAGGACTAAATCTCCTTCCTTGAGTGTTATCATCTTCACCTTTCTATTGTGATAACGGGCCACTTTGTTCTTGTAAGCCGCTATTAGGATGTAGGCTCTTTCTCTTCTTTCCTCCAAGGAGTCCAGGTGGTACTTCATGTTGATGTGATTCTGGGCTTCTGTATAGTAGAGCACTCGGTCGCTGGGGGCACCGATTTCAACTGGAACTACTGCCTCAACGCCGTAAACCATGGCAAACGGTGTTTCTCCAGTCGGTCTTCTTGGGGTGGTTCTGTAGGCCCACAAGACGTTGTTCAGTTCATCAACCCAGGTGCCTTTGTGGCTTTCTAGCCTTTTTTTGATGCCGTCTCCTATAGTCCGATTGGTGACTTCTGTCTGCCCATTGCTCTGAGGGTGCGCTACCGAAGAAAAACTCTGTGTAATCTTGAGCCCTTTGTAAAATTCTCCAAATTTATTTGAAGTGAATTGGGTGCCATTATCAGATATGATCTTGTGAGGTATCCCAAATCTAGTGATGATGTGATCCCATACGAAGGAGATGACCCTTTCCGGTGTGATTGTCTGGGTTACCTCTGCCTCGACCCATTTGCTGAAATGGTCTATTGCGACTACGATGAACTTCCTTTGCCGACTAGCCTCAGGCATGGGTCCCACAATGTCAAAGCCCCATGTAGAGAAAGGCCATCCGGTTAATATTGAATTTTGCTCGGCTGCAGGCAGGTGGGATTTCTTTGAGTGAATCTGGCATTGGTGGCACCTCTTGACATAATCCGCTGCATCGGCCTCCATGGTTTCCCAGAAGTAGCCCTGCAATTTCGCCTTCCTTACTAGCGTTTGTCCAGCTTGGTGCGCACCACAAACTCCTTCATGAAGTTCCTTGAGGACATAATCTCCTTATTCAGCAGTGATGCATTTCAACCATGCGTCTGCGAAGGATTTTTTGTAGAGCTCGCCATCAATTACAGCATATCGCTGGGATTTTCTGGAGATCTTTACGGCCTCTCCCTTATCCTCGGGTAGATTTCCTTCAACAAGGTATCTTATTATGGGCTCCATCCACCCCCTTTCCTTCTTTTCCACCGTCAGGACTTCCTCTGCCTTAATGACAGGCTTGGTTTGGACTTCATACGGGCAATTCAAGAATTTCCAATCCTTAGTACTGGCTGCGGCTTTGGCTAGTCTGTCTGCTTCAACATTTTCTTTTCAGAATATGTTTTCCACTCTCCATGTGGTGCCTTTCCTTTCGATGGCTTCAAGCAAGCATTGTACCTTTTGTAGGTACCTGGACATGCAAGGATCTTTAGTTTCAAAATTTTTATTGATTTGGTTGGAAACTAACCTTGAGTCGTTCAGCAGCTTCACTCGATCTGGGGCGATTTCCCGGATAAGTTCTAGCCCTTTGATTATGGCTTCATATTCCGCAGCATTGTTGGTGGCGGGAAAGGCCAACTTTGTGGCGTAAGATATTCTTATTTTTTCGGGTCCTTCAACATGCACCCCGATTCCTGCTCCTTCCTGAGATGAGGCCCCGTCCACGTATACTTTCCACTCTTCTGCTTTCAGTACTTGACTTGGCTCCAACCCTGCAAATTCCACCACGAAATCTACCAGGACTTGGGCTTTTAGTGCTGGCCGAGGTTCGAATCGAACGTCAAATTCACTGAGTCTGATGGCCCACTCAGCCAGGCGACATGAAGTATCTGGTCTCTGGAGCACTTTCTTCAATGAGAAGTTTGTTCTCACAATCATCGTGTGGGCTTGGAAGTAGGGCCTTAACCTGACGGGAGCTGAAATTATTGCCAAGGCCAGCTTCTCTATCTTCAGATACCTGAGCTCTGCTCCCCTCAGTACTTTGCTGGTGTAGTATACAGGGTACTGTTGGCCTTCTTCCTCTCTAATCATCACTGAGCCCACTGCTTCATCCGTCGCTGCCAGGTACAAATACAACGTTTCGCCTGGAACTGGCCGACTCAATAGTGGCGGAGTTCCTAAGAAGCTTTTTATCCGGTCGAAGGCCTCTTGGCATTTGTGGTCCCAATCAAACTTCTGACCCTTCTTGATTGCCTTATAGAAAGGCAGACATTTTTTTGCTGAGAAGGAAATGAACCTCCCAAGTGCATTGATGCGGCCGTTGAGGCGTTGGACTTCATTCACTGTTCTTGGGGGCGCCATATCCAAAATTGCCTTGATCTTCTCTAGATTCGCCTCTACCCCTCTCTGTGAGATCATGAAACCCAGAAATTTCCCTCATCGTACTCCGAATACACACTTTTCTGGGTTGAGTTTGAGGCGGTACTTCTGCAGTATCTTAAAGGCCTCCTGAATGTCACAGGCGTGGTTCTCCTCATTCTTACTCTTGATGATCATATCATCAACGTACACCTCGATTGTCCGTCCGATCTGATCTTTGAACATGTGGTTGACCAGTCGTTGGTACGTTGCTCCCGCATTTTTCAAGCCAAAGGGCATTACCTTGTAGCAGTAGGTGCCTTCATGAGTGATGAAAGTAGTCTTTTCCTCGTCTTTTGGGTCCATTGGAATCTGGTGGTTCCCTGACTTGGCATCCAAGAATGAGTATATGGCATGCCTGGCTATGGAGTTGACCAGTTGGTTAATACTGGGCAAAGGGTAGCTGTCCTTTGGGCAGGCTTTGTTTAGGTCGGTGAAGTCTACGCACATCCTCCATGTCCCGTTCGGCTTCTTCACTAGTACCACATTTGCCAACCATTCGGAGTATAGCACCTTTCTTATGTGCCCTGCTTCCAGCAACTTGCTTATTTCTGCCTCGATTGCCTTTTGTCATTCTGGAGCGTGTTTTCTCCTCTTCTGCGCCACTGGTTTTGTAGCAGGGTTTATGTTTAGGCTGCGTTTTGCCACTTCAGGCAAGACCCTAATAATGTCGCTTGTGCTCCAGGCGAAGGTTTCTTGCTCTTCTTGGAGCACTGTTGCGATTGCTTGCTTGAGTTTAGGTTTCAATTCTTTGGCCACCTGGATCGATCGTTCTGGTCCCACCACCAAGGTTTCGAGTTCGTCCACCGGCTCAGCCCTTTCCTGCCTCTCTGACTTCTTTGACTTCTCTGACTCCCAACCGGCCTCTTCTGTTCTTAGGGAAGCTAAGTAGGTTTTTTGGGCTACCTGTTGGCTTCCCCTAGCCACTGCTACCCCCTTCGTAGTCGGTATTTGGAGGGTCAAATACCGGATGGAAAGGACCGCTTCTGACTCCACTAGGAAGGGTCTTCCCAAGATCATGTTATATGCAAGCGGGCTGTCGATGATCACAAATTCCTCCTCGGATCTCTAGGTGTGCTCTGTGTCGCCCACTTCTAAGGCGAGAGTTACCTGCCCTACTACAGTGACCGAATGGGCACTCAGGCCGACCAGTGGGGAATGTACCGGTTGGACTCTGCTTTTGTGGATGTTCAGCTGGCGGGCCGCTTCTCTGGTGATAATATTGACTGAGCTGTCAATGTCCACAAGGATCCGCTTTACCGTATACCCTTCTACCAAGGCCTCAATGACCAAGGCGTCGGCGTGATGTGCCTGTACGTCACTATGGAGGGAGAAGGAATGATTCAAGCTGTCAAGTCTTCCTGTATTGGCCGGCCGATGCGCCGAGGATCTGGCCCTTTTACTGGGCGATTCAAACTCCGGTCCTCCTGCGATAACCATGACCACCCCTTTTGATCTCTTGGCCGGTCTCTCCTCATCATCGCGCCCATCTCTCTGCTCTTTATCTTTATTTGTGCTCCGTGTGATGCCTTCTACGAATCTGCTGAATTTTCCCGCCTTGATCAGCAGGTCCACTTCTGCCCCAAGGACTCGGCAATTATCCGTGTGGTGGCCCTTTGCTCTGTGAAATTTACAGTAGGCCTCTTTGTCACTGCCCATCGTTTGGCCCGGCTTCGTGTGAGGATACCCAATGCTCTTCGCATCGGGGCTTCTTTGGATGGCAACTAGCACTTCACTGAGTGGGGCATTCAACGGTGCGAACCGTGAGCGGTCATTGGGGTGGTCTCGACGGGAGCGATCTCTGTGATCCCGTCTCTGGGGCCTTTCATCAAACCGGACACCCTTGTCTTTTTCACCGGGCCTTCTGCTCTTTGCTGGCATGTCGATTTCATCAATCTCCACTATGCTCTTGGCGAGGGCTATCATCTGGGTTAACTCCCTAGGCTTTCTTGTGATGATCTCTCCCCTAAGCCTCTCGTTTGTAGTGTTCTTAATCATCGCCTCCTTGGCCATACTGAAGTCTAGATTTCTAATCTCCAGGCAGGCGAGGTTGAACCGGTCGATGAATGATCTCAAGGATTCTCCTGGCTTTTGGACTACCTCGTGGAGAGTGCGACTGGCTGCTCCAGTCGGTATCGAACCTATAAAGTTCTTGCAGAACTCCTGCCTCAATCGATCCCAGCTGTCGATCGTTCCCGGCTCCAAGGACTCAAACCAATAAGCAGCCGCTCCTATTAATGTAGTAGGGAATAGGCGGCACACCAGTCCTTCTGTGGCGCCCGCGATGTCCATCCGGTTCTTAAAATTCCTGGCATGGACCCTGGGATCGATGTCACCCCTGTAGCTGTCGAAGGTCGACTGCTTGAATCGATGGTCGATTGGTTGGTTGAGGATTCTTGTTGAGAAGGGAGACTCCCCATTTTCCATCAGGGGCTCCTGGTAGGGTATTGCAAAGGTGCTTAGTGCCTTTTTAAACATGGCCATGAATCTGGGGTCATCTGTGGGCTCTGCCCCTGAGGAGGACGGTGTTGGAGGGGGTGGAGTATTGCTTGGAACACTTGGAGCGGGTGTGTTATATGGGATGGCCGCGCTGTTGCTAATGCCGTATGGGGTGAGGAAATTAGGTGTTTGTGGCGGAGCCGGCATCTGGTATGACTGGGCAACATTCGGCAAATAAGGGTGCGATACTCCATACCAGGGGTTGGGAAATAACGCCTGGGGACCCGTGCTCCCCGAGGCAGCCATACTGGGGGTTACCTGTGTAGCAGCCTGCTGGTCCCCCACTGGCGCGGACATCCAGCCAAAAGTAGGGAAATATCCTCCTGCTTGAGATCCTCCAACCACTCCACAACTTCCCCCGGTGGAGTGAGCCACACCTAGTCCCGATCCCTCCGGTCTTGTGCCAGGAGTCCTCTGCTCAGAAACGGGGAAAAGGGCTCGAATAGCATTTGAGTGTGGGGCTGGTTCTGGCAACGTGTTCACTATAGGAGGGGGAGTGCTGTTGCTCAGCAAGGATCCTACTATACTCTGTTCCTGCATCTGAAGGATAACTCGCCGGAAGTCGTTCTGGTCGGCCGGCGTCATTCCGTAGTTCTTGGCAATCCGATCTAGAACCGCACTGGCAGAGTTGCCACTATCACCTGGGATGGTGGCGAAGGTGTGGGACGAACTTGGAGTCACGATCGTGGCAGATGAGGGCGTCATAATCTCTGAGAGTGTTGGTATTCCTCCTCCCTGAGAAGGAAGAACTGTAGAAATTGTGTCCGAAGCTGTTGATCCCGATGACATTGTTTTGTCCAGCGGGTCCACGCTCACCGCACCAAATTGATAGCACCGGAAGGAAGTTTAACTCCACGCGGTCTTCGCGGGGTGAGAAGCCGCCTGGTCTTGCCTGAAGGCCGGATACCTGGAAAACGGAAAAGTTGAGGACCGTGTGACCTCTGGGTCCACTCCGATGCTTAAGTCAAAAATTCTGAAGAATGAGAGATAGAAGAATAAAGAAAGTGTGTTGAGGGAAAAAGATACCTGGGGAGTCTCTTACCTTCCCTTTTTATAGTAGGTTAATCCGCGTGGCCTTGTCAGGCCGTTATGTACGGTCTATTCTCATTGGCTGGATGTGGTCCCCCCTTCTGGCATAGTTGCGCGGCGGACTCACCCTGCTCTTGTCTCCGTGGCACTCACACTGTATCTGACCTCTGTGGCATCCACCCTGCTCTTGTCCCCGCGGCACCTATTTCTGGTACAACATCATGCCCTTACACGTGTACAGTGGGGATCAACTCACCTGTCTTTTGGGATAGAAGACTTAATGAGGCACAAGTTGTTTGAGCCGGCGTCTCTTAGGATCCAATCTGTTGAGGAACCGGTCTCATCCTGGGTGACCGGGCGCCGAGTGAACTAATGAAAAGTTGACGGATGCGTTGACGCGATGACAAGCCCTATGGTGCACGCGGTCAGTTTTAGGGCTCCATGCTATCAAATATAAATTATTACCTTCAAGCTTTGTTTCTAGTAAGTTCTCTTAGATTAGAAGGCATGCAAATATTGTAGCTCATACCCTAGCAAGAGCTAGTATTTTGGATAAAGTAATTAGAGTCGGATGTCCTCCCTGCATATCTGTATTGCTTATCTTTTTAATCCTATTACTTCTTAACGTAATTCCTCTTCTTTCAAAAAATTAAAAAAAAAATAAAATATTGGATTTTAAGAATATCAACGTTTTTTCAGTATATGAAAAATATTTTTATTATAAGGGTAATTAAGTAATTAGGAATAATACTCTTTCATTTCCAATTCCTTAGATTTTTCAAGCAAAGACAAAGTAAGGGAAGAGGCCAAAATTTCTCCCGCCTCTCATTTCTGTCTGACCAAACAAAAGCAAGGAGGAGGAAAGGATAGTTACCTTTCTCTTCATCCTCTTCCTTCCATTTTACTTCCAACCAAACCAAACACACTTATAAGTTAGTTATTGCATTCAATTCCAATTATGTGTATAATACCGAAACTACAAGAAAGATTCTCTAAAAAAAATTGTTTGAATTAACTTGAAACAATTAATCAAAAATCATTAACATATGTTTAAAATTTTCCCTAGCTACTCAAGAAATTATTTGAAATCAATAATATTAACTTTTACCCTACAATTTATAAATCGCAAAAGTATAAATCCCAGTTCAGTTTATTATTTTCTTAAAATTACCAATAAAAAATAATTAAAATAAAACCTTGAGATAAAAAAAAAAGAAGGTAAAACTAATAGAAAACTAGCGAATATATCCAGTTTATAATTTCTTTTCTCTAAATACCACCACGTATTTCTATTAAATATAAAATTAAAGAGTAGAATAAATAAATCGAAAAAATAACGTTTAGATTAAGTTTGAAAAATCACAAGTAAAAGGGCCTAAACCCATTTAGAAAGTTAAGCGTAGCAATAGATTTTTTTGGACCAAGTTAAAGGAAACTTTCAACCAAAGCATATAATGTCTTTGCACATTTTACAATAGTGAATTAAACATAAAATGAGACTTGAACAAAAACCCATACTATTTGGATAGTACAAGTGGACATGCATGGTACATAGTAGGATTGCTCATCAATTTATTTGTCAAGCAAGAGAAATTAGCCCACAAACAAGCAATAATTTGATAGAAAAAAGAAGCAAGCTAAGCATGAAAATCAATGGATAGGAACCTCCTTGGAATCCTTTTTGGGTTGGTGAGTCCTAGGAATAGTAATATGAAGAACGCCATTCTTCAACTCAGCCTTAATATCATCAGTTTTAGCATCTTCAGGCAAAAGCAAACTGGTGTTGTAATAACCATAGCTCCTCATTGACCAATGTTCATCATCTGATTCTTCATCTTGTTCTTCCTTGCTCTCTCCCTTTATACTCAGAACTCCATCATCAATGGTGATTTTCAGGTCCTCTTTGGATAGGCCAGGCACCTCATATCTCAGTTTGTAACATTCATCTTTCTCTTTTAGTCGACCCATCAGGTTTATGGGTGACACATTTATGTTCTCAAATAGCCTGTTGATGTTCTCTGTTGCTTGCATTAGTGCATTTCCTAATCCTGAAGGAAACAACTCTACATAAAATAAAAGAAAAAAAAAAACCCATCAGTCATTGTAAAAATGTACTAGATCTTCAAATTCTGAATAACTCGATAAATCTTTGAACCACAGGCATACAATCATGTTTGAATATATTTAATTGATTTAAAACTGAGTCTCCTCATACGGACTAAGCCAGCGTTGCCACCACAAATTAGGTGTGTCAAAATGGGTGATAACCAGGGGTGAACCAACATGGCCCTTGTAAATCAGGTTTTGGGGAAGCATTTTGCTCCCCAAAAAAAAAATTGAGCTACAGGAGGCAATATGGAATATTTTCTATATATATTTTAGCTCTACGAAGATCGGAATTCAAGGCCATCTTTGTTTATGTGCTCTGCACACACACATGCTGAGACGAAACAAGGTTTCACTTAATTAGAGATTTCAAGATTTTTTTTTTTTTTTTTTGACCCAAGGAATTTCAAGGCTTTGTTTCTTTTCTTTTGGGCCTAAGCTATATTGGGCTAATAAAGTTAATGTGCAACTCTGAATTTGTCAAATATATGATTTTTTATTTTTTTTAATTGAAATGGTTAGTAATAAAGAAGTCTGCATGTTTATTGCAAAAAAAAAAAAAGAAAGAAAAAAAAAAATCTACATCTAACGATTCCTTAGTTTATTCATACTAATTCTTCATAAGAATTACGACTAAAAAAAAAAAATTGAAGCATAATATTTTATTATTAATTGTTCATATAATAACTCCATTTGTGTTAACACTAGTTTAAACTTACTCGAAAGTAATTATATTATTTATAAAACTACAACTATTTAACACATAATAATGTTCTAAGAGATGCCGAATCTTTTTACTTGAAAACCAAAAGAAAAAAGTTAATTATTGAATTGTGTTATAATTTGTATTGAAATTGATAGATTGAAATTTTAAATTTATGTGTAATAATTAATTGTATTGTTATTTTAACAATAAAAAATATGAACAATTTTGTTATTAAAACTAAGAGAAATCCTATATTTTTGAAAAACACCCTTACTAGGATGTTTGCCAGCTCAAAAACAATCCGCCAGTGACTTTTTTTTTTATCCTCCCAAAAGGCAGCAACAGGCTCCATCACTAATGATGACACGTTAACTCGATTCATTGAACATGAAATTTAGAACGAATTGAGGTTGGACTTATAAGGGTTAGTGTTATAAAAAGATCAACACTGCTATGACACAAGTCAACCTGTAAACGATATAACTTGTTTAACGATATATATAAAACTTAATTTAAGGTTTTACCAAAATACATAATCATCAAATTCATATCAAGTTGTGAGAGAGTTTAAGAATTACTAGTAATTGTGGTTTTAAAATTTCAATATTATCAAGTAACGAATAAAATAATGTATTTTTAAAAATTATCTCTAGTAGTATTTACTTACAAGTTTTCAATTTCTTACCTTGTACCCATTACTCCTAAGTGTGAAATGCATATCTATCACTTGATCTTTTTGATTATGTAGCAATAGTTAAAATTTTTAATTAAATTGATGATTTAGGGATTTTAAGTATGTTGGTTTATTTTTATTTTTATTATTTTTAGAAAAGTCAATGTTATAAATAAGGTTGGTTCAATATTGAATTGATCCATAAAATAATATATTTTGAAATAAACGGGTCGTATTAACTCGTTATGATACCGTGTTGTGTTGTGTCTATTTAACATGTGTAGTGTCAATATTGACTGTTACAAGAATAAATCAATTCGACACGATATCTCAGTTTAACATCACTACCGCACTTAGGTATATAGTTGATGTATCAAATTCCATTTATGGATTTAATTATTAAAATAGATGATGTAATAGGGTGAAGCACCCTCGTCTTGGATTGATTGGATCTACCTAATTTTGTCATGACCTCAAATCATATAAATTTGAAGTATTACTGTATTTCAATTTAGTCCAAAAGGAATGATTAAGAGCACTTTGATATGTCAAAGTGTTAATGGACAATTTTAGGATGAAATTTGACTAACAATGACAAATTAATATGAAATTTACTCATTATGCAATATTATCAATTAGTTGGGAAATTGTAAACAAAAAGAAAAGAAATACCGTAAAGCTGAGGAACAAATTGTTGACGATCGGACCTCCAAAGACCTCTCTTGCCTTTCTTTCGAGAGAAGAGCTTAGACTTGTTAGTATCAGCTTCTTTAACAGCAACTTGTTTACCCTCTGAACTCTCACTATTTGTTCCCATAAACCTCTTCAACAACTCATCATTCCACCTTTGACTTTGCCCACCAACACTCCTTTCACTACCCATTAAACTACTTGAGCTGCTAACCCTTTTCGATATATTCCTCAGTGCCAAACGAGCCAACGCCATTTTCTTTTCTTTTTTTTTTTTTTTTTTTTTTTTTGTGGATTTGGTCTTTTACTTTATCGATTAATTTGGACGAAGATTTATTTATATGGTGCTGATGGGGAAATGAATAAGAGAGTTGGAGAAGGGTCTAAGAGTTTCTGGGAGCAAAAGGGCTTTTAACATAACATGACATCATTAATTAGTGGATGCTTCTTGACCTTTCTTCTTTTTATTTAATAAATGTGGCAGGAGCTTTCTAGTCTTCCATACACAACAACGAATCTTGTTCTATTCTATGTTCGGTTTAAAATACAATTATCCAAATAGTAACACGTTTGTATTTCTTCAATTTAATCGTTTATCAGCCTGAATTATATATTACTAGAAATCTAAATTCTCATTAACCCATTAATACATTTGACCCTTAAAACTAGCTCATTTCAAAAAAAAAAAAGTCGTATTTTTTTAACTTTTCACAAAATTTAACCCTGATTAACAATTCTGCATCGTTACACAATCAGACGGCGCTTTTTAGCACATGATCAATGGTCAACGTTTCAAAGAAATTAAAAGATGTCAAAATTGAAATACAATAACCAAAATAATAAATTGTTTGAAGCACAGATTATTCACGAAATTGCTTACCTGTGGATCCACAACCATTATTCACTAAATTACCAACATTAAATTCCAAATATTAAAAAGGAACAACATTCAGAAATTCTTCCATTAGCTCTCATTTCTCAACATGCTTTTTGAAACTAATTAATATATGATTTTGTCAAGAAAATGTCTTCAGAAAGATTAGCACATCTATGCTGGCTTATTACTATTAGAGGGCATTAACAATTTATCCTCACAGAAAGAGGAGCAAAATAAGTATTCTTTTCCCCTTTCCAATGGTGAGTAACGATCAGCCAGTGTAGGGACTAGGAAGAAACATTAAACAAAGTATGCAAAAATTGGTGCCATGAAAAAGCAATGGCAGCCACTGTTTTTGATTAGTTTTAAACAAATGCCAGAGGTGCACATTATGACAAATAATGTTACAGTTAAATATACAAACCGCCAGTTTGTTCAATATCGACCTTAATCCAACACTCTGAGTGATTTCAGTTCCGTCCAACCCTCAAATTTCTTGTCTTGTCTTTACTCCATTTAATCATACATGCCTTCCTGTTCCCAAACGTCCACTAGAAAGTCTACCATTTCCTGTCATTTGAGATCAATCAACAATGAAAACCATGGTTTAGGATATCAAACAACTTACTGAGGAAGCGAAAGAGCGGGAATTACAGAGAGAGGAATAGGTTGAGGGAACGGTTTGTTGCTTCCGAGTAAACTCTCGTATGTTGCATTCCAACTGCAGCAAAGCCAGAAGTTTTTAACCATGCAGAGACAGTGAGTGCTGACAAAATAACCAAAAAACAATTTCATAAATGATCAATGCTTCTCTTTAAGACAACAAGTTGCATTTTCCAGAGATTATTTCGCCACATCCTCATACAATTTGCTAGATATACGAGAACCTAAACTTTGGATTCCACAAGCAAATATATGGAATGTTTAAAAAGTCATCACATTTGCTGCCTTTTCCCTTTCAATGAACAACCGTAAAAATAACGGCCAAATACATGAAATGCAACCTGAATTTGTTAAAACAAGTCTATTTGCTTCCCCTAAACTTAGGAATTCAACCCCTCAAACAAGAAGATTGGAATAAGATTTCAACATTTTCATGTAACATGAGACTTCCATGACATTTATACGACAATCAATTCCAAATTCAGATGCATGAAAGTCATTAAATTTATGCATATTAGTCATCAGATTACAACTTCGACTGTATTGAGGGTTGAACTTTAAGCATATGGAGTTACTAGATTTTCTTAATAATTTCATGTGTCAGTTTATGCAATAGGCCAAAACTAAGAGTCAAGTCCCTGTGTAAAATAACAGTTCATGCGTATCAAGTAAGGATAGAATAGCATGAGATTTCTCATTCTATTCATATCAAAAATCTTTTCTATGCAATATTTGCGGTCAATTAACCAAGAAAATTAACCCAACAAAAAACAAGGTGATACCAACTCATTCTTCATAAATCTTTGAAGCCATCAACTATTTTTTATAAAAGATAAAACAGTATTTAAATTTTTCCAGCAATCAGCTTCCAATTTCAGCCATTTACAAATAATGAGTATTACTTGGACAGTGTTCAGTTGCTACACATACGAAAATTCAAGTGTAATTTCATAGTTTTTTCAACCAAAAATAATCAATTTTGGACTAATAAATGTTCTCATATGTCAGAATAAATTGCATCATATGGTCAATCAAGCTTTTGTAAACAGCAGATGCCACACATGACCGTAATCAGGTTCAATCAGAAAATTTGTATACGACTTACATTATCACTCAATGTTACAGGAATTGCTCCAAGCAATTTCAACATTACAGAAATTTTGAGAGCAACTCACTTTAATTTTGGTTCTCGAGGCTGCTGTCCCTGCTTGTTGGACCTTTTATCTCCTACCCAGCGCTGTCTCGTCTGATTCCACAGGAGAAGACCTGCAATAAAGAGTTTATTCACATAATTTTAACAAATTTAAAATCACTCTCTCACAGAGACAGGAAGAGTGCACATGTATAAGTACTGAGCGTGTAACATGCACGACCCGCATGAAATATATAAAATACCGTCAGAGCACATAAAAATATCAAGAGTCACCAAATTGAATCTAAAAGGATATTTTAGTAAAAGACGACCAGTATGAGAGCCAGGGAAGTTAAGGAATTTTGTAATTTGTGCATCCATGGTATATCTTACTGCTCTGAATATATCAGTATTAAGAAAAAAGTAGAACTTTCAAATGTCTTTTGCCATTAGTCATTCATAGCAGGAGAAAACTTTAAAACTAGAATGGAAGCAAAGGCAACTTGGAGAGAGAGAGAGAGAGAAAGAAAGAATAGAAAAGAAAAAGGTTAGCAGCAATGATTTGGCAACGAATTGAGTCTAGTTTCTTTAATAGAGCAGCAACAAATCGGCAAGGAATTGAGTCTAATTTCTTTAATAGGGCTGTTAGATATATCAAAGTCTCATCCATTAAAGTTGATGATTTAAGAAGCAACAAAGAATACCATGATTTACATATTCAGAAGGTGCATTAGTGCTACTAGAGCCACCATGCAAATCGAGAGTTTGGTTGAGAGTGCTAATTGAAGACATGCTTCCCTGTGACTGAACTGCACTGTTGTCCATGTCACAAGTGCTGGTGGTCCACAAATCCTCAGATATGCTAGGTTTCTTCACTGTCTGCCCTTGTGTTTTTGATCCCTTTGATGGTTCATCTACTGAGGTAATTAACGTGGGCTTCTTGTAGCATCCAACACAATTACTGCTCTGTTGCAAATCACATACAATCATTCAACTTACAAATACCAGCACGATACAGTTGCAAATATAAGATATAAAGCAGTAAAAAAAAAAAAAATTAATATCTATACCTCCACGTGGCTAAACACACATGTAAGTCAGCAACCATCAAGATGTTATTTGATAAACTTGTTTTATTTTAGAATTTTGAATAACATTCCAGATGTGTTTGAATTAAAATTTTTCAATTTCAGTTCTAATTTAGTTAGCTAAAGATTTACTTGTTTTCAAATAATTTCATATAAGAGCCATCTTTTAGTACTACGTTGTACTATTTACAGCTGGTTGCTAAGCTGAATGGAGATTGCTGAGTCGAATTTGTCTTCTAAATATAGTACTTGAGATTGTAGGTTCTCTTTAAACCCCTGACCCTCTAAGCTAACAAAATAGGTCATATGCTTTGGAAGAACCAACAAAGACCAGATTTTAGCTAACAGGGTCCCGTAACCAAAGTCATTCTAGGGTCCGTGATGACATGAGAACACTCATTTTTGTCAACTCTTGAAAAGTCAGAGACTCAATTCTGTAACTTATTGTATATTAACAATACCGGAGCTCTTAGTGAGTTTGCATCATTCATAGGAGAAGAAATACATAAAACAATCCCAAAAACACAAATATGGAAGGTACTTTCACCTTAAAGGGTTTGATTGCCACAACACCCGCACTATGACATTCCAAACAATCAGCGTTACTCGGCTAAATTGTGATTTGATAAAAATCAAAATGATTACATATGAGATCACGAATTTTCACTACTGTCAGATGTGTGTTTTATCATAAAATCATAATAATAAATAATACAAGCAAACAACTTTGAAGAATTGGTATACCTTTGAGAATATTGATTGTCAAACACCTAAAAAACAAATATAATAATTTATTTGACAGTTTATCTAATTTATCAATACAGTTTTTAAGAAAAATCAAAAGAAAAATAAGAATATATAGGAGAGAGTGAACCAACGACCAGAAAAGTTGCAAGATATCTTCAGGATGCGTAGGATTTGCACGGAAGAATTCAAGTTTCTAGAAGACTCCATTATGCTCTCAATTATCAAACATAAGGACATCAGTAACAATGATGTCTTAAAATCTAGTCTTTTGAGAATTAGCAATAGAATGATTCATTTTCTTTTCTTTTTTTTTTCTGATTACCAATTGTATCACTTACCTTACAACTGACAGCAATTTTTTCTATGGGGTGGGAGATAACTGTATATCCATAACAAGTTCAAATGAATCTGGCTTCTAGCATATTATGTAAATTAACTACCATAGTATTTTGCATTCAAAGAAAAGAAAGGATCGAACTTCAAGGATTTAGAAAAATCCAAATGGGCCCCAATAGGCAGTTGAGATTTTATTCAGCTTGCATAGGCATGCTAGGCCCTCAGCATATTAATTCAGAGCCAGAATAACAAAAACATGTTTAGTGGTTCCGTATAGCATCTTATAAATTAAAAAGATCTAATTATGATGTAAAATAAGTGAAAGTTCCTGATTCATGGGCCATTGGCCCCGTAATACTAATCATTCTGAACCCATACAAGATATAAATGCATTGAAATTATTGAAGAGCTAGCATCGAAGAATCAGAAACTTTTTAATAGTAAGTTTTAAGGCACAAACTTTTAACTTTTACAGGCTTTCATGTAGGCCGAAAATCCCCACACACCCTCTATTGGTGTTAGAAGATAGCGCTTTGAATTGAAAATTCTATGGTACAGCTGAAAAGAAGAGATGTTTTTACATAACAGATTATTAAAAAGAGCAAAGCAATGTGACTTTTCAGTTTCATCTAAGCTTTTTAACTATTATCGATTTTCCTATAAACTTAATGTTCAACAAGTCCACAACCATGAGCAATTTAGCAAGACTGCAGTAGTGTACACATGAAACCTACGCAGAAAACATAACTAAAAAAAGATATACGTATTTTATTTCTTGCAACTCAGTTATTATGAAAAACTATTCTTTCAAAAAAAATTCATATTTTCAGAATGAAATTTTCTTATCCATGAGAATATATTTAACACCAAAATTATTTTGGAAAGCAAAAGTTATGTTAATACATATTCGTAACTTGAAAATTGTTAACTGTCTGAGCTTGCTACTTAACCTCCAGCAGTAAATTTCCATCGTTTTAATTGCCATGAGTGTTAGCATTAGAAATATTAAATTTTGCAGCTACAAATCAACAAAAATGGAAGAGTTTGATAAAACTAAAAGGCATAAATATTTTAGCCATCATTTGGTCTACCGTAAAACAAGCAGCAATACATCAAAAAACACCAATGCCACTGCAAAGACATTTTTAACACTATTACAGAATGCGTTTCCATGCACCTATTTCTTAGATTGATCATTAACCATCAACATGCAAAATCTTTAATTCGATTACTAACACAGTTTCTGTGACCCATTTACACCTAAAAATAAAGGAATTTTCACTAACTTTAGAACGTGGATATCACACTTCTCTCTATGAGTGCCCTACAGAGCTGGTACTCTGCATTTATTGTTGTGTGGTCTACAGCTAAAGTGGCACTCTTCCTAAATTATCAATCCAAATAGTATGCACGGTAAGAGTTGATTAACCAAAACTTAAATTTCACAAGAACATTATTGTGTTTCTGACACATAAGAGAAAGATTGCTCCTGGTCTGCACAGGCAACAAACTCATTAAAGATTTCCCCGCTCAGCCAAACCATATACTGTGCAAACAAACCTATCCCTCGGCTGAGATGTTAGTAACTTGGCAAGGCCTCAAGGAAACCTAAAACAAGGTGTCAGGCAGCCGGCCTAATCTCCTAGATATTTTTACTGGCCATATATTGGCTGAAAGTGGTCCAGCACATGAAGCAAACTAAAGCCTGGCAGCCCAAGAAATAAGAAATTGATCTTTCAAACAAAAGAATTGGTGTTAGCTAATGATCACTTGGGTTGGCACGTAGGCACATTATTGTCCTGTTTACAAGCCCACATCGGTTGCATTATGGTTTGCAGAAAGCTCCAAAGTCAATGCTCCGTGGATGTTTAAAAGAAATAAAAGCATTATAAGAATAAAAGGTTAAAAGTAATAAAAGAAAGTTGCTCATACCAGTCTACTCAAAAGGCCATTATTAGAATAAAAGGTTAAAAGAAGTAAAAGAAAGTTGTTCGTACTGGTCTACTAAACAGGCCTTTATTTGATGATTGTGGAATATCCTTTTCAACGTACTTTCAGGACCATAACAAGCTATCTAAATGGTGCAAGCAAAAGGAGGAAAAGGAAAAGGTACAAAATCATCTGATTCAAATGTCAACCCACAGATTGCACTTGCGTAAAAAAGGATGTGCGTGCTTTCAGTCGCTATAATTACCACCAGTTCAATTTTCATGGTGACGTGGCTTTGTAGTTATGACTTGTGAGATTGATCGGATTGAATTCCTCCAACCATAGATGCATAAAGATTCTATAAGGGCTATATGAAGACCTAGAGATATAGCATCCACTCTGTTAACAGGAAAGTACAAACTCGAAGTTCAATAATAATAAAGCAAAAGCATTAGGCAAAAAGATGTTTGTGGTGCTTAAAAATTGGGAGTTGTCACCAATCAAATACAGAAAAACAAAGGTACTTTAGGAAGATTGAATTGGAACACTAATATTCCACATATTGGACGATCAAGTGGAACAACTTTGAAGACTTAAATGGTGGATGATCATGAGAAATAAACATCCACCAACTGAACAACAATTAACTCCATGCAAATTTGCTGTAAGCTAGAAACATGCATAATGTATGAACTATATAATAGTTACTAATATGCACCTGTATAAGGCCTAAAACACAGATTCCGAGACTACTCAATTAACAGGGTAATCAGTCATGCAAGGAAGGACTTGTAACTCCCCAGAAAAAGCATCTCTGAGATTGATTTTTACCAAATTGATAACAAGACAAAGATTGCCAAAACCTATCAGGAAACTAATTATTGTCTCTTGCTTCTCAGAAGGTCAGTCCAATTGTCCTTCATAAATCTGGGATTTCACATGATGCTACTACATATTTCTTTAAAACAAGCTCTATTATTAATTTTTGAGACTGGAACAGAAAATTGATTTTCCACTTCACGTCAGTTAAAAAAAAACATAGACAATCGCTTGTCTTATAAAGAAGATTAAAAAATCAACTCAATGAGCTAAGCATAGTTAGTCAATACCCAAAACACTAAAATGCAGGAGGCATAGTTAATATAACCCATTACTATTGATTCAACTACTTTTATGATAACTAAACGGAGTCCAGATTGACAGTGAACAACTTCTCTCTCTCTCTCTCTCTCTCTCTCTCTAGTTTTTCATTTTTCAGGAAGAAAAAAGAAGGAATCTTCTTGGGCAACCAAACTGAGTGATTAGCGAAGTCATTCAAACCCCATGAAAAGAACAAACATAAAAGACTGAGGCTGAAAACTAAAAGATCACAAAAACGCCATAAAAACAAGAACTGAGGAGTAAAATATGGAAAAAATTCCAAATCCAGGAAGAAAAAAGCATAGAAAAGAAACGTACCCCATACATGCAGTATAAGAAGAAGACGCCAGCACAATCAGATCTTGAAGAAGAGATTTTGAAAGATAAAGAAACTTGACAAGGAATCCAATTGCAGAAGAGAGAAAGACCAGATAGCCCCTTCAATAAAAGGAGAAGAATGAAGAAGAATAAAAACAAAGAAGGCGCTTTTGAGCTTCCACTGTGACAAATTGTAATGTCCAATGTGTAAAAAACTCGCAAAGGGATTTTTCCATTTTTCCATTTTTTTTTTTGTTCTTTTCCCCTTTTTTTTTTTTCTTACTTTTAGTTATAAAAATTTTCTTTACAGTATAGAAATCATTTTAGTCAAAAAGAAATTCCATTATTCCTATGTTATTTATATTTTAAACATAACTAATACCTAAATTTCCATTCATACAGAATTTGACCCCAAAGTAATCTTTTTTATAATAACAATTTTTCACTTGAATTCAAACCTTTTTTCTTTGGAAAAATTTTAGCTC
Source organism: Euphorbia tirucalli (assembly GCA_039660915.1). Classification (NCBI taxonomy): domain Eukaryota; kingdom Viridiplantae; phylum Streptophyta; class Magnoliopsida; order Malpighiales; family Euphorbiaceae; genus Euphorbia; species Euphorbia tirucalli. The sequence goes on from CM077639.1 coordinate 67,270,090, forward strand.
AGATACCCCCAAGAAAAAGTACCAAATTACAATTACACTATGGATTTAGTTGAAGATGTTATTTTCGGCCATTTTTCACAAATTCAAAGAGTAAATGACAGCTCCGGGAAGAAGTATGACTTCACGCGGTCCGAGATGACAAGAAGGCCGTCTCGCCTTGAGTAAAGACCGAATGCCTGGAAGAAAAAAAATGTAAAGACCGGGTGATTTCTGGGTCCACTCCGATGCTTAAGTTAGAAACTTGAAGGATAGGAATAGAGAATAAGAATGAAATATTTTTCTAATTCAGAAAGAGATACCTGGGGATTTCTCGTTGCCCCTTTTTATACAGGATTGTTCCGCGTGGCCTTGTCAGGCCGTTATGTACGGTCCTCTCTCATTGGCTGGGTGTGGTTTGCTTTTTGGTCCCCTTCTGGCATACCTGGGTGACAGACTCACCCTACTCTTATCTCCGCAGCACCCATTGCTATTACAACATTGCGTCCTTACACGTGTACAGCAGAGATCAGCTCAGTTGTCTTTTGAAACAGAAAACATAATTAGGGCACAAGTTGTTTGAACAGGTGTTCCCCGGGCTCTTCTCTTTGATTCAGCCGGCTCTATATTCTTTGGTGCCTGAGTGAATTCGAGAAGAGTTTTAAGGCAAGTGGTTGATGTGTTGATGTGGTTACTGGCCGTGTGAAGCACGCGGTAAGCTTTAGGACTCCATGCTATCAGAAGTCCCCCCCTGGTGATGAGTTAAAACTCTTTTAAGGGTTTATTATTATTATTAATTTTTGGCGGTAGGTTTGCAGGAACCAAGGAGTTTCTCGGGACTAGTGCATCTAATGCTGGGGCGACACATGTCCCTTATTTACATGGTGTCAGAAGGCGTCCTTTTATCTGTCCCTTCTCTATCTTCTTTAAAAGGGGAACTGAGTCACCCCTCTAGTTCTTTGCTACAACAACTTCCAGGGCTTCCTTCTTCTGCAATTCTCTGCGCCTCCATCTCTGCATCCTCAACTTGTTTCTTCTTTTCTTCGTTTCCAGTAAGTTTTTCTTCATATCCCCACTTATTGGAATTGCGATTTTGATTTCTGCAAAGAATTTCCCTTTTTCTATTGGATCTGTTGGTTTGTTTTTCGTTTCGCCTATTCCTCTTCCTTTGGCTGTTCATCTTCTTTACTATTCTGGGTTTGCTGATTGTATTTTCTCTCTCTTTCTTTGAAATGAGTTCGTCCATAACACTTAGTGATTTAGGCTCCTCTAATAGTGGTGGATCTGGGGAATTGATAAACTCTAAGAATCGCCCTAGGGTAGGTAAAGCTACCCAGGGTTTTAGTTTCAAAACCACCAGGGCTAAGCCAACTCGTCGCCTTCTAGATCCCTCAGACCCTGATGACTACCGAATAATTAGCACTCCTAATCTGCCGAGTCCACCTTCTTCCTCAGGGAATGAATACCATCTAACCACCTCTTCAGAGTCTAGCTCTCACCATTCAACACCCCCTGCTTTTGATAAAGAGGCGGGCACTTCTGCTCAGCCTCCTAGGTCTGTTGGACCATCTGCTGAAGGTCCTGTCCAGGTGGATTCTTCTCCATCTGAAGTCTCTCCATCTGGTCCCAGTAGAACTAGGGCTAAGAAGATGACTCCTCGTATCAAGTATATGGTTGTTGAAACTCACGAGGAACACATAAGACTTCACAGGGAGTTTTATCCCTGGCTACGTGAGTGCCAGGTTATGCTGCCTTCCGGGTACCAGCGAGTCCATAAGCCTTCACCAGGCTACTTTTCCATATACATGGACCAAATCAGCTCCGGCTTTTCCTATCCTTTTCCATCCCGCATTTGTGAGATTCTCCGCGGCTGGGGTTTTTGTCCTGCCCAAATCCATCCCAATTCCTGGGGAGACATCTATGCCACCTTCTGGTTGTACGAAAACTTGGGGTTCAATTTAAATACCGCCTTCTTTCGGAAGCTGGCTACCCCTAAGCTGAACTCTGGGGAAGACCATTATCAGTTATCCAAGAAGGCGGATTTTTATACCTTCCAAAAGTGGATCTCTTCCCTGAAGCGTTTCAAACACTTCTTTTTCTTCATTAAAGCCAAGGAGGGCCTTGACTCGTTCCCTGTAAAGTGGTCTTTCAGTGGGGCAGGAAAGGCTCGCCAGCGCTTAGAGCCGGGTAAACGGATCTTTCTTGAAGAGTTCAGGACTCTAGCTCCTAACAAGTGGACCCGGCTGGTCGCTGTAAATGCCTACCTGGAGAGGATTAGGCTTGTAGAGCGGGAAGGATTCGGCTTTACTTATTATTCGGGTCTTGTACCTATGATGAGAAGAGGTATCTTTTTTATCTTTGCTTAGCTATTTACTTATTTTCTTAGGTATGAATGCAGCTGACGTTCTTAACCGCGTTATAGCCGCCAAGAAGAAAAATTTGCTGAAAGAGTCGCGTCCCAACCCGACTGAAATTCCATCTGACACAGGGGGTCAAGCTAAGGGACTAGGCGCTTCCAAGGCGCCGAAGAGAAAGAGGACTGCTCCTGCCGGTCCTGAGCCGGTTCCTCACCCTGTAAGTTTTTGGTCTCCTCTTCCTTGTGTTACTATTATTATTGCTCCTTACTAATCCTTCCTCTTGGATCGTTACTTTTGTTTGGTCAGAGTTCTGGAGCGGCTACTGCCTTTTCTGGGTTGTCTTCCCTTCCACCTTGGTTGCAGGGAAGAGGAGAGCAAGGGGCCCGGATAACGGATCCGTCAGCTCAAGCTGAATTCAAGGCTGGGTTCCTGCTGCCGGCTGATAGAGAAGAATATGGCAAACTCGATGATTATGCGACGGCTTCTATGTGCCTCCTGGATCTAACCTCTGTAAGCATCTTAGTGCTGCTGAATTCTTCTTTCTTTTTTCTTTTATTCATTTAGCTTGTCATTTTGTAGGGAATCTCTAGGGCAGTGGAATTGGTTGGTCGCCTGTCTAAGGCCAGCCATCTAGATAAAAGGCTGAAAGAAACCCAGGCAGCTTTGGAGGCAGAGAAGAGTAAGGCCTGGTCATGAGGACAGGAGATTAACCGCCTGCAGAAGTAGCTGAAGGAAGAGAAAGCAGCACAGGATGTCCTCAAGAAACAGCTTGAGGACGAGAAAACGACACGTAAACAAGATGTTGACAAGTGCGAGGCCGTACTGTTTGATTCGACCAACAAGCTGGTTCTTCTAGGACAGTTGTATGGTCAACGTGTCCTAGCCGCTTGCCAAGCCCTCCAGCCTGACCTGGTCCTTGACTGGGAGTCGGTCAAGTTTCCTCGATACAATGAACTTCCAGCTGATAGTCCCAATGGGGAGAACGCCGAGTCACCAGCAGGTGCAGAGGAACCGGTAGATGTAGGAGATAGCATTCCTAGAGCAAATGATCGCTCTTGATTTGTAACATTTTTCTTTTATTTGTTTTTTTTAAGGCCTTGCTAGGTCCTTGCTTGTATTACTTTTTATCATTGATAAAAAGATTCTATTTGGCTTACGTTTTGGCTCAAGTGTATCCATTCGGTTATGACTGACTTCTTACGTGGAAATTTTTAGAGTAATCGCATCCGATTATGACCGGCTCCTCTTGTGGGAGCTTTTATAATGATCGCATCGGGTTATGACCGGCTCCTCTAGTGGGAGCTTTTATAATGATCGCATTCGGTTATGACCGGCTCCTCTAGTGGGAGTTTTTATAATAATCGCATCTGGTTATGACCGGCTCCTCTAGTGGGAGTTTTTATAATAAGCTTATTTGCTCATGATTTGAAAGATACTTTTATTTATCTTCTTGAAGTACATCTTATAGGGCGTCTCCTGCTAAGTTTTACAAATGTAGGTGCTGCCTCGTTAAAAACCCAACTATGGAAAAAACCCAGTGGGAAAAAATCCATTAGTAGGAAAAAAGAGTGCAGCCCTTTTCCTTCTTAGCTACTTTCAGGCGAGAAGTATTGCCTTAAATTGGTAATATTCCATGTTCGTGGGATTTCTTTCCCATCTAGACTCTGGAGTCTGTATGTCGCTGGACCTACTGCCGCTGCAACTCTATATGGTCCTTCCCATTTTGCACCAAGCTTTCCCTTTCCTTCCCTCGCCTGTGATGCCGTAGAGTCCTTTAGGACTAAGTCACCTTCTTTGAGTATCATCTTCCTCACCCTTTTATTGTGGTAACGGGCCACCTTACTCTTGTAGGCTGCCATCAGGATGTAAGCTCTTTCTCTCCTCTCTTCCAAGGAGTCCAGGTGGTACTTCATGTTGATATGGTTCTGAGCTTCTGTGTAGTAGAGCACTCGGTCGCTGGGGGCTCCAATCTCAACTGGGATTACCGCTTCAACTCCATATACCAAGGCAAATGGGGTTTCCCCAATCGGTCTTCTTGGGGTGGTTCTGTAAGCCCATAAAATGTTGTTCAACTCATCGACCCAAGCTCCCTTGTGATTCTTCAGCCTCTTCATGATTCCGTCTCCTATGGTCCTGTTGGTGACTTCCGTCTGCCCGTTACTCTAAGGGTGTGCTACTGACAAAGAGTTGTGCGTGATCTTGAGTCCTTTGTAGAATTCTTCAAATTTGCTTGAGGTGAATTGGCTACCATTGTCAGATATGATTCTGTGGGGTAGCCCAAACCTAGTGATTATGTGATCCCATATGAAAGAGATGACTTCTTCTGGGGTGATCGTCGTGGTTGCCTTTGCATTGACCCATTTGCTGAAGTGATCCACCACGACTATAATGAATTTCCTCTGTCTGCTGGCTTCAGGCATGGGCCCTACGATGTCAATGCCCCATGTGGAAAAGGGCCATCCAGTCAATATTGGCTTCTGCTCTGCTGCAGGCAAGTGGGATTTTTTGAATGGATTTGGCATTGATGGCATCTCCTGACGTAGGCCCTTGCATCCGCCTCCATCGTTTCCCAATAATAGCCTTGCAGTCTCTCCCGTCTGACTAGCGCCTGGGCCGCCTGGTGGGCTTTACAAACTCCATCGTGTAGCTCTCGGAGGACATAATCTCCTTCTTCAACAGTGATGCATTTCAACCATGTGTCGGTAAAAAACTTTTTGTAAAGCTATCCATCAATTATTGCATATCGTTATGACTTCCTGGAGAACTTCACTGCTTCTCCCCTGTTCTCGGGTAGATATCCTTCGACTAGGTATTTTATTATGGGTTCCATCCAACCTATCTTCCCTTTTTCTGCTGTCATCACCTCTTTTGCTTTGATGCTAAACTTGGTTTGAACTTTATATGGGCAATTTAAAGATTGCCAATCTCCGGCGCTTGCGGCGGCTTTAGCTAGCCTGTCTGCTTCAGCATTTTCATTTCTGGGGATGTTCTTTATTCTCCACGTGGTGCCTTTACTTTTAATTGCTTTGAGCAGGCATCGTACCTTCTCCAGGTACCTGGACATGCCAGGATCTTTAGTTTCAAAATTTTTATTGATTTGGTTGGAAACTAACCTCGAGTCACTTAGCAGCTTCACACGGTCCGGAGCGATTTCTTTAATGAGCTCCAGCCCCTTAATCATGGCTTCGTATTCTGCAGCGTTGTTGGTGGCAGGAAAGGCAAGCTTGGTAGCGTAAGACATTCTTATTTTCTCAGGCCCTTCAATGTGCACTCTAATTCCTGCTCCTTCCTGAGACGAAGCTCCATCTACATACACTCTCCATTCTTCCGCATTTAGCACCTGGTTTGGCTCTAACCCCGTGAATTCTACCACAAAATCTGCCAGAACTTGAGCTTTTAACGCTGATCGGGGCTCAAAGCAGACATCAAATTCACTGAGCCTGATAGCCCACTCAGCTAACCGGCCAGAAGTATCTGGTCTTTAGAGCACCTTCTTCAAGGGGAAGTTTGTTCTTACAATCACCGTGTGGGCTTGAAAATAGGCCGTAACCTAATGGATGCTGAAATTATTGCCAAGGCCAATTTTTCAATCCTCGGATATCTAAGCCCTGCCCCCCTTAACACCTTACTAGTGTAATACACGGGGTATTGTTGTCCCTCTTCTTTTCTAATCATCAGTGAACCTACCGCTTCTTCTGTTGCCGCTAAGTATTAATATAACATCTCACCAGGAATTGGCCGACTCAACAACGGCGGGGTTCCTGAGAAGCTTTTTATTCTACCAAAGGCCTCCTGGCATTCGTCATCCTAATCGAACTTCTGACCTTTCTTGATTGCTTTGTAGAAAGGTAGACATTTCTTGGCTGAGAAAGAAATAAATCTTCCCAGTGCGTTGATACGGCCGTTGAGGCTTTGGACTTTATTCACCGTTTTAGGAGGCACCATGTCTAGAATTGCCTTAATCTTCTCAGGATTCGCCTCTACCCCTCTCTGTGAGATCATGAAACCCAGGAACTTCCCTCCTCGTACTCTAAATACGCACTTCTCTGGGTTCAGTTTGAGGCAGTCTTTCTGCAGTATTTTGAAGGCTTCTTGAATGTCTTGGGCGTGATTCTCCTCATCTTTGCTTTTTATGATCATATCATCCATGTACACTTCAATTATTTTTCCAATTTGCTCCTTGCACATGTCGTTAACCAGGTGTTGATATGTTGCTCCTGTGTTTTTTAGACCAAAGGGCATCACTTGATAATAATACGTGCCTTCATGCGTGATAAATGCAGTTTTTTCCTTATCCTTCCGATCCATTGGAATCTGGTGGTATCCCGACTTTGCATCCAGGAATGAGTATATTGCATACCAAGCCGTTGAGTCGACCAACTGGTCAATGCTGGAAAGAGGATAGCTATCTTTTGGACAAGCTTTGTTCAAATCCGTGAAGTCCACGCACATCCTCTATGCTCCTCCTGGTTCTTCACCAGGACCATGTTTGCTAACCACTCGGGATATAACATATTCCTGATGTGTCCGCCATCCAACAATTTGCTTATCTCTGCCTCGATTGCCCTCTGCCTTTCTGATGCATGTGTCCTCTGTTTTTGTACTACTGGCTTGGTGGCAGGGTCTATGTTCAGGCTGTGCTTTGTTATCTCGGGTAAAACTCCGATAATGTCACTGGTACACCAGGCGAAGGTCTCCTGCTCCTCTCTGAGGACTGTCGTGATCACTTGCTTGAGCTCGGGTTTCAAATCCTTGGCCACCTGGACTGATCTTCCTGGCCCTATCACGAGAGCTTCAAGCTCATCCACCGGCTCAGCCCTATCTTATTTTTTTGATTCCCAACTGACCTTTTCTGATTTCAAGGAGGCTAGATATGCCTTCTGAGTGCCTGTTGGCTTCCCCTCGCCACTACTATCCCCGCCGTGGTTGCTAATTGAAGGGGCAAATACCGGATGGACAGAACCTCTTCAGACTCCACTAGGAATGGTCTTCCTAGTATGATGTTGTAGGCAAGTGGGGTGTCAATAATCACAAATTCTTCCTTTGATCTCTAACTATGCTTTTCATCACCCACCTCTAAAGTGAGTGTCACTTGTCCCACGACCGTGACCGAGCGGCCACTTAAACCTACCAGGGGCGAATGCACTGGCTGTATTCTGCTTTGGTGGATATCCAGCTGGCGGGCAGCCTCCTTAGTGATGATGTTCACTGAGCTGCCGGTGTCTACAAAGATTCTCTTCACCGTATACCCTTCCAGCAACGCTTAAATGACCAAGGCGTCTGCCTAGTGTGCTTACACATTACTGTTGATTGAGAATAAGTGGTTCAGGCTACTAGACTTCCCTGTGTTTACCAACTGGTGGGTTGAGGATCTAGCTCTCCTACTTGGTTGTTCAAACTCCGGTCTACCCGTAATAACCATGACAACCTCTTTGGATTTCTTAGCTGGGCGGTCATCATCATCTCTTCTGTCTTTCTGCTCCTGGTCCTTGTCGGTGCGCCGTGTTATACCATCAACAAATCTGCTGAATTTTCCTGCCTTGATCAGCAGGTCTACCTCAGCAACCAGAACTCGGCAATTGTCTGTATGGTGACCGTTGGCCCTGTGGAACTTGCAATATGCTTCCTTGTCACTTCCCATTGTCTGGCCTAGCTTGGTATAAGGGTATCGAATACTCTTTGCATCTGAGCTTCTTTGAATCGCGACCAGTACTTCACTGAGTGGGGCATTTAATGGGGCAAACCGTGACCGGTCGCCCGGGCGGTCTCTTCGAGGGCAGTCTTTTAGATCCCATCTTTACTGCCTCTCATCGGGCCGGGTACCCTTGTCTTTTTCACCATGTCTTCTGTGCTTTACAGGCATATAAATTTCATCAATCTCCACCATGCTCTTTGCCAGGACTATCATTTGAGTCAATTCTCTGGGCTTCCTTGTGATGATCTCCCCTCGAAGCCTCTCATTAGTGGTATTTTTTTTATCATAGCCTCCTTGGCTGTACTAAAATCCAAGTTTCTAACCTCTAAGCACGCGAGGTTGAACCTGTCAACTAACGATCTTAGAGATTCACCGGGTCTCTGGACCACCTCATGAAGGGTACGACTAGCTGCACCAGTTGGTATTGAACCCATGAAGTTCTTGCAAAACTGCTGCCTCAGTCGATCCCAACTGTTAATTGTGCTCGGGTCTAACGATTCAAACCAATAAGCAGCTGCCCCTATTAGTGTCGTAGGGAACATGTAGCAAATCAGCCCCTCAGTGGCCCCTGCTATATCCATCCGATTCTTAAAGTTCCTCGCATGGACTCGGGGATCCGTGTCTCCCCTGTAGCTATCGAAAGTTGGCTGCTTAAATTTTATGGTCGATCGGCCGGTTGAGTATCCTGGCTGAAAAGGGAGACTTTCCATTTTCCATCAACGGTTCCTGGTAGGGTATGGTAAATGTACTCAGCGCTTTTTTAAACATCGCCATGAATCTAGGGTCGTCCATGAGCTCTACCCTAGATGAGGACGGTGTTAGGGGAGGAGGAGTGTTGCCGGGAACAGGTGTGTTGTGTGGGACGGTTGCGCTGTTGCCAAGACCGTAAGGAGTAAGGAAGCTAGGTGTCTAAGGTAGGGTTGGCATTTGGTATGACTGAGCAAAATGAGGTAAGTAAGATTGGGGTATTCCATACCAGGAATTAAGGACTAACATCTGAGAGCCAATGCTTCCCTGGGCTGTCATGTTGGGGTTTACCTACATGATAGGCGGCTGATCTCCTGCTGGTGCGGGCATCCAGCCAAAGGCAGGCAGACCGCCTCCTATTTGAGATCCACCAGCTTCTCGTCCGCCACCCATCCCAACGCCAATAGGATTAGTCATATTTGGGCCTTCCGAACGTATGACAGAAATCCCAGATTCAGAAACAGGGAAAATGGCTCGTATAGTGTTTGGGTTATAAACAGGTTCTGGCAATGTATTCACCATAGAGAAGGGGGCATTGCTACTCAACAAGGACCCTACCATGCTTTGCTCCTGCATTTGTAAGACAGCTCGTCGGAAATCATTTTGATCAGCTGGATTCATCCCATAATTCCGGGCAATCCGATCCAGAATAGCACTAGCAGAACTACTATTGCTACCCAAGGTTGTAGTGAAAGGGGTTGATGGACTAGGGGTAACAGTTGCTGCGGGTAAGGGCATTATAATCTCTTAAGATGGTGGTAATCCTCCTCCCTGAGAAGGAAGGACTGCTGAAATAGTTTCTGAAGTCGTTGATCGTGATGACATTGTTGTTCAGCGGGTCCACGCTCACCGCACCAAATTGATAGCTCCGGGAAGAAGTATGACTTCACGCGGGCCGTTTCGCCTTGAGTAAAGACCGAATGCCTAGAAGAAAGAAAATGTAAAGACCGGTTGACCTCTGGGTCCACTCCAATGCTTAAGTCAGAAACTTGAAGGATAGGAATAGAAAATAAGAATGAAATATTTTTCTAATTCAGAAAGAGATACCTGGGGATTTCTCGTTGCCCCCTTTTATACAGGATTGTTCCGCGTGGCCTTGTTAGGCCGTTATGTACGGTCCTCTCTCATTGGCTGGGTGTGGTTTGCTTTTTGGTCCCCTTCTGGCATACCCGGGTGGCAGACTCACCCTGCACTTGTCTTCGCGGTACCCATTGCTAGTACAACATTGCGTCCTTACACGTGTACAGCAGAGATCAGCTCAGTTGTCTTTTGAAACAGAAAACCTAATTAGGGCACAAGTTATTTGAACAGGTGTTTCCCGGGCTCTTCTCTTTGATTCAACCGGCTCCATATTCTTTGGTGGCCGAGTGAATTCGAGAAGAGTTATAGGGCAGTGGTTGATGTGTTGACGCGGTTACTGGCCGTGTGAAGCACGCGGTAAGCTTTAGGACTCCATGCTATCAGTAAATATTTGGAGTTTCATTATATAATGAAAGAATTTTTCTAAAATTAAAATTAAGATATATTAATTCTGAAGGCACATTAGAATCTCATTATTGTAATAAAATATTATCTCGATATAACTGAACCAGAAAATTGATTTACCTTAATTTGGAAGTTTTTTCTTTTAAATCATATGTTATTCCAGGAAAATAAAACAGAAAATTTAAAGGGAAAGAAACCTCCGTATAAATGTAGGCTAAAGCAATCACAAAAGAAATAAAATCCATAAAAGAAAATCTACAACCGAATAATTGTAACCTACAAATGCATAGCCTCAAAAAGGCAATTGCAATTTGATGGAGAGAAATACATAATCATTGAATATCTCGTAACCGACAAATTCCTTAAACCATCGAATATCTCATAATAGGCAAAGAGAATTCAAAACTTACAGCGGTGTATTCAATTAAAACTTTTATAGACTTTTAAATACTTTTAAAATTCAGTGGTATTCAATTAAAACTTTTTAGGAGTCTTTAAAAGTTATCAGGTATTCAATTAAGAGTTTTTAAAAGTCATCAGGTATTCAATTAAGACTTTTATAGAGTCTATAAAACTATTTATGTATTCAAAAAAATCATTAACAATTGATGACAATGACTTTTATATACTTTTTTACAATGTCTTAACTCAAAACACAATTAAAAAAGTCATGCATATTGATGAAAGACTTTTTATTTTGATGGAAGACTTTTTATTTTCACTTTCAATCATAATTTTTCATAACCCCCCTCCTTCACTGTCTCTCTCTGCTCTCCTACTCTTCCTTCACCTCCTCTCTCTCCTCCATCCCATCGCCGCATGAAACCTGCACTCAGTCCTCTCTTGCCATCGCTGATTGGCTGCTCTCCTCCCGCCACCACTCTGTTCCACTGCTCCTCCATTCCAAGCCTCCTGCCATTTTTTAACAAGGTATTTGTCTAGTGTTTTCCTCCATTATTTGCTTTCTTTGTTGAATCTCCTTGAAATTGATCAACCGCAAACAAATCAACCCTTAAATGTGGCCTAAATATTTTTTTGTGGTAAAATTTATCGGTTTGAGATGGAATTCAAATAAGTATGCGTTTTGACATGGTTTTTATTGTTTGAGCTTGTTCTATACTTTGTTTAGATAAATTACCTTTATAATTTATGCTCCGATAGTCTACTCTTTTAAACGGGATATTCTCTTGGTGAATTTCTATAAAGTATATTCGAAAGTTTATTACTCAGGTATGCGGTTGTTCCATATTTATGAAATCGCTTACACTTAAATGCATAATTTTCTTAGAAAAGAGTGTTGATCAGTTAAGTTTCCAATCGAACCAAATGGTGAAGGTTTTTTATCTACACCAATGTCAATTAATCAAGAAGAATATTTTGAATCATTTGTTATAACGCAAGAGTAACATAGAAATGATGCTAATAAATGGAGAGGTATGATTGCTACTTACATGTGGAATAATGTTAAGCATATAAATGATAATAAAGATTAGAAATTTTATAGTTAAATTACAATTTTTTTTAATTAACATTACTATTCAATTTTAGTGTTATTATTTTATATTTTATGCTTGTAGATTTTTGTAGCTATTTATGTTTTGGTGTATTATCATTGAACATATAGATATTGTTATATTTTAGTATTTTAATATGTCTATAAAAGTCTTTAAAAGTTTATGAAAGTCTATGGAATAAACTTTTTAAAAGTTATCAATACTTTTAAAAACTCTATTAAAGTAATTAAAAATCATTAGAAGTCATCAAAGTCTATAAAAGTTATTCACTTAAAAAAAGTTTATAAAAGTCTCACTTGAATATCGCCCCCTTAAAGTTAGATCATCAAATCTGTGGAGAAATCCTCTTTTATATAAGTGATGTGGTTCTAGTCTTTGGAGACCTATTAGGACTGATATGTGTGGTCTAGAGTTATATTTTGATTAGGATTTAATCAAGAGTCACGTAGGAGGTAGACTCTTGGAGGAAACATATTCCCAGTATACAGCTATCATTTATCCCTAAAAATGCGGAGTCTCATCTTTATCCTCTTAGGATCCTGATGGTCCTAAATAGGCTAGCTAGAGTACTAGAAGGATGAATAGTTTTTTATACCGAATAATAATTGTTGTAAACTCTTTTTAAAAAAATCTTTTTGAACAAAAATAATTTTCTTTCAACGAACACAAGTTTTACAAAAATGCGGAAATAATAAAATAGCAAAATTTGTGAATATAAATTTTCTTGACTAATATAAAAATGTCTTCAAATAATAATGCCATTGTGAGCGGACGACCTTTTAAAAACGGAACACGGCGAAGCGAACCGGGGATTCTCGAAAACGGGTTTCGCACGATGTTTTGGAAAAAGTGGGTTTTCGTTTATCTTGCTTTAGGGAAAATCGTTCGTTTGTTTTAGAAATTCATTTTGTAGAAAAAGTTTTCCAGTTTTAACTTAAAGACCTCGAAACTTAAATTCCAAGATCAGTGACAGAGTCGCCACCCGGATCAGCTCATCCGGGAAATTCTGGTACAGCTCCCTACCGAGCGTAGACTGACGTACCTAATCCAGAGATTTAGGGTTCGTGCAACTTACCTACTTAACCTCGAGCTTGTATTCAATTTATAATTTATATTACCATATTTATTCACTTTATTATCTTTCTCTACCCAATTATGTTTATTTATCAGCTGATGTTCAAGCAAATGACAGAAATAAAGTGCGGAAAAGAAAATTATACATCCAAAGTATATAGAAATAATAAAGGCCATTTATACAACCAAATCGAATAAAAATATAAACTCTCGTTCTCACTTTACAAATGCCTAGAATAAATGAATGTCTAGAAAATTACAGTCGCCTAATTTACACGAGATCTATCAATTACATAAAAAAGAAAATAAAAGAAAGATAAGTGCTGCAAAACAGACGGTTAGCACAATTTATATTGCACACACAGATAGGACTCAAATCAGGACAGAATCGAGATTTCAGGAATGGAGGCATGCATTTAGGGGGTAACCAGATCGACCCGATCGGTCGGTCCGGTTAGACCTGGAAAACGGTTTTGAAACGCCCAATAATTTTTGTGCTGGAAAACAATTTTGGAAGATCATTTGGCTCGGTTTCATGCAAATTTCCCTTTTCAGAGCGTCTGTTATCCTGAAACTTAAGGTTCCGTTCGTGTGGGCTTTCCTTATTTTCACAAACATCTAGGGTCTGAAAACGGTAGGCACACCAAAAATAATTTTGAATTCAAAAATGGCACCGCGCGATGACGTTTGTGCGGGTCATTTCGCGGCTCTATTTTATTTCGAAAACTATAGCGGTACGGTTGTAACTACAGCAGTGCGGCTGTAACTCTCGGAACCCGAAAAAATGGTTTTATAATTTTTGTGAAAATACCGTTTTGCATGTTTTCAATATTTTCCGGGAATTTTATAGGATTCGGGGGTCTGCTAATGCTGGACTACAAATTCAATTCAAATAGAATAACCCTGAAGCTCAGAAAATAAAATCCCAGAAAAACCGAAAACCCTAATATCCGTACGTACAGAAATCCAAAAACCAAAATTTTACAACATACGGATGCATTTGAGCCGAAATCGATCATATCATAATGCATAAAATGGAAAACAGACTGTTTTTGACTGGGCAGTTTGGGAATCTGCCCCCTATAGGACAGAGCTGTGCGGCTCTGTTCTTGAGAACTAGAGCCGCTCGGCTCTGATCAACAGCCCATTTCCAAAAATTTTTGCAAAAGAAGGGGAAAATAACAGGAAATGCAACTAAAACGAGTTTAAGGCCTCTCAGAGTTTACCTTGATGTTGTTTTGATGCTTTAAACGTCAAGAAACGGATTAAGAACTTGGAATTCACCCTGGATGCTCAACCGGCTGAAAACCGAAACAATCAGAAATCAATCCGAAATGATCCCGAATCAACGTGCAAAGGTTGTGGAACTTGTTATTGATGTTTTAGGATTGGTTTAAGGTTTTGGATTTCTGGTTTTTGATTGCTTAAGCTCACAGCCTCTCCACCTCTTTTTTTTCTCTGTTTCTTTTTCTTTCCTTGGTTTCTCTGCCTAAGATTGAAAAGCTCCCCCCTTTTCTTTTTCTGATTTCTTTTTCTTCTTTTATCTCCTTCTCTCATCATCATTTCACCCAATAAATGAGCCATCTGCATCTCCGAATTTGCCACCCCCTTTCTTTCCTGTCCAGCAACTTAGGCTCAAGCCACTAGAGCCGCCCAGCTCTAGTTTGTACTAGAGCCGTGTGGCTCTAGCAAGAGCTGGGGCAAAATTCTCAAATCTGACGCTTACCCCAAACCCTAGAAATCACTCGGGAGACCTTTTTGGTGGTTTCGGATTGCGAATAACTTGGTTTTCAGGACGTTTGAGATGCTATAGCAACATTCCAATTGTTTTCAAGTCCGATTCGAGTTCGTCTGCTTCATAGGCAATATAGGAATTCTCATCATAGAGGTCGGAAAAAACCCATGCTCACAGGCTGCCCCTCGTGGGACCTAAGTCGGCTCATGATAGGCTAGGAAGCCTAGATCGAGTTTGGTCTCGCGATTGGGAGCACGGTGAGAAAGGAAAAGAAAACATACCTGGCATCCTTTGCTGGGGATGCCGGCCATGGTTCCGTGTCGATTCTCTGTGGTGGAGTGTGCCCATAATATCGACTCACTATGGTGGAGTGTGCCCGTAATGTCGACTCACTGTGGTGGAGTGTGCCCGTCAAAACTTAATTCTTTCCCGTGTGGTAGAGTGACCGAAAAGATTGTAACTTCTTCTCCATATAGTGGAGTGACCGAAAAGATTGCCTTAAGAGCGCGTATTTATTCCTTGATCGATAATTTTGGAGGAAAAAAATTTTTGCCCCTTCGATCAAGAATAAATACGGCTGATTTTTTTTTCCCCTAGAACCTGTAAAAGGCAAGAAATACTCTTCTCAGGATCATAGTGCGTGAACAAAAACTCTGATAATTGGAGGTGTTTTCATACCTGAGATTTGGAGTCATAGGGCTCTGATTTACACGTTATGACTCTAAAGGTGCCCCTGGATTAAATCTTTTCTGTCTCAGGAGAGATATCAACTAGAGACGACCCAATGATTGTGATGAGTGTCTTAATAGAATTTGATGCGAGAGCACGTATTTATTCCTTGATCGATAATTTTGGAAACAAAAATTTTTACCCCTTCGATCAAGAATAAATACGACTGGATTGTTTTTTATGCATGTATGTGTGAATGCGTGTATAATTCGAGTGCATGCATGTATGCGACATAATGTTTATGCTATTATGCTTGGTATCTATGTGAGGCTGGGGAAGGGATTTGTGACTTCTGTTGATCTTCCGTGGGGACTGTCTCTGCTGGACGGCCTTATTGGGGATTCTACTGGGGATCTGCTAGGGATCCTAACTCAATGGGGGTCGTCTTAGCTGGGGACCCTGTTGGGGATCTTGACTCGGTTAGGTTTTATGAGCAGACGACTTTGCTGGGGATTCCGTCTACCTTGAATTCCGCTCGTTCCATCTGCCCGATTGAGACTGACGGATGCTTTCTCCCAGATTTGGGTGTACTTCCAGGTCAAGCTTACCTACTTTGGCATTCTGCCTTCCGGATCAATTGTACTAGCGGGTTTGACATATCAACCCCATAGATCATGTATCCTGTATTGCATTCTGCTAGGGATGACACATTCGGACCAGGGGTTGCCACCCATAATAGGAATTCCATCGGAGCCATCATGGGTTTGGATGCAATGAGCTACTAATGGGCGTTTATATGTGGTGGCACGATGTATGCAATATGAACATCTAAGCGAAAAATCAAACATCCCTAATATCATTATGATGACATTAGAATGAATATGATAGCGAAATCAAAAGTGACTCTAACTCTAAACATCACTTTCTTCTTTTTACCAACACGTCCTTTCGGTTTTCCGTGTCAGAAATTCTCTCCTGGGGATTATTGTCTTCGTTTTTTTTTTCTTGAGGGGCTGGGCTGAATATTCTGCGCGAGCACTTCAGCCGAGTAGATTTCTTCGCACCGGCTTGTCTTAGGGTTGGAAAGTGCATCTTGACATGTTCACCAAGAATTGTAAGAGCATTGTCCTTGATGATGCCTAGTGGCCTGGCTTTTACCTGCCCCTAGCATTAGAGGTTTGTGCTTGTGTTTGGGTGTAAAACACTTCATCAGATCTGGTTTGCTGCGTGCGGTAACCTGTATATGGACATTTATGCTACCAATATGTCCTTTCGGTTTTCCATATCGGAGGATTTTTTTTATTTTTTTTTATTTTTTTAAGACAAGCTGCTAGGGTATACAGCTGAACACTAAACGGAGTTGCCTCTGTGAGCAGACAATCCGAGATAGAGTAAATTAACCACTGGATCCTCCAAGGGCCTGAAACTGTATTCATGTTTTCAATTCACCTTAGATTCCAGTTTATGCGTAGTCCTCGAAGATGGACACAGCTTTCAGTCCTTCAAGGTGTGGCCTGATTCAGAATGACTTGAGTTAATTGTGGTTTCCCTATGTCTGCCAACTACGATAGCCCTATTTCAAATCACACCATTTTTGGGAGGTGAAAGGAAAAGTGGTAAGTAGTCACTTCTGTTACAGCTGAAGACTGAGTTCTTGAAATGATTGGTAAATGCAACTTTCCCCTGAATATTAGCACATCAGGTTTTACAAGTCTTTTTGCTGACAGGAACATCCCATTCATGATTGTTAAAAGTTTTGTAAAATTTGGTTGCTCCAACACTGTTGGTGAAGTTCATGGATGCACAACCGAAATTTCCCCTAGTCTTGAAATCCATAGGCAAATAGAGGAAATCATAAGCAGACTTCCCTTTAGACTTATTCTTATTTTCCTCTAGACAAAGTTTGACCAGAATTTGCAGCAGATTATATCTTTGAAACCGATTTGGTAAATTTCTGATCACCAGGCTTGTTTTCCCTTTTTCTCAGCATTGTTGAGCTCATTTAAAGTAGACTTATATTCAAATCCTTTCTCTGTCATGAAACCAAGGCCTTCGCTGTCATCTGAGGATGTAAAGCAATTAGTTTAGGAGTTTAGGTTGAAGAGAAGTGGCATAGGATAGAAAGAGAATCCTCAATCTGGTACAAGTTGATGCTAAACGAAGACGGATTGAAGCGGCACCATGACCACCTGCCCCGTCACCCTTCTGGTGGTGAGATGATGTGAAAAGATGTGTTATGGAATAGCATTGGGGTTCAATTTCTTTTTAGAAGCTATTGATAGTGGAGAATGAGGCTTCACAGAATCAGCTCAAGGGAGAAGATAAAAGGGGTAATAAACAGAAGACAAAGGTTGTTGAATGTAAGGAGGAAGGTAGAGAGGAATGTGGAAAAGGGAAGTGCTTTGGGTTTGAAGACAGGGAAGTGCACCATACCTTACCATTTAATGCTATGAGACACTCCAGTGTTAGCTATGGCGGCCCTGTATGGGAGAAACTCTGCTGTTTGCACCGATTTTTCTTTGCTTCTTTTTTAAGGAACTAAGTCCAAGCCATAACCACCTGTTGGTTTTCTTGCCGTATTCAAATTCATGCATGTCATGCATGTTTAATACGTCTTTTTGGATGAACAATGCATGTGTGGTCTCATGTGCACATGAATGCCGTATGAACAGAATAATAGATGCACTACGACCAAGAACTGTGTCAGAGTTTTACCACATGATAGGTAATGAGGATGATGAAAGACATTTGAATTCTCCACGGGTTGGAGATTTTGGTTAGTTCAGAATTTTAGCTTTAGGGTTCCAGCGTGGGGTACCTTCTTGGGTAAGGAATTAGGCTTGGGGCTTCATTTTGGGATTGGATTTTGAGTTTCAATAATAGCTTTTGGCTTAGAATGGTTTGGGTACCATATGTACTATTCAAATTGAAACTCTGGGGCAGGGTTAGTGGTATCTTGTAAGGATTGTTAATTTGGATCAGCAAATGACTCGGCGAAGGTGGTGCCATCATATCATTCATTTATCTCACAAGCTCACCTTTCAAGAGAGAGTTCAATCACGGCCAGATTCACTTTTAAGTTCACTACAGTATTCAGATTGATGTCATGCATTTTGATATTATGCATATTGGATATATCATTTTAGATGATCAAATGCATGCATAATGTCATGTACATGCAATCACCACACAAGTAAGAAGACAATGAACCGTATTGCATTCAAAATGAGTTCAATACACCTTATAAACAAAAATGAGTCCCCTACAAAAGGAGGCCTCTAAGAGTATTGACTTCATAGCATCTGATCATTCTCTGTCCAGTCACTGTCTCAGCTTCGATGTCATTGCCCTGCTCTCATCAGATCAGACATTGTAGCTCTTCATTATACTCCTCTCCCTGAGAAGTTTGAGGAATTTCTTGGCAGTCTCCCTGATTGCCCCTAGTCGCTTATTAGAGGTAGATGGGATCCTCAATTTTTCTTCGTCGATTAGCTTCTGGATCCTTCTTCACAGAGCGACACATTCATTGGTCTGGTGGCCTGCTATCACATGATAGCTGCAAAAATTACCCTTTTGTTCTGGTGTTGGCCCCACATACGGTCTGACACTCTGCAGCAAACCCATCTTTCTGCATATGGCAAATATCCTGCTCAACAAGTGAGGCCCAGAGGATGTGATTTTTCCACTATCTTTGGGAGGTGAATTCAGGATATGTCGTGGAACAGGGTCAGCATTGGCACTGGTGTCAAGAGGCCCTTTTAGTTCTCCTTTATTGGTCAACCTTGGTAAGCACAAATCCTGGTGGGAAGGCCTTCGGAAGTGTTGAGGGTGAGTGTCAGTAATTTAGGCATTCTGCTTCTTGTCATTGTCGACATTGAAGTCTGTGCTTCCCATGCCCCTTATTTTTCCTTTGAGTTTTACCCCTGTGCTTCCAACTCAGCGTATCTCACTGTCAGCCTCTTTTCTTTGTCCAAATCACACCCTAGCATTTCCCTCAACCGCTTCCTTCCTGACTACCTTTCGAAATTGAGATGAAGCGACATAGTTCTCCGCCACATCTGTTATAGTGTTGGAGTTAACAGAGTTGGCCATTCTTAAGATTCTTTCCCCCTGATAAGAGCACCTGTTAGTGTCGACAGGATTATATGTGGCAGATACCAAGTAGGGAATGATATACGCATAGGTGTGTGATGTGATGTGTACGTGTGTGGATGGTGAGTTGCACATGTGATGTCATGTAATGCCATGTCATACTATGCTATTCGGAACCGACCAAGTGTATGCAAAGCCAAGAATGAAAATGGATAAATGTAATTAATGTTGTTGGGGATGATGCATGCTAAAGTAAGGCATGGCGTATAAATATACACCACATGGATAAAATGACACACAGAGGTGTCCACGGATCGAAGCAAGATATGACTTGTGCGAGACATTGAGATAGGGTGGATAAGTATGCACCCAGGGGAAAAATGACACACGGGGGTGTCTAGGGATCGAAGCAAGATATAACTTGTGAAGGAATCGAGATAGGGTGCATAAGTATGCATCCGAGGGTAAAATGACACACGGTGGTGTCCACGAATCGAAGCAAGATATGACTTACGAAGGAATCGAGATAGGGTGCATAAATATGCACCCGGGGGTAAAATGACACACGGGGGTGTCCACGGATCGAAGCAAGATATGACCTGCAAAGGAATGAGATAGGGTGCATAAATATGCACCCGGGGCTAAAATAACACACGGGGGTGTCCATGGATCGAAGCAAGATATGACCTGTAAGGGAATGAGATAGGGTGCATAAATATGCACCCGGGGCTAAAATGACACACGGGGGTGTCCACGGATCAAAGCAAGATATGACTTGCGAAGGGATTGTATGCTATGGATGCGTGCATGCGTGTGGTGTATGGGCGTAACTTCGGTACTTGGGAAGTACCTTTGGATCCATGGATGACATGGAATGAGGAGATGTTCTTGGTACACAGACGACGCCTTGGTGCTCGGGGAGCGCCTTGGGCTTTTATGAGATGATATGAAGTGAATTTATGCTTACAGTGGGAGCAGATTTCGGCGCTCGGGGAGCACCTTGGGTTTTTATGTGATGAAATGAGATGAGTTCACGCTTGGAGCATAAGAAGAGTTCAGTGCTCGAGGAGCACCTTGGGCTTTAATGCGATGAAATGAGATGAGTTCGCACTTGGCGCATGAGAAGAGTTCGGTGCTCGGGGAGCACCTTAAGCTTTAATGCGATGGAATGAGGTGTTATGAAATGGGATAGCGTGCTGGACACACAGATAGCATTTCAGTGCTCTGGGAACACCTAAACGGCTTGAGGTATGAATGAGATGTGACTTAGTCGTGGTTGAATGATTTCAGACGGATGGAGACTAGAATGATAATGACTTTGTTCTTTTTATTTATTTTGGATGTTCCATGGATGCCCCAATGCTATGTAAAAGGTGATGCAAACAGGCCGCGTGTGATCCGACACGTGGGCAGGGGTTCGGTACCTTTGGGGTGCCTAATGAATATCGTGAAATGGTCGTGTGTGGCCGACACACGGATAAGGTTTTGACATTTTGTAGGTCTATAAGGTGATATGAAATAGTCTCGTACAGACCGTCCCACGGACAGAGTTCTGATGCTTTTAAGGCATCCAATATGGAATGATGTTATTGGTAAGGCACATGCAACTTGAGGCATAGACAAAGATTCAGCGTTCGTGGAACACCTTGCATGATTTAGTAATGTCATGGAATGCCCCTACATGTGTAGTAACTGGGCATTCATGGAGTACCCTAGATGATTCGCTAATGTTATGAGCAACCCGATATGGATCACGACACATAAGCAAGATCTCGGTATCCCTGTGACACCAATGATAGATGGATGAGATGTTGTGCAATGTTTGTTATGTGACTCCCCACACGAAAATAGATCTAGAACCATTATGGTCTCCTAGTGAATGTAATGATACAGAGGAATGGCCGAGTGTAAACTAGGGCACAGGCAAAACACGGATGGTTTTGGGACACTTGTTATGAAATGAAATGACCATTATGGGCATCCTTGAAACATCCCGTATTTCAATGGAATGCAATGGTTTGAATGAATGTTCATATCACACAAAATGTGGATGGCTGCACGAAGATGTGGTTAGAATGACATATAGGACAATGTCGTGCATGCAAGGTACGAATGCATATACACATAAATAAAGTGTCATGGCTACACAAAGACGTGGTTAGGATCTATAACACACGAAGTGATGCATGCTTCATGAACATGCCAAACATGAGATGTGAACGAAACACTGATGAAATGTCGTGGCTGCATGAAGATGTGGTTAGTGTCAATGTCATGCATATGTTGATAAAGATGTGATGATGTCGATACACGGATGACTGTGCGTGTTGATGCCTCGTGAATGAAAATGATAATGGACGTGATTTCTTTGTTTTAGACATTCTAAGAATGCCCAATGTCATGCAAAAGAGAATGCAAAAGAAGTCATGCGTGAGCCGACACACGGATGGAGGTTTAATGCTTTCGGGGCACCTAATAGGTGTTATGAAATGGTCATGTGTGCACCATCACAAGGATAAAGTTCGATGCTTTGAAGGTCAAAATGAAATGGCATGACATGGTCACATGGAAGCCGTTCCATGGACAGAGTTCTGATGCTTTTGGGGCATCTAACATGAAGTGATGTTGTAAACAAGTAGCATGTAAATAGAGACATGGACGAAGGTTCGGCGTTCACAGAACGCCTTGCATGACTTGGTAATGTTATGATATGCTCCTATGTGTGTAATAATTTAGGCACTCGTGGTGCGTCTCGAATGGGTTATTAATGTCATGAAATAAATCTGATGTGGATTGTGACATGCAAGTAAAGTTTCGGCATCACCGTAATGCCAACAATGAATGGACATGAAATAGAGATGATGTAATGTTATGTTGTCGTGTGACTTGCCACACAACCAGACCTAAGATCTTTGTGATCTTTTAGTGATTGACATGGTATCATGGAATGGCCGAGTGCGAATTGGTGCACAAGCGGACAATGGGCAATTTTGGGGTACCCGATGTGGTATAAAATGAAATGATTGTGATAGGCATTCTTAGAACGTCCTTAAATAGGTGTAATGGAATGAAATGGCATGAATATGTATGTCACACAAAATGCAAGTGGCTGCAGAAACATGTGGTTAGGATGCGTGACACACGGGATGATGTCGTGTATACTTTATGGAAATGTTGGCACATAATATGTGTATATATGTCACACGAATAAAATGTTGTGGCTGTACAAATGCCATACATATGTATACGTGTAAAAGATGGCTACACGAAAACGTGGTTAAAATGGCACATGAATGATTATGCGCGTTTGATGCTTCGTGAAAAGGTAAAAAGAAAATCACCATGGAACAAACGTTAGCACACGGAAAAATATGCTCTCCCTTCCAACCTTATTTCTCTTTTTCGATTGGTCTTGTATTCTTCCCAGGTGTTGGGTCTCTTTGGCATCAATGGGGGATACCAAAGGTGAACGCTCAATGTTCAATTTTAATTTTATGTTTTGGCAATCCTAGGGGAAGTTACTATGCCATTACATGTGAGCCAAAGTCAAACCAAGGGTCGTACAGGCTCCCATAGCAAATATACACTCCTCACCATAAAACACGATGTAAGGTCATGCTAGGCGATGAGTTGTTTACCCCGTCGGGTGTCTCCAATCCTGGCGGTAAAGGTAGTCCACCTTCTTGGGTAAACTGGGCTGATCAGTGTATTTGAGGGATTGAGAAGAAGAAAATGTCATGATATGCAAGGTATGAATAAATATGGCATTTATAAATCGATAAATGAATACAAGTGAGGTTATATTTCAGTAGTTGCCTAAGTTCCTTAAGTTTTTATGAAAAACTTTTTTAAGAAACTTTTCATCCCTACTGGAGTCGCCACTGTGAGCGAACGACCTTTTAAAAGCGGAACGCGGCGAAGTGAACCGGATTCTCAAAAACGAGTTTTGCGCGATGTTTTTGAAAAAGCGGGTTTTCGTTTATCTTGCTTTAGGGAAAATCGTTCGTTTGTTTTAGAAATTCATTTTGTAGAAAATGTTTTCCAGTTTTAACTCAAAGACCTCAAAACTTAAATTCCAAGATCAGTGATAGAGTCGCCACCCGGATAAGCTCATCCTGGAAATTTCGGTACAGCTCCCTACCGAACGTAAGCTGCCGTACCTAATCCAGAGATTTAGGGTTCGGGCAACTTACCTACTTAACCTTGAGCTTGTATTCAATTTATAATTTATATTACCATATTTATTCAATTTATTATCTTTCTCTACCCAATTACGTTTATTTATCAGCCGATGCTCAAGCAGATGACAGAAATAAAGTGTGGAAAAGAAAATCAAACATCCAAAGTATACAGAAATAATAAAGGCCATTTATACAACCAAATCGAATAAAAATAAAAACTCTCGTTCTCACTTTACAAACACCTAGAATACATGAATGTCTAGAAAATTACAGTCGCCTAATTTACATGAGATCTATCAATTAAATAAAAAAGGAAATAAAAGAAAGATAAGTGTTGCAAAACAGATGGTTAGCACAATTTATATTGCACACACAGATAGGACTCAAATCAGGACAGAATCGGGATTTCTGGAACGGGGGCATGCATTTAGGGGGTAACCGGGTCGACCCAGTTAGACGTGGAAAACGGTTTTGATACGCCCTGTAATTTCTGTGCTGGAAAAAATTTTTGGAAGATCATTTGGCTCGGTTTCATGCAAATTTTCCTTTTCAGCGGGTCTGTTTTCTCGGAACTCGGGGTTCCATTCATGTGAGTTTTCCTAATTTTCACAAACATCTAAGGTCCGAAATCAGTAAACACACCAAAAATAATTTTGAATTCGAAAACGGTACCGCGCGACGACGTTGGTGCGGGTCATTTTGCTGCTCTGTTTTATTCCGAAAACTACAGCCGTGCGGCTGTAGCTCTCGGAACCCGAAGAAATGATTTTCTAATTTTTGTGAAAATACCGTTTTGCACGTTTTCAATATTTTTTGGGAATTTTATAGGGTTCAGGGGGTCCGCTAATGCTGGACTACAGATTCAATTCGGATAAAATAACCCCGAAGCTCAAAAAAAAAATTCCTGAAAAAACCGAAAACTTTAATATCCGTACGTACAGAAATCCGAAAAACAAAATTTTACGACATATGGATGCATTTGAGCCGAAATCGATCATATCAGAATGCATAAAATGGAAAACGGACTGTTTTCGGCCGATCGAGACAGTTCAGGAATTTGCCCCCTACAGGACAGAGCTGTGCGGCTCTATTCTTGAGAACTAGAGTCGTCCGGCTCTGATCAACAGCCCATTTCCGGAAATTTTTGCAAAAGAAGGGGAAAATCACAGGAAATGCAACCAAAACGAGTTTAAGGCCTCTCAGAGTTTACCTTGATGTTGTTTTGATGCTTTAAATGTCAAGAAACGGATTAAGAACGTGGAATTCGCCCTGGATGCTCAACCGGCTGAAAACCAAAACAATCCAAAATCAATCCGAAATGATCCCGAATCAATGTGTAAAGGTTGTGGAACTTGTTATTGATGTTTGAGGATTGGTTTAAGGTTTTGGATTTGTGGTTTTTGATTGCTCAAGCTCACGGCCTCTCCACCTCTTTTTTTTTCTCTGTTTCTTTTTCTTTGCTTGGTTTCTTTACCTAAGATTGAAAAGTTCCCCCCCTCTCTTTTTTTGATTTCTTTTTCTTCTTTTATCTCCTTCTCTCATCATCACTTCAACCAATAAATGAGCTGTCATCTCTGAATTTTCCTCCCCCTTTCTTTCCTGTCGAGCCAAGTTGCTCTGCTTTGCAGAGTAATTTGGGCTCAACCCACTAGAGTCGGGGCAAAATTCTCGAAAATTCGACGCTCACCCTAAACCCTAGAAATCACTCTGGAGACCTTTTCGGGGGTTTTGGATCGGGGATAGCTTGGTTTTCAGGATGTTTGAGATACTCTGGCTACATTCCGGTCGTTTTCAAGTCCGATTTAAGTCCATCTGCTTCACAGGTAATACAGGAATTCTCATCATAGAGGTCGGGAAAAACCCATGCTCACAGCTATTAATTTAAATTGCAGAAATATAAATAGCACCAAATGTAAAGAGTGTAGGGATAAAGAATTGAAAACACCGAGATTTATACTGGTTCGACCCAACCGGTCTATGTCCAATCCCCAAGCCAACAACCACTTGAGATTTTCCACTAATATTTCCTTTACAGGCAGGAAATAAGCCTGCATTACTTTTTGCGAGTTCAAGTAACAAACTCAATACTTTTGCATGCTAAGTATCAAACCTCTACCGTTACTTTTTCAGAGTTCAAGTAACAAAACTCTTCCGATGCTTTTTTAAAGCTCAAGCACCCAACTTTTACAAACTTTGTTGATCACACTATCAACAAAGTAAACCCCCTTCACACAACCTTGTGTGAAAATACAATTCCCTTGAATGAATATTTGAATATATAAAACAAAGATGAAGCTTTCTCTTCTTTCACTCTTTAAAAAAATTGTGGAAGACTTGAATAAAATTGCTTGAATGTGTGAATATTGCTAAGTAAGTCTCCTACTTTGCTCATTTGATTTGTTTTCCCTTTATAGGTGTTGGAGAAGCTCCTCAAGAGGTGATATGGCCGTTGGACATGAAGGAAATTTGGCTATTGCATTGAGCTTTTACAGAACTACTAGTTGTTGTAGCTTCTGAACAAGGTTTTATGTCTGTTGCTTTCATAAAGAGAACTAGCCGTTGCTTATGGCCTCTGAAGGAATAATGGCAGTTGAAATCAGCTCCTAAAGCATTTCCTTCACCTTCTGAAGATAATGTCGTCGTTGACATCATAATAAAGGAGTTGTTTAGCTTATGAGCATAGCTCATCTTTTAGTCAACTTGTCATATAATAGATCTTTCATCTCCTGATGCTTTGTAAGCTTCTGATTGCAAGACTTGTTAATATCCTTCTTCTTCTTCTTGTATAGTTGCTTCATCTCTTTCATAATTATACTCTACTTCTTTATTAGTAACAAAATAATTTGTAATAATATTAAAGTAAATATGATATTTCTATTTTTCATATATGTCAACTTTCCATTTGTTGTTATCATCGAAATACGATTCAACAGATCCAACTAACTCATTTTGATATGATTGATTGAGAGATCCTGCAGCCAACATGTGTTGGATCACCTATCACCATCTAGTCTAGTATACACTGAATTCTAATATGCCATCGCAATTCATTTAATCATTGATACATTTTCACATTAACAGAACTCAATGGATCTTATTAATTAATTAGATCTAACCACATATTAATGATGTACTAACTATGAATTGTTTAGATAAAAAAATTGTGAAAACGAACAAATAAAAAAAATTGTGAATGACTTATGCTAATCAAATAGAATAAAGATATGATAAGAGATTAGATTAGATTTAGAATAAAGTGAAAATTCATGATAAAGTAAAAATGCAGAGTAAAATGCATTTATGGTCATTGAAATATGGAATTTGCGCATGCACGGTCGATAAAATTTAATTTATGTATAATCACTTAATTTTTGTAAAGTCGTTCTATCTCTAATCTATTGAATTATATTGCCGAAATAATGACATAGTAAGTTAATACCAAATCAAATATATTAGCACGATGACACATCATTGTAGCCGATAAAAAAAAAAAAATGACATGTGTTCGATGTAGCACCCACATGTACAACATTGCATGAGAAACAAATTTAAATTTAAATTTGGTTAGAGCTGACATGAAACCGCACTAAAAGGTCTGATTTGATATTAACTTATCATGTTATCATTTTGACATTAGATTTCGATGAATTAAGGTGAGAGTTATTTTATTGACACTATATACTAGAATGAAAATTCAGTTATTTTATTAATATAAATTAATTAAAATTTTAGTGTTTATGTACGGACAAACTCCGAAATTCAATAATCGCGCAATAAAACATAGAAAATATGGAACAATAAAGCATATGTGAGGAGAAAGCTAGAAAACAGTTGTTGTTTTTTTTTTTTTTTTTTTTTTTTTTTACAGAAGAGAACTATTTTAGAGAGACGTATAGAACTTGTAATTCTCCATGAATCATCATCCTTAAGTTGGGCATTTTAGTTTGGCATATATCGGTTATACGTTCAAATCCTTTCCCCAAATTATTGTTGAATCCAAAAACAACAAGAAGGGAAAAATCTAATCACCTCCTATTCCAACTGCTTTTGTTTCTTAAGAAATATTTTCTTTTTATTTTTTATTTTTTATTTTTTTATTATCTGAATAAGAAAACAAATTTTAAGACTATACAATTCGGAGATTTGGAAATTCAAATCCGATTCAATCAAGATGGATAAACAAATATTCCAGAGATAACCTGTAAAATTATTGTAAAAAAGAACCGATTTAATCAAGACGGATAAATGGAAATTCCGAAAATAGCCTATAAAATTATTGTAAAATATGTTTTAAGATTATTTTTCTAACAAATAAATTACTGTGAAAAAGAACCGAGATCAATCAAGAAGGATAAATAGAAATTCCAAAGATAACCTATAAAATTATTGTAAAAAAATGTTCTAAAATTATTTTTGTATCAAATATTGTATCACAAGCATTGAAATTATAAACATAATTGTTTATTAGATAAATAATGTTAAAATTTTAATATCATATCTGATTGAATAAAGTAAACTACAATATATGAACAAAATAACTTAAAAAAATAGGTTTATAAATTCGGTTTTTTTGGCGGAATACAATTCAGTTTGGCTCTATTTGGGTTTTAGATTGGGTATAGGTAAATCTCTGTAATTGTACGAAATAAAAGTTAACGGTATAATTCTATACAATTCTATGAAAAAGAGTCAACGGTATAACCTAATTCTAAATAATTTTATTAAAATTTTCAACCCGGTTTAAGAATCTCCAAGATCCAAACTCACCTCGAATAGGGGTTATAGGCTCCTGGTTGATGGATCTTGGGCCTGCATCAAAAGGTAGAAGTTTGTGTCTTGTTTAGGATTATGTTTATGGTTATATTCTTATTAGTTAATAAATTACCAATTATGTAATTCACATCTCATAATAATTACATTTAAGACTATATACTAGTACTTTCTATGTATATCAAAACGCTTTTAATGTTTTTAATATCATCTATTTATAAAAAGAATTAGCTAATTTTCAGAACAAAAAATATTTAATGCTATTGAAATATATTTTAATTATGTTTAGAAAAGCATAGATAATTATGTCTTGTATACTTGCTCAATTCTTCCATGTTTTGACACGATATATATCATAATGGTTGATCACATATGCGAATAAAAAATAAAAAAAATAATATAATTATGTATTGTTCTATATTATGTAAAAAATACATGAATAATTCAACTCCTATTTGAAAGAAATGTTTAGAAACGTTAAAGAAAATCTATTTCTCAAAAAGTCTATGAACCCCTTGGAAAATTTTGAAATAAGAAGAAATTTGTCCATAAACAAATATGGATGAGGCCCCATGTTGATTAATTTTACAAATCAATGTTAAGGCCCATTTCTTAATAAACATAATAAACACAAAATATGTATATATATATAATATAAACTTTCAATATAGGATAAAAATAAAAGGAGATACAAGCCATTCTTCCAATACTAACTATCAAGTTTTTTAGATTATTCCTTGGATTAAATACTATCTTTGCCCACCAATTTTTCCCTTTAAATACAAAATGCTTAAAAATCCCTCTCAAATATATAAAATTTATCTTTTTTTAAAAAAAAAAAAAAAATGGCCTATGGACCTTTTAGTACAAACAGTAATAGTACCTATAGCTTCGTAAGCCGGGAGTAAATTATTTCCGGTCTATTAAAATGTAACACATCAGCATCTATATTGACGTGGCATGTTTTGATTGGCCGGGAGCAGATACTAGAATCTTTCCTTCGTACATCACCCCTACCTTGTCTATGTACTCAGGTATACTCCACCCAAGGCAGTGGTGGAATTGATGCAGCAGGGTGGGCCAAAATTATTCTAGTTGTTGAATTCTGGTGTCGGATTTCAATTATTGGTGATTGTTAAAGTTTTCATCTATTCCCATCTAGGTTTTATGTGTTTCCATTACGATTCCGGTGCTGTTACAGTTTTCATCTTCATTTTTCCGTCTTAGGTTAGTTTTTATCTCTTTCTTCTTCTCTTTATCATCTTATTGCTAATTAATTTCCCCCAATTATCGGTTAATAATAAAATCGGCATTCATGGATTGAATGAAGTTAATAATTGAACTTCTTTTTTATGCTCTCTGATGAAGGGATTTATTTTAGAAACGTAATCCGCTTCTGTTTTTGCTCTCAATTGTTATTTTGAAATTATAGAAGCATTATGATCTCTTGTAATTTTTATTTGCTTAATTGAAAAAACCGTCAACTTCTAATTCCTCCAACGCAACATTTATGCTTAGGATTTTCTTCGGGGAAAATTTCTAATAAGAGTTTTGTAGGAGTTGAACAACTCATCATCCAAGTACATCCTACGTGGCTAATCTCTCAATTTCTATTTGTTGCTCTTCCATGTCAGCAGAGTCAAAATTGATGTACATAATAGATTATTAGTTAATAATAGTTGACTCTTAAAAAAACATGAATTTGGTTCATTTTATATCCTTGAAGGAGACTTTTAACCCTTTTACTTTTCGGAGGGGGAAATTATTTCAGACCCGCAAGTCTAGGAACGGAAATATTATTTAATCCTCATCTCCAAATAAGGAGATTAGTTTAAACTAATTTTTGTTAGAGAATACTAAAAATAATACCTAAACGATTAATCACTTTGAAAATCTTCATATACTTTAATAGGTAGATCATCTCTCAATCATATCCATACTAAACTTTTCAAATTCAAAATATCTAATTTCACTTGAGATTCTTGAACACTCAAGATAATTAAGCTAAAATTTATGATAGATTAAAAGTCTGCTTGGTTCTGCTGTTGATGTTTATTGTTTACTGTTGCTGGTAGCTTTTGCTATTTACTGTTGATAGAAAACTATTTTTTTCTTCGGAAACAGCTAATGATAGCTTTTTAGTAGTCTTAACAAAACACTCAGAATCTGCTGTTTGAAACAGAAAAAGCAAACGACAGTTGTTCGGAAAAAACGAAACACCCACTAAAAATATGTAATTGTTTATCCCAAAAAATATGAATTGGGCTTACTTTAGTTTAATATTTACACCAACAAATAAATGTTTTGGACTTTTGATTCTTGAAAGTAATAATTTTAAACCATGTTGTTGAATAATGTTTTTGTATATTATTTTGTGTATTGGTGTGCTTTTGGTGATAGCTAAAAAAATGAAATAGGTCAAATATATTGGTATATTATTGGATATAAATAATGAGTAAAGATGAAGTGATGATGTTCAAGTTTGAATGTCGTGATGACATCCCACTCCCTTCCAATAACCAACCCACCAATCATCCCTCCTCCTTAACTTAAATATTCAATAATACCCTTCGGCCCTTCTTCTTCTTTTTTTTTTTTAAAAAAAAAATTATTAGAATTGGGTGGCTTTTGAAAGAATTGAACAAATCTGTGGAATTGACCTGTCTTTTCTCGAACAATATAGTATTTTCAAAAATCAGACATCCATTCATTTATTCCCCTACCAAAGAATTACCAGAAAATTAAGCAGACAAACCTGAATGGATTAATCAATTAGAAAAAAAAAAAAAAAAAGGAATTGACCTTGTCTGAAAATTCCCATTTAAAATCCCAATTTAGACAAAAAGCCCAATACTTACAATTTTGTGCAGCCATAATCGAAAACAAAGGAAACAGAGAGGGATTAATCAGTAAGAACATTGGAGTCCGTGGACACGATCTCTGAGAATTCCATTGTAAAGAGCAACTCTATTAGCAGGCATTTTATTGATATCATCTCTGCAAATTCTGTCAATTTTATTTGTACTAATTGAATAATTAATTATCTCCTTATCCCTCCTCCTGTACTCCTCTCCGTTCCCTTTTGTATCCTTCACACTTTCTGCAAATTTCACTCTCTTTTTCTTCTTCTTCTTTTCCTTTCTCTTTTCATCTGCATCCGTGCCAAAAAAAAAACAACGAATTTTAATTTTAATCGCACAAGAAATAAAAAAATTGACAAAAATTGATTTACCTGATGATAAGCAAGAACGAAGAATTGGAGGCGGAGGTTGAGAAGGAAAAGATTTGTTCTTGGAAAAAGCAAGAAAAAGAACAGTGCTAGAAACGGCCATAGCAGCTCCTAATACCACTGCTTGAGAGCTCAAACTAAGCATAGAAGACATATTTGATTTTAAATTATCAATCTTATTGATCAATGATGATTTGCAGATTGAAGAAGAAGAAGAAGAAGAAGAAATGGAGGAGTGTTTGAAGTGAAGTTAGTTGGGTTGGTTGGTATAAGGAGAGAGGTTATGGAGAAGACAGGAAATAGAAGTCAATTGATATCTGTATATAATAATACAAAGGAAAGGAAAGGGAAGGGAAGGTGGGTTTATTAATTTTGTTATTATTATGATGAGGGTTGAGACGCACACGGCAAAGGTGGGATTTGAGAAGAGGAAATTCAAAAATAGGTCGGTCAACATTTTAATGATAATTAAATTCTAGAAAGTAGAAGAAGAAGAAGAGGAGGAAGTGGTCAAATAGTTAAGGTGTGGACACAAGGGTTAGGTGTAGACGGATAGGGTGTGAGGATTCATGGCAATCATCTCTTTATTCTCTTTTCGATTCATTCATCTCCTAATTCTTCCTTTTATGTATAAAATTAACTTTCACCAAAACACTCCAAATTACATTGTATGGTTATAAGAAGTTTCAGTGTATGTGTCCAATCGGTGCAGTTACCTGAAGATTGAGGTTTGGGTTTGAGATGCAAACCAGCTGGGGTGGGACGGAGAATGATTCTCCCCCTCTCAGTTCTTGTAAATTTTGGATAAATTTTTTTTATCTCATTTTCATCTATGGATTGGAAAAAAATTTCTTCTCATCTTAAAAAATTAAATTTCTACGATAAATATATCAAATTAGTTAAATAAAACTTATAATTTTTTAATATTTAAACCAAATACAAATAATGTATTTTTATTTTTTTTATTAGAACCATAATTAGACTATTAAATATAGAGCTAATATTGATATTTAAAATAAAAAAATAAAATAAATAAAAATTTTGAGGACAAAGAAACACTTCCTCATCTCCATTTTTGTAAATCTTTTGAGAATAAAATAATCATCATCCTTGCTCCACAAATTCCTTATCCCTGTTGAGGCGAATCTTCGATGGGGAAGGATTGCTACATTTATATCTTTAGATTTGGTTGATACCAAACAAGGTAAATCGCCATTTTCTTCTCACGATGAACTACAAACAACATTACTTAAAACCTACAAGCAGGACATCTCTGCACACGGAAATATATTATTTAAGTACGAATTAGGTCAAAAATGCCTCGGAATTTATTAAACAGACCGACACATATATTGCTTTTTGTCCGGCGTGATTTTCACCAGCAATTCTTTGGTCATATAAGTTTCAAAGGCATTCAAAAGCTTTCATTGGGCATTAAGTATGAGCTAAAGTGTGTCAAGGTGAACCTTCTCATTAGAAGTTAACATTTGTTTTTTCTTCCAACTTTTGTTTCCACCAAACGATCAAATGGTGGGGAAGGTTGGATGCTCGACATCAATTTTGATGTAAAAGAAAATTTTTTTCTACAACTTGATAGAGGAGATGCAGCCATAAAAAAACTGAAAGACGTTCTTTTTTGGTAAAGGTGCCATGATCCTTAGTATTGGTTTGAATAGTAAGAGTACCCATGTGGTGAGTGAAGTTAGTGCCTATTTAACCAGATGTCAAGACCCTATATTTCGACATATTGATAACATGTAAATATTTTACCCTGGCATTCGCGTGAATCTGTAATTGAAAGAGACAAAACTCTTTCAGATTAATACAAACAACAAAATTAATGGATAGAAGAATCTAACATCTATTTGGTGAAGGTAGATGGAAAAGAAGTCGAGGAATGGAGGGTGTACTCTTTTCTTGATATTAGAATAACGTATTCACATTCCCTAAGCTAAGGATAAGTGTTCTGTACACTTCGATGTGACTCTTCGTCAATATTATCATAATCAGACCGGAAAAAGCGAACTGGTGAAGTTGCTGATTCGATAGTTTAATCGGTTCGAACCAATAGTTTAACTAGATATTTATTTTAAAAAAAAATATTATTTAATAACATATTATAATAAAATATGATATAATTCTTTTAAAAAAATGTTATTTAATAATATATTGTAATTAATTATTATTATTTTCAAGAATCAGAGATTTTAATCGAATCGACCATACTTATGACCGATTCACTGTTTAACCAGTCGAAACCGCTCCAATTGGATATTGATAACATTGCTTTCTATCACCTCAGAGATCATATTCTCGATTCAAGACGTCATTTTCTTATGTTTGGGTTGTTTTTCTCTTGAAGCATTCTATGATACCTAAGTGACATTCGGTGTGAGTTTATGTTCCTTCTAAAATTTTGACCAAAAGATGAACCAAGTCCCTGCAGTTCTGTAATGGGCAAGTGTAGGCAACTAGTTATGTTGTTGATCTAAGTTGTCTCTATTTAATATTGCATAATGGGTAAATATCCTATTAATTCGGATCTAGTTAACATAATATATAATTTTGTTATTAAAAAAAAATAAAAAAAGAAAAATAAGCTAGTTAATGAATGATTAGAGAATAGATGATGTCAAGTTAAACATGATGCTTAAGTGGAGGGACCCAATAAGTACATAATGAATTTTTATTTAGGTTCACTTATTAATTGTTTGATTAAAGAAGGCTAAATACATACGCGGTCTCTTCAACTTTTATTTTTGAGCCGTTTGGTCCTCTCAACTATTTTTGTGACATATCTAACCTTTTATCTAAAAGCTAAATACATATATAGCCCCTTCAACTATTTTAGCGATATATCTAACCCCTCATTTATTTAAAAGTGGTATTTTTAAATCTTTAAGTGAACATAACCAGATACAATAAAGTACCATGTATTATACATATTTGACACTAAAGACCTGTAGGACACACGTTAGAAACCATCATCAGACCATCTTCTATTTAATTAAAATTACAAACTATTACAAAGTGAAGATTTCCTAACAATTAATAAAACTCAAGAAGAATTTAAAATAGATAAAGAGTAAGATAGGTCGTTAAAATAGTTAAAGGGATCAATTTACTCAAAAATAAAAGTTAAAAGAATTATATATGTATTTAGTTTTTGGATAAAAAATTAGATAAATCGTTAAATTAGTTAAAAGGATCAAATACCTCACAAATAAAAGTGGAAAGTGCCGCTTAAAGTATCAGGCCATTAAAGAAGTTGATAACCTAACTTTAAAAGAGTAAAATAATTAATTATTCAATAAAGAAAGAAAGAATCTGATTTGCTGGTGGTGGGCCCCAACTATAAGTAGCAAAAGTAGAGGATAAAATTGAAGACATATCATTCTCACATGATGAAATTGAAATAACTAGTGTTAATTTCAACCTCCAATTTGGCATCCTATCAACCATGTGAACACACACTCGTTTTGGGTTGTCAACACGTGTCTTTAGTGTTAGATGTGTGGAAATATCTTCCTTAAGCTTGCCATGTGTCTTTACTTTAATGAAGATTCTTCCCAACTCTAATTATTATTAGTCGTTTCTAAAATATTAGTGGTGGCAATGCAATACAACAAAGTTAAGGAGTACAAGTGCAACTAACTTCAATAATAATTACTTTCTCGATAAAATCCTTCAAAAATAATTACTCTTTAAAAAAAAAAAAAAAAAAAACTTAATTGTTGGAAAAGTTGCGAGAATGGTGGACCAAATTTTGAATTTGTATGCTTACAATCTCTAAACTTGATTTATATCGCTAAAATTTCTCGAATTCTTTCGTGTTATGAAAAAGTTATTATTAATTAATTTTAGAAAATTAATTATCGGAAAAATAACATAGAACCATTCATATCTTTAATCTTTCACCTTATCGATATATTAGTAGTATCAAATTAAAATTGATACGTGATATCTACGCGACTCTGATATAGGAACCGCTTGTTAGTACATCATTTTTTTTTATAAAAAAAAGTGAAATATACCAGTACCTCCTTGCGTTTTAACAATATAATTTATACCTCCCTAAAGTTTGACTTTGTCACAATATGACTTCCCTCTATTTGTTATTAATCATTTTTTACTCAAAATTATGTTGTTTGTAATATTTGTGACTAAAATTAGCCTTGTATTTATCTCTAATATTGATTTTGTAAGGTCATTCATAATAAAATAATTTTTTCTCACTTATTATGAAATTTTTTTCCAATATTTTAAGTTGAGGTTGCATTATAAAAAAAAAACATTAAAAGGGTCTATTTAAGATTATTTTAAACATAGAACGTTATAAGAGATGATATAAACCCATACATATATTCCACGTTAGAAATTTTAATCGAAAATGACATAATAATATATAAAGGGAGGTCATAATATGATAAATGCAAAATATAAGGAGGTATAAATTATATAAGTAAAACATAAGGATGTAGCGATGTATTTATCCAAACCCGAGAGAGGGTACTATCTTAATAATAATAAAGTTATAAAAAGTTGGATGGTTGGATGTAATCTATATTATATGATCAAAGATACTTAGAACAAAAGAAGGATGTTTATCGTTTTTCATGCAATGCAAACGAGAAAGATAAAAGAGAATTATTATTTTCAAGTATAAAAATCAATAAATTTAGAATTATGAATTCAAATTCAAAATTATTATAAACTCACCTACATCCACGTGTTTGGTGATGTTACTTTGAATTATTTTTCAGCACATCTTTTTTCTTCTTTGAAAAAAAAAAAAAAAAAAAAAAAACTCGTGCATATATATCCATCGTTGTTTTCAGGCAGAGTACAAGTTCAATGTATGGGACATTCGTATGGTGATGAATTGATGATGACCAAAATCCCACAAAATTCCTATAATATATAAGTGTTCATTATCCTGATTTATCATATTTAGATTGCTCATCATAAATTGGGAGAATTTATCATACAAATATTTGCTTTATCTATCTATTTATATAATTTAAATATGTACGTAGCTAAATCTATGGCTCCTAAAAGAGTTATGATATTTTAGTTGACACGATACGTTTTAGGAGACAAATTCATCGAATATAATTATTTATGTATTTGATTGCTTTATTAGTAAATTAATTACGAGAGTAAAATATTTTATTCAATTAAATTGAATATTTCTACACTCCAAAACTCACCTCTTGTTTATTTCGATAATAGACTTGAATGAACATTTCTTAGTTTAGACAGTGTTAGTAATTAAGAAAGCTTTGAGTTTAAGAATCTCGATCAATTTAAAAGTTCTCCTGAATTTTTTTTAGAATCATTGTGGATCTGTAAAATATAGATTTTGAAATGCATGATGAGGATTTAGTAGTTACTCTCCTTTGTTCATTTCCAAATTCAGAAAAAAAAAAAAAAAAAAAAAAATCAAGTGAATATGTTGAATGGACGTGAAGAAATAACTCTGAACAAATCCTTTTACAAAACTCACTAATGGTGAGCCATTTGGAGAGAGACAAATAGTCTATGGTAGCAAGGTGGTCACATTTCAAGTTTAACTCTTGAAAGAATGTAATATGCTATTTTTGCAGTAAGAGAAGGATATATCAAATATGAATGTAGTCACTTTGAAAGCAAGGAAGAGGAAAATTTAGAAAAAGATGGAAAGTAGACAATTTGTTAAGGTATATCAAAAATCTTATTTATGTTGTTTTTCCTAATTAGAATTAGAATTGAAAATTTCCTTATTAAAATGAATCTTATTACGAGAATGATTACTTTGACGCCTATATAAGCAAAGGTTGTTTGCTTATTTGTTTGGACTCAGAGTTTAAGAGCTTATACTCTGCGAATATATATATGCGTGAGCTATGAGTGTAATCGGGGCTCATGAGATTTGAGAGTTGGGTAATTGTGTAAAGAATGTGCTTTCTTTATTGTTGTACCAACTTATTATCGTGATTCCATGTCTAATTTCTCGTTCCGCATATCAAATTTATTATAATCAGATATAGATCCAATTCCTAATAGTACACATACCACATATGTTGTTAATGGTGAAGATGAATAATATAATTTCACAGTCACCACAGAAGAAGAGATAAACAATTCAAAATGGTATTAAACTCTACATGTTCCCATCACTTGTAATTCGAGAAGTAGATGCTTTCAAGCCTAAGTCTTGTTGAAGGTGGACTTATGTTTATAGCTTATGGACACGCAATTAACACTGTTAATCAAATTCTGAAGTTTCTCTAAAAAGAGGAAAAATATCATCAAGAAACACAAAGTAGTTCAATAATCTTGTAGTTGCAAGGAGCATATGTGTGTCTACCTTCCAAAGAAAAAATTTAACAGCAAGGGGCACTCGTTTCGTGTAACTTTGGTAATAATCATGTTTGGGTCTGTCCTGGGTAGGACAAAAAGTTAGTAAATGATATTAACATGGAAGCAACAGAGATAAAATGAAGTAGAGAGCAGAGGAGGAGGAGAATAAGAGCATGGAAAAAGAAAAACTAAAAGGAGGAGTTGGGTAACTAAAATATAGGGTTTTCAAACTACTAAATAAGAAAATAGAAAATAATACAATAATATTACTTATTTGAAAGGACGGACAAAATTCAATGTAGGTAACTGTAAATTGAGGCTTAACATGTGACATTTGAACCAAGAAAACATAATAGCCCAGCCCATTCTACTAAGGTCGGGTGCTAACCCAAATCTGGGGATGTAAATGCGGCACCCCCACAGGTCATTTGAGTCCAAGAAAGAAGCAGCAAAAGTATTATGAAGGCGCAAGTAGAGATCATTAATTAACATTCATAAACAAAGCCTATGAGCACGCTAAGCATACATTGGCCACATAAACAAAGCTCAAAGTTAAAAACAGTCGGGCATCGTATCTCACCATCTCTCTCTAATAATCCTGATACGATCATCCTGACATTAAAACAATACAGGCAGGCAGCATCATTTATTCTTCCGGTACAACTAATAACACAAGCCAAATTTATAATGGCAGTTAATTACTCCATAACCACACAAACATTTCCATCTTAAGTGGTAAGGATAGGAGGGAGATAATCAGACTTGGCACCCAAAATACGGGCCTTGGTGTCTGGGAAGAACTCAAATCCAGGGAGTTCTGTCACTTCTCCATCACTTGCAACCCCCATAGGATATCGAAGCAAGTGACCTGGTAGGTCATGTTCAAGTGACTCGCTCGAATAGAGATCCCAGTATTTATCTGAAATCTGGTTAACCTTCTTTACACACTCCTCACTTTCTGGATAAAGGAAGGAATCATCCAGCATGCCTATGTGTTCATACCACAACGACATTCGGAATCCATGGACCTGTCCTCTTGCTGGCTGCCTGTTTGACAAGTGATGTGGCTGGTATGCTCCCATGGCTATCTCTGAGTCCCTGGCACCATCCATTGATCTCTGGTTGATGTTGGCAGACCCAACAATAATGTATTCATCATCAACTGCAAAAAAAAAAAAAAAAAATCCAAATTTACGTAAAGATGCCAAAAACTCTGTACATGTCACAAGAAACATTAAATGACCAATCAGAAGAGCTCAATCTATGCATGAAATTAGCTCACAGAAAACCGTTCAGTTTCTTCACCAAGTATCCTTCGTATCATCACAATATTAAAAAAGGCTTAGCCTTAGTGTTAATAACATTTACAGAGCTAAAAAAAATGAAGAGCTGCAATCAAATTAACAAAAGTATATGCAATACTGTTTAAGAAAAAAAAAATTCAATGCTTGTACTGTGGAAGAATGAGTAGCGATGCAGTAAAATCAGAGTGGTAGTGGTTATTATCTGCCATTTGCAAGTGTCGTATCAATGACATGCACAACCTTGCATAAGGGCAGCTTACCAGTTGAACTATATCACTGTATTTGATCAAACAGACCTAAGAAATGATAATGTGATATTCAATCTTTCACTTACCAATCATCATCTTTGCATGAACGTAGATCATGAAGCGCCTTGCCTCCTGAGCTCTTGCATAGTCAGTATCAGGCTCTGGCTTTTCTGCAGGCTCATATTCACCACTTTTCTTCACTTCACGGTTCCCAATGCAAAAAAATGTTAGATAGTGCCGAGGATCCTCCTCAATTCCCTTGGCTCTAAGAGCCTGAATAACATCTTTGTACATCATTTCCATTGTCCTCTTCTGCCAATCTAATATTGCCTGCACAGAACCACTTTCTGGAATGCCCTCAGGCCACATCGGAACGACAACATAAACAGTGAACCTCTCACCTGCCTCAATCTTGCTAACTATCTTAAGTGAGAGTTCCTTTGGAATTAGATGCAATGCATTAATGTCCTCTGGCTTGATACCATCAGGACTCCAACCGAAGGAACTTCCGAGGAAATATTGATTTTCAATATAAATAAATCTCTTTGCCCTTCGAATAGCATTAATATAGGTGTCCTGGATGCTTCGGTCAATGATGTTATCCTTTCCACTAACAAGACCAGCCCTTGCAGCATCTTCGGGTGTCTCAGGGAAACCAAATGCAGCACCACCATCAATGGATCTAAACAACTGGACATTCCATGTATCAAGGTCATCAGGGTACATGACTGGAGAAGGAGGAATGATGACATCTCCGAGTTCTCTCAGCTGAAGGAGCAGATCTTTACCACCTTGCTTTCTCCATCTTTGTTCAAAATTAAACAAGACATCCCATGCAATAGGTCCTTCAAGCTTGGAGTGGATGTCATGCCAAGGTTCTCTTGGACCACCTTTTTCAATTGAAGCGCCCGTAAAGTTGGGCTGATGGAAATCATCATGATGTGCTGTGTCCAATGTCCTGAAAAGTGAATGAAATGGAGTATCATATCTCCCATCACAGAGGTCAATACCCCCAACAAAGCTAACAATTCTTCTCCTCTCCGAATCTCCATTAGGCATTGCACTGTCTACCACCACAATCTTCTGATGATGAGTGAACATGGTAGATATTTGTAGATCCTGAACTATGCTTCCACCATCATCAGGATTGCGGGGACACAAGATACAATGCACATCAGTATTCTGGAAGTAATGTTCAGTTTCCTCATCATGAGTGGCCATGAGTCCATCCTTTTTCAATAAACCAACAGAGGTTCTATCATCCCAAACGAGCATAAGAACCCTAACACCTTCTCTTGCCTTATTCTTAAGAAGTTCACCGAGAGTAATATCACCTCCTGGCTTTGGCCTCCTCGAATCCCTTACCAAGGTAATTTCAGTATAAACAGACCACCCAGTGATGTAGATCAAGTGTTTTGCATTAGTAATAGCATCAAAAACATCTTCCCAACATCGGTGGGGCTCATAGTTCTTGCCTCCAGCAAGAGGGATTTTAGGAACAAATTTGTCTGGGATATGAGCATCTTGGTATAGAGAAACCTTACATCCTTGTCTCTGTGAATAAAAGGTATAAGGTACTCCAGGAAATTTTGCACTCCTGATACCTCGGCCCCAGTTACGGTCTCTGGTAACATCAAAGTATTGCAGTTTCACATGGATCTTAGAACCACTATGAATTGGGTTTTTGTCTTCATCCAATAACTCAACCCATCTATCTACTTCTTGCCCATCCAGTAGCTCTTCAACGGGAACATATGCTCTTCCAATTAAGGTAGCCCCAATAGGATTATCGTCCTTGACTGTGAATATGACATTTGATGCCGAATGAGCACAGTAAATGTGGAAAGACTCGTACCACCTCGGGTTTTTTTCTTCATTTTCAAGTATTCTGGTTCTCCCAACTCTAGCCTTTTCCAGGTCAATAGTTGCATAGAGTTTGCTCACTCCTTTTCCTAAACCGACAGTCTCCTCAATGTTCGCCATGAGCTGCAAGAAATTTATTTACTCATGATCGTTGAAGCAAAGAAAACAAATAATGAACTGTAAACTTCTGACAATAAGAACTGCAAGTTGAAAGAAAGATGTACAGAAATCCAGTTGGAGAAAATTTCATGCTATGAAGTCTTGGTCAAGCAAAACAAAAATAAATCTCTCAGCATTGAGTCCATGGTTATAAACAATTGAAAAAGAAAATTATGAATATCTGCAAGTTCAAGGAAGCCAAAGTATCTTCACTAAGATATTACAACTGAGAAGCAATGGTAAGATGAACAAGTGAAGCCACAAAAAAAAAAAAGCAGCAAAATGAAAAGAGAATATATCCTTTCAAAAGATGAATAGCCACAAGTATTTAAAACAGAAGATTGATAAAAATTATATGTTGCTATCACTGTTTTAATTACTTGCGCAACTGCAATTTAATCATTATGAATATCTGCCTAAGCGCATGCATGTGAAAACATGTCTCACAAAATACAGGACACTAACACCTATTCAAAACATTGAAAAATAACAACATAATACCAGTTTACTGCCGGTGAATAATTCTAAGAAACATTTCTCTCAAAGACAGATATTCCAATGTATAGCTAAATCTGAAATAGTTAAAACAGGATGACACCCTTATTGTTATGTCCTCATTTTCATGCCATAAAGTTGACAATATATTAATAAACACAACCCTTTCACGCATCAGGTAGCAGTAGCAGACTAGTAGTAGTAGCAGTACCAACTACC
The DNA here is from genome assembly GCA_039660915.1 of Euphorbia tirucalli. Lineage (NCBI taxonomy): Eukaryota > Viridiplantae > Streptophyta > Magnoliopsida > Malpighiales > Euphorbiaceae > Euphorbia > Euphorbia tirucalli. Next base: position 67,312,244 of record CM077639.1, read on the forward strand.
ACATAAAACAATTAGTGAAGTTCACTCAAGAAGGATGTAAAAGCTTACACTATTGAATATTTGATTTTCAACCCACATAAAGGACCCCGATCAAATGGGACTGTAACTCAATTACATGATGATGAGACATAACAGAAACAATTTGAATATTAATATTTTGGTTAAGAATTAAAATGTAACAGGTAATTCAATCTTCAAACCTTTTACCATGGCATGATTACATATGAGAAAAGTGGTTTTTAGCATTAATTCAAACATTTGATCTTAATAAAAAAAACTTCCACCTGTGCTGTATGAGAAGGATCATGGCATGAGTAAATCTGTGATATAGACCCTTACCATGTTGCAGTTCTAGTTTATTGGGATGCTCATGTCATATATTCTCCAACTAAGAAATAAAATTTCTTGGGTGTTTAAGGAAGCAACAAAAATGATTATTGACAGGATAGTTGTAAGAACTGTTTATATGTACATTCCCTGTTTTCAGGAAACATTAGTTATAAATCCATTTTTAAATATTTACAGCTAATCCTTCTGAAAAAACCCAATCTAACACAATTCAAAAGAGCATGCAAATTTGCAACGATGGATGAAACTAGCTACAAAATTTTTAGAGAACAGGAACTTCAATGACCAGAAAAGTGCAAAGGAATTCAATATTGGCAGAATTACATAAAACACGGTAAACAATTTAAGTGAAGAATTCAGTGGTGATTAGCGAAAATAAATGTAGCAATTTATAATCACGGCTGTCAATAATTTACAGTTTGCGACTATTTAATGAAGAAAAACATCTGTTTTTAATTTTTATCATAATTATGTCATAGCATAAAAATACAACATTACTGCATAACAAATGTTACACAATTTCCACGATTCTCAAAAAAGACGCGCTAACACAGAATACAAATGTCTGCCAATAAGAACGAAACCGTTTTCCCTCAAGAACAATTATGATGTAGGAACCAATAGTATCACCACAACCAAAAAGAACCTGATGACAACTCCATTAAAGTACTGCTGTTACTACTTTATACATGAAGCAATAACACATACAACATTGTTCCTGCTAAAATTCTTTGCTCAACTTTAAAGAAAGAACAAATGTGTTCAGTAAAAGACAGTAAAACAAAATCAGAGAAAGTCAGAAACCCCAGCCAGCCAAATTATATAAATGGTACAATATCAGCAGCCATTTCATGAACAAGAACATTATTTCAACTAACGTTGTTTTCTAATTTCAATTGATCAATGTCTTCGATAAATTATAATTATAAAAAAAAAACCAAGTAATTACAACCTCCAGCGATCTAAGACTAAAAGATCTATGACCACAGTGTGTACATTAAGATCACAGCAGATGAAACATGTTAAATTTTTCCCATTACGCATTTCATAAACTGAAATCCGTTTTCACAAAGAAAAAAAAAAAAAAAAGGTTAACAAAGTGGGGCAAGTGAATCGGATCACTCTGATCCACCATGAAAGATTAAGAAAAAAAAAAAAATTACAGATATTACCTTGCGGAAGAAGTGGGGTCCACCCTCAGAATGAAGTTTATCCACCTCATAGATCGTTGCATGTAAGGTTCCGTGCAACAAAATTTGTGCCATTGTTCACCTGTAAATTGGAATCAAAACATGAAACAAGGAATTCAACTCAAATCCACTAGTAGGATATATGTGTGTTTGTACATAAACAGGAAAGGGCGTGAAAGTAGATCACTCTACTTTCTTTTTCCTCCTTTTAGGCAATCAATTGAACAAAACATAGACAACTTTAAAAGGAAAATCAAATTGCAAGCATAATTCAACTATCAATTCAAAATACAACAAAACAAATTACCAAAAACAAAATGAAAGAGCCTGATGCCCAAAAAGGAAGATGAATCGATTCAAAAAATAATGGATCAAACAAGGAAAAGAAGAAGAAGAAGAAGAAGAAGAAGAAGAATTTGGTAAAATAACGAAGAGCATAATTAAAAAAAAAAAAGTAAATCATCCAATGGAAAGAAAAAGAGAAGAGAAGGAAACAACGTACTTGAATGAAGAGAAAAGAGAGAGAGATCTGAGAATGAGAAAAAGTGGAGAGAAGAAGAGTATAAGCAGTGGCTTTTATGATTTGATCCGATCTTAGCTCCGCGTTCGTGAATTAAGTAAGCGTATCGATATGAGTGTGGACAACATCAGAGAGAGATGAGGAGAGTGTTTCAAATGTATGATTTGATTTGGGATGGGAGGCTCCTAATTTATTTTTATTTTTATTTTATTAATTAATTAATTAATTAGCTTTGCAGAGCAAAGCACACGAGGCCGACTCCTGAAAGACATTTTCTTTTTTATTTTTTACTAAAAATACTTTTTAATATTTTGCAATATATCATATGGATAAAGATACGCCAAATTCCCAATTATTATTTATATATTACCAAAAGACTATTCTTCACCTTTGAAACTTGGGTCAATTTTTTTGTCAAAATACTCTTCTAAGTACAATAATATAATTTTATAGTTTTACACCATATTATCATTTTATTTACTTCAAATTTTACATATTAAATAAGCTTTTGGAGATTTTTCATAGTATGGGAATTGATATACAATTTTTCTTATTTCATTTTTAGGGATGAGAACGAAGATTCTACAACATATTGAGCAACGATGATGAGATGTATCTTTTATGCTATCTCGTCTATAAACATCTTTACACAGAATAAGAAGTGTGAAATCAAAATTTGTAGGATAAGTAAAACAAATTGTCAAAATGAAAAATAATAAATATAAAAAAAAACCTTTATTTTATTTTCTAATAAAGAAATTGTGACCCTTAAATATATAAAGCAAATTTATGCAATTAAAAGTGTTTGAATGGATCTATCAAATATTTTTGAGATATTGATAAAAAAAATAATCTTATAACATGGCATGAAATTGATTTTTAACATATAAAATGCTTATAATAATAAAACATAATGATTACAAGAATAGAAATGAAAAAGTAGTGGGTTGCTCTTTGTGGCTCATATTAATATTGATATACTGTATGTGAGTAAGTGGTTTGCTTGTCAATAATCCAATCCAAATAGGATTTTATTGATCACTATATCTTATCACACATTTTGAAGATCACATTAATCAAATTACCAATTTATTGGCCAGAGTTATGTAATAAAAGATCATATATAAATTATATGGTAAGATTGAAGAAAATTCAAATTTAACAACAGAAAAATCATATCATTCTCGTTCTTTCTCAAAATCCAGTACATTAATTCCACGGGCGCTACTTAAAGATATATAGAAAAGTAATATGTCAACAACTCCAAACATTTGAATTGGCGGAAAAAATACATGGCAAATAATTTATTAGCTTCTATAGTTTCACATATTATATTACTCATATATAGCTTTTAAGTTTTATCCTAATCAACTTTTTAATAATTTTATTAAATCAGTGCTAAAAATGAACTAAATAATAATAAAATTACACTTGATATTTTTCTTTAGTGTTAAAATATATTATTTTTTATATTTTATGTTTCTTTTTTTTTTTTTACATAATCCTAATCTTTCTATCCGTAATTGTAATTTTAATAAGGATTTGTAATATAAAAAAAGAAAGATTTGGATATTTTGCGAGGTGATATCTTGAACGATTCTTTTGTCTACAGAAGGAGAAAAATGAAGAAAAAAAAAAGGTAATTTGAATTTTGTTATCCGATTTCAATGATTTTACTGTTGGAAATGCCCTAGTCCCGAGGTATTGGTCCTTGTATTTGTATTATACATTTATTGGATTTATGTATTATACTCATTTGTGTTATTAATAAAGACATCAATTCATTTATTATATTTATCTTGTGCAATATATTAAATGAAGTATCCAATGGACATATCTATATCCATGATGACAAGTGTCATGCACTTGGCAGTAAGACCATGGATAGGGTAAACAATATGACCATAAATAGATCCGTAGTCTGTTCCAGTTATGGGAATGAATGGAACGAGAGACTATCATTAACCTGGTTGTATGGCGGTATCTTACGGGTCATTAGACATGGAATGTCAACCAAGTTAATGGGTACATGCCTGGGAGCATGGTACTGGATAGATCCACTAAACGAGTAATCCACATGGTATAGTATCACAAGTGATTCTCTTATAGTACTTGTATGGATCCTTTGACCTGACCATATGATGGTGTTACATGTGAAGTCACATGCTTAGGGGTACGCCTAAAGGGCCTGTAATAGGGTGCCAAGTATGGGTACTTTCGGGTATGTCACTGAGCATGGTAATACTATGGATATGCAGAAGGGATTTGTCACTCAGTAGCCCACTGAGAAGATATCACCGGTCTCTTAATGAATGTGACTAATAAGAGTGTGGCCACACCTAAACAAGTTGGAACTTGTTTGTGAGCTTTAGTACATTCGGGATCAAGTTAATGTCCGGACACAAAAGAGGGTGATCAATCCATACCTCTGTGTTGGACACCGATATCAATGACATGGGATGTACAAGTTTAAACTACAGGGTCATGATAACAGTTAGACTGCTATCTCCATCTTAATTGGGGGCTGCAGTGGCTTGCTAGAGCCCAACTACAGTCTGCGGGCCAAAGGCCAGCTGCCAATATAAAGATGGGCCCACGGGATCGTACACATAGAACGACTGAATGAAGACTTAAGGAATCACATGTATACTTGGAGTATACACTATGGAGAGAGAGGTGTATATATATTAATTATATTATAAAGATCAATTGGATTGATCCTAATAATAAAATTAATATATGTTCGATTGGCTCTTCATAATTAATTGGATTAATTATGAAATTATTTCCTAGGTGGAAATATTCATATGTATAGGTTTACATATGATTTTATTTTGTGAAGATTTAATTTTAATTCGATGGATTAAATTAATTGGTCAAACTAATTTTAATTTAAATGTAAATAATATATTACTAGGAGTAATATATTAAATACATGGGTATATTAAAATTAGGCTTGAAATTAATTTAAACCAGAATAATTAAAATTAGACTGGGCCCAAATTAAAATAAGGAAGCCCCGCACAGAATGGAATGGAGCCAAGCTGGGCCTGAATTCCCCTAGGGGAATTCGGCCACCCTAGGTATAAAACCTAGGGTGATAATTTCGGCCCCCTAACCTAACACACAAGCTAGCCAAAATTCTTAGCCTCCTCTCTTCCATTGTTTCGTTTTTCCGACACTAGCACGGGTTGCATTCGTTAGGCGTTCGTGTACGAAAACTAGGAGGAAATCTGCTTTGATTTCAGCAGTCTTCATCCATCTCTTGAAAGAGATTTTCTGGTAAGAAAATTAATCTCTTTCTATTTATTTTAAAGTTTTTCAATTTCCATTTCAATTGCTCCTGGGACCGGATTTGAGGAAATCACCGCGTTCTTCCGCTTTTATCGGGTAATTTTCGGTGAAAAATCCCAACATTTACAGTGATGAATTGTCTGAAATCCTTTGAGGCATCCGGGTTCGGATTGTTGTTGAGCCAAATCTGGTATCGTTCCTGCGAAATAGAAAAGCTGAGACACCGGTAACCTCGAGAGTAAACTCCAGTGCCTAAGTCAGTCTGGGTTATTTTTAGCTGTGAGAGTATTGGTTTGATTATAATGAAATTAGATTTACCCCTACATATCCTCCTTTTATAGGGATAGTGATAGAGTTGGATAGGGTTTAAGAGAACTCCCAAACCCTATTTTTAGTGAAACTGAAAGACTTGTCTTGAAGACTCCACATGGGATATAGGGTCATTCTCCTAGTACAACACAGCAAGTAGACTCCTAGTAGGACATCATCATCCACCTTCTAGAATATTTCTGCAGATGAAGAGGATCTACACCGGATCTGCTACAAAAGCCTTCGCGTTCCTTTTATAGAACCGGACGAGAGATCCGGCGTGTAAGACCCGGGTAAGGGACCCGGTCTCTTGATGACCGGATGTCATCAAAAGTCCCCCCTAGTCCTGAAGACCCTTTAAAGTTTAATGTCTAAAACCCTACCTAGAGCCACGCACTCACCAACTTTTTGCCACGTACTGAGCAACTGCAGAGACGAGACCTTTGATCTGAACCCTCGATTTCAAAAGCTATAACTCTCATTTTCCCCCTAGAAGGCTATTAATTAGCGCATTTTGTCTCATGCAAGCATTGTTTAGCCTCACTCTGACTTCTCACCATCTCCGAGCAAAGCCAGTAAGTTCTTCCCTTTCGTTATGTTGTTATTTCCATTTTGGTTGTGTTTTTCTTTCGTTTTTCATCCTGGTTTTAGATACATCCCCTTGTTTCTATGAAAATCTTTCTGGAAACTATGGAATCTCCAAATTACTCCTTGTCTTCGAGCACTGTTCCTCATCCCCCGTCTCCGTCTATAGAGGTGGACTCCGCCGCAGCCAAACTTTCCTCGTCGGAGTCCTCTAAGAGGATGCATTCTATGGGAGAAACTAGTGCACCAACGCGTCGCCCCGTAATGCACCAAACCGCTAGAACCACCAAAGAGAAAATCCTAACACCGAGAATCTCTGAAATTCCTTCATCCATCACCGAAAGGGAAATGCGCCAGCTACAATCCAACCACCCATGGTTGGAAGTCTGCAACTGCCTCATTCCCTCCCCTAGCTAGAGAGTCCACCAGCCTCCTAACGGTTTCTTCTCCATATATCTCCATCACATCAAAGGCGGGTTCACTTACTCGCTACCGGAAGAGATCTGTAGCATATTAAACTAGTACAACATGTGTTCAGCGCAGCTACACCCGAATGTCATGGAGGACATCTGTGCACTATATTGGTTGTGCTGCAACCTCAGCATCCGATTGACCGGTGCGATGTTCCAGCACATTGCCACACCAGTCCTTTGAAATACGAATAGTGATAATCTTATAATGGCCAAGGGTCCCCTCTTCCGGTTTTTCTCGAGCCATACTTCGTCTGTCAAGGGCTTCAAAAACCTCTTTTTCTTCATCAAGCTGAAGGATGATGCCCCAATATTTCCAACTGCCTGGTCTTTTCAAGCCACATCCGGAATGAAAGGAGCGAAGGACAAGCTCTCTCCCTAGGAGACGACGGATCTGGAACTGCTGACCTTTATCCCTACCCAGTACTGAAAGCTCCAATATGCGGTCAAGGCTTTCCACTAGGGGCTGCCATTGGCGACACTTGATGACCAGACTGGACTCCCTGTTTACTTTAGTGATCCCCTAGAGGACCAATGTACCTTTTCCCTGATACTCATTTTGTATTTTTCATTTTTGGTAGGGATGTCACTCGTTGATACTATTACAGCCTTACAAGCCCGGAGAGATGGATCTAAACCCTCAACCGCTTCCACAGCTGCCCCAGTTCAGCCTATTTCTGCTCCAAGTCATTCAGAGCTAGTTGACATCCTGGGTGGAAGTACTGAGCGAGCCCCCAAGAGCAAAAAAAGAACCTCCGCCCCCGCGTCTGGTGTAGGAAAAGGGAAGAAAGTTCAGATGGTAAGATCCCCTTCTTCCACAACCATTTGTAATACACGATGAAGCTTACATTTGCCTTTTTGTTTCACAGGAGGTGGCTCCGGACTTCTCTTACCCCACTACCAATGATAGCCCTATTCGGGATATTTTAATCTCCAAATTCAAGAAGGAGGCTAGTCTGGCCTATCCCTGAGTCCAGCTGGAGCTGAGCAATAGGATGTATCTTCCAGCTGATTCATCTAAGATGGGGGCTCTAAGTAACCGGACCATTGGTACCCGAGTCCTGAGCAAGCTTTATACCGTAAGTATTCTGATTTTATTACTCCCAAGGTCTTGGGTGCCATTCACCAGACTTGTCTTGCAGGCCATCTTGTTCCTGTATGAGGAACTAAAAAAGGTGAAGAGGTAGACCGCATCTATGACCAGAGCTTGGCAGGCGCTCTGGAATGAAAGAAGATGGAAGAGGCCTTGGCCGAGGCTGCCGTGAAGGTTAAGCAGCAGCAAAAGGCTTTTGATGCGGCCATTATTGAGAATGCTGGTCTGAAATGTTCACTTCATCCGAAGCTGCCTAGAGCAAGAGAGGGAAAGCCACAAAAACAACCTTGTGGCAGCGGTGGAAAAGCTCAAGGAAAGGACACTGATGTATAAGTGGCTGGCCCTCTTGTATGGTGACCGTATCCTTGAGAGGTGCGTAGAGGCTCATCCTGACATCCCCTATAGGGACATAGAAGTGGATTTTCCTCAGGAGGCGGATCTCCCCCTTGCCTGAGGAAGCAAGTCATGTCCCTCCTAAAGCTCCTGCTTTGGGGGAAGATTTAGTTGAACCGGATAGGGATACCACGGATGCGCTGAATCTCGAGTAGTTTAACTACTCCAAGTCTTGTAATTGATATTCTTCCTTTTTTGAGGGGTATTTAATACAAGAAGTGGTTTTTTGGTTTTTAATTTGTTCCATGATATACAGCTATTTGTTCCGAGCTTCATGGCCCTTAAATCTTCACTTAATCATGGATACAGTAATGTTACTTTTATTTGACAGCAAACAATATGACCTGAACTTAACATGAACCGCATTCAAAAGTGAACTAGTTTATCATGGTAAGGCCAAGGATCGAGAGCGAATTCATAAAACCAGACTTAATAGGATCCGTATTCGAAAGAGAATGTTTATCATGGTAAGGCTTAAGTTATCGAAAGCGAATAATATGACATCAGAATTAACATAAATATATATATATATATATATATTCAGAAGTGACTTTATTATTTGTCAAACTGAGATGATACAGCATTAAAATGCTAAAGTTGCCTCATTAAAAACCTCAGCAAGGAAACCCCTGTGGGAAAAAACCATTGCTGAGGGAAAAAGAGTGCATCATATACAATGGGTTTTATCCCTGTTGATATTTCTGGAGTACTCTTGAGTTCCAGGCGCGTGGGACTTCCTTCCCGTTCATGTGGCTTAATTTATATGTTGCTAGTCGCAGTGCTTTTTTGACTCGGTAAGGCCCTTCCCATTTCACTGCTAACTTTCCTTTGCCCTCTCGCACCTGTGAATCTTCCGCATCTCGAAGCACTAGATCCCCTAGTTGGAACGCTACTGCTTTAACTCTCCTATCGTGATATCTAGCGATTTTACTTTTATAGGTCGCTATGAGGACGAATGCCCTATCTCGTCATTCTTCTGATGAGTCCAAATGGAAACGCAGGTTGATGTCATTTTGGGCTTCGCTGTAATATGCCACCCAGTCACTGGGGGAACCTATTTCCACAAGGATCACGGCCTCGGTGCCGTATGTCAGTACAAAGGACGTTTCTCCTGTTGCTCACCTTGGAGTGGTCCAGTAGGCCCAGAGAACACTATTGAGTTCCTCAGCCCATGCTCCTTTGTGCCCCTTCACCTCTTTTGAATACTATAGCACAACGTGCAGTTTGTGACCTCGGTCATGCCATTGCTCTGTGGATGTGCAACCAAACTGTATCTGTGGATAATGTGGAAGCTCTTCCAGAACTCTCTAAATTTTCTGAAGGTGAACTGGATTTCGTTATCTGTGATGATTACATTCGGTATATCGAACCTTCCCAAGATGTGCTCTTTTATAAAGCTTATCGCCTTTTCTGGAGTGATCGTAGAGATAGCTTCTGCCTCCACCCATTTGGTGAAGTGGTCGACGACTACAATTATCCATTTACGCTACCTGCTTGCTTCCGGCATCGGGGTCAATTCCCCATGTGGAAAAGGGCCATGCTGTCAGGATGAGCTTTTGCTCTGCTGGGGGCTGGTTTATCTTTTTGGCGTGCACCTGGCATCGGTGGCACACCGTAATATAAGCGTCAGCATCCTCCTTCATCATTTCCCAAAAATAGCCCATTAGCATTGCTTGCGAAAGGTGGCTAGGACCTCCTGATGAGATCCGCATATCCCTTTGTGGAGCTCCCTCAGCACATAAATCCTTTCCTCTTTTGAGACACACTTCATCCACGGGTGATTGAAGGACTTCTGATAGAGTTGTCTGTTAATGATTGCATATCTGGCTGATTTTCTCGAGATCCGGCGAGCTTCTGTTTCTTTTTCTGGCAGTTTTCCTTCCTTGAGGAAGTTAATGATGGGCTTTGTCCAATATAAGTTGTCGTGGCTTATTGTCAGAGCCTCCATTTGTTTCGTACTTGGGTGTGACTGTACCTTCGTTTGTTATGTATCCTTCTTTTTATAGGGCTAGTGATAGAGTTGGATAGGGTTTAGGAGAACTCCCAAACCCTACTTTCAGTCAAACTAAGAGACTTGTCTTCTAGACTCTACGTGGGATATAGAGTCCTTCTCCTAGTACAACACAGCAAGTAGACTCCTAGTAGGACATCATCACCCATCTTCTAGAATCTTTTGGTAGATGAAGAGGATCTATACCGGATCTGCTACGAAAGCCTTCACGTTTCTTCTAGAGAACTGGACGAGAGATACGGCGTGTCAGACCCGGGTAAGGGACCCAGTCTCTTGATGATCGGATGTCATCATACAGGTACGGGTTCAATATTTAGTGTTTTTCAATTAGTACAGTTAAGATTTTGATTTAATGTTTAATATTTATGATATTTTGAAGAGAAAATATGAGAAATTTTTGTAGATTTCGGATAAAAGATTAGGCAGTTGAAGATAAATTGATATTAACGGATTCCTAATGGTGTCACGAGTTCGATGTTATCATCATTTCAGTTAATCACGCCAATTTCAAAATATTATTTGGGTTAGCAAAAGTATCCCAATAAAAGTATTTTAAGTCAAAGTTTTTTTATATTAATTTGTGAAATATTCTGAGTACTTTAAGTCTTAGAGGTTGATAAAATTCTAAACATATGATTTTAAATGGGTTTTTGAATTTTTATAGGTATGTAATTTAATATATTAAGTTATATGATTATATTCATAGATGAATTGAATTAAAGGGTATTTGTACATAAGAAAATATATGACCTAGATAGAAAAGAAACTAAATGAATTTGGGATGTTTTTAGAAATTTATATGTAAATAGTGATAGAATAATATTTTATGATTCTCTAACATTAAGAGAACTAGGTGGCTTTAATTTTCAAATTATAATGCTATTGAGATACATAGGAAGGTTAATAATAAAATATTATCAAGTGTAAGCCAAACAAGTGAATAAATATGAATAGGTTATGTAATTGTTTCTTATGCTCATGTTGGTTAATAAATTAATAAGTATAAAGAAAAAGTATAAATTTATTAGTGAATTAGCAATGAGCTCAATATTGGAAATAAAGGTTTAATATTAAAAAGTAATTCATACGGAAACAACATGCTAATACATGGTACATGGTAGTCAAATGAGTACATGCACATGAGACATGTATGAAAATCATAGGAAAATAAAATTAAAGTACATGTTATAAGATAGCTATACGGATAAATGCAAGTGAGATTACAAGAGATGTCATCTGCTTGCCAAAACATTCGCAATTATATGATTATATGGATTATCTAACTACACAGACATTTATATGGTCAACACATTATTATAAGAACCAAATGGTGACCATATGTTATATAATATAAGATTGGCCAGCGAAATCATCTGTCATATACCTACAACAATGTTTGGTTTGTGGATCATAACGAATAAAAGAAAAAGAGCATTTGTATATGAGATATTTGTGTTATGTGGTATTTCACATATGTGAGTGTATGCATGCATACATTTGACAATTAAAGGACGTTGCAATTCCATCATTTCATTATTAGTATCAATATGTTCACCTGTCCACCCAATCATACTCATATTTAGCATCCTTTTACAGACTCGTTAGGCGTATGTCAAAGTGTATGAGATTCCATATTGTTACTATAATGAAATCTGGTCTGAGGACAAAAGAGACCTACAGAAGAAAGACCTGTGATGTGACAACCATGTGGCTTTCTTATACGGATCGATCTAGTCACATGTCAACGACATGTACCTATATTCATGACTAACTATACAAGTACTATGGCTAGTTAAGAACTACCATACACTCATCGAATGTATAAGTCCGTAATTATATTCGTTCCCACGATCAGAATAGACTTGGGATATGTTTTATGATTATCAATCAATGGATATTCTATTCATGTTATAGCACAAGATATAAATGGAATAGATTAATTGCCTTTATTAATGTGACACAAATAATATATTCATACAAAGAGTCTGAATGCATAATACAAAATATAGGAAACCAATACCTAAAAACTAGGGGCACACCAACATGTTATCCATAAAGTATATTAGAGATTAAAAGTTCAAATTTATTATTTTATATAGTTATACTCCTAATTTTATATGTTTTTAAATATTTTTTATTTAATTATTTTAATAAAACAAGCTCTATGCTAATAAAATTTAATTCTATAATTCTATAAAATTTAATAAAATATATAATAAATATTAGTAATATTAGGATTATGTGAGGGTAAAGATAGAAAATAGAGAGGATGGTATGTTTTATCATTATTGTGAATGGACAATCCTAAAAGACGGGCCTCGCGCTAGGTCGAGAAGATTTTAATTAGGGGTTTTATTAAAAAAGGTTTTATAGTAGAAAACAAATAAACTCGAATGCTCTTACTAAAGTAACAGGAGTCGCCAACCGACTCAACTCAACCGAAAAATTGTAGTATAGCCGAGACGAGCTACGAATCGCTATACCTTTAGTCAGAGATTTGAGTTCGACAACTCAACTATTTTTTCTCGATTCAAAATATATTTAATAGTTTTATATTAATACCTTTTATATTTCTATGATTGATTTTATCTTTGATTATCTAGTCAATGCTCATGCACGAGATAGAAATAAAATGCTGAAAGCGATAAATAAGTTCGGAAACCAGTAAATAAATTCAGGAAATTGAAAATATACAGACTGATCAAATGACTATCCTAGGGGATATAATTATGTAAAAGGGATTCGGAGGTACAAAATATATCTATATACAGAAAATCTAACAATGAAAAACTAAACATTCATCTATCCTAACAAACATCTACCTGCAAAATAAAGTTAGTATAGATAAATATATATACACGTGGGACTCAAACAGACTCTGAATTAGGGATTCAAGATAGCTCGAGATGTGAAACGGGAAAATCGGAAAATTAGATAAATTACTCGATTTGACCTGGAAAGTCTTTTGAAACACGGTTTGATGGGACTGGAAATTCATTTGAAAATCAATTTGTCCAGTTTAATATATACGCATACAAAAATGTGCTGATTTTCAAGAAATTTGTGTTTCTATCGTTGAACTGATTTACAGAAATTAAATACAAAAAAATAAATCTAGGTCAAAATTATATGCAAAAATAAGAAAAAAAATTCACAAAAAATCAATTCTGGAACGTCCGAGGTGTAATAATTGCAGCTGTGCGGCTATTGGAATACCTATACGACTCTGGTTTTGAAGGAATCAGAGAAATCGTTAAAAATTTTGAAATCGCTAAATCTGAAATAAACCATAGCCGTACGAACGACGCTGGTTTACCATAAAACTTAAAAACAGAGCAAAAATAAAAATTGATGAAATGCACATCAAATCAACTCTGAAAGCTATAAATAGGTTTAAGGCCTCTTAAAATTACCTTTTAGATGCTTATTAAGGGTTCAATTTGACAGAACACCGTTTCTTGAAGCTTAAATCCGGATTTAAATTGAACTTGAATTTTGAACCGTAAACTTTGTATTCCTCCAAATTAAGCTTTAATTCTTCAATTCCAGCAACCCGAATAAGTCTCTGAAAGTTTAGGATCGGTTTGAATGATGAGTTTGTCCATGCAGAATTCTGGTGACGCATCGATAGCCGTGCGGCTATTGTGTCAACAGCCGTACGAATATTGACTTCATAGCTGTACGGCTCTTCTAATGGCTGTGCGGCTGTTGTCTTCAGTTAAACCCTAATTCGTCAGATTCTTCTCGGTTTCAAATTGATTTAAATCCGAATCTTCACTTTTCGAATCGCCCTTCGTAATGAACAATAAGAATAGATAATATTTGATATTCTATCATCATCGAGGTAGGGAAAACCCGGTGCTCACAATTATAAAACAAAATAAAGAGTGATTTTTGTATTATTAGTTTAATTTGACCATTAACCATAAGGACTAAACAACTAAGAATGATAAAACTTAAAAATTATATAATTATCATAATAACTCAATAGTATAATAAGTAAAAACATAAATACTAATAAATTATTTACTCTAAAAATATATGTGGTGTAACCAATGTGTTTAATTAAATTGTTTATGCAAATATATTTCTGCCACTCAAAGGCTTCTGGAAACGTTGGACATTGTTTATGCAAATATATTTCTGCAATTCAAGGGCTTCTAGAGACGTTGGACAAATAAGTCATTTGACTTGTGTGCATTGTATTTTTCATAAATCTTCCAACATGCTCAGTTAAAAGAAAAAGCAATATAATGAAATAAAATATAACACCTTTTTCAGTAAATAAAAATATAATATGTAAACTATACTTCAACTAATAGGTGAAAAAACTAATTTAGCTATATATAATATTCCAGAAATGTTGGACAAGTAAGTCATTTGACTTGTCTGCATTGTATTTTTCATAGTACAATTATTTGATAAAGAAAATGCGCCGATCATAATTCACTAGTAATACCACTAGTGAAACTCGGTGATACCTCACTAATACTTTCTATATATATATATATATATTGTTTTATATTACAGTTTATGAAATTTTAAATATATCTAATTATTTTGGTGAAAACATTAGTAATATTCTAATGCAGGAGCGGCGGCAAGGAGCCGTTGTGGGGCAGCTGTCCCCTTAACCGCTGAGATCCAGGGTAAATATCTCTAACCACTGCTCTCAATTTGATTTTTACTTGGGGGAAATCCCCCTAAAACCATAGACAAAGAAAGAATTATTCCTTTAATTTTTTTTTTTCAAAAATTCCAAAGCAAAACGACGTTGTTTTGTCCCTGGTTTTATTTCTTTTATAATCTTCTTCCATTTTTATTTTTATTTTTTTATTTTTTTTATTTTTTGAGATGAAATGGGATGTATTTCTTAATATTTTTAAATTTCATATTTTAATAGAGTTTTTGATATTTTCAAATTTCCATATTCTAATGGAGTTTTCTTTGACCATAGCCATAAGTATTTTTATTGTTTTGGTTTCTATATTTAATCAGTTATTATATATTATTATCGTTATGATTATTTATCTATTTTTGTAATTTTAAATTCATAATATATATTTTCTAAAAAATGGGATTTCATTGTTTGTAATTTGATTATGGTTCATACCAATTAAAATATTATTTATATAGTTGGTTATTTAGAATTCTATAAGTGTGGGTTATTGTTTGGTTTTTCTCTATCGCCGTTTGTTAATCCGCCACCGTGACGCCCTGCCGGTCACCGTCCATTTTTGCCTCCCCAGTACTGGAGTCCTAGCTTCACCACTACTCTAGTGATACCTTGATGAAACTTGGGCATAAGTTTTGTATATGTATTTTTTTTACCTTATTTTTAATTATGTTTTTATATTTATTTCATAATTTTGGTGAAACCTTGATGAAATCAGTGGTGGTATTATGGTGATACTTTGGTAATACTCTAAGGAAAACTCATATGTATATTATTGTTGTCCTTTTACTTGTTTTTGATTAAGTTTTATGCTATTTTTACACGTAGCTAATTATTTTGATGAATTCTTGGTAAAAACTGTTGTGATACATGGTGAAACCTTGGTGATACTTTAGTGAAAAATACTAAATCAAAAAAACGCAAAAAAAAAAAAAAAAAGAAGAAGAAGAAGAAGAAGAACAAATTAAGAAAAGTGAAAAGAAAACAAAGAATAATGAATAAAAATAAAAATAAATGAAGAAAATCACAGAAAAAATGATTAAAAGATAAAAGAAAAATTACTGAAAGTTGAAGAAAAAAATGTAGTGAGGGTGAAGAAGATGGTAAGAAAAGAGAAAAAAAAAATATTAGATTGAAGAAAATAATGTATTGAGGAAGAATATTGACATTTTAGGAATAAAAATTAGAGCATATGATATGATAGAAATGTGTTGGAGGAATTCACTATGAACAATCCGTAAAACTAAACATTTTTGGTAATTTGCCCTTTCATAAATTCCAAAATACACTTGGATTATATATACATAAATTGCGTATGTTTCAGCTAAATGTTTCAGCTAATTTTCGCTTTCAATTTGGTTGCAATTAATTGGTAATATAAAAATTTTTTTATATGTGTAATTTATACTATTAGTTATTAAGAAAATGATGTATACCGTTGCGACTAGGGCTGGGCATAAGAACCGGATATACTGGAGTGCACCGAATATCCGAGAAAAAAGATCAAGAATTGGACCGAACTGTTGACTTTTTTTAAAAAATGAACTGGACTGGACTGGACCGTAATTTATCCAGGACTGGACCGATGACCGGATTGAATTGAATTGGACCGAGGAACGGACTGATAGAACCGAGAATTTATTAGTATTAAATATATATAAAGAGATTATTTAATTTTAAAATTTTATAATATATGTAAAAATAATAAGTTATAATCTTTCTAACCACTGAGTCAACTTAATATATAATATTTAGAAAGATATTATTAGAATTTATATTTTTTAGTTGGAATTATATAAAAAAATATCTGTGCTTTTTTATTTTTAGGATTTATTTTTTATATTAGGATTGGACCGGACTAAATCCTCGGACTCCATAACCGGATAGGACCGGAACCGAATCCCTAAATAACCGAACTGGACTGGACCGAAATTTTTGGAACAATCTAATTCTGAAGATTTATTCCTCCAATCCAATTCTGGAGATTTCTAAATCCCCAGATTGGACCGAACTGTGCCCAACCCTAGTTACGACGCAAATAAAAAATGTATCATTTTTATATGTAATAATCAAAAATAAAAAAAAATCTGCTCTTCATAAAAAAAAAAAAAAATCTGTTCAGAATAAAATATTAGTTTCTCTTCCTTAATGTCCGTAACAAATATAGTTTAAATAATACTTTGATATATCATCATGAATGTTTACTTTTATTCACTTAAATTCTCAAGTACACATTATTATAATTATGATAGTTCTATTTTTCGTTAAATTTTACGAAAAAAGTTTGAAAGAAAAGAAAAGAAAAAAAACAAAAACAGCAGGAGAACGTGCGTCCGGATCCCGAGACACATGTCCTTTGCATAAAGTCAGAGTGGGTCCCGATGTGCAATTGCTGACTGCCGACAGAGCAAAACGTCGTCGTCGTGGTGAAGTCCCATCGTGACCACTTAACCGATAAATTGGAAAGATAGGGGAGGCCCTACTTCATTAATATTTTTTTAAATATATAACAAATGACTTTATCCCATGCGTTCACCTGTCGAAAATTGTCGTTGATAATTTTTTATTGCAATGTTATCTTACTCTCTCTCTCTCTCTCTCTCTCTCTCTCTTCTGTATAATAATATAAAGATTTTATATTATAGTTTACGAAAAATGTTAACTCTTTTCGAATAATGAAAAAGGAAACAGAAAAATGTTAACTTCAGTCCAGAAAATAAAATAAATTAATGTTTTTTTTTTTTTTTTTGATAGCGGCAGTATTTTCGTTAGAATATAGAATTAGTTAGCAGGTTTGTTAATTTCATTTATATGCATAATTCATTTTTATTCGAGAAAGTTAATTGCAAGTTATTGTTTGATTAATCTTTTAGCCTCCTTGAGGTATTTAGAGAAGGAAAAACTTTGAGACTCCTTTTGTCTAGTAACTTGATGAAAATAATTATCTTTGCTTACTAATGTAATGAAATTTATTTTTATAACAATTTGCCAAATAATTAATTAACTAATAATTTTTTTTTATTCATTTCTCACATTATACATCACAACGAAGAGTTCATACAATTGTTAGAATATATACGAAATATGTAAGAAATAAACTTATTTACAATTGTAAGCATTGACTCAATATATGAATAAATTCAAAATTATTTTTTTTTAGAGAGTATTTATCAGGCAGTTTATTATTGTATATAAATTTCAATTTGGTTCGATTTAACTAATATATATTTTCCTAAAACCGAACTGATAACCCTAATTGAAAATTTCATAAAATGACAGACGAAATTAAGAAAAAAATAAAATAAAGAAACATGATTACAATTTTGGCTTGGCTCGGCTCGGTTTTTAATTAAAATCAAAATATGCTTCACGTTTCTTCAATTTTTGAGTTTGATGTGCTATTGATGTTTGGTCAGTGGGTGACAAGGAATTGAAACAACATCTATAGATTCCAAATTCAAGTTGATGGAATTGGGAATTTGCGTGAAAATATGGATTTTAAAATTTTGTGCGAACGTTTTTTGTTCTACTGTTCATGAAAGTGTGATATTGCAGCTATTTTATTTTGTTTTTATCACAATTTTCAGGTAATTTTTGGACAAATTAACTAAAAAAAAAGTAGGTTTTGATAACTTAATTAATGGGCTTTTTTTGGCAGGCTCAAGCCCAGCAAAAACTTCGACGGACTGGATGGGTTGGGTTTGAGATTTAACTTTTTAGCCCGCTAAAATTTAAGGCAGGCTGACTTGGTTCGGACTTAGTTATTTTATGAAAAAGCCCGCTAGAGTCTACCCAACTTGGCCCGTGAATAGGTATAAATAGCTATAGCTTAATTTTTTTGCGGGCACGAGAGGCAAGTAGAATGTATCAATCAAAAGGCTTGGGTAGGTTCAATTTCGTTCCATGATGAGGTCCATTAGGTTCTTGTCTATTTTTCAGTTTCATTTTTGGAATTTTAACAAAAATGGTAGAATATAAGTTAAGAAATTATATAAATAAAAGCAAAAAAAAAAAAAAAAAAAGTTTTATACATTTCAACTATGGTTTTCAGACTCGGACTAGTAATCGAATCGGTAAAGGGATGGATTTATGAATTTTGAATTAAACCGGAATAAACTGGAATCAAACCGGATTTAAGAAATATATTAAAATAATAATATATTTATGTTATTTATATTTATAACATATAAAAATTTAAATATTTTTATTATAATTCTTTAAACACAATATAGTTTTTATAGTGACAATTAAATGTCAATTTGATTTAAAAATTAAAATTATATTTTATTTTAATTAAAAAACCTAAAACTAAAAACCTAAATTATTGATGTAAATAAATTTCTTTTTTAAAAAATAGCCTGGTCGAATTGGAAAACCAGTCCGGTTCACGATTATCCTGTCCGACCTGGTCTTGACCGATTTCTTACCAGATTAAAAACCAGCTACAAACTGATCGGACTGACATCCGGTTCGGATTGAACCCGATCCGATCCGGTTTTCATTACTATAATACTGTTGGAACTCCCTGAATCTTGAAAGTGCTAGGCTTGACTGCATGACTGAACACTTATATGGAGTTGGACCCATCACTCATTAGGGCTGGGCACAGTCTGGTCTAATCCGAGGATTTAGAAATCTCCAGAATTGAATTGGAGCAATAAATCTCCAGAATTGGATTGTTTCAAAAATTTTGGTCCAGTCCAGTTCGGTTATTCGAAGATTCGGTTCGGATTCTATCCAGTTACGGAGTCCGAGAATTCAGTCCGTTCCAATCCAAATATAAAAAATAAATCCTAAAAACAAAAAAACACAAATGTTTTCTTATACAATATCAACTAAAAAATATAAATTCTAATAATATCTATCAAAATATTATAAATTAAGTTGGTTTAGTGGTTAGAAATATTATAAATTATTTTTTTCACATATATTATAAAATTTTAAAATTAAATAATCTTTTTATATATGAAACATAAATTTAATACTAATAAATTCTCGGTTCTATCAGTCTGGTTCTTGGTCTAGTCCAATTCAATTCGATCCTCGGTCCGGTCCTGAATAAATTACAGTCCAGTCCAGTTCTTTTTTTCGAAAAAATTCAATAATTCAGTCCAATTCTAGATCTTTTTCCTCGGATATTTGGTCCGGTCCAATATATCCGGTTCTTATACCCAGCCCTATCACCCATATAATACAAAACCAATTCAATTGTGTTAATGTGTAATCTACACCACTTATATGTTATTCTTTAGACTAAATTTTTTGGTGTGGATTTTCAACACTCTCCCTCAAATGCAACTGGACTTAGAACAATTGTCATCTGACGAACATTATTTGGCCTATCTCCTCTGAGACCAAGGTCATCAACAATTCTAGTTGTCTCTATTAGCACAAATTCCACTAGATCTTTAAATATAGATCCAAGATCTTTTGGCTAGTAGGCTTTCTTTTGTTATACTACCATGAAGAAAATTCATGGACCTCGAGAGTGCTGGGTCTGACTGCATAAGGGAATACATATATGGGGTTCGATCGATGTAAAGTAAAACCAATTGACTTGTGTTAATACTCAATCTACACCACTTATATGCCACTTTATATACTCATTTATTTCCGATGGAAGATTCCCAACAATACCATGATAATGTCAGTCTAGGGATGAACAAAATCAAACCAATACCGACAAACCAAACCGAATTGAATCTAAAAATCAAATCGAGTCGAACCAGATTCTATTTGGTTCGGTTTCGATTTTGAGAAATAGAATAATTTGGTTTCTGATTCAATTTTTATTGGAAAAAACCAAAAATATGAGCCGAACCGAATTAACAAAAAAATTAAAAGTATATATATAGAATAAATTTTATTTGATATATTATATATGTGTATTATTATATAATTTGTATTTATTAGACTTTAGTAACACATATGTAATATATATATCTTTTTAGCAATAATTTACATATAACTAATAATAATATTTTAAATTTGAAAATTTGGTAATTTTTTTTAACTCGAAACAAACCATAACTGAAAATTCGGTTTTTATTCGTCTCTAGTTTAGTGTTCCGTCAGTTTAGTTTTTGAACTGAAACGAGTTTTGGCAACCTAAATGTAACCTATAAAAAGATGATTTCATATATTGAATAGTATTGCTATTTACACAATACATATGTATATACATGTGTGTGAGTTATCTAAACAATATATATGAAGTATCAAAACAATACTATCAATTCAGTATATATATTTTATTAATTAATAAATTTATATATACATACTTCCCACCAAACTAAAAAAAAAAAAAGCACTATTAATATTTGTCAGCTAAAAACTCACTTGAGCTCATAAAAAATAAACTAGTTGACTTAAGGGAAATAAAGAGTTAGGCAAACATTATTTTCAAAACATAAAGTCTGGTAGGACCAAATGGTTGAAATTAAACAAACCAACCAAGAGAGTATGAAATTGGTACAACAATGGAGACTATGTATAATTAATGTACAACTTAAGCTACACTTAATTAACTAATAAATGTATGACTCCATTTTTCCTTGTACCTTAACCAACCCTAACAGAATTATTTGCAAAATCTTATTGTAGTGTACTTGTCTATATAAATTACGCTAATAATAATTTTATGGTTCACATAAAACATATGGTTTTTGTTGTACCAAAATGCAATAGTCGCCTCAACTTAAACACATATATATCCAACAAATATACTAATTATTATTATTATTATTTTTTTTTGATCAATTTTCAATTAAGTATATATATGAATTGGATATTTTTTTTTATTTTTGTGGGATGAAATGTTTGCTTCACAACTGTTATAGCACAGAATCCCATTATTTCCCATTCAATTTTGGGATGGTTTTGGATGAAGAGTTTTACTTATGAATTTGCATTATGGCTAGCTAGTTGTCCAAATCGATCAGTTTTAAATATAAGCCAAGATCTGCTCAAGTGTCTTCTATTTGGATGATTTTGTTTAAGATGGCATATATGGTAGATTTCCGACAAACTGATAGTAATTATATTGACAGTGACAAAATATGTTTTATTTTTATTCTATGTTTTGTTTTTGTCTAATTTTTCTAATTAATTAGTTTCACCTTAATATGTGAGTTTTTATTGTCATTATTCCATATTTGGATGGATTGTGTTAGTACTGTTTTGATTTATTTGTCAGTCATTAATGGAATCAAACAAATTAAAGTGTTTTGTAATAGAAGTAAATAATTAAATTAAATTAAATGTGAGTTTTCTTATCATCCAGAGAAAGTGGGGAAGTTGAAGTGATGAAATTGAAGTTACGTAGTGGGTACTATGTGTGGTTGTATTTATTTGAGTTTGCCAAATTCAGGTAACTGAAAAGTTAAATTAAAAAAACGTGTATGATTCTGAATCAGAGCTTCAATTCCTGAAATTCATGATTCTCCTCTATCTATCAACTTCTACCAACCTAACCAAGCTTCCTTTATTCCAAACTCACAAAAATTGTTGGCCATGTCTAGCCTAACTAGGATTCCATGTGTTTCTTCTTTTAATTACTCATTTATTCAATTCACACCCTAAAAGAATATGAAATTTTGCCAAAGCCCCCACATCATAGTTATTTTTTTTTACTGACCCAATATAAAATAACAAACATCTGTAAATTCTCTTAAATAACGAAAATCAGTAAAAAAAAAAAAAATTCCTATAAAGTACTAGATTTGGTAATTTTTAAATTGTCAGAGTTATATAGGATAATAAAAAAGCAAATCGAAAACAAATCTCTTACAAAACCAATGTATATGTGCATATAAGGCGATAATAAAACAATTCAGAGTAGTACATCCTACATAAGCGCACCACACTAGTAAGTAAAATTTTCATATATGTATTTTTGTGTATACCTTATTATTAATTACATTTTATAGTGTTCTTAAATATATTGTCAAATATTTATGAAAACGCGATGAAATACTAAATGGTGATATCGGAGTGATACTTTGGTGAAACTCAAGTAAAACTCTTATATTTTTTATATTATGTTTTATGTTATTTTTACATGTATCTCATTATTTTAGTGAAATATTAGTGAAAACGTGGTGAAACCTTGGCGATATATTGGTGATATCTATTGATGCACTAATGATATCAAGCAAAACTGGTAAAACTCTAGTGAAAACACAGAAAACGCATAAAACATAAAAAAAAGGAACAAAAATAAAGAACAATAAAGATAAAGATAATGAAGAGACCGCATAAAAAAGGAAGAAGAAGGATTCATAGAAAACGAAGAAAAAAAATTAAAGAAACCACATAAAAGATAAAAGATGATGAAAATGCAACCATGCGTCACCATGGTGATTAGATAACAAGAAAAAAACAAAGCCACAATGAACGAGAAGACGAGAATTAAAGACACTTTTTTTTTTTAAAGTACTAATTGTGATTTTAAAATTTAGATAGCTTATTTTTGATATTTTGTCATTTGGCACACCCAAAACTTGCTACCTCTTTTTATTTTATTGCACAATTTGTTAATCATATGCTTTATTTGTGAACAATTTTTTATAATTCTTCATATCTTACTATTTGACCCACTTGAAAAATATGATTGAAACCAACACTATCAATGGAGTTGTAAGAGTTGTATCTTCAATCTCATGGTCTAAAAAAGGCTTGATACTGTATTAAGGAATCAGTTGACATAAATTAATGTTTATATGATAAGTTAGACGATGAAATAGTAGTTCATTAAAGTTTAATATGATAAGTTGGACCATGTGCTGGATATGCCCTAATCCCGAGGCATTGGTCCTTATATATGTATTATACATCTATTGGATTTATGTGTTATACATTTTGTATCATTAAATAAAGACATTAATCTATTTATTATATACCTCATGCTATGTTTTAAATAGAGTATCCAATGTACATATCCATATTCATGTTGATAAGTGTCATGCACTTGGCAGTAAGACCATGGATAGCGAAAACGATATGACCATTAAGAGATCCGTAGTCTGTTCTAGTAATGGGAATGAATGGAACTAGAGACTATCATTAGCCTGGTTGTATGGCGGTGTCTTACTGGTCATTGGACATGAGATGTCAACCAAGTTAATGGGTACATGTAAAAAGGACATGGTACTGGATAGATTCATTAAACGAGAAATCCACATGGTAAAGTATCACAAGTAATTCTCGTGTAGTACTTTTATGGATCCTTTGACCTGACCATATAATGGTGGTGCATGCGAAGTCGCATACTTTAGTGTACGCCTAAAGGGCCTGTAAAAGGGTACCAAGTATGGGTACGTTCGGGTATGTCACTAAGCATGGCAGTGTTATGGATATGCAGAAGGGATATGTCACTCAATAGTCCACTGAGAAGACATCACCGGCCTTTTGATGAATGTGACTGATAAGAGTGTGGCCACACCCAAACAAGTTGGAACTTGTTTGTGAGCTTCAGTACATTCGGGATCAAGTAAATGTCCGGACACAAAAGAGGGTGATCAATCCATGCCTTTGTGTTGGACACCGATATCAATGACATGGGATATACAAGTTTAAACTACAGGGTTATGATTTCAGTTGGACTGCCATCTCCATCTTAATTGGGGACTGCAGTGGCTTGCTAGAGCCCGCCTGCAGTCTGTGCACCATAGGCCTACTGCCAACATAAAGATGGGCCCACAGGATCGTACACATTGAACGTCTAAACACGGACTCAAGGGATCACTTGTGTACTTGGAGTATGCACACCGGAAGGAGAGGATTATATTAATTAAATTATGAGGATCAATTGGATTGATCGAAATAATAAAATTAATATTTGCATTGGTCTTCTCATAATTAATTCAATGAATTAATCCATGAGATTATTTCCTAGGTGGAAAGGTCTCACATGTATAGGTTTACATGTATCTTAATTTTATGAATGTCAAAATTAATTTAATGGTAAAATTAATTGATCGAATTAGTTTTAATTTAAATGTATGAAAAATATTATATGGTATAATATGTTAGAATACATGTTGAATAAAATTAAGTTTGATAATTAATTGGACCAAAAGAATTAACATTGACCTAGGCTTAAAAAAGAGAAAAGCCCGTGTAAAATTAAGAAGGGACTGGGCTGAAATTTTGTCAAAAATTTCAGCCATCTAGGTTAACATTTAACCTAGAGGATTCGGCCAAAGGGGGTAGCAATTGAAGCCGAAAATTTCAGCCCCCTCTCTCTCACTCTTATTCGATCTCATCGCTAGCACGGGTCGTGTTCGATAGCCGTTTATGTACGTGAACGCGGAGGAAATCTATTTTGGTTTCTGCAGCTATCTCTAGAAGATATATCTCTGGTAAGAAATCTATTCTCTTCTATTTAATTTTAAGTTTTACAATTTTCACATCAATTGCTCCTGGACATGGATTTGAGGAAATCACCGCGTTCTTCTGCTTTTATCGGGTGATTTCCAGTAAAAAATTCCAACACGATGAAATAGTAGTTCATGTAATATGCATTGATAAGGTCTTCAAGTAACATTTTTGTTAACTTTCAACCTTTTGAGAAGCTATGAGTCGTATCTTAGTTGACAATAAAGACTGACTTTTGTAGGAGGAGATTCAAGTTCGATTCCTATATAGTACATTCACAAGGAGGGGTTAGGAGGCTCAACTGTGCCTAAACTCGAATAAGATTATTTTAATGATAATACATGTGATTATACCAAAAGGTATTGCCAACCAGTTGAGAATTCGGCTAAAATACATATTGGTCAGTGGTATAGAGTTGCTCATCTGTATTTTATAGAGATATTAGTCATACAACATTTTTACAACGATTAAGATATCAACTCGTATGTGTTGTTGGATCGGTTATTAATTAAACAAGCTTAATATATGAAAAGGAAATTAACATTCAATCACGAGACACAATATTTATATGATTCAATCAACTATACCTACTTCCTCGGGAGAGGAGAAGTATTTTATTTCTAAAAACAAAGTTATAAGATTCGTTGGAACACTCACCAAACTCCTTTTGATGCCGAAGAATTCTCTCAAAGACTCACCAATGTTCATGCAATAATCTCACCACTAAAATCATCCTTCTAATGACCTTTCTATAGGTTATAGTTTAACCTAAACCCAAACTGATTAGGAATTACAAGTTAAATAGAAAACAGAAACTAGAAGGATTAAAGAAGTGGTTTTTCTTAATTGAAATAATTAATCTCACACGGGTTGCGAATTGAATTATTTCAATGTACAACTTCGTTTTTAGCCTAAATCAATTTTACAATTTCCTAATTAATACATCAACTTTAATCAATTATTCAAACTCTTTTGTATCTCTAACATAATGGTTTGACCCAAGATTAATTATTATCTTCAAATACTTCTAACTAAATTAGAATTTTGAGTTATTTTCAACAGTATGAAACAAAATTTCTAGTTTAGTCTCGGACTACACTGATTTGAGAGCGTTGCGACTTATGTGTTTATGAATCAAAGTTGTTTGGCCAATATAATTAGAGTTATAAGCGCTACTCCATGCATAAGCACGTTTATGAGAATTTAGCAATTAATTAAGTGTATTATATATGTGAAAAAGGACGTTATACATAGAAATTAAACTAAGAAAAAGGGAACTAATTGTAAGTGCAACCGTACAAAGTAATCAATAAATGGGGTTGAGCGGAAAATGTAGCTGCATGAGATCCACTTTTTGTCTTTTATCACTCGCACTGTAACTGTACACAGAAATGGTAACAACTAGTGGAGGAATAGGCTTTTCGCTCATTATAATTCACTTTCCCCCTACCTGTACCAATAAAGCTACTATGTAGCTAGACAGAGTAATCAAATCTTACATATATTATGCTGCTGTAATTGTTAGTAGTAATTTGTGAGTCTATCATTAATTATGCCAATCCATAGTAATTAATACCTACTCATATACCCTGTCTAGTGTTGTGTCGTGATATGAGTAGATAATGGACCAATAGTTAACTGAATCCGTCAATTAAATATATATGCACCACAATTACAACAAATTAATTCTATTTTACATCACTGCTTTTTAAACATAAATATTCTTTTTTTTTAATATTTCCATTCTTAATTAAAAGTTTAATCTTTAGTTTTATCGACACTCAAATTTTGAACATTCAAATTGGGGAAAACTGCATCTACTACCAAGCTATAATTAGATAGGAACTGTTTTAAAAGGGAAATATAATATGACAAAAACCAAAAGGGCAAATAGATAATAACACAGAGACAAAAAAGATTTTTATGCCCAAAGTTATTGCATGTAATCATTTCTATAAAGTTATCATTGACAACGGAATTCGATATATATTTTGATGCTCTTGATATTTATATGGCAGCCATATCTAAACATTTATTGCTATAGTAGTTGTTAGATTTTCAACTAAAAAAGTACAAATAGATAACTAGTTATTTATAAAGTTCAATTTTAATTGGATAATCAAATAGATCATATATTTTTCTAATTTTTTTCTCTTGATGTTACCATCCATAAACTGGAATCATTAAGATCAACAAATTATCTCGATCCCTTGAACAAGACTGAGAGCAGAGAAAGATCTTAAATGGGACAAAGCTTTCATAATAGAGATGTAGCATATACTCACCTCATATGTAACTCAAAGAGAATAGGCCGATGATGGAGTCAAAAACTATACAATATAGGGGTTAAGGATTTTTTTTTTTTGAATACTTCTAGAATATGTTCTCTTTAAAAACGAAAGGAAGAAAGGATCAATATTAAATAGTCTTCTAAAGTATAATAAAAATATGTGCCGCCTTTTTATTTATAACTAGAGCAGTATACATTCTGTAATTACTATAAAATTTATCTAGCTAGGGAAAGTCTTTACACATATAAGCATGTATATTTCTTTTCCTCAAATTAGGAGGACCTAATAAAGCCACCATGCATTCGTAGCAATTCCTTGAACTAACAATTGTTTTATTTGATTTATTTTAATAAAGTTGAATATGTACTTTCTAAAAGAGTTTTAATTAAAGAGGGACTCAATTTATGAATCTCATATGAGTAAAAAAGAAAGTTTTTTTTTTTTTTGGTTGGATGGTACATATATATAAGAAAGAGATTAAGCAACTTTGATTAGAGTAAAGTTAGTAATATTCTTATGTAGCAATTAATTGGTAATAATTACATAATGGGAGTAGAGTGTGGTATTATATAATAGTGCACAACAGTGACATTAAAATCACACTGACTCTGTTGAGATAGTGTACTGCAACAGCAACAGAATAGAAGTGAAGATGGTACAATCAAAGAAGTTCAGAGGTGTCAGGCAACGCCATTGGGGCTCTTGGGTCTCTGAGATTCGTCATCCTCTCCTGTCTGTATTTTAATTTCACTTTTGTACTTATATTATTACCCAGTTTCACTATTACTCATTTTTCTTTGTCAGACCTAGAGTTCAATTCTTTATTCCCTATATTAATTACTAATATAACCTAAACTAACAAAATATATGCATTTATAATTTATGTTATTATGCAGTTGACATAATTTTTTTTTTTTTAAAATTTTTATAAAGGAAAAGAAGGGTGTGGCTAGGAACATTTGATACAGCAGAAGAAGCAGCAAGAGCATATGATGAAGCAGCAGTGTTAATGAGTGGAAGAAATGCTAAAACCAATTTTCCTGTTCTCAGTAAACAAGAAGACAACTCTTCTGATTCTTCTTCTTCCTCCTCCTCTTCTAATTCTTGTAATTCCAGCTTGCTGAGTGAAAAGCTTCGAAAATGTTGCAAATATCCATCACCATCTCTTACTTGCCTGAGGCTTGACACTGAAAACAGCCATATTGGAGTATGGCAAAAGGGGGCAGGCCCTCGCTCTAATTCCAATTGGGTTATGATTGTTGAGCTTGGAAACAAAGATCAACCACCACCACCACCTCCACCGGAGCCTAAGATCTCCAACACACCGGAATTATTGGTAGGCCAGCAAGAAGTTGATATTGGTTTTAACGAAGAGCAGAGAATTGCATTGCAGATGATTGAGGAACTACTCAACGGCGGCAATTGATCTATTGCAGTTTCTCATCATTCTCCTAAACAATATATTCTATATCCTATATTAACTGCATTTTATATTTTTGTTTCTAAATTCTGTTAAGTTTGTATATTTTCTTTTTTTGGTGTAACCCACGACTATACTCATTAAGATAATATTGTTTGGGGTTTAGTTACAGTTAAGGCTTCTCAACTCTTAGTTTGGATGTATTTGTATTTCTTAATTTATAACGTCCTTATTAAGGACTAGGATTAATAATATGTAATATATAATAGGGGAATGTAAGAAAACCAATGTGTTGAAAATCGGACCGAACCTGTCGGGTCAACTACAAATCGGTCATGGGTCTGGTCAGTTTGATAAAAAGAATATATGGTGATATTGAACTAAAAACTTCAAAAGGAAGAGATGAACCATCCGGTTGAACTATAATTTAATAATACTTAATAGTTTAGTTTGTAAAAAAATAAACATGTGGTTGAATTATCAGTTGAGCCAGTTCGAACCATAAACCGGTAGCATTATTGGTTCGTTGTCCAAACCGATTTTAATGACATTGAGGAAAAGAATAACTTGGTTAATTTGAAAGTAAAGACGTGTTAGTTTCCTTTTTTGCAAAATAGACTATGTGCTTCATATCGTTAAAAATATCCTATTTGCTAACTTTGTTATGATAGCTTTAATTTTGTTTATATTATTTCAACTAAATTTGATATTCACGACTAATAAATTGGAGTTAATTCTATATTTAACTATAATTAATTGAGGTTTTTGTGTATCGAATAATCAATAAAAACTAAAAGACATTAGGAATTTAATAATAAAAATAAAAAAGAATTAATTAAGGCTTAAAATTAAAGATGTTCTTTCCTTTCTAAATAATACTCCCTCTGTTTTTTATTATATGACGTTTTAGATATTTCACTTTGTTCTTTTTTATTTGATACTTTACACTACCAATTTATTTTTTTATCATTTTTTATCATATTTTTCCTTATTTAAAGTATGAGAGAGGTTCATTATTTAATACAAAAATTACTATATTAAGCTTTGATAATTAAGAAGAAATAAAATTTTTGCATGAAAAATAGAGTTTTAAGAGAGAAGTATTAAGGGTAAACTAGTCATTTTAGTAACCTAATTAATACTTCATTGGTCTTAGTGAACAACCTTAAACATCATATAATAAAAAACAGAGGGAGTAATATATTAATGGTGACTTTTGAAAGGATAAATCCTTAATAGATTTAGTAAAGTGTCACTGTATATTAGATTATTTTACTCTCTCTCTATATATATAGATGTTAACATCTAGTTTTTCGTTTCCAAAATATAGCTATATAGCATATGTATTATCATTTCGTTAGAACGGTCCACGTAAACCAGGATTATTATAAAAATTTTCATTATATAGTTGTTGGATGATGTTATACCATTCAATCTCTTCTTTATATATATATATATATATATATATAAATTTTGTCTTCTCTATATTTGCTTTTATAAAAATGTATGTTGTTATGCAAATTGAGAAGAAGCCAAGTTTTGAGTGTAGAAAATCCGGTTTTTCTTCTTTTTTTTTTTTTTAAATGATTATCGTATAAGAAATTGATAAGGCATCCTTTTCCCGGTTGAAATCTATTACATGCACTAGAATTCAAAATCAAAATCTCTAATTTAAATAGCTCACTAACCTTAATTGATATTTATTTTAAAATTCCTTTACAATTAAAGTTTGAATCAATGGATTCTTAATTTGTTTTTTAAATGTATATATATATATATATATATATATATATATATATATAAAATAAAATCTCTCCTTAACTTTTACCTATAAATACAGTAGGCTCTCTCTAATTAATATAATCATTGATACTATTCTCTTCATTTATTTTTAAAACACTAATTATTGTCAAAGACATATTATAAATACTCATTTCTAAGTTTATATATCAACGCACTCAATTAGATTAGTCACAATATATTGACAGATGATCAGTCTGGTTTCTTTATATAATATAGAACACTTTGGACTAAAAAATCACAAATTCAAATGGAAAACAAGCAATTTACCCATTTATTTTCAGTGGACAAGTGGTTGGACTTGAACAAGGTTAGCATAGCGAGAACAAGCAGGGTACTTTTCCATCCCCTACTGGACATGTGGATAGACTGGATCATACTTGCTTGCCAAGTACGAATTAATTTTACCTAGATCCTAGAACACCTCACACGTGGACAGATGATATCATGTATTCACGTTGGGCTCATCACACCGAGCTACAGTATGAACCTCATCTTATTGTCGTACATGTACGTATAAAGCTAGGAGCACAAATGAGTTGAAAAACTGTTTCTAGCATCAGTGCTCACACATGCACAAGCCTATCAAAACCTTTATGTAAGGATAATTCTATCCTTAGCCCACAATCATTCAGCTATAACCGAAACCAATATCAAACACACTCTACCTCTACCTCTACACATCGTATATTATAAAAAGGTATTGCTAAAATCCTAAAATCTCATTCCATTCTTTTCTAGATAATATCTATTTTAACCATTAGAGTGTAGATGCCTGCTCATCAGTCACCTTAGATGGTCACTCTTTAATAAAATTTTAATACATAGTCGATGTTTTACTGAAACATAACAATTAAGATGACAATCGTTGGAGCCGTCACGTGCCATAATTAATGATGCATATTGATAGATACATAGTTTTGGGTTAATTGTGAGAACTAAGAAGACATTTGTCATCAACTCCTACTGTTAAATTAACGCGCATAAAGTGAATCAAAAGGAGGTGAAAAAAACCAGTGAGATGTGGAATTTAAATTTATTAATGCCAGAGTTTTATATCTTATCCATGCATGTAATTTACCTTATCATATCAGCATATTACTGATCACTCTTTATATATAATTTTTTTTTCATTAGTTAATAAATTATAGAATGGATGAGACGGAATATCAATAGATAATCTCTCACCGGACATAAATTTTCACAATAATGGAATTTTCAAATTTTACTTGTGTATATATATTTATATTATATGTGGGGTTGTTGGACTTCATCAATTCTTCATTGCCATTTGCATTCTTAGATTCAAATTGGGGGTTCATTGTGGAAGGTGGTGCTACTATTTCAGGACCAAGTATTTGAAATAATTAAGGGTGGTGTTTTATGGAGATTTAATAGCTGCAAAGATTAGGTATATTTATATTTCATATTTCTATTTCTGATGGAGCACAATATTTCTGTTTTGCTCTCTTCTATTTAAATGTTTATAACTGTTCTAGGTTTGCAATTATCAGAATTATCCTTAATACCCCTTCAAGCCGTTGGAGTTCTTATCTTGAAGAAGAAGAAAACAAGAAGAATCCAGTGGCTTGGTAAAAATGTCAGCTAGTTAGCCATCACTAGCCAAAAAAATTTAAAAAAATTAAAGAGTGTCATTGTCCACTAATTCTCAAGGCCAACGGTGTGTTTAGGATGAGTATGAAATATAGGGGCTCTAGTCAAACATAAACAATAAACTAATGATTTTTTTTTTTTTTTTTGACTGGAAAGTTCATAGAAACTGTATTAATCAAAATCTTGAACTAGCAAGTTTGCAATCTCAGAGGGAGGAGAGTTGACAAAGAGAGCAGGGGTAGAAGAATTAAGCCCTAAATTTGCTAAGGCATGAGCAACCTTATTCGCACTACGACGGACAAACGAAAAAGAACACTTGGTAAAAGAGGCAGCCAAATGTTTACAGTCGTCTATCACTAGCCCTAAAGCAGAAGAATCAACCACACCCTGGCCTCTAAGTGCTTGAATAACATTTAGCGAGTCTCCCTCTATCTCAATAGACCTAGACATGGACTTCAACCAGCGCAACGCTTCAGCGATCGTAGGATCTATTTGTCCCTAAAAACTAGATACCCGGGCTGCTACAAAATTCCCCGCCACATCCCGAACAACACACCCGAAACCCACAACATTCCTGCTAATATCCACCGAGGCATCAAAATTGCACTTCCACCCAACCCTAGCCAGTTACCAACGTGTCCGAAAAGGCAAAGAGGCATTGACC
This sequence comes from Euphorbia tirucalli, assembly GCA_039660915.1. NCBI lineage: Eukaryota > Viridiplantae > Streptophyta > Magnoliopsida > Malpighiales > Euphorbiaceae > Euphorbia > Euphorbia tirucalli. The sequence continues at coordinate 67,345,298 of CM077639.1, forward strand.
GAGTGATCCTGAGCATTTCTCCATTTATGCACTAAACGAGACCCATTGATAACTATATTTAGCGGATGAAAAGATTTACGGTTCCAAACTACTTGATTACGGGCATACCAAAGTTACCACGCAATACCGGCCACTATACCTGTGGTCTCGAGGCCAAAAGAACTCACCACATCACTCCACCAAGCTGCCAAAACACCAGCCGAGCTAAAAAAGGACGGACCCAAAGGAGAAGCATTCCACACCCTTCTAGCAAACCCACACTCTACTAAACTGTGAAAAACTGTCTCCTCCTCACCTTGACACCATGGACAATGACCCGCCACCTCAACCCTCCTATTACGTAAATTGGCCAAAGATGGAAGAACATTGAGACATGCCCGCCACATAAAGAATCTGAACTTCATTGGAACATTCAAATCCCAAATATCACGCCACCGGAACAGCTGCATATCCAAACTTGGGGGGCAACGTTGGGACATAAGCCAATAATAAGCAGACTTCATGGAGTACCTGCCCTTCCTATCCAGCCTCCAAATCAATTTGTCCTCCAGCTATCGTATAGACAACGGAATAGCAGTAATTAATTGAAAATATACCTCATTAAATAGATCATGCAAGACATCCTCGTCCCAAGCTAACTCAGCCACGTCAGCTCGGAACAGATCAGCAACAACAGCTTCTTGAAGCTCCGGAGCTACTGGTTCCGTTGAAGGCAGTCCCGACGTAGAAGCCAGCCAAGGATGATGCCATATTTTTATACTCCGGCCATCCCCCAAGCGATAAAAACAACCCTGCTGCAATAAGGTCTTGGTTGCCAAAAGACTTGTCCAAATAAAGCTTGGTGAGGGGCCCCTACCTACACTCAAAAAATCAGAGTTTGGATAATACCTGGCACTATATAACCACGCAACCAGAGAATTCGGTTGGGTCAGCAGCCTCCATGATTGTTTCGCCAGGAGAGCAAGATTAAATTCATGGAACGACCGAAAGTTCAAGCCACCCCATTCCTTTCGATGACATAATTGCTCCCAAGCTCTCCACCGAATCCCATTGCCCCACCAAAACTCGTTCAACATGTGCTCTAATCTTTGGCATATAGCTTTAGGAACCAAAAAAACACTCATGACAGAGGAAGGCAAAGCTTGTGCAACCGCTTTAATAACTACTGCTTTTCCAGCTTGGGATAACTTCTGAGCCTTCCAGCCACTGATTTTCCTACGCATCCGATCCACTAAGAAGTTAAACACCTCCACCTTTTTGCGGCCAACATAGGATGGCAAACCAAAATAATTGCCAACAAAGTCTATCTCATGAACATTCAGCACATCACAAATATTTCCACACATATTACTATCAACATTTGGGCTAAAAACAATGGTGGATTTTGAAAAATTTATGCATTGTCCCGATGCAACCTCATACTTTGAAAAAATACTCTTCATGACCTGACATTCTTCCATATCCGCTCGAAGAAGAAATAGCTATCATCTGCAAAGAATAAATGTGAAATCTTTGGAGCCTGTGCACGAATACGACAGCCATGAATGGACCCCACCTCCTTACTTCTCCTAATCAAGCCCAACAACCCTTCTATACATAGAATGAATAAATATGGAGAAAGTGGGTCACCTTGTCTGAGCCCTCTCTGTGGATAAAATGTAGGAAAAGAACCTTCGGAATGCCTTATTTGGTACTGAACCATCCCCACACACTGCATTATCAAATTCATAAAAACTGAAGGGAAGTTCATTTTATAAAGAACTGCCTCCAAGTACGGCCATTCAATTCGGTCATAAGCTTTAGACATATCAATCTTAAGGGCAGCCCACCCTTCACTCCCAGTATTTTTAAATTTCAGAAAATGTCCGATCTCAAAAGCTATCATCACATTATCCATGATCGACCGATTAGGAACAAATGCACTCTGAGTCTCCGATACCACTGAATTCAACACAAGTTTTAATCGATTTGCAATAGACTTTGTTATGATATTAAAAATGACATTACAAAGTGCAATAGGTCTCAAATCTCTAACACTTTCAGGGATTGATTTTTTCGGTACAAGGACAATATTTGTTAAGTTTAGTTCCGGCAGAAACATACCTGAGTTCAAACAATGCAGATAGAAATCTGAAACCTCCTTTCCAATGTCAGGCCAATACCTCTGATAAAAGCCAGGGTTAAAACCATCCGGTCCTGGAGCTTTGTCAGGATGCATAGAGAAAAGAGCTTTCTCCACCTCCTCCATTATGTATGGCCGAGTCAAAAACGCTGCCTGTTCCCCAGAGATTGCCGATCCAATACTATTCACCACCTCATCCAAATTGCAGCGCCTGGATTGAAATAAATTGACAAAAAAATTTTGAATTAGCTCATAAAGTCCTGACCCCCATCCCTTCCATTCCCCCTCCTCTCCCTGAAGCCTTCGAAAATTATTCTTCCTGTCTATAGGACGCCGACTTATGAAAAAACTGAGATTTTGAATCCCCCTCCTTCAACCAAAGCTGCTTTGATCATTGCCTCCAATATGTTTCTTGTTCCCGCCGAATAGAATCCAAATCCCTATTAGCGCTTCTAAATTCCTGTACTGAGGCCTCATCCCTTCACCCTCGTAACTCAGAAATTCACTGCCTCACTCCATTTAGTTTCTGCTTGAACCGGTTACAGTAGACCGAACCCCACTTTTCCAGCTCCATCGAACAATTCTGCAACTTTTTTAAAAAAACCCTCCCCATAATTCAGCACCCACACTTTCTTAACTAGCTCATGACATTCTTTCTCCTTATTCCATGTATTTTCATACCGAAATGGCCTAGGAACACGACGGGCAGCAGTAGTAGTAGAGACCCGAAGCACTAGAGCACTATGGTCAGACTTAGTGGAACGAACATTAAGAACAAAAGCAGTTGTACGAAAACCAATTTTGCGTCGCCAAAACATGATCTAGCTTTTCCTCCATCCATACATTGCCATTTAAATGTTGAGACCAAGTATACTGGTAACCTTCCATTAGGACTTCTGAAAGATTACAAGTATTTACTGTTTCATTGAAACCCTCCAATAAAGCTCTAGGTTGACGTCGGCCTCCCACCTTCTCAAACTCATAAAGCATGTCGTTGAAGTCCCCCATAATACACCATGGATCTCTCAAAATTCTATATATATCTTTCATACATTGCCAAGATAACTGACGACAAGAGCGTTCCGGGAAACCGTAAAAGCCAGTTAATCTCCACACTCCTACGTCCCCATCATGCACCCACACATCAATAAAATTTGCGCCATACTTGGACAATGTAATATTAACATCATGACTCCAAAAAAGAGCAAGACCACCACCCCCTCTCATACAGTCAACCGAAAAAACATGGGGAAAGAGAAGCTTTCATCTAACACCTTCAATTGCACCTCTACTAACCATTGTTTCCATCACAAGCACCACATGTGGCCGATATAGCTGCACCAACTCATATAGCTCTCTTATTTTGTCAGGGTTGGCTAATCCCCGACAATTCCACCTGATGCAAATCATGGCTGCCGGTGGGCCTCACCAAGGCCGGCCGATAGTAAATTTTGGTCATTAGTAACTGCCTGCATCTCCACGTCATCGCCTCCACTACTTTCCTCAGAAAAACGCTTTCTCTTCGGCTCAATAATTGAGACTGCAACATTCTCCTTTTGTATGGTATGTGCCATCTCCTCTTAAGTTTGTAACAAATTTACAAAACCCCTGTTAGTTTTCTCAGTTTCAATCTCTGGTGCCAACCGCGGGGCAGTCCCCAACCACAAAGACTTATTCTGTTCCAGTCTTCTTGGCTGAGCTCTTAGCACTGGACGATACAGCTTCACTATATTCAGGTCATTCAACGCTCTATAAGCCGAACAATTATTATCATTATGCCCTAGATGACGACAGTAAAAACAAAAGTGAGGGAGCTTCTCATATTTGAACCAAACCCATACCCAATCCTTCTCCGAGATTCCCAACCGCACTCTTCTTCTTAACGCATTGCGTACATCAATACGAACCCTAACACGAAGATAACCCCTATATGGCCCCAAATAATCTTGATCATCGACCATAATTACCTCTCCCACCACTGCACTTAGCGATCTTGCAACGCGCTCAGTTTGAAACCCAACTGGAACATCATGGAGCTGTATCCAGAAGTCTGCATGGTTTAGTTCAACATTCAACAATTCCTCCATACTATAGACTCGTTTGAAAACCAGCAGTTTATTCTCAAACGTCCACGGTGCACCACGCCACACCGGATCAATGTCAAAATCATGGTTAAATTGAAAGAGAAATTTGTTTTCCTCCAGATCAATAATATTAACACTATCAGCCGGTTTCCACAGCTTAAATAATGTAACTTTCATACCTGTGGCGTTCAGTTCCCTATCCGACAAGAACCGGCCGACAAAACTCCATCTCAGATCATATACTGGCCGTTCCACCACCTCCGGTCTGATAATCAGGGAGTTCTCTTCATCAGCAATGGACAACTGTTGATACGCCTGCACCACCTCTTCTTCAGACGCCATAAGAGGAAAAAACAGAAAAAACCTTAATGATTCGACAGATAGGGAGCAGATAAGAGGAAAAAAACTGAAAAAAAAGCCCCAAGAAATTTGACAGATGGGAAGCTGTTTGTAAGGATATTGAAACGCAGAAAAAAAGGGCACAAAGGACACAAAACAATAAACTAAGGATAGGTTTTTGCAAATACACAAACATACTGTAAAAGGATATAATAGTAATTGTCAAATAAAATGTATTTTTATTTTCTTTGTAATCCTAGCTGTATACGTAGCAGGGTTTGTCTATATATACTCTTTGTATCTCTTATTCTCCACTCAATGAAAATCATAATTTTCCCAATCCTCTGATTTAACATGGTATCAGAGCTTTAAATCTTTATGTTTTCTAGCTCCAAGTCTGATTTTGAAGCAGAATCTGTTCTTGAAATTGAGCCTTCAAACCCTAATAGCCGCCCATCGTCCTCCTCCTCCTTCTCTCAAACCAACGCCATAAAACCTAACCCTAACCCCTCTCACCATTCGGCATCCTCTCCTTCATCCACTCAAACTGAAAATCTCATAAACCCTAATCCATTCATCATGGCCGAACATAACTCCACCCCTCAAAACCCTCTTCCCATCACCTCCAATCATATTTTCTCCAATAAACTTAATCATTCAAACTACCTGGTCTGGAAAACCTAGTTTACCCTAATCCTTCATTTCCACAACCTAGTTGGTCATATTGATGGCACATCTTTAGCTCCTCCAAAGAAAATTCCTTCAACAACTGACCCTAATGTGGAAGTCGATAATCCTGCCTATACGGCCTAGTTTGTAAAAGATCAAATGCTCCTGTCTTGGATTTTTTCATCTTTATCTCCTTCTGTCTTTCGCTCCGTAGTGGGTATTACATCAAGCTATGATGCTTGGCAAGCTTTATCAAAGGCTTATGGGTCTGTGTCATAAAACAGACAACTTCAGATACATATACAACTGCAAGAACTGAGGAAGACCGATGCTGGTGTTGCGGATTATTTACAACGATGCAAAGCCCTCGCTGATGAACTCACTGCTGGCAATGCTCCTTTTTCCAATGCACAGTTCAATGCTATAGTCTTCAAAACTCTCGGTAATGGATTCCAATCCATTATTGCTGCTCTATGTGTAATGGAGCCACCTACTGATTATTACACTTTATTTGGCCATTTAACATCTCATGAGATTCTACTTAAAAGTTTTCAAGACAATTTTCCTCCTGTGGCCCTTATTGCATAAAAACTGAACCCTCCTTTTAGGGTTAATCCAAATTTTGTGATGCATACTACACCTCCACAGCAGCAACATAATCAATTTCGCAGAAAATCAAAGGCACCATGTCAAATTTGCGGCTATAATAATCACACAGCCGATAAGTGTCGAAAAGTGATTCCAAATCCCAACTTTCGGCCTCGAAACCCTACACCTGGGCATCAGAATTTTCGATAATCAAATCTTGCTTGGGGACCGAATGGGCAGCAGTCCAATCATCACCAAAATTATTTCCAAGCTATGCAGCCTCATGCTCCAATCTCGACTTGGTACCCTGACACCGGTGCTACTCACCATATGACTGCTAATCCTCGGCATCTTCAACACATGCAACCTTACATGGGTAATGATAATATTTGGCTTGGCAATGGACAAGGTCTCCCTATTAGCCACACTGGTACTTCTTCCTATGCCTTCTTCAAACTCAATGATGTTCTTTTCGTACCAAAAATTACTAAGTCTCTTTTATCTGTGCAAAAATTTACCACTGATAATCGTTGTTTCTTTGAATTTTAGCCCTCTCATTTTCTTGTGAAGGATCAGGTAACGAAGAGAATTTCGCTAAGCGGTCTGAGTGATCATGGCTTGTATGTGTTGCCGCCAGAACTGAAGGAGGTGTTGGTTGGTGAATCTGTCTCCTTTGACATGTGGCATGCTCGACTGGGACACTCAAATAAGTGAGTAATATTGCAAATTTTACATTCTAGCAACATTAAATTTCATCATTCTAATAATTTTTGTCCCGCTTGTCAAATGGGAAAAATGACTAGGAGTGATTTAAAACCGATTTTTAGACCCAATACTGTTCCTTTTGAAGTTATTCATTCTGTTGTTTGGGGCCCCGCCCCTGCTACTTCTTATTTAAATCATAAATATTTTGTTCTTTTCATTGATGAATGCACTCGTTTTACATGGGTTTATTCTTTAAAATTTAAAAGTGATGTACATCAGACTTTTCTTGACTTTCATGCAATGATTAAGAAACAATTCAATGGTGACATTAAGTGTTTTCATTCTGATTCTGGGGCTGAATTTCTAAAACTTGATCCATACTTTAAAACCATAGGCATCACACATTTTTTTGCCTGCCCCCATACTCATGAGTAGAATGGTATTTTGGAACGCAAGATTCGACATATATTTGATACTTCTCTCACTTTACTTGCTCATGCAAAAATTCCTCTTCGTTTTTGGAATTATGTAGTTAATCATAGTGTTGATTTGATTAATTAATTACCATCACCTACATTGCACAATGACTCCCCTTATTTTCGTCTCTTTCATATCTCCCAACCGTATACTGATCTTAAAATTTTTGGATGTGAAATTTATCCTCTTTTACGACCATATAATACCAATAAATTTCAGTTTCATAGTCACACTTGTGTATTTCTTGGAAAATAGAGTTTTCATTCTGGTTTTTTATGCTATAGCCTGCAGAATGACAGAATTTATATTGCTAAGCATGTTAAATTTAATAAGAATGATTTTCCTTTCTCTGTGTCTCACCCTAGCCCTGCTTCGCCTTCCACTTCACCTCCCTCTGCTGATGGCGTACTGCACATACCTGTTCCTGATCCCATTAACTGACAGCATGAATTCTCTTCGCATCTATTATCTTCATCTCCACCTTCACAGCTCGACCCACCTGCTACTCCGCTCTCTGATCCACCACATCTGACGCCACCTTCTTCCCCTGCCACTGAAGCCTGCCCACCAAACCCGCAACCCCCACATCGTATGGCTCTTCATCCAGCCCATGTCCATAACAAACCTGCCCACTATGCCCTTCAAACCATCAAAACTGACCATGATCACACCTTAACGGCACCATCCACTTATTCCCAAGCCGGAAGTACCCTGTGTGGCGCGATGCTATGACCCAAGAATTTAATGCTCTCATTCTTGCCAACACGTGGGACTTGGTCCCTTGTCCCTTGAATACTAACATTATTGATTGTAAGTGGTTGTACAGGATCAAAAGGAAAACTGATGGCACCATAGACAGGTATAAAGCTCGACTTGTGGCACGAGGATTTACACAACAAGCTGGCATCGACTACAAAGAGACTTTCAGTCCTGTTATTAAGGCCACCACCATTCGCACAATTTTGGCACTTGCCTATATTCATTGCTGGCCTGTTCATCAACTCGATGTCAGCAATGCCTTTCTTCATGGCACACTTACTGAAACTATTTATATGAAGCAACCACCGGGGTTCCTTGATGCTAGCTGCCCTGATCATGTGTGTCTTCACTGAAAATCCTTGTACGGTTTAAAACAGGCGCCTCGGGAGTGGTTCAATCGGTTGTGCACTTTTGTAGCTCAGTGTGGTTTTCGAAAATCTCAGGCTGATCATTCTTTATTTGTTCGAGTTAGTGGTGATGCTTCTACCTATATTCTGTGCTATATGGATGACATTTTGATTACAGGATCTTCTCTACCTGCCATTCAACACAATATTCAGTTATTGGAAAAAGAATTCCCCATTCTGGATTTAGGTCGAGTTACATACTTCCTTGGCATCGAAGTTGATCATACTCCCAAAGGGATTGTTCTCTGTCAGTCCAAATACATTGAAGACATCTTATGCTGCACCTCTATGGAAGATTGCAAACCGTGTTTGACTCCTATGGCTTCCACTCCAAATTTATCGAAATCTATCAGCACAGTTCTTCCTTCCGGTGAAGAGTATCACCGCACAGTCGGGGCTCTACAGTATTTGATGCTGACCCGGCCTGACCTTGCCTTTGCAGTCAACAAACTCTGTCAATTCATGCATCAACCGACAGATGTTTACTGGATGGGTGTTAAACGGCTATTGCGATATCTCAAGGGCACAATTCATCATGGTTTACTTCTCTCCAATTCATCTTCTATTCAATTAAATACCTTTTCTGATGCCGATTGGAGGGTTGTCCTGATGATAGACGTTCAACTGGTGGGTATTGCATATTTTTAGGCAATAGCTTGATTTCTTGGTTCGCACGGAAACAACCTACTAGAGCTCGTTCCAGTACTGAAAGTGAATATAAAGCTCTTGCCAATGCTGCTGCCAAAGTGCTTTGGCTCAATTCTCTTCTTTATGATATTGGTGTCCCGCTGCATGGCAAAATCACCTTATGGTGTGACAATATTGGTGCTATCTAACTCAGCAAGAATCCTTTCTTTCATGCTCGAACCAAGCATATTGCCCTTGACTATCACTTTGTGCGTGAACTTGTTGCATCTCGGGTTCTCCATATCCGGTTTTTACAATCCAATGATCAACTAGCCGATATCTTCACCAAGCCTCGTGGTACCTTCAAATTCCTCTCTCTTCGATCTCGTCTTCATATTGAGGATACCCATCAGCTTGACGGAGGGTGCAAAGGGATATAATAGTAATTGTCAAATAAAATGTATTTTTATTTTCTTTGTAACGCTAGCTGTGTACGTAGTAGGGTTTGTCTATATATACTCTTTGTATCTCTTATTCTCCACTCAATGGAAATCATAATTTTTCCAATCCTCTGATTTAAGACATACAATGTATATTTTTAAAAATTAAAAATTCGTATGTAATTTATTAAACAAAGAGATGCATGGAGAATGGTATACCTAAGAATCTAAATCCATAGCGTACAATAAAAGAGTGGATGTGGTAGTCATTTTTATCTGTTGGAGCCAACATTTGTCCCGTACAACTGCAAAACATATCGGACCAATTGGCCAAGGCCCCTCCTCCTCCCTAAACCCAACATTGTTCATCAACTTTGCTCTTAGCCTTTGATAAAAAAAAATTGCATAATGCATAGTTTGGCAGCTGACGTGTATATTTTTCTTTTTCTTTTCCTTTTTTTTTTTTTTTTTTTTTAATGTAGAAAAATTTACCTTAAATGGATTTAGTTTAGATTTATAATTACTAAATAATTTCGACCTTGGCTTCTCCTCTTTTTCTTTTCTTGATATAGCAGAATATTTAGCAAAACTCATATTTTTGTCTCTACACTTGTTTAAATTTCTTCAATGAATTCATCTATATATTTCAATCCATTTGGTCTCCGTTACTCCCTTATAATTTTTTAATAATCTAATTTCTGACTTAATTTTTAATTTGTTAGACAATTATTGTTGTCAAAATAAACAAAAAAAAAAAAAAAATTTAAGGCCACACAATACAATTTAACTATAATATTCACGTTTATAAAAAAAAAAATCTATAATTTTCGCAATCTTATTTCTAAAGTCCTTTTTTATAGTTGAATTATGAATGTAAATGGGTTGGGTAAAAAAAAAAAAAAAAAAGATGTAAATGGATTGGACTTTTTTCATGTTCCGAGAGTGACAAAAAAATCCGTGATGAAATTTTCTATGGGACGGAGTCAGAGATAGGGTTGTCAATCGGGTGGCGGAGACCCACTCCCGGCAGGAGTTCATCCGGACGGGGACGGGAAATCCTCGATTAAAATCTCGCGGGGCGGGGACAAGGATGAATTTGTCCCCGTTTATTAATCGGAGACGAGGACGGTAATAGTCTTACCCGCTCCGTTGGCCTCCGTCCCCATCCACGATTAAAACCCACGGAGATCCCTGATAAAATATCCAAATCCCTGTTTATATTTTTTTAATTAATATTATTACATTATATTATTATTATTTTATAAAATAAAGTAAATAAAACTAATTTTATAAATTAAATCCATCTGATTCCTATACGCCTACACCAACTCTGCTTTTTATTTATAATTTTATAAAATAAAGTAAATAAAACTAATTTTATGAACTAATCGCCAAATTCTTACTCTGCTTCTTCTCATCTCACTTTGTTATTTTCATTAATTATATATTAATATATTTGAGAATTGAGTTTTGAAAATTTTATGTCTATAGTTTAATGCACATTTGGATACGTTTGAGGGTGAAAATTGAAATTTTATAGTTTTTTTTTTATAAAATATAAAACTAGTTAAACGGGGACGGGGATCCCCACGGGAACCGATTCCCCGTCGGGATCGGGAATGGGACATAGATTTATCTCCGATTAATAAACGGAGCGGGGACGGGGATCCCTGATTAATCTGGGGACGAAAGTGGGAAATGCAATCCCCACCCCACCTTACCCCATTTATAACCCTAGTCAGAGATGATTTTATCTCGGACAAACAATCGAAGATCGGATCCCGCATCCGAAATCCGTGTTTTGGTCCATTATAACTTTCCATTATGGGAAAAATAACCGAGGGTCAATTTACAAAATTTTACAGAATCGGACCATGAAGATAAAAAAATAATAAGTTATGGGGAATAATTGAAAACTCATTGTTGTTGATTGTGGCTTTGAGTTTGGACGAGTTAATACAGAAGAAAAGTAAAAACGCAACGGGAGGGAAAGGAAAGGAAAGGAACGGAAGGAGACCCAACAAAAATGATCCTTGCGGTGTTGTTTGCGAATGTGGAAGGCAACATCTTGATTGAAAGGTACTCATAAATCCCATCCATTATTTTCGTGATGCGTCTCACTGATATTATAGATCAATTCAATCCTCCTTTCTTCGTGTTTTTGGTTTAACTTCTCTTTTTGTAATTACGGGTAGATATTTTGATTTTGATTACGCTTTTGGATTAGCTGAGTTAGATCTTACTGGATTTGGATCTTGCTCGATTTAAATGATTCTCTTGCTCGGGAATTTCTGGGAAAGGATGTGATTCGTTGTACTGTGTTGAACATTGGTAGTATTTATCTATGATGCTCTTAATTTTTGGTTTTCAGTGGGGAGAAAATTAATTTCGTTTTATTGAACTTTATGGAGATTCAAATGATTAATTTTATTCACCAATTCAACCAGTATGATTTTCTCAAGAGAAAATGCTAAATAACTGACAGGTGGATTGGTGATACTGATTATTAGATGAATTTTGGATTCCTTATATCATAATATTTCAAATAACGTGTTTGCATGCGCGTGTTATGTTGTTCAAGTCTTAGGAGTTTAACATAAGTTTCTTATATGAATTAGGGTAGAACCAAAATCAAAATGGATTGCTTTTGATTGCAAACTGCACTGGGTGTTTGCCTTGCTTCATTTCTATACAAAGCTACTCTAAGCTCCTGGACTGATTTGCTGTCTCACATAGGGCATATCCTGTGGGGTTGCAAAGACATTGGCTTGTGGTTACCTCAAAGGCAAATGACTGTCTCTGGCATCAAAAAGTGATGTAATTGCATTAATATCACTCCTATTTATAATCGAATCTTATAGCATTTGCTGGGGCTAAAGTTGATTGTTTCATTTAATTTCAGATTGCTATGTGGAAAATTTTCCTTCTGTGCAATTTAAGTTAAATCTCAGAAATATCCTTTGCTGCTGCATCTATTAGGTATATGTTATTAAAATTTCCAATATCATCAAACATATGATTTTATATTCTTTGCAGCATATGATTGTGAGTTTCAATATTTGTATTAGAACCATTTTTAACTTGTTAAACTTATTCTTTGGCATATAGGTAGTCTCATTGATTATGTATTAGGTGCGTTTTGGCTTGTCTGTGTACAGTTTTAGCTCTGCAAAATATAGTTACATGCTTTATTGTTTGTGCTGTATGCGTCATATATCAATAACCACTGTCCTGGAAACCAACACTAAGAGTGGTATCTCTTATTTATCACGCAATAGATTTGAGCACACCATGTCATTCATAAGTGATAGTGCCGCATCATTACTGAAAGTGCTTTGATTCTAAAAGTTATGAAATATGCTCTTATTTTTGAGAAAGAAGCATAGCAACTTCCACATCATAGTCATAAGTGTATCTTATAGAAATGGAGGAAAACCTCCTAGCGTGTTTGAAGTGCTGGATTTTAGTTCAGCAGAATTTTGACTCTCTTATGAAAGGAACTTTTTTTTTTTTTTTTTATCTTTTCCCTCTTTCAATTAAAGGAGACAACAGATGACTCTGATTGTTTATTGGTTTATATTATTGCAGATTTAGTGGAGTTCCTGCAGAGGAACGGCTGCATTGGAGATCTTTCTTAGTTAAGCTGGGGCAAGATAACCTTCGTGGTGTAAAAAATGAAGAGCTTCTTGTTGCTTCCCACAAGTATGTGACTTCTGTTCTTTAGAGAGAATCCTGTTTCTTTATATTGGAAATCTTGTTGGTGCTGTTGACAATCAAAATATTGTTTTTCAATTGCATACTAGCATGTACCTCTACACCCAAGATAGAATGTCATTAGTTAGGTTTTGTGATTATTGATATTTTCCAGAATCCTGGTTTATTTTTTCCTGGAGCTATTAATTTTTGCTTCTTTATCTCCAATCTTTGTTGACGACCAGGTATATACCTTGAAAAATGCATAGAAAGGTAATTAACTTGTGATGCAGGAACAATTTTCTTATAATTCATGTGAGCTGCAATAGAATAGTTGCACTCTACATTATCTTGACATTACAAGTCACACAATGGCTTCTTTTCCGAACATAAGGGTACAAGATATGTTACTGGTGCCATCACAAGTTAATTTTTTGAGCTTTTCCGCACCGGACTCTGTTCGTAATTAAGATGTTTGTTCAATGGAACTTATAGACAATTAAAAAGCATAGAAAATTTTACCTTTTCCATTTGCTTTATTAGTTTTCAAACTAAGTTCTTGGATCTCATTATTCTTTTCTTTCTCATTCTTATTGTGAAATATTACGAGGATTCAGTGGAATGTTCTAATGCTTTCATTGTTACTTCCATTTTATGCCATTATGCAGTCTACTTTTGATCCAAATGTACGACTGATGAAAATAATGAAGAAACTTAAGCAGCTTTCAGATTTTGCGACCTATTTTAGGTCACCAAATGCATGGCATGTTAATCTTTTGATATTTCTGGTTGAGACTTATTGACTGGTTAAGTATTAAACAGTTTACTTTTAGATCACCTGTTGCATAAATTGAAGCTTTTAGAGCTGAACATATGCAGTATGTTACAGTTGTTGAAATGCTTGGCCACAGATTATGTCATTTATTGTTGTGTACTGCAGTTTAAAGGGAAGATTTGTATGTTAGAACTTAGAAGTTTGATCGCATGAAATGGTTTGTATTACTCTCTTCACTGATTGGACATGATGAGCAGTTACATGACTTGTCTATGGAACTACAGAACAGAAAAGTTAAGCTGCCAGATTAGAAATTAGATTCTCTGTAAACCCACAAAAGATTAGAAATTAGAGTAGATGATGTTGTTCTTCCTCATTGCAACAAAAGTTTTGTGGATAAGGAAAATTTTTGGCCTAGCTATCAGGATAGGAGTTTAAACATTTCTCATATGTTGACTGGACTTCATGATGTAGATAGTCGATAGAAACTGAAGTTCAAAATTTTCAGGTCTTGTCATAGACCATTGTAATCAGTATGAAATGGCTAAATTCAAAACTAGTTCTTGATTGTTAGGATTTTTGTTAAACAAAATGCTTTGTCCCATCCTATCTAATTACTCGATTTATTGTTTGGTTATTGTTTTTTTTTTTTTTCCATCATACCAGGTCAGTTTATATTGTATACACAGTGCTTGGGGATGTCAGCATTTTTGTTGTTGGCAAGGATGATTATGATGAACTTGCCTGTAAGTACATGTACATATTTATTTTGGAAATTCTGTTCTTGTTTATGCAAAGATTGGAAATAATATGAGCTTATTCATGTAAAGATCATATATCATAGTGAGATTGAAGACCCTTTTATAGCCCTTTTAATAATTCTTCTGGTTTTGCTGAGCTAGCAATCAGCGCTGTAATTTTGCTCCCCTTAAAAAGTTTTTGGCATGCTGCAAGGACCAGGCTTAGCTCCTCTAATTAGATTTCCTTACCCATCATCTTTCACAGACACAGACTGCAATCCAAACTTGTGTTTTACTATGAAATGAGGAAAATATTAATACTTTGGATTCATGAGAAATAGTGGCTGTTACCATTTGGACTGCAATGTAGAATATTATGGTAACACATCAGAATATTGTTGATTTGATTTCTGAGGACTTTTTTCTTGGCTGGTTTTTGTGTAGTGGCTGAAGTCATTTTTGCTATTACCTCATCTGTAAAGGATGTATGCGGGAAGCCTCCAACAGAACGCCTTTTCCTAGATAAGTATGGAAAGATATGCTTATGCCTGGATGAAATTGTTTGGAAGGTAGAAATGCTAACCGAAAACCTTTTTAAGTTTTGGTTGGCATTCGTAACTAAAATTCATTTTTAGCTGTCGTGGATTTCGTATGACCTGTCATTCAAATCAGTTGTAAAAATGAATTTCAATTACTTCTAGTCATCATATTCAAGATGGTAGATAATGCGGAAAGTAGATCTTTTAGTTATTGTTTTTTTTTTAATCTCTACGACATATCATGTTAAATATAAATTGAAGGTTTTTAACGGCTTATGAGTTATGAACAAGACATTGAAGACAACACCTTTATTAGTTGTAGACAAAAATAGACAAACCCTTAAGATATGATTTACACCCTCAATGTAACATGTCTTTGAATAAATTCTGAAGGCATGAAGTTATGATCTAGTTTAATAGCTACTTACGTATTTTGTTATCTTATTTGGTTTGAAGCATGCGGCTGAATGCTTATCTCTTAGCAATGTCAAGTATTGAGTTTGGTTGCACAGGCTTAATAGTAGACCTTCATCATGAATTGATCTCACATTTAACCAGAGCGAATATAGCAGAATAGAAACAGCTTCCTGAACTGGAAGTTCCAGTTCTGCTATTTTTTGCAACTGACAACTATATTATAACTCTGTGTTATCTTTGCATTTTTTCCACCTCATGCATGTCAATGACTAATTTTGTTTTCCATTGTTTGAAGGGATTGCTCGAAAATACGGATAAAGATAGAATTAGAAGACTGATGAGATTAAAACCTCCAACGGAGTTCTGAGTCCAAAAGCTACTTGTGGTAATTAGACGAACGGACTATGGTCAGGGAAAACCTCAGTGGACTTTATCATCTCCAAACATTTTCTCATAATTGTAATTGATTTACAGTACTGTACTCACTTTTGTATTTAGTGGAGGCTGTTGCATCCTATTTTAGATCCTGAGCATGTTGTTTTTGTTTCTTGTGACAATTTTAAGAATATGGTGTATCATATATGGTGTCCTAAGTGCCCTTGATTTTATTCATTTTTACAGTTAATATGTATTGTGCCTTGAATCTTTCAATTTAACACATTGAGTCCTTTCAAATAATTTTAATTGCACATTTGAGCCTCAGGTGAACATCAAATTGAATTAAGAGCGTGTTTCTCATCTGATTTGTCTGGTATGGCATCTTTTTACAGGTCATTCTGATCATTTGGAGAGAGTAGAAGAGCACGTAGCTACATTATACATATAAAAGATATCGTTCGAACTGTCATGTCAAACGGAAATGAAATTTGTCTCGCGCTTTTAATCAAGTTTGATAATTATAATACTTTCATGATCACTAAGAGCTCAATGGATGCAATTTAAATTGAAAAAGCATGCAACCTTTGTTTCAAGAGAAAGGGGAAACCAATTTGAATGTTGGATTTCATTATAGCTCCAAAATTAACATGACAAAGTGTCCTGTTGGCTCATTATTCTAATGTTACAAAAACCAGAAACTAGTCCCAAAACACGTCATGAAGCCAAACACTTAGCATATGATGCTTGCCGACGAAGCAGAGGTTCAAGTCCCAGTGGGCAATAAACAATTCTGCCATTTAGTTGATTCCAAGTTATGATCATCTTTTTTAAAAATTTATCGTTTACTGTTGTAAAATTTACGGTTAGGTAATACGGCAAATATCTTGGATTCTGTGCTAGAATATTATTATTATGGACGTCCAGAACAAAAATTACATAAACTAGATGCCAGAAAACAAAATTAAAATAATATTCCATGGATTTAAAATATTCTTGCTTACGTGGCTTTGTTGGCTTTGGACAAAGTGGACTTCCAATCAAAATTCAGTGCCTGAACTAACAATGTATTTTGGTTTAGAATACGTTTTCATCAATTACCAATTAATTTCTTGCTAATCGATGGATTCAATGTGGATTAAGAATATCTTAAGAATATTAACCTAGGACTAACAGAATATGCTGCGTAAACCGTTTATTTACGAATATTAATTATTTGATTAATTGGCATGCATCCCCAATCAAGAAACTGAATCAAGTTAAAGAAATTAAGAAAGCAGAAATGAAGTACGGAAAGAGGCTTCACGAGGAGATAGAGAGAAGTTTCCCAGGGTGGAAAAGTCAGTTCATATCTTACAAGAAACTGAAGAAGCAATTAAAGTTGATTAATCCCAAATCCAAAGGTAAAAAGGTTCATAGAAGATGGCCTAGATTTGCCACCAGAAGATTTTTGGAAGTCAATAATATGAGACTTTGTATTGGTTTTACTAGATTATTAGATAATGAACTCAAGAAAGTCAACACTTTTTATTTTGATAAAGAGGAAGATTATATCATCAGATTAAAGGTACTTTTACCCTTGTCTATTATGGAGATTAATTACTTTAATTTGTTGATTATGCTTACGATTTCTATATTAGGATGAACCAATTTAACAAATCAGCTGATATAGCAGGAGCTGCAAATTAGGGCAGCAAACTTGGAGAATGATGAAGACAAATTAAAAGTACAGAAGGATATCTTGAGTTTTCATGGAGAGATGGTTCTCCTGCTTCATTACAGTGTCCTCAATTTCACAGGTATCTCACGTTTCTGCACCATTCATGAGGCTCTTGATTTTTTCCATTTTCTACACATTCAGCTGAACAAGATAAAAGATTGTTGAAAGGGCATTAACCAAGATTGAATTAAAATACCAAGAAAATTTCATAGATCGTGATCAAAAGTTGAGATAAACTAGGAAAGAAACAGAGACATGTTAGAACCTGCATTTAATTAGATATTTAGATGTCTCTTCCTTTGATAGCTAAAGCTTTTGCCATTTTCTTTCAAAAAGAGAACAAGTAAACTTTTCTTTATTTTGGGTTACATTTCTTGTGACTTGTGGGTATATATTTTACAAATAAAGGTGAAAAAATACGAAATGGATCAATTGAGTCAAATGTTATCAAGAACAAGTCATTAAGCTATTCATTAACAATGCACTAAATCAGCTGTGAAATTCGTTAACTCTATCTCATATCAGCATCATGTCACTGTGATGATGTGTCATTTCGTAACAATCCAAAATTTATCTTTAACCCTAACCTCCTGCAACATTACATTTTTAATCTTCAGTGGCTTTCCTTCACTAATATGTCTCTTAGGATGTGCAAGTGTCTCCTCCATTAATCTCATAGCAAGACAATGCGAGCTTAATTACTTACATGATGGCATAGAGTTAACAGACTTGAGAGCTAATTTAGAGAATTTATTAATAAATAGCTTAATTAGCCTTACTTGGTAACATTAGACTTTCAATCAATGCATTTTACGCGTTAAATATAGATATTTTTTTTTTATCCTTATGACTAAATTTGAAGAAATTAAAGGGTGTTATAAAATGTAATTTAAACAGGACTGATAAAGATAGTGAAGAAGCATAACAAAAGGACAGGAAAAAATTTCGAATTTTCCTCGATGCCAAAGGCTATGCAGCAACCCTTTTTCTCTACGGATTTGCTTTACAAGCTCATGAAGGAGTGTGAATCCATGCTGGGTCCTCTCTTTCTTCCTGATGAACATATTTGCTCTTCTTTAAATTAATACCATTTGAATATTTTTGGACCCTTTATATATATATTTATGTATATTGCTGTATTTGCTACCTAATATTATAATATCGTTAATACATTGGACAATGAAGTTGAATAATGTATAACAGGATATCCTACCGTTATATATATATATACATATTATGTGGTCTATCACCCATAAAAGAAAAATGATTATCACTCTAGATGATTCTTATAAGGGTAAATAATTTGTATATGTTCCACATTTCCGAAATCGGGAAGCAAAAATTTGAAAACATTTAGTGTCACGTTTCTGTAATTTTAAAAAATTGAAAACTCATTTAAATTGAAATTTTATTTTTTCTTCTCTTGTATTCTCTTATATATGGATTATATTTATTTTTTTGTATATATATATATATATATATATTGATTAATGCGTCTTTATAGTTTTTAAATTTATAAATATACTCTTATATTTTTATCATTACTTGTTTCCCCATATTTTTATGGCCAATTATATTTTTCCACATTAAATGGGTTAAGTTGGGACTAATAATACTATCAAAATAGAAACATTATGTCATCAATGTGTTAAAAATTAATCAGAAAGCAAATTGTAAAATTCATAAAAATTAAGGGCTAACATGTGGTTTGCCATTAATAAAAGAAATTAACGGCAGGGATTGAATTGATAATCTCAAAGTAACGTGGACTAAAATGGAACTTAACCCTTTTTCCTTCTAAAACCTAACCCAAAATTAATCACGATCAGAAAATATAAAACCCTCTTTTCTCCGACTCGCTCCGTCGGACTCATTTCCATCTCCGATTGTCTCAGTTTCTTCTGTTTTCAACCGATCAGTATCAGGCCAGCTGTTGCCTCCGTCCTCCGTCCGTCGTCCGTCTTCTGTCGTCTCCGTCCGTCACATCGCGCCTGCTCACTGCCTCAGCATCCATCGTTGGACGACAACTGCATTTTCGGTTTCAGGTTTTTATTTTCATTTAAAATGAGTATACATTATAATGAAACTTGTTCTATTGTCCGTCTGTTGATGTGAGTATAGGGTTCTGAAGCATGAATCTTTTACTAATTAGGGAAATATTAGAGCGTAAGCTATCGTGAAATTCCTCCGATTGGGTACTTCATCAAAAGATGGACAGTCATTAAGGGTCAGAAATCTGAAGACTGAGTTTGAGACCGTAAATTCCTTTCACAAAATAGTCTGGGCCCATAATACATGCTTTCTTGATAATCTAATTTTCCCATCTTCTTAGAAGTTCGTCAATTGTTTATGCTTTGTCACTCCTATGGAAAGTTTATTTTTACAGAATTTTTTTAATAACAGAAGTATGCTTCTTATGTATTTACCCAATAATTACTTCCCTGAATTTCAACTTTGAGTTTGGGTCATTTACATAAGGCTCCAAGTTTTACAATGAGAGGTATCTAGAAAATCTCAGCTTGCAATGTAATGTCATCAATTGAACCTTCCTGACTTTGCTGATTTGCTCCTAGAATTGGATTACTAATTATTTGAAGTATTAAGTTGAATTCTGGATGTTAGATTTCATATGTTTGAGTTTATTTATGTTCACTTTTTAGATTTTAAGGTAAAAATATTGATGTGGATTGGGCTTTGCTTATATTTGAGTATTTTTTTCAATCTCTTTTAAAAGATTATCTATGTATTACCAGAAGTTAGAATCAATTTCATGAGCAAACAAGAGCCATACTAGATATGGTTGATGTTCTTCTATATAAATGCTAGAACTTCTATAACCTTGAACAATTTTTGAACTGTTTACCTCATGCACTATATATAACGTACTCTGTTTTGCTTTTCTTTTCGTCCTTTGTAAAGGAATGAGCCGAGCACAGGGACAGAAACGAAAACAGCCAGAATCAAATTCTCCAGCTCAATCTCTGACAGAACACGAGCGTAAACTCTATGATGTGATAAGAAGCAAGCAAGATATGGGAATGTGGACGCGGGACATGAAGCGAGAAACTAACCTTCCAGACAACGTGGTGAATAAATCATTAAAGGTGCTTCAGGCAAAAAATTTGATAAAAGAGGTGGTAAACATCCAAAACAAGACAAGGAAACATTACATGGCAACAGAATTTGAGCCTTCAAAGGAAATTACTGGAGGGACATGGTATGTTGAAGGAAGCCTTGATACAGAGTTCATAAAGCTTCTGAAACAGCTCTGCCAGAAGCAAATATATAAGCTGAGAGTTGCTACGCTGGAAGGAGTTACAGACTCCATCAAAAGGAGTGGAGTCTTTAATACTGAATTATCAAAACAACAAATCGACGAGATTATAAGAGCTTTGGTCTTGGATAATGAGATCATAGAAGTGAAAAGTAATGGAATGGGCGAGTTTTCTTCTATTCCCATTGGCAAAGTTTGTTATAAATGCGTTAGCAAGGGAAACATTGGAGGGGAGCCCAAACTCGGGGCGATGGCTTCGATTCCATGTGGAGTTTGTCCAAGGATAAGTCAATGCACACCCGATGGTGTTATATCTCCACAAACCTGTGTCTACTATACCAGGTGGTTGGAGTTTTAACTTAATTTGCACTCAGCCTATGGCATGATTTTGCACTGGTTTAATGGCTAAAAAAATTCATTTTATGTTACAATTGAGTTTATTAAAATCTAGGTGATTGATCCATATCCCTTAGTGGCTCTTTGATTTCTTTTCCTATTTGGTATATATGATAGATTAGAATGCTATGTGATTATTGTTGGGATTTTTCCCCAGAAATCAACCGATAAAAGCGGACGAGCGCGTTGATTTCCTTAAATCCGTGTATAGGAGCTAATAAAGTGGAACAAAAAAAAGTTAGATTCTCACCAGTATATCTCTTATAGAGATGGCTGCAGAAATCAAACTAGACTTCTTCTATCGTCACGTACACGAACGGCTATGGAACTTAAACTCGTACTAGCGGAAGGAAACTCTTAGATAGAAGAGAAGAAAGGAGAAGATAAGCATCAAAAGAAACAAAGTCCAACTTTTCTTCTTATAAGTATAAAAAGAAGCAAAGTCTAACTTTTCTTCTTTTTCCTTTTATTCTTATCCTTATCATTTATGGGCAAAATATCTAAGTTACCAAACTTAGTGACTAAGCTTTCATTTAAGAAAATTCGGCCCAATCCATTTTAATTTCATGTGGGCTTTATCACATAAAGGCCCAAGCCCATTTAATTCCTTTGGTTTTATTTAATTTCAAATGTAATTTTAATTTAATATATATGTTTATTTATTATACCATATAATATATTACATATATTTAAATTAAAATTAATTTGATCTATTAATTTAACCGAGGAATTAAATTAGACTTTCATAAAATTAAATACATGTAAACTTATACATGTAAAATATTTTCACCTATGAAATAATATCATAAATTAATTCATTGAATTAATTATAAGAAAGTCTATAAAAATTAATTATATTATTTTGATCAATCCAATAGATTTATATAATATAATTAACGAAACTCTCTCTTTTCAGCATGTATACTCTAAGTACACACTTAATCATTTTAGTTTAAGTTCAGACGTTCAATGTGTACGATTCTATGGGCCCGTCTTTATGTTGGCAGTGGGCTTATGGCTCAGAGACTGCAGGCGGGCTCTAGCAAGCCATCGCAGCCCTCAATTAAGACGGAGATAGTAGTCAAACTGGAATCGTAACCCTGTAGTTTAAACTCGTATATTTCATGTCATTGATATCAATGTCCAACACATGGGCATTGATTGATCACCCTCTTTTGTGTCCGGAAATTTACTTGATTCTGAATGAACTGATGCTCACAAACAAGTTCCAACTTGTTTGGGTGTGGCCACACTCTTATTAGTTGCATTCATCAAGAAGCTGGTGCTATCTTTTCAGTGGACTACTGAGTGACATTCCTATCTGCATATCCATAGCACTGCCATGTTCAATGACATACCTGAACATACCCATACTTGACACTTTTTTACAGGCCCTTTAGGCGTATACCAAAGTATGCCACTTCACAAGCAGCATCATCATATGGTCAGGTCAAATGATCCATAAAAGTACTACACGAAAATCACTTATGATACTATACAACGTGGATTTCTTGTTTAGTGGATCTATCTAGTACCATACCCCTTTGCATTTACCTATTAACCTGGTTGACATCCCATATTCAATGACCGGTAAGACACCGCTATTCAACCAAGTTAATGATAGTCTTTAATTCCATTCATTTCCATAATTGGAACAGACTACGGATGACTTTATGGTCATATCGTTTTCCCTATCCATGGTCTTATTGCCAAGTGCATCACACTTGACAACATGGATATGGATATGTACATTGTATACTCTATTTAAAACATAGCACAAGATATATAATAAATAGATTAATGTCTTTATTTAATGACACAAATTGTATAATACATATATCTTACATCAAAGTACAAATGTATGATACAGATACAAGGACCAATGCCTCGGGACTAGGGCATATCCAACAATTATTCCTTGCCATTCTTTCTAAACAGATGACATCATATGGATGAAGATTCGTCTATGAATGGTTCATATTTTTTTCGTTAGATTTGGCGATTTTCTATTGCTAGTTACCAAGAGGGGAAACTCTACAGTGATTCGGGTTTAAAGTACGCCATTGCTAATAAGGTTTGTTACTCTATTATTCATCTAGTTGTATAAATGGTTCGTTATTCAGGTCAAGCTATTCTTACCAAGAGATGCAAGGAAACTTTGTTACTATATGGTCTTCAAATGCTAAGTTGCAGTCAATACGTAACTCTGAAAATAACCGGACTGACTGATATTACCATTGTCGGCTATTAGACCGGTGAACTGATGATAACTATATTACCGGTAGGGGGATGATGTGGACTGCTTCTGAGTGCAAAATAATTTGGGAAACCGATGCAAATATTATTGAGTGAATTGGACTGCTCATCTAACCCCAAAAGGAATTTGCCTTTAAAATGTGACTTAATACGGGTAATGACAATAACATTTAATCATACACAAAACAAAATTCATGATTGAATTGAAACGATGGCCATGTTTTTCTCGTAGCCACAAATGTATATGCTTTCCTCCTTGATAAAACAGCCCCATACTGCTGACTTTGTGTATTATTGAGCACAATCTATTGGTTCCCAGCCTGGATATGGTAGTCTCCACCAAACAAGCAATTAGTAGAGAAATAAAGGAAATCTAGCCTTGATCATCTTAATTATTATTATTATTTTTTATTATTGCAACTTTTGGGAGATTTACAAAAACAGCCCTCTAAATTGGCATAACACAATATGCCAACCAAACTCACCCACTATATATACACCAGTGCACAACATACAAAAACAATATATGTGTGTGTATATATATATCTATATATCTATATATCTATATATATATATATATATAGGTCCTCCCACTTTGCTGTTGAATTGAAACACCTGATTATCAGCAAAATGAGTAGAACAGTGACATTTTTGGTGTTTTTAGCCTTGTTATTCACCCTTTCACAATCTAGGCTACTCAACCCTCTTCCGCAGACTTTCAGATCCTTGAAGATAAATACTACTACTGCTACTATTCAGGTACTGAAATGTATGTTCTATGCATTTGTGTTTATCTGTCTATTAACACTGATACTGTAAAAGTTTTGTGATTCTGAATTTGATTATTTATATATTTTAGACTCTTCAGAGAGGGTGTACTTACATTGTTGAGATTGTAACAAGCTGTGGTTCACCCGTCTATACACGAGACCATATCAGTATTGCCTTCGGAGATGCTTATAACAATCAGGTAGGATATTCAAATATCCAATCTTTACCCCAAACAAAAAAAAAAAAAAAAAAAAACTGTTACCTTCAATTCTTCATGTATATAATTTGCACCATTAAACACATTAAGACTGTCAATGAATTAAACAGCTAAATTGTGGACCCCAAATTGGATAAACATATGCATCAGCTATTTTATTTGCATCTAATTTTATTCTTTTTTTTTTTCGTTTATATATATATATATATAAAACAATTATTTCAGACCTAAAATGAAATAGTCAAGCATTAATAACTCACAGAGTTGCTCGTCTTATATGTCAAGAACTCATGTGGTTATAATTGATTAAAAGTTTAATATGATAAATTGAAGATTCATAGTTGTAGGCATAAAAATGGAAAATATCAGCAGCCTTCAAGATGCTTCTTTTCTCAATCTTTTCGAAATAAAAAAAACCAACCCAATTGAGGAAACAATGTTAATTGTAGTGGGTTGTGTGTGAAAAATGATATAATGATCAGGTGTACGTGCCAAGATTGGATGCTGTATCTTCATCAACATTTAAGAGATGCTCGAAAGACACATTTCAAATAAGTGGAGGACCATGCCTACACCAATTGTGCTATTTTTACGTGAAAAGGAGTGGGTACGATGGTTGGAAACCAGAAACTGTAACTGTGTATGGGAATAACATCGGAACTGTTACTTTTACCTATAACCGTTTTGTTCCTGGTGATGTTTGGTATGGTTTCAATCTTTGTAATGACCGTGTCTCTGCTTCCAGTACCTGAGAATATTACCACCTTTCCATATTTATTACCATTTTAATTTAAGGTCTTGTTTGTACTTTCCTATATGTATGTTTAAGAATAATTAAGGTCTCTAATTTTGTTGTTAGAGACTATTGGTTGGCTTGTCATTAATTATCTACTTCTTACTATAATAATATTCTCTTTTCTTGCCGTAACACTTTCTCAATCATCATCATAGTCTAATATAACAAGATGAAACCAATGCCCTAGAATCAAATATCAATTCTTATGTATAAATAAAATTTTGTAATTACGAATATTTAGTAGTCAAAACATCCACTTGAATCCGGGATTTAGCCACAATAAATCTTTAAAGAGCAAGATAAATCTTTTCTAATAATTATTTTGTCATTCACAAAATTCGAAAATAATATCTTATTAAAAGAAATAAGCTCCTAACTAGTCGAACCAATAACCTAATAGTTTTAATTGGAGATATTATGTAACTTGAAATAACAGCTAGAAATGACAAAAGAGCTCTTTGGTAATTTAACCCTACATTTTTTTCAAAAAAAGTAAGTGTTTTATTAATTTTAAAACTGTCTGATAATAGTACCTATGATTTTCTAATAAATTAAAGCATCACTTAATATGAAAAAGTTGAAAAGTATTAAATAAAAAAAACTGAATCTGCACTCTTAAAATATATTTATATTTTCCTTTTAAGCTTTACTATGACAGCCTTTTAGTTAACTTTTTTCAAAAAATCTTTTTTTTTTTTTTTTTTTTTTTACATAAACAACCACTATGAGGTTCAAAATTGAATCCATCCCACAAAAATTCAGTCTGCTGTACCAACTAAGAAACAACCCATAGGTGGAAAATACTTTTAATCAAGTACTAATATTCCTCATCAAAATCAGTACACGTTATCTGATAAGTGAAGATTATACCTACATTTATGAGAGATTATTAAGTAATATTTGAGCTTTATTGAAGCAAAAGCAAGCTAAATGTGTATGTGTTTAGGTTGCTTGATGTCACGACCCATCCCTCGGTCCGTGACGGCACTAGGGAATGGGTAAGCTTAATGCCATCGGAACCCGTAGTAAGTCTTAAAATTGTAAGCAATATTAAATGCACATTCATACGATAATTAAATTTATTATGTTTGTCATATTAAAACATTTTAACATACTCAACTTGAAACATAGTTCTTTAAAAAAAGAATGAGAATTGTCTAAAAAAAACTCTCTCTATATTCGAGAAAGATAACTTTTAATTTCATTTTGGCTTGTCCAAAATTATGTACACGAGTTTCATTTTCTTGATTATAGTTAATGTTTTTAGTTTCTTAACATGTGTCCCTTTAATGTACATTGGTGTTCACAAATTGCACAAAAAATAAAATTATTATTAATTTTGACTCCGAACAATAAATTAGCTAATAATAATTTTAAGAAGGAATGTATAAAAATTTTATGTGTAAAAATTTGTTATTAAACTATATTAATTGCACTTTTTTTTAAACCACGTGAATAACGAAACTGATCTATCTTTTTAGGATGGATATGTATTAACCATTCGATGTAGTAATTGCTAATTAACGTTTGCCCTAAAAAAATATCTAATAAGCACTTGGCGATTAATTTAATACTCTACATGCTCTATTGGTAAATTATATTAATTAAATTGCACCCAAGTGGTTATGCAATCAATAAACTTAATTAATATAATTATAATATTTAATATTGTTGTCAAGTCGCTCAAATTACATTATTTTAAGAATTTTTGAGTTTGGTTAACCAAATCTTTGGTGATAACAATACTACTGCTTGTTCCTCTCAAAGGAAACCAAGTCCTAATTTTTCTATAAATAATAAATCAATATATCCATATATCAATGAGTGGTTTCCATACGTTATGTACCTTAAACATTAATATCCATATGTCGTAATCTATATAGCCATCAGACTTTCTTAAATCCAATGACTGGGGACCGAGAATAACTCAACTGAACCCATACCTAGCCACACTTAATTCCAATCCCATAATATCATATAGCCTGAGAATAACTCAACCGAGCTTATCCATAATCCACATCATCAACATCATACTTATATTCCATAAACCTGATAGTACTTGTGCGTACAAGGTCCTGATGCCGCTCACCAGGAAGCATGTCCATAACACGTATTTAAACCACCACTGGATATATATATATATATATATATAGGCAATACTTTTCTTAAAATAATTATAATAATCGCGTAGTAAAGTTACACTTTGAAAATATGCCACGAATGTAAATGCTAAATTGAAAATGCAATACATATAATTAACTCACATATTTCTATCTAACTTAATCTACTTATTTGGTTTGGACTGGATAATTATTTATTATCGAGCTTCCTACGTATCCCAAATTCCAGTTTGGGAATCAAAGCCACGTAATTCTTCTAATTTTAATTAACTTAATTAAAATTCTGATATAATTTATTCCATATAATGCATCACCTTTCACTATTTATGTATATACTGTTACTATTCATACGAGTTACTATTTACAAATACGGTATATCACTATTTCCCAGAATACCAAAAATCACCCAAAATATCATATATTTCTCCAAATGCATTTCTTGTAATTTTTCATATTTTCTTTATATATATAAATCTTACTTAAACTAATTTTCCAACTAATAGTATAATCAATTTAATCCAAAATACTTCAAAAATTCATATAAAATAATATACTCAGAATCATCAAAAACTCCAAGAATTAAAATTGCTCCCCTTAATTCATAGATCAATACAAAAATATTAAACCAACAGAAACTCGCCGGTAAATATTCTGATCACCAGAATAGTACCTATAATTCAAACGGAAAAACCACTAGATTCACAGCATTGTTAGAAGTCCAGAAATACCAGTTTTATTCTCATATCACTTCATATTTAGAATTAATCTACAAAAATACTCAAAAATTTCATTTTCAAATACACCATCCAATAAACCTCGAAATAAAATCTCAACCATATAAACTAAAGAACACTTAATTATAAACTCATACCTGTAATTTTATCAAAATCTACTGGTCGAAAATTGGATTTTCCATTTTTCTCTTATTTTCCTTATATTTTCTTAAATGTCTGTGTCTCTGCTTCTTCGCCTCTTCTTTTTTTCCCCACCTGCATATCCAAATCTTTCTTTTTCCTTTTATATTTAATTTTTCTTATCAAAATTACGATTTTCTTATCAAATTACTCATTACTTTATTTTCCCCTCATTTTATCAAAGAAAGAAAATACACATTAATATGTTGTTTATTAAGAAATGATGGTATAATAGAAAATTCCCTAGCAAGCAAAGAATCCAGTATTAGACAGACTACAATCCTTCCATAACAAGGAAATTATATCCTAATCAAGCATAATTCTCCTATCAAGAAGTCTATATCCTAATCAGGATATAACTGTGCAAAGGTACTATTTTACCCCAATTAGAAATCTTTCCTATTGATCAAACAAGAATATCAATCCTAATCTAATTAGGACAGTTTGGAGCCTATATAAAGGTCTCCCTACCTCAAAATGTATAGAGAAAACTCTCTTATTTCTACTCTACTGCTTCTTGATCTCTTACTGACTTGAGCGTCGGAGTACCTTTATTTTGTTTTGCAGGTCCTAACCTAGTCTTTCTCAAAACCAGAAACCTCCTAACGGGTATGAATTTTCACATAATTCATTAAGAAATCTAATGTTGCTTACTAACCAATGTTTGTGAAAATGATTCTTGTACTCACTATTATACTACTGAATTGATTTAGTGCACTTGTTAGAGTCATATTTGGAGACAATATTATCCCAAAGTCTTCCATTAAATAACTTATCCCAACAAACTATTGCTTGATAACCCCAACATATTCATTTGTAATATTTTTCTGCAAGTTATTAAAATGGGGAATATTGCATTTAAATTTTTTTGATATCATATAACTTGGATTTTCTTTTTTGACACAAAAATATATGACTGTACTAGAAGAGAGAGAAAAATTGAGAAGGAAAAAATAATTATATTTTATGCTTTTTAATTTAAAATAACGTTTGAACAAAAGTACTCCTAACACATTTTCAATTTTAACGGTGTAAGTTAATTTTTTTTTTTTCCTGTTTTTTAAAGGTTATAAATCTTAGTCTTATTTTGCAACAAAATAAGCTTGACACACCCTTTTTTTTTTTAATTGACAATACTACATAAATTGTTTTTGTACTTTCACTTGAAAAATATAGCTTCTTTCTTTAGTCTCTCTAAATTTGTCATTTTCTTTAACATTTGTTAGCAATTACCAAAAGTGAAAAAGAATATAAGTAGAAAGAGCCAACTACTGCTAGCGGCTCGATGTGTTCGTTTGACAGGAGTGTATTCAGTGGATGAGGTGGAAGCTATGACTTGTCGGAAAGCATTATCATGGATCAAAGAGATGAACCTTTCCTTTATTATCATTGATTTGTATGAGCTTGATTCACTAAGTCACTTTAGTTTATCCGGACTGCGTTACAGCGGGAATTAATTCAATTAAAAAAAAAAAATTAGAGGTGATAATGTATTTTTGAAAATACAACATTCATAGTGGTACTTGATGCACTCATTCTATTGATTTTGGTTTGCAATATATTAGCTCTTTAAACTATCAAAACTGATGATATTGCATTCAATTTAGACGAGTTAGCGGTATTAGTGCGACTTTGGACACACAAATTATCAAAATGGTTTCTGAGAATTAGGAGAAACACTTTGAATTTTTAAGGTTTCCTTTTGTGCCTTTTTATTTTTTTTACTAACTCATTTGTTTAAGTGCATCAAAATGAATAAATAAATGAAATTAATTCAATTTAGACGTTAAAAATCTTGGGTAAATATCACAAATTAATATTTTAGACATCATTAAGTAAAAATGTGAATAGGTTAGAGAAAAATAAAAAAGTATTTACATGTAAACTTAAATCAACAATTATAATAAAAAAGTATTTACATGTAAACTTTCAGTCAAAAATAAAAAAGGATTTACATGTAAACTTAAATCAACAATTATAATATAACGGATAATGTTTATCAAATTTATAAAAATTATTAATATGCTTTTTATTATTATTATTATAAATTACATGTATTTTCATTGAATTAACTAGCTTCTTTTTTTTTTTTTTAATTGTTTTTTCTTGTTTTATATTTGTTTCCTATTAAGTCATAAATTAATAAATGTATTAAATAGATGAATAATATTTTTAATGAGTATATTCTCAGAAATATGAATATTGGTACAATTTTTCCATCAACGTACGCATTTATTTTATTTTGGAAGTCTCTTACAAATTTTTTCACGGCGTGACACGTATTTTTTGCCCTATATTTGTTTTTTAGGGTCCTTTTTAGTTTTTTTATTGGAAGAAAATTCTTAGGTATTTTTAAAATTAATTTATTAAAAATGTTTATTTTTTTAGAAAAAAAAAACTTACTCTTCAATTTGAAGTATTATTTCTATTTTTGCTATTGTTTCCATCGAGCAGTTATTTTTTCCTATTCACTTTTTCCACATTTGTAGATGGAGATAATAATATATTAGTATATTTGTATTAAAAACTACAGAGTCATTTTTTTAATAAGTTGAGATAATTTTCATTTTGTAAACTATTGAATTTACTTGATAACAAAATTTTCATTTTGTAAACTATTGAATTTACTTGATAACATTTTTTTTGTCACCACATCTTTGTGTTATCAATTTGTAGTCCACAAAATCGAACTTTTCCTTTGTATTTCATGTTTTCCCCAATCATTTTTTGTGGTTTTTGTTCTTAATGGAAAAGTTATTTTGAATTCATTTTTTATGCTCTTATAGGTAGCATATGAAGGACCCCCTTTGAAATTTACAATTAGGTAGATGTTCCTTTATTCTAAATTTGCCTTTAATTTATTTCTTTGCATAGTTGCTTGGATTGTTGTGAGCGGACGACACGTTTTCGACGGAACGCGAGACTCCCTTTCGGAAGGGGTGCCAAGATCTCGGGCGGGCTCTTCCCTCGCGTGGGGTTTTTATAAATGGAAAAAACGGTTTTGGAAAATAAATAGAATTAATTCTTAAAAAAAAACGGAAACCTAAGTCTCGATGAATATTGTAGAGTCGCCACCCGGCTCAGCTTAACCGGGAAATTCTTAAGGTAGCTGAACCGGATGAACGGCAGCTACACTATCCAGAGATTCGGGTCCGGACAAGTCTCTTATTTCGTGTTTAATTAAATTAAATATTGCCAATGTTCTCAAAATGGTATTTTAAATTCTAAAGTCAATTTTATTGAATATAAAAGGCATACAGCGCACATACAAATACAAAATATAAAAATAAAGGAAAGTAATAAATATTAATTGGCCTACAACCAAATCGAATAGAAAAATAAAAACTCTCGCCTCACTTATACAATCGCCTAGAATACACAAGGATCTAAAAATAATTACAACCGCCTAAATACACGATTGATTCTATTAAAATACAGATAAAAAAAAAATAGAAGCTGCAAAACAAAGGTTAGCACAATTTATACGGCACGCCATAATTAGGACTCAAATAGACAGAATTGGGAAATCAAGAATTGGGGGCATGCATACGGGGATAACCGGGTTAGCTCGGCTAGCCTGCCCGGTTAGACCTGGAAAACATTTTGAAACGTCCCTGTGTTTTTGGTTTTGTGGAAAAATCATTTTGAAAATAATTTTACCAGTTTACATGCATTTTTATATTTAAAGTGGGTTAGTTTTTGGGAGAACCGGGTCTCCATCGTTGAACTGTCCTAAATGCAATTTTACTGAAAATTGAATCTATGGTCGTGATGCACACAACAAAATTCATTTTGATGATTTTCTGGATTTTTCTAATTTTTTTATGGATTTTTATAAACTTGAAGGGATAGAAGCTGAAATTCTGATTCTGTAACGAGAGTTACAGTCGTGCGACTGTAACTACAGTCATGCGACTGTAAGTTACAGTCGTGCGACTGTAAGTTACAGTCGTGCGACTGTAGACGGCCCAAAATCAGGATTTTGCCAAAATTTTATTTGAAGAAAACTGGAAAGAAAATGCTGGAAATCAAGAACATTCATACGACTGTATATACAATCGTACGACTGTTCATCAAAGACAAGAACAATCATGTGACTGTTCTTGATTTCTAGAAACAGAAGCGTGAAAATACAGCAGAAAATGCACAAAATTCAATCCAAACACCCAGAAAGCAAGAAAAAGTCAAAGGAAAAGGATTGTCTACCTTTCTAGAAGCTTATCCAAGTCGATTTGACCCCTGGCGTCGCTCCAATCCACACTAATTCGCACTTTTTCTTTGAAATTGAAGTTGAAAGCTTTATGTCCAAAAATCCAAAATGCTTGGGATTCTGATGATTTAAGTCCGTGATTTTGATTTGTTTGTGAAGTTAATTGATTAACCTAGGGATTTCTAGCAGGTTTTAATCCTAAATCTGAGAATTAAAAGAAAATAGAAGAGGAAAAGATGAGTTTTTATGGTTTTTATTTCTTCCTTTTCCTTTTCTCTTTTCTCCTTTCTCTCTCTAATTTTTTCTACCAGAAATCAAGAATGGCCTCTCTCCTATCTTTTTCTTCCTTTTATCTCTGCTTCCTGGCTTGCTTGCTGTCCATCCCGGCGCATCAATTGCGCCACCCTCTCTCCTCCATTTTTCTGCTACAGAGGTATGGGCTCCTGCAACTTTTCCGATATTACAGTCGTACGACTGTAATTTTTAAATTACAGTCGCACGACTATAAGGATAGTCGTACGACTATACTCTTCTTTTTTTTTAAGTGTAGAAAATTCTGGCGCTTACAGCTGCCCCTCGCGCGATCAAATTTGACACCTAGCTCCAGGTTTACAACACCTGAGATGATGAATTTGAGAGCGCGAATCAAAGCGCCGCGAGAACTAGAATGAACCCTCTTGATGAGATAAGCCGATACCGGGTCTAGGTTACCCGAGGCGATGCTAGGGAGGAAATAAGCCGATACCGGGCCTAGGTTACCCGAGGTGAAGGAGTGGATGAATTACGGTTTAGCCGATACCAGGTCTAGGTTACCCGAGGCGAGGAAAGATGGATTGCGGTTTAGCCGATACTGGGTCTAGGTTACCCGAGGCAAAGGAAGAGTGAAATAAGCCGATGCCGGGTCTAGGTTACCCGAGGCAAAATTGATAAAGAGATTGGCTGATACCGGGTTTAGGTTACCCGAGACGGGCTTTGCTGGGGAAATAGATGAAGCTGATTTGGGCCGATACCGAGTTTACATTACTCGAGGCAGATCTGCTGAGGAACTGAAACGATGAAGCCGATTTGGGCCGATACCGAGTTTACATTACTCGAGGCGGATCTTCTGAGGAACTGAAATGATGAAGCCGATCTAGGCCGATACCGAGTTTACATTACTCGAGGTGGATCTACTGAGGAAATGGATGATGAAGCCGATCTGGGCTGATACCGAGTTTATATCACTCGAGGCGGATCTACTGAGGAATTGAAGCTGGGGATGATGAATTCCTGCACTTAAGATAGCAAGTCTTCATTCCTTGATCTAGAGATTTTTAAACAAAAATTTTTGCCCCTTCGATCAAGAATGAAGACTAGCTGGGGATGAGTTATCGATGTATGTAATATATGAATGCATGATGATGCATATGCACGTGTATGCATTTTCCATCATTTGACGTTTCCGCCTTCCGCTGGAGAAAGATATGTCGTGCCCCTGGTCGATTTTGCTTTCTTCGGGGGGCTTTGTTTGGTGAATTTCGAAGGAGTGAGGTGACTGCTGGGGATGTATGATACTGCTGGGGAGATAATCATAGCGTTCCTTACAGAGATCCCGTTGGGGAAGAGTATGGCAACTCGATTGGGGAAATAATTATGGTGTTCTTTATGTAGATTCCGCTGGGGAATTGCGTGATGACTCTATGGGGAGTCGATGTGATGACTTCTGTGGGGAATGTTGGGAACATTATGCTTATCCTACTTTGTGGGGAAATTATGAATTTGTAAGTGCTCTAATTTTTGCCTGGGTTACCCAATACGGGTTTTCAGCCTAGCGAGCCGCTCTAATTTTTACTTGAGGCGCCTTTTCGGTTTTCACCTCAGCGAGCTTCTTTTTTTTTTTTTTTTTTAAGATAATTGCAATGTCACCATGACCATTTATTGCTCTTTTAGGAAGATGAACTGGATCTTAAAGGTCGATAAAAGATTTCACATTGTATGTATTTAATACATTTTCACTTGATAAATAATGCGATGATTTCAATCAGTTGAATGCAAAGTGCTTTCTTTAAATGTATGTTTATGCAAGACAACTTTGTTTGTGCATTTGTCATAACCATGCAAATATATTTAAACAAACACTTTACTTTATTGATGAAGTCAAAATGAGTACATTTGAAACAAGTTGGTTCCTAAATGGTACAGATTTCACACTGAGCCAGAACCGGTCATCAGTCGTCCTTTTTAGGTTTTCCGACTGATTATTTTCTCTCGTGTCCTAACTTTTGCCTAGACCGCTCTTTTCGAGTTTTCAGCCTAGCAGATTTTTTTTAATACATGATAAAGCTTTAGCCTGTCCCGGTTGATAGGATTAGTGAACTGGTTTCCGTCCATGTCCATGATGCTGACAGCGTCTTTTGATAGCACCTTCTTCACCACATAGGGCCCTTCCTAATTGGGTCTGAACTTGCCCCTGACATTGACATTGGAAGGCCTTAACTGCTTTAGAACCAAGTCACCTGTTTTCAACTGCCGTTTGGCATACTTCACATTCCGATTATAGGCTCTAGCCATTCTGCACTGGTACATCTGAAGATGATCCAGTGCCCTTAGTCGCCTTTCATCTAGTGCAGCCAACTGCTCATACCTAGCTTGAACCCATTCAGTCTCTGGCAGCTGAGCCTCCAGGGCGACTCTAAGTGACTTAAGTTCTATTTCCACTGGCAATACCACTTCCATTCCATATACCAAGGCATAAGGAGTTTCTCCTGTCGGTGTTCTGACACTGGTTCTGTAACCCCAAAGAGCATAAGGCAGTTTGTCGGCCCAATCTCTGTAAGTGGTTACCATCTTTGATAAGATCTTTTTTATTGCCTTGTTAGCTGCTTCCACTACACCATTAGCCTGAGGCCTGTATGGTGAAGACTTATGATGTTGAATACCATGTTCTGCAAGTAGGTCAGCTGTCGCCCCTTGAAACTGTACTCCATTGTCAGTTACTACGTGGTGAGGAACCCCATACCGAGTGAAGATGTTCTTCTGGATGAACTTGACCATTTGCTTAGCTGTCACATTAGTGAAGGATTCTGCTTCGACCCATTTGGAGAAATAATCAACTGCTACAACTATGAATCTG
The DNA here is from genome assembly GCA_039660915.1 of Euphorbia tirucalli. Classification (NCBI taxonomy): domain Eukaryota; kingdom Viridiplantae; phylum Streptophyta; class Magnoliopsida; order Malpighiales; family Euphorbiaceae; genus Euphorbia; species Euphorbia tirucalli. The sequence goes on from CM077639.1 coordinate 67,380,840, forward strand.
TGCCCATTAGATGCAGCTGGATGAATTTCTCCAATCATATCTATCCCCCATGCTGAAAATGGCCAAGGAGATGCTAAATTCTGTAGCTCGAGTGGAGGAAGATGACTAATGTCTGCATAGATCTGACATTCATGACATCTCTTCACTTTTCTTATATAATCTGCTTACATTGTCATCCAGAAGTAGCCTTGTCTCATGATCTTTCTGGCCATGGCAAATCCATTCATGTGCGGCCTACAGGACCCTACATGTACCTGCTGCATCACTTCTTCTGCTTCTTGCTCTGTTAAACACCTCAAAAGCACTCCATGTGCTGTTCTTTTGTATAACTTGTCCTCGAAGATTCTGAATTGACTAGCCAGCTTTCTTAGTGTCAACTTGTCAGCAACACTGGCCTCTTCTGGGTACTTTCCCTCTTTAACATACTGGTAGATGTCAAAGAACCATGGCTTTTCTTCAGCTGATAATTCCATTACTTCATGCACTTCGAAGCAAGGATGTCTAGAAGTGGCTATAACCAGTGGTTGTACTTGTGTTTCCTCTAGATTTTCCCATATGGAGGACAAAGTAGCTAATGCATCAGCCATCTTATTCTCATCCCTGGGGACATGTCTAAATTCACACTGGCCGAATAAATCTTTTCTGAACTATAGCAGCTCCAAGTAAGGCCGTAAGGCTTCTTCTTTCAGCTCCCACTCACCTTGAGCGTGCCTTATCACTAAAAGTGAATCACCGACAATTAAGACATCATTTGCCCCTAAGGTTAACAGAGCTTCCATTCCAAATAAGCATGCTTCATATTCTGCCCCATTATTGGTTACGGGAAAGATCAACCTCTTGGATAAAGGAATAATCTCACCATCCGGTGTTGCTACGAGTACCTCGATTCCAGCGCCTTTTCTATTCACTGCCCCATCGAAGCACATAACCTATCTTTTCACTTCCACCATGGCCAGTTGCTCATCAGGGAATTCCAGATTCTCTGTGTAATCTGATTCTAGGGGTTGGTTTGCCAGAAACTCTGCCACGGCTCGCCCTTTGATGGTTTTCTTCGTGATGTACTCGATGTCGAACTCAGATAGAGTAATAACCACCTAGACAGCTTCCCAACCAATACAGGTGCTTCATAGAGATATTTCATTGGATCCACCTTAGCCACAGCTTGTATCTTATAGGACTGGAAATAGTGACGCAGCTTCTTGGTCAACCAGATCATAGCCATACATGTCTTCTCCACCAGTGTGTACTTGGTTTCATACTCTAGCAATTTCTTGCTAAGGTAGTAGATAGGATATTTCATCTGGCCATCTTGTTCTTGTGTAAACATTGCCCCTATAGAGGATTCTTCAACTGCCAAGTACAAAATTAGAGGCTTTCCTGGAATTGGAGGACTCAATACCGATGGCTTTACTAGGTAAGCCTTGATCTTCTCGAATGCTATTTGACACCTGTCATCCCACCTAATCGGCTGATCTTTCTTTAATAGTTTGAAGATTGGCTCACAAGTGGAAGTCAACCGTGCAATGAAGCTACTGACATATTGTAAGGAACCCAGGAATGATCTGACTTCCTTTTCTGTCTTTGGGGCTGGCATATTTTGGATGGCTTTGATTTTATCTGGTCCATTTCTATCCCCCTCTGGCTGACTACATGGCCCAACAGCTTCCCTGATGTGACCCCGAATATGCACTTCTTGGAGTTAAGTCGCAAGTTGTACTCTCCAATGCATGTTAGAAATCTATCCAGGATAACAGGATGTTCCTCCCGGGTTGTTGATTTAACAAGCATATCATCCACATACACTTCGACTTCTTTATGGATCATATCATGCAACAGAGTTTTGACAGCCCTCTGATAAGTGGCGCCGGCGTTCTTTAATCCGAAAGGCATCACTCTGTAGCAGAAAGTACCCCACTCTGTGATGAACGATGTTTTCACCTTGTCGATCACATCCATCAAAATCTGGTTGTACCCTGAAAAGCCATCCATGAAGGAGTACATTGCCGCTTTGCTATGCTATTAACTAGGACTTCAATATGGGGCAATGGAAAGTTATCCTTTGGGCATGCTTTATTTAGGTTCCTGTAGTCGACGCATACTCTGACCCTTCCATCCTTTTTAGGCACGGGGACAATGTTGGCTAGCCATTCCGTATACTCCACCACTTCGAGAAACCTGGTGTCCATCTGTTTGGCAACTTCTTCTTTCACCAGCATAGCCCATTCCGGCCTTAGTCTTCTCAACTTTTGCTTTACCGGTCTGAACTTGGGGTCTGTTGGGATTTTGTGCGCTGCTATTTCTGTGTCCACACCTGGCATGTCTTTATACGACTAGGCGAAAGCTTTAACATGTTTTTGGAGTATTTTTATTAATTCTTTCTCTTCCTCGGATTTTAGCTCATGTGAAATGAGTACCATTTTAGGGTTTTCATCTATACTTATATTGATTTCATGTAATGCAGTGTCATATATGCTAAATATGCTTGATGGTGATTTAAATGCATGCATAAAATTATCAGGATAAACATCACACAAGTAAGCAAACTGGGATTTCATTGCATTGAACTTATCATAAAGTACATAAGTTACATTGAAAATGGAAGAAATAGATACAAGAAAATCATTTTTATCCTCCACAGGAGGAGGGCCTTGTTCTTCATCAGCTTCCATCTTCCCTTCCAAAGCATCATCCGGGGTTGCAGCTTTCTCTGCTTCTTTTCCGGTCGCTTGCATCTTAGCTCTTTCCATAATCTTGGCAATTTTAGCGATCACGGAGTCTAAATTCACTTTAGCCATTAATTCTTCGTCGAATCCCTCCTTGGATTTCCCGAAAGCTTTGCTTAATGCGGTAGTCAAAGCACCTGAGATCACTTCTGTAGCTTCAGCACAGGTCTTCTTTTCATCTTCTTCCTCGGCCACTTCTATGGCTTCTGCTACCACCTCAAATTATTCTCCTTGCAAGATCTTAGATTCATCAGTTGCTTCTTCCACCATTGCAGGGGCTACTGGCTCTTCCTGGCTTTTGTCAAAATCTACGACATCAGCAAAGATCTCGAAGCCAGGATACTCGACATTTCCAACCATCACTGGTTCAACTTGACCCTTGTAAAGGTCTTCTCCCGCCTTTAGAAATGGCTTCATCATAACCTTTCCATTCTTGCCCTTTTTCAAATTCTTCCACTCGGATGCCCCTTTTACGTAGCCAAGGCCACACTACTTCGACTTCCTCGAGTCAATTTTACATTCCGGAACCCTCTGCAAATTGATTCTGAGTCCCATTCGCGGGACAAAGTTCTATTTATACAGATACTGGGATAGCCACTCTGGCATATAATTCTCATAATGGACTATAGGGGCATCCATGGTCTCTTCCTCTTTGATTACAGCGACTTGAAATCCACCAAAGGGAACCACTTCTTCATTTACTGCAGCTACCATCGATTGGGCATCCGCCTCAACAGTCATAATTCTGCCGTTCATGGAGAACTTGATCTTGATGCAATATGGAAGGGACACCTCCCAACGGATGGAACCAGGGCCTTCCGAGCAATAGGGAAAACGTGACTGGGATATCAATCACTGTAAAAGCAACTGTGGACCTAACTGGCCCAACCTCTACTTCCGCCTCAAACGTCCCTATCACCGTTCTTTTAGAGTCATCATATGCTCAGATGACTGTTGAGGATCTCTTTAACACTTCTTCGTTCAGCCCCAGAAATGGCAACATCTTTAGTGGACAAATATTCAGTACTGACCCATCATCCACCATGATGCACGGCATGACCTTATCCATCACATGGGCTCTGACATAAAGAGCCTTGTTGTGGGTCTTCCCTTCAGCAGGTAGGTCTTTCTCGGAGATGACAATATCAGGACTTCCAATATTGACTTTGTCTAACAAACAACACATAGCCTCTGGTGAAGCTATAGGGGAGACTTCAATCTCTGATAATTTCTTTACCAGAGTAGCCCTGTGCTCCTTGGAGGTCAGAAGCAAGTGCCACAAGCTAGCTTGGGCAGGAGTTTTCTTTAGTTGGGAAATGACTAGGTCTTCTTTCTCAACTCCTTCTGGCACCAAAGTACTGCCCGACCCATTCAACGGTGCTTTATCTTTCATCTGATCTGCCGGCTGATATACCCTTCCACTTCGGGTTACATGCTGCACATCCTGAATTTTCATCTTCTCAAGACGTCGAAGTTTAACTGCCTCTCTTTTATCAAATTCTTCGTACTCGTCCTCGGAGTCGAGGTCGTCCAGACTTATGGGCTTGATCTCTTTACATCCCTCTTTTTTCTCATACTCGGGTTCCACTTCGGGTTCCCCTACCACCACTGCCTGAATCGTAGGGTCTGCTTACAGAACTTGGGCAAATATAAAGTTAGCCGGCAACCCTGACTGGACCATGTTAACCTGCTTTTTGAATGCCGGCAGTGGGTTGATTTTAGTGCTAGGTTTGGCTGGCTCCTGTAGCTTTCCCTCATCAATGAGCTTTTGGATAGCATCCCTTAGCTTATAGCAGTTGTTGGTTTGATGGCCTGTCACTACATGATAAGTGCAGAAATTATCTTTGTCAGCTTCAGATGGCTTCTCAAATGGCCTTAAAGACTGTAGCAGGCCACCATTCCTACACTTGGCAAATATCTTTGCTAAAGTAAGAGTCCAAGGCGATATTCCTTGTCCTCCAGGACCCCTATTCTGGTTGCCTTGCTGCTGATTCATAGTAGCCACTTCAACCTGCTTCACCTCTGATGATTGTCCCTGTTTGCTACTGGAACCTGAACCAGAACCACTGCCAGACCCAGCTGCTGCGGTTGATCTGTACCCCGAGGTGTACCCTGTGCTTCTTCCTCCCTTGTGACCAGTCGGCTTCTCCTCTTCATCCTTCTCTATCTTCATAGCCATGCTGTAAACCTCACTGAGCTCCTTAAAGGGATGGAATTTCATGTTGTTCTTGAAAATGTCTTTGCTGCCGTCAATGAGCTTCTGTATAAGCCCGTCTTCATCAGGACGGTTTTTAAAGAGGATCATCTTGTTCATCCACCTCTGATAGTATTCATCAAAGGGCTCGTTGAATTTCTGCTTCACCCTCTCCAAATCATACAGCTTCACCTGGATTTTGGTGTTGAAGCTGTAGTATTTAATGAAGGCTGCAGACAATACTTCCCAATCAGATTGCTCCTCCTTTGATAGTGAGTTATACCATACTAAAGCACCTCCCTCCAGTGTGGTGGGGAATAAATTGATCAGCTGCTGCTTTGTGGTGCCCGCCGTCAGCATAACTCGGGCATACAGATTCACATGGGCCTCCGGTAAGCCTATTCCTTTATAAGTAGGGATTTTCGACACTTGAAAGCCAATAGGGAATGTCTCGATGCCTTTACTGATCATGGCATCGACATTTACACCCTTCTTCGATTCAGCACTGATACCGACCCCCTTCTTTAACTGAGCCATAACTTCATCTAGCTCGGAACAGTTTGCCTTCATCCTCTGTTCCATAGCTGCTTCTATTTCCGGCAGCTTCTCAAGGTTAGCCAAAGCATCACCACCATGTTGGGATGACTCAGCCTCTTTCTCTTTCCCGGCTCCACTACCACTGGCCTCACCAGCTTCCCTTACAACTGCCCGTATCTCTTCCTTCAACATGTCGTGGAAGTCTTGGGATTTGAAGAAATCCTTTAAAACATCAGCCATGCTCGGTGTCTGATCTGCCATATTCACTCCTTCCCCAGGCTCAGAATCACTGTCACTCTCCACTACCCTCTGTCTCCTAGCTGCCCTTAAAGCTTGGGATCTTGTCCAAGGTCGCTCCAGTGTATTCTGCTTGGCAGTAGACAGGAGGTATTAAGGTCGTGAATGAATGATGTGATGTGACATGAAAATTAGGGCATTAAGAATGCTTGAAATGAATGGAGTGGGATTATGTATGAAATGATGGTATGAATGGTTCCTTTTTATTATTTTTCTTCTTCTCGAGGCATTCCAAGAACACTCAATGCTTATGCAAAAATGTCACGTGTGGGCCATCACACGGACAGAGCTTCGGCGCCTTTGGGGACCTAATGAATTCGTGAAATGGTCATGTGTATACCGGCACACGGACGGAGGTTTGACGCTTTGTAGGTCTATGAGATGATATGAAATGGTCGCATGGGCTGGGCCCATAGACAATGTTTTGATGCTTTTGGGCATATGATATGAAATGATGTTATGAGAAACTCACGTGTAACAGGGACACGAACAAAGATTCGGCATTCGAGGAACGCCTTTTTATGATTTGGTAATGTTATGGACCTATATATATACTAATTGGGCACTCGGGGAGTACCTTGAATAGTAAATTAATGTCATGAAGTGGTCGGATGTGGACCACGGTGTTACATGATGTTTATGATAAATGGGTGTGATATCACGAAATGCATGGTGTAAATCGTTACACGAAAGTGTACCTAGGACCATTGTGATCTCTATTGAAGGAAATGATTTGGTGGAATGGCCAAATGCAATCCGGTGCATCGGTAAAACATGGGTAATTTTAGGTACCCGATATGTTATGAAATGGAATGGGATGGTCACGATAGGCGTCCTTGAAATGCCCCTTAATTTAATTTAAGTGAAATGTGGTGAAAACATTTTGAAATGTCCTTGTGTTTTTGGTTTTGTGGGAAAATCATTTTGAAAATAATTTTACCGGTTTACATGCATTTTTATATTTAAAGTGGGTCGGTTTTCGGGAGAATCGGGTCTCCGTCGTTGAACTGTCCTAAATGCAATTTTATTGAAAATTGAATCTATGGTCGTGATGCACACAACAAAATTCATTTTGATGATTTTCTAGATTTTTCTAATTTTTTTATGGATTTTTATAAAATTGAAGGGATAAAAGCTGAAATTTTGATTCTGTAATGAGAGTTACTGTCGTACAACTGTAGACGGCCCAGAATCAGGATTTCGCCAAAATTTTATTTGAAGAAAACTAGAAAGAAAATGCTGGAAATTAAGAACACTCGTACGACTGTATATACAGTCATACGGCTGTTCATCAAAGATAAGAACAGTCGTGCGACTGTTCTTAATATCCAGAAATAGAAGCGCGAAAATACAGAAGAAAATGCACAAAATTCAATCCAAACACCCAGAAAGCAAGAAAAAGTGAAAGGAAAAGGATTGTCTACCTATCTAGAAGCTTATCCAAGTCGATTTGACCCATGGCGTCGCTCCAATCCACACTAATTCGCACTTTTTCTTTGAAATTGAAGTTGAGAGCTTTATGTCCAAAAATCCAAAATGCTTGGGATTCTGATGATTTAAGTCCGTGATTTTGATTTGTTTGTGAAGTTAATTGATTAACCTAGGGATTTCTAGCAGGTTTTAATCATAATTCTGAGAATTAAAAGAAAATAGAAGAGGAAAAGATGAGTTTTTATGGTTTTTACTTCTTCCTTTTCCTTTTCCTTTTCTCTTTTCTCCTTTCTCTCTCTAATTCTTTCTACCAGAAATCAAGAATGGCCTCTCTCCTCTCTTTTTCTTCCTTTTATCTCTGCTTCCTAGCTTGCTTGCTGTCCATCCCGGCGCATTAACTGCGCCACCCTCTCTCTTCCATTTTTCTGCTGCAGAGACATGGGCTCCTGCAACTTTTCCGATATTACAGTCGTACGACTGTAATTTTTAAATTATAGTCGCACGACTATAAGGATAGTCGTACGACCATACTCTTCTTTTTTTTTTTAAGTATAGAAAATTTCGGCGCTTACAATTGTGTCATTTACAAGTGTATTACATTAATATAATTTAAAATATTTAGTTCAAAATTTTTGTAATACATGTATTTATACAAATATACTTTGAATACTTTATTATCAAGCAAAGCATCTCTAAGCTCACGTAGTCATGTTATTGATAGCTTCTCACCTTCAAATAACTTTTGTTTATATTTTCCATACTTCAATTCCAAGTTTGAGGTCAAAAAATGTTATTAAGGTAAATCGATGATTGAGTCATTTTTTTTAGTTGGTAAATAAAATTTTGAATAATGGAGTTCTGAAAACTAAATCATATGGTTTTTGTATTCACAATTTTTATATTTATATTAGTCTTTATTGAAATCTTTTTTGAATTTTTCAACTTTTTGAGCTATCATATTTCATTCAATTTATGATTTATGATAAAATGTTTAATTTCAAAAGATAATTGTAATTTTTATTGTTGTTTTGAATTATTAATTTCTTCTTAATGAGATCTTGACTTCTATTTTGTTTAATTGTACTAATAAGTGCTAATTATAAAGAATTATATTATCATTTACGTTTACATGATAGAGTATTGATTTTTTTATGATTTTATGACCGTTATAATTTATTATATTTTTGCACTTACTACATAGAACTTTGTTTATATTACCTTTTACTTTTTAATTAGTACCCATTAATTTCATAATGTATTGATTTTATTTATTTTTAGCTCCTAATGTTTTATAAATGTTGGCCGTTGGCCTAAATGTTATGAAATTTATATAAAAACTCTTACAGAAAACGTAGGCAGTAATAGATAAATTTACAAGTAATAGTAAGTTACAAATTTTATTTTGATGGTTTGGATGGGTTTGGGTTGAATGTGCCGGGCTTGCTAATGAAAAGTTTATGCAAGCCCAGTCTAGTCCGTTTAAGAATCAATTCGGGCTTGGACATCTTAGTCTTTCTCAGTCTATCTTTCTTTCTGACCTTAGGGTTCGCTGCTGCTTGATCTTTCTGGTACCATTCTTCTCATTTTTCTTTATTTGTCTTTATACTATGCTTTTCTCACTCTCTTTCTTTCGTGTTCCCAGTTAGAACGCTTGGAGATTCCACCGTTGTGGCCATTCATCCACCGCCGCCGGGCTTTTTTTTATGCCAGTCTCTATTTCGTTGAATCAACACCAGTAAGTTATCTATCAGAAATCCACCACCCTGTTTTCTTATTAGATCGATGGCTGTTTTATGGTTTTGGTAATTATGTCTCATCTTTGCTTTCTCTCTTTCCTTTTTTAGTTCGTATAAATAACACTATTCTCTCTTTCCTAGCTTCTGTAGATTATAATAGGCATCAATGAGTTTTTATTTTTTGAGAGATCAATAGTCTGACTCAGGGTCGACTTAATCATAAAGCCAATATAGCAAAAGTTTTAGGCCCCAATTTATGGGCAAAAAATAAAAAATTTTGAATGTTGATAATTCCAATGTTGAATGGTGATAATTTTGATTTATCATTGCATGGTCTTTTTTCTAAATATTTATACATGTTTCTCCTTATTCAATTAAATTGTAAAACTAATCATTGATACTTTCCCTCGTTTATACCACTTGTTGGTATATCATTTTCTCTCACTTTGATTTCAATCTTTTTCTACCCTTATCTTTGTTTTTGTTTTGTATTTTTCTATTTTCTTACCTTTCTTAGTTATTAGTTTCTTCTTTATCTTACTAATTAAATTTAGAAATTTTTCAATACTTCAACTCTTTTAAACTCTAAGTATTGTTAGAAATGCCCTAGTCCAAGGCATTGGTCCTTGTTTTGTATTGTACATTTTGGATCTTTTTAATGTATTATACATTTGTGTTATTAAATAAAGGTATTAATCTATTCATTATATATATCTTGTTCAATATTATAAATAGAGTATCTAATGGTAATATCTATATCAATATTGACAAGTGTCATGCACTTGGCAGTGAGACCATAGATAGGGAAACGATATAACCATAAAGCCATCCATAGTCTGTTCCAGTCATGGGAATGAATGGAACCAAACACTATCATGACCTTGATTGTATGGCGGTCTCTTACCGGCTATAGAAAATGGATTGTCAATCAAGTTTATGGGTACATGTAATGGGGCATGGTACTGGATAGATCCGTTACATGGTATAGTATCACAAGTGATTCTCGTGTAGTACTTATATCGGATCCTTAGACCTGACCATATTATGGTCTTGCATGTGAACGCACACACTTTGGTGTATGCCTAAAGGGCCTGTAACAGGGTGCCAAGTATGGGTACGTTCGGGAGTGCCAATGAGCATTGCAAGGTCATGTCTATGCAGAAGGGAATGTCACTCAGTGATTCACTAAGAAGATATCACCGGCCACTTGATGAGTGCAACTGATAAGAGTGTGGCCACACCTAAACAAGTTGGAACTTGTTTTTGCATCAGTTCATTCAGGATCAAGTTATTGTCTGGACACAAAAAAAGGATGATGTGACCATGCCTCTGTGTTGGACACCGATATCAACATCATGTGATATGTAAGTTGAACTACAAGGTTAAGACTTCCGTTAGACTGCTGTCTCCATCTTAGTTGGGGGTTGTATTGGCTTGCTAGAGCCTACCTACAGTCTGTGGGCCTCAGGCCCATTGCCAACATAAAGATGGGCCCATAGGATTGTACACATTAAACGACTGAGCTTGAACCTAATGGGCCATCTGTATACTTAGAGTATACTGACTGGAGAGGATATATTAATTGATTAAACTATAGATAAATTGGATTGATCAAAATAATATAATCAATTTATTGGGTTTCATGAATTTAATTTAAATTAATTAATTCATGAATTTATTTCCTGGTGGAATAATTTACATATATAGGTTTATATGTAATTCATTTAAATAAATTCTGAATTAATTAATTAGGTTAATTTAATTAGACAAATTAATTTTAATTCAAATGCTATGTGTGATATTATATGTTTAATATAATACCATACATATGAAATTGAAATTAAATTTTAACCCATAGTAATTAATTTAGACCTAGGGTTTTACAAGTATAAAAACCCACTTAAGTGAAGTAAAATGTTAACCCTATGTTGTGACACCAAAATTCGGCCAAGGAGAGAAATTTTCTGAGGAAAATTTCAGCCAACCCCCTAGCTCTTTCTCTAGCTTCAATCCTCCGTTAACACAAGTTCTTCCTCGTTAGGTGTTCGTGTACGGGAACATGGAGGAGATCTATTTTGATTTCTGCAACCGTCTCTAGAGGAGACATACAAAGTGAGATTTCATCTCTTACTTTATTCTATTTCATGTTTTTTATTTCTATTGTATAAGCTCTTGGGACTGGGTTTGATCGGCTTCCGTTGCCAATGGTTGATTTTCGATGAAAAACCCCTATAAGTATTACATATAGTAAATCATTTTTTTTCCATTTTAGGCACAATTGGTCACATTTGGTCAAATAGTACATAAAGTCCAAATGCTATAATTTTCAAAATGCTACACTGAAAAAATTCGCTTTAGGCTTCTCCATAGTTTGAGTCGGCTCTTGTCTAACTCTTTTTGTTTTGTAATTACACTGCAATATATGGTTCAATATTTGGGTTTAGTTCATTGGCCACACCCTGAGCTTGCACTATACCATCAGTTTTAGTGACCACCACATCCCTCTGGGTTGGGTTCAGTTCATCCAGCATCAGTTGGTAGAAATCCTCAAAAGTCACACCCTCATCTAGCTTAACAACATTATTAAGATTAACATCCCTATGAGCTTAAACATATTGGTATTCCAATAGGTATTAAGGTTCAACTCCAGGTGACCTATGTTTCTTGGAGCGAGGGGTGTTGGGATTCGTCATCAGAAAAATAACGTGGTGCAGCGGTAATTACATAGTTAAAATTTTCCTAGGATCTACCTATTGTGTCCGATTACCATTGATTGGAATAAAACCAATTTGAATCAAAAGAGATTCACTTACCAAATCTGTCTCTTCTAAATACTTCTGCAGAATCGAATCTTTAAGTGGAAACGATCTCCATAATCTGGTGCATGAGCAACTATCGAGCGGGAACTGGTGCTAGCCGAAGAAGCGGAAGGAATGGAGAATTATTGCTGAAATTTTCTGCTGTTTCGGGGCAGCAATGGGGCTAAAATTTCCAGTAATAATCTTAGGGTTAAGGTAAGGTTTTCTTCTTTAAGTGTGCCCTTATATAGACTCCTTGTCTAATTGGGTTTTAATTAGGTTAATTAAACTCAAGCCTACTAGGATTATAATTACATAAATAAATTTTAATTAAAAAATATATACTGTGTAATTTAATTCCATTTGGCTAAATTTAATTACCCCTAAATAAACTTAAATTACACTTAAGTAAATACAATATATGTATTTAATTTTCCTACTTAGGAAAATTATTTAATTAATTGTTTACTTTATGTAATTCAATTAATTGATAAATTAATTAATTACATTATGCAAAATTATTAATTAAATTAAATCAACCCAATGTTAATTAATTACCTTGATACTGAATGTCAACTAATTAATTAACGGATTCCTTCCAATGTACATTACATGTATAATTTCTATAAGTTCCGGCTCAGTTGATCTATGTGCACGATCTTATGCGTCTGTAATTATATTAGCAGTAGGCCCAAGGCCTACAGATTGTAAGTGGGTTCTAGCAAACCATTACAGCCTCCAGTTAAGACAGAGATGCAGCAGTCTGTTGAAGACACTGGCCCAGTAGTAATCTCATAGTGTCCTTTGCCAAACCATATCGATATGAATAAACAAGAGGCATGGTGTCTGTCATCCTTTTCTTTTGTTTATTATATTTTTTGATCTTGAGTTGACTGATTAATCAAATAAGCAACTGACTTACTTGGGTATGGCCATACACTTATCAGTCCTACTCATTAAGTGGCCAGTGATATCATCTTGGTGTTACCTAAGTGGCAATTCCATCACTTCATCATCAATATCAATATGTTCACCGGTCCACCTAATCATACCCATATAGCATCCTTTTACAGACCTGTTAGGCGTATGTCAAAGTGAACCGGATTCCATATTGATACTATAGTGAAATCTGGTCTGAGGACAAAAAGGACCTACTCAAGAAAGACCTATGACGCGACAACCATATGGCTTTCTTGTGCAGATCGATCCAGTCCCATATCAACAACATGTACCTATATTCCTGATTGACTATACAAGTACTATGGCTAGTTCAGAACTGCCATACAGTCATCAAATATACAAGTCTGTGGTTCTATTCATTCCCACGATTAGAACAGACCTAGGATTGGTTTTATGATTATCGATTAATGGATACTTTACTCATATTATAGCATAAGATATAAACGAAATAGATTAATTACCTTTGTTAATGTGACACAAATGATGTATTCATACAATGGGTCTTAATGTATAATATAAATTACAAGAATCCAATACCAAGAACTAGGGCACACCAACAATCTCTCACTTGCACTAGTTCCAAGTGGGCATTGCCCTAATTCCTATAGATCTAGTATGACCATCGTGTTGCATCTACGGTAGTGCCTTGGTCAATATATCAACGACATTATTCTTAGTGTCAACCCTCTGCAATGATATGTCACCTCTGTTCATGATCTCCCGAATGAGGTGAACTTTCTGAGCTTGTGTTTGGATCTTTTGTGTGACCGGGGCTCCTTAGCTTATACGATGGCCACGTTATTGTCACCGAAAATATCAAGTGGGTTTAGGATAGTGGGTACTACTCCTAACTCAGTTATGAACTTCTTGATCTAAATAGCTTCATTTGCAGCTTCGCATACAACTATGTACTCAGCTTCTGTTATAGAGTCAGCAACGGTGGCCTGCTTTGAGGACCTCCAACTAATGGCACTGCCATTCAGGAGAAAAACATAACCAGACTGTGACTGGTTCTCGTCCTCATCTGTCTCAAAGCTTGCATCAGTGTAACTTGACATTACAAGCTCATCTTGACCTTTATACACTAAGAAAGCATCCTTAGTCCAGTTAAGATACTTCAGGATTGCCTTGACAGCCTTCCAATGTTCCTCCCCAGGGTCCGACAGGTACCAACTAGTCATACTTAGTGCAAACGCGACATCAAGCCTCGTACATAACATGGAGTACATGATAGATCCTATAGTAGATGCATAAGGGATCTTTTCCATGCTCTGCCGATACTTCTTTGTTCTAGGACCATCTTTCTTACCCTGCTTTAACCCATGGCGCATAGGCAAGAATCCTTTCTTTGCCTTGTCCATGCTGAATCTTTTCAGAAATGTACGCGACCTGACTTAGGCCTAGAAATCAATTAGATCTATCTCTGTAGATCCTTATCCTTAAGATCGTCTCAGTTTCACCTAAGTTCTTCATTGCAAAGCACTTACTCAACCATTGCTTAACACCTTGCAGCGTTGGTATGTCGCTTCCAATGATAAGGATGGCATCAACATACAGCACTAGGAAGGTCGAAATGCTCCCATTAACCATCTTATACATACAGGGCTCATCAGGATTCTGTGTGAATCCATATTCTATAATGGCCACATTGAATCTCTGATTCCATGACCTCGATTCTTGCTTCAATCCATAAATGGATCTTTGAAGCTTGCATAAATGCTTTAATCTATAAATGGATCGTATAAGTAATAACCCTTAGTTTCCTTAGGATAACCCACAAATTGGCACTTGACAGATTTGGACTCGAGTTTCCCACTTGTCAATTTCTTAACATGTGCATCACAGCCCCAAATCTTCAAGAAGGAAACATTGGGCTTTCGACCCTTCCATAGTTCATATGGTGTTCCCTCAACCGCCTTGCTTGGTGTATTATTAAGAATGTAAGCAGCTGTCTCTAAAGCATATCCCTAAAAGGAGACAGGGAATGTAGCATGACTTGTCATCGAGCGGACCATATCTAGCAAGGTCCTATTCCTCCTTTCTAACACTCCATTCCACTAGGATGTACCAGGAGGAGTGAGTTGGGATACAATCCCATACTCTCTCAAAAATGAGTTAAACTCTTGGCTCAAATATTCACCCCTTCGGTCAGACCAAAGTGCTTTTATTTTCTTGCCAAGTTGGTTTTCTACTTCATTCTTAAAGTCCTTGAACCTTTAAAGAGTAGGGGTGAGCATGGACCGGTTCAGTTCAAAAATCGAATCGAACTGAAAAAACTGATCCAAAAAATACTGTATTTTATAAACCAATTCTATCCAAACTAAATTTTGGTTCGGTTCGGTTCGGTTTGGACTAGGTCGAACCAAAAACATCAACTTCTTAAAAAAAATCAAAATAAAAATTTTATATAAGTAGTTTGTTTAAAAAAAAAAAAAGAAATACAAAAAAATGAACTTAAAAAATCAGTAATACTAAATAATATTATTACATCACAATAAAATACTAAAATTCTCTACTTTTTTTTTTCAACTCTCAAGTTTTAACAACTATAAATTAGCATCCAAAAATCACAATATAAAACTATAAAAAATATAATGTCTAAAATTCTCTACAATTAGTATATATTAATTTTATAATTAATTTTAGTATTTTACCAATTATTTGCTTTTTCGGTTTTTTTGGTTTTGAACTGAACCAAACCGAACCGAACCGAAGTCCAAACTTCTTAACAACTTAAAACCAAACTGAACCAAACTATAAATGGATCGGTTTGGTTCAGTTTGGTTCAGTTTAGATTTCGGTTTTTGGACATTGGTTCGGCTTTGCTTACCCCTATTAAAGAGTCTCAAACTTATGCTTCATCAGATACACGTAACCGTATCTGCTGAAGTCATCCGTGAAGGTGACGAAGTATAGAAAACGGGATCTAGCACTAGTGCTCATTGGGCTGCATACATCGGAATGTATCATCTCCAATGGCTCTAAGGCCTTTTTAGCAGTCTTGCTAAAAGGCGCCTTTGTCATCTTGCCTCTCAAACAAGATTCACGTGTGTCATAAGACTGGATGTTAGCACTTCGCTAGAGTGAAGCCTAGCTATGTGCTTCTCGTTTATGTGGCTAAGTCGACAGTGCTAGATGTATGTAGGATTAATTTCATTCTGTTTAATCCTTTTAGTATTTATGTTATAGATTGAACTTTCACATTTTAGATTAAGGATATATAAGCCATTTTCAAGAAATGCTGTTCCATAAATAATATTTCCATATTGCATAGAAATTCTACCATGTCCAATATTAAATACAAAACTAGCAATATCCAACAAAGAAACAGAAATAATATTCCTGCGCATCGCAGGTACGAAATAACAGTTTCTTAGTTCCAAAACAAGTCCACTAGGCATCTCTAAGAAATAATCTCCGATCTCCATGGCCTGAACCCAAGCACCGTTTCCGACTCGAAGATCTACTTCTCCAGATCCTAGTAATCTCCTATTTCTTAGACCCTGCACATTTGAACAAATGTGAGATCCACATCTAGTGTCTAAGACCCAAGATGTAGAAATAGTCAGATTAATCTCAATAACATAAATACCTAAAGCAACAGTTTTGCCCTTTAGTTGCTCCCTTAGCTTTGGACATGAGCTCTTCTAGTGCCCCTTCTCATGACACTCATGGTAGACATTGTCAAGAGAAGCAACCCTTGCTTTAGGTTGGGCCACTACCTTTTTGCCTTTAGCCTTGCCTTAGATTTGGCCTTTCCCTCAGCAATGGGCGTATTGCCCTTGTTCACCAGCAAAACTTCAGGAGTCTTCTTAAGAGACTGCTCAGCAAGCTTGAGCATGCCATGTAGCTCAATAACCAATTTATCCAACCCTTTCATATGGTAGTTCATGATAAACTGGTTGTAAGACTCAGGAAGTGACCCGAGAATAATGTATACTGCCAAGTCCTGCGGAACTAGCGAGCTGAGACGGGCAAGTGTATCAATATACCCCTTCAACTTTAGCACATGAGTGCTAACAGAAGTCTCGGCTGCCATTGCAGTCGTGCAAAGTGCCTTAGTTGTCAGGTAACGTTCCCGACGAGCCTAATCTTGGAACATCTTTTTAAGTTGATCCATCATCTCATAAGCATGCTCGTCCATGAATTACTTCTGAAGATCAAAAGCCATGGTACCCAGCTTGAGGCACGAGACATCTCGGTCATCCCTTATGTGCCGGTCGTACTGCTCCACCATCGCCGTGGTGACGCCTCGACCTACAGGAGGGCTAGTTGGTAAAGCAGCATTCATTACATACTCCTTGGACTCTTGTCTAAGAACTATTTGTAAGTTCCTAGCCAAGTCTAGGCAGTTAGTCCCCGAAAGCTTCCCCTTCTCCAAGAGTGACTTAAGTGAGAGTGAGTTGTTGTTTGTTGCAACCATTTCAAATTGCTAATGTGAAATGGGATTATCTACATGGAAGAAATCATTGCTTGAGTTAGAAAAAAAGGACTTTTGCCAATTCAAATTAATAATCCGATTTTAATTTATTTGTTAGTGATGTCAATTGGCTGACTTGACCAAGATCCACAACTTATCAATGACTGGCCCAACTAGGGCTCGCTAACCAACCATAGATTTGTTTGGTAGGACAACCTATCCAATTCTTCCATGAAGGACTCTTGGTTTCATGGGCTTATTGACACTTTACCCATCTGTGCTTAGGGCCCACTTTGAGCTAATGCTACCCATGTTGAGTCAAACCACCATTCACATGTTAACCATACTAAGTATCCTAACCCTTGACGGCCCACCGAATACTACAATGTACCCAACTAGGGCATGGCGCACATTGCAGCATTAATGGAAGGAAGAGGTGTGAATGTGGGAAGCACTTTTAAACTACTCAATATTTTAATTTCCGGATTAAAATTAAATGATACGGCTTAGCATGCATATACGCGGGTTATAATTTGGTGATCCATACATTCATATTATATGACAAATGCAATAGCATACTTAATTTAAAATAAATAAGATCCTATGGGCCTTTAATGACAACCTAATGAAAAACTAGATATTCTATCTAATTCTTCATGGGCCGGGCTGCAATCCTTCTTGGGCTCCCACCATGGACTTGCTCCAACTGGGCCTTCCTTCATACTTGATGCAATTACAATAATTTTAATAAAAATAAAATCTATTCTAAAATTACATCAAAATAAAAGAAATGGCACGCATGCCATATTTCCCAAAATCAAATTACAACCGATAATAATTTAGGGCCCATAGGACTCAACATCACATTTCAAACAAAGTATCTGTTGCGCACATACATACCAACATGATGCATGATCATGGCATTCCAAACTATAAATATAAATGTTAAGACGAGTTACTTAGGGTAAAATTGCTAATTTCAACAAATGTGACCAAGGCCCATAAAGGCCCAATGATAACATCCATTAATACAAAATTAATAATTTTTGCTCTCACTGGAATTTGGGTTGTCACAAATTTAAAATTTAGCTCTCCCAATTTTAACCGGTGTTACGGTTTATTGGGCCAATTTCATAAAGTCCATATTCAATTTAATATGCAAAACAATTAAATTAAATATGCATGCCAACATAATAAAAAATTTAAATACAAATTAATTCAAAATAAAACATTTTAATTTAATTTGTATAATGGGCCCGGGATAAAAAATACCTGCAAAATCCAAAATCGGACCTAAACCCTGCGTGTCGGCGTTGCTGTCCAGGTGGGGCAGCAGTGCCGCGGTAGCAGCAGCTGCTGCAGGCGGCAATTGATGGAATCACAATTCTTTTGCCCAAAAATTAATTTTTTTTAAATCATAAAAAAATTCCAGCCAAGAAAATATATACAACAGTAAAAAAAAAAAAAAAAATTAGCAGCAGAAAATAAATCGCAGTAGGGAAAAAAAAAAAGGATAAAACCAATAGGGAAAAATTATCAAAAACCTGAAAAACCATTCTTGAAACCTATTCTTTCTTCAAAAACACAATCAAAAATGAATTCCAATCAATCTAATGGAAAAACCTAGGCTCTGATACCACTATTGGAATTCGTCATTGGAAAAATAACTTGGCGCAGCAGTAATTACACCATTAAAATTTTCCTAAAATCCACCTATCGTGTCCTATTACCATTGATTGGAATAAAACCAATTTGAATCAAAAGAGATTTACTCACCAAATCCGTCTCTTCTAGAGACTACTGCATAATCGTATCTTTAAGCAAAAACGATCTCCACAATCCGATGCATGACCAACTATCGAGCAGGAACCGGTGCTAGCTGAAGAAGCGGAAGGAATGGAGAATTATTGCTGAAGTTTTCTACTATTTTAGGGCTGCAATGGGGCTAAAATTTCTAGCAATAATCTTAGGGTTAAAGTTAGGTTTTCTTCTTTAAATGTGCCCTTATATAGACTCATTGTCTAATTGGGTTTTAATTAGGTTAATTAAACCCAAGCTCACTAGGATTATAATTACATAAATAAACTTTAATTAAAAAGTATATACTATGTAATTTAATTCTATTTGGTTAAATTTAATTTTCCACTAGGATTATAATTACATAAATAAACTTTAATTAAAAAGTATATACTATGTAATTTAATTCCATTTGGTTAAATTTAATTTTCCCTCAATAAAATTAAATCACACTTAAGTAAATACAATACATATATTTAATTTTCCTATTTAGAAAAATTATTTAATTAATTGTTTACTTTATGTAATTCAATTAATTGATAAATTAATTAATTACATTCTGCAAGCTTATTAATTAAATTAAATCAACCCAATGTTAATTAATTACCTTGACATCGAATGTCAACTAATTAATTAACGCATTTCTTCCAATGTGCATTACATGTATAATTTCTATAAGTTCCGGCTCAGTTGATCTATCTGCACGATCCTATGGGTTTGTCTTTATGTTAGCAGTAGGCCCAAGGCCCACAGACTATAAGTGGGTTTTAGCAAACTATTACAGCCCTCAATTAAGACAGAGATGCAACAGTCTGTTGAAAACACTGACCCAGTAGTAATCTCACAATGTCCTTTGCCAAACCATATCGATATGAATAAACAAGAGGCATAGTGTCCGTCATTCTCTTCTGCTGTTTATTATATTTCTTGATCTTGAGTTGACTGATTAGTCAAACAAGTAACCGACTTACTTGGGTAAGGCCATACACTTATCAGTCCCACTCATCAAGTGGCTAGTGATATCATCTCGGTGTTACCTAGGTGGCAATTGCATCACTTCATCATCAATATCAATATGTACACCGGTCCACCCAATCATACCCGTATTTAGCATCATTTTACAGACCTGTTAGGCGTATGTCAAAGTGAACCGGATTCCATATTGATACTATAATGAAATATGGTCTGAGGACAAAAGAGACCTACTCAAGAAAGACGTGTGACGCGACAACCATGTGGCTTTCTTATGCGGATCGATCCAGTTCCATGTCAGTGAAATGTACCTATATTCATGACTAACTATATAAGTACTATGGCTAGTTTAGAACTGCCATACAGTCATCGAATATACAAATTTGTGGTTTTATTCGTTTCCACGATTAGAACAGACCTGGGATTGGTGTTATGATTATAAATCAATGGATACTCTACTCATATCGAATATACAAATTTGTGGTTTTATTCGTTTCCACGATTAGAACAGACCTGGGATTGGTGTTATGATTATAAATCAATGGATACTCTACTCATATTATAGCACAAGATATAAATGAAATAGATTAATTGTCTTTATTAATGTGACACAAATGATGTATTCATACAATGGGTCTTAATGTATAATACAAAATACAAGAATCCAATGCCCTAAGAACTAAGGCACACCAACAAGGGAGACCATAATCAAGTTAATACATAGCTTCACCATTAGCATATCATGGTGCGCTCGGGCAAAAAACAACACCTCCCTCATCGATTCCAACCAGATTATACCAAAACCTTGATATTTGCATAAATTCATAGTCGTAGAAAACACAACGATATCTAATATTGTCGACACGCTCTGTAAATTTCCATATTTCAGACCGTGACATGTTTTTAGCACCTCGTGACAGTGCAGAGAACCAATACAAAGTTCCTCAAGCTGGGCATGAGAGTTATTGAGAGATTAAATGCGCTGGAGTCATTGAACCTGGAGTTAAGAAGGGGCAACTGAATAATGGAACACAAATTCGCATTAATTGCTCACTTAGGTTGTGAAGTCACACCTCTTCCACCATTGCCTTCAAATGACTCTTAGTAAGTCATTTAATATTTTGTTTGGTCCATTTTATTTGCTTGTTGTTGTGAACTGTTCATATTGAATCTCTATCATGCCCCTTCAATCCTACATATTTAATTGGTAGAGAAGTCAAGGCGCATAAATTGTTCTAGCTTTCATCTTAATGTTGTTTTCAAGATTTATGTTAGTTTAGGGTCTTACTTTTCTGGTTTTGTACCAATATTTGCTTGTTTTTCATCAATATGTACAGTAAACAGAATTAATAGCACATATAGAGATCTCATTCTCCTATCTTTTTCATTTGCTCTGTCATGTAACTATATTGAAAATTAAACTTAATTTGATAAAAATAAGAAAAAACTGAAAAATAATAGAAAAAGGAAACAGATTGTATGCAATAAAAGGTGAAATGGTCGTATGATGTTGATTAAAGTTAGATGTTGTACAAAGTTGAGGAAGACATTTATCTATTTGGAGTATTTAGCAATGATGGTTATGACACGTATTGAATATTGTAGGTTGGCAAAAGAGTGTTAAAGTTAATGATTTAATTAACTTAAGATGACAGGAGACGTTGCAAATTAAAGATAGAAAGGGCCAAAATAACTAATAAATCAAATAATAATAGGTATAATTCTTTTGTGAGTGTCGATTATAGTCTCTGTAAATGGAGCTGCCACTTCAGTTGTTTCTTTTAAGGGAGTTAGAGTAAGCAAAATGCAAAAGAGGTGACTCAGTCCTCTTCCTCCAACAAGTTGTTGGGATGCTTATTTTTGTGATGGGTTTTTCATTTAATGTTTTTGGGAAATGGACTGCTAGTACTATTATTGCTCGCATATAATAATTCAGATTCATAATGCATGTACAAGTGGTCTATTAATTTTTGCGGCTGCCTAATATTATTAATCTTTTCTGAATCTGTCTATGGTAAATAACTATTATATTAGTCTGAAGGGCAAATTAAAAAAAAATCCCTGTAGTTTTATTTTTTTACAAATAAAAGACTGTAGTTTTTTTGTTTAAAAAAGAATTGTATTTTAAAATGTTATTCTTGTTCATTTTGAACTCAAAATTTTCAAGTTGGTTAATATAAATACAATACATATGAATGATAAATTTTGAAAATTTTTGAAAAGCGCAAATATTTTTATAAATTAAATAATGATAATAGATTTTTAAAAAATCATAACAAATTGAAAAATCTTTGTAAAATATTCAAATTTTGATGTAAAATTCTTAAATAATATACATAAATTATTGGTATGTTAAATAACTAAAAATACCATCCGCTATATCATAATTTTTAATGGAAAAATGTTAGTTATCCTTTTTTTATTAACATTTTAAAACACAATCATCTTTTTTAAACAAAAAAAAAAAAAAACACAGTCCTTTATTTGCAAAAAAGTGAAACCACAGGGTTGTTTTTTTTTGTAATTTGCCCTAGTCCGAAAACTGAACCAATTTTTAACTGAATGAGGTATATTTTTGTGATGCAGATTTACTGCATTAGATTACAGATTTTGATGCTTGCAAGTAATAGTTGTTCATTAACTTAAGAGGATAAAATGGAGTTTTATTGGATTGTTAAGTGTATTTCCTAAGTGCAGATTTAAGTTTTAATATAATTTTCTTAGGTAAGTGACAGATTGGCTATTCAAGTAGGAAAGTGCATATTACGAGCATAATTTTTTTCCCATCAGGCTCTAATCTCACGACTCAAAACCTGTAATCTATTAGTTTTTTCATTTCTTCCTTGTGATATTACATACTTTCTAAGCTGTTGATTACAATTTATTGAATTCATTTTCATTACAACCATTACCAATTCATATTATGGAGCATGTGATTATGTGTTATCCAAAGCCAGTTGGTTTTGATAATCTAATGAGATTAATTTTAGGCATTGAGAAAGAGAGAAAATACGGTGCATACTAATATGATTAGCTTGGTGTTGTTCCCTGCTTAATTACAAGAAGTGCCTCCTATTGTGGCAATCATCACCATTAGCATTCACATTTATTGTGATTTTTTATAACAAAAACTAACTACGATTCATTTTAATTATATTATTGCAGTCTACTTAACACTATCAATCTATGGTCATCAATATAGTGAGCCCTTTTTAGACATATGATAGAGTTTATGAAAATGGTTAGTCACATTTTGGACAAATTATCTAGTATATTAATCTAGTCAGTCAATTTTAATCAAGTAAAGCAAAAAGTAGAAACCTGGGATTTATGAATGGAAACTTTATACAAAAATTAAATGCTTTCAAGAACTTTACAAATTGAAATTTATGAATGTAAAAGATTCAGAATTGAAATTTTAGTATATTTCTATTTTAGTACTGATCTATCTTTAAACTCGTGCATTGCGTAGATCTATATAACATTTTTTTTCACATTAAATTATATAAATTAAATTTTACTTCAATAAATAATTTTACTATACATTTCTTAATGTTTATTTATTCACGAAATTTTATTAATTTATATGAAAAATAAAATAAAAAAATATATTAATAAGAATCATACAAAAAATGTTAATGAAAAGAAAACCATGTATTTTTGCGGATTTACATATTATAGACTCTTGAATATTTTGTATTCGACTTAGAACTGAGTTCTATTAACACTTAATCACTTATAATTTAAAACTAATAAGATAAAGAACATTTTTTTCCAAGATATTATTTTGTATAGGCCTAATACATCCGTTATTCCCTAAAATTACCACCAATCGTCTACTGTCACCTCCAATTTAAGGAACTTCCATTTTGCTCCCTCATCTTGGCTAAATCAACTTATTTTGCCTTCTCATCTTGACGGAACCGATCCAGTTTGCCCCTACAAGGTTCATGCTCATTGAATTATACTTGCTTGACACGTAACATTAAGAGAATTATTTAGGTCGATTTAGCCAACACGATGGGGCAAACTGGATGTTAGCTAAGTTTAGGGTGACAATAAATAATTAAGGCCAACTTTAGAGGGCTATTGATATATTAGGCCTTTTGTATATAATTATACAAAACTCATAAAATTTATAAATACATATTCTTTTATTCTTTTTCTAATTCTTTTTTTTTTTCCATTCTTTCTTCCTCTCTATATCATTTTCTTCTTTCCTTTTCTTCAAATTTGTTCATAGAATAAAAAATATTGTAGTTATTTTCATATGTAAGAAATTATCATTGGCTTCATTTTCAATAATAATAATATAAAAAATAGCTTAAATCATCTATGGATGAACTAAAAATCCAGAAATTCAGTATAAATCAAATCAGATTTGGTGTTCTATATAAAAATCAATCCTTAAAAGGCAGGAATATGTTATGGCAATGTTGTGACAAATTTAAACATTTGAAAATATTCTCACAATTCTATACAATACCCTCATAAGGGTAAATAATTATAATTTTCCTGAGGTTTGGACAAATACATCACTACCTCTTTGTATCCCTTGTATTTCTATCATGATGTACATTTATGAGCTTATATCATATCTTAAAATGTTATATATTCAAATTCTTGTTGAATAGACTCTTTTAATGTCTTCTTTTTTTATAATGTGATGACATCCGGACCAATACCATCCGGTAGCCCGGACACAGACGCCATCACCCGACCAATCGCACCGGTTACCACATCCGGATTCTAAACCTTTCACAACAGATCCGGCTCGGTTCCCTCGATCTACGGAGAGATTCTAGGAAGGAAGATGAAGTGTCCCATTAGGAGTCTACTCCCCGTGTTTTATTAGGGTAAGGACACTACCACACGTGGAACCCCTGAGGTTGTTCTTCCAGATTGACTAGAAGTTGGATTGGTAAGCTTTTTCAATACCAATCCAACTCTATCACCCATCCTATAAAAGAAGGGCACTCTTTGAGGTAAAGCTGATTCATTCTATTCCCATTAAAATACTCTCAACCCAAAATAAACACTGACTTAGGCATCAACGCCAGAGGTTACCGGTGTCTCATCTTTTCTATCTTGCAGGAGTGATACCTGATCCGGCCAAGAATAGCAACCTGAGTCCGGATCGATCAAAGGATTTATTCTAATCCATCATAATGCGACAACAACTTAAAAAGGGTAACGAAAAAGTTAAGAGAAAAAATGATTTTGCTACAGATGACAAGTTGTAACTGAAGAGTAACAGTAACATTTCAAGAATAAATTAATCAGAAAAATTAAAGAAATGTTGAACAAAAAAAAAAACTATCTTAGAAGAACAATAAAAAGAAGTTCAAAGAAACATAGTTGATAAATAAAGATTGAAGGTCGAAGAGACACTTGAGGCATGAAAAGGGAAAGAACAATTTGGTTGATTGCGTGAAGAAGCTGACAATGATTTTCAGCAGTACAAGGCCAAATCAAATCATCTACCCCATTTTCTCTACTGTAAACCTTATTTTGCAGTATCTACAATAATTTTTCTCCATCCATTTACTCCATTTTCAATCCCTAAAAAAAGATTCATTCCAAATAATAATGTTTTATTGTTATTATATTAGTTTTGTATCATTTATATTCTAATTATTAAGTAATATATTATATTCAATTTTTTTTATTTAATATAATAATTAAATATTAAATATATTAATATGTAATTTAAAAAATTAATTTTTTAAATTAAAATTTAGTTATTAAATTAATTACTGCTATCTAACATATATATATAATAAAAATAAAATATAACAAAAAACATTACTCTCATTGATAATAAACCGAATAGAATACACCAATCATAACGAATAGAACATAGATAATAAAATAGACATATGACAATATTACTAACAATAAAAGACATAATTATTAAACCAAACACACTTGCTAATAAACATATAATATTCAAATTTTATGAATTACCACGTTCTTACCGCAAATGCTTTATCAAAGCATTTCGAAGTTCATAATGTGTTGTTATGTCCTTAATTTTCCTATGTCTTTGAAGAAAGTTGGCAAAATAGGTATCTTCATCATCTGGGTTTTCAATTGTTAGTGGTGGAGCTACTATTGCTTACCTGATTGGTGCATTCAAATCACGTTCATCTTCGATAATCATGTTGTGTAAAATAATACATGTTTTCATGATATCGTGGAGTACTTCTTTATCCAAAAAATGGGTTGGTCCTGCAACAATGCCAAATCGCGATTGCAACACTCTTTTCTACATGCCTCCTGCTTTCTAGCAAAGTGTTTTTTCTTTTCACCTTGTGGCTCGCGAATCGTTTGAACAATTGTAGCCCATTTTGGATAGATTCCATCATCTAAATAATAACCCATATTATATTCTTTCCTTGAATTACATATTTAGTTGGAGGAGTAATACCATTTGCAATATTAGAAAACAAACGTGATGATTTAAAACATTGATATCATTGTTATTGCTCAGTATAGCAAAATATGCATGCCATATACATAGGTCATAATCGGCGACTGCTTCTAAAATGACAGTTGCTTTTCTAGAACGTCCAGTAAATTGTCCAGCCCAAGCCAAAGGACAATGTTTCCACCTCCAATGCGTACAATCTAGGGTGCCAACATTCCTGGAAAACCATGTTTCTCACCAATATATAATAGTCTTGCTATGTCATTAGCATTAGGTAATCTAAGATATTCCTCTCCAAAAATTTCTGGAATAACATGATAGAATCACTTGAAAGATTCAATTGCAGTTGACTTACCTATTTTGATGTATTCATCGTATGCATATGTAGGTATACCATATGCCATCATTCAAAACGTAATAGCTTTTTTTTTTATATTGTAGAAAGGCCAAGTCTGCCTATGGCATCGCATCGTTGTTGGAAGTACACATAATGATTTTTCACCTTTTCAATTATGCGGAAAAAAAATCACGAGAAATACGATACCAATTACAAAAAATGACCCATTATATATTTGGTTATCCATGAAATAGTCTCCAAGAATTTGTTTATCATTTTCCTTACGGTTGTGCTAGATGACCTTATGGCTTGGTATGGATCCTATGTGCCTTGACTAACTACTCTTAACATCTAAGAAGTGTTCCAGCAGTGTGATATTATTAAGCATCACTTGACTTGCAGCAGCGATCATTAAATTGTTGTGATCATCCAATGCTGAATCACTTGAAGAATCATCACCATCATAATTGTGAGATATTGTAAGGAAGCAAATAGAAATTTTTTCAAGAAGACTATGAGAAAGATTATACTTAACAAAGATTATGCATAACTTAACTTCATTCTACCATGTATATAAGTGGATATGAAAAAGAGATGAGAGGGGATTTAATGGTCTAGTTTTAGTCATAGTGATCCAATGGCTATGAATACATGTAGAAAAGATATGGATGATATTGGCTCTTATAAATTGATAATGACAATATGTGTAGAGATTGGTGGGGTTTGAACGATCTAGATGCATTCAAAGAGATCTAATGGCTGAGAATATGTGTAGAGAAAGAATGGATGTTATTAGCTCTTGCAAATTGATGGTGACAATAAATGAAGAGATTAGTGGGGTTTTAACGGTCCAAATGGAGTGATGTAGTAGAAAAGCAAGTCTTGTTGTATATAGAGAAGTGGCATGGTGATAAATATTAACAAGTTTGGAGTTACGGATTTTTGCATTTTTTGACCCTAATTTTGGTGGAAATGGACCAATAATCCAAACTTATAAGCTTTTCTTATGAACTACGTTGTTTTTTGGCCAAATTTCATCATTTAGGCCTTCAAAACTGTAATTTTATGTTTTTAGCAACTTTTTTTAGGAACTTTGCTTTTTGCTGAGAGTTCATGCAGAGAAAGAATGGATTGTATTACTATTGTAGATTAATGGTGATAATACATGCAGAGACGGGAGGAGATTTAACAGTCTAGATGTAGTCAAAGTAATCTAATGGCAGGGAATTCATGTAGAGAAAGAATGGATGGTATTGGCTCTTATAAATTGATGGTGACAATACATATAGAGATGGGAGGGCATTTAATGTCCAGATGCAGAGGTGATCTAATGGCTAGGAATTCATGCAGAGAAAGAATGAATGGTATTAGCTCTTGCAGATTGATGATGATAATTCATGCAGAGATTGGTTGGGTTTTAACAATCTAGATGTAGTCAAAGTGATCTAATGGCTGGGAATTCATGCATAGATGGATGGTATTCAAACTCCTCTGTAAATAACATGTATTTTACTTCACTCTACACATATCCACATCATTCTTCTCCTTTACATTTACATAAACTTGTTATTGCAGATTTGTTATCAAAATGTATGTTTGACAAGTTGGGAAGTCTATGGAGGAAGATAAGATCCTATGTGAGGCTTACATGAAAGTATCATAGGATCCTATTGTTGGTGCAAATCAAACCATGAATGTATATTGGTCATGCATAATAGATTTATTTAAGGAAAGGTGCACTAAGGGCGTGTCTCGTACATTGAGCTTGCTTCAGGGAAAAATGAGTACCATTATGACAGAAGTTAAGAAACTCAGAGGTTGTGTTAGACAAGTGGAACTTCTCAATCCAAGTGGGGCATCAGACCGTGATATTGTGAGTATTTATATTAATTCTATGAAAATTGTAGTACCATAATTATAATTTTACTAATTTTCTTTCAACCTTATTATAGCTGAATCGTGCAAAAGAATTATTCGCCCAAGAAATTAATGAAAAAAGCTTCAGGTTTGATCATGTGTAGGAGCTGTTAAAAGATTTTGAAAAATTTAACGACAATGTTATCGTTCCAAGAAACAAGTGTAAGAAGAAGTAGTCCATATCCTATGTTTCATCTGACTCTAAGAATCCAAATCCTGAAATTTCAACAGCAGAATCCCCCGATTTGTCATCTTTTTCTTTAAATTTAAATAATGAATCTTCTGGTGTAAACTCATCTAAACGACCTATTGGGATTAAGAAGACAAAACTTAAAAGAGCACATGAATCACAAGCCAATGAAATTAGAAAGAGTGTGAAAGAAGAAAATGAAAAACAATTTAAAATGATGCGGAGTTTAATTGAAATGCAGAGGGAGAGAATGGAAATGTGGAGACACAAATTAAAATTAGAGGAAGATGCAATATTATTTAAAGTTCCAAATTCGATTATGGGTCCAATTTTCCATGATTATCTTTTAGAAAGAAAAGGCAAAATTTATGCTAGGAGATTGGCAGAACAAAGTAACCAGTCACAAAAGCCACTTGCATCATCTCAAATGGAAAATTTCGCTTATTTCAACAATTTGAGTGGAAGTGATAATGTTCCATCTTATTAATAATTGTGTTTTTATAGTTCTTATTCAGAAATCTAAGTTGTTTTTTTTTTGTGTTTTTTTTAATTTGTTTTAATAAGTTGATTTAAATGTCTTTATATATTGTTTGTAATGTTTTTATTTTGTAATGTTTTTAATGTTTATTTCGTGGTATTTGTAATGTTTTTTCATTTAGCCGTGTTTGTAATGTTTTTTCATTTGGTAGTGTCTGTAATACAATTTTAAATTATTGTTATGTCAATTTATTAACTATTTTATTTCATAATACAATGTCTAATTTTAAATTTTAAAGATTACATATAAACTAAATAAATAATATTACAGTTAATATTTAAATGTGTATTATGTGAAAATAAATTTTTTTTTCATAATTTTAATATTAATATATTAAAGCTATATAATAAAAAATATTACAAACAAACGTAATAAACACAATACAATTAATTTAACATTTAAATATATAATATATAATTTAATATGTATTAAAAAAATGTATTATTTTATTATTTACCACAAAATATACGATATCCCAAATAAGGGGTATTGCATATTTTGCAATCCCATTTTCACGGTGGATTGGAGTGCTAATCGACTGCAAAAATGGTGTCTAATGGTAAAATGGGATAGTGTTAGACATGCTCTAAGAGAACAATGAACTTCTTGAAGCATTTACACTTGGACAAAAGTCATGCAAAGCCAAGGTTCAAATTTTTCAACACTTTCTCGTTTTGAACCTACAATTTTACAAGAGGTTGATTCAATAAGTAACCTATGAGAAAAATCTTCAAATATAAAAGCATTAGGAACAGTAAGTTTTGACATGTTTCCTATTAAAAACGAAAGAAAGAAAGAAAGAAATTGAAGAAATTGTCAGTAAATGAAAAGGAATAGGAACATGAAATGAAATGGAAAATTATAGTAAAAAAATAAACTTTAATTGTATAAGAGAAGCTCAGTAGGGTAGGCTTTCACTATAAGCGACCGTGCAAGGCCTCTAATTGGATTCAGTATAACACTTGAGCACCAAAAACACCACTTCTCATTTGCTCTCTAGTTTCAGTTTTCTTGTCAACCAAAACGCCTAACAAGCTAATGAATATAAAAAAACGTTATAAGATTCCCTTGAATGAATTAAATTAAAAATCTTACAGAATTTCTACAATTTTATTTAAAACTTAAAAAATTCAGGAAAATAGAAAAATTAGAATGAATGATTTTGAGAGAGCTAAGTAAGAGTGAAAAAAAAAAATATATATATATCTTTAAACCTTGTTTTAGTATATATATAGATATAAATTTTATTGTGGATCAACAATATTGTTAGAGTATTTCCAAAAAGGGAAGATCATTTGTCAGATGAACTCCCCAAGTGAGGGGTCATTGCCCCAACCCAAGGAAGCGGTCGCATATGGCCAAATTAATGATTTTATATGTTAATTTACGTTCGCTTTTCTCCGCTTTTGTCCCTTTTTTTTTTTTTTTTTTAATTTTCTTCTTTTGTTAATTCACTTATACTTTTGCCCACTTTTATCCTTTTTTCTTTCCTTCTTTTATTTATTTTATTCTTGATTTGTTACTTTAATTTTATGTTTTTATGATTTTTTTATTAAATTATTTGTATTGTAAAAATTTTTTATCAATTCTAACAATTAGCCGTTATAATCTAATTTACCTAAATATAATATCTAATTTTACATCAATTTCTACATTCATCTATTCTTCATCTTTTCTCCTAATTTCTATTTTTTTGTTTTCCAAATTCTAAAGAAATTGTGCTTATTTCTAGATGGATCCATATTCATTTAATAATTTTTACAACATGTCTCTAAACATGCCCAGTTCAAAAAATTCTCCTCAAAATAAAAGTTCTCCACATTCTTAAAATTCTTTACCACGAAATATTGTTGCCTATAAGATTAGACTCTAGCAAATGTACTAGGTCAATTGTAGTACATAGGCAAGACCAAGTATCGTTCTTATAGGGATCTAAGCGAACAACCTCAATTTCTCATGCAAATGGGCATATCTGAATTCTTTTACAAATAAAATAAAGATTTAAAGTAAAATAACTAAGTAAACTAAACAGTTCTAAGCATTAAGTCTTAGATAGTAAAGAATAAAAATAACAACAGAAATAGTAAAAGGCAGCAGACTCAAATCAAGTATAGCAAACAGTTTCAGTACATTCCTCTCCTTAACTATTATAAGCAGGGTTATAGAACATAGATCTAGGGTATCTCGTTATCAAATCACTACACTAGGAACATCCGGACATGTAGATGCTATGACAAGCAGCCTAATTGAATCTCTTCAGCAATAGACTACTTAGTCATGCATTAAGATCTAGCAAGCATTTTATCAAAGATAAAAACCTCTAGCATGCAGTCTACTCGAATTTCTTGAGCAATAAACATGCATGTGTTTCAAGGTATTTCCATGGTTAAGAATCTCCTCTCGGTCTCATCCTAACCACTAGTATATAAGGTGATTAATCTCATGGAAAATAAAGCACACCAAGAAACAATCATCATACACATAATGCTCATAATAAAGAATGAGATAGAGTACTTACTACTGCCAGCCAAGCTGGCTCAAGCCTGCTTAAAATGGACTACTCACTATGCATGAGCAGTTTCGGTAGAAAAATAAATGAAGAGAAATTAATTATATTATACTGGAGAATTAGAATACAAGGAAGAAAATGAGCCAAGAGTTTTAAAGCTCCAAAGCTCTCTACAACTAGAACTAAGGGAGTATATATAGCACTCCCCAAAAGACTAAAATACCATAAAGATTAAATTAATAAAAAAATATACTTAGCATGGTGGTTCAAAATTAGCCACACAAATAAAATATTAAAAAGGTACAACCACTCAATTTTAGCTAGATTTACAAGTAAGATCTTCCAAAAAGTCCAACTTTTACTTTTTGAGACAAGACATGATATCTTCTCTTTTCTCTTTGGGACCCACGGCATGGAGAATTTCTGCCGGCCTTTTCTCTGTCTTCACATCTCCTTTCCAGCTCTCATCCAGCTCGCTTACGAGCCTGCTTGCTCAGGTTTTTCACAGCTTTGCTCCAATTTTCTTCTTAACCTAAAATAAGCTCTAATTAGCCACAATTAATTCAATAAAGCTCAATTTAATTCCAATTAATATCCGAAATTATTGGTATAATTATCACTTATCAAATATCCCATACTTGAACATTGCTTGTCCTCAAGCAATAAGAAAAGAAAAAGAAACAAATACTAAAAACACTTGAGAATGAAACAACACTTGAAACACTTAAACAAGGGAAGCAACAGTAGCAATTACTTCAAACTTTGAATCAACATAATGATCACGAGGAAAATACAAAACTTAAGAAAACTAGATATCAAGCCCACACAAGTAACAAGCTTCAGCTTCAAAAACAGACGAAGACAAAGGATTAAACTGCTTAAATCAACAATTCAGCAAACTTTCAAACCAAACTGCCTTACCAACAAGTGCCACTCAATCACTCTTAAATAGTAGGATAAGGCTTTTTAAGATCACTCATCAGCTTTGCACAACAACCATTAGACCATATGCTTGATAATCGGTCTCATCGCCACCACTTTATATTGAACACAAACACAATCAAAAGGACTTTACAACAGGGTTGTAACTTGGTTAGGGTTGGGGGTATGTCAAAGGATACATTTAATCGAAAAGAATTACCAAAGAAACATAATAAATGCATGAACAAGCAACCTTAACAATTGTAGCATTACCAAAACTCATGCAATCTAAGAATAGATATGGAATGAGTTGCACAAGAATAGATGTAACATGGAAAAGCACAAGAATTTCACGCAATAATCATAAGAAAAGATGAATCACAAAGTGTTAGGCGTTCAAGGACATTATTTGATTTTTATTTTTATTTTTATTTTTATTTTTTTGAAGAGGAATTAATTTGCAAAAGCAAGCAATCTCAGATACTGATGCATAAATGCTTAGGAAAGTTGACTTGCAAACTTAAATCTAAGTCGTTCAATAGGCTCATAAATGATGAAACATGATGATTTCAAAGAGCCATCAAAGATTTGAACGAAACTTGGAAGAATTGATTCTATCTTTGAGGATTTTATTTGAATTTTCATACTGACACTGTTGGAAATAAGGAAATTTCAGAATTCTTATGATTTTCAAAAGGATAAAGCTTTAAAGAACTGTGAGCGGATGACCTTTTTGTGAAAGCAGAACGCGGCAAAGCGAACCTTGGGAAAGAAGAAGAATTTGAATGTTTTGATGTTTTGAAGTTTTGAATGGAAAACAGGTTTGTATCTTGCTTAGGAAAACCATTGATTTGTTGGGAAATCCTTTTGTAGAAAATGTTTTATTTGAATGTGAGTTTTGGGAAAACTGGTTTATCCTTTTAATTAATCCCGTTTTATTACTTAAAGACCTCGAAACCTAAATTCCAAGATCAGTGACAGAGTCACCACCCGGATTAGCTCATCCGAGAAATTTCGGTACAGCTCCCTACCGAGCGTAGACTGCCGTACCTAATCCAGAGATTTAGGGTTCGGGCAACTTACCTATTCAACCTCAAGCTTGCATTCATTTATAAGTTTATGTTACCATATTATATTCAATTATTCTCTACCCATTTTATCTTTTATTATTTAGCCCATGCTCATTCAGATGACACAAATAAATAAAGTGTGGAAAATAAACCATACATCCAAACCAAACCAAAAAAATAATAAAGGCCGCTTATTACAACCCCAAAAAAGATAAAAACTCTTATCCTCACCAATACAATCGCCTAGATACAAGAATATCTAAAAAAGTACAATCGCCTAGGATACACGAGTTAATCTATTAAATACATCCAAATAACAAGAAGAAAAAATAAAAAGCTGCAAAACAAATGGGTTAGCACAATTATATCATAAACACAAGTGGGACTAATAACAGGACAGAATGGGGAATTTTAGGAAATGGGAGCATGCATTTAGGGGGTAACCGAGAAGTTAGGGCAACTTACTCGATTAGACAAGGAAAACCATTTTAGAAATTCCATGTAGGTTTTTATGCTTGA
This sequence comes from Euphorbia tirucalli, assembly GCA_039660915.1. Classification (NCBI taxonomy): domain Eukaryota; kingdom Viridiplantae; phylum Streptophyta; class Magnoliopsida; order Malpighiales; family Euphorbiaceae; genus Euphorbia; species Euphorbia tirucalli. The sequence goes on from CM077639.1 coordinate 67,415,136, forward strand.
AAAAATTTTGAAAACAGTTTGGCTCAATTACATGCAAATTACTTCTTTTTGGTGAGTCAGATATCCCGGAACTAGGGGTCCTGTTCGTGGGGGTTTCCTATCTCAAACATCCATCTAAGGTCTAAAATAGTAAACACATCAAAAAATAAGTTTGATTCTAAAGACAGCATCATGTGACGGCGTCTATGTAAGTCGTCCCGTGATTCTGCTTCCTTTTAGGAACAATAGCCATGCGGCTTAGTGCCAGAACCTGGAATTGGTTTTCTTTGCTTTTATAAACACTGTTTCAACTCGTTTCAATGGTTTCTGAGGATTTCAGGGAACTTGGGGGTCCCCTAAAGCTAGACAGTGGATCCAATTTGGATCGGGTTCCAAAGAAACCGAAACCAACGAAACCCAAATCTCACATCAATGTTATAGGACAACCGAAAACCATAATTCTGAGTGTAACGGATGTGATTGGACCAGAATAGTTCATAACAGAACGATAAAAAAGGAAAATTGACTGCTTTTGGTCGATTTAGGGCGTTTTGGGTTTTTGCCCAGAAGAACATAGCCGTGCAGCTGTCGCTCGGCTCTGTTCTAAGGGATTATAGCTGCTTGGCTCTAGTTAAAGCCGTGCGGCTGTAATCAAACAGATAGTTCTCGATTTTTCACAAAACACAAAAAATACAAAACACAAAACAAATTATTACGAGTTTAAGGCCTTTCAGAGTTTACCTTGTTGATGTTCCAGTGTGTTTGATGACAAGAATTGGATTTGGAAGCCGAAATTCACTTAGAACCTTACGAACATCCTGAAATCCTTGAATAAACACGAATCAATCCGAACAAACCCAAGAACGACCCCGAACAAGTGATAATATGACTAAGAACTCTCACCTTATGTGTTTCTAGTCCGTATTCTTACTGTTTTGGTATTTTTATTTTGGTTTTCCTTAGCTTTTTTGGTTTTGCTCTTTTTTTTTTTTTGCTCTCTTTTTGTGTTCTCTCCTCTATTCTCTATGTTATGTATTCTGTTCTTTTCTTTTCTTATTTTTTCTGTTTCTCTTCTCTTAAGCCCTAGAAAATCTAAGTCAAATCCCTTAATTAAGGAATCATAAACATAGCCAAAGACTAATGCTGGCTGTTTAAGAAGTAATCTGATCGCCCGATAGAGCCGCGCGGCTGTAAGGTTACAACTGTGCGACTTTGGAATAACACCCTCGTGGCTGTAGTCGTGAAACTACAGTCGTACATCTCTAATCAGAGCTGTGATGGATTCTCCTAAATCCCAGACTCACTTCTAAGCCCTCTAATCACTCAAAGGACCTTTCTCGGAGTTTCGGATCAAGGACTGTTCATATTTCGGAGCGTTTGAGACATTGATAAGGTCGGTTTTTGACCTTATCTTTTAGGCAATTTCGTGGTTTGAACGGCAATTTTTAGAGTCTTTTGTGTGAATGTTTGTGTGGTTTTTGAATATTTTGTGATTTTTTATGTTTTGGATAATTTTTATAACTTTTAGTATTTTTCGTGTTTTCTAGGGTTGTTTTTGTAATTTTTGTTTATTTGTTGTTTTTATGGTCCGTGGCGTTGGTGCCGTTATGTTTCTTTGTGCTTGTTTTGGACAGGTATTATGACCCGGACCGGAAGTTGGTGCTTCGGCGGCGAGGAAGAGTTCAAAGTGCTGAAAATCAGGGCGGCACGGCGTGCCACCCCGGCGTGCCTAGAGGAGTAGTCCAGTGGAGTGGCATGAAAACGTGCCACTCAGATCAACCCGGCGTGCCAACCCCAAAATTCGCACGGCACGGCATGCCACCTCCAGCAGCACGGCGTGCCGCCTTCAGTTCTGCACAGCACGGCGTGCCAACTCTACCAGCACGGCGTGCCGAGCCCCGAAACCTGCTGTTGCCCTACTTTCATCTCTTCTTTTTCCTGGTTTTAACCTAGCCGTATAAATAGGTTATTTTCTATGTTTTAGAGGATCTTTTTCCAGTCTTTTTGAGTGAGAGCAAAAACTTGTAGTGAGGTTTTGGAGCTTGAACTATTTGCTTTCTTTGAGTTTGAACCATCGTTTGGTTGTAGTTTTACTTAGAATCTTCCCCTTTTGCGACGTTCCTAGTTCCGGCTCGAGCTCGTCTATAGAGGTACACCCCAAGCATCTTCACACCGTCGGAATCCGGTTAATCGGACCAAAAGGGCATAAGTTTTTCTTCTTCTCTTTTGTAATTTGATTAAGTTAGTTTTGATTCCGCAAATCGATTATGTTGGTTGTAAACACTGAATTCATTCATCTTTCTTAATTAATACAATTGATTGCAAGTTAATTTCAATTTTTATTCCTTCTTCTTTATGCAATTCCTTTAATGAATATCTGGTCTCATAAGATCTTAATTTATTAAGTTCATATCTGTGGCATTACCTAGATTGACGCCTAGGAAACCATTAGTATTGACGACACTGTGGAACTTACGTGCCCTTATTTTCTGAGCTTTAGAATTAGACCGCCTCTAAACAAGGAAAACCGGCTAAGGACCTAAAAGATCTAGATACGCTAGGTTGTATTATCGAAAGAGCATAATTAAGGATTAATTGTTGAGTTAAATTCATCTTTTGTAGTTAATTGATAAAGCCATCCCCATTAGCATTCATAGGTCGGTAAACCGCCAATTGATAACACAAAACTCAAGTGCAAAGTAAGCTGGAATAGATCAACTAGGAGTAGGATAGTTTAGTTGTTAACATAATCAACCCAAACTACGTTCCACCTAGGACACGCAAGGAACCCGAGTAGTTTAGTGTTTGCAGATTATTCTTTTCTCTGTGGGATCGATACCTGGACCAACCAGAATTATTACTTGTCAACGATAGGTACACTGCCTTAGTTGTGCGTTTCTAGGTTTAGTTTTACTACTACGCCTAGGACCCATCAAGTTTTTGGCGCCGTTGCCGGGGAAATTTATATTTCTGCATCATTTAGCAAAAGGTCTATTTGCTGATCTAGGCAACATTTCTGTGCATATAGTTAAATAATTTTTCTTTTCTGTGAATATTTATTGCAATTTAGTTTTCTTTAATTTCTGTATGTGTGTGTTTTCTAGCTTATGCGAACTCGCTCTCAGCATCCTGAGCTTTTACCTTATAACCCTGAAATTGAACGTTTGTGTAGCAGGAACCGTAGAGTACGCCAAGAGCAGATTGTTCAAATGGAGCATCAGCAGCATGATGACGAGGAGAGACAACTCCGGGAAAGAGTTGAGCAAGAGCAACTCCGGCGAGAGCGGGAGGAGTTTGACAGAAGAAGGGGTGGTGATAGAGATAATATGGTCATGACAGACCTAATGGCTCCACATCGGCCCCGAAACAGATCCGGAGTGGTTATCCCAGCCATCACTGCCAATCAATTCGAGCTGAAGTCCAGTATGATCCATTTGATCCAAGGGAACGGTCTATTCAGTGGCGGAATAAGTGACAACCCCAATGATCACTTAGACCGGTTCCTCATGGTGGCCGATACAGTCCGAATCGGTGGGGTGCCCCAAGATGCTGTGCGGTTGAAGCTGTTCCCCTTTTCACTATGCGGGGGAGCAATGGAATGGTACAAATCCTTGAGGCCCGGATCAGTGACATCATGGGACCAATTGGAAGAGCAATTCTTAGCATATTACTTCCCACCATCAAAGACGGTTCAGCTAAGGAACGAGATCATGGGATTCCGGCAATTTGGGACGAAGACTCTTAATGAAGCATGGCAGAGATTTCAACGGTTGTTGCGGAACTGCCCCCACCATGACATGTCGCGTTTCACTCAGGTAAGCACGTTTTATCATGGTTTAACACCAGCTAACCGTGCCATTATTGATTCTTCTGCAGGTGGGGACATTTTCAAGAAGACTGCTACACAAGCCGAGGAGTTGATTGCGGAGCTGGCTAGAAAGAGTACCTTGTGGCAGTCGGACACGCCAACAAGGAATGAGGTTCGAGCTGCAGATTTGGGACGCCAAGATGCAGCTATGGACCATGTAAACAAGAAGTTGGACCTGTTGATGTCCCGCCTGAACTTAAATGGACCACAATACCAACCGGTGTTGTGTGTATCATGCGGAGCGGAGCATCCCGGGCAAGATTGTGAATTGGGCGACCCATTCGCCCAATCGTCCGAAAACATAAGTTTTGTGGGAGGAAACCAAAGGTACAATAACTCTAACTCTTATTCACAAAACTTCAATAATAATAATAATTACGGAAGAAGGTATCAACACCCGAATATATCCTATAGTAACAACCAAAATGTGTTGAGACCTCCTTCCGGATTCCATTATGAGCACCGTGAGCAGGGGTTAGGTAAGGCCCCATTTATTCCTAATGATCAATCTCCACAGCAGCCTCAACAGTCTAAGCAAGATGAGACGGTTTTGTCGTTACTAAAAGACATCTCGTCTCGGCTTGCTGATAATGAAGCGTACTGTAGGGATTTGGGTAAGCAGGTGGCTCAATTGAGTAGGGAGAGGCAGGAAAGACCTCAAGGAGCACTTCCAAGTAGAACTGAACAAAACCCTAAGGGTAATCAAAGGGAGACAGCTCAGGTTATAACCCTACGAAGCGGTAGGCAAGTGGAGGACCGGGTGCACAACGCTGATATCCCATCTCAACCTACCGAGGTAAGTGAAGAGTCGGGAGAGGTAAGCAACCCCGATTCGATTTCTGAACCCGAACCTAGCATAAACGAAAAAGGGAAAATTCCTGAACCAGTGAGAGCCTATGTGCCTAAACTTCCTTATTCTCAAAGGGAGAAGAAAGATAAACTGGAGCAGAAATATTCCAAATTCCTTGAGATTTTTAAGAAGTTAGAGTTTAACATGCTGTTAATTGAGGCTCTCCAAGAGATGCCCTCTTATGCTAAATTTTTTAAAGAACTTCTTGCAGGGAAAAGAAAGCTAGGCGAGGATGAAGTGGCGGCTTTGACAGAGGAATGTTCAGCAATTATAACTAACAAACTCCCACCTAAGCTCAAAGATAGGGGCAATTTCACTATTCCATGCCGGATAGGAAACTTGGAGATTGCCAATGCCCTGTGTGACTTAGGTGCGAGTATAAATTTGATGCCTTTGTTGTTTTTCAGGAGACTCGGATTGGGAAACCCAAAGCAAACCAATATGACCCTCCAATTGGCGGATAGATCCCTCACGAGACCAAAGGGGGTGGTCGAAGATGTGTTAGTAAAGGTGGACAAGTTTATCTTCCCTGTGGATTTTGTGGTAATGGATATGGAGGAAGATAGCTCGGTGCCCCTTCTACTTGGGAGACCTTTTCTCGCGACCGGTAGGACTTTGATAGATGTCCAGGAAGGTAAGATCATTCTTAGGTTGCATAACGAGGAGGTAAGTTTCAATGTCTATAATTCAATGAAATATCCGTTAGAAGTTGAAAATTGTAACTTTGTGGACTCCTTTTGTCCTATTAATGCTTGTGTGGTTGAGAGTTTGTGCAGTGAACTAGATTGCATCATAGGAGAAGGTCTAGGTGAAAGTGAGGCAAATGCAGTGATTAGTGAGGAATGCTCATAGGTGAAGGGACGGTTTGATAAGCTGGAGCGTGAAGTCAAACCAGCACCTAAATCCTCATTGGAGGAACCTCCATCATTGGAGCTCAAAACCCTTCCCCCTAACCTTAAATATGTTTTTCTGCATCCTCCAAAGGACTTACCCGTTGTAATCTCTTCTTTGTTAACAGGAGAGGAGGAAGACAAGCTGCTAGAGGTGCTAAGGAAGCACAAGGGAGCATTCGGGTGGACAATCCACGACATCAAGGGAATAAGTCTGACGTTTTGCACACATAGAATTTTTCTGGAAGATGAGGTAAAATCGTGTGCACAGCCTCAGCGTCGGTTGAACCCCAACATGAAGGAAGTGGTAAGAACCGAGGTGATAAAACTCCTCGACGCAGGTATCATCTTCCCTATTTCTGATAGTCAATGGGTGAGTCCGGTCCAATGTGTGCCTAAGAAAGGAGGCACGACGGTAGTGAAAAATGATAAAGGGGAACTAATCCCTACTAGAGCTGTCACGGGTTGGCGTATGTGTATTGATTATAGGAAGTTGAATGACGCCACCCGGAAAGATCATTTTCCATTACCGTTCATTGATCAAATGTTAGAAAGGATGGCCGGGCACGAATATTTTTGTACTTTAGATGGGCTATCCGGTTATATGCAAATTCTAGTGGACCCTCTCGATCAAGAGAAAACCACGTTTACGTGTCCATACGGGGGACATTTGCATATAGGCGGATGCCTTTTGGATTGTGTAATGCCCCGGCTACCTTTCAAAGATGCATGCTAGCCATTTTTGCTGATATGATTGAGGATTTTATGGAAGTCTTTATGGATGATTTTTCTGTTGTTGGTCATACGTTTGAGTCATGTTTGGGGAATTTGGACCGGGTAGAGATGTGAAGACACCAATTTGGCACTTAGTTGGGAGAAGTGTCAATTTATGGGCCGGGATTGCATTGTCTTAGGGCATAAGGTGTCGGGAAAGGGAATCGAGGTCGACCCGACCAAGATTGAGGTGATTGAGAAACTGCCTCCCCCAAATTCGGTTAAGTTAGTTAGGAGTTTCTTGGGACATGCGGGCTTTTATAGGTGCTTTGTGAAAAATTTTTCTAAAATTGCTAAGCCGTTGACTGAGTTACTCTTAAGGATGCCCCATTTAATTTCAATGATGAATGTATGTATGCTTTTAATTTGCTTAAACGGAAATTGATTGAGGCACCGATTATGGTGAGTCCGAATTGGGAAATCCCTTTTGAACTTATGTGCGATGCTAGTGACAATGCTGTTGGGGCATGTTTAGGTCAGAGGGTGAACAAAATTTTTCACCCAATCTATTATGCTAGTAAAACATTAAATGGTGCTCAAATGAATTATACTGTGACTGAGAAAGAATTACTGGCTGTTGTGTTTGCTTTTGATAAGTTCAGGTCTTACTTGGTCTTATCAAAAGTCATTGTGTATACTGACCATGTTGCCCTTAAGTATTTGTTGGCTAAACAGGATGCAAAGCCCAGATTGATTCGATGGATTCTACTCCTCCAGGAGTTTGATGTGGAGATTAAGGATAAGAAAGGAGTAGAGAACGTAGTGGCCGACCATTTGTCAAGACTACCAAGTGAAGGATCCGTATCCTCTCCGGAAGCGAACATTCGTGACACATGCCCTGATGCACAGTTGTGTGGGGTAACTTCTATACCATGGTTTGCAGACTTCGCAAACTTCAAAGTCGGTAACATTCTTCCACCTAACCTTTCATATGCACAGAGGCGTAAATTCTTTCATGACGCTAAGGATTATTTTTGGGATGACCCTTATCTTTTTAAATTATGTGCTGATAGTGTGATTAGGCGGTGTGTTGCTTATGAGGAGGTTCCCTCCATTATTGAAATGTGTCATGATAGAGAAGCGGGTGGCCATTTTGGACCCGATAGAACTGTAGGAAAAATCTTATCTAGTGGGTTTTATTGGCCAACCATGAAACAGGATGTCATTAGTTATATTCGAGCCTGTGATGCGTGTCAAAGGACGGGAAATATCTCCCAAAAGAATGAAATGCTCCAACAGGGTATCTTGGTGTGTGAACTTTTTGATGTTTGGGGCATAGATTTCATGGGACCCTTCCCAATATCTCACAACAACCAATACATTCTTGTGGCGGTTGAGTATGTGTCTAAATGGGTAGAAGCTGTCGCTTTACCAACCAACGATGCAAGGGTAGTTGTCAGGTTTCTAAAGAAAAACATTCTTACTAGGTTTGGAACCCCAAGAGCTATCATCAGTGACGGGGGTTCCCATTTTTGTAATAGGCAATTTGACAATCTTTTGCACAAATATGGGGTTAAGCATAAGGTAGCGACTCCTTACCATCCTCAGACGAGTGGGCAAGTTGAGGTTTCGAATAGGGAACTAAAGCGCATCTTAGAAAAAACGGTAAGTGCATCTAGGAAAGACTGGAGTTTAAGGTTAGACGATGCACTATGGGCATATAGGACTGCTTTTAAGACACCTATAGGGATGTCCCCCTACCGTTTGGTCTTCGGTAAATCTTGTCATCTACTTGTAGAATTAGAGCACAAGGCATATTGGGCTTTAAAATTTCTTAACTTTGATATGCAAGCTGCAGGTGAGCTTTGATTAAGGCAACTCATGGAGCTAGATGAGCTTCGGTTGAGCTCGTATGAGAATGCCAAGATTTACAAGGAGAGGACCAAGAAATGGCATGACCAGCATGTAATAAAGAAAGGTTTCAACCAAGGAGAGTTGGTGCTCTTGTATAACTCCCGGTTGAAACTCTTTCCGGGCAAACTGCGAAGTCGATGGATGGGACCATTTACCGTGTATAAGGTTTACCCCTCCGGGATGGTGGAAATTGAAACCCCGGAGGGAATTCAACAAGTGAATGGGCACCGGTTGAAGCCCTATGTCAGCGGAGGAATAAAGGAGGAGAAGCAAGTCTTGCTCCTTCGTGATGTGTAATGCTAAACCGCGGGCGTAGAAGTCAAGCTATTCCGACTATAAACATAGCACTGAGGTACGTATACCTCCCGTGTACATTAGTTTTTACGTTAATATGTTTTTGTGTGTTTTTGTGTGTAGGATTAGGTACTTAAGCAAGTTAATCGAAAGTCGTGTTCAAAATGTGAAAAAAGGCAACAGTTGGCAGAATTCATGGTGGCACGCCGTGCCACTACTCAGCACGCCGTGCCAAGGTGAAGTTGGGTGTAGCACGTGGCGTGCCAAGGTGGCACGAAATCGTGCCAGGCTGCTGTTCCGGAAGAAAATTGTGCATAAGAAAACAGCACGCCGTGCCACATTCAGCACGCCGTGCCAAAGTAATGGTATGCAGGGCGGCACGGTGTGTCATTTCAGCACACCCACGTACCGCTGTTCTGTTCCGCGAGAGGTTTGTGAGAAAAGGTCAGCACGCCGTGTCAAAAATCCACACGCTGTGCCTATCACTGTTCTAAAGAACAGCACGCCGTGCCAAGTTGGCACGCCAACATGCCGTCTTTCTGTTCCAAAAAGTGAGTTGCGAGAAAAAGGATCAGCGCGCCGTGTCAAGACTTTAGCACGCCGTGCCATATGTTCAAATTTCAAGGCAGCACACCGGCGTGCCATCATTCTGTTTCCAGGTAAGTATTTTTAACCCGCTCAGCACGTCGTGCTGAGTGTTTGGCACGGCGTGCCGAGCGTTCAAATTTTGAATCCCAAGGGAATTCCACCGCCTATTTAATGCTTTTTTTTCCCCTTTCCCCCTTCTCATAACCGCCCACTTCTCCTTCTTCTCCTTCCTCTCTCTCACTTTCTCTCACCTTCTCACTTTCTCTCTCCCCTTTTCACTCTCTCTCTCTCTAGAACCCATTCTCTCCTTCTCCTTCTCCATTCTTCTTCTTCTTCCTTCCTCTCTCCCCTTCTCCCTATCTTCTCTTACTCTCCTCTTCTTCTTCTTCTTCTTCTTCTTTTTCTTTTTCTTCTTCTTCTCCATCTCATCCCTTTTTCCTCCATTCTTTTGCCCTAGGGTTTTATTTTGCTTCAATTTCCTTGAATCAGGTATGAATTCTTGCTTTATTCTTTCTTTTATTCATGATTCTTATTATTGTTGTTCTTTTTCTCATTTTGGTTTTGATGGATTGACTACTTAATAGGGTTTTATTTTACTTTCTTTTTCTTCTTTGGGGTTTGTATCTTTGACAGTAGATGTTCTTTGGCTTTGTGTTCTTGTGTTTTTTATTCTTGTTTTATTTTTATGTTTATGCAATTGTAGGATGAAGAGGAAAACCGTCGCCGATCGGAGACACGGTTCGTCTCGCCAACCCCTGGAACCGTCACTGGAGCCGGTGCCACGTGACGCGCCGCCCACCGACCCATTGATGGCCCCGCTGAAAAATCTATCAAGGAAATACAAATGTCACTTTCCCTTACTTTCGGACGATGAAGGTAAGAAGTACAAAACTTTATTTCCTTTAGAAAGCACTCCATTTCGCACTTTCGATTGGCAATTTCTTTTTGTGCAAAATAGGTCGGAGGGAGTGAAAGCTAAGTTGACTAGTCTAGGGTGGTACGAATTTGTGAAATCTAACCCTCCGGTCTTTAGGGAGCTAAACCTAGAATTTTACTCTACCTTGAGTTTTAAAACCAACCCGGATACGGGCCTTAGAAGCATGACCTTCCGCCTCTTTGGCACTGAGCGAACTTTGGACATTGATGGCCTTAGGGCTTGTATAGGGATTGACGGGAATGGTTACAAATGGCCCGAAAATCTGGATGCCAAGAAATTTTGGCGATTGATAGGGCAAGGGGTTTACCAACCCCGGTTTGCCAAAACCTCCCAAATCCAAGACCCTGTTTTGCAATTAGTTCATAAATTTGTATGCTTTAATTTTTCGGGAAAGACTGAGAGCAACCGGGTTAATGCATTTGAATTATTGATCCTGTGGCATGTGCATAGTAAAATTAAGGTGCATTTGGGCTTCTTTGTCATGGAAGCTTTATACAATCATCACAACCGAGCTAAGTCCGAACTCGGATTAGGGCATATTGTGACTTGTATTGCATGTTTTTTTCATAGTAATACTTGTTATAGGAACCTCGAGAGCATTCTTCCCAAGAAGCTTTCGAAGGGAATCTTGTCTTGTTCCTGTGTTGGTGCAGCTGCAGGTCCTTCAAGTGCAGGAGGTTCAAGTAGGGGAAAGGCCCCTATGGAAGTCGACGAGGAGGAAGAGAGTGAGGAAGGAGAGGACAGCGAGGAGGACGCGGAGAATGTATCTGTGGGGGTAGATTTTATGGGGCGGATTGAAGGACGGTTGGATGGCATTATTGAGCAATTGGAAGGCTTAACCGTCCATCAGGTTCTGCTGGAGCAGTGACTGAACGCGCGCCTTGATCGGCAAGCAGCTCAGCTCGCCAAAGTCGAGGCGTTCGCCTCCCGCTACTGTGCCGCCCAAGGGTGGCCGTACCCGCCGCCACCACCACCAGCTCCCGATATGTGAGGTAACCTTTGTCCTTTCCCATTTAGTTTGCTTCTTCTTCCATTGCACTTTTGGAAGTAAGTGCAATCTAAGTGTGGGGTGGGTAAAGGGACTTCTCCTTTTCTTTTTCTTTTTCTTATATTGCACTTTTTGATTGTTGTTTAGCATGTTTGTTGGTGTTTGTTGGTGTTTTTTGCATGATTAGATGTTTTGTGTTGGTTTTTGGTTAGATTTAGGATTTACTTTTCAATGCATATGAAGTTGGTTTTGGTTGTTTTGGTTTGTTAGTATTTTTAGGCTGCTTATGTATCAATTGCCGTTTGAATAACATTGCTTAATCCACCCTCGAACCTAAGTCTCTGTGCTTGGATTGATAGCAATTGGCTAGGGATATTAGGAGTTGTTTGCAAGTCATTAGCTTGTTTGTGCGTGGTTTGTGATTCTTGATGGTAACCATTGGTTAGATTTGTCATTTAGGTTGCATTAGGGAATTAGTCCTCTACCCCGACTTGCATGATTGAGCTAGGATTACGCCTTAGAACATTGGTTGAGTCACACGACCTAGCATACAAACCCTAATACACTTGTGCGAATTTGAGCCTTTAGAACCATTTCACATCGGTTCTATTTCTTTGTGAGGGTAAAAACAATCGTGGCACACTAGATCGTAGAACCCGGTGTTGTTTTGCACTTGGCATCGAGAGCTTAATATGTGGAGACCCTTAGGATTAACCCATTGACTTAAATAACCCTAACCCTAACTACTAATTCATCCCTTAGATCACCCATAGCCACTAAATTAACCTTTTTGACTTAAAAAACCTTCACCAAGCCAACTCTATAATCCTAACTTTTTACCATTTCACTTTGATTTTCCTTTCTCACCCTCCTCTCCTAAATCAAGTAATTGGCTAAGTTGTTCATTCATTTTGGGGTCAATCACCATTTGCATTTCAACTCTTTCATATCTAGTCCTATGGAAAAATTGTGTTTAAAAAAAAATAAAAAAATAAAAAAAATCCAAATAGAGTCAATGTGTTTGTTCGGTTTCTTTTTGTAAAACTCGGAGTTTGTAAACGCCTGTCTTGGTTATCCGGTTTGCATCTTTAAGCTGGTATTTGTGTTCCATGTTTTGTAATTTTTCATTGGTTGAATAAAGGATTAGGGCGATCATCTAATTGCCTTGATCCAGGTCTTGTAATTTTTGTTTTCGTTTTCTCATTAAGTTGTGTTTCGGCCATTGGGTGTGGATAAGGCCTTCTTTTTGTCAAGTTAATTTCAAAAAAAAAAAAAAAAAAAGCAAAGCAAACACTCTTAGGACTAGTTCTGAGTTGAAAGTTGCATGACCCATCTTTAGTACTTAGTCAATTTGTATATTTTACTTGATTCGTAGGAGTTGTACACCTAAAATTTCCCTTATCAAACCTACCCTAAGCCGTAACATTACAAGCCCCAGGTTCTCTGATTTTGCTCCTTGACCAATGACTTCACCGGGATTGCCATTATTTCGCTATGTGATGTGTGCCATTGTTTGTTTTTGTGTGCTCATCCGCCTTGCCTTGAACTTGAGCGTTGGAGTGACATCTTGTGAGGTGCTTTGTGGTCGTATAAACTCTGTTTGTTCCTCGCCCTTTGACTAGCTAAATTGTGTTGGGTTTGGGTATTGAGTGGTTTTGAACCTGGTGCACCTAATGTCATTTCGAAGGTGATGCTTTACTTTCTTGAGTTTATGAATCTCGTACGGTTAAACCCTTAGTTGGATTTGCAAGTGAAAGCGAGCAAGTTTACTCCTTTGTCTTTAGTTGATTTGCTTGAGGACAAGCAAGACTTTAAGTGTGGGGTGGTTGATAAGGTCGGTTTTTGACCTTATCTTTTAGGCAATTTCGTGGTTTGAACGGCAATTTTTAGAGTCTTTTGTGTGAATGTTTGTGTGGTTTTTGAATATTTTGTGATTTTTTATGTTTTGGATAGTTTTTATAACTTTTAGTATTTTTCGTGTTTTCTAGGGTTGTTTTTGTAATTTTTGTTTATTTGTTGTTTTTATGGTCCGTGGCGTTGGTGCCGTTATGTTTCTTTGTGCTTGTTTTGGACAGGTATTATGACCCGGACCGGAAGTTGGTGCTTCGGCGGCGAGGAAGAGTTCAAAGTGCTGAAAATCAGGGCGGCACGGCGTGCCACCCCGACGTGCCTAGAGGAGTAGTCCAGTGGAGTGGCATGAAAACGTGCCACTCAGATCAACCCGGCGTGCCAACCCCAAAATTCGCACGGCACGGCGTGCCACCTCCAGCAGCACGGCGTGCCGCCTTTAGTTCTGCACAGTACGGCGTGCCAACTCTACCAGCACGGCGTGCCGAGCCCCGAAACCTGCTGTTGCCCTACTTTCATCTCTTCTTTTTCCTGGTTTTAACCTAGCCGTATATGTGACATCCCTAACTTTCTTAGCATGCAATGGCGGAAAACATTACATAAAGTCTAGGACATCATTATAAAAGAAACTTCCAATTATGCCTCTGATTAATACTACACGTGTTCATAAAATACGTACTTCCAAATTTAATTCTAAGTGATAAATAATAATTCAATACGAGTAATACTTCAATGACAAAAACCTAAAATTTTAGAAAATCTGAAAATCTCAATTCTAAAATGTTCATAACCACTATTTAATGTCTACTCAAAGCAATCCCTCCACACAATCCCAAGGACGGGCGTCAGGCATCATTCAATCATCACCGGCATAATCTGAAAATATCAACAGCGCCACTTAGTGACGAGTAACTAACAAATCCCAAACATCAATTTAAAGTTTGCATAAAATGACGATAGTTCACAAATATATGTTATATTAATTAATCAAGCACCGTAAGGGTAATAAACAACAATCATCATTCATACAAGTGTACATACTTACGATCACAATCCTTGTAATAGGGAACGTACCTCGTTTAACAAGCCGCTCCAACACATATCACATAGATCATATCATTTAAATAGCAAAACATCAATCAAAGAATAAAATTCTCAGTCAAGTCATACAAACTAGATGCATACAACCGTTTAGAACAAGGAATTGTATCATGAACATGACATTATTTCATTTACACAATAACCATTATTAGTTTCCTAATACACAAATTCCAAAGTCGCAAGATAGCTCACAAACCTCACTATCACAGCCAAGCATCAAAATCACATTGTAATCAACATTAACATGCAATTACATTCTTAACCGTTGATTAACATCAACTTATGTATATGCGTACAACTCATTGCATTAACCTATACACTTGTGCTTATAGGGAGTTTGGCAGCAGACGCTGCAGAGTGCCATGAACCTAGGGCTTACCTCTGCGGAGAGCCATGAACCTAGGACTTACCTCCTTAACACATTGAGTACCATGAACCTAGGATTTACCTCAGAATGCCATGAACATAGGTCTTACATCATAATGCCATTAACATAGGTCTTACATCACCGAGTGCCATGAACCTAGGGCTTACCTCGGAATTTGGGGTGCTGTCCTAGTGCCTACCAATCAAACATGGTAAACACTTTGCCAAACTAACCAAAACACAACTGTATAAATCACTACAACTCAAATTAATTACTATAATCATACCAATATCAAAAGGGTGCCATTAAAATAGGTCTTATTCCCAAAACATAGCACAATACCTCAATAAACACAAGGTACCATTAAAATAGGACTTACCCCAAACTCAATTTCATAATTCCAATATGTATTAATTTACCAAATCATATTTGTAATTATTATATTTCATGTCATGAGTTCTAGCACAAAATTTCTAGAATCAAATTATGCTTTACACACATTAAAAATAAATTCAGGCCTAAGGTGACAATTTCAGAATTCATAGTTCATGCCTCAACTTGCACATAATATTCCAGTAGGTTAGACTCAGAATTCAGCATGGCAATACAAAGGTGAATTTTAGCCTTACATCTTAGGAACACATGCCAGCTTGAATCATGCAATTCGGAGTCCTATAGCAAAAGATATTAAGGAAAAACTAAAAACATGCAATCTGTAAACTTACTTCAGTTCACTGCACATAGTCTGACTTCAACAGACAAAACGGACGTGTTACTCACTGATTTAGCAAAAATAATATAAAGCAACATTGAACATCAGGATTTCAGGAATACATATAATTTTGTTTCATGGCAAACGGAGCTACAGAGAGAAAATAAAGCCATAATCAACGCAAACTGTACAAACTGAAATTCAGCAGTTCCAGGAAATCGGCACAGTGCACATAAGGCAGTTTCAACAGGGAATACGAGCACTTTACTCACAGAATTTGCCAAAATAGTATAAAACAACCTTGTACACTTATGTCTCAGAAAAACACAGAAAGTTGAATCATGCCATTCGGAGTTATATAACGAAAATAAAGCTAAAATTACCACAACCTATACAATCTGAAATTTAGCAGTTCCAGCATAAAACCATTCCTAACATGCATATACATATTTCTTTCAACCCTTAACCTAATTATCACCATTTTATACCAGTAACATACATGCTTAAATTTCAATATACAAGATTATTATCTCACCATGCAATCAATAGGAACCTATCATGCAATCTATGAAAGCTTTAAATCGATATTAGAGTTTGTTTGTTACCTCGATTGCAGTGAGGTCGGTCACTAGAGTAAAAACAGAAATTAGGAGAGGGTGCTCCTCGATTTAGGTCACGAACTTAATCCGATGATTCCCAAAGAGAAGAAACTTCAGAAAATTACAGAAAAGAACAAAGTTCTTAGCAAGTTTCTAAGGAGTTAAAAGATGGAATAAAACCGATTGGGATTCCTTACCTTCAGAAAGATGAATGATTTCCTCAACTGAGACAATGGAATTTCGGAATTCACAAGAATGATGCAAGGCTGGTTTGAGTGAAAGAGAGAGGAAGAGAAAGAATAAATTTCAGCTAGGGTTAGAGGAAATTTCGAAATTTGTAGTGTTAAATAGGAAATAGAAGTTGATTTGATGAAGGAAAGGTAAGTGGGAGAGATTTGCTCCACTAAGTTGGTAGTTTCTGATTTGAATTGGTCAAACTAAATAAAAGGGATATATAAAATAGTAAATTTTGGATTTTATGGGATTTTATGTCTCCCAAACCAAAAATATAAATCCTAAAGAAAATAACTAAATTAAGCTAAGTTGGGTTCGAACTCTAGACCTCTAGTTATTAAACACATCTCTCTACCATTAGGCCAAAGCCTACGAATTGTTATAAGCATACAAAACATCGGTTAAATGCAAAAATGCTCACTCATATGCACACATCACAACATAACTAAGTCAACTTATATCTGGGGCGTTACAATCCTCCCCACTAACAAAAAGTTTCGCCCTCGAAACTCAAGGACAAAAGAGTAAGCTAGGTTCTAACCTTGATTAGTTGCAAAAAATTCCGGATATTTGGATCTCATGGTCTCTTCTAGCTCCCAAGTAGCCTCTTCAAACTTCTGGCTACGCCAAAGCACCTTTACCAAAGGCATCTCTTTTCTCCTGAGTTTGCGAACCTGACGGTCGAGGATCTGAACAGGCTTCTCCTCATATGTCAAATTGGGTTCCACCTCCACCGAATCCACAGCAATAACGTGAGAAGGGTCGCTCACATATCTTCGTAGCTGTGAAACATGGAATACATTATGAACTTTTGCCAATTCCGGTGGTAGAGCCAACCGATATGCAACTTCCCCAATCCTTTCAAGCACTTCATATGGACCAATATACTTGGGACTGAGCTTGCCTCTCTTGCCGAACCTCATCACTCCCTTCATAGGAGATACTTTCAGCAATACCTTGCTGCCGACTTCGAAGGTAAGAGGTCTTCTCTTGAGATCTGCATAAGACTTCTGACGATCCTGGGCAGCCTTCATATTCGCCTGAATCACCTTCACCTTCTCAACTGTATCCCGAATCAATTCCGGACCCAACACCAATGTGTCACTAATGTCGTCCCAACATGTCGGACTACGACATTTCCTCCCATAGAGGGCTTCATACGGGGCCATACGGATACTAGCGTGATAGCTATTGTTATAGGAGAACTCTACCAAACTCAGACATTTCACCCAAGATTTCTGGAAGTCAAGAGCACATGACCGCAACATATCCTCTAAGGTTTGAATTGTCCTCTCCGTCTATCCATCTGTAGCAGCATGGAAAGCTGTACTCAACTTCAACCTAGTGCCCAAAGCTTCTTGCAATGATGTCCAAAAATGTGACAAGAACCGTGGGTCACGATCTGACACAATCTCCCTAGGCACACCATGTAGCCTTATAATTTCACTCGCATATGCCTCAGCTAACTGCTCCATAGACCAGGTCTTCTTCATAGGAATAAACCGAGCCACCTTGGTCAAACGATCTATAATAACCCACACTGTGTCTAAACCATTAGCAACCTTTGGTAAACCCGACACAAAGTCCATAGAAACCGAGTCAAACTTCCATGCTGGAATAGCCAAGGGCTGCAATAATCCCCCAGGCCTCTGATGCTCAATTTTCACCTTTTGACAAGTCAAGCACCGGGCCACAAACTCAGCTACCTCTTTCTTCATTCTAGGCCACCAAAACTGCATCTTCAAATCTTTGTACAATTTCGCACCTCCCGGATGCACAGAGTAGGGAGTGCAATGAGCTTCACTTAAGATCTGCTCTTTCAACATTGAATCATTAGGCACACACCATCGGCCTTTAAATTTCATACTCCCATCTGCAAGAATCTCGAAATCTACAGCATTACCCTGCTCCTTCGCTGCACGAATCTTCTGAAGTACAGGATCACTCAACTGCTTCTCTTTCAATTCTACAAACAATACTGGTTCCACACTGATTGCATTTAAACTCGCCCGAACCACTCCTCTCGGGACCACTTCAATTTCCAACTTGCTAAACTCCTTGCAAAGATCAATAGGAAGTCTTTTCATGAAGTTCACCGAATGGATGCTCTTTCTGCTCAATGCATCTGCGACTCTGTTTGCCTTTCCTTCTTTATACTCCAAGGTTAAGTCATAATCCTTGATAAGCTCTAACCAACGTCCCTGTCGCATGTTTAGTTTTTTCTGGGTGAAAATATATTTGAGGCTCTTATGATCGGTGTATATCTTGCACGGCACACCATACAAGTAATGGCGCCAAATTTTAAGAGCAAACACCACAGCAGCTAACTCCAAATCGTGAGTCGGGTAGTTCCTTTCATGAACCCTCAATTGCCTTGAAGCATAGGCAATCACTTTTCCCAACTGCATAAGTACACACCCAAGTCCGTACTTGGAAGCATCACTGAACACTTCATACTCTACTCCGTCAGTCAGCAATGCAAGAACTGGGGCTGAAGTAAGTCTCTCTTTTAATATCTGGAACGCTTCTTCACATTCTGCAGTCCATTGAAACCTACAGTCCTTCTTCATCAACTGAGTCAAAGGTCGTGCAATAATTGAAAAGTTGTGCACAAACCTTCTGTAGTATCCAGTAAGACCAAGAAAACTTCTTACTTCGGTCACATTAGTAGGACTGGACCATTCAAGAACGGCTTTAATCTTCGCCGGGTCCACCTTCATACCTTCTTTGGTAATCACATGGCCTAGAAAAGCCACCTCTCCAAGCCAAAACTCACACTTAGAGAACTTGGCGTACCACTTCTGCTCTCTTAATACTTTCAACACCATTTTGAGATGCTTAGCATGCTCCTCTTCATTCTTCGAATATACTAAGATATCATCAATGAATACCACAACACACACATCAAGGAGCTCGTGGAAGGTTCGGTTCATCTGATCCATAAACACTGCTGGTGCGTTAGTGAGACCGAAGGGCATTACTTCGAATTCATAGTGCCCATACCTTGTCCGGAAGGCAGTCTTCTGAATGTCGTCTTCTTTTACCGGAATCTGATGATAGCCGGATCTCAGATCGATCTTAGAGAACACACCTGCACCCTTCAATTGATCAAACAAATCTTCAATTCTTGGCAAGGGATATTTATTCTTGATGGTCACCTTATTCAACTCACGGTAGTCAATACATAATCGCATGCTTCCATCCTTCTTCTTGACAAAGAGTACCGGAGCACCCCAAGGTGACACGCTGGGTCTAATAAAACCCTTATCAACAAGTTCTTGCAACTGGGTCTTTAATTCTCGCATCTCCGAGGGAGCCATCCGATAAGGAGCTTTAGAGATTGGAGCTGACCCCGGAATTAGGTCGATGGCAAATTCTACATCCCTTCCTGGTGGAATCCCTGGCAGTTCGTCAGGAAACACATCCGCATATTCTCGAACAATAGGAATATCCTCGATCTTCAGTTCTTCCGAGGTATCCTTTATTCTACACAGAAATACTTCTTCACCTTCATCGCCATTTTCTTCAACTTCATGGCCGAGACCATCTTCACTCCCGGTTTCAATTTAATACTTGAATAGGAAACCATTCTCCCTTCCTGGTTCCTTAGCACCACCGGGTCGGAAGATCCTTCATAAGTTGGGGGTCGATGACGAGCAATGCGATCGAAGACAGTTTGGTTATTTGGATTTCTTTAAGCCATAGCGAGCACGGCATCTTCCAACAGCCGCATACGTCACTGAGGAGAGTCATCGCGAACGGAATCTCTACGCGGAGGCATTCTAAAATTTTGGTTCTAGGTTGGATCTAATCATGTTATACATATAGCAAGTAATAGAAAACAAACAATTCAAAGCAGATAAACCCATTCTACCTACCCATGCATCTCACTTCTACGTTCAAAAATCTCTATCCTAGGATTCTGAGTTTTGGTTCCAAGTGACTTATGCTACCAAAGCCTTGGAACCAACGCGGGCTCTGATACCAACTGTGACATCCCTAACTTTCTTAGCATGCAATGGCGGAAAACATTACATAAAGTCTAGGACATCATTATAAAAGAAACTTCCAATTATGCCTCTGATTAATACTACACGTGTTCATAAAATACGTACTCCCAAATTTAATTCTAAGTGATAAATAATAATTCAATACGAGTAATACTTCAATGACAAAAACCTAAAAGTTTAGAAAATCTGAAAATCTCAATTCTAAAATGTTCATAACCACTATTTAATGTCTACTCAAAGCAATCCCTCCACACAATCCCAAGGACGGGCGTCAGGCATCATTCAATCATCACCGGCATAATCTAAAAATATCAACAGCGCCACTTAGTGACGAGTAACTAACAAATCCCAAACATCAATTTAAAGTTTGCATAAAATGACGATAGTTCACAAATATATGTTATATTAATTAATCAAGCACCGTAAGGGTAATAAACAACAATCATCATTCATACAAGTGTACATACTTACGATCACAATCCTTGTAATAGGGAACGTACCTCGTTTAACAAGCCGCTCCAACACATATCACATAGATCATATCATTTAAATAGCAAAACATCAATCAAAGAATAAAATTCTCAGTCAAGTCATACAAACTAGATGCATACAACCGTTTAGAACAAGGAATTGTATCATGAACATGACATTATTTCATTTACACAATAACCATTATTAGTTTCCTAATACACAAATTCCAAAGTCGCAAGATAGCTCACAAACCTCACTATCACAGCCAAGCATCAAAATCACATTGTAATCAACATTAACATGCAATTACATTCTTAACCGTTGATTAACATCAACTTATGTATATGCGTACAACTCATTGCATTAACCTATACACTTGTGCTTATAGGGAGTTTGGCAGCAGACGCTGCAGAGTGCCATGAACCTAGGGCTTACCTCTGCGGAGAGCCATGAACCTAGGACTTACCTCCTTAACACATTGAGTACCATGAACCTAGGATTTACCTCAGAATGCCATGAACATAGGTCTTACATCATAATGCCATTAACATAGGTCTTACATCACCGAGTGCCATGAACCTAGGGCTTACCTCGGAATTTGGGGTGCTGTCCTAGTGCCTACCAATCAAACATGGTAAACACTTTGCCAAACTAACCAAAACACAACTGTATAAATCACTACAACTCAAATTAATTACTATAATCATACCAATATCAAAAGGGTGCCATTAAAATAGGTCTTATTCCCAAAACATAGCACAATACCTCAATAAACACAAGGTACCATTAAAATAGGACTTACCCCAAACTCAATTTCATAATTCCAATATGTATTAATTTACCAAATCATATTTGTAATTATTATATTTCATGTCATGAGTTCTAGCACAAAATTTCTAGAATCAAATTATGCTTTACACACATTAAAAATAAATTCAGGCCTAAGGTGACAATTTCAGAATTCATAGTTCATGCCTCAACTTGCACATAATATTCCAGTAGGTTAGACTCAGAATTCAGCATGGCAATACAAAGGTGAATTTTAGCCTTACATCTTAGGAACACATGCCAGCTTGAATCATGCAATTCGGAGTCCTATAGCAAAAGATATTAAGGAAAAACTAAAAACATGCAATCTGTAAACTTACTTCAGTTCACTGCACATAGTCTGACTTCAACAGACAAAACGGACGTGTTACTCACTGATTTAGCAAAAATAATATAAAGCAACATTGAACATCAGGATTTCAGGAATACATATAATTTTGTTTCATGGCAAACGGAGCTACAGAGAGAAAATAAAGCCATAATCAACGCAAACTGTACAAACTGAAATTCAGCAGTTCCAGGAAATCGGCACAGTGCACATAAGGCAGTTTCAACAGGGAATACGAGCACTTTACTCACAGAATTTGCCAAAATAGTATAAAACAACCTTGTACACTTATGTCTCAGAAAAACACAGAAAGTTGAATCATGCCATTCGGAGTTATATAACGAAAATAAAGCTAAAATTACCACAACCTATACAATCTGAAATTTAGCAGTTCCAGCATAAAACCATTCCTAACATGCATATACATATTTCTTTCAACCCTTAACCTAATTATCACCATTTTATACCAGTAACATACATGCTTAAATTTCAATATACAAGATTATTATCTCACCATGCAATCAATAGGAACCTATCATGCAATCTATGAAAGCTTTAAATCGATATTAGAGTTTGTTTGTTACCTCGATTGCAGTGAGGTCGGTCACTAGAGTAAAAACAGAAATTAGGAGAGGGTGCTCCTCGATTTAGGTCACGAACTTAATCCGATGATTCCCAAAGAGAAGAAACTTCAGAAAATTACAGAAAAGAACAAAGTTCTTAGCAAGTTTCTAAGGAGTTAAAAGATGGAATAAAACCGATTGGGATTCCTTACCTTCAGAAAGATGAATGATTTCCTCAACTGAGACAATGGAATTTCGGAATTCACAAGAATGATGCAAGGCTGGTTTGAGTGAAAGAGAGAGGAAGAGAAAGAATAAATTTCAGCTAGGGTTAGAGGAAATTTCGAAATTTGTAGTGTTAAATAGGAAATAGAAGTTGATTTGATGAAGGAAAGGTAAGTGGGAGAGATTTGCTCCACTAAGTTGGTAGTTTCTGATTTGAATTGGTCAAACTAAATAAAAGGGATATATAAAATAGTAAATTTTGGATTTTATGGGATTTTATGTCTCCCAAACCAAAAATATAAATCCTAAAGAAAATAACTAAATTAAGCTAAGTTGGGTTCGAACTCTAGACCTCTAGTTATTAAACACATCTCTCTACCATTAGGCCAAAGCCTACGAATTGTTATAAGCATACAAAACATCGGTTAAATGCAAAAATGCTCACTCATATGCACACATCACAACATAACTAAGTCAACTTATATCTGGGGCGTTACAGTATAAATAGGTTATTTTCTATGTTTTAGAGGATCTTTTTCCAGTCTTTTTGAGTGAGAGCAAAAACTTGTAGTGAGGTTTTGGAGCTTGAACTATTTGCTTTCTTTGAGTTTGAACCATCGTTTGGTTGTAGTTTTACTTAGAATCTTCCCCTTTTGCGACGTTCCTAGTTCCAGCTCGAGCTCGTCTATAGAGGTACACCCCAAGCATCTTCACACCGTCGGAATCCGGTTAATCGGACCAAAAGGGCATAAGTTTTTCTTCTTCTCTTTTGTAATTTGATTAAGTTAGTTTTGATTCCGCAAATCGATTATGTTGGTTGTAAACACTGAATTCATTCATCTTGCTTAATTAATACAATTGATTGCAAGTTAATTTCAATTTTTATTCCTTCTTCTTTATGCAATTCTTTTAATGAATATCTGGTCTCATAAGATCTTAATTTATTAAGTTCATATCTGTGGCATTACCTAAATTGACGCCTAGGAAACCATTAGTATTGACGACACTGTGGAACTTACGTGCCCTTATTTTCTGAGCTTTAGAATTAGACCACCTCTAAACAAGGAAAACCGGCTAAGGACCTAAAAGATCTAGATACGCTAGGTTGTATTATCGAAAGAGCATAATTAAGGATTAATTGTTGGGTTAAATTCATCTTTTGTAGTTAATTGATAAAGCCATCCCCATTAGCATTCATAGGTCGGTAAACCGCCAATTGATAACACAAAACTCAAGTGCAAAGTAAGCTGGAATAGATCAACTAGGAGTAGGATAGTTTAGTTGTTAACATAATCAACCCAAACTACGTTCCGCCTAGGACACGCAAGGAACCCGAGTAGTTTAGTGTTTGCAGATTATTCTTTTCTCTGTGGGATCGATACCTAGACCAACCAGAATTATTACTTGTCAACGATAGGTACACTGCCTTAGTTGTGCGTTTCTAGGTTTAGTTTTACTACTACGCCTAGGACCCATCAGACATTCCAGGCAACATCCTGCTCATTCTCAAGCCCGACTCACGTTCGTCTATCTCAACAGGTAACATAGGATTTTCATCACAGAGGTCGGGAAAACCCATGCTCACAGGCTGCCCCACACGAGATCAAAGTCGACATAGTCGGGGTATTATACGTGAATCGAGTTTGGTCTCAGGATTTGGAGCACGGTGAGAAAGGAAAAGAAAACGTACCTGGCATCTTTTTCGCGTTGTTTCTTCGTGGTGCTTGTGTCACAAATGGAATGGTGTTGACTTGGTTCAGGGACTTGTCTTGATGCCTATGCGAAACAGCAATCTAGCTTGAGTTGAGTTGATTCAAGGACTTTTTTCGATGTTTGTGCGAAACAGCAATCTAGCATGAGTTGAGTTGAATCAAAGTTGGCTCTAGGAGCTTTGGTTTGAAGTTGGCTCTTGGCAGAGCAATAATTTTGAAGTTGGGTCGAGAATGGATATTCATTCCTTAATTGATAATTTTGGAAACAAAAATTTTTGCACCTTCAATCAAGAATAAATACGGCTTAATTGTTTTGCCCCTGGATACCTGCAAAAAGCAAAGGGTACCTTTTGGGAATTATATCGGCATAAATGGAAATTCTAAAAATTGAGAAAATCTTCATACCTGAGAGTTAGAGCCGTACGGCTCTAATTTGCACGTTATAGTCCAGGGGATACCCCAGTGTTGGACTATTTCTTCTTTCAGAGCACCCACGATTCGGGGCAACCCGATGATGACAGCGAGTACCTATACATGAGTTAGCATTGATGCATGTATGCATGTGTGTGTGTATGTTTCGAGTGTATGCATGTATGTGACATGATGTTTCTATTGTTGGTCTTGGTGTAGTCTGCATCTAGCATTCAGCGTCACAAGTTGGCCAAGTTATGGATCTAGAGCTCAAGAACCAAGCTTTCTGGACCTGCACGAACCTACTGGAGGAAAGGCTTACATATTATGAGAACACTGGAGATGAGAACCAGGTGGATGATCAGCGCGACAGGGCACAGTCCTAGATCCTTTCTTTTACTTCTTTGACAATATAACCCATATGTGGGCTCATTCTACTACTTTGCTTGTATTGCCCATGCATGGGCCCATTTCTGCACATTTTGTCTCGGTACATTGGCCATGAATGCGAGCTGCTGACCTTGAAATGCCTTGGGTTGCAGAAAGTTAGGATTGCCTGAACCTGCTGTTATGTGACTTGTGTTTGTTTTATGTCCTAACTTTTGCATAGACCGCCCTTTAGGGTTTTCGGCCTATCGGACTGTCTTAACTTTAGCCTGAACCGCCCTTTTGGGTTTTCAACTCAGTAGAATTTTATTTGTATCCTAATATTTGTATAGACCGCCTTTCAGTTTTCAGTCTATCAGATTTTTTTTTAAGTGAGATGCATGCAAACAAAAAATGTGTACAGCCATATAGGTATAATATGAACTTAATTTCAAGCGAACTTGGGACATTTAAATGAACAGAACAAAGCATTCATTCATTCATTCATTAATAATGTTTTAGCACAATGCACATCACAGATGAAATGAAGCTAAGAACAGAATCAGTAATGGTATCTGTCTCAACCAAATCCACAACCGCCACCAATCGGTCTTTGCAAATTCTCCCGCTAATGGTGCTTACCTCACTGTCCTAATTATTTCATGGACTGCCTTTTTGGTTTT
The DNA here is from genome assembly GCA_039660915.1 of Euphorbia tirucalli. Lineage (NCBI taxonomy): Eukaryota > Viridiplantae > Streptophyta > Magnoliopsida > Malpighiales > Euphorbiaceae > Euphorbia > Euphorbia tirucalli. Next base: position 67,440,616 of record CM077639.1, read on the forward strand.
TGATCCATCAGACTATCCTAATTTTTACATGGACCACCTTTTTGGTTTTCGATCCATCGGACCCTTTTTTTTTACACGTAGTATCATCTGAGCTTGATCTGATTGATGGGGAATTTGTTTCTATCCATATCCATGTTCTTCACAGCACCCTTTTAAAGTACTTTCTTAACCACAAAAGGACCTTCCCAGTTAGGCTTGAACTTTCCCTGTACATCCGTATTGGTCTGCTTCATCTGCTTAAGTACCAAATCCCCAGCTTTAATTGGGTTTTTCTGATGACAGACTTTACTATTATAAGCCCTGGCCATTCACTACTGGTACATCTGTAAATGATCTAAAGCAAGAAGATACTTCTCATCGATTAATTCCAACTACTCATATCTCGACTGAACCCATTTAGATTCTAGCAACTGCGCTTCCATGACTATCCTCAATGACCTAATCTCGATTTTCACTGGTAAAACAACTTCCATCCTATAAACTAATGAGTATAGTGTCTCTCTGGTAGGAGTTCTGACACTTGTTCTATATCCCCATAAGGCAGATGGCAACATATCAGCCCAATCTCTGTAAGTGACAACCATTTTCAACAATATTCTCTTGATAGACTTATTGGCCGCTTCTACCACTCCATTGGCTTACGGGAGATGCGGAGATGATTTATGATGTTCAACCCCTTTCTCCTGGAACAATTGTACTGTTACCCCTTGAAATTGTACTCCATTATCAGTCACAACATGATACAAGATCCCATACCGCGCAAAGAAATTCTTCTCGATGAACTTGGTAATTTTCTTAGCTATAATATTTGTGAATGATTCTACTTCTACCCATTTTGAAAATTAGTCAACAGCCACGACTATGAAGCGGTGCCCATTTGATGCATGCGGCCTTATTTCTCCAATGATGTCTATCCCCCAGGTAGCAAATGGCCATGGAGTCTATGATTCTTGAAGTTCGAGTGGAGGGAGATGATTGAGATCTCCATACACTTGGCATTCATGGCATCTTTTTACTTTTTCGATACAGTCAGCCTGCAGGGTAAGCCAAAAGAGGCTTGCCTCAGTACTTTTTTAGCTAGGGCTAACCCATTCATGTGCAGCCCACAGGTTCCTGCATGGATTAGTCTCATGACCTTCTTTGCTTCTTCTTCTGTCAGGCATTTCAGGAGTACGCCGTTGGCGATTCTCTTGAAGAGCTGATTCTCGAATATCCTAAACTGTGCTGCTAATTTTTGGAGAGAGATCTTATCTATTTTACTGGCGTCTTCAGGGTAATGCCCATTCTGGATGAACTGTAGGATGTTATGATACCATGGGCGTTCTTCCACTATTGCTACAACATTGACTGACAAGTAATGAGGGTTTTATGCAATTTCTAGGATTATTAGTTGTATCGGGTGCTTTCAAGGTCCTTCCCACATTGATGAGAGTGTAGCTAAGGAATCGGCCATCTGATTCTCTTCCCTCGGGACGTGTCTAAATTCATACCGATCAAATACTTTCACTTTTACCCAAACCAGCTTGAGATATGGCCAGAGTGATTTTTCCTTTATTTTCCAATCCCCGGTAATCTATCGAATTACCAAAGCTGAGTCTCTGATAACTAATACTTTGTGTGCCCCCTAGTGTGATTAGGGCATCAATTTCGAAGAGACAAGCTTCATATTCAACTCCGTTATTAGTTACTGAAAACTCGAGGCGTTTCGCCAGAGGGATGATTTCTCCATCAGGTGTACCAATGATTACTCCTAGGCTTGCACTATGCTTGTTCACAGCACCATCGAAATACATCACCTATCTACTTAGTTCCATGTCTACCACCGTGAGCTGTTCATCTGGAAATTCCAAATTCTCGACATAGTGTAATTCTATAGGCTAGTTGAATGGGAATTCTACTACAGCTCTTCCTTTGATCGTCTTCTTGGTTACATAATCAATATCAAATTTTGATAACAAGAGTAACAATCTCGATAGTTTTCCAGCCAATGCGGGGTTTTGGCATAAGTACTTCATCGGCTCAACCTTAGCCACTGCCTGAACCTTATATGACTGAAAGTAATGCCTTAACTTCTTAGTCAACCATACCATAGTAGTGTAAGTCTTTTCCACCACAGTATATCTGGTCTTGTAATCAAGCAATTTCTTACTCAAGTAGTAGATTGTGTGTTCACGTCTGTCCTCTTGTTCTTGTACCAACATTACCCCTACTGAAGCATCTTCGATAGCCAAGTACAGGATCAAAGGCTTATTCAGCCTTGGAGGTTTTAGATTTGGTGGATTCATCAAATAAGGCTTGATCCTGTCAGAGGCTAGTTGACATTGATCGTTCCATTTCACTGGCTGATTCTTCTTCAGGAGTTTGAAGATGGGCTCGTAGACTATTGTTAATCTTATGATGAACCAATTGACATACTGTAATGACCATAAAAATGACCTCACCTCCTTTTCTGTCTTTGGTGTGGGCATATCTGTGATGGCCTTGATTTTATTTGGATCCATTTCGCTTCCTCTCTGACTTACCATATGGCCGATAAGCTTTTCTGAAGTTACTCCAAACACACACTTCATGGGGTTTAGGCAGAGGTTATACTTTTCAATTCTAGTTAGGAATCTATCCAAGATAGTGGGATGCTCTTCATGGGTCATCGATTTAATTAGCATGTTGTCTACATAAACTTCGACCTTCTTATGGATCATGTCATGCAGAAGTACGGTGACTGCTCGCTGATAAGTTGCCCCAGAATTCTTCAACCCGAACGGCATGACCCTGTAGCCATAAACTCTCTATTCTGTAATGAAGGCTATCTTCACTTTATGGATGATGTTCATTAGAATCTGATTATACCCTAAGAATCCATCCATGAATGAATACATTGCTGCCCTGGTGGCACTGTCAATCAGAACATCAATATGCGGTAGTAGGAAGTCATCCTTGGGTGATGCGTTATTCAGATCCCTGTAATCTACACAAACCCTAACTTGACCGTCTTTCTTCGCAATTGGTACGATATTGGCTAACCATTTTGGGTATTCCACGACTTCCAGGAACTTAGCCTTTATCTATTTGGCTACCTCTTCCTTGACTTTCTCTACCCATTCCAGTCTGAGTCTTCTGAGCTTCTGCTTGACAGGTTCATTTTGGATCTGTCAAAATTTTATGTTCTGTAATCTCTTTGTCAACCCTAGGCATGTCGTCATAGGACCAGGTGAAGGCTTTTACGTGCTTTTGCAGTACTTTTACAATTTCTTTCCTCTCATCAAGCATGAGGTCTTTTGACGGATACCATTTTTGAATCATCATCTGTCCCTAGATTCATTTCATGCAATGATGCATCATGTATGCTAAAGACACGAAATGAATATTTGTATGTATGCACACTTCAATCAGGAAAAACATCACACAAGTAAGCGAAATTAGATTTCATTGAATTAAACACCTCATAGGCTAGTTTATTCACATCATAAACAGAAGAATATACATTGAAATAATTGTCATTATCCACATGCGGAGGGTCTTCTCCTGCTGTAGCATCATTCACTTCTTTGAATAGGTCCCCCAAATCACCCTCAAGGGCTTCTTGCTGGTCAGGGGATAGCTCTTCTTCAATCGTCTTCACCTTCCTTACCATCATCAGCTTGGCTAACTCTTTCACAGCTTCAAGTTTCTCTTGAGTCTTCACCAAGGGTGCCTGCTTCTTCCTAGAACCCATATTTGCCTTCATTAGAACAGTCAGTCCCTTAGTGAGGGCTTCAACAGCTACCTCAACTTTTCCATTTTCTGGGTCATCTTTCTAGCTGATTCATCCTTGTTTTCGAATGCTATATTGACTTGGCAGACTGTATCTTTTTTATCTCTCAGAATCTCCTTCCTTTTATCCTCAGTCTCGGTGCGCTGCATGCTCACGATAGGCTCCACTCCATACTTACTGAAGTCAACAACGTTAGAAAAGATCTCAAATCCTGGGAGCTGACCTCCCTTAATTGTCACTAGCTCAGGAGCTCCACTATATACTTCTTGGGTTGCACAGACGAAGGTGTTAACCAAATTCACATACTTTTTACTTAACTTGGTTCTTTCCTCATGGTAACCAAGCCTATGATGACGGTACTTGCCAGCTTCAATATTGAACTTGGGGATGCCTTGCTGCCTTGCCCCTAATCCCTTACCAGGTTCAAATTTCTGCTTCACAAAATACTTGTGGATCCATTCTAGAAACTTTGGCTCATTCTTACCCTCATATGAAACCATTGCTACCTGAAACTTGGTCATTGGCTTCTCCACGGCATTCAGAGCGGCTACCACGAATGGCTCATCAACTTCAACTGTTACGACCCTTCCTCCAATTAGGAACTTCACCTTCTGGTACAGAATTGATGGCACCCCCTCCTAAGGCATGGAACCACGGCCTCACGAAAAGTAGGGAAAATGAAACCGCGATGTTAATAACCATGAATAGCACTTTGGACTTGATTTCCCCGACACTCACTTCAGCTTTGAATGTGTTGATTACAGACCTCTTATTGTCATCATAAGCTCTAATCACTGTACTCAACCGATAGAGTGCTACTGTGCTAATCCCCAGGTATGGCAAAATTTTAAAGGGGGAGATGTTCAGGGCCGAGCCATCATCGACCGTCACACAAGGCATCACCTTGTCCATGATTTCAACCTTTAAGTATAGAGCCCAATTGTGGTTCATGCCCTCCAACAGCAAGTTAGACACTCCAAAGCAGATTTCTGGGGCCTGGTTAGCTTTCAGGTCTATCCCTCTTATCATAGCACATACTTCGTTAGGAGACATAGTAAAAGTAGCATCCATTTCCATTAGCTATTTTGCTACTGCCTCGCGGTGCTTCTTAGACTCCATAAGGAGGTGCCAAATACTAGCACGAGCCAGTTTCCTCTTCGATTGCTCAACCACGACATCATCCTCTCTGTTTCTCGGTTTATGGTCAGCAGTGCCATCACCCACAGATGGGTTACTTCTTCTAAATTGTTCTTGAGGAGCCACATTAGTAGGTTGATAAACCCTACCGCTTCTGGTGATGTGCATAATGGGACCATCCTTTGTGATTGTCATTCCTCTTGTCTCAATCGAGTAAACTGGCTTTGGTTCTTCAAACCCAAAATCCTCCTCCTCATCATCATCTAATTTAATGTCGGTCAGATCAATTGGACCCTGCCCATTCTTCACTACAGATGTCTGCCCTTCGGCCTCTTCTACCTTTTCCTCTTCCTCTACTATGATAGCTTGAATGCTCGGATTAGCTTTGATAATCTGAGTGAACACACAATTGGCCGGCATTCCAGACTGAACCATATTGACCTGACCTCTAAAAGAAGGGAAAGGGTTCTTTTGCACACTAGGCATTAAAGGAGGTTCTACAATTTTCTCATTGTTGCTAGTTCAGTACAAATCTCTTACTTAGCTTTTGATAATAATTTTAATAATAATTTCATTCAGGGATTAGTGCTCACAAGTATACGAATCGCAACATAGTAATAAAAGATATCAATCCCACGAGGAATAAATATGTACACTTTAGTTTGTTTTTCTTTGCGTTTATAAAGTATCGAATTATAAAGTGATATGGGGAAATGGGTAAATGGCAAGTTAAATCAAATAAAGTACTAGTTATGAGTTGAGTTGTTGTTTAATATCTAGTCACATAAATATACAAGCATTTTATCTTAGATATTCGTTTCATATGCATCAATTATCTATTCAACCCCTATGATAAAAGTATGTCGGATAAGTCATATTTCAACGGGCATATCGAGAAATAGATTTTATTCAATATCTCATAGACAAATTATCGAATACCTTTGCCAAAATAACTGAAGGTCTTAATACACAATGGCCAAGCTATATTAAGATGATCTCCAATTCATTTAACAAAGTGAAGCAAAACAATTATACATCATAATTTATTCTATCTTAGTAACTAAACAAGACAAAGTAAAATGCGAATTTCTCTATATCTTATTATGAATCACAATACATACTTGGCGTTAGTCATGCAATGTAAAATAAGAAATCAAAACATACTTGGCGTTAGTCATGCAATGAAGAGTAAGATATAAGAAAACTTATCAATATTGATTTCATAAATATTCAATACATATACAAGTGTGATGCTCTTATAAAGGAAAAGCATAAGAATAGACTTAAGAAAGCAATTGGATATAAAACAATCTCTTACGCCTATAAGTATATTGCAACCTCGGGGTATCTTTTCTTTATACAGCGACAATACTTGATTCAAGGACCTTGGCATTAGGCTCCCCTTTACATATACTAAATATTACAATGACACTCAAACTCTCTAGACACTTTATTTTTCTAACAGTTGCCGATTTTCTCTTCTCTCTCTCACGTCTAGAATTCCTTCACTATTTATAAGCATTGAAGCATTATGTCTCTTTGTGAAAGATTGTGTTGATTCAATGAATGGTTGTGTCTCTTTGTAAAGTTGTGTTGGTTCATTGAATAGTTGTGTCTCTTGAATACTATTGGTTCTCTTGGAAAGTTGTGTCCTTTCATAAAGAGTTGTGTCTGTTCATGAAGGGTTATGTCTTTTCATGAAGAGTTATGTCTTTCCATAGTAGTGGTTGAAGTTCCAAATGGATAGGATCAAATAATTACTGTTGAGTGATGTCACGATCATGACAGAGTGTCACGGTCATGATTCGCACAGGTTTCTTTGCAAAACGCTGAAGTCAGAGTCTGCCTATAGGATAAGTCGTGATCGTGATAGGTGTCACGCCCATGACCTATCTCTTTCCATTACTTTCTCTTTGTTTTTGCTTCCGTTTATAGATAAATTCCACATGTTTGCATATTTAGTCTTTAAAACTGTAAATCATAAAAAACAAGCAATGCCAAAAGATTGTTTTACCAAGCTTAACTTAGAAATATCGACCATAAGTAGAATTTGTATACACCTTTAACCATATTCATGCCTTAATCAACACAACTTCCGCTTACTCAACCAAAGCATATCGCTGAAAGCTTTTCGAGACAGATTTTAGCACACGTTTAGCCATTATTCTCAAAGCATTTTTAGGTAACCTAGATTTTTTCCAAGCACTCATGTGTGGTTGTGTTTCACTCCATACTACACCTCCCCTTTTATCTCGTTTGTTACCACTCATATTGCAATTTTTCTTTTCTTATATTATATAAATTTATATATTTTTCTTTTATTCTTTATCTTGCTTTTATTGGTTGCATTTTATGCTCCATACCACTCTCCCCTTTTACATAACACATTGGTTATTCACTCAATACTCAATTTGCAATACCCTCATCTTTTATTTAACATTGCTAATCCGCATTATGGTTTTAGTTTCCTTAGTTCAATCACTTCAAACTTAGTCTTCTAAGGCAGAAAATCATGCATCTTATTGCTTTTAAACAATAATTGCCAATGGATACCCAAACACTTATAGGATTTATTCTTTTGTCTTGCTTTTCAAATTACTTCAACAATAAACATACTCAATTTTTCAACATTTTACCACTTGAATATACATACTTTTATAAAATCAAAGCCACTTAGTCCTTAACTTAAGGTGACATGATCTTCATTTGCATTATCCAAAGATTGTGTTATCATGATCATACACTTCAACTTAAAATAGAAAAAGACATCATAAGCTTTTTAACAATCACAAAATAAGATAAAAATGCAAGAATACTTGATATTTATTATAATGATATAAGAACAAAAATTTAAAATTATCCTAATTTTAACCCCTACACTTGAATTGCACATTGCCTCAATGTGTAGGAAACTAAAATAACATCAATCTCAACTAAAAACTAAAAAGCACTAAAAATAGAAAATAAAATAAAGTAAAGAAGAAAAGGATAGAAAAAACCAAATCAAGCTTCCGGTGTTCCTGGTGGACTTGGAGTAAACTCGATGTTTTGACATCGGAAGCACTTGAGGAGCTTTCTCTTTAATGATGCATTCTACTTCCGCATCACCTTTACTTCTTGCCGAACTTGGTGGACATTTTGCTTCACTACTTTAACCTTGGTTAGCACTTGTTGTCGACCTTGATTTTCTACTTTTTGCTCTTCATTAACATTCTCCTCCTCTGCATCATCTTCGTCACCACTTTCTTCCCTTTGCACTTGCTTGCCTTTGCTCCTTGTTCGTGCATTTGAAGGTCCGGCTCCTCCTTCCTTTTCCAAAGTAATGAGAACCTTCTTTGTTCTCTATTCATATGGTGTGAATTTGAAAGCTCCATTGATCTCCTCTGCTAATCCGGCATTTTTCATCAATTACTTACTAAGGAATCGCAATTTTTCTCCATGCTACAATGTGTAGGGCAATTCACCTCTAGCTGCCAAAATTAGGGCTGTTATTACATGACCGCCTCCAACTTTCTTCTTGCTAGAATCTGCTGCTTGAGAAATCCCTTCCCAAATATGATCCATACAATCCACTTTTCTTCCTTTCATGGCTTGGTTTAAGACATATGAGGCTTTTTTTTGCATCTTATTGCTTTCCACCTTGCAGAAAATGGAATGGCACAAATACTTGTGCAAATATAAAAGCGCATTATTCTTAATCAACCGGTTTGGCGAATTTTTCGCTGAATATTTCTCTAACCTGGTTATGCTTTTCCAAAAAGGATATGGGTTATATTCAGAAAATGGAAAACGCCATCCTTCACTTTCCGAAGGAAAATTGAACCAATTAGTCATCTCCTCGTAGCCAACCATGTACTCATTTCCTTCATTACGGAAGATAATAGCCATTCGGTTTTTATCCACATAGCGAAAGGTTGTTAACAACTCCACAATCTAATCACGGTTTAGTGGAAAGAACATTGAAGCAAATGTTGAAAGCCCAAGAACATTCAAAAACCTCTTTACCTCATCATGAATTCCATTATTTATCATGAAAACCTCATCAAGGAAAAACATACCGATGATTTCGATGTTTTTGAATCTTGTAAATTGCCTCCTTTCCTTTTCATTATGGATTGGAAAGTTGGCACCATAAGTCTCATGCAAATTCACAGGTTGAGGAGTTTACGAAGAACTTTGGCCCTTCTTGGTAGCAATTCTCTTTTGTCTAGGAATTCTCAAATAATATGGCTAGGGTGTTGAAAAGATGGATTTAAAAAGATAAGAGATGGAAAGGATTTTGATAGTTTGATTTGTAAAGGATGTATAATAGTAGAAGAATTTTGTTTGTGAAGAATAACAAAGAAAGAGAGTCCTATTTATAGTAAATTTCACCAAAAGACACATCCTTTCACCACTTAAATTCATTGAATATAATAAAAATATTAATAAATTATAGTTATTAACTAATAGAAACATATTTTGACTGGTCCAACGGTTATAAAACGGTCAAAATGGAAAAATATGTATTTATAGTGAAAACATGGAATACCCTTAGGGTTTTAATTCTTTGGAACTGAGAAATTCAAAATGGAAAAATATGTATTTATAGTGAAAACATGAAAAGACATGACTTTTGGAGTAAATATGACAGTTGAAAACGGATAAGGATGATAGTTAACCACTTATGGCCGTTTTGAATAAAAAATAATCGAAAGTTAAAAGTCTAAAAACACAGGTGTCACGATCGTGATGGTTTGTCACGATCGTGATGCACTCTAATTGCATATTTTCAATGCATTTTATCTATGTAACACCACTCTACTATAGTATATACTTAACACTAAACTTAAACATGTATCTGTTGTTGGCAATGCCCTAGTCCCGAGGCATTGGTCCTTGTATTTGTATTATACATTTATTGGATTTATGTATTATACTATTTGTGTTATTAATAAAGGCATCAATTCATTTATTATATTTATCTTGTGCAGTATTTTAAATGAAGTATCTAATGGACATATCTATATCCATGATAACAAGTGTCATGCAGTTGGCAGTAAGACCATGGATAGGGTAAACGATATGACCATAAATAGATCCGTAGTCTGTTCCAGTCATGGGAATGAATGGAACAAGAGACTATCATTAACCTGGTTGTATGGCGGTGTCTTACCGGTCATTGGACATGGAATGTCAACCAAGTTAGTGGGTACATGCATGGGGGCATGGTACTGGATAGATCCACTAAACGAGTAATCCACATGGTATAGTATCACAAGTGATTCTCGTGTAGTACTTGTATGGATCCTTTGACCTGACCATATGATGGTGTTACATGTAAGGTCACATGCTTAGGGGTACGCCTAAAGGGCTTGTAATAGGGTGCCAAGTATGGGTACTTTCAGGTATGTCACTTAGCATGGTAATGCTATGGATATGCAGAAGAGATTTGTCACTCAGTAGTCTACTGAGAAGATATCACCGACCTCTTGATGAATGTAATTGATAAGAGTGTGGCCACACCCAAATAGGTGGGAACTTGTTTGTGAGCTTCAGTGCATTCGGGATCAAGTTAATGTCCGACACAAAAGAGGGTGATCAATCCATGCCTCTGTGTTAGCACTGATATCAATGACATGGGATGTACAAGTTTAAACTACAGGGTTATGATAACAGTTAGACTGCCATCTCCATCTTAATTGGGGGCTGCAGTGGCTTGCTAGAGCCCAACTGCAGTCTGCGGGCCAAAGGCCCGCTGCCAACATAAAGATGGGCCCACGGGATTGTACACATAGAACGACTGAACACAGACTTAAGGAATCACATGTATACTTGGAGTGTACACTATGGAGAGAGAGGTGTATATATGTTAATTATATTATAAAGATCAATTGGATTGATCCTAATAATAAAATTAATATATTCAATTGGCTCTTCATAATTAATTAGATTAATTATGAGATTATTTCCTAGGTGGAAATATTCATATGTATAGGTTTGCATATGATTTTATTTTGTGAGGATTTAATTTTAATTTGATGGATTAAATTAATTGGTCAAACTAATTTTAATTTAAATGTAAATAATATGTTACTTGGTGTAATATATTAAATACATGGGTATATTAAAATTGGGCTTGAAATCAATTTCAACCAGAGTGATTAAAATTAGATTGGGCCTAAATTAAAAGATGGAAGCCCGCACAGAATGAAAGGAGCCAAACTGGGCCTGAATTCCCCTAAGGGAATTTGGCCACCCTAGGTATAAATACCTAGGGTTAGAAATTTCGGCCACCACTAAGAGACCAAGGCATAGCCGAATTCTCCTAGCCCCTCTCACCAAAGTTTTGTTTTTCCAATGCTAGCACGGGTCGTGTTCGTTAGGCGTTCATGTACGAAAACGAGGAGGGAATCTGATTTGATTTCTGCAGTCTTCATCCATCTCTAGAAAGAGATATTCCTGGTAAGAATTTAATCTCTTTCTATTATAATTTTAAGTTTTACAATTTTCACTTCAATTGCTCCTAGGACTGGATTTGAGAAAATCATTGCGTTCTTCCACTTATATCGGGTGATTTCTGGTGAAAAATCCCAACAGTGGTATCAGAGAGGGCTTTTGATCCGTGAAAATTGTTTAATTGGTTGAATCCCATGTTTTAAAATTGGAGATTTTTTTTATTGGGGTTCTTGGCTTGGGTTTAAGATTTTTCCCATTTATTTTTGTACAATTGAAATTAAATTTGCATATAGGTTTATGTTAGTTTAATTTTATTGTATGTTTTGGAATTCTTGGTGAATTTCCTTTTGTTGATGGATGGAATATTTGGTTGATTTTTTTTTTATTTAATTCTGTTTTTTTTTTTTTAAATCTGGCTCCCAGGGTGCGGGGCTGCCGCCGGCGGCCATCGCATGCGGCGGGAGCGGCGGCGGCAGCCGCTGCCTGCTGCTGCCGGAGCAGCGGGCCGGGCTCAGTGTTTTTGGATTTGGCGGGTCTTGGGCCCGGGGCCCAGTTTTGAAATTTTAATTGGTTTTAAAATTCGTGTGTTTAGATTTATGCAATTTAAATGCGTGTGGTTTCTTGAATGAAATTTTATTTCATTCATGTGATATTAATTTTGGAAATTAATATGGTTAATTGAAATTGGTTCGGGTAATTTTGGCACAATTACTTGAACGGCTGAATTGGACCCGTGGTTTCCCAATTCCAGTGGGAGCAGTTGGACTGCCTGGGCTGGAGGCCCAAAGCCCCGTTAAGGGTTAGAACCATGGTGGGCCAAAATTGGCGATTTCTTAATAATGGCTTGGACATAATTGAAATGGGCTTAAATCATGCATTATAACATGCTTATGAATTATATGTATTGGATGCATATGTATGATTAAATGTTTGTATGGTCGGATGCTATTGGGCCTTGTATAAGATGTGTTGTATTTTTCTTTTTAGGTAAATACGGCCTGCGTGTTGTTTTCTTTTTTTTTTTTCAATGCAATTTTATTTTATTCAAATATTATAAAATTTGTAAAAGAAGAAGCCCATGGAGGTGCAAGCCCAAGTGGAGGTGCAAGCCCAGAAGGAAAAGATGGAGGCCCACCTGATATTCATTTCTAGTATAGGTTTACTAGAATAATATTAGGATGTAATATAGGCCCATAGCAATCCATTTTACTTTTATTTAATTATACTTTATGTTTATTTGCATGTATGAATGTATGATCCAATAGCATTTCACCCGCCTTATGTATGTAAGCTGTTATAAATTGAATCTAATAACCAAATGGAATTACTAAGTCGCTTAAAAGTGCTTCCCTCATTCAAAACCAACTCGAAGTGGGAATAGGCTAGTTATAGACCATACCCTCGCAGGATACACTGGAGTATTGTCACTTTGTATTGGGTTAGAGTGTGAGATACTCTAACACTTGAATAGAGGTTTTGACTTAACGTGGGTAGTAGGATTCTCCTGGCCCTAAGCACAAATGGGTAAGTGCCAACAAGCCAATCAAACCGAGAGTCCCTAGGTTGGGATTGGACGGCGTTCCTACCTAAATAATTAAGGTGTAGTTGTACCAGGCCCTCGTCTGGCTATATCTTAATGAAATATGGATCTCGGTCCATGAGCCCAACAACTCGGTTTAAATTAATAACTTGATTCATTATTAATTTCATATGGGAACAACAAAGTAAAGTCCTTTATTAACACTCTAAATGTGTTTTTGTGTAGAAATTCTTAAATGGCAAACAACAATACCTTATCACTGCGATCTATTCTTGAAAAGGACAAGCTTTCCGGTCCTAACTTTTTGGACTGGTCTAGGAAATTAAGAATTGTTCTAAGACAAGAGTCAAAAGAGTATATACTGGAAAGGCCTGTACCGGCTGCGCCTCAAGGACGTAATCCACCGGCTGCCCAGCTGGAGGAATACGAGGCGCATGTCAAGGACAATAGGGATGTGACATGCCTTATGTTGTCCTACATGGTCCCCGAACTGCAAAAACAGCTTATGGACCATCAAGCCTATGTTATGATAACAACTCTAAACGAGATGTTTCAGGAGCAAGCTCGTCAGGAAAGGTACCTGACCAATAAGGCATTCCACTCTTGTAAGTGTTGGGGATTTAATCGCACAAAAACAATAAGCAGCGGAAATAAAAAGGATTAATCCCCACCAAGGACCCATGTACATTGCATTGAATTGGAAGGAGGGTTAAAGAATTACCTTAATTCTTTGTAGGTTTTGAATCAATTAGGAACCAAAGTAGCTTCCCTCTACGGTTGATCCACACGGAGCAATTCATTCACCGCGTGCTAGCGCCGGGATTGAAGAACGATTTCTTCGAATGGAAAAGCCAAAGTTTCGAAAACCTTGGGTGAAGGAGAAGGGTGAAGTCGGCTGGCTACATGGAGGCTGCAGAAAAACTGCATCTTATGTGTAGGCTAGGGTTAGAGATTTTAGGTTATAAAACTTCCTTTTATATCCATTAAACTTAATTATAATTATAACTTAATACCCTTATTAGTTATAATTATAAATTAACCCACACAACTTAATATTAATTCTCAATTAATATTAAATCAATTCCATTCTCCATCATACACATATGTATATTGATATTATAATTAATTATATCTCTATATAATTAAATTATAATATGTAGCATACTTTATGCAATATTAATCATATTAATATTTATATATACATATATATATATAAATATATATATCATTATATATATATTTATTCTCTTTCTCATTCATAAATTATTATCCAATAATAATTTATACCCGAAAAGATGAACTTCATTTTGCTCTTTGTGTGTGACCCCATAGGTTCATATTAATTGGCAATAAGGAAATTACCATAATGTCCTTATAGGTCACAAGCGGACTCTAGCAAGCCATTACGACTACCCAATTAACATGATTGGAATGATCCAATACCTATTTATAGAATGTCATATTCCCTTTTGTCTCTTTGATATCATGATTAATCATAAGACATGGTACACTTGTCAATCTTATATAATTAATCATATGCTTTCTCGATCTCAAAGTAAACTGTTTAGACAAATCAATTGATACTCTATCAATTATTTGAGCACGGCCATGCATTTAACAGTCTTACTTATCGAGGGGCCCAGTGATATCGCTCTCTTGATAGAGAGGGACAAAATCCCATATCTGTCACTCACATCCCAAGGCATGAGTCATATCGTACCCAATCACAGCCTTTATAACTACTCTGTTACGAGCAGCGTTTGACTGCGTCAAAGCACAACATGAGTTCATCCCGGAATCAATGGTGACCTCAGGTCAAAGGAATCAGCTAATGACACTACTATAATCAAGATCAGTTGTGACACATGACCATGAACTTGATCTCATAGTGGGTCTCCAGTAACATGTTCTCTAACATATTACCCGTGAGTATAATCTGTATCTGTATACACTATATTCATCTTATGAATATCCATTATCACTCACACTAGTCTTAGTTTGTTATTATTCCCATAATAACAATCGACTAGGGATATTTAGAATAACACGATTTATTCATGGATACTTATCATAAATGCTAACATACAAACATAAATGATAATATTAATCTACACTAGATTAATCTTAGAAGTCAAATTACATAATCCAATATTGGCCTTAGGGCACAATCTCCAACAGTAAGATGGGGGCCGGGACATCTGTGAGCGCGCACGTGCTCAAGATGAAGGGCTATTTGGACACTTTGACCCATCTCGGATCGCCTATCTCTCAAGAGTTGGCAGTGGACACAATCCTCGCATCCTTGCCGGATTCTTATGATCAGTTTATCTTGAACTACAATATGCAAGGGATGAACCGTACTGTCAGTGAGCTGCATGGGATGCTTAAGCTCACCGAGCAGTCGATCAAAAAGACTCTGCCAGTGCTGCTGGTCAACAAGGGGAACCCCCCTGTTGCCAAGGGTAAGGCCAAGGAGAAGGCCAAGGCCAAGGCCAAGAAGGCCAAGGCCCAACCCAAGGCCCAGCAGAAGGCAGGTCCTGAAGATGTCTGTTTCGGGTGTAGACAGGCGGGCCATTGGAAGAGATCGTGTCCCAGGCTGATGGGAGAGCAAAGAAGGGGCCAAGGTGCGTCCTCTTCAGGTATTTATGTTATAGATATTAACTTTACTGTTTCAACATCCTGGGTATTGGATACTGGATGTGGTTCTCACATTTGTTGCAATATGCAGGGACTTAAGAACAGAAGGTCACTGGGGTCGGGAGAGGTGGACTTGCGGGTCGGGAATGGAGCAAGGGTTGCTGCCATAGAGATCGGCGAATACCACCTTATGATGCCCAGTGGATTGGTTTTGATTTTGAAACATTGTTACTTTGTACCTGCTATGTGCAGGAATATTATTTCTGTATCAATGTTGGATATTTCTGGATTTATTTTCACTATTTCTAATGGTAGAATTTCTATATCTAGAGAGGGATTATTTTATGGAGATGCTCTGTTAAATAATGGCCTATATATCCTGGACTTAAATGAAACCAATCATATCTATAACATAAACACTAAAAGGGTTAAGCCTAACGAACTTAATCCTGTCTACCTATGGCATTGTCGTCTCGGCCATATAAACGAGAAACGCATTGCTAGACTTCACAAAGCTGGAGTCCTAGGGTCATTTGACTTGGAGTCAATTGATACATGCGAATCATGTTTACGAGGCAAGATGACAAAGGCGCCTTTTAGCAAGAAGGCTGAAAGGGCCACTGGCTTATTGGACCTAGTACATTCAGATGTATGTGGGCCTATGAGCGCAGCGACCAGAGGTGGGCATCTGTACTTCGTCACGTTCACGGATGATTTCAGCAGATATGGCTATGTCTATCTGATGAAACACAAGTCTGAGACCCTTGATAGGTTCAAGGAATTTAGGAACGAGGTACAGAACCAGCTAGGCAGGAATATCAAAACCCTTCGGTCGGACCGAGGCGGTGAGTATATGAGCCTAGAGTTTGACTCATACTTGAGAGAGCATGGAATAGTTCCATAGCTCACTCCTCCCGGAAAACCACAATGGAATGGGGTGTCCGAACGGAGGAATAGGACCTTGTTGGACATGGTCCGCTCAATGATGAGTGAAGCATCTCTCCCAATTAGTTTCTAGGGACACGCCTTCGAGACAGCAGATCTCATCTTAAATAATACTCCGACTAAGGCAGTGGAAAAGACCCCATATCAGATATGGACGGGCAAGGTGCCCAATGTGTCTTTCCTAAGGATTTGGGGATGCGAAGAACATGTCAAGAAATTGACTAGTAGCAAGCTGGAGCCCAAAACTGATAAATGCCTGTTTGTGGGCTACCCTAGGGAAACCAAAGGGTATACTTCTACAACCCCACCGAGAACAAGGTGTTTGTGGCAAGGAAAGGGGTCTTTCTAGAAAAGGAGTTCCTTTCCAAGAAAGATAGTGGGAGCAATGTTGAACTCAGGGAAGTTCAAGGTCCATAAGCTCCTGAAGAGGATAACTCGGAGGCCCAGGTGGAGCTTCCATAAGTGGAAGCACCGACCCAGGCCACACAAGAACCTAGAAGGTCTGGTAGGGATCGTCGGGAACCGAAGAGGTATGGTTTCCTCGTCACCAATGATCAAACTCTTCTCATCTGGGATGAGGAAGAACCCAAAACCTACCAGGAGGCTATGGCTAGCCCACAGTCTACGAATTGGTGTAAAGCCATGGAGGCAGAAATGCAATCTATGTACGATAACCAAATTTGGAACTTGGTTGATCCACCTCCGGGTGCTAAAGCAATAGGTTGCAAGTGGTGCTACAAGCTAAAAGCTGATAATACCTTCAAGGGGCGTCTGGTTGCAAAAGGTTTCAGACAAGTCCACGGAATAGACTATGATGAAACTTTTTCACCAGTAGCCATGCTCAAATCCATCAGGATACTACTGGCCATAGCCGCATGGTATGACTATGAGGTATGGCAGATGGATGTCAAAACCGCTTTCCTTAATGGAAAGCTACTCGAGGATGTGTACATGACACAACCTGAGGGTTTTGTCGATCCAAAGTATCCGGGAAGGGTATGCAAACTTCAAAGGTCCATTTATGGACTGAAGCAAGCATCCCCGAAGTTGGAATCTAAGATTCAATGAGGCCATAAAGGAATATGGCTTCATACAGAATCAAGATGAGCCTTGTATGTATAAGAGGACTAGTGGGAGCATTGTCACATTCTTGGTACTTTATGTAGACGACATCCTGCTTATTGGAAGCGACATACCTACACTGCAAGGGGTAAAGCAGTGGCTGAGTAAGTGCTTTGCAATGAAGGACTTGGGCGAGGCTGAGATGATCCTAGGGATCAAGATCTACAGGGATAGATCAAATCGGCTTCTGGGCCTAAGTCAGGCTTCGTACATTGACAAAGTTCTGAAAAGGTTCAACATGGACCGGGCTAAGAAAGGTTTCTTGCCAATGGGCCATGGGCTGAAACTTAGTAAGAAACACTGTCCTAAAACAAGGGAGGACAGGGAGAACATGAAATTGGTTCCATGTGCTTCGGCTATTAGATCAATTATGTACTCAATGTTATGTACGAGACCTGATGTTGCCTTTGCACTGAGTATGACGAGCCGATACCAGCAGGATCCCAGGGAGGATCACTGGAAAGCTGTCAAGGCGATCCTCAAGTACCTTAACCGGACTAAGGATAGCTTCTTAGTGTATGGTGGTCAGGAAATGCTATCAGTTACTGGGTATACTGATGCGAGCTTCCAGACCGACCAGGATAAGTACCAGTCGTAGTCTGGGTATGTATTTTTGTTGAATGGTGGTGCTGTAAGCTGGAGGAGCTCAAAGCAGCCAACCATAGCGGACTCTACAATAGAAGCTGAGTACATCGCTGCGTGTGATGCGGCTAAGGAAGCTGTGTGGATGAAGAAGTTTATCACTGAGTTGGGAGTAGTGCCAACTATCCAAGACCCAGTCGATATCTTCTGTGACAATAATGGGGCTGTTGCACAAGCTAAGGAGCCCCGGTCACACAAGAATACAAAGCACGTGCTCAAAAAGTTTCACCTCATACGAGAGATCGCGGAGAGAGGTGACATTGCATTACATAGAGTGGACACTGAGGATAATGTCGCGGATCCGTTGACCAAGGAGCTGGCTTAGCCCAAGCACGAGGGTCATACTAGGTCTATAGGGATTAGGCCCATGCCTAGTTGGAACTAGTGCAAGTGGGAGATTGTTGGAAATGCCCTAGTCCCGAGGCATTGGTCCTTGTATTTGTATTATACATTTATTGGATTTATGTATTGTACTATTTGTGTTATTAATAAAGGCATCAATTCATTTATTATATTTATCTTGTGCAGTATTTTAAATGAAGTATCCAATGGACATATCTATATCCATGATGACAAGTGTCATGCACTTGGCAGTAAGACCATGGATAGGGTAAATGATATGACCATAAATAGATCCGTAGTCTGTTCCAGTCATGGGAATGAATGGAACAAGAGACTATCATTAACCTGGTTGTATGGAAGTGTCTTACCGGTCATTGGACATGGAATGTCAACCAAGTTAGTGGGTACATGCATGGGGGCATGGTACTGGATAGATCCACTAAACGAGTAATCCACATGGTATAGTATCACAAGTGATTCTCGTGTAGTACTTGTATGGATCCTTTGACCTGACCATATGATGGTGTTATATGTAAGGTCACATGCTTAGGGGTATGCCTAAAGGGCCTGTAATAGGGTGCCAAGTATGGGTACTTTCGGGTATGTCACTTAGCATGGTAATGCTATGGATATACAGAAGGGATTTGTCACTCAGTAGTCTACTGAGAAGATATCACCGGCCTCTTGATGAATGTAACTGATAAGAGTGTGGCCACACCCAAACAGGTGGGAACTTGTTTGTGAGCTTCAGTGCATTCGGGATCAAGTTAATGTCCGACACAAAAGATGGTGATCAATCCATGCCTCTGTGTTAGACACTGATATCAATGACATGGGATGTACAAGTTTAAACTACAGGGTTATGATAACAGTTAGACTGCCATCTCCATCTTAATTGGGGGCTGCAGTGGCTTGCTAAAGCCCAACTGCAGTATGCGGGCCAAAGGCCCGCTGCCAACATAAAGATGGGCCCACGGGATCATACACATAGAACGACTGAACACAGACTTAAGGAATCACATGTATACTTGGAGTGTACACTATGGAGAGAGAGGTGTATATATGTTAATTATATTATAAAGATCAATTGGATTGATCCTAATAATAAAATTAATATATTCAATTAGCTCTTCATAATTAATTGGATTAATTATGAGATTATTTCCTAGGTGGAAATATTCATATGTATAGGTTTGCATATGATTTTATTTTGTGAGGATTTAATTTTAATTTGATGGATTAAATTATTTGGTCAAACTAATTTTAATTTAAATGTAAATAATATGTTACTTGGTGTAATATATTAAATACATGGGTAAATTAAAATTGGGCTTGAAATCAATTTCAACCAGAGTGATTAAAAATTAGATTGGGCCTAAATTAAAAGATGGAAGCCCGCACAGAATGAAAGGAGCCAAACTGGGCCTGAATTCCCCTAAGGGAATTCGGCCACCCTAGGTATAAATACCTAGGGTTAGAAATTTCGGCCACCACTAAGAGACCAAGGCATAGCCGAATTCTCCTACCCCCTCTCACCAAAGTTTTGTTTTTCCAACGCTAGCACGGGTCGTGTTCGTTAGGCGTTCGTGTACGAAAACGAAGAGGGAATCTGATTTGATTTCTGCAGTCTTCATCCATCTCTAGAAAGAGATATTCCTGGTAAGAATTTAATCTCTTTCTATTATAATTTTAAGTTTTACAATTTTCACTTCAATTGCTCCTGGGACTGGATTTGAGGAAATCATCGCGTTCTTCCGCTTATATCGGGTGGTTTCCGGTGAAAAATCCCAACATCTGTATCTAGTAAAACTTAACTAAAACACACACTAAAACACATCATAACATAGAACACATATAATAATAAAACCAAAGCTAAGAAGAAGAATAACGGTGTAGGGTCGTCCATAAACTGCTCTTGAATGGTATCATCCCATCGCAAATAGGGTTTACAACGCTGCCCATTAACCTTAAACACATTATTCTTAGAACTCCTTAACTCTAATGCTCTGTTACTAAAGACATTAATAATGGTGAATGGTCCATACCAACGTGATTTTAACTTACCCAGAAATAGACGTAGCCGAGAATTGTACAAAAGCACTTATCACCAACTTTGAAAGTTTTAGCTTTAATTTTCATATCATGCCACCTCTTAGTTTTCTCTTTATAAATCTTAGCATTTTCATAAGCCATAGACCTAATTTCATCTAATTGAGATATTTGCAGCAACCTACTTTTACTGGCTTGATTCGCATCAAAGTTCAAGGAACGAATAGCACAATAAGATTTATGTTCTAACTTGATCAGCAAATGACATGCCTTACTATATATCAACCGATAGGGAGACATCCCAATAGGAGTCTTATAAGCCGTTCGATAAGCCTATAAAGCTTCATCTAGCTTCTTTTCCCAATCCTTACGCGAATTAGATAGCGTCTTTTCCAAAATCCATTTAAGTTCTTCATTTGAAATTTCTACTTGACCACTAGTTTGTGGATGATATGGAGTTGCTACCTTATGATGAACTCCATATTTCCTCATAAGCGACTCAAATAATTTATTAATAAAATGCGTACCACCATCACTAATTATAGCTCGTGGTATCCCAAATCTACTAAATAATTTCTTTAAAAACTTAACGACTATTCTCATATCATTTGTCGGGCATGCACAAGCCTCAAGCCATTTTGAAACATAGTCAACAACTACTAAGATGTATTTCTACCCTTGAGATATAGGAAAAGGACCCATAAAATCTATTCCCCATACATCAAAGATTTCAACCTTCTAAGATATTCTTTAGTGGCATCTCATCTTTACGACTAATATTACCAACATGTTGACACTTATCACAATGATTAACATAGAAAAGAGCATCTTGAAATAGAGTAGGCCAATAAAATCCACTCTCCAACACTTTGGCAGCAGTTTTATTTGCTGCATGATGGCCTCCATAAGCACTATCATGGAAATGAGATAGAATGGACTCATATTTTGACTCATCAACACATCTCTTAATAATATTATCAGCACATATCTTAAACAAATAAGGATTGTCCCAAATATATCTTTTTATATCATTAAAGAACTTTTTCCTAGCATTCGCATCTAAGTTATATGGTATAATATTGGCTTCGAGGTAATTAGCATAGTCAGCATACCAAGGTTCCTTAGCATGTTGCACAGCCATCAAAATCTCATCAAGAAATGTTTCATTAATAATATCAAATTCACCAATTGGACATTCTCATCTTCTAACCTAGAAAGATGGTCGGCAACCAAATTTTCTAAACCTTTCTTTTCTCTTAGTTTTAAATCAAATTCTTGCAAAAGTAACACCCAATGAATAAGGCGTGGCTTAGCATCTTTTTTAGCAAACAAGTATCGCAAAGCAGATGATCAGTATAAATTATAACATTAGAACCTAATAAGTAAGATCTAAACTTATCACCTGCAAACACAACACCCAACATCTCTTTTTCCGTAGTTGTATAATTACACTAAGCACCAAAAAGAGTATGACTTGCATAGTAAATAACATGAAACTTCTTATCTTTCCTTTGACCTAAAACACATCCTACCGCAACATCACTAGCATCACACATAATCTCAAATGGCAAGTTCCAATCAGGACTTGTGATTATAGGTGCACTAACTAATGCTTGTTTAAGAATATTAAGGCATTCATACATTCTGGTGTAAACACAAAAGGTGTATCTTTAACTAACAAATTGGTCAATGGTTTAGCAATTATCGAGAAATTCTTAATAAATCGTCTAAAAAAAACCAGCATGTCCTAGGAAAGACCTCACTCCCTTAACTGAAGTTGGTGGAGGTAAATTACCTATTAAGTTGGTTTTAGCTTTATCAACTTCTATTCCTTTTTCACTAATCTTATGACCAAGAACTATACCTTCATCAACCATAAAATGGCATTTTTCCCAATTAAGCACTAAATTAGATTCTTCACATCTAGAAAAAACTTTATCTAAATGAACTAAACATTCTTCAAATGAATCACCATCAATAGAAAAATCATCCATGAACACTTCCATAATACCCTCAATAAAATCACCAAAAATAGAAGTCATGCATCTTTGGAATGTAGCAGGTGCATTGCATAACCAAAAGGCATTCTACGGTAAGCAAGAATTCCATATGGACAAGTAAAGGTGGTTTTCTTTTGATCATCCGGATGTATAAAATCTGGAAATAACCTGAGAATCCATCTGGAAAACAATAAAAAGCATGTCCTGCAATTCTTTCTAACATTTGATCAATGAAAGGAAGTGGAAAATGAGCTTTTCTAGTTGCCGAATTTAACTTTCTATAGTCAATACACACTCTCCAACCAGTTGTTGTTCTTGTGGGCACCATTTCTCCTTGATCATTCTTAATTACAATTATACCACCCTTTTTAGGCACACATTGAATCGGACTAACCCATTCACTATTCAAAATTGGATATATGATACTGGCATTAAGCAATTTTATCACTTCTTGCTTAACTACCTCTTTCATATTAGGATGTAATCTTCTTTGTCCATCTGCCTTAGGTAACATACCTTCTTCTAAATAAATACAATGCATTACTACATTAGGGCTTATACCTTTTAAATCAAAGATTTGCCAACCTATTCTTCTAATCCTATTCCTAATCACCTTAATTAATTCCTTTTCTTGGTTTAAACTAAGTTTATCAAAGATTATTATAGGTAACTTATCATCTTTCATTAAAAATACATACCTTAAATGACCTGATAACTCTTTTAATTCAATTTTAGGTGGAACATCAACAGAAGCGGGTAAAGGATCCTTTTTTTGTCTAATAATTCAGGTTTAATAATATAGTTAATAGTTTTATCATGCATATCATCTTCATCATCATTTATATCTAAGATTTCTTTAACACGCTCATCAATAACATCAATTTTCATGCAAACTTTATTATCCATAGGGTATTTAGTAGCTTTTTATCCATGTGAACTTCAATTATATCGTCAACGATGCGTAAAATTACTTTTCCTTCGGAAACATCAATCAAGGCATGACCAGTATTCATATAAGTTCTACCCAAAATCAACGGACATTGCTCCTCATAAGCAAAATCTAGGATCACAAAATCCGTAGGGAAAATAAATTTATCAACTTTGACTAAAACATCTTCAATAATTCCAAAAGATTTCTTAATAGATTGGTCAGCAAGTTGCAAAATCATAGAAGTATATTTCACATCTTCTTCTAGACCCAATCTCTTAAAAATATTTTAGTGGCATTAAATTCACACTAGCTCCTAAATCACATAGACATCTAAGAAATTCTACTGCACCCAATTTACATGGAATAGTAAAACGACCCAGATCTTTAAGCTTTGTAGGAATTTTACTAGACACTATAGCACTACAATCTTCATTTAAAGCAATAGTCAAAACATCGGCCCAATTCTTCATTTTAGAAACGAGTTCTTTCAAGAATTTATTATAATTGGGAATCTAACTAATAGCTTTAATGAATGATAAATTAATATGAAGATTTTTCAATTTATTAACAAAGTCATGAAATTGCTTATCTTGGTCTTTCCTTTTTAACCTATGCGGAAATGACGATTTCGGTTGAAAATTATCATTCTTAATCTTGTCGACATTTGATTGATTAGAAACTGCTTCCTCTTCTCTAATTTGAACGACATCTTCATCTTTAAATTCTTATCCTGCACTGGGTTAGTTTCAATTCTAGTAGAATCTATATTTTCATACTTCTTACCGAATCTTAATATCACCGCATTCACTTGCTCTTTGGTGTTTCTTTCTATATTACTTGGAAATGTACCCGGTCCACGAGAAGGAATGGCATTGGTCAATTGCCTAATCTGAACCTCCAAATTATGGATAGAAGACGAGTGATTTTTAATAAGTTGGTCAAATTTAGACTCCATTTTCTTAATATTTTCATCTTGATCACTAACTTTAGCATGAACCCCTTCTAATAACTTATCAATTTTAGATGACAACATTCCAATTCTATCTTGCTATTAGTAATTAGAATTCATCTGATCTTGGTTTTCATTATTTTTTAAAGAGAAATTCGAATGGTTTCTATATCCCGGATTATAAGTACTTAAATATGGGTTATTGCGAACTTGCCCTTGGATAAAATTCACTTGTTCTTCTATATTCAACTCCTTACATTCACTAGGAACATGACCTTGTTGACTACATACAATACAAGGATTATGAGATGTTACTTCCAAAGATAAATTATCAACTTTATGAGGTAAAGCAGAAATTTGTGCTTGTAACATAGTAAGAGAGTCAACATGATGCACTCCTTTCATAGTAGAATTTGATGAACTCGAAGGACTATTTGAGTTATTTGAAGATTAAACTTGTGCCCTTTCAGTAGGCCACATGCTATTATTACTAGCCATTTCTTCTAATAATTCATAAGCCTCTTTGGTTGATTTTCGTAGTAAAGAACCACCAGCCATAGCATCAATAGTAACAGGATTAACCCTATTATAGAAATTTTGTATTAATATAAAGCTAGGCAAACCATCTTGAGGGCATAACCTTTGCATTTCTTTATATCTTTCCTAAGCCTCATACAAAGACTTGGTTTCAAATTGAGTAAACGAAGTAATTTCTTTGATTAATCTAGCTTTTTTTGTTAAAGGAAAATACTTAGATAAAAATGCTTGGGCAAGTTGTTCCCAAGTTGTTATTGAATTCGGAGGCAACGAATTCAACCAAGCCTTCGCTTTATCCTTCAAAGTAAAAGGAAATAACCGAAGTTTGATCGCTTCCACTGAAACCGCATTAATTTTAAGAGTATCGCATATTTCAAGAAAATTAGATAAATAAGCATGAGGACATTCATTAGGAAAACCATGAAAAGTAACACTATTTTGAAGCATTTGCAAAAGAGCAGGTTTAATTTCAAAAGAATTGGCATTAACAGGTGGCCTTACTACACCATTCTGTGTACCATTAAGACTAGGGATGAATAATCCATCAACTTCTTTGGTTGTTCATCCATTTCTTCTTCTGATTGCTTTTGATTTTTCTTCTTACTCTTTTTCTTTCTTTTTGAAATAAGATGCTCGATTTCAGGATTAATTGGTTCAAGTTCGTTCGTAGAACTACGCGTTCTGGGCATAAACTACAAACTTAAAAATAAACAAAAAAAATTAGTAGAATAACAAAAAAAAAAAACTCAATAATGAAAATAAATACACTAAAACAAAAATAAAATAAAATTCTACAATCCACAATTACTTAACAAACACCAAATGACATAACAATTATTCCCCGGCAATGGCGCCAAAAACCTTTTTACTAGTTTAGTACAAATCTCTTACTTAGCTTTTGATAATCATTTTAATAATAATTTCATTCAGAGATTAGTGCTCGCAAGTATATGAATCGCAATGTAGTAATAAAAGATATCGATCCCATGAGGAATAAGTATGTACATTTTAGTTTGTTTTTCTTTGAGTTTCTAGGGTATCGAATTATAAAGTGATATGGGTAAATGGGTAAATGGCAAGTTAAATCAATTAAAGTACTATTTATGAGTTGAGTTATTGTTTAATATCTAGTCACATAAATATACAAGCATTTTATCTTAGATATTCGTTGCATATGCATCAATTATCTATTCAATCCCTATGATAAGAGTATGTCAGATAAGTACTATTTCAACAGGCATGTCTAGAAATAGATTTTATTCAATATCTCATAGATAAATTATCGAATTCCTTTGCCAAAATAACTCAAGGTCTTAATACACAATGGCCAAGCTATATTAAGATGATCTCCAATTAATTTAACAAAGTGAAGCAAACCAATCATACATCATAATTTATTCTATCTTAGTAACTAACCAAGACAAAGTAAAATACGAATTTCTCTATATCATGTTATGAATCATAATATATACTTGGCGTTAGTCATGCAATGTAAAACAAGAAATCAAAACATACTTGGCGTTAGTCATGCAATGAAGAGTAAGATATAAGAAAACTTATCGATATTGATTTCACAAATATTCAACACATATACAAGTGTAATGCTCTCATAAAGGAAAAGCATAAGAATAGACTTAAGAAAGCAATTGGGCATAAAACACTCTCTTATGCTTATAGGTACCTCAGGGTATCTTTTCTCTATACAGTGATAATACTTTATTCAAGGACCTTGGCGTTAGGCTCCCTTTTACATATACTAAATATTACAATGACACTCAAACTCTCTAGACACTTTATTTTTCTAACATTTGCCGATTTTCTCCTCTCTCTCTCTCTCATGACTGGAATTCCTTCTCTATTTATAAGCATTGAAGCATTGTGTCTCTTTGTGAAAGATTGTGTTGATTCAATGAATGGTTGTGTCTCTTTGTAAAGTTGTGTTGGTTTATTGAATAGTTGTGTCTCTTGAATACTAATGGTTCTTTTGGAAAGTTGTGTCCTTTCAAGAAGAGTTGTGTCTATTCATGAAGGCTTATGTCTTTTTGTGAAGAGTTGTGTCTTTCCATAGTGGTGGTTGAAGTTCCAAATGGATAGGATCAAATAACTGCTGCTGAGTACATGTCACGATCGTGACAGAGTGTCGCAGTCTTGATTCGCACGGGTTTCTTTGCAAAACGCTAAAGTCAAAGTCTGTCCATAGGCTAGGTCGCGATCGTGATAGGTGCCGTGCTCGTGACCTGTCTCTTTCCTTTAATTTCTCTTTCTTTTTGCTTCCTTTTATAGCTAACTTCCAGATGTTTGCATATTTAGTCTTTAAAACTGTAAATCATCAAAAACAAGCAATACCAAGTTGAAATCTAATATATAATAAGTAAAAATAACGCAAGTTCCTTATAAATTATATCATATACAAGTACCTTTTTAGCACTTATCAAGCCCCTACACTTATCCTTTCGCTTGTCCTCAAGCAAAATATGAACTTCTTAATCTTCTTACTTGTGATGATCCAACATACTTAGTTCTTTGAAACACAAAATTAAGAGTCTTAACCTTCAAATTCTAAGGCAACTTATGAGGCTTTTTGAATTTTAATCAACACATATGCATATCCTTTTTTATACTTTTATTAAGTATGGGTATTGCCAAAAGATTGTTTTACCAAGCTTAACTTAGAACTATCAACCATAAGTAGAATTTGTATACACCTTTAACCATGTTTATGCCTTAATCAACACAACTTCCGCTTACTCAACCAAAGTATATCGGTGAAAGCTTTTCCGGATAGATTTTAGCACACGTTTAGCTATTGTTCTTAAGAATTTTTAGGTAACCTAGATTTTTTCTAAGCACTCATGTGTGGTTGCGTTTCGCTCCATACTACACCTCCCTTTTTATCTCATTTGTTACCACTCATATTGCAATTTATCTTTTCTTGTATTATATAAAAGTAGATATTTTTCTTTTATTCTTTATCTTGCTTTTAGTGGTTGCATTTTATGCTCTATACCAATCTCCCTTTTACATAACACATTGGTTATTCACTCAACACTCAATTTGCAATACCCTCATGTTTTATTGAACAATGCTAATCCATATTATGGCTTTAGTTTTCTTAGTTCACTCACTTCAAACTTAGTCTTATAAGGCAGAAAATCATGCATCTTATTGCTTTCAAACAAGAATTGCCAATGGATACCAAAACACTTATAGGATTTATTCTTTCGTCTTGCTTTTCAAATTAACAATAAACATACTCAATTTTTCAACATTTTACCAATTGAATATACATACTTTTATAGAATCAAAGCATCTTATTCCTTAACTTAAGGTGAGATGATCTTCATTTACATTATCCAAAGATTGTGTTATCATGATCATACACTTCAACTCAAGATAGAAAAAGATATCATAAGCTTTTTGACAATCACAAAATAAGATAAAAATGTAAGAATACTTGATATTTATTATAATGATATAAGAACAAAAATTTAAAATTATCCTAATTTTACCCCCCTACACTTGAATTGCACATTGCCCTCAATGTGTAGGAAACTTAAAATAACTTCAATCTCAACTAAAAACTAGAAAGCACTAAAAACAGAAAATAAAATAAAGTAAAGAAGAAAAGGATAGAAAAAACCAAATCAAGCCTCCGGTGATCCTGGTGGACTTGGAGTAAACTCGATGTTTTGACATCGGAAGAACTTGAGGAGCTTTCTCTTTAATGATGCATTCTCCTTCCGCATCGCCTTTACTTCTTGTCGAACTTGGTGGACATTTTGCTCCACCACTTCAACCTTGGTTAGCACTTGTTGCCAACCTTGATTTTCTGATTCTTGCTCTTCATTAAGATTCTCCTCCTTTTCATCATCTTCATCACCACTTTCTTCCCTTTGCACTTGCTTTCCCTTGCTCCTTGATTGTGCATTTGAAGGTCTAGCTCCTCCTTCCTCTTCCAAAGTAATGACAACCTTCTTTGTTCTCTCTTCATAGGAAGTGAATTTGAAAGTTCCATTGATATCCTTTGCTAATCCGGCATTTTTCATCAATTGCCCATCAAGGAATCGCAATTTTTCTCCATGCTGCAATGTGTAGGGCAATTCTCCTCTAGCTGCCAAAATTAGGGCTGTCATTACATGAGTGCCGCCAACTTTCTTCTTACTGGAATCTGCTGCTTGAGAAATCCCTTCCCAAATATGATCCGTGCAATCCACTTTTCTTCCTTTCATGGCTTGGTTTAAGACATATAAGTCTTTTGTTTGCACCTTATTGCTTTCTACCCTACAGAAAATGGAATTGCACAAATACTTGTGCAAATACAAAAGCGCATTATTCTTAATCAACCAGTTTGGCGAATTTTTTGCTGAATATTTCTCTAACCCGGTTATGCTTTTCCAAAAAGGATGTGGGTTATATTCAGAAAATAGAAAACGCTATCCTTCACTTTCCGAAGGAAAATCGAACCAATTAGTCATCTCCTCGTAGCCAACCATATACTCATTACCTTCATTATGGAAGAAAATAGCCATTCAGTTTTTATCCACATAGCGAAAGGTTGTTAACAACTCCACAATCCAATCACGGTTTAGTGGAAAGAACATTGAAGCAAATGTTGAAAGCCCAAGAACATTCAAAAACCTCTTTACCTCATCATGAATTCAATTATTTATCATGAAACCTCATCAAGGAAAAACATACCGATGATTTCAATGTTTTTGAATCTTGTGAATTGCCTCCCTTCCTTTTCATTACGGATTGGAAAGTTGGCACCATAAGTCTCATGCAAATCCACCGGTTGAGGAGTTTACGAAGAACTTTGGCCCTTCTTGGTAGCAATTCTCTTTTGTCTAGGCATTCTCAAATAATATTGCTAGGGTGTTGAAAAGATGGACTTAAAAAGATAAGAGATGGAAAGGATTATGATAGTTTGATTTGTAAAGGAAGTATAATAGTAGAAGAATTTTGTTTGTGAAGAATAACAAAGAAAGGGAGTCCTATTTATAGTGAATTTCACCAAAAGACACATCCTTTCACCACTTAAATTCATTGAATATAATAAAAATATTAATAAATTATAGTTATTAACCAATAGAAACATATTTTGACTGGTCCAACGGTCATAAAACGGTCAAATTTTGAAAATCGGAGCCAATTTTACCGTTTGAAAGTAAAATATGACCGTTAACTTTCTTCAGGTCGCAATCGTGGCATCACGACCATAAAAATATTGCATATGAAAGAGGCTGAGTCGCGATCATGACACGCATGTCGTGATTGTGATTTGGAAACATAAAGTTTTTACCTATTTGGCATACTTGAGTCGCGATCGTGACCAAGTATCACGATCGTGACTCGTGCTTCTTCTTCATTTTCCTTTTCTTGACTTACTCAATCACGATCGCAATGTTTTGTCATGATCGTGATTCATATTATTCATGAAATTTGATTCTTTTAACTTTATTTTCAATAATAATAAAAAAAACTTACAAATCTAACACAAAAACTTATAAATCATACACCGAAATGACATTATGCTACGATAAACATAACAATCAATAAACATTTTATTTATTTAAGCAATAAACAAACAAAAAAAAATCAACACCAAGCATTATACTCTTCTTCATATCCCTCCCCTACACTTGAAGAACACAAGGTCCTCCTTGTATAAAGAAAAGAAGAGAAAACCTCACTTAGAAGCAGAAGAGTTTCATAAGGAGAAACACACCACACAAGATATATATAGATGGACATGTGTAGATTAAAGGAGAATTACTCCTCAGATGATAATGATGAACATGGAGTGAATGTGAAGTTAGCAGTGTTAGCATAGGAAAGTATTTCGTTCTTCAAGGACTTATGGGCTTGACGAATTCGGAATACTGTCCTACGCATATTGTTGACTTCATATTGCAATTCTCCAATCCGGTCCATGCAATGCATTGTACTCATAGGTTCTGGACCATCCTCCCAAGTTATCAGAGAGTCATCAATTAGGTCTCTTCCTTTGTCTTCAATGGTCAATGATTCATAAGGGTCAACTGGACTTATAGTAGTTTTAAGGCATTCCATAGAAGGTAGGAACATGTGACGCCCTGGATTATCCGCCTTAGAAAGTCCTTCTTGAATTATCACCATTCCATCAAGGAAATTGACACAAGCTCCCAAATCAACACGACATGAAGGTTCTTCTCTTGCACCCATTACTATTGCGGTCATGATATTTGCACCACCAATTGGCCCATATCTTTGCTTCGATGCATTGTTAATTGCACTGAAGAGAATGTCGCATGAATCAATTGGAATACCCTTAACTGTGCATTCTAAAACAAAAAGATCAGGGGGACGAATAATGGAACTATCTATGCGGCAAAATAATGAATTTGCAAGGACCTTGTGCAAGTACAATATTACCTCATCTTGAATGAGTTTATTTGAAGCATGGCTCGGCACATAACAATGAAAACCCGTCAAGGAATTCCAAATGCTGTCCGGCTTGAAACTAAAAGGCATAACAGCCAAGTTTTCTTTTGGAAAACCAAAACAGCCAAGTTTTCTTTCGGAAAACCAAACCATTCAGACATTTGGTCGTACCCTATGGTATATTCGACTCCATTGTTGCGAAACAGAAAACTTCTCCTTGTATTTTCCAAAAACTGAAATATGCATAACATCTCCAATACATAAATATCTTTTTGGGGGAATAACATTGCCCCAAACTTACTCCATCCTAGGTATTGCAAGTACCCAAACACTGCAACTCGGATATCATTGTTAATAATAAACAAGATATCGAGAAACAACATTCCTCGAAAATCTATCTTCTTCAAGCGCGCATATCTCTTCCCTTCATGAACACTTAGGATAGGAAAAGGCGCTCCATACTCCTCTATTAAATCAACTCTTCCATTCACATGGATTACCATTTTTGTGGGAAAAAGGGTTAATTCACAGAAAGTTTGAAAGGTTTTGAGAATGAAAACTCTATTTTGAAAGTATGATAATCTTAGGGTTTTAATTCTTTGGAAGTAAGAGATTCAAAATGGAAAAATATGTATTTATAGTGAAAACATGAAAAGACATGACTTTTGGAGTAAATATGATAGTTGAAAACGGATAAGGATGATAGGTAACCACTTATGGCCGTTTTGAATCAAAAATAACCAAAAGTCAAAAGTCTGAAAACGCAGGTGTCACGATCGTGATGGTTTGTCATGATCGTGATGCACTCGAATTGCATCTTTTCAATACATTTTATCTATGTAACACCACTCTACTATAGTATATACTTAACACTAAACTTAAACACACATTTGTATCTAGTAAAACTTAACTAAAACACACATTAAAACACATCATAACATAAAACACACATAATAATAAAACCAAAGAAGAATTACGGTTGTGAGCACGGGTTTTTTCCTGACCTCTATGATGAAAGCCATTATTTCCTATTTCACGGATAAGCGTGAAGCGGATTCGAACCGACCGAAATAATGTCAGAAATGTCTGGGATAACCCAAACATGTGTGACAAGTCTTTGTACGGAGCCCCGAAGGAATTCTAGTGAGTATTTAAGAAAACCAAAGAAAAGAATGAAAAATAAGCAAATAAGACAATCCGGTCACTATAGTCGCTCGACTGTAGTGTCTAGAGCTGAGCGACAGAACTACAGTCGTACGACTGTAGTACATTACAGCCGTGCGACTGTAATTATTAGATTTCCTTTTTCTCCCAAATCAGCATTTAATTCGGTCTTTTTAAACAAACTAAGCTAATCTGGCCACTATAGTCGCTCGATTGTAGTGCCCATAGCCGCTCGACTATAGTGCCTATAGCCGCGCGACTGTAATCACCAGACTTCCTTTTTTACCGGAAATCAGCACTTAATACCGACTTTTAACCAAAACGAGAGATATAAAAGGTCTTGTATCCAGGATTAGGGTTAACAGAACAGAGAGGAGGCAAAAGATTAGAGAATTTTGAGAGAAAACACACAATAACACAGATTTTGAGACTTTTTCTAGGGTTCTTAAGAAAAATAAAAGGGTTTGATCTAAAAATAACTTAAAAAAATTTCAACGAAACACATAGAAATGGTTGTAGGGTGTTGTTAAACCGTCATCACTCACTCAATCTCTCTAGGCGTTACGTCCGGGCTTCGGAGATCGCTCATTTTTCGGGTTGTTCGTGACTGCAAGACGCTTTCCTACATCCGAATCCATCCTTGGTGGTCCAAACACTGGAACACAGACCAGGTAACATTCTGAGAGGCCTTAAAAATCCATTTTTGTTTATTCTAGGTGTTGTTTATTGATGTTTTTCAAATTTTTTACGATTCTGGGAGTGGTTTTGATTCCAACCGCCTCGATTAAGATCATAGTCGCTCGGCTGTAATCTATAGCCACGCGACTGTGACCTATAGTAGCCTGGCTGTAATCATCTGATTACAGTCGCTCGACTATAATCTCTGGGGCAGAAGCTCCGAATGCCCCAAAATCGGCCGATAACGCTTCTGCTTTTTTATTAAATGTGTTCTTTATGTTTATTATCGGCCCAATTACATCCCTATGTGCTTAGATTCCTGGTTTTCTGATTTTTTTATTGTTGGATGTAATTTAAAGTTTGGCGATTTTGAGGGATTAGGGATTTTCAGATTTGATTCGATCCGTTTCGAATCCATTTTATTGATTTTAGTTTATTTCCAGAAATCCCGGACCCCCAAAATCATTAAATTTGCAAAGCGGTTTTCAAAAACGAGAGAAGAATATTGGAATCAATTCTGGAGCACTATAGTCGAATCAATTCTGGAGCACTACAGTCGCTCGACTGTAGGTGTTACAGCCACCCAGCTATGTTACAGCCGCGCGGCTGTAATGCCCTACAGTCGCTCGACTGTAGTTTAGGGGGCAGAATTATAGTTTTACCCTTTTGGGCTCCAAACTTGTAATTTTGCACCTTTTTCCTATTCAAAACTGAATTTTGGCGTGTTTGCATTCTTTTTGGACCCTAGATGAATGTTTAACTTAGGCCCGCACACGAACAGGACCCCCGGGTCCCGGGATATCCGACCTACTAAAGTTGGAAAAATGCATGTAAATGAGCCAAACCATTTTCAAAATTGGTTTTCCACCCACAAAACCTACAGGGCATTTCAAAAAACCGTTTTCCAGGTCTAACTGGTCCGACTGGTCGGGTCGACCCGGTTACCCCCTAAATGCATGCCCCCGCTCCTATAAATCTCTATTTTGTCCTATTTGAGTCTTTTATATGCCTTGATTATTTGTGCTAACCGTATTCGGATGCAGCTTTTATTTTTACTTTATTTTTATTTTTGAATGTATTTTATAGATTAAATAGTGTATCTAGGCGATTGTAATTTTTTTTAGATCATCATGTATTATAGGCGGTTGTAATGGTGAGGATGAGAGTTTTCTTTTTCTTGGGTTGCATAATTTGGCCTCTGATTTACTTTTCTGCACTTTTATTTTTCCACACTTTATTTTAATATTTATATTTATGTCATTTGTATGAGCATCGATTAATAATTAAAAGAAGATAAAATGAGTAGAATTAAGTGAATGCAACATTACGTTATGAAATAATAATTGAAAATAAGTGAGGATTAGTAGATATGTTGCCCGAACCTTGAATCTTGGATTAGGTAACGCGTCTACACTTGGTAAGGAGCTGTACCGGAATTTCCCGGATGAGCTGATCCGGGTGGCGACTTTGTATCTAATCTTGAAATTTGTGTTTCAAGATCTTTAAGTTAAATTGGGATTTTCCAAAAAACCTGTTTTCTAAAATTCACACTTCACCATTAAAATTAAGTTTCTGTCAAAAGGGTTTTCTTTAATAAAATGAAAGGTTTTCTTTAAGAAGATTAAAGACCCGTTTGCAAAACCCCAACATCACACCTTTAAAAGAAAATCCCCAGTTTCCGCTTCACCACGCGTTCCAAAAAAGGTCGTCCGCTCACAGTGGCAACTCCGCTGGGGATTAACGGTTTCTTTTAAAAAAATTTTTCAAAAACTTAAGGAACTTAGGCAACAATCGAAGTACATCCTCACTTGTAATCAATTATTAAATCATAATTCGATGTTTCATTCACACTTGCATAAGCATGACATTTTCTCTTCTTAAATCCCTCCAACACTCATTTATGCCCGGTTTATCTTCAAAGGTGACCTACCTCTTCCGCTAGGATTGGAGACACCTGAGGGGGTAAACCACTCATAGCCTCGTACGAACCCCTTCCCGTTTGGACCATTGAATGGGGAGAAGTGAGGAGTATATTTTTGCTATGGGAACCTGTACGACCCTTAGCTTGACTGATACCTTCATTTAATGGCTTAACAACTTCCCCTTAGGGTTACCAAAACATATATTCGAAAATGGACATTGAGAGTGCACCTTTGGTATCCTCGGTTGATGCCAAAGAGACCCAACACCTAGGAAGAATGCAAAACCAGTCGAATGGAGGAATAAGGTTGGAAGGGTGAGCATGTTTGTACATGTGCTAACATTTGCTTTATGGTTGTTTTATTTTCAACCCTGTCATGCAACATAAACACGCATCATCTGTGTGTCATTTCCTAACCACATTT
The DNA here is from genome assembly GCA_039660915.1 of Euphorbia tirucalli. Classification (NCBI taxonomy): domain Eukaryota; kingdom Viridiplantae; phylum Streptophyta; class Magnoliopsida; order Malpighiales; family Euphorbiaceae; genus Euphorbia; species Euphorbia tirucalli. The sequence goes on from CM077639.1 coordinate 67,476,246, forward strand.
TTATGCAGCCATTTTGGATCATCATTTTACATGCGTGTTATACTAACCATATTTTCATGCAGCCACTACCTTTTTCGTGTGCCATATTCATCTTGTGTGCTCATTGACTCATAAAGCATACACGACATCATCTTGTGTGTCATGCATTCTAACCATGTTTTTGTGCGGCCATTTGCATTCTGTATGACATGGGCATTCATATCATTTCATCCTATCCAAAATGAAGGATGTTCTAAGTATGCCCCTCATGACATTCCATTTCATGACATATCGGGAGTCCCCAAGATTACCCATTGTGAGAGGACCACAATGGTCCTAGGCTTGTGTTTGTGTTGCGGACCACACAATACCATTACATAACATCACAACCATTCACGATTGGTGTCATGGCGACACCATAGTCTTGCTTGCGTGCCACGATCCACATCGGATCATTTCATATCATTAAAAATTCATTCAAGGTTCTCCACGAGTGTCGAACTAGAATTCATATTAGAACATTTCATAACATGTCCAAATCATGCAAGGTGTTCCCCGAATGCCGAAATGATGTCCGTGTCTCGATTTGCACGTGACTTGTATGTGACATCACTTCATCTTAGATTCCATAAAAGCATCGAACATTTGTCTATGGAACGGTTGCCATATGACCATTTTATATCATCTCATTGACCTACACAGTGTCAAACTTCTGTCCGTGTATCGGTACACATGCGACCATTTCACAACATCCCTTAGGTGCCCTGAAGGTACCAAACCTCTGTCCGTGTGGTTGCCCGCACGTGACATTATTGCATTGTCTTTTGTGTAGTATAGGGTATGCTTGGAACATCCAAAGCAAAGTAAGAAAAACACAAAAAGTCATCTTCAGCATCATCTACATCCATAAGGCATCATCTGAACATGAGCATGAGCATACCATTTAGTGTGTCGAGTCTAGGACCACGACATCCAATCAAGGTGCTAACCCTATTTTAAATGTGCAGTTTGGAGTCGCATCTCGGGAAGATTAGTTCGAGTTGAGTCAGAACCAAACACTTCGATTCAGTTAGTTCAATCAGAACCGATCACCATAGAGGGAATCAGTTCGGGGTTGGATTCAGACAGGGAGTTCGAAGTTCAGTTGCTTATTCTACCGGTTGACAGCCAGGTGTTGTTAGAAGAGGTTGACAGAGTGGAGATGGCCGACGAAAACAGTAGGAACAATGGAAATAGTGGAAACATGCCTTTCGACATGGCTACCTTTATGAGGAGCTTCTTAACCTCGAATGAGTTCAGGGCTACTCTTAGGGAGCAAGTGCAGGCGGTGATGACCCCCCTCCCTATTCCGGTTGTTCAACCAGCTCAGACCTCAGTTGGGAATGGGGGACAACAGTTCATTCAAGTTACTACTGGAACCGGGGGGAGTACCCCTAGTGGAAGTGGCGGAATTGCCAATCACAGAGAGCCGGATCGTCAGTCTGAAGAGGATGAGGCTTTTGAGAAGGCGAGGGATGCCTTGATTGAGTCAATGCTGGAGAAATGGCTCAATCAAAAATTTTTTGACATAGATGCTATGATGCCCAAGTTGAAGGAGATGGTCCACTTTAATCCTATCAAGTGTGCCGATCCTGCCTCATTGGTGGCTGATGCAGAAGGACCGCTTCCGACTGGTTTTCATATGCCATACCTTCCTCCCTGCACTGGGGAAGGACCACCGGAAGCCTATTTGGACAGCTACGTGAGGTTGATGACCAGTATGGGGATTGGAAAGGGTCATCTTTTGAACTTATTTCCTACTACTGTGAGGGGTGCTGCAGCAAAGTGGTACATGAAGATGCCCCTCTATACCGGTTCCACCTGGGAAGACTTAGCTGATGCCTTTGTGAAGCAATATGCCTACAACACCCAGGTTAAGACAACTCTTGAGGATCTGGAGAGAATTCGCTAGAAGCCGAATGAGTCTTCCCGGCTTATTACAAACGGTGGATGGATGTGCAGCTTCTGGTGGATGGGGCACCAAAGTTGGAGTCTTTGATTGTGAAGCTTATGGATGGTGGCCTGCCCCAATATAAGGACAAGATGAAGCTCAAGAGGTTCCATTCCTTTAATGAGGTGGTGGAGTTTGCTAAGCGTATCGAACGATACGAGGAAGAAGAGCAGAGGGGCAGACAGAGTTCGGGCTTCTATAGAAACAATCAAGGGTACTCCCAAGGGTACAAGAGTGGTAGTTCTAAGACTACTACAATGGGGTCTAGTTCAAAGGCGGCACTGAAGGCAGCCTCTATTGAAGCGCAGGAGGCAGAAGTGGCTGCTATGAATCAAGGGAGGCCAAGTATTTCGAGAATTACCAGTCCATGGGCCGAATCAATCAGTCAAATCTTTGCCAAGTGTAGGAAGGCCGGGTTGTTACAAAGTCTGAGGCCATTCTCGCCTCCAGCTGAGGCAGATAAAGAGAATTTTTTGTTCTTACCATGTGATGACGGGTCACCGTACAAACGAGTGCACCCAACTGATTAAAGCCATCAAACAACTAGTCACAGATGGTAAGATAGTAGAGCCGGCTCTGAAGCCGACTGTGCAGAAAAACCCACTCCCTACCTTTGGAAGTCAGGTGAACATGGTGCAGTTAGGTCTGCCAGCCAATTATATGTTCGCCCAAATCATTAAGGCGAATCAGAGTGTGCTAGCCGTGTTGGTAGAAAAGAAGGAAGAGCTAGAGGTAGCTGAAGACAGAGCTTGGCGGTAAGGGATAAGGCAGGTCCCATCAATTTAGATGAATTTGAAGCAGATGATGACTATGATGAATTTGAGGTTCAAGAGTCGAAGCCAGTTTATCCAGTGGAGATGAAGAGGGGGACTGTGATAGAGAAAGACGGCCCGGTGATGCAAATCACAAAAAGCGGTAGGGTTTATCAACCTACCAACGCACCACCTCCGGCACCCCCAAGGAGGAACACTACACCTGTGCAGAATGACACTGTCCAATCACCTCCCGTAGCCAAGAAAGAAGACATGGTGGTGGACTAGCTGAAAAGGACACCGGCTCGTGCCAATGTGTGGCATCTACTTATGGAATCAAAGAGGCATCGAAAGGTGGTGGTTAAACAATTAATGGAGATGGATGCCAACCCCACTATGTCCCCTGATGAGGTGTGTGCAATGATCAGGGGAATGGATTTAAAGGCTAACAGGACCCCCGAGATCGGTTTTGGGGTAAAGGACCTCCCGCTCGAAGGGGTTAATCACAACAGGGCTCTATACTTAAGGGTGGAAGTCATAGATAAGGTGATGCCAAGTGTGATGGTGGATAACGGCTCAGCCTTGAATATCTGTCCTTCTCATATCCTACCTTTCTTAGGGGTGAGTGCTGAAGCTCTTTGTCAGTCCAACACTGTTATTAGGGCTTATGATGATAGCAAGAGAGCTGTGTTGGGAACCTTCGAGACTGAAGTTAAAGTGGGGGAAGTCAAATCAAAAGTACTACTTACCGTGATCGACATTCCTGTCACCTTCTCTCTACTCTTAGGGAGACCATGGTTCCATGCTCTAGGAGGAGTTCCATTAACTTTGCACCAGAAGGTGAAATTCTTGATTGAGGGGAAAGTAGTAGCAGTTGAAGCAGATAAACCTTCTGTAGTGGCTGCGTTAAGTGCTACTGAGCAGTCAGTGATGGGGTTTCAGGTTGCTATGATCTCTGACAAGCATGAGTTTCCAGACTAGATTTACAGGTATTTTGCCAAGCAGAATTACGAACCAAGAAAGGGATTAGGGGCCAAGCAACAAGGGATCCCTGAATTTAATATTGGGGCTGGAAAATACAGATAGTTTGGGCTGGGATATCAAGAAGGAAGGGCCAAGCAAGAGCAAAAGCGTGTGAATCTGGTGGACACTTTCGTCCGGGTTACAGAATCAGTGTATGACGGGACTCCCGAGCCGGTAATTGTAGAGGGAGGTCAGCTCCCAGATTTGAAATCTTTGCTAATGTGGTTGATTTCAGCAAGTGTGGAATGGGGCCTGTTGTGAGCATGCTGCGAGCCGGAGCTAGGGATGAGAGCAAGAAGGTTCAGAATTAGAAAGTTGTCGACCAAGTCAGGGTTGAATTCGGGGATAAAGGAGAAGCTTTTAAGAAGACTGACCTGGTGAGGAACGAGATGGAAGTGGCTATGGGGGCCATTACAAGGGCACTATCCACTTTGATGAGGCCAAACATGGGTTCAGAAAAGAAAGCACCACCTGCTGAGAGGACACATGAAGAGCTAGTGGAGGAAGCAGTGAAGGAGCTCACTAAGCTGGTCATAAGGGGCAAGGCTGAGACGCTAGAGGAAGAGCTAGCCGAGGAGCAAAAGGAAGACCTGGAAGGAGACCTGGGGTACCTGTTTGAAGAGATTGACTGTGCTGCTGTTGATGAAGACCCTTCGTATGTGGAGGATGGAAACTTTTTGAATGTATCTGCTTTTTCTATTTTTGATGTGAACAATTCTACCTACAAGGCACACAATGCAATAAAATCTGATTTTCTTACTTGTGTGATGTTTTTTCGGATGGAACTATACATACATACAAACATTCATTTAATGTCTTTAGCATACATGATGCATCATTGTATGAAATGAACCTAGGGACAGATGATGAACCAAAGATGGTATCCGTCTCGAAAGACCTCACGCCTGATGAGACAAAAGAACTTGTAAAAATCTTACAAAAACACATCAAAGCCTTCCCCTGGTCCTACGATGACATGCCTGGGGTTGACAGAGAAATTACAATACACAGAATCCCGACAGATCCGAAAGTGAAACCAGTTAAGCAGAAACTCAGACGACTTCGACCAGAGTTGGCTGAAAAGGTTAAAGAAGAAGTAGCCAAACAGATAAAGGCCAAGTTCTTAGAAGTAGTAGAGTACCCAGAATGGTTAGCCAACATCGTGCCGGTTGCAAAGAAAGATGGTTGGGTAAGGGTCTATATGGATTACCGGGATCTGAATAAGGCATCTCCCAAAGATGACTTTCCGCTCTCGCATATCGATGTCTTGATTGACAGTGCCGCCAGGGCAGCTGTGTATTCTTTCATGGACGGGTTTTCGGGGTATAATCAGATCCTGATGAATGTAATTGAAAAAGTGAAAATGGCCTTCATCACAGAATGGGGGGTTTATTGCTACAGGGTCATGCCTTTCGGGTTGAAGAATGCCGGGGTGACTTATCAACGAGCTGTCACAACACTTCTACATGACAAGATCCATAAGGAAGTTGAGGTTTATGTGGATGACATGTTAGTCAAATCCATGACCCGGGAAGAGCACCCAGCTATCCTGGATAGATTTCTAACCAGAATCGAGAAGTACAATCTTTGCCTCAACCCTAAGAAGTGTGTATTCGGGGTAACTTCTGGGAAACTACTTGGTCATATAGTCAGCCAAAAGGGAATTGAAATGGATCCTGACAAAATTAAGGCCATCAGGGAAATGCCGGCACCTCAGTCAGAAAAAGAAGTAAGGTCATTCTTGGGTTCACTACAGTATGTCAAACGGTTTATTGTAAGATTGACGACGGTTTGCGAACCAATTTTTAGAATTCTGAAGAAGAACTAGCCAGTAGAGTGGAATGAGCAGTGTCAGATAGCCTTCGACAGGATTAAAACTTACTTGATGAACCCTCCAGTTCTAAAACCACCTATACCAGACAAGCCTTTGATTCTGTACTTGGCCATCGAAGAGACTTTTGTAGGAGCCATGTTGGTGCAAGAGCAAAAGGATGGATGCGAACATGTGATCTATTAATTGAGCAAGAAGCTACTGGAGTATGAGATTAGGTATATGATAGTAGAGAAGACCTGTGCAGCTATGATATGGTTGACAAAGAAGTTAAGGCACTACTTCCAATCGTATAAGGTTCAGGCGGTAGCCAATATGGATCCCATGAAGTACTTATGCCTAGCTACAGTGCTAGCGGGGAAGTTATCAAGATGGCTACTTTTATTGTCAGAATTCGACATAGAATATGTTACGAGAAAGACAATTAAAGGGAGAGCCGTAGCAAAATTTCTAGCCAACCAGCTGATAGATTCAGACTATATGGAGAACTTAGAATTCCCCGACGAACAATTGGCAGTGATAGAAGAAGAGTCCAACAGATGGGTGATGTATTTTGATGGGGTAGTGAATAAACACGGCGCAGGCTTAAGGGTAATCATTGCTACACCGGAAGGGGAAATCATTCCCCTAGCAAGGCGACTTAACTTTCAAGTCCCCAATAATGGGGCAAAGTACGAAGCATGTCTCTTTGGTATTGATGCCCTGATCGCATTAGGGGCAAATGAGGTGTTAGTCATTAGGACTCAGCTTTGGTGATTCGGCAGGTTACCGGAGACTGGGAAATAAAAGAAGAATCACTCCGGCCTTATCTCGAGATGGTTTGGGAAAGGGCAAAGGTATTTAGTCAGTGTGAATTCTGACATGTGCCGAAGGAGGAGAATCAGATGGTAGACTCTTTGGCTACACTATCATCAATATGGGAAGGTCCCCGAAAATAGCCAATACAGCCGGCCATCCTGGAAATTACTTAGAATCCATGCTATTCGTCAGTCAACACGGTTGAAACTATCGAGGCATGCCCCTGGTATTATGATATTCTACAGTTCATTCAGAACGGTTAGTACCCCAAAGATGCCAATGAGTCCGATAAGGTTTCCCTCAGAAGGTTGGCATCACAGTTCCTGATATTTGAGAATCAACTTTTCAAAAGGATAACTAACGGAGTTCTTCTGAAGTGTCTCATAAAGGAAGAGGTAGTCGTGGTTATGAAACAGATACACTCTGGTGCGTGTGGTCCGCACATGAATGGGTTGGCCCTAGCAAAGAAAATACTAAGACAAGGATACTTTTGGCTCACTCTGCAAGCTGACTGTATTGAGGAAGTTAAGAAATGCCATGAATGTCAAGTGTATGGAGACCTCAATCATCTTCCCCCGTTTGAACTTCAAGTATCTTCAACTCCATAGCCATTTGCAGCTTGGGGTATAGACATAATTGGAGAGATAAGGCCGCCTGCCTCAAATGGGCACCGATTCATTGTTTTAGCTGTGGATTATTTCTCTAAGTGGGTCGAAGCGGAATCATTTGCAAATATCACCACTAAGAAAATGGCCAAATTCATAGAAAAGAACATCTTTGCAAGATATGGGATCCCTCATCATGTCATGACTGACAATGGGGTACAATTCCAAGGGGTGACGACACAGTTATTCCAAGAGAAAGGGGTCGAGCACCATAGGTCATCCCCGTATCACCCACAAGCCAATGGGGCAGTGGAAGGGGCTAATAAATCCATTAAGAAGATTCTGTCAAAGATGATGGTGACCTACAGCGATTGGGCTGACATGTTACCATTGTCTTTGTGGGGATCCCGGACAAGTATCAGAACCCCTACTGGAGAAACTCCATATTCACTAGTTTACGGGATGGAAGCAGTATTACCAGCAGAGATGGAAATCAGATCATTAAGAGTGGTTATAGAGGCACAGTTGCCAGAATCTGATTGGCTCCAGTCGAGACATGAACAGCTAGCAATGATAGATGAAAAGCATCTTCAGGCCTTAGACCAGTTGCAAATGTATCAACAACAAATGGCTAGGACATACAACAACATGGTTTGTCATCAGAAGTGTCCATTTAAGGCTGGGGGATCTAGTACTTAAACAGATGAAACAGACCAACATGGATGTGCGGGGGAAATTCAAGCCGAACTGGGAAGGTCTGTATGTAATCAAGAGGATACTTTCGAAGGGTGCTGCAAAGATTATGGATATGGAAGGGAACGAATTTGTCAACCCCATCAACCAGGACAAGCTGAAACACTACTACGTGTAAAAAAAAGGTCCGGTGGATTAAAAACCGAAAAGGTGATCCACGCAAAAATTAGGACAGTCCGATGGGTCGAAAATCAAAAAGGTGATCCATGCAAAAGTTAGGACAGAGAGGTGAGGACCATCATCTAGAAAATCTGCAAAGATCGGTTGGTGGCAAGCGTGGGTTCATTCGAGACGTATACCATCAATGATTCTGTCCACAGTTTCATTTCATCATTTGATATACATTATACTAAAACATTATTTATGAATGAATGAATGAATGTTCGATTCTGTTCGTTTAAACGTTCCAAGTTTAATTGTAATTCAGATTATTTTGTGCATATCTGTCTTTATATCTTTTACATATGTAACACCCCTTATTTCCTGTGCTATATTCAAAGATGGTATGATCACACACATATATATATATATATATTTTCAAAAGTACCCCATTGACTTATTAACATAAATCCACAACTACACCATACAAGTATATGTTTTATTATACATACTTCAAACCCCACTTATAATACAAAATTCCAAACCCAAAAGTTTTTATTCTACATGCTTGAGATGAGAGGAAAGGGAGTGAGATAGAACTCAGCCGGCCGACCTTTCGTCCATGCTTTCTACTGTGCTTTAAACTTCTAGGAACTTAAACTTTATCTACAACTGCAGTTAGTTGGAAAAATATAGCTATTTTTCTAGCTTATTTTACACTGCCAAGACCCATATTAATCCTCTTCATCCTTATCTCTCCTTCAGTGGACCATTTGTCTCTAACCCTAATGTTATTGGACCATTTGTCCAATGTTTGACTAACAATTCTAATAATAATAATAATAATAATAATAATAATAATAATAATAATAATAATAATAATAATAATAATAATAAGAAAAAGATGGTTGTCGAGATTTTAATCTCTAAACAATTATCCCTCCTAAATTACATTTTACTCCCCTAATTTCTATTTTTAAACATTTAAGACACATTAAATTCTAGTGTTGTACTTACTTAGTAACATGTATAGTACAAATGTATTTCTCTAGTTTATCTAATTGTGACATGTAATGATCGTGCACAATTGCCAAATGAATGTAGTAAAATGGGATGTTACAACATATCTCACATCCATCGATTGAACATGTATATACATATAAAAAAAAAAGAAGAAAAGGTCTGCTGAATTGAAAACCCAAAAGGGCAGTTCAGGCAAAAATAAAGACAGTCCAATAGGCCGAAAACCCAAAAAAAGGGCGACCTATGCAAAAGTTAGGATAAGAAAAATAGAATAAAAGTCATACAACAATAATCAACTCTGATCCTAATTAGCTAAAGACCGAGGTACCGCAACGACAGCGCCTCACGCCTACGCCTAATGGGGCAACCAATCAAATCTGTCAACCAAGCCCTATAGCAAGCATCTGTCTCCACGGGTGCAAGATCGTCATACCTCAGAATCTCAGTATGGGTAGGGTGCATCCACTGGTGCTGCACATGCTGAGGCCACTGCGATGTAAATACCCCACACTCAGTAGTACACAAGGATCAGGGGACTCTTTGCAGTTGTCCGTACTGTCTGCACAGCCGAGCAGGAGAATAAAAGGTCACGTGTGTCAATCCAAGTAGCTGAACACCCCCGGCCCAAGTCTCAGTAGTCACATCAGTGATATCCCACCAAGGGCAGACCCATCGGATAGAGGCGTCGGACCGCCTCCTCAGCTAGTCAAACCAGTGCTCTATGGATATGAAACCGAAGTTTGGAAGCTCGATGCGCTGAGACCAATAGCGCTTTGGAGCATATCTCGGATGAGGTGGAAGAGGACTCAGGAGACGCAACTTCTCCAACAGCCAAATCTGCATGTGGTTTAGTTAAGATGAAGGGATAATGAATGTGTGAATTCAAAAAGTGCAGGACCGAAGCATACCTGGAGCAGAAAGGGAGATCCACAGCTCTCGATGGGAGAATTAGAATGGATGGAATCTAAGTGGATTAGGGTCTCGGCCAAGACAACCCCCATAGAAGATACACCCTGAGCCATCTGAGTCACTATTGAAGCCAGCCTAAGGCTACAAGTACCATCTCGGGACTCGCACAGATAGAAAGCCATCAGTAACAAACTCATCAGCGAAGCCCAGCCAGGGGCAGTGGGAGATAAAGCAAAACATAAGTCAGCAATGACAGAGAGACTGAGTCTGGGAGAAATAGACCTACCAGTAAGCATATGACCTATGCCTACTATAGTTGGAGCGAACCGGCTTAGAAAAGTGAGAACATTTCCAGAGTCTGGGTCAGGAATAGCTAACCGGACCCCTCAGGGCAGGGGACATAAAAGATGGTACTAAACTCCTCTATCAAGGGGCATAACTCCTGACCAGAGAAGCGGAAGACGTGATCCATTGGATCCCACAAGCTGACTGCTGCATCCAAGAAGACCCTGTTTGAAGTCAAAGCGGCGTAAAACCTGAGGTACTGCAAGCCAAAGGGCACAAGTAAAGCCCAATTAAAAGAGCGGGTCGAACCCCAGTAGTCCCGAAGTCGTCCTCTGAGCTGATCCATGCCAAAAGAGGAGCTAAAGAAGGAGAAAGGCTGAAAAACATATGGGGCGGCTATAGTGTATGTGACGGCTGTAATGCACTACAAGGGCGCGACTATAGTATGTAGGGCGACTGTAGTATGTGGGGCGGTTGTAGTATATATAGAGGCTCAGTTGTGCTGAAGGAAGCTTGAAAATCGGTATGGGATGCATTACAGTCGAGCGACTGTAATCACCACACTTGCTTTTTTACCGAAAATCAGCATTTAATTCTGATTTTTAACCGAAACGGGAGATATAAAAGGTCTTGGATCCGGGATTAGGGTTAACAGAACAGAGGGGAGGCAGAAGATTGGAGAATTTTGAGAGAAAACACACAATAACACAGATTTTGGGACTTTTTCTAGGGTTCTTAAGAAAAATAAAAGGGTTTGATCTAAAAATAACTTAAAAAAATTTCAACAAAACAGATAGAAACGGTTGTAGGGTGTTGTTAAACCGTCATCACTCACTCAATCTCTCTGGGGGTTCCCTCCATGCTTTGGAGATCGCGCATTTTTCGGGTTGTTCGTGACTACAAGACGCTTTCCTGTATCCGAATCCATCCTTGGTGGTCCAAACACTGGAACACAGACTAGGTAACATTCTGAAAGGCCTTAAAAATCCATTTTTGTTCATTCTGGGTGTTGTTTATTGATGTTTTAAGAATTTTTTACGATTCCGGGAGTGGTTTTGATTACAGCCGTCTCGATTAAGATCACAGTCGTGTGGCTATCCGGCTGTAATCCATAGCCACGCGACTGTGACCTATAGTCGCCCGGCTGTAATCATCTGATTACAGTCGCTCGACTGCAATCTCTGGGGCAAAAGCTCCGAATGCCCCAAAATCGGCCGATAACGATTCCATTTTTAAAATTAAATGTGTTCTTTATGTTTATTATCGGCCCAATTACATCCCTATGTGCTTAGATTCCTGATTTTCTAATTTTTTATTGTTGGATGTAATTTAAAGTTTGGCGATTTTGAGGGATTAGGGATTTCCGGATTTGATTCGATCCGTGTCGAATCCATTTTATTGATTTCAGTTTATTTCTAGAAATCCCTGAACCCCCCAAAATCATTAAATTTGCAAAGCGGTTTTCAAATACGAGAAAAGAATATTGGAATCAATTCTGGAGCACTACAGTCACTCGACTGTAGGTGTTACAGTCGCCCGGTAATGTTACAACCGCGTGGCTGTAATGCCCTACAGTCGCTCGACTGTAGTTTAGGGGGCAGAATTACAGTTTTGCCTTTTTGGGCCCCAAACTTGTAATTTTGCACCCTTTTCCTATTCAAAACTGAATTTTGGCATGTTTGCATTCTTTTTGGACCCTATATGAATGTTTAACTTAGGCCCACACACGAACGGAACCCTCGGGTCTCGGGATATCCGGCCCACTAAAGTTGGAAAAATGCATGTACATGAGCCAAACCATTTTCAAAATTGGTTTTCCACCCACAAAACCTACAGGGCGTTTCAAAAAACTGTTTTCCAGGTCTAACCGGTCCGACAGGTCAGGTCGACTCAGTTACCCCCTAAATGCATGTCGCCGCTCCTATAAATCTCTATTCTGTCCTATTTGAGTCTTTTGTATGCCTTGATTATTTGTGCTAACCGTATTCGGATGCAGCTTTTATTTTTACTTTATTTTTATTTTTGAATGTATTTTATAGATTAAATCGTGTATCTAGGTGATTGTAATTTTTTTTTTAGATCATCGTGTATTATAGGCGGTTGTAATGGTGAGGATGGGAGTTTTCTTTTTCTTGTGTTATATAATTTGGCCTCTGATTACTTTAATATTTATATTTATGTTGTATGAGCATCGATTAATAATTAAAAGAAGATAAAACGAGTAGAATTAAGTGAATGCAACATTACGTTATGAAATAACAATTGAAAATAAGTGAGGATTAGTAGATATGTTGCCCGAACCTCGAATCTCTGGATTAGGTGCCGCGTCTACACTTGCTAGGGAGCTGTACCGGAATTTCCCGGATGAGCTGATCCGGGTGGTGACTCTGTATCTAATCTCGAAATTCATGTTTTGAGATCTTTAAGTTAAATTGGGATTTTCCAAAAAACCTGTTTTCTAAAATTCACACTTCACCATTAAAATTAAGTTTCTGTAAAAAGGGTTTTCTTCAATAAAATGAAAGGTTTTCTTAAAGAAGATTAAAGATTTGTTTTCAAAACCCCAACATCACAACTTAAAAAGAAAATCCCCGGTTCCCACTTGATTACGCGTTCCGAAAAAGGTGTCCGCTCACAACGCTGTAGGGTCATCCATAAATTGCTCTTGAATGGTATCATCCCATCACAAATAGGGTTTACAACGCTGCCCATTAACCTTAAACACATTATTCTTAGAACTCCTTAACTCTAATGCTCCATTACTAAAGACATTAATAATGGTGAATGGTCTATACCAACGTGATTTTAACTTACCCAGAAATAGACGTAACCGAGAATTATACAAAAGCACTTTATCACCAACTTTGAAAGTTTTAGCTTTAATTTTCATATCATGCCACCTCTTAGTTTTCTCTTTATAAATCTTAGCATTTTCATAAGCCATAAACCTAATTTCATCTAATTCAGATATTTGCAGCAACCTATTTTTACTGGCTTGATTCGCATCAAAGTTCAAAGAACGAATAGCCCAATAAGATTTATGTTCTAACTCGATCGGTAAATGACATGCCTTACCATATATCAACCGATAAGGAGACATCCCAATGGGAGTCTTATAAACGATTCGATAAGCCCATAAAGCTTCATCTAGCTTCTTTGCCCAATCCTTACGCGAATTAGATACTGTCTTTTCCAAAATCCATTTAAGTTCTTTATTTGAAATTTCTACTTGACCACTAGTTTGTGGATGATATGGAGTTGCTACCTTATAATGAACTCCATATTTCCTCATAAGCAACTCAAATAATTTATTAATAAAATGCGTACCACCATCACTAATTATAGCTCATGGTATCCCAAATCTACTAAATAATTTCTTTAAAAACTTAACGACTATTCTCGCATCATTTATCGGGCATGCACAAGCCTCAACCCATTTTGAAACATAGTCGACAGCTACTAAGATGTATTTCTGCCCTTGAGATACAGGAAAAGAACCCATAAAATCTATTCCCCATACATCAAAGATTTCAACCTCTAAGATATTCTTTAGTGACATCTCATCTTTACGACTAATATTACTAACACGTTGACACTTATCACAATGATTAACATAGAAACGAGCATCTTGAAATAGAGTAGGCCAATAAAATCCACTCTCTAGCACTTTGGCAATGGTTTTATTTGCTGCATGATGGCCTCCATAAGCACTATCATGGCAATGAGATAAAATGGGCTCATATTTTGACTCATCAACACATCTCTTAATAATATTATCAGCACATATCTTAAACAAATAAGGATTGTCCCAAATATATCTTTTTACATCATTAAAGAACTTTTTCCTAGCATTCGCATCTAAGTTATATGGTATAATATTGGCTTCGAGGTAATTAGCATAGTCAGCATACCAAAGTTACTTAGCATGTTGCACAGCCATTAAACTCTCATCAGGAAATGTTTCATTAATAATATCAGATTCACCAATTGGACCGTTCTTATCTTCTAACCTAGAAAGATGGTCGGCAACCAACTTTTCCAAACCTTTCTTTTCTCTTAGTTCTAAATCAAATTCTTGCAAAAGTAACACCCAACGAATAAGGCGTGGCTTAACATCTTTTTTAGCAAACAAGTATCGAAAAAGAGCATGATCAGTATAAATTATAACTTTAGAACCTAACAAGTAAGATCTAAACTTATCACATGCAAACATAACAGCCAACATCTCTTTTAGCGTAGTTATATAATTACACTGAACAGCAGAAAGAGTATGACTTGCATAGTAAATAACATGCAACTTCTTATCTTTCCTTTGACCTAAAACACATCCTATCGCAACATCACTAGCATCACACATAATCTCAAATGGCAAGTTCTAATCGAGACTTGTGCTTATAGGTGCACTAACTAATGCTTGTTTAAGAATATTAAGGCATTCATACTTTCTGGTATAAATACAAAAGGTGTATCTTTAACTAACAAATTTGTCAATGGTTTAGCAATTATCGAGAAATTATTAATAAATCGTTTATAAAAACTAGCATGTCCTAGGAAAGAGCTCACTCCCTTAACTGAAGTTGGTGGAGGTAAATTACCTATTAAGTCGATTTTAGCTTTATCAACTTCTATTCCTCTTTCACTAATCTTATGACCAAGAACTATACCTTCATCAACCATAAAATGGCATTTTTCCTAATTAAGCACTAAATTAGATTCTTCACATCTAGAAAAAACTTTATCTAAATGAACCAAACATTCTTCAAACGAATCACCATAAATAGAAAAATCATCCATGAACACTTCCATAATACCCTCAATAAAATCACCAAAATAGAAGTCATGCATCTTTGGAATGTAGCAGGTGCATTGCATAAACCAAAAGGCATTCTATGGTAAGCAAAAGTTCCATATAGACAAGTAAAAGCGGTTTTCTCTTGATCATTGGATGTATACAAATCTGGAAATAACATGAGAATCCATCTAGAAAACAATAAAAAGCATGTCCAGCAATTCTTTCTAACATTTGATCAATAAAAGGAAGTGGAAAATGATCTTTTCTAGTTGCCAAATTTAACTTTCTATAGTCAATACACACTCTCCAACCAGTTGTTGTTCTTATGGGTACCATTTCTCCTTGTTCATTCTTAACTACAGTTATACCACCCTTTTTAGGCACACATTGAATCGGACTAACCCATTCACTATCCGAAATTAGATATATGATACCGGCATCAAGCAATTTTATCACTTCTTGCTTAATTACCTTTTTCATATTAGGATTTAATCTTCCTTGTCTATCTGCCTTAGGTACATACCTTCTTCTAAATAAATACGATGCATTACTACATTTGGGATTATACCTTTTAAATCAGATATTTGCCAACCTATACTTCTAATCCTATTCCTAATCACCTTAATTAATTCCTTTTCTTGGTCTAAACTAAGTTTATCAAGGATTATTATAGGCAACTTATCATCTTTCATTAAAAATTCATATCTTAAATGACTTGGTAACTCTTTTAATTCAATTTTAGGTGGAACATCAATAGAAGCGGGTAAAGGATCCTTTTTTTTGTCTAATAATTTAGGTTTAATAATTTCAATCTCATGGTTAATAGTTTTATCATGCATATCATCTTCATCATATATCTAAGATTTCTTTAACACACGTATCAATAACATCAATTTTCATGTAAACTTTATTATCCATAGGGTATTTAGTAGCTTTATCCATGTGAAATTCAATTTTATCATCACCGATGCATAAAATTACTTTTCCTTCCGAAACATCAATCAAGGCATGGCCGATATTCATAAAAGGTCTACCCAAAATCAACGGACATTGCTCATCATAAGCAAAATCTAGGATCACAAAATCGATAGGAAAAATAAATTTATCAACTTTGATTAAAACATCCTCAATAATTCCAAAAGGTTTCTTAATAGATTGGTCAGCAATTTGCAAAATCATAGAAGTACGTTTCACATCTTCTTCTAGACCCAATCTCTTAAAAATATTTAGTGGCATTAAATTCACTCTAGCTCCCGAATCACATAGACATCTAGGAAATTCTACTGCACCCAATTTACACGGAATAGTAAAACTACCCAGATCTTTAAGCTTTGTAGGAATTTCACTAGACACTATAACACTACAATCTTCATTTAAAGTAATAGTCGAAACATCAGCCCCATTCTTCTTTTTAGAAACGAGTTCTTTCAAGAATTTATTATAATTAGGAATCTAACTAATAGCTTCAATGAATGATAAATTAATATGAAGATTTTTCAATTTATTAACAAAGTCATGAAATGATAAATTAATATGAAGATTTTTCAATTTATTAACAAAGTCATGAAATTGCTTATCTTGGTCTTTCCTTTTTAGCCTATGCAAAAATGGAGGTTTCGGTTGAAAATTATCATTCTTAACCTTGCCGACATTTGATTGATTAGAAACTGGTTCCTCTTCTCTAATTTGAATGACATCTTTATCTTTGAATGTCTTGTCCTGCATTGGGTTAGTTTCAATTCTAGTAGAATCTACATTTTTATACTTCTTACCGGATCTTAATATCACCGCATTCACTTGCTCTTTGGGGTTTCTTTCTGTATTACTTGGAAATGCACCCGGTCCATGAGAAGGAATGGCATTGGCCAATTGCCCAATCTGAAACTCCAATTATGGATAGAAGACGAGTGATTTTTAATAAGTTGGTCAAATTCAGACTTCATTTTATTAAAATCTTCATCTTGATCACTAACTTTAGCATGAAACCCTTCTAAAAACTTATCAATTTTAGATGACAACATTCTAATTCTATCTTGGGATTGGTAATTAGAATTCATCCGATCTTAGTTTTCATTTTTTTCCAGGAGAAATTCGAATGGTTTCTATATCTCGGATTATAAGTATTTGAACATGGGTTATTGCGAACTTGCGCTTGGACAAAATTCACTTGTTCTTCTATATTTAACTCCTTACATTCACTAGGAACATGACCTTGTTAACTATATACGATACA
This sequence comes from Euphorbia tirucalli, assembly GCA_039660915.1. Classification (NCBI taxonomy): domain Eukaryota; kingdom Viridiplantae; phylum Streptophyta; class Magnoliopsida; order Malpighiales; family Euphorbiaceae; genus Euphorbia; species Euphorbia tirucalli. The sequence goes on from CM077639.1 coordinate 67,493,318, forward strand.
AGGATTATGAGATGTAACTCCCAAAAATAAATTATCAACTTTATGCGTTAAAGTAGAAATTTATGCTTGTAACATAGTAAGAGAGTCAACATGATGCACTCCTTTCACAGTAGAATTCGATGAACTCGAAGGACTATTTGAGTTATTTGAAGATTGAACTTGTGCCCTTTCAGTAGGCCACATGCTATTATTACTAGCCATTTCTTCTAATAATTCAAAAGCCTCTTCCGTTGTTTTTCGCATTAAAAAACCACCAGCCATGACATCAATAGTAGCTCTAGTAACAGGATTAATCCCAATATAGAAAGTTTGTATTAATATATTGCTAGGCAAACCATGGTGAGGGCATAACCTTTAAATTTCTTTATATCTTTCCTAAGCCTCATACAAAGACTCAGTTTCAAATTGAGTAAATGAAGTAATTTCTTTTATTAATCTAGCCGTTTTTGCTAAAGGAAAATATTTAGATAAAAATGCTTGGGCAAGTTGTTCCCAAGTTGTTATTGAATTCGGAGGCAACGAATTCAACCAAGCCTTCGCTTTATCCTTCAAAGTAAAAGGAAATAACCAAAGTTTGATTGCTTCCGCCGAAACCGCATTAATTTTAAAAGTATCACATATTTCAAGAAAATTAGATAAATGAACATTAGGACATTCATTAGGAAAACCATGAAAAGTAACACTATTTTGAAGCATTTGCAAAAGAGCAGGTTTAATTGAAAAGAACTTGCATTAACAGGTGGCCTTACTACACCATCATATGTACCATTAAGACTAGGGATGGAATAATCCATCAACTTCTTTGGTTGTTCATCCATTTCTTCTTCTGATTTCTTCTAATTTTTCTTCTTACTCTTTTTCTTTCTTTTTGAAATAAGAAGCTCGATTTCAAGATTAACTGGTTCAAGTTCATCCGCAGAACTACGCATTTTGGGCATAAACTACAAACTTAAAAAAAAAAAAAACAAAAAAAAAAAAGAAAATTGAGTAGAATAACAATAAAAAACTCAATAATGAAAATAAATACACTAAAACAAAAATAAAATAAAATTCTACAATCCATAATTACTTAACAAACACCAAATGAAATAACAATTATTCCCCGGCAACGGCGCCAAAAACCTTGCTGCTAGTTTAGTACAAATCTCTTACTTAGCTTTTGATAATAATTTTAATAATAATTTCATTCAGAGATTAGTGCTCGCAAGTATACGAATCACAATGTAGCAATAAAAGATATCGATCCCATGAGGAATAAGTATGTACACTTTAGTTTGTTTTTCTTTGCATTTATAGAGTATCGAATTATAAAGTGATATGGGGAAATGGGTAAATGAAAAGTTAAATCAATTAAAGTACTAGTTATGAGTTGAGTTGTTGTTTACTATCTAGTCTCATAAATATACAAGCATTTTGTCTTAAATATTCGTTGCATATGCATCAATTATCTATTCAATCCCTATGATAAGAGTATGTCGGATAAATCCTACTTCAACGAGCATGTCTGGAAATAGATTTTATTCAATAACTCATAGACAAATTATCGAATACCTTTGCCAAAATAACTCAAGGTCTTAATACACAATGGCCAAGCTATATTATAATGATCTCCAATTAATTTAACAAAGTGAAGCAAAACAATCATACATCATAATTTATTCTATCTTAGTAACTAACCAAGACAAAGTAAAATGCAAATTTCTCTATATCTTATTATGAATCAAAAACATACTTGGTGTTAGTCATGTAATACAAAACAAGAAATCAAACCATACTTGGCATTAGTCATGCAATGAAGAGTAAGATATAAGAAAACTTATCGATATTGATTTCATAAATATTCAATACATATACAAGTGTGACACTCTTATAAAGGAAAAGCATAAGAATAGACTTAAGAAAGCAATTGGGCATAAAACACTCCCTTACGCCTATAGGTATATTGCAACCTTGGGGTATCTTTTCTCTATTCAGCGACAATACTTGATTCAAGGACCTTGGCGTTAGGCTCCTTTTTACATATACTAAATATTACAATGATACTCGAACTCTCTAGACACTTTATTTTTCTAACAGTTACCGATTTTCTCCTCTCTCTCTCTCATGACTGGAATTCCTTCTCTATTTATAAGCATTGAAGCATTGTGTCTCTTTGTGAAAGATTGTGTTGATTCAATGGATGGTTGTGCCTCTTTGTAAAGTTGTGTTGGTTCATTGAATAGTTGTGTCTCTTGAATACTATTGGTTCTCTTAGAAAGTTGTGTCCTTTCATGAAGAGTTGTGTCTGTTCATGAAGGATTATGTCTTTTCGTGAAGAGTTGTGTCTTTCCATAGTGTTGGTTGAAGTTCCAAATGGATAGGATCAAAGAACTGCTGCTGAGTGCATGTCACGATCGTGACAGAGTGTCACGGTCGTGATTTGTATGGGTTCTTTACAAAACGTTGAAGTGAAAGTCTGCCCATAGGCTAGGTTACGATCGTGATAGGTGTCGCGCTCGTGACCTATCTCTTTCCTTTAATTTCTCTTTGTTTTTTCTTCCTTTTATAGCTAAATTCCATATGTTTGCATATTTAGTCTTTAAAAATGTAAATCATCAAAAAAAGTAATACCAACGTGAAACTAATATATAATAAGTATAAATAACATAAATTCCTTATATATATATCATATATAAGTGCCTTTTTAGCACTTATCACTCATCAACAATCAATTGTCAGATAGCCCTTATTAATTAAGTGCAGTCATTTGAATAGTGACCTACTGTCACATGATAGGAATAGAAGTTACCCTTGTCTGCCTCAGCTGGAGGAGAATACAGCTTCAAATTCTGAAGCAACTCAGCCTTCCTACATTTGGTGAAAATATGAGCCAAAGATTCTGCCCATGGGTTGGTGTTCCTTTGAGGAGCCCTCACCTACTTACCTTGGTTCACTGCAACCACATCTGTTTCTGTTACCTGATCTAGTACTGCCATTTGGGCCAATTTTGAAATAGGCCCAGTCGATGTAGTTGTGGAGCCACTAGCCTTATAACCTTATGAATACCCCCAGCCACTTCGATAGGTACCCATGCTCTGCTTGTTCCTTTGGTCTTCCTCCTCGTATCTCTCGATACGTTTGTCAAACTTAACAATGTCATTAAAAGAGTGGAACATCTTCAGCTTCATTTTTTCCTTATAAAGGGGCAAGCTACCGTCAACCAGCTTCACAATGAGAGACTCTAATTTTGGAGCCTCGTCTACCAGTACCTGAACATCCATCCATCTTTAATAATAAGTCGAGAAAGATTCATTAAGTTTCTAGCAAATCCTTTCTAAATCCTCTAAAGTAGTCTCCACACGAGTGTTGTAAGCATACTACTTCATAAATGCTTCGGATAACTCTTCCCAAGTGGAGCGGGTATGGATTGGCATCTTCAAATACCACTTAGCAGTAGCATCTCTTAGAGTAGTCGGGAATAGGTTCAGCAGGTGGATTTTCCCGATTCCCAGACTGGATATAATCCTCACATAATTGTCCAAGTGAACCTCTGGTGGACCTTCTCCAGTGTACGGAGGGAAATAAGGCATCTGGAAACCAGCCAAGAGTGGCTCTCCTCCTTCTGCCATCAAACTAGCTGGGTCTGCATATTTGATGGGATTGTAATGCACCATTTCCTTCAGTTTAGCCAGCAAAGCTTCTAAGTCAGAGAACTTCTCCTTAGGACCCTTTTCAGCAGCCATCTCAATTGAGGCCTCCCTCACCCTCCTGAAAGCTCTGTCTTCTTCAAACAAGTGATCAATTTCCCGATAAGGAACGACCACTCTACTACTACCGGGGATGCCTCCTATGGCTTTGTTCGCTATTTGGACAATATTTCCTCCATTTTTTACCGAAGCTGATATTGGCTAAGCGATCTGACCCCCTTCAGTAGGCATCACAGCTCTCATCTGCTCTCTCAAAGTAGCCTTAAACCGGTTCGAATTCAGTAGGGCATCCACAAATGCATTCATATTGAAAGGCATTCCAACACCAGATCCGTCTTAAGCCATATCTGTTCTGTTCACTTCTTCAACAAATAACTAGCTATCAACTGGTAGAGAAGGTAACTGACCCCCGAATTCATGCTCTGATTTTGAATCTGAACTGACCCAAACCTTCCACGGTTACTGGTTCTGATTGGACTGGTCGAACTAACTGATCGGACTTTGGTTCCACTCGCACTAATCGTTTTGAAGTTCGACTCCAAACTGCATATTCAGCATAGAGTTAGTATCATGGATAGATGTCATGATTCTAGACACGACACACTAAGTGACATGTATGGTATGATCGTGAGATGACCATGGTTGAATGATGTCTTATGGATGAAAATGGTAATGAGGATGACTTTCTTTGTTTTCATTCTTTTTACTTTGAATGTTCTAAGAATACCCAATGCCATACAAAAAACAATGCAAGAAGGTCATATGTGAGCAGTCACACGGACAAAGGTTCGGCACTTTTGGGGCACCTAGTGAATGTCATGAAATTGTGGCGCATGTACCGACACACGAACAGAGTTTTGATGCTTTTTAGGTCAATGAAGTGATATGAAATGGTCACATGGGGGCCACCCCATGGACAAAGTTTTGACGCTTTTAGGCCATCCAACATCAAATGATGTTACAAACAAGTCATGTGTGAATTAAGACACGAACAGAGGTTTGGCGTTCGTAGAACACCTTGTATGATTTAGTAATGTCATGAAATGCCCCTATGCAGGTAGTAACCCGGCACTTGTGGAGTGCCTCAAATGATTCAATAATGTTATGAAACAATCCAATATGGATCGTGACACACAAGCGAGACTCCGGCATCACCGTGACACCAATGATGATGTCATGTAATGTTATCGTGTGACCCGCCACACGACTATAGACCTAAGACCATTGTGGTCCTCTAGTGAATGACATGGTATAGTGGAATGGCCAAGTGTAATCCGGTGCACGGGTAGAACATGGGTAGTTTTGGGACACCCAATATGAAATGAAATGATCGTGATGGGCATTCTCAGAACGTCTCACATTGAATGGGATGAGATAAGATGATATGAATGTTCATATCACACAAAATGCAAGTGGCTGCACGAAGACGTGGTTAGGATGCATGACATACGGGATGATGTCGTGTATGCTTTATAGGAATATCAACAAACGAGATGTAAGTGTATATGGCATACAAATAAAATGTCATGGCTGTATGAAGATGTGGTTAGGATCAATGTCACACATATGTTCATGTCTTGAAAATGGCTGCACGTAAATATGGTTAGAATGGCATACGAATGTTTATACGTGTTTGATGCTTTCTGCAAAAGGTCAAATAAAAACATCACAGAACAAACTTTAGCGTATGCAACAATATGCTCACCCTTCCAACCTTATTCCTCCTTTCGATTGGCATGCATTCTTCCTTGGTGTTGGGTCTCATTGGTACCAACTGGGGATACCGTAGGCATACTCTCAATGTCTAATTTCATGTTTAATGTTTTGGTAATCCTAAGGGGAAGTTACTAGGTCATTACATGTAGGCCAAAGTCAATCCAAGGATACAGGTCCCCATAGATAATATACACTCCTCCGTATAAAACATGAGAGGTTCATGCGATGCTATGAGTGGTTTACCCTTTCAGGTGCCTCCAATCCTGGCAGAAGAGGTAGGTCACCTTCTGGAATAAACCGGACCGATTAGTGAGTTTGAGGGGTTGAGAAGAAGAAAATGTCATGCTATGCAATTGTGAGTAAAATATGGTATTATGAACTAGTGAATGACTACAAGCGAGGTTATATTTCAGTAGTTGCCTAAGTTCCTTAAGTTTTTATAAAAAAACATTTTTAAGAAACCTTTTATCCCCAGCAGAGTCGCCACTGTGAGCGGACGACCTTTTTACGAAAGCGGAATGCGGCGAAGTGAACCATGGGAAAGAAGAAGAATTTGAATGTTTTAATGTTTTGAATGGAAAATAGGTTTGTATCTTGCTTAGGAAAACCATTGATTTGTTTGGAAATCCTTTTGTAGAAAACCTTTTATTTGAATGTGAGCTTTGGGAAAACTGGTTTTGCATTTTAGAAAATTATATTTTATTACTTAAAGACCTCGAAACCTAAATTCCAAGATCAGTGATAGATTCGCCACCTAGATAAGCACATCCGGGAAATTCCGATATAGCTCCCTGCCGAGCGTAGACTGCCATACCTAATCCAGAGATTTAGGATTCGGGCAACTTATCTATTCAATCTCAAGCTTGCATTCATTTATAAGTTTATGGTACCATATTATATGCACTTATTCTCTACCCATTTTATCTTTTATTATTTAGCCCATGATCATTAAGATGACAAAAATAAATAAAGTGCGGGAAAATAAGCCATACATCCAAAACGAACCAAAAAAATAATAGAGGCTGCTTATTACAACCTAAAAAAAGATAAAAACTCTCATCCTCACCAATAGAATCACCTAGATACACGAATTTCTAAAAAAGTACAATCGCCTAGGATATACGAGTTGATCTATTAAATACATCCAAAATAAAAATACGAAGAAATAAAAAGCTGCAAAACAGATGGGTTAGCACAAGTATATCACAAACACAAATGGGACTCATAATAGGATAGAATGGGGAATTTCAGGAAATGGGAGCATGCATTTAGGGGGTAACCGAGAAGTACGAGCAACTTACTCGATTAGACCTGGAAAACCATTTTAGAAATGCCCTGTAGGTTTTTGTGCATGAAAAGAATTTTGAAAACAGTTTGGCTCAATTACATGTAAATTACTTCAATTTGGTGAGTCAGATATCCCGGAACTAGGGGTCCCATTCGTGGGGGTTTCCTATCTCAAACATCCATCTAAGGTCTAAAATAATAAACGAATAAAAAAACTGTTTGATTCTAAAGACAACATTACGTGACGACGTCTGTGTGAGTCATCCCGTGATTCTGCTTCCTTCTGAGAACTATAGCCATGTGGCTCTAGTTAGAGCCGCGCGACTATAGCCACTACAACCGTGTGGCTGTAATGCCCAGAACTTGAAATTGGTTTTCTTTGCTTTTGTAAACATTGTTTCAACTCGTTTCGATGGTTTCTAAGGATTTCAAGGAACCTGGGGGTCCGCTAAAGCTGGACAGTGGATCCGATTTGGATCGAACAACCCCGGGTTCCAAAGAAACCAAAACCAACGAAACCCAAATCTTATATCAACGTTATAGGAAAATCGAAAACCATAATTTTGAGTGTAACATATGTGATTGGACCGAAATAGTTCATAAGAAAACAATAAAAATGGAAAACTAGCTGCTTTCGGTTGATTTAGGGCGTTTCAAGTTTCTGCCCAGAAGAACACAGCCGTGCGGCTGTAGTGGTACAGCCACTCATCTCTGTTCAAAGGGATTACAGCTGCTCGGCTCTAGTTAGAGCCGTACGGCTGTAATCAAATAGACACTTTTGGATTTTTCACAAAACACAGAAAATACAAAACACAAAACAAATAATTATGAGTTTAAGGCCTCTCAGATTTACCTTGTTGATGTTCCAGTGTGTTTGATGACCGGAATTGGATTTGGAAGCAGGAATTCGCTTAGAACCTCATGAACGTCCGGAAATCCTCGAATACACATCTCGAATCAATCCGAACAAACCCGAGAACGACCAAACAAGTGATAATATGACTGAGAACTCTTACCCTATGTGTTTCTAGTCCGTATTCTCACTATTTCTGGTATTTTTCTTTTGGTTTTCCTTAGCTTTTTTGATTTTTCTCTTTTTTTGGTTTTTGCTCTCTTTTTGTGTTCTCTCCTCTATTATGTGTGTTATGTTTTCTATTCTTTTCTTTTATTATTTTTTATATTTCTCTTCTCTTAAGCCCTAGAAAATCTCAGCCAAATCCCTTAATTAAGGAATCATAAATGCAGTCAAAGACTAATGCTGGCTATTTAGGAAGTAATCTAACTGCTAGATAGAGCCGCGCAACTATAAGGTTACATCTATGTGACTTTGGAATTATAGCAGCGCGGTTGTAGTCGTGAAACGATAGCCGTGCGTCTCTAATTAGAGTCATGATGGATTCTCCTAAATCCCACACTTACCTCTAAGCCCTCTAATCACTCGAAGGACCTTTCTCGGGGTTTCGGATCGAGGACTGTTCAGTTTTCAGAGCGTTTGAGACATTCCAGGCAACATCCCGCTCATTCTCAAGTCCGACTCACGTTCGTCTATCACAACAGGTAACATAGGATTTTCATCACAGAGGTCGGGAAAACCCGTGCTCACAGGAACACAATTTTCTTGAATAATATTAGAAAGCAAGAATTCAGCAACACGACAATTGATCAACTATTTGATCAAAATGAGAAGATGAATTTCTTTGGCAAATTCTTGGGTCAATTTGGGGAAAACATAAAGTGAAAAGGTTAAAGGAAAATAATTTTGTGGGTTAACAACAAGAAACAGGCTTAGGCTCAACAAGGGTTATCTACAATGGGGGAAAAACATAAAAATAGGGTGGCTGTTTAAGCTAAATAGGTAAAAACCTAATGCCTTTATCATATCATGCATGCGAACAATCATGTAGTCTTGACAAGTACTAACCAAACCAAGTTCTAGCTAAGGTTGACTGTGTAAGCTCACTCAACAAGAAATTCGAGCATATAAATTTGATTCAAAAGGTTATTTAAAAGATTTGGAAATGAAAATCAAATTTTATAGTTGAATCAAAGAAAAAATAAACAAGCTTAAATCCTCACAAATAGAAAAGACGTTAAAATTATTTGCAGTTGATCTTCAATAAGCTAAAAAGTAGAGAAAAACATTAAAATCCTAAGTCCTGGAATGCTTAATCAGCTTATGCAAGTTACGAATGTAAACCTAACATCATGCTTCCAAACTCAATGAATTCTACAAGTGATCACATACAAATCAAACATTCAAAAGTTTTTGCTTTGCTGCCACAAAACAACATAAAATCAAAAAATTTTGACAAATTTTCATAAGAAACAGAAAACAGACAAAACAAACAACCTAACAGGTTGCTAAAAAAAAGAACAGAAACAAAAAACAGAAAAGAGCACACTTGAGGACTTGCAACATTTATTTAAGAATGACAATATTCAACAAAGCATAATTAATTCCATCATCAATAAACATTAATTTCGAGCATCAATTGAATTTCAGGCTATTCATCGATCAAAATTTACCCTTCTCATCCCCATACTTAAAACTTGCATTGTGCTCAATACAACAATCCAATAAACAAATACAAGTCAATAAAGGGAAAGGAAAAGAAATTACTGAGCATGGCATGGAATTGGAAATTTCAAGGGTTGAGGGAGACAAAACATACCAAAGGGCGAGAGGAGAAGAATAACAAACAGTTACTTTTCGGGCCAGGCCCAGCTTTTTTGGATTTGGTGGGTTTTGGGCCCGGGGCCCAGTTTTGAAATTTTAATTGGTTTTAAAATTCGTGTTTTTAAATTTATGCAATTTAAATGTGTGTGGTTTCTTGAATGAAAATTTATTTTATTCATGTGATATTAATTTTGGAAATTAATATGGTTAATTGAAATTGGTTCGAGTATTTTTGGCACAATTACTTGGACGGTTGAATTGGACCCATGGTTTTCCAATTCCAGTGGGAGCAGTTGGACTGCCTGGGCTAGAGGCCCAAAGCCCGTTAAGGGTTAGAACCATGGTGGGCCAAAATTGGCGATTTCTGTATAATGGCTTGGACATAATTGAAATGGGCTTATATCATGCATTATAACACGCTTATGAATTATATGTATTGGATGCATATGTGTGGTTAAATGTTTGTATGGTTGGATACTATTGGGCCTTGTACAAGATGGGTTGTATTTTTCTTTTTTGGGTAAATACGGCCTGCGTGTCGTTTTTCTTTTTAATGTAATTTTATTTTATTCGTTTATTATAAAATTTGTAAAAAGAAGAAGCCCATGGAGTGGTGAGCCCAAGTGGAGGTGCAAGCCCAGAAGGAAGAAGATGGAGGCCCACCTGATATTCTTTTCTAGTATAGGTTTACTAGAATGATATTAGGATGTAATATAAGCCCATAGCAGTCCATTTTACTTATTTATTTAATCATGTTTTATATTTATATGCATGTATGTATGTATGATCCAACCACATTTCACCCGCCTTATGTATGTAAGCCGTTATTAAATGAATCTAATAACTAAATGGAATTACTAAGTCGCTTAAAAGTGCTTCCCTCATTCAAAACCGACTCGAAGTGGGAATAAGCCAGTTGTAGACCATGCCCTCGCAGGATACACTGGAGTATTGTCACTTTGTATTGGGTTAGGGTATGGGATACTCTAACACTTGAATGGAGGTTTTGACTTAGCGTGGGTAGTAGGATTCTCCTGGCCCTAAGCACAGATGGGTAAGTGCCAACAAGCCCATCAAACCGAGAGTCCGTAGGTTAGGATTGGACGGCGTTCCTACCTAAATAATTAGGGTATAGTTGTACCAAGCCCTCGTCTGGTTATATCTTAATGAAATATGGATCTCGGCCCATGAGCCCAATAACTCGGTTTAATTAATAACTTGATTCATTATTAATTTTATATGGGAACAACAAAGTAAAGTCTTTTATTAACATTCTAAATGTTTTTCTGTGTAGAAATTCTTAAATGGCAAACAACAATACCTTATCACTGCGATCAATTCTGGAAAGGGACAAGCTTTCCGGTCCTAACTTTTTGGACTGGTCTAGGAACTTAAGAATAGTTCTAAGGCAGGAGTCCAAAGAGTATGTACTGGAGAGGCCTGTACCGGCTGCGCCTCAAGGATGTAATCCACCGGCTGCCCAGCTGGAGGAATACGAGGCGCATGTCAAGGACAATAGGGATGTGACATGCCTAATGTTGGCCTGCATGGTCCCCGAACTGCAAAAACAGTTTATAGACCATCAAGCCTTTGCTATGATAACAACTCTAAATGAGATGTTTCAAGAGCAAGCTCGTCAGGAAAGGTACCTGACCAACAAGGCATTCCACTCTTGTAAGATGGGGGTCGGGACATCTGTGAGCGCACACGTGCTCAAGATGAAGGGCTATTTGGACACTTTGGCCCGTCTCGGATCGCCTATCTCTCAGGAGTTGGCGGTGGACACAATCCTTGCATCCTTGCCGGATTCTTATGATCAGTTCATCCTGAACTACAACATGCAAGGGATGAACCATACTATCAGTGAGCTGCATGGGATGCTTAAGCTTACTGAGCAGTCGATCAAAAAGACTCCGCCGGTGCTGCTGGTCAACAAGAGGAACCCTCCTGTTGCCAAGGGTAAGGCCAAGGAAAAGGCCAAGGCCAAGGCCAAGAAGGCCAAGGCTAAGAAGGCCAAGGCCCAACCCAAGGCCCAGCAGAAGGCAGGTCCTGAAGATGTCTGTTTCGGGTGTAGACAGGCGGCCATTGGAAGAGATCGTGTCCCAAGCTAATGGGAGAGCAAAGAAGGGGCCAAGGTGCGTCCTCTTCAGGTATTTGTGTTATAGACATTAACCTTACTGTTTCAACATCCTGGGTATTGGATACTGGATGTGGTTCTCACATTTGTTGCAATGTGCAGGGACTTAAGAACAGAAGGTCACTGGGGTCGGGAGAGGTGGACTTACGGGTCGGGAATGGAGCAAGGGTTGCTGCCATAGAGATCGGCGAATACCACCTTGTGATGCCTAGTGGATTGGTTTTAATTTTGGACATTGTTATTTTGTACCTGCTATGTGCAGGAATATTATTTCCGTTTCTATGTTGGATATTTCTGGATTTTATTTTACTATTTCTAATGGTAGAATTTCAATATCTAGAGAGGGATTATTTTATAGAGATGTTCTATTAAATAATGGCCTGTATATCCTGGACTTAAATAAAACCAATCATGTCTATAACATAAACAGCCCATGATTTTTGCCGAAAAAAAAAATTGCAGCAAAAAATTATAAACCACCAAGAAATATAATCCAATCAACAGAAAATTAAATAAACATAAACCTATATGCAAATTAATTTTCAATTGAAAAATCTAAGGGGAAAATCACAAACCCCAATCCACGAATCCCAAATTAAAATCTCCAATTTCAAAACCAAGGGATTCAATCCAATTTTAACAATTTCCATGGATCAAAAGCTTGCTCTGATACCACTGTTGGGATTTTTCACCGGAAATCACCCGATAAAAGCAGAAAAACACGGTGATTTTCTTAAATTCGTGCCTAGGAGCAATTGAAGAGGAAATTGTAAAACTTAAAATTAAATAGAAGAGAATTGATTTCTCACAAGAAATATCTCTTCTAGAGATGGCTGCAGAAACCAAATTTGATTTCCTCCACGTTCACGTACACGAACGGCTATCGAACACGACCCGTGCTAGCAATGAGTTCGAACGAGAGAGAGAGAGAGAGAGAGAGAGGGAGAGGGCTGTAATTTTTTGCTATTGCACTTCGCTTTGGCCGAATGGTCTCCTAGGTTTTTAACCTAGGGGGCCGAAATTCACATAGGGAATTTTAGGCCTAAACCGATTTTTATTTCATGCGGGCTCTTACCTCCTTAAGCCCACGTCCAATTTTAATTCTTATAGTCCAGTTTAATTTTAATTCAGTTTCTATTTAACATATATGTCATCATACTATACCATATAATATATTACATACATTTAAATTGAAATTAATTTGATCAATTAATTTAATGAAGGAATTAAATTTGACACTTAATGAAATTAAATACATGTAAACCTATACATGTAAAATATTTCCACCTAGGAAATAATCTCATAAACTAATTCATCGAATTAATTATGAGAAGGCCAATACAAATATTAATTTTATTATTTTGATCAATCCAATTGATCATCATATTATAATTAATATAATCATCTCTCTCCTGTGTGTATACTCCAAGTATACAGGTGATCCCTTAAGTCCATGTTTATACATTTAATGTGTACGATCCTGTGGGCCCATCTTTACGTTGGCAGTGGGCCCATGGCCCACAGATTGCATGCGGGCTCTAGCAAGCCACTGCAGCCCCTAATTAAGATGGAGATGGTAGTCCAACTGAAATCATAACCCTGTAGTTTAAACTTGTATATCCTATATCATTGATATCAGTGTCCAACACAGAGACATGAATTGATCACCCTCTTTTGCGTTCGGACATTTACTTGATCCCGAATGTACTGATGCTCACAAACAAGTTCCAACTTGTTTGGGTGTGGCCACACTCTTATCAGTCACATTCATCAAGAGGCCGGTGATATCTTCTCAGTGGACTACTGAGTGACATATTCCTTATGCATATCCATAACACTGCCATGCTTAGTGACATACCCGAACGTACCCATACTTGGCACCCTTTTATAGGCCCTTTAGGTGTACACCAAAGTATGCGACTTCACATGCACCACCATCATATGGTCAAGTCAAAGGATCCATACAAGTACTACAAGAGAATCACTAGTGATGTTTTACCATGTGGATTTCTCGTTTAGTGGATCTATCTAGTACCATGCCCCTTTTGCATGTACCCATTAACTTGGTTTACATTTCTTGTCCAATGGCCGGTAAGAGATCGCCATACAACCAAGTTAATGATAGTCTCTGGTTCCATTCATTCCCATGACTGGAACAGACTACGAATCTCTTTATGATCATATCGTTTTCCCTATCCATGGTCTTACTGCCAAGTGCATGACACTTGTCAACATAGATATGGATATGTCCATTTGATACTCCATTTAAAATATAGCACAAGATATATAATAAACAGATTAATGCCTTTATTTAATGACACAAAATATATATAATACATAAATCCAATAAATGTACAATACATATACAAGGTCCAATGCCTCGGGACTAGGGCATATCCAACAATTTCAACACAATAGTATTCCTTAGAGGAAAATATTTTGGCCCCTTGCTCTCTCTCTAGTTCTTCGATCCTTCGCTAGCACAGGTTTATGCTCTATAGGCGTTCGTGTACGGGATTGTGGAGGGAGCCTCTTTTGGTTTCTGTAGCCATCTCTAGAAGAGACATACAATGTGAGATTCTTTTTCTTCCCTTGTGTTTAATTTCATTGTTTTTTATTTTTATTGCATAAGCTCCAGGGATCAGATTTGAGAAAATTTAAATCGACTTCCGCTGCCAAACGGTTGACTTTTGATGACAAATCCCTTCATCGAATTCAACAGCTATTGGGTTCAAGGGTTTCACGAACAAAAAAGCACAACAATTGGGTTTGAATGTTTAGATTAACAGGTCAACTGAGTTCCATGTCGGCAGCAAGTTGGAAATTTAATTTTTAATTAGAAATTGAAATCACAGAGGTACTTGAAACGATAGAGTTCGGTGGGCAATCGGAAGTCGGAAGTCTTAACCGGAGGCAATCGCATACACAGCAGCTGGTTTGAAGAATAAAAGAAAAAACCTAATACAAGCCATTAAAAAAATAAAGAAATTCGATGTGTATTAGTTAGCTTATGTGTCAATATCTTATTGACAAGGACCAGTTATATGAGTGGTGGTCCTGGTCCTCGATAGAATTTCTTCATCATCTAGATAAAATCTCTTTACTTAATGATCCTTCTCTTCAATGTTAAACCTTTTTTCTAAAGTCATTTAAATGGCCCACATTAATAAATAATATTATTTTATTTATAATTCTATGTAAATAAAGATAATTTCATTTTAATTTAAAAATAACTCTATTTTAAAATTTACAAATGCATAGTAATTATACTATTTATTTTTTTAATAGTAAATGACCAAAACTTAAAATGAAAATTTAAGATTATTATGTTTGATATATTTTACCTTAATAAAATCAATGTGACTAATACAACCTTAAATATATATAAAAAAAATTACATACTTCATAAGTTTAAATTAAAAAATTATCAACATTTTAAATAACATAAAATATGAAATATTCTCTGCGACCAGTTGTGTGGTCCTGGTCCTCACTAGAATTTATCTGATGGTGTAGCATGGTAAAAGTTAACCAATGACTCTATGGGAGATTAGTCCCTTGGGGATTCGCTTACTGTCCTCATCCATCCTGCCAAGTGAGTGTATCTCAGTTTCATTGAAAAAGAGAATCTCGCTATGGATGGAAAAATATTTGCTCTGATTTTGTATTTCCCACTATTTTCCCCTACCTCCATATCAAAACACCCGAATTTCAAGTCCACTACGAAGGTCAATTTCGTCATTGTGCATTTGTCATACCTTTGCAAAACTCCTCAAAACCCTAGCTGTCTTGCCCCTTTACCTCTCCCTCTCTCATTTTTATTTTTGGAGTTTTCAAATTTTGTTTCCTTTTAAATTGTTTTTAGAGCTCAAGTTCACTCTCTCTGTGTTTCCAAGCTGTGATTCTCTCTTTGAGCTCTAAAGGTAAGCTCACATGTTTTACAAGGAACTCTGTTTCTCTGAATTCTGTGGTTCCAAAATCCCTAACCCTAATATTAACTCTTTTTCACTGTTTGTTTGTTCGTGTACAGGTGCAATGGGAGAATCCAAAGACAACGACGCTTACGAGGAGGAGCTGCTCGACTACGAGGACGAGGACGAAAAGGCCCCTGATTCCGTCTCCGCTAGGACCTCTGAATCTGCTAAAAAGTATGTTTCCTTTTTTTTTTTGGCATCGAGCATGTGCTATAGTTTTACCTTAATTTTATAAACAACTTAAAAGCTTTCGTTTTTGTTTTTGTTTTTTGTTTTTTTTTTGGGTGTGTGTAAAGGTAATTTCTATTTCATTTTTTTTTTTTTGAAGTTGGGAGGAACTGTTCTGTTTGTATTGTTATACTCCCTCCGTTCCATTTTAATAGGCCATTTTCCCATTTTGGTCCGTCCCAAAATATAGACAAGTTTCCATTTATAAAAATTAGTTAAGTTTTTCTTTTCATATCATACATCCTTATTTATTGTGCATAGAAATAAACAAATTACACCATATTAACTTAGAATTATAAATATTCTTTCAATTTTAACAAATAATTTTATTGGAAATTGTCATTATTTAAATACTAATCTATTCCTATTGGCTAGTCAAACAAGGCAAAGTAGGAATATCACATGCAACAATTGTCTTTTAATTATCTTAACTATAATTTTTTAAACCACGTGAGGGGTGAAAGCAGTCTATCAAATTGGGACGGTGGGAGTATTGTCTTTGTCTAGGTCATTTTTTTTTAATAACTATGGTTTTTCTTGTCTCTAAGCTAATTACTTAACACGTCTTTTATATGATTTTGTTATATTTTGAGCACGTTTGATAAACACTAATGGAAACTTTATCGACTCTGGAAAGAATGGATATTATTTTCTGGCCTGTATACATGTTTGGCTGTATATCTATACAGACAACACTATTCTACATTGGGTAATGGTAACAATAATAATAGTATTTTGAATAAGGTTAATATTAAATTTAGAGAGGTTTACATAAATAGATTTATGTAAATCTATTGTTCTCATTTACGTGTTTTCTTATCATTTGACTCTGTACGGACTCCAAATAGTGCCATAAATGGTGTTGTCATCTCACACTCTTAATTCTTTGTATTTCAAATTCTAATTGAAGATAACCTGGTTGGTTCATCTCAAAAATGTCTATGCATTTGTTGTGTTGTTTTCTTTTGGTAATTAGATCCAATTTATCAGTTCAAGGTGGCTTAGGCATCCATTAGGCAACCCCTCTCCCGATTAAGGTTTTCCGTTCGAAATTCTTTTGTATTGATATCATATATACTCAACATAATGCAGGGGATATGTTGGGATTCACAGTTCGGGATTCAGAGACTTCCTCTTGAAGCCAGAGCTTCTACGAGCCATTGTAGATTCTGGATTTGAGCATCCATCAGAAGGCAAATTCTTTATTTATGTCTTAAAATTATATTGCATTCTTTTTTATCAAGTTTTATGTAGTAATTTCTCACTTGTCGTTTTGTCCATTAGAGGGCTTCATCAATTGGGCTGTTCTTTGTGCTCATCATTAGGTCACATTATCTGACGAAGAAGCTTGGTTTGCTTATTTACTATTTTTTAATTTGGATGAATTGTAGAATTAGTTGTTTCATGGTAGCATTTGTACGGGTTCTTGACTTGGGTGAACTATATTTTGGTGGACTTTGAATCTTAATTTGAAATATATATTTTTATCAACCAAAGCCACCTTTGTGCCTTGTTAATATGTTGTTCTCTCTTCCCTTTAATGAAGGCACACCTCTATTGTTTTATTTTTTTTTTTTAGCAAGGACAATTCTCTCGGAGATGCTTGTTTGTAGAATTGTAAAGAGTCCTAGGTTTTGAAGAAAAATGGTATTAATATCCTTTACTTTTACTTAATGTCTCTTTAGTTGTATGGTACACTAAATACGGAAGGAAGTTTGCATGATGGACCTTATCCTTTGATCCACCCAATTACCCAGGGCGGGTAGCCTCAATCATTCAATATTTCTTTTTCTTCTAATGAATATGTGCCCACACACTGCATCTAAACTGTTTTGTAATATCAATATGATGGATGAACAGTGGAGAAGGCTTATACAGGTAGTAGATAAACTAACATAGTTCTTGCTGGGCATAAAGCAAGAAGCATCGTTGCTCAAACCTTGTTGTGATCACAGTTAACTTATCTTGTTGACATTCAGGTTGAGTTTGATTGGGTCTGTATTCTGAATTGCTTTCAAATGATATCTTCAGAATCATGTTTCCTACATTTGAAATGTTCTTATATAATGAGTTACCAATAGAATTCAGTCATCTATTTGAAATTCAGTATCAGGCTATCAGCAAAATTTAACTCATTTAACATCAAATTTGCACCCAATGCCAAAAATTTTTCTTAATGTTGATACATTTTGCTGTATTTTCAGTCCCTTTGGTGATCTGTATAATTTACACTTCTATTCGATCGAGATTGCATGTTGGAATGCAGCTGAGATGTTTCCTCCTTGTGACTTTCCATTTCTTTTTATCTTTTTTGACATATTTGTTTTATGTTTTACAGGTAATTATCACTAACTATTTGCTGAAAGCCATAATTCCAGCAAGATAAATGGTCTTCATAAACCTTTCCAATGAAAAGGATCTGGAAGGTCTGTATTCTTACTGAGGATTCCACTGCGATTTTGTTTCCTTCATCAGTTCAACATGAGTGCATCCCTCAAGCTATCTTAACAATGGATGTCATTTGCCAAGCCAAATCTGGGATGGGGAAGACTGCTGTCTTTGTTTTATCCACTCTGCAGCAGCTTGATCCTGTTGCGGGTCAAGTTGCTGCTCTTGTTCTTTGCCATACTAGAGAACTGGCATATCAGGTATTTCTCTTCTCTTCTTGATATCTTGAGCAACTGGTGTATGTTTTCATTCTTGGATTTGAATATTCTTTTCTGAATTGTAAATATTAATTACTTTGTGTTTATGTAGATATGCCATGAATTTGAGAGGTTCAGCACCTATTTGCCTGATATCAAGATTGCTGTCTTTTATGGTGGTGTCAATATCAAGGTTCACAAGGATATACTGAAAAATGAATGCCCTCATATTGTTGTTGGAACTCCTGGTAGAATATTAGCACTAGTGAGAGATAAAGAACTCAGTTTGAAGAATGTAAAGCATTTTATACTAGATGAGTGTGATAAGATGCTTGAATCACTTGGTATGTTGCTGGATGTTTGAGTTGTTTGACTTGTAAACTATTATACAAATGCTTGTTACTGATATTTTGCTATCTGTTTGTATCTTTTCAGACATGCGGAGGGATGTGCAGGAGATATTCAAGATGACTCCTCATGATAAGCAAGTTATGATGTTTTCAGCCACACTTAGCAAGGAAATTCGACCTATTTGCAAGAAATTTATGCAAGATGTAATGTTGTCTTACTAAACAATATAATATCAGTGTCTTATTTGATTTGTTTGTTGCATGCCATATATGTTGGACTTCCACCCAGAGATGCTTTTTGTATGTCACTAGAGCTGTTATTCGGGCAAGGCAAACAAAAAATTTGTAGTGTGAATCATTTAGATTACATTAGATTTTGGGTAATTTCAGATTTACCATGTCTTTCTGATTCTTGTTTTTATGTTTGATTCTTACAGCCTATGGAGATTTATGTAGATGATGAAGCCAAGTTGACACTCCATGGTCTTGTACAGGTAACTGTAGCATTATAACACATTGAAGTTGAGTCTTGTTTATCTACACATTCTGTGCTCTTCGTCCTAAAATATTATTATTTTTGGTTTGCAGCACTATATTAAATTGACAGAGATGGAGAAAAACCGTAAGCTGAATGACCTGCTTGATGCCCTGGATTTCAACCAAGTTGTCATTTTTGTCAAAAGTGTGAACAGAGCAGCTGAGCTGAACAAGTTATTGGTGGAGTGCAACTTTCCTTCTATATGTATCCACTCGGGAATGTCTCAGGAAGAAAGGTATCAATTGTCACTTGACATTCAATAGCATCTGCATTTGAGTTGTATATGACCTGTGTTTTAGCTTTACCTAGTTTATTTGTTTAGATGGGTGCTTTAGTACAGGCGGAAATCATTTGCATGCATTAACATGCTTTCCTAACGGTTTGAAGTCATCATCAAACATCTATAAAATTGCTTCGAAGACTCAAGAACAAGTCTCTAACATTCCTTTTCATTTTCTTGTAGTAATTAGACGGGTTGAATGTGCTATAATTGACTTCCTCCCCTCCTTTCTTCCATCTTCCTCTTCCCATGTAAAACCTGTTGATCTATTTGACATTAAGTATGTCTGGCATATACATTCTCATGATTTACTTTGGATGCAATTCGTATGTCTGGCATGTACATTCTCATGATTTACTTTGGATGCAATTCGTATGGTCACATTCTCTTGATAAACTTTGGATGCCATCCGGATGGTCTAAAGGTACTTCCATGTCATATTCCTGTCCAAATCACATATGGACTGAACTCAGTTGCACTGATTGTCTTCTGGAAAGCACATCTAATTGTCATATTTGTGGGATTCATTTGTAGCTGATGATTAGTGCAACTCTTGTGGATGTATCGGTAGATGCAGATAGTTTTATCAACTCTCTGGTCATTCATTCACGGGATGTCGGTATCATTAAATGCAAATTTTATTTTGCTTCCTGTCTTGTGCTACGTGTTTTGGTTGTTTGAATGTTGAATCGATTTTTTGATCTGAAATGCCAAACAATGAACATGAGTTGGCTATTTGGAGGGTGAGTTAATAAGAACTTCAAATTTATAAGAATTAAGATAATGTCAATTAATTTATGATTGTTTTAGATTTGATGTTGTAAAACTGATTTGTCTGTGTAATAAATGGTGTTCCAAACTGTCATATTATGATTACTTGATGGCTAGCAACGACTGTTTGGCTTTAATCAGAAGCCTATGCATATATATTCTAACCTGGAGTTCTTATGAATATGATTCAGTAATGAGCTTTAAAGGTTTAACCTTCAATCCTTCATTTGGAGCTTCGTAGAATTCTGGAATTGCAATTTTATGGTGCAGATCAAATGCTTAATGCTTGTTATCTGTCTGAATTTCTGTTATAGTGGTCTGTACATGAAAATGTATATGCAATATCTTTTCATTTATGTTCGTCCCCTCGTAGCAAAAGCATTAATCTCTGGATTCTGAATAAAAAATTATTTGTAACTAGTATATGAACTTCCCTTTCATGTACAAGATTTTGACAAGTGGTTGAAATGGCTTTCTTATGTGAAAATAAACTTGTTCTGCATATGAAATTCATGCGATCATAGCATGCAGGACACTGTCTTTTACTGTACAGTATGCATAGGTGGCAGATTATAATATTCAAATGTAGGTTTGACAATTCTATGTTCTGATTAGTTGGGAGATTAATGTCCATTTGGATCCAATAAACAAATGGAAATGAACTTTTTTTTTCAAAAGAGTTTAGCTGCAGTCTAAGGGTGTGTATGGTTGCTGGAATTTGACGCAATAACAATTTGAGCTCATCTTTGGCCTTGGCTTGTTTCTACTTTAAAAGATTTTATGATTTATGACCATGCAAATGGGTCTTTGATAGTGTGCAGAATTAGAGGTTTCTAACCAACCTGAACTCTGCTGTGGGAGGTTTTGAAGGAGTTCAGAAAAAGCCGTTGAAGCTGAATTTTGTTGTTAAGATAGACACATAGTTGTTAAAGGCGCTCAAGGCACAAAGCCAAGTGCCTTGGCAAGCCAAGGCGATGCCTTTAACAAAGGTGCTTGCCTTTGGCGCCAAGGTGCTCCAAGGAATTTTTGCAAAAGGCGCGCCTAGGCGTTACATGGGCTGTGTTTTCCCATACTCACAAAACTTTCTTGCCTTTTTACTCAATTTTGTTGCTATATGACTACTTCACTAATTTCTTCAAGAGGCTCTTAGTTGCTTCTGCTCTATTTCTTCAAGAGACTCTCACTCTCTTCTACAAAGTTTTTTCCTCTGAATTCTGAACTCTTTGCATGCAGGAGAATTATGTCTGATTTCTTTATATTGTGTTATGCATTTTGGTTGTGTTGTGGGTTAAAGTAGGTGTGGTGGGTAGATGGTAGTTGTGGCAGTGTGGTGGCTAGGTTGGAACAACAGTGGTTGGCTTTTATGATGTAAATGGGTATCATTTTTTAATTAATTTTTTATTAGTTATTACCATTAAGAAAAGTGGTAGTGGGACTTATTTTTCTATAGCTTCTATTAATCGATTATGATAAAATCTAATTTTGTAGGAATTTATCATAATTGAATAATAATTCTAAGTCTAATGTATTTTTTTTTATGGAAAAATAAAATTTATGCATATAATTTACATAATCATAATTTTTAATTTTCATTCTTTAGTGCATGTTGTGTCGCTCAGAGCAAGTCTACGCTTTGAATACATTAGCATGGGATAACATATATCGGTCCTATCCTGTTGGCCTTTGGGGTCGGAGTATTGATTAACTAGGACAGGAGGGGGCATTCGTATTTCATAATTGGAGGCGAAATTTTTGGATTTATGAAAGACGAACAACTGCTAAAGCATTAGCTAAGGATGTCTTTCACTAACCAAGAACAAAAGTTGGGGCGATCAAAGACTAGTACTGACCTAGTCTCAACCATAAACTCTGTTGACCAGGGATCAACGGATGTTGCTTTTAGAACTCAGCAGCTCCTCTTAAGGGAAGATACCTCAAATAGAAGTACATTAATATATTGATAGACTTGCTCATGTGAAGAGAGTGAGTGGGGAACAGAAAACGATTAACAGAGATAAAAGAACAATGATAAAAAAGGATTGAGTAGAGCCATTTTTCGACACTAAGAAATAAAAACAGAATTCTCAGTTGTTTCCTCCCCTTCACCTTCAAGAAATGCCATACAAAATATCTAAATTACCCCTAGAATAAAGTTCAATTCACTACCCCTGTGGATCTATTAGGAATAACTAACTATACCCTCTAGCTCATTGTCAGTATACGAGCTTCATACTTGTACCCTTCGTTACATATTTTTAGAATACTTGTTTCATTTTCTTTCTTTTTTCCTCCGCATATGCTGTCAATTTTCTGCTCCATATTATTTATTCTGTATGCTTGTCTTGGTACCTCGAAGTGTTGTAATTTTATACATTATCAATGATGGCCAATACAACAGTGAAGAATGAATATAAATACAGAAATTGGAAATTTTGGCTGCTATAAATTTTTTTGTCTGATATTCTGTGTTTACTGTGTTTTAAGGTTGACTCGGTATAAGAGTTTCAAGGAGGGGCACAAGCGAATCCTTGTAGCGACGGATTTGGTTGGGAGAGGAATTGATATTGAACGTGTCAACATTGTTATCAACTAT
The DNA here is from genome assembly GCA_039660915.1 of Euphorbia tirucalli. Taxonomy (NCBI): domain Eukaryota; kingdom Viridiplantae; phylum Streptophyta; class Magnoliopsida; order Malpighiales; family Euphorbiaceae; genus Euphorbia; species Euphorbia tirucalli. Next base: position 67,516,200 of record CM077639.1, read on the forward strand.
GACATGCCTGATTCGGCTGATACCTACCTGCACAGGGTATGCTGCATATCCATTCTTGCAGATGATGGTTGGAATAAATGGTTTTAGGAACAATCTTAATTTGTTAAAACTACATTTTGAATTCTGATGATTATGACAGGTGGGAAGAGCTGGTAGATTTGGTACCAAGGGCCTGGCAATAACATTTGTTTCATCTGCATCTGATTCTGATGTCCTAAATCAGGTTACTTGTTCTTCCCCTAATTTGGGGGTGTTAATTTATTGATAGCTGTTTCAAACCCTCAACAGGTCTGAAGCTGCTTTGCTGATTTGAAAAGCTTTTTTTGGAGCCTTTTTCTTGTCATATGAAAGTTGTTATTACGGAGACATTGACAGGAATTTCTGATAATTTCATTGATTAATACCTAGGGTATATATATACAGTATACAAGTTACAAGAATGGGAATAAATCCTCACATTTACTCCCCTAAATTACTCCTATAATCTCTCTTATAATCTGCTAAATATCTACTAATTACAGCTATGATTCTGTAACACCCCCTCAAGCCGGAGCATAGATATTAGTCATGCCCAGCCTGGTACAAATGTAGTTGACTCGATTTCCTGGTAAAGCTTTAGTGAATACATCTGCTAGCTGGCTCCCGGTTCTCAAATGATGAGTTGAGATTATACCATCCTCTCTTTTCTCGGGTAAAGTGACAATCAACTTCTATATGCTTGGTCCTTTCATGAAATACAGGATTATTGGCAATGTAGATAGCTGCTTCATTGTCACACCATAATGTCATTGGTTTTTCTGAAAAACCCAATTTCCTCAAGTAAGTGACTTAGCCATACTAGCTCACACATAGTTTGTGCCATCGCCCTGTATTCAGATTCAGCGCTTGAACGAGACACCACAGTCTGTTTCTTACTTTTCCAAGACACAAGATTACCGCCAACAAACACAGTAACTAGTTGTGAAAAACGCACATGCACTTACCCGGTTTCTACCTTCATCTCTTATAATGCTTTATCACCCTCTTCGAAGTCCTTTGTAGCATCTTTAGATTCTATTGTTGTCCCCAAGTCCGTGGCAGAAGCATTGGCTCATCCTAGTTGGTAAGAGGCAATGAAAGAAGAAATCAGGGCACTGGAACATAATCATACTTGGGATCTAGTGACTCTACCTTCGAGTAAGCGAGCTTTTGGGTGCAAGTGGGTGTTCACGGTAAAGATGAATCCAGATGGTTCTGTTGCACGGCTGAAAGCTCGTTTAGTTGCAGAGGGGTATGCTCAAACTTATGGGGTAGACTACTCCGAAACATTCTCTCCGGTTGCCAAACTATCTTCAGTACGTCTGTTCATCTCATTGGCTACTACTTATAATTGGGATCTTCATCAACTTGATGTTAAGAATGCCTTCTTACACGGTGATTTAAGTGAAGAAGTATACATGGGGCAACCACCTAGGTTTGTTGCTCAGGGGGAGTTAGGAAAGGTGTGCAAGTTGAGAAAATCCTTGTATGGTTTGAAACAATCTCCACGTGCATGGTTTGGAAGATTCAGTTCTGCTGTGATTGACTTTGTCCTACGAAGAAGCGCATATGATCACTCCGTGTTCTTTACTTCATCTAGCTCTGGATGTTTTTTGCTAGTTGTGTATGTGGATGATATAGTGATTACTAGAAGTGATAAGTCAGGAATTTCAAAACTGAAAGCTTTTCTTGGTACTTGTTTTCAAACAAAGGACCTAGGACCATTGAAGTATTTTTTGGGGATTGAAGTTCTTCGCAGCAGAGAGGGAGTCTGTCTCACTCAAAGGAAATATTGTCTTGATTTGTTGAGTGATGCTGGTTTGATTGAAGCAAAGACTTGTGATGCACCAATGATATCAAATGTGAAGTTGAAAGCTGAAGACTGTGATTTACGTGAAAATCCTGAAAAGTATAGAAGGGTTGTTGGGAAATTGAACTATCTTACAATCACTCGTCCTGACATCGCATTTCCAGTAAGCGTGGTCAGTCAATTCATGTCATCCCCTAGGTGGAGATGCTTCAATCGCATGCGGCACACAACGAGAGTAAACTTGACGGACAACAGGCCTAGGAGAGGATTCTACCTGTGTAACAGTAGGAACTGGAGGGGATTGCACCTGTTCACTCACAGTATAATCAAGAAAGTCATTTTCAGAAGTACTTGTGAATGATACAGGAATTGACGCAACGGAGCCGAAGAAGGGTTGTTCTCAAAGAAGGTAACATCCGCAGACACCAAGGAACCACCTAAAGGAGGAGAGTAACAACGATACCCTTTTTGTTGTCGAGAATATCCCAAAAAGACATTTAAGAGATTTAGGGTTTAGTTTTGATACCTAAGGTCACATGTCTTGAACAAAACAAGTGCACCCAAATACTTGAGGAGGGAGAGGAAACAACGCTTTTGATGGAAAGAGAAAGGGAATAAGGGATCTGTCTGTTAAGGATAGAAGAAGGCATACGGTTGATAAGAAAGTAGGCAGTGGAAACAGCATCAACCCAAAATGGTTTCAGAACCTGCATCTGAAACATTAATGCACGAGCAACTTCGAGTAAATGACGGTTCTTTCGTTCAGTCACACCATTTTGCTGAGGTGTAACAATGCACGAAGTTTGATGAATGATGCCATGTTGGGAGAGATATGATGTGAACGTACTAGAGATGTATTCTTTAGTATTATCAGTCCTTAGAATGCAAATAGACTTGCTAAATTGGGTTTTGATCTCAGCATGAAAAGCACAAAATATTGTAAACAATTCTGAACGAGATTTCATAGGATAAAGCCAAGTTACTCGAGAATAGTCATCAACAAATGTCACAAAATAACGGAGACCAGTTTTGGACAAAACAGGACCAGGACCCCATACATCATTGTGAACTAAATAAAAAGGTGACTCAACACGTTTATTTATCGTAGGAGAGTAAGATACTCTATGGTGTTCAGCGAATTGGCAGGCTTCACACTCTAAAGTAGACTCTCTTTTAAGACTTGGACACAATTATTGTGAAACTCGAAGAGGCGGATGACCAAACTGATAATGGAGTTGTAAAGTGGTAGAGCTGGTGCATGCAATTGATCGAGACATTGGTTCAGAAGTTGACTCAAGTGCATACAAGCCATTCACCAAGCACCCTTTACCAATAATCTGCTTCGTCCCAAGATCTTGAAATAGGCAATAAGTAGGATATAAAATAACACAGCAGTTAAGGCTTTTTGTGAGTTGGCTAACAGATAACAAGTTAAAAGGGAACTGTGATAAGCATAAAACAGATGATAATGGTAATGTTTGAGGGGTATGCTGTCCCACGCCTAATAACAGTTGTAGATCCATTGGCTAAAGTAACAGTAGGTAAATTGACACAAGGCATAAAAGAAGAAAGAATACCCGAGTCGCCAGTCATATGATCAATAGCACCTGAGTCAATAACCCAACTACGGGATGAGGTGGAAAGGCAGGCAGTATGATTACTCGTATTAGCCAAGGCAGACACGGATGAAGATGGTTGCTCTAGGTAGAAACACCGGAAATTTGCTGCTGAGCTAAGGCAAGCATACTCATCAACCGAAATGGTGATGGAAGGTGAAGATGACTGAAAAGCTTCTCCTTGAGTAGCAACATTAGCAAATTTCTTATGATTGTTCTGATCTGTGTATTTTGAAGGCTTACCATGCAGCTTCCAACAATACTTCTTGATATGTCCCCTTTCACCACAATGATGGCAAGTACGAGTAGTACTTCCATTGTTATTTCCGCTTTTGTCACCCCGATTAGAACTGCTCACCAATGCCACCGTGTTATTAGGCACTCCACCAAAAGTTTTGTCTTCATCCTTTGAAACTCGAAGCAATCGAGCATATACTTCTGTAAGAGAAGTGCCCCACCACTAGTCAGCAGCTGTGTGCGTGCCACATCATATTCAGAACCCCAACCCTGCTAAGAAACATTGAACCTGGACCAACTCTTTTTGTTCTTGCATTTTCTTCAAATCAACAACAATAGGAAATATAGATCGCTCAGTGTAATACTGTTTAAGAGAACGACCTTTTTGGTCTGGTTGATAAAGCTTGAACAGCAAATTATGAACATACGACATATCCTCTTTGTTAGCATACATAGATTCAAGATATTCCTATAATTCTCTAACAGATTCACAGTGAGTCACAACATCATCAACAGTTGGGTCTAAGGTGTTCTGAATTTGATTGAACAGTTTATCATCTTCCTTTATCCATTTTTTTCTAGCCTTAGGATTAGATGGTGGGTGGCCAATTAAATGGTCTTGTAAATCAGTACTATTAACAAACCTACGAATAATTCTATTCCATTGACCATAGTTTGACTCCCAATTAACTTTCTATCAGTAATCTTAGAGGAACCAAAAGTAACTTCAGTAACTACTTTCTTTTCACCACTATCCTCCATTTAAATAAATCACAACCACACTGAAAATCACTAACACAAACTGAAGTTATACCCAAATGAAAAACCAACCTCAAAAACGGGTAGAATACAATCTGCCCTTGAAACGCTCGTCGGTGGAGTTGTCGGACCGCCGGACTGACCCAACAAGTAGGCCGGAAACGAATAAACGATGCCGGTGTAAAAATCCGGTCGCCAAAGGACGAGCCATGTGCCGGCGAGTGAGGAGGCACGTCTGGACAGGGGCGCTCACGCGCGGGGTTTCTGGTCACTGGATTCTGGGGAACTGCTGATCGGAGCTTCCTCTTTCCATCTAGGGAGGCGGTGAGACAAGATGATGTCTCCAAATGACTGCCCACGAAACCCTAGAACACTTATAGTTGAGGAACTAACCGAGAAAAAAGATTCAGACAAACCTAGAAAAATCACACTCTAATAAGATGTTATCACAGAGACATTGAGAGGAATTTCTGATAATTTCATTGATGAATACCTAGGGTATATATATTTAGTGTACAGGTTACACGAATGGGAATAAATCTTCACATTTACTCTCCTAAATTACTCCTATAATCTCTCTTATAATTTGCTAATTATCTACTAATTACAGCTATGATTCTGTAACAAAAGTTAATTTGGTTTTATCTAGATCTTATTTTTTCTTACTATAATTACGTCATGATTTCTCCAAAAATAATTTGTTTTAATAAGATTACTTCTGTTGCTTTTTCTTTTGATACTAGGTATTGTATTATTCTTTTATATATATATATATATATATATATATATATATATATATTCAAAACAATTCTGTTTTCAAAGAAATAGTATGTTCGATTTTTTGCAGAAGTTGTGTGATATTAAGAAAAATCATGACATATGTGGGTATATTATATCATGAATGGCATTTAACCTATGAGCATTAATTAATAGTGATTTTTTTATTAAAAATTTAGCATGCTATTAGCTGTTATCAAACTGTTAAACCAAATATGCCCTTCTGCAGTGGTTTTTTGTAAGCTTTATTAGCCCCTTTGTTTCTATAGTATTCTTAAAATGAAGTTGTAAATGACACCATAATGGTTTCAGGTTCAAGCAAGGTTTGAGGTGGATATAAAGGAGCTTCCGGAGCAGATTGATACTTCCACATACAGTAAGAACCCATGATATTCCTCTTTTTTTCATTCTCAAAGTAACATATCAAATATATTCTTTGTGAACTTGGCAGAATTAAAGTTGTAGTTGGCTTATAAATGAAAATTAGTTGGTTCATAATTTGGTTAGAGACATTTGGATTCCAGGCTGGAATCTGTAAGTTCCAGTCGCATGTGCGAGGGAAAAGTATCATAAATGTTCGACTTCGGAGTGTGCCCATCTTTCTTCATTCAACCTATTATATTGTTGAACTTGTTGCAAGTCCCAATTAAGTTATACTTGTGCCGAAATGCTTTACTATTGGTGTCTCTAAGCAAGGTTTTAGGTTCTATGAAACTGAATTTTCCTGATCTGGTTTGCAGTGCCAACATGATGGGAACAGCGCATTGAACTGATGAAGATATGTGTGATGGAGAGTGTGTACTGATATGGTTGTAATATGTAGGAGAGTATATTTTGACTGGAGGTAGAAATTTTTGGTCTAGCATAAGACCCATGCAATTTATTTCCCTTTTGGTACTCAGCCACTTTATTTTAATGTTTGAATTTAGTGTTCAATTTTGGCCCGGTGTGATTAAAATTTAACAAGTAGAGCTCATCTTATCCTTTACGACAGTACAATAATTGTATTTAGCTTTGTTATTGTATAACTAGTGTTAACAATTTTTGGTGCAACTCTTTTCTTTAGTAAGAAATGTCTTCAGCATAATGAAATTGTGCGACTATTCATAACACGAATTGCAATACTACAATTCACCAACTTGATTAGTGGTCTAGACTGTTTAAATTTTTAAAGCTTCATGATAATTATGGTTAATTTCTTTTTGAATAATAGAGCCACTGCATCATGGAAGATACAATGTGTTTGATTGGGCAAAACTTGGTTCTGTGGTTCCATTTGCATTGCATTAGCTGTTCCAATTAATGTAGTTGCATAACATAAACAATTGAAGCCTTCCATATTATGCCAATTGGGTGTCTCTGGAAATAAAGTGGTACAAGGAAAGGAATAGTGGCTGATGTGGGTAGCCAATCAGTGAGAAACACTGCATAAGGGCCTCAATCCGATATGGTTATGGAACTTGTTTTGCAAAAGCAAGAGCTTTTCACAAAATTGACCTCGTTTTAATAGTATACGTTTAGAATATTGCACTAAGTTTTCTCTTTTTATTTTTGTTTCATTTTTCAATCTTGTGTCGTCGTAGTTTAGGACTAAATTGAGTAGGTGTGTATTGCTTTTACTAGTGTAATGTTGCAAATAATTTACAATTTTGGAATGTGGCCGCCAAATTCAATTGGGATGTTTCAAAAAATGACATGAAAAGTGTATCCAAGTATAGCTTAAACTCGACATTGAAATTGCTTAAGCAAGAAACAATAGCACAATTAACCACATAAGTTCAAGATATGTTCAGTAGGATCAAGGAATATAATTTCTACATACGGACAAAGTTCAAAACCGACCTGCAAAGATGTTTTGTAATAATAGCAAGTTCGCAATAGCTATCGCTTAATAAAATATAGTCCGGCACAGATTAAAAAAAAAATTAAGAAAATCAAAATTAAGTTTCATTGTGCACCAAAAGCTAAACCAAAATGCCATAATCTTTCAGGTTGAACCAAGCCCTACCAATGGTTCTCTTGTTTGGCGGTCCAATTGGTTTCTGGTTTGCCTCCGATGCTTACCCTTTGTTCAATCTTTCGATGATAAATCCAAGATCACAAAAAATATCGTAAATTGTAACAGTGTATGAATCTCTTCAAACAATATCTTAAAAAATGTATAAAATATGGTTAAGCCAATTTCAACAATCTTTTACAGCCATGTAAGGAAATGGGATCAGAATATATAAGATTAGATTTTGTTTCTTCATTTTCTTAAAGTGTAGATATCAGTATTTAAGTTAGGATTATGAGAATCCATACGTCAACAATATTTTTTTGTCAAATTAAGTTGAATCTTAGAATTTTTTTCGTTTTCATAAGGATTGGTTTCCATTTGAGAGGATGTATAGGAGATATTACTGCAGTATTATGCTTTAGCTACCAAATCTCGAGCATAAAACATGTTATAAATGCAAACAACAAACAATGAGCTTCTTCAGTCTCAATAGTTTGTTTTTGATATATCCTTCATTGTATGCATTTTGTTTCTTAGTCTATAAAAATGGTGAGATTAAATTTCTCTCTTTCGTGAGCTAATTTAATTGGAATTGGATTTTGAGCCGGGCCTTTCTTATTTTGGATATTTGCAGAATCCTTGCACAGTTTTCTTGGTGTTGTTAATGGTTGCATTTGGCTCTAGCAAGGTTGGAGCACGAATTCTGAATGTACTCAATTTTGAAGCTGTTGGAGATGGAAAAACAGACGATTCACATGTATGATACAATCCTTTATTTAAATAGTTTAATTTGCTCCATCACTAATTGATATTGGAATTGGTTGAATGCATATGTAAATAGGCATTCATGAAGGCATGGTCAGAAGCATGTGGGTCGACAGGAGAAAGCGTTTTACTAATTCCAGCAACGAAGACATTTCTTCTTAAGCCAGTCAAGTTTAGTGGTCCATGCAAATCCTCTAACATTCAGATACTGGTAATTACATTTATTTTTGGCTAATTTGTTTTTTAATAACATATATATAATTTTCTCACGAAATTAATATACTTTTTTTTTTTTTTTTTTTTTTCTAAATTGTCGATTAGGTGAAAGGGAATATCATTGCACCAAGAAAAATATCAGATTGGACAACTCCTTTTATGGGTAGTTGGATTGTGTTTACGAATGTAAATGGACTTACTGTGACTGGAAATGGGCATATTAATGGCCAAGGTGATGAGTGGTGGAAATGTGCACTGGTCAGTCAATTTTAAGTTAATTAATCTCCATTAATCAATTAATCTAATTCATTTTAGTTTCTTCAACTAAATTTAGTTCTAATATTCATAATTTTAACATATGTGCATCTATTTATGCAGGCTATTCGTTGTCAGAGACCAATGGTAACTAAAAAACAACTTATTAATAAAATTTTTTACTATTTATTTGACTGAAACTGTTTTTCTTATTTAATATTAAAACCTTAATAAAAAAAAAAAAATCCTTTTATGGATGAAAATATTCCCATATTAAGAAAAGGAACTTCTTTTCCAAACCTCTACATAAGACAACAAAATTCATATTGTAAATTAAGAAAAGAAAAAAGAAAAAAAACTTTCATATACTAAAATCAAATTAATTAAATATACCTCATGGTAATTAATCGTCTTTCATGAAACAAAAGGACCTCACAGTAATAGAATTTTTAGTGAGGATGTGGTAGTTTTGAAGTTTTTGTATCAAAATTTTAGACATAGGAAATGTTGGAGTGAAATTAATATATAGAATAATTGTTGTAGGGGTTGAAGTTTAGCAATTGCCAGAATCTTATGGTAGCTGGATTGAAAATAATGAACAGCCCAGCAAGATTTCTATCAGTATCAGACTGTCATAATGTAACAATCTCAAGCCTTACAATAAATAATCCACCAACAAGTCCTAATACTGATGGCATGGATCTCACTCACTCCACTTATATTCAAGTCCACAACTGTTCCATTTCTACAGGTGAACACTGCCTCATAATTTTCCTCTAATTTCCTTAGTAAAATTTTAATCGGGTGTAAGTTAATAAATACAGGTGATGATTGTATTGCAATCCTTTCTGGTTGCTCCTTTATCAACATAACTCAAGTTTCTTGTATTCAAGGCCATGGTATAAGGTTCGTTATCATCATTCTTTTTTCTAGGATAAAACATATTTTATTATTATTATTATTAACCAAAAGGGCTCAACGTTGATTCTAAGTATTGGCGGACCTAAACCATTTTCTAAAAGAGGCTAAGTGGTAAGAGATAATTAATTAAAAAAAAAAAGAGTGGTAGGAATCAAATGTGAATTATTTAATGTGGTCACCGTAAATTATAAATAAATCTTTAAGGAATAAAAAGTCCTAGGAGCTATGGTAAATACGAACAGATCATGAAAAGGGGGTTTTGCTTACTACTCCAGCCAATCAAAATGTGACACATCAATATCTACATTAACGTGACATGTTTTGATTGGCTAAAAGTAGTTTACTCCCGGCTTATACTAGAATCTCTCTGTATGAGAATAGTATTAGGCTGTTTTGCACAATAAAAATAACATTGATATTGCTCATCATCATTAATGCTGGGATAACATTAAATTAAATAATGTAATGGTAGTATCGGAAGCTTAGGACATAACGGAGACAATGACACTGTGGAAGAAGTACATGTGAAGGATTGTAATTTCGGTTCCACCTTAAATGGCGCACATATTAAAACATGGCAGGTAATTATAATGGTACATATGATTAATCTCTTAATTACCCCTTTAATGTGGTTGATAATTATTTACTTTGGTTTTTTCTCCTTTTAAGGGAGGATTGGGCTTTGTTAGAAAGGTGTCATTTGAGAAAATAACACTCTCCAATACTTCCAATCCCATCAATATTGATCAATTTTACTGTCCTGTGGCAGGCGGCTGCCGAAATCAGGTATATGCTCAAATCTTGGGTTATTTTACAACTTTCCCCAATATTTTTTCTGAAAATGACTTTAAATATTATTGTCTTCATCACTTTTGTGTCTACCTTTTTTTTTTTATTTTATTTCTCAAAGTGTATGTATACTGATGAAAATCGCCCATCAACAAATATGTGTTGCTAATTACCAATAGAATTTACTAATTCACAAAATCCCTGAAAAAGAGTACAACTGAATTAGCTTAGAAATTATGCAAGTGACATTGAAAAAAAAAAAAAGGTTAATTTGGTTTTCTCCAAAAATGTTAAGTAAATTTGTAACTTAACCCTATATAATATTGTATATAATTGGAGAAATGTTAAAATACCCGGAATTTTTTAATTAATTAATTAGTTATATTATTATTTGTTAATTATCTCTAGATCCTAAAACATATTAGGTGTAATTATGATTTATGGGCTTAGTAAAATTTTTACTAAGCATATCGAGCATATATATGGAAGGAAATATATATATGTATATATAAATACATGTATTAGTTTAGTGATGGTGTATTTTTCCTTTTTTTTTTTTTTTTTGGGTTTCTGGGTTTGGAAAATTGAAGACGAAGGCAGTGGAGATTAGTGATGTATCATTTACTAGAATTAAAGGGACATCCTTCACACAAACTGCAATCAATATTGCGTGCAGTGACAGTGTAAAATGCACAAATATTGTACTAGATCATATCAACATTACTCCTTCAGCTCCACAAAAGCACCCGCTTACCTCATACTGCAATAATGCCCATGGATTCGCTTCAGCTTCAAATCCTCCGGTTCCATGCTTACTGCCTTAATTAATCAGTCTATAAAAAAAACACATGTACAATTAAGTGATTGTAATCATAGCTTCAGTTAACTGATTGTAACTCACTTTCTTTGAATAAAACATGACATATATTTCAACTTAGACTAACGCATAAAATTATTTCATAGACATCAATTACTAAAAAAAAAAAAAAAAAAAATAACTAGAGCTTGGTACAATCAGCTGGGATAAACGACACAGTATTTTTGTGAAGGTCATAGCCAATCAAAAAATTAATCTGAGCTAAGTTTCCAAAAATAGAAATATCATTGGATGGTATCATGGTGAAGCAGACCAAATCATTTTGTACTTGAGCAAATGTGTTCATCGGCTGCAACTGTACATCCGCATTACTAAAATGAGCAGTAATAACAGGCAAAACTATATCCTCTTTCGCCCTGAAACAAATGCTGAATATCCCATTTGGGTCACTCACCCTTTCTCCTTTAACAGCTCCCTCTATTACTGAATCCAATTGATTGAAGAATTCAGAATCCAAAAACGTTAATGTTGTCCCTGAGTCAATTATTATGTTCCCATTTTCATTATTACCATTAACCCATGAACTCCTATAAGCCAATTTCGTACTTCCCACACTAATTGCTTCTAGTGTCAGGTAATAAAATGTTTCAGGATTCTTAGAAACAAGAGGAGTTGAAACCATAGTATCTGAACTCGAAATTGGAATCTCATCTGAACCAAAAGTAATCTTACTTGTACTAGAATTCGATTCGGGTCCTAATGTGGGCACTAAACAGTACGAAAATTTGCCTCCGATTTTAGTACCCAATTGAGAAATAAGAGACATTGGTCCGCCTCCGAGGCCTATTATACCAGAACCTGAATCATCAAATGAACCACCATTTCTTGTTCCACAGCCAAAGGCAATTTGGTCAATATAAACAGGACTAGTACTATTGCTATTACCATTACTTGAATTCGTACCAATACCGAATCTTTCAAGGGCGAGATGCCCATTCGAAAACGAGTGATCTCCATACGAGTAGCTGTATGCACAGGTCCTGTCAAAGCCACCAGAAGCGCAAGAACGAGCTTCGCTATTCAATTTGTTGCAGAATCTTGTATTGCATAATACATCAGAATAGGTTGAAGATTGTCGTGGATCGAAGATTGGGGATTTCTGCTTGTAACAGAGATCACAGGGCTGGCACTGAATCCAGATGAGGTCACTGCCTGTATCAGCTATTGCTAGAACCTCAACTTGTGGAGTTCCAATGAAAATCCTGATGAAGTATTCTCCGCCGCCAGGGATAATATCAGATTGGAATGCTTTGTTAGAGATTGAATTCGGGTTGAACATTGTATGAGCCCGCAAAATGGAACGATGGAAGGATTTTTGCAAGCGATTGAAGTATGTAACTTGGGGGTTGTAAAGTGGAGAAATTGGTGAATCACGGTGAATGAGACTTGATTTTATGCGTAAGCCGCCATTGATGTGTGCTTGTACGGTCAAAAGAGTGGCAACTAGAGATATGAAGAGAGTAAATTGACAATTGGAAATGAAAGCCATTGTTTTGGATGCGATGAGAGAGATGAGAAGAGTGATGGGTGAGGCAAAAATTTATACAAGCAACATCAATGTGAAGGGGGAGAAAATGAAAGGATCATAACGGGTTCTCATGTGTAAGTTACACTACTCAAACAATTGAATTAATATAGTAGTTCATTATTAGTCACTTCATTTTGTAACTGCTGATGATAATTATTGCTGGAGTGAAGGCATCAGTTCACTTCTTTTAATCATTAAATATTTGATTTAAATGAGTGGATATTTATTAGTACACTTGATGATGATTGAAGAAGAAGAAAGAAAAAGATACTTAAAAATAATTTATTCGTAATTATTTCTATTTAAAATGTTAATTGGATAATTGAAAAGATGCTATATATAATTCGAAAATGTTCTTAAGTTATTGACTATCGACTCACTTGTGTTAACTATCCTTACTCTTTTCCTAACCTGGTTCAAGGGTTTGGGTTTGGTCACATATATATGTGGCTTGGCGTACACTAAACCGAGAGATTCTGCTGTGTGCCAGGAGTAACTACTCCCGGTCAATCACAAGCTGCCACGTCAGCACACTTGCTGACGTGGCAAGTTCTGATTGGCCAGGAGTAGTCTACTCCCGGCACACACCAGTTATTTTCCACTACACCCAGTCAAACTCGAATAAAAATATAAAATTTCAAAGTCCCACCTGAACATATATAAATATAAGACAATTAATATATTCTATAATTTATTTTATTAATATTACATATAAATAGATAAAAATACTATATAAGATATATATTAGTTTTTAAAAATAAAGATGTAAATATGTCGACCCGATCTGGATTTGTCAATTGATTTCCAAGCATGTTTGTGTCTAAAAACAAATTGAAATGGGTAGGTCGAATTTGGACAAAAAATTTTACAAAAAAGTTTCGTTCAAATCTTATAGACTCGATAAATGAATAGATCTCCTGTTTTTCTAATTTTGTTTTTCTACAAATATCTAAATATAGTTTTGAAAACAGGACCGGCTGATGGGATTGGATTTGGCCAGAACTAGAAACCCATCCAGCCAGTTTTTAGCTCGTTTCTTTGTGATCAAAAGCTAGTTAACAGTCAGTTAAAGCATATGGTCGTATTGAAAAACTGTGAACTTGACTAGTTTTTTCATTCAACTAGATTGGTTTTTAAAAAAAATATTATTTTAATTAATTTTTTTTAATGAAATATAAAATTCAATTCATTAAATCAATAAAATTACTAACCCTTACAAAAAAAAGGTGGTGTCAAAGAATAAGCAATTTCGAAATATGAATTTCTTATTCACAGACCAATTCGTAAAATTAAAAAAACCAACACTAAATAATTCTAATATATTATCTATGGATAAACAATTAATTGAATGAGTACTGAGATCGTCCAAGTATTAGCAAAAAACTCTAATAAAGTTGAATTCAAACTTTAAAAACTTAATCCAACTTAATGTTTTATTAAAACGAATAGTTTGATGGTGAGGATGCCATGCCCACGAGTCATTATCTCTACATGTCGACCTACAGTCGAGAGTAGATACTTGAAATCATATACAGCCAGAAATCCATTATATTTGATTCAACCTGTGACTCCGATTTTGTTGACATTCCAACCTATTGCAGGGTTATGATTCCGTCTCCTAGAGTTAATTGTTGCAGATCTTTCATAGCTTCTATCGTCACCAACAGTAGAAACATATAAAGAAAATCTGATAAGAAAACAACAAAAAAACTTGTTGAGATGTGAGGTAGAAAAGTCCCACATCGGCCAACAATGAGCAAAATAAAGAGCTTATAATTAGAAAGGGTAAACCTATTACTTGACTTAAGTCATGCTAATAGTTAGACTCATCTCATTAAAAAGCAAACTAAAATGAATTAAGCCACTTGCACTCCTCTCATTAAGACTTGGTCTATATTTAAAATCTTTCATGGTATCAGAGCCACGGATTAAAATGGGACCATTAAAATTGGACCATGGACATGAAATGTAGCCAAATGTGCTAGTCCGGTCCACGAACTGTCAAGTGAAATTTCACGTCAAAAATTTGGACCATGGGCATGAAATGTAGCCAAATGTGCTAGCCCGGTCCGCGAACTGACAAGTGAAAATTTCACTTGAGGGGGGAGTGTTGAGATGTGAGGTAGAAAAGTCCCACATCGGCCAACAATGAGCAAAATAAAGAGCTTATAATTAGAAAGGGTAAACCTATTACTTGACTTAAGTCATGCTAATAGTTAGACTCATCTCATTAAAAAGCAAACTAAAATGAATTAAGCCACTTGCACTCCTCTCATTAAGACTTGGTCTATATTTAAAATCTTTCAAAACTCATTAACAAAAATCAGTAATTCTAATAGAACCACTTATATGTTATGTTTTCTCAAATTTTTCTTATTAAAAGAAAATAATTTTTTTAATTTTAAGTTATTAATCAAATTATAACTATAAAAACTATATTAAATATTTAATTAATATATTATGTTTAAAATCCTTAATAAATATGTAAATATGTGGACCTGGACTAGGTTTGTAAATTGATTTCGAAGCATGCCAGTGTCTAAATAAAAATTGAAATGGGGTAGGCCAAAGTTGGACAAACATGTTTACAAAATGTTTCATTCAAATTTGGTCATACGCTGCCTATGCTCGATAAACGAATAACTCTATCGTTTTTCCTTTTTTTTTTTTTTACAAATATCTAGTCATAATTTTGAAAATTGGACTGGATTGGCCAATGGAATTGGATTCAACCAAAACCAGAGGTTGTTTCGGTCGGTTTTTAGCTAGTTTCTCAGTGGTCATAAGCTATTAACATTTACTCAGATCATCTTGTCAATCCGAAAAACTATAAACTGATTCAGTTTTTTCATTCAACCAGACTGGTTTTAGAAAAAAATATTATTTTAATAAAAATTTAGGGTATGTTTTTTAAAAATATTTCTTATTAAAATAAAATAAAATAAAATTTAAAATTTCTAAATTATTTTTTTAGTGATTACAACTATAAAAACTACATTAAGTATATTTATTTTTTTAAAATTAATATATTGTGTTTAAAATTATTGATTTTATAAAATTATTGTAGAAATTTTAAATTTTCACATATCATAACATTTAAATATTATAAATATATTATTATTCTAGCATATTTTTACAATTCAGTTAAACTTTGGTTCAATTTCGCTTTAGTTTCTAAAACTATCTGTCTAATACATACCAAAAGAAAATTAAGAAAAAAAAAATTGTCATTTTCGCAACTCTTTTCCATCTTGTTGCATATAATAAAATAATATAAAAAATAAAATGGCAAAACTGTTAATATAGCTAGAGAAATACCGAACTAACGACATCGAACAAAGAATAATGGTAAACCGTTGAAAGCCGTATGTTTGAATCGGCCTTATTCTATCTCTTTTCTTTTCTCCGACAATCCTTTTGACCCATTTCCGATGGGCAAGAGGCAGCCATATTCAGATATTGAATCGGGGGCCTATCACAAAAAACGTCCGCCGCCACCGCCACCTCCTCCACCACCCCCATTACCGGAAACATATCGCTCATGGCTGGTGCCGCTCATATTCGCCGTCAATATTACCATGTTTGCTTACACAATGTATGTGAATAATTGCCCTCTAAATACAGGACCAAATCGATGCGTCTTGTATGATCTTTTAGGCAGATATTCCTTCCAACCCCTCACCGAAAATGCAATCCTTGGCCCCTCCATTACCACGTAATTAACATTTTTCTATCAATTAATTTGATTCTTTTCTGTCTTTAATCTAGTTAGCTTTGTTATTCTGTTCACAGGCTGCATAATTTAGGAGCACTTGATCCAATAGCAATAGTTAATCAAGGTGAAACATGGCGATTTTTCACTTGCATGTGGCTCCATGCTGGACTTGCTCATCTTTTTGCAAATATGACAAGTCTTCTGTTCATTGGAATCCGGCTCGAGGAAGAATTTGGATTCTGTAAGATTTTATTTTTTGCAGAAACCAAATTCATCTGCTATATGCATTAGGGTCAAATTAATCCTAAGATTATTGAGAAACATCAATTTTATATTTATCAAACGATGCTCCCTTGGCAAGTTCATTACATATTGTATAATAGAATCCTTTGAAAAAATGGACAAATTGAGTTATTTCTACCACGATGGCAACAGTACACCATTGAAAATGCATCTTAATTTGGCCTTTATTCATATGTTCATATGTATGTTTGATTGGTAGCTGTTGACACTAAACTTCTCAATATGGCAGTGAGAATAGGGGTGCTGTATCTGCTATCTGGGTTTGGTGGAAGCTTGATGTCTTCTCTGAATCCGAAGCCAAACATATCTGTTGGAGCATCGGGTGCACTTCTCGGACTGCTTGGATGTATGCTTTCCGAGCTTTTAATCAACTGGACAATTTATGTAAATAAGGTACAGGCTTATGTATTTTCCAAGTACAACTTCAGGGCTTAAGGTATGTTGCAGAAAGGAAATTTTCTAACCTCGTATATTTCAGTGTGCAGCAATTAGCAGCCTCCTGTTGATCATTGCCCTGAATCTAGCACTTGGTCTCATTCCTCGTGTCGATAATTCAGCTCATATGGGAGGGTTTTTCTCTGGATTTCTTCTTGGATTCATTCTTCTAATGCGTCCTCAATACGGATATGTAAGCCGCAAGCATGTACCTATAGGATACTATGTCAAAGAGAAACCTAAGCACAAGTGCTATCAATATATACTGTTGATTTCAGCATTGGTTGTTCTAATTATCTGGTTAGTAACTCAAAGTTTCTGAGTACTAAAAGAATATGTTCATTGTTGCATATTTTAGTGAATATTTCTGAATTTTGTAGGTACATATGGGGTTTGCTCGTGTTATTCAGTGGCCATAGATTTCCTATGCCTCCTGAAAGCAGTAGCTAGCTAGTTCTACAGCCAATCAACAACAGAATTTCAATATTCTTATGTATATGTAAACTCTTTCTAATATGAACTTTAGGGAAAGCATAGAATAGTAATTGATGCAATTGCTTATTAGATGTAGGATTGTAGACATTTTCGTATTTGATGTAATGTGTATTAACATATATCGATATTTCTGTCTTCTGTCTCCAGAACTGAAAGTTCTGTCCTTTAACTCAAACTGTGAGACTTTTTCGATAATGGCTTGCTTACTTTCTGCAGTTTATAATGTATCAAATGATTGCTTTCTTATGGAAGAACAATGGGATTAAGTAGTATTCAGATGTCAGATGTAAACTCTATCAGATTGGGATCACAGAATTGCACAGTTTGCTCCAGTAAATCTTTTCCTGGTCTAAAAATACTAATTCCATAATCTTGCTTTGATTTCAATGTCTAGTCATTCCTTAAATAATTGAATAGCTTCATTGGTTAAGGAATCAAACTTGGCTTAGTTCTCTTTTAGCAATAAAAGAAAATTGGTTCATCAAATAGCAAGATATTTGTGAGAAGAGGAAGACTGGCTCTGCCATTGGGGCAGAAAATGCTGCATTGAGGTAGGAAAGAATCTTCAAGCAGAATCAAGAAGGGCTTTCGGGTTAAAGGTATCATAACTGTTATTCTCAACAAATTTCTCTTCTAAAATAAAAAGCCAAACGTAACAGATGCAATTGTAGCTATATCCAAATTTGTATTCGGTGTAGCTTTCTTGCAGAAATATCATCAGGAATTATAATCACATACACTATAAATCTATAATGACATTGGTATCTTGAAACATATACAAGGAAATGGAGTTTTCTTACAACTAACCAAGCTCGTTTTCTTGCGCACTATACATAAGTGCAATGACTGAGTTTCAATCATAGTAAACCTCACATGATTCTGAACGGCCAAAAATTGTATAACGGTTGTTTGCAACGTTGTCATAAGCGAAATCCCTAATGAACCTGTAACCATCAAAAACCAATTAATCCATATTAGCAGATGATTGAATACTGCTGCTTCAGTTTGCCTAGTAAAAGTGACTGACAAAGTTGTGCCAAGGAAATGAAAGGAAAACTTACAGAGGCACGAATTGTAAAAAAAATGCAAGCTGGGGAAAAGGCAAATCAATGTATTCCATTATCTTCAACACGGCATCCGACTTGATATATGATCTGAGATTCAACATAGGATGTCTTAGTTTTCCTCATCCTGAGATCATCTAAATTATAACATTATAACTGACATCATCTTCAAGAAAACCAGAGCCACCAATCAGTTTGCAATTTGCATAAAGACATTCGATCAATTTATAACTAATGTCTCTTTTACCCTAAAGCATAGAAATACAGAATCCTGCACAAGTTAAGATTATAGAACCAGATATCATTTAGTTATCTGAAACAGCTTCTTTTTTTCATTATCTCCTTCTGCATCTATGTCTCCACTTTTCCATGATAGATTAAACCAAGGGAGATGAAGAATTCTACAACAATAAGGAAAAGATAAGAATATTCATGTCAAGAAGTACTAACTCCCATCATGAATCCAGCCATTTCTCCAAATCGTATGCTAGAAACTAGAAAGTAGAAATCATATCATCTCACTTCTTTTTTAGGAAAAAGTATGACAAATGAGAGAAATTATATATTCATATCACATTTTCTTTTTCTTTGTGAATTACAGTGATGAGGTCAAGTATTTTAAATTGAATTGAAAATAAAAAATTAGAATCTATACTACAAACCTATCCTTTTCAACAAGAACAACGCTTGATATATCATCAGGAGCTCTTCCGGACCTCTGGAGCAACTTTTGACCCGCCTCACTCTGCAGAGCTTCATATCTTATTCTCCTGACCGTGCCAAAATAAGAGCTTATTACTTATTACAGTAAGCAACTATAACAAGGTCCAACAAATAGCAGAATCCGCTTCATTTTATCCTAGAAATCACTAGGCTAGATTGATTGATAGTGAAGGGATCAAATTTCCATATTAAAACTAAATTACATAAATATGACGAATAAGGATATAATTTTCGAAGAAAAGCAAAATCATATACTGACCTATTACGATCTTGGTTGCGTACAAACCTTACTCCTCCATTGCACAAGTTGCAAACACCTATCAAAAACTCAATTTCAGTAAGAGAAGATGGAAAGAAAAAAAAATGTGTTGTTTACAGTGTTTAGCTTACATACCATCGAACAACATGATAGGTCTGGAGTCTGTATCGAAGAAGCTATTAGTTGCGTCGACCCAATCGACTGACTTTAGAGAAGCAGACGCAGCCATTCTGCGTCTAGGTATGGGAGTCGGTAATCGCAGGCATCGGCCTGGGCCTGGGGTAAGAAGCGCCATTGAAGCAGAGAAATTTGAGCTATTACTGTACTGATTGGTCAAAATGACAGCAGTGTACTCAACTGAACTAAAAAGGGCTGTGGGTGGTCACGTGGAGCTGAAGAGACCACTAATAATATCTGAAAAATCAAAAAGCTTATTTGCTAATTTTAATTTAATTACTGTAATCCGTTTTGCTGATAAAAAAAAAAGTAGAGCCCAATTACTCTTTTTTTTTTAATCACAAGTCCTATCACGTTTAAAAGAAAAAAGACAATGTATGTAACAAATATTTCAATAAAAAAACTATTATTTTAAGGATTAATTCCCTTTTGATATTGATATGTAATTATCGATAAAGAAAAAAGAGTTGAGTATTACCAATAAGCCGCTTAATTTTTTGAAAAACGGATTAAATAACAGGCAATTTTTGACTGTTATTAATTCAAAATCTGATATGGCAAAACATAAAACAATTAATGATGTAGATAATTCACAAAGATTAAACAATTCTCTCGTTCAACTGCGGTATCAACTAGACGAATCTGGGAAACAAAAGCTTGTTGATCGCCGTTGAAGAAAGAAGTCGGATGAAGTAACGAAACAGATGAGATAAACTGAAGAAGGTATGTTAATAAACGCTAAAAGGGATGAGAACATCAAACTTTTGTTTAATTTTTTCTTACTTTTCTATTTGTCGGAAATTATTATTTACTTTGGGGATGTGTTTAATGTTTTTGTGTTTATTCTTATCTGTAAAATTTATCATGGAGGGAGTGAAAATTATTACGTATACTGCTCTATTTTTAGTATGTGTCTGCTTATTGTTTTTTTTCTTCTTTGGCCTTTATATGATTACTTTATAATTTCATTTTCGATGGTACATTGTGAAAGAAAAGGATTGAAGTTCATACCGAGAATATTGGAATAAGATCAATACCTCTAGCATTGAGAGCAACAACGAAAAAGTGAAAAAAAGAAGAGGAAGAAGAAATGGGGTGGGTAGGAGATACCATCGATTCTATCAAATCTATCCAGACCCGTCAGCTCCTCACTCAGACAGTCAGTCCGTCTAGGTCAGTCTCTATTTATACTTTGGTTCGATTTAATTTGCATGAAACAACACATTGAGTCATCTGGATGTGAAGAATTCTGGTACTGAGAGAACTATGTGATTTCTACTGCTTAAGTTGGGTTTTAGGAACAGATGGGAAATTTCAACTTCTCAACATTCGATTATTTTTTTTTATAGGAGTTCAAGTTGTCACGTTACCCTTTTTGTTAATCCTGCTTGTATTAATAGTTTATGTGATTCTGTTTTACGTTCTGAGAGCTGTTATTTGACGCTAGCTGAATGTGGGAGGAATTCGTCCTAGTGGGTTTAATATGGAGTTTGATTGTCATTCTTGGACCTCAATGAAAATATTTTTTTCATTGAAGAGAAACGCAGCTATAACCTGATTGATGCAAAGTTCCAATTAGCTCATGGTTTTTGGAATGAATTAAATCTTCATAATTTCATTAAAATGGAAGTGTTAAGCCTTGCTTAGTACATCAGTTATAGTACAGAAACAGGATTATGAAACATATAGGAAGAGTTAAGTTAACTACGCTCATTTTAATGCAAATTGAAGCAGTAAAACGTATATGCAATTTCTGGCAAATGGGGGTTAGTTGCATGTGATCTTTTTTCGATGCCAATGCCATTGGTGCTTTAGATATGACTTGAAAACAACTCAAGTCTTAGGCATCCCAATTCTTCCATAGCTCAAAAATCTGATTAAAATTTTTACTTTGTAGTGTTTTGGCTTTTTTAGATCATGCTTCCTTAGTATATCTGACAAATTACTGACCAAAGTGGAAGAATGCAGTTTTTTTGGCAAATTTTTTTTTTTTTTTTTTTTTTTTTTTTGGTATTGTTGGATGTGTTGGACTTTTAGGGGATTTACTTTAGGGATAAATGAAGTGTTGCTTTGTGTATGTATATCGTTAAAATTGCCTCGTACTAACTTTTTTATAGAAGTTGATTATTGAATTTCAAGCATAGTTTAAGGAGATAACGATGCTGACAATTGACTCTATTATTGGAAACAACATTTTTAGAGAACGCTGTTTTCTGTTTGTGGTCTTATAGATATATATTTTAATTTTATGTTTGCATATCAATTTCAGGAATGATTATTACATCTGCCCTAATAATATGGAAGGCATTAATGTGCATTACTGGTAGTGAGTCTCCTGTGGTGGTTGTTCTATCTGGAAGTATGGAACCTGGCTTCAAGAGGGTAAAATAAATAGTTTAATTCTTATAGTTGCCCTTGATTATACTGACTCATGTTGAATACTTTTTGGGATCATAAGGGGTAATAGTGGCATTAGACATTATATACAGTGATACTGTTTCTTTCTTGTGGCTAATGATGATAATATTTTCATTCAGTGATCTATGCGTCCCAATTTCATTAATTGGAATACTTTACTACATTGGTTGCTTAATTATAATTACCTCACCTGCAGGGGGATATATTGTTTTTACACGAGTAAAGATCCTATTCGTGCTGGGGAAATTGTTGTCTTCAATGTTAATGTAAGTTCATTCCTTTTTTTTTAATCTGTTTTCTTTTGTGTCCTATTATGTTTTCAATTTGTGTTATAGATTGATTAGCCTATATTAAATAGCTGAGAGACACGAAAGAATTTTTGAATTTGATTATAACAGCAAAAATAACAAAAGCTTTTGTATTTTTAGTGTTAAGAAGTTCATAGCGTAGTATACCCTATACATATATATATATACAAAAAAAATGTTACCCAAACTGCTGTTTTATTGTATATGTGCTTATATTACCTCATTTCTCAGGAGATAATAATTATGGGGATGATAGGCTTTTGTGTGCTCAAGGTCAACTGTGGCTACAGCGGCACAATATCATGGGCAGAGCTGTTGGGTAAAAACTTTGGCCATACATTTTCCCTTTTCTGCATGCAGTTAAATATATGGTAGAACAGAATGGATGCCCATAGACTGGTAATGTTGCTAATGTTTTCCTATATCCAGGTTCTTGCCCTATGTTGGTTGGGTGACAATTATCATGACTGAAAAGCTAATTATCAAGGTTTGTTTGATTTGATATGTTTCAAAAATCAGTGTTCAAGTTTCAAAATTCATCCATGCTGCTTAATTGTGTTTAATTTTGGATTTGCTTTTGCTTGAAGAATTATTAAACAATGCACCGTTACTGGCAATATTAGTCCCCTCTTTACTTATTGTTTTATTTGTACATTGCCTGTGATGCTTCTAACTACTACTACATGAATAATCCAGATTAATGTTTTGTATTCTGTTTGCAGTACATTCTGATTGGCGCACTGGGGTTGCATGTAATAACTTCAAAAGACTGAAAAATGGTGGAATTCGAAGGCTTGGACAAATTCTAAGTGAACCATATGACTAGAATCGATGTTGCAATTTTTTTCCTCTTGGGGTTGTCAGAAGAAAATGTGAATGTTATTGGATAAATTCAAGTTTTATAAATGATCATGCATTTACTAGTTTAGTATTTAAAAAGAAAAAACTTGATTTTGTTACAGATTTATTACAGATGTTTTTGAAGGCCCACTTTGACAAATTATGATATAGAAGGTTCAAAACAACGTTTTTTCGTTTTTCAAAAATGATGAAACATGCAGGCCTTGTTCTCTGCATTTACCTTGTTCGATATTCTGCAAAATCATATTCGCTTTTATCATTTGTGTGATGTTTGTTTTTTAGTTTTTAGGGCCACGATATTGGATGCGAGCAGATCCACTTGTTCAACGCTGTAACCAACCAACCGATCATACTTAACCATGACGGCGGTCCATGCTAGCTTACCATGAGACTAACCTCTTAATGCCCAATCGATCGAAGAAAAGAGGTCCAAAGGCTCCCCCAAGCTAAACAGAGCCACACCACTGAATCCAAAATTCACGTCTGGCTCAAATCCGTTCTCGCTTCTGCTCTCATCTTCTTTAAATTTTCATTCCAATTACACACCACCCATTGTTTGCATATCTCATATTGAGCAAGAGTAATTGTTTTCTCTTCTTCCCTGTTACTGTGATCTTTTAATTGATTCATTCCTTGTCTTCGGCATTTTCTATATTGGCGTCTTTTACTTACTGCGTTTGCACCGAAATATCTTCAAGTGGGTGCCCCTAATCAAGTTTTAGTAATTGGTCAATTTTGTGTCTGATAAAAATCCTCAGTGAATGCTGATGGTTTACTTATTAAGATAGAGCCTGGAGTCATGATTTTTATGGATAGGGATGCTTCAATTTGTGGCATATCATCATAGGATATAGTTCATTTCGAAGTACTGATGTGTTTCTGGGCTTTAATTTTCGCAAATGGGTATTGAAGATTTTATCCTATTGAGGGCACATGATTTTGTGGTTTCTGTATGGGTATGATTTAGTTTGAGGACAAACCGAGAACATGCTTTCTATGCGACCTATTCGCAGCTTCTGCCACTCTGCTGCTGTCATTGCATCGGCTGATATTCCTACAGTTGTAGCTAAGCACCGTCTGAATCAGAAACCTTTGGAGGAACCTGCCCTTATTAAGCTAAAAGCTGAGCAAGAACCTGATGAGTTATTCAACCTTTTCAAAGCCAATGCTCAGAATAGGCTTGTGATTGAGAATCGATTCGCATTTGAAGACACTGTTTCTCGTTTAGCTGGTGCTTGCTGGTTTGATTACATTGAGCATTTGCTTGAGCACCAAAAAACTCTTCCACCAGGTAGGCGTGAGGGGTTTATTGTGAGGATTATAATGCTATATGGTAAGGCAGGAATGACTAAGCATGCTATGGATACTTTTTATGATATGCATTTGTATGGGTGTAAGAGGACTGTTAAATCTTTCACTGCTGCCCTTAAAGTTTTGACAGCATCCCGTGATCTAGGAGCGATTGAGGGATTTCTTACCGATGCTACTGAGAAGTTTAACATCATATATTTCAGTTAACATTGTTATTAAGTCTTTTTGTGAAATGAATATTTTGGATAAGGCATATCTGGTCAAAGTGCAAATGGAACAGTTGGGGATAAGACCTGATGTGGTTACATATACAACACTTCTGTCAGCCTTTTATAAGAACAACCAATCTGAGATTGGTAATGGCTTGTGGAACCTTATGGTGCTTAAGGGGTTATTACCCAACCTTGCAACATTCAATGTTAGGATTCAGGATCGCACGTGACGAAGATACATATAATTTGGTTATCAAAGGGTTTTGTCAGGGTGGGAATCTTGAGATGGCC
The DNA here is from genome assembly GCA_039660915.1 of Euphorbia tirucalli. Lineage (NCBI taxonomy): Eukaryota > Viridiplantae > Streptophyta > Magnoliopsida > Malpighiales > Euphorbiaceae > Euphorbia > Euphorbia tirucalli. The sequence goes on from CM077639.1 coordinate 67,541,339, forward strand.
AAAAGGGTGTACTCTGCTTTACATGGGAAAGGGTATAAGCCCAATGTTAAAATTTACCAAACCATGATTCATTATTTATGTAAGGGTAGGGAGTTTGATTTGGCGTATACGATGTGCAAAGACTGTATAAAGAAGGGTTGGTTTCAGAATGTGGATACCATTCATACTCTGCTTTATGGGCTGAAGAAAAGCGGGCATTTTGGTATTCACAATTTAGCTCTATTATATCAGTTTAGGCTTTGAGAATTATATGCTGTATAACCGAAATTCTAATTTCATGTTAGTTTATCTCGTAGACATGCTACTATTAATTCCTTCTTCCCCTTGTTTCCAGAGTTAGAATGAAGAGTCTAATGATCAACAGACAGAAGCTGACTATCTCCTTATATATTTCTTAGATGTTAATATTGGTAAGTGGCATGTTTTTTACAACTTTACTTGTCTTAGAGACAAGCATTAAAAGATGTAAATGTGGTCTTTTTATTTAATTCCCTTCGATTTCAATTGAAAGTTGTGTTTTACAGACATAAGCTTGCACTAAATAATAGTGAAGGTGGGGAATTTTAGTATGTTCCAAATAGTTGATGGAATAAGCACTAATAACTGCTAGCTATACTTGAGCTTCTGAATCATGGGTTTAATAGGTTGAGTCAAACAATGAGTATTAATGTAATTTTCTTAGGCTAGAATGTATTGTGGGATAATAGAATGAAGTCTGTCTTTATGGAAGTAAAAGAAAAAATTTGATTTCGTTTTGTTGACTCTATTGATATTTTATATGGATTTCAAAGTAAATACTAATAGAATCAGAAGTTGTTCTGGAGGATCCCTGCATTACTTTGCAGTGTGTGAGCCTAATATAAAAAACATTCTGCAGGAAGTCAATTATAACAAAATGTTTGGTAATTCAGTACCATAGATCTCTGACAGGAAGCAATCATTAGGAATTCATGTGCTGGGAAATTAGATTGGGGCATCATAGGAAGTTTTTTAACCTCCAATGGACATCTGATTGAAATTTCTCTTCCTCACAAATTTGCATCCTGAAAATTCTGTACATCACTGTGTGTTGGTTTAGTGGACTCAGTTTAGAGAGGTTATGGTATGATGAGAAAGAAATCAAGAGTATTGTGGTGAATATGTTCTTCATTCATCAAACACCATAGCATATATGTTTATAGGCTCATTGGAATGTTCCAGAGTTTACTAAAACAAGTAAATTTCTAGAGCCAACTACAAGTAAATATCTAAATATTTTATGGAGATATTTTATAGGGATATTTTATAGAGACATTCTAGACACATTATAGAGACTTATTAACACAAAATATCTAACAATAGCAACAATATCATAATTAAGTATATACTTCAATACTCCTCCTTGATGTTGCTGCTATTCATGACTCCAAGTTTCTCCCTTAATGCATCAAACTTTCCCTTCTGCAAAGCCTTTGTAAATATATCTGCCAGTTGGTCTTCAGTGCCGCAATGCAACACTTTGATTTGGTTGTCTCTTTCAGCTTCTCGTATGGCATGATACTTGACTTTGATATGCTTTGTTTTTCCATAAAAAACAGGATTCTTGACTATCGCTATCGCTGACTTGTTATCACAAAGAATTTCTATAGGTTTATCCTGCAGAATCTTCAAATCCTCCAAGATTTTTCTCATCCAAAGTGCTTGATTTACAGCTGCACAAGCTGCCATATATTCTGCTTCAGCGGTTGATTGTGCTACTGTACTTTGCTTCTTAGAGCTCCAACAAACAACTCCAGAACCAAGTGTAAAACAATATCCAGTAGTACTTTTCATATCTTCAGAAGCACCAGCATGATCGCTATCCGTAAATCCAAGAACTTTGACAAAAGTGCTCCTCCTATAAAATATGCCATAGTCAATAGTACCACGAACGTACCTTAAAACTCTCTTGGCTGCTTCAAAATGGTTTTTGGTTGGAAAATTCATGAATCTGGATAGGACTCCAGTGATATATATTATATCAGGCCTTGTTGCGTATAAGAACAGCAATTCTCCAATTAAGCTTTTATACATAGTAGCATCAACAGGACCCGAACCATCTTCTTTCTCAAATTTTTCTCCATGTACTGCTAGTGTGCTCAAAGAGTTGCAATTTGAGAGGCCAAACCTTTTCAATATTTCATTAGCATACTTGCTTTGTGAAATGAAGATCCCTTGTTGACATTGTTGGACCTGCATACCAAGAAAGAAAGTCATCTTTCCCAAATCATTCATTTCAAATTCCTTTTTCATCTTGTCTCTGAACTCCTTGACCAAATTAGTGTTGCTGCCAGTCACAAGGATATCATCCACATAAATGGATACAATGAGGATTTCTCGCCCTTCTTCTTTGATATAAAAAGTCACTTCATTGCAACTTCTTTTAAATTTCAAATCCAACAAGAAATCATTAATTCATGCATACCAGGCCCTTAGCGCTTGCTTCAAACCATACAAGGCCTTCTTCAACAGATAAACTTTGTTGGGAGCCTTTTCATTTGTGAAGCCTTCAGGTTGTGCCACATAAATTTCTTCTTGAAGCACTCCATTAAGAAATGCCAATTTAACATCAAGTTGATATACTTCCCAATTTAGTTGAGCAGAGAGTGTGAGCAAAATTCTTATTGTGTCAAATCTTGCCACCGGTGCGAATGTTTCTGAAAAGTCAATTCCAGCTTGCTGAGCATATCCTTTCCCGACCAATCTTGCCTTGTATTTGTTGATGGTTCCATCAGGATTGAGCTTTAATTTAAAGACCCATTTCAAACCAATAACTTGTTTGTCAATGGGTTTATCCACAAGAACCCAAGTTCCATTTTTCTCTATCATCTTCAGCTCCTCCTGCATGGCTGCTTTCCATGCTGGAATTCTCAAGGCTTCTTTTATACTTGCAGGTTCTGATAAAGCCAAATTGCACCTGCTATAAATGTCTTCCAACGTTCTAGTGCCTCTGACAGCATAGTCTTCATCATCTGTGTCAAGCTCAGGTTCTTCATCCTGATCAAGAGTAGCTTTCTCAAGATCTGTTGGTTGTCCATTACTCTTCACAGACATGCTTTCCCAATTCCAGCTGCTTTCTTCATCAATCTTCACACTTCTGCTGACAAATACTTTCTCTATTGCAGGATTAAAGATTGTATAACCTTTTGACACGTTGCTATATCCCACCAATATTCCCACATTAGCTCTTTTATCTAACTTATCTCTTTTCACATCAGGCACCAATGAGTAGCAAATACTCCTAAAAACTTGAAGATGAGCTACTGAAGGCTTGACACCAAACCAGGCTTCAAATGGTGTTTTGTCTTCACGTGCTTTGCTAGGTAATCTATTCTGCAAGTATACTGCAGTATTAGCTGCTTTTGCCCAAAACTTCTTTGGAAGTTCTTTTTCAATCATCAAGCACCTGGCCATATTCATAATTGATCGATTTTTCCTCTCACTCACACCATTTTGTTGAGGGGTGTAAGTGACAGTGAGCTGATGGTGAATTCCTGTTTGTTGAAGAAATTCTTCAAACTAGTGAGATGTGAATTTGATGCCATCATCAAACCTCAAAGTCTTGATAAGATGAGCACTTTGATTTTCCACCTCTGCTTTGAATCGCTGGAAGCAGGAGAATACTTCTGATTTTTGCTTCAAAAAATAGATCCAGCAATATCTGGTTAAATCATCAATAAACAGCAAGAAATATATACTTCCATTAATAGAAGGAGTCCTTAGAGGACCACACACATCTGTGTGCACCAACTGCAACTTTTCAGTGGCTCTAAAAGCTTGATTGACAGGAAATGGAGATTGAGTTAACTTCCCCATTTGACATGTGCCGTATATAGTTGATTGAGTATGAACGGTGGGCATATTCAAAACCATGTTTTTAGTACGAAGCCTCTCCAAATAAATATAATTTGTGTGCCCAAATCTCTTATGCCAGAGATTTGTCTCATCAGCAACACTGGTGAGGGCTTTAGCTGTCACAAGACTCCATTCTAAAGGAAAACTTCTATTTTGCATTCTAACAGTGAACAACTTAACTCCATTTGGATTAACTACTTCACAACATTTACTTTTAAAAGACAGTGCATAATTCTTGTCTAGTAGCTTACCAACACTCAAGAGATTATGATTTAGTTCAGGCACAAAAAGAACATCAGTGATCAGTTTGTTACCTGATGGAGTCTGTACTGTAACATTTCCTTTCCCATGCACTTCAAGCCATCTTCCATCACCAATCTTCACTTTGGAGCGGTATCCTTTATCAATGGTTTTGAAACACTGAATATCTGAAGTCATATGATTCGTGCAGCCACTATCAATGAGCCACATGCTAGCATCTTCATTTGCAGCATAACATTCTTCAACTACTGTTGAAACAAAGGCATCCTCCTCCTTTACTTCAGCCCCTTCTGTGATATGAGCGAGGTTGATTATTTTTATTCTTTGGACATACTTTTTCAAAGTGTCCAAATTGCTTACAGACCTTGCACTGAATTCTTGGTATGAACCAACAGTAGTTTTCAGTATGATTTTTTTTCTTACAATGAGGACATGGAGGAAGCTTTCCTCTTCTATATTTCCCTCTGAAACTTTGCTGGTCTTTCTTTTCCTTGCTCTTTCTTTCATTAGAATTCTTCTTCCTACTACTTTCTGATTGAGAAGAAGATTTTTGGGATACAAGGAGCGCCTTCTCTGCTGCTTTCTCTTCCTCTCTAAAAGCCTTTCTTTGCTCTACAGCTTGAAAAGCATTCACCAACTCAGTCAAAGTGAGTTGTCCCATGTCCCAGGTATCTTCAAGGGATGAGATTTTTGACTCGAACCTCTCAAGAAGAGTCACCATCACCTTCTCTACAATCCTCTTCTCCGGCAGTTCCTCACCAAGCAACCTAATTTGATTCACAACCTTCATGACTCTATCAATGTATTCTTTCACGTTTTCAGTCTCCTTCATCCTCAAGAGCTCAAATTCTTTCCTTAAATTGAAAATCTGCATTTGCCTTGTTTTGTCACTTCCTTGAAACTCTGTTTTCAGCTTGTCCCAGACTTGCTTGGCTGATTCACAAGTCATGATCCTTGTGAAAATGGTTTCATCTACAGCAGCATGAAGTATACTCAGAGCTCTGTACTTTCTAGAGACTTTTTCTTCATAAACCTTCAATTGATTCAATGTCACATCGTCAGGAAGGTTGGGCCCCATCTCTGTTTCTACAGCTTCCCATAGCAGCAAACCCTTGAGGTAAGCTTTCATTTTGACTGCCCAAATATTGTAGTTTTCGCCATTCAAAATGGGAGGTGCTATGCTTGAAATGTTGCTTGAGGTTGCCATTGAAGGATCTTGATGAAATGGTTTTGGTGTTTTAGGTTTTGGGTAATCTAGTGTTTAGGTGATTTTGGTTTTTAGGTGTTTTTGTTGTAGGGCTCTGATACCAAATGTTGGTTTAGTGGACTTAGTTTAGAGAGGTTATGGTATGATGAGAAGGAAATCAAGAGTATTGTGGTGAATATGTTCTTCATTCATCAAACACCATAGCATACATATTTATAGACTCATTGGAATGTTCTAGAGTTTGCTACAACAAGTAAATTTCTAGAGCCAACTACAAGTAAATATCTAGATATTTCATGAAGATATTTTATAGGGATATTTTATAGAGACATTCTAGACACATTCTAGAGACTTATTAACACAAACTATCTAACAATAGCAACAATATCATAATTAAGCATATACTTCAATACTGTGTCTCGTTTGACATTCTTACTGAAAGTCCCATAAATTCACAGGTTTCACCTTGTTTTGATATGTATGACTATAAACTCAGAATAGGGGGAGAAATGTTGCAGATTTTGATGAAATTCTCACTGATTAAGCTTTCTAATAGACACATACTTTCTTTTGTGAATCCAGTAGAGAGGATGCTATTCTTGTTGTATCAAGTTTTCTAAGAGATGCATACTATGCTCAATTACAAAGGAATCACATTTATTAGTTGAATTTGCAGGATGGAGGTTACAACTCAGGAGTCAACATTGGCACAGCTGAAAGAAAATGCTCATTGAACAGAAGCCTTACAACGTGTGTCACTGTTGGATCAATAGATAATTGGCTGCATTTCCATTAGCTGCACTATTTGGCAGCTGCAAATGAGTTCTAACTGTAGCTCTTAGCCTACGAGTATTAATATTTAGCAATCTCAACTAATTTATATAACATGCCAGGCTGGGTGGACAAAGGATGTAGTGATACTTGGATTTGAATGAATTGTCATTAAGGTTCAAGAACAACTTATTTTCTCCCACAAAAAACAGGTGCACAGACTGGAATGATCAATGCATTCTTTGCTTAGTGAATCAAGAGTAGGAAAAGCTGAAATGACATGGGCATCACAGAATATTAGGCAACGAAAAAGGCCTATGATGTCATGGCATGTTGAGTTAGTCAAGCGCAGAAATTTTTTAAGGCTATGTTGTTGTTGCTGCTAATATTTTTTATTCATAGAATCAGTTCATGTTATTCTGAACAACTCTTGAAAATTTATTGTTCATAGCTTATCTGTTCCATACATACAATCTATTACAGCAAAGACATTACAAGTTATGAAAACCTTCTGATTGGATTTGAATTGTTATCATGATATTGAGAAATTACAATTTCGTGCTTATAAAAGTATATGGGAATTTTGGCTTTAGATCAATTCATAGTCACTTTTAATGATGATCAAACTTTCTTAGTTTTAATTTCATTTTATGCATCAATGAACATTTTTTATAAACACAAATGCATGGGAGTTGAGATCCATTAACTTATTAGTCCTATATTATTATATCCATGGCGTTTACACGCAAAGACAGATAATAAGATCCACTCTTTATTATCGTTGAGCAGAATTTCCATTAGTTTCTTTGTTGTATTATATTTGTGGATTTTGTTAATCATTATTATGTGTTTCACATAAATGCACTAATGTCATGGAGAGTTTTGCTAAAAGTTAAATAGGTGGAGGACTGCATTGGTAATTTGACGAATAATTTAGGGGCCATTGTATCTAAGGCTTAATAGTATCTTTTGGCATGTACAAATGTGTAAAGTGCTGTGCTGTTTATGAAACGCAGCAGCTTTGGTCCCATTCGCCAACAAGAGGAAGGAACAACTAACAAACAAGTACGAACATGTATCAACATAAACCCCGGCAGAACCCTTTTGATGCTTTTCCTCTTCAAATAGTTCAAATCAAAGTCCAAGAATTCATTAAACTTGAAAAACCCATCTAATTACTCCTCCCTTCGATTACTCATGTCAAAAACTCTCCTTGCTCGCATAAAACCCCTTCACCACCCCAAACCCACTTCATCACGCATTCCCTTTACACCCCACGTCAAAGATCTTGTTAAAGATACCATTCAGATCATCAGAACCGATCCCCAGTGGCAAGAATCTCTTGATATACGGTTTGAGGAGACAGAGACCGTAGTTTCAGATGTTGCCCACTTTCTGTTTGATCAAATTCATGACCCAGAATTGGGTCTAAAGTTTTTCCAATGGGCATCAAAGCAATCTGATTGCAGCAATTCCTTAAATGGGTTTGCTTGTTCTTCACTTTTGAAGCTCTTAGGGAGATGTAGAGTGTTTGAAGAGATTGAGACTTTGTTGAAGACTATGAAATCCAAGGATTTGATACCTACAACCGAAGCGTTGAGCTATCTCATTCGCATTTATGCAGATTCTGGGTTGGTTGATAAGGCTCTTGAATTATATCATTACGTTATTGATGTCCATAATTGTGTGCCCGATGTTTTTGCTTGCAATTCGTTGCTTTATGTGCTTGTGCAACAGAAGAAATTGGAGCTTGCACGTAAAGTGTATGATGATATGATTTATAGAAATGGTGGGGTTGATAATTATACTGTCTGTATTATGCTAAAGGGCTTGTGCAAGGAAGAGAGGGTAGATGAGGGTAGGAAGTTGATCGAGGAGCTATGGGGAAAGGGATGTGTGCCTAATATTGTGTTCTATAACACGCTAATTGATGGATATAGTAAGAAAGGGGATACAGAAAGGGCCAATATGCTTTTCAAGGAATTGAAAATGAAGGGTTTTTTACCTACAGTGAAGACTTATGGAGCTATGGTATATGGATTTTGTAAGGTCGGTGATTTTAAGGCAGTTGATAAGCTTTTGGTAGAAATCAAGGAGAGAGGCATTGCGATAACTGTTCAAATTTATAATACTATCATGGATGCTCAAATTAAGCATGGTTGTAAAATGGAAGCTGCTGCAGTATTAAGATGGATAAGAGAGAGTGGCTGTGAGCCCGATATGGCAACTTTTAATTCATTGATTAGCAGTTCGTGCAGAGCTGGGAAAGTTCATGAAGCCGAAAAACTTCTAGAACAGGCAGTAAAAAGAGGGTTACAGCCAAATAAATACAGTTATACTCCTCTTATACATATATATTGCAAGGATGGGGATCATGCTAAGGCCTCAACTTTGCTTGTTGAGATGTCAGAAAGAGGATATGCACTTGACTTGGTTACTTATGGATCACTTGTTCATGGGCTTGTTGTCGCAGGGGAAGTAGATGTTGCATTAACAATTCGTGATAAAATGGTGGAGAGGGGAGTGCTGCCTGATGCACATATCTACAATGTTCTGATGAGTGGACTTTGCAAGAAAGGGAGACTTCCTGCTGCCAAGCTCCTCCTCACACAGATGCTTGATCATAATGTAGCCCCTGATGCATTTGTCATGGCCACATTGGTTGATGGATATATAAGGCATGGTCACCTTGATGAGGCCAAGAAACTGTTTGATCTCACCATTGAAAAGGGTAGAGACCCTGGTGTTGTTGGCTATAATACCATGATAAAGGGTTATTGCAAATCTGGAATGATGAACAATGCATTGTTATTCTTAAAAAGAATGATAAGTGAGCTTCGTCCTCCAGATGAGTTTACGTATTCCACAATCATAGATGGTTATATGAAGCAGAAAGACATGAATGGAGCTCTGAAAATTTTCGGATTGATGCTTAAACGGGCCTGCAAACCAAATCTGGTAACATATACCTGTCTAATTAATGGATTTTGTCATGATGGAGACTTCAGGAAGGCTGAAAAGACTTTGCAAGAGATGCGATCCAGTGGATTTGAGCCAAATGTAGTAACATACACTATAATTATCGGCTCCTGTTGTAAGCAGGGTAAACTCACAAAAGCTTGCTCCTTTTTAGAGAAAATGTTATTAGACAAATGCATTCCTAATGATGTTACCTTCAATTATTTGATAAATGGTTTAACAAATAATATTAGCATTTCTGAAAGATGTAAGTTTCAACAGAATGAGAATTCTATAGTCCTGGAATTTTTTGGAATGATGATATCAGATGGATGGAATCAAAGGGCTGCTGCCTATAATTCTATCCTCATCTGCCTCTGCACACATAACATGGTGAAATCTGCTTTGCGATTACGTGATAAAATGATTAGCAAGGGTTTCCCTCCTGATTCTGTTTCTTTTGTTGCGTTGCTACATGGTGTTTGCCTGGAAGGAAGATCACAGGACTGGAACAATATCATCTCCTGTAATTTGAATGAGCAAGAAATGCAAATCGCTGTCAGGTACTCTGATAAATTAGACCAGTTCCTCTATCAAGGAGAAACTTGTGAGGCCTCTCTTATTTTGCATTCCTTGGTTGAACAGTTGAAGCTCCGTACGCGGATTACCTTGAAGCCTCATAAAGATAGGACTGAGATGGAAGTTTGAAAACAAGGGTGGAGGTTGCAATGATTCAGAATGCATATCAGTACCTCGATGAGGGTCTAGTGGAAAATGCAAAATCTTCTGGTTCATTATGTACAACATCATATGATTTATGTAGCACCATTTGAGGATGATGTTAGCCAGCATGAAAATGCAGCATTAACGTTGGCAGTTGAATCTTTATTCAGGTCACACACATGCCGTATAAGGAGAGATTACTTTGGCAGGAAATAGTTCTTGTGCAATGGTATGGAGTTCAATACCAGACACGTGCAGTTGCATATATTCTGTACTTAAGCTGTAATTGTATTGTGCACACAGAATATTTGTATGTATTAGTCAACAAGGTATAGGGACATGTCTATCCTTATGGAGGTATGCACCAGGATATCATTCTTTTGGATTTTGAATTTGATGCGGCTTAGAGAAATAAGAGGTCTCCTGCATCTGCTCTGAACAGAGACGGCATAATTTGGATTCGGATATGCTGAAATGTAAGAGTTTTTGGTAAATATGATGTAATGATCCAATAGAATTGGACTAGACTGTGAATCTGATAGGCAATTTCTGGAATATAATGGTTCATTTCTACTTTCTACTTTGGCAGGTAAATACAACATCGATGTTTCTGCCTGAATGAAGGGTGTGAAATCCCAGCAACTGAATGATTTGAAGGGTGTGAAATCCCAGCAACTGAATGATTTGGACACAAGGGAGGACATGGAGTTGTCACTTAATCTTTCATGTTTCCCGGTGGGGCATTGATCCTTTCTGTTGCTTTTGCATCTGTTAGCTGCTAAACATGTAGAAAGAAATTGATTGAAAAACTTCATGAGAAGTAATTAATTTGATGTACCCAACACCATTTCCTTGCCCCTGTTTTCGCAGCCATTGCTTTTGCTTCAGAATCTTCTGTATTAACATTGGTCTAAATAATGTTGTAATGCCAGTTTCCCCACGTATCTCTGCATACTGACTCACCATAATTAAGAGCCACATTCTTACAAAAGGAAAATAAGAAAATCAAGTATGCAGTCGCATTATCTTTTTAGAAGCCATATTAATGAACTGACTCGGAAAAACAAAAAATTATGCAAGTTCAGTCTGTGTTAAACTCATATTATCTTGAGTGGTATTCTTTTAGAAGTCTTCAACCAACGTACCTACATTCTGATTGATATGTTATTGTTTCTTTAATAAAAAAAATAGGCATTCATGTGTAGGTAGGTATTCATGGGTTGAATAGATTTTTTACAACCAATCCATGGATTGTTTTTCTCATTGGGTTGGATTTGGTCATTCATTGAACACCCTATTTTCTATAGTAAGAAAATTGCAGCAGCTGTGTCATACCAGCACTTGCTGTTCACCGAAATCTCCGTAAGGGTTACAACTTACAACACTAGATATTTGATATTTAATATCTGATATCGGATACAGGGGGACACTAAAAACACGTTGTCCAAACTCAAAACCGGCCAAAAGACGGAAAACTCAGATTACAATTTGAATTCACAAAAGCAGTCTGGCAAAGCAGACCCTCTTCCCATCACAAAATCCTCTTTATGAGCTATCCACAAGGCTTTCATCAATTCCTTCCCTTTCAATCCCTGAAAACTTAACTCTGCGAAAGCTCTTCGGCTTAAGAATAGGGTTTTATACAACCCCCTGTTAGCTCGCATTGCAGAAACCATCTTATCCATGTTACCGAAATACGTAGCCATGTATGAATCACTGTTAATGGACACATAATAATCTAGGGCAGCTTTTGTGTTTCCGTGCATGCTTGTGAAATCCTCACCACTGAGAAGGGCTGACTTTTTAAATACATTGGTATAGACAGATGTTAACCCTTCAAGTTCCATCAGACCATCCCCTGCTGCAAGATATATATTTGTGTTTGTGGGAATAGAAAGTGCCTGAAGTATGAGGGCAGTTTCATTAGGAGTGAGGGGACACTTTCCCCGTTCTCTCCAAATACGGGCCAACTCTCCAGTCCATGGTTTTCTATCTCCCCTTGCAGCTTCAATGGCTTCCATGGAGGCAGGGGAAAGTCCCAAGTATTCACATTGACTGTATGCTACCATATCAGGTTCAAATCGAAGGTGAAGTGAAAGGAAGGGTTTTGGTATAGCTTCCAAAAGCTCTGAGGCTTTCTTTTCCAGAGATCTTGTGAGGTGTAATGCGCTATAACAAGCTTGACAAAGTGCAGCTTTCGCATACTGAGGATACCTACAAAATGAATAACAGAAATACATAATATTATACCATCTGAACATTTGGTTAAATACGGCCATCAGAGAAAACGATCAGACAACTAATTGGTAATGTTCCAAGGAATAATGGCTTCGATGTAACAAGCATAAAAATTAGAGCACAATGCCCTACCTGTCCCTTCTTTGGCTTGCTGCTGGTGTTATTGAAATATAATGATGCTCCAATAGTGATGGAAGAACACTTTCAATGTAATCAAATTGGCCTTTGCGTTTGCTACAGTCCACGTGAAATGGTTCTTTTGATGCAATCTCTGGTGGCAATTCTTTGACAACTCTAACAAAGCCATTTATTTGTTGAATGAAATAATCAACATCAAATACATCTGCAAAACCGCTGAGGTAAAACTAATAAGTTATATATTGAATTGGATGATAAATAGTTTAACAACTTAACACGTCGAGATAACCCCAGAAAGGGGAAAAACAGTAGAAAATTAAAAAGAATATTCAATCAGTAAAGCATTATCCTTTTGACTATATGACTTTATATCAAATATATCATCAATTTGATAATATTTCCCTTTAATAGAATACTATCCAAACAAGCAGCATACATTAAACTAGAACATAGACAACTTCTGAAAGGCTAAAGATTTAAACATAAGACAATATGAAACAATTCTAGTTCATGTTTAAACCTCAAAAAATAGGGACTAGACTTCATATTGAACCATATAAAAGAAAATATATACATATAACACCATTAAATGGCTAATAATGGATTAGTACCCAAGGAGAAACCGTGAATTTTTAGAATCTACTTGGAATCGTTGTCTATTTCCTACAAACAAGGGAAACTGCACTGAAAAAAAGTGCAAAATTTTGTGATCTTCTAATAACATAAGATATATTTTTCAATTTTCCACAAATGACAACAGCAATAACCATCCTTCTATTTTCAACCCAAATTATTAAGCGATCAAAGTCTCAGCGGATAAATAAAAGAATAAGTTACCTCGATTCATTCCAATATGAAGCTACTTCAAACTTTGGCAATACAAGAGTCGCATTTAACAAGCGGGCAATGCCAACACCATCACAGAACTGCACACATCATAAAAGAGCAATTCAGCACAACAGCACGTACAACCAAACATTTGACTAGGATATGAACATCTACAAATACTGACATCTCTTCTCATCTGATTGAGGCCACCATAGCAATCCACACGGATAAATCCATTACTTTTTTCTGGCAAAACTGCAGGATTTCAACAAAAACCAAATGCAATTGTCTGCAATGAAAACCAATTAAAATTGACTCAGAATTAAAAAAAAAAAAAAAAAGAAGGAAAAAAGAACTTTTCTTTTTTTAACCCAAACCAATTTCTATTCTATGCCACAAATACAATCCATATATCTTCTAAAATACTAGAGTTGTTCCCCATCGCAAAACATGGCAAATTATGGATAAATTTGTTACATATAACTCAGCTTCTAGCAATTTGAAATATTACAACCATTGGAAGTACTCGAACTACCTATTGGAAAGCAGGGTATAGAAAAATGCAAATTCCTCATCAATCAGTATGTAATTCATATATCCAACTAATAAGATGGTTAGAACCCCGCTAAAATGAAGCAAAAAAAAAAAAAAAGAAGGAAACAAAGCCTCTCTCCTTCATTCACACGGACAAAACAAACCGCTAGCATTAGCTATACCAACTCAGTTTAAGCTCCACTGGTACTGAATTTCAAATTGACGATACACATACGCACAAAGCCACACATGGAAAAGCAATAAAGAAAACACTGAAAATTGGTACCAGTAAGATGTCCTTGAAGCCACCACTTGCAAGGCCTCCATTCTACAAGCCTTTTAACACTCCATATATCCAATTTCCCTCTGCATTGCAAAAATTGAATGCGTGCAAGTGACTTCTCCATTCCGAATAAATCGAATCAGATTTGCAAAATAGGAAATGGATAGTAATGAAAGATCTAACACAACCAACACTTGTACTTACGATGGAAAATCTGAAGAGGAGACCAAGGTCGAAGAAAATGGAGAAGAAGGAGAGAGTAAAATGACGGCGAGGAAGAGAGAGAGTGTGAAGATGGCTATGAACAATGGCTTCACGGAAACAGCAATCATTTGAATAAAGAAATTCAATTCTCAAGATACGACTTCTGAATTGAAGGGTGATTTGCGGTTTTTAGGGTTTCTGAGATGGAAGAAGATCAGATCGAGTGAATAGAATGGAAGAGGAGATTGCTTGCTGTGGTCTGTTAAATCCAATTAGACTCCATCCAGATTTCTTAAATCTGTTTTTGTTTGTTTTTTCCTTTAAATTTATTTATTTATTTATTTTGGGAAAAAATTCTTTTCCGCCCTTCTCGTGTCAATTAACTGCTCTTTTTAATTCTTGATGTTTCAAAGCTACACTTTTACTTATGGCTTCAGATTTGAATCGGTCATTGAAGTAATAAAAGGGTAAATTTTAAAATTTTAGATTAAATCAGAATCGAACCGAATTTAATAAATATATTAAATTAATAATATATTTATGTCATTTTATATTTATAACATAAAAAATTTTGAATATTTTTATTATAATTCTTCAAAATTAAAGATTTTAAACACAATATAATAATTAAAAAGTTCAATGTATTTAATATGATTTTTATAATTATAATTAAATGTCAATTTAATTTAAAAAATAAATTTTTATTTTATTTTAATTAAAAAAATATAAAAATAATAACTAAATTATTAAATAAAATATTTTCTAAAAAAATAGCCTAGTCGAATTCGAAAACCAGACGCCATACGATCGATTGGTCCGACCGATCATTGACTGATTCTTGACCATAATGTAAACTGATTGAAAACCGGTTGGACCGATCTTTGGTTCCGGTTGAACCTGGTCCACCCAATCGATATCTGATAAGTGAATATTTTACATAATTAATTGGATATTTATTTAAATTAAAATGAGCTTAATTGGATAATTATTTACTAATTAAAGCTTATTTCATGATATAAATAAAATTGGAGCAAATCTGTAAAAAACCTAAGCAAGCAAGCTGGAAAAGAGCTGTTGAAGAGAGAGAAAAAGCTGGCAGTTTGGACCATGCCATGGTTTCAAGGTGGAAAGGAGAAGAAGATGTGACTTGTCTCAAAAAGTAGATATTTGATTTTTTGGAATGATTTTTATTGAAGATCTAGCTAAACTTGAGTGGTTGTACATTTTTATTATTTTATTTGTGTGGTTAATTTTAAGCCACCATGCTAAGTGCATTATTATTATTTTAATCTTTTTTAGGATAGTTTAGTCTTTTGGGGAGGTGCTATAAATACCACATTTCTTTGTTAGCTTTTAGGGGGAGCTTTTAGATCTTTTAGCTTTTGGCTCAATTTCTGCCTATTCTTGTAACTCTCTTCTTCTAATTAATTAATATTTTCTTTTAATTTTATTAAGCCTGTGTATGAGTAAGTAGCCTATCCAGCAGGCTCGAGCCAGCTTGGCTGGCATGAGTAAGTAACTTTTCTCCTTATTTATTATGAGTTTTATGTTTTGATGATTGTTTTATGGTGTTCTTTATTTATTTATGAGTTTGGCCACCTCATACTTTAGTAGTTATGATGAGAACGAAAAGAGATTCATGCCTATGGATGACAAAACACATGTGATTTATTGCTGAAGAAATTCAAGTAGATTGCATGCTAGGGGTTTGTCAGCACAGATTTTGTCCCGACCTCTATGATGAGAGTTCCTTATTACCCATTGAGCAGACGGACACGAATCGGACTTGAAAAAGATCGGAATTTCGCCTGGAGTATCTCAAACGTCTTAAAAACCGAGCTATCCTCGATCTGAAATCCCAAGAAAGATCCCCCGGGTGATTTTAGGGTTTAGGGTGAACATCGGATTTTTCGCGAATTTTGGCCCCGGCTCTATCTAGAACCGCACGGCTGTAGTTGTCAAACTACAGCCGTGCAGCTGTAGACCTAGAGCGGCATGGCTCTAGCACAACTAGAGTCGTGCGGCTCTAGTGGGCAAACCAAGTTGCTCTGCAAAGCAGAGCAACTTGGTTAAAAGCAAGAAAAAAGTGGCCGAAATTCAGAAAAAGAAGGCAGCACATTTAATTCTCAAAAATCATTACGGGTGTAAGATATAAAAACCAAATCAAATCAGAAGGTAGGGGAGGAAATCTTAAGCAGAGAACAGAGAAAAGATAGAAAAAAAGAGGGAGAGACCGAAACATACAGAGAGTAAGGGATTGTGAACCAAAAACCAAAACTTAGCACAAACACTAATACCTAAGCTCCAAAGAAAGTGTTCTCGATCTTTGCTTAACCAATCGGAATCATCCCAGATTGGTTTCAAATCGATTCGGATTAGTTTTCGGAATTTCAGCCGGTTAAGGATTCAAGGTGCATTCCAAGTTTCCAATCTGATTCTGGACGTCAACGCATCAAAACAACATCAAAATAAACTCTGAGAGGCCTTAAATCTGCATGCATTGCTCTTTCCTTGCGCTTTTCTTCATTTTTCAAATTTCCTGAAAATTGATTTTCTGAATACAGCCGCACGAATGTATTCCATAGGAACAGAGCCAGGCGACTCTAGTACTCAGAGCTGCACAGCTGTGTTCTGTAGAGGCAGAATCCCGAAACTGCCCCGATCGGCCGAAAATAATCCGTTTTCCATTTTATGCATCCTGTTGTGATATATTTCGGCCCGAACACATTCGTACGTTATCAAACTTTGGTTTTCAGATTTCTGTACGTACGGGTGTTAGGTTTTTGGTTTTTTCAGGGTTTTACTTTCTGAATTCCGAGGTTATTCGATCCGAATCGGATCCGTAGTCCAACATTAGTGAACCCCCGAACCCTATAAAATCGTCTGGAAACACCAAAAACGAGTAAATAGTAATTTTGGAAAAAATGAGAAAACCATTTTTCAGGTCTAGAAGCTACAGTCGTACCACTGTAGCTATTACAGTGGCACAATTGTAATTAGAGTCATACGGCTCTAATTACAGCCGTGTGGCTGTAGTTTCCAGGAATAGGCAGAATCGCAAAACGACCCGTACCGACGTCATCGCATGATACTGTCTTCGAATTCAAACTATTTTTGGCGTGTTTACCGTTTTCAGACCCTAGATGGATGCTAAAATTAGGAAAACCCGCACGAACGGAACCCCAAGTTCCAGGATAATAGACCCGCTGAAGTACAGAAATTTGCATGAAATTGAGCCAAATGTTTTCCAAAAATTGTTTTCCAGTATAAAAATCTACAGGGCGTTTCAAAACCGTTTTCCAGGTCTAATCGGGTCGGCTAACCTAGTCGACCCGGTTACCCCCTATATGCTTGTCCCCGTTCCTAAAAATCTCAATTCTGTCCTACTGTGAGTCCTATTTGTGTTTGTAATATAGTGCTAACCGTCTGTTTTGCAGCATTTATTTGCTTTTTTATTATTTTTGATGTAATTAAAAGATTAATACGTATATCTTACGCGTTTGTAATTTTCTAGATCCTCGTGTATCCTAGGCGCTTGTAACGTGAGGACGAGAGCTTTTTATTTTTATTCTATATGGTTGTATAAGTGGCCTCTATCTTTATTCTTTTAACTGCTTAGATGTACGGTTTACTTTTTTGCAATTTATTTCTGTCATTTGCTTGAGCATCGGCTGATAAATAAACATAATTGGGTGGAGAAAGATAATAAATTGAATAAATATGGTAATATAAATTATAAACTGAATACAAGCTCGAGGTTGAATAGGTAAGTTGCCCGAACCCTAAATCTCTGGATTAGGTACGGCAGTCTACGCTTGGTATGGAGCTATACCGAAATTTCCCGGATGAGCTGATCCGGGTGGTGACTCTGTCACTGATCTTGAAATCTAGGTTTCAAGGTCTTTAAGTAATAAAACAGGAAAACATTTTCTACAAAAGGAATTTCTAAAACTAACGAATGGTTTTTCCTAAAGCAAGATAAACAAAAACCGCTTTTTCACCCAAATCAATATCTAAGCTTTCACTTTTCCCCGATTCGCTTTGCCGCGTCCCGCCCATTTCAGGTCGTCCGCTCATAGTGGTGACTCTGCTGGGGATCAAAAGTTTCCTAAAACGTTTTTTTATAAAAACTTAAGGAACTTAGGCAACTACTGAAATATAACCTCGCTTGTATTCATTTATCGATTTATAAATACCATATTTATTCATACCTTTCATATCATGACATTTTCTTTTTCTCAACCCCTCAAATACACTGATCAGCCCGGTTTACTCAAGAAGGTGACCTACCTCTGCAGCCAGGATTGGAGGCACCCGATGGGGTAAACCACTCATAGACCGCATGACCTTACATCGTGTTCTACATTGAGGAGTGTATATTCCCAATGGGAACCTGTACAACCCTTGGTTTGACTTTGGCCCACATGTAATGGCTTAGTGACTTCCCCTAGGATTACCAAAACCTAAAATTAAAATTGGACAATTGAGTGTTCGCCTTTGTTATCCCTCGTTGATGCCAAAGAGACCCAATACCTAGGAAGAATGCAAGACCAATCGAAAGGAGAAATAAGGTTGGAAGGGAGTGCATATTTTGCATGTGCTAACGTTTGTTCCGTGGTGGTTTTCTTTTTACCTTTTCACGTAACATCAAACATGCATAAATCATTCGTGTGCCATTTTAACCACATCTTCGTGCAGCCACGACATTCTTATTTGCATGCCATATGTATCGCGTGCCAACATTTCCATAAAGAATACACAACCTCATCCTGTGTGTCATGCATCTTAACCACATTTTTCTGCAACCATTTGCATTTTGTGTGACATACACATTCACGCCATTTCATTTCATTACACCTAACAATGGACAATCCAAGAATGCCTATCACGATCATTTCACTTCATACCATATCGGGTATCCCAAACTACCCGTGGTTCACCCGTGCACTGGTTCG
Source organism: Euphorbia tirucalli (assembly GCA_039660915.1). Classification (NCBI taxonomy): domain Eukaryota; kingdom Viridiplantae; phylum Streptophyta; class Magnoliopsida; order Malpighiales; family Euphorbiaceae; genus Euphorbia; species Euphorbia tirucalli. Next base: position 67,560,312 of record CM077639.1, read on the forward strand.
CACCTGGCCATTCCACTATACCATGTCATTCACTAGAAGATCACAACAATCGTAGGTTTGTGTTAGGTGGCAAGTCACATGACAACATAACATTACATCATCTCTATTTCATGTCCATTCGTTGTTGGTATTACGGTGATGCTGAAACCTTGCTTGTGTGTCGCAATCCACATCGAAATTGTTTCATGACATTAATAACTTATTTGAGGTACTCCACGAGTGCCGAATTTTTATGCATATAGGAACATCTCATTACCAATTCACGCAAGGTGTTCCACGAAAACCTCTGTCCATGTCCCTACTCACACGTGACTTTTTTGCAACATCATCCCATATTAGATGCCCCAAAAGCATTACAACTCTGTCCATGAAACAGCTTCCATGTGACCATGTCACGCCATTTCATTTTGACCTACAAAGTGTCGAACCTCTGTCTGTGTAATGGTGCACACGTGACCATTTGATAACATCCACTAGGCTCCCTAAAAGTGCCGAACCTCCATCTATGTGTTGACTCACGCACGACTTCTTTTGCATGAAGCTGGGCATTCTTGGAACGTTCGGAACAAAGAAGTCACATTTACTATCATTTTCATTTGCGAAGTGTCAAATACACACAGTTGTCCGTGTGTCATCATAATCACATCTTTATACAGCCATTGTCAAGACATCAACATATGTATGACATTGACACTTAATCACATCTTTATACAGCCATTTTCAAGACATCAACATATGTATGACATTAACACTAACCACATCTTCGTGCAGCCATGACATTTCATCCGTGTTCCGTTCACATCTCATGTGTGACATGTTCACGAAGCAGGCATCACCTCGGTGTCATATGTGCTAACCACTTCTTTGTGTAGTCATGACACTTTATTTGTGTGACATGTGCATTTGTACCTTGCATACATGACATCATCCCTTGTGTCATACATTCTAAGCATGCATCTTCATGCAGCCATTCACATTTTGCATGACATGAACATTCATTCAAACCATCTCATTCCATTTAAGTAAAGGATAATCCAAGGATGCCCATCACAGTCATTTCCTTTCATAACGGGTGTCCTAAAACCATCTGTGTTTTGCCTGTGCCCGGGTTTGCACTCGGCCATTCCTCTACACCTTAACATTCACTAGGAGACCATAACAGTCCTAGATCTATTTCCGTGTGGGGATTCACATGACAAACATTGCACAACATCTCATCCATCCATCATTGGTGTCACAGGGATATCGAGATCTTGTTTGTGTGTTGTGATCCACATCGGATTGCTCATAACATTATCGAATCATCCAGGGTACTCCATGAGTGCCCAGTTACTACGCATATAGGGGCATTCCTAACATTACCAAATCATACAAGGCGTTCCACGAAAGCCAAATCTTTGTCCGTTCCTCAAGTTACACGTGACTTATCTAATAACATCATTTCATATCAGATGCCTCAAAAGCATCAGAACTCTATCCGTGTGTCGACAAGTATATGACCATTCCATAACATCCATTAGGTGCCCCGAAAGCATCAAAACTCTATCCGTGTGTCGGCCATACACGACCATTTCATAACATCCACTAGGTGCCCCAAAGGCACCAAACTCCTGCCGCGTGCCGGATCACACGCGGCCCGTTTGCATTGCCTTTTGCATAACATTGGGGCATCCACGGAACGTCCAAAATAAATAATAAACCAATGATAATAATAATAACAAAACAAGGAAAGTCATCCTTATTCTTGTTTCCATCTGTCTGACATCATTCAATCGCGATCAACCCACGACCGTACATCTTATTCATACATAAACACAAGGCGCTCCCCAAGCGTTGAAACTCGGCTTGCGTGCCAAGCACGCTATCTCATATCATTTCATCATATAAAAGACCAAGGCGCTCCCCGAGCACCGAGACGTTGTCTATATGCCAAGCACATCTCTTCATTCCATTTCATCCATGAATCCAAAGGTAATTCCCAAGTACCAGAATTACGTCTACATGCCATGCGCATCCGTACATCCATTGCATCTGTGTGTTTCTGTTCTTGACTTTGCATACACTTGGTCGGTTCGGAATGGGATAACATGACATGGCATCACATGACATCACATGTGCAACTCACCATTCATGCATATACATGTCACACCACACACTCATGCATACATCATTCCCTATTTGATATCTGCCACGCATGCGTCTGTCGATACTAACGAGTGTTCTTATTAGGGGAAAGGGAAAAGAATCTTGAGAATGGCCAACCTAATGAACTTCAACACCATAACAGATGTTGTGGAGGACTATATCGCTTCATCACGATTTTGAAAGGCAGTCAGGGAGGAAGCGACAGCGATGTTGAGGGAAATGCTAGGGGGTGATTTTGACAGAGTGGAGAGACTGATGACAAGGTGTACTGAGTTGGAAGCACGGGTGGCAGAGCTCGAAGGAAAAATAAAGGGATATGGCAAGCATGGACTCCAATGTCGATATTGACAAAAAGCAAAATGCCCAGATTACTGACACTCACCCTCGACACTCTCACCAGGACTTGGGCTTACCGGGGCTGACCAATAAAGTAGAACTGAAGGGGCTTCTTAGCACCAGTGCCAATGCTAACTCTGTTCCGCAACATATCCAGAACTCACCTCCCAAAGATAATGGAAAAGTCACATCCTCTGGGCCTCACTCGTTGAATAGGTTATTTGCCATATGTAAAAAGGTGGGTCTGCTGCAGAGTGTCAGACCATATGTAAGGCCAACACCAGAACAAAAAGGTAATTTCTGCAGCTATCATGTGATAGCGGGCCATCAGACCAATAAATGTGTTGCTCTGTGTAATGAGATCCAGAAGCTAATCGACGAAGGAAAATTGAGAGTCCCAGCTACCTCTGATAAGCGACTAGGGGCAATCAGGGAGACTGCCAAGGAAATTCCTAAGACTTCTCAAGGAGAGGAATATGATGAAGAGCTACAAGGTCTGATCTGATGAGAGTGAGATAGTGGCACCGAAACCGAGATGACAACTAGTCGGAGAACAGTCAATTATGAAAATCAATACCCTTAAAGGCTTCCTTCTTGTAGGGGACTCATTTTTATTTGTAAGGTTTATTGAAATCATTTTGAATGCAATGCTTTTTGTTATCTTCTTACTTATGTGGTGATTGCATATACATGGCATTGTGCATGCATTTGATCATCTGAAACGACATATCTAATGCGCATAATATCAAAATGCATGACATCAGTCTGAATACTATAAGGAACCTAACAGTGAATCTGGTCCTGACCAAAGTCTCTCTTGAAAGGTGAGCTTGTGAGATAAATAAATGATATGATGGCACCACCTCCGCCGAGTCATTTGATGATCCAAATCAACAATCCTTACAAATCACAGTTCAAGATGCTATTTGCCCTGCCCCAAAGTTTCAATTTGAATGGGACACATGATGCCCAGACCATTCCAAGCCAAAAGCTATTGCTGAAACTCAAAATCAAACTCCAAAATGAAGCTCCAAACCTAATTCCTTATCCAAGAAAGTACCCCATGCCAAAACTCTAAAGCTAAAATTCTAGACTCACCAAAATCTCCAACACCTGGGAAATTCACATGACCTTTATCACCTTCATCACCCATCATATGGTAAAATGCTGAAGCAGTTCTTGGTTGTAGTGCATATATTATCTTGTTCATATGACATTCATGTGTACATGACATTCCACATGCATTGTTCATCCAAAAGCATATTAAACACACATGACATGCATGAATTTGAATACAACAGGAAAACCAACAGGTGGCTGTGGCTTGGATTTAGTCCTTAAAAAAACAAAAAATAAAAAACAAAAAAAAATGGGAATCATTGCAGGTGGAAGAATCTTTCTCTCTCATGCATGGCCACTATATCCAACGCTGGAGTGTCTCACCATCCTAGTTCCCATCATTATCAAATTCTTGCACCCTTTCTGTGGAGGATTTGAACTTTCCTGTCTTCAAACCCAAAGCCATTTCCCTTTTTCTTCCCTACCTTTCTCCACACCTTTAACACCTTTTCTCTTCCGTTTATATGCAAGGCACAACACTTGTTTGATGAATTGCCCTTTCATATTCTCTCTTGAACTGATTCTATGAAACCTTATTTTCTACCATCAATGGCTTCTAACAAGAAATTAAACCCCAATGTCGTTCCATATTGCATCATCTCATCACCAGAAAGGCGATGGGGCAGGTGGTTATGGTACTATTTCAATCAGTCTTTGTTTATCATCAACCTGTACCAGACTAGGAATTCCCTTTTATCCAATGCTGCTTTCCTTCAACCTCAACCCCCAGGCTAATTACTTTGCATCCTCAGATGGTGGGAAGGGTCTTGATTTCATGAAAGAGAAAGGATCTGAATATAAGTCTGCTTCAATTGAGCTGAAGATTGCCGTTATGCCAGCAGACTATTGATGGAACTCCTGGATGAGCACTACATGAAAGAGAATGAGAGTAATAATGAGAAATCAGTTCAAAAACAAAGTGAACAAAGGGCATGCATTTGTAAATTTCACAAACCCAAAAGCCACATGCGAACTTCAGCAAGTAGTTCACAATAAGAGATGACCACTTGTCTTATCCAACAGAGTCCACACTATAGCCTATGCTAGGCTTCATGGAAAAGAGGAGCTAGTGAGGCACTTTGAGAGGTCAATATTTCAGTGTGAAAGGGATGATTATCTACCAGTAACATTCAACCCAGCAAGGGGTGGTACAAGGGGTTCAGCCGAGCAAAAGGTGATAGGGAGAATGTGGAGATTGGCACCAATTCCTTTTCAAGATGGAGGAAATCCTCCACCAACAGTGTTGGAGCAACTAGGTTTTACAAAGCTTTCAACAATCATGAATGGGATGCTACCATCAATAGGAAGACGTGCAAAACCTTCTGTGCCAATATTCAAGGGAAAGTTGCATTTACCAACCATTTCAAGAACTCAGTCTTCAGCTGCAACAAAAGTGACTACTTACAAGTGATCGGCTGTATACCTTGGTGACTTGCCTTTAACATGTATCCAAAAAAAAATATTCCAATATGGAAAACTAAAAGGACATATTGGTAGCATGAAGGGGCATTGATCAAAACCAGAGCCATGGGTTGGATTTTCCTAATGCATTCCCATTCATTATGTCATAGATGTTTCATATTCTGTTTCGATATTCAATATACATAAGTCATGTCATTGCATATAAATGTCCATACACAGGTTTCCGCATACAGTGAACCAGATCTGATGAAGTGTTTTACACCCAAACACAAATCTCTAACACTAGGGGCAGGTAAAAGCTAAGCCACTGGCATCATCGAGAACAATGCTCTCACAACCCTCGGTGAACATGTTGAGGTGCACTTTCCAATCCTAAGACAAGCCAGTGCGAAGAAATCTACCCGGCTGGAGTGCTCGCGTAGAATTTTCAGTCCATTCAAAAAAAAAAAAGAAGAAGAAGTAATCACCAAGAGAAAATTTCCGACATGGAAAACCGAAAGGACATGTTGGTAACAAGAAGAGAGTGATGTTCAGAGTCAGAGTCACTTTTGATTTCCCTATTGTATTCATTCTGATGTCATCATAATGATATTAGGCATGTTTGATTTTCTGCTTAGATGTTCATATTGCATACATCATGCCATTACATATAAACAACCATCAGTAGGCTATTGCATCTAAGCCCACGACAGCTCCAATGGAATTCCTGTTATAGATGGTAACTCCTGGTCCGGATGCTATATCCAAGCACACAATACAGAATACAAGATCTAATCCTCATCCTCCCACTCAGATAAATAGACCGTCCCTTGGCAAAACAGGTAGCAAGTCTGTGATTCCAATATGCCAAGACCGCTAGCACTTTGGGGTAATAGCCAATTGATCAGGAGGGTCTGGAGAATACCATATTGAGCAAGCGTGACATAGGAACATACCCCAAGCCGAAAAGAAGTATCCATCGGTCTCAATAGGGCAGATAGAATTAACAATACCTAGACAAATCAGGATCCCCAGCTGAGATAACTCCCACGGGTGAAGCACCGTAAGCCCTCCGGGCCACTACAGAAGATCATCGGAAGCCACAAACCCCATCCCCGACTTCGCACAGATACCTGGAGCAATAATGGGAGCAGCATGTCACATACATGTATGCACTTAAAACATACCCGTATATGCACATTCATGCATACATGTATCAAAATCAACCCAAATACAGGTACTCACTGCCCATCATTAGGCCGTCCTGAACCGGGCTCCCTCGTAAAGTGGAATGGTCTAATCCAGGGGCACCCTCGGGGTCGTAATGTGCAAATCAGAGCTATACGACCCTGAATCTCAGGTATGAAAAATTCTCCAATTACCAGAATTTTTATTCACACTAATGTAATCCCCGAGAAGGGTATTTCTTGCCTATTGCAGGTTCTAGGGGCAAAACAACTCAGCCGTATTTATTCTTGATCGAAGGGGCAAAAATTTTTGTTTCCAAAATTATCGATCAAAGAATAAATACGCGCTCTTATATCAATCTTTTGGGGCACTCCACCACACGGAGAAGAAGTTAGAATTTGTTGAGTCTCTCCACCACATAGGAGAAGAAGTTATAGTTTGTTGAGGCTCTCCACCACATATAAGAGGCAGTACAATTTTTTCAGGCACTCCACCACACGGAGAAGAAGTTAAAATTTGTTAAGTCTCTCCACCACATAGGAGAAGAAGTAGAGTTTGTTGAGGCTCTCCACCACATAGGAGAGGAAGTACTATTTGTTAAGGCTTTCTGCCACATAGGAAAGGAAGTACAGTTTTTTCGAGCACTCCACCATACGGAGAAGAAGTTAGAATTTATTTAGTCTCTCCACGATATAGGAAAGGAAGTACAGTTTGTTGAGGCTCTCTACCACATAAGAGAGGAAGTACAGTTTTTTCTAGCACTCCACCATATGGAGAAGAAGTTAGAGTTTGTTGAGGCTCTCTACCACATAGGAGAAGAAGTACTATTTTTTTAGGCTCTCCACTATATAGGAAAGGAAGTACAGTTTTTTTGGGCACTCCACCATACGGAGAAGAAGTCAGAATTTATTAAGTCTCTCCACCACATAAGAGAGGAAGTACAGTTTTTCGGGCACTCTAGCACATGGAGAAGAAGTTAGAATTTATTGAGTCTCTCCACCACATTTGAGAGGAAGTATAGTTTGTTGAGGCTCTCCACCACATAGGAGAGGAAGTACAGTTTTTTTAGGCACTCCACCATACAGAGAAGAAGTTAGAATTTATTGAGTCTCTCCACCATATAGGAGAAGAAGTACAGTTTGTTGAGGCTCTCCACCACATAGGAGAGGAAATACAGTTTTTTCGGGCACTCCACCACACGGAGAAGAAGTTAGAATTTGTTGAGTCTCTCCACCACATAGGAGAGGAAGTACAGTTTGTTGAGTCTCTCCACCACATAGGAGAAGAAGTACAGTTTTTTCAGGCACTCCACCACATGGAGAAGAAGTTAGAACTTGTTGAGTCTCTCTACCACATAGGAGAGAAGAAGTAGAATTTGTTAAGTCTCTCCACCATATAGGAGAGGAAGTAAAATTTGTTGTTACAATCCACCACAAAGAGTAGGCTTCAGTGGTACACTCCACCGCAAAGAGCAGACTACATGGGATCACTCCACCATAGAGACTCGAATCAGAACCACGACCAGCATCCCCAGCGAGGGACGGCAGGTGTGTTTCCTCTTCCTTTCTCACTGTGCTCCTAATCGCAAAACCAAACTCGATCTAGGTTTTACAGCCGACCATAAGCCGACTTTGGTACCGCGAGGGGTAGCCTGTGAGCACGGGTTTTTTTCCAACCTCTATGATGAGAGTTCCTTATTACCCATTAAGCAGACGGATATGAATCGGACTTGAAAACTACCGAAATGTCGCCTGGAGTATATCAAACATCCCGAAAACCGAGCTATCCTCTATCTGAAACCCCGAGAAAGATCCATCGGGTGATTTTAGGGTTTAGGGTGAACATCGGCTTTTTCGTAAATTTCGGCCCCAGCTCTATCTAGAGCCGCACGGCTGTAGTTGTCAAACTATAGCCATGCGGCTGTAGACCTAGAGCTGCACAGCTTTAGCACAACTAGAGCCGTGCGGCTCTAGTGGGCAAACCAAGTTGCTCTGTAAAGCAGAGCAACTTGGTTGAAAGCAGGAGAAAAGTGGCCGAAATTCAGAAAAAGAAGGCGGCACATTTAATTCTTAAAAATCATTACGGGTGTAAGATAAAAAAAAAAACCAAATCAAATCATAAGGTGAGGAGGAAATCTTAAGCAGAGAACAGAGAAAAGATAGAAAAAAAAGAGGGAGAGACCGAAACATACAGAGAGTAAGGGAGAGTGAACCAAATACCAAAACTTAGCACAAACACTAAAACCTAAGCTCCAAAGAAAGTGTTCTCGACCTTTGCATAACCAATCGGAATCGTCCCGGATTGGTTTCGGATCGATTCGGATTAGTTTTCGGAATTTCGGTCGGTTAAGGATTCAAGGTGCATTCCAAGTTCCCAATCTGATTCTGGACATCAAACACATCAAAACAACATCAAGGTAAACTCTAAGAGGCCTTAACCCTGTGTGCATTGCTCTTTCCTTGTGCTTTTCTTTATTTTTCAAATTTCCAGAAAACTGATTTTCCGAATACAGCGGCACGGATGTGTTCTCTAAGAACACAGCCGCACGGCTGTATTCCATAGGAATAGAGCTGGGTAGCTCTGGTACTCAGAGCCGCACGGCTGTGTTTTATAGGGGCAGATCCCAAAACTGCCCCGATCAGGCAAAAATAGTCCGTTTTCCATTTTATACATCCTGTTGTGATATATTTCGGCCCGACCACATTCGTATGTCATCAAACCTTGGTTTTCTGATTTTTGTACTTACAGGTGTTAGGTTTTTGGTTTTTCCATGGTTTTACTTTTTGAATTCCTTGGTTATTCGATCCGAACCGGATCCGTAGTCCAGCATTAGCGGACCCCCGAACCCTATAAAATCTTCTGGAAACATCAAAAACGAGCAAAATATCGATTTTCAAAAAAATGAGAAAACCATTTTTCGGGTCTGGAAGCTACAGGTGCACGACTGTAATTAGAGCCGTACGGCTCTAATTATAGCCGTGTGGCTGTAGTTTCCAGAAATACGCAGAATCGTGAAACAACCCGTACCGATGTCGTCGCGCGATGCTATCTTCGAATTCAAACTGTTTTTAGCGTGTTTACCGTTTTCAGACCCTAGATGGATGCTGAAATTAGGAAAACTCGCACGAACGGAACCCCGAGTTCCGGGATAACAGACCCACTGAAGTACAGAAATTTGCATGAAATTGAGCCAAATGTTTTGCAAAAATTGTTTTCCAATACAAAAATCTACAGGGTGTTTCAAAATCGTTTTCCAGGTCTAATCGGGTTGGCTAACCGAGTCGACCCGGTTACCCCCTATATGCTTGCCCCCATTCCTAAAAATCTCAATTCTGTCCTGCTGTGAGTCCTATTTGTGTTTGTAATATAAACTGTGCTAACCGTCTGTTTTGCAGCATTTATTTTCTTTTTTATTGTTTTTGATGTAATTAAAAGATTAATACGTGTATCTTAGTCGTTAGTAATTTTCTAGATCCTCGTGTATCCTAGGCACTTGTAACGTGAGAACGAGAGCTTTTTATTTTTATTCTATATGGTTGTATAAGCGGTCTCTATCTTTATTCTTTTAACTACTTAGATGTACGGTTTACTTTTCTGCAATTTATTTTTGTCATTTGCTTGAGCATCGGCTGATAATAAACATAATTGGGTAAAGAAAAATAATAAGTTGAATAAATATGGTAATATAAATTATAAACTGAATACAAGCTCGAGGTTGAATAGGTAAGTTGTCCGAACCCTAAATCTCTGGATTAGGTACAGCGGTTTATGCTTGGTAGGGAGCTGTACTGGAATTTCCCGGATGAGCTGATCCAGGTGGCGACTCTGTCACTGATCTTGAAATATAGGTTTCAAGGTCTTTAAGTAATAAAACGGGAAAACATTTTCTACAAAAGGAATTTCTAAAACGAACGAATGGTTTTCCCTAAAGCAAGATAAACAAAAATTCATTTTTCACCCAAATCAATACCTAAGCTTTCACTTTTCCCCGATTCGCTTCGCCGCATCCTGCCCACTTTCAGGTCGTCCGCTCACAGGGTTTTTATCTTTTGATAAAATGCTTACAAGAGATTAATGCATGATTAAGTAGTCTTTTGCTGAAGAGATTTGATTAGGCTGATTATCATAGGATCAACATGTTCGGAAGTTCCTAGTGTGGTGATTTGAGAGTGTAGATACCCTTGATCTATGTTCTGTAAACCTGCTCATAATGTTTAAGGAGAGAAATGTCACTAAAATTGCTTGCTATGCTTGGTTTATGTCTGCTGCCTTTTATCATTGTTGTTGTTTATATTCTGTTTTTAGGAATCTTAACTCTGCTTAATTCTGTCTAGCCTGTTTACTTAGTTTTATTTTAGAATCCCTTTTAATTCATTGGAAGAAATCATATCTACTTATTTGCTTAGAAATTTGACATTGTTCACATCAATCCCTATGGAAAATGATACTTGGACTCACCACCATGCTACAACAGACCTAGTGCACTTGCAAGTGTTGCATTTTGGGACAATAGTTCGGTCCGATATGGTTTTCACAACTATGCTTTTACTTCTTATTCTATACAAAATCGTATTCGATTATACCATAATAAATTATGGTTTAATCAAAACTTCAACTGACCGGTTCAACCGTCGATTGAATCATTTTCGGCTGATTTTTCTATAAATTGAAATTTTTATTAAACTGACCGGATCCATGGCTGGTTCACAATTGAACTAATCGAATTGGTTAATTCATCCAATTTTAATATCATTGCTAAACATCACCAATATAATTTCAACAATCCCGGAATTTAATTCCCTAATTTCATTATGTCTGCAACTTTTTCAAGCTCAAAAATGGTGAATGATAAGTGTAAAATATAACAATAATTTTAGATATTAATTGGAAGTAAATTAACCTTTATTGAATTAATTTTGGCTAATTAGAGCTTATTTCAGGTTATAAATTAAAGTAGAGAAAATTTGTGAAAAATCTCAGCAAGCAGGCTCTGAAGCATGTTGAAATATGGCTGGGAAGAACTTTGGGAGGAGAGAGAAAAAGTTGGGCAGAAAATCCAACCTTGTCATAGGCCCATAGAGGGATAGAGAGGAGAAGATTTTATTTGTCTTGAAAATAGATTTGACTTTTGGAGGGAAGATTTAGCTTGTAAATCTAGTTAACTTTAGTGGTTGAACTAATTATTATTTTATTTTGTGGTTGACTTTGAGCTACCAAGGTTTAGTATTTTATTAATATTTTATTTTCTAAGGTAGTTTAGTCTTTAAGGGACTGCTATAAATACTGCTTTAGTGTTGGTGGTAAAGAGCTTTTTCTTGGCTCATTTTTCTCTCTTATGTTCTAACTCTTTAGTTTAATATAATTAGTAGTAATTTCTCTTAATTAATTTATTATTTTATTTTTCTATTGATGTTGCTTATGTGTTGTGAGTAGTCTGTCTAAGCAGGCTTGAGCTAGTTCGGCTGGCAGTAGTAAGTATCTGTTCTCCTTCTTTATTATGGCTATTTTTATGTAATGACTGTTTCTTGATGTGCTTCATCTTCCTTTAACACTAGCAACCTTATATGTTAGTGATTAGGATGAGACCAAGAGGAGATTCTTAACCATGGAAATGTTGGTGTGCCCTAGTTCTTAGGGCATTGGATTCTTGTATTTCGTATTATACATTAAGACTCATTGCATGATTACATTATTTGTGTCATATTAATAAAGGTAATTAATCTATTTCATTTATATCTTATGCTATAATATGAGTAAAGTATCCATTGATTGATAATCATAAAACTTATCCCGGGCCGGTTCTAATCGTGGGAAAAAATAGAACCACAGACTTGTATATTCGATGACTGTATGATAGTTCTTAACTAGCTATAGTATTTGTATAGTCAGTCATGAATAAAGGTACATGTAGTTGACATGGAACAGGATCGATCCGTACAAGAAAGCCACATGGTTGTCGCCTCATAGGTCTTTCTTGAGTAGGTCTCTTTTGTCCTCAGACCAGATTTCATTATAGTATCAATATGTAATCCGGTTCACTTTTTGACATACGCCTAATAGGTCTGTAAAAGGATACTAAATACGAGTATGATTGGATGGATCAGTGAACATATTGATATTGATGATGAAGTAATGGAATTGCCACTCGGCTAACGTCGAAATGATATCACTGGCCACTTGATAAGTGAGACTGATAAGTGTATAACCATACCCAAATAAGTTGGTAGCTTATTTAATTAATCAGTTAACTCAATATCAAAAAATATAATAAATAGCAGAAGAGGATGACGGACACCATGCCTCTTGTTTATTCATATCGATGTCATTTGGCAAAGGACACTATGAGATTACTATCGGGTGAGTGTCTTCTAAAAGTACTTCTGTCTTAATTGGAGGTTGTAACGGTTTGCTAGAACTCACTTACAGTCTGTGGACCTTGGGCCTACAAACAACATAAAGACAGACCCATAGGATCGTATACACATATCAACTGACCTGGAACTTATAGATTTTGTATATGTAATGTACATTGGAAGGAATGCGTTAATTAATTAGATAACATTTGGTGTCAAGGTAATTAATTAATATTGGGTTGATTTAATTTAATTAATAAGTTTACATAATGTAATTAATTAATTAATCATTTAATTGAATTGCATAAAGTAGACAATTAATTAAATAATTTTCCTAAGAAGGAAAATTAAAATACATGTATTGTATTTTTTTAAGTGTGATTTTATTTTAATTTAGGGGTAATTAAATTCAACCTAATGGGATTAATTTATATAATATGAACTTTTAATTAAAGTTTATTTATATAATTGTAATCCTAGTGAGATTGGGTTTAATTAACCTAGTTAAAACCCAACTAGGCAAGGAGTCTATTTAAAGGCACACTTAAGAATAAAAATCAGCCCGAACCCTAATTATCGAGTTGTAAATTTCAGCCCCCTTAGAGAATTTTACAGCTTCTTTGGCTAGCACCGATTCTCGCTCGATAGTTGATCGTGCATCGAACTTTTGAGATCGTAGTTTCAGATCTTCAGCAGTCTTTAGAAGAGACAAATTTGGTGAGTTGAATCTCTCTTTATCCAAATTGATTTTATTCCAATCAATGGTAATCGGACACGATTAGGTGAATTCTAGAAAATTTTAAATGGTGTATTTCCGCTGCACCACGTTATTTTTCCGATGACGAATCCTAACAGGAAATGCCTTGAAACACATGCATGTTTATTGCTAAAGAAATTTGACTAGACTGCATACTAAGGGTTTTTATCTTTAGATAAAATGCTCGTGAGATCTTAATGCATGTTTAAGTAGTCTTCTGCTGAAGAGATTCGATTAGGCTGCTTATCATAGAATCCACATGTTTAGATATTCCTATCATAGTGATTTAAGAATGAGATACCCTAGATCTATGTTCTGTAACCCTTCTTATGATGTTTAAGGAGAGGAATGTACTGAAACTGCTTGTTTATGCTTGGTTTGCGTCTGCTGCTTTTATTTTCATTGTTATTGTACTTTTACTCTTTGCAATCTTAAATCTATTAATGCTTGAATCTGTTTTAGTTTACTTAGTTAGTTTGATAAAATTATCATTTTTATTGTGAAAGTTACCAGATCTACCTGTTTGCTAGAAATTTAAGGTTGTTCGCACAGATCCCGAAGGAAACAATACTTGGTCTTGCCTAGTACTACCATGTGACCTTGTACACTTGCTAGAGTCCAATTTTATAGGCAACAGTAAATCCATTAATCTAAAATTTCTTTAACCATTAACCCCAACCCCAACATCAGCATCCATTTCCTTCACGATCATTGTGAAAAAAAATTCTAATCTACCGTTAAAACGCTCACAAGCATGAAAGATCCATCGTTCATTGGAATCTCTCATCGGAACCGATTCCTCATCCTCATCTTAAATCATCATCTAGTGTGCCATTCTAAATCACCAATACCAAGCTTGAACCATTCCACACCTCTCTTCCTTAATTTTAAATTCCAACTGCTCCATATGTTTCTTTTCCGAATCCCAACTCGGATTAAGTCTCCGTCGGCAGTTTGAAGGAGAAAAGGAGATTTATTAGGGTTAGGTGTTAGATTGCACAAGGAGAGGAAGGGAGAAGTAAGAGAGGGGGTGAAAGGAGAAGGGAAAATATTGGACAAAATTACTCCTGCCACATCATCAGTTATTGACCATTTAGGATTTATTTGCAATTACATGTAATCATAGAGGTTTTTTTGTAATTATCTCAAAAAATTATGTGATAATAAATTTTTTTGTCCCAAAAGCTAATACAGTAAGTCAGGGTTTGGTTCCACATTTATTTCTGGAATAGGGGATCCCTCTGGTCATATGCAGATGAGATTTTACAACCTGAGTAGCATGGGGCACATGGAATCTCGGATGAATCAACAAGGACCACCTTGCAAGGATAAGTACTTATGAGTAATCTATCCATGACCATGATGAAGCTTGGGTGAAACTAAGTGGAGGTTCGAACTGACTGATGTTGAAAGGGCCATGAGTCATGAAAGAGGTTTACCCCCATCCCCCTTCACTATGTATGGTCAATGAACTCCTCACTTTACTCCGTTCTAATCTATTTCTGTGATTAGTTTTTATTGTCACACTTTTAAAAAAAAAATTAGGAACAAAATTTTGTGTCATAACTCTATACATAATAATTATTTATTGTCACATAAATTTTTACCTTATAACTTTAAACATTATACGATAATTTTTATTATCACTAACACCCTTATTTCTTGTAATATTATGCTCCTTTAAAGATAACATAAGACCTAATCCATTGTATGTAAAAGGGAGTCGTTGTGTTCAATAACAATAAAAAAGAAAACAAATTGCATAACCATGCTTCTCTCATGAAATCAAACCCAAAAAATTAATCTAAAAGGTAAGATCGAATAATGGCTTTTATTATTTATCTTATACAAGCTCAACCGTTTTTCCTGTTCTCTCTAATATTTACCCTTGGTGGTGCTACGTTTACAATTTTTCATCATTATGTATGTAGTACTAGGATAAAAAGATAATAATATTTTTGTCTATGTATACTTGTAATACAATATATTAAATAAACTATTAACTTTAATATGAAGCTTAATTGAGCTTTGATGAATTGTTATTCAATGAACATGAAATAGGAATGAATTACAAGTATAAAGCTATTGTTCTTGTATACACGAGGAAGAATAAGAGAAAGTTGTTGTGACAAAAAAGGAAATTGGTGCCAAAACTAAAAGAATTAGTTATGATGCCTTGTGGAGCAAATCTGGTGTGTTGCAGTCTATCAAGACTTAATATGAGCTCAGTCATATCTCTCAACATGCCCCCTTAAGATGGAGTCATGGGAAGAAGAACAAGAGCCATCTTGATTAATACAGGAATCATTTGTTGATGACTTAAGTGCTTCATGAATAAGTCTTCCATTAACAGAAGAAATAAAAGAAGTTGTTAGCAATCAATGGTAACATTCTTGGTTTACTCATGATGTACTAGATTATGACTGAGAGCAATAGCAAATTTGTTGCCATAATGCACTGAGCAGTTGTAAAGTGATATGTAAATCCTGCAACATATAAGAGATCCACTTCAACTCACATCCTGTGACTACCATGCTGTGATATTCAGCTTCAATGGAGGATCTATTCATTATATTTTGTTTCTTGGCCATCTAGGAGATCAATAAGTCACCAAATTGGATGTAGTAACCAGTGATGGATCTTCTTATGGTCTTGCATTTGGCCTAGTTAGCATCACAATGTGTGGTAAGGCAATGAATATCAGGATTACTAAGATAAATGCCTGCCATTATCAGCATCACAGTTCACAGTAAGGCAATGAATATTAGCATCACAGGATCAATATCAACATCATAACATGTAGTAAGGCAATGATAGGTTTAACAACATCACAAGATAAATGGCTGCCATTATCAGCATGATAGGATGAATATCAGTATAATGGTGTCCAGTAAGGCAATGACTATTAGGATCATGATGTGCAGTATGGCAATGATAAATTTATGGAAAAAACATTAATTGTCTGCACTGCCATTAAAAACGCTTCCCCCTAATACTAATATGGCAACCCTGTTTGAAACATGATTGATCTAGCAACATTCAACAAATGTTTGTGCTTTCTTTCCATAATTACATTCTGATGTGGAGTACAAGGGCATGTTCTATTATGTACAATACCAAATATTGAAACAAAGCTTGACATCTAGAGTTGACAAATTCTATAAAATTATCTGTGTGAACCACCTTCACTACAGCTACGTACTGAACTTGCACCATTTGGAAAAAGATTGCAAAGCTTGTGTAACTTACAATTTATCTTTCAACATGATCACCCATGTTAATCGAGTGAAATCATCAACAATGGTATGAAATATTTTGCACTAGTCAAAGATGGAGTGCAATAAGGGCCCCACAAATCAACATGCAACAAGTTAAAAGAAGAGTTTGTATTTATTTTACTGCGAGTAAAAGGCATCCTATGTTGTTCGACACAAGGATACACACTATAATAAGATAAAGCACCTTCAAGTTTAATATAAGGTATATGATTAAAAGAAGGATGGCCTAATCTGTTATTCCATAAAGTGGTTATATTACTATTAGAACTACTCACATTCTCCTCCGAATTCATTACAGCAGAAGACACAACTTCACTCTTGCTATTATTGCATCAAAAATGGAAGTTTGATCCAACAAATAGAGCCCCTTTACCATCCAACCAACTGCTATTATTGCATGATCATTCAGATCTTGCAAGGGACAATAATGTTTGCAAAATACCACTTGTAATCATGCTTCCTGTATTAACTAACTCACTGATAAAAGATTATACTAAAAATGAGGAACATGCAACACACTTTGTAACTCAACTGATGGGTGTCGAGAATACCTTTTTTCCACTCAAACTACAACTGATTTGTAAATAGCAGTGAGCAGGATCGAACTCACAGAGATTGGTTGGTTATTTCTTTTAAATAAAAGAAGAGAAAATAAGATGGAGGGTTTTGTGAAGAATATATAGAGTATTCCTTCCACAATCTTTTCAGTTTGTTGAAATACTAACTAATAGAAAATCCTCCTTTGATTGTTTGGCTAATCTCAATCATGATCTTATAGATCATAGGGCCATTTGTATCTTCATGCATGTGTTGCAAATCCTTCCATAGCTCACGAGAACTTAAAGCATACTGAAATCCTTTAGTAATATCAGTTTTCATGGAGTTCAACAACTATATGAAGTAACAAGATTATATGCTTTTGACCAACAACTATATGAAGTAACAAGATTATATGCTTTTGACCATTTCTGATACTTAGGTGTGTTTTCTCCAAGAATCCCCTGATCATTGAGAAAAAAATTCACTCTTTCCTTTACGTTTCAAGGAGCGGATCATAGATCTGCTCTATGAAAGATAGTTTGCAACTGACAATTTTAGATTAACGATCGATACTCCTGGATTTCCATCATGATGAGCATGATTTGGATCTGATAATTGCTCTGTTTGATCTCCATCACCTCCAATCACTAATTCTCTTTTAAACAGTTCACCTTGTGGTACTTTCTGAGTTCAATTATTTCTTCTCTTTCCTTTCATTGTTAGGCTCTGATAGCATATGAATTTCAAAAGAGCTTTGATAAATTGTATTATTCGATGAATATGAAAATGGAATGAATTACAAGTATGAAGCTATTGTTCGTATATACACGAGGCACACGAAAAGAAAGCTGGCGTAACAGCAAAGGAAATTGGCCCTAAAACAAACAAAACTAGTAGTGATGCCTTATGGAGCTAATCCAGTGTGTTGCAGCCTATCGAGCCTTGGTATGAGCTCAATCCTATCACTCAACATCTAACAAGAAGAAAAGCAAAGAAAAATAGTAAGAGAGTCATGAATGCGACATCAGTGTTGTGACTTTTGCTCGTTGTTGTGTCGCAATTTGCAAGTGTTAGTGGATGCTGACTAGGATGAACGTGGAAAATATTGAAAATGAGTTGTCGTATCTCGCTGTCGATCTTTTTCATTCACATAATTTTAGTGTATTTTATGAAAGTAAAGCTAAACACAAACTTGTTTAATTAATTAGGGGTTTCGGTTAATTAATTAAGCTTCAACGGTGTATGTCTCCATCACTCATAGCTGAAACTTACGTGAATATATAATTTGGTATGATTTGATCACTAATAGCTATGACAAATGCTTGATATTTGACTAATCTAATAAATTGCTTAATGACTATTGTGACAATTAAAAATGATTTTAATACTAAATATAAATTTATATATTTTCTACTTCTTCTACTCAGACATGATCGACCTTTATAGTTTATACACATGGTTCAGTAGATTTGTATATTACGATAAGTCTTTACAAAATACCATGAAATGAAAATATATATGAAATGAATAAGAATATCCATGACTAATGATATTTAGTTGATAGCCACAATGAAGTGGTTAATTAATCATATTGCACTAATAAATGAAATCTCTTCTCCCCTACTTTCTGTAATTAAAAGATATGATAAACAATGATAATCCACAACATGTATGCAGATATAAATTAAAGAGCTAATTCTTAAGTAGCAAGATGTAAATTACCTTTTTCTTTTTTTTTTTTTTTTTTTTTGCAACTAGCAGACTAATTACGAAAAAAAGTATATTTTTCCAATCCATTCTTAACTTTTTAAAGATAAATATACTCATTTAATTATAAAAAAAATATACATTTTTTATTATATTCCAAAATCTCATAGGTACTTTTATATTTTTAAGGAATGCTAATACTCCAGAATAATGTTCTATAGTGTTTTCCTAATAAAGATAGTTTTGGTTGGACTTTAAGCTACATCCAATGAATTATGTTCGCCATGTGAATAACATTTGGATCTTTTGGATATTCATTACATGCAACTTCTGGAAGGACATAATTCAAATGCCAAATTATTGCAGGATGTGAGTCTAATTAATTACTTCATTCAACAGGTTCATTAGATATTTTGAAGTGATTACTTTTCTGATTAAGAATTAAACATACATAAAATAAATAGAAATCAAAATTTATACTTAAGAAAACTCAAAATTTGGATTAAGTCAATGTCTATCTATGTTTAATTTATTGTAAGGAAAACTATCAAACTAAATCATGTTGCTTTGCACATATTTATACATAGGAATGTGATTTTTTTTTTTTTTTTTTTTTTTTTTGTGCAAAAGAGAACATGTATAATACACCATTAACCAAAAAAAATTGTAATTTTACTAACACCATTTACCATGTCATGGAAAATTAACATGTCAATGTGTTACATTGACAAAAAAAAAAAAAAAAAAAAAACTGATTGAATTGCTTACTTTAATAATATAACATATATATTTTATTTTGCAACAAAAAATACCACATTTTTCTACTTACAAATGCATGAAAAGCACTTTTTTGTTACTTCTCCCTGAATTATATTATTTCGAAAACAATTGTTTTTTAATGGAAAATCAACTATTATAAATCAAGAACTAATAGGTTTTGAATAGTCCAAGGAGGATAAATAAATCCAAATCATCTTCCAAGAAAAAGATTTAGAGGTCATAGGTAATTAAGGATTGAGCAATCGAATTCATTGAGTGATTCACTGAACGAAAAAGAAAAAAACAAAATAAATAAAGATTTAAAAAATAAGATCCATTCAACGCATCTATTAGAGATGACAAATATTATTTATGAACCTTACTTATCAACTTAAAGTGATTGGTTCCTTAGTATAATATTGTTATTGTCTTATACTAGTGATTAAGGATTCAAATTCCGACAACTTTATTTAGCAATGAAATTTCAATACATAGTAGTGAACTTGTATTTAATAAGAATCAAACGAAAGAGGAATTCACAAGTAGAAATATATTGAAGATAGTAAATATTATTAATTTATAAATTTTACCAACCAATTCAAACTTTTTTTTTTATCAATTCATTTGTATGATACTGAAAAAGTTGATAATTATATGTTAGAGCATTGAGACATTAACGTGTTGAATTGTTTATCTTTAATTTTTTTTTCTGCCATTTATCTAATTTTTTGTTGCATGTATATTAGGTGAAAAATTTATTAGTTCCTGACTTTAAGTTATTACACTAGTGAGTTATTTTTTATTTTCAAAAATATATTATGAATTGAGTTTTCTTTCCATTAACCACCTAGTACTTTAAAAAAACCATCAGATTTCAAGTTAGTCAAAGAAACATTTAATAAAATGATTAGATTGCTCATAAATGAATAAATTTTAAAATTCATAGTACATTATGGGTTGAAAATATTTTGCAGGGAAGAAAATATTTAATCAATTAATGGTGGCTCGAAAATAAAATTAAAAAGGTATATTTTAGTAGTACTTTTGTTTTCATTTTTCGGTGAAATTTGTCAGGGAGCTAGACTTAACGGCCGATCAAGACAAACTTGGAGATGTCATAATTTATTTCCATTGGAAATAGATAGATTGAATAGTCGTAATAAGAAAAATAAAAAAAACATCAGACACCAAATATGTAATTATTACCTATATATAAATGCACAACTTCTACCACTCACATTGTCTAAGTCTACCTAATTCATTAGTTGTCCATGTGCTTAATTTGATCTTCTTATTTCAAAAGTATTTTAAAAGGATTAGATATGATTAATTAGAATCAAATTCAACCATCAAATTATTATTATTATGCTAATTAAAATCATTTAGACTATTAATTATGAGTCCAATTATCAACCATTAATTTTGAGTTTTATATTAATTAATAGCTTGCTTATATTATTAGGATCCATTAGCAGTGGGTCCGAATAAGAAAAGAGAAATATTTATTTGACTTTTTAGATTCCCGATTTTTTTTTCTTTTTTGAGCTACTTTAATTACTAATTATTATATAATTTAAAAGTAAGGAAGTACGATAATAAGATGTACAATGATGTTGAGCTTAAGGGGTTTTGTTTGATGATTAACTCAATTCAACATGTGAAATTAATTATTTAAATGTTTATTAGTTTCAAGTTTGTTTGATAACTTTATTTAAAAGTTTCAGTTAAGTTAAAAAAAGATATTCATGGAGCAGAAATAGAATAATAGCGTCTAAGATTCTAGGCAGTTTTTGTAGTAATAGATATAAGACGAGATTTCAATAAAAGAAAAACAACACAACATATCAAAAAAAAAATAATAATAATAAAAAATAAAAGAGAGAGAGAGAGAGAGTTGGTAAGCTTTCTTCCATTCTTGCTTTTTTAGATTTTTAAGTGTCGTGCTTGTTTAGTGCAATTCTAGTAGAAGTTTTCCAATTCCATGTAATTTCTCTTTTGTTCTTTCACGATGTGAATTGATTCATTTTTGAGTGATCATGACGAGGGCAGTGAAATAATTTGTGGTGAGCAAAGAATCCTCGAGAAATTTTAATTTTCTTTTCAATCATCATCTGGTTGGAAATTAGAAATCATAAAATTTTATATTTGGGAAAAGCTATTTCTGAAGTGAATTTCTGAATTGGTGCAAACAAAAAAAAAAAAAAAGATTTTATAATGGATTTACTTTGTATAAATCCTTTTAATGAAAAACAAATACATAGATAAAATGAGTATTAAAAGTAGATCCAAAAAATAAAAAATATATGTATATTGGTTTTTCATCACAACGGTCAATATAGATTGAATCCAATATAAAATTTCTTTGCCTATTACGGTAGTCTGGTAGATAGTGATTCCCACGTTGCCATCCAACTCAAGCATTGAATAGTGGATGTTACGAGGATGATTCAGCATTGAGTGCCCATGTTGAGGATTGCAAAGCTATTGTTGCTTTTGGCCTAATTTGTTTTTACATTTCATTTGGTGAATTAGGGGTGATGCCAATAAAGCACCGCATGTGTTTTGTTAAGTTAGGGAAATTGGGCTGACATGGATCTCTTTCCTCTAATTTCTCCTAATGCTGCCACTTTCCCTCCACCTGTTTTTATTGTATTTACTTTGGTGTCGAATTCTCCAAAAGTTTCAGTAAAAAAAAAAAAAAGTTATTTATTGGTAGAAATTAATACTAATGCGTTGTTATATCTTTTTCTGTCAACTAAAACAACAAATATTATTTTTAGTATAAACTAATTGATGTATCAGTATAAAAAGAAACTTAGTGGCATATACTCAAAATCTGACGTAGAAGCAAATCCCTCACTTGAAAAGGTAACAAATCTTTAAACCATTAAACGCCATACGAAATCAAATAATTGTTACCACTCTATTTATTATTAAAATATAATATTTATATAATATAATGAGTTTTTGTTGTACATACTTCAAATAAAATTAGAATTTGTATGTTTATAAAAAAAAATTGTGCAGAATATAAATTATTATTGTGGCTTGCCTATTAAGTTAAGCTAATATTTCCATGCAAAGCTTTTAAAACAATTGGTTAATGGTTTAAATTGTGGCAATTTCATTTTTCATTGAAATTTCAATATATAATAGTTAGGATTAGCTTATATTTCAATATATAATAGTTAGGATTGAGCTTATTTCAATATATAATAGTTTACTTTTATATTTTTAAGGAATGCTAATACTCCAGAATAATGTTCTACAGTGTTTTCCTAATAAAGATAGTTTTGGTTGGACTTTAAGCTACATCCAATGAATTATGTTCGCCATGTGAATAACATTTGGATCTTTTGGATATTCATTACATGCAACTTTTTGGAAGGACATAATTTTAACTCATCAAAATGCCAAATTATTGTAGGATGTGAGTCTAATTAATTACTTCATTCAACAGGTTCATTAGATATTTTGAAGTGATTACTTTTCTGATTAAGAATTAAACATACATTAAACAAATAGAAATCAAAATCTATACTTAAAGAAAACTCAAAATTTAGATTAAAATCAAAATCTATACTTAAAGAAAACTCAAAATTTAGATTAAGTCAATGTCTATCTATGTTTAATTTATTGTAAGGAAAACTATCAAACTAAATCATGTTGCTTTGCACATATTTATACATAGGAATGTGATTTTATTTATTTATTTATTTTTTTTTTTTGTTGCAAAAGAGAATATAAGTAGTTAATCCAGAATTCATTTGCATACGAGGGTGTGTAAAAAATATTAACAAAATTATTATTATGCATTAATTACCAATTTAAAACTTATGAATCAACTAGTTTTATGATATAACTAGTTAGAGTCTTTTAAATTAAATGTTTGAAAAATTCATTATAATAATTTCATTTATTATTGAAATTTCAAGACAGCGAAATAAATTTAAGTATGATATAGGCCGTCAGCTCAAAAATATTTGGGTCCACTTCATTACCCATGAGATTTTTTTAATATTGTTTTTTATTTCATAGTTGTCAATTGACACACAAATTAAAAACATCAGCACAAGTAGATTAAAAACATGGTCGCATGAAAAGATAAAACAATAAAAATAAATAACAGAGATTACCTGTCCATTCATGTATATCCAAATCAGCTTAGCAATGACCTACGTGTCGGACTCATCCGCATGGACACGTAGCGTTAGAGAAACGTGGCAATATGTATAATAGACCCCACTTCATAATACCCCTCTATAAATAGCCTCCTCTTCCCTACTACAATGTATATACGCACTACTCAGTTACGCAACTGCATTGCCCCGGAATTTTCACTTGTTTGATTTTCTTCTTCAATTATTATTATCTTCTCTCTTTCTCAAAGTTTGTTTATTGCCATTTTTTCTTTTTTTTGTTCTTCGGAAATTAATTTTGGCGATTTGGGTGTTTTAATTGTCTTGGAAAAGAAAATGAAGGACAATTTGGGAAACCCACTTCATCTCAAGTCCTTGAATCACATATCCCTTGTGTGCCGATCAGTTGAGGAATCCATTGATTTTTATCAGAATGTTCTAGGTTTTTTCCCCATTCGGAGGCCTGGATCTTTTGATTTTGATGGAGCTTGGTATTTAATTAACTAATTCCATAATCAATCTCTGTTAATTTTCTTTAATTAAAACGGAATGATATGATGATTTTGTTTGAAAATCTTGAATGGGTTTGTTTGGTGTAGGTTGTTTGGGTTCGGAATTGGAGTTCACTTGTTGCAATCGGAAGATCCTGAGAACCTGCCAAAGAAAACTGAAATTAACCCAAAAGATAATCATATTTCTTTCCAGGTATTATAGACTCGATTTCTTGTGTAATTGGATTCCTCTTTGGTGTTTAGATGGGTACTTTTACGTGAAACAGTGTTTTAATTATTCCAATTTTCTTTATTCAAGTAAAAGAAGACAAGTTTTTTATTTCTTTGAATTTTAAACATGTGGGTCAGTAAAATCGACAAAGATACCTCCACCGAGATTTGATTACCTAACTGCCTGCTTAGAATTAATACCTACAAATAGCATTAAAACCAATTAAGGTTGCTGCAAATATGAAAAATGGCTAACTTAATAATTGGAAAATTGTGAATGTAGTGCGAGAGCATGGGAGCAGTGGAGAAGAAGCTGAAAGAAATGGGGATAAAGTATGCAAGATCAACGGTGGAGGAAGGAGGAATCCATGTGGATCAACTATTCTTTCATGACCCAGATGGATTCATGATTGAAATATGCAATTGCGATAATCTACCAGTGGTTCCTTTGGGTGGTGAAATGGCTAGGACTTGTTCTCGTGTTAATCTCCAAATATTACAGCATAATAATAACAATAATCAACACATTCAACAAGTGGTCCAGCAGTAATCCTAGTATAGTCGTACAATTTCAGTGAAACCAATGTCAAATCAAAGTTAGCTACGGAAAATGGGGGTCGGTGTCTTTAATTTGTCTCTTTTCTTAATTTCTAGTTTTGCCTTTTTCTTGTTTGTAGGATTTCTCAATTGAAGAGAGAATGCAAATATGATCTTGTAATAGAGATGAGCATTTGCTTTTCCCATTCTGATTTCTACACTTTCTTCTTGAAGCTTCCTTTGGTCTTTATTTGTTTATCGTTTGTGATGAGCAATTATTGGGCCTTATTTTATTTGTTTCGTTGAAAACTAGACCAAATAAATAATGAAGTAAGATATCAGTTTGTAGTTTATGTATATGTATTACCCAGCTGGGTGGGATCAAGATGAGGTGCATTAATATAATAATATAAGATTTCATGGGTAATCATTATGTTATTGATTACGTTATCTACAATCAAATGTCTTTGAAATTCAATTCGGAAGGAACATAAAACCCATGGGGTTCAGTTTACTTGTTTATTCCCCACATTTTTTTTTCTGGTCTTAATACACACTTGTATGTAAATTATAAGACAAAATGTTAGAATAGTCGGTGATATATATATATATTATTGAGAAATGTCCTAAGGAATCTTCTGTGTCCATAAGTTAGGGCCGCATTAACGTAATATGAGTTAATTTATTCTTTGAAGGCCAAACTTGTCTAAAAATCCCACTTAGCCCTCTGAATTTCAGAAATGTCCCATGCGCCCCTGGCTTGCTTTATAGTGTAACTAACTCGTACTTGGCAACTCATGACACATCTTGCAACAGAGAAAAACATTTAACCATATTGCAAGTGATCTAGCTAGCAGAGATCTCTGTTTCCCTTCCAAGAGAAAAAATGACTTCAGTAGATGAATCCTTGCAAGCTTTGTCCAGCCAAAATCAATCAGTCACGAAACCCATATGCCGAAAAAAGTTCCGTTCTTCACCAGAAAATCATTCTACTCCTCCTGCAAAGAAGGTAAATGGGTGAAACACTATATATAAACACAGGATCCTCAAATTAAAATGTTATTGTGTTTTTATCTGTTGCCTTTACCAAACCCAAAATACAATTCCTGATTCAATTTCAACTTTATTTTCACCTATAAACTTTTCCTGGTTCGAATTTAAGACCCCAGAAATTTGAATTTCCAATTCACGCACAAGTACAAATCAGTTGAGCTTCCATAAGGATCGAATTACAAGAAAAACCCCTTTGATGGATTTTCTGTTAGTTGCAGATTATAGAAAACAGAATTGAAAATAAAACGAAGAACAAACGAAAAATTTAAAATACTTTTCAACCTTAACGGAAGGAAGGAAACAGTAGAGACGAGGCCTGTAAAAACAGTTTCCTTAAGACAATTATCTGCCCCGTAGTGGCGATTTGTCTCCCAGGATACAACGACTCTCGAAGGCGAACTGAACTATGTGAAGTGTACTATCACCGGGAAAAAAGGAAAGATTTGTTTTTTTTGAGAAGCAGAATGCAAAGGAAATACGAAATCAATAGAATGGAAGTAAAAGAAAAAATTGGTAGAAGGAGGATTTTAAAAGAATGGAAATTATTGACATTAAATTGGATTAATTCTCTCATTAAGGGAATTAATTTTACAGTTATACTTTTATTCAAAAATAAAACTGTCACAAAGAATTTGAATAAGCTCAAAAAAAAAAAAAAATATCTGGAAAAAATTTTGTTGGGCTGGAGCAAAAACTAGGCAGGCCCGTAGTGGCCCATTTCGGTCCGGTATTCGCGACGCCCACGTCGTGCGGGTGCGCATTGGGCCTTTGAAGGCTCGGGGCTAGGATTTGCACCCCCCTGCGCGCGCAAGAGAGAGCCTTTTGGCTTATACAAGTTAACACCTTACAAAAGTGTGTTTCAATATAAACACCTTTTCCACTTCATATTTTTCCCATGTGGGATAAGCTAACATAAGCCAAATTTTTCTCCAAATATTCCATTCCATTAGGCTAACTTTGAGCAATAATTTCTCATTCACTACTTGTCCGTTTTGGGTAAATTATATACCGTTGGAAAGCTCACGTTACGTACTATACAATGACACTAATCATTTAATTAAATACGCTTACTTTCCATAATATAATTTGGCCCAAAGTTGACAAATAATCACTAATAAATAATCCAATATATTTGTCAAATTTCCAACAATCCCCCACATGAATGAAATTGATTGACGAAAAGAAAGATAAAAATCGAAGTGGTGATAGTAAACTACAGTCGATATTTGCATAGGATAGGTAGGCATCAACCCTTGAACCTTCCCTTGTGCTAGTATATTTACTTTATTGGCTGACTAGTAAACACGATGTCCTTGAACTATTCTGCCGTTTGTGTAAACGACGATATACCTCACACAAATACCAACATAACACAGTTTTTTGTTCTCATGGTTATGTCTGTTATGGTCATGAACATCTTTTGGTTCTGCAAGAGTTTCAGATAACTAGGCCCCATTAGTTTCTTTTGAAGCGACCCCACTTCACTCTCACATAGGTGATCTCTTTTGCTCAACCTTTTGAAGCACAAAGAATCATTAAAAGCATAGCTTAACCTTTCCACATTTTATCACTGTTTACATCGTAGGAATGGACAAGGGTTTGACCCCCACAGTGACCTCACAAGGTCTATGCAATTAGGTTGTCCCATTGAACCTAGATCTTGGGATTTCCAGTCAACAAGGTTGGGTTTTCCTTCACATAGCGCCTTAAATATTCATGGGCTTTAGTCCCATTCCTCTTGATGTCTTTTCAACTTGATCTCGGTTTAAACCTTTGGTTAGCGGATCCGCAGTGTTATCCTTTGACCCTACAAAGTCAATAGAGATAACTCCCGTTGAGATCAGTTGTCTAACGGTATTATGACGACGACGCATGTGTCGCAACTTACCGTTGTTCATAATGTTCTGTGCTCTTTTAATCGCTGCTTGATTATCACAATGTATACAAATTGCGGGCACAGGCTTTGGCCATTCTGGAATATCTTCTAAGAAATTCCGTAACCATTCAGCTTCCTCTCCAGTTTTATCCAAGGCTACAAACTCAGCTTCCATAGTGGATCTAGTTATAATCGTTTGCCTTGAGGATTTCCACGACACTGCTCCTCCTCCTAGAGTGAACACGTACCCACTTGTACCTTTAGAATTCTTGATGTCAGCTATCCAATTGGCATCAGAATCTGCTTCTAGTACCGCAGGTTCTCTCGTATAGTGTAAACCATAATTACGAGTATATCGCAAATACCTTAGTATTCTCATGATAGCTACCCAATGAATCTTTCCTGGATTACTCGTATATCTGCTTAAACTACTTACAGTGTAAGCAATATCTGGTCTTGTACAACTCGAAAGGTACATCAGACTACCTATAACCCTGGCATACTCCACTTGGTCTATGCCTTCACCTTTGTTTTTGGACAAATGTTGACTAATGTCCAATGGAGTTTTGGCTATACCCAAATCGTCCTTGTTAAACTTATCAAGTATCTTGTCCATGTAGTGTGACTGAGTTAAAATGAGACCGTTAGGTGAACGTTTAACTTGGATGCCTAAAATCACATCCGCCAGTCCCATATCTTTCATGTCAAATCTGGAATTTAACATGTTCTTGGTACTCTTTACCATCTTCTCATTGCTTCCCACAATGAGTATGTCATCAACATACAAGCATAGGATAACATATCCTTCAGTTGTAGTTTTGACATAAATACATTTGTCACACTCGTTGATACGATAGCCACTAGCCATCATGGCATCATCAAACTTTTTGTGCCATTGTTTTGGTGCTTGCTTTAAACCGTATAAAGACTTCACCAATTTATAGACTTTCTTTTCTTGACCTGGAACTACACAACCTTCAGGTTGTTCCATGTAGATTTCTTCTTCCAGATCTCCATTCAGGAAAGCTGTCTTCACATCCATTTGATGTACCTCAAGATTCCGTAGAGCGGCAATAGCAAGTACCATCCTAATGGATGTTATTCTCGACACTGGAGAATAAGTATCAAAGTAGTCAAGGCCTTCCTTTTGTCTATAACCTTTTATAACCAAACGGGCCTTGTACTTATCAATTGTTCCATCTGCTTTCAATTTCCGTTTGAAAATCCATTTAGAGCTTAGTGGTTTAGTTCCAGGAGGAAGATCCACTAATTCCCAAGTATGATTTTGCAGAATGGAATCAATCTCACTCCTTATGGCTTCTTTCCATAAAGGACTTTCAGTTGAACTTACAGCTTCTTTGTAAGTTTGTGGTTCAGCCTCCAACATGTAAGTTAGAAAATCTGGACCAAAAGATTTTTTCACCCTTGCCCTTTTACTTCTTCGAGGTTCAACCTCTATGTCCATCTTATCCTCTTCTTGAAGATCTTGAACATTCTCTTCCACCTCTTGTTGAAGCTCTTCATTATTCTCAACTTCGTCATGTTGACCATCTTGACTGTCAACTTCAACAGTCTCACAAGACCGTTTAGATCCCAACCCCACATCGTTTTGTTTACATGGAAACACATTTTCAAAGAACGAGGCGTCCTTTGACTCCATTAATGTATTCTTGTGTATTTCCGGGTTTTTAGATTCATGCACAAGAAACCGATACGCATTACTATGTTCCGCATATCCAATGAAAATACAATCCACTGTCTTTGGGCCTATTTTCATTCTCTTAGGTAATGGGGCCATTACCTTTGCAAGACACCCCCACACTTTCAAGTAACTATAAAAAGGTTTTCTACCTTTCCATAATTCATAAGGGGTTTTATCTTGTTTCTTACGGGGTACCTTGTTTAAAAGGTAATTTGCTGACAACACAGCATCCCCCCACATGTTTTGTGGTAACCCAGAACTGGTTAGCATCGCATTCATCATTTCTTTTAAGGTACGATTCTTTCGTTCAGCTACACCGTTAGATTGAGGAGAGTACGGTGGTGTTACTTCGTGAATAATACCATGTTGGGAGCAAAACTCACCAAATGGTGCAACATATTCACCACCACGATCACTTCTTACCACCTTAATCTTTTTATTAAGTTGGTTTTCTACTTCTTGCTTATAGAGAACAAATTTCTCTAAAGCCTCATCTTTGCTTTTAAGCAAATACACATAACAATATTTTGTGCTATCATCTATGAAGGTAATAAAATATTTATTTCCTCCCCTTGATTGAACAAACTTCAAGTCACAAATATCTGTGTGTATAAGATCAAGTGGTTTTGAATTTCTTTCAACAGAATGAAATGAGGATCTTGTCAATTTTGTCTCTACACAAATTTCACATTTATGGTTTTTATCAATTTGAAAGATGGGGATATGATTCAAGTTAATTAAACGTCGCAACGTATCAAAATTAACATGTCCAAGTCTACTATGCCATAAATTAGAAGACTCAATAATATAAGCAGAAGAAACGTTATTCTTATTCATTTCAATTGAATTTGATTTACAAGAGATACAATTAAATTTGAACATCCCATTACATTCATATCCCTTGCCCACATACATACCCCTTTTAGACAAAATAAATTTCTGAGACTCAAAAACCATCTTGAAGCCATGTGAGCTCAAGAGGCTCCCAGAAACCAGATTCTTCCTCATTTCAGGAACATACAAGACATTTTGCAGCTTCACTTCTTTCCCAGAAGTCATTTTCAGAATGACAGTTCCATGTCCCTTGATCTTTGAAGTAGCAGAATTGCCCATGTAGAGATTCTCTCCTTTCTTTGTAAGAGTCAATC
The DNA here is from genome assembly GCA_039660915.1 of Euphorbia tirucalli. Classification (NCBI taxonomy): domain Eukaryota; kingdom Viridiplantae; phylum Streptophyta; class Magnoliopsida; order Malpighiales; family Euphorbiaceae; genus Euphorbia; species Euphorbia tirucalli. The sequence continues at coordinate 67,591,072 of CM077639.1, forward strand.
CAGCAAAAGACCCTTTGTCACAACAAATGTGGCGTGTAGCACCAGTATCAAGCCACCATTCTCGTGGATTTGAGTCAACCAGGTTGACTTCAGAAATCACTGCACACAGATCGATGTCAGACACATCTCTAGCAATTTCTTCCACAGCATTTGCCTCATTTTTGTTGACCCTTTTTGGCAGCCTACAATCAGAGGACTTATGTCCTATTTTGTTGCAATTGAAGCATTTTCCATTAAACTTTGGTTTCTTGGAAATGCCCCATTTAGGTCCCAATTTGGACTTAGATCCAGCAGGCTGCTTGCCCTTCTTGGGGTCTTTCTTGACCTCCACAACATTGGCTCTAGCCATAGCTTGATTAGCAGCAACAGAAGATTTCCTCTTTGATCTTCTATTGTCTTCTTCAATACGAAGTCAGACAATTAGATCCTCAACAGACATCTCTTTCCTTTTATGCTTGAGATAGTTTTTGAAATCAATCCAACTAGGTGGCAATTTCTCAATGATTGCAGCCACTTGGAAGGTTTCACTAGTCTCCATCCTTTCAGCTTGCATCCCATGGATCAAAAGCTGGATTTCTTGCACTTGACTCACAACAGATTTGGAATCAACCATTTTGTAACTAAGGAATTGGCCTACTAAGTATTTCTTAGCACCCGCATCCTCAGTTCTGTACTTCCTATCCAAGGAGTCCCATAATTCCTTTGCAGTTCGTTTAACAGTGTAAACCTCATACAAATCAGGAACCAATCCATTCAGAATGTGGTTTCTACAAAGGAAATCCAAGTGATTCCAAGCATCAACAGCTAATTGAACAGAAGGATCCACCACACCCTCGGGAACAACAGGAGGATCTTCTTTCAGCAGCCTATGATATTGCATGCTAGTCAAGTAGAAAAGCATTTTCTGCTGCCACATCTTAAAATTCATTCCGTTGAATTTTTCCGGCCTTTCAGGTACTGTTACTGGGTATGAACCCGAACCAGCTACAGGACCGTTAGGCATAATAAGCCTAGAACCACTAGGACCATTTTGTCCATGTTGGTTATTCTGGCCTTGGCCAGTTTCAGAACCATTGCCTCCGAAAGGTGGGACAATATCAGCCATTTTTCAATCTAAAATTTCAAACAAAGAAAGTTAGTGAAATTCCAAAATCAACAAACTAAACACAGAAAATGAATCATAAAAAGAACTGTTAATTTAGAACAACAAATGTCCAAACAGTCCATAATAATCCAGTAAAAGGTCCAAAAATTCTTCAAATGTCAAGGTATAAATATCCAGAATGTCAAGGTTTTAATATCCAAAATGTCAAGGTATTAAAAATCCAAAATGTCAAGGTAATCCTACAAAACTTAACCAAGCACTACGTATATAATTGTCTTAAGATTGTTAGTTGCAGATTATAGAAAACAGAATTGAAAATAAAACGAAGAACAAACGAAAGATTTAAAATACTTTTCAACCTTAACAGAAGGAAGGAAACAGTAGAGACGAGGCCTGTAAAAACAGTTTCCTTAAGACAATTATCTGCCCCGTAGTGGCGATTTGTCTCCTAGGATACAACGACTCTCGAAGGCGAACCGAACTATGTGAAGTGTACTATCACCGGGAAAAAAGGAAAGATTTTTTTTTTGGAGAAGCAGAATGCAAAGGAAATACGAAATCAATAGAATGGAAGTAAAAGGAAAAAAAATTGGCAGAAGGAGGATTTTAAAAGAATGGAAATTATTGACATTAAATTGGATTAATTCTCTCATTAAGGGAATTAATTTTACAGTTATACTTTTATTCAAAAATAAAACTGTCACAGAGAATTTGAATAAGCTAAAAAAAAAATATCTGGAAAAAATTTTGTTGGGCCGGAGCAAAAACTAGGCAGGCCCGTAGTGGCCCATTTTGGTCCGGCATTCGCGACGCCCACGTCGTGCGGGTGCGCATTGGGCCTTTGAAGGCTCGGGGCTAGGATTTGCACCCCCCCCCCCCTGCGCGTGCAAGAGAGAGCCTTTTGGCTTATACAAGTTAACACCTTACAAAAGTGTGTTTCAATATAAACACATTTTCCACTTCATATTTTTCCCATGTGGGATAAGTTAACATAAGCCAAATTTTTCTCCAAATATTCCATTCCATTAGGCTAACTTTGAGCAACAATTTCTCATTCACTACTTGTCCGTTTTGGGTAAATTATATACCGTTGGAAAGCTCACGTTACGTACTATACAATGACACTAATCATTTAATTAAATACGCTTCCTTTCCATAATATAATTTGGCCCAAAATTGACAAATAATCACTAATATATAATCCAATATATTTGTCAAATTTCCAACATTTTCTTATTATATGCAATTCTACCGCAACAAATGCCAGATTTAGCAGAAAAAAATTTACAAAGAGTATAACTAGCAGCAAAATTCAAAAGTTGCTGTAAAAAAACAAATTTAACAGTAAAATTATATTAATTTTTTTTTTGTTGTAAATAGCTACGGCTACAGCTTTTTAGCAACAATATGCAACAATTACTTTATTGGTACTAAATATGCTTTTTGCGTGCAATTTTTGGATATTGCTGCTAAATATGCTCTTTAGTTGCAATAAAATAATTGTTGCAAGTTATTGTTATAAAGTTGTAGCCGTAGATATTTACAACAAAAAATTACTGTAATTTTGCTGCTAAATATGTTTTTTGGTAGTAGCTTTTAAATTTTGCTACTAAATGTGCTCTTTAGCAGTAAAATTTATTTCGCTGCTAATTTTTTTTACTGCTAATTCTAACATTTCTTCTAGTGTTCGCTTTTGGAATCATGATGAGTTTGTTGAAGCTTATTATGATAATGAAAAACTAAATAGGAATCGAACTCAAACACATTCTCAATTGGAGATCTTCATCTTGTAAGAGGCACATTCATGGATGCAGGCAGAGGAGACAAGAAAAAAGGTACAAAAGAGAATAGAGGAAATGAACGAGGAACAAAATTGTCAATGTCTTACGTATACATCAAAATTTCAGCCTTCACGCGCTTATAAATTGTTTTGTCCACACAATATCTTTTTTGTTCCATGAGGTATGCCACATAAGATGATAAGTATGAGTTAGTTACATGTAAAGCAATTATGAGGAGCGCATGGGACATTTCTGAAATTCAAGGGTTTAAGTGGGATTTTTAGACAAGTACAAGGGCCTAGAACGGTGAACTCGGATACACTTTGAGAATATGGTTTATGAAAATTTCCCCCACTTTTGGGGGATGTCTAGCTCATTAATTTTCTATGGAAAAGTTCAGTAAACCTGACTAATTGATTGTGAACCAAGACTACAGTAGTCCACATCGTTGGGTATTTAATACGTTATCATAATTGCTGATTTCTTACATATTCAACAGTGTCTACTATCATGGTTCCGGTCCATAATAGAAATTTTCCTAAATGTGTCTTATTATCCATCCCACTATTAAAAAAAATAGCGGACAATGAATATTTAAAAAGAAAAGGATATATATATATATATATATATATATATATATATATATATATATATATATATATATATATAAAAGATGTGATTCAACAAACAACTACTCTCAAGAAAGTTTTAAGAGAAAAAGATAAATGATAAATTAATCATTTTAATTAATACTTTATTAATTTTAGTGGATAATTTTTAATCGTCCTATAAGGGAGTAACAATTTCAATCTTTATTGATGTATATCATTAATGTGGCATGTTATCTTAGTGACTTCTAGATATAATATAATTAACTTTTATCATCATGTCAGACTTGATGACTTAGCTAGAATGACATATGTTGAATTGTGGAAAGTATAACCAATTAATATAATCGGAGTAGTTACAAACTAGTGTGAAGTGATACCGCGGTAAAAAAGTTATCATTTTCATGTACTCAAAATGTATAGTTGATCTTCATCTGACATGGGCTCAAATTAATAGAAAAATTATTTATGACTTTTGACTCATTTGGGTGAAAGTCGTAGGAGCCAAGCGGACAGCTTTAGAAAGTTTGGCAATTTGGTAGGAATGAGACATTGAAACCGTTGTTCACTTGGGGCCTCAATTTGTTGCAAGTACAATTGTAAGGGTTGAAATTGATCACCACAATAACTATTCGTTAGCTACTGTTTAAAGGTTCTCCCCATCCCCAGTGGTTGCTCCCCTATTACTATTATATGGAATCTCATCGTTGTACTGTGCTTGAGAGTATTAATACAATCTTCCATATATTGTTCCATCTGATGTACAGCCAGTGGCGAATCTAAGATTAAAAATTACAGGGGGCTATAAATTTTGAAGAGAAAGAGACAAAAGAAAGAAAGGATAGGGTTTCTCCTCAAGTTGGAGAAGTAAAATTGGCACAAAAGGGGTTAAATTATTATTATTTTTTTTAAGTTTCACCGACCAAAACGGAGTGAAATTTTTTGAAAAATAAGCCTAACCCAGACCTGGTCGGTGAAATTTTTGAAAAAATAAGCACAGCCCAGACCTAGGCCTGGGCTGGTTTCTTCTTTTCTAAAGGAGGCGATTATTGGGGGTGCACCCCCTTTGTCTGGAAATACACATTTGCTCATCTCTCAGTTTTGCAGCCAATCCGAAGGGGTTTTTTTAACTACTGTGGAGCGACACACTATTGTGAATTAACTGGGATTTTAGCATGCTTCCACTTCGTTCTTCAACAATGATCGCTAAATCCCTCTCAATTCCCACAATTCTTCCACTCACTTCCCCAAAGTCTTCTCCTTTCCCACTATCCCACCTGCAAATCCTTTTCTCTCTCAAATTCCCTTCTTTTACACTCTACCACAGAACTCAATTACTCAAAAACCAAGTTCCCCAATCCCAAAACCCTACCAACTCATCACCACCCACCCCTCAATATCAGCAACATGAACTCAAAGATGCCCAAGAAGCCATTTCCCACTTCCTTTTGAGTTTTGGAATGTCCGCTGATGATTCCAGTTCTATTGCTTCAAATTGTCCCAAGTACGCTTTCATGCTGATTGATATAGTATTGAAGAATTGGAATGTGTGTAAGAAAGGTACATCTGCTGAGGAGTTGGTGAATTGAGCTTTAAGGATAAGGTCATTTATATGGCTGAGAAGGGTGACGGTGGTAAGATTGCTTTTCTAGGGAGTCTTGGGCTTATTCTGTCTTCCGCTATCAATGTTGCTCGATATCTCTCCACGGAGTCACTTTCGAATCTCGTTCGAAAGGTTTGCCTTCAAATTTATTATGCACAATTTTGTTTTACTATCTGATTCCGTTCATAAATTTATCAATTCAAGTTCTTTTCTAAAATGAGTAGTTGATGATAAGTAACTTTTAACATTTTATGGCGGCGGTAGAATAGGAGAAAGTAATTGTTGGATTATTGGATAAATATAACAACTTCAAAAGCTTTGTGGTTATTACTGATGAGAGTACGATTAAAATGTTCACTTTTCCAAGTACTTAAAGTTACATCTTGATGTTGGAAGTAATCAATTAAACATAACCGAGTTCCGAATTCTCAAATAAAGTTAGATGCTCACATTTGTAGTTGAAAGGGGAAAATACTATTGTCTTTATAACCTACATGCTGTGAGATAAGACGACCACTTGTTGCTGTACCCTTTTTCTTATCTTCAATGTCTTCTTGCTTCGGTGTAATGGATTCTGTGCATAGAAAGAACCATTGAAACTGAAAACTATATGAAGAATGAATTCTGAATATAATTCAGTCTTGAATTTACCTGTGATTAATATAGTTCTTTTGTCTTTAAGTTCCTAAGAAATCTAAATTCTCGTTGATATAATGAAGGAGCAAGCAAAGTTGTTTAGTCCCTGTCCAATTATTCTTTACATATAGTCTTAGTCTAGAACCGTCTCTTATTTTGTATTTGGCTTCTCTCTCTCTCTCTCTCTCTCTCTCTCTCTCTATATATATATATATATATATATATATATATTAATTCAGTTTTTTTATTTTATAATGGGGAACCTTGATCTATGTTATAAATGGAAGAAAGACGTGGAGGTTTAGATATGCTTGGCATTTCTGTTGCCTCTTTTAGGTCAATAGTTGAATCATTTCTATATATTCTTGTGTTGCCATTAGAAGTACATTTCAAGCCTACGGTGGAACTTCTTGAAACAATTGGAGTACCCCAGGAACATATGGGTAGTATATTCCTAGTGTTCCCTCCCATTGTCTCAGGTGGCATCAAAAGCATCAACACCTCTTGGATTTTGAGAAGTTATGAAACAATGGAAATCTACGTCTTCACTTGTGTTTTCCTTTTCTTTTTCTTTAGTGGATTGATTCCATGTTATTATGTCGATTTTTTCCAGCCTTTGACATATCTTGCAATGCATTGGTTTTAGATAGGAGTTGTTAATGAAGATTTTGCTAAAATGCTACTAAAATATCCTTTGATTGTCTCAACAAGTATTCAAGATAATTACATGGAGATTCTTTCCATGTGTCATGTGGAGAAGGTAACTATTCGGTATTTCCAACGATTATGTTATATGCTTGACCTTGTTTTACTTCAGTTTTCACACATGGAATCGATTTCATTGTGGTTTGAGCTAAAGTGGAGCTTCAAATCTTTTTATTATTAACTTTTTTCCTCGAATTATGTGGAAGTTACATCGACAGATTATTTTGTTTGTGTTAGATTCCAAGAGTAATGATTGACGAAGCAATCAGAAGCTGGCCTCATTTATTGGGATGTTCAACTAGCAAGCTGAAAATCATGGTGGATAAGTTTGGAGCTTTAGGTATCAAAAACAAGAAGTTGGGACAGGTCATTTCCTAGAGCCCTCAATTGCTGCTAAGGAAACCTGAAGAATTCTTCCAGGTATGTAATATAGTGTACTTTGACAAAAGGTTTTTTTTTTTTTTTTTTAATAGTGGTTGTATAGTAATCGCTGAAGGATCTGGCTGTTGAGACATCTTTTGGTTGCATATCGTGGCTCATGTTGCATCCCAAATCCCTATGGAGCTCTTTGTTTACATTAATGTTTGTTATGTAAAACAGAAAATGTTAGTACACCAATTTGCAGGTGGTTTCATTTTTGAGGGATCTAGGATTTGATTAGGAAACCATTGGAAAGATACTTATCAGGTGTCCGAACTTCCCAAGACTAGCTTTGAACTGAACTGCAGACTGCAATGCTTACCTTCTGTCTGCATGATATGAATTGAGAACCAAAATCTAGATATCTTTTTTCTTCTCCATAGAAAGAGAGAAAGATATTGTTGTTTGTCTGTATAGTAATGCCTAAATTGGGACTGGAACAAAACATTTCTTGTTGAACTTCTGTTGGTTGTTTTCATTTATGGTTTTGATAAAATGTCAGTATATAATGGCAGGATGAAGTACTTGACGGAGATGGGAGTATCAAAGAACGAAGTTGCATTCATGGTCCGTACATTCTTGCCTTTACTAGGCTACAGCTTCGATGAGCTGTTGAGACCAAAGTATGAATTCTTGGTGAATACTATGGAGAAACCAGTGAAAGAGTGGTGGAATATGCACTGTATTTCAGTCATTCATTAGAGAAGAAAATAAAGTGGAGATTCTGGGTGCTGAAGAGAATGAATGAGGAATATAGTTTAAAAGAGATGCTGGATAAAATGATGAGGAATTTGCTGCCAAGTTTATTGATGGGAGAGGAATACTGGTTTCCTAGTCCCCATTTCACGCCATTAGTGAACCTCGAAATGTTTGTTTATCATAAATAGGTAATTTGTATCTATGGAAATAGCAAATTTATTTAAGTAGATGGGTACAGTTTGGTAAATATACTTGGCTGTTCTGTGTGGTACATATACTTTTAAAACAAGTTTTTACCAGTCATTATTACAGATATATGTCATACGAGTTGATACTTTTATCATTGTTTTCTTTGTCCATAAAGCTTCAAATACAGATAATTTGGTGTCACCTTGAACACCTTGCAATAACATCAGTTGGATTGTTTTGATTATGTCAGGTTTATTCTTTTGTTTTCCAAATTGGGTAAATGCATAGCTTGGAAAAGAGGAGCTTAGTTATCATTTCCATATATATGGCCATAACCATTTTCTTTGATAGAAAAGGTGGCATAATCCTTGTGATTTACAGAGTTTGAGATAATTCCATTCAGAGTTTAGTCACAAATAAGGTAATTCCCTCCTTTTTGTTGATATCCAGTAGAAATCGAACCTGAATCACTTTCAACAAATTCAGTTTTATATTGGTTTTGAAAGTGGTTGTAGATAGATATTTTGCTATTTAGGCTATTTAAATTCTTGTTATTGTTGTTTTTCTGGGAATAAGCTTTAGGTCCTGGACAAAGCTGTGGAAACTTTAACATGTATTAAACACCATGAATGTTATTTTCTTCATCTATGATGGAATATGAAAGGAAGCTACCTGTTTATGTCATGCAAGATTCTTTTGGGCTTATCTCATAAATTAATGCATAGATTTCTTTTAGAATTTATGGGCTACTTTGTTCTTCTCAATCATATTCTACAATTCCCCTTTATCTGCAGTTATTCTACAATTCCCCTTTATCTTATCGAAGAAAATGAAAAGACTTGAGCACTCATTCTATGTCAACTGTTTTCTTATATTATTCACTTCGATAATTCTCAACTATTTCATTCAATATTTCGTTCACTTGTTTTTTATTACCAAAATGCAATTTGGCAACCCAAAACGCAGAATTACAGAAAGTTGAGAAGGAAATGCCATGAAAAATTAACCTAACACAGAACCAAGCAAAAAAGTAAACCCAATTAATTAATAATGTAGAATATATGATCGATTATTAGTATTCTTACACATGATTACTCTCTAAAACATACACTTATATTGGGTGATTAAAGAGAGAAAATATGCAAGTAGAAGTAATTAAACAATACAAGCTGAAGTACACAGAAATAAAAGGATAAAGATTAAAAAAAATGATGATGAAGAGTAATTAAAGACCTCTTGCAAGCATATTCTCATAATTTTCGATGGATTCAAGCCTTTGAATCATGAGTTGCTTCCTGAAATTCTTGATGAAATTCTCAGCACTTTCATTTATATCCATTGATGGCTTGCTCTCAAGCTTTTGTGGTGGTAAATGACTGTCAACGGATCTCACAGGTGCAGCTCTATCTTGCTGTTTTGATTCAAAAGATTTGGAGTTGTAGGAATGATGAGGATGGTTATTGCTGTTCTTCATTATGTAATTGAATTGGTGAAAATGGATGGGCATATGAGGGTCCTTTTATAAATGGGGAAGTGGGGAGGAGGAACAAGTGGCATCCATCGCCCCTTTTTGCTAATTCACCACTCCTCCCCCTAATCATTCATTCATTCATTCATTATTAATAAAGGTCAACGTACGTGTTTATGCTTTGCGTGTATATATACTAGTCAACATTTATAGTTTCTTACAACTTATCATTTTCAAATTTTATTTATCTGATGTGCCTTCAAAATAAATTTAAATATAAAGCGATTACATTGAAAAACGAAGCCACAACATTAAGAAAATGATGAAAGTGTTGCATGTGTTACTATGGAAACCCAAAATTCAGAAAATTTCCAAGTTGAAAAGTTTCATCAAAACAAGCAGAGCAGACATTGTTGAAAAAAAAACAAAACCCACAAAAGTAAGGTTTACTCTCAAAACAAAAACGTGCGGCTAAAGATTAGGTGATGAGGTTTGAGTCCGGCCGAAATTTAGCTCCTCCTGTTCGTCTCTAAATTAAGATTTGATTTTCCAATTTCCAGTCCCTTTCCAATTATCCTAATTACAAATTAATTTTTCTCAACAAGAATACGACAGATTTTGAACCCTACTAATGAGAATACATAAGCTATTGACAACTTAAAAACTGTATGTGTATCTGATTTCATTAAAATGATTTATATGAATCGGAATCATTAAAAAATAAATTTTAATTAGAAGAAAATGCAGCTAAAAGGTATTTGATATTTCCAACTGAATAATTGGATTGACGTATAAAATATATACAAGACTTTTTTTATTATTATTAATTAATTGCAATGAATTAAATTGAAGTATAATAAAGAAAGAGTATGGAAGAATGTGAGCCAAACTGTAAGGTTTGTTAGGTAGATTATAATGAACATTTTGAATTGTACAAAGCCTATCCCATTCCACATGCTGCATCTAATTTAATTAATTATTTCGCAAGTTGTGGCGACTTGTCCCTCTTATGCATGGACGACCTTCCTGCATTTTCATATTTTGACTTTCTTTAATAACATGGGACAACACACTTGATAATAATATATACCAGAAAATAGAACTCAATTGACATGATGCAATATCATATGAAAATTCAAGTGCATTTCGATCGAGTAAGACCTAAATGTTCAACTATAAGGCTTTCTTAAAATTTGCCATGTAACGTGTAATTTTTATCAAAAAAAATATTCACTGAAAACTGGTGGTAAAGTGTTTCATAAAAGCAACAGATTAACTCAATAAATTAATGTTTCTCATGTTCACATAGTATTGGATAAAAATCTCTTCCTCTCCCCATAATTAATCATCTCCTACCACATGTATAATTGTTCATATGAGGCCATAGGGAGAGAAGAAGACAAAGCAAAGACAAGTAAGATGAAAGAGGAATAACGTATATAACACAGGGAAGGGAAGGGAAGGGATAGAGAGATCGAGGAGGAAGCCGCGCATGAAATATCACTAATTTTGTAAAAATTATATACAATGTAATTTTATCACTTTTCATTTTTTTTAAATAAAATAATAATAACAAAATCTTAATATCACTATGATAGCGTGGAGCCATAAAACTGACCGCGTGAACCACACGGCTTCTCACCGCGTCACCCCATACGTCAACTCCTTAGTAGTCCGTCCCGCACTCGGTCACCCAAGATAGGGCCGGCTCCATTGTAGGCCGGATCCTGAGAAATGCCGGCTGAAACAACTTGCGCCTTGTTAAGTTTTCTGACCCAAAAGACAGATAAGCAGATTCCCACTGTACACATGTAAGGGCAGGATGTTGTACCAGAGATAGGTGCCGCGGGGACAAGAGCAGGGTGGACGCCATAGAGGTCAGACACAATATGAGTGCCACGGGGACAAGAGCAGGGTGGACGCCACAGAGGTCAGACACAATATGAGTGCCACGGAAACAAGAGCAGGGTGAGTCCGCCGCACAACTATGCCAGGAGGGGGGACCACACCCAGCCAATGAGAACAGACCGTACATAACGGCCTGACAAGGCCACGCGGACTAACCCCCTATAAAAGGGAAGATGAGGGACTCCACAGGTATCTCTTTTCCCTCAACATATTTTCTTTATTCTTCCATCTCTCATTCTCCAAATCTTCTGACTTTGGCATCGGAGTGGACCCGGAGGTCACCCGGTCCTTAACCTTTCCGTTTTCCAGGTACTCGGCCTTCCGACAAGACCAGGCGGCCTCACGTCCCGAGAAGACCTCGTGGAGTTCATTCTCTTTTCAGAGCCATCAAATTGGTGCGGTGAGCGTGGACCCGCTGGATGAGACAATGTCATCGGGACCAACAGCTTCAGACACAATTTCTACAGTCCTTCCTTCTCAGGGAGGAGTAATACTAGCACTCTCCGAGATTATGATGCCCTCATCTGCCATGATCGTGACCCCAAGCTCATCCCACGCCTTTGCCACCATCTCAGGCGATAGTGGCAACTCCGCCAGTGCAGTCTTAGATCGGATTGCTAAGAACTACGGGATGACGTCGGTCGACCAGAACGATTTCCGGTGAGCCATCCTTCAGATGCAGGAACAGAGTATAGCAGGACCCTTGTTGAGCAACAGCACTCCCCCTCCTATAGTACACACATTGCCAGAATCGGCCTCACATCCAAACGTTGTTCGAGCCCTTTTTCTGGCCTCTGAGCATGGGACTCCTGGCATGAGACTGGAAGGGTCAGGACACGGTATGGCTCAGTCCATCGGGGGAAGTAGCGGAATGATTGGAGGACCTCACGCAGGAGGATACTTCCCTGCTTTTGGATGGTTGCCAACGCCAGTAGGAGACCAGGCGGCCGCTGTGCAAGTAAATCCCAATACGGCTGCCTCAGGTAGCATGGGTTCCCAGGCGTCATTTCTTAACTCATGGTACGGAGCACCGCACCCATATTTGCCGAATACCCCACATTCATACCAGATGCCGGCTCCGTTGCAAACACCTAATTTCCTCACCACATACGGTGTTGGCAACAACTCAGCCATCCCATATAACACACCCGCTACAAATATTCCGAGCAACACAAATACACCGCCTCCTCCGACACCATCCTCCTTGGGCACAGAGCCCACGAACGACCCCAGATTCATGGCCATGTTTAAAAAGGCGTTGGGCACTTTCGCAATACCGTACCAAGAGCCCCTGATGGAAAATGGGGAATCTCCCTTCTCAACAAGAATCCTCAACCAACCAATCGACTACCGGTTTAAGCAACCGACCTTTGACAGCTACAGGGGTGACACGGACCCCGGGGTCCATGCCAGGAACTTTAAGAATCGAATGGACATAGCAGGTACAACAGAAGGACTGGTATGCCGCCTATTCCCCACTACGTTAATAGGAGCGGCCGTTTATTGGTTTGAGTCCTTGGAACCAGGAACAATTGACAGCTGGGATCGATTGAGGCAGGAATTCTGCAAAAACTTTATGGGGTCAATACCGACTGGAGCGGCCAGTTACACTCTCCACGAGGTCGTCCAAAAACCGGGAGAATCGCTGAGATCATTCATCGACTGGTTCAACCTTGCTTGCTTGGAGGTCAGAAATTTAGACTTCAGTACGGCGAAGGAGGCGATGATCAAGAATACCACAAACGAGAGGCTTAGAGGAGAGATCATCACAAGAAAGCCTAGGGAGCTGACCCAGATGATAGCCCTCGCCAAAAGCATGGTGGAAATTGACGAAATCGACATGCCAGCAAAGAATAGAAGACCCGGCTTCAGTGGCGAAAAGGACAAGGGCATTCGGTTCGACGGGGGGCCCCAGAGAAGGGATCACCGAGACCGCCTTCGCAGGGACCGCCCCAGCGATCGCTCACGATTCGCACCGCTGAACGCCCCGCTCAGTGAGGTGTTAGTCGCCATATAAAGAAGCCCCGACGCAAAGAGCATTCGGTACCCTCACACAAAGCCCGGCCAAACAATGGGCAGTGACAAAGAGGCCTATTGCAAATTTCACAGAGCAAAGGGCCACCACACGGACGATTGCCGAGTCCTGGCAGCCAAAGTGGACCTACTGATCAAGGCGGGTATGTTCAGCAGATTCGTAGAAGGCATCACACGCAGTACACATAAGGATAAACAGCAGAGGGATGGGTGCGATGATGAGCAGAGACCAACCAAAAAGTCAAAAGGGGTGGTCATGGTAATAGCTGGAGGACTGGAGTTTGGGCCGCCCAGTAAGAAGGCCAGATTCTTGGCGCGTCAGCCGGCCGATCCAAGAAAAATTAACAGTTTGAATCATTCTTTCTCCCTCCATAACGCCGTACAGGCACATCACGCCGACGCCTTGGTCATTAAAGTCTTGGTCGAAGGGTACACGGTGAAGCGGATCCTGGTGGACACTGGCAGCTCAGTTAACATTATCACCAGGGAGGCGGCCCGCCAACTGAACATCCACAAGAGCCGAATCCAGCCGGTACATTCCCCACTGGTTGGTCTGAGTGGTCATTCGGTCAATGTGGTAGGGCAGGCAACTCTCGCCTTGGAAGTAGGTGACACAGTGCACTCCTGGAGATCTGAAGAGAATTTTGTGATCGTCGACAGCCCGCTTGCATATAACATGATCTTGGGAAGACCCTTCCTGGTGGAGTCAGAAGCGGTCCTCTCCATTCGGTACTTGGCCCTCCAAATACTGACTACAAAGGGGGTAGCAGTGGCTAGAGGAAGCCAGCAGGCAGCCCAAAAAACCTACTTAGCCTCTCTGAGAACAGAAGAGGCCGGATGGAAGTCAGAGAAATTAGAGAAGTCAGAGAAGAAGGAAAGAGCTGAGCCGGTGGATGACCTGGAAACCCTGGTGGTGGGCCAGAACGATCGATCCAGATGGCCAAGGATCTGAAACATGAACTAAAGCAAGCAATCTTAACAGTGCTCCGAGAAGAACAGGAGACCTTCGCCTGGAACACAAGTGACATTATTAGGGTCTTACCTGAAGTGGCAAAGCACAGCCTAAATATAGACCCTGCTACAAAACCAGTGGCACAGAAAAGAAGGAAACATGCACCGGAACGCCAAAAAGCGATCGAGGCAGAAATAAACAAGTTACTGGAAGCAGGGCACATCAGAAAGGTGCGATATTCCGAATGGTTAGCCAATGTGGTACTGGTAAAGAAGCCGAATGGGACGTGGCGTATGTGTGTGGACTTCACCGACTTAAACAAAGCCTGCCCGAAGGATAGCTACCCTTTGCCCAGTATTGACCAACTAGTCGACTCCACAGCTGGACACGCCATGTACTCATTTCTGGATGCCAAGTCAGGGTACCACCAGATTCCAATGGACCCCAAAGACGAGGAAAAGACCACTTTCATCACACATGAAGGCACCTACTGCTACAAAGTAATGCCATTCGGCTTGAAGAACGCGGGAGCAACGTACCAACGGCTGGTCAACCACATGTTCAAAGACCAGATCGAGCGGACAATCAAGGTGTACGTTGATGATATGATCATCAAGAGTAAGGATGAGGAGAACCACGCCAAGGACATTCAGGAGGCCTTCAAGATACTACAGAGATACCGCCTTATGCTTAACCCAGAAAAGTGCGTATTCGGAGTACGAGGAGGAAAGTTCTTGGGTTTCATGATCTCGTAGAGAGGGGTAGAAGCGAATCCAGAGAAGATCAAGGAAATTTTGGACATGGTGCCACCGAAAACGGTGAATGAAGTCCAACGCCTCAATGGCCGCCTCAATGCACTCGGGAGGTTCATTTCTTTCTCAGCCAAAAAATGTCTACCTTTCTACAAGGTAATCAAGAAAGGTCAAAAGTTTGATTGGGACCGCGAATGCCAAGAAGCTTTCGACCAGATTAAAAACTTCTTGGGAACCCCGCCGCTATTGAGTCGGCCAGTTCCAGGCGAAACGTTGTATTTGTATCTAGCAGCGACGGATGAAGCAGTGGGCTCAGTGATGATCAGAGAAGAAGAAAGCCAACAGCACCCTTTATACTACACTAGCAAAGTACTAAGGGGAGCAGAGATCAGGTATCCAAAGATAGAAAAGCTGGCCTTGGCAGTAGTCTCGGCTTCCGTCAGGTTAAGGCCCTACTTCCAAGCCCACACGATGATTGTAAGGACAAATTTTCCGTTAAAGAAAGTGCTCCAGAGACCAGATACTTCAGGCCGTTTGGCTAAATGGGCCATCAGACTCAGTGAATTTGACATTCGGTTCGAACCTCGGCCGGCATTGAAGGCCCAGGTCCTGGCAGACTTCGTGGTGGAATTTGCAGGGTTAGAGTCGAGCCGAGTACTGAAAGCAGAAGAGTGGAAAGTGTATGTGGATGGGGCCTCATCGCAGGAAGGAGCAGGAATTGGGGTGCATGTCGAAGGACCCGAGAAAATAAGGCTATCTTACGCCACAAAATTGGCCTTTCCAGCCACCAATAATGCCGCGGAATATGAAGCCATAATCAAAGGGCTAGAACTCATACGAGAAATTGCCCCAGACCGAGTGAAGCTACTAAGCGATTCCAGGTTAGTTTCAAACCAAATCAATAAGAACTTTGAAACTAAAGATCCTTGCATGTCCAGGTACCTACAAAAGGTACGAAGCTTGCTCGAAGCCATCGAAGGAAAAGGCAGCACATGGAGAGTAGAAAACATATCCAGAAAAGAAAATGTCAAAGCGGACAAGCTCGCCAAAGCTGCAGCCAGCGCTAGGGATTGGCAACTCTTGAATTGCCCGTATGAAGTCCAAACCAAGCCTGTCATTAAGGCAGAGGAAGCCCTGACGGTGGAGAAAAAGGAAAGGGGGTGGATGGAGCCCATACTTAGATACCTTGTTGAAGGAAACCTACCCGAAGATAAAGGAGAGGCTACAAAAATCTCCAGAAAATCCCAGTGATATGCAGTAATTGATGGCGAACTCTACAAAAAATCCTTCACAGACGCATGGTTAAAATGCATCGCCGCTGAAGAAGGGGATTATATCCTCAGGGAACTTCATGAAGGAGTTTGCGGAGCACACCAAGCTGGGCAGAAGCTAATAAGAAAGGCGAAGTTGCAGGGTTACTTCTGGGAAACCATGAAGGCGGACGCCGCGGATTATGTTAAGAGATGCCACCAGTGCCAGATCCACTCAAAGAAATCCCACCTGCCCGCAGCCGGGCAAAAGTCGATATTAACCGGGTGGCCATTTTCTACATGGGGCATTGACATACTAGGACCCATGCCTGAGGCCAGTCGGCAGAAGAAGTTCATCATGGTCGCAGTAGACCATTTCAGCAAATGGGTTGAAGCGGAAGCAACTCAGGCCATCACACCGGAAAGGGTCATCTCCTTTGTGTGGGATCAAATCATCACACGATTTGGGATACCTCAAAAAATAATATCTGACAACGGTACCCAATTCACTTCTAGCAAATTCAGAGAATTCTGCAAGGGGCTCAAGATCACGCAAAGTTTCTCTTCGGTAGCACACCCTCAAAGCAACGGGCAGACGGAAGTCACCAACCGGACTATAGGTGACGGCATCAAAAAGAGGCTGGAAATCCACAAAGGCACCTGGATTGATGAACTAAACAACGTATTGTGGGCCTATAGAACTACCCCAAGACGACCGACTGGAGAAACACCGTTCGCCCTGGTTTACGGTTTTGAAGCAGTGGTTCCAGTTGAAATTGGTGCCCCCAGTGACCGAGTGCTCTACTATACTGAAGCCCAGAATCACGTCAACCTGAAGTACCATCTGGACTCCCTGGAGGAAAGAAGAGAAAGGGCCTATATCCTGATGGCGGCTTATAAGAACAAAGTGGCCCGTTACCACGATAGAAAGGTGAAGATGGTAACACTCAAAGAAGGAGATTTAGTCCTAAAAGACTCTACTGCGTCACAAGCCAAGGAAGGGAAAGGAAAGCTTGGCGCAAAATGGGAAGGGCCATACAAAGTGGCGGCGGCACTCGGACCTGCAACTTACAAACTTCAAAGCCTGGATGGAAAAGATGTCCCATGGACGTGGAATATCGCCAATTTAAGGCAATACTTCCTGCCTAAAAGCAACTAAGGGAAACACTAGGCTGTACTTTTTTTTCCCGCTAATGGATTTTTCCCACTGGGTTTTTCCATAGCCGGGTTTTTAATGAGGCAGCACCTATATTTGTAAGATGTACTGAAAAGATCAATGAAAGCATCGTTCAAGTCATACAGTCTTATAAAAACTCCCATCAGAGGAGCCGGTCATAACCGGATATACATTAATTATACAACTCCCATCAGAGGAGCTGGTCATAACCGGATATACATTAATTATACAACTCCCATCAGAGGAGCCGGTCATAACCGGATATACATTAATTATACAACTCCCATCAGAGGAGCCGGTCATAACCGGATATACATTAATTATACAACTCCCATCAAAGGAGCCAGTCATAACCGGATATACATTAAGTATAAAACTCCCATCAGAGGAGCCGGCTATAACCGGATATACGATCATTATAAAAATCTCATAACAAGATGAAGGCAAACAGAACAGAGGAATTTTAACAGAGATATTTTTCAAAGGAAAATCAGTCAAAGTGAAATAATAAAACGCTGGCTGAATAAAAGGGGAATTTTATTTTCTTAATAAGAAGTTACATCGGTAGAGACCCGGCAAGGGGGAAAAACAAAATTACAAACAAAAATTACAAAGGATGCTCATCCGCCCCGGGAACGTTATCCTCAGGCTGCACCTCAATGTTGGCCTGTGACCCGGCATTAGCCTCCTCTCCTCCATGCTCCTCGGCAGGCAGATCGTCATAGCGTGGGAAGTCAATGGAGTCGAGATCAACAGCCAAGTCCGGGTGGACAGCTTGGCAAGCAGCCAGAACACACTGACCAAACAGCTGTCCAAGAAGCACCAACTGGTTGGTTGCGTCAAACAGAACAGCCTCACACTTGTCCAAGTCCTGTTTGCGCCCAACCTTCTCCTCCCTAAGTTGCTCCTCCCGCACGTCCAGCTGTTGCTTCAGAGCCTCCTTAGCCGCCCGCTCCTCCTCCAGTTCTTTCTGCAGGCGGTTGAGCTCCTGACCCTGCGACCAGGCCCTGCTCCTCTCAGTATCCAGGGTTCTTCTTCTTTTTTCCAGCTGGCTTGTCTTAGAAAGGCGGGCCGCCAAATCCACCGCCCTAGAAACCCCCTGCAAAATAATAAACTGACTAAGTAAAAAAAGAAGGGAGAAAATGTTTGAAGGGTTCACCAGAGTACTCATGGAAGTCAGGGTCCAGCAGACACAAAGAGGCCGCCGTGTAATCACTTATCTTAGCGTACTCCTTCTTGTCACCAGGTAATATGAATCCGGCTCTAAACTCATCCTGGGCCGAGTCATCTATTATCATGGCAAGATGGCTGCTGCTCTTCTGCATCCAGGGCACAGAGGGAGCAGGCGGCTCGGAGGAGGCAGCGGCAGCTTCAGGACCCTGGCCAGGCAAACACCACGATCAAAATAATAATAATAATAATAGTAAAATAATAGGAAAACTCGAAGCCAGGACTTACAGGGCGAGGAGACGGCTCCGGATCGGCCACAACAGCCCTCTTCCTCTTCAGTGCCTTAGGGGGGCTGGGCCCCTTAGCCTTATCCCCAGCATCGGATGGGATTTCAGTAGGGACGGGACGCGGCTCTTTCTGGATCTTCTTCTTCTTAGCCGCTACAATGCGGTCAAGGATGTCAGCCTTATTCATGCCTGAAAACACAAATAAAAACGGCTAAGCAAAATAAAAGGGGTACCTTTTCTCACAGTTATGGGACCCGGGTGATATGTAAAGCCGAATCCCTCCCGCTCTACCAGCCTGACTTTCTCCAAATAAGCGTCCACAGCAACTTGCCAGGTCCACTTATTGGGAGCCAAAGTCCTGAACTCCTCTAAGAACGTCTTCTCACCCGGCGTTAAGCGTTGCTGGGCCCTCCCAGCTCCGTTAAAAGACCACCGCATGGGGAACGCGTCGTGACCCTCTTTTATCTTAATGAAGAAAAAGAAGTACTTGAAGCGCTTCAAAGAAGATATCCACTTCTGGAAGATGTAGAAGTCCGCCTTCTTGGATAGTTGGTAGTGGTCCTCACCCGAGTTCAACTTAGGAGTGGCCAACTTGCGGAAGAAGGTGGCAGTCAACTCAAAACCCAAATTTTCGCACAGCCAGAAGGTCGCGCAGATATCCCCCCAAGCGTTTGGATGAATTTGGGCTGGGCAGAAGCCCCAGACCCGCAGGATTTCGCTGATGCCGGGTGGGAGAGGATAAGAGAAGCCAGAGCTAATCTGGTCCATGTAGATAGAGAAATAGCCTGGTGGAGGCCTATGAACCCGCTGGTCTGACGATGGAAGCATCACCTCGCACTTGTGCAGCCAAGGGTAAAACTGCTTGCACAACCGGATGCACTCCTCGTGGGTCTCAGCGACCATGTCCTCAATACGAGGAGTCATCCGCCTGGCTCCAGTCCCACTGGGACCGGGTGGAGGGACTTTGGCTGAAGAGGAACCCCCTCAGGACTGGCCGCTCAGCAGGTGGTTCAGCAGGCTTTGAAGGCTGGGCAGATGTACCCGCCTCCTCGCCTAGGGTAGGGAATGGTGAAGCAGGGGGAGAGCTAGAATCCGAGGAAGTGGTGAGACGATATTCATTCCCCGAAGAAGAAGGCGGGCTAGGCAAATTTGGAGTGGTAAGTATTAGGTAGTCAGCGGGGTCAGTGGGATCTAAAAGGCGGCGAACCGGCTTTGAACCGGCTGTCTTAAAGTTAAAACCCCGTTTGCCCTTATCTACTCTATTGGGGCGGTTTCTAGAATTCACCAACTCCCTAGACTTGTCACTAGCAGACGACCCTAGATCACTAAGAGTTACAGACGAACTCATGGCAGCAAGGATGAATAGAAACAATGAACAGGCTAGATGAGCAACCAAAATACAGCCCAGAAATAAAATACCCAGGAAAGCAAAGCAGCAAAGGAAAGAAGATTTAAAAATCAAAACACAAACCAGTAAAGGAAAGAGGACTTACTGGAAACTAAGAAGTCAAAAATCGGACGAGGGCCGCGGATTCAAGAAACAAAACCAGAAATCGCAGGAATCCTAGAGCAACGCAGGAAAGATTTCAAAATGAGGAGAAGCTAGCTCCAAATCCCTTTTTAAAGGGGACGGAGAGGGGCAGGTGAAAAGACACCCCCTAACGCCATTTCAGTAAGAAGACACGTGTCATCCTAGCATAGGGTATCCCAAGAGTCACCTCGAGCCACTCAAACCAGCCTCCAGAAAATCATAATGACAAACCCTTAAAAGGATTTTTCTCTCACCGGGGGGGGGGGGGGGGGGGGGGGGACTCCTGATAGCATGGAGCCATAAAACTGACCGCGTGAACCATACGGCTTCTCACCGCGTCACCCCATACGTCAACTCCTTAGTAGTCCGTCTCGCACTCGGTCACCCAAGATAGGGCCGGCTCCATTGTAGGCCGGATCCTGAGAAATGCCGGCTGAAACAACTTGCGCCTTGTTAAGTTTTCTAACCCAAAAGACAAATAAGCAGATTCCCACTGTACACATGTAAGGGCAGGATGTTGTACCAGAGATAGGTGCCGCGGGGACAAGAGCAGGGTGGATGCCACAGAGGTCAGACACAATATGAGTGCCACGGGGACAAGAGCAGGGTGGACGCCACAGAGGTCAGACACAATATGAGTGCCACGGAGACAAGAGCAGGGTGAGTCCGCCGCACAACTATGCCAGGAGGGGGGACCACACCCAGCCAATGAGAACAGACCGTACATAACGGCCTGACAAGGCCACGCGGACTAACCCCCTATAAAAGGGAAGATGAGGGACTCCACAGGTATCTCTTTTCCCTCAACATATTTTCTTTATTCTTCCATCTCTCATTCTCCAAATCTTCTGACTTTAGCATCGGAGTGGACCTGGAGGTCACCCGGTCCTTAACGTTTCCGTTTTCCAGGTACTCGGCCTTCCGACAAGACCAGGCGGCCTCACGTCCCGAGAAGACCGCGTGGAGTTCATTCTCTTTTTAGAGCCATCACACTAATATGTTTTATATATTGATTAGGTGCTTATAATAATTCTCATTAGCTGTTTATTTTTAGTTGGATGCGAGGACTTTTTGTCGCTTTTTGAGATTAATCTAGTTGATGTAGATTTAATAATAATAATAATAATGACAACAACAACTGTTAACTAATAAAACATAATATATTGAAACGTGAAAATTTATATATAGATAAAAGTTAAGAAAATTATCAAAAATATCTCAATTTTGATTTTTGTTTTATGCATATATTGTGGCATTCTTTAAAATACGCTCAATTGATTGTCAATTTTGCTTTTACCCATTTCCTTTTACAAATACAATTCTTTCTCCTATTTTATATTTTTAACCCTAATTTTGTCATTTATCTCTTAATCCGTTTATTTTTTTACGCACCACTTTAGAATTTTTTATCATCTTTTTCCTCTCTTCAAAACGAGACCCATATGTATATATCTTTTCGGAATTGTATCAAAAATGAATTTACTTATAGTGAGGAACTAAACTGAGTTTTTTTTTTTATTATTATGAAGGCTAAATAAAAACTAACCATAAAAACTATATAGAATAAATTATATTATATCAATTTCTGTTTGTTGATATTTTATGATATAATTCTGATGCTTCGCGATACAATTCTAATACATTTATGATATAATTCTAATACTTCGCATACTGTGTTTTATGTATTAATTTAACATGTTTTATCTGTAGTAAGGAATCACCTAATCTAATTTTTTATTGTTATGAAAGCTTAATAAAAGCTAACTATAGAATAAAAAAAATACATAATAAAATATATTGAACCAATGTTTGCTTGTTGGTATATTTCTGATATATTTTTTATACATTGTTGATATACTTCTGATACATCTATGATACTTTTTATGGTACTTTTATCATATTTTTGTGATACATTTTTTTGATACCTTCTAAAGTGTTGTTTGCATATGTTGTTTGTTTGTTTGTATTTTTCTTAAATTGTGTTGTCTATAATGTTTTTTATGTAAAGTTGGTGATACATTTTTGATACATTTTATTATATTAAAACTGTAAAAAAGAGTTGAATCAATATTTGTTTGTTGATATATTTCTGATATATTTATGATACATTTCTAAATATTCGGAAAAAAAATCAGAAAAAATATATACATATGATATCAATTCGAAGATAAAAAAGAAACGAAATGAACTTGATAAAGCGGAATGTTGATAAAGTAAATGTTCTGAGAGATAAATGGCAAATAATATTTAAATAATAAAAGAGGAGATAAAAAATAAGATGGTGTAATAATAAAAATTATACTTACTTTTGAACTTATTTTTGAGAGATTTTGGACCAACGGTGTATTTGATATAATTGTTGAAAAAAATAGTATTTTTGTAAAATACCCTAAAAGTTAAACTTATAAATTTTATAAATAAGTTATTCCTATAAATGTTGTATTGATAGAAAAATAAAAAAAAGTTGAGGATATTGTTGCGCTTACGAATTTAAATATTAGAGTGAGGTTGGATAAACACAAATGGTAAAGAACTAAACCACATGCTTCAGTAGTAGTGGTGGTTCATCCGGGAGTTTACTTTCCAATCAATCTCATGTTAGTAAAGCAAACATCTTCTATTCTATGTAATTTTACACTAACAGCTTTTCTTTAAATGGGTATTTTTTAAGTGTTTTTTCTTTCCCATCAAATAATGTTTAGTAAGGTTTAGAAAAAATATGGGTAATATTTCAATAGAAAATATTGTTATATTACATCAGTAGCTTTTTGTGTATTTTCTCTCTCATCAAACAACAGATTTACTAGTGTTTAGTAAGGTTTAGAAAAAACTATTGGTAAATATTTCAATAGAAAAATATTGTTATATTCATCAGTAGCTTTTTGTGCTTTTTGTAAAATAAAAAATAAAAATAGTTTTATTTTTCTCTGCAACTACATTTATAAATACAATACAAAACAAAACATTAAAAAAAGATTAAAAGGTATTAATTAAAATCCATTAATTTTCATTTGCAATATAACAATAATAAAAATCTTTACCTTAATATATTTTAGGTTAGTTTTTTTTTTAATAATTTTACAACATAAAATACATAATTTTATATAAATGATAAATGTTAACAAAATGACATAATTTATGGATTTCAAATTCTCGGATATTATATATTTTTTATTTTTATTATTAATTAATTTAAAACATAACTCATATTAGTTATTATATCATATCATACAATTTTATCATATTTTTTTTATCAAACACTAATTATCAATCAGTAATCAACTAATCGTTACCAGTAATAACAAACAATAACAATACATAGCAGATAATATCAGCAAACAGCAATAGGAACAGCATAATCAAACATCCTCTCGTTTTGTAAACATGTTCCTGATCAAAGTGGGATACTTAACGCGCTAGCTACAATATCGCACCCAATTCAATTATTTATGGTTAATTGTTTTAACAAATGTTCCATTATTAGATTATTAACTTTAAGAGCTCAAATTTATGATTTCTCTTTTCTTATGATTATAGATTTCTACATAGGAATATTTTTACTTTCATCTCTATTTCAATTATATACTTTATAGGGAAAAGTAAAATTCAGAAAACACAGGTTTGTTTTTTAAAAGTTTGCAGATTCAAGTTGGTGGTTATAAAATTCAATAAATAGAGACTTTCATCCAATACACCCTCTAAAAACTATCATACTTTTTGAATTTTGGCCTGAAATTTTATATGTTGGTTGATACGAATACAATTAACCTTAGTAAAAAAATTTACAATATTAATGTTTTAGAAACGCATGTATTTTTCTAATTAAATAATATAAAAAATTAAAAAATGATAAAAAAAAATAAAGTTATCATCAAAAAATATTTAAATTTTGATAGAAAATTTATAAATAACATGGAAAAATATTAAAAGGATAAACAAAAGAATCATTGAAATTTGCATAGAGATTGGGTCAAAAGTATATGTGTTCATACTATTAACCTGATCCTTGTGATACACCAAATATTTTTTTTATCATCTAGCATCTGAATAGTTTACCCACGTTATTAAAATTATTTATCAAAATTGGAATTTTTTTTGTGCATTTATTTATTTTTTATGATTTTTTTTTTCATTTTTTCTACTATTTAATTAAAAAATACTTATGTTTATTGAAAATTTCAAAAATTCATTTTAATATTCATTATATTCATATCAATCCAATTTTTAAAATTTCAGATAAAAAACCAAAATATTAAACAGTTTTAGGGCTTGTGTTGGATGTAGAAATTTATTTGTTAGGCATGAGGTATCTGTTTGCAAATTCAAAAAAAATTCTTATATTTCTCTTTATTAACTTTTAAAACACATACATGCGTTTACAAAATTAGCAAATCACATTTTTTTTTAAATTTTTCCTATATTATATATACATGCTACCGTGTAAATATCACGTAAATACTACGCATTAAATATTTTTATGGAGTAACGTTATACCACATATTCACGCACCTCGTTATTTCCTTCAAAATAGAGAAAAAAACGATACTTTTATAATTTTGAACATATAAAAGATTATATATATCATTTTATTTTGGCCTAATACATCTGGGGCCCTTGGACTTGGCCCAAAAAGCCAATTGTCCCCTCGAACTTACAAAGTGTCCAGTTACCCCCTTGAACTTTGAAAAGTAACCCAATTTGTCCCCTAAGTCCCACTAAATCAGCATTTGTGACGAACATGCTTTGAAATATCAAACCAATTAATGATTGACACGTGGCAATAAAGGGGCAAATTGGATCACTTTTTCAAAGTTTAGGGGGCTAACTGGATAAACACAAAGTTCAGGGGGGCACTGGTGATGTTTAGGACAAATTCAGGGGAGTCCTGATGTATTAGGCCTTTTATTTTAAATACATATGTCATTTTGTTAAGCTTAATTTATTTTCCACTATTTTCCGTTAAAATCCTTAATCTGTTACTGTTGTTTTTGTTGAACTCCCAAAATATTAAAGAGCTATATGTAGGGATGTAAACGGAATGGGACGGGGCGGGGCAGGGATTGACAATCTCATTCCTGTTCCGCGGCTAAGAGGTGATCTCCATCACCGTCCCCGTTTAGTAAACGGGAACAATTTTAATCCTCGTCCCTGGTCCTGTCGGGGAACGGGCTTCCTGCTGGGATCCCTACCACCATTAAGATAATTTTGTTTTTTTTAAAAAAAATTAAGTAAAATTTAATTTTATATAAAAATAAGTAAAAAAAAAGTGCATTAAATAAAATATAAAACCCTTTCAAGTTATTACATCTCAATTTTCAAATAAAAATAGGGAAGCAAACGAAATCCTTAGTTTTAATTTTTTTTTTATTATAAAATTCAATTATTTACATATATGTAAATGATAAAATAAATAATTAAATGGAGATTTTAACGGGGATCTCCATGGGGACTAAACAGATGGGAACGGGGCCCGTAGTGTGGAGATGGGTAATCCCATCCCTGTCCTCGTTTAGCATTCGAAGACAAATTTGTCCTCATCCCTACCCTGTGGAGATTCTAAATGAGGAATCACTATCCTCATTCAGGCAGACCCCGTGTCCCGTTTAGAACCCTAACTATATGTAGCCAATTAAATTAGCATATTACGAAGAAAATAACATCCAAAATGTCATTGATGAATATTCAAACTATGAGCTCAAATAAAAAAATACTATTAATATTCCATAGTTGCAACAAATATATATACTTATAAATATTTTGTAAATATATAAAATATATAAGAATATTTAACATATAAAAATTTGCTACATGATGAGCAATATTCTTAATTACAATTTAAATATACCATTGATATGATAACAAATAAATTTTAATTGACTAATATATATCTAGTTAATAGTTTCAATATACATATGAAATGTGAATAAACAATAAATCAAAGTTTTAAACACGTTGAATGGACGAGAAAAGAAGAACCAACCACCATTAACTAATTAGTAAAACAGCAAATCCAAGTCAGAAAACACAAGAATCAAACAAAATTAAATTGAAAACAACTAATACAAAAAGTTTGCATGCAATAAAATTCAGAAAACAATGGAAAACTACCAAAAAAAAAAAAAAAACTACGAAAACCTTTGAGAAGATTTTAAAATGGGAGAATATATAGACTTCGAGGTGGCCCTTATGAACGACAAGTAGGCTCACCCTTTTTAATAGGTTACTCTCAAAATTCCAAGGTGAAAGAAGCTCGATTTCTCCCCAAAATCAACCATATAGTTAAGAGAAAATATGTTCAAATTTTCTAATAGGAAAATAATACTACCATTATTGATCACTGTAGAACAAAAATCATTAAATGACTAAAAGGTAAACAAAATAACGACGATTTTAAAAAAATGAAAAGAAGATGCTAACAAGGAAAATAATAATTAAGAAATGAGAGATCTATAGGGTAATTTCTTTCATGAATACCTATGTTGCATATAAATTTAAACGAATATGGAAAATGATACTAGAAAATAGTATCGGTAAAAAAATATAAAAAACGGAAACAAAAGAAAAATGTATAAAAGATAAAAATATAAGGATATATTTATAACTTTAAGAACTATAAGTATGCATTTTTTTTTTTTAGAAATTATAAAAAAATACCTCTGTTTTAGGTTTTGTTTTGGAACTCTACCTTTTCAAAATTCCTTTTCTATATATTTTTTTTCATAATAATTGAATTGCGCTTTTTTTTTTTTAATTCATATCTTTTATATATTTTCCCTTATAAAAATTTCTTTCAAATATTTCAAATTTACTCAAATACATAAATTTACTTTGTCCACATTTCTCTCATCTTTTCACAATTTTAATCTAATTTGGCATTTATCTCTCAATCCGTTTATTTTTTTTATTATGCGACTTTGGAAATTTTTTTTTTGTTTTTTTTTCTCTTCGAAACAAGATCCATATGTATATATTTTTTCCAACCATTGTTTTTCAATAATGTATAACTAATTACACCTTTGTATCTTAGGATATAAAAAAAGTATAATAAATGTAATAGTGTATCTTAAGGTATAAACTAATGTATAATTAAAGTATAACTAAGGTATACTCACTGTAATAGTGTATCTTAAGGTATAACTAAAGTATAATCATTGTAACAGTGTATCTTAGTTATAATAGTGTATCTTAAGGTATAATTAAGGTATAACTAAAGTATAATCACTGTAATAGTGTATCTTAGTTATATCTTTAGATACACTATTACATTGATTATACCTTAGTCATATGTTAGTTATACCTTAATATTCACTATTACAGTGATTATACCTTAGTTATACCTTAATTATACCTCAAAATACATTATTACTTTGATTATACATTAGTTATACTTTAATTATACTTTAGTTATACCTTAAGATACACTATTACATTGATGATACCTTAGTTATACCTTAATTGTACCTTAAGATATACTATTACATTGATTATACCTTAGTTATACCTTTAGATACATTATTACATTAATTGTACCTTAGTTATACATTAATTATACCTTAAGATACACTATTACAGTGATTATACCTTAGTTATATCTTAAGATACACTATTACATTGATTATACATTAGTTATACCTTAATTATACCTTAAGATACAAAGCTATAATGAGTTATACTTTAGTGAAAAAAAATATTGGAAATAATATATACATATGGATCTTGTTTCAAAGAGAAAAAAAAAACAAAAAAAAATTCTAAAGTCGCATGACAAAAAAAACGGATTGAGAGATAAATGCAAAATTAGATTAAAATTATGAAAAGATGAGAAATAAATATGGATAAAATAGAATAAGGTATTTGAGTTATTTTGAAAAGTTTAAAAGAGATTTTGACAAAACTTTCTTGTTCACGTATTAAAGAAAATGGGGGCCAAAATGTAAGTATTTTTGAAAAATCCCTTTTTCTTAGAGAGTGTGTGTGTGTGTGTATAATAATAATAATAATAATAATAATAATAATAATAATAATAATAATAATAATAATAATAATAATAATAATAATAATAACAACAACACAAGTCATATAAAATAAGAAAAAATGAATTTTCTAATTTTTACCTCATAAAAAATAAATTTTTAATTTTCTAAAATATGTCCCAAAATTATTTTGTATAAGTTTTGAAGAGTTTTCAATTTTTACAATGCTTCAAATTTGAAGTTTTCTTGCAATGAATTCTACTAACAGGTTGTTTGTTTGTGGGGATAATTATCCCATGTTTGGTAAGGTTTTATGGGGATGGGATAAATTTTTTTATCCTCCCCATATCCTCCTTTTCCTGTCTCACCTCCCCCCCGGTATAAGCATTTGGGATAACTTTGGGTTGTGGGAATTTACCAATTTCTCCAGCTGAAGGTGAAGAAGACTCCCTTAACCCATGGATCACGATTTGCATCTCTTTCCCAACTGAAGCTGCTGCAAATTCCGCCACCTCACATCAACATGTGGAAGAAGTTCACGTTTCTCTTCTTGATCTGCATCTCAGTTTCTCGTTTCTCTCTCTCTCCGGGGTTCATCGATGACAGCTACTTCTATGGTTAGGTATTTTCCTATGTTTTGTCTTTATATCAAAAGAATGAATTGAAACGTGTTTTGGACAATTTTCCATCTGCTTATACACATAATATGGATTTTGATTTGTTTAATAATTGCATTGACTCGGCGATTTGGGAATCAAATTGAAGTCTGGGATTAGAAATCACTGTTTTCTGTATTACAATTATTTAGAAATCGGTGTTTTTGAGAGTTTGTTACAGAATTCCACCTCGCTCAATAAAATCATAGGTCTCAATTCTCTGCAATGGTCCCCTCTTCCTCTTCTTAAAACCGTTGGTTATCTAACCTCCCAAGCAATTCCACCTACCCGTCGTTCGCTAGTGGTAGTCGCTGCTCGCTAGTTGCTATTCAGAGCAAGTCTGTGGTGGTGCTCGCCAGAGCAAGTTCAACTCGTCGTCGTCAGTGTTTGGTTAGTTTTCAGGCCAACTAATTAAATCTACTACAGGTCGTGGCTAATGTCAGTATTTTGTTCTGTTTTCTTTACCTGCTCTTTGCCAAAACATCAAAGACTTCAGTAGCATTGAAATTGAGTTAGGTGATTTTGCACCATCTATATCCTATTATTTTCATTGAATTGTGGTAAAACAGTGAACGTGTCATTCTTGTATGGATTTGTTCAGAATAATGACATTCAAGCTAGATATAAATGTGTTCTCACTTGTTGAGAGGATGGAATTAATTACTCAAAACTAAGCGTATTTGATGATATAGCTTTATTTGGTTCAACATATTGTAGCTGAGATGGAATGTTCAGCAATATTTTGTTATCTGTTAAAAGTTTTTGAATGACTATATAGCCTGATGTTTTTAATTGGAGTTTCATGGTTGAAATTTCTAGTGGAATTTGATTGAGACTAAATGAAAGTGCCTACTTGAATTTGTTGTATTAGCTAGTTCAAATGATAGAACAATTCTGTTAATTTTTTTGTGATCATTATGTGTCTGTTAGACCTCTTGCATTGTTAACTTTATATTTGAAGTTATGTTTGTTTACTTAAGGGTTAAGTAATTATAAAGTTTAATGACTATCCTAAGCTCAATCACTTCTTTCATAGATGGCAGCCTCTAGCTAATTGAAAGTGGTAATTATTTTTCTCTAATTCTGTCCCTGCAGTTATCACATCCATAACATTTTTTAGGACTGACTTGGAGGAAGGTTGTCTTTCCTTCATTGGAGAACACTAAGTTTGAGCAGACGACGTTTTCAACGGAACGCGGACTCCCTTTCGGAAGGGGCGCCTCGATTTCGGGCGACCCTCCCTCACGTGGGGTTTTTGGATCGGAAATTTGTTTTTGGAAAATTAAATTGTTTCATAAAAGAATCGAGACCTAAGTCTCGATAAAAAGTGCAAGAGTCGCCACCCGGCTCAGCTCGACCGGGAAATTACAGGGTAGCTGAACCAAAGTGAGGACTGCCACACTTTCCAGAGATCTAGGTTCGGACAAGTCCCTTATTTCATGTCTAATCAAAATAAAAATAGCCAATGTTCATTGATAACACTTTAAATTTCTAAAGATTAATTTTATTGAATGGAAACACACAGCGTGCACACAAGTAAAAATAAAGCAGTAAATATTGTAAGCGCCGGAATTTTACTCCTCTTAAAAAAAAAAGAAAAGGATAATAGTCGTACTACTGTACTTACAGTCGTACGATTGTAATTTAAAAATTACAGTCGTACGACTGTAATGTCAGGGCAGTTGCAGGAACCCTACCTATGCAGCAGAAAATGGAGGAGAGAGGGAGGAGCATTAATGGCTCCGTTCTTGCAGCAAGGAACCTTAGAAAAAGCAAAATAAAAAGAAGGAAAAGGAAGGGAGAAGGGGCTTTGATTTCTGGTAAAAGGGATTTAGAGAGAGAAAGGAGAAAAGAGAGAAGGAAAAGAAAGAAAAACCCAAACTCACCAATCCTTCTTTTCCTCTTCATTTTCTTTAATTCTCAGAATTAGGATTAAAATTTGGTAGAAATCCTTAGGCTAATCACTTAACTTCACAGATAAATCAAAATCTCGGACTTAAATTATCAGAATCCCAAGCATTTTGGATTTTTGGACATAAAGCTCTCAACCCCAATTCAAGAGGAAAAGTGCAAATTCGTGTCGATTGGAGCGACGCCAGGGGTCAAAACGACTTGGATAAGCTTCCAAGAGGTAGACACTCCCTTTTCCTTTCACTTTTTCTTGCTTTCTAGGTGATTGAAGTGTATTTTTGTGCATTTTTACTGTGTTTTCGCACTTCTGTTTCTGGAAATTAAGAACAGTCACACGACTGTTCTTGGATTGATGAACAGTCGTACGACTGTATATACAGTCGTACGAGTGTTCTTGATTTCCAGGTTGTTTTTCTTCCATTTCGATTCAAATAAAATTTTGGCGAAACCTTGAGTCTGGAGTGTTTACAGTCGCACGACTACAATTTACAGTTGTACGACTGTAGTTACAGTCGCACGACTGTAACTCCCTTTCCAGAACCAGAATTTCCCTTTTAACCCCAAAAATTTCCAAAAATCTCTAAAAATTCAGAAAACCCCAAAAATCATCAAAATGAATTTTGTTGTGTGCATTCACGACCATAGATTCAATTTCCAGTAAAATTGCATTTAGAACAATGCCACGACGGAGGCCCAGTTCTCCCGAAAACCGACCCACCTCACATGCTAAAATTAAATTAAACTGGAAAAGTTGTTTTCAAAATGATTTTCTCACAAAACCAAAAATACAGGGACGTTTCAAAATGTTTTCCAGGTCTAACCGGGCCGACTAGCCGAGCCAACCCGGTTATCCCTTAAATGCATGCCCCCAATTCTTGATTTCCCATTCTATCCTGTTTGAGTTCAACTTGTGGCGTGCCGTAAAATTGTGCTAACCCTCTGTTTTGCAGGTTTTAATTTCTTTTATTTTTATTTTGGATGTAATTTAATATATTAATACGTGTATCCTAGGCGATTGTATTTTTCTAGATAAATCGTGTATTCTAGGCGCTTGTAACAGTGAGGCTGAGAGTCTTTTTATCTTTTATTCGATCGGGTTGTAATAATTTACTCATTTATTATTTTACTTCTACCTGTATGCGCGCTGTATGTCTATTTATTGCAATAAAATTGACTTTTAGAGTTTGAAATACCATCTATGAGCATTGACCAATATTTATTTTAATTAGATACAAAATAAGGGACTTGTCTGGACCCGAATCTCTGGATAGTGTAGCGGCCGTTTGTTCGGTTCAGCTACATTATAAATTTCCCGGTTGAGCTGAGCCGGGTGGCGACTCTACAATATTCATCGAGACTTAGGTCTCGGTTCTTTTAAGAATTAATTCCATTTATTTTTTAAATCGATTTTCCATTTATAAAAACCCCACGTGAGGGAGGGGCTCGCCCGAGATCGAGGCACCCCTTCCAAGAGGGAGTCTCGTGTTCTGTCGAAAACGCCATCCGCTCACAAATATATAAATTATTACAACCTGATCGAATGAAAAGAAAAAAAAAACTCTCGGCCTCACATTACAAGCGCCTAGAATACACGAGAATCTAAAAAAAAGATTACAATCACCTAGAATACACGAATTAAGCTATAAATTACATTAAAGATAAAAATAAAGAAATTAAAACTGCAAAACAGATGGTTAGCACATTTTATAGCACACCACAAATAGGACTCAAGTAGGACAGAATTAGGGATTTTAGAGATCGGGAGCATGCATTTAGGGGGTAACCAGGCCGGCCCGATTAGACCTGAAAAACAGTTTTGAAACGTCCTTATATTTTTGGTTTTATGAGAAAATCATTTTGAAAACATTTTATTTTCTGGTTTATTTTAATTTAGCATAAGGGTTGGTCGATTTTCGGGAGAATCGGGGCCCCATTGTGGCGTTGTTCTAAATGCAATTATACTGAAAATTAAATCTAAGGTCGTGAATGCACACAACAAAATTCATTTTTGGTGATTTTCTGATTTTTCTGAATTTTTATGATTTTTGGGAATTTTTGTGGATTATTCTGGAAATTCTGCCCTTGGACGGAAGTTACAGTCTTGCGACTGTAATTCCTCCAATTGCAGAAATTCACTAAAATTTTATTTAAATGAAAAGGAAAAAAAGCCGAGAAATTGAGAACAGTCGTTTGACTATTGTTTACCCTAAACGACTGTAATTTCAATCATGCCTCTGTTCTTTTTCACAAGAACAGTCGTACGACTGTTCTTAATTTCCAGAAGCAGCAAGCAAAAAAATGAGTTTTATGCATAAAAAAACACACCAAATCACCCAGAAAAGCAACAAAATAGAAGGTTTGAAGTGTGTTTACCTCTGTGGCGCTGATCCACCGTAGGAATGACCGCTGGAAACACCTCAATCCCTTCTAAATTGCTTCTTTTCCTTTGTGAGTCAAGGTTGCAAAATGGTCCGAAAATCTCCAAAAAGTCACGGATTTATGTAAATCTAAGGTCTGAAATTGATTTAATTTTTATGTGGCAAGTTTAACCTACGATTTTTAACAAATTTTAGGCCTTGACACTTTGAAATTCAAAAGAAAAGAGTAAAAGAAAGATGATAGTTTTTTGGGCTTTCTTCTCCTCTTTTCCTTCAATTTCTCTCTCAATTTTCTCTCAATTATTTCTGTTGCAAAAAGTCTCTTCTCTCTCTTGTTTTCTGCCTTTTATTTGCCTTTGCTTATGGAGATCACCAATCATTAATTACTCTGAATTTCTCTAATTTTTTTAATTGAGAGGTATGGGCTCTGCAACCTGCCCTGATCTTATAGTCGTACGACTATAATTCAATCACAGTCGTACGACTGTAACAATAGCCCCACGACTATAATTACAGTCGTGGGAATCACGGCTGCTTCTTTTTTTTTAAGGACCCGAAAAATTCTGTGTTCATAGGCTGCCCCTCATGTAGCTAAAGTTCGATTTTCGATACGGATTTTGGTACACGATAAAGAACACGGATTTTCACGGTGATATGCACGTATGTGGCTCGTTCTGTTAAGCCTATGTGATTTTTGGTAGTCAGGTGGTCCATATGCCTTTCGCATAAAAATGACACCGGGGAAAGATGACTTTTGGAGTCGGGTGGTTCATTACGATGATTTTCACATAAGGATGACACTGAGGTAAAATGACTTTTGGAGTCAGGCAGTTCCTTATGATGATTTTCACGTAGGGATGATGCCGGGAAAAAATGACTTTTGGAGTCAGGCGGTTCCTTACGATGATTTTCGCGTAAGGATGATGCCGGGGGAAAAATGACTTTTGGAGTCAGGTGGTTCCTTATGATGATTTTCACATAAGGATGACGCCGGGGGAAAAATGACTTTTGGAGTCAAATGGTCATGTATGACCTACCACACAGAGCCAAAATGCTTGTAGTGCATGATTGGTTAACGTATTTATTCCTTAATCGATACTTTTGAAACAAAAATTTTTACCCCTTCGATCAAGAATAAATATAAGTGAATGCAATTTGGTTACCTTTTATAGTCATACAAGACTGAATTTGTGAAGTGTGTGATAGTCGCGTGCAACTTAGCGCACGAGACATACCGAGATTGAATTTTGGGTTCCCTTTTAAAGTCGTGGTGGACTGTGATTTGTGAAAAATAAGACGATCTTGTATGACTTGGCAAACGGGATACGTCGAGAATGCAATTTTGGATTCCCTTTTAAAGTCGTGGCGGACTGTGATTTGTGAAAAATAAGACGATCTTGTATGACTTGGCATACGGGATACATCAAGAATGCAATTTTATGAAGTGATATAATGCATAAGATTGTGCTTACAGTGGATTTTCCATGATTTTCTCGGGTTTTGTGCCCCTGGACGAAGCGGACCCTGGTTAGAAAAATTGGTCACTGGCGTGTTGGCCCTACAAAATCACTAAAATATCTTCCTGTGGGGAATGTTAAATATTTGGGGATAAAATAGAGTTTAGAAAATAAAGTAGGAGGTTAAAAATAATAAAATAGAACAAAATTAAAAATTTTCCTCCCTTTTTCTCATTATAGTCGTACGACTGTATTTGAATTTCAAGTACAGTCGTACGACTATCGACGAAGTACAGTTGTACGACTGTACTTCGCGAAGAGACAAAATAAAAGGGCGTTTCGCCCCCTTCATTTTTCACTCTCCATTTTCATCATTTTCTCTCCAAAATCCAAATTTCAAACCTTTGATTTTGACACTATGTTGAAGAAACTCGATAAGAAATTGAGGAAACTGACTCCCAATCAAATCCAAGGGCCCGGTAGTGCGCAAGATATCCCTTTCGTGAGCGTTGCGGACGGGTACAACCATCCGAGCTATGTGGACCATTTCGGAGTCTATTTTGGGTCGGAGATCCCTATCTTGCTGGAGATGGATTCTCACTTGTCTTCTCTCCAGGTTAGAATCCGAATTCGTGTTTAATTTTGAACTTTTTGAAATTTTTTATTTGAATATTTTCCGAATTGATTTGCATATTTTACTGATTTCTGGATGAATTGGTTGAGTAGAATGCATGCTAGGGGTCCCCTGTAGTTCATAGGAATAAGAAACTAGGAAAAACGAGTTAGAAATCACGAAAAAATTAGACTTGGAAATTTTCTGCTCGAAGGAAAGATGAACACTCATACGACTGAACTACAGTCGTACGACTGTAGTTGCAATTCCAGCATTTTTTTTAATTAATGATGAGATGATTAATATGATAGTTATTACGATGCATGTATGCATTAAATAATGTTAAATATGTATGCATTGTACTTCCTAGGTACGTAGGATAGGGAGATTTCTGGCTGTGGGAACCTCTCCCTGCCCCGGGTTTGGTGGGGATGGCTCCCCGAGTCTGTGAGGGCCCAAGTTAGGATCTTGGGTCTAGAGGCATTCATTCTGTCACTGCCAAAGACCATGCCTCACACCACTCATGCTGTGATGACGGTGTTGTGTGAGAGGTGGGTCTGCACCACCCACACCTTCCACCTTCCTATTGGCGAGCTCACTATCACTCCATCAGACTTCGTCACGATTTCTGGGTTTGGTTTTGGTGGGACCCTGATCTGGTTCAACTGCTACTTGACTTGACAGCAGCTCTCAGAGGATTATGTCAGGAGGTTGATCGATTATTCCCCCGAGAATAGAAAGGTTCTATGCTCCCCGGTGGAGGCATATTGGGCTGCTCACCCAGATCCGTCGGATAAGGACGTGGAGAGGTATGCTAGGGCCTATGTGCTAGTTCTGTTGTCTTGCACCCTTTTCCCCACTGGGCAGAGTACCTGCAACATGACTCTGCTCCCGACTCTGGTGGACCTGGCCGCCTTCCCTACTTTGGATTGGGCCCGAGCCGTACTTGGATAGTTATACTACGGACTAGACCTGTGTGCTAGGGGGAGGCAGCAGGAGATCCTGGGCTTTTGGCTTGGCTTACTGGTATTACACTTCTTCCTTTCTCTTTCTCTTTTTTTTTTTTTTTTTACTGTTTCATTGATTGCAGATTTGGATGTTTGAACACCGTATCCTGGAGCCACCCGACTTGAGGGATGTTCAGGATGAGGAGCACCCCACTGTCTTGCGCATCTGGACACAAGGGTGGTAGGGCATTGGTCGCGATCTGGCGGAGATCCGGCAGGGTCTTCGAGAGGTCTCCTGGGAGAGGGTAAGTAAACTAATTTCGTTAGTAAGAAAAATTTAATTCAATGTTTACTTACCTGTCCTGAAATGTTTGCTTCTTTGATTGTGTTTTTACAACTTCATCATCTCCCATGGCGTTGTCAATGAGTCCTGCCTTTCGTTGTGCAGACTTCCTTGCGGTATAATGACCGCCTGCTCATCCTAGAGTGCCCGATATCCCAGGAGTGGTATCTGGGCGAGTGCCTCCGCCTTGCAGACCATGTAGATAGCCCTTCTGGTCGTGTTGTTCCTCCACCGCTCCCGCGCGTCCTATTTTAGCTACACTACGCTGATCCCGCCGAGCATCCGGACATTTACGGGGACGGATATGTAGTCGATTCCGCTGATGGCGACTACCCGAATTTTATCTGTGATTGCTTACTGCCCGTCCGGGGCAACGTGCTGGTGGCTCCTCCTCATCAGGTATCTTCTATTCATTGTTTTTTTTTTCTAATATCCCTTCACTTGCAAGCCAAGAGACGTAGGGGGTCGAGTTCCGGTCAACAGTCTGCCCCAGGAGATGAGGATACAGAGACAGCCACTGTCGGAGGACACGCGCCTATTCATGACAGGAGCCATCCTGTGCACTCCATCAGTGCTGCAGCTTCCACTTCCCAGGCCGCCGGAGTGGTAGAGGGTCGGCTGGTGACAGAGTTGAGGACGAGCTTTAATTTGATGGGCTTGGATGGCGGATACGCTTTCAGGGATTTGCCTGCTAATCGTCATCACCAGATCATGTTCACCCCAGAGGACACCACTCATGTAAATATTCCGTCTCTTTTTTTTTTTTTTTTGCTCTTTTTATTCACCCCTTTTTTGTTTAAACAGATCCCTCGGGTCCAAGCGCAGGACATAGCGCAGCAGTAATTAGGCCTGGAGTACTTCATGACCCAGGAGAATGCCGCATAGGTTGTAAGTATTCTATAATCTCTGTTTCCTCATATGATTTATGCAATGCATGAATGAATATATATGCATGTTAATTTGTATTATCATTTTGCAGACTCGGGTGCAGATGCTGCAAGGGCAGGCTGGGCAAGCGACTACTTCTGAGGCTCGGGCCCTGGCTGCGACTCATGAGTTGACTCGGATGTGGGCTAATTCCCAGGCTCAGTTGGGTCGGATGTAGGCTAATTTGAACCGAGTGTAGGCTGACTTCGACACCTATAGAGTAGCGCATCCCAGTGAGCCTGAGTCGTCTAAGGAGGGAGAGGATGAGAGCTAGATGGGGTGCTTTATATCACATTTTCTTTTTTTGTACTGAATTTCTGCACACAACATGAACTTCATTTTTATTATTATGGGCTTTCGTTTTGCATATTTTTGGGAATTCACTCTTGTGTCTTTTTCAATTTTTGCTTCCTTTCATCCAGGCTTTTACAAGTTTTTAGAATTATTACAAGACTCTGATTGGCTTAAATTAAAGCCTTTCGAGTTGTGGAACATTAAAGCCTATTACAAACATCCATGGAATAGCGAATTGTTAAATGCCAGCTGTCGCTACTGGGATCTGGTGGACAATGTCTTCCGTTTCTGGCACCAAGAGCTTTGCCCCTTGTATGAGGAATTCGGTGCCATCCTGAATATCCCGTGTCACAAAGGGATCGACATTGCAATTCCCGAATTCACCTTCGGCAACATTCTTTTGTTGGTGAGTTTGTTTGGGCTTCCCAATCCCGAGGTGAAAGCTCTTCTTTTTACGGGATCCTCTTCTCTTGGCCTGGGCGTGGAATCCATACTGGAGTGGTGTATCAATGCCCCTAGGGATCACGTCAGCTGGGCTAGTATGGTTAGCCTCTTACTGGTGAGCCGATACTTCTGTGATTCTAGTAATGGGGTTGCCTCCTTCAGGACTGTCTCCCTTATCCCTCAGATGGCTGCGGGGGCGTCTCCGGCTCCGTTTGCACTCGCCGAGACCCTGATCAACCTGCATGCATCCAAGATGAGTGGTTCCCTCCATGTCGATCCCAATCTTATACTACTCTAGGTAATTCTTCTCACCGACTTGTGTGCAATCTGGCGACCAAATGAGCTTCTAACCGTTGCTTCATACCATGTTGCAGATCTAGCTCTTGGAGAAGTTGTCAATTCTTAAGATTTCGAGGGGGAGTTTTAAGAAGTACCGCCCAGCCAATTTCAAGGAAAGAGGCTTCTCCATCGACTCCTACGCTGACATGTCTACCGATGAATGGGCTACTTGGTTGGCTCGCCTGACTAACGATCGGATCAGATGGGTCTGCCCCTGGTGGAAGATTACCCGCGTGGTTATAGGGATGTGGGCGCACGGTGTCCAGTTATTGGGATTGACCAGGGTGACATTTTATTCTCCAAGTCACCTTTGTCGACAGTATGGTCATCCACAGAGTATTCCTCAGCGTTCTTGTGTCACCACCTGTGAGGTGTACACTGCTTCTTGGCTTGACCACATTAGGTCCCACTGGGCTAACAATACTCCCCATGTGAGGTTGAGCTATGCTTCCCTTGGTCCCACGGAGACAGATGACTGGTATAAGCACTGGCTGGCTGAGATCAAGGACCTATCGACCCGTAAGGCGCGTGATCGTGTGACTTCCCATTAGCTGACTTCTTCCGAGGCTGCAAAATTGCTTCCTATCGAGAAGAGAAAGACATGAGAGAGACATGATTCTTATTATTACATGTATATATTTTATTCTATTTTTTTCTCTTTTTTTTGCTTCTTTTTTTTCCTTTTTTTTTCTTTTTTTTTTTTTTTGTAATGTTCACAATTCGTATGCCTAGGCGTATAAATGACTTTGTTTATCCAGATGTCTTAACAATGAATCATGTGACATACTCCAAACGTTTATGCAATATGTTGAGCAATACACACTTCATTAATGAAATTCAATTATTGTAACAATTAAAAATGCCAAAATTAGTACATATCTCAAACGAACTCACTCCTGTTATCAACCATCCTGTATAGGTTTTCTGGCCGATAAACTACCTCTCGTTGTCTTAATTTTTGCTTAAGTCACCCTTGCGGGTTTTCAACCTAACAGACTTTTTTTTTTTTTACACATGGTAGTAATTGAGATGGTCCTGGTTGATCGAATTGGTGAACTCATTGCCGTCCATGTCCATAATCTTCACTGCGCCTTTGGAAAGTACTTTCTTAACCATATATGGCCCTTCCCAATTGGGTTTGAATTTGCCCCTCGCATCCGGGTTGGATGGTCTCATCTGTTTCAACACTAGATCTCCCGTCTTTAACGGATGTTTCTGATGACGAACCCGTCGATTGTAGGCTCTAGCCATTCTTTGGTGGTACATCTGTAGATGATCTAAAGCTTTGAGGCACTTTTCATCGACCATAGCTAGCTGTTCAAACCTCACCTTTACCCACTCTATTTCAGTCAATGGAGCTTCCAAGACGGTTCTTAAGGACTTCAATTCCACTTCAATGGGAAGGACTGCCTCTATCCCATAAACCAGCGAATACGGCGTTTCCCCTGTCAGTGTTTTGACACTGGTTCTATAACCCCATAAAGCATACGGTAATCTATCTGCCTAATCTCTATAGGTCGAAGTGGTCTTCGACAAGATCTTCTCAATGGACTTGTTTGCTGCCTCCACTACTCCGTTGGCTTGCGGTCTATAAGGTGAAGACTTGCGATGCTCTATATTGTACTCTTCAAATAATACAGCTGTGGCTCCTTGAAACTGCACTCCGTTATCAGTTACCACGTGGTGTGGTACGCCGTATCTCGCAAAGATGTGCTTCTTTATAAATTTCGCCATGTTCTTAGCCGTGACTTTAGCATAAGACTCGGCTTCGACCCACTTGGAAAAGTAATCCACCGCCACTACAATGAACCTATGACCATTTGATGCTGCAGGCCAAATTTCACCGATTATGTCTATACCCCAAACTGAGAATGGCCAAGGGGTCATGAGATTCTGTAACTCCATGGGCAGAAGATGGCTGATATCCCCGTAGATTGGGCACTCGTGACACTTCTTCACTTCTTCGGCACAATCTGTTTACATGGTGAGCCAGAAGTACCCTTGTCTCATAATCTTTTTCGCCAGAGCTAGAGCATTCATGTGCAGGCCACAGATCCCAGAATGCATCTCTTGCATAACCCTTTTTGTTTCTGCCTCCGTCAAACACTTCAATAACAATCCATCAGCAGTTCTTCTGAAGAGTTATCCATCAAACCATCTGAACTGGGCTGCTAGTTTCCTTAGTGTGGCCTTATCTAATGAATCTGCTCCTTCGGGATATTGGCCATTTTGTAGGAAATTAGCTATGTCTTGATACCAGGGTTTGTCATCCGCCATTAGGGTCAGGGCATCGCTAGAGCGGTGGAATGGTGTTCTAATGGTCTCGAGGATTAAAGGCTACATTGGTGCTTTCTGAGGTCCTTCCCACATGGATGATAAGGTTGCTAACGAGTTGGCCATCTGATTGTCATCTCTGGCCACGTGTCTGAATTCAATGTGCCTAAATACCTTCACCAACTCCCATAATGTCTCCAAGTATGGGCGAAGAGATTCTTCTTTGATTTCCCATTCCCCTGTGGCTTGGCAGATCACTAATAGTGAATCACCAATAATGGTCACATCATTTGCCCCTAGTGTGATAAGAGCATCAATGCCAAATAAGCAGGCTTCATATT
Organism: Euphorbia tirucalli; assembly: GCA_039660915.1. Classification (NCBI taxonomy): domain Eukaryota; kingdom Viridiplantae; phylum Streptophyta; class Magnoliopsida; order Malpighiales; family Euphorbiaceae; genus Euphorbia; species Euphorbia tirucalli. The sequence continues at coordinate 67,632,244 of CM077639.1, forward strand.
CTGCACTGTTGTTGGTTACCGGGAATTCTAGCCGTTTTGACAAAGGAATTATTTCCCCCTCAGGAGTTATAATGATTACTCCGAGACCTGCTCCCCTTTTGTTCACAGCTCCATCAAAGTGCATGATCCATTTTCTGACTTCCACATCCACCATGGCCAACTGCTCATCCGTAAACTCTAGATTCTCCACATAATTATACTCGAGCGGCTGATTTGCTAGGAATTCGGCCACTGCTCTTCCTTTGATCACCTTCTTTGTCACATATTCAATGTCGAATTCTGACAGAAAAAGCAACCATCAGGACAGTTTTCCTGTTAAAGATGGAGCAGAGCAGAGGTTTTCATCGGATCAACCTTTGCCACTGCTTGTATCTTGTACGATTGGAAATAGTGTCTCAATTTCTTTGTCAACCAGACCATAGTGGTGTAAGTCTTTTCCACCATGGTGTACCTGGTCTCATAATCCAGCAGCTTCTTACCGAGGTAGTAAATAACATGCTCTCTCTTATCATCTTGTTCTTGGACCAACATTGCTCCGATAGAAGTTTCTTAAATGGCTAGATACAATATCATGGGCTTTCCTAGAATTGGGGGCTTCAGCACTAGAGGATTGATCAGGTATTCTTTGATCTTATCGAAAAAACTTTGCACTGGTCATTCCACACAACTAGTTGTTCTTTCCGAAGTAGCTTGAAGATAGGCTCACAGACAGTTGTCAACCTGGCAATGAATCTGCTAACATATTAAAGTGACCCCAGGAATGATCTGACTTCCTTTTCTATTTTCGGTGCCGGCATATCTCGAATAGCTTTGATCTTGTCTGGGTCCATCTCAATCCCTTTTTGACTGACAATGTGCCCCAACAATTTGCTTGATATAACCCCGGATACACATTTCTTCGTATTGAGTCACAAGTTATACTTTTCAATCCTGGTCATGAATCTATCCAGGATAGCAGGGTGCTCTTCCCGGGTCATGGACTTGACCAGCTGTGAGCGGACGACGTGTTTTCGACGGAACACAAGACTCCCTTTCGGAAGAGGCGCCTCGATCTCGAGCGGACCCCTCCCTCGCTTGGGGGTTTTTATGAATGGAAAATCGGTTTGAAAAATAAATGGAATTAATGCATAAAAGAACCGAGACCTAAGTCTCGATGAATATTGTAGAGTCGCCACCCGGCTCAGCTCAACCGAGAAATTTAAATTTAGCTGAACCAGACGAACGGCCGCTACACTATCTAGAGATTTGGGTCCGGACAAGTCCCCTATTTCATGTCTAATTAAAATAAATATTGGTCAATGTTCAAATATGGTATTTCAAATTCTAAAAGTCAATTTTATTGGAAATAAATAGGCATACAGCGCGCATACAGGTATAAATAAAATGGTAAATAATTAAATTATTACAACTCGATTGAATAAAAGATAAAAACTCTCGCCTCACTTTTACAAGCGCCTAGGATACATGAGAATCTAGAAAAATACAATCGCCTAAAATACACGATTAATTCTATTAAATACATATCAAATAAAAATAAAAATAAAAGTTGCAAAACAGAGGGTTAGCACAATATATATAGCACGCCACAAATAGGACTTAAATAGACAAAATTGGGAAATCGTGAATTGGGGCATGCATTTAGGGGATAACCGGGTTGGCTCGGCTAGCCGGCCCGGTTAGACTTGGAAAACATTTTAAAACATCTCTGTATTTTGGTTTTGTGGGAAAATCATTTTGAAAACTATTTTTCCGGTTTACATGCATTTTTTTACATGTGAGGTGGGTCAGTTTTCGGGAGAATCGGGTCTCCGTCGTGGCATTGTTCTAAATGTAATTTTACTGAAAATTGAATCTATGGTCGTGGATGCACACAACAAAATTCATTTTGATGATTTTTGGGGTTTTCTGTATTTTTATGGGTTTTTGGGAATTTCTGGGGTTCAAAGGGAAATTCTCGTTCTGGAAAGGGTGTTACAGTCGTGCGACTGTAAACACTCCAGACTCAGGATTTCGTCAAAATTTTATTTGAATCAAAATAAAAGAAAAAAAAACAACCTAGAAATCAAGAACACTCGTACGACTGTAATATATAGTCGTATGACTGTTCATCAAATCCAAGAACAGTTGTGCGACTGTTCTTGATTTCCAGAAGCAGAAACGCAGAAATAAGGTAAAAATGCACAAAAATCACATCCAGCACCTAGAAAGCAGGAAAAGTGAAAGGAAAAGGGAATGCCTACCTTTTAGGAGCTTATCCAAGTTGTTTTGACCCCTGGTGTCGCTCCAATCCACACGAATTTGCACTTTTCCTTTGAGATTGAGGTTGAGAGCTTTATGTCCAAAAATCCAAAATGCTTGGGATTTGATGATGTAAGTCCGAGATTTTGATTTGTTTACGAAGTTAAGTGATTAACCTAAGGATTTCTAGCAAGTTTTAATCCTAATTCTGAGAACTATAGAAAATAAAAGAGAGAAGAATTTGTGGGTTTTTTGGGTTTTCTTTCTTTTCCTTCTCTCTTTTCTCCTTTCTCTCTCTAATTCTTTCACCAGAATTCAAGTTGGCCTTTTCTCCCTCTCTTTTCCTTCTTTTCCTTCTGCTTTTCTGAGGTTCCTTGCTGCAAGAACGGAGCCATTAATGCTCCTCCCTCTCTCCTCCATTTTCTGCTGCAGAGGTATAAGCTCCTGCGACTGCCCTGACATTACAGTCGTACTACTGTAATTTTTAAATTACAGTCGCACGACTGTAAGGACAGTCGTACGACTCTTTTTTTTTTTAAGAGTGAAATTTCGACGCTTACAGCTGCCCCTCGCGTGATCAAATTCAACACTCGATCTTGGTCTGAAATGGTTAAGGTGATGGATTTGAGAGCGTGAATCAAAGCGCCGCAGACACAGGAAATAAAACATGCAACTGAGTTGCTGAAGCTTCACTGCTGTGGTGACGTGTTGAGTTGACTGGATGGAATAAGCCGATATCGGGTCTATGTTACCCGAGGCTATGCTGGAGATTTGAATTGGCTTCCATGATCTAGGATCTTGCTTGAATCGATCTTCAAGAATCCGAAACCTGACTTGGGTGATTTTCAAGGATTAAGAATCAAGCTTGAAGAGGTTTCAGGGATCCAACGCACACTTAAGGAGGTTTTTATCAAGGATTGGGAATCATGCTTGACGAAGTTCAAGGATTCGAAATCTAGCTTGGAAAGGTTTTCAAGGATTGGGAATCTTGCTTGAAAAGGTTCAAGGATTTGAAATCTGGCTTAGAGAGGTTTTCAAGGATTGGAAATCTTGCTTGAAAAGGTTCAAGGATTCGAAATCTGGCTTGGAGAGGTGTTTAAGAATTGGGAATCATGCTTGAAGAAGTTCAAGGATTCAAAATATAACTTGGGAAGGTTTACAAGGATTGGGAATCATGCTTGAAGAAGTTCAATGATTCGAAATCTAGCTTGTAGAGATTTTCAAGGATTGGGAATCTTGCTTGAAAAGATTCAAGGATTCGAAAATCTGGCTTGGATGAAATAATGGGTTTGATGTAGAACTAAGTCGATATCGGGTCTAGGTTACCCGAGGCAAATCTGCTGAAATTTTGAGGATTTGAAATCTTATTGGAATTGGATGGGCTCGAAATGATGAAATAAGAGATTCAAGGATTTGTAACCATGCTTGAACGTAATGGAGTTCAAGGGTTCAAAATCTGGCTTGAATGAAGAAAGGGGTTCAATGATTTGTAACCATGCTTGAACGCAATGGGGTTCAAGGGTTTGAAATCTGGCTTGAATGAAGAAATGGGTTCAAGGATCTGTAACCATGCTTGAATGCAATGGAGTTCAAGGGTTTGAAACCTGGCTTGAATGAAGAAAAAGGGATAGCTTTAAGAATGATAATTTTGATGTTGGCTTGAGGATGAGTATTTATCCCTTGATCGATAATTTTGGAAACAAAAATTTTTGCCCCTTTGATCAAGGATAAATACGGCTTGATTGTTCTGCGCCTTAGAGACTTAATGTGTTGAGATTTGGATTTGCGCTGATGTTTAAGGTCCAATGGATGCCCCGGCGTTGTTTCATCTCTGCTTTGAGAGTGATCCTGGTTCGGAATAGTCAGATGATAATGGTGGATACCTATGCTTGGGTTGGTCGTGATATGTATGTGCATGTACGCATGTATATTTTGAATGCATGTACATGTTTCGATGTGTGCATGTGCAAATGAACTTTAGAAAATGCATTTCGCACCATTTGCTCGATCTTGCCACTCCAGGTTCTTACTGGGGAAGATATGTTGCGTGATTGATCGTCCGCAGTTGGAGACGCAAAATTTTGGGTACAATGTGATTCTTGCGATCCTGCCAGGGATATATGATGGCTAATGTGGAAGTACGACGACTGTTGGAGAGAAAGTGATGTTGTTCTTGGTAACGATGTCGTTGAGAAACAATGTAGAGGATCTTGTTGGGGATTAATGAAATATTCCTGCTGGGAGGATGACAGAGAGGTTTTTCCTTTCTGCCCCTAGGCTTCATGAATTTGGGAGTGCTCTAAATTTTGCATGAGCTGCCCAAAGTGGGTTTTCAACTCAGTGAGCTGCTCTGACTTTTGCCTAAGGCGCCTTTTCGGTTTTCACCTTAGCGAGCTTTTCATATGTCCTAACTTTTGCCTAAACTGCCCAATATGGGTTTTCAGCTTAGCGGGCTGCTCTAATTTTTGCCTGAGATGCCTTTTCGGTTTTCACCTTAGCGAGCTTTTTTTTTAGATGTCATGGAATTAGAAGAAGACTTCCAATTCAATACACCCTCCGATGATGAGATGACTGTGGGAGGTCTTGTAGGATTTGGTTACTCCATCGTTGTTGCTGAAGCTCACAAGCGTATAGCCATATATGATGCACGATGTGAATTCAATTTTAAGAAAACTTGGGATATTTAAATAAACAGAGCAAGGCACTCATTCATTCATTCATTAATAATGTTTTAGCATAGTGCACGTGATATATGAAACGAAATTAAGGACAAGATGAGTATGGTATCCGTCTCGACCGAACCGACACCAACTGGTCCCTATGGATTTTCCTGCCGGTGGTGCTCACCTCACTGTCCTAACTTTTGCATGGATTGCTTTCGTGATTTTCAATCCATCAGACTCTTTTTTTTTATATGGAAACCTGAGCCTGTCCCGATTGAAAGAGGTTGACGACTTGGTCTATGTCTTTCTTGGTAGGACTGCTTCGATCTTGCAAGTTGATGAGGTGATGCATGGTGCCTCTCTCCTTTATCTGGAATGATTACACTGTTGCCTCAGAACTTGCGTTCTATTATCGGGGATACTATGGTGCGAAACATCATCTTATACAGATGTACATTCTTATTTTTGAGCTTGAAACCGTGCTTATTTTGCTTGTGTTTTTTTTTTTACGGAATTTCCACTTGGCTGGACTTATCCTTTGGATTCTTTGTAATTCCGCATCTTACGATCCTTTATCAATCTCTAGGTGTGTCGTCAAAGGACTAGGAGAAGGTCTTCCCCGCTTTTAGGTATTTGCAATCTTTCTTTTCTTTCTCTTATCAGTCGTGAGGTCTTTCAGGACGGATATCATTTTGGTTGCTTATCTGTCCTTAGGTTCATTTCACGAAATGATGTGTCATGTATGCTAAAGACATTAAATGAATGTTTATATGCATGCACAGTGTTCCATTCATGAAAATATCACACAAATAATTGAAATCAAATTACATAACATTAAATGCCTTGTAGGCTGCATTGTTCGCAAAACAAGATAAAGAACAAAATGGATACAGCAAAATAATTAACATCCTCCACATGCGGAAGGTCTTCTTTTGCTGCTGCATCGCCCACTTCAATTGGACTAGTCAAAGCTGGGCAAAGGATTGGTATGCACACTGGGCTTCAAAGGTGGCTCCATGATTTTCCCATCCGCGATCAGTTAACGAATAGCCCTGAGTAGTTGCTTACAGTCATTCGTGTGGTACCCCACTGTCACATGATAGGAGCAAAATTTACCTTTGTCTATCTCAGTCGGCTTCTCGAATGGCTTTAGAGAGCTCAAGAGGCCACCATTCCTGCATTTCGCAAAAATCTTAGCCAAAGAAAGGGTCCACGGGGATAGGCCTCGATTTTGCGAATCTCCAGCTTGATCTCCTTATTGGTGAGACACCACAACAACTTCAGTTGGCTTATCCTCTGAGGATTGGTCACTCTTGTTTGTGAAGCCGAAACTGGATCCACTGCTTGATCCAATGGCAGTGGTCGATCGATACCCCAAACCGTGCTTGAAGCTTCTGCTACCCTTTTGACTGGCCACTTTTTCTTCTTCGTCCCTCTTAACCCTCATGGCCATGCTGTAGACCTCGCTGAGTTCATTGAAAGCATGGAATTTCATGTTGTCTTCGTAGACATCCCTGCTGCCTTCAATCAGTTTCTGAATCAGCTCGTCTTCATCGGGGTGATTCTTCAACAGGATCATCTTATTCATCCACCTTTGATAATATTCATCAAAGGGTTCATTGAGCTTCTGCTTAACCCTTTCCAAGTCATATAGCTTCACTTGGATCTTTGTGTTGAAGCTATAGTATTTGATGAAGGCCACTGACAGTGTTCCCTAATCCGACTATACTTCCTCTGTTAGGGAGTTATACCAGTTCAAAGCTCCTTCTTCTAGTGTTGTCATGAAGAAGTTGACCAACTTCTGTTTTGTAGCACCCGCGGTGAGCATTATATAGGCATAGAGGTTGATGTGAGCTTCTGGTGATCCGAGCCCTTTGTAAGAAGGAATTTTGGGGACTTGGAACCCCACAGGGAATGTTTTGATGCCTTTATTTATCATGGCATCCACATTGACGCCCTGCCTGGAACCCAAACTGGTGTTGGCTCCCTTTTTCAGCTCAGCTAGCATCTCATCCAGCTCAGAGTACTTGGCCTTCATTTTCTGTTCCATAGCTGCCTCGATTTCCTGCATCTTTTCTATACTGGCTGAAGGATCAGCCCCATGTTGAGAAGTCTCCCCTTCTTTTTCTTTACCAGTTCCACCATTACCAGCTTCACCACTTTCCCTAACAACAGCCTTTAGTTCTTCCTTTAGCATATCCCGAAAGTCTTGGGATCGGAAGAAGTCTTTCAGAACACTAGCAATGTTCAGCGTTTGATCAGCCATTGCTACTTCTTCTCCGGACTCTGTTGCGCTGCTTGATTCGACTGATCTTTCGCTCTCAGGTGCACTTGTAGCCTGGGCTCTGGTTCTAGGACGCCCCAGCTTATTCTGCTTTAATGCACATAAAGACTGTTAGGGCTAAAAAGTGCATGGTTGGATGGTATGGATGATAATGCTTGGATGATGCTTCGTGAATGTGGATGATAATGAATGTGACCTTTTTATTCATTTCTTCTTCTTTTTTTTTTTTGTATTTTGGACATTCCAAGTGCACCCAATGCTATGCAAAAGAACACGTGCAGACCGCCACACGGGTAGAAGTTCGGTGCTTTTGGGGTACCTAATGGATTTCGTGAAATGGTCGCGTGTGTACCGACACACGGATGGATTTTTGACACTTTGTAGGTCTATGAGATGATATGAAATGGTCGCATGGGACCGGCCCATGGATAGAGTTCTGATGCTTTTGAGCGTATGATATGAAATGATGTCCTGAGAGAGTCGCGTGTAACGGGGACACGGACAAAAGCTTGGTGTTCGGGGAACACCTTGCATGATCTGCGATGTTATGAAATGCCCCTACATGCGTACTAATCTGGCACTCGGGGAGTGCCTTGAGTGATATAGTAATGTCATGAGGTAACCGATGTGGATCACAATGTTATATGATGTTTGTGACGAATGAGTATGATGTCATGAAATGCATCGTGTGAATGGCCACACGGAAATGTACCTAGGACCATTGTGGTCTCTATTGAATGGAATGATTTGGTGGAATGGCCGAATGCAATCCAGTGCATTGGCAAAACACGGGTATTTTAGGATACTCGATATGTTATGAAATGAAATGGTCATGATAGGTGTAAGCACCGGAATTTTACTTTAAAAAAAAAAAGAGTACAGTCGTACGACTCTACCTACAGTCATACGACTGTAACCAAATCACAGTCGTACGACTGAAGATTGCGGCAGGTGAGCCAACCCATACCTCAAAAGCTGAAAAAAAACAGAAAGACGGGAGGAGAGACAGACAGAAAAATGAGAGACAGAAAAAAACGAAGGAGAAAAGGAAAGAAAAGAAAAAGAGAGAGGGAGAAAGAATAAAACGAAACAAAGAAGAGGAAGGGAAGAACCGATCATCAGAAACCCTTGCATTTGGAGATTTTGGACCTAAAAGCTCTCAAATCCTAACTCAAGGAGAAAAGTCCAGATTTTAGTGGATTGGAGTGACGCCAGGGGTCAATCCTATGGTGGACGCACGCCAAAGAGGTAAACACTTCTTTTCCCCTCTCTTTTACAAGCTTTCTGGGTGATTGGTGTGCTTTTTCTGCATCTCTATCCATTTTTCTGCGTTTCTGTTCTGGAAATCAAGAACAGTCATGCGACTGTTCTTGAGTTTGATGAACAGTCATGCGACTGTAGTTACAATCGTACGACTGTTCTTGATTTCCAGGTGTTTTCTTCCCAGTTTTCTTCAAATAAGATTTTGGTGAAATCCTGACTGTGGGTCGCTTACAGTCGTACGACTGTAGTTACAGTCGCACGACTGTAGTTACAGTCGCACGACTGTAACGCTATTTCCAGAATCAAAATTTCTGTTTTTATTTCTAAAAATTTCCAAAAATCCCTAAAAAATCAGAAAAATCCAAAAATCATCAAAATGAATTTTGTTGTGTGCATTCACGACCGTAGATTCAATTTTCAGTAAAATTGCACTTAGAAAAATTCAACGACGGAGATTCAGTCCTCCTGAAAACCGACCCACCTCACACATAAAAAAAATGCATGTAAACTGAAAAAATTATTTTCAAAATAATTTTCCCACAAAACAAAAATACAGGGACGTTTCAAAATGTTTTCCAGGTCTAACCGGACCGGCTAGCCGAGCCAACCCCGGTTATCCCCTAAATGCATGCCCCCAATTGATGAGTTCCCAATTCTGTCTATTTGAGTCCAACTTGTGGCGTGCTATATATTGTGCTAACCCTTTGTTTTGCAGCTTTTTATTTTTATTTTGTATGTATTTAATAGAATTAATCGTGTATCCTAGGCGATTGTATTTTTCTAGATAAATCGTGTATTCTAGGCGCTTGTAAAGTGAGGTTGAGAGTCTTTTTATCTTTTATTCGATCGGGTTTATTTACTATTTTATTTATACCTGTATGCGCGTTGTATGTATATTCATTTCAACAAAATTGACCTTTAGAATTTGAAATACTGTCTATGAACATTGACCAATACTTATTTTAATTAGACACGAAATAAGGGACTTGTCCGGACCCAAATCTCTGGATAATGTAGCGGCCGTTCCTTTGGTTCAGCTGCATTATAAATTTCCCGGTTGAGCTGAGCCGGGTGGCGACTCTACAATATTCATCGAGACTTAGGTCTCGGTTCTTTTATGCATTAATTCCATTTATTTTTCAAACCGATTTTCCACTTATAAAACCCCCACGGGAGGGAGGGGCCCGCCCGAGATCATGGCGCCCCTTCACGTTCCATCAAAAACGTCGTCCGCTCACAGTGGCGACTGCATTGGGGAATTCTTAAAAAAGTTTTATTAAAAACTTAAAACAATTTGACAAGCCCTGAAAAGTGTCTAATTAAAATAAGGTGAATGATTCTCGATTGGTATTTCATTTTGCATCTTTAGCTAGACATGCTTGCATTAGATTTAGTATCCATTTTTAGCCTGGTGGATTGTTGAAGTGTCGCCTTTGTTCCTCATGGTCTTAGGAGCACGGATAGGAAACACCACCCATAGCCTCGTACGAACCCCTTCGTTCGGACCCTTGAGTGGGGAGAAGTGAGGAGTATATTTTTTCTATGGAAACCTTGATTTTAACCCGACTTGGACCGAACCCATATAGGCAGCCCTAGTTGGATTCTCTTAGGATACCAAAATAATTGTGTGAATAAAATAAAATCGTGCCTTCATCACCCCTGGTTGGTGATCGAAGTGAACCCCACCTAGGACTCGGTTAGAATTTTTGAGACCAACCACGTTTGGAGAAATAAGGTTGGAAGAATTCGCTTCGTGTGCTACGTGTTACACGCTTCTCGACATTTCACGACATACCATAATTCATATTTATCATACATATGACATTTTCCATACATAAAGCATTTTTGTGTGATACTAATCCACATTTTTATGCAGCCATTTGCATTTTATTTTCATGTGAAAACATTAAATCATCCGTTTGCCATTCATACTAATCATTTCTTTTTCAGCCATAACATTATATTTGTGTGATTAGCATTTTTCACATAGCATACATAGCATCATTATGTGTGTCATGCATCCTAACCACGTTTTTGTGCAGCTATTTGCATTTTGTGTGTATAAGCATTCACGACATATCACCTAAATTAAATTAGGGGCATTCCAAGGACGCCCACCATGATCATATCATTCCATCATATATCGGGTATCCTAAAATATCCGTGTTCTGCCAATGCATCGGATTGCATTTGGCCATTCTACCAAATCATTTCATTCAATAGAGACCACAATGGTCCTAGGTGTATTTCCGTGTGACAATCCACATGATGCATCTCATGACATCATACCCATTCGTCATCGACATCACATAACACTGTGATCCACACCGGGTTACTTCATGACATTAATACATCATTCAAGGCGCTCCCCGAGTGCCGGGTTAGTATGCACGTAGAGGCATTTCATAAAATCCCAAATCATGAAAGATGTTCCCCGAACGCCGAACTTTTGTCTGTGTCTCTTATGGCACATGACTATCTTACAACATCATTTCATTTCATACGCTCAAAAGCATCAGAACTCTGTGCACGGGCCGGTCCCATGTGACCATTTCATATCATCTCATAGACCTACAAAGCGTTGAACTCTGTCCGTGTGTCGGTACACACGTGATCATTTCACGAAATTCACTAGGTGCCCCAAAAGCACCGAACTTTTACTCGTGTGGCGGTCCACACGTAACATTTTTGCATAGCATTGGGTGTTCTTGGAATGTCCAAAATTAAAACAATAAAGTAAAAACAAGGGACCATCCTCATTATCCCATGATGTACATCTCATTCATCCATCAAACATTCAAACACTCCACAACATTCAAGCACTCAATAAGCACAAAGACCTTACCGCATGCACTAAGTCATTTAAGTATTCTAAAAACGCTAGAAATTCCATCAAGCCCCTTAGGTCTTCCATAATCGTTAGAAACCTTATCCTTGTGTCCCGTGCGCATAAGCTCCAAAATCCTCCCCGTGTGAGACTAAGTTCTACACGTATGACTCCAAACTCCCCGTGCAAGATAAGCTCTGCACGTACCGCTTTAAACTCTATCCTTCCTCTCCGTGTAAGACTAAGTTCTGCACGTGTCGTTCCAAAACTCCCCGTGCAACACAAGCTCTGCATGTACCGCTTTAAACTCTATCCTTCCTCCCAGTGTAAGACTAAGTTCTACACATGTTGTTCCAAATCTTCCCGTGCAAGATAAGCTCTGTACGTACCGCTTTAAACTCTATCCTTCCACCCCTTGTACGACTAAGTTCTACATGTATCACTCCAAACTCCCCGTGCAAGATAAGCTCTGCACGTACCGCTTTAAACTCTATCCTTCCTCCCTATGTAAGACTAAGTTCTACACGTGTCGTTCGAAATCTTCCCGTGCAAAACAAGCTCTGCACGTACCGCTTTAAACTCTATCCTTCCTCCCCGTGTAAGACTAAGTTCTACACGTGTCGTTCCAAATCTTCCCGTGCAAGACAAGCTCTGCACGTACAGCTTTAAACTCTATCCTTCCTCCCCGTGTAAGACTAAGTTCTACACGTCTCGTTCCAAATCTCCCTGTGCAAGATAAGCTCTGCACGTACTGCTTTAAACTCTATACTTCCACCCCGTGTAAGACTAAGTTCTACACGTATCACTCCAAACTCCCCGTGCAAGATAAGCTCTACACGTACCGCTTTAAACTCTATACTTCCACCCCGTATAAGACTAAGTTCTACACGTATCACTCCAAAATCCCCGTACAAGACAAGCTCTGCACGTACCGCTTTAAACTCTATCCTTCCTCCTTGTGTAAGACTATGTTCTACACGTGTCATTCCAAATCTTCCCGTGCAAGACAAGCTCTGCACGTACCGCTTTAAACTCTATCCTTCCTCCCCGTGTAAGACTAAGTTCTACACATTTCGTTCCAAATCTTCACGTGCAAGATAAGCTCTGCACGTACCGCTTTAAACTCTATCCTTCCTCCCCGTGTAAGACTAAGCTCTACACGTATCACTCCAAATCCCCCTTGCAAGACAAGCTCTGCACGTACCACACCAAACTCTACCCTTCCTCCCTGTGTAAGATCCACTCTACATGTACCGTTTCAAATGTTAACTCTCCTCCTGTGTAAGATTCGCTCTACACGTAAGCGCTTCGCAAAGTATCACCTTGCTTCGATCCGTGGACACCCTGTGTGTCATTTTATCCATGTGGTGTATATTTATATGCCATGCTCTACTTCAGCACATATCTTCATCAACAGCATTCATTACATCTTGCATGTCTTCATTCTTGGTTTTGTGTGCACTTGACTAGTTTAGAGTTGCATAACATGACACGGCATCACATGATGTCATCGTTCATACATGTATGCATCAAATCTCGCATTCATACCTGCATCATCCCTTGACTTGGTATCCTCCGTGCACATGCCCCAGTCAGTGCTAACAAATGTTCTTATCAGGGGAGAAAGGGAAGGAGTCCTGAGAATGGCTGGCCCAGTGAACTTCAACACCATAACGGATGTCTTAGATGATTATGTTGCCTCATCGGGATTCCGAAAGGCAGTCAGGGAAGAGGCAATGGCAATGTTGAAGGAAATGCTAGGAGGTGATATGGACAATGTGGAAAAGCTGACGATAAGGTGCTCTGAATTGGAGGCACGTGTGATTGAGCTTGAGGGAGTAATAAAAGGGCTGACTGGTAAAGCAGAATCGAAGACCTCCCTCAAAGCCAACACTAACCTTATTCCGTGATCAATTAGGAATCCACTCCCCAAGGGTGATGGAAAGGGCATATCCCCATGGCCTGTCTCACTGAGCCGATTATTTGCCAAATGTAGAAAAGAGGGGTTACTACAGAGCGTCAAGCCGTATGTGGAGCCGGCACCGGATCAAAAGAACAACTTCTGCACCTATCATGTAGTGACAGGTCACCGAACCAATGGCTGCTATGTTTTAAGGAAGGAGATCAAGAAGTTAGTTAATGAAGGAAGATTAAAGGTGCCATTCGCTACTAATGAGCAACTGGGGACAACCAGGGAGACTGGCAAGGAAATTCCTCAAACCTCCCGGGGATAGGAATATGATGAAGAGCTCCAAAGCCTAATCTGATGAGAGTGGGGCAGTGACCGGATAAGGAATAGTCGGGCGCTGTGAGATCAATACCTTTAGAGGCCCCTTCCCGTAGGGAACTCATTTTGTTTGTAAAGTGTATTGAACTCATTTTAAATGCAATGCATCTTGTTATTTTCTTACTTGTGTGGTGATTACATGTATATGGCATTAAGCATGTATTTGATCATCTGAAATGACATATCCATCATGCATAATATTAAGATGCATGACATCACTCTGAGTCTTCCAGGGAATCTAAAAGTGAACCTAACTTCGGTTAAACCCCTTTCTTCAAAAAATAAAATAAAATTCTGCCAAGCAAGTAATGGGATGGCATCATTTCTGTCGAAATAATTGCCAAACTAGATTAGTGATCCCTATAAACCACGATCCAAAATATTGTTGGTCTTGCCCTAAAAGTTTCAACTTGGACAGCCCACAATACACTCATATCATTCCAAACCAGGGACCATTGCCAAGTTTCAGAGCCGAGCCCCAAAATAAAGCTTTGAGCCTAATTCACGCCTGAAAAAGCATTTCACATCAAAAACCCAAACTCATCAAAAGCACTAAGTCCTAAAATTCCAAATGATGTTCGCCACCCACCATGCTGTAAAACTCTAAAGCAGACATTGGTACTAGTGCATATATAGTCCTGTTTGTGTGGCATTCATGTGCATATGACATTACACATGCATTGTTCATCCATAAAGACATATCAAACACGCATGACATACATGGATTTGAATGCAGCAGGAAAATCAATAGGTGGCTGTGGCTTGGATTTAGCTTCTTAAAAAAAAAACCCGATACCGATGGAAGACCTAAGCTCTCTCTTACAGTCAAATTTCTGCTCCTGGTATAAAGTTGCACTCTCTTCAATCATAAAGTTAAACTTTGTTGAGTGCCTGGTGAATCTAGGGGCAGCCCACCTATTGCATGAAACGTCGGGGTCAATGAGTTGAGACAATGGAGATAAGTGTGTTTGCCTATTCTGAAAAGCTAACTTCACGCAGTGACAGAGAAGATCGGTGTCTTTACCCAAAGCAGTTCCTTTTTCATTCTCCTCTCTGTCTTCTCCATTTGCCTTGAACACCTTTGTCTTCCCTTTATTGTCTTTCCTTCACTTTCATCTTCTATCTTTCATCTTCTCTCTAAAACTTGAACCGATTTTGTGATCCCATATTTCTTACCTTCGATGGCTTCTAACAAGAAGTTGAACCCCAATGCTGCTCCTTATTGTATGTTTTCGCATCACCTCATCAGCAAAAGGGCGTCGGAGCAGGTGGTTATGGAGCCGTTTCAATCCGTCTTCGTTTATCATCAACCTGTACCGAATTGGGGATACCCTTTTAATCCCATGCCATTTCTCTTTAATCTAAACTCCCAGACTAATTATTTTGTATCCTCAGACGGTGGGAAGAGTTTCGATTTGATGACAGATAGAGGATTTGGATATGAGTCTGCTTCGAATGAGTTCAACAATGCTAAAAAAGGGGGGGGAATGAAATATATAGCTCCGAGATTCCAGAGTAAGAAGAAAATAGTTGCTGTAGGTGAAAAGGAACAATAGTGGTTGCCCAAGAAATTGACTATTGAAGAGACCAAGCTGAATAAAAAAGAGATTGAAGTTAATCTTGGTGGAAAAACAAGCCTGATGATCAGAAATCTACCAGGTCAGTTTCCAAGACTTAATCTGCTACAAATTCTGAACAAGCATTGTCTGGAGGAAAACCAGAATAAGTCCAAAGGGAAGTCTGCTTATGATCTCCTCTATTGGCCTATGGATTTCAAGACTGGAAGAAATTTTGGTTATGCATTTGTGAAATTCACCAACAGTGTTGGGACAACTTGGCTTTACAAAGCTTTCAACAATCATAAAGGGGACGATACCATCAACAGGAAAGCTTACAAAGTTTGTTGTGCTCATATTCAAAAGGAAAGTTGCATTTACCAACCATTTCAAGGATTCAATCTTCAGAAACCATGTCTGAATTGAAATTTGGGGTGAATTGGAAATATGAACACGGCATCAGACCGCAAGAGAATCCAGTGGTTAATTGAATTCATCTCAGGTTGTCCATCCACAATAGCAACTCTATCTGGTGATCGGGCCTAAAAAAAAATCCAATGTGTAAAACCGAAAGGGTATATTGGTAATTTGAAGGGGCATCAATTAAAACCAGAGCCACGTTTTAGATTTTGCTAATGCATCCGCATTCATTACGTTCTGAATGTTTTGTATTCAATTTTGGTATTCAATATGCATTTGTCGTGTCATTGCATGTCAATGTTCACTTATGGGCTACATCGCACAGCGAGCCTTGTCTGAAGAAGTGCTTTACTTCCCAAACACAAACCTATAATACTCCCCAAACACAAACCTATAATACCAGGGGCAAGTAAAAAAACCAAACCATTGGGAATCATCGACAGCAGTATCTTCGCGGGTCGTAGTGAACATATCAAGATATATCTTTCCCATCCTAAGACAAACCGTCACAAAAGGGATCAACGCAGACAAAATGCCCATCACAGAATCTTTCTCAAAAAAAATTTTTTTTTGACACGGAAAACCGAAAGGACGTGTCGGCAACAGGGGAGGGGTGATGTACAAAGTCAGAGTCAATGTCATATTCCCAGTTATACTCATTCTGATGTCACCATTGCAATATTATATGTATTTGGACTTCTGATCAGATGTTCATCTTGTGTACACCAGGCCATTACATATAAACATCCATCAGTAGGACATTGCATCCAAGCCTGTGATAATATCACAGCAGCTCCTGTCATGCGGTACAGAAATGTGAAGTCTCACTCTCATCTTCTTGCTCAACCAAATGGACCATCCGTCAGCGTAGCCTATTAGTCTGATCCACTGAGCCTAACAACGCTTCAGAATATGCAGAGGGTAAAGTTGAAGGTCACTCAAGACGGGCAACTCCTCTAATACCTAGATCAGCGTAATAGTCAATCGGCCAGGAGACACGCCGGAACAATGGAACTAGGTCACCTGGGTTACCATCGGGGCCAGTCACAAGCCGTGAAGTCCATCTCCGAGCTCACACGGATACCAAGAACAAAGTATAAACCATATGTTGCATGCATACATACATTTAGAACCATACATGCATCCGTACATGTGTGCATATGTTCAAAGTAGACACGCACAATTCATATGCATATGCATCACGACCAATCCAAGTGTAGGTACCCACTGCTATCACTAGTTCTCTCCGGACTAGGTTCGCTCTCAAAGCAGAGACGGCACAATGTCGAGGCAAAACAGTCAAGTTTCCAAGGGGCAGAGCAATCAAGCCATATTTATCCTTGATCGAAGGGGCAAAAATTTTTGTTTCCAAAATCATCGATCAAGGGATAAATACTCATCCTCGAGCCAACAATCAAAATTATCATTCCTAAACCTATCTCCTCATTTCATTTAAGCCAGATTTCAAACCCTTGAACTCCAATATGTTCAAGCATGGTTTCGAATCCTTGAACCCTTCTCTTCATTAAAGCCAGATTTCAAACCCTTGAACTCCAGTACGTTCAAGCATGGTTTCAAATCCTTGAACCATCTTTTTCATTCAAGCCAGATCTTAAACCCTTGAACTCCATTACGTTCAAGCATGGTTTCAGATCCTTGAACCTCTTATTATTTCAAGTCCACCCAATTCCAGTAAGATCTCAAATCGTCAAAATTCCACCTTCCTTTGCCTCGGGTAACATAAACCCGATATTGGCCAATCTATAATCCATCTCCCTTTGCCTTGGGTAACCTAGACCCGATATCGGCTTAACCGCATTCCACCTTCCTTTGCCTTAGGTAACATAGACCCGATATCAGCCAATCCATAATCCATCTCCCTTTGCCTCGGGTAACCTAGACCCGATATCGGCTTAACCGTATTCCACCTTCCTTTGCCTCGGGTAACATAGACCCGATATCGGCCAATCCATAATCCACCTTCCTTTGCCTCGGTTAACATAGACCCGATATCGGCTTAACCGCATTCCATCTTTTCTTGCCTCGGATAACCTAGACCCGATATCGGCTTATTTTCTCTTCCTTTGCCTCGGGTAACCTAGACCCGATATCGGCTTATTTCTTCCTCACCTTTGCCTCGGGTAACCTAGACCCGATATCAGCTTATTTCTTCCTCAGCTTTGCCTCGGGTAACCTAGACCCGATATCGGCTTATTTCTTCCTCACCTTTGCCTCAGGTAACCTAGACCCGATATCGGCTTATTTCTTCCTCAGCTTTGCCTCGGGTAACCTAGACCCGATATCAGCTTATTTCCTCCCCAGAATTGCCTCGGGTAACCTAGACCCGATATCGGCTTATTTCAACGGCGGGGTTCTTTCCTGTGTCTGCAGCGCTTTGAGTCACGTTTCTCAAATTCACATCATCTATCCCAGACTAAGTTCAGGTGATGAATTTGATCACGCGAGGGGCAGCTGCAAGCGCCGGAATTTTACTTTCAAAAAAAAAAGAGTACAGTCGTACGACTCTACCTACAGTCGTACGACTGTAACCAAACTACAGTCGTACGACTGTAGATCGCGGCAGGTGAGCCAACCCATACCTCAAAAGCTGAAAAAAAAAGAAAGAAGGGAAGAGAGACAAACAGAAAAACGAGAGACAAAAAAAAACGAAGGAGAAAAAGAAAGAAAAGAAAAAGAGAGAGGGAGAAAGAAGAAAACGAAACAAAGAAGAGGAAGGGAAGAACTGATCATCAGAAACCCTTGCATTTGGAGATTTTGGACCCAAAAGCACTCAAACCTTAACTCAAGGAGAAAAGTCCAGATTTTAGTGGATTGGAGCGACGCCAGGGGTCAATCCTATGGTGGATGCACGCCAAAGAGTTAAACACTTCTTTTCCCCTCTCTTTTACAAGCTTTCTAGGTGATTGGTGTGCTTTTTCTGCATCTCTATCCATTTTTCTGCATTTCTGTTCTGGAAGTCAAGAGCAGTCGTGCGACTGTTCTTAAGTTTGATGAACAGTCATGCGACTGTAGTTACAGTCGTACGACTGTTCTTGATTTCCAGGTGTTTTCTTCCCAGTTTTCTTCAAATAAGATTTTAGTGAAATCCTGACTCTGGGTAGCTTACAGTCGTATGACTGTAGTTACAGTCGCACAACTGTAACGCTATTTCCAGAATCAGAATTTCCGTTTTTATTTCTAAAAATTTCCAAAAATCCCTAAAAAATTAGAAAAATCCAAAAATCATCAAAATAAATTTTGTTGTGTGCATTCACGACCGTAGATTCAATTTTCAGTAAAATTACACTTAGAACAATTCAACGACGGAGATCCAGTCCTCTCGAAAACCGACCCACCTCACACATAAAAAAAAAATGCATTTAAGCTGAAAAAATTGTTTTCAAAATGATTTTCCCATAAAACAAAAAACAGGGACGTTTCAAAATGTTTTCCAGGTCTAACCGGGCCGGCTAGCCGAGCCAACCCAGTTATCCCCTAAATGCATGCCCCCAATTCCTGATTTCCCAATTCTGTCTATTTGAGTACAACTTGTGGCGTGCTATATATTATGCTAACCCTTTGTTTTGCAGCTTTTTATTTTTATTTTGTATGTATTTAATAGAATTAATCGTGTATCCTAGGCGATTGTATTTTTCTAGATAAATCGTGTATTCTAGGCGCTTGTAAAGTGAGGTTGAGAGTCTTTTTTATCTTTTATTCGATCAGGTTGAAATAATTTAATTATTTACTATTTTATTTATACCTGTATGCGCACTGTATGTATATTCATTTCAATAAAATTGACCTTTAGAATTTGAAATACCGTCTATGAACATTGACCAATACTTATTTTAATTAGACACGAAATAAGGGACTTGTCCAGACTCGAATCTCTGGATAGTGTAGCGGCCGTTCGTCCGGTTCAGCTGCATTATAAATTTCCTGGTTGTGCTGAGCTGGGTGGCGACTCTACAATATTCATCAAGACTTAGGTCTCGGTTCTTTTATGCATTAATTCCATTTATTTTTCAAACCGATTTTCCACTTATAAAACCCCCACGCGAGGGAGGGGCCCGCCCAAGATCGTGGCGCTCCTTCTGAAAGGGAGTCTCGAGGTCCGTCGAAAACATCGTCCGCTCACAATAGGCGTCCTTGAAATGTCCTCAATTGAATTTAGGTGATATGTCGTGAATGCTTATGACACACAAAATGCAAATGGCTGTGCAAAAACATGGTTAGGATGCATGACACACATAATGATGTTATGTATGCTATGTGAAAAATGCTAATCACACAAATATAATGTTATGGCTGAAAAAGAAATGGTTAGTATGAATGGCAAACGGATGGTTTAATGATTGCACATGTAAATAAAATGCACGTGGCTGCATAAAAATGTAGGTTAATATTACACAAAATGTTTTATGAATGGCATGTCATGTGTATGGAAAATGGTGATTATGATATGTTGTGAAATGTCACGAAGCGAATTCTTCCAACCTTAGTTCTCCAAGCATGGTCGGTCTCAAAAATTCTAACCAAGTCCTAGGTGGGGTTCACTTCGATCACCGACCAGGGGTGATGAAGGCGCGATTTTATTTTTATTCACACAATTATTTTGGTATCCTAAGGGAATCCAACTAGGGCTGCTTATATGAGTTCGGTCCAAGTCGGGTTAATAAACAAGGTTCCCATAGCAAAATATACTCCTCACTTATCCCCACTCAAGGGTCCGAACGAAGGGATTCGTACGAGGCTATGGGTGGTGTTTCGTATCCGTGTCCCTAAGACCATAAGGAACAAAGGCAACACTTCAACTATCCACCGGGCTAAAAATGGATACTAAATCTAATGCAGGCATGTCCAACTAAAAATGCAAAATGAAATACCAACCGAGAATCATCCACCTTATTTTAATTAGACACTTTTCAGGGCTTGTCAAATTCTTTTATGTTTTTTAAGAAAACTTTTTAAGAAATCCCCAACAGAGTCGCCACTGTGAGCGGACGACGTGTTTTCGATGGAACGCAAGACTCCCTTTCGAAAGAGGCGCCTCGATCTCGAGCGGACCCCTTCCTCGCGTGGGGGTTTTTATGAATGGAAAATCGGTTTGAAAAATAAATGGAATTAATGCATAAAAGAACCGAGACCTAAGTCTCGATGAATATTGTAGAGTCGCCACCCGGCTCAGCTCAACCGGAAAATTTATAATGTAGCTGAACCGGACGAACGGCGGCTACACTATCCAAAGATTTGGGTCTGGACAAGTCCCCTATTTCGTGTCTAATTAAAATAAATATTGGTCAATGTTCAAAGATGGTATTTCAAATTCTAAAAGTCAATTTTATTGGAAATAAATAGGCATACAGCACGCATACAGGTATAAATAAAATGGTAAATAATTAAATTATTACAACCCGATTGAATAAAAGATAAAAACTCTCGCCTCACTTTTACAAGCGCCTAGGATACACAAGAATCTAGAAAAATACAATCGCCTAAAATACACGATTAATTCTATTAAATACATATAAAAAAAATAAAAATAAAAGTTGCAAAACAGAGGGTTAGCACAATATATATAACACACCACAAATAGGACTTAAATAGACAGAATTGGGAAATCAAGAATTGGGGGCATGCATTTAGGGGATAACCGGGTTGGCTCGGCTAGCCAGCCCGGTTTGATCTGGAAAACATTTTGAAACGTTCTTGTATTTTGGTTTTGTGGGAAAATCATTTTGAAAACAATTTTTCCGGTTTACATGCATTTTTTTACATGTGAGGTGAGTCGGTTTTCGGGAGAATCGTGTTCTAAATGCAATTTTACTAAAAATTAAATCTATGCTTGTGGATACACACAACAAAATTCATTTTGATGATTTTTAGGGTTTTCTGAATTTTTATGGGTTTTTGGGAATTTCTGGGGTTAAAAGGGAAATTTTGGTTCTAGAAAGGGCGTTACAGTCGTGCGACTGTAAACACTCCAGACTCAGGATTTCACCAAAATTTTATTTGAATCCAAATGAAAGAAAAAAAACAACCTGGAAATCAAGAACACTCGTACGACTGTAATATATAGTCGTACGACTGTTCATCAAATCCAAGAATAGTCGTGCGACTGTTCTTGATTTCCAGAAGCAGAAACGTAGAAATAAGGTAAAAATGCACAAAAATCACATCCAGCACCCAGAAAGTAGGAAAAAGTGAAAGGAAAAGGGAGTGCCTACCTTTTAGGAGCTTATCCAAGTCGTTTTGACCCCTGGCGTCGCTCTAATCCACACAAATTTGCACTTTTCCTTGGAGATTGAGGTTAAGAGCTTTGTGTCCAAAAATCCAAAATGCTTGGGATTCTGATGATGTAAGTCCGAGATTTTGATTTGTTTGCGAAGTTAAGTGATTAACCTAAGGATTTCTAGCAAGTTTTAATCCGAATTCTGAGAACTAAAGAAAATAGAAGAGGAAAAGAAGAATTTGTGGGTTTTTTTGGTTTTCTTTCTTTTCCTTCTCTCTTTTCTCCTTTCTCTCTCTAATTCTCACCAGAATTCAAGTTGGCCTTCTCTCCCTCTCTTTTCCTTCTTTTTATTCTACTTTTCTAAGGTTCCTTGCTGCAAGAACGGAGCCATTAATGCTCATCCCTCTCTCCTCCATTTTCTACTGCAGCGGTATGGGCTCCTGCAACTGCCCTGACATTACAATCGTATTACTGTAATTTTTAAATTACAGTCACACGACTATAAGGACAGTCATACGACTTTTTTTTAAAAGGAGTGAAATTCCGGCGTTTACAACAGCATATCATCAACATACACCTCGACCTCCTTGTGGATCATGTCGTGTAGCAATGTTGTTATAGCTCTTTGGTAGGTTGCCCCAGCATTCTTCAATCCGAAAGGCATCACCCTGTAGCAGTACACCCCCTACTCAATGATAAAGGCCGTCTTAACCTTATCAATGACATCCATCAAAATCTGATTGTATCCAGAGAAGCCATCCATAAATGAGTACATGACTGCCCTTGCTGCACTGTTAATTAGAACATCGATGTGAGGGAGTGGAAAATCATCCTTTGGAGAGGCCTTATTCAAATCTCGGTAATCCACACAAACTCTGACTTTCCCATCTTTCTTGGCAATCGGGACTATGTTGGCTAGCCATTCCGGGTATTCCACCACTTTTAGGAAGTTGGCCTTAATCTGCTTCGCTACTTCCTCGACTTTCTCGACCCATTCCGAACGTAGGCATCTGAGCTTCTACTTTACCGCACTGAACTTGGGATCTATTGGGATTTTGTGTTCTGCTATCCCTCTGTCAACCCCCGGTATGTCGTCGTAAGACCAGGCAAATGCTCCCACATTTTTTGAAGTATTTTTATTAGTTCTCTCTTTTCCTCAGGAGTGAGTTCGTTGGAGATGAATACCATTTTAGGATTTTCAACTGTACCCAAATTAATTTCATGTAATGTAGTGTCGTGAATGCTGAACACATTGAATGAATGATTGCATGTATGCACAGAGCCATTAGGAAAAACATCACACAAATAAGCAAAGTTAGACTTCATTGCATTCATCGCCTTATAGGCGGAATTGTTCACATCAAATACAGAAGAAATGTTTACATAAAAGTCATTTTCTTCCTCCACATGCGAAGGGTCTTCAGCAGCAGGGTCTTTAGGGTCAGCAGATCCTTCCTCGAACAGGTCATTCAGGTCAGCTTCCAGAGTCTCTTTCTGCGCCTCTGACAGAACAGCTTCTTCTTCCTTCACCTTTCCTTTGGCCATCATCTGGGTGAGCTCGGCTATAGCTTTTTACACTAGCTCCGCTTGTTCCAATGCAACTTCCTTCTACACGAGACACTCCTTCAAACCTTTCTTCAACCGGGCAGAAAATGCCTTAGTGATGGCATCCACCAGTGCATCTGCATCTTCTTCTTTTGGCTTTTCCTCCAGAATGACAGGGGCCACCACTTCGACTCGGGTTTTTGGAG
This sequence comes from Euphorbia tirucalli, assembly GCA_039660915.1. Classification (NCBI taxonomy): domain Eukaryota; kingdom Viridiplantae; phylum Streptophyta; class Magnoliopsida; order Malpighiales; family Euphorbiaceae; genus Euphorbia; species Euphorbia tirucalli. The sequence continues at coordinate 67,655,768 of CM077639.1, forward strand.
GGATAGTGATCTCAGTTGTTACCTTGGGCTTAAGCATTTCTTCAACAAAACCAACTCAATACTTCGAGAAATCAACGACATCAGCGAATATCTCAAACCCAGGGACTGTTTCCCCCTCGACCACTATCTGCTCAGGCTTTCCGTCATATGGCTTGTCACTTGCCCAGACAAATGTATCTAGGAGATGGACTTTCTTTGACTCAGGCACTTCCTTCTTATCAGCTCCTTTATAACCAAGTCCCTCGCGGTGTGATTGGCCCGCACCGATGTCAAACTTTGTGATCCCTTGCTGATTGGCTCCGAGCCCTTTTCCTTGAATGAAATTCTGCTTTTGCAAGTATTTGTGGATCCATGGAGAGAACACCAGGTCTTTCTCCTCCTGCTTCGAAATGACCACCACTTGAAAGCCAGTCAAGGGTTGCTCGAGTGAATTCAGTGCTGCCACCATAGATGATTCTCAAGAGTCACAATTTTCTCCCCTATAGGAATCTTCACCTTTTGATGCAAAGTCGAAGGTACTCCTCCCAGTGCGTGGAACCAAGGTCATCCTAAGAGCAAAGAGAACGTCACCGGAATATCAATGACAATAAACAGCACATTAGATCTTACTTCTCCAATCACCACTTCCGCTTTAAAGGTACCGATCACAAAGCGCTTTGAATCATCATAGGTGCAGATTACCGTGCTGGATTTTGAGAGTGCCTCTTCACTCATATGAAGGCTTGGGAGAATTTTCAAGGGATAGATGTTCAATGCTGATCTGTCATCAACCATCACACAGGGCAAAATTCTATCCATCATCTCGACTTTTAAGTATAGTGCCCGATTATGATTAACTCCTTCCGGTGGCAGGTCATCATTGGTGAAAGTGATCTCCTTGGGGCTATCGGATCGCTGACTCTTTGTACTCCCAATTGCCATACACACCTCCTTGAGGACATCAGAGGACTCGCATCCATCTCTATGAGTTTCTTAACCACTGCAGCTCGGTGCCTTTGGGACTCCATCAATAAATGCCACACGGATGCACGTGTAGGCATCCTTTTCAGCTACTCCACTACCAAGTCTTCTTTTTCTTCCACCTTAACTGGTACATAGTCCTAAACCGAAGCTTTGGCTCTCTTGCTGGGCTCCCCTAACCATTGTGGCTCGGGTTGGTATACTCTTCCACTCCTCGTGACATGGTTCACAGGGGCATCTTCTTTCCTTACGTACATCTCGCTCTTGGTGCAAACGGGATATACAGGCTTTGTCTGGCTTACGGGCTTGGGCCTACTCATCAACTCAAATTCATCTGCATCATCATCTAACTCAATATCATCCAAATTGATAGGCTTATTTTCCTTCACAGTTGGCTCAGCTTCTTCACCCATCACTACCTGTATCGCTGGCTTTGCTTTGGCAATCTGTGCAAGCATAAAGTTGGCGGTTAATCCTGATTGTACCATGTTAACCCTCTTTTCAAATTGAGGCAAGGGATTGTTTTGGACATTAGTCTTGGGGTGAGGCTCCTCTATCTTCTTCTCATTGATCAGCTGTTGGATAGCCTTCTTCAAGGCATGGAATTCATTGGTTCGGTGCCCCTTGATACATGATAGGAGCAGAAGTTGTTCTTGTCCACCTCGGCCAGAGGCGTGTACGGTTTCAGGCTTTGAAGGAAGCCCAAATTTCTGCATTTTAAAAAGATCCCCCCTAGAGAATCATCCCATGGAGAGATTCCTTTCCCAGTCACCTGTTGGTTCACCCCCTGTGCTACAGCTGCTACCTCTACTTGCTTGACTGGGGTAATAGGCTGACTCGGCTTTGTACTAGTTGAGGAAGAGGCTGTAAAATTGTTGTTCTTCTTGTACCCCGATGCATATGATCGGCTCCGATACCCCCCTCCGGAACTGTTCTGGGCAGGATCACTCTCATACTTTTCCACCTTTCAGGCAAGTTCATGCACTTCCACCAAAGACTGGAACTTGTGATATTTCATCACATTTCGATACACCTTCAAGCTGCCATCAATCAACTTTACAATCAATTCATCCTCCAATGGCTTCTGATGAAGGAGAATCATCTTATCCATCCATCTTTGGTAATACTCGGAGAAAGACTCATTAGGCTTTTGCTTCACAGCTTCTAAGTCTTGTAGCTTGACTTTTAGTTGGGTGTTGAAGCTGAAGTACTTTATAAATGCATCGGATAATGCATCCCAGTCCCCTTGCACACTTTCTGGCTGTTTATTATACCAAGTGATCGCTCCGCCTTCTAAAGTAGTGGGGAATAACCCCTCCAACTGATTCATCGTAAGCCCAGTCATTGTCATGATTCATACATATTGATACAAATGTGCTGTAGGAGGACTCTTCCCAACATAGAGAGCAATTCTGGGCATCTGGAAGCCCACCGGCAGCATCTCAATTCCTCCAGCCATGAGTGCAGTCAGATCAATGTGCTTAGAAGACTGAGCCTTGGAGCTTGCATGTACTTCTACCATAAATTCCTCCATTTCTTTTATTTTCCTCTCCAAGGTAGACTCCACTAGTCTTTCAGTATTATCCCTCTGAGCTTCCTCTGCATCTGATAGCCCATCATTCAATCTTCCACCACTACTCTCTTTTCGGGTAGCCCTTTCTAGTCGTTGAGTAGACGACTTGTTCAGTGCATTCTGAACCTGACTCTTAATGAGATTTTTGAATTCATCTGACTTTATGAACTCCTGAAGGGCAGTAGTGGCTTGCATGGCGGCAGCAGCGTCTGGTGTGATGGCCATCTCCTGAAAGCTCTATTGTAATAATTCGAGCTCTGGCCAAAATTCAGCACTTGACCCGGCTTCTGTCCCAACCTCTCTAAACCGAAAGTAATGAATATTTAAGTGGCTTACATCCCAATCGAATAGAAAGTAAAAACCCTCGCCTCACTTTTACAAACTCCTAGAATACACGATTTATCTAAAAATATTACAATCGCCTAAAATACACGATTAATTTTATTAAATACATATAAAATAAAAATAAAAATAAAAGATGCAAAACAAAGGTTAGCACAATTTTTACGGCACGCCACAAATAAGACACAAATAGACAGAATTTGGGAAATCAAGAATTGGGGGCATGCATTTAGGGGATAACCGGGTTGGCTCGGCTAGCCGGCCAGTGTTAGACCTGGAAAGGTGGGTCGGTTTTTGAGAGAATCGGGTCTCCGTCGTGGCATTGTTCTAAATGCAATTTTATTGAAAATTGAATCTATGGTCGTGGATGCACACAACAAAATTCATTTTTTGTGATTTTCTGATTTTCTGAATTTTATGGATTTTTAGGAAATTTTTATAGCTCAAAAAGGAAATTCTGATTTTGGAAACATGTTACAGTCGTGCGACTGTAACTACAGTCGTACGACTGTAAGCAGTCCAAACTCAGGATTTCGCCAAAATTTTATTTGAAATGAATTGAAAGAAATAACCTGGAAACCAAGAACACTCGTACGACTGTAAATACAGTCATACGATTGTTCATCAAACTCAAGAATAGTCGCACGACTATTCTTGATTTCCAGGAACAGAAACGTGAAAAGTTGAACAAAAATGCACAAAAATCACACCAATCACCTAGAAAGCTTGAAAAATAGAGGCGAAAAGGAGTGTTTACCTCTTAGGTGCTTTTCCACCGTAGGATTGACCCCTGGCGTCACTCCAATCCACACAGAATTGCATTTTTCCTCTTTGAGTTGAGGTTGAGAACTTTAGGTCCAAGAATCTCCAAATGTCATGGTTTTCTAGTGTTTCTAGTCCAGAATTTAGCTTGTTTGGAGTGTTAGATTGTTAACCTAGGGTATCTAACAGATTTTAATTCCAACTTCAAGAATTAAGAAGAAAAAGAGAAGAACAAGAGTCCTTTTTTGGTGTTTTCCTCTTCTTTTCTTTTACTTCCTTTTCTCTCTCTAAAAATTAGAATTAAAAGCTAAAATCTCCCCTCTCTCTCTTCTTCTCTCTTTTTTTTCTCCTGATTTCTCTGCTTCCCTTCATAGCATTAATGGCTCCCCTCTGTTCCTCCCTTTTTTCTGCTTTCAGGGTATGGGCTAGCTCACCTGCCATGATCCTACAGTCGTACGACTGTAGTTAGATTACGATCACATGACTGTAGGTAAAGGCGTACGACTGTTCTTTTTCTTTTTCTTTTTCTTTTTTTTTTTGAGGGAGTAAAATTCCGGTGCTTATAGTTGTGATATGAGGTGAACGTGCGCGTGGCATACGGTCGGGATTTCGGTGTCCAGGGAGCACCTTGGGTTTTAATGTTGTGATATGAAATGAACTCGTGCTTGGTACACCAATGGAATTTCGATGCTCAGGGATCACCTTAGCTTCCACATCGTGATATGAAATGAATACGTTCTTGGTAAACGTGCAGAGTTCCGGCGCTCGGGAAGCACTTTGGTTTTCGTGATGTGAAATGAGATGAACATGCGCTTGGCACACGGTTGGGATTTTCGGCGCTCGTGGAGCACCTAAATGATTTAATGTATGTGATGAAATTTTTCGGCGCTCGTGGAGCACCTAAATGATTTTGTGTATGCGATGGAATTTTTCAGCACTCGTGGAGCACCTGAATGATTTAATGTATGAAATGAGATTTTTTCGGCGCTCCTGGAGCACCTAAACGATTTGATGTGTGAAATGAAATTTTTCGGCGCTCATGGAGCACCTAAATGATTTAATGTATGCAATGAAATTTTTCGGCGCTCGTGGAGCACCTAAATGATTTAATGTATACGATGAAATTTTTCGGCGTTCGTGGAGCACCTAAATGATTTAATATGTGAAATGGAATTTTTCGGCGCTCGTGGAGCACCTAAATGATTTGATGTGTGAAATGAAATTTTTTAGCGCTCGTGGAGCACCTAAATGATTTCCTACTTGGTAGGAAGTGTGATGTGTGTGACCCTTATGGGATTGTTTAAGGCCCATATGAATGTCTTATGCATGACATGCGTTCCATATGGCTACAAAACAAATTGGTTAGTGCTTATGACATTCGAATGATGCACGTGAATTAATTTTTCACACAGTGATGAGATGCATGGCTACAAAAACTATGGTTAGTGTAAATGTCACACAGGTGATTAATGTATTTTCACACGAAAAATGCAAGTGGCTGTACAGAAGATGTGAGTTAGTATCACACAAATGCTTTACGTGTAGTATGTCATGTTCGTGAAAAATGTTGATGATGGTAAGACAGGTAGCATATAGCATACAAAGCGTATTCCTCCAACCTTATTCCTCCAAACGTGGTCAGTCTCGAAAATTCTAACCGAGTCCTAGGTGGGGTTCTCTTCGATCATCAACCGGGGATGATGAAGGCGCGATTTTATATCATTCACACAATTTATTTTGGTATCCTAAGGGAATCCAACTAAGGTTGCCTATATGAGTTCGGTCCAAGTCAGGTTAAAATCAAGGCTCCCATAGCAAAATATACTCCTCACTTCTCCCCACTCAAGGGTCCGAACGAAGGTTCGTACGAGGCTATGAGTGGGGTTTCGTATCCGTGCCCCTAAGACCAAGAGGAACATAGGCAACACTTCAACAATTCACCGGGCTGAATAATGGATACTTAGCCTAATGCAAGGATGTCTAACTAAAAATGCAAAATAAAATGCCATGCAAGAATCATCCACCTTATTTTGATTAGACACTTTTCAGGGCTTGTCAAATTCTTTTAAGTTTTTAAGAAAACTTTTTTAAGAAATCCCCAGCGGAGTCGCCACTGTGAGCGGACGACGTTTTCGACGGAATGCGGACTCCCTTTCGGAAGGGGTGCCTCGATTTCGGCGACCCTTCCTCGCATAGGGTTTTTGGATTGGAAATTCGTTTTTGGAAAATTAAATTGTTTCATAAAAGAATCGAGACCTAAGTCTCGATAAAAAGTGTAAGAGTCGCCATCCGGCTCAGTTTGACCGGGAAATTACAGTGTAGCTGACCAAAGTGAGGGCTACCACACTTTCCAGAGATCTAAGTTCGGATGAGTCCCTTATTTCATGTCTAATCAAAATCAAAATAGCCAATGTTCATTGATGACACTTTAAATTTCTAAAAATTAATTTTATTGAATGGAAACACACAGCGTGCACACAAGTAAAAATAAAGCAGTAAATATATAAATTATTACAACCCGATCGAATGGAAAAAAAAAACTCTCTGCCTCACATTACAAGCGCCTAGAATACACGAGAATCTAAAAAAAAATTACAATCGCCTGGAATACACGAATTAAGCTATAAATTACATTAAAAATAAAAATAAAGAAATTAAAACTACAAAACAGATGGTTAGCACAATTTATAGCATACCACAAATAGGACTCAAGTAGGACAGAATTGAGGATTTTAGAGATCGGGGGCATACATTTAGGGGGTAACCGGGTCAGCCCGGCAGTCCGGCCCGATTAGACCTGGAAAACAGTTTTGAAACGTCCTTGTATTTTTGGTTTTATGAGAAAATCATTTTGAAAATATTTTATTTTCCGGTTATTTTAATTTAGCATACGAGGTGGGTCGGTTTTCAGGAGAATCGGGTCCCCATCGTGGCGTTGTTCTAAATGCAATTATACTGAAAATTAAATCTAAGGTCGTGAATGCACACAACAAAATTCATTTTTTGTGATTTTCTGATTTTTCTGAATTTTTATGATTTTTTGAAATTTTTGTGGATTATTCTGGAAATTCTGTCCTTGGACGGAAGTTACAATCGTGCGACTGTAACTACAGTCGTGCGACTGTAATTCCTCTAATTGCAGAAATTCGCCAAAATTTTATTTAAATGAAAAGGAAAAAAAGTGGGAAAACTAAGAACAGTTGTACGACTATTGTTTGGGTGGCACGACTGTAATTATAGTCATACCTCTGTTCTTTTTCACAAGAACAGTCGTACGACTGTTCTTAATTTCCAGAAGCAGCAAGCCAAAAAAAATATGATTTTGTACACAAAAAACACACCAAATTACCCAGAAAAGCAACAAAATAGAAGGTTTGAAGTGTATTTACCTCTATGGCGTTGATCCACCGTAGAAATGACTGCTGGAAACACCTCAATCCCTTCCAAATTGCTTCTTTTTCTTTGTGAGTCAAGGTTGCAAAATAGGTCCGAAAATCTCCAAAAAGTCACGGATTTATGTAAATCTAAGGTCTGAAATTGATTTAATTTTTATGTGGCAAGTTTAACCTACGATTTCTAACAAATTTTAGGCCTTGACACTTTGAAATTCAAAAGAAAAGAGTAGAAGAAAGATGATAGTTTTTTGGGTTTTCTTCTCTTCTTTTCCTTCAATTTCTCTCTCAATTATTTCTGTTGCAAAAAGTCCCTTCTCTCTCTTGTTTTCTGCCTTTTATTTGCCTTTCCTTGTGGAGATCACCGAGCATTAATTGCTCTGAATTCCCCCAATTTTTTTAATTAAGAGGTATGGGCTCTGTAACCTGCCCCGATCTTACAATCGTACGACTGTAACAATATCCCCACGACTGTAATTACAGTAGTGGGAATCACAGCTGCTTTTTTTTTAAGGATCCGGAAAATTCCATGTTCACACTAAGGAAAGTAAACATTTAATTCTTTCATGTCATGCCTGTTTATCACACATGTTCAAGAATCAGAAATAGATACCTGAATGGAATGCAAAAATTTGCATCTTGCAGTTAAGGAGGAGGCTATCATCAGTAGTCAGTTTGTTTTGTTAGGTCACGCGCAGATCACTTGTTAGTTGGTAGATGTTCTGTTACTATCTTCACTCTCTTTTTCTGATATCTGTTACTATCTGCACAAATTTCTTTGCCAAACTTTATTTGGATGAGTTGAAAACAACAAAGTCCAAACAAAGAATTTGTTTGGTCTTTCTTTGTTGCAGGAACGAAGGATCTCATGCTCTACTTCTTTTATTTTTTATGGGTTAGAAAATGTCTCTAAAACCAAGAAAGGACGACCTTGACGGTTGGAATGGGTCATATAGTGACTGGCATCATCTTGGGTTATTTGGGATCCTTGGGTGCCTTCAAACTTGATAATGGAGAGACCGTTCCAATGTTAAATGTTACTTATCTCCAACATGCTCATCTCTTGACCCGACGAGTTCCTATTGAATGGGTTCCTTATAAGGAACGCGTGGCTAAGATATTGAAAGGGAAGGGGGGGGATGAGGATGACGAATCCGACAGCCAATCTTCTCCAACCAGCCCCCCAATTGACAAAACAGAGTCTGTAGGTGCCAATGTTGGTGAGAAAGGAAATGTTGTGGGTTGGAGCTAAGTTCTTACCCGTTTAGACACCATGGAGGTAAATCATCAAGCATTAAGTACAAAAGTTGATAGTATGGACACGGATTTGAAGGTAATCAAGAAGAGCATAACTAGTTTGGAACGCAAGTTATTGTCATTTTCTGTGAAAGCAATATACGATTCACTCATTCTCCACCCGACTCTCCGAGCAGTTCCATGTAAGTCCGTTCCTAGTAATTCACCGACTATTTAAAGGGGCGAAAAAGCAGCCATAAAAAGGAGGATATACGGAGGAAAAAAAAAAAGATACCGGAGATTGAGCGTAATTTAAAGATTGAGAAATTTTTACTCTACCTTTTTTATCTTTCTTGTACTCTTTTATGCATACTACTTCGTTTTGTGAACAGTGATTAATTATTTTCTATACTAAGTTATTTTAACAAAAGCTGTTATGCCACGTTTTTCTTATAAATAGATCAATTTTTATTATTTTTGATATAAGTAAAATATATTTTATTATTTTTAACATATTTAGGGGTAATATCATCAATTATATTGATTTATCCCTATCCCTATCCAACATAGCAAACATATCTTATATTATCCTTATCCCACTTTTAACTTTTATCTCTATCTCTATCCATATCAGAATCTTTTATCTCTATCTCAATCCTTATCCCTATTTCTATCCCTATCGAATACCAAACCACCCGTCAACGGATGAAGCCTAGGGCAGTAAACAAGAAGTGAAAGCCCATAGGTAGGGGTGAGCACTATCCGGTTTAACCGAATACCAATACCGAACCAAACCGAAAAAAAATTCGGTTCGGTTACCGAATTTTTTTTGGTTTGGTTTGGTAACAATTATATATATATTTGGTTATTCGGTTCGGTTCGGTTTTTCCGTAAAAAAATTTGGTTTAACCAAAACTGAACCGAATTATTATATATATATATATTAGGTTTTTAATATTCTAATTTACTTAATTGAATTTTATATTTCATTAAAAAATATAAAATGACTAAATAACAATTAATTACAAAAATAATATATAATGGTTCAATTAATTGCCCTAAAAATCATTTCAAATATTTTTTTTATTTATTTTTTTTGTAAAAATACCAAATTTTGGTAATAACCGAACCGAACCGAACTAAAAAATTTTCATTCGGTTCGGTTTTCATCCTGGTTTGATTTGATTCGGTTTTAATTATTACTGATAATTCGGTTCGGTTAACCGAAAATTCGGTTCGGTACCCATAGGTAACAACCTCAGCTTGCAATCTTTCACTCTTCTTCAGCCATGGAGACCCTACACCGGTTCTCCCTCCGTCTCCTCCCGATATCTCTCGCCGATAAATGTCTCTACCCACCTGCTCTCAGTCCGGTACATCGTTTTACCCATTTGCCCATATCAAAACCCCAATTTATAAGCTCGAACACGCACTTCACCATACGAAAGCCTTTCTCTTCTACTTCTATTGCTAAAGCTGGTTGGCTTCTGGGTCTTGGCGAGAAGAAGAAGAAGAAAACCAGCATGACAGATATTGTTAAAGCGGGTGACCCGGTTTTGCATGAGCCGGCCCGAGAAGTTGACCCGGACGAAATTGGAACAGATAGGATACAGAAAATAATTGATGATATGGTAAAGGTTATGCGAATTGCTCCTGGAGTGGGGCTCGCTGCTCCTCAGATTGGAGTTCCTTTGAGGGTAAGTTTATGATATTGTTCTTTTACTGTTTGGTTATCGAGAAAGCTTAGGAAAATGAAAGAAATTGAACTGTGCCATTTACCTTAAATGGAAAACGAGTGCATATAAATTTTAGAGATTCTTTTTTTTTTTTTTTTTTTTCAATGATTGTGGTTTTTAGCATTAAGATCATTCCTTAACTGTTAATTCTTGAAAATATTACAGTACTGAGTTGCTTTTATGCAGTTTAGCTAAAAGGAAAATGAGTTCCTAGAAATTTTAGAACTTCAAAAGTAAAATGGTTGTAATTGTAGCATAAAGATCTTTCTTTAAATGTTAATTCTTGAAAATAGTAGTCCAACTAGTTGCTTCTGTGCTGTACCATGAATCTAGGATGCCCAATTCTTTCAATTTCAGTTTTCTTTTCTCTTTTGGTAAATAATTATTTAGTGTCTGAGCTACGACAAAATACAATAGTTCATACATGTCCTTCCCAGTTGTTTTCGTCATAGTCATACATACTTACGCATATGAAGAATGAAGGGTTAACTAGTCTTAGGGACTTATATCATTTTGTTTTAAAGTTTTTTAAGAGAACTTTCCATATTTGCAAAATTTTAATGGCAAAACTGCAAAAGAATTGACAGATGACAATAAATGCGAAGTACAAGAGCAGAGATTGATTTATGAATGCGGAGATTGACTAGTGTATTTCGTAAAAAAATATTTACCTTTTTCTGATTGAAGTGGCAGTGATGGGAGTTATGTGTGTTATATTATTTGCATGACTTGCTTGTTAATAAATGATAATCACATTGTATAATTGAAGTGAGTAGAGATTTCAGTTTTTGCGGCTTTGTCGAATTAAGAGAATTGAAATATGGAATTGGAATGTATATCTTGTAATGTCCCTTTTGTATTTTTCTACTTGTTTGAGTGCTTTTTTTTTTTTCTTCATTTCTCTCTTAATAAGTCCTGTATTAATAAAGTTCTGAATAAACTATGTTTGGAATTCGTTTAAATAGTCACTGAGTTTTAAGGTAAGAGTGAGATTATGTTTTCATTCTTTAATTTTTTATGTACTTCAGTTTCTGAGTTTGAAGATTGCCTGTTGATTATTTGGTTTCTGGTGACTAAATATCAAAGCTTCTTCCACACAAGGCCTAGCTTAAATGACAAATGGCTAATTGCTATCAGCTTTCTACTTTGCTTTGTTATAGTTATTTTTCCATCACATACATTACATTGTTAGTGGATGATTGTCTTTTTTCTGCATCAGTTTTTAGTGCAGCCACTCAAAAATTCATGCATGGAATGTAGCTTAAAAACTTCTATACGAACTGACATCCAAATGCCCAGATCTCAACTTTAAGGCACAAAAAGTTTTTTTGTCAAAATATGCAAGTAACTGATTTGGCGCTCAGATGAAATCCAGAACACTAATCTCTGACCTCACGTTGGGTTGACAGACCAATTGATGTCTTAGAGTTTAAAACCGTGATGTCGTATTCTGTTTTCACTATCTTTTTCTTTAAGAGGGAATGTACTTCAATTTAGCAACAACAGCTATATATTTTCTTGTTTTGTAGATTATTGTGCTAGAAGATACGCCAGAATATATTGGATATGCACCCAAGGAAGTGACCAGAATGCAGGATAGGCGCCCTTTTGATTTATTGGTACGTTGACCGTATGGATAAGGAGAAAATTCCAATTATTCACATTTACGTTTTCAGCATCCAAGAATTTTCACTTTCATTTTGCAATTTATTAGTTCATTTGAGGCAGGTGATCCTGAACCCAAAACTTAAAAAGAAGAGCGACAGAACTGCACTATTTTTTGAAGGATGTTTGAGGTAACATAAATTTCCATCATGGAATGTTAAGAGTTCCCCTTTGCCATTTTTTATTCAGCTGCTGTTTGCTTGCATATCATCTGAGATTATGTCCATAATTTCTGTTTAATTGATATAAATACTTGAATATCTTCAATACCAGTTTCTAGTAATTGCATTTCAGTCATGTCCTTGACAATGTCGCTTGAAGAAAGTACTATTTTTGTAAATATTCTTTGCAGCGTTGATGGGTTTAGAGCAGTGGTGGAGAGATATCTTGATGTTGAGGTAACAGGTTTGAGTCGATATGGCCAGCCGATCAAAGTGGATGCATCTGGGTGGCAGGCTCGTATTTTACAGCATGAATGTGATCATTTGGATGGAACTCTGTATGTTGATAAGATGGTCCCGAAAACATTTAGAACTGTTGATAATCTGGATTTGCCTCTTGCTGAGGGTTGTCCCAAGCTCGGCATCCGGTAATAGCCAAGGCAACAATGATAGTCCAAAGAATAGAAAGTTGAGGATTTCAAATGAGCAGCTTGTGACTCGAGCCATTCTTCTCTATGCAGTTTAACTGTAAGTCTTGTGCCCTGTGCTTTATATTTTTCTTTCCTTGGATGGAGGGCAGAGAAACTGTATGATTAGCGTGATATTACTATGATATAAGATCGAATTTTTATTTTATATAAGTAGCATAGGACCTTGTTTTGCTATTTAATAAAATTGTTTTGTCCCATGCTCCAGATACTTTCATAGCAAACAACGCCATTTTTAGCATAGGCAGATAGTCGCGTAATGTGCAAACATGTTGGATATATATGGTGAACAATAGTGCGGCTAAGAAGAAGATGGGATAAAAATCCAAAAAATGCTCTCAACTGGGCAAGATTGGTAAAATTAGGTTAACAAATAACCTCTTCACTCCTCATTTTTTAGATAATTTGGTCCAATTATCTAGTTAAATTTCTGAATTAATATCATCAATTATTGGTTAAAAATACTAAGTGGAGGGCAATTTAGCAACGAGAATTTAATGACTGATTTATGTTGATCTGCTAAGTTGAGAATGCTTTTTATATTATCATCCATCGATCACACTTTGGTCTTTTATTGTACCCAGTCATGAATAAGTGTCGCAATACGCTGCTCTAAAAGTAAAGAACACTAGAAATTTTCCTTGATTCGACAATGTTCTTACATCTTCAAGATTTGGAGCAACCTTTTTTTTTTTTTTTTTTTTTTTTAATTGTTCAAGTCCTCAGGATTATGGTGACTATCTTTCTTCTTAGGATTAAGGTTTTCACACACTATCCTGATGAGGTAATTTTTCATGGTCTAAAAGCAGAGAAATATATTCATGGTTAGAACATGCTTAATTTTCAATTTTGAGGTTACTGTTCAGGATACATGAACATACTCTGCACATGGAGACCAGTAAATAAGAAATTCTACCTTGTAAAATAACTGTGATGCTGTTGAGATCAACTGGTGAAGTCGTCACGTACCCTGAGCAAACATGAAATCACCAAAGCCTCCAACGACCAGATGATCAGCGGTTTGACATTATCTGTGCGTCTGATAACCTATATTGACCCTTCATGATGCTTCAACTGCAGAGTGATAAGTTCCATGTGCAACTCCAACAACTTTGGAAGTTCGGTTGGGGTTAACTGCCGGAGGATCCTGGAAAACAAAGACGGTACCAAAAGGTGTTTTTTGACTAATGTTTGCTCCTGTGAAACCAGTATTGTTAATGGTTTCATGTCGGTAGAGTGCAAGATTTGAGTCTATGTTTATGGTGGTGAGAGCAGTGATTGCCTTGAAGGAAAGAATTAAAACTGAAACAGCAAGAGCACAAGGCCACAGAGACCGGAGCATCACAGCTTCACCACAACTTGGGCATACAAGAAAAGGTTCATATGTAGACCCTTCGATATCCATTTACTGTAGAACTAGCTGAAATTAACAAGTCTGAATTGAAATATTTAAAAAATAAAAAAATAATAACAATTTGACCTGACTCATGAGCTAAATTAATGTATAATCGTATATACTAAAACTGAATGACTTTTGTTGACAAAATCGGCCAGGAAATGAGATGGATACAGAGGTTATTATAACCCTCAACATTGAAACTGAACCAGCCAAAGTAAAAGTACTGTTGGGACACTAATAAATACTTTCCTTGAATGGAAAAATTGAAGCCAACTCGTACAAAGAAAATATGGCGCATCTTTTTCAAATTTGGCTTCTATGAATGTTTATACCTGTACAAAAAGAGAAAGAAAATTAAGGGCTGATGAGAATCAAAAGCAACCCATTACTTTCCTCTATACTGTTTACATATTTGTGTATAATGAGTAATCTTGGTTACTGGTTCCAAGTGTTCATACCTGAAATTCACCTATCAGCATCACACAATGATTTTAATATATTTCTATACCACTGGAAAGACTATGCAAACTCGGTTCTTGAAAGCTTAACTTATTGTATAAGCTAGTAATGGTGAGAAATTTTATTATAAATTTGTTCCATATGTATCATTGCAATGAAAAACAAACACATGCGATATTAGTATTGGAAAAATAAAAAGTATATTGAAAAAATAAAAAAATATATACGTTAGTTTTTCATTGAAATATTCTACATGGACTGGATCCATAATAAAATTTCTTGGTTGGTCACAAGATGCCCTTGCTAGATAATAAAGTGTATTATTATTGCAGTTAAAAGTTACTAGTTGAAAGTTGAATTAAACTCATAGATCTTCTATCAACTAATATTTTCTTAAAATTCATATTGATATAGTTGATGAATTGAAGGGAGCACTGGTCCCTTAATTAAAAAAATGTAATGACGCTTCTATTGAGACAACCGACTATTGCAATCATTTACTTTTACCCTTGTTCAGAACAAATTGTATTAAAAAAGGAATTGAATATCTATTAGAATTCAATTCGGTTAATTTTTTTAATAATTTTCTATATTTGGTAAACATTTTTGATATAACAAGAATTCAATTACTAATTGAGCTAATATGTCCCTAATAGCTACTCTCAATTGAATTCCTAAAAAAAAAATAATAATACCACAAACTAATAAAAAATATGAGAAAATTCAATTTTCTTTTTTCTTCCAAACATAAATATTGAGCAAATAGAATTCATTTAAATTGTTTTCCACCCAAAATAAAATTTACAAACACTTTGTTAAAGCGTTAATATCAACTCTTAACGTACACGTTGATTCAATGGTCTACCATCCTACTACAACTATAGATATGAATATCCAAAGGGATAAATAAGCTTGACAATTGGCGTATACTCAACTTCATGCCTAAACACTCCTACACATAGAAAATGCCCCATGCTTTAACATCTAAATTTCCAAAAACTGACTGTGGCTATAGGGATGTGACAATTTTCACTGGCTGGAAGGCGAAAGAAGGTAAAAAAAAAAAAACTTATTCCCTGGAATGCTCTGTTAGCAGCAGTAACCATAAAGGGTCTCCATGCTTTCAAAGGAATATATCAGTGGATGCATAATTTTCACATAATAAGATGCCTGATATACCATTAATTATCAAATAATTAGAAGTGCTTCCTTTTCTTTTCCAAGTAAGAATGGTTATGCTGGAAGCTCACCGTTGCCAGTAGAAAGTGCCACAAACCAATCTCAGGCCACAATGCATGCGGAGAATACAGCAGGCAGTTGCTAGACTGCCAAAGTAGGAAGTTGCTCAGGCGGGTCTCTCCAGAACTTCTAATCAGGACGTCAGGCTCAGGAGCTACTGACATGTACATGTGCTTCTCAATGTCTACCAGCTTTATGATCGAATACTTCTCCTGCATCATCTCACTCCCTTCAAAACAAGTCAAACATTTTGCATCCTTGCCACTTCCATTTTCTTTCACAGCTTGAGATTCATCTACATCATTTTTCTTGGATTCTTCTTTCTCTACTTCTTCAGCACAAACCATATTAGCCTTACAAAAGTTCAATGTTTGGATTTCCCTCTTATTTATGCAAGAATCTTGAACAGCATGCACAATCTCATCACGTGAAGTATATGCAATGCAGATTAAAAGGGTACACTCGGTGTTATTAGCAGTAGCCTTCATAACCTTTTCTGTTGCAATCCTTATAGGCTCACTAAGAAGTTTCAAATTACCTATAATATACACCCTGATTCCACATTGATGCACAATGCTTTCTTTATGGAGCAACTCCTCGATTTTTTCTAGCATAAAGTCCATGAATTCTTTAACCTCATCTGGACGTCTTTTAAAATTATCTACGCTAAAGGCATAAACAGTCACATACTTCACTCCCAGTTCATAGCAGTACTTAAAGTATGGATATCAGAGATGAAAATCCAGCCCTGTGACCAGCCCCTTCTTTTGAGCCCTTCTTCCTAGCATACCTTCTATTTCCATCCATTATGAAAGCAATATGATTGGGGATGGGCCCTATCGATAGAACACAAAACATACAAATCCTTACGAAACGACACAAACTTTGGCACAAGTCACCCAATCCACCACTGCTATGCAATTCCATTAGAGGAAGCGCCACACTAACCTGTTCAAGAGAAAAATGGAAAATAATAATATATTGAGGGAGTCAGTTCCTCCACATTTATTTGAGAATCAATTAGAGAGTTCATAGGTATGCTTGGCATTAAAATATATTAAGTACCACATGAACATATACATATGGTGATACTAAAGTGCTCCAACATTTAAGAACTCATATCAAGAGTATGCAATGCAAAAGGGGAATTCGATGGACACGTGCTACAATGGCCGGGACAAAGGGTCACAACCCCGCGAGGGTGAGCTAACTCCAGAAACCTGTCTTCAGTTTGGATTGCAGGCTGCAACTTGCTTGCATGAAGCCAGAATCGCTAGTAATCGCCCGTCAGCAAGGGGGTGGGGGGAAGGTGGGGTTGTATAGAGTCATCCTTTTTACTTCTATGACCAAACAAGATGGTCTTCTAAAATTCGCAGCAGCAAAATTTAGAGGCATGAAAATCAAGATATTCAATATATTTCAGACTAGGAGCATAAAAATCAAAGAATGAAATAGTCAAAGGGCGACAACTTATATCAATTAATATCAGCCAAGTTATGAATAAAATTATTTGCTGTTCTTGCTATATAATGCTATGATAATTTAAGTAAGCAATACAAAAAAATACAAGCCATAAACAAAGTCAATATAGCAACAGTATCATGTACCTATATTAAAGAAGCCTAGTAGATCAAAGTAATATTAAAATAGAGATACGGTGGCTAAAAAAATTCCCCAGAAGTGTTTTAGGAGAGCAATGTAACCCTCTTCATTCACAATTGCACAATGTTCACCCTATGATAGAGATGTTAGTTCAACTTTTTCAAGAAAATACCGATGAAATTAACCGACAAACCAAAATCTAGCGGTAATCACCAGCAGATTTTGATATATATATATATTTTAAATCTCTAGGAAAAGGGGAAAAAATGGTTTCTACATGGGATAAATATCCACGATAGGGATTAAATTGCCCCTTTCCAAAACCTTACGGGATAAATTGTACCTTATCCTCATTGATAGACGAAGTACTTAACTAAAGCGACAAAACATAAGCAATGATGATGAGCAATTCAACTGTTTTCTGTGATTTTTTGGCATTTTTGTTTCTTGTGTCCTGTAATATTTATCTTTTCAACTAAATATCGTGGCAATATTTACAGATTAACAATATTTGGTTACAGAAAATCAAATGTGTAGTTCTAGCATCAAAACTTTATTATACTATTTTGCAAGGCACACTTCTATTCAAGTACACTTGAATAATGGAGGACTTAGTCTTACCAAATTTATATGTTCATGCGCTACTTCCATATTTTAATGACAAGCACACAATACTCATACAAACTCTCTAATTCATTCGCTAGTAAATCTCGAGGAACTGATTCCATTGATATATTAGTTATTTTTATTTTCTAACGAGTTTGGTTTGTCAATTCCTGTAGTTTCTAGTAAAAGGGGAATACACAGGAGTAGTCGATTGAGTGACTTATATCACATAGTTTTATAAGGATTTGTACATTTTGTATCTACGAGACTAATCTCCAACCGTTTTGCCTTCATAATGGATGGAAATCAAAGGTGTGCTAAGAAGAACTTCAAAGAAAAGGGTTTGTTAAAGGGCTGGATTTTCATCTCTCATCTCCATACTTAATTGCTATGAATACCAAGTAAAGTATGTAACGGTTTATGCCTGTAGCATACTTTTTGAAGAGGTTAAAAGACTTGTGAGCCTAAAGATAGAAAAAACTGAGTTTCTTTAGGAAGAAATTGTGCACCAATATGGAATTATTGTGTTTCATTGACCTTGATGAATGAACCGCATAGACTTTTTCTACCAATTATGCATAACTTCGCCCAAGGATCCCAACCACTTCATTCCCAGAACCATATCCAGCTGCCCCAAATAAAAAATCAATGCATCTAACCTGCACACAAACGGTCCAAACCTCACCTCCACAGAACACTGTTCTTCCACGACTACCTTATAACCGTCCCCTAACTTAATTCTTAAAGGAGGGATTGATAAAGTGAGAATCCCCAATGCTTGGACTAGTATCCGAGAGATAAAGTTGTGAGTAGCTCCGGAATCAACCAATAACACAATGGGTATACCTTGGATCTCTCCATGGAGTTTCAAAGTCTGAGCAGACCCAATTGATATATTTGGGAGTTAACCTGTAGGGATTTAACAGTCGACCTAATTCGATTTAAATAGAGGAGATTGTATTAAAAAAAGACTCAAATATGTTTGATTTAACACGTCAGCCTCCAAACGTGTAATTTCAATATATCAGCACCTAAATGAACATTTGGTGAATAAATCAGTTGGTCCTCAAATTATCTCTAATTAGATACATGGTTAGTTCTTAGTTGTTACGTTAAGTGATCTTAGGACCTAATGTTTATGTCCAAAATAAAATCCTATTTGAAAATAAATTTCGTAATCAATGGGACATTTATCAAATTAAAACAGAAAAATAGAAGTGGTGCATTTGCTGATTAAATAAACTTATCTACTTTTTTCTTTAAGGTTATTACAATATATATTTTCTATGATATAAAAGATGTTATATATTTTGACATACCTAATCCATCAAAATTGATCTATCGGTAATAAAACCAAACAAATCAAATAATAATAGTAATTGAAACAACATAAATCAACATATTAGTAGACAATAAAAGTTTGTCTATGTTATTTTCATTGGCACTAAGCTAGATCAGTGTGTTGATCACTGGAGCATTCAAATTTTGGCTAAAGTCATGTGGTTGTTGATCAAGATTTTGAAAAATTAATTCACTTTATAAACCAGTCAGTGTTTTGATGTCGAAATTAATGACAAAGATAATGAGATGAAATATTAAAGAGAAAGAGATAGGCTCCACTGGACCATGAGCATGACTAATTTTTAATTAGTAATATGATAATAAGCACTGATGTGGCTAAATATTAGCAAAATTGACTAAAAATAAATGAAGAGTTTTGTTAAGCAAAAAGCTCATTGAACTTGGATGGCAATTTAGACTTTCAATTGATCCAACACCAGGTTATTTTTTACTCTTATTTCACATAACTTACAAG
Source organism: Euphorbia tirucalli (assembly GCA_039660915.1). Taxonomy (NCBI): domain Eukaryota; kingdom Viridiplantae; phylum Streptophyta; class Magnoliopsida; order Malpighiales; family Euphorbiaceae; genus Euphorbia; species Euphorbia tirucalli. The sequence continues at coordinate 67,675,204 of CM077639.1, forward strand.
TCCTTTCTCTGCCCTAGCACTTGAGAGCCAATTTCCCATCTAGTTCGAGGAAATCTTTGCACGCCTCCATCCATCACCTTATGGGAAGCCTATGTCCTATGGAAACTGTTAATCCAACATTGTCGATCCTTTGGCCCATAGACCCTAACACAAAAGTTAGAATTCTATCTCTCTAGAATGGTATCTCATTGATGGCTCGGACCCCGAAACGGAACCTTCTTCCCCTTCCACCTAAGCAAATCAACAAAAGTAACCTCCAAAGAATGTATGTCATAAGACTCTGGGCATTCATGGGGCATGAGATTACAATTTTATTGGAAGTGCCTATTTCTGTCTTCTGCCATATGTATCATTGAGTGACTTGACGATTATTTTTCCGACCTACACAATTATTGATCCTGTTAGTTTTCTCCACACAGGAATTGTAAACAATAATTGAAGTGGTAATTGTAAGCTGAAAGTTTCATGTTGTCTACTTGTTCCAAGAATATTTATGAAGTTGATAATTGTACAACATTATAATATTCAAATTTTGCTTTTCTATTGCTCTTTTGCGTTCAGTATGAAGTAAGGTGCAGCCTTCAGAAAGATAGGAGGGAGTCGGATATGAGTTTCTGCTGAATGAAGCTTTCACTCCCTGAGAAGCAAGGAGGGGGATAGACTGGATCCGAACTGAAGCCGTACGCTTCCCAACAAAAAGATTTTGAGCTTTCCCCATTGTATGTAACCAAATGAATATCTTCTAAATATAAGTCTTCACAAGGTGAGTAATCACTGCATTCAAATTTTATAGCAGCCTCTGTAGCTGAAGTTCCTTTTATGTGCACGAAGGAAACATTTGCAATTTTAACAGCTGAAGTCTGCATTACACAGGATCACAGATCATGTAATAATCCATATCAGTAGCTATATTAAGTTACCGTGTGCCTATGGGCAATTGAGACAGACATACGTGATCCGTATTATATGAACTACAGCTACTACAATTTAGGAAAGGCCGTGGAAAAATGCAAATCTGTATAGGACGGAAATGTCCTGAGACTTTCGACAGTGCAAATTTGAGCAAACGACTTACGTTGTGTATAATGAAATGCCTCTCAAAAGGGCATTGCAGGAATCTCATACCTGGTTTGCACATGGGCGATTAGAATCACAATAATATTGATCTATGATAATTGGATTTGATACATTTTCCATTAACACATTCTGGAACTTAATATCACAGGCACTGCCACTACCTCCCTGTTCAAGTACAAAATGCCAACTCATATCAATTATGATTTCACTTCTTCCAAATAAGAACATCATTTTCATATGAAGAAACAAAATGAGAGAGCTTTTGAGAAATTTACCTGCCACGTTTTAATTCGAAGCCCATTATCAGTGTTCAACAGGAATGCCCCATCTACCACTATATTGTGCACATTTGATGATGAGTGATATTTTCCCAAGCTTCCAATGCTAATTAATATAAAATTAAATTATTCACAATTCACACCCCAATGTAATCTTGAAAAACAAATGATATTTATATTACCTTATGCCATGGCCTGGTCCACAGACGATATTCATGATTCTGATCCGCGAAGAGCTGCTGACAATAGAGATGCAATCATCTCCTGATTACATAATTTGAGCATATAAGAAACACAAAGTGCAATTAAATAACGCAAGTGTAAATTCTAAAGTCTTCCATGCTCTTGAAAACAAAACAAACAAAAGAAATGACAACCTAAAAGATTGCAAAAATTTATTTGGATTGCATAGAATTGAAACAAAAGTGAACTTCTGTCTTCTCCATACTAGAAACTAAATTTTTTCAAATAGTACTGATGGCTGACAAGCCCAAGTACCCAAAATGTTTATCTTCTCAACAGAATTGCAAATTTTAGATAATGACTCCACAATATTTAACAATCTATGTTTTGATAGCATACTTAGTGAGTTTTGCTATAGTAATCCATGTTTTTAATTGCTTTCATTCTTGAAATTTCAGAAAATATTAAATATCAATATCTAAATTTGGTATACAATTCTAACTGACCAGTAAATTTCCCAAATCTTATATCCCTAAGTAAAAAAAGAAAAATCATCCAAAATTTTTCCCTTAATTCTTGTGAGATTCTTTGAGTGCTAAAGTAAAGTCGAATACGAAACAGAAAGCATCATAATTAGGTTATTCGGATTCACATATAAACAAGGAGAAATGCATTTATCATCGTGCTTATGCTTTCACTTACGAGAAGGATGAACCATAATAGCTTATATTTTGGAACTTAAGCATCCTTAAAGGTTAAATTTGATGGTTTGAAAAGATTTCAGGGAGAATGAAATAAGATTTCTACAACTGTCCTCTGCTTGTGATACGTTACTAAGAGATCCACATAAAGGAAGAAAGAAAAACATTTTCATGACAAAATACTTGTGACGCTTCAAAACTAAATAATAAACACTGGTTTCTAAAATAATAGACCTGTCTTGACTATAGTATCTCTGACCTCAACACCACGAGATGCGCTAATATGAATCCCATCTGTATTGGGGCTATAAGCAGGTGATGCCACCACAAGATGGAAGGCCACAACCCGGATACAATTAGTGAATGCAACATGCATTTGCTGAGCAGAGACAATCCTAAGATTCTGGACTTTCAAATCCTTGCACTTGTGGAAAGTCATTGCCTGTAGAAGGACAGCAGTTATATCAGATTAAGGTACCAAACCTATAACAAGCAAACAACATCCTGGTCGCCGGAAATGGAAGGAAAAAAATAGTAGATGGAAACAAATATGTGGAACCAAATGCGTCAATCCAATAATATAAGCAGAACCAACCGTTGGAGCATGTCGACAAGGCTGCCACAAATAAAATTGAAGCCAGATTCAGAAAAATGCGTAGATAAAGTTAGAAAAATCATACTTAGAAACATCAAAAATGAGAATGACTGATTAGCAATACATTTTTGGGGTTGATCTTGCAAGAACGAGCCCACCATCTCCTTCCCATACCATTGATTGTTCCTCCCCCATCTATAGTAAGGTGATTTATTCCATGGAAGTACAGCCATTTACGATGATTTAGACCTTCCCAAGAAGCCGGATCTTTGGGGGCAACAATAGTACCAGAAATCTATTAAATATCAATTCCAATCCAGTGATTAAAAAGTCATACACAAACACTGAAAAGAAATGAAACTAAATTGGTTCCAAGGAGAGTGGTAGAACAATTTTTCTTACATTAAGGGTGATTCTTGATTTACAAGGTCCAGCAAAATCCACCGGATGGACCAGAAAAGTATGTCCAGCTGGAATTTCAATCCTAGTTCTTGCTGGGAAAGAACAAGCCATGTTCCAAGCATCTATGAAAGCCTACAAAAAAAACCCAAAAAATAGTAATGTGGCAGTGTCTTCTTGTTGTTCAAAATCAACAGGTAAGATCAAAACCCATAGTTAATAGACCATTCAAGTGATTTTATGAGATTCAAAAATAACATTGTGGCACAAGTAGAACAAGTAACAAAGCAATTAATGATCATTTTATATGCAACAGATGATGACCCAAAATAATTACCTGAGTGTCGTTACTAATACCATCTCCTGTAGCTCCAAAATGCTGGACAAAAAGGACCCTTTTGGATATGGGTCGGAATCGGAGCTGAAGGAGAGAGTCGAATCCTTGTATACATACAAACTTTGTACACATATATACGCAAAAATTGATCAAAACAATAGCAAAGGGTGAGGAAGAACAGATTACCCGGTTAATCATGTTGTCGGTGTTTTTTTTTTTTTAGCTTAGGGAAATAATTAATTCGGTTATTACATGGTTTAGAAAGGTTGGAAGGCTTTTGAGTAACGGCTGATGACCTCAAGTACCTTCCTCTTCATATTTAAATCGTTTGTTTAAATTCAGTGATTTGACAGGAGGTTGATTGATAAAGAACAGAAAAAGTTGGAGATGATGAGGTTCGTTGGCCTGTCATTTTCGGAGGATGAATGAAAGTGATGCAGCAAATTGGAGGTTGCCATTAATTTAGGATTTCTAAACTGGAATCGTCTCTTAAATACATGGGTATAAATGGGCTTGAATACGGCTTGGGCCTCGAATGTTAGAATGAACCCATTTGTCCTAAATAAAAATGAGAAAATTATCTTGCACGTCCCTATTTGTCATTCCCTATTATTATTATTAGGGGAAATTACCCCATTTGTCCATAATTTTGTAATAATATTTATTCTAGCACCCCCTATTTTTTGTATTTAACTCATATATATATTAATCTTCTTTTTAACCCAATAATACACCTGTCATCACCAGATTATATATATATTTTAATATTTATAAATTATTTACATTATTTTGTATTATAGGATAATTAACCCCCATCCCTTATCCCTATCTTATCGGTGACTGCCAAAGCTTTTCCCTATTCCATCATTTCTTTCGCCGTCTCTCCTCTCCTTCTTCCAGATCACCGTCGTTCCCTTGCTTCTCTTCTTCACTTATTAACGCCGGCGGCTCAAGCTCTACTCGGCCGGAAAAGGTATCCCGATCACCGCCTCTCCTCTCCTTCTTCCAGATCACCGTCGTTCCCTTGCTTCTCTTCTTCACTTATTTACGCCGGCGGCTCAAGCTCTACTCGGCCGGAAAAGGTTTGAATCGGCCTGATTTCCAACACCAGCTCCCTTCCTTCAAGCATTCTCACCCTTTCCAGTGACTTAGGCGATTATCCGCAGCCCTACACCGATCTGACCTCTGTCCGATTCCAATATCTCACTGCCATCTAACGGTCTCCTTTCCGCAATAGCCATCATCTCCTTTCTCAACAGATCTAGAGAGGCTAGATCGAGTTCTACCATCGGAGGCTCACTAGGATCTGTGGTGACTGAACACCGTTGACGGTGGACTTGAAGGTACCCTTTAACCGGTGATACTTTTGCTTTTGGCTGTTGTATTAAGAGATTATCATGAACATTTAGCTTATCATGAACATTTAAGAGGATTAAGAGATTATCATGAACATTTAGCTTTCAACATCACATATATCTAATTTCCCTGATATCTCAGTAGTAAGAGCTCCATCTTTCCATTGAGTTTTCAATGTCCTGGCGGCACATACACACAGAAGCACGCACAAACATAGATATAGACATGTAGCTTGGGGGAACTAGTTGATTGAAGTTCTATATTCAACTGTTGATCTTGAGTTTCTAATGCAGGTTTTGACTGAAGGTAATTGAAGCCATTGATTCTTGTTAATGCTAAAACAGGGAAGTGTGTTGCGGCAATTTTTTTTTTTCTCGGCATGAACTCTTCCTATGTTGGTTCCTTTTTATTGGATTTCAGAAATCCACTTCATGTTCTTTTATACTTTTTCCTTCCATGGTCTTTTCGTCATTCAGTTATGTAATTGGGTTGTGTTTTTGTATGGTGTTAAATGGTTTGGTATATCTATTGTATTTTTAAGTTGGAAGGAATGGGAATGAATACCATTCTGATCAGCTCATTTGATGTGGATTTTTTTTCAACACAGAGTTATTTGAATGAACCAGAAATTCAAGGTAAAGCAATTTATTCAATACAAACTTATAAATCGAATTTCATCCAACACAAGACCTAGAAATTGTGTTATAGAAATCCTAAAATTCTATAACCTCCATAGGTTTTCATTTTTTTATGGAAATTTGTCATACTATAATTTTTTTTATGGAAATTTGTTATACTATTATTTTTTTTTCTGTGTAATCCATCTAAATATTTGGAACCATTTTTTTCAGTGATGGCAAGGACAAGAAGCTCTTTGGGTGTGGGTTCTCCTAGAACATCAAAGAATTCCATTGGTAGTGTCAAAAGCGTTAAGACACATCGTTCCCTTAAATCCAATGGCATGTCTAGTCGTAATATGAAGGCACAACGAGGTAAGAGTAAACTTGGCGGAATTGAAAATTGAAAACTTACTCTTTGTAGGAAGAGAAGGATCGATCCTGATTTTGGAGCTAATAATGAGCAACCTAAGGTTTGTATTTCAAATCAACTTAGCTGTATGTTTTCTTATATATTTATGCTATGTTGATATGTTTTTGTATAAAACAACAGTGTATCTGTGTATAACTTGATAGTATATTGGTGTAGTATCAGTAAATAGTATATTAACCGAATATGTAAGATATATTCATATTTTGAAGATGATAATGACCAACCTAGGGTTTGTATTTCAAAGGACCTTAGCTATATGTTTTTTATATATATTTATGGTATATTGATATAAAATTGTACAACACCAGTATATTTGTGTATAACTTGATAGTATATTTGTGTATAACTTGATAGTATATTTGTGTAAAAATAGATATTTATGGTATATTCGTATAAACTTGTAGTATATTTGATATGCAAATGTACATTAATGTTGATATATTATTTGTTTCATGTGTATATTTTTTGTTTTGCTTTATGAGGAAAAAAATGATTTTTTGATGTCATATTTCCGTTATGTAATCAACATTTCATGGTATTTAATTGAGTCATCTTATGTATATTGTTATTGTATTGATTACCGATTTACCTTGTTCGTGGCAGTTGTGGGAGTACTATGTTAAACCTACTCAACACTTTGCATGCAAGTATATTAGTATGCATACATGTGAGATATTTAAAGAAATATTCTTACCCTTTGTGTTTAATATGTTGCAGGATCAAGAACTCAGTGGTTGGAGTTTGCCAATGGTGTATAATGGAGATTGAGGAAGAAAAATAATGGGAATTAAACAGTAAATTGTGGGAATGAAGAAATACCGGTTGGAGATTGGTGATGGCGTATATTGCTTCTGCAAAATTCTGCAAAATGATAATGGTGTATATTGGCTATGGTGCAGAGAAAAAAAGAAATCTGGATTGATGAAGAAAAATCACATCAGTTTGTGCACAGGCGTGGGGTTTAGTGGGGTTAATGGCAGAATTTTTTTTTTTCTTTCATATTGTTTGAAAAAAACGGTGGGTGGGTGGTTATTTTTTTTGAAAAAAGTGCAGTTATATTAGGAGTCTACTGTATATTAAATCTGTTTTTTGTTTTTTAATATTAATATATTTCAAAAATCAAAATCTATTATCCTATATAGCATTTTTTTGTCCATACCATTAAAGATATTATTTAGATATTGTGGCTATTTAAAATTTTATAATCATGTTTGGGTTATTTAAAAGATAATTACGGAATAATGCACTACAAAGCTAATTAACCCTTATTATTATTATTATTATTATTATTATTATTATTATTATTATTATTATTTTGTATTTCACTTTAAAGGCATCGCTCGTTGTATATTACTTAAAAATAGATTTGGGGAAAAATACTAAAAATATATATTTTTATTTGTAACTTTGTCAGTACATTTGCAAAGATGGGTCGTTGGTTTACAACTTTGCAAATAAAGGTCTAAACTATTTTCCATTAATAAACTAACGATTTTCATCTTCATATCAACTAAAAATACTTTATATATATATATATACACTTTCCGCTATAAAACACCGTTTGTTGTGCAGTCTGAGATAAATAAGACACTAACCTACAATCTCAAGATACCAACCAAATTTTTCAAGATTTCTTCTAAAGAAAATTTATGTTCAAAATTCTCCACCGATAACTTTGAAGAAGTTGTTGAACCCGACACGTGATATACACTGTATCAGTATTGTTCACATTTACAAAATGGCCTTTAATTACTATTCAAAATTCTAAATATACCCTTCCAACCCTCAAGAAAAGGTTCACTTACTAGACCCTCTCTCTCTCTCTCTCATAAACATCTACTTATTCTTTATCCTTTCCTCATCTCTTAACCATCACCTTCTTTCTTTTCTCTCCCTCTCCTTACTTTTTTTTTTTTACTCTTACCCAAAAAACTTTTAGTCTTTTGTATTTTAATTAAGTGATTCATTTTACGAAGGAAATATTTGTATCTCCAAATTTTATTTTCAATTTAAGGTGTATATTTTTATAGTTGGCTAGGCCACCTACTTTTAATATAATTATCTTTTATCATTATTTAACTCTTTTATGGTCGGTTACGCCTCCTAATAATATAATCATATTTTAATTTGGTTCTAAGACCCTTTAAGTATTGAGGGATCCCTTACAAACCAATCAGAAACTGGAGGACATGCATATTTGAAAGTTACATTTATTTTATTTGCATTTGTTTATTTACATTTTTTTCACTTTTATTTTATTTGTTTATTTTCTTATTTTACATTAGTCATTTTATTTATTTTAGTTTGTCTAATTATTTGTTTATTTTTGTTTTGTTCTATTGTTTATTTTACCCCTTGGATCTTAGGGCGATCTTGGTATCAAAGTCTGGAGGGTTGTATCTAAAGAAATTTAGTATTAATTTAAAAAGAAACTTTGCTAAAGTAATTTATTTTCCTAAGTGTTTTTGCCTTAGATTGTCTCAAGGTATTAAGCCCCTGTAGTGAGAGGTTGTAAAACCTAGAATTGCTTTGGATTGTAAAGAAAATTATTTATTTTCACAATTTAACTTTTAAATGGATGCTTTTTTTAGTAAAACTACCCCTCCAAACTCTATATCAACATCTTCTTTAGATTCCAAGAAGATAATAAACAATAAAGAGATAATAATAGAAGCTTTTTAAAAATCAATAGATAATTGGCAGATTCCAAAGAAAGAAAATGATGAAATTTATGAAACTTCAAAATTCCATTTTTTCGAAACAAATTTTACAATTAAAACTGAAGAAAGAGACTTACAATTAACAAAACCGTTTGAAACTATAAATATCCTTTCTCAAGATTCTTTGAAAAAACATAAAGATAAAAACTATAAGTATATACATATAAGATTAATTCATGTCGGAATAAAACCTTTGACTAAAGAAGGATTAGATACCTTAATTCTTGCTGTTTTAAGAGATGCTAGATTTACAAATTTTGGAGACTCCTTACTTAGTTCTATCGAATCAAGTCTTTGTACTAGACCAATCTCTTTTGAATGTTATCCAAATTTTACAATTTCCCTAAATGATAAAAACATTTTAATATTCTTGGTTTTACAAATTAAAACTCATAATAATAAAATACTTGAAGGATAAATTCCAGTTGCTTTAATTTACAGAATTCATTATAAAGCTATGATGTCTGCTTTTACGACAAAGGTTAAATTCCATAGTAAAAAAGGTGAGATCATTCTTTTACAAAAAGATTGAACTAAATCTAACACAGTCATCCCTAAATTTATTCTTTGGAAAGAAGTTACACTTCCTAAAGAATATATCTTAAAAGGGATTACTGAACCTTAACATGTCCAACTAATAGAAACTTCTAATAACTTAATATCAAGATGGAAAAGTTATGCTTTCATTCCACTGCAAGTCCATAAGCAGTAGGTATTCAGATAATTCCTCAGTCTCCGATACCATAGACTTAGGAAGAATATCAAAATTACCTTTTGTCATAAATTTATCTTATGTGACTCCTGCTAGGCATTCAATCTTTGAAATCCCGAATATTGTTTTAAGAGGAGTAAATTACACTTTTGATATACCTAGGGTTATTTATACAAAACCAGCTGAAGTTGAAAGTTCAAGAACCCAAGCTCAAATTCGAAGATCACAAGAAGCCAAAAACTTACTTAATTCGATTCTTGACTTCCTAACCCGTGAATTCCTTCAAAATTCCAGTCATGCTGAGAAAGAATAAAGGGAAAAAATTTCAAGAAAAGATTTCGACATAGATTTCGATAGTGAAAAAGATGCTAAATAAATCATGGAAAGATGCAGTTAAGCAGGAAGAGATAGAGGATACCGCTCAATCACCTTTGGATCCAAAGGTCTAGAAAAGGTTGGCTAAAACTTTTGAAAAACCTCTAGAGCTTCAAAAAGCTTTAATTCAATATGAAATCCCAAAAAATTCAAAGAAATAAGAAGAGTTTGCAAAAAATTTTATAAACTAAGAAAGGTAAACCTTCAAAATCCCTTTCTCAAAGTGTTACCAAAGATATTTTAAAACATCAAGTTTCTACAACTAAAAAATTTTTTCATGACTCTCAAAAAACCATTTCAAACTCCTCTTTTCAAAATTTTAAATTAGTATTAATTAACATGTTCCTTCTTCTTATTTTTTGAATGCATTTATGACAAAATCATGTTCTCAGAATTGAAAGAAGAATTTTTTCATAAAGACTCCTACATTATTTTGGAAAAAGCTTTTGGAAAAAATTAGTTTTACAAACCATGGGATAGGAACAAAAACCCCAAATATTATGGAGCGATTCTCACTGTTATTAATTCTGCTTCCTTTAAACATTTTTTCTGGAAAAGTGAACATGCAAATCTTACATATTCAAATTGAAAAATTTACAAAGTCATTGCACCGGCAGACTAGGGTTATCCTCTAGCAAAACCCCTGTGAACACCGAATTTTTCGGTAATAAAAAATAAAAAATAAAAAAAATACAATCGCACGACTGTATTATAGTCCCACGATTGTAATACAGTCGTACGACTGTAACTACCGACAAAATAAAGTCGTACGACTGTAGATCTAAATAACAGACAGTCACAACTTATCCGGAGTGGGAGAGGTATGGGGCGTGATCCAGGGGCATTATTGTGTCTCCCTATCTCATTTTTAGGTTCATAAATACCAGGAAAAATGGAGGAACCAGGGTTGACAAAATTTTGGATTGAAGAGAGCTCAAGAGGCATTGAAAGAAGAGAACAGAAGAGTAGAGAATACAATTATTTTCTCCTACACTATTCTTTAAATCTTTGTATTGTGAGGCTTAAATTGATAGAAATCATAGGTCAATAATCTGTCACTCAAAGATAACCAATCCCAGAACTTGAACTTGATTAAATCCGTAACTTGTGGAGCTTTTTGGACATTATTTTTATAGCTCAATACACTAAGGAAAAGGAGCAATCAGGAACCGATTCAAGGCGTTTTTACTCAGTCAAATCGACAGTGGATCCACGCTACAAGGGTAACAATACCTAAAACTAGTGTTTTGCTACATTTTCTATGTGTTTTGGTTCATTTTCATGCATAAAATCGCTTAAAACACAAGATGCAAGTTGTTGGAAATACCCTAGTCCCGAGGCATTGGTCCTTGCATTTGTATCATACATTAATTGGATTCATATATTATACTTATTTGTGTTATTAATAAAGGCATCAATTCATTTATTATATTTATCTTGTGCAATATATTAAATGAAGTATCCGATGGACATATCCATATCCATAATGACCAGTGTCATGCACTCGGCAGTAAGACCATGGATAGGGTAAACGATATAACCATAAATAGATCCGTAGTCTGTTCCAGTCATGGGAATGAATGGAACAAGAGACTATCACTAACCTGGTTGTATGGCGGTGTCTTACCGGTCATTGGACATGGAATGTCAACCAAGTTAATGGGTACATGCATCAGGGGGCATGGTACTGGATAGATCCACTAAACGAGAAATCCACATGGTATAGTATCACAAGTGATTCTCGTGTAGTACTTGTATGGATCCTTTGACCTGACCATATGATGGTGATACATATGAGGTCGCATACTTAGGGGTACACCTAAAGGGCCTGTAATAGGGTGCCAAGTATGGGTACTTTCGGGTATGTCACTTAGCATGGTAATACTATGGATATGCAGAAGGGATTTGTCACTCAGTAATCCACTAGGAAGATATCACCGGCCTCTTGATGAATGTGACTGATAAGAGTGTGGCCACACCCAAACAGGTGGGAACTTGTTTGTGAGCTTCAGTGCATTCGGGATCAAGTTAATGTCCGACACAAAAGAGGGTGATCAATCCATGCCTCTGTGTTAGACACCGATATCAATGACATGGGATATACAAGTTTAAACTACAGGGTTATGATAACAGTTAGACTGCCATCTCCATCTTGATTGGGGGCTGCAGTGGCTTGCTAGAGCCCAACTGCAGTCTGCGGGCCAAAGGCCCGCTGCCAACATAAAGATGGGCCCGTGGAATCGTACACATATAACGACTGAACACAGACTTAAGGAATCACATGTATACTTGGAGTATATGCTATGGAGAGAGAGGTATGTATATATTAATCATGTTATAAGGATCAATTGGATTGATCCTAATAATAAAATTAATATATTTAATTGGCTCTTCATAATTAATCAGATTAATTATGAGATTATTTCCTAGGTGGAAATATTCATATGTATAGGTTTATATATGATTTTGTTTTGTGAAGATTTAATTTTAATTTGATGGATTAAATTAATTGGTCAAACTAATTTTAATTTAAATGTAAATAATATATTACTTGGTGTAATATATTAAATACATGGGTATATTAAAATTGGGCTTGAAATTAATTTAAACCAAAACAATTAAAATTAGATTGGGCCTCAATTAAAAGATGGAAGCCCACACAGAATGAAAGGAGCCAAGCTGGGCCTAATTTCTCCTAGGGGAATTCGGCCACCCTAGGTATAAAAACCTAGGGTAAAAATTTCGGCCACCATTGCCGAAATTCCCCAGCCCCCTCTCTGACCATTGCTCGTTTTTCCTACGCTAGCACGGGTTGTGTTCGTTAAGCGTTCGTGTACGAGAATGATGAGGGAATCTAATTTGATTTCTGCAGTCTTCATCCATCTTTTGAAAGATATATTTCGGGTAAGAATGTAATCTCTTTCTATTTCAATTTTAAGTTTTACAATTTCCACTTCAATTGCTCCTGGGACTGGATTTGAGGAAATCATCGCGTTCTTCCGCTTTTATCGGGTGATTTCCAGTGAAAAATCCCAACACAAGTTTGCTGCCTCTAGGCAGGTTTAACAGCCGTACGTCTAAAACTATAGCCGTACGACCATAGTTATAGTCGCACGACTGTTCTTGCCATTACGACTCTAAATCCTGTGTGTCTAAATAATTCGAGCCATTTTTCCATCAGAAATGAATTACGGTCTCATGACTATAATTATAGTCGCACGACTGTAATTATAGTCGCACGACTGTAATTTCTGCTCAGCAACAGAAAATCATAAAAAATCCAAAAAAATCAGGAAAATCCCAAAAAAATGAGAAAATTTATAAAAATGCATAAAAATTAGAAAATCACCAAAAATAAACCAAAATAAATTCATCTCATGCATTCACGACCATAGATTTATTTTTTGAGTTGTTGCAATTAAAATAATACAACGACAAAGATCCAAATCTCCTGAAAACCGACTCACTTTACATGCTAAATGGAAATAAACCGGTAAAAGAAAATATTTTAAAAAATGTAATTTCTCATGAAACAAAACACATAAGCTTTCAAAACCGTTTTCTAGCTCTAGTCGGGTGAACTAGGCGAGTTTACCCGACTACCCCCGAAATGCATGTCCCCAATCTCTAATCTCCCCGTTCTGTCTATTTGAGTCCAACTTGTTGCATATATTCGTGCTGATAAGTGTATTTTATATACTTATTTTGCCTTTGTTTTTGTACTTTAATTGAGTTGATTTTATTTATTTAAGGCATATTTTACTTCTTTTTTATGTATTTTCCTTGTTAGGACCCCTAAGAAGAGAATGGAGCTAAAAGTGCATGATAGAAGAGCAAAATTGACTTAAAACAGCCCAGGAGCAGTCCTAAGGCGTGACCATCCCCTAGGAGGTGCTGATTTTGGAGTTTTAAAGCTGATTTGGTGATTTGGGCTTGCGTTCATGATGGGCCAAGGAAAAGCTGCGGGTTTGGTCTCTTTAAGGAGAGAGCTAGAAGTCTTTTGGCCTGAAAATCTTGATAGCTAATGGACTCCTTGTCAAAGAAGGAATGTTTTTCTTTTTTTGGTAATTTCCTTAAAACAAGGAAGGGTTTTTGACTCTTAGGAGAACTCTTCTTCCCTTGTTGTTTTAGGAGGGGAGAGTTAGAAAAGGATTCATTATTCAGTTTTAGTTTTTAGTTCTAAGTTTTTAGTTTTCAATTTTTGAGATTTTATTCTTACTTTCTCTCGTGGAAGAGTGGATTGGGAGAACGTGTTCTTGGGAGCTAGGGTTTGGAGGAGCATTCATCTTTTCATCTCAACGATCCGTACATCAACCACTTTGATTCTAGTTTTCTCTAAACCTTTCTCTCTACCATGTTTTCTTTAATCCATTTTTGTGTTATTAGTTTAGTGATGAACTAATTCCACCATAGCTAAGGCTATGGTGGATCTTAGCAATTGTTTCATGTAATTATTTTATGTTTAATGCAATTTTCATTCGTATTATTTTCCAATATTGTGTTGTGTATGTTTAATGCTTTGGATGCGTGACATCAATTCCAATGTTCATAGTTAATCTATAATTGACCGAAGGACTAGATTAACAGAATCATACAATATGACTTTTGCATGACCATTGCTCTAGTGGCTCACTAGTTAGTGCTAGGATTTCTTAGACTTAATGCTCTCTTGCTTGACGCTTAGAACTGAAAGGTTTAAGTGTTTAGGTTAAGAATTAGAATTAATAGCCCTAACCGGTATTGATTATTCATGGAAATTGCCATTTTGGAATTTAATCGAATTAATTGCATAATATAAAATATTGCTGGAATTAATGCTAAGTGAAACCGGACGCCTTAGTTAGCTTCCTCATCGAATTTCTGTTATACAATTTTATTACATTCCTAATTTTAATTTAATTCTCTTTAGCAGTAATTTTAATTCACAACCAAAATCAAAGATACATTATTCTCTTCGCCTAGATTAATAGAAATCCGACTATATTTAGGGTTGGCATAATTAGTCCTCGTGGGATCGATACTCTACTTACTTTATATTACTTGAGCGACGAAGTACACTTGCTTTTATTAGTGTGTGTATTTATTCACACATCACGTGCTAATCTTTGTTTGCAGGAATTTAATTTAATTTATTTTTATTTATTTATTTCAACTTTAACGCATTAGATACTCGTATAAAATAGGCGATTGTACCCCGATCCCCAAATTATACAAATGTATCCCCTAGGATAGTTTTGTTGTGATTCGATTGGGTTGTAAATAATTTATTTACTTATCACTTTTATCCGCATGTACGCCGCATGATTAAATCAATGGAAATCAATCTTAGAAATATAAAATGCTATCAATGAACATTGGCCAAATTTATTTTGATTAGACATGAAATAAGAGACTTGTCCAGACCTAGATCTCTGGAAAGTGTTGCAGCCCTTGTCCGGTTCAGCTATGCTGTAATTACCATGTTGAGCTGAACCGGGTGGCGACTCTTACAATTTCTATCAAGACCTAGGTCTCGATTCTTTTATGAAATAAATGATGAAATTTCCAAACCGAATTTCGAGCATTAAAACCAAAAACCCCGAAAAGTGGTCTGCCTCGTGGCATCATTTTTTCTTCGTCTCGTCAAAAACATCATCCGCTCACAGCGACTCCACTGGGGATTTCTTACAAAAAGTTTTCTCAAAACTTAAAAAGGATTTGACAAGCCTTGAAAAATGTCAAGTCAAAATAAGGTGGATGATTCATGCATGGTATTTTATCTTGCATTTTAGTTAGACATACTTGCATTAGGTTGAGTATCTAATTTTTAGCCCAGTGAATTGTTGAAGTGTCGCCTCTGTTCCTCATGGTCTTAGGGGCATGGATACGAAACACCACTCATAGCCTTATACGTACCCTTTCGTTTGGACCCTTGAGTAGGGAGAAGTGAGGAGTATATTTTGCTATGGGGTCCTCGATTTTATCCCGACTTGGACAGAACTCATGTAGGCAACCATAGTTGGATTCCCTTAGGATACCAAAACAAATTGCATGAATGTTACAATTACGCCTTCATCATCCCCAGTTGGTGATTGAAGTGAACCCCTCCTAGGACTCAGTTAAAATGTTCTAAAAAATTTACCACGATTGGAGGAATATGTTTCGCATGCTATATGCTACGTGTTTTTCATTGCTTCATATCACACCATCATCAACATTTTCCATGAACATGACATGCAACACATGAATCATCTGTGTGATACTAACTCACATCTTTTGTACAGCCACTTGTATTTTTCATGTGTAAATACATTAATCACCCGTTTGCCATTCACGTTAACCATTTCTTTTTCAGCCATGCATCCCCTCATTATATGAAAAACATTAATTCATGCACATCACTTGAATGTCATAAGCACTCACAAATTTGTTTTGTAGCCATATGGAATGTATGTCATATATAAAACATTCATGTGGACATTGAACAATCCCACGAGGATCACACACACCACATCATCTACCAAATAGGAAAACGTAAGGGTGCTCCACGAGCACTGAAAACATCATTTCATGCATTAAACCATTTAGGTGCTCCACGAGCACCGAAAACATCATTTCATGCATCAAACCAGTTAGGTGCTCCACAAGCACCGAAAACATCATTTCATGCATCAAATCGTTTGGGTGCTCCACAAGCGCCGAAAACATCATTTCATGCATCAAACCATTTAGGTGCTCCACGAGCACCTAAAACCTTCACTTTATGCATTAAACAGTCTAGGTGTTCCACGAGCACCGAAAACTCCATCTCATACACCGAGTCACCTAAGTGTTCCACGAACACCGAAGACTTCGTTTCACACATCAACCAAGTTAAGTGCTCCACGAGTGCCAAAGATTCCACTTCATGTATTGATATTCCACGAGCATTGAAAAATCACGACATAGAAACCCAAGGTGTTCCCCGAGCACCAAAACTATCTCTATGTGGCAAGCACACCAGTTCATCTCATTTCAGACATGAAAACCCGAGGTGCTCCCCAAGTTTCGAAACTCTATCCGTGTGCCAAGCACACCATTTCATCCTACTTCATACATGAAAACCCAAGGTGCTCCCCGAGCGCCGAAACTCTATCCGTGTACCAAGCACGCCATTTCACTTCATTTAGTACATTAAAACCCAAGGTGCTCCATGAGCACTGAAACTCTGCCCGTGTGCCAAGCACATCATTTCATCTCACTTCATACATGAAAGCCCAAGGTGCTCCCCAAGCGTCGAAATTCTGTCTGTATGCCAAGCACGTGGTCATTTCATCTCACTTTGTACATTAAAACCCAAGGTGCTTCTTGAGCGCCGAAATTCTGTCCGTGTGCCAAGCACGCGATCATTTCATCATATGTTATGAGATGAAAACCCAAGGTGCTCCTCGAGTGCCAAAACTCTATCCATATGCCAAGCACGCCATTTCATCTTATTTCATACATGAAAACCCAAGGTACTCCACGAGTGCCAAAAATGCTGCCTTATCACGCATTTCAGTTCATATACTTAAGTACTCTATGAGTGCAAGAGTACTGTCCACGTTCTCATGTAAACTTCACCACCCGGTTGGTCAGTTGTTCAAGGTTCACATCATAAGACCATTTCATGCGACATACATGCACCATTCATTAGACACGCCATACATACATGCATATCGCCTAGAGTTTATAACTCTTTGGGTGAACATCTTTCATTAACTCTAATTTAATATGTTTTGTAGCTTGGCACAGATCAGGACGCAGACTTGTAATAGTAGAATATAGGGATTCGACATCTAGTGAGTTTGAAGAGTCTGTCCAGTCAGGGGAAGTTGAGATAGTATCCGAGACAAGCTCGGAATCTGAATTTTTGTCAGAAGTTGACAAACTCCGACAACACTTTCTAGAAATGGCGATCTCACCTGATGCTACTGCTATGATGGCCACTGCTGCTATTCGGGAGTTCATGAACTCGGATGAGTTCAAGAACCTCATAAAGAGTCAAGTGTAAACTACCATGGACGAGTCATCTTCTCATCGAGCCGAAAGAGTTACTTAAGAACCAAGCAATGGGGGGAGAGTGATTGACGGGCTGTCCGACATGGGAGAAGCTCAGAGGAATGGTGATGAAAGACCGGTTGAATCTGCCATGGAAAAAAAGTTGAAAGAGATGGAAGAATTCATGGAGGTATTGAAATGCTACCTGTGGGCTTTCAGATGCCTAAATTACTCCCTATATTGGGAAGAGTCCTCCTACCGCACACCTGAACAAGTATGCGTAAATCATAACGATGGCGGGACTCACGGTGAACCAGTTGGTGAGGTTATTCCCCACTACTCTAGAAGGCGGAGCAATCACCTGGTACAATAAGCAGCCGGAAAGTGTGCAAGGAGACTGGGATGCATTATCTAATGCATTTGTGAAGTACTTCAGTTTTAACACTCAGTTGAAGGTCAAGCTATAAGACTTAGAAGCTGTAAGACAAAGGCCTAATTAGACCTTCTCGGAATATTACCAAAGGTGGATGGATAAGATGATCCTCCTTCATCAAAAGCCATTAGAGGATGAATTGATTGTAAAGTTGATTGATGGCAGTTTGGAGGTGTACCGAAATGTGATGAAATACCATAAACTCCACTCTTTGGTAGAGGTGCATGACCTGGCCTAAAAAGTAGAGAAGTATGAGATTGATCCAGCCCAAAACAGTTCTGGAGGAGGGTATCGAAGCTGGATGTATTCGGGGATATAAGAGCAACAATAATCCCACCTCTTCCTCGACGAATGTCAAGCTGAGCCAGCCTTCTCCAGTCAGACAAGCAGATGTAACAGCTGTAGCACAAGGGGCGGACCAACAAGTGATTGGCAAAGGGATCTCCCCATGGGAGGATTCTTTGGGACGGATCTTCTTAAAATGTAAAAATTTGGGCTTCCTCCAAAGCATGAAACTGTACATGCCTCTGGCCGAGGTGGACAAAAAAAACTTCTGCTTCTACCATGTATCGAAGGGGCATCGCACCAATAACTGCCATGCCTTGAAGAAGGCTATCCAGCAGTTGATTGATGAAAAGAAGATAAAAGAGCCCTATCTGAAATCCAATGTCCAGAACAACCCCTTGCCTCAATTTGAAAGGAGGGTCAACATGGTGCAAACGGGATTGCCCGCTAGTTTTGTGCTGGCTCAAATTGCCAAGGCAAACCAGGCGATACAGGTGGTGACGGGTGAAGAAGCTGAGCCGATTGCAAAGGGGAATAAGCCCATCAATCTAGACGACATTGAATTAGATGATGACATGGACGAATTTGAGATGATGAGCCAATCCAAACCCATAGTCTAGACAAAGCTTGTGTATCTCGTTTGCACTAGAAGCGGGATGTACGTAAAAAAAGAGGATGCCCCGATGAATCATGTCACGAGGAGTGGAAGAGTATACCAGCCCAAGCCACAACGATAAAAGGAACCCAGCAGGAGAGTTGAAACCTTGGCTAAGGACTATGTGCCGGTTAAGACTGAGGAAAAGGAAGACTTGGTGGTGGAGCAGCTGAAAAAGATGCCCGCATATGCATTCGTGTGGCACCTACTGATGGAGTCCCAAAGACACCAAGCAGCGGTGGTGAAAAAGCTTATGGAGATGGACACAACTCCATCGACATCCCTCGAGGAAGTATGTGAAATGATCGGAAGTATGGAGGGTCAACAAGCCAACAGCACCGAGATCATTACCTTCACTAATGATGACCTACCACCCGAGGGTATCAACTATAATTGGGTGCTATATCTGAAGGTTGAGATGATGGATAGGGTGCTCCCTTGTGTATTGGTGGATGATGGATCGACATTAAACATCTGCCCTCTAAAGGTGCTCCCGAGTCTCAATATGAGTGAAGAAGCTCTCTTGAGGTCCAATATAATGATCCGAGCCTATGATGACTCAAAGAGCATGGTGATCGCCACCTTTGAAGTAAAAGTGGTGATCAGAGAAATAAGATCTAAAGTGTTGTTCACTGTCATCGATATCCCGATGACGTTTTCTTTGCTCTTGGGACGACCTTGGTTCCATGCACTGGGAGGAGTGCCCTCAACTCTATATCAGAAGATGAAGATTTCGATAGGGGAGAGAATTATGACCCTTGAGGCTGATGAATCATAAATGGTGGCAGCACTGGACTTATCCGAGCAACCCATGACGGGTTTTCAATATTGGAAATGCCCTAGTCCCGAGGCATTGGTCCTTGTATTTGTATTATACATTTATTGGATTTATGTATTATACTCATTTGTGTTATTAATAAAGGCATCAATTCATTTATTATATTTATCTTGTGCAATATATTAAATGAAGTATCCAATGGACATATCTATATCCATGATGACAAGTGTCATGCACTTGGCAGTAAGACCATGGTTAGGGTAAACGATATAACCATGAATAGATCCGTAGTCTGTTCCAGTCATGGGAATGAGTGGAACTAGAGACTATCATTAACCTGGTTGTATGGCGGTGTCTTACCGGTCATTGGACATGGAGTGTCAACCAAGTTAATGGGTATATGCATGGGAGCATGGTACTGGATAGATCCACTGAACGAGTAATCCGCATGGTATAGTATCACAAGTGATTCTCGTGTAGTACTTGTATGGATCCTTTGACCTGACCATATGATGGTGTTACATGTGAAGTCACATGCTTAGGAGTACACCTAAAGGGCCTGTAATAGGGTGCCAAGTATGGGTACTTTTGGGTATGTCACTGAACATGGTAATACTATGGGTATGCAGAAGGGATTTGTCACACAGTAGCCCACTGAGAAGATATCACCAGCCTCTTGATGAATGTGACTGATAAGAGTGTGGCCACACCCAAACAAGTTGGAACTTGTTTGTGAGCATCAGTACATTCGGGATCAAGTCAATGTCCGGACACAAAAGAGGGTGATCAATCCATGCCTTTGTGTTGGACACCGATATCAATGACATGGGATGTACAAGTTTAAACTACAGAGTTATGATAACAATTAGACTGCCATCTCTATCTTAATTGGGGGCTGCAGTGGATAGCTAGAACCCAACTGCAGTCTGCGGACCAAAGGCCCGCTGCCAACATAAAGATGGGCCCACGGGATCGTACACATAGAACGACTGAATGCAGACTTAAGGAATCACATGTATACTTGGAGTATACACTATGGAAAGAGAGGTGTATATATACTAATTATATTATAAAGATCAATTGGATTGATCCTAGTAATAAAATTAATATATATATGTTCGATTGGCTCTTCATAATTAATTGGATTAATTATGAGATTATTTCCTAGGTGGAAATATTCATATGTATAGGTTTACATATGATTTTATTTTGTGAAGATTTAATTTTAATTTGATGGATTAAATTAATTGATCAAACTAATTTTAATTTAAATGTAAATAATATATTACTTGGTGTAATATATTAAATACATGGGTATATTAAAATTGGGCTTGAAATTAATTTAAACCAGAACAATTAAAATTAGACTGGGCCTAAATTAAAGCATGGAAGCCCGCACAGAATAGAAAGGAGCCAAGGTGGGCCTGAATTCCCCTAAGGGAATTCGGCCACCCTAGGTATAAATACCTAGGGTTAGAAATTTCAGCCAACTCTAACACAAGGATAGTTGCTGAAATTCCTAGCCCCCTTCTCTCTCCATCGTTTCGTTTTTCCAACGCTAGCACGGGTTGCATTCTTTAGGCGTTCGTGTACGTGAACGAGGAGGGATTCTGCTTTGAATTCTGCAGTCATCATCCATCTCTTGAAAGAGATTTTCTGGTAAGAAAATTAATCTCTTTCTATTTATTTTTAAGTTTTTCAATTTCCATTTCAATTGCTCCTGGGACTGGATTTGAGGAAATCACCGCGTTCTTCCGCTTTTATCGGGTGATTTCCGGTGAAAAATCCTAACATTCAAGTGGCAGTCATCTTAAAGCAGGAGGAGAAAGACCCAGTGTTTTCTCCATGGATCCACACAAAAGCAGAATTTCATTCTAGGAAGAGGGCTCAGAGCTTATCAATAGGGGATCACAAAGTTTGACATCGGCGGGGGCCAATCACACCACCGAGGTCTTGGTTACAAAGGAGCTGCTGAGAAAGAAAGGCATGAATCAAAGAAGGTCCGTCTTGTGGATACATTTATCCGTACAAGTGACAAGCCATATGACGGAAAGCCCAGATCGATGATGGTTGAAGGGGAAACAGTCCGTGGGTTTGAAATCGATGTTATCGACTTCTCAAAATATGGCGTTGGCTCTGTCGAGGAAATGCTTAAGCCCAAAACAACAAACAAGATCACCTCTCCTCCGAGGATCCGAGCTGAAGTGGTAGCCCCTATCCTTCAGAAGGAAAAGCCAAAAGAAGAAGATACGGATGCACTAGTGGATGCCATCACTAAGGCATTTTTAGCCCTATTGAAGAAAGGTTTGAAGGAGTGTCCTACGAAGAAGGAAGCTGCCTCGGGACAAGCTGAGCTAGTGGAGAAGGATGTGGCCGAACGTACTAGCATGATGGCCAAAGGAAAAACGAAGGGAGAAGAAGATGCTCTTTCAGAGGCACAGAAAGAGACTCTAGAAGCGGACCTGAATGACCTGTTTGAGGAAGGATCTGCTGACCCTGAATATTCTACTACTGAAGACGCTCCGCATGTGGAGGAAGAAACTGATTTTTATGTAAACATTTCTTATGTATTCGATGTGAACAATTCAGCCTATAAGGCGATGAATGCAATGAAATCTAACTTTGCTTACTTGTGTGATGCTTTTCCTAATGGTTCTATGCATACATGCAAACATTCATTCAATGTGTTCAGCATTCATGACATTGTATTACATGAAATTAATTTGAGTACTGTTGAAAATCCTAAAATGGTATCTATCTCCAACGAACTCATTTCTGAGGAAAAGAGAGAATTAATAGAAATACTTAAAAAGCATGTGGGAGCATTTGCCTGGTCTTACGATGACATGCCGGCGGTTGATAGAGGAATAGCAAAACACAAAATCCCAACGGATCCTAAGTTCAGCACAGTAAAGCAGAAGCTAAGACGTCTACGTCCAAAATGGGCCGAGAAAGTCAAAGAAGAAGTAACAAAGCAGATTAAGGCCAACTTCCTAGAAGTGGTAGAATATCCAGAATGGCTAGCCAATATAGTCCCAGTCGCCAAGAAAGACGAAAGGGTTAGAGTTTGTGTGGATTACCGGGATTTGAATAAAGCCTCTCCAAAGGATGACTTTTCACTCCCTCACATTGACGTCCTAATCGACAGTGTAGCATGAGCAGTCATGTACTCATTTATGGATGGCTTCTCCGGATATAATCAGATTTTGATGGATATCATTGACAAAGTCAAAATGGCTTTCATTACTGAGTAGGGGGTGTACTGCTATAGGGTGATGCCTTTCGCATTGAAGAATGCTGGGGCAACTTACTAAAGGGCTGTCATGACACTACTGCATGACATGATCCATAAGGAGGTCGAAGTATATGTTGATGATATGTTGGTCAAATCCATGACCCGGGAAGAGCACCCTGTTGTCCTGGATAGATTCATGACCAGGATTGAAAAGTGTAACTTGCACCTCAACCCAAAGAAATGTGTATTCGGAGTTACATCGGGCAAACTGTTAGGGCATATTGTCAGCCAGAAGGGATTGAGATGGACCCAGACAAGATCAAAGCTATTCAGGATATGCCAGCACCAAAAACGGAAAAGGAAGTCAAATCATTCCTGGGGTCACTTCAATATGTTAGCGGATTCATTGCCAGATTGACTACTGTCTGTGAACCTATTTTTAAGCTACTTTGGAAAGAATAATCAATCGAGTGGAATGACCAATGTCAAGTTGCATTTGATAAGATCAAAGAGTACTTGACCCATCCACCGGCGTTGAGACCTCCAACTCCAGGCAAACCTCTAATATTGTACCTAGCCATTGAAGAAACCTCCATAGGGGCAATGTTGTCTAAGAACAGGATGACAAGAAGGAGCATGATATTTACTACCTTAGTAAGAAGCTGCTAGATTATGAAACGTGCTACACTATGGTGGAAAAGACTTGCACGGCCATGGTCTAGTTGACAAAGAAGTTGAGACATTATTTCTAATCATACAGGATACAAACGGTGGCAAAGGTTGATCCAATGAAATACCTCTGTTCTGCTCCATCTCTAGCAGGAAAACTGTCCCAGTGGCTACTTTTGTTGTTAGAATTTGACATCGAATATGTGACAAAGAAGGTTATCAAAGGAAGAGCAGTGGTGGAGTTCCTAGCAAATTAGCTGCTTGAATCTGACTATGTGGAGGATCTAGAATTTTCATATGAGATTTAGCCATGGTGTATATGGAAACCAGGAAATGAGTCATGCACTTTGATGGGGCTATGAACAAAAGAGGCACAAGTCTCGGAGTAATCATTGTAACTCCAGAAGGGGAAATAATTCCTTTATCAAAACGGCTGGAATTTCCGGTAACCAACAATGGTGCTGAATACGAAGCCTGTTTATTTGGCATTAATGCTCTTATCACACTAGGAGTAGATGATGTGACCGTTATCAGAGATTCATTATTGGTGATCCGCTAAGCCACGGGAGAAAGGGAAATCAAAGAAGAATCCCTTCGACCATACCTGGAGACTTTATGGGGGCTGGTGAAGATATTCGAGCACATTGAATTCAAACATGTAGCCAAAGATGATAATCAGATGGCTGATTCATTGGCAACATTATCGTCCATGTGGGATGGACCTCAGAAGGCACCAATGCAACCTTTGATCCTCGAAACTGTTAGAACACCATTCTATCGCTCTAGCGATGTCCTGACTCTAACAATGGATGATAAACCCTGGTACTAAGACATAGCTAATTTCCTACAAAATGGTCAGTATCCTAAAGGAGCTAATTCATCTGATAAGGCCACACTAAGGAAACTAGCAATTCAATTCAGATGGTTTAACGGACAACTCTTTAGAAGGACTGCTGACGGATTGTTATTGAGGTGTCTGATGAAGATGGAAGCCAAGAGGGTCATGCAAGAGATACATTCGGGGATTTGCGGCCCACACATGAACGGTCTAGCTTTGGCTAAAAAGATCATGAGACAAGGGTATTTCTGGCTCACCATGTAGACAGATTATGCCGAAGAAGTGAAGAAGTGTCACGAGTGCCAAATCTATAGGGATATCAGCCATCTTCTGCCCATGGAATTACAAAATCTCATGACCCCTTGGCCATTCTCAGCGTGGGGTATACACATAATTGGTGAGATACAGCCTCCAGCATCAAACGGTCACAAGTTCATTGTAGTGGCAGTGGATTACTTTTCCAAGTGGGTTGAAGCTGAGTCTTATACCAAAGTCATGGCTAGAAACATGGCTAAGTTCATAAGAAAGCACATCTTCGCAAGGTATGGTATACCACACCATATGGTGACTGACAATGGAGTATAGTTTTAAGGGGCAACAGCCGAACTACTTGAAGAACACAATGTAGAACATCACAAGTCTTCACCTTATAAGCCACAAGCCAACGAAGCAGTAGAAGCGGCAAACAAGTCTATTAAGAAGATCTTGGCAAAAACCACCTCAACCTACAAAGATTGGGCAGATAGGGTACCATATGCCTTATGGGGTTACAGAACCAGTGTTAGAACGCGGACAGGGAAAACACCGTATTCGCTGGTTTATGGGATGGAGGCAGTCCTTCCTATTGAAATGGAACTAAAATCCTTAAGGATTGTCCTAGAAGCTCAATTGCCTGAGACAGAATGGGTAAAGGCAAGATTCGAACAGCTGGCTATGGTTGATGAAAAGCGTCTCAAAGCTTTAGATCATCTGCAAATGTACCACCAAAGGATGGCTAAAGCCTACAATCGACGAGTTCATTGTCAGAAACATCCTCTAAAGACGGGGGATCTAGTGTTGAAAAAGATGAGACCATCCAACACAGATGTGAGGGGCAAATTCAAACCCAATTAGGAAGGGCCATATGTGGTTAAGAAGGTACTCTCCAAAGGCACAGTAAAGATTATGGACATGGATGGCAATGAGTTCACCAATCTGATCAACCAGGATCATCTCAAACGCTACCATGTGTAAAAAAAAATAACAATTAAAAAAAAAGAGTCTATTAAGTCGAAAACCCATAACGATGGCTTAAGCAAAAATTAAGGCAATGAGAGGTAGTTTATCAGCCAGAAAACCTATACGGGATGGTTGATAACAGGAATGAGTTCATTCAAGATATGTACCAATTTTGGCATTTTTAATTGTTACAATAATTGAATTTCATTAATGAAGTGCATATTGCTCAACATATTGCATGAATGTTTGGAGTATGTACGTGACTCATTAGTTGAAACATCCAGAGGAACAAAGTCATTCATGCACCTAGGCATACGAATTGCACACATCTTTAAAAAAAGAATAAAAGAAGAATTAAAAAAAATGGTAATAGGAATCATGTTTCTTTCATGTTTTTCTCTTCTTGACAGGAAGCAGTTTTGCAGCCTTGGAAGAACCCAGCCAATGATGAGTCATACGTTCATGCGCCTCACGGGTTGGCAGGTCCTTAATCTCAGCGAACCACTGTTTATACCATTCATCCGTCTCCGTAGAAGCAAGGGAAGCATGGTTCAACATCACACGACAAGTATTGTTAGCCCAACGAAACCTGATATGATTTGGCCAAGAAGTTGTATATTCCGCACATGTGGTGATACATGAAAGCTGAGGAATGCTTTGTGATTGGCCGTACTGGCGACAAAGGCGACTTAGAGAATAAAAATTTACTTTTGTCAATTCTAACAATTGGACACCATGAGCCCACATCTCCACAACCACATGGGTAATCTTCCACCAGGGGCAGACCCATCTAATCTGATCATCAGTTACGCAAGCTAACCAAGCAGCCTATTCACTGGAGGACATGTCAATGTAAGAGTCTACAGAGAAACCTCTTTCCTTAAAGTTGGTCGGGTGATAATTCTTAAAACTTCCCCTCAGAATTTTAAGAATCAACAACTTCTCCAACAGCCAAATCTGCAACATAGTTTGAAGCAGTGGTCAGAAACTCATTCGGACACCAGAATGTACGCAAGCCGATGAAAGGAATTACCTAGAGCAATATGAGATGGGGGCTAACTCGTAGGGAACCTTTCATCTTGGAAACATGCAGATTAACCAGAGTCTCAACAAGTGCAAACGGAGCCGGAGACGCTCCAGCAGCCATTTGCAGAATAAGAGAAATAGTCCTGAAGGAGGTAACCCTGTTGCTAGCATTATAGAAGTATTGGCTCACCAGCAACATGCTAACCATACTAACCCAGCCAATATGGTCATTAGGGGCGTTGGTACACCACTCTAGTATGGATTCCAAGTTAAGACTAGGATAAGAAGTCTCAGTGGAGAGCAGAGCCTTTACTTCAGGATTGGGGAGGCCGAACAAGCTCGCCAATGAAGGAGTATTGCCGAAGGTGAACTCAGGAATTGCAATTTTGATCCCTTTGTGGCACGGGATGTTTAGGATGGCACTGAATTCTTCATACAAAGGGCATAGTTCTTGGTGCGAGAAACGGAAAACATTATCAATTGGGTCCTAGTAGCGATAGCAAGCGTTCAACAATTCATTATTTAATGGCTGTCTGTAATATGCCTTAATGTTCCACAGCCCAAAAGGCTTTAATTTGAGCCAGTCAGAGTGTTGTAACGATTCTAGGAAAGTGTAAAAGCCTGAATGAAAAGAAGCAAAGTTAAGAAGAAAGTGAAAAATTAAAGGCCAGTATAATAAAAATGAAATTCATGTTATAAATAGCGATGTCCACTTAGAATGTAAAAAAAAAAAAAATCATCAATACAAATCACAGAGAGCCTAATCTAACTCTCATCATCCCCCTCCTCGGAAGACTCAAACTCACTCGGATGCGCTGCTCTTTAAGCATCGAAGTCGGCCCGCATCTGGCCGAACTGAGCCTAATAATCAGCTCGCACCCGAGTTAACTCGTGCGTCGCAGTCAAGGCCTGAGCCTCAAAAGCAGCCGTCTGTCTGGCCAGCTCCTGTAGCATCTGTACCCAGGACTGCAAAATGACAATGCAAATTAACATGCATACTTACATACACATTCATTCATACATTGTATAGATCATGTGAAAATACAAGGACTGCAGAATACTTACCAGCCAGGCAGCATTCTCCTGCATCACGAAAGACTCTAGGCCCAAATACTGTTGGCCCATATCCTGCACCTAAGCTCGAGGAATCTGTAAAAAAAATAAGAATAAAAATAAAAAAAAATAAAAAAGGTCAAAAGACATCCAAAAGTAAAAGCGATAGAGGAAAAGCGAAAGAAATAAAGGAATAACGAAATGGGCAGAAGGCTTACATGAGTAGCACGCTCCGGGGTGAATATGATCTGATGGTCTTGATAAAGGGGCAGCTCCCTAGTAACATATCTACCATCCAGCCCCATCAGACTGAAGCTTGTCCTCAACTGTGTCACCAATCGACCGTCTACTACCCCGGCAACTTGGAAAGTGGACGCTACAGCACTGCCAGAATGTACAGGATGTCTCCCACCCTGAGTAGGAGTATACCCTCCAGTGGTAGTGGCCTCGGTGTCCTCATCTTCTGAGGCAAACTACCAAGCAGAACTCGACCCCCTCTGCCTCTTGACCTACAATTGAAGGGGCATTAGACACTGAAAATCAAATTCAAACAATAAAGGAACAATGGATAGGGAATACGTGACGGGAAGGAGCCGTCGGAGCATTGCGCTGGACTGGCAATAGGGACTCTCAGATGAAAGCCAGATAGTCGCCTTTGACGGCGTCGACAATGTATCCGTCCCCGTAGATATCCGGGTGCTCAACAGGCTTCGACAAGTGGGGCTAAAATAGGATGCACATAGGTGGTGGAGGAACTACCAAGCCAGCAAGACCGTCTATGTGGTCTGAAAGGCGGAGGCGCTCGCCCAAATACCACTTTTGGGACATAGGACACTCCATGATGAACGGCAGTCATCAAACCACAGAGAAGCCTACATGACAGGAGGCAAAACTCCCTAACTGCACCATGGGAGGTGATCAAGCTGCAAAAACACAATCAGAGAAGCAAACATTCCTATGTAAGTAAGTAAATAATCAATCAAAAAAATTCTTTTACTAACAAAATTAGTTTGCTTACCCTCTCCCAGGAGACATCTCAAAGACCCTCCCGGATCTCCACCAAATTATGGTCGATGCCTTGCCATCCTTGCGTCCAAGCACGTAGAACAGTACGGCGCTCCTCATCCTGAACATCCTTCAAGGCGGGCGGCTCCAGAAAGCGGTGCTCAAACACCCAGATCTGCAATCAGTAAAACAAAATTAAGGAAATAAAAAATAAAAAAAAAAGGAAAGGGAGAAGGGTAATACCAAAAGCCCAAGCCAGAAGCCCAGGATCACCTGCTGTCTCCCCCTAGCGCACAGGTCCAACCCGTAATACAGCTGACTAAGCACAGCCCGAGCCTAGTCTAAGGTCAGGAAGATGGATAAGTCGACCAAGCATGGAAGTAGGGTCAGATTGCATGTACTCTGCCTGGTGGGAAAAAACATGCAGGATAATAAGACAACCACATAAGCCCGAGTGTATCGCTCCACGTCCTCCTCGGACGGATTTGGACGAGCAGCCTAATATGCCTCCACCCGAGAACAAAGGACCTTCTCCTTCTCGAGAGTATAGCCAATCAGCCGACCAATGTAGTGATCCACCAACTGCTGCCGGGTCAAATAACAGTTGAACCGAATCGGGGTCCTTTTAAAGCCAAATCCGATGATCCCAGCGAAGTCTGAAGGAGTGACTGTGAACTCGCCAATGGACAGATGGAAGGTGTGATTGGTGCAAACCCACCTCTTGCACAAGGCCATCATTACGGCGTGAGTAGTATAAGGTGTGTTCTCCGGCAGAGAAAGGATGAATGGCTCCAGACCGAGACCTCTCACATGGGCCTTCACAGCCTCAGGGAGATTTCCCCACCAAACTCGGGGTAAGGAAAGATTCCCGCAACCCGATATCTCTCTATCCTACACATCCATTGAAGTAAAAGTCAACATTTATTTAACTTTCGAACAAATAAAAAAATAAAAATATATACAAAATAAAAAAATATATACAAAATATATATATAATCAAGAATAAAATAATAAATAAAAGAATAAAATAAATTAAATAAATTAAAAAACAAAAAAAAGAAGAAGAAGAAAGGGTCTACAGTCATACGACTGTAGTTACAGTCGCACGACTGTAACAACACTCGTACAAGTGTTCATCCTTATAGTCGTATGACTGTCCTTCTAGACCGATAGATTTTTTCCGGGTTCGATTATTCGTGCTATCTAACTCGTTTTTCCTAGATTCTTGCTCCTATGAACTATATGGAACTCTTAGCATACATTCTACTTAACAAAATTATCCAGAAAGCAGTAAAAGTATACGAATCAAATCAAAAAAATTTAATGGAAAAATTTCAAAAAATCCAAAATCAAAGCTTGGATTCGGATTCTAACCTGGAGAGAGGAGAGATGAGAGTCTATCTCCAGCAAGATATGAATCTCCGAGCCAAAAAGAACCCCAAAATGGTCTGTATAATGAGGATGTCTGTACCCATCCGACACACTCACGAATGGGATATCTCATGCGTCATCCGAATTCCAATCTGAGCGGGAGTGAGTTTTCTAAGTTTCTTGCCTAATTTCTTCAGCATTTTTGCAAGTGGGGGGCGGGGTGGAATCGAATTTTTTTCCAGAGAAAATAGGAGAAGGGTGGAATGAGAATAGAGGAGAAGAGGGGCGGATTGCCCCTTTAATTCTTTCTGCCCACGAAGTACAGTCATACGACTGTATTTAAAATTATAGTCGCACGACTATATACAGTCGTACGACTGTAATCATAACATTCCCAATTTTTTTTTCATTTCCTTATTTATTTTCTAAACTCTGCTTCATCATCGAATATTTGATTTTCTGCCGGGAAAGCATTTCAATAATTTTGCAGGACCAATATGTTAACACCCAATTTTTTTTTTCAATGACGGTCCGCCTCGTCTAAAGGCACGATGCCCGAGGAAATCGCAAAAATTCACTATAAGTACAATCTTTTCACTCCATAAAATTCATTTTCGATGTATCCCGAGTACCAAGTCACACGAGATTGTCTCACTACTCCCAAATTACGGTCCACCACGACTTTAAAGGGAATCCAAAATTCATGTTTGACGTGTCTCGAATGCCAAGACATACGAGATAGTCTTACTTTTCATGAATCACAGTCCACCACGATCACCTTTGGATCGAAAGAAGGTTGGCTAAAACTTTGGAAAAACCTCTAGAGCTTCAAAAGCTCTAATTCAATATGAAATCCCAAAAAATCCAAAGAAATAAGAAGAATTTTCAAAAATTTTATAAACTGAGAAAGGCAAACCTTCCAAATCCCTTTCTCAAAGTGTTACCAAAGATGTTTTAAAACATCAAGTTTCTACAACTAAAAAAATTTTTCATGACTCTCAAAAAACCATTTCAAACTCCTATTTTCAAAATTTTTTAAATTAGTATTAAGTTAAAATGTTCCTTCTTCTTATTTTTTGAATGCATTTATGACAAAATCATGTTCTCAGAATTGAAAGAATAATTTTTTTCATAAAGACTCCTATATTGTTTTGGAAAAAATTAGTTTTACAAAGCATGGGATTTGAACAAAAACCCCAAATATTATGGAGCGATTCTCACAGTTATTGATTCTACTTCCTTTAAACATTTTTTCTGGAAAAGTGAACATGCAGATCTTACATATTCAAATTGAAAAATTCACAAAGTCATTGCACCGGCAGACTAGGGTTATCCTTTGGCAACACCCCTATGAACACGGGATTTTCCGGTAATAAAAAATAAATAATAAATAATAAACAATTAAAAAAAATACAGCTGCACGACTGTATTATAGTCCCATGACTGTAACTGCCGATAAAATATAGTCGTACAACTGTAGATCTAAATAATAGGGAATGAGAGAGGTATGGGGCGTGATCCAGGGGCATTATTGTGTCTCCCTGTCTCATTTTTAGGTCTGTAAATACCAGGAAAAATGGAGGAACCAGGGTTGACAAAATTTTGGATTGAAGAGAGCTCAAGAGGCATTGAAAGAAGGGAATAGAAGAGTAGAGAATACAATTATTTTCTCCTACTCTATTCTTTTTGAATCTTTGTATTGTGAGGCTTAAATTGATAGAAATCATAGGTTAATAAACTGTCACTCAAAGATAACCAATCCCCGAACTTGAAATTGATTAAATCTATAACTTATGGAGCTTTTTGGACATTATTTTTGTAGCTCAATACACTAAGGAAAAGGAGCAATCAGGAACCGATTCAAGGCGTTTTTACTCGGTCAAATCGACAGTGGATCTGCGCTACCAGGGTAACAATATCTAAAACTAGTGTTTTGCTACATTTTCTGTGTGTTTTTGTTCATTTTCATGCATAAAATAGCTTAAAACACAATATGCAAGTTTGCTGCCCCTGGGCAGGTTGAACAACCCTACGTCTAAAACTATAGCAGTACGACCATAGTCATAGTCGTACGACTGTTCTTGCCATCACGGCTCTAAATCCTGTTTGTCTAAATAATTTGAGCCATTTTTCCATCAAAAATGAATTACGGTCTTACGACTGTAATTACAGTCGCACAACTGTAATTATAGTCGTACGACTGTAATTTCTGCTCAGCAACAGAAAATCACAAAAAATCCAAAAAAATTTAGAAAAATCCCAAAAAAATGAGAAAAATTATAAAAATGCATAAAAATTAGAAAATCACCAAAAATAAACCAAAATAAATTCATCTCATGCATTCACGACCATAGATTTATTTTTCGAGTTGTTGCAATTAGAACAATACAACAACGGAGATCCAAATCTCCTGAAAACCAACTCACTTTATATGCTAAATGGAAATAAACCGGTAAAAGAAAATATTTTCAAAAATGTATTTCCTCATGAAACAAAACACAGGAACATTTCAAAGCCGTTTTCCAGGTCTAGTCGGGTGAACTAGCCGAGTTTACCCGACTACCCCCTAAATGCATGTCCCCAATCTCTAATCTCCCCATTCTATCTATTTGAGTCCAACTTGTTGCATATATTCGTGCTAATCTTTGTTTTACAGGAATTTAATTTAATTTATTTTTATTTATTTATTTCAACTTTAACGCATTAGATACTCGTGTAAAATAGGCGATTGTACCCCGATCCCCAAATTATACAAATGTATCTCCTAGGATAGTTTTGTTATGATTTGATTGGGTTGTAAATAATTTATTTACTTATCGCTTTTATCCGCATGTACGCCGCATGATTAAATCAATGAAAATCAACCTTAGAAATATAAAATGCTATCAATGACATTGGCCAAATTTATTTTGATTAGACATGAAATAAGGGATTTGTCCGGACCTAGATCTCTGGAAAGTGTAGCAGCCCTCGTCCGGTTCAGGTACGCTGTAATTTCCCGATTGAGCTGAACCGAGTGGCGACTCTTACATTTTCTATCGAGACCTAGGTCTCGATTCTTTTATGAAATAAATGATGAATTTTTCAAAACCGAATTTCGAGCATTAAAACCAAAAACCCCAAAAGCAGTCCGCTTCATGGCATCATTTTTTCTCCGTCTCGTCGAAAACGTCATCCACTCACAACCCCTATTTTTCTTTGATACTTACAAACAAGAAAATTTTTATCAAGTCCCTTTCAATTATTAGGAATATCAATAAGCTTGGTGGAATACATTCCTCATTAATAATGTTGGGAGAAAATACACTTGGCTTTTCTTTTTTTATGCCTTCTACAATCCTAAACAATTCCCAAATTGGTTTTCTCACTGGTGGGATAATTTGGGTTGTACTGAAAAAATCCTAAAAATAAAGTCACCATAAGCTTTTAATTATTCAAAACAGGATATAACCCATCTTGTGAAGAAAAGAGATTCCCTCCTTTAGCTTTCTTTTGTATGAAGTTTTTTTTTACCTTGGGTATGTGGCTGGAATCTAAATTCAAACAAAAGGTTTCATACCTTGGTAGTCCAGAGGGGATTTCTCATCAAATAGTGGGACAGTTTCAAGATTCCCTCTAGCTTAGACCCTGAAGAGATCAATGAGTTTCTGAAGAAATGCTCTAAAAAGATGATTCCTGCTAATGAAACCCAAAAGACAACTGTTAATAACAAATTCCGTTCACTTGATGAACAAACTCCGTTTCTAGCGAAAAAATCACAAATTGCCTCAAAAGTAGTAGCAGCAAAAACTCCAGAAGAGATGGAGTCCCTCCTCAAACAATATGTCCCTTTTTGTTGCATCTCAAACAAGTAACATCTTTGTACTTATTTTCTTTATTCTTGTATTCATTTTTCTTCTGCTTGTTTCTTCTAGGTTTCTTGTAGTGAGATTTCTTATAATAGTCTTCTTGGGATTTGTGGTATTTTTTCTTGTATTTCTTTGATTTTTTTATGGATATCTTTCCTAGTGTTTCGGGTACAGTTTTTAGTGCAAGATGTGGAGGAATTATTTATGTTAATGTCAAATTGTTTACAAAATGATCCTAGTTCAGTTCTAGTTTTCTTTAATTCCCATTTTACATGTTTTTGCAGTTTCATTTTTTGATAGGCTTTTAATCCTTTTTGTTGGGTTAAAATAGTTAGTTCATTGTAAGTGAATTTATGGTTTGGTGCCCATGAGTTTCCCTAATTTTATTCCTAACCTTTTCACCTAGTTGTGTAGGTAAACCAGGCAAAAACTTTTCTTTCCAAAAAGGTTAATTTGAATCTTCTCTGAGCATAACTTTAGTCAAAAACACTGAAAATCACTTAGTTTTTTACATTTTAAATTTGACAAAATTTCAGCATTTTATCTTTCAAATGTGACTCCTATGAAATGAAGGGAAATTGTAAGAATTAAAGTTGCTACAGCATCTTGAATTAGGTTTCCTTCAACATCTACAATTGGTTCATCATTTTCATCTACTTTTACGGCTTCTAAAATTTCTTTTTGTCGTTGTTCGATGAGATAGTAATCCCACCAACCTTTTAGTTGTCCTGATAATCCTACTATCAAGAGTTTAACAACAATTTTATCCTGGGTACCAGGTTGCTTTTTATAAGCAGCAGTTGCCATGGTCATCTGTTAGAGAAGACTAAGGATTCAATTTCAAACATTCCATCTATATTCCAATCATAGACAAAAATGGCATTAAATCGAGATTGAGACAAAGGTTTGGCATTTTGAATATCTGGAGAAGGCACAATTTGTAGCCTTTCCTGTGGAGACCAACTGAGTCTATTAAGTTATGGTGTTTGTTCCTGAAGTTGTTCTAAGGCATCATCAGTTTCAGAATCTTGGTTTATAGCATTAACTGCCGGAGAGCTTGAAGTTGGGGTGTTCCAAATTGTTTGGCCAGAGTTTTGGTTTGAATGACTAAATGAGGTTGTTATCCTACTTAATTGATCTCGAATGGCTTTAATATATTAATATTTGTTATCCTTGATGTTTTTTGAGCTTTTTTTGGGTCATCTGAAAAGGTTTAAAAATAGGATTTTGAATTTTTGTTTTTGTAAAGTTTTGGGAGGAATCTTCTACTAGAATTGGTTGTTTGTCAAGGTGTTTTTGTATTCAATCTAATTGTTTCCCTATAGAGTTGAGATGAGTATTGCTGTAATTATTTTAAAGAAATATATTTTTTATATTTGTTTTGTCATTTCTTTATATTGTCTCATAAGGAAAAGCTTCAATTTTTTGGTTACGAACCTCTAACTTTATTCCTTTAAGAGATGGATGGTGTGATTGGACTTTTCTACCATGTACGAGTTCCCACCCAAGTGCTTATTTTAAGGGTAATAGGACTTAGAGAATTTTTAAAAGGATAATCAAATAAAATTTTTGAAGCATAAATTTCAAATCAGTCAAAAAAATAAAATATGGACCTAATTTTGTTCGACAAATTTATGAAACTCTTCTTTATTTAATTTTCTGGAATCCATAAAATTTTTAAAAAACCATAATCTCTTTTCAGTATTATTTTTAGAATAAAAATCATGATGAAGCATTTTTTTATTTATTTGAAATTCTTTTGCAATAACATTTAATTCATTCAAAACATTTTTTGTGACAGCTGAAAACGTTGGGCTTGTGGGCACTTCTAAGTCTTGGAATTGATTTCGTAAGTTTTGGGTTTCTTGTAATTCTTGAATTTGAGCTTTGGAATAGCGGTAGAATGAAAGCTTAACTTTTCCATCTTGATATTGAGTTATTTGTTTTAATTTAGAATTTAGTTGAGAAGTCTCTATTGGTTGGATAGGTTGAATTTCAGTAATCCCTTCTAAAATCTATTCTTCAGGAAGCATAATTTCTTTCCAAAGAATAAATTCAGGGATGACCGTGTTAGATTTAGTTAAGTCTGTTTGTAAAAGAATGGTCTCACCTTTTTTGCTATGAAATTTAACCTTAGTCGCAAAGCAGACATCATATTTTTATTATGAATTTTGTAAATTAAAGCAACTGGAATTGATCCTTCAAGCATTTTATAATTATGAGTTTTAATTTGTAAAACTAGGGATTTTAAAACGTTTTTATCATTTAAGGAAATAGTAAAATTTGGATAACATTAAAAAAAAAATTGGTCTAGTAGAAAGACTTCACTCAACAGAACTAAGTAAGGAACCCCAAATTTTGTAAATATAGTATCTCTTAAAATAGTAAGAATTGAGGTATCTAATCCTTCCTTAATCAAAGCTTTTATTCCAATATGAATTAATCCTACATGTATATACTTATAATTTTTATCTTTATGTTTTTTCAAAAAGTCTTGAGAAAGGAGATTTATAGTTTCAACAGGTTTGTTAATTTTAAGTCTCTTTCTTCGGTTTTAATAGTAAAATTTGTTTCAAAAATATGGAATTTTGAAGTTTCATAAATTTCATCCTTTTCTTTCTTTAGACTCTGTCAAATATCTCTATTTTCGATCACATTCTTATGGAATTAGACTCTCAAATCACTTATAATGCAATTATGTATAACTACCCGAGTAATCCTTATTTTAGCTTTATCACAAGTGATTGTAAACATATGGTTTCAGAATTTTGAAATTTAAAGTTTCTTTTTCAGATAAAACAATTAGAATCTAATTTACATCTGATTCCTATATTGTTAATTTTATTTTATAACTGAAGTAAAATTTCCTAACAAAAAGTACAGTTTAAATGTATAATTTCATTATAAATGAATCAATAATATACATCTAAAGTTTAAATTACACATCAAATTATTTCAGAGTAGCCTCCAGGAGAGGGCCATAAAATGACATGGATAATGATTTGTTCACCACTATCAAAAATGGAAAGTTGCAACCACAGGGTTCAATTTCTAAACCCGTCAAAATTTAACCTTTTATCTGTAGACAATCTGTAAATTTCTAAACCCTCATCGAGATCTATGGTTTGTCTTGACCTTGGTAATAAGGTAGAGCTATCCTCATCTAAACTTTTTGTTCAAAAGAAAAAAACATGAATTTTAAATTGTTTAAATCAATATGTAACCTGAATAAGTCTATATTTACTAGTCCAGATCGATCTTCAAAGGAACTTGTACCAAGGTAAATATGTTTTTGCTGAAATGATTTTCAATTGATGCGAACGATCTCCAAAGCATTAATAATATTAAATTAAAATTCGTTATTTGAATAAAAGTTTTCGTTGATCATCAAATTCCACTAGAACAAGTAATACTTATATAATTAATAGGCTAATCTTAATTCCTTCGGATTCCAAATCTCAAGTGGAACTAGGTCATGGTCAAACAGAATTCAATGACTTCGACAGAGGAAAAAAAACAAAGGGAAAAATTTTTAATCCCAATTGCAAGTTGCAACAGCATCATCATATGAACAATAGATTAAGATATTACAAAACTGACAAAAATCAAGTGACATATGCATATTTATATTAGCAGTTAGAACTTACCTGCAGCTTTGCATGTCGTAACGATAATATGCATAAAAAAAAAATTACTTAAATTATAAT
Source organism: Euphorbia tirucalli (assembly GCA_039660915.1). Taxonomy (NCBI): domain Eukaryota; kingdom Viridiplantae; phylum Streptophyta; class Magnoliopsida; order Malpighiales; family Euphorbiaceae; genus Euphorbia; species Euphorbia tirucalli. The sequence continues at coordinate 67,713,106 of CM077639.1, forward strand.
TAACGAAGAATTAATTTTCCCTGAAATAATTAAAATAAATACCCTGTCTGCCGTGAATCAGAGAATCAGAATATGATATGATAATATTGGATACGGACATTACTTTGGGAGGGGTTGTATCATGTGATTTGTTAAGTGGTTAAAAGAAGTAATAATTTTAATATGGAATTACCAATTAAATGGGTTAATCCAACTGTAAAAAAAGGACCATATATTGAAATGGGCAATGGTCAGATTTAAGTAGTGTGCATGGATGTTTGATTTTAAGAGTGTGGACCAATGATTGCCTCCCTTTAATGTGTTCACATGTTATGAACATTGAAACCCTCAACATGATAAAGATGCCTTCTTTCAACTGATTCCAGCCGACAAATTTTATCATAATTTTCTTACCTAATGTTCTCTGTTAGGTTATTGTTCAGTTTAATGTGAGAAATCTCATTCCTCGTTCATTATTTTTTCCTAATAATTACTCACTAACTACCCATAAAAGTATAACTACACTCTTAAACTTAACACATTTTGACAAATTGATTATTGAAATTAATTTTTATGGCCAAACTAAGATCAATTAAAAAAACTTAATATCAACCCCTTCTAACAATAGAAGGATGCACCTACTAACTCAAAACAATGTCATAAAAAAAAATAATTAAACCACTGCTTTAGTTAAATTAAAGAAATTACTTGAATTAAGTAAGAAATTGTTCAATTTGGTGTTTAGTTATATTGTTTTGAATAAAAAAGGTACACTCATTTATTTTCGTAAGAGATTTAATGCAGAAACATTATGAAAGAAGTGACATAAGCAAATTAAATTAAGGGGTCAGTTTGGGATGAAATTTGATCAAATTTTGTTAAGTCAAAGCTAAATTTAGAGAAGTAGCCTATATGAGACGAACCCTTGGGTCTATTTATCAAAATGTAATAAGTTGAAACTTGAATTTATACTTTCATCCACTAACTACTATCTCTTTCATGTTAGCTGTGATACACAGTATATAATATTGAATTAATAAACATTTTTCTGTTAAGAGGATTTTAACTAAAACTTAGATTTGAAAAGGAGTGCCACTACCAATTAACATAAAGAATGGAAAGGATGTTTTGGAGCAGGTGGGTTTCACCCATACTGACCTAACATAGAGCATTAACTTGGCTGACCTACCACCCCAGCCATGAATGAAACTAGTGGGGCTACTGCTCAATTTTGTAAAGCTAATTAATGGAATTAAAAAAAAAAAAAAAGCAACAAAGTAGAGTGGGTATGGCATATCAAAATAAAACACCTAATTTTGTCAAAAAGGGGCATTTAGCATTAATGAACAAACTGCAACAACTTGATTGAAAGGGTCCACTCCCATCCTTTGATGATCCAAAAAAAAATAAAAAAGAAGGCCAGAATCTACTGGCATAGCAGAGGAACCAGAACTGAAGGAGAGACATTCTTCCCCTTTTCACAGTTTGGGGAAAAAGGATGAGATCCTAATTCTAATCCATAAAGTTATTATCCTCTTATATGCATATTGTAATATTCCATTTTTAATCCATCTAAAAAGTTGAGTTATGTAGTAATCAAAAAGAAGAAAGATAATCAAGATTAATTAGCTTTTTCTAGATAACAAAGTGGAAATACATTACTCAACAAACAAACCATATTCACATAATTGGATCGACCCACAAAATCAACTCTAAATTCTAAATGCTCAAAAAAGCCATGACCACAACTAAATTAACAAGATAGAGTTTAGTTTTAGAAGGAAACCCCCAGAAAAAAAAAAAAAAAATCCTATATCTCGCTTTATTGAGATGAATTCTTAAAAAAAAAAAAAACCTACAAATCTAACAAACATATAATTACCAATAAATAATCATACCCCAAATTCACCGGAAGATTCCATCTCTGGTCATCAGAAAAATTTATCTTGATCTGGTCTTACCGGCCTTTTTCCGATGATTCTTTGCTGGTTTACCAAAAGCGCCACAAAACCCACAAGCGAAGACTCTTGGAGAAGGCGGCTCAATCGCCGGAGAAACTCTGCCCGTGCGGTAACCTCGTTGTCCACCGGTGGATCGGCTTCTTTCAATAGTAGAAATGGGCCTAGGCGGCGGCGGCTTAATATCGTTTTCTAGCTTGATATCTAGCTTCTCTTGACTGTCCGGCGGCGGCTGTTGTTGATCATGTTCATGTTTTTCATTGGCTAGTTGAGTTAAAAACTTGTCATCCCAAACAAGTCCAGAAGATCCTTGGCGCCTGAAAGAAGTTGTAGATCTTTGCAAGCCAGCCATGGCGATGGATCTCCTTAATTAATTAGAGCTTTCTCTCTCTAGTAGTTTGGATCTTAATTAATGTATTGATGATTAATCAGTTGTAATATAGGAATGAGGGTTTTGTTTTATACCAAAGAGAGGGAAAAAAAGATGACAAATAGAAGAAGAAGGGAAGGGGAAGGAAGGAGGAGTTGCTTTTGCAGTTGAGAAAGAAATAGTCATAACAGGGCAGCTCAGTCAAATTTATCAAGATTTGTTTATATATATTATTTTTTTAAATTTAAATATACATCTGTTCCAGTATTATCTTTTTTTTTTTTTTTTTTTTTTTTCATTTATGGATTTCGTAAAATGACATCAATAACAATTGACTTTCTCATAACTAACATTTTTTTTTTTAATATTATGTGTATTATAATATATTTCATATATAATTTTTTTTAAACTAAATTTGATTGATAGAATTCAAATTGTTTGAAAATTAATTCTTTAGATGATTTCTCTTTCATGTATAAACTTTCGTAAAAAAGAATAATAAAAAAAAAAAGAAAGAAAAGTTGATGTTTGAGAGGAGAGTTAGATTAATAATTAAATTGTTTAAATTGGAATAGGGATAAATATGAGTTAGAATTATAAGAAATTGTTATGATAAGCTTATTTATTTAATTTTTCCGAAAAGAAAGAAAAGATGAGGAGGGAGGATAATAAATAGAAACGTGGTTGTTATTTTTCCATGTTCAACTGACTTGTACCACTCTTCCATTGCCGCCCTCGTTTTGATTATTTTATAATTTTACTCTTTTTGTGAAATTAATTACTATTAGTTTACTACTAATAATAATATATTGAGAAGATGTTCTTAGAATTTTCGCGACATTTACTTTCAAAAACATTACTCAAAACGCCCATTTTTGTGCCGTTCCACAAGAGTCAGGAGGGGAAAGCCCATTGTAAGATTAACAATTTTTCAAAATGTCTAGTTTTCCTGTCGTTAACTTATAGATTATATTAACTGTATTATTAATTAATTACTTAGTAGGAATATTGTATCAAATAGGTTAAACTAAAAAGGTTTTCAAAGTTTGGATTTTTCAAAAACCACAAATGAAGATTGATTGGTTTAATATTCTTTTTAGAATCGAAGTAATAAATGATTTCGGCTGTTTCATCACAGATGCTCATAGTAGCCAATTCAAACATTTCTTAAATAGTTTTTCTCCATTTTAGTATGATCTGTAAATTAACTCCAAATTCATGTATTTTTTATATATTATTTATAACTGCTTGTTAAATATGTTTATTTCACTATTTATTTGGTTTACATCCTTTCATATCTAATACAACGAGCAAAAGCATTTTTTCTCTCAAAGAGATTTAGTCATAGTCAATGTATTTTATTAAAACAATCATTTTGGATCTATTTATTCGGAAGGATTATAACTTTAGACATTCTGTTACAATTGTTATTTTGTAATGGTGGATCGTAGACAATAGCTGGATTTTCTTCAAATTACATTTTATGGTTTTAGGTTGCGCTTGAAATTAATGAACTATGTATACAGAATTCATTTGTAAAAATTTCACGTGGAATTCAATTGTAAATGAATACTCTTATTTTGAATGAAATAACTTAAATGATAGAATTGAAAATGAATTTTATAAATTTGTTCTTTGAATAAATCAACAAAAGTATTTTATTTGTGTTTATTTTCTGAATTTTCCCTATTGGTAAAAATTTTTACAATAATTAATGAATTAATTATGCATAAAAATAAAAAATTAATTTACAAGGATTTTTCTATTTTAACAATTTATAACTAGATTTAGATATAAATAATTTTTATCATATTATATTATTGTTACTGGCTAAATAATCGGTTTGATGTTGTTTAAGCGTTTCTTAGATATTTTTCTCCAAATTAATTTTGTATACGCTAGAAATCAAATTTAAAACTCAACTTAAACGACTTGAGATTGTTACCATTCAACCGACCTTAATTGATTTTCATGTATAATTCAAAGGAAAAATTATTTTTTAATTTTTCCTTATTCTTCACAACATATAAAATAAAATATAATATAATCAATTAAAAAATAAAAGTATAATAATAATTGGTTATTATTTAGAATCTATATTGAAAAGTATTAATCAACGAAAAAATTATATGAGAAAAATAAAATAATAATAAAAATGCAGTGAGAGTAGAATTGTCCCAATATATATATATATATATATATATATATATATATATATTTGCATAAAATACGAAATTCATTTTCAAATTCTACATATTTTGATAGAATTTGTTCAATGCATGTTGAATTTCACAGAATTTAATTTTAGAAATTGAATTCTTTACTTTTTTTTTATTTATTTCAAAGAAGAGCTTTAGTTTTTTTTTTTTTTTTTTTTTTTTTTGTTTATACCCTTTGGGGTTTTGTTTTTGCCCCTTTTGTTCTTTTTTTTCTTATCTGTAGAATTTGTTACTTACTTTTAATCTAGATTATGGTGGGATATTTTTTTTATTTTCTTGATATATTATTTTCCTTATTGAAACAATATATATGCTTTATTATTAAATTTTTTTTAAAAAAAAAAAGAAAAAAAAAAAGAAGAAATTTCTTGATGTTTCTAAATCTACCCTAACCTCAAATATGATATTCGATTTAAATTGAAAATTCAAAAAGCTATCCTTAGATATCTAAATCAGCAACAGAACTCCATTTCTCACCCAACAAATGGTAAGTTGAAAACTCAAGCTGTTTTGAAAGTGGACGAAATAGTAATTCAAATATAGGAAGGCCACGCACTTGTCAATGCCTCACAAGTCACATCTCACTGGACTCTCCACAAATTAATGTTTGCTGTTCCTCAACTAAAAGGATTAAATACAATTTTCCCTGATGCACCTAATATCCATATAATGCTATCTCATCCCTGAATAATTGAAATGAAATATTTTCCCATTGTAATATAATAATCCGAGTCAATATTATTATATTTCACATCAATTTATCTTTTAAAAAAATAACAAACTATATAATATAATGCATTTTCATGAATTTAAAAAAAAAACTGCATAATGCTTAGGTAAAACATAGTAATATTTATACAAGACACACCACATTGTATGAAATAGGATGACAATGGTCTGAATTATTATATTATAGGAAGCAAATGTATTGTTCCAATAGTTTAGAGAGTGCAAGGTCATTCCATAGATAGTACAAGGAGCAAAAAGTTTTTAGTTCCTTTGTAGAAATTAATTATATAAAAGTTAATAGAATGTTGTTCTAGAATTGATGCATGTTGCTGTGTTGATATAGTGTTGTTGTTGATAGCAATTGTACCGCGTGGCATTCCATCCACACCATTGACATTCCTTGCAAGATTGCTGACATAGAGTATTCTTGATCATTATTAGATTGGCAACTCCATTATAGCGACTTAGCTAAGTTTTGGCGCTAATTTTAATTTTTTAGTATCTTCTATTTGTGGATATAAATTGTAATCTTTTCCTTTTATTATGTACTCTCTCCGTCCAAATTAGATAAGCAAAATTTATATTCTGGGTGTTGAACAATATAGATATTTTTCAATGTCTAAATATTAATTAAGTGACAAATTATCAAAAATACCATTGTTACATTTACCTAGATAAATAAAGTTGCAACATTTACTTCAATTAATCATTTGGTATATTGAGGATCTTTTAGTAAAAATATAGTTTATTAATTAATTTTCTTAATTACTGTGCAATCAAAATATTTTCTTGATATATATTGATCATGTTTGGTTCACGAAATGGAATAGGGGAATAATAGAATAACTATTCGATAAAATATAATAGAATAAGAAGGGAATAACTATTCATTTTATCATTATATTTTAATGTTTTGTTCAATATTTGAATAAGATATGACATATGCATATTGAAATGAAAAAACAAAGAAAACTAGTTGAAACTGTGTTAAAGAAATAAAAAATAATAATCAAACAACGAGAACGAAGAAAAAAAAAAGATAAAATAATGAAGAAAAATATGAGGAAAACAAAAAAAAAAGATAAAAAAAAGAAAATAAACAAAGAAAATAAATTAACATTGAAACACGCGCAAGAAAACAAACGAATATAAAATATCAAAAAAAAATGAAAAAATTAGAGAAAATAAAAGAATAAAAAAAATATTATAATACATACTGAAATATAAAATAACTATTTTTTAATTACATAAAAAACAACGATTCATTGTTTTGAGTAACTATTCCATAAAATATGGTCAAATATTGAACCAAATATTGTAATAATTATTCCTTCTAAAATAACTATATTATTCCCCTTGTTCCATTAACCAAACGTCGTAAGTAATTAATCAAAAATATCATTTTAGTCAAGGTACACACGACATCGTTTCATCAAGTAAATTTTTTTATCTGTTCTAATAATTATTTGACGAATATATCTTGCATAATTTTGTAATTTTGTTTTTACTTTATTGGTCAAATAGAATCTCCCGTCCGTTTGTGCGTGAAGGTATAATATCAATTAAAACGACAAATTGATTATCGTATTTCAAAGTTCTAGCCTACTAGGAGCTCCTCCTTTCTTTATATTTCAATATAATCCTAATAACTTACGTTGATGTTTGGTCTATGGAATGGAATAGAGTAGTAATACAATAGATATTTCATGAAATGGAATAAAGGAGGAACGAAATAATTATTCTTTTTCTCATCCTATTCCAATGTTTGGTTCAATTTTGGAATAACATATAAAATATGTTATATTGAATTGAAAAAAAGAAAAAAAATAGGTGATTTGGATTAAAAAAGAAAAAGAAAAAAAAGGAAACAAAAAGGGAAAAAAAATGAGATAAAATGAAGAAAAAGTGACGGAAAAAACAGAATAAACTGGTAAAAAAAAATTGACAAAAAATAAGGAATAGAAAGAATGAAGAAAAAAAATACGGTATCACACGGAAACACACAAATGAATATAAAACATAAAAAAAAAAGGAGAAATTAGAAAAAATGAATAAAATAAAATTAATATAAAAAAATATTAGTATTTAATAAAATATGGAATAGTCATTCTTTGGTTCCATAAAGAATAGTTATTCCTTACTTTGAGGAATGACTATTCTATGGAATAGCTATCCTATGATTAAATATTGAACCAAATAATAAATTAGTTATTATATGTGGAATAGCTATTTTATTCCACGTCTATTCTATGAACCAAACATAGCCTACGTGTTGTATTTTAATTGGCAACGGAGGCTAAGTATATAGGAGGAGATTCAAGTTCGAATCCCATTAAATACATCCACAGGAAGGAGTAAAAAACCTTAACTGTGACTAAACTCCAAACATGTTTATTTCAATGAGGATACCCGTGATAATAATAATAATAATAATAATAATAATAAAGTTACAACTTTTGAAAACATTAAATTAAAATTTGTCTTTTTTGTTTTTTTCTCGTTCCTCTAGATATATCCGGCCCCCCTTCTTTTTTTTTTTTTTCTATTGAAATGTTTATTTGAAAATCAATATATAATTATTGGATCGTCTCCTTTAATCTAAATTGTTCCAAGTCCAATAAGGTGTTTTTTCTTATTAACAATCGATTGATACATCAGTTCAAAAAGATGTAGGATTCATATATAGCACACACAAATTGCATCATCAACAGAATAATTCAATGCCAATTGACACTACTAGTTTTGCTAAGATGCACAATTTCTCGATCAAACATGGCAACTCATTAGAGATAGTGGAAGTCAAGGCTGAAAAATTAATAGCTTTAAATAAACTTATTGGCATCTAAATAGAAATAAAAGAATAGTCTACACTCTACAAGTTGAATTGTTTTAATTATTTGAGGGTTTGAAAAAATGGCAAACTACCATCATCAAATGTATGAAAATTTGGAATTTTATGTGATTGTAATTAAGTCCGAGAAGAAATCAAGCACCTCAATTTTATTAATTTCTTTATCATCATCATAACATCATCAACATAATAATTTAACGTATATAAAAAGGTTCATGGAATTAAATCCAATAAATACTAAAATATTGCCTTGATTGATCCAATAACAATTATAATCAGAATCAAAGTTGGTGGATTGCTAATTATTTTGACAACCAATCATGTTGACCTTTATTTAGTCATCATCACTAAAAGCAAGACATAATAATTGTATCATATGTTCTCGAGTAAATTTTTGTAATTGCCAAGTAGGAATGTTTTTATCTTAAAAGAAAAAAAAAAACAAAAGAGAATGTTTGTATCCTCCTTAATTAATTTTTGCTGTGAAGAACTTTTTTTTTTTATATATTGGCATACACGTTTTACATTATATATTTGCACCAAATCGATAAAATAATGGCACATTAAGGCATAAAATTTATAAATTAATATATATATATATATATATATATATATATATATATATGAAGTCAGAATTCCTTAATGATTATACAATAAATGTATAGATTACCATAAACAGAATAAATAAACGGACTTATAGTTTATATGCAGCGGAAAATTGTTTACGGTAAGATTCTGATCCACACAGAAAACCGGATCGTTCTGGTTGCCTTTTCTACGAGTTTATGAATACACTGAGTACAGGCTATCTCCGTGAATTCTTCTGACAAACGAAAAAGTATATCGTGTTTTATCTCTAGGGACTTTTTCTCCGGAACAAGAAAAAGAATCTCTACGATTCTAAAAATCTGTCCTAAATAGAGAAACTTCTTCTCCATTCATAGTGAAAATCCCAACTTCCATCTATATATAGGGTCAGACTAAATTACACATTTGATCCCTGTAATTTACACATAATTACAGTTTAGTCCTTGTCATTCCAAAATATCATGGGTGGACCAAAAACCAACATCTCCCACTCGCACATGACAAGACACACTTTTATTGCGATTGAACACACATACTTCTTTCAATTCTTTTTCGGCGAATTCACGCGACCACTCAACGTAACGGTTAAACCTTTGAAGCTCCCCTTCATCGTTCCACCTTTAGCTTAACGCGACTTCCCCCTAGTCCATTTTCCATGATCACTAGTTTTCGACTCACTTGTAATCTCACGAAAACATTCATATACACTACATACATTTTCCACGAAAAAGTATTGAGCTCGAGTGTTATATGATCACTAAGTGACATGTTACTGAAAATGTACTTCCTCTCTATAAATAACCTTCCGCCATATATCTATTATTTGTCTGAAAGGTCTCTATATGCCCGTTCATTGCTAACGCGACCTGGTTTGGGGTTCTAATCAAGATAAATAATTAGACATACCCTTCTTGTTATTTACAAGAGTCCATAAGGGTGAATTGAAACTTATAGTTTCATTTAGGTCTCATATTAGGAAAGTTGAGATCAATTTTCTTCTTCTTTCCATCCATTGGTCGGCTTTTACATATATTGCTAAAATATGCCATAGTGTTAATCCACTTAGGACGTATGTTTTGTGAACACTATGCGAAAGCATTCAGTCTCCGAATGCAACTCATGCATCATTACCTCTAGTCCACATTTAAGCCTTTCACAGGATAGCTTTCGGTATCAACGAAATTATGATATTACACATATCAGTTATGGAGTTTCTCACATCTCCATCTATACTTTTACCTATGAACACACTGCTCATAGTAAAAGATTCATCTATGTGAGTAGATGCATTTCGTCAACATACTGAACTATACTCAATAGCTCTATGTGTATCGCTTTAAATAGTGAATGAATTTGAACACAACAAATAACTCACATTCTATTCCAATAGAATTTACCAATGTTATTACAACAGTTCAAAAGCAACAACATGTTCCTATCATCTACGAAGACCAAATTCCAAAATATGTTTACTAAAAACATTTGGAGCTATTGGCTTCGTTAACAAATCTGTAATCATATCTCCAGTTGGAACATACAATAAACTTATTTCTCCCTGTGCTACTTTGTCTTTAACAAAATGATATTTTATATCGATATGCTTGCTTTTTCCATGATAACAAGGATTCTTGGAATAAGCTATCGATGCAGTGCTGTTGGAATAAATAGTCGTATATTTCCCTTTAGGCAATAGACCCATAAGATCTATGAAGCGTTTTAACCAAACCGCTTCTTGTACTGCAGTTACATATTTCGACTCCATAGTTGATAATGCCACGCAAGTTTGTTTCTTGCTACACCAGGAAATTGCACCATTTCCTAGAGTGAAAATATACCCAGATGTGGATTTCCTCCCGTCTTTATCAGTTCCGTGATCAGCATCTGTGTATCCCTTTAACTGCAGATCCTTTCCTTAGTAACAAAGGGAATAATTTGATGTCCCTTTCAAATATCTTAATATCCTTTTCACTGCTGCCCAATGCTTCAAACCTGGATTAGACTGATAACGGCTTGCGAGACCCACCGCAAAACCTATATCAGGTCGTGTACAAATTATAGCGTACATCAAGCTACAAATTACACACCTATAAGGAATTCTCTCCATCCTTTTAGTCTCTTCTGGAGTCGTGGGACACATACTTGCATTCAGTTCCTTAGCTTTTGCAATCAGGGTTGGATCGGGATCACAGTGAACCATACCAAACAGTTCTAAGATCTTATTGATATTCGTCTCTTGTGAAAGAGCCAATAATCTCTTAGATCGATCTCTTGAGATCTTAACCCCAAGGATGTAATTAGCTTCTCATAGATCCTTCATCTTAAAGTTAAAAGACAACCAAGTCTTTACTTTCTTGAGTAAGGAAATGTCATTTTCTGCTAACAAAATATCGTCAACGTATAACGTTAGAATGACAAACTTTCCTTCGTTTTCATGCCTTATGTAGACACACGAGTCTGCATTAATCACCTTAAATTGCATTAATATAATCGCTTCATGGAACCGAAAATACCATTGTCTTAAAGACTGCTTAAGGCCATAAATTGATCTTTTCAACTTACAATCCTTATGTTCTTGACCCTGGACAACGAAACCTTCAGGTTGAACCATATAGATTTCTTCATTCAGTTCACCATTTAAGAACGCAGTCTTTACATCCATTTGATATAATTCAAGGTCCATACATGCTACAAAAGTAAGTACTATTCTTATAGATGCGAAACGGACAACAGGTGAAAAAGTCTCCTGATAGTCAATTCCTTCCTGTTGTGTAAACCCCTTCGCAACCAGCCGACTCTTAGTCTGGATAAGTTTCCCATCCGCTAATCGCTTAATAGTATGTACCCATTTATTCCCAATGGCTTTACGCCATTTGGGTAGATCAACTAGTTCCTAAAATTTGTTTATCCTCATTGACTCCATCTCACTTTTCATCACTTTTATCCATTCTTCCTTTGCCAGAGATTCCAATATCTCTCTGATTTTAGTTGGAATGTCTTTAATTTGAGCTATGACCAAGAAAGCTTCGCTATCAAGTAAATGATGGGCGTCGCGAAATATTTCCCCTCTTCGATCGCCTTAGAGGTTCTGCTTCTTGATAAACAAATCTCATATATTCATCAAGATTTTGGGCGGAACTCCCACTGGGACCACTCCCACTAGGATCTATATCCATATTCACACTTGAATTTGGAACAAGACTCCCACTCAAATCAAGACCACTCAAGTCAGGGTCGGGGATTACTCAAATCCGCTTGTGAAGGTTGAAAAACATCATTCCCTTCCCTTTCCCTTACGTCTTCAACTTTATTCCTCCCACTCAGATTGAGTGATCTTGAAGTTTTAGACTCTTAAGTTTCAAAGAAAGTGAATTCCTTATCCACCTTTCCCAGCTTAAGAAATTCATTCTCTAAGAATGTGATATCTCGTGACTCAAATTCTGTTAGTTGACCATTCTTATTCTCTCCCACTAGAACATATCCTTTGGAGAGATGAGGATATCTTATAAAGATACCTTTCTTGCCTCTTGGGCCTAGCTTGCTATGCTTGCTAGATGTATCATGAACATAGGTAGCACATCCTCATGGTCGTAAATGGTTCAAATTGGACTTGTGGCTGGTTCACAATTCATAAGGCGTGGTTTTAATGGACTTAGAAGGTACTCTGTTAAGTACATATGCGGCAGTCAATATTACATCTCCTCAAAAGGAGATAGGCAAATTGGCTTCAGCCATCATAAACCTTACCATTTCTAAGAGGGTTTGGTTTCTTCTTTCTGCGACTCCATTTTGTTACAGAGTCCTAGGTATGGTTAACTGATGTTCAATACCTTTTTCATCACATAAAACTTTAAATTCCTTGGAGAGGTACTCTTTTCCCCGATCAGTCCTTAAAGTTTTGATTCTCTTCTCTAATTGATTTTCAACTAGAGCTATAAATCGTTTGAAACATGCTAATGCTTCAGATTTATGTGCAATTAAATAGACATGACCATACCTTATATAGTCGTCTATGAATGTAATGAAATATTACACACCATGCCTTGCCCGAACATTCATTGGGCCACAGATGTCAGAGTGGATTAGTTGCAATGGTTGGTCAGCTCGCATAGCTTTACCAAATTGGTTTCTTGTCATCTTTCCTTTTAAGCAGCTTTCACAAGTTGGGAGATCTACTTTCGATAAATCAGCCAACAAACCTGCTTTAGCCAATCATACTAAATGATGTTGAATGTGACTAAGTCTCGCATGCCACATTTTTTAAATGCTAACATAATCCACATACGAGTTAACAGTAAAGGAAAAACTATTATGACACACATAATTTGGATCCAAATCCAAAACAATAAAACCATCCAACAAATGTCCACCACTAAAGTAGATATTGTTCATAAAGAGACTAAAATTGTTCAATTCAAAAGATAACATGAATCCCAAATTCATAAGGGCATAAACAGATATGAAGTTCCTTCGAATTCCATGAGCATAGAGGACATTTTCAAGAAACAGTGGTCGACCACTATTTAAGACCAGTTGACAATAGCTAATCCCTAAGACTTCCTCTTTAGAGTTGTTTCCCACGTATATCCACCTTGTTCCCCATGGAACACTGTGGAACTCAATAAAGGAATCTCGATCCTTTGTTACGTGGTTTGTTGCTCCTGAGTCTATTATCCATAAAGGATGAGATTCAACTAGGAAAACAGAACTTGAAACAAATGTATAACTCTTATACACTTCGGTAACATTTACCTTAGGAGCTGTGCAATCTTTTGCAAAATGCCCCTTTTGTCTGCAATTGTAACATTTCACCCTAGAAATGTTAAAATCTTTCTTGCCCTTCTTTTGAACTGGAACACTGCCCATTGTTCCCTTTGCCTTCTTCTTGAAGAACCTCTTGTTCCTCTCCTTGGACTTCAGACCAGGACTTGAACTAGCAATGTGAACCTCAGATTTCACACTAAGAGAGGCCAGACGGTCCTCTTCCAGTTCAAGATTATGAACATCATCATCAAAGGTCTTAATGTCATTGACATGAGTGAGTTGCAACTTCATATGCTCCCACCCATTCGGCAGAGAACGTATCACAGCTTGAACTTTCTTCTCCTCGGTTAACTTATGACCAATATCATGAAGCTCAGAAATCATGTTAGACATTTCCTTTAAATGCCTCTTCATTGTATGGTCAACTCTTTTCTTGTAAGTATCAAACTTGATACTTAAAGAACGGAGTTTTGTTAAGGAGACACCTCCAAAGTTCTCCTTAAGAGCATCCCACAGTTCTTTAGCTGTGTTGTATATGTGAAACTTTTTCGTGATATCATCATTCATCGTACTAAGCATGGTGATGCGGGCAGATGAGTTCTTCCTCTTCCAAGCTTGATAAGCCTCAAGGTCACTCCTTGCTTGGGCGGTGTTACCCTCTTCAGGAGGAACCATAATTCTCTCCAGAGTGTCAAGAGCCTCTTGCTCTTCAATTATGTATTGGACTTTCGTAGCCCAAACTTCATAATTGTCACCATTCAAACGAAGGTCCTTATTTAGTTTAGCAACTATTGCTTTTGAAGCAGCCATTGAAAAACCGCTAAAGATAAAGTAACACTAATAAGTAAGCGATACACCATATTTATTATAAGATCATTTAAAACTAAAAATAGTGTTTGATTCATGTAAAATTGAACACTATGCGCAATGCATAGAGTCACCATTTACATAGGCTAATACAAACACTACATTGGTTTAAATTTCCAATAATAAATATTTCTATTTAGTTTTGTTTTAGAGTACATTATAATTTATTTAACATTTATACTTTCTCAAGTATAAAACTAATGAATATTATAACACTTAGTTATAGTCTCAAAATAAATAAACTAGAACAACTAAAACAACTAACCAAAATAGCAATGTTTAACAAATAAACATTTATTATACCATATATAAAAAAATATCCAACATTTAGTCAAAATTACAACCACAAAAAAAAAAAAATAGCATGAAGCCATTCAATACAAAATTGAAAAACGAAATCAGCAAGAGAAAGAGTGGAAAATGAAGAGCTCAATATTCATTTCCTTCCAGTTGAATTATCTCAATTTCCTTTGAGGTGACTGGGATCATCTCTACGAACTTATAGTAGAGATCCAAAGGTATGTTCTCAACACCCTCAATAACAGCATCTAGACATGGGCGACGAACCAACTTGTTACTTCTAAGAAACATGGTTCTAGGATTATGAGATAAATTAGCCCCCGTTTCAGCCAAGTTTAACACAAATACTTGGCATTGGAATCCATAATCCTATTCAGGAACTAATCCTTCAATGGAGTCCACCAGTTTGTCAAATGCAGAATTTTCTCCAAACCAGAATTTCTTAAAGTGCTTTTCACGAAAAGCCTTTTTCGCAAATTTTAACATTTTTAATTGATCAGTTCCAGAGAAAAATCCTCCTTTCCAGACAAGCTCTTGGATTTCTCGGTTTAACGCATTAAGCCGCTCCATAACTCCAACAATATCCTCTTTTCCAACGGAGGATACCGTTTAGAGAAAAGCTCATCTTCAAGTCTTTGTATTGTCCTTGCCTCCTCCTGAGACTGGATTACCTTTGTCATTTTTCCGAAGGTTGCCATTTCTATAACACATATAGAAATAACAAAAACTTGTTAATGATCAACCAAAAATCAGTATATAAATACACAATAAATATACTGAATTTTCTTGAATTTTATTAAACATCAATTAAGCATCTATACACAATAAATACTAGTAAATTTAGTTTAAAATATCAAATGAATTCCAAAAATTCATCAAAATATACCAAAAATTCAAGAAAAATGTAAATTTTAATTCTGGAAAAAATTTGATGAAGTTTGGAAGCCGGAAACACATGCATGCGCCGACACACGCTGCCTGAAAGTCTGCCACGCACCTCCACACGCAGCCACGCGCCTTCACGTGCTCCAAAGGTTCTGCTGACTCACGCGACACGTGGTAAAATATGATTCGTGCTGACGTGGCACACCTGACACGTGTCATCACATGATTGGCTCAACTGATAACGTGGCACATTCACAACCATCTTGCCACGTGTCATCACCGGATTGACCCACTGTGATGATGTGGCAGTGGCGTGTCACGTAGATAACCACTATGACACGTGTCATCACCTAATTGGTCCACGTGGCAAGTTGACCGTTTTAAAGGTGGTTATGCCTTGACACGTGTCAACACGTGATTGGTTTAACTTTTTAACCGTAAAAAAATCACCCAATCATGTTGCACCACGTGTCCCTCAAATTAACTTCCCCCAACTGTTGGTAACCAACTCCAACAGCAGTGGTGGCGCACGAGGTCCATGCGCCGCCTTCCGGGCTCCGTTGGCCGTGAAATTTGAGATTCTGACTCGATTTTTTGTGCTGATTTCAGTGGTGTGATCAAATTTTCAAAATTTGTACTGTTGGATCAAGTACGGTACCATTTTGACACGGATATTAATGCAAATCCGTATCAAAACGAAGAAAAACATATTTAAATGAACAAAAAACATACTCTTATTCATGGAACATCAGATTTCAATATTTACTGAATCATTTTGAAGCAGATATCAATATAAATCTATATGAAAATGAACAAAAATGTACTTAAACGAATAAACAAGCATTTAAAACGAACAAAAACTTACCCTAATTCACGGAATTCCAAAAATCAAGGTTTGAACACTTCAATTATTCATGGAATACCAGAAAACTAGATTTGAACATATCAATCGATAAACCTTTCAGCTCTGATACCAATGAAGTCAGAATTCCTTAATGATTATATAACAAATGTATAGATTATTATAAACAGAATAAATAAACGGACTTACAGTTTATATGCAGCGGAAAATTGTTTACGGTAAGATTCTGATCCATACGGGAAACCCGATCGTTCTGATTGCCTTTCCTACAAGTGTATGAATACACTGAGTATGGGTTATCTCCGTGAATTCTTCCGATGAACGGAGAAGTATATCGTGTTTTATCTCTAGGGATGTTTTCCCCGTAACAAGAAAAAGAATCTTTACGATTCTAAAAATCTCTTCGAAATAGAGAAACTTCTTCTCTATTTATAGTGGAAATCCCAACTTCAATCTATATATATGGTCAGACTAAATTACATATTTGATCCCTGTAATTTACACATAATTACAGTTTAGTCTCTGTCATTTCAAAATGTCATGGACGGACCAAAAACCAATATATATATTATATTATATTATATTATATTATATTTTAGATTCTTTAATTTTGTTCGTAATCAATTATTATAAACAATTAATTAATTGCATATTATTATATTTTTATTTATTGAAATTCAAGTTATTATAAATTTTTTGGTTCGATGTACAAATGATGTGATGTGCCAAGCATTATGTAAGAGGCTTAGGCAGTGGTTAGAATTAAAATAGAGAAATATTTGATTGCGAATTCCAATAAATGTATAAAATCATATATCTGCGCAGTCCAATCAATGCTTCAAAAAACTGCAACAATTGAATTCCATATGGTCCCTTTTCTTATATATATATATATTAAAGTAAGATTAATTAATGAAAAAAATTACTATATTTATATCTTGGTGGTAAATATTTCTCTCCCTAAATATAAGGTTCAAGGTTTTAGTCACCTTGTAACAATAACTACACCCTTAAAAAAATTAGAATTATGAAAAAAAGTTCAAATGAAATTGAAGATGCTCTTATTAACTATCAGGTCCTTTTAATAGCTATCTGAAATATATGTTTTTAAAAAATATATGTTTTTAAAAAATATCCTATATTATCTTTCTTTTTATTATGTTTAATTTTTAATTTTTTTACTCATAAGATATTTGAAGAGGATGAATAACTAAATCCACTTCCTCACATGTCTGATATGTAAAGATATAACAATTAAGCTACACCTAATATTGGTACATTAATTTATGCTTGTTGAAATATTAGAAACAACTTATATATAGCTTTTCTTTTCTATTATTATTATTATTATTATTTAATAATCAAGAAATATTTGCTAAAAGAATTGGCTAAAGCCCTAAGGAATCAAATATTCTAATTTGTTATATACCCTCATTGACATTTATGATTTAACTTGACCTTAGGGTGATAATTAAGATATAAAAATAAACATTAATCTATAAAAAGGAAACTAAAGACTCCTTTTGGTATGCTCTATTAAGAAAAAAAAAAAAAAAAAAAAAAAAAAAAATCAAAAATCAAAATCCTGCAAAGCTTTTGCGGAAAATCGAACGGTGGATGATTTTGTCAATTAATTCCTTATTATGTTCCATCCCTTTCCCGCTTCCACTTTCCACTTACCCCAATCTCAAAAAGATCTCCTTTCAGAACTTGATCGGTAATCTCGCTGCTGGATTCCGTATGAGACGAGGCAACGGTCAGCCTACTCAGCATTGCTATCGTCACCACAACACCCCTCCGCGAGATTCGACTACCAGCTCTTTCCTCTCTCTTCCTGACTCAGAAAAAGCTTCGACATACTCGACACTGAAGCTCTCCTCTCTGTAGTCCGCAGTGAATCTGAACTTGCACGACACCAGGTAAGAGCATGTCAATTGATACTGTTCATGAACTAGGTGTGAGATTTTAATTTGTACGAACCCTAAACAGAACTGGCCCCATGTTTGGGAACTTGTTAATGGCTTTGTCTTAAAATTGAATTTCCTGATTTTCTTTTTTCGAAGACAATTAATGTCTTCCTTTTCCTCGGTGGTTTGGTCCAAATATTGTATATTGAAGTGGTAATGCTAGGTGAATGATTGCTCTCCTCAATTAATTTGTTGCTTTGGACGAAGAATGTTTGAACGATTAATAGTGGTATTTCTTTCGTCCACAATTTTGTTGAATGATTAATTTGAGTTTCTGTTCAACTCTTCTCCGTAGAAAAAAAAAGACCATTGTCACTCTAGCATATGGTTGTTTTGGTTGCAGTCTTGGAGGTTTAAAACATTTAAGTGAGCCAGTAGTTGAGTGATGTTGATTTCTGTTTCCTTTGATCAAACTCTGACAATTTGATTCTTCAAAATATTTCATATTCACTAGGAATGTTAGTTGATATAGGAGAATGCTCCAAGAATGTGAATTTGAGAAATGTACCTTTAAAATTTAACAATGAGTTGCATTGCTGGGTGTGGGTGCTTATTACTCATGATCATTCCCACTCAACAAGATAGCAACCTATTCAGACAAAATTGTATCCTTTTGCCAAATTTAAAACTAGAGGTTTTTCGAATAGAAAAGAAAGAAAGGTGGATTAGTTCGAGGCTATCTGCGTCTATGATTAGATATACTAGTTCTATTTTTTTAGTAGTTTTCTTTGTAATTCTTTTACAAGTTAACCCTTGGGTTTGATTTCTGGTCTCATTATAGCAAGTGTCTTAACAAGTAACTGCTTTTGTGTGTTCAAGTAACTATCCCAAAAATGAATTTCAGAAATTTATTTTAGAAAAGTTAACCCTTTCAAGAATAACGCTGCAAAAATTGAAGGGTATACTGTTTTACTATTTCATTCTGGGGATTTCTGATTCTGTGATGGAATGGAACATGCGCTTGTTTATTTTCATACGTGTACAAAATCGTGAAATGTGAATTGGTGGACTAATCTAAGTAATGGAATATGTAGTTCTCTCGCTCCCTCTCTCTCTGATAAAATTACTTGGATTCTAATGATGCCTTGTCTGAGAATGTGTGGCTGATATGTAGCTATATGGATTTCTATCTTTTAAATATGTGTAAGGATCTTTTATTATGTAGATGGAACGCTACACATTAAAGCTTACCTCATAGAGAAGAGTCTTACATGATCACAGGAGTACACACGTACTAAACTCATATTTACAACTGATTTGCTCTATGCTTTACTTGTTTGTCTCATTTTATGGTAATTTAGACTGTTATTTACCTTGTATCTTCTTGGTGCTGGAAGCTGTTTATGTAATTGAGCCTTTCTGTTGGCACCAGCAAATCCATAAGTTATGAGATTGGTAAATTTTAATTTGCTTCAATAAAATCATTGAGAGAAGATTGGCATAAAATTCAAGTTTAGTTCACTGGATTTTGGTCAAGAACTAAGAATGCAGAGAATTTCATGCATATAATTAGATAACTGTGGTAGTGTCGCAGGATAGAAACTACATTCATTTTCTTCTTCAAACCTGTAATACATGCAGTTCATGTGTTAGCTTGATTTGATTTGATAAAGGCATCTGTTGCCAAGTAAAGTGCTATTTAATTGACTGATGTTATGGTGACCATGTTTAGTTACTACCCACTCCAATCATTTTATATGATTTTCTAGAATTATCAATTTGGTAGTTTTTATATGATTTTTTTTTTATTAACTATGCACTTTTTGCCCTTTTTTCTGAAAATTTCCCTTGTTTATACTTGAGTTGAGAATTAATGCATGCAATCCTGTAACTAAGCCATAGTTATTAAGAAGAAAGAGAAGTTTAGCATGGAAAGTAGAGTTTTAGAAGAAAAATTTGAAGGGTAAAGCCATCATTTTAATAGCCAAATTAATGTTACATTGGTCTTGGTGAGCAGCCTTAAATATCGTATAAAAAATGACTGTAGGTAGTAGAATATAGCTTGGTTATTTAATTGAAGAAATTTGACTTCTCTATATCCTGTTGAATTACAGCAAGGATAATCATGTTGAGAGAGAATACAAAAAGAATGAAGAAGAAATTTGCTTTCCTATTTAATTTTGATGTAAAATAGTATAAGGGAATTTCTGTTGTTTTCTTTGAATTTTATTGATATTTGACTAGATTACGCATTTAACTAACAGAAACTCGGATGTAATTCGGAGGGAGGAACTAACTACTTTGTGGAAGCGAAAGTCAGGGATGCCATAATGTATTTTTAAAATGGAAGGACTGACTAGTGTGATATGCAATATGTGAGGAAGCTTTTAATTGTTTATCCTAGTATTAATAGTTCAATGTAAAAGTAGTACAGGTTTGTTGGATACTCTACCAGCGGCCATCCTACCCTAGATTGGAAGTATTAGGGGACTGTTCTGCTTTGCAGTTTTGAGCTGGGGTTCTTTGTTGTTGCTTATGAGTGGGCATTTTTAATGGGTTGATGCCTCTGATTCAGTGTCATTTGCTTGATGGCCTGGCTTTTGAGGTTTTGCCTGGATGGGGCATTGGGGATTACTTTTTATTTTATTTTATTGTTTTTGCTTCTAGACGTTACAATTGAGTCTTATAATTCTTATAACTGGGCACCTCTATCTGTAAGAGATTACGGATTTGTGTAATTTTTGGCACGTAACCTAGTCAGGTATTTCAATGAATCTATCCCTTTATGCAATTTCCTTTTTTTTGTCAGCTTGAGGAAGATGTATGCCAAAAAAGGATATGAGCTGGTGAAAGAACTCGCCAATGGTGAAAAAGGCCAGATTCAACAATTTAATGTAAGAGATGGTCTTGTCCCCTAGGAAATCACAGTTTTCTTTTAATAGTTTTCTTGTAATTACTATTGTAGCTTGTATGAACAGTTAATCATTTTATAATGCTTGGAATATTGTAGGAGGACTTGTTTAATCAAGTGATTGGTCAATGTACTCAGCATTACCTTGAGCTTCAGGCTTTGATAAGGTAATCCTTTTTTTGCACATATCATACTGACCTTTCTTTCTTTTTTCATTTCTTCGTTTTGGTGTTTCTAATGCCTGAAGATGCCAAGTTTGCAAGTTGCTCCAAATTCTGTTTTTAATCTGTTTTAATTGAATTTGGGAATGTCATCTATGATTTTAATGTTGTTTTAGAAATGAAGAGACTACAGTGTGCAACAGGAACTGATACCTTGAGTCTGGTTATCTGTTGAATTAACTGATTGGCATCTAGTTATGGTTATGCATTGTTCTCTCTTGAGGTTCATAGGGTGAAATTGGATCACTTCTATAGCACTTGTAGAGCACTAAACAGAAATTCGAGGAGATGCTTAGACTATTAAATACGTTTCAAGTGGAGTTTCCAGCCATGAGGAATTATTCTGTTTGCTTATATGACATATTGCTTGATGTGACAAAAGGAAAATGCAGGAAGACAATGTGGATGTGAAAGAAACTAGAAATGATGACCACTATGGGGCACTTGTTCACCACTTAGCTTTACTGCGCAACAAGAGATGCTTAATGGCATATGTGTAAGTATTTTTCATTTGTTATTGTCTACATAGTTTCTTGAAGTTCCTTTTGACATTAATTACATGAGCAACGCTTGTGCCTTGGGATTTATCAACTATGCAGGTACAAGAGATCTGAAATTATACGTAATTTGGCATGGAATGTGGGGCTCGAGCTCCTTGAACTTCCAGAAGAGATTCAAGAGAAGCTTAGTCATTCTGAGAAAAAATATTACGGAAAACATTCCGCAGCTTTGCAATCATATATGGCTGATGTGGGCATTGATTTGAATGTGGTAACTTTTCTATTCCTCACAGACATGACTAGCTTTCCTAGACTGAGGACTGCTGTTGTTGATATGTGCTTGGTAGCTTATTTTGATGAACATCACAAGTCCTATTAAAGTTTCCTGCAAAATATAGAACCTGAGATTCGTCTGTGCTAATTTAATCAAGGTTTTAAGTTAATGAACTAGCTTTCTGTGGAGCATACGTGTTCTTAAATGTTTGCATATCATAATACATGGGATATACTTATTGTATGAAAAATGTAATCTTGTTCACTTAGTGTTCGTGTCATCTAAACTGAAAGATTATGTGTTGTTGGAAAAAATTAAGCCTATTGAACCGACCTTAATATAGATGTTGATAGCTGAAGTAATTATGTGGTAGGATATGGTACCACCCAAAGATCCCTACATCAAGGTGAGAGTACTTGACGACATGGGTGAAGGGATATTACTTAGTGATAAGACAGCTAATCTTGCTCGCCATTCCATGCATTTTCTAAAGCGAACAGATGCTGAACAGTACATTGCAAGGGTAAGTTTACTCATGTTCATTTTTTACTTGAATTCTGTCGCACTATGCTCCTTACGACTTCTCAGCTGTTTTGCCCCTTTCTGACCAACAGGGCTTGATGGAAGAACTTACTGGCTGACCTTGTAAAACAGCTGAATCTGTTGGAATAAAAAACTGAAAATGTACAAGTTTGGAATCTTTGTTCACAATACAAAAGAATTTAAGTTCAAGTTATGTAGTAGGATTCTGAAGTAAACTATTGTATGCTTTGTTATGATATGTAATATTCCCATCTCGGGTTGATAGTAAACTATTAATTTAAACTCGTACTATTTTTAGTGTGTACAGTTGTGGTTATATGGTTGACAACAAAAGAACTGGCTGTTGAAGAACTCATCGACTGTAGAACTTTGATTGAATTACGAACAACGGTTCTCCAAAAGGTTGTTCTGCATCAGGCCCGGACTGGATGGATTAATGAATCAAATCAGTTTTCACTCCCTATCTATGGGCTATGAGAGGATTATTAAGTCTTTAATCAAGAAGTTGCCGAAACAAGGTTTTACAAATTACTCATTTTGGCTTCATCTAATTTAATTGTTGAAGTCTTCAAGTTGTTTACCTTAATTGTAGATTAGCAAAAACTCAATTAAATTACTTTTTATTTGTTACACCAATTTTTATTCAATTCATACTGTGCTTGTATTAAAATCAAGAATAAAAAAAATCACTGAAATCAGTTTAAATTGGCTTAAAATCATTGATGATGTATGACTTTACTAATATAATGGTATATGATTTTTAAAACTAGATATAAAAGTACATCAATTTAGCAACTTGCTAATATAAAAATCAAAATTACCATTGATCATGCCAGAACCCGGTGAAAACTGCCACGTCATCCTTTTCCTATAAAATTATTTTTCCTTCTTCCAATTTTGTCCTTATTTGTGTTCAACTTCCAAGACTAATTCACTATCAGTTTTCCCTCTGTCTCACTAATGTCTTTTATCTCTCTTGTTTCTCTCACTTCTTCATTTCACCTATTGAATCATAAACCATTTTCCTTTTCCTTTTTTCTTAACAATTACAAACCCTAATTATAATTTATCAGAAGAATCAAACGAAGAAATTTGGGGAAAACCAAATTTTTGGTTGTATGAAGAGAATCGTTCAATGGAAGAGTGAAAAGTGGAGAAAAGCCAAAAAAGTATCGAAAATTTAAGAGAAGGAAATTGGGGAAAGCCAAATTTTTGTTTAAGTGAAAGAATTGAAAAGTAATTTGGGGAAAAAAAGAACTTTTTTATCTGAAAAGTTTAGGAGAGCATTTTCGAAGGTATGACATCTCTCTCTTCCCATCTTTGTTCATATATATAAAACATAACTGAGTGCTTTTAGATTTCGGAGCTAATAGGTATTTTTTGTTCCATTGCAATACAAGAAAAAAAGAGAATAAGCCTCTAAAAGTGTGATTTTAACGACATCTATATAGTGGACCACTATATTCAATCATGGAATGTTAGTTGCTTTCATCTATTTACTCTTATTATATGTATAAAATTGTCGGTGGTCCATTATTTTATAATTTGTTTGTTTGAGTACATTTTATTTGACTCTTATTTTTTTATGGGTCTAATAATTAATGCCTTACTATTATTGTGTGTAAGATTCTCTTTGACTCTTATTTTTTTATTATTAGACATTGTATCATAAATAAATTTACACTTTGATGAATGTTAGACTTGTTTGAGTTCCTTCTGATTTGAATTAGCTCATTCTTGTCCAGTTGTTAGTTAGTTGTTGAGCATAAACATTATCTTTGTTTTTTTTTTCTTATAAGCTATTCAACCATGGCTTTTGTGGCACTGCCAAATTGTGTTACATTACTCATTGTTGCCATAATATAGTTATTCTTGTTGCTGATGCTATTGCTGTTGACCATATATTCTCTATTTGTATAAATTGCAAGCATTTATTATGTTTAAGAC
Organism: Euphorbia tirucalli; assembly: GCA_039660915.1. Classification (NCBI taxonomy): domain Eukaryota; kingdom Viridiplantae; phylum Streptophyta; class Magnoliopsida; order Malpighiales; family Euphorbiaceae; genus Euphorbia; species Euphorbia tirucalli. The sequence continues at coordinate 67,737,778 of CM077639.1, forward strand.
TTTAATTTTAACTCTTTTTATTTTACAGATCCTGAAAAAGACTATTTTGTCCTAGTTATTCATTATAATGGTCATCTAAGGGAGTATGGTTACCATGATGGTGAGAAATTGGTATGGCCTAATGCACATTGGGAGAGATTATCTTTAGTTTCAATCGATAATAGGCTAATAAAGGCAGGGTATGAAGGGACTATTAGGTATTACTAGAAAATACAGGAAGAATCTTATTTTAGGAATAATTTGAAACTGTTAGGGAATGATAATGATGTCATGAACATGTGATTTGTTGGGGGCAGAACATGGTAGGATAGATTTATATGTCTATAAAGTGACTGTGGAAGATATTGAATGAGAGATAGATCCTCCTAAAAGTAGCAGCCTTGTGTTAGAAGAATTAGATAATGGGGATGATCAACATACTGAAAGGCTTAAAAGCAGTAAGTAAAGGAATATGAAAGCTTTTACAAGATTGATGTACTTGGAGTACAATGCTGATAAAGATTTGAGAGAGGATGTTATTATAGGTGGGAATATTGATTCGAATGGATATACTGAGATTGGAGATATTGGAATGGCAGGCATGGAAGTGGAAGCTGATGATTACTACAAGGAAGTTCGTGATGCAAATGATCAAAGTAATGTTATTTATATAGTGTTTTTTTATTAATGCTATTGCATATGAATGTAATATATCATTTATTTATGTTTTCTTTCAATGAACAGTATTGATCCATATGTTATTAGTTATATTTTATTTTAAATGAAGTTTATCGATATTTTATAGAAAATGAGGTGACTGTTGAAGAAATAGAGGATGAAGTACCCATGGAGACTGGAAATGTTGTGATGAACAGGATGAAGTACATAATGCTGATGGAAATGAAGGACTTGAGAATAAGGAGGGTGAAGATGAGGACTTGACTGCTGTAGAGACTGGAAGTGGTGAGGTTGGAACTTCAAGTACACTTGAGAACGAAGATGATTTTGTTGACCCGGATTACATACTTGAAGATGGAGATGAGGATCTAGCAAATGGGTTGCAAAATGGATTGGAATCACAAACAGGAGCACCAATGGGTAGGCCAAGAGGAACTGGTGAAAGTGTGAGAAGCAGTGGCCTAGAATCACAAATGAACTTTCAAGTGCCAGAAAACGAGTCTGAATATGAAGACTTTAATCAATTGCATAGTGCGTCTGATTCAGATGATGAAGGTCATATTAGATTTCCTCAATTCAATGCTAGGGATCTAGAAAATCCTATATTTGAGATGGGCATGTTATTCGGCAGTGCAAGTCAACTTAAAGAAGCATGTAGAAATCATAAGATTAACAATAGATTTCAAACCAAGTTCAAGAGGAATACAAATTCTATAGTTGAAGCAATATGTGTTGATAAGAAATGCAGTTGGAGGCTATATGCATCAAGGCAGGATTTAAAGGACAAAAATAATCCCACTATGCAAATTAAGAGTCGCTATTTTGTACATACATACACTAAGGTCATAAGCACTTTCATTGTACATACAAATGGCTTGCTAAACGATAGCTTGAAAATTTTAGATCAGATCAAGACTGGAAGGTCCAAGCCCTCGTTGATCAGATTGGAAGGGAGAAAAGTCTGACTATTGGTTTTCAGAAGGCTTATCAAGTTAAGTGTCTGGCACTTAAAATGATAAATGGAGATGAGAAATCTCAATATGAAAACGTCTTGCTGAATATATGATTTATAATTGTTAGCATGTGGTCTTATAGTTTTACTCCAATTTATAATTGTTTTTGTATCATTATTCATATTCAGGTATAAGCTGAGATTTTGAGATCGAACCCTGGCAGCACTGTTAAGGGTAGATACAAGGATGGGAGGTTCATAGGGTTATATATATGCTTTGCAGCATTGAAGAATGCATTCAAGGCAGGATGCAGAAATTAATATGCATTGATGGATGCTGGTTAAAGGGTACATGTTGGGGTAAATTGTTCTCAGTAGTAGGTATTGATCCAAATGATTGTATTTTCCAATTGCTATTGGAATGGTGGAAACAAAGAGTAAGGAAACATGGGTTTGGTTCTTAGAACTATTGGCTGAAGATTTAGAGATTACAAATTCAAGTGAATGGACCTCTATGTTTGATAGGCAAAAGATAATGTCTTTTCTTCTTTGCTTCTTTAGCTGCTGATTTATGTTTCTGCTGCTTCTAACTTATTATTATTATTATTATTATTATTATTAAATGTTGGTTGTGGCTTTTGGATTATTTCCATAAATTTGGTGTTTTTTACATTACTTATTTATGCATTTTCTGCTGTACATAGGGCCTAACTGGAGCAATTCAAATGCTATTTCCATAATCGGAGCACTGTTTATGTGTACGACACATGTATACTAACTTTAGACAACATTTTAAAGGCCACGAATTAAAAGACCTATGATGGGCAGCAGCTAGAGCTCCATATGAGGCTGCTATGAACAAGCATTTGGACAAAATTGAAGATATATATGTTGATGCTAGGAAGTGGCCAGGGGAAAGGTCATCTGATCATTGGTCAAGAGCATGTTTCTTTGAGACAGCAAAATACGACATGCTTCTCAATAATCTTTGCGAATGCTTCAACAAATATATTTTAGATGCAAGAGATAAAGATATAATTACAATGAATGAGTTAGTAAGATTGAAGTTAATGAAGAGAATGAAGGCAAAGGCAGATTGGAGCTACAAATATACAAAAAAATGGTGTCCCAAGATTCTTAAGAAACTTGCAAAGGCCAAGGAAATAGCTATAATCTTTGTTGCAACATTTAATGGAACGCCAAGGGTGAAAATTGGTGGATGGGGAGATCAGTTTGTAGTAGATTTGGATGCTAGAACCTGCAGTTGTAGGAGATGGCAGCTTACTGCAATTCTATGTAGCCATGCTATTCCTACTATTTTTTAACAAAATAAGGAGGTTGAAGACTATTTGGATGATATCTATAGCATAGAGACTTACAAGAAAGTTTACAACCACTTCATTAAACCAATCAATGGACATTATCAATGGCCATCAGCTGACAATCATCCACATGTTATTCCTCCTTCTCCAGTGAAAGTTAAGAGAAGTAGGAAGAGGAGGGCAAGGAGAAAGGAGCCCGAAGAACTTGAGCAAGTAGCAGCAAAGGGAAAGCTTAGCAAGAAAGGCGTTGTCTATATGACTTGCTCCAAGTGTGGAGGTAAAAATCACAACAAAAGGCGTTGTCCTTCAAACTCATCAACTGAGGTATTGTTTTAAATTATGCTCAGTTTTGATTTAGCTTTTGAGTTTTTAAAAGTATAGCATGTATTAAGGTAAAATTTCAACTTTAGTATTTTGGTTGTTATTAATTATTTGGTTATTTTGTGAATTGGTTATTTTGGTTGTTATTTTATTAATTATCAGGTTTCATCTTTAGCACCAACTGAAAACACTTAACAACCTCCATCATCATCAAATCCACTACATGTTGTTTGTTGGATGATGGATGTGAATGCTGTTATTAATGTTTGATGTTTTTGTTTGGTTACTTTTATGTTTGATTAATTTCTTTTGGTTTTTTTTGTACACTGTTGTTGGTTTTTTTTATGATGTTGGTTTTGTTTATACAATGTCTATTGCAATAGTGTTCTTGTCAATATCCATTATCATTCGAAGGCCAAGCATCATCAGGTGTCTTTGTTACTGCTCCTAATCCAATCAGTAGTCAAGCTTCTACTAGTGGAACTCAAGCATCCACAAGAAGGGGAAATGTAAGCAACAGAGGTAGAGGAGGCAGAAGCAATGCAAACAGAGGAAGGGGCCAACCAAACAGAGGCAGAGGTAGTGGTAGAAGCAATGCAGCAAGAGGCAAAGGTACAACCGAAGGTCCAACACCATGGAAATTATAGGGAACAATTTAAAGTTAGTTGGTTAGGATTTGTGTTAATAGATGGGTATATTTCCTTTTGAACTTTTGGTTGATTTTGCCAACATATGTAAGCAAATATATTTTGAACAGGTTTAGTTAAGTTTTTTTTCCCAACAATTGAATTGGGGTTATTTTGCACATGTTTATTTAGGCTTTTTGCTCAACAATGCAATTGGGTTATTTTATACAGACTTAGCTAGGTTTTTTGTTATTTTAAATGATCCTTAAGACTAATTAGTAAATTTAATAGTCAATTTTAAGGTAATTTTGCATTGCTCTTGAGTAAAATTACATATCTTATATAATAGGTAAAATTTACTTAAGAGGTAAAATAATTTTAATTAACAAATTCTTGAAAATTATTGAAAATGGGAAAAAAATTAGGGTTTTCAGAAATAAAAAATAAGAGAAAGATGGAGTAGAGCTTAAGAATAAGAAGAAGCCAGGAGAGATTATGAAAGAAGGGAGGACAAAAATTGAAGAAAAGAAAAATAAAAAGGAAGGAATGATGATAAATGGAAGAAAAAAAAAAAAAAAAAGGAATGAAGAAGAAATAAAAAGAGAGGAAAAGAAGAAATGAAAAAGGATGGGAATTAGTATATAAGCGTAAAAGTGGAATATTAAAAAAAATGAAAATAGACATAATAGATGATGTCATCGATTTTGACCGGATCCTGAAGCGCTCAACGGTATTTTTCAGAGTCAACGGTAATTTTGACTTTCATATTAGCGGGGTTTCTAAATTAATATACTTTTATATCTAGTTTTAAAATTTATGTAATATTATGTTAATAAGGTAAAAATTCATATACTATCGTTGATTTTTACCCGTTTAAAATTGTTATTACTTACTGGCGGATCTTTGTTAAATTTAAGTTTAATGTGAGGTGGCTTAGAATTGGGAGTAGGATGTTGCTTTCGTATTCATTAATACATCCATTTGGGCATCTGAGTTTTGATCCGTTTGGATCTTTATCCGTATGTTTTGTTTATTATTCTATAGAATTCCTCATTGTCAAGTGAAGCTGGAATAGCTCAGTTGGTTAGAGCGTGTGGTTGTTAACCACAAGGTCGGAGGTTCAAGCCCTCCTTCTAGCGTTTGTCATTTTAATTTTTGAGGAAAAAAACTGATTTCATATATTTTTCTATTATTTTTTATTCTAAAAACTTTCTCAAATTTTATTCAATAAAAAAGTCATTTTGCTATCTATCAGCTTTAAGTAAAATACACATTTAATATATTTAACTGTCCAATAAAAAAAAAGGGAAAGGGAAAATTCAATGGAATAAACAATTAATTGAGCAAAAACAATTTTTGTAAGCTGTTGGTTTTTGTTATTCTTTTCACCTTTTAGAAATAAAAAATTCAGTTAAATTTGCATATAGTTGCTCAACTTAAATTTTTCTTTCCTTGTATATAATTTTTTCTAAAGGATAGACAATTGTAATAATAGTAAAGTTAGTGAAATATATTAGAATTTTTGTGTGTTTTACCTATCTAATTTATATTTTCATACATTTTTCCGATGTCATACCGTAGTTTTCCTCAATTAACAATTGTATTTCTTTTTTCTTAAAAAAAAAATATTGTTAACAGGGTGCATATTTGTGGATAACATCAGCGTTGCCCGGTGTAGAATTTGTAAGGTTTTTTCATCACAAAATTCCCCTTTTCACTTGTTGTAATATATTTTTTCCATCTTTTACGTAACAGATAAGTGAAAAAAAAAAGCATTAAAGTTATCTCTTTAAAAGTAACTTGAATGTAAACATTTTAATAGATGACAGATAAGACCAATTATATCCATAAATGTATATCATATTAAAAATGTTGACAAAAAATAAAAATAATAGATAGAGAAATATGTCAATGTGATGTAATAAAGCGAAATGTAGGAGGGGTATGGTATCGAACGAAATTTATTACATTACAAGCAAGAAGATTAACAGCAACTAATTGTAAGAGGTCGGAGAATCGAAAGAAAGATTAGGATGGATAAGCACACCTTTAATTGAAATATTCTGCACTTGTTCTCCATTAACAACACAACACCCTTCTACCCACTCCCATTCCCATCCTCCACCTTCCTCTCCTCCTCTCCAAACCACCATTCCCGACCCAACCTCTCTGTACAACCATATTCCCCCATCTCCCCCCACACATTTTGTATTTCCCCAACTTCCTTTCCCTCTTCTCAATTTCAACCCCAATTCATTCGGCACTTTCTCAATCAAACCCCATTCTTTATTACTTCCCTTCAGCTCCCACACACATGCGGTCTCTTCCCCTCCTTTCCCTCCTACCACCGTCAATTTCCCCTCCCGCTTCACCAGCGCCGCGAATTCCAGCCTATCAGCCATCGGAACACTCAATTCTCGCCATTTGTTCGACCCAATCTCATACCCCATCACATTATACGCTCTCGCCGAAGTTATCCAGTAAACGACGCCGTTTGAGTATACGCTTTCGTTGGGTGTCCAAACCGTGAGTCTTACTGCATACTCAAATGGCATGGACCCCACTATCTCCCACATGGCCTCCCTCGAATCGTACATTTCCACTGTTGGTTCATACGTGGCGCCGCCCGCCGACATTCCGCCTGCCACATAGACTCTGTAGCGGGTCGGGCTGAGAGTTACAACTCCGACTGCCGGATTAGTCCTTGCAACGTTCAGCAATGGAAGGCGCTTAAATTGTCTAGTGAAAGGATTGCAAATGGCTAAGAGGAGAATTGTTGAATTTGTGACTTTTAAAAGAATTAAGCCGCCGGTAATTGAGGCAATTGGTTTAATTGAATCGGAGATGAACTCAAGAGATAGCATGTGCCACCGGTTTGTGGCCGGATTATGGACATAACAGCAAGATCCGCAGTTGCGGGTGGGAATAGCAACAAACCAGGGAGGGTGGCGGTGGAGGATGGTGGACGAGGGAAGTGTATTGGCACACGTGTGCCAATTCCGGCAAGCCGAGCGGGCACGTGCTAAGGAGTCAGGGGTGAGGAAGGAGAAGATGTTAGCTAGAAGATCAAAAGGGAGATTGCTCCACATTTGACAATACGAAAAAAAAAGGGAAAAATGGTGCAATGAGTTCTGCGTATGGAGTATGGAGTGTGGAGTATATTAAAATTGTTAGAGTAGCGTAGTGTGGTCCAAAAAACTAAAACGGAATTGATGAAATAATAATTTAGTAATATAAAGCATAGGGATGTGTGATTGTGACCAATATGTACTGTATACGTTTAATTAATCTGACAGACAAACATGTGAGCCTCGTAGACTTTAAAAATCTTATGAGATAGTATGAATTTAGGTGTAGGTATAAACACCATTTTGGCTCATGTTTTATGTATTAATTACATTTTTGTCTCTAGACTTTTTTTTTTTAATCCTATTCTAACTCTAACTGAGGATTCTTAGTATTCTAGAGGATATAACAACAAGAAAATCATGAATGGAGAGCCTCCTATTTAGTCATTTCACCATTTACGTTTGGCGAAATTTAGACGTTCTATTAGTATGTCCAAATTATATTGAAATTAATAAAAAGGAAAAATTTATAATTTAAATTACGTCAAATTTCTAAATGAGACAAAATATTCTGTATTAAAAAAAAAAAAATAAGATAATTATCATTTCAGCCCTTTAACTTATGAGCCTCTAGTAATTAAGCCTCTCGTAAATCAAAACTCGTGAATATCTCTATCATCTCTCAAAGATAATGAACATTTATGCTTTTTAACGCTCAACTTAAGAGCTGTTAAATAATTCACTTTAACTCATGACGTGATATTTTTTAAAAATCAAAAGTAACCTATATTGACTCATGTTTAGTTAAAACAGTAAAAAAACAAAATAAATAGATCTCCATTTTATTTTATTTTTTTATACTTCGATTTTTAGTTTCAATTTTTGGTTTTCTTGTTCATCATTACCCAACTGCGTCCCACCACCGGCCACCACTAATGTCAATTGCGGTTAACCCATTTGTCTAATCCAAGTATCCGATATTTCTACTTAAGAACACAAATATTTCTCCTTGTGGTGGTGATGTGAGACCAGATGGCTTCGAGGATGTGGAGAGCACATGTGGCCACCTCATCAATTGTGTAATTGGGGGTTTCGAAGGAGATTGCAACCAGTATGTTGTAGAGACATCCCTCAAAATTTCATTTCCTATCTATTTCTAATCCGTTGGGATTCTCCCGGTAATCAAAACAAAATCGCAGCGGAAGCAATATTGATTTACACTCGAATCCAACAACAGGAATTATTGCTCAGATCAAAGAAGAAAAACATAAGAACAGACTCAACCAAAAAGCATTGTAAACCCATACCTATGCCCTCTCTGATTAAGATTGACTTCTAGTTCTTGCATTTACGTGAAGAGCCTCTATCGTTTCGCGCATGGTTGCCTATAAAATCAGCTAGCATGCTTGCACCGAACCAAAAAAACCTTTTTCCTTTCTTTCTCATCTTGCCCAAATTTCAAAGGCTTATTTCTTCTCGTGTTTCATGTTAGGAGAGGGAAAAGAGAGAGATAGAGAGACAGAGACGTGAGGTGGGAGGGAAAAATAGGGTAGTTTTATTTCATTAATTCAAATTTTCCAAATTAGTAATATTTGAAAAGCAAATTAACTTAAATGAATCTACCTCAATTTAATTTCTACCTTAAAATAAATATCTCACATATTTATTAAGGGTTAATTGCACCGCTGGTCATTGAAGTTTGGAGTTTATGCGTTGACGGTCACTAAACTATAGTTTGTGTCAATAAAGTTACTAAACTTTTATTTTTGTTTTAATAAAGTCACTAAACTTTTATTCTTGTTTCGATAAAGTCATTTTCGTCCTAATTTGTCGAAATATGGCCACAAAATGATGATGTGATAAGTCAAATACCAATTCTAAAATATGAGTACAATACTATGTCAACTCCAAACCAATTTTGAATTTCAAATGAACAGTGGGTTTTAATAAACATTATTATTAACTAACATAATATTTAATTAAAAAATAAATTCAATGATAATACTTTATTTAATTCACAATGGAAAATGAATATATAAATAAATATATGTCCAGATAAGAGAGTTTTGCCATTAATTACGATTCAACTTTTTCAAGATGATTGTGTTGGTGTATTTTGGATAGTTTTTCTTTTGCTGTTTTGTTTTCAGCGTTCTAAAAAGAAAAATAGGTGGGGAGTCAAATGTCATCAATTACAATAAGTTAGGGGGCCAATGTACTGAATTATAATAAATCAAGGGTGTGAAGGACAAATCAGAAGAAGACAATTGGTGTATAAGAGGGGCAAAAAGGTGTTTTTACATATGAATTTGTCGCGTAATAGAAAAATTGGCCCTTAGAGAATCCATGATAAGATAATAAGAAGTGGACAAAATTAGCTCTATGTGTTGTGCAGCTTTCAGCATCAATCTTTTTCATAAAGGATTGATTTATATTGAATTCTTACTATTGGCGTCAAAGTTGGTTTTCCAGTATAATAAAGCACCTCATTATGATAAGATGCTTTTTGCCTTTAATTAGCAAAATTCAATCACTGTTTTGATAAGAGTTATCTAAATACAATCGTAGTTTGTGGTCCTTAATTAATTCATTATAGAATTAGTGTTCTCTAAGCAACAAAAACCTTAATTGATGACTTTTTTTTCCATCCAAAATAAGAATTGGCAAAGCCATATGGTTACGTAATTGGTGCTTATTATGATAATTTTATTTTATTTTGGGAGGAGCCTATAATGATTATAAAATTTAAATTGTCGTGCAAAATTTTACAATACACTCCACGTTATTTATGGCTCCAGATGGTTCATGCAACTTCACATTTTAATTAATAAAATAATAAAATTAGGACATTGTATAATTTATTTAATTAATAATTTTTTACCAAAACAATAAGTGATTTATTAGTCAAGTGAAAATTAAACTCTAAACTTTAATATATATATATTAAATTCAGAAATTTTGAATTCTAGATCCTCGAATATATTATTTAATAGTAATATGTTAGTCCAATGCACGGCCTATCCAGTTATAATCTGATGGTAAAAAGTTTGTTATCTCAATTGGAAGATTCAGGATTCATTCCTCTCCGAGAATATCTTAGTAACTAGAGGAAAAGAAAGCCAAAGCAATTACTAGTAAGGGTGGAGCCACACAATAGCCTTAGCTTGCCATTACCTGGTACATATATAAACATATATTTTTATAATTTGCTTAATATTTTTCAACTTGATTCCCATAGAACATGTCTCTTTTATTTAGAATATAAATTTTTTCCAAGTTGTGTTTTTTTTTTTTTCCTTATAAATATGAGTTGAATCTAAAATTAAATAAATTGTAGCTAGCTGTTTAACTTTGTTAAATTTTAAAGTCTTCTTCTTCCATAATTGAATTCTTATGCTCTACATCATCGTTAAAGTTAATGTTTGTATTTATAAATTTAAAACACTTTAATTTTTAATACTGTGCCCCTTTGCAAGGGCAAAGCCACCTTGTGACGGGTGCTAGCCTCACTCCTTAATGTTATTATTTTTTCTTTTGATATTATTTTATAATAGTTTAAATATGTAAAGGTTCGATCATTTACATATGGTTATCTCAATACAAAAAACAAGTCTTTTACAATTTAAATAAAATATTGTACTATTTTCTTTCATTTTATTATACATTTATTAATTATATGCTTTGCTTGGTAAAAAACTTTTAACACTTCATTTTTTACTATTTTGCCCCCTAGAAAAAATAGTCCGACTCCATCTTTGGTTTTCGCCCAAATTAAACTGAACTGGTTCAGTTTAAATTGAACCGAACCATAACATATTTCAACTTGGTTCAGTTTGAAAACTATGTAATTTGATTCAATTATTTTCGGTTCAGTTTTTAAACAAAATGGTCCATGCTCACCCCTAATTGAAATGAGAAGATTCAAAGGTAGAATAGACTTGTTGCTTCTGTTTTTGGATTAGTTATAGATTTGTTTAAAATTTGAATTCCAATATTTATAAATGGGACTTTGAAAAAGCTCATATAACTGCTTCCAAAGTGAGTGTTGAACTTGGTATGAGTTGAGACCGTGGTACTTCATTATATAGTTTGTAAAACTCCTGATTGAATAAAACTCACTACTAGAAAATTAGGTATTACAAAAGATAGATCTGTCATTACTCTATCGGTAAACGCGGAATTCGTCGATAATCTGTTGGTAAATTAGGTCGATGAGCGTTTTACTGAAGGATTCCGTTGACAATTCCATCAGCAATCGCAAATGTTGTTGTAGCTCTCTCCATTTTTGAAAGAATATCCTGTAAGAATATGATCTGTGAACTAAAAAAGTTATTAAATCTCATAATTTTATTGTTATTTTATTCGAATATTCCTATAACTATTTTTTGGAATGTGAATTACTTTGTTAATTTTATTGTAGCAAATATTAAATATGAGGGCATACTTGAAAAAGATTATTAAATGCTCCCTCGATTTTTTAAAATGACAACTATTTAAAAACATGAGAAGTTTTATTACATGATCCTTTAAAAAATGGATGGAGTAGCTGATTTTCAACCCTAACTACTTGTATGAGTCAAAAGTCAAAACTACCGTCTAACATAATTAATTAATTAATTAATTAATAGTATACAATTTATTAGTCCTTATGTTTTTATATATTATACTAGTCATTCCACATGACAATTATATAGTCCATAAGTTTTATCATTGTCAATTATTTAGTCCTTTTAAGTCAAATTAGATTAATAATACCAAAATCACGTACCTTTTATTCTATTTTATAATATCATCTTTTCTATTTTATATTTTTTCCTCACGTAATCCTAATATTAATAATATTACTAATATTGATTAATTAATTTATTAATTGACATAGATCTTGTATTATTAAAATAACTAAATAAAAAAATATTTTAAAAAAATATAAAATTAGCAGTAGAACTATATAAAATTATAAATTTGAAAAAATATGCAATTAGGACTAGAATTATATAAAATTATAAATTCGAACTTTTCATCTCTAATAAACCTTATAGATAACAATAATAAACAAAAAAGATATCATTTTAAAATAAATAACAAGATTCAAAATAATATTTATTGTTAGTTTATAGATATTATATTGAACTAATAAAAAATAACAATAGAGAATAAATAACATAAATTTTTTTTTATAATTAATATATAAAAGTAAAGAAATATTGGTGTACGCGTATACTATAAAATTTTTTATTAGAAATACTTTAATTAAATTTAAAAACTAAAGATAGATTTTACCTATAATTAAGGGTAATTTTGTTCTTTTATAAGCTAAAATAATGGAAAAGACTAAAGAGCTCATTGAGACAAAATTTAAGGATCTTAAAATTTATCAATGGATTAACTAGTATAATATGTAAAAATTTCAAGACTAATAAATTCTTTAGCTTTTTTTTTTTGAAGAAAAAGTTTAGGGTTTGAATGTTTATGTCCATACAATTGAGCTCGTCCAACTTCATAGGCCCAATTTTATTAATATAAGGATTGAGATCCTCTCTCGTGGCCTAAAACAGGAGAGGTCTTGTTAACTCAATCCTAGCCCTTTGTTGTAAATGAAGGGCTAAGATTTGAATCATTGATGATAATAATTAATTAAAGGCCGTGTACATCATTTTTCTATTGTATTTGGTACTAAACACCTATTTATCCCTTTAACTTATATAAAGTCCAATTTACCCTATAAATTTGGTAAAATTGAACCCAATTAACATTTCAAATCTGACGCGGCAGGAAAAGTAGAATTCGAAAAAAATGAGGCAGGTGTTGAGTGTTTTTATGTAGATAAAAAAATTTAATTAAGCAAAAAAAAAAAAAACTCATCACTCTCCTCATCTTCTCCCTACTCTCATCTGTCCCCCCTTCTGAATCGTTTCTAAGCCTCTGCAATTATTCTTATAAATTAAATTATCACTACAATTATTTGCAGTTGTTCTCTTAAGCCTCTGCACTTTCTTTTCCTCTTTCTTTCTTGCAATCGTGAATTGAAGTTCAACACCACAAAGACGATCGACTACTTTCGTTGGAGATTTCGATCGTGGCCAGTTAGAAATAATGGCGATCTTCTTGAAGAATAAGATGTTGCAGATAGAAATGAAGGCAAAAGGAAGGAAGATAAACCACTAGGAAATAACATGTTAGGATTTTCATACCCAATTCCAGAAATTCTCTCTTCAAATGAAAAACCTAACTCTTTGTTTGAATTTCAATTAGATTGCAATTAAAACCCATATCACGCTTGATCCATTGATTCATTATTTATTATTATTATTATTTTTGCTTATTTTCGATCTGTGTTGTTGCATTGAATAATAAAATCCTAAGAGGGAGAGGGCGGAAGAAGATGAACAATAACATCTTTTTAAATAATATTATTGCAACATGTCAAACTATTATTGGTTTGGCTATTCTGGACGCACGTCCTATCCCAAATTGGGAGGATAAATTGAACCTCATCAAAGTTTGGAGGATCAATATGCATTTATTGCCAAGTAAATGAAAATGAAGTATTCGAGCAAAAATTAAATTAAAAAATTACCACTTCATGTTCTGTTTCCATTTTTTGTTACCATAACAAAGTCATTTCTCTGTCGTCACCCACTTTGATTCCTTTTTTTTTTTTTTTGTATTCTCATTTCTTCCTTGGATTGAAAAAAGACAGATAAGATGAGAATTTCTTAGATTCCTTCTCTTTCTTACTCATTCCTTCTTACTTTTCCTACCAATTTCAGCCATTAAAACTCTGAATTAAACCCCTTTTCTGCATAAACGTCGAATGTTGTTTGCCTGGAAGGTTTTAGATCAGATACAAGTGGGAGAAGGGTTCCTAATGATTTGTTTTTTCTTCAAATATTAATTTGTCCAATTGAATATAGTTTGTACTTGAGATCTAGAGTAAATCAACAGAAGGAATATAGACGAGGAGGAGTACAAAGAGTAATAACCAGGAAAGTTGCAACCTTCAGACAGATCTTCGATCCTATTTTTTACTGATCTCAATTATACCTAGAAAGATGCAAAGTTGATTTTAAACTAAGATAAACGAAATAATAAGAGCTAATTGAATTAACTAGCATTAATGGAACCCAATTCAAGTAGTACAACAGAAAACCCAACAAGAACAATGCTAATTGGAAGTTTTTTTTGTGGAAAAATGGAACCTTGAAAGAAATCCCTCTCCTTCGCACATATGGTGAACAAAATTTGGGAATTTTGGTTTGATTGCATTATTAATGACTAGAGAGAGAAGAGGGGAAATTAATAGGAATTTTTTAATTTCCATTAATTATTATCACCAATGTCTCAAATCCTAGCCCTTCATTTACAGCAAATTGCTAGGATTGAGTTAGCAAAACCTCTCTCGTTTTGGGTTGACAGAAGAGGATCCTGATCCTTAATATTAATATAAATATGGAAATTTAAATAAAATATACTTTTTAAAAAATATTTACAAAAATTAAACTAATTTCTGTTCATTTTTATGTTTAAGTTTTTGTGTTTCACTTTTACACTATTCTCGTTTGACCTTTGATAATCAATTGGTGCATTTTCATAATTTTCTAAATATTAAAAATCTAGATTCAATTTTTTTTTTTTGGTGATGTATATTTGCAAAATTTCATCTTTTTGATGTTTCAGTGGTGAAACTTTCAAATATATTATTAAAAAAAACTTTAATTTAGAGAAGAAAACCACCTAAAAAAGTGACCGATTAATCTCGAATCGAATAAGTAAAAATACTGTAAGAAAACAAATATAGTAAATTGTAATTGTGAGTTGTATTATACGGGATCTATTAATTATTTATGTCATAAAGTTATTGTGATAATTAAATAAGCGTCACAACAAATTTGTCATTATCATGCGTACCCAACATAGAGAAATTTTATAGTGGACCGTTTCACTGAAAAACTGACACGTAAGCAATATAACCCTTTTGAAAAAAAAAACGCTTACGTGTCAGTTTTTAATTGGGAAGGTCCACATGCACCGGGTCCATTGTATAATTTCCCCCCAACATGTTGTTCGCCTGTACTTGGGACGACAGAAAAACAAGAAGAGACTTATTATCCAGTAACATTTATATTAATACATGAAAAGACAAAAGGGTTAATTTATTCTAGAAAAGATTCTCTTATCACTTCGTTAATGCCAGCAATGAAAATACTACAAAATGTATTCCCGAATATTAAAAACAACATCACATGGTGGCACTTGCTCCTAATTATTCTGGTAATCTGATTAAATAAAACAAGAAGCACTATGAAAATTTGAAATAAGTCAATTATGTGTCAATTGAATCTGTTAAAAATATAATGCGGATGGATGTTATGTCTTAGATAGACTGGAAATTAAGTGGAATTGATGTAAAATGTGGAGGCTGAAGATAGGAGAGAAAGGAGATAATCCATTCATTTTTAGTACAAACAATTTTCTGGGAAGGCAAACATGGGAATATGATGCTGATGCTGGCACTCCTGAAGAGCGAGCTGAGGTTGAAGAAGCTCGTCTCAATTACTGGAATAATCGATTTAATGTCAAGCCTAGCTCTGATCTCCTTTGGCAATTTCAGGTATCTGACTTCCTCTAGTTATTCTGTTGCTTTGCTGTTAACTGTATGTTGTTGCTGTTATCTGTAACTAATATTAAAATAAGTACGTACAGTTCCTAAGAGAGAAAAAGTTCAAACAAACAATTCCAGCAGTGAGGATTAAGGAGGATGAAGAAATTACATATGAAGGAGCCACAGCTGCTCTAAGAAGGAGTGTCCACTTGTTTTCAGCCTTGCAGGCTAGTGATGGCCATTGGCCTGCTGAAAATTCAGCCCCTTTGTTTTATCTTCCTCCCCTGGTACTGCTGCTTTCTATGTTTCTTTTCTTTCTTTGAATTCTTAACAAGAAAAACAAATCTATTTGCATAAATGCAGGTATTTTGTTTATATATTACAGGTCATCTTGACACCGTATTTTCTAGAGAGCATTATAAAGAGATGCTTCGTTATATATATTGTCATCAGGTAATGTTTACATATATAAGTACAGATGGTCATGCTTTCTTTTTATAGCTGTAGTTTTGGTGACGAAATTCTGGATTAATTACTAATATTTATGTTATATAATAGAACAAAGATGGAGGGTGGGGATTGCACATTGAAGGTGAAAGTACAATGTTTTGCACAGTGCTAAACTATGTATGCATGCGTGTACTTGGTGAAGGACCCAACGGTGGATTAGAGAATGCTTGTGAAAGAGGTCGGAAATGGATTCTTGAACATGGTGGAACAATTTCTATGGGCTCCTGGGGAAAAACCTGGCTATCTGTAAGCTTCCCCCCATATATACATACATATGTAGTGTTATTTTGCATGATTGTCACCTTATGTATTAAATCCTGAGTTTGGGCACAACTCACATCAAAAGCGGAATTATGTTACACTATTAGTGATATATTGATTTTATATATACCTAGCTAATGTTAAATGAAAAAGTAGATTGATTTACATTGGGTATTTATACCCTAGTACATGTGAGGAATTTATAAGAGTGTCCTTTGTACAATAATATAAAATTCTAATATATACATATTCCTATCACACCCCCGCAAGTTGAGCAAGGGGAGAACCAATGCTCAACTTGTCGCGTAAGTAAAGAAAACGTGTCTTGGGCAACGCCTTAGTGAGAAGATCAGCAAGCTGGGACTTCATGGGTAGGTACTGAACATGGAGAGACTTGGAGGCTACCCGCTCACGTACAAAGTGAAAATCAATCTCCAGGTGCTTTGTTCGAGAATAAAAAATAGGATTAGCAGTGAGGTAGGTGATAAGGTCGGTTTCGACCTTGTCTTCTAGCCAAATTCGTGGTTTGAGTGGTAGTTTTTAGAATCATTTATGTGAATGTCGGATTGTTTTTTTTCGTATTTTGTGATTTTCATGTTTTGGTTTGATTTCTTATATTTTTAGTATTCCTCGTGTTTTTCGTGTTTTATGGTCCGTGGTTGTGGTGCGGTTATGTCTCCTTGTGTTTGTTTTGGACAGGCATTAGGACCCGGATCGGAAGTTGGAGCAACGGTGGCAAGGAAGGGCTTGAAGTGCTGAAAATCAGAATGGCACGGCGTGCCACAAGGGCAGCACGGCGTGCCAATCCAACCAGCGTGCCAAGAGTTCCAGAGAAGCAGCACGACGGCGTGCCATTCCAATCAGCGTGGCGTGCCGATCCCAACTTTGCATAGCACGGCGTGCCACAATGGCAGCACGGCGTGCCGAGGCCCGAAAATCTGCTGTTGCCCTAATTTCAGCTTTCCTTTTCTGTGGTTTTAACCTAGCCGTATAAATAGGTTATTTTCTTTGTTTTAGGGGATCTTTTTCCCAACTTGTAGAGGCAGAGCAAAAACTTGTAGCTAGGGTTTAGCTTAACCTTTTTGTTTTCTTTGAATTTTGGAACCATCGATTGGTAGATTGCTTTGCATTGAACCTTCCCCTTTTGCAACGTTCTTAGTTTCGGCTCGGGTTCGTTAATAGAGGTACACCTCCAAGCATCTTCACACCGTCGGCATCCGGTTAATTGGATCAAGAAGGGCATAAGTTTTTCTTTTTGTCTTTTGTAATTCGATTTAGCTAGCTTTTGATTCCGCAATCGATTTTGTTTGGTTGAAAACATTGAATCTGTTACATCTTTCTTGATTAATACAGTTGAATGCAAGTTAATTTCAATCTTTATTCCTTTTCTTTATGCAATCCCTTTAGTGATAATCTAGTCTCATAAGATCTTAATCTATTAAGTTCATATTCGTGGCATTACCTAGATTGACACCTAGGCAACCATTAGTATTGACGACACTGTGGAACATACGTGCCCCTATTTTCTGAGCTTTAAGAATTAGACCGCCTCTAAATAAGGAAAACCGGCTAAGGACCCAAAAGATCTAGATACGCTAGGTTGATTTAATTGGAGGAATATAATTGAGGGTTAATTGTTGAGTTAACTTCGTCTTTTGTAGTTGATTAATTAAGCCATCCCCATCAGTCTTCATAGGTCGGTAAAACCGCCAATTGATATTCCAAATTCAAGGGCAAAGTAAGCTGGGATAGATCAACTAGGAGTAGACTAATATAGTTGTTAATATAATCAAACTTAAATTTAGTTCCGCTTAGACACGTAAAGACTCTTAGTAATTTAGTGATTATCGAGGTTTAAAT
The DNA here is from genome assembly GCA_039660915.1 of Euphorbia tirucalli. Taxonomy (NCBI): domain Eukaryota; kingdom Viridiplantae; phylum Streptophyta; class Magnoliopsida; order Malpighiales; family Euphorbiaceae; genus Euphorbia; species Euphorbia tirucalli. The sequence goes on from CM077639.1 coordinate 67,755,957, forward strand.
TCCTTGTGGGATCGATACCTGGACTTTAGGCCAGATTTTATTACTTGAACGACGAGGTACACTGCCTTTGTTTGTGAGTCCGTTCGGGCTCCATCAAGTTTTTGGCGCCGTTGCCGGGGAATTTTAACTTGTTTCGATAACATTAGATAAAAGGATTATTTTCTGATCTAAGCATTGTTAATACTGTTCATATTCTGTTTTTGGTTTTATTATTTGTGTATTAAATTTATTTTCTTTTTTTGTGTGAGTGTTTCCTAGCTTATGCAAACTCGTTCTCAAAGTTCTGAATTATTACCTTTGGATACTGAAATTGACCGTACGTGTAGGAATATTCGAAGATCCCAAAGAGTGGTAACCGCAGCCATGGACGAGGAACAAAGGCGACAAATGAGGAATGAAATCGAAGCCGAGATGAGGGCAAGGATTGAGGCTGAAGTTCGGGAGCAGGAACGTCTCCGCCAAGAACGTCAATTGGAAGGCGCGGGAGATGATAGAATTATGGCGGATATGATGGCACCCCATCGTCCTAGAAACCGGGCTGGTGTTATTCTACCACCAATCACTGCTAACAACTTCGAGCTCAAGACGAACATGATCCAAATGGTGCAAAGTAACGGCCAATTTAGTGGAGCTAGCAATGAAAACCCGAACGATCATCTTGATCGATTCCTAATGGTGGCTGATACTGTAAGGCTCAATGGAGTTCCTCAAGACGTGATCCGATTGAAGTTATTTCCATTTTCTTTAATCGGAGGAGCTGTTGAATGGTACAAGTCCCTTCGAGCGGGATCCGTAACGTCATGGGACCAGCTTGAGGAAGAGTTTTTGGCTTATTACTTTCCTCCGTCTAAAACAGTCCAATTGAAGAATGAGATCACAGCCTTCCGGCAATTTGGTTCAGAATCCATGATGGAGGCATGGAGGCGCTTTCAAAGGCTACTCAGAAACTGCCCACACCATGATCTTCCTAAGTGCACTCAAGTAAGTATTTTCTATCATGGGATTTCGCCGTCTCACCGTGCTATCATTGACTCATCTGCAGGTGGGGATATTTTCAATAAAACCGCAACGCAAGCGGAAGAACTTATTGAGGAACTAGCTAGGAAAAGCCCCTTGTGGCAACAAGAAGTGCCAACGCGAAGAGATGTCCATGCTGTAGAAATGGGACGCCGTGATACAGCAGTGGAAGAATTGAATAAGAAGGTTGATCTTATGATGGCACATCTGAGTTTGAACCCAACACACCAACCTGTGCTGTGTGTGTCTTGTGGAGGGGACCATCCCGGTCAAGAATGTGGAATGGGCAATCCATCAGCCCAAGAGGTAAGCTATGTTGGAGGTAACCAAAGGTATAATCAACCACCCCTTCATAATGCTTTCCAAAATAATAACAACTTTCAAAGAAGATTTCAACATCCGAATCTATCCTATGGTAACAATCAAAATGTGTTGAAACCTTCTAATGATTTTTTGCAAGACTTTCGTAATCAAGAGCTTGGTAGGGCTCCTCAATCTCAATTTGGTCAAAATAGTAATGCTCATAATGTTAAACAAGATGAGTCGGTATTAAGCCTTCTTAAGGACATATCAACTCGTCTGGCTACTAACGAAGCTCGTTTGGCCAATAGTGAAGCTTTGAACAGGGACCTCACCAACCAGTTGGCTCAAATAGCTAGAAGCTTGCAAGAACGACCTCAAGGAAGCCTTCCTAGTACAACGGAACCGAACCCAAGACAAAACCCAAGGGAGACAGCCCAAGCAATTACTCTAAGGAGTGGGAGGCAAACAGAAGGACCAAAGGTTGATCAACCCATGAGAGTAAGTAATCAATCGGAAGAAGTAAGTCATTCTAAACCCGAAAACATCTCTACTTCTTCTAATGCTCAAAAGGAAGATATTTCTGTTCCTATTAGTCCTTACATTCCTAAACTTCCTTATCCAAGGAAGGAGAGAAAGGACAAATTGGACCAGAAATACTCTAAGTTCCTTGACATCTTTAAAAAGCTTGAACTTAATATCCCTTTGGTGGAAGCTCTTCAAGAGATGCCCACCTATGCTAAATTTTTCAAGGAGCTAATTGCAGGAAAAAGGAGATTAGGGAATGACGAAGTAGTGGCCCTAACAGAAGAGTGTTCCGCGATTGTAAGCAACAGACTTCCACCTAAACTAAAGGATCGAGGCAGCTTCACGATTCCATGTCAAATTGGGAATCTTAAAATTGCAAATGCCTTATGTGATCTGGGAGCAAGCATCAACTTGATGCCACTTTCAATGTTTAGGAAGCTTGGTTTGGGGGATCCAAAACCTACGAACATGACACTCCAATTAGCGGATCGATCTATAGCAAGGCCACAAGGTGTAATAGAGGACGTGTTAGTCAAGGTAGACAAGTTCATTTTTCCAGCGGATTTTGTGGTACTAGACATGGAGGAGGACACGGTAGTCCCAATCTTGCTCGGGAGACCATTCCTTGCAACCGGTAGGACCTTGATCGATGTGCAAGAAGGTAAACTTATTCTACGGTTGCAAGATGAGGAGGTAACCTTTAATGTTTATAATTCAATGAAATATCCGCTGAATAATGAAAATTGTTATGCTATTTCCTCTTTCTCTCCGGTTGATGAATGTGTGAGTGAGACTTTCTACAGTGAATTAGAGACCCCTTTAGATGAAGGTCTGAACTTGGAGGCGGAGCAAGATGAGGCGTCTGCCTCAGAAGAAGAAGAGCATTGTGCATGGGTACAAAGGTTTGAGAGGCTAGAAAGAGAGATCAAATCAGCACCAAAGTCATCACTAGAAAAGCCTCCTACTTTGGAACTCAAAACTCTACCCATGAATTTAAAATATGCCTTCTTACATCCTCCCAATGACTTACCAGTTGTTATTTCTTCTTTATTGACAGTTGAGCAAGAAGAAAAACTTATCGAGGTGTTACGGAAGCATAAGGGAGCTTTTGGATGGACGATCCATGACATTAAAGGAATTAACCCAGCATTTTGCACCCACCGGATATTCCTTGAAGAGGCGGTAAAACCCTGCGTACAACCTCAAAGACGCTTGAACCCAAACATGAAAGAGGTTGTTAAAGCAGAAGTGATCAAACTCCTCGATGCGGGCATAATTTTCCCAATCTCGGACAGTCAATGGGTAAGTCCAGTCCAATGTGTGCCTAAAAAAAGGCGGTATGACGGTAATTGAGAATGAAAAAGGTAATTTAATTCCATCTAGAAGGGTCACCGGTTGGCGTATGTGCATTGATTATAGGAAACTAAACAACGCCACCCGGAAAGACCATTTTCCTTTACCGTTTTTGGACCAAATTTTGGAACGTATGGCGGGTCACGATTTTTTTTGTACGTTAGATGGCTTGTCCGGGTATATGCAAATCCCTGTGGATCCTCTTGACCAAGAGAAAACCACATTTACATGCCCATTCGGGACATTTGCATATAGACGGATGCCATTTGGCTTATGTAATGCACCAGCCACGTTCCAAAGGTGTATGCTTGCCATATTTACCGACATGGTTGAGGATTTCATGGAGGTATTTATGGATGATTTTTCTGTGTATGGATCTAATTTCTCTACTTGTCTTGAAAATTTGGATAAGGTTTTGCAGCGGTGCGAGGACACGAACTTGGCCCTTAGTTGGGAAAAGTGCCAATTTATGGTAAGGGAATGTATTGTGCTTGGACACAAGATCTCGGGGGAAGGGATTAAGGTCGACCCGGCCAAAATTGAGGTTATTGCAAAGTTACCTCCCCCTAGTTCAATTAAGCTTGTGAGGAGTTTTCTCGGCCATGCCGGATTTTATAGGAGATTTATAAAAGATTTTTCTAAAATCTCCAAACCACTAACCGAGTTACTCCAAAAAGATGTTTCTTTTGAATTCTCTGATAAATGTTTGCATGCTTTTGAATTGTTAAAACAGAAATTGATTGAAGCACCTATAATGATCGGCCCTAATTGGACTCTTCCCTTCGAACTAATGTGTGATGCATCCGATGGTGCAGTAGGTGCATGCTTAGGTCAGCGGGTGGATAAAATCCTCCGCCCAATTTATTATGCTAGTAGAACGTTGAATGATGCTCAAATAAACTATTCTGTAACAGAGAAGGAATTACTAGCTATTGTGTTTGCCTTTGATAAATTCCGGTCCTATTTGGTTTTGTCAAAAGTAATCGTGTTTACTGACCATGCTGCACTCAAGTATTTGATGTCTAAACAGGATGCAAAACCTCGTCTTATAAGATGGATCTTACTGCTGCAAGAGTTTGATATCGAAATCCGAGATAAGAAGGGAGTAGAAAATGTGGTAGCAGATCACTTGTCAAGGCTGCCGCAAGAAGGTGAAAGTAAGCAAGAACCGGAGATCCAAATGCATTCCCGGATGAACAACTCCTTGCGGTTACTTCCGTACCATGGTTTGCCGACATTGCAAACTATAAAGTTGGTAACATCATTCCGCCTGATCTCACACGAAACCAAAAGGTAAAATTTTTTCATGATGCTAAAAACTACTTTTGGGATGATCCTTTCTTGTTTAAGTCGTGTGCAGATGGTATTATTCGAAGATGTGTACCTTTTGAGGAAGTTACCTCAATCATCCGAATGTGCCATGATAGAGAGGCGGGAGGACATTTTGGGCCGGATAGAACCATGGGGAAAATTCTGTCTTGTGGATTCTTTTGGCCAACAATGAGAAGTGATGTGGAGGCTTATGTTCGAGCTTGTGATGCGTGCCAAAGGACCGGAAATATTTCACAAAAAAATGAGATGCTCCAACAAGGAATTCTAGTGTGTGAGCTCTTCGACGTATGGGGGATCGATTTCATGGGACCATTCCCAAACTCTAATGGGAATCAGTTCATTTTGGTGGCGGTCGAATACGTGTCAAAATGGGTAGAAGCAGTAGCATTGCCTACGAACGATGCAAAAGTGGTAATCAAGTTCTTAAAAAGCAATATATTGACTCGTTTCGGGACCCCTAGAGCTATCATTAGTGATGGGGGTTCCCATTTTTGTAACAAGCAGTTTGATTCCCTTTTGCAGAAATATGGCGTTACCCACAAAGTAGCCACACCTTACCACCCCCAAACGAGCGGACAAGTGGAAGTGTCGAATAGGGAACTGAAAAGAATCCTTGAAAAGACGGTCAGCATGTCGAGGAAAGACTGGAGTTTAAAGCTTAACGATGCACTTTGGGCTTACCGGACGGCATTCAAAACACCAATAGGAATGTCACCATACCGTCTTGTGTTTGGAAAAGCATGCCATCTTCCCGTTGAGCTAGAGCACAAGGCGTTTTGGGCCTTAAAATTCTTGAACTTTGATATGAAAGCAGCGGGAGAGCTCCGGCTTCGTCAACTCTTCGAACTTGAAGAATTACGCCTCTCGGCCTACGAGAACGCCAAAATTTATAAAGAAAAGACCAAGAGGTGGCACGATTAAAGGATCCAGGAAAAGAGCTTCGAGGAGGGAGAAGCGGTACTCTTGTACAACTCAAGGTTGAGGTTTTTTCCCGGAAAATTGAAGAGTCGTTGGACAGGACCGTTTACCATTCACAAAGTCTACCCTTCGGGTATGATTGAGATACTTACTCCGGAGGGCATCCAAAAGGTAAATGGTCATCGCCTCAAGAAATATTTCACGGGGGCACAAGAGCAAAGGCAAGTGATGCTCTTGAGAGACCCATGAACACAAGAGAAGCGAGAGAGTCGAGCTATTCCGACTATAAACATAGCAATGAGGTACGTGTGCCTCACTTGTGCATTAATTGTGTTTGTATTATTATGTTTTTGTGTGTTTTTATGTGTAGGAATAGGGTATTGAGCAAGTTAGCCAAGAGTCATGATCAAAGTGTGGAACAAGGCAAGGATTGGCAATATTCAGTGCAGCACGCCGTGCCGCAATTCAGCACGCCGTGCCAATGTGCAATCTGGTCAGCACGTGGCGTGCTCTAGCGGCACGCCATCGTGCCGCGCTTCTGTCTCAACATCGCGTGCAAGCGACATCGGCACGCCGTGCCAAATCGGCACGCAGGCGTGCCGTCATTCTGCTTCAAAGAGGCATTGAGGAGTTGGAATCGGCACGCCGTGCCAAATCGGCACGCAGGCGTGCGGGTGTTCTGTTTCCAGGTATGTTTTCGTTGCTCTGCTCAGCACGCCGTGCTGAATCATTGGCACGGCGTGCCGAGCGTTTAAAATTTGAAATCCTAGGTCGAAAACTGCGCCTCTCCATTTAAACCTCCTTTTCCCCCTTCTCTTCTTCACGCCCCTATTCATCTTCTTCTTCTTCTTCTTCGTTTTTTCTCTCTGATTTCTCTCTCTCTCTCTCTCTCTCATCACTTCTCTCTCTAAACCTCTCCCCTTACTTTCTCTCTCTCCCTCTTATTCCTCTTCTCTTCTCCATTTTTCTCTCCTTTCCCCTTCTCCTCCACTCCCCTTTTGACCTAGATTTCTGCTTGTGTTTCATTTTCCCTACACCAAGGTATGAATCTAAACTTTATTCTTCTTTTTCTAGTTTTGATTTTTGCTTGGTTACTTGCTTAATAGGGTCTTTCTTTTGTTATGTTTTCTTTTGGTAAATTGAATTTCTGCACTTAGGTTGTTTATGGTTTTGCTTTCTTTTGTTGTTGAGTTTTGTTTTGTTTTGTTTTTTTTTATGGATGTGCAATTGTAGGATGAAGAGAAAGTCTGTACCCGCTAAGAGACATGGTTCTTCCCGTCCGCCCGTGGATCCGTCACCGGAATCGGAGCCACGCGCCAACCTTCCTTCCGAGCCGCAAATGGCTCCTTTGACGAGCCTTTCAACTAAGTATAAGTGTCCTTTTCCTCTGCTCTCGGACGAGGAAGGTAAGCGCTATAAAACTTTGTTCCCTCTTGAAAGCACTCCCTACCGAATCTTCGATTGGGGATTTTTGAGTGTGCTGGATCGGTCTGATGCTTTATGTGCTAAATTGCATAGTATGGGTTGGTATTCGTTTGTCAAATCTAGCGTACCTGTTTTTAGGGAGTTGAACCTCGAGTTCTACTCCACATTAAGTTTCAAGACTGACCCTAATTCAGGCCTTAGGAGCATCACCTTCCGACTCTTTGGGGTTGCACACTCCCTAGACATCGATGGTCTTCGGGATTGCATAGGCATAGAAGGAACTAGTTATACATGGCCCGAAGATATGGATGCCAAGCAATTTTGGCGTTTGATAGGCACCGGGGTATACAAACCCCGGTTTGCCAAGACTTCCCAAATCCAGGACCCGATTTTGCAACTGCTGCATAAGTTTGTATGCTTTAATTTTTCTGGGAAAACTGAAAGTAATCGGGTCAATGCCTTTGAGCTGTTACTCTTGTGGCATGTGCACAATAATGTTAAGGTGCACTTAGGATTTTTTGTCATGGAGGCCCTTTACCTTCACCACAATAGGTCCAAGTCTGAACTAGGGCTAGGGCACATCGTCACTTTAATTGCCTATTTCTTTCATTCTAATACTTGTTCTAGGCACCTCGATAGCATTCTTCCCAAGAAGCTTTCGAAGGGCATTTTGTCTTGTGCCCCGAATGTGACGGCTGCAGGTACCTCGAGCGCGGGCGGTTCGCGTAAAGGAAAGGCTCCCATGGAGGTCGATGAGGAGGAAGCTTATGAGGAAGCGGAGGCCGCCGAGGAGGATGCGGAAAATGTCTCGGTCGGCGTGGATTTTATGGCGCGGGTTGAAGGACGGTTAGATGGCATCGTTGAACAACTGGAAAACTTAACCGTCCATCAGGTTATGCTTGGGCAGCGGATGGCCAATATCGAGGCGTTTGCCACTCGTTTTTGTGCTGATCAAGATTGGCCGTATCCGCCGCCGCCTCCTCCCGGCCCCGATATGTGAGGTAACCCTTTTCCTTTCCCGCTTTATTTTGCTCTCTCTTCCTTTGCACTTTTGGAAGTAAGTGCAATTTAAGTGTGGGGTGGGTTAAGGGATTTTCCCTCTCTCTCTTTTATTTCTTTTTACATTGCACTATTTGTTGTTTGTTTTGTATGCTTATCTTAGTTTTTGCATGTTTTGTGTGGAGTTATTTCTGGTTGTTTTTGGTTTGATAATATTTCTTTTTCTTTTTTTTTTTGTTGTTTGTCGCTTGCAACTTAATGATCCAACTCCTCATAAGCAATAATTTCAATCTTTAAAAAAAAAAAAAAAAAAAAAAAAACCATAACCACATAACCTCTTATTTTGCATCTTTCTAGGTTAAGTATGCTTGTTAATAGGGATGTTTACATTGAATGCAACATGAGGCCCCATTTGATTGTCACCTTTGGAATAATATAGACTTTGGGGTTGAGATGCATCGCTTTTAGACATATACTCTCTAAGAAGCTTCTTTTTGATTGAGCATGAGTAAAGAGATGAAATAGGCAAATTGTGTGTATTATTTTGATTAACCTTGGGGTAAGGGAAACTAATTATCTGTACTTAATGAACATTGACAAAAAGTCAAGAATGAAAAATGAAAATTTATTCCGCTGGCTTCACTTACAAGGTGAAGTTATGAATAGTGCTAGTAGCCGCTTGATTGAATGTGCTTAGTTGAGTAAGTCGGGTGCATTGTGTTTGCTCCATCTTTGTTATCTGTTCGGAAAAGCTAAGTGACATCTCAAGTAAGGTCGAAAGTTATAAAGTAAATCAAATGGAATCGATCAATGCATCGTGATAATTTTGTTCTCCTCCCCAAGAAAATTGTGTGAATTCTAAAGTCCTATTGATCTTTATCTATGTGATTGATTGGGAAGTGACTTAGAAGTGTACTATTTTAGTGATGCAAATCATATTCTGATAGTTAATAGAGTTGCTTTGTGTGCATGAGATTGGGGTTAAATGTTAAATTCTTTGTGACAGCCTTATTGATTGAGTATGCTTGACTTGTGGATAAAATTGCGGTTGTGGTTTGAGATTTTGTAAAAATCGATTATTTGATCTTTAATTTTGCTTCATTGTTTTCGGGAGTTGGAGATGTTTTGTTTGCTTGAGGACAAGCAAGACTTTAAGTGTGGGGTGGTTGATAAGGTCGGTTTCGACCTTGTCTTCTAGCCAAATTCGTGGTTTGAGTGGTAGTTTTTAGAATCATTTATGTGAATGTCGGATTGTTTTTTTTCGTATTTTGTGATTTTCATGTTTTGGTTTGATTTCTTATATTTTTAGTATTCCTCGTGTTTTTCGTGTTTTATGGTCCGTGGTTGTGGTGCGGTTATGTCTCCTTGTGTTTGTTTTGGACAGGCATTAGGACCCGGATCGGAAGTTGGAGCAACGGTGGCAAGGAAGGGCTTGAAGTGCTGAAAATCAGAATGGCACGGCGTGCCACAAGGGCAGCACGGCGTGCCAATCCAACTAGCGTGCCAAGAGTTCCAGAGAAGCAGCACGACGGCGTGCCATTCCAATCAGCGTGGCGTGCCGATCCCAACTTTGCATAGCACGGCGTGCCACAATGGCAGCACGGCGTGCCGAGGCCCGAAAATCTGCTGTTGCCCTAATTTCAGCTTTCCTTTTCTGTGGTTTTAACCTAGCCGTATAAATAGGTTATTTTCTTTGTTTTAGGGGATCTTTTTCCCAACTTGTAGAGGCAGAGCAAAAACTTGTAGCTAGGGTTTAGCTTAACCTTTTTGTTTTCTTTGAATTTTGGAACCATCGATTGGTAGATTGCTTTGCATTGAACCTTCCCCTTTTGCAACGTTCTTAGTTTCGGCTCGGGTTCGTTAATAGAGGTACACCTCCAAGCATCTTCACACCGTCGGCATCCGGTTAATTGGATCAAGAAGGGCATAAGTTTTTCTTTTTGTCTTTTGTAATTCGATTTAGCTAGCTTTTGATTCCGCAATCGATTTTGTTTGGTTGAAAACATTGAATCTGTTACATCTTTCTTGATTAATACAGTTGAATGCAAGTTAATTTCAATCTTTATTCCTTTTCTTTATGCAATCCCTTTAGTGATAATCTAGTCTCATAAGATCTTAATCTATTAAGTTCATATTCGTGGCATTACCTAGATTGACACCTAGGCAACCATTAGTATTGACGACACTGTGGAACATACGTGCCCCTATTTTCTGAGCTTTAAGAATTAGACCGCCTCTAAATAAGGAAAACCGGCTAAGGACCCAAAAGATCTAGATACGCTAGGTTGATTTAATTGGAGGAATATAATTGAGGGTTAATTGTTGAGTTAACTTCGTCTTTTGTAGTTGATTAATTAAGCCATCCCCATCAGTCTTCATAGGTCGGTAAAACCGCCAATTGATATTCCAAATTCAAGGGCAAAGTAAGCTGGGATAGATCAACTAGGAGTAGACTAATATAGTTGTTAATATAATCAAACTTAAATTTAGTTCCGCTTAGACACGTAAAGACTCTTAGTAATTTAGTGATTATCGAGGTTTAAATTCCTTGTGGGATCGATACCTGGACTTTAGGCCAGATTTTATTACTTGAACGACGAGGTACACTGCCTTTGTTTGTGAGTCCGTTCGGGCTCCATCAGTAGGTAGCACTTAAATTGTCACACCAAAGCGTGGGGGAACTGGCTAACGAAAAACCAACATTAGATAGAAGCATGGTGATCCAAGAGAGCTCAGAAGTAGTAGTAGCCAAGGCACGATATTTGGCCTCCGTGGAAGAGCGAGATACCGTGCGCTGTTTCCGAGATACCCATGAAATCAAGTTTGCACCAAGAAAAATAGCAAAACCGGTGGTGGATCGACGATCATCCGAGTCACCACCCCAATCAGAATCGGAGAACCCATGAAGCCGAGATATGGAACTTTGACGGAATATCAAACCATGTGCAGCTGTAGCTTGAAGATAGGGCAAGATGCGCTTGACTGCTTGCTAGTGGACGTTAGTGGGAGCATGCATATACTGGGCAACCTTATGAACTGCAAAAGCAATGTCTGGTCTCGTGACAGTCAAGTACTGAAGGCCTCCCACAATACATGCGATAAAGAGATCCATCCATCAGTGCATCACTCCCAGTGGCCGAGAGCTTAGAAGAAGCATATGCAGGAGTATTAATCGGTTTGCAACCAGCCATATCCGATTTGAGCAGCAGGTCTTTGATATACTTCTGTTGATTCACATACAACATTTTATTCCCCCAGTGCAACTCAAGACCCAAAAAGTACTGAGCCTAGCCCAAATTCTTAATAGCGAACTGACCTTGCATAAATGTAATCAAGGACTGAAGTAAGCCAGTATCATCGCCAAGCAACAATAAGTCATCAACATAGATAAGGCAAAGACCACTGCAGAACCAGAACGATAAACATACAGAGAAATATCTGCCTTAGAGCACCGAAAACCAAACTGAACTAGAGCTAAAGTAAGCCGCTTATGCCACATTCGGGGAGATTGCTTTAGACCATATAGAGACTTGTGAAGAGCACACACATGAGATGGTCGGGTTGGGTCAATAAAACCCTTGGGTTGCTGTATAAAAACCTGTTCCTCTAGGTCACCATGAAGAAATGCATTGGAGACATCAAGATGTAAAACTTGCCAAGAGAGAGACACAGCAATGGCAAGGAGAAGTCGAATTGTGGTAGGCTTGACAACAAGGCTGAATGTGTCGGTGAAATCCATACCGGGGCATTGATGATAGCTCTTAGCAACCAACCTGGCCTTATATCTGTTAACTGAGCCATCAGCTTTCCGCTTAGTTCTGAAAACCCATTTGCACCCTATCATATTAGCATTTGGAGGTGCAGTCACTAATTCCCATGTACCATTCCCAATTAATGCATTATATTCATCTGCCATAGCGGTCTTCCAGTGTTCATGTTTAGCAGCTTCAGAATAAGTGTTTGGATCCGCCTCCTGAGTATGGGTGTGCAAAGCTCTTGGTCGTGAGTTCCCGGTTTGGGAATGTGTGACCATGCGAGTAGACGGAGGCACACGTGGTGGTGGAACAGGGGGTGCTACTGCTGTAGAGAAATTAGTGAGGTCCATAACAAGAGGAATGCCATTGGGGGAAGAGAGGGTGGAGGCGGTGGAAGGGCTGGGTGCGGCTGGGTGGTGGCGGTTCGGTTCAGTGGAGGATGGGTTGGGGGAGGTAGGGTCCGGCGTGGGTGACAGGTTGGAAAAAGGTGGGTAGGTTTGGGCAGTGGGTGGCGGGTCATTCGGGTGCGTGTTGGTGACGGGTGGGTCGTTGATGGGCTGGTCGGTTTGGAGAGGTGGGTTGCGGGTCGTTTTGGTGCGAGTTGGTGGAGGGTGGTTCGGTTGGGTAGTGGGTTGGGGACGTGTGGGCTAGCTGGAAGTGGCGTTGGGATGATGAGTCACTTGTTGTGGACGGGACAGCACTGGGACATCTGACACAGGAGGTAGGAGGAGGATTGGATTGGTTGTAGGGGTGGTTGCCAAGGAATCACGGTGCTGTGTCATCTCTGAATATGGGAAAACCTGTTCATCAAAAATAACATGGCGTGAGATAAAGGTTTTACCAGAGGAAATATCCAAACAACGATCACCTTTATGTAAATGGCTATAACCAACAAAGACACAAGGACGAGAGCAAAAATCAAGTTTGGAAGCAGAATACGGAAGAAGCCATGGATAACACAGACAACCAAATGGACGAAGAAAAGAATAATCAGGCGGACACAGTAATAATTTCTCAAATGGAGACTGAAAATTGAGCAATTTTGTAGGCATGCGATTAATTAAATATACAGCAGTGTCAAAAGCAAAGGTCCAGAGAGATTTGTCCAATTTGGCATGAGCTAAGAGAGCAAGACCCATTTCTACAATGTGGCGATGTTTTCTCTCCGCACACCCATTCTGTTCAGGTGTGTGCGGACAGGACACACGATGCTGTATACCATGCTGAGACAAATATGAAGAGATGGACTGAAATTCCCCACCCCAATCTGATTGAAAAAATTTAATAGGACACTCAAATTGTTTTTCCACTAAAGACCGAAATTTAATAAATGCAGAAAGAGCTTCGGACTTATATTTCAGAAAATAAATCCAACAAAATTTACTGTAGCGATCATAGAATAACACATAGTACGAAAAATTATCAAAACACTTAAAAAGGAAAAGGACCCCAAAGATCCGAACAAATAAGTTCCAAAGGCCGCTTGGCCTGAAAACTAGACTTAACAAAAGGAAGTTTATGACTCTTGCTAACAGAACAGCTAGAACAACAAAATGACTCTAAGTTACTCGATACTGGAAGAGCATGTTGATGAAGAACACGGTGGACAATGGGCAACGCAGCATGTCCAAGGCGGGCATGCCAGTTGGAGAGAGATGTGAGATGAATCTGAGGTGACGAGGCTGAAATATCTGGAACAGTATATAGGCCACCTCTATTCGGTCCTTGATAGATTATTTTCCTGGATTTCAGGTCCTTCACAACAAAACAATTGTTAAAGAATTCCACAGAAACATCATTATGATTAGTAAGAGCTGAAACAGATATAAGATTAGAATTAGATTGTGGAACATGCAAGTTGCAAAGGCCTATCAGAAGTATGAAAAAGAGATTGACCAGTATGAGAAATTTGAAGTTTAGAGCCATTACCCAAAAGAACTTCCTCCGGTCCGGTATAATCTGAGTGAAGTGCTAGGTTTCCCATATCGGATGTGAGATGATGAGTAGCACCCGTGTCCATGATCCAAGGTTGAGAGGCGAATGAATGAGGTGCTAGGGTGGTATGGTTGGTTTGGGGATTTCGGTTTTGTGGAGTATTTAATCTAGGTGAAGGACATTGGCGTGCATAATGGCCATTCCCGTTGCAATTATGGCACACCACTGTTGTAACATCATACCCAACTGAAGCTGAAAAATTACCATGTGAAAAAGAGTTCCCATTTTGATAACCACTGCTGCAATTATTCTGACTAAAACCATGTTGTTGCTGCTGTCTCCCACGACCACGGCCTCCACGGCCTATTCCGCGCCCCTTACCGACGCCATAAAACTCGGAATTCTGTCCGGAAAAGCCACCTGCAGCATTAACTTGCTGCCTTACCGTCACGTGTGCGGACGGGATTGAATTTTCCCTATTAACTGTATGATTTAATTTTCTTTCTTTTGTCAACAGCATTCCATACAAATCATTGAATAAAACTGACTCCATATTAATTTCTACAGCTCTTACAAATGCATCATAATTGTCATTTAATCCCTCAATAATAGATTCAATTAAATCTTCTTAACGGATATTACTACCCAAAGCCAACAACGAATCAAAAATACTTTTAGCACGCTATAAATACACAACAATTTCATCATTCCTTTGTCTTAAGTTATGTAAACGACTATGTAATTCACGTATTTGAGACCTAGACCCCGAGGCATAAGAAACATTCAGTTTTTCCCAAGCCGCCCTAGCCGTAGTTACACCAACCAATTGAGGTAAAATTGATTCGGAAATAGAATTAAGAATCCAACAAAGTACCTGTTGATCTTTGCGATGCCATAACGTATGGGCTGGATTCTTGGCACCATTGTCAAGAAATTCGATTGGAGAAGGATCGCTCCATTCAAGACGTCCGTCAAGGCCGCTCCCTTTAATCATGGGAAGGATTTGCGTCTTCCATAACAAGAAATTGGAGCTGGTTAACTTAGTGGGCAGCTGTGTTGCTAATGATGGAAGAGGAGCGGCTGCAAGGGAGAGTGACGCATCTCCAACAACAACAATTGAATCAATGGGAGCTCTGATGGTTGCCATGAGTGCCGATCCATTTTTTTTTTTTTTTTGAAGAGAAGAAGAAGGACGGCTGTTGGAGAAGATGAAGAAGGATGGCTGGAACAAAGGAGGAGGGGCGGCTCGGTTTAGAGAGTTTCGGCTATGAGGCCTTGTAGCTCTGATACCATGAAAGATTGATGTGAAACCCTAATTAGATTGATTTACATTGGGCATTTATACCCTAGTACATGTGAGGAATTTACAAGAGTGTCCTTTGTACAATAATATAAAATTCTAATATATACATATTCCTATCATTAAATACTTAAACATATATTGACATGTTAATATATTCGATGTTTTTGCAAAAACTGTGATTAATTAATTGTGTGTACTAAATTTACTGCAGATACTTGGTGTCTATGAATGGGATGGATGCAATCCCATGCCTCCAGAGTTTTGGCTCTTCCCCACAATTTTCCCTATGCATCCAGGTTCACGCTTAATTTATAAACCTTTTGACTCCAACATATAGTACGTATTATGATTTTATTAACTTGGTGCACGAATAATGTGGTGTGTAAATATGACCGTTTCCATATTTACAATTACATACAGCAAACATGGCTTGCTTTTGTCGGCTAACTTACATGCCAATGTCATACTTGTACGGGAAGAGATTTGTAGGCCCAATAACACCTCTCATTTTACAACTAAGACAAGAACTCTATAATCAACCATATCATACTATCAATTGGAAGAGCATCCGTCATTTATGTGCAAAGGTGAATTCTCAATAAATGTCATTTAGGATACTTGAATTAATTGTTACTTAATTAATAATTGAATCATGCAAAATTGCAATTAATTATTTCAGGAGGACAATTACTACCCGCATAATTTTATACAAAAAGCGATGTGGGATGCTCTTTATATATTTAATGAGCCTTTATTTACTCGGTGGCCCTTCAATAAGTTGAGAGAAAAAGCTCTCAAAGTAACAATGAATCACATCGATTACGAAGATGAAAATAGTCGATACATAACTACTGGATGCGTAGAGAAGGTAAGCAAGCTAATTACTTGAAAATATATCAACAAATATATTGTTTAATTTGTTTCAGAGATAATATGAATACCAAGATACATAAATTTAACCTTCTAGTTTAAGCTTTTGAAAAATGATTTGTTGACATTTCAAACTTGACCACATGGTGGATTGTGTTTGTACTCCTTTAAAACATTCAAGACTGTGTAAAGGATAATATAAATACTACTGTATATGCTATTGCTGGGCCTTATATGTCAATTGAATTGGTTAGTTGAAGTCATAGCGTTTTAGACCTTAGAGGTCGTAATGCTGGTTTTTTGACACCGGAGAATATTATCAATTAGTTTAAACTTTTGGGTCAAATAATATTTGTTTAACAAAAATAAATATGGCAGCCATTATGTATGCTATCTTGCTGGGTTGAAGATCCCAATGGAGATGCATTTAAGAAGCATCTTGCCAGGATTGCAGATTACATATGGATTGGAGAAGATGGGATGAATATTCAGGTTAGTACATATTCATCAGCAATACAATAGAACTAGAAAATCAATATCATATTTCATTATAAATATATTATTAAAAGATATATCATATAGTCCTTGAGTGTTTTCGTAAGAATTTGATTAATTGTCTACAAGTTTTACCAAGAGAAAGAAATATCTTGAATTTTAATTTGCAGACTCCAGGCGGGACAGTTTGGGATACAAGTTTTGCTCTCCAAGCTTTAATAGCTAGCGATCTTTTTGATGAAATAAAACCTACTCTTAAGGAAGGACACAACTTCATTAAAAATTCTCAGGTTTTTTTTCCTAACCACAAATGGAGCTAACATTACTTCAACTAATTCCTTAGAATTGTTTTCTGTTTGTTTAACTATCTTGATCCATATATAAAATTTGGAAGATAACTGAGAATCCTTCTGGAGATTTTAAGATTATGTTTCGCCATATATCCAAAGGATCATGGCCATTTTCTGATAAGGATCATGGATGGCAAGTTTCTGATGCTACCGCTGAAAGTTTGAAGGTACTGAACCTAAGAATTCCTTTTTTTAATTTAAATAGCATTATTGAATAAAAGAACTAATAAGATAGTTTAATTATTGATTATATATACATATAAAATTATTTTGTATTTGCATATAGTGTTGTCTATTGTTCTCATTGATGCCCTCTGAGATTGTTGGTGAGAAATTGGAAGCTCAGAAGCTATATGATGCTGTTAACATCTTACTTTCTCTTCAGGTATATGCGGATTAATTAATAGATTGAATATTAAATAATGTCTATTGTACTAATTTCTCATTATACATAATTAATTCAACCAATTAAATGTTGTATTATTATAGAGTAAAAACGGTGGTTTATCAGTTTGGGAACCTCCGGGGGCAAAATTATGGTTGGAGGTAAGTAAATCTTTGTTGTTCAATTTCTTCAATTTGTATCTAGTTTTGAAATTTGCCTTTTTTTTTGGGGGGGAAAAAAAAATAGTGGATGAATCCTGTGGAATTCCTTGAAGACCTTATAGTTGAACATGAGTAAGATCAATTCTCCTACCATTTTCCTTATGTATGTACAACAATATTTCCTTTGAGATATATAATATTTTAATTTTCATAAAAAATTAAATTCAAATTATTTTACCATGACACTTGTGTCATGACAAGAAAATAAAAGGGGATTTTACAAAAATACATACCTTTTAGCACCTTATAACATTTTTACATAAAACAAAAAGTTTGAATAAATACACTAAAAACTTTTCAAAATTTCAAAAATACCTAAAACAAAACATCTATTTTTTACGTGATTTTTCCCTAATAAACAATAAAGAAAAAAATCATAATCTCCAAAATACCTTCTCTCGTTTGTCCACTTTTTTCTCTCATCTTTTATAGTTTTAATATAATTTCGTATTTATCTCACAAGCCCTTTTTTTTTTTTGTCATGCTACTTTAAAAAATTTTTTTCTTTTTTTTTTCTCTTTGAAACAAGATCCATATGTATATATTTTTTCCGATGTTTTTTTTCACCTTCAGTTTTTGTATAAAAAGTATATAAACAATGTATAAACAGTGTATAAACAATGTATGAAAATAGTATATAGCAGAAAAAAATATATAAATAACGTATGTGACAATGAAAACATGTATAATAACAATAAAAAACTGTTATAAGGTATAACTAAGGTATAATCACTGTAACAGTATATCTTAGGATATAATTAAGGTACAACCAATGTATAACCACTGTAATAGCGTTTTTTAAGGTATAACTAAGGTATAATCACTGTAATAGTGTATTTTAGGGTATACTTAAGATATAACTAAGGTATAATCACTGTAATTATACATTAATTACATTAATTATACATTGTGATATATTAATTATGCCTTATTTATACATTATTTAAGCATTATAGTGTATAAGCAGTGTATAACAGTGTATTTATAACTTTTATAAATATTATACGTTAGTTATACCTTGTAATACAATAATCATACTTTAGTTATACATTGTTTATACCTGAGTGAAACTATTAGACCTTGTTTATACACTATTTGTACCTTATTTTATACATTGTTTAAGTATTATAGTGTATAACCAACGTATAACAGTGTATAACAATGTATAAGAAGTGTATAACAGTGTATAACAATGTATAACGGTGTATAAAAAGTGTATAAACAATGTATAACAATATATAAGAAGTGTATAATAATGTATAAGAAGTGTATAAATGGTGTATAAGAAGTGTATAAATAATGTATAACAATGTATAGGTAGTGTATAAGAAGTATATAAACAGTGTATAACAGTATACAAGAAGTGTATAACAATGTATAAGTAGTATCTAAAGAGTGTATAACAGTGTATAATAAGTATATAACAATGTATAAACAATGTATAAAGAGTGTATAACAATGTATAATAAGTGTATAAACATATAATATTGTATAAGAAGTGTATAACAGTGTATAAGTAGTGTATAAACAATGTATAACAATGTATAAGAAGTGTATAAACAGTGTATAACAATGTATAAGTAGTATATAAAGAGTGTATAACAGTGTATAATAAGTATATAACAATGTATAAACAGTGTATAAAGAGTATATAACAACGTATAATAAGTGTATAAACATATAACACTGTATAAGAAGTATATAATAATGTATAACAGTGTATAAGTAGTGTATAAACAATATATAATAGTGTATAAGAAGTGTATAAACAGAATATAATAATGTATAAGAAGTGTATATCAGTATATAACAATGTATAAGAAGTATATAAACAACGTATAACAATGTATAAAAAGTGTATAAACAGTGTATAACAATGTATAATAAGTGTATAAACAGTGTTCATGTTTATAAGTGTAAAAACAATGTAAAATTAAATTTAAAAAAAAAATAAAAAAAATGGCTTTGCAAGCTGTTCATGTTTCAGATGTGCCAATTCCTGATCAAATTCAACAAAATGCAGTCCCAAAGTGCAGTTCAAAAAGATACAGTCCCAATAATAAAATATAGTCCCAAAGGTGCAGTCATAAAATGCAGTCCTAAAGTGCAGATGCAGTCCCAAAATTGCAGTCCAAAGAGCAGATGCAGTCTTAAAATTGCAGTCCTAAAATACAGTCCTAAAGTTTAGTCTTAAAGTGCAGATACAGTCCCAAAATTACAGTCCTAAAGTGTAAATGCAGTCTCAAAATTGTTGTCCTAAAGTGCAGATGCAATCCCAAAATTACAGTCCTAAAATGCATTCCCAAAGTGCAGTCTCAATAATAAAATGCAGTCTCAAAAATGCAGTTCTAAAATACAATCCCAAAAGATGTAGTCTCAATAATAAAACGCAGTCCAAAAAAATGCAGTCCCAAAGTGCAGTTCATAAAGATATAGTCCCAATAATAACAGTGTATAACAGTGTATAAAAAGTGTATAAACACTGTATAATAGTGTATAAGAAGTGTATAAACAGTATATAATAATATATAAATAGTGTATAATGGTATAAGCAGTGTATAATAGTATATAAGCAGTGAATAAGAAGAGTATAACAATGTATAAGAAGTGTATAAATAGTGTATAACAATATATAAGCAGTGTATAAGAATTATATAAACAGTGTATAAGAAGTGTATCATAAGTGTATAAACAACAACTAAATATAGTTATGCTTTGT
The DNA here is from genome assembly GCA_039660915.1 of Euphorbia tirucalli. Classification (NCBI taxonomy): domain Eukaryota; kingdom Viridiplantae; phylum Streptophyta; class Magnoliopsida; order Malpighiales; family Euphorbiaceae; genus Euphorbia; species Euphorbia tirucalli. The sequence goes on from CM077639.1 coordinate 67,775,862, forward strand.
ATATATCTCAAATATGTTATGAGCATTTGTTTATGAGTACACATGAATTTACTAATGATGGACTGGGAAAATACATTAGGAACAAAAGGACCTAATCTAAATTACAAGATAATACTAATCAATCGATTTCTCCATATTGTTGGACCTAGAAATAAAACATAATGCTTTAAATAGGAGAGTGCAGAGAACTGTTCTTTCTTCCACAAATCAATACCAAAAACAGCTAATGAAGTAAAACCAAACTCAAATCGAACATTGACACCATAAATTTGAAATCCATAAAAGGGGAAAATAGCAATATGACATAAAGACTTGCAAATCGCACATCAATCAACAACGAAGATATGAAGAAAATCTAGAAATAAATTAAAAGCATAAATTATAGTGAAAGCATAGGAAGAAACCAAAAACCCACCAAAATTAAGCATTATTGGCAGAGGGAATGCACGAACTATGCAATCGGTGACCTGAAAAAGACAGTGAACGGAAATTGTAAATGCCAAAGGAACCTAATAAAGGCAAAACAAAATCATAGAATGCCAGAAGGGAATAGAGGAGATTAGACGCAGTGGAGCTGGCTAGAATCCGTGACTGCAATTGAAGAATCTTGGGCTCTGTAAGAAGATATTGTGCGTTGATGGAGTCATCAAATCGAGAAATCACTGATGGGAAACAAGTGTCCACTGTAGTTGAGGTTGTGATGGTAGTTTTCAAAGAAGAAAATGTAAAAAGAAGGAAGATACGAAGAAAAAATAAAAGAGAAAGAAGATACGAAGAAAACGTAAAAGAGAAAGAAAAGATCAAGAGTAAAAAATAAAATAAAATAAAATAGCAATGAAAAATTTAGTTGCTTTCGAATTGAATTTAGGGACCGATTCTACATGTACTTGCTAATTTGCAATTAGGAACTTCTGCTATACCCAATTCGTATGTAACAACAATTCTTGTAAATCTGTTAGTAACTTTTTAAATTTTCTTGTTGTGTGTGTTTGGTATAATTTTTTTTAGATAATTGAAAATTAATAAAGTAAATGTTCACATTTATTTTCCGTTAATTTATCACTTTAATTAGGGAAATGAAATCAACAATCTTTTTTGTTGATGTATTTTTAAGCGGTATCATATTCCAAGAGTATTGTTGTAAAATTTTCCACATAGTTTGGTGAAGAGTATCGTGAATTTATTTTTTCTTAAAATTCATGAATGCAATCAAACTTTTCAAAGGAATCAGAAGCATAATTAAGATCATAATACACATAAATATAAACATCAAACATGATACATAGAAACAAATTGAACAATTAAGTTAATGTCTAAAATTTGATTAATGCATACAGCTAATTAACTAATGTCTAAATTTTGATGATTAAGGTACGTGGAATGCACTGCATCATCGATTCAAGCGTTAGTTCTATTTCACGAGTTATATCCTGAGTACAAGAAGAAAGAGATACAAAATTTCATAGCAAAAGCTGTAAAATTCATTGAAGAGACACAAAAGCCAGATGGTTCATGGTACATATTAATGCATATATATGTATATATATATATATATATATATATATATATATAGTAGATCTGATGATTTTATGCAATTAATTTAAGTAAAAATAGAGAATGAAAATTAGAATGAAAATTAATGTATGGTACAGGTACGGAAATTGGGGAATATGCTTTATATATGGGACATTTTTTGGACTTAGAGGATTAGCTGCAGCAGGGAAAACTTATGAAAATTGTATTGCTGTTCGTCGAGGCGTTGATTTTCTCCTTAAATCACAAAAGGGTGATGGTGGATGGGGTGAAAGTTACCTTTCTTGCCCTAAAAAGGTATATTCTATGAATAGACTTTTTAAAAAAAAGGGGTTATTTTTAAGTTCTTTGGTAAATTTTAATTCATACAAATTGGGTAAGATTCAATTTCACAACTCATTGAATAATTTACAAAATGATATTTACTATAAAATAAAAACATTAGTTAATTAATTCTTGAAATTATTTATTCACTAATTAATCACACATTTTGTAATAGGAATATGTCCCTCTTGATGGTGACCGATCAAATTTGATACAAACTGCACTAGCCATGATGGGTTTGATTCATGGTGGGCAGGTCGGTCTAATTCAATTTCTTGTTGAATTATATACATTTAATTTATGTTTTTATTTAAAATTCGAAGTTATATTGTATTTAACAGGCTACAAGAGACCCTACTCCTTTACATCGTGCTGCAAAGTTGTTGATCAATTCTCAAACAGAACTTGGTGATTTTCCTCAACAAGTAATTACTGATCACTGCTTCCAAATTCTGAACTACACTATAGTTTTTGATATATATATATATATAGCTAATTCGAAAACAAAAATATAATTTTAGACATTAATCGTAAGAAAAATTGGTTAGTGTTATAACGTATTGAAAACAAATAACACTAAAGAGTGGTATATAAGTGGTGTAGGTTTGATCATAAGTTGGTTGGTTTTGTGTTATATGGATCCAATCTTATATGTGTTTACTTATATAATCAGGTCCAACGCTCTTAGGGTCTCTAGAATCTCTTCATGGTATTAAATCAAGAGTAGGTTCACAGCCTAACAGATCCTAGCTTGTAGACCTACTGGAGTTTGAGCTTCTATAAAAACTAGACCAGTTGTTGTTGATCCTGGATCCTTAAAGAAAATATGCTTATATTAATGGTATAGATTAAACATTCAGTTAGATGATGACGAGTCAATTATCGTAAAATTAACTATTTGACCAAAAAGCTACCACATAATTTTTATAATTACCTCAAAGCTAATATTTCACCGCAAATTGAATCAGAAATAAATTTAATAATATATAATTTTATATACACTAAATTTGAAATACTTATTTATAAAAAATTGATGTGGTTATTGATGACAGGAACTGGCATGGGTGTTTATGAGGAATTGCATGTTGCACTTTGCAGCATACAAAAATATTTTCCCGTTGTGGGCTCTGGGAGAATTTCGCCGACATGTTCCTTTATCTTCCAAAAACTTATGAAAGGACATAGAAGTTTGAAATTAGTTAATCGAGTATAATCCTATTTGCTGATGGAAAATGATACTTTGTGTCTGCTTTTCTGGTGGAATATGTTTGGAGAATTGAAAACTTTTCAGTTGTTTGGTGGTGGTGTTATTGCTTCAATCCTTATACCTTAATTGAACTCAAGGATTTCACTAAAGGAAATTGATGTTCAACTAATTTGAATTTGAGAATCCTATTTAATTAGGTTGGTTTTCCTGATTAAGTAGAATAATTCCTCTTTAAAGTGAATAGTATTAGGAGCTGTTTTGGAGCAATGTAAATCGTACGTGTAATTGAGTCAAGAATTGATTATAGGGATTTGTAAAGGATGAATTTTCTAATGGTCGTACCAACTTATGGTACTTCCTGATTACTAATGAATTAAAATTGGCCGAACTACGTAGATATCGTGTTTGTAATTGCATTCAACATACCATGTTTGTTTAATCAATAACTAATCGGTTTCGATTCCAAGTAGAATCCCAACAAAAATCGGTTTTACCATAGCCACATTAGACTTGCTTTGTTGAGGTAAGATTCATTCTAAACCGGAGAGAAAAAAAAAAGTATGGGTGCACATAGTCAGTTAACCAATCTATTAATAAAAGATTTTGCAGTCCATTAAAATATCTGTTAGAATCAATTGGTTATTTTATTATTTTGATCGGTTAACCATAATATCCATTTGGTTAACCGTTAACAACTTTTCGTAGAAAAGGTTATTTTTAAAATATAAAAAATAAGTATTAAGTTATAAATTATGAATTTTAAAATCGAAACATAACAAAAAAAATACTTATATAGATAAATTTGAAGTTTTTAAATATTTTCAGCTTAAAAATTAAATAAAAATATGTGTATTTACATATGAATATATATTTATCTAAATTATATGTGACTGGACACATAATGAGTTAATTTTTCGATGTCAATTAAGCAACGGTCTTTAAAATGAAAAATCATGATCTAGTACATCAGTTTTGATTATTCTATTATTTGATTTAGTTTCGGTTTTGGAAATCAATTTTCAATTTTCCGTTAATTTTGTGCGGTGGTATAAAAAAGGCCCATGGAAGATAAAAGGAAAGAAGAAATAGGGTTGGTGGGATTGCATGTCCCCACTTCTTATTAAGAAAAAAATTGGAGATATATGCTTTACGGAGCTGACAAAAGGATCATGTGTTTGTAAAAACGAAAATCAAGATGTCAATTGGAAAAAAACGTAAAAATTTGCGAGATTTATGATGTGTTTTACCTCAACAGTGCGACGACTGACGAGGTAGAGGTAGTTACACTTTAAAAGATTTACATACTATATTTAGTGAGTGGGACCAAACAAAACTTGCAATCGAGTAATTTTAATGCTAATTAGTTGGTGGGGGATTAAGGATGGGTTCTTCGAGTAGATGCGCAGCCTTCATTTCACTGATTGCTTGTTGGATCTTTTTCTTTATCATTTTCTTTCAACTCCCTCTTTTCAGGTACCTATTTTTTATTTTTCTTTTCCTTTCCGTCTTTATCAATACAATTATCCAATAATTTCATTCTTAATTCTTTCCCCTATCACTTTCTTGTTTCATTAATTACTTAATGCTGTCATTAATATCAAAAGTTTAATGGAAATTATTGCAATTTCAATTAGCAATTCTTGTTTTGAATCGCTCCTCTCAATCTTATGCATCAGTATAATGGAAAATTAAGGAATTGCAGCAATCAATTACTAAAACCCTGCTTGTTCTGAATGTCTGAATTCTAGGTTTTATGAATTTAGGAGCCGCATTTGCGAACTCTTGCATGATGTTTCAATAATTTCAAACTAGCTATTTTAGGTTCTAAATTCTTAATATTTGTATCTATTGTTCGTTTTTCTATTAAGGTGCGTTTGATTAGCTATTATTGGGGATCCATGATTGATTAGATTTAAGAAAATGGTTATTAGTAGCTGTTTAATTGTTTTTTTACATGTTATTAGACTAGCTTGAATTTATTGTTGATGTCGATATTTGTCACTTGTTGGAAATAGGTATCTAGATTAATCGATATAACTAGAAAACCATAATCTCAGGAATTAAAAGCGTACTTGAAACCACCGCGCAACAAATTAAGCAAAAATAATAATGGCTATGGTTGATTAACCTTCTAGGGCAATAATCAACTCAAGTTCATCTATAGTTGATGGGCAGATTGCAGACAAAAATATATATGCCTTAGAGACCATACACCTTATATAGCGGAAACCTATGTGTTAGCAATTATTGCTTTGTCCATCATAGAATTAGGATATTCAAACTGGTTTTTAATATGTTTAAGTCCATGACCTAAATTAGATCACTTAATTGGACTCATATATGACAGGTCCATCATTTACAATTATGCATATCACGATATACATGTTGGTTATGATGTAAGGATAACCTTTGAGGGTTTTTTTTTTTTTTTTTCTTCTTGAATGAGTTCGTCAGTTGTTTAGAATCATACTGATTTGGAATTCTAATATGCTAATTTCTGCCTGACAATGGAAATGTGTACGAGAAACACAAGCTTTTTTTCTTTATGATTTCTTGAGAATTCTAATAATGTCTGTTTTGATATGTGCTTGATAGGGTACCATGTAGAATAGGAATATGTACAACACCTATAGAGGTGACATCCTCTCAGTTGATTGCAACAGAATTTTGTCCTCCATTTATTGTAAAGGCTTTACTCTACCCTGGTGCCATTGCAGAAGCTTTCATCAACAAGGAAAAAATTCCTAGTTTTGATAAAATGTTGAAGCTATATAACCTTAATCATTTGAAAAAAGGCATCACTGGAATTGAACTGCATCGCCTCGAGGTATTTTCTTTATCTAAGATTATTAGTTTCAGAAATTTTTGAAGGATATATATATATTATTTATGTTGGAATAATTGAAGTTTTCCTGTGTTTAGATTCTTGCAGGATGCTATCTGACTGTGGCAGGAGCCGTACTGGGTATACTAAGACCAGGCAGAATGAGCCTAATAGGAACACTTGTTATGATTTGGGGATTTATTAGAGAAAGCATGTTAAGAAAATCTGCTAAAATGAATCCTACAAGATCTTTCTCTATTTATCCAGCAATGTCAATCGCAGTACTTTGTGCTTGTTTATCCATAAGAAAGGATGTTAGGAAACTAATCCGCTGTTTTAATACTCGATCAGTTGCCAAATCTCTGCGATCAAAAGCGAAAAATGTGTAAGTTGAAAGTGTAGATCTTCAAGTAGCATACATATTCATATGCTGATGTAGATTGGATTCTGACCTTCACAAGAGTAACAATTAGTAATTTTCTTTTGCTGTCTATATTTTACTCTTCCTTACACTAATTATGAATTAGTGACAATTGACTGATGTATTTGGTCTATAATTATTGTTGATGATTGATGCAACTAAAGTACTTGCCAATGCAGTAAATTAGACTATGTTTCTGTTCAAAAGAATCAATTTGGAGAGCTGGAACTGGAAATGAAATGATGTGATGTGATTCTACTGATTATGGCTAATATTGCGTGAATCATTAGCTGTATTAGTTTTAGTTTGTTAGTTTGTTGTTGTTAGTATTACCAGAAAGATTAGTTGTATTGTGGTAGTAATAATTCTAGAAGAGAACGCGAAGGTGGCTGTATTTGTTTTAAAATAGGATTTGTATTGGTAGAACAAACGCGAAACCAATATCTCAGGTAGAAGGGCTCCCACCATCACCATTGCCTTAAGAAAGAGACAAGCTATAAGCATTACTGTTAATTGAATTTTTAAATTCATCGAGCCTAGACTTTCTTCACGGGTTCAGGACCCACTTGCCTAGGCACCACTACTCTTTTTCTTTTTCTTTTTTTCTTTTAACAAAAAAAGAAGTCAATTCATTAAACAAGATGACTATCCTCGAAGAACTATTCCGACTAAGCCAAGTAAAGGCTGCATAGTCATTTAAAATTGCAGAAGCAGACTTAAGAGCTTTTTTAGCAAGACTGTGAGCTGCATAATAAGGATTCTAATATCTGCCAAAATAACTTTAATCTCAGCTAGATCCCTCGCATCTGAATCAGTAAGAAGGTCAACAATTTGCCTTTCAACCACAATTTTTGTAAAGCCCTGGTGAATTGCACAAATGATGCCATCCCGTACTGCAAGAGCTTCGACAACAGTAGGAGAGGAACGACAAAGTTACCGCTTAGCACGACACGCCGCTAACCACCCTCTGTGGTTACGGGCAACAGTACCAGCACTTCCCCTTGGCTCTTTGGCAAAGGTACCTTCATCAGCTTTGATCTTGATCCAACCAAACTCAGGTTTTGACCAGGAAGGAAAATGAAGACTACGACAGTGAGCAGTCCCTTCCGGAGCACGGTTGGGCGCAGAGGGATCTGATGAATCACTGAAACCCGTCTACTATACAGATTCAGTTTCAAATTATGGCTTCTTTTTAAATTATTAATTACTTTTAACAAGTAGTATGATTTTTTTTGAAAATAATAGCATAGAATAGTACTAATAATTAATAATACTATAAAAAAAATTATTGCGCTCCTGATTTTAGATTTTGTGAACTAAGAAAGCTCGGTTAGAGTTTAACCTAACCCATCTGACTCATAACTTTGTTCAAATAAGACAAATTCATAAAGAAAATTCAACATTTTTTTTCCAGGTTTTTTCTTTAATAACCTAGAATGCGAACCCTGGTTACCAAGATTCTTTTAGCTTAGTTACCAAGGTTTTTAAATCCCTCCTAATCCATCTCTACTCAACCAAGATTATCCCTAGCATGGCATCGGTTTGTAAAAAGCAAGCTACTCTTTTCCAAGGTTAACTGTCATTTCATACATGGAGTTGAAAATTTATATAATAATTATGTCAGTTCAAGAATATATATATATATATATATATATATAAAAGAAAAACGAAGATAGTTATCCTATCTATAAGCTACTTTTTATTATTTTTATATTAAAAAAGAATTACCTTCATTAAAATTTTGAACCATCGATGATGACCATGATTAAATGTTACTTATATATGTAGACCTGTTCATCGAGATATGTATCCACTCGATTTGTCCAAGTTCAATATCTAAAACTAAGAGTTGGACATGCAATTTACATGTTTGGTTCATTTTATATATTATTTTTACCATTTACGTTATTGATAACATTTGTTATATTGTGTTAATACATGTCATAACAAAAAAAATCAACAATTTGCAACGGAATGTCTGCAAGGAACTGAAATTCCCTTGCAATTTGTCAATTTGCAATAAAATCTGCAAGGGAAACCCATTCCCTTGCAGAAAGATCAAAATTAAAATATAAGCAGAATTTTTGCCACAAAATCTGCAAGTGAATTAAAATTCTCCTGCAAAATTTTGGCGCCAACTTTTGGCAGGAAACTTGGCAACCGAATTTGCAAGGGAAAGTGAAATTCCGTGCAAAATTCTGCAACATAATATAAAAATTAATCAGCAAGGGAATTTCCCTTGGAGGGTATATTGAAAATTTTTTCAAATTTGGACATGGACTACAAAACGTTGAGGCATTTAGGTATAAATATTGAGACAACTAATATATATATATAAATATATATTGTTAAAATAAATATTGGGTCTAACATATTTATATATAGTTTCTAATCAATTCAAATTTTTAATTGGAGACTGTTATAAAGATACATTAAAATAAACATTTGTTTTTGACAGAGAAAATAAACAATTTTTTAATATTAACATAGGGAGCACTTAAATAATATAATTACATCCTTTTTTAAAAAAAATTAAATATTACTGTTGCCCTAGAATTGTGCACTAGGAAGTGTACTAGGTCAATTATAGTAGTAGCAAGACAAGTGTCGATCACACAGGAAATAAGGGAAAACTATAAGACTTCCTAATAAACCGTCAGATATAAGGTTTTCCAAATAAATCAACAATACAATTTTATATGAACTGAAATCAATATAAACATACAAAATAACGTAAGAAAGGTTGCCTAAAACAGAAGATGAAAAACAATAATGATAAAAGCACAGACTTCCACCAGTTAGACAGGCAATTTTGAGATATCTTTCTTTATAATTTATTATGAATATATTAAGGAACGTAGATCTAAGGTTTCTTGCTCTCTATCCACCAAGCTTATCTCTCGACTTCACTTGGATTCTATGACCACCCAACTAAGCTTATCTCTCGACCTCACTTAGCATGGCGTTCATGCATCAAGTCAAGCAAGCATTCTATCATAAATAGAAACCCTTAGCACACTCCCAATCTCCTCTCGGTCTCATGACAAGTGTGTGTGTGTGTGATTTTTCCATATCCCCAAATCTCCTCTCGGTCTTATTGGAAATACTAAGCATACAACAGGGCCCCATCGTAATTTTAATAAGCACATCACAATACAATCATCTGAGCATAATATTCATAATAAACACGAGAAAGACTTCCCAAGATCACCAGCCTAAGCTGGCTTCAGCCTACTGTAGAACTACTCATAACACATAATTAATATCAAAACAAGATTGCCTAACCAGAAAACTTGAAAGAAGAAAATTTTTCAAATTAAAACAAAGAAAATAATAGTAGTTAGAGAAGCATTCAATGCCCAACCCCCCTTGAACAGCAGACTATATATAGTCTCCATAAAGAAAAGAAAAATAATCTACCTAGAACCATGTTCCTTGATTAAAATAATAACAAAAATTAACAACCACAAAATACCATGGCTTCCTTAAGAAGCTAAGGACAGTTCTGGAATTTTCAAAAGAAAAATATCTGCTCCTCCACTCTGGGCCGCACCCCTTCCTTCAACTTTGGCCCATTCATGCCGCAGCCCACTCCAATTCCTTTTTCTCCTTTCTGCTCCCTAAGACTTCGCAAATCCGGCAGTCTTCCTGAACAACGCTTTAGACCTGGAAAAACTCAATATTAGCTATGAATTCTCTATTCTCAAATGAATTGTACCAATTTAGCTGCTAAATTCTTGCATAATTAATTGGTAATAATTTCACTTATCAAGAACCCCCACACTTGAACATTGCTTGTCCTCAAGCAATCTTAAAAGAAAAGAAAGAAAGAAAAACTTTAAAGGAAAACACATTTAAACACTTTAACTTAAGCAGCAACCATTGATCAATTCATCAACTTTGAACAACAAGACTTCCATGCAAAACACGAAAATCGAGAGTACCAAATTAATTAGAGCATTCTTAAGAGACCTGGCATAGCTTCAAAAACATCATAAGGCAACGAGACCAAACCTTAAATTTCAGCAAGGTAGCAAGAAATTAGACCTAGATTACCTCTCTAAAAGAGTTCACTCACTCTCTAGTGTTTGGGTGATTTTTATAAGAACTCTCAACAGCAACACACATTGGTATTAAACCAAAAACTAAGCAAACATCCTATCGCTACCACTCAATTTGACACATGCACAATCAAAAGGTCTTAACAAAGGGTTGCAATGTGAGGCTTAGGTTAGGGGTGTGATAAACAGGCTTTTTAGGCTAAAGGAATACCATATCAAACAACACAATAGAACAACAAGTAACTTATCCAAAAAGAACTTAAGCAACCAAGGACAGATTAGGACATGAAACTTAAAGATTTAGATGTAATATCAAGAGCTTCAGGAATTTAAGCACAAGAGGAAATATGAACATCTTAACACAGAATTTTAAGCTTTTTTTTTTTTTTGAAAGAAGAAAATTTTTCTTTTATTGAGCAAAACAATAGAATGCAATCAATTGATAATATGATACGGGGTAAAATTGATCTTGCTTACACTTTTGAATCTCATGCAGTTTGGAAGGAGTGAAAATTCCAACTGCCTTTTTGCAAATATTAGGCAAAAAGTTGCAAACCAAAACTTTAAAAGAAGGGCTATCACAAGAACAATTGTTTTGAGGATCACACAAATTTCCAATAAGGCAAGTTGCAAAAATTCAATTGAATTAGATCACTTGCTATTCGAGAACAACTTGATTTATTGTTATGGCATTCGTAGGGTAATTTGGACAACATAGTGTGAATTGGCTAAGGAAAGGAATACATATTATGGGGAAAACAAAATAACAGGCTAAAAGGTTCAAATGGGCTAAAAAAAATTATGGGAATAGAAATGTTAAGGAGGCAAATGCCTTAATCATTTTATGCATGCGAAAAACCTTATGGCTTTGACAAAGACCATTTACTAAGCTCTAGTTTAAAACTCAATATGCATGCCCACTCCACAAGGAGTTCAAGCAAGAATTTATATTAATATCAAAGAAAACAGGCTCAAAAACCTCGCAGAGAAATATAGGGTTATTGCAATTGGCCTATTTCAAGCTATCAAGGTGAAACAAACTTTAAGACCTCGAAGCCCTAAGCTGCTTAATCAACAAAATCCAGAATTTCTAAAAGTTTTTCTAATTAACAGGCAATCAATTCTAAGTGTTTTATACAGACTTCCTACATCCTTAGGATCAGAAAATCTCACTGGTTGCTAACTCAAGTGAACATAAAGAAATCAAAAAATTTTAGAAAATTTTTTACAAAATACCAAGAAAACTAATAGAATCACACATAAAACTTTACAAATTCACACATAAAACTAAAGATTACATAAAATAGCCAATATTCAAGCAGGGATTCCCAATCAGCAGACCAGCAATTACCAAATAATTCAACCAGCAATCATGCAATACCAAGAATCATCAGCAATTTCAATTTAAAATCTACTAGGTAGTTCTTCTCCCTCACACTTAAGTCATGCTTTGTCCTCAAAGCATCAAATGCATGCAATAAAATCCAAAACAGGGCAAAAGAAACCACCTACTTCATGGCATAGAAAAGACTATTAAGAGAGAGCATTGAAAAGAAGCATACCAGAGTTGATTGAGGAAGAGAGGGAGAACATATCATTCAGTAGGCTTGGAGGAGACGTGCTCCTCCCACACCCAAGTTCCATAGCTTTTGGTCCTCTATCCCGATCATGATTTTCCTACCTCCAGAAGGAAAGGTCCTTCCCTTTTTGGCCGGTTGTGGGCGAGGAGGGATTCGAACCCCCGACACCGTGGTTCGTAGCCACGTGCTCTAATCCTTCTTCCTCAGATGCATCCTTGATTTCTTCATCAGCAGAGTCTTCGTCCTCCTCCTCTTTAGGGATTTCCAACAGAAGCTTCTTGACCTCCTTGGGCTAGACAGCCTTCTTATGCTCCGTCTGTACTTCTTCGATAGTGTCAGAATTCTCATCCTGCTTCTCCACTTTGGCTTCGAGGAGAGCAATCTTATTCTCTAGAACAACAATTTTGGCCCTGTCCTCAATTTGCTTGGCCCAAAGGCGGTCAATTAGGTTTACCAATTCTGCCATAGTCATCTTGGAGATTCTTTCAAAATGCTTTAACTCCTCTTAGTCATTCAATGTCAGGTCTTCAATGATTTGCGGCTGGGATGATGTGGAGGAACTGTTTTCTCAAGAATTCTCTTGATCTCTCTATTAGAAATTTCAACCTGCCCACTAGTCTGTGGGTGGTAAGGTATAACAATTCTATGAGTGACCCCATATTTAGCAAGAAGCCTTTCAAATTGGTTATTACAGAAATGAGTACCTTGATAACTGATTATTGCTCTAGGAACTCCAAATCTTGTAAATAATTTCTTCAGAAACCTTACCACAACTCGAGCATCATTTGTAGGACTTGGAATGGCTTCTACCCACTTGCTCATATAATCCACAGCAACCAATATATACTTATTACCATGTGAGCTTGGAAAAGGTCCCATAAAATCAATACCCCAAACATCAAAAATTTCACAAACAATGATATTATGAAGAGGCATAGCATTTGTTGGCAGAGATATTACCTGTTCTTTGGCATTCATCACATTCTAAGATAAACCTATGGGAATCCTTAAAAATCGTAGGCCAAAATAATCCACACTCCAGAACTTTTGAGGCTGTTCGGTTTGCACCAAAATGACCTCTAGCTTCTTGAGTGTGACACATTGACAAGATTGCTGGGACTTCTTCTTGTGAAGCACATCTTCTAATAATCTGATTTGCACATAACTTAAAAAGAAAGGGTTCCTCCCAAAAATAATATTTTAAATCCGAAAGGAATTTCTTTCTTTGGTGAGAGGATAAAGATTGAGGCATAATTCCACAGGTTAAATAATTTGCTATTGGAAATGCCCTAGTCCCGAGGCATTGGTCCTTGTATTTGTATTATACATTTATTGGATTTATGTATTATACTCATTTGTGTTATTAATAAAGACATCAATTCATTTATTATATTTATCTTGTGCAATATATTAAATGAAGTATCCAATGGACATATCTATATCCATGATGACAAGTGTCATGCACTTGGCAGTAAGACCATGGATAGGGTAAACGATATGACCGTAAATAGATCCGTAGTTTGTTCCAGTCATGGGAATGAATGGAACAAGAGACTATCATTAACCTGGTTGTATGGCGGTGTCTTACCGGTCATTGGACATGGAATGTCAACCAAGTTAATGGGTACACGCATGGGGGCATGGTACTGGATAGATCCACTAAACGAGCAATCCACATGGTATAGTATCACAAGTGATTCTCGTGTAGTACTTGTATGGATCCTTTGACCTGACCATATGATGGTGTTACATGTGAGGTCACATGCTTAGGGGTACGCCTAAAGGGCCTGTAATAGGGTGCTAAGTATGGGTACTTTCGGGTATGTCACTTAGCATGGTAATACTATGGATATACAGAAGGGATTTGTCACTCAGTAGTCCACTGGGAAGATATCACCGGTCTCTTGATGAGTGTAACTGATAAGAGTGTGGCCACACCCAAACAGGTGGGAACTTGTTTGTGAGCTTCAGTGCATTCGGGATCAAGTTAATGTCCGACACAAAAGAGGGTGATCAATCCATGCCTCTGTGTTAGACACCGATATCAATGACATGTGATGTACAAGTTTAAACTACAGGGTTATGATAACAGTTAGACTGCCATCTCCATCTTAATTGGGGGCTGCAGTGGCTTGCTAGAGCCCAACTGTAGTCTGCGGGCCAAAGGCCTGCTGCCAATATAAAGATGGGCCCACAGGATCGTACACATAAAATGACTGAACACAGACTTAAGGAATCACATGTATACTTGGAGTATACACTATGGAGAGAGAGGTGTATATATGTTAATTATATTATAAAGATCAATTGGATTGATCCTAATAATAAAATTAATATATTCGATTGGCTCTTTATAATTAATTGGATTAATTATGAGATTATTTCCTAGGTGGAAATATTCATATGTATAGGTTTGCATATGATTTTATTTTGTAAAGATTTTATTTTAATTTGATGGATTAAATTAAATGGTCAAACTAATTTTAATTTAAATGTAAATAATATATTACTTGGTGTAATATATTAAATACATGGGTATATTAAAATTGGGCTTGAAATTAATTTAAACCAGAATAGTTAAATTAGACTGGGCCTAAATTAAAAGATGGAAGCCCGCACAGAGTGAAAGGAGCCAAGCTGGGCCTGAATTCCCCTAGGGGAATTCGGCCACCCTAGGTATAAAAACCTAGGGTGAAAATTTCGGCCCACCAAAATAACACTTAGCCAAGAGATAGCCGAAATTTCCTACCCCCCTCTCACCATAGTTTTTGTTTTTCCAATGCTAGCACGGGTCGTGTTCGTTAGGCGTTCGTGTACGAAAACGAGGAGGGAATCTAATTTGATTTCTGCAGTCTTCATCCATCTCTTGAAAGAGATATTTCGGGTAAGAATTTAATCTCTTTCTATTTCATTTTGAGTTTTACAATTTCCACTTCAATTGCTCCTGGGACTGGATTTGAAGAAATCATCGCGTTTTTCCGCTTTTATCGGGTGATTTCTGGTGAAAAATCCCAACATTTGCAATATCAGCAAACCAAGGTATAGAATGTACCGCATTAAGTTGTTCATCAGGAAAAGAATCAATAATCTCAGGTTGCTTATCGAGGTTGCTTAGTGGAATTCTGGAAGATGGTCTGTAGCCACGTTCTCTGAACCCTTCTTATCTTTGATCTCAATATCAAATTCTTGAAGAAGTAGGAGCCATCTTATGAGATGAGGTTTCGCATCCTTTTTCTCTAATAAGTATTTCAACGCTGCATGATCAGTAAAAATAGTGATCTTAGATAAGACCAAATAAGATCTAAATTTATCAAAAGCATAGACAACAGCAAGCAATTCTTTCTCTGTGGTGGTATAATTTTGTTGTGTTTCTGTCAAGGTCTTGCTTACGTAGTAAATTGGGCAAAAATGTTTGTCTCTCCTTTGTCCTAGCACAGCTGCAATTCAAGTATCACTAGCATCGCACATAAGCTCGAATGGAAGACTCTAATCAGGGGCAATCAAAATTAGAGCATTTACCAATTTCGCCTTAAGAGTTTGAAAAACTTTTCACAAGCTTCATCAAAAAAGAATTGAACATCCTTATGCAAAAGTGTGGTTAGCGGCTGGGCAATCTTAGAGAAATCTTTTATGAATCTTCTGTAGAACCCGGCATGACCAAGAAAACTTCGAATTTCTTTAACAGAAGTAGGAGCAGCTAGCTTTTCTATGACTTTGACCTTTGCTATATCAACCTCCATTCCTCTTGACGAGATCTTATGGCCGAGAACAATGCCTTCATCAACCATGAAGTGACATTTTTCCCAATTCAGTACAAGATTGGTCTCCTTGCACCTATTTAAGATTGCTTCAAGATTGTTGAGACAGGATTGGAAAGTCTCGCCATATGCTAAGAAATCATCCATGAAGATTTCCACTGTCTTTTCGGCCATATCATGAAAAATCACCATCATGCATCTCTGGAAAGTTGCTGGAGCATTACACAATCCAAATGGCATCCTTCTATAAGCATAGGTGCCATATAGACAGGTGTGTGAGCGGACGACGTTTTCGACGGAACTCGACACTCCCTTTCAGAAGGGGAGCCATGATTTCGGGCGGACCCCTCCCTCGGGTGGGGTTTTTATAATAGGAAATTCGTTTTTTGGAAAACATAGAATTATTTCATAAAAGAACCGAGACCTAAGTCTCGATGAATATTGTAGGAGTCACCACCCGGCTCAACTCAACCGTGAAATTTATGATGCAGCTGAACCAGATGAAAGGTAGCTACACTATCCATAGATTTGGGTCCGGACAAGTCCTTTATTTAATGTTTATAGAAGGTATTTCATAATTCTATAAGTCAATTTTATTGAAATAAATAGACATACAGCGCGTATACAAGTAAAGTAAAATAATAAATGAGTAAATTATTACAACCCGATCGAATAAAAGATAAAAACTCTCGCCTCATTTTTACAAACTCCTAGAATACACGATTTATCTAAAAATATTACAATTGCCTAAAATACACGATTAATTCTATTAAATACAAATAAAATAAAAATAAAAATAAAAGCAGCAAAGGTTAGCACAATTTTTACGGCACGCCACAAATAAGACTCAAATAGACAGAATTGGGGTAATCAAGAATTGGGGACATGCATTTAGGGGATAACCAGGTTGGCTCGGCTAGCCGGCCCGGTTAGACCTGGAAAACATTTTAAAACGTCCCTGTATTTTTGGTTTTATGAGAAAATCGTTTTGAAAACAATTTTGCCGGTTTAATTAACTTTAACATGTGAGGTGGGTCGGTTTTTGGGAGAATCAGGTCTCCGTCGTGGCATTATTCTAAATACAATTTTACTGAAAATTGAATATAGGGTCGTGAATGCACACAACAAAATTCATTTTGTTGATTTTCTGAATTTTTATGGATTTTTGGGAATTTTTGGGGATTATTCTGGAAATTCTGATTATGGAAATATGTTACAGTCGTGCAACTGTAACTACAATCATATGACTATAAATTACAGTCGTGCGACTGTAAGCAGTCCAAACTCCGGATTTCGCCAAAATTTTATTTGAAATAAACCAAAAGAAAATCATCTGGAAACTAAGAACACGCGTACGACTGTTCATCAAACTCAATAACAGTCGTACGACTGTTCTTGATTTCCAGAAACAGAAACACGAAAAAAGATAGTAAAGATGCGCAAAAATCACACCAACCACCGAGAAAGCATGAAAAAGAGAAGGGAAAAGGAGTATCTACCTTTTGGGCGCTTATCCAATGTCGAATTGACCCCTGGCATCGCTCCAATCCATTGAAATTTGCTCCTTTCTCCTTGAGTTGAGGTTAGAAACTTTGAGTCCAAAAATCCAAAATGCTTAGGATTCCTAGTGTTTCTAGTCCGAATTTGATTAAATTTGAAGTGTTAGATTGTTAACCTAGGGGTTTCTAATAATTTTTAAGCTTTATCCTTGAGAATCCAAAAGAAATAGAAAAGAAAAAGAAGATTTCCAAGTTGAGTTGCTTTCTCCTTTTTCTTATCTCTTTCTTCCTTTTCTCTCTCTAATTTTCCACCAGAACAAAAACGAAACTAATCCTTCTCCTTTTCCTCTTTTTATCATCTACCCATCCCTCTTTTCGTCACCAAATCCGGGCAATTAATGCTCAAAAGCTCTCCTCTTCTTTCTTATGTCATGGGCATGGTCTGCTGCACCTGCCCCGATAGTACAGTCGTACGACTGTAATTTTTAAATTACAGTCACATGACTGTAACGACAGTCGCACGACTGTCGTGCTACAGTCGTATGACACCTGCTCACTCTCTTTTTTTTAAGGAAAAAAATTCTAGTGCTTACAGCTGCCCCTCGCGTGATCCAATTCGGCATCCGGGTGAGATGATGAATTTAAGAGCGCGAATCAAAGAACTGCAAACACAGGAAAGAACCCTCTATAGAAATAAGCCGATATCAGATCTAGGTTACCCGAGGCAAAGGAAGTTAAATTACGGTTTAGCCGATACCGGGTCTAGGTTACCCGAGGCAAAGGAAGGTGAATTGCGGTTTAGCTGATACCGGGTCTAGGTTACCCGAAGCGAGGGAAGATGGATTGATGGATTGGCTGATATCGGATCTAGGTTATCCGAGGTGAAGGAAGGGTGAAATAAGCCGATACCGGGTCTAGGTTACCCGAGGCGAAGTTGATAATGAAATTAGCCGATATCGGGTCTAGGTTACTCGAGGCGAACTTTGCTGTGGGTTTGAAATGGAATAGATCTGGGCTGATACCGGGTTTACATTACCCAAGGTGGATCTTCTGTGGAACTTGAGACGAAGTCGATCTGGACCCATACCGAGTTCATACTACTCGAGGCGGATCTGCTGAGGAACTGGATGATAGAGCCGACCTGGGCCGATACCGAGTTTATATTACTCAAGGCGGATCTGCTGAAGGAACTAAAATGAAGCCGATCTGGGCCGATACCGGGTTTATACTACCCGAGGTGGATCTGCTGGAGATGCGAAGCTAGAGATGATGATTTCCTGCACTTAATATGGCAAGTCTTCATTCTTTGATCGAGAGATTTTTGAACAAAAATTTTTGCCCCTTCGATCAAGAATGAAGACTAGCTGGGGATGAATAATTGATGTATGCAATGTATGTATGCATGATGATGTATATGTACATGTATGCACTTTCTGTTATTTGATGTTTCCTTCTACTGTTGGGGGAAGATATGTTGTGCCCCTGGTTGATTTTGCTTTCTTTGAGGGCATTGTTTAATGATTATCGAAGAAGTGAGGTGACTGCTGGGGATGCATGACACTGCTGGGGAAATAATTATAGTGTTCTTTATAGAGATTCTACTCGGAAATAGTGCGGAAAACTCTACTAGAGAGTAACGTAATGACTTCTATGGGGAATGTTAGGGAAATTCTGCTTTTCCTATCCCTGGGGAAATTATGAACTTGTAAGCACTCTAATTTTTGCCTGGGTTGCCCGATATGGGTTTTCGGCCCAGCGAGCCGCTCTAACTTTTGCTTGAGGCGCCTTTTCGGTTTTAACTTCAGCGAGCTGTTCTAATTTTTGCCTGAGATGCCTTTTCGGTTTTTCACCTCAGCGAGCTCTTTTTTTTTTTTTTTTAAAGAATGATTAAAATGATATCGTGACCCCTTATTGCTTTTAGGAAGATGAACTGGATTTTGGAGGAAAATAAAAGATTTCAAATTGCATGTATTTACTACATTTGCACTTGTTAAATAAAGCGATGATTTCAATCAGTTAAATGCAAAGTGCTTTCTCTAAATGTATGTTTATGCAAGACAACTTTGCTTATGCATTTGTCATAACCATGCAAATATATTTAAACAAACATTTCACTTTATTGATGAAATCAAAATGAATACACTTGAAACAATTGTTCCCTAAATGGTACACACTGAGCCAGAATCCGTCACCAGTCATCCTTTTTAGATTTTTCGACTGATCATTTTCTCTCGTGTCTTAATTTTTGCCTAGACCGCTCTTTTCAAGTTTTCAACCTAGCAGACCTATTTTTTTTTATACATGATAAAGCTTCAGCCGGTCTTGGTTGACGGGGTTTGTGAACTCATTTCCGTCCATGTCCATGTTGTTGACATCGCCTTTCGATAGCATCGTTTTCACAATATAAGGTCCTTACCAGTTGGGTCTGAACTTGCCTCTGACATCGACATTTGAGGGCCTTAACTGTTTTAGAACCAAGTCCCCTACTTTCAACTGTCGTTTGGAGTACTTCACATTACGGTTATAAGCCCTAGCCATTCTGCGCTGGTACATCTGTAGATGATCCAATGCTTTCAGTCGCCTTTTATCCAGTACAGCCAACTGCTCATATCTAGCTTAAACCCATTCAGTCTCTAGTAATTAAGCTTCTAGGGCAACTCTGAGTGACTTGAGTTCTATTTCCACTGGCAACACTGCTTCCATACCGTATACCAAGGCATAAGGAGTTTCTCCTGTGGGCGTTCTGACGCTGGTTCTGTAACCCCAAAGAGCATAAGGGAGTTTGTCGGCCCAATCTCTGTAAGTGGTTACCATCTTTGATAAGATCTTCTTTATTGCCTTATTAGCTGCTTCCACTGCTCCATTGGCCTGGGGTCTATATGGAGAAGACTTATGATGCTCAATGCCATGCTCTGCAAGTAGCTCAGCTGTTGCCCCTTGGAATTGTACTCCGTTGTCAGACACTATGTGATGGGGAATTCCATACCGGGTAAAGATGTTCTTCTGGATGAACTTAACCATCTGTTTGGCTGTTACATTAGTGAAGGATTCTACCTCTACCTATTTGGAAAAATAATCAACTGCCATAACTATGAATCTGTGCCCATTAGACGTAGCTGGGTGAATTTCACCAATCATATCTATCCCCTATGCTGAAAACGGCCAAGGATATGCCAAATTCTGTAATTCAAGTAGAGAAAGATGACTGATATCTGCCTAGATCTGGCATTCGTGACATCTCTTCACTTTTCTTATGCAATCTGCCTGTATAGTCATCCAGAAGTATCCTTGTCTAATGATCTTCCTGGCCATGGCAAGCCCATTCATGCGTGGCCCACAGGATCCCGCATGTACCTGTTGCATCACTTCTTCTGATTCTTGCTCTGTCAGGCACCTTAAAAGAACTCCATGTGCTGTTCTTTTGTATAACTTGTCCTCGAAGATTCTGAACTGACTAGCCAGCCTTCTTAGTGATAGTTTATCAGTAGTACTAGTTCCCTCTAGGTATTTTCCTTCTTTAACATACCGGTAAATGTCGAAGAACTATGGTTTCTCTTCAGCTGTCAGCTTCATCACTTCATGCACCTCAAACCAAGGATGTCTAGAAGTGGCTACAACCAATGGTTGTACTTGTGTTTCCTCTGGATTTTCCCACATGGAAGACAGAGTCGCTAATGCATCGGCCATCTTGTTCTTATCCCTGGGGACATGTCTGGATTCACACTGGCTGAATAAACCTTTTCTAAACTGTAGCAGCTCCAAGTAAGGCCGTAAGGCTTCTTCTTTTAGCTCCCACTCACCCTGAGCTTGCCTGATCACTAGAAGTGAATCATCGACAATTAAGACATCATTTGCCCCTAGTGTTAACAGAGCTTCCATCCCAAATAGGCACGCTTCATATGCTGCCCCATTATTGGTTACGGGAAAGGTTAACCTCTTGGATAAGGGAATAATCTCACCATCCGGTGTTGCTATAAGTACCCCGATTCCAGCACCCTTTCTATTCACAGCACCATCGAAGCACATTACCCACTTTTTTACTTCAACCATGGCTAACTGTTCATCTGGAAACTCCAGCGGTTGATTTGCCAGAAACTACGCTACGGCTCACCCTTTGATGGTTTTCTTAGTGATGTACTTGATATCGAACTCGGATAAGAGTAATAGCCATCTAGAAAACTTGCCAACCAACACTGGCGCCTCATATAGATATTTCATTGGATCCACCTTAGCCACTGCTTGTATTTTGTAGGACTGGAAATAGTGGAGTAGCTTCTTGGTCAGCCAGATCATCGCCACACATGTCTTCTCCACCAGTGTGTACTTGGTTTCATACTCCAACAATTTCTTGCTAAGGGAATAGTTAGGGTATTCCTTCCTGCTGTCTTGTTCTTGTGCCAGCATTGCCCCTATGGAGGACTCTTCAATTGCCAAGTATAAAATCAGAGGCTTTCCTGGAATTGGTGGACTCAAGACCAGTGGCTTTACAAGATAAGCCTTGATCTTCTCGAATGCCAGCTGACACCTGTCATCCCACACGACCGGCTGATCTTTCCTCAATAGCTTGAAAATCAGCTCACAAGTGGAAGTCAACCGTGCTATGAAGCGGCTGACATACTGTAAGGAACCCAGGAATGATCTGACTTCCTTTTCTATCTTTGGGGCTGGCATATTTTGGATGGCTTTGATTTTGTCTGGGTCCATTTCTATCCCCCTCTGGCTGACTACATAACCCAACAACTTTCCTGATGTGACACAAAATATGCACTTCTTGGGGTTAAATCGCAAGTTGTACTCTCCAACGCGTGTGAGAAATCTGTCCAGGATAACAGGGTGTTCCTCCCAGGTCGTTGAGTTAACCAGCATATCATCAACATACACTTCAACTTCTTTATGGATCATCTCATGCAACAGAGTTGTAAAAGCCCTTTGATAAGTGGCCTCGGCATTCTTCAATCCGAAAGGCATCACTCTGTAGTAGAAAGTACCCCACTCTGTGATGAACGATGTTTTCACCTTGTCGATCACATCCATCAGGATCTGGTTGTATCCCGAAAAGCTATCCATAAAGGAATACATTGCTGCTTTTGCTGCACTATCAACTAGGATGTCAATATGGGGCAGTGGAAAGTTATCTTTTGGGCATGCTTTATTCAGGTCCCTGTAGTTGACGCATACTCTGACCCTTCCATCCTTTGTAGGCACAGGGACAATGTTGGCTAGCCATTCTGTGTACTCCACCACTTCGAGAAACTTGGTGTCTATCTACTTAGCCACTTCTTCTTTTACCAGTGTAGCCCATTTTGGCCTCAGCTTCTCAACTTCTGCTTTACTAGTCTGAACTTGGGGTCTGTTGGGATTTTGTGCACTGCTATTTTTGTGTCCACACCCGGTATGTCTTTGTATGACCAGGCAAAAGCTTTAACATGTTTTTGGAGTATTCTTATTAATTCTTTCTCTTCCTTGGATTTTAGCTCGTGTGAAATGAATATTCTTTTAGGGTTTTCATCTGTACTTATGTTGATTTCATGCAATGCAGTGTCATGTATGCTAAATATGCTTGATGGTGATTTAAATGCACGCACAGAATTATCAGGATAAACATCACACAAGTAAGCAAACTGGGACTTCATTGCATTAAACTTGTTATAGAGTACATCGTTTACATTGAAAATGGAAGAAATAGATACAACAAAATCATTTTCATCCTCAACAGGCAGAGGGCCTTGTTCTTCTTCAGCTTCCATCTTCCCTTTCAGAGCATCATCCGGGATTGCAGCTTTTTCTGCTTCTTTTTTGGCCACCTGCATCTTAGCCTTCTCCATGACTTTGGCTATCTCGGCGATCACAGAATCTAAGTTCACTTTAGCCATCAGTTCTTCACCAAATCCTTCCTTGGATTTTCCAAATGCCTTACTTAAAGCAGCAGTTAAAGCACCTGAAATCACCTCTGTAGCTTCAGCACAGGCCTTCTTTTCATCTTCTTCCTTGGCCACCTCTATGGCTTCTGCTATCACCTCAGATGGCTCTCCTTGCAAAATCTCAGATTTAGCAGTTGCTTCTTCCATTGCCGTAGGGGCCACTGTCCTTCTTGACTTTTCTTAAAATCCACGACATCAGTAAAGATCTCAAAGCCAGGATACTCGACATTTCCAACCATCACAGGTTTAGCTTGGCCCTTGTAAAGGCCTTCTCTTGCCTTTAGAAATGGCTTCATCATAATCTTACCATTCTTGTCCTTCCTCAGATTTTTCTGCTCAGATGCCTCTTCTACATAGCCAAGGCCACATTACTTCGACTTCCCCGAGTCGATCTTAAATTTTGGAACCCCTTACAGATTGATTCCGAGTCCCATTCCTGGGATGAAGTTCTGCTTATACAGATACAGGGATAGCCACTCCAGCATATAATTCTCATAAAGAACCATAGGAGCGTCCGTGGTTTCTTCCTCCTTAATGACATCAACTTGAAATCCGCCAAAGGGAACCACTCCTTCGTTCAAAGCAGCTACCATTGATTAGGCATCCGCCTCAACAGTCATAATCTTTCCATTCAAAGAGAACTTGATCTTCTGATGCAAAGTGGAAGGGACGCCCCCTAAAGGATGGAACCATGGCCTCCCAAGCAACAAGGAAAAGGTGATTCGGATATCTATCACTGTAAAAACAACCGTGGACTTGACTGGTCCAACCTCTACTTCCGCTTCAAAGGTCCCTATCACCGTTCTCTTAGAGTCATCGTATGCCCGAATGACCATCGAGGACTTTTTCAACACATCTTCATTCAGCCCAAGAAATGGCAACATCTTCAGTGGACAAATGTTCAGTGCCGAGCCATCATCCATCATAATACAAGGCATTGTTTTATCCATGACATAAGCTCTAATGTAAAGAGCCTTATTGTGGGCCTTCTCTTTAGTAGGTAGATCTTTCTTAGAGAAAACGATATCAGGAGTTCCAGCATAAACTTTATCTAATAAACAGCACATAGCCTCTGGCGAAGCTATAGGGGAGACTTCAATCTCAGATAGTTTCTTCACTAAAGCAGCCCTATGCTCCTTGGACGTTAGAAGCAAATGCCATAAGCTAGCTTGTGCGAGATTCTTCTTTAATTGGGAAATGACTAAGTCTTCTTTTTCAACTTCCTCTGACGCTGATGAACTACCCGACCCAGTCATCGGGGCTTTGCCTTTCATCTGATCTACTAGCTGACACACTCTACCACTTTGGGTCATATGCTGCACTTCCTGAACCTTCAGCTTTTCAATGGCTGGGAGCTTAATTGTCTCTTCTCCGCCAAATTCTTCATACTCGTCTTTAGAGTCGAGATCATTCAAGCTTATTGGATTGATCTCTTTCCGCTCCTTATTTTCTTCACATTCTGGTTCCACTCCGGCTTCCCCTACTGCCGCAGCCTGAATGGTATGGTTTGTTTGGAGAACTTGGGCAAAGGTAAAATTAGCGGGCAGCCCAGAATGAACCATATTGACCCGTTTCTCGAATGCTGGCAGCAGGTTGGTTTTGGTGCTAGGCTTGGCTGGCTCTTGCAGCTTCCCCTCGTCTATCAACTTCTAGATGGCATCCCTTAGCTTGTAGCAATTATTAGTTCGATGACCGACAACCACATGATAAGTGTAGAAGTTATCTTTATCTACTTCAGAAGGCTTCTCAAATGGCCTTAAGGACTGTAGCAGCCCACCATTTCTGCATTTAGCAAATATCTTTACCAAAGGAAGAGTCCAAGGTGATATGCCTTGACTTCCTGGGTTTCTACTCTGATTGTTCGGTTGCTGGGTTGCTGTGGCAACTTCAACCTGCTTTACTTTTGAGGTCTACCCCGCTTTACCGCCAGAACTTGAACCAGAACCACTACTAGACCCAGCTGCCGTAGTTGATCAATAACCAGAACTGTATCCCGAGCTCCTACCGCCCTTTTCTTCTTCATCCCGTTCTATTTTCATTGCCATAATGTAAACCTCGCTGAGCTCTTTGAAGGGGTGGAATTTCATGTTGTTCTTAAAGATGTCTTTGCTGCCATCTATCAACTTCTGTATAAGCTCGTCTTCATCTGGGCAATTCTTCAAGAGGGTCATTTTGTTCATCCAATGCTGGTAGTGCTCATCAAAGGGCTTGTTGAACTTCTGCTTTATCCTCTCTAAATCGTACAGCTTCACCTGGATTTTAGTGTTAAAGCTGTAGTACTTGATTAAAGCTGATGAAAAAATCTCCCAATCAGATTGTTCCTCCTCCGATAGTGAGTTTTACCATCCTAGCGCTCCTCCCTCCAGTGTGGTAGGGAAGAGATTAATCAATTGCTACTTTGTGGCGCCCGCCGTTAGCATAACTCAGGCATACAGATTCACGTAGGCCTCCGGTGAGCCCATTCCTTTGTAAGTAGGGACTTTCGACACTTGGAAGCTGATGGGAAATGTCTCAATGCCCTTACTGATCATGGCATCAATGTTCACCCCTTTCTTTGATTCTGCACTAACACCGACCCCCTTCTTCAACTAAGCCACTACTTCATCTGGCTCAGAACATTTCACCTTTATTCTTTGCTCCATAGCTGCCTTTATTTCTTGCAGCTTTCAAGACTGGCCAAAGCGTCACCACCCTGTTGGGATGACTCAGCCTCTTTCTCTTTCCCGGCTCCACTACCACCGGTCTCGCTAGCTTCCCTTACAACTACCCTCATTTCTTCTTTTAACATGTTGCAGAAGTCTTGCAATCTAAAGAAATCCTTCAGAACACCAGCCATGCTTGGTGTCGGGTTTGCCATGTTCACTTCTTCCCCAGACTCAGAATCACTGTCACTCTCAACTATCCTCTGACTCGGGCATACAGATTCACGTGGGCCTCCGGCGAGCCCATTTTGTTGTAAGTGGGGACTTTCGGCACTTGGAAGCCGATGGGAAATGTCTCGATGCCCTTACTGATCATGGCGTCAACGTTCACCCCTTTCTTTGATTCTGCACTAACACCGACCCCCTTCTTCAACTGAGCCACTACTTCATCTAGCTAAGAACATTTCGCCTTCATTCTCTGCTCCATAGCTGCCTCTATTTCTCTCAGCTTCTCAAGACTGGCCGAAGCGTCACCACCCTGTTGGGATGACTCAGCCTCTTTCTCTTTCCCGGCTCCACTACCACCGGTCTCGCTATCTTCCCTTACAACTGCCCTCATTTCTTCTTTTAACATGTCGCGAAAGTCTTGCAATCTAAAGAAATCCTTCAGAACATCAGCCATGCTTGGTGTCGGGTTTGCCATGTTCACTTCTTCCCCAGACTCAGAATCACTGTCACTCTCAACTATCCTCTGACTCGGGCATACAGATTCACGTGGGCCTCCGGTGAGCCCATTTTGTTGTAAGTGGGGACTTTCGGCACTTGGAAGCAGATGGGAAATGTCTCGATGCCCTTACTGATCATGGCGTCAACGTTCACCCCTTTCTTTGATTCTACACTAACACCGACCCCCTTCTTCAACTGAGCCACTACTTCATCTACCTCAGAACATTTTCGCCTTCATTCTCTGCTCCATAGCTGCCTTTATTTCTTTCAGCTTCTCAAGACTGGCCGAAGCGTCACCACCCTGTTGGGATGACTCAGCCTCTTTCTCTTTCCCGGCTCCACTACCACCAGTCTCCCTAGCTTCCCTTACAACTGCCCTCATTTCTTCTTTTAACATGTCGCGAAAGTCTTGCAATCTAAAGAAATCCTTCAGAACATCAGCCATGCTTGGTGTCGGGTTTGCCATGTTCACTTCTTCCCTAGACTCAAAATCACTGTCACTCTCAACTATCCTCTGACTCGGGCATACAGATTCACGTGGGCCTCCGGCGAGCCTATTTTGTTGTAAGTGGGGACTTTCGGCACTTGGAAGCCGATGGGAAATGTCTCGATGCCCTTACTGATCATGGCATCAACGTTCACCCCTTTCTTTGATTCTGCACTAACACCGACCCCCTTCTTCAACTGAGCCACTACTTCATCTAGCTTAGAACATTTCGCCTTCATTCTCTGCTCCATAGCTGCCTCTATTTCTTTCAGCTTCTCAAGACTGGCCGAAGCGTCACCACCCTGTTGGGATGACTCAGCCTCTTTCTCTTTCCCGGCTCCACTACCACCGATCTCGCCAGCTTCCCTTACAACTGCCCTCATTTCTTCTTTTAACATGTCACGGAAGTCTTGCAATCTGAAGAAATCCTTTAGAACATCAGCCATGCTTGGTGTCGGGTTTGCCATGTTCACTTCTTCCCCAGACTTAAAATCACTGTCACTCTCAACTATCCTCTGTCTCTTAACTGCCCTTGAAGCCTGGGATCTAGTCCAAGGTCGCTCCAGTGTATTCTGCTCAGGATCATATAGGAAGTATCAGGGTC
The DNA here is from genome assembly GCA_039660915.1 of Euphorbia tirucalli. Classification (NCBI taxonomy): domain Eukaryota; kingdom Viridiplantae; phylum Streptophyta; class Magnoliopsida; order Malpighiales; family Euphorbiaceae; genus Euphorbia; species Euphorbia tirucalli. The sequence goes on from CM077639.1 coordinate 67,803,449, forward strand.
GTGAATGAATGGCATGATGTGGCATGAAGAGTAAGGCATTAAAAATGCTTATGAATGGATGGAGTGAGATTATAAGTGAAATGATGATAAGAATGGTCTTCTTTTTATTTTTCTTTTCTTCTTTTTGGGACATTCCAAGAACACCCAATGCTTATGCGAAATGTTACGTGTGGGACGCCATACAGATAGAGGTTCGGTGCCTTTGGAACACCTAATGAATTTTGTGAAATGGTCACGTGTGTACCGGCACACGGACAAAGTTTCGACACTTTGAAGGTCTATGAGATGACATGAAATGGTCGCATGGGCCGGGCCCATAGACAGATTTCTGATGCTTTTGAGCATATGATATGAAATGGCATTATGATAGAGTCACGTGTAACATGGACACGAACAGGGGTTTGGCATTCGGGGAATGCCTTTTATGATTTGGTAATGTTATGAACCTATATGCACACTAATTAGGCACTCGGGGAGCACCTTGAATGATAAATTAATGTCATGAAATGATCCGGTGTGGACCACAGTATTATATGATGTTTATGGTAAATGAACATGATGTCATGAAATGCATCGTGTAGAATGTCACACGAAAATGGGCCTAAGACCATTGGGGTTTCTATTGAATGAAATGATTTTGGTGGAATGGCCAAAATGCAATCTGGTGCATCGGTAAAACACGGGTAATTTCTAAATACCCGATATGTTATGAAATGAAATGGTCATGATAGGCGTCCTTGAAATGTCCTTAATTTAATTTAGGTGATATGTCATGAATGCTTATGACACACAAAATGCAAATGGCTACACGAAAACATGGTTAGGATGCATGACACACATAATGATGTTATGTATGCTACGTGAAAAAAAAAATGCTAATCACACAAATACAATGTTATGGCTGAAAAAGGAATGGTTAGTATGAATGGCAAATGGATGAATTAATGTTTTCACATGAAAATAAAATGCAAATGGCTACATAAAAATGTGGGTTAGTATCACACAAAATGTTTTATGAATGGAAAATGTCAATCGTGTATGGAAAATGCTGATTATGTTATGTTATGCACGCGTAGATAGTGATGATGTTGTGTCACGGGATGACTAGAAACATGTAGCACATAAAACGAATTCTTCCAACCTTATTCCTCCAAGCGTGGTCGGTCTCAAAAATTCTAACCGAGTCCTAGGTGGGGTTCTCTTCGATCATCAACCGGGGATAATGAAGGCGTGATTATATTTATTCAGACAATTATTTTGGTATCCTAAGGGAATCCAACTAGGGCTGCCTATATGAGTTCGGTCCAAGTCGGGTTAAAATCAAGGTTCCCATAGCAAGATATTCTTCCCACTTCTCCCCACTCAAGGGTCCGAACGAAGGGGTTCGTACGAGGCTATGGGTGGTGTTTCGTATTCATGCCCCTAAGACCATGAGGAACAAAGGCGACACTTCAATAATTCACCGGGCTAAAATTTGGATTCTTAACCTAATGCAAGCATGTCTAACTAAAAATGCAAAATGAAATACCAATCAAGAATCATCCACCTTATTTTAATTAGACACTTTTCAGGGCTTGTCAAATTCTTTTAAGTTTATAAGAATACTTTTTTAATAAATCCCCAGCAGAGTCACCACTGTGAGCGGACGATGTTTTCGACGGAACGCGAGACTCCCTTTTGGAAGGGGTGCCACGATTTCAGGCGGACCCCTCCCTCGCTTGGGGTTTTTATAATAGGAAATTCATTTTTTGGAAAACATAGAATTATTTCATAAAAGAACCGAGACCTAGTCTCGATGAATATTGTAGGAGTCGCCACCCAGCTCAGCTCAACCAGGAAATTTGTGATGCAGCTGAACCGGACGAACGGCAGCTACACTATCTAGAGATTTGGGTCCGGACAAGTCCCTTATTTCGTATTCAATTAAAATAAATATTGACCAATGTTCATAAAAGGTATTTCATAATTATAAAAGTCAATCTTATTGAAATAAATAGACATACAGCGCGCATACAGGTAAAGTAAAATGGTAAATGAGTAAATTATTACAACCGGATCGAATAAAAGATAAAAATTCTTTCCTAACTTTTACAAACGCCTAGAATACATGATTTATCTAAAAATATTACAATCGCCTAAAATACACGATTAATTCTATTAAATACATATAAAATGAAAATAAAAATAAAAGCTGCAAAACAAAGGTTAGCACAATTTTTACGACACACCACAAATAAGACTCAAATAGACAGAATTGGGGTAATCAAGAATTGGGGGCATGCATTTAAGGGATAATCGGGTTGGCTCGGTTAGCCGACCCGGTTAGACCTGGAAAACATTTTAAAATGTCTCTGTATTTTTGGTTTTATGAGAAAATCGTTTTGAAAACAATTTTGCCGGTTTAATTAACTTTAACATGTGAGGTGGGTTGGTTTTCGGGAGAATCGGGTCTCCATCGTGGCATTGTTCTAAATGCAATTTTACTGAAAATTGAATATAGGGTCGTGAATGCACATAACAAAATTCATTTTGATGATTTTCTGAATTATTATGGATTTTTGGGAATTTTTGGGGATTATTCTGGAAATTCTGATTATGGAAATATGTTATAGTCGTGCAACTCTAACTACAGTCGTACGACTGTAAATTACAATTGTGCGACTGTAAGTAGTCCAAACTCAGGATTTTAACAAAATTTTATTTGAAATAAACCGAAAGAAAATCATCTGGAAACCAAGAACACGCATACGACTGTTAAAACAGTCGTACGACTGTTAATACAGTCGTACGACTGTTCATCAAACTCAAGAACAGTCGCATGACTGTTTTTGATTTCTAGAAACAGAAACACGGAAAAAGACAGTAAAGATGCGCAAAAATACACCAACCACCCAGAAAGCATGAAAAAGAGAAGGGAAAAGGAGTATCTACCTTTTGGGCACTTATCCAACGTCGAATTGACCCCTGGCGTCGCTCCAATCCACTGAAATTTGCTCCTTTCTCCTTGAGTTGAGGTTTAAAACTTTGAGTCCAAAAATCCAAAATGCTTAGGATTCCTAGTGTTTCTAGTCCGAATTTGATTAAATTTGAAGTTTTAGATTGTTAACCTAGGGGTTTCTAATAATTTTTAAGCTTTATCCTTGAGAATCCAAAAGAAATAGAAGAGAAAAAGAAGATTTCCAAGTTGAGTTGCTTTCTCCTTTTTCTTGTCTCTTTCTTTCTTTTTCTCTCTCTAATTTTCCACCAGAACAAAAACTAAACTAATCCTTCTCCTTTTCCTATTTTTATCATCTGCCCATTGTAAGCGGACGACGTTTTCGAAACGAATTTGACTAAGCACGGCGAAGCGGGCAAAGGGTTTTTAGAAAACTGAAGAAAGTTGATTTGAATATGATGTTTTGGAAAAAGGGGTTTTGTTTATGTTGTTTTGGGAAAACTATTGATTTAATACGGAAATTCATTTTGTAGAAAACCTTTTTACGTTTTATAACTTAAAGACCTCGAAACCTCAATTCTGAGATCAGTGACAGAGTCGCCACCTGGATCAGCTCATCCGGGAAATTCCGGTACAGCTCCCTACCGAGCGTAGACTGTTGTACCTAATCCAGAGATTCAGGGTTCAGGCAACTTACCTACTTAACCTCGAGCTTGAATTCGTTTATTATTTATAAAGTCATATTTATTCAATTTATTATTTTTCTCTAACCTGATTTATTTAGTTTATTAAGCCGATGCTAAAGCAAAAATGCATAAAAGAAATTGCGGGAAATTAAACCATTCACATAAATATACAAAAGAATAATAGAGGCCGATTATACAACCAAATCGAATAAAAATATAAAAACTCTCGTCCTCACTTTTACAATCGCCTAGAATACACGAGGATCTAAAAATAATACAATCGCCTATTTACACGAATTAGTCTGTAAAATATAGTAAAAGTAAAAATAAATGCTGCAAAACAAATTGGTTAACACAGTTTATATTATAAACACAAGTAGGACTCAAATCAGGACGGAATGGGGATTTGAGGATTGGGAGCATAGGGGGTAACCGGTTAGACCTGGAAAACGGTTTTAAAACGCCCTGTAATTTTTGTACTGGAAAATTAATTTTGGAAAACCATTTGGCTCGGTTTAATTGATTTCGACACATGAGGTGGGTCGGTTTTCGGGAGAATCGGATCTCCGTCGTGGTATTGTTTTAAATGCAATTTTACTAGAAATTGAATCTAGGGTCGTGATGCACAAAACAAAATTCATTTTGATGATTTTTAGATTTTTCTGAATTTTTTGGGATTTTTTGGAATTTTTATAGCTTAAAAGGGAATTCTGATTCTGGAAATATGTTACAGTCATGCGACTGTAAGCGGTCCAAACTCAGGATTTCGCCAAAATTTATTTGAAATAAAACTAGAGGAAAATCATCTGGAAACCAAGAACACTCGTACGACTGTAAATACCCTCGTACGACTGTTCATCAAACTTAAGAACAGTCGTATGACTGTTCTTGATTTCTAGGAACAGAAAACACGAAACTTGGATAAAAAGCACAAAAAACACAACCAATCACCCAGAAAGCATAGAAAAAAAGAGGGAAAAAGGAGTGTTTACCTCTTAGGCGCTGATCTACCGTAGGAATGACCCCTGGCAATGCACCAATCCACTTAGATTTGCTCTTTTTCTCCTTGAGTCAAGGTTGGGAAGTTTGGTCCAAAATCTAGAAAATGTTAGCGATTCTGATGATTTTAAGGTCTGAGATTGATTGAGTTTCAATGTTAAGTCATTAACCTATGATTTCTAACCGATTTTAGACATTAACACTCTGAAATTGAGAAGAAAATAGTTGAAGAAGGTTTTGAGTTTTTGTTTTTCTCTTTTCTCTCTTCTTCTCTTTTCCTCTAATCTCTCTTTCTCTCTCTGTGTGTTTCTTTTCTTTTCTTTTCTTTGCCAAAAAAGTCCCCTCCTTTCTGCCTTTCTCTCTCTTTTATCCGGAGCCTTAGTTGCTCCATCCCTTTCCCCCCACTTTTCAGATTTCAGGGTATGGGCTGGTTCACCTGCCACGAACCTACAGTAGTATGACTATAGTTTGATTAAAGTCGTACGACTGTAGTCAAAGTCATACGACTATCGTTCTTTTTTTTTTAGGAAAATTTCGACGCTTACACCCATCCCTCTTTTCGTCACCAAATCCGGGCAATTAATGCTCAAAATCTCTCCTCCTCTTTCTTATGTCATGGGCATGGTCTGCTGCACCTGCCCCGATAGTACAGTCGTACGACTGTAACGACAGTCGCACGACTGTCGTGCTACAGTCATGTGACACCTGCTGTCTCTTTTTTTTCGAGGAATAAAATTCCGGCGCTTACAAGGTGAAAGTTGTTGTCTCTTGATCTTGGGGATGAATAGGAATCTGATTGTACCCTGAATATTCATCAGAAAAATAATAAAATGCATAACCTGAAAGTCTTTCTAGCATCTGGTCAATGAATGGCAGTGAAAAATGATCTTTTCTTGTAGCATCATTGAGCTTTCGGTAGTCAATGCAAACTCTCCATCCAATGACTGTTCTAGTGGGAATGAGTTCATTTTGCTCGTTCTGAATGACAGTGATCCCACCTTTCTTAGGGACTACCTGAATAGGGCTAGTCCATACTGAATCGGAAATAGAGTAGATAATTCCTGCATCAAGTAGCTTAATTACCTCCTTTTTCACAGCTTCTTTCATATTGGGATTCAGTCTCCTCTGAGGTTGTATGACATGCTTATGATCTTCCTCCATTAGAATACGATGGACACAAATAGAAGGACTAATGCCTTTTATATCTGAGATTGTCCAGGCCATTGCTTCCTTGTTTTTTCTTAAGACACATAGTAATTGAGTTTTCTGCTTTTGGGTAAGCTTGGAAGAGATAATTACAGGTAAGTTGCTTGGTGGACCAAGGAAGGCATATTCTAAGTGAGAGGGTAATGGTTTTAATTCTAGAGTAGGAGGCTCTTCAACGGAAGGTTTAGAATGCAGTGTGGGTGTATAGTCTAAAGGTTCAATGAATTGCCTGCTTCCTAAGATTGCTGGACATCCAATTTCAGCTTCAATTTGCTTTCCATATCTTTTTCTTCATTCTCAAAATCTGTTTCCTCAAATTCCTGCATGAAAAATGGGTTTAAATTGACATCAGTAGCATTTATAAAATAACAGTGATCATCACAAGCAGGAGGATATTTCGTGGCTTCATTCATCTTAAAGACTACTTCCTCATCATGAATTTACAAAATTAACTTACCATTATGAACGTCAATTAATGCACGACCTGTTGCTAAGAAGGGTCTTCCTAGAATAATAGGAACATGCAAATCTTCATCCATATCCATCATAATAAAATCAACAGCAAGTATAAATTTTCCTATCTTAACCAAAACATCTTCAATTATTCCCCTAGGATATCTTACGGTTCTATCAGCAAGTTGTATGGAAACCTTAGTAGGTTGAGGTTCTCCTAACCCTAATTGTTTGTAGATGTAATATGGCATAAGATTGATACTTGCTCCTAGGTCACATAATGCATTTTCAATATTAAGGTTACCAATAAAGCAAGGTATAGAAAAACTCCCTGGATCTTTGATCTTGGCTGGTAAAGGTTGCTTGCTCTGAAGGATTGATGAGCAATCTCTGTTAAGCTGCACCATTGTTACATTCTCCAACTTCTTTTTATTAGCAAGAAGCTCCTTTAAGAATCTTACATATAAAGGCATTTGTGCAAGTGCTTCTGCAAAGGGTATATTGATGTGAAGCTTCTTAAAACTTCTAGAAACTTGTCAAACTGATTGGCCATGTCATGTTGCTTAGCTCTTTATGGATAGGGTATCCTTGGTTGATAAACAGGTACAAGTGTCTTATTTTAAACAGAAATGTTTTGAATAGAATTTGAGGTTGCTTGACTCTGCTCTGGTTAAGCATTCTCCGGCTGAACTTGAGGATGCTTAACTGCATCAGAAGGTTGCTTAGTGATGTGAGCAGTCTCAGGTTGCTCATTCTTCTCAACAATCTTTTCTTCTGAGTCTTTATTCTGGTCCACAATGTTCATCTTGTGAGGTTGCTCAACATTCTTACCACTCCTAAGGGTAATAGCTTTGCACTCCTCTCTCAGATTGGGTTCAGTGTTACTTGGAATGACTCCTTTGTTCTTTGGATTGACAATATTTGTGAGTTGCTGAAGCTGAGTTTCCATGTTCTTCATATAAGCTTGAGTTTGCTTCATAAAATGAGACATCATTTCCTTCATCTCCTCAACCTCTGATTTCTTAGATGTAAATGATGGTCCAGCTTGTTGAACATGATTAGGCTGTTGATGAGGTTGGAAATTGCTGTGAGGCTACTGAAAAGGTACATGAGGTTACTTGCCAGGTTGCTGATTCCAAGAAAAATTTGGATGATTTCGCCATCCTGGATTGTAAGTGTTGGAAAATGGATTGTTCTGCCTTGGATTATTTCCAATATAATCACATTGCTCCTGAGTAAGCGAGATGTCACAATCAATGCTTCTATGATCACTTCCACAGAATTCACACGATATCTTTGAACTTGAAATGGCTGAGATATTCTACTTGGCTAGCTGTTTAAGGATCAGATCTACTTTGTCGGAAAGCTTAGCAACAGCATCTGACTCGGCCATCTTTTCTCGATCCTCAAGTGCTAAGTGCCATTTATAACTGGTGTTGACCAACCTTTCGACCAACTCATAGAGCTCTTCCGGTGCCAGTTCTTCTGGGTCTCCATTTGCAACAGATTCAATTTGAATCTTATATGCATTAGTCAAACCATTGTAGAAATTCTGAATTTGCATCCACATAGGAAATCCATGGTTTGGTACTTTTCTCAGGAGCTCCTTGTATCTTTCCCAGGCTTCTGACAGGGATTCATCACGTTGCTGATGAAAATGAGTAACCTCATTTCTTAACTTGATTGCTTAGCTGGGCGGAAAATACTTAGTCAGAAAGACTTGAGCCATTTCATCCCAGGTTGTAACTAAACCTGGTTGAAGATTCTTCAACCAACTTTTAGCCTTATCCCTCAGTGAAAAAGGAAAAAGCTTTAATCTTATCACATCATCTGAGACTCCATGGTTAGTACGAAAAGTATTGCACATAGTCACAAAATCTTGGATGTGAGCATTTGGATCTTCTCCTGGCAATCCTGGAAACTGAATAGCAGCTTGAAGCATTTGAATCATATAGGCTTTGATCTCAAAGACATTGTCCCCTTCATTAGGTATCACAATGCAGAAAGAGTGTCCTTCAGTGATAGGTCTCGAATATTCCTTAAGTCTTTGCCTTGGAGGAAGAAGATGAACTTCTCCCTCTCCTTCTGGCGGTGGAGGTGGTAAATTTTGTTCAGCCATTCTCTGTCTCCTTCTGGCTCTTCTGACAGCACCACTCCTTCTCCTACAAGTCCTTTCAATCTCTAGATCTATAGGAATTAGAGGGATTCCTGCTCTTCGCATACACCAGGAGATTGCTTAAACAGAGAATTTCTGCACAAAACACCAAACACCAAATCAAACAAACGAATTTACAAGAAATCTTTAAAATTTTCAACCGTTAGTTCCCCGGCAGCGGCGCCAAAAACTTGTTGCCCTAAAATTGTGCACTAGCAAGTGTACTAGGTCAATTGTAGTAGTGGCAAGACAAGTGTCGATCCCACAGGGAATAAGGAAAAACTATAAGACTTCCTAATAAACCGTCAGATATAAGGTTTTCCAAATGTATCAACAATACAATTTTATATGAACTGAAATCAATATAAACATATAAAACAACGTAAGGAAGGTTGCCTAAAACAGAAGATGAAAAACAATAATGATAAAAGCACAGACTTCCATCAGTTAGACAGGCAATCTTGAGATATCTTTCTTTAGAATTTATTATGAATATATTAAGGAACGTAGATCTAAGGTTTCTTGCTCTCTATCCACCAAGCTTATCTCTCGACCTCACTTGGATTCTATGACCACCCAACTAAGCTTATCTCTCGACCTCACTTAGCATAGGCGTTCATGCATTAAGTCAAGCAAGCATTCTATCATAAATAGAAACCCTTAGCACACCCCCAATCTCTTCTCGGTCTCATGGCAAGTGTGTGTGTGTGTGTGATTGTTCCATATCCCCAAATCTCCTCTCGGTCTCATTGGGAATCCTAAGCATACAACGAGGCCCCATCGTAATTTTGATAACCACATCACAACATAATCATCTGAGCATAATATTCATAATAAACACGGGAAAGACTTCCCAAGATCACCAGCCTAAGCTGGCTTCAGCCTGCTGGAGAACTACTCACAACACATAATTAATATCAAAACGAGATTGTCTAACCAGAAAACTTGAAAGAAGAAAATTTTTCAAATTAAAATTAAAACAAAGAAAATAATAATAGTTAGAGAAGCATTCAATGCCCAACCCCCCTTGAACAGCAGACTATATATAGTCTCCATTAAGAAAAGAAAAATAATCTACCTAGAGCCATGTTCCTTGATTAAAATAATAACAAAAATTAACAACCACAAAATACCATGGCTTCCTTAAGAAGCCAATGACAGTTCTGGAATTTCCAAAAGAAAAATATCTTCTCCTCCACTCTGGGCCGCGCCTCTTCCTTCAACTCCGTCCCATTCACGCCGCAGCCCACTCCAATTCATTTTTCTCCTTTTTGCTCCCTGAGACTTCCCAAATCCGGCAGTCTTCCTGAACAATGCTTTAGACCTAGAAAAACTCAATATTAGCTATGAATTCTCTATTCTCAAATGAATTGTACCAATTTAGCTGCTGAATTCTTGCATAATTAACTGGTAATAATTTCACTTATCAATTACATCAGTTTAAACTTATGCATATATATTAATTTGTTCTTTCCAACCTTATTTATTAATCTAATTTAATGGTAACTTATAGGGGTGTATTGAATTAAGACTTTTAATGACTTTTACGTGCTTTTAAAATCCGGAGGTATTCAATTAAGACTTTTTAGGAGTCTTTAAAAGTTATCAGGTATTCAATTATGACTTTTTAAGAGTCTTTAAAAGTCATCAGGTATTTAATTATGACTTTTTAAGAGTCTTTAAAAGTCATCATGTATTCAAAAAGTCATTGGCAATTGATGAGAATGACTTTTATACAAAATCCTTAGAAAAAAGACTCGCATCTATACGCAAGACTTTTTATTTATCATTTATCGTGAAATCCATAATCACCCGCCCTTTCTGTCTCTGGAAACGATCGACCTCCACCCTCTCCGACCTCCATAATCACTCGCACTTTTTCGTAGGGGTGAGCAAAACCAAACCACGAACCAAAAACCAAACCAAACCAAGACTAAAAACCGACCCGAATCAAACTCTATTTGGTTTGGTTTTATAAAATATAATAGTTTGGTTTTTGGTTTTTGTTAAAAAAACGAAACCGAACCAAACCATAATAAGAAAAAATATTTAAATATATATATATATATATATGTATATAAATAAATTTTATTTGGCATATTATATATTTATATAATAATAGTTTGTATTTATAAGACTTTAGTAATATATATGTAATATAAATCATTTTTAAGCAATATTTTACATGTAATTTATAAAAAATAATGATAATAAAAATTAAAAAATTAAAATTTTTGTTGATTCGGTTTGAACCGAACCAAACTGTAACCGAACTGAACTGGTTCAGTTTGGCTTGATCCGAACCATATGAACTTTGGTTTGGCTTTGGTTTCTATTTTTTTTCTACTTTGGTTTTTGGTTCGGTTCGATTCGGTTTTGAACCAAACCACATTTTGCTCACTCCTACTTTTTCGTTACCCTCTCCGACCTCCATAATCACCTGCCCTTTTTACTATCTTTTAGACAGCTCTCCCATTTCAGTTTGATACACACACAGAGATAGTCTTGGTTTGTGCAAGATTGCATAATTTTCTTAGAAATGAGTGTCGATCAGATGAGTTTTCAATTGAACAAAATAGTAAAACTAATTCATCTACACCAATGTCAATTAATGAAGAAAAAGATTTTGAACCATTTGTTGGAATACAAGAGCAACAAAGAAATGATACTAATGAAGGAAGAGTTAGTATTGCTACTGACATGTGGAATAATGTTGAACATATGAATGATTATGTACATTAGAAATTTTATAGCCAAATTACAATTTTTTAATTGACATTACTACTCAATTTTTATGTTACTTCATATTTTATGTTTAGCGATTGTTGTGGTCATTCATGTGGTGTATTATCATTATACACGTAGAGATTATTAGCATTTTCTAATAAGTCTGCAAAAGTCTTTAAGAGTCTATAAAAATCTATAAAAGTCTATGAAATAAAATTTTTAAAAGTCATCAATACTTTTAAAAATTCTCTAAAAAATATTAAAAGTCACTGAAAGTCACTAAAGTCTATAAAAATCATTCACTGAAAAAAAAAGTCCATAAAAGTCTTAATCAAATTCCGCCCCTTAATTTGTCAATGTTAAATTGCACAGTTAGGGTTTTTATTGTTCAACTGGTTCTCCCTTATCGCTCTCGTCCTCGAGCCGCAGACGCGATCCCCCCCTTCCCCTTCCTTTTTTCTCTGTATATCTCTCTTTCTATCTCTCATGCTCACTCCCTTTTTTCTCTTGCTGGTGCGACCTCCATCTCCATCTACTTAGCCTCATCCCTATTTCTTTTTTCTTCTTTCCATTTCTATTCCCCTCTCGGTTTTCTTCTCTCTCTCCATTTGTCCCCCCTCTCCATGTTCTTTATTTTGCTTATCTTCTCACCCTCTCTTTTCCTCTGCCGGTCAGCGTCTTTAATGGTGAGAGAGCTTAACAAGCGATTAGAAAGTGCATCGGCAACTTCTGTGGCAGCGATGGCATTTCTAGTGGTGGCGGCGACGAATCCAACAGGTTCACTTTTTTTTCTTAAAATTAAACAAATACAGTTGTATATTGTTTATAAATTAGTTCAGTTTAGTTTCACTTTTGTTAATAGTATCAATTTGGGAACTTTCCTTTGGTAGATTAGTTAATATTTGCAAGAAATTAGGGTTATGGGTTTTTGTAATTGGTGCTAATTTTTAATAATGAACAAAGAGGTTAGTTAACAGTGAAAAAAGTCATTAGCATAGAAGTCGTTTGGTCATTCAGATTTGTAGAGCTGCTCTTTTGTTTGAGTCCCCCCATTCTCCTATTGGTTGTTCATTGGTGCTTCCTGGTTTGAAGGCGGTGAGTTTCAATCTCTTTCTCCCAAAGATGATTTTCCTTCCTGTTCAAGGTAATAGTTGCTATTTAAGATTTGAGTTTGATTTTGGCTTGGTTTGAGTAGCTAGTTCACTTTTAGTTTTAGATTAGTAACAAGTTGAAATGTAAGTTCACATTACGACTAATAAAGTATGGAATTGACATCTTCTTTTATGTTCTTTACAGTTCAATTTAAGTTCAGAGTAATTATATGTTGGAAACGAATGTAGTCTTTATGCATTTAGATATTTTTTTTTATTTTTTAAGGTAAGCAAGTGAAACTGTTGTAGTAATTACTCTGCAATATGCTTTCTATTTTTGCAGTTGTTACTTTTATATACACCTTTTCAGTATCTTGTTTAATATGGCTGCTTGTAAGAGGATTTAGGACTACATTCTGATGGTTTTAATGGATTGAAAATAGCATGAGATATACTTTCCCAACTGAAGGAATTGATCCTAGAGCAACATGTGTTTATTACATACTTGGGCTTTTTAATTTATCTCTCTCGTGTTAGTATGAGAACTTGTTGACTTGTAGAAAACTTCTTTCTTATTTTCATTTGGTTTCAGGAGTACCAAATCGAAAAATTGAACAAGAAAATGAAAAATTTTAGTTGGAAACATTACAATTGACATGATATGTTTTTGGTTTTCTCTACCTTATCTTTAGTCAGCTCACAAAGTTAATATTTAGTTTTCGGTATGTGATCTTTGCTAAATTGTACCATCAAACTATGAATTGAGATAGTTAAACTTTTGATTATTTAACCAGCAGCATTAATATTTAGTTTTCAGTGTGCTGTCTATGCTAAGTTGTAATCAAACTATTAATCGAGACAATTAAACTTTTAATTGTGAAGGTACTTGGTGGTATGAGGAATGGCATGATCTCTGTTGGAACCTCTTTATTTCACCTGGACGAGGTATTCTGTTCATTTTCTACAATTCAGCATGAAAATTTGATGGATAATAAATGCTTCTCTTTTATCAGCCCATATTCATTAAGGGATTTTTTTTATTATATGTTGTTGTAGAAGTTTTGATTTGCTGTTTTCAGGGGATTTTTTTAGGGCCTATCAGTTCCTGAATGCTAAAATTTGCTAAAAGTTGTTTCCTTGTCAACAGAATTGCACATTCGAGCCATTGTTCCAGGTCAGTAGCTTATATTTCTTTGTTGTATAACTCCTTTATGGTCCAACAGTTGTCTGAATAGATTATACTTCTCAAAGCTATGGCTGGTATTTTAGGTGCATTTGACTCTATTTGGATGAAGAAAAATGCTTATAGTTTATCCATTTATTTGAAATCTACACAAGTTAATTTTCTTCCTATAAAACAAAAGCTATTAACTGGTGCTATTTAATTATCTTCCTTTTGGTGAATTAGATGGACCATCTAGTACATTAATCTCAATTATAGGTACCCTGTAATGTGAACCTTGCATTTGCTAAACTTTATTTGAAGATATATATGGACCTTGCTTTTCATTGTCCATCATTCATGTCAAAGCATGCTTTCTTTTTCTTTTTTTCTAATTTAGAAGGATGAACCTAGAGCACATTCAATAGGTAAAAGAATAAATGGAAGGTGTGTATCATTTCGTATAATAAAACTTGATTGATCCTTTAACTGGGCTCAAATGCAATTTCTAAAGATGATTCCATCACCTTAAAATATCATTTTCAATGTCTCTATTTTGCTTTCCTTTTTCTTATTAGATTGGAACTGTCTGTACATATTTATTTTAAGGGTTCACAATGGTGGTGTGCAAATGTTGGTCTATATTTAAGTTTAACACTCTACTTTGTGGAATTCATATTTGATTTGTATCAAATCTGATTACCTTAAAGGTTGTTTTTGGTAATTATGTTCTGTTGGTTTTGCTTTCAGTTTCCACGAGTTCTGTTCTACATGTTTGCGAATTTGAGATGTGTGTCAATTAGTTTTTTTATGGATTCTTTTTTGAAGTATGCGATTGAACAGATGGCTCCACTGTTGCTTGTATGTGTTGATATGCAGACAAAATTACTTTACTCTGCAGAAATAACATTAATTGATAAATATATGATCAAAGCGCCTTTATTCTTTTGATTTATATTCTTGTTTCATAAATTTTATAAGTGTCTTTAATTAGCTAGTTAATTATTTTTTTCCTACATTGAGGTGTGCAGGTTATAAGGAGATTTGCCAAAAAAAGGGGGGGTTATATCGTTTGTCATGTAAGTAATGAATTGTTGGAATTTTATAGTCTTAGTCACAAGTTGATTCCTACTTCTTTTAATGTTGTGTGTTTGTTTGCCTGCATAAATATTATTAGTTTTGTAGTTAGCTGGCAAGCCACATTGGAATTCATAACCGATAATGGTAATTAACTTTAAGTTGACATTTCCAATATGACTAATTAACTATTGAAGTTCTAAATAAGCATGACTATAACACAAGGTTTTTAAAAAAAAAATTTATTTCGATACTTTTAGTTTATTTGAAATTAAGTTGATTATGATCTAGCTCCCTTCAATCCAAATCATAGATCATAAATTTGAGTTAATATATTTATTTATAATTAAAAAAATATAATTGACAATTTGCAAGGGAATTTGTAAGGGATAATAATATCACATGCAGATTTGCAAGTAAATTTTGAAAGAAACTTTCCCTTGCAAATTTGCCAGGGAATATTGCATCAAAACTTCACTTTCAAATTTGCAATGGATTTTGTAAAAGAATGTATTTTCCTTCGCAATTTTGCAAGGGAACAGGAAAGCCTTGCAAATTTTCTGCAAGGGCACATATTGCAACGAATTGTATCCGTTGCAATTTCGTTGCAGATTAGCTTTTGCAATGGAAATTCCATTGCAAAACATTGATTTTCTTGTAGCGTGTGTTTGTGTTTATGTGTGTGTTTGGTCGTTTTTATGTATATTGTGTTGTTACATTGTCGATGCATTTGTGATACCGTGTTAATACATTTTTTTTGAAGTGTTTTTTGTGATAGATTTCTTGTGTAAGTTGTATGGAGATGGATAGAGGAAAGGTGGAGCCTGGGGTGAGATCAAATATTTAATGAAGACTTCATATATATCGTAAGTTTCACCTTTAATTACTTTTCACTTCTTTAATATTAATGTATGTCACAGGTAAGATAAACAATGCTCTATACCTCGTTTCTTCTTCTACTTTTCATACTCTATAATTAAAGATATCAAGTCTACGTTGCTTCTGTTTCATTGTACTCCATTTATTGTTGGGATTTGTATTTTTATTATCGTTTTTGTTTTGTGTTTTTGCGATGCAGTGATGTGAGCGATTGACAAGATTTTTGCAATCTGTGAGGTTTCTGCGATTGAAGAGTTTTTTGTGATTCGAGAGATTTTCTACGATTATGATGTTACTGGTATTGGAGAGTTTTCTGCGATTAGAGAATTTTGGCGAGGATGGAAAGTTCTCCCGAGGTTGGAGAGATTGGTGCATCTAGTTAGTTTGGTTATTTTGAATTTTTTTTCTTGTTTTTTTTGTCTTAATGTACCTAATATAGGAATTAGAAAATCCCGTATTTTGGGAATTTAAAATGTTTTTATTGTATTTTTGAAATAATCCTCTTGTATTTAAAAAGCAAAATTTGGGACTAAAATTGGGAGATTTTGCTAAAATGCCCTATTTTATTTTATTTTTAATTTGAATTAGTACTCCATAATTAGTTTTTAAATTCATTTATGAATTTTTTTACTAAATTTGTTTATGTTATTAGTTTTCTTATGTTATATCATGGAGTTTTATTTTTTGATTATATTGACTTTGTTTTAGTAAAGTAACCAATTTTTATGGATGTGAATGGGTTGAAGCTTGATATTGATGTTTAAAATCTGATCCGAATCCAAATAAATTTACATATGAATTAGATTTGACTTGGACAAATTTTTTTATTACGAATGTAGACAGGCATGGTCGAAGTCCGCTCATGGCCCGCCCAATGAAAATATGTGCTTGTATGATCATGAGTTAATGAAATAGAAGAAAAAAAGTTGGAAATTTTGTTAAATGAAATGACTGTTAAGAAAATACTTTCCCAACGGTGATTGCAGAAAGAAAGGTCCTTACTCATTAGTATGGATTGGTGTGTGGTAATTGGCAAGTGAAAGTCGAAGACTTTGAAATTTGAAGTACCCACTCTAAATTACACGAAGATGAAACAGACTCGAGGGTAAGATTAAAGGGCTATGTCCAAATAATTGCAATTGCGGACAAGGTAAGTGCTATCAGAAGCATGTGATTTTAAATTTCAGTGTCAGTGTTGTTATCATCTTTTTCAGTGATTTTCTTGTTTTAACTAGTGGTAGGTAGTCTATTTTTGGGTATATTATGGCATTACTGTGAGTAGAGAAACTAAAGATTCCTTCCCCCTTGCCAATTGACCACCATGACTATTGGGGCGGGGCCATCCTTGTTTGCTTTGTGAAGAAAAACCTAAACACTTGGAGATACTTCTGTCTGTCTTCAGTCCCACCTGCCTTCTTTTCTTTTTTATCTGCTTGTTTGGTTCTTTTTGTTTGTGGCTTCAATTATAGATAGGTGGATTTAAGATTTTGGTTCTGTTTTCTTTTCTGAAATTTAAGGAAGAGCTTCTCTCCAACTTTCTTTTACAATCTTTTCAAAGAATTTTGCAGTTCTAGTTGTGGGTTCTTGTCAATTTCCTTTGAACCTGGAAACCCAACTCAATTTTGGGGTTTAAAGGGCTGAAAGTTGGTAACTTGTAATCGTTTGCCTCTTTTGGGAGAAGCGATTTTCTTTTAGTTGGTATAAAGTGATACACAAGTAATTTTAAATACAGGGTACTTTTAAATACAGGGTTTTTTTTGGTTAGAGCAGATGTTTGATGGGAGCTTGACAATGTCTTTTAATGCATTGAATTATCCATCTCATCTATTCAGTAATGTAAATACTTATAAAGCCCCCTATAGGGCAAGGTTGAAACCAGTTTTCTCATCAGTTCCACCATCTTCTGTTGTCTTGCCCGCAGATGAGAGTGGGAAATTTCATGAATCTAAAAACAGTTGTGATTCATCTGCTTTGTTGATTAGTCAAGCAAATACAGTGGGTATTATAGGAGGGACATCAGCAAATACTGCTCTGAATTTCTTGAAAAAGCTAGTCCAATGGAGTTCAAAAGATGGGGAAGAGTGTCTTCCTTTTGTCCTTTGCTCTGATCCAGAATTAAATAAAGAGCTTTTAACACACGAGAGAGATTCATTTACTTTGCTTGGTAGGCAAAATGCACTCTCTAAATTTGATCATATGGCTATAGTGGAAAAGCTACGGAGCAAAAGGGTTTTCTTGGAGAAGTCCGGTGCTCGCTGCATAGTAATGCCTTGTCATATTTCTCATTCATGGTATAATGAGGTTTCGGAGGGATGTTCTGTTGAATTCCTTCATATGGGTGATTGTGTTGCTAGGGAGCTCAAGGAGGCTAAGCTAAAGCCGAAAGAGGCTGGAAGTCCTTTGCGGATTGGGGTACTTGCAACAACTGCTACTTTGACTGCAGGGTTCTATCAAGAGAAGCTGCAAAATGAGGTGTGTTCATCATTCGCTCATTTCTGCACTTATGCGTTGGATTACCTTGTCATAGAAATTCATGTAAATGATTTACTATTTCTAGTTGCAATATTTAACAAGAAATTCATAGTATGTCATCCAAATATAAAAAGAGAATACTGGTTGTCTAATCTTGCAATCAACTGTGTTCAGAACTGTAAGAAAGGGGGCTGCATTAGAAAAAATGGGAGTATTTTGCACTTTTGTGCTTGTGAAATTTAAGAGGGATTTTAAACTTGAGGCAAATACCATTTTGATCTATACATGGGTGAATCTGTTGATCATACTTTTCTCTCCCAAAAATTCTGTCAACACAATGTTAACACTCGAGAATAATTCAGTGGCACAATGGTGCAGGACTCTGTATTTTCAGTTTTGCAATACATTTATGTGGTCTTGTTGACTTGTGCGCTCCTAGCTTTTGAAAGGCTTATATTTGTTTCGCCTGGTGAACTCTTCTGTATCTTAAAAAACTTACTTTCCTTAAAGTCAGTTGATTGGAAGTTTAAACGCATAGAGAGGCTAAATGCCCTTTTTAGTCCTTGTCCTATCCCATTTTTTGCCCATTTGGCCCCCATCCTATTGTTTTGGCCTTTTTAGCCCCAGTCCTTTCAAAATCACGCCTATTTGGCCCATTTTTAACTGGAGAAGGCGTGTTCTTCAACATTTGCGTTAAACTAAAAGTTGTATCATTCAAGGCTTGTAGGAATGCAAAAAGAAGAATCATTAGAGAAATTATAGGAGATTGTAACAAGCATTATGCAAGATTGTACGATTTATGTGGATGAGATTAGGAGTTCACACCCTGGTACAAGCTGTTTTGTCAGTGCTGAGAGACTCAGCGGTGGTGCGAATGTCGAAGAATGCGCCTGATTTTCGAAGGACAGGGGCCAAATGGTAAAAAATTGCATAGGATAGGGGCCAAAAGGTTTTTCGAGCCTAGATACAATTGAAATAAGAATAATGCTTCACAATCCAGAATTAGTTTTGATAGTGTTTCTCTTTTCAGGACTTTATCAATATTCTCCTGACTGACTAACCTTCTGCTGGAATATCTCAATTCTGAGATGGATGACAAATGTAGATTCTGATTCCAAATTCTTAATCTCTGTTGGAAATTCATTTTTTACAGTAATCCAATTGAATAAAGTGTCTTGCTTACTACCCTTAGACATCTTGTTGTAGTTGAAGTGCAGCTTGATAATGGGGCACATAATATCCCAATTTTAATTATGAGTTCATAACGTTATGTTCTACACTTGTCCTTCTTATGAATTGCTTCCCTGAAATCTGAAAGCTTTTGTAAGCAGGGATAGTTTCTATAATTCTCGTTGACTGCAAATTTGTGCTATTAATTTCCTTCGTTTTACTGGGTTTCTTAACCATAGGAGTTGTTAGTACTTATTTATGTTTTTCCCCGGGATTGCAGGGATTTGAGGTTGTGCTACCTGATAAAGCAACCATGGAACACACTATAATTCCCTCAATTGAAGCGATAAACAGAAATGACATGGAAGGGGCTAGGAATCTGGTGAGAATTGCTCTTCAAGTTCTTCTAGTGAGAGCAGTGAACACTGTCATCCTTGCCTCTGATGATATGCGAGATCTTTTGCCTCAGCATGATCCTCTTCTCAAGAAATGTATCGATCCAATTGATGCATTGGCCCGTTCAACTATCAAGTGGGCACAAGCCCCTGGAAAAGTTACATAGTTGATGCTGGTGATGTTTGTATTCTGCTCTATATGCTTCTTCATTGGTGTAAAAGTTGCTACAATTATTTTAAAACTCAAATCTAAGATGATTACCATACTTGGGGGGTCATATGTTACAAGATTGTTCCCTCATGTTCTGTATTATTTGTCAAATACAGATTATTAGCAGATAGAACTGTAGTGGAAATTGTATCAGACTAGTGCCCAAATGGGTCCTGTAGAAAATTAAGAAAGTGCATATATTCAACGCTTGTCAATGAAATAGAACAATTCACTGAATTATTCAAATTATTGTCGTGAATCTTTATTTAATCGGATAATTTCTTTCTATCATTGTATAGCTGTAAATATTGTATAGGCTTAATCATAGGGATTAGGAATTAATTAATTTCCTTGTTTAGCATTCTTAGACTGTATAAATACCTGCACATACTCAATGGAATTCACACAATATTTTCCTCAATTTCTCTGATCATAACATGGTATCAGAGCAGCCCTTGTGAGCAGTTTTCTTTTCTCTCTTTCGTTGAAATTTGTCTGTCCCAGTGAACAGACTTGCACCCATTTTTTTTCCATCTGTCCAGTGAATAGACATTTGGGGCTTAAGGTTCCAGACCTCGTTTTTTGCCTCACCTCCAGTTCTAGAAGAAGGTTTGTGTGCCGATCGGTGCTTCTCTGCAACTCCGCGTGAGACACATGCGCCACCTCTGTCTTTGTCCTGTCTGCCATTTTCCGGCGATCTCCTTTCTGCTCCGGCGTCGCCTTTGTACCCCCAGCGAGCCCATCTGGTCTCATCTCTGATCTGGTTATTCTTCTACTCATCGGTATTATTTCTGTTCTTGTTCGGCACTGTTTCTGCTTGTAAGATATGGGTGACGAAATGAAGAAGGACAGCACTACTGTGGTGACTGAGGTTATTCCTACACTTGCTAAAATTACGGAACAAAAGTTAACCGGCCCTAATTTTTTGGATTGGTCTAAAACAATCAGAGTCTATCTACATACTATTTCTTTTGATGATCATTTAACTAATGAGCCACCTCATGGTGACAATGCATGGCTGAGAGTTGATGCCAGAATTTTCGTCCAAATTTGCAACTCTATTGATGATTCAATTGTCAGTCTTACCAAATATTGTCAGTTTATCAAAGAACTGATGACTTATCTGGAATTTTTGCTTGATGGAAAAGATAATATTTCTCGTATTTATGATATCTGTAAGGACTTTCATCGTCCTCAACAGAATGGAGAATCACTTCAAGCTTATTTTATGAGTTTTAAGCGAACCTATGCGGAACTCAATAATATCTTTCCTTTTAGTCCTGATGTTAAAGTGCAGCAAACTTAACGGGAGAAGACTGTAGTGATGAGCTTTATGGCTGGGCTTGATCCTCAATTTGAGATAGCTAAATCTCAAATCCTCCCTGGCACTGAAATTTCCAGCCTTGATGAGATTTACATTCGCCTGCTTCGTAGTGCCAACAATCACTCTACTGCATCTTTTGATCCAGCCTCTAATGCTCTCGTTGGTCGTACTACAAGCAGATCATATAAGGGTCAGAATCATGGTGGTAATCATGACAATAAACCCTCCAATACTGAAGGTGTCGTTTGCTACTATTGTCATGAACCAGGACATACTAAGCGTACTTGCAAGAAACTGCAGAATAAAAATCAGCGGTCTCGATCCGCTCATGTTGCCACCATTGAAACTCCGGATTCATCTTGCACTCCTACAACTTACACTATTTCTGCAGAAGAGTTTGCAATGTTGACTCAGTATTAGGAAGCACTAAAGCATTCGTATCATCCTACCACTGCTATTACGGAATCAGGTACCACTAATAAGTGTCTTCTTTCCTCCTCTTCCAAATGGGTCATTGACTCTAGTACCACGGATCATATGACAGGTAACTCGAGTCTTTTCTCTACTTTTAAATCACAAAAAGTTCCTACCCATGTTACTCTAGCAGATGGCTCTTCCTCTACTATTACTGGTCTTGGCACTATTAATCCTACACCATCATTATCCTTATCTTCTGTCTTAAATCTTCCTGGTTTTGCTTTTAATCTTATGTCTGTTAGCAAACTCACTCGATCCTTGAATTGCTCCGTTTCATTCTTTCCTGATCATTGTCTATTTCAGGATCGTGTGACGAAGAAGATTATTGGTAAAGGACGGGAATCTGGAGGACTCTACATTTTGGATACTAGTCTCACTACTTGTTCAAGCGTCTCAAGTCCGTTTGAAGCTTATTGTAGGTTAGGGCATCCTTCTCTTCCTCTGTTGAAGAAATTGTGTCCTCAGTTTCGTTCTGTAATTACTTTAGATTGTGAGTCATGTTAGTATGCTAAACACCATCGTGTGCCATCTATCCCTAGAGTCAATAAAAGATCTAATTTTCCTTTTGAGTTAGTCCATTTTGATGTTTGGGGTCCTTGTCCAGTTACATCTAAAACTAGGTTTCGATATTTTGTCAAATTTGTCGATGATTTCTCTTGAGTAACTTGGCTTTATTTAATGAAAAATCGATCTGAATTGTTCTCACATTTTACTTCATTTTGTGTTGAAATTAAAAATCAATTTAATGTTTCCATCCACACCCTTCGAAGTGACAATGCTAAAGAATATCTTTCTGCACAATTTCAAACTTACATGCTTCAAAATGGCATTCTACACCAAACATCATGTGTCGACACACCATTTTAAAACGGTGTAGCCAAACGAAAAAATAGAAATCTCCTTGAAACAGCCCGAGCTCTTTTATTACAAACACATGTCCCTAAGCCATTTTGGGCGAATGCGATTTCCACAGCATATTTTCTTATTAATCGAATGCCTTCTTCCGTAATTCATGGGGACATTCCTTATAATGTCCTTTTTCCTAATAAAACATTGTTTCCCATCTTACCACGAATTTTTGGGAGCACTTGTTTTGTTCGTGAGGTTCGTCCTCATTTAACAAAACTGGATCCAAAATCAGTAAAATGTGTGTTTTTAGGTTACTCTTGTCTCCAAAAAGGGTATCGTTGTTGTTGTCCATCTCTTCACAAATACCTTGTCTCATCTGACGTTACTTTTCTTAAAGATAGTCCATTTTTTCTTACACATCCATCACCACAACTGTCTACTGATACAGTGTTAGTGTATTAGATTCATAGCCAAGTGGTTTGTCCTTCTAGTCCAACTCGACAAACTCCACCACCTACACCACCACCTCCGAAACTTCCTGTTGAGTATGTTTATTCAAGGCGGACGAATCCTCCTCAATCTAGCTCTTTACCAATACCTTCTTCATCATTAGACCCGCCATCCAATGATCTCAACCTACCGGTTGCAATTCGCAAAGGTAAAAGATCCTGCACGTATCCCATTTCATCTTTTGTTTCTTATAATCATCTATCACCATCTTCCTCTTCTTTTGTTGCATCACTTGATTCCATATCTACTCCTAAATCTGTCTCGGAGGCCTTATCTCATAGTGGTTGGCGTAATGCAATGGTGGACGAGATGAATGCTTTGGATGCCAATGGTACTTGGGAACTTGTAAATTTACCTGCGGGAAAGACATCTATTGGATGCCGGTGGGTCTTTACTGTCAAAGTTAACTTTGATGGCTCTATTGCTCGCCTCAAAGCTCGCCTTGTGGCCAAAGGGCATGCCCAAACTCATGGTGTAGATTATTTTGACACTTTCTCTCTAGTGGCTAAGATGACTTCCATTTGATTGTTAATTTCTATGGTTTCAACCCACAATTGGCCATTACACCAGTTAGACATTAAAAATGCATTCTTACATGGGGATCTTGCGGAAGAAGTCTATATGGAGCAATCGCCAGGCTTTGTTGCTCAGGGGGAGAATGGGAAAGTCTGTCGTCTTCACAAATCCTTATATGGACTGAAACAGAGCCCTCGAGCTTGGTTCGGTAATTTCAGTCACGCCATTGAGAAGTTTAGGATGACGAAAAGCAAATGTGACCATTCAGTCTTCTTTAAGAACTCCACATCGGGCATTATACTACTTATAGTTTATGTTGAAATTTGACTTAGCTGCTGCAGTATTCTTAGCTGGAATTTGTTATATTTCTGTTTTTGACTTGTTTAATTAGTTTACTGTTATTACTTCCAGATTTTTAGCTTTTTCAGTTAAACATGGAGACATGTTCTTTGTAGTTGCTTAAATGTAGGATTTTCAGTTGTATTTTGTTTCTATTTAAGCTCACATTACAGTAATGACAATTTCAGACTTTGCACTGCAATTCACTTCTACTCTTGCTTAGTTTTTGATTTATTCTAGCAAATTGGTATCAGAGCCCTTTTCTTGAGGGACCTGTGATTACAAGAGTTTTTTACTATCTTGTTCTTTTTTCTATGGATTCAATGGAAACTTCATGTATTGCACTAGCACCACCTGCTTTCAAAGGAGAAGGTTATCATGTCTGGGCAGCAAGAATGGAGGCTCATCTAGAGGCAAATGATCTCTGGGAAGCTGTCGAGGAGGACTATGAAGTTCCTCCATTACCTGCGAATCCAACTATGGCACAAATAAAGAGTCACAAAGAGAAGAAATCAAGAAAGTCAAAGGCAAGAGCTATGTTATTTGTTGCAGTGTCTCCTGAAATCTTTGTCAGAATTATGACAATGAAATCTGCCTTTGAAATCTGGAACTTCTTGAAGGAGGAGTATGAAGGAGATGAGAGGATTAAGGGTATGCAGATTTTGAATTTGATCAAAGAGTTCGAGCTTCAGAAGATGAAAGATTCTGAGACAGTAAAAGAATACTCTGACAGATTGCTTGGGATTGCAAACAAAGTAAGGCTTCTTGGTTCTGAATTTCCTGATTCCAGATTAGTCCAAAAACTTCTTGTAACTGTACCTGAAAGGTTTGAAGCAAGCATTTCCTCATTGGAAAACACTAAAGACCTGTCAAAAATTAGTTTGGCAGAATTGATGCATGCTTAGGCACAAGAACAGAGAAGTATCATGAGGTCTAAAGGAATTGTTGAAGGTGCACTAGTTGCAGCAACATGGAAGAAGAATGAGAAAAATAAGAAGGGAAACTCAGGTTCTGATTCTCCTAATACAAGTAAGGGAACAAAATCTGATTTCTCTCCTTGCAAGCATTGTAAAAGGAAGGGCCATCCTCCTTCCAAATGCTAGAAAAGGCTAGATCAGCAATGTGAAAAGTGTCAGAAGATGGGACATCATTAAAGAATCTGTAAAAACAACACTCAACAGAAGACTGTGACACAAGTGAATTTGCAGCAGAAGAATGTCGCTTAAGTTGCAGATCAAGAAGAAGACTATTTGTGGCTTCATGTTTTCAACTAACAGTTTCACAGATAAGTGGTTAATTGATAGTGGTCGTACCAACCACATAACATTTGATCAGGAACTCTTCAAGGAGCTGGATACTTCATTAATATCTAAAGTCAGAATTGGCAATGGGGAGTATATTACTGTCAAAGGGAGAGGAACAGTAGCTATTGAGAGTCTTTCAGGTACAAAGCTTATTAAAGATGTGCTATTTGTTCCTGATATTAATCAAAATTTGTTAAGTGTTGGGCAGCTTTTTGAAAGAGGATTCAAAGTGATCTTTGAAAGCAATCAATGCTTAATCAAAGATTCAAAAGGAGTTGATTTGTTTATAGTGAGAATGAAGGGGAAAAGTTTTGCTTTTGATCCATTGAAGGAGGAGCAAGTTGTTTTTGCTGCAACAAAAATTAATTCAGAAATTTGGCACAAGAGGCTTGGGCATTTTAATCATGCTGCTGTGGTAGAACTGCAGAAAAGGAGTTGGTTCAAGGATTACCTTACCTTGAATATGAAATTCCAGATTGCAAAGTGTGTCAACAAGGAAAGCAATCAAGGTTACCTTTCAAACTAGCAACCTGGAGAGCTACAGAGAAGTTGCAGCTTATTCACACTGATGTAGCTGGTCCTCATAGAACTCCATCTTTAAATGGGAGCAGGTATTTCCTGATCTTTATTGATGATTATTCTAGAATGTGTAGGATTTATTTTCTCAGATTCAAGACAGAAGTTGCTAGTGTGTTTTGGAAATTCAAGCACTGGATTGAAACACAAAGTGGATATAAAATCCAAGCTTTGAGATCTGATAATGGGAAGGAGTACACTTCTGGTCAGTTTAATCTTTTTTGTGAAGAGGCTGGAATTGAACATCAACTCACTGCTCCATACACTCCAGAACAAAATGGAGTCAGTGAAAGAAAGAACCGAACCATAATGGAGATGGCCAAATGTCTAATGATTGAGAAGAATTTGCCAAAGGAATATTGGGCAGAAGCAGCACACAATGCAGTCTTTCTTCTCAATAGACTTCCCACAAAAGCTGTAGCAGGAAAGACTCCATATGAAGCATGGTATGGTTTTAAACCTTCTCTGAAAAATCTCAAAGTATTTGGATGATTGTGCTTTGTTTATGTTCCTCAGATCAAAGGGATAAGTTGGATAAAAAGGCAGAAGCAAGGATCTTTGTTGGTTACAGCTTAGTTTCCAAAGCTTACAGAATTTTCCAACCAAACACAAAAAAAATTCTAGTAAGCAGAGATGTGCATTTCATGGAGAATGATGAGTGGGATTGGAAAGAAAAGCAAGCAGCCTTAGTTCCTGATCAAGTTTCCAAGCTACAACTCAAAGAAGATGATTTGATTGATGATACTCCTATACGAGGTACAAGTTCTGATATTTATCAGAGATGTAACGTTGCTGTGTTTGAACCACGAGATTTTTGGGAAGCAGAGAAAGATCCAAAATGGATTGCTGTAATGATGGAGGAGCTGCATATGATCGAGAAAAATCAAACCTGGAAGCTTGTAAAAAGACCAGCAGACAGGAAAGTAATTGGTGTAAAATGGGTGTTTAGAACCAAACTCAATACTGATGGTTCCATAAACAAACACAAAGCCAGGCTGGTTGTAAAAGGGTATGCTCAGATTTTTGGTGTTGATTTTTCTGACACGTTTGCTCCTGTTGCAAGACTTGAAACAATCAGGTTGCTGCTGTCAATTGCTGCACAAAAGGCTGGAAAGTGTACCAACTAGACGTTAAATCAGCGTTTCTAAATGGTTATCTTAAGGAGGAGATTTTCGTTGAACAACCTGATGGATTTGTTGTGAAAGGACAAGAAAATGATGTTTATTTGCTCAAAAAAGCTCTCTATGGTCTAAAGCAGGTACCTAGGGCTTGGTATAGCAGAATTGATGAGCATTTGATGAAAATGGGTTTCAAAAAAAGTTTTAATGAAGCTACACTTTACATCAAAGGTGATGAGATCAATTTTGTTGTGGTCTCATTGTATGTTGATGACTTGCTAGTTACAGGAAGCAACTCAGAACTTGTTGAGAAGTTCAAGAAAGATATGCAGCAAACCTTTGAGATGACTGATTTGGGAGAAATGGCATATTTCCTCGGAATGGAAGTCAAGCAGAATAAAGGTGGGATTTTCATCTGTCAAATGAAGTATGCTAAGGAAATTCTGAAAAAATTCAGAATGGATGATTGCAAGAGAATGGATTCTCCTATGTGCCAGAAGGAGAAGCTAAGTAAGATGGATGAAGCTGACAAAGTTGATGAATCTGTTTATAGAAGTCTGGTTGGTTGCCTTATGTATCTTACAGCTACAAGACCTGACATTCTACATGCTGTAAGTTTACTTTCACGTTTTACAAATTGTGCAACTGAAAGTCACTTTAAAGCTGCTAAAAGAGTACCAAGGTATGTGAAGGGAAGTCTGGATTTTGGAATTAAATTCTGTGCAAGTCAGCATTGTGTTCTACAGGGTTACTCTGATAGTGATCATGGTGGTTCTCTTGATGACATGAGGAGTACTTCAGGTTATTGTTTTAATCTAGGTTCAGGAGTGTTCTCTTGGTGTTCTAAGAAGCAAGAGATTGTAGCACAATCAACTACAGAGGCAGAATTCATTGCAGCAACAACTGCTGCAAATCAGGCCTTATGGCTTCGAAAAGTGCTAAGTGATATGAATCTAGAGCAAGAAGGGTGCACGGATTTGTTTGTAGATAATCAAGCTGCCATTGCTATCTCAAACAATCTTGTTTTTATCAAGCTGTTCTTTCTTAGAGAGGTGCAGAAGGAGGGATTAATTAGCTTGAAATACTGCAAATCTGATCTTCAAATGGCAGATATCTTTACCAAACCTTTACCAAAAAGCAAGTTCGAGTTTCTCAGGCAAAAACTTGGAGTTTGTAGCATCAACGACAAGGAGGAGTGTTGAAATTTGACTTAGCTGCTGCAATATTCTTAGCTGGAATTTGTTATATTTCTGTTTTTGACTTGTTCAATTAGTTTACTGTTATTATTTCCAGATTTTTAGCTTTTTCAGTTAAACATGGAGACATGTTCTTTGTAGTTGCTTAAATGTAGGATTTTCAGTTGTATTTTGTTTCTATTTAAGCTCACATTACAGTAATGAAAATTTCAGACTTTGCACTCCAATTCACTTCTACTCTTGCTTAGTTTTTGATTTATTCTAACAGTTTATGTAGATGATATTGTCATTACTGGCAATGATACATCTGGAATCTTGTCTCTGAAATCCTTCCTTTATAGTCAGTTTCATATAAAAGATTTGGGGACTCTGAAATACTTCTTGGGAATTGAAGTAACAAGAAGCAAGAAAGGCATTTTTTCTGTCCCAAAGAAAGTATGTGCTTGATTTATTATCAGAAACAAGGAAGTTAGGAGCTAAACCATGTAGTGCCCCAATGACTCCTAATTTGCAACTTACAACAGATGGAGAATTATTTGAAGACCCTGAGAAATACAGACGGCTAGTTGGTAAGTTGAACGATCTCACTGTTACTCGGCCTGATCTGGCATATTCTGTCAGTATTGTCAGTCAATTTATGTCATCACCCACCATTCATCATTGGGCAGCACTTGAACAAATCTTATGCTACCTAAAAGGAGCTCCGGGACGAGGAATAGTGTATAAGAATAATGGTCATAATAAGATTGAATGCTTCTCAGATGCAGATTGGGCAGGATCGAAGGTTGATAGGAGATCCACTACCGGATATTGTGTCTTTGTTGGTGGACATCTGGTTTCATGGAAAAGTAAGAAACAACATGTTGTGTCTCGATCCAGGGCTGAATCCGAATATAGAGCCATGGCACAATCTGTTTGTGAGATTATGTGGATTTGTCATCTCTTATCTGAACTTGGTTTTAAAGTTTCAACTCCGGCTGAGTTATGGTGCGACAACCAGGCAACAATTCATATTGCATCTAATCCTGTATTTCATGAACGAACCAAGCATATTGAAATTGATTGTTACTTTGTTCGTGAAAAGCTCCAACAGAATTTGATCTCTATAAATCATATCTGTACAGAAGAACAGCTGGGAGCTATCTTCACCAAAGCTGTAAATGGAGCCAGAGTGAACTATATTTGTAACAAGTTGGGTATGATAAATATCTATGCTCCAAATTGAGGGGAGTGTTATTGTATAGCTGTAAATATTGTATAGGCTTAATCAAAGGCTTAATCATAGGGATTAGGAATTAATTAATTTCCTTGTTTAGCATTCTTAGACTGTATGAATACCTGTACATACTCAAAGGAATTCACACAATATTTTCCACAATTTCTCTGATCATAACACTTTCTATAAAGGTCTTAGCAAATATCTGATTCTGTCAAATTGATTCCGTGAACCAAGTTGAAGTAGCAAATTGGCATTTTATTCAACAGAAGCAAACCGTAGTCGGGAAGATGATACTATATTACAGACAAGAATCATTTAGATAACATGTTACACAAGACAACAAGTGACACCTTGACAACATTTGTTAGGTGATAAGAACATAGCAAAATGAACTAATCTCTGATACTGAAGAATCACCGGCTCTATGAAGAATCGCTCAGGGAAGCAAATACATCAAAATTGAAGAGGTTGAGAGGCAGGTTGCCATGTTTGCCATTTGCAGCAAATTCAATACATACAGGCTTTGAAAGAATGGTGGAAGATACTTCTAGTGGCATCATTCTCCCACTCTAGATTTTTCCACCACTCTTCCCATCCTTGAATTACAATTCTATTTTCCCTCGCACTGTTGGAATTGAGTGGAAGCTTCCTCAGTTTTGGACATTCATCAACAATGATTTCTTTCAGACATTGAAAACGCAGCGGAATCAGATGGATGCTCTTCAGTTTCGGCAGAGAAACTAATCGAAGAACTTCAAGTTTTTCCAATGCATTAGCATTTCTTCCACCCAGTTTTTGTTGGCTGATTATCTCTTCCATGCTGGAGCATCTTGATACAGTAAGAAACTTGAGGTTTGGAGCAAGAGTAAGCCATGTCAAGTCACCCAGTTTTGAGCAGTTGACTACTGAAATTTTGCAAAGACTGTTGAAGCATCCTTTCCTTGTTATCAGTGACTCTTCAACACGGAGCTCCGTCAGATGTAGGCAATTGACAACTTCAAGCTCACCTAGACGCCTCATGCTTTCTAGGAATGATAAATTAAGTGCCCTTGAATGCTTGAAATGATGGAGAGATAAAGCTTGAGTGCAGACCTGAAACTTGTCAAGGCTCGTAAAACTGTCAAGCGTATTTGGATTCCTTATAGTGATAGTTAGCACATTCAGATGGTCTAGACTCTCCAAGTCCTTCAACAAAGCATCATGACCACCGATTTGAACACCATCTCCGATTACTCTATCTGAAGATGCACAATGAATCATTCGCAGTACATTGAGATTGGAAAAGCAAGAAATCAGTTGTAATGGAATTGTCTGGAGTTCATATGTGTATTCCAGATTCAAACACTTTAACTTCACCAGTTTCTTTAGCTCAACTGGTAGTTGTCGGATGCCTGTCTTTGACAGATTCAGATACTGTAACGAATCTATCTTTGATATTCCAGATGGGAATTCAGTCAGTTCTCTGTTTTCAGACAGATCCACAACTTTCAGGGAAGGCATGAACTGAAAGAAAGAACTAGCAATCATCTTTAGATGATTATTTCCGAGGAACAGAGTTAAGAGGTCGTTGCATCTTGGAGCTCTTGTTAGATTTTGGATATGATTAGCCATTAATGACATCCTTCTTACACTTTCCCATCTCCCCATCTCCGGTGGTTCACTCAAGTGAGCCCCGGCCTCCACCAAGTATTTGTCCTTAAACTTCCCATATTCCGAAGCTATCCATAACGCTACTTCACGAATCAAATCATGCATTTTCACGTCTTTGCCTTCGTCTTCCAGCAAACAATCATCAATCAGAGTCCTAATAATGTTGTAACCTTCATCTCGTGTGCCATTTCTATCACCCAAAAATCCCTCCCCAATCCAGTAATCTATCAGGTTAAATTTGTTAATGCTGAAGTCCTCAGGAAACAATGTACAGTACAAGAAGCAGCATTTGACTGTTTCATTGGGTAGGCTGTCGTAACAGAATTTTAACAAGGCATAGACAGGATCTTTTGTAACCGAAATGTCCGAGACAGATTTTTTTAAGCCATCAACTGCAATATGCCATTCTTGGAGTGTTTTCTTGGAAGCCATCGCCCTGCCAACACTTATAAGCGCAAGAGGTAAACCGTTGCACATTTTGGCAACAGTTTCAGCAAGCTGAGGGATATCTGGATGAATATCAAGTGTTTGCTGTCCAACCTTATCCTGAAACAATTGCAAAGCTTTCTTCTTTGTCAGTCCAAGCACTTCAATTTTCTCCTCAGCTCCCATTTCATTGCAAACCTTCTCCAAGCGAGTTGTGAACACAATGTTCGAATTATTCTCTCTATTTGGAAGAGGGATTCCAATTTTACTTAGATCAACTCGCTCCCATATATCATCTAACAGCAATAGGAACTTCTTCTGCTGCAGAATGTTAAAGATCTCGGTGGCCCTATCTTCCTGAGTTTTATCCTTCCATCTATCCTCGAGAAATCCGATTTCTTTCCCAACAGTAGCTTGTATTCTTTCCAGATTAACATCCTGAGAGACCAGAACCCATATCACGAAATTGAAGTTGAGGTTCGAGCTGAGGATGTTGTTACTGATTTCAGTCAACACAGCGGTTTTTCCCACACCACCTTTTCCGTGTATGCCGATGACGCTCCCTACTTCTCCTCCAAGGCATTTCCAGATCTTATCTTCTGTTCTCTCCATCGGTGCAGCCAAGAGATCTTTCCCTTCAGTTGTAAGAGTGGCCACATTCACCAATTGTGTCTCAATTTTTTTCCCAATCTTGTACCTGGACCAGCAATTCTTCGGACAACAGTTTCCAAGGCAGTTGTTTTCAAGTTCCTGATTGCCAACATTTGCCAGCTGAACTACTTCAGTTTCGACAGATTGGACATTTGATAGCCAGAATTCAAGTTTGGTCAGAAGCTCATTTTCTCTCTCAGCTGTTTCCATTCTTCTTTTCATGTGGTCTCTTAGCCGCTGCAGCTTTTCAATCTCTGATTTCAGAGTCTCTAGTTTTTCCTGGAAGCAAATATAACCTCCATGTTGTGTGGTGCAGTTCCAGAAACAGGATATAAGTTCCACAATAGAAAGATTCACATTCATGGTTTTCTAGGACCTGAATTTTGAATGCACAATCGAGAATTGTTTTGCAGTAGTAGATATTGCTTATGAATTGTTTTTCTTGGAAAGTAAGAAGATATATAAGGATTAAAAACATTAATTAATGAAATTCTTTTGGAGAGAAAGAAAGAATAATACAATTGGTATGAATGAAGGAAGGTATCAAGCCAAAATCAGGCACATGCATTGCGCTCATATTTTTCAAAATTCTCATACAGATAAGACAGAATAATAGAAAGGACAACAAGGAAGGCTTGGAAGGCTTCTTTACAGGCTGAATAAGACGACTTCCAAATCCATCTTTAACAAAGCAACACACATTAGACAGTACTCTTGGAAGAAAAGAAATTTTGCCATCATTTATTTGTTTATGTATATGCCTAATATCTTGTATTATTAGGCATCATTTTATTCCATTTTTGCTTATCAAGTTCACTGCGATTTATGTCAATTACATGTGTTGCTCAATTTCAGAAATTCCAGTTACACATGTCCCTTTTCAAGCTTATCATAATACCAACCGATTAGTGAAAAACAAGAAAATTCACCAATTTCAGGAAACCCAAAAAGTATTAGAATTTAAAGAATTGTACACATATAAAAGAGAATCAATATGCATACCATGTCTTATGAAAAACTAGAAAGTTTTACAACAAACTTAATTAGGCTGCATGGCTAAACCACATGTGCGAAAAACCTCTTATTTTTCCTTGAAAGTGAAGGAACCAATTACACAAATAGCCCAAGTAAGACCTGTGCCAATAACAGTAATCTTTGGTGGAATTTTTCCATTATCGCTTCTTAATACCATGGCTTCGTAGATTGGCCAGCTATTGGCAACAGCAAATGCTGATAAAAACATCTGAATTGCAAATCCTTCAATATTCAAATACCCTTTTGCAATTCCAGATGCACCCCAAGCAAATGATACCAAGTTCATTGAAGCAGCCATTACTAAGGGCACAAAAAAAGGAGATGCAACTCCAAATTCAAAGAGCCCTTTCTCATATCTTTTTCTTATTTCTTCGTCAACTGCTTTGCTTGTGATATTAAACCCAGGTGTTGGCATTCCTAATGACTTTAAAGTGAACTCAAATATTGCGTAAGTGTAAGTTGATAAACCTCTTATATTCCACATTCTTTGATCATTCCACCATCTGTAGATTGTCCCCTTATTATGCAACATATGATCCACCATATCAACTACACATGCACTAGTGAATAGGAAAGCATATAGCATAAACCATGGTGATTTTACCTGAACCAAAATTTTCAACTTCGTTAGTGTTTTTTTTTTTTTTTTTTTTTTTTTTTTTTTTTTTTTTTTTTTTAAAGCAGTTTTTGAGTCTCACACATAAAATCAATGACTCAACATACCTATTGATAAATGATAAAAGGCTTACTTAGTTCTTATTAGTAGTAGACGGTTGAGATGGAAAAAGTTTATGTAAGTACCTGTGGGAAGATGGAAAGATTGTTGAGGAGTGCTATCTGAGGGAGGAAGGAATAAACAGTAATAGGAACACACCATATAGCCCAAAAGCAATTATGTGAATAAATATGGTTCTTGAGCCCGCGGGAGAGGCCGAAGGTTAATGGGCAATATTTGGAGAAGACAATCTCAAGAAACCCAACAGCCCATCTCTTTTGTTGCAACAATACTTCTAATAACGAAGTTGTTGTTTCTGCCAAAAATGCTGGTCTTTCAGGATTACAAAATACAGCCTTCCACCCTTCACAATGCAACATGTACCCTGTGAAAAAGTCTTCCACTACAGATCCGTATCTAAACCCTTTCTGCAAAATCAAAATGCCGTTTTATATCATTGTATTTATAAAAATTCAATGATTTGACAACAAGATATAGATAATGTGTATTACTTTGGTTCCCCAGTCGGTATCTTTCTCAAAATGGCAACTAGAAGCACGAGTGGCCAATTCCAAAATCTCTTTGGATTGAATGGATTTGTCAACTACATGAAATGGGTTAAGCTGAGGCATTTCTGGAGTAGGAAGCAACTTTGATGGAGGTCCAAAGAAAGCTCTCCTGGAGAAGAATGCATTAGTACCATAGAAATAGGCATGCCTTATTCCGTCGTGTCCGTGTTGGCAAATTTGAAACATGCTTTTATACTCCCCAGCGTAGATATCATTCTTGTTCAACCCAGCAAATAGTTGGGGAAATTGAATGAATGCTATTTCTGCACGAGCTTTAGGATCCCAAAAATAACACAATACTTGTTCCGGTGTTTGGGGATCATTTGAGTAACTGTCACAGTCCAAAGTTAAGATTATAGGCGCATTCGTCATTACACCCGATACTCGAATCTAATTAGAAATCCAGTCCAAATGAAATTAACAAGTTGTTAGTAAGTTAATGAAATAAATGTTTAATTAAGCGATGATCAAGGAAAGCGTATATAAATTAATACCAGAGCATTTTGAGCGCCGGCCTTAAAATAGTGGTGGGCAGTCTTACTTTTCTCTCTAGAGACATAGATAAGGTTTGGCAGATTATGGCCCATTACGTCCTTGTCCTTTCTACTGTCGAGTAAAACCTGCCCAGTAATAATTATTTGGGTACTATGTGAAAAACATGTTTTCCTTATATTGGCTGGAAAGAAAAAATTTGACTTGTAGCATATAAATTTCAGGTGTCAATAATTTTGTTTTTCAGTTTGATGCTTCTTGTAGAATTTTTGACTCTTACAGACAAATTTGGCTGCAAATTATGTAACTAAATAAAAGAAAGAAAATTGATAAAAAGAAATTTTGTTGAGAATGGAGGAAACAAAAAGATACAAACCTGAATAATAGAAGGGTGATTTTGACGAGTGAAGTTATGGTTCCATTTGCTGAAAACTTGACGCTCCTTATCATTAGTGATGTATTCATCTCCAACTCTTCCTTTCTCCATAACATTTTCAATTCTTCCTTTCATGCTTTCATACATTAGCTGATCATACACAAATTAGTCACATGATCAATTGCAAGATGTATACAAATAAAACAATAGCTAGCCAATTTTATTTGATTAATATTAGTTTTAAACTAAAATTATGTTACAAGTTAGCTGCTAAACGTAGGAGCAGGTTATTTAACACAAAAAAAAAAAAGTGTTTGGCAGGCTAAAATACATTTTTAATTAGATTCAAGTGGAAAAATCCTACTTTTATGTACATTATTAAGAAAACACATTATATGACCTTTCAAATTTTCTTTCTTTTTTTTTCTAATATTTTTGATTGATTAAGTTTTATGGTTTTTAGATTTTAATTTCACGCATGAAATTTCAATTAATTTGTAATTTTAACTTGTCATTCTCTTATTTTGAAAAATATAGAATTTTGTTGTCATATATCCTTATAGTCATATAGATCCATAGAAATTTTGTTCCAAGAGAAAAATTAAATATGTCAAAGTCATTAACTCATATTAAATAGGCCATATATCTTTAACCTAATTTCATACTCATTCCATTAATTAATTAAAAACTTAATATATATAATTATAATTAACTAAAACTTAAATATGTTAAATTCAGAAAAAGTTAAAAGTTAAATCAAAAAATCGTGAGCATGATCAGATTGTCTTTTTCCTATTAGTAAATAAAAAAGAGAAACAATGGAATCTATGTTAAAAGGTTTATCCTTTGGATAAATCAAGTGGCCCTTATTTTATTTCTTGAAAAATGCCCCACTGTCACTTGTGCTTGAAAATGTGATGAGATTTTTCATTTGGGTAAATAATTATGACTTCTATGATGTTTGGTCGAATACGCTAATATCTCCATGTGTTTTATATATTTAATTTATACCTCCCTGAATTTTGTCTTTACATTATTACGTTTCTTAATTCATTATTAAGCTTTTTTTTTTTTCAAAATTTGTTGTTGTTGCTAAGATTTGTGACTAAGAATAACCTTGTCTCGTATCTAATGTTGATTTTGTAAGGTCATCCGTCACAATTTTTTTTTTTCATTTATTATGAAACTCTTTTTATACCCTTTAAGTTGCAATTACATTAGAAGAAAATACATTACAGATGTCTAATTAAGAAAAACTTGAATGTAAAACATTTTAAGAGATGATATAAAGTCCGCAAATATATATCACGTTAAAAATTTTGATAAAAAACCAAACAATAATAAATAGAGGGAGGTCATAGTGTGATGGATGCAAAATATAAGAAGATATAAATTGAATATGTAAAACACAAGAAG
The DNA here is from genome assembly GCA_039660915.1 of Euphorbia tirucalli. NCBI lineage: Eukaryota > Viridiplantae > Streptophyta > Magnoliopsida > Malpighiales > Euphorbiaceae > Euphorbia > Euphorbia tirucalli. The sequence goes on from CM077639.1 coordinate 67,839,825, forward strand.
GTATTAATATATTTGACCAAACCAAAAAAATAATTATTTACCCATTTTATTTTTATTTTTTTAAAGAAAAAAAAAAGAAGAAAAGGAAAAAAACCTCACAATAATAAAGTGGCAATTCTAAATGGGCCCCTCTTTTTTAACTTTTTCTTTTTCTGGACTATATTGAGGTATCGAGACTCATAAGTCATATGGAGTTATATGGGCCACTACTTTACCTTACAACCACACCTTTTATTTGAAAATATTCTTAAATTAACCATCAAATCCATGTATTTAATTATGAATAAACATATTTTGTCTTAACATGAGACATCTAGCATTTCTACAATTTTACATATCTATACAATTAAGCTCAAATATCCTAACAAAAAAGTTGTTGATGTGTTATCACATAAAATTTTAATTTTTTTTCCTAAATGTTCATGTTTTTTCTCATCTTTAATTCTCTATATATCTCACTTAGTTACTTTCACTAAAATATTCATACGTTGTTGAATTATATTGGATCTTTTCATCTTCCTTCTTAATAATTAATTTCAGTATTTATAATCATTAATTTCATATGTTCCTTGGAAGGTTGTTTCTTGAAATAAAAAGACAATCTTTAGGAAATGACAAGAAATTGCCATTCTCATTCCTAAAAAATAAAGTAGCAGTGGGTTATCAAAATAAAGTCTTCCCATGAGCTTGTTGCAAAATATTCAAAACTCAAATATTTTAGATCTTACGCTTTGGTTATTGTCTAGATTTTTGTTTGGAATGGAAAACCATAAGGGTAAGAAATGGAAATGCTCGAATACTTTTTTTTTTTCCTTTTTTGTTATGAGTAAAGAAAGGTAACGGATACAATGAAGGCGAAGAGCTCCAACAATGAGGAAAGAAAGACAACGACGGGAGAAGTTCAATTCAAAGTAGGGCGACAGTAGTAGGCTTCAAATTCTAAGTTTTTAACCTAATCTTAGTTGTCTTTCTATCCGATATTGAATTCCATCTTTTATAAAAAATACTAAGCAGAGGAACCTATTCGTATGTCATTGCAATTTTTTATTCCTTTGGAATCTAGTACATGGAAAACAAAATTTATTTGTAGATCATTAAACTTTGCACTTTTACAATTATTAACATTATTCTTTTTTAATTTTTTCAGTTAACTTTCTCAACTTTATGGAAATGACCATAATTAAGTTTAACTATGAGCAATACTATAATTTTAATTATAATGATCTCCCTTTATTAATATTTTGTTTGTTTTATTTGACATAGAAATAGGAATGTGATTCCCTTCTCTTTGGGAATCAATGATTCTCCCCTCCTCTCACCTTAATTAAACTTGATTCTATATCCTCCTCTACTTTTTCTTTTTTCTTTTTTTCTTTTTTTTTTTTTATTTCCCAAATACATCCTACATCTACGGTTATATGTATATATTTTTTGCAAATTTATTTTTCGTTAACTACCAATTGTTTATCTTTGATTACTTCTTTTTTAACTAAATACACATACGGTACAAACAATTTCAAATATCATTTATATTTTATATTATTAGTTATAATAGAACATAAATTATAAAAAAACAAGTTATATAAATTTTATTATTTTATTATAATTATATTTTACATATTTATGTATGTTTTATTAAAATTTTTCGTAAAATTGGATTACGATTCCGGATCAAACCAAACAAAGTTATAAAATAGCAATTCCAATTCTAGTTCCGTACTATTCCCATTTTGATTCTTATTCTGATTCTGAAGTTTAAACCAAACGTCTAGTTTTAACACATTTCAATTTGTATTTAATAAATACAAAAGTAATGTCTATAGATAGTTCAAAACCCTATTTAGCTGTATCTATAATTTATTTTATAGTGAAGCAAAAGTGCAACCATACGTACAAGTTTAATTCTAAAAGAAATTGCACCATACGCATATAAAAATTTAATCACACTCTTAGATATAAAATTTTTATAATAGCATTTTCAAAATTAATTTCCAGAAATAATTTATAATGCGCGCATGGTGAGGATATTGTTATAGTTAATTATTAAAACAGAAAGACAAATAATTGTGTCAATGTCCATTCCTTTCTAGAAGCTCTATCCTATTCCGTACTCCAAAGCTTTCCCAAATCAAAAATCCCCAACTCCGTTAAATTATTACATCATTGATTCCCGACATAATTATTACAAATGCCCTCCACCTTTCTAAATAATTGCTTAATCTACATTTTGAACAATAATCTGGTAATTATATTCTAATAATCCGGTAAATCAAGAGTATCCTAAAATTTTTCTTCATTCAGCGGTGGATTCTCTCTCATTTGATGTATAATGGAAAGCGGATTTAAAGATATAACTTAAACAATTAAAAGCCATTGACACTGTAAATTCTACATAAAAAATATATTTTATTATTTTAATATTTTTTATGGATTGTTGTTATCAACAAAAAGCAAATAAATACTAATCTTTAATAAATCTAATTTTAGATTGAGGGTAAAAAACAATTTATTACCATATAAAATGATATTAGGACCAAAGTTCCAACTTTACAACAGATCTTTTTGGACATTAAGAAATTGAATGTGTATTTGTATAGACATAGCTAGATAAATTTAATTGAATGTATACTGATAACATGAATCTTGAATTGAAGTTCATATTTTATAATCAATTCGGATGATTCAATTATTTTTCTAGTCAATACCATCAATTTGGCAGTTTTAATTATATAGAGAATTATTAACTTTTATTTAACTAGATTTTAAATAGAACGAGCAACAATCCTAAGTTCTTACGATCACTAATTAATGTGATTCCATTTTATTATTAATACGACCCAAAATCTAATTATTATTTTTATTACAATTAATGAAGCTAATTAGGCAAGCATCTTTAATATCAATACTAAATTCAGTCATTATTAAATTTTTTCACATATACTATCTAATTGTACAACATGCCCTAACTATTTTCAATCAATTTTTTTTCCTATTTTATATAAAGTGATCAAATATATTTAGTTTTAACAGTAAGTTAATGAAATATTTAATTACATCCATATAATATTTATTTAGTTTTATAATATCATATGGGCAGATTAAAATTATTTAATTTGTTAATTATATATCACAACAACAAGAAACGTTAGGTTTGATAGTAAAAAAATTTACAGCAAAATAAATTTTTAGGCCAAAAAGGCTCATTTAAAAGGTGCATTCAGTAGCAAAGTTTTATCAATTTTTTTGCACATGCACACCGTCAAAATTTTAGAACAGAAATATGTAACAACTTTCATATTATATTGTTATCTAAGGTTATTGAAATAAGTTTTATGCTTTTAGCAACAAATTGAATTAATCTATTTCCTGTAGTGATATTCAACATTTATTTATTTATTTATTTTATTTTTATTTATTTATTTTTTCAATTCTGGAATATACATGATTGTATAAAATGTAAGTACTAATAGTAAAATTATAGACTACACGATAATATTATTTATAAGATAGATGTGTTACCTTGATGTTGTCAATCTCAGTAGAGGAACTGTAATTGGATTGGAAAAAGGCCTTAGGATTCCTCTCTTTGACGTGAAATTTGGTGCAAAATGGTAACCAATGGGCAGCAAACTTAGCAGCCTCAAAGAAAGCAAAAAGTGTCAAACTAGAACCTCCGTCATCGGACAAATAAACGGAAAGCTTCTCCGGCGGATAAACATAAGCTAAAACAGACAGAGCAGTGTTGACAACATCAACAAGTGGCTCCTTGTAAGGATCTGCTGTGCATATGAAGATATCAATGCCTGGATAATCCTTTCTTTTTATGAAATTTGGGAGATTTTCAGGGAACTGTTTCCGACGGATTTTTGTGAACCTCATAAGAGCAAAGCTAGACCATTGGAAAGCAAGACAAAGATCGGAGATCAACAAGGTTATTGTAATGAAGGAAGAAAGAAGAGCAGTTGAATGGTAAAGAGCTAAGACATGGTGATAAACAAGAGCAAAGATGGCTAATGTGTAAATCAGGATATATATACGGAAGAAATAAGTCCGGCGCATTAGCTGCACCGCGTGAAGCGAAGGAAGATTGCAGGAATTGTCAACGAGAGGAGACTCCATGATTTTGTGGAGCTTATAAGGTAATGGAGCTTGCAGTATATGGGTGATCGATTGTGTATTTATAAAAGGGGAGACCACCACAACAATAATTCCACTCCACTTGATTTTATTCAAGAGAGCGTGCCAAAGCATTGGAGAAAAACAAAAGCTCAATTATTTGATGGGACACAAAGAGGCCAGAGAAACAAGAAAATTATTTCTCTCTATAATATGAGGACATTAAAATCCAATTTATTATAAGGATTAATAATTTAGTATATTATCTACGAAAAAATATAAAACAAGAGAACAAACCTTCAGTACGTGGTAGGCTTTTAACTGAAGCAAGTTGAGAAAAAAAAAAGACATTAACAAAGAGTGTGTTTTGTATAAAGGGAAAATGGAAGGAAATAAAGATACTATTGAAATCAATGCATGTGTGTAGACATATATGTATCTAAATGTGTAAAAAATTTTCATGTTCATTTAATTTTCTAGTTTTTACTGTACTGGTCCTTTAAGTCAATTTTTTACCAATAAAGTCATTCAAATATCGTTCCGACTCCAATAAATCATTTCAACAAATTTTTCAGCCTGACTGCTGATATGACAAGCCAAAACTGACACTTAAATGCCAGTTCAATAACATATCAGATCAAACTATTATTATATCGACATGTAGACTGGTTACATTTATTTAATTGGTTGGTCTAGAGTATTTTGTTTTTTAATTTTCTTATTTTCAAATTGCCATGTGGCAAATTCGTAACTGTCCACGTGGTGTTATATATGTGTTGGCATAATAATACCTTAATCTGACGTAATGCTAAGTTAATATTTGGGTTTCAACATTGTCCCGCCATGTTAGTAGTCAGGCGGAAAATTGGTCATAATGAATTTATTAGAGTTTAAACAATTCTTATGAAATTTTACTTGTCTAAAATTTACTTAAATGATGGTTGTAGTAGAAATTAAAAACTTCAATAACTGTAAAAACTTTTTACCTGTTTCTAAATGCATTTTTAATTTTTTTTCATCTCCTCTTCCATCCAACATAGGGGACGCACGACAACTGTGTGGATAGGGCCCCGGGGGTGGACTAAGAAAATAGACTAAGCGGAAATTTATTCCTAGAAATAGAAAAGTTAAATTCATCAAACTGGTGAAAATAAGGAAAATAAATTAATAACAAACTGAAATTAGGACTTATCCCAGGAATTAAAGTGCTGCAAAAACTGGATATAGGGACCATAGCAAGTCAAAAGAATAACCACAAAAAATAATGACATTATTAACGGTTCAATACTATAAACAAAACTTAATTAAATATTAAAAATATAATTGTCAATTTACGAATAGAAAGATGAGATATTATTAAATATAGCAATATTAACCGAAAAAGAAAATAAAAATAAATAGAGCAATAAAAGAACAGCTGGATTAACGAAATTCTAGAAATTCAATTGACTCAATTTGTAGATTATTGTTTCAAATATTTGATTTGTGGTGTAATTTTCTCTTCTTTTGCAACCATTATTGGACAATGTCAATTATTCTGAGGACATCTATATATTATATAAAGCACTTGTTAATTAGATTTTCTAAAAATTTTAATTATAAAAAAATATATATATATTTTTATATTACTAAAATTTTTTCTATCTATTTGTATCTGTTTTTTTTTTTTTTTTTTATCAAAAGTGAATGCTTAGAAATAATTGGATAAATTCACTTATTTTAGAAATTTTTATTAGTTTTTTTTTTCCTATTTTTATATCTATATGTATTTATAGACGTAGACTTTTTTTTTTTTTTAAAAAAAAAAAAAACAGACGCAGACTGTTTCTTTTAAATTATTATTATAGTATTTTTTGATAATATTTATATTACTAACTACTAATGAAAATAAATTTGAATAATAAATTAATATTAAATTGTGATCAATTTGATAAATGGAATCAATTTGGCTTCTCCTTCTGCTGGGCACCGGGTAGTTATTTGGGGGGAAAAAGACAAAAACGTGATCAATTGGTTTTTGAACGAAATACAATGATTAGGTCGGCAAACAACCAATCCCAATTAATGCTTCCCATATTTTGTCAAAATGGGCAACGTCCCATTTGACGATATGGTATTTAGAAAGCCATGCCAGCTGGAACTCTTCCGATCAGTGGTCTCAAAAATGTAATCTCTCGGCAAGAGAAAGAGAGACATACCCCTGGGTATACAAAGGTAAAAATAAACGAAAAATTTTTATTATGGATTCAGTTTATGTAGTCTTTTTTAATGACAAAAGACTTACGTGAAACTTTTTATGTTTATAAAAATATTATGTATTGCTTGGATGAAGTTTTGATAGAGTTTTTAAAAGTAGAGTATATATTTGTCTATATTTGGATGGAAAAACTAGTTGAGAGGGAAGAAATCTGGGGTTTGAGAGTGGAAGCTAAAATTTATTAAACAATCTTTGTTTTTTCCATTTTCCAATCTCACCAATTTGGTAAGATTTGAAAGGTTGAAAACTTGAATAAATAAATATATCCTATAATATTATTTATATTGCCCATCTTATCCTGCATCAGTTGAACGGATTTTATCTCTTAATTAAATACTGTATATTGTAAATAATTTGCCAATAATAATTATTCCTTTATGATTTTTGTCTTACCCTTTTCTAGGCAAAGCCTTAAAGTTTTGTATAGGAGGGAGGTAGAGAATAATTAAAGAGTTATGTTATTTGGTCTGCTCCTATTATAAGAGAAAGAGTAGTAGAATATTGTTTTCTCCTTATAAATTGGAAGTATTTGCAACTCTTGTTTTATTTTCATAGTGGAATTCTTTTGTAATTTTTCTGTAATTCATTTGGAGTTTTTCATGTAATATTTGTGTTCATTTTATTCTCAAAATATTAATTGCGGTAATTTTTTGTACTATATCCGGAGTCTCCTAAAAACATCATTTCGTAACAAAATCTTACCAACTTAAGGTTGATGTTGCAAAGCTTAAAATTTGACAAGGTACGTAGATAAAAATGTTTATTTTGGGACACAAATATTAATATGTTTGAATATTTGTACGATTTGGATTCTTGAAGGTTGGTTTTGAGATTGAGAGATCATTTTTAATAACTTCCAATATTAATAAAATTTTGAAAAATAATAAATTAATTAATTTCAGTAAAAAGAAAAGAAAAAAAGAGAAGTAATGAAAATGACAAGGCTGACTCCAGTTTTGGCTATCCGTATCCAACTTAAAACCACAAAATAAGAATTTGATCAGCGACCAAGAGTTCATATTGCGGTCTGCTTGCCAATTTCACTTCTAAGGACCAGTTTGGGGCTGTAAGAAGCTTTCAGTTAAAGTATGAGAAATATTACTTTGTTTGAAAACTGCTTTTAGGGCTGCAAAAAGTAGTTTCAGATGCACAATTGGTAAAAGTCAAATTGTATACAGGAAAGTACTGGAAAAACACTTAAAACTACTTTTAAAAAAAGCAATGAAATATCGTTTTTTCTAACAGTACTTTTACTAACAGCAATCCCAATCTGACCCTAAGGGAATTTAGTAAAAAGGTTGTTGCTTGTTTTACTTTTAGGATAAAATAAAAAATATAATTTTTTTTAATTAAGAAAATATATACTGCAGAAATACTATAAAATTTCTCATATTTTTTATGTGTGAGCATTGCTTGTCATCCTCTATTCGATCTACATTCTTTATTTTAGGATTTCGATGAGATTTTTAACAAAGTAATGAATGTGCATTCTAATTTGGTTAACAATTTAATATCTTATCCTGAGTTTTTTGCACTAATTAGGTAAAGTTATTTTATCCGTTTATCAATACATTAAATAAAAATATAAAATTACAAACTATAGTCTTAATTATTAATTAAAAATAATATTTTAATCATAAACTGCAATAATTAAAATATTAATAAAAAAGGTTCCCAAACATAAAAATGGTTATACAATATCAAACATTAATTAATGAAATTGTTCTTCACTATTCGTTTTTTAGTGAGTGTGAAATTAAGAATTGAGAGTAGATGGGATTGAAAGGGAGTGATCAAGACTACTTGGTGTTATATAGTAAGGAAGTAAAATAATAACAAAGGCCGAAATGTTTTACTTATTATTCATATTACACACACACACACACATGTATATACATAATTTTTTAAGAAAAATATATGTAAACAGTTGGTTAACCGCGAGTCCACATGGACTTTCGGTATAAAAACCGAAACCTACACCATAACCGTTAATTTCTAAAAATAAAAACTGTACACTAGTCCATCGATTTCAGCTAACCATATTTTTAGCTTAATATCGGTTCGATTTCATGATTTTTTGGTTTTTCAGTTTTTTTGTGCAGTTCCAAATTAGAGAGAAAATTCCAACTCCCTTTGTTAAACATAGAACCTGAAGCATGACCAAAGCTTATGTAACATGATTCGCTGAACAAAAAAATAAATATTAAGAAAAAATGCTTAAAAGTTTATATTTCTCAACATTTAAACCAAAAGAACCATCATTCAAATAAGCGAGAGCAGAAAATAAATAGGTGCAAATTAATCTTAAAAATAATGTAGATAAGTTTATTGTAATATGATAAGATATGCAATGAGTAATTATAAATAAATCCATAAAATCGTATAGTTCAATTCAAAATTAGTCGTAATATTTTTGACAAAGATAAATATATCACTGTTACACTTGAAAATACTAGTTAGAGTATACTGCCGAAAATAAATAAATGCCTGATTAGCCCAAAGGAGCCGAAAAGTTCTAAGGCATAATAAAAAATAATGAAACAAAAGATCTGAGATTTATACACAAATAAATCACTTACGAGAGGACAAACAAAATCTTAATATAGAATACAAATGCCGAAAACGGAGGAAAAAGGAGGCAATAGAGAGAGGAAAAAAAACAAAACAAAAACGTGGTCCATCATATGCATTAAATACTTGAGAATTAATCTGAAAGCATCTTTCAAAGGGGAAAAAAAAATCTGAAAGCATGGTTGAAGATACTGTGGATCGTCCTTTCACATGGAAGGATAACATACCCTATCAATCAATTTGCTATATAAAAAAAATAGTACAATTTGTTGACTCGCTGAATTATATAATATTCTTGTCATGTAGTAACCCAATAATAATAATAATAATAATAATTTAATAGTAACAGTAATAATTATATCAAAATCTCTTTTCACTGGAAAAATCAATATCCGTTTATTTATACATTTTGTGAACTTTTAAAACGAAGAAAAATGCTCATATACACTGAACTAAATACTTGAAAATCAATTGATAATATCATCTCATGATCCGATCTTGATGAGACTTGTAATAATTCAACTTGAAAGGACGAATATTCAAATATCTCAAGAGATAATTACCATTATTATTATTATTATTATTATTATTATTATTAAAAGAGACAATTACCAGTTAAGTCTTACTTTTAGTACTCTACTAGTCTTAAACCTGGGCAATGCCCGTATCAGTTTAATATTATTTAAAAATAAGTAGAAAATTATATTTTAGCTGATTTAAATATGAATTATTCATTTATTTATTAGTATTAATTATTTTGCATGTATTTTCTCTCTATATTATTCATGAGTTTCAAAGTTTATTTATTTTAATTATAGTTATTCATGGTCAAACGGGTATAAAAAGTAGATTATATAGTATACAGTAATTAACTATAAATGAATAAAAGAAAATACAAATATAGTTCTGCTCATCTTATAAACATATAATATGATACATGATAAATGAGTGAAATTAATGATAATTCCACAAGTTAATTATGTAACATAAGCATTGAATGATTGGAGGTATAGATAAAAGATAAATGATTGAATTGAATTATGCAATTGTTGTTGTATGGGCATTAGGCTAATAATTTCTAAATGAGGGCACTTTTGGTATTTAAAAAACAACAACAACCGGGTCGGGTTGGGTCATATATAATAAATTAAGGTGAAAAGACTTCTATTGGGTTACAATTGAGGTGAAAAGACTTCTATTAGGATACAATTACTTAACTGAAGAAATAAAAAATAAAAAAAAGGCAGCTAATAGAAGGAAAAAAAATCCAATAGCTAACAAATCAAAATAGTGGAATTCCTTTCTGTGTTATGCTATAAGATTAATTTTGTTTAAATTCAAATACATATCAAAAACATTTTTAATTAATTTTAAATTTTAAATAAATTAAATATTAACTAACAAAATCTTTAAAAGTTAAATAAATTAATTATTAATAATTTAAAAGAACTCAGAAAATGACAACTCAGCAAGATGTTTCCACTTTTAGTATGTATAATAGATTATTACATGTTAGAGTATTTATCTTATTGAGAATTATATTATTAGTTTTATTAGAGTAAATCTCTTTCATAAAATTAAATTTATGGTATTTCTCTCTAATGTTTTATCCCTTAGTCTCTTTAGAGATTTCTCTCTCTCTCTTTTTTTTTTTTTTTTATCTCTACTTTTTCTTTCTAATGTATTTCTATAATTGATTTTTTCTTTTTCATTCATCTTTATATCTGTTCATTTTTTTGTCATTCGGATTTCCAAAGTTTTTTTTTTGTTTTTTTTTTCTCTTTTAAATGCGATCCATATATATCTATTTTTTTTCATCTTCATTTTTGTACTATTGTTAGATATAATCTGCAAATGCTCCTTTTATACTGTTTTTATATTGCTTTTCTCTATTTTTTTTTGCACATATATCGCTTGTATACTGGTTTTATACTGTGATTATATATAGATTTTATTTTCATAGTATACAATCAATAAATAAAGGGTATAAAATTAGTATAAAAATAGTATATAAGCAATATTTACAGACTATGTGCAATATTAGTGCAAAAAATAAACATGAAGAAAGAAACAAAAATCTATATATATGGATCTCACTTTCGTAGTATACAATCAGTATAATCGGAGTATAAAACCAATATGAAATCAGTACAAATTAAAGAGAAAATGGGTATAACATGTTGGGATTCTCCCAGTGTAAAACAAAACAAAATTGTAGCAGAAGCAATAAAGTTCTACACTTGAATCCAATAGTAGGAACGATTGTTCAGATTATAGAAGAAAACAAAACCGACTCAACTAAAAAGCATGATAAATCTCATACCTATGTCGTCCCTGATTAAGATTGAATACTAGTTCTTGCCTTTGTGCGAAAAACCTTCATGTTCACGTTCACGCACACGAGCACCTCCAGAACACGTTAATGTGCTAGCATAGGGACGAAAGAGCAGTCTCCCCTTATTTTCAGTGCTGGCCACAAATCTGAACCAAAAACCTAGGGTTGGCCGATTTTCTTAGAGTGAAAGAGCGAGAGAAGTTTTTTCTTTTTCTAACTAGGAAGCTTACAACAATTAGGATTCTTAATTTGTTATTTAGTTTCTTTTAAATTTCTTACTTAGATATTTCCATCGATAAAATATCCTAAATAGAAAATAAAAGAGTAAATAAAAATTAACTAATCCTACTGATTTCTAATTTCCAAGTTATAAATAAATACACCATACATTTATTTGTTGTCCCTAAATGACACTAGCAAGTGCACTAGGTCCGCAAGTAATAAGTGGATTAAGTTCATAATATTGTCCTCAAGGATTGTAAAGAAGTGAAAATAATAAAACTTTGGAAAACAAGTAGGATTAACTTTTCAATAATTCTTTTAAAAGGATTTAAAACTAAAAATAATGTAAAGAGCATACAAATTAAATATAAACAGTAGAAATAACAATGAAAAGATAAAAAGATGACTTTTACTAATAATATTAAGGGAAGAAGCTAAGCATAGACTGGAATAAGCTGTTCAGTATTCAAAGTTTCTTTATAAACATGAATGAGATTAACACACGTAGGACTAGGGTATCTTCTGCTTATTTATTTCTCAAGCTAAGTGGTCTTTCAACATGAGATTCTTTAAAAACCATTCTATCAAGTGGTCTATCTCATGTGGTCTATCTCATGATTAGTATGTAAATAATGGCATTTCTATTCATTAGATCAACTGGTCCTTCTCACTAATGAACTAAAGTATGAATTGGCCTAATTCATGTACACTAATTTCACCATTAAACATCCATCAAAACATGTCATTCATGATATAAGTAGCAAGGAATACTTACTTAGGCCCAGCCATTCGGCCTAGGTTGTTATGGTGGACTACTCACACATATTTGAAGGGAACAACTTTATTAAAATTTAAAAGAACTAACATTCAAGTACTACAGAAAGTAAAAAGAGAGAAAGGTTGGTATTACAATGTCAAGGTCCTTCCAACAACAACCCACAAAAAGGATAATTTATAGCCTAAAGTTTGGCTACTACAAGACATAAAATAAATCTGGAACAACTGTTCCCAAAGTCAAATAGAAAAACAGAGCTAATCACATGACTACGATTTTAGCTAAGAGTTAAGAGAGGCCTTTGGACAGCTGACATGGCTCTAGGGACTCTCCTCCACCTTTTTCCTCCATTAATTGACTTTGAGAGGCAAATTTTGGCTTAATCAGGCTGTCCTGGCTTTGTCTTCTTCCTTAAATAGCCTAGGAAGTTGTAACAGATTTTGGACTTTTGTCTTCATACACCTAGAAATATGCCCAGTAAGTTTCCAAGGCTTTTTGTCCTACAAAAGAGAGATTTTTTTATTAATTCCACATAAAAGTCAATTCTTTTTGGCTTTCATTATTAATTTAAGGCTCAAATCACATGGTAAATTTACTGATCATTATTCAATAAAATTATCCCATAAATAATTTAATTACACCCTGTAGTTAATTAGTTTATTGTGAAAAATTCCTCTCATGAGTTTATTTAACTTGGCCTTAACCATAAGGCCCATAAACTCAAATGCTCTAAAATAAATATGTATCCAATACATATTAATATGTCCATGTCAAACATGCTAAGGTGCTCTAAGTGTGCGATCTTGTAGGGCCACTTCAGATTGGCAGTGGGGCCAATAGCCTAAGGCCCATAAGCTGTAAGTGGGTTCCAGCAAACTGTTATAGCTAACCAAATAAGATAAAAACATCAATCCTATCGACAATGTAAACCTTGTAGTTGACTTATACATCCTATACCAATGCTATCGGTGTCTTGCAAGAGGCATGGCCATGTCACTCTCTTGAGCCGCAAGGACATTCCTTGATTCCAAGCAGACTAAAAAATACAAGTAACTAATCACCTAATGGTTACCTTGCTTGGGCATGGCCATGCTCTTTTCAGTCTCACTCATCAAATGGCTGGTGGTATCTACTTCAATTAAGAGAAAGGCAAGTCTCATCACATCACTCACATGCCTAGCATGATCACTGTCATACCCAACCGTTCCCATACTTAGTACCCTATTAAAGGCCCGTTAGGCATACGTCAAAGTATGTTAGTTAGCATCTAGGTCTGTAGCAATATCAGGTTAAAGGATTCGATATAAGTACTACTAGAGAACCATCTATGACATAGGAACCATGTGGTGTTCTTATAGCAGATCGATCCAGTACCATGTACCTATGTTCTTGATTGACATTCCATGTCTAATGATCGGTAGGACACCACTATACAATAAAGGCATATGCTAGTCTTTAGTTAAAATCATTCCTATGACTTTGACAGGCTAGGGATAGTTTTATAACTGGTGTTCTTTCCCTACTCACGGCTTTACTGCCTGGAGACCGTTACCGACATTTATGAGTAAACAACAGTTAACATATTCTCTTCATTTATTAAATTGCACAAGAAATATAATAAACAAGAGTGTGCCTTTTATTTTAACAAATCATTCGGTTAAATAATATAGGGACTCAGAAGAGCACTAATATAACATTAGTATAGAAGCAATATAGATGCAATATTTGCAGATTTTGTGCAATATTAATAAGACAAGATGAAAAAAAAAGAAAAAAATGTATAAATATAGATCTCATTTCGAAGAGAAAAAGACGAAAAAAACTTTCTAAAATGGAATAATAAAAAAATGAATGGATATAGAGATAAGTGAAGAAACTAGTTTTTAATAATATAAGATGAGAGAGAAAAGTAGAGAAAAGGGAGAGAGACAGTACAGTTGGAAGAAAAAAAATTTTATTGTAATTTATATTTAGACATAAAACACTTTTAATATTTATTTTTTATGGTGCCAATTGTGTAGTTTTTGAAAATATTGATATATTTTATGTGGAAAGCTCGTTTCAGATTCAGGGGCTATTGATCTTTCTCTTTTCTCATTCAAGGAAATACCCTATCAATCAATTTGCATCAACCAAATTACACAATTTGTTGACTAGTTGAATTACATATTCATGTCATGTAACTTCATACAATAAAATAATAACGGGAAAGTAAAAAAAAAAATACTATGCAAATAAGGATTATATTTTTTTGAAAGTTTTTCATGGTTTATCCATTATAAAAGAAAAAAAAGTCATTGACTAAGAAGTCAAAATTGATAACAAGGTGAGAGCGGCACACGATTTTTATCCCCATTCTAGTGGGTAATTTTAACTACGTTACTGAGTAGCAACATGCAACCTTTTAAGAGAAGAAAGGAAAATAAGAGAGTGTATAGTGATATTAATAAGGAAATTACACCTTATGAAGAGATCGGATTTGTAGACAATCTACTTATTCATATAATAACTAGCCTTCTAAGTTTTGATAAATTGGTTTATTTAATTCATGTTCTAAGTTAATTGTCACACAAAGTATCACATTCTTCTATCAATCAGTATCATGTAAGCGGCCATACGTAGTAGGTCAAATATAATTAAACATAAATTATTACAACCTTCAAAATAAGGGAAGGGTATACAACCATTAAAAAGGGGATGTTACATATTGAATAGTATAATTGAAAGTTTAAATAAATTTGCAAAATGATAACTTTAGAGTTGTGCGATGTTAGCTCATCTTTCATGCAATGGATTAAGTGTATTCGATGAAAAGACAATTGAATCAATAATTTGTTTTATTGCTTATTTCTTCTTATTGATTTACAAGCTGAAATATACCTCTATTTATAGAGGGAGAAATACAAAATTGAAGGTGAAAAAAGAGAGAGAAAATGGCAGGAAGTCTGTTAGATTAGTTGGCAAAAATAACAAACTAATAACAAACTTTGCCACCTCAGCTTCTTCCTCACGTTTGCTTGGACGCCTATCTTGCCTGCCTCTGCCTCCTGCCTTATAACTTCATTTCATCTTGCCTGCCTATCTTGCCTGCCTCCTTATTTGGGCGCCTGTTTATCTTGCCTGCTTGGGCATCTTGCTGGGTTGGGCGCCTGCTTATCTTGCTTGCTTGGGCATCTTACTGGGCCTTACTTCTCATTGGAATCCATTATGCATACATGCGCAAAGCATACTTCACACCACAAATGATATAATAAACACATAGGACTTATATAAGATAAATATGGAAACTCAGAATAGGGACTTATATAAGAGAATTGGACATGATTACAATATTATTTTTAAGTAATTGAATAAATTAATTTGATATCTAATTCCATATTAATTGTAAATCAAATGCCTAAACCATTTAATAGGTGATGGACCGGAATTTAAAATTAACTTAATGAATTTAATTAAATCAATTTAATAAAGATAATAAGTTTAAAAATGATTAATTACATAATATAATGAAATAATAATAAATTTACCATGCAAACAATTTAATTAAGCGCATGATAAATAAATTCGATAAAGTAAATTAAATAGTGTTGTTGTGTAAACTAGCACGGAAAATATCCTAGCAAGTGCACTAGGGTCAACAAGTAGTAAGTGAATCTAAGTCCAAATTAACATTCCCATAGGGATCTGGATTTAGTATTTGCAAAACAAGGATGGTACATAACTGGAACAGTTAGTGACAGATGAGAAAATCAATTGAAGATGTTATTTTATAACTTAAAACTACTTAAAATGAGCAGATCTATGATTAAAGCAAATAGATGACAAGACTTTAGAATTAAAGAAGTGCAAATTGATTATAAAAGCAGGGTAAGCAACAACAGGACATGGAACAGCTTGTACAATTATGCAATCTAAGTAATTTTAGTTAGCACGTATCTCCCTCTACAGTTGTTATGATCAGTTTAACCAGAGCATTCTTTGAAATTAATTCTCATAAACCTTATGCCTTCAAATAACTAACATGAGCATTCTTTGCAATTAACATTCAAAAACATGCATTAAGAAAAGGAAGCATCAACATGGGCAATCCCAACATGAACCCCAATCATATGAATTAAAGCCATTGCTAAGTCAACATAAGTGTCTAACCTTGTTTTTTCCACATGTAAAGTAAATAAACATATTACTCAATACATTATACATAAGGTGATCAACTCATTTAAGAATATAAACACAAGGTAGACATGCACACATATACTAAAACATAACTTAGATTAGTATAAAAAGTACTTACATATTCCAGCCACTGCTGGCTTACACCTTAGAACTACTCCTTTATGGCCAGATAGGTTTTGCCATAGAAGGCTTTAACAAGAAATTAATTAAAAACATAAGAAAACTAAGATGGAGGCGGAGAAAAAGAGAGAATAGTGTTAGTGTCATGCCATTACAACAGATTTAAGGGAGTTTAAATAGGAATCATAAGAAAACTAGGGCAAAATGCCCTCAAAACACCATAAAGTGACATGTGGCCTATATCTAATGGTTATAAATGAAAGAAAAGAGTTAAAAAATGCTCTGATTATGTCTCCCAACTTCAGCCAATAAGAAAGTAGTCAGCAAAAAGTTCTCATGAAGTATTTCCATTTCTGGTAAAAGTTGTTGTGAGCACGGGTTTTTTCCTGACCTCTATGATGAAAACCATTTGTTACCTGTTAAACAGATGAATGGGAGTCAGATTTGAGAATGAGTGGAATAACACCCAGAATGTAATCAAAGGGCCCAAAATTCAGAAGAGTCCTTAATCCGAAACCCCGAGAAAAGTCCATAGAGAGATTAGGAAGCTTAGGTGCATGTGCAGACTCTGTCTACAGTTGCACGACTGTAGTCTACAGCCGCACGACTATAGTCTATAGCCACACGACTATAGTCTACAGCTGCACGACTGTAGTCTACAGCCGCACGACTATAGTTTATAGTCACATGACTGTAACAACTACAGTCACACAACTGTAATGCTATAGTCGCAAGACTATAGTTAAAGTCATATGACTCTAGTTTTGACTCAGCACATTCCTAAATAGGAAAGAATTCTATTTTGGCTAGGATTTTGGGCGTCATTTACGGGAATTAGGGAGTCAGAACAGGGAGAAAAAGAGGCAAAAACATTAAGAGAAGAAAGAAATCAATTTTGAAAAATAGGAGAGAGCATTCTAGTGAGAGAAATGAGCTTTTAGGCAAAGAAAGTAGAGAAACCAAGGGAAATCAGCACAAAAACACTTAGAAATACACTGGAACTTAGAGTAAAGGCTGGGAATCAGGCTTTCGCTTAATCAAAACTATTCTCGGGTTCCGTTCGGATCAATCTGGGACACACATTCTAGAATTTTGGGTCGTTTGGAGATTTTAGGTAGATTCCGACATCCATATCTAACTCCGGTCATCAAGCATACTGGAACGCAAAAGAGGTAAACTCTAAGAGGCCTTAAAACTTGTTTCATGATGATTTGTGATTGATTCTGTGTTTAAAAATATCTATCCGGAAAACTGTCTATGCAACTACAGCCGCATGATTGTAATTATAGTCGCACGACTATAGTTACAGTCGCATGACTTTAGTTGCCTGGAACACAGTCGTGCGACTGTATTCTTCTGGGCAGAAGCCCAAAAAGCCCAAATTCAACCGAATACAGCTGGTTTTCCCATTTTAAATGATTTTTCATGATTTAATTCGGTCAAATCACATCTATACACTATAAAATTGTGGTTTTCGGATTTCCAATGATACGGATGTGTGATTTAGGGTTTTGTTGGTTTCTACTCTTGGAATTCATGGTTGTTAGATCCTTAACCGGATTTGTGGTCTAGCGATAATGGACTCTCAGATTTCCAAGTTCCCTAGAATCATCAAAATCTATTGAAACAATGATTTTAGAAAACAAGAAAACCATTATCGGGCACTGTTCATTACAGCCGCCCGCTTGAAACCATTATAGTTGTACGACTATAAATTACAGTCGCACGACTGTAGTGATGGCTAGAAGGCAGAATCACGGGATGACCCACACGGACGTCGTCGTGTGATGCTGTCTTCAGAATCAAACCTGTTTTTGACATGTTTACTGCTTTTAGACCATAGATGAATGTTTGGAATTAGGAATCCTCACAAACAGAACCCTGAGTTCCGGGATAACTGACCCATTATACCGAAGAAATTTGCATGTAATTGAGCCATACCATTTTCCAAAACCGTTTTCAAGCACAAAAAACCTACAAGGTATTTCTAAAATAGTTTTCCGGGTCTAACCGAGCAAGTCACCCTTACTTCTCGGTTATCCCCTAAATGCATGTTCCCACTTCCTAAAATCCCCATTTTGTCTTGTATGAGCCCTATATGTGTTTAGGATATATCAATGCTAACCATTTGTTTTGCATCTTTTATTTTTCTTTAATTTTATTTTGGATGTATTTCATAGATTAATCGTGTATTCTAGGCGATTGTACTTTTTAGATCCTCGTGTATCTAGGCGATTGTAATAGTGAGGATGAGAGCCTTTTTCCTTTTTCTGGGTTGTAATAAGGCCTCTATTTCTTTTCGGTTTATTTTCGGATGTATGGTTTATATTTCCGCACTTTAATTTATCTACTTTATTCCTATCATCGAATGAGCATGGCCTAGTAGTAAAGGATTAAATTGGGTAGAGAAAGATAATAAGTGAGTAAACTATTGTCATATGCACTTATAAATGAATACAAGCTTGAGGTTGAATAGCTAAGTTGCCCAAACCCTAAATCTCTGGATTAGGTACAGTAGTCTACGCTCGGTAAGGAGCTGTACCGGAATTTCCTGGATGAGCTGATCCGGGTGGCGACTCTATCACTGATCTTGAAATTTAAGTTTCGAGATCTTTAAGTTAATAAAATGGAAAAAGGTTTTCTACAAAAGGATTTTTGAAAAGAATCAATGGTTTTCCTAAATAAGATCATCAAACCCCGTTTTCAAACACTAAACATTTCTAACTTCTCTTTTTCCCCGATTCGCTTTGTCGCATTCCGCTTAAAAGGCCGTCCGCTCACAGCTGTTTTAGAACCAGTTTGCCTGTTTTGCCATTTTCAACTAAGTTCTGCTCCAGCGTCATCACCATGCAGCTTTTGACGTCCTTTTCAGCATCAAATCAGGGATTTTGCCCAAAAACTTCTACAGACTATAAAAAGCAAGTCAAACATGAAAATTAGCCAATTTTACTACCATAATAAGTTGTTTTAAGCATAAAAATGATTTTTTAAGCACAAATTACTAGATAAACTGCTAGGATATTTTCTCTCATAAAATTCCCCCACACTTAAGAATTTACTTGTCCTCAAGTAAAGAATATCAATGTTAATTGAAAACAACAGCAAATTAGAAGAAAACCAGTATGGGAAACAATTTCAAGCAAAGAGAGAATTGGCCCTTAAGTGAAATATAAGTCAAAGAGACATAAAGGCAAACAGCTTCAGCATCAGGCACTTATCAAGCTTTCAAACTAGCAATTCTATGCAAACAACAATGAGAACAGCTTTGAACTAAAACACCTCACAAATTAAAGATTCACTCAAATCACTCAAAAAGTGTTTAAAGGCTTGTGTTTGATCACTTATCAGTAAGGCAAGATTTCAAAATTCCATAGGCTCACAAATCAAACAACTTAATCGCCCAAACAAAATCAGAAAATATTAAAGGTCTTTCCTAAGGGCTGTAATGGGGGAAGGGTGAAAGGTATGGAATGGCTATTATAAAGGCTAATTGATTACCAAACATTGCAATTTAAGAAAAAAACAACAATGCACAAGATAACCTTTTCTCAAGGAATTCAAAAGATAAGCACAAAACAACTTCAGAAAAGAAAATTTAACACTTCACAAAATGGGTCAACAACTTTATTTTTGACTTTATTCGACAAGGGAAAAGACATGAAAGAAGGAGGGTTTGATTTTTTTTTCATTTTTTCATTTTTTTTATGGAAATGTAAGGTTGATAGAAGATTTTAAGAGATGTCAAGTGACGGTCCCAAATGGCTAGTTATTACTGGAGGGGGTGAATAGTACTGTAGGGCAAATGAAAATTTGCAGACTCTCTTTAAAAAATTCTTTTTATAGAAACACAAGTTTCTTTTACAAGAACAAGTTTTATTAAAAATACGGAATTAAAACTATAATAAAACTTGTGAAAATAAAATTGCTTAAAAAAATAACTTTAAGTAATAAAGCAATTGTATTTAAACTGTAAGGAATTTAAATGCATAAAATATAAAGAGAGTAGGGATAGAGAAAATGCAAACTCCGAGTTTCATCCTGGTTCGATCCAACCGATCTATGTCCAGATCCTAAGCCAACCACTTAAGATTTCCACTAATGTTTCCTTTACGGGCAGGAAACAAGCCTATGTTACTTTTTACGAGTTCAAGTAACAAACTCAATACTTTTCCAGGCTCAGTATCAAACCTGTACCTTTACTTTTTGGAGCTTAAGTAACAAACTCTACCGCTGCTTTTTAAAAGCTCAAGCACCAAACTTTTACAAACTTTGTTGATCAACCACCAACAAAGCAACACCCCTTTCACACAACCTTGTGTGAAAATACAATTCCCAAAATATGTGAATATATGAATGAACAAGATTTTCTCTCTTCTCTTTGAACACTTTGGGAATATGGAAGACTTATAAGTTGAAAGCTTGAGTATGAATATTTCTTGAATTGTCTTCTGCTACTTCAAATCTTCTTCTTCTTCCTTTTTGTAAGCAAATGAAAAAGTGGCCCTCAGACACACTTCTAGCCGTTGTCTTCAAGTCATATGGCCGTTGGTTTCACTTTGTGAAGAAGGAGTTTGAAGTTTCTCAAGTGATAAAGAAAGGAGTGTAGCCGTTGAAGTCACATGTGTTATGGCATTTTGTACTTTAGATACATATCTAGTTAAGGCCATAAAGCAAACTATAGGTGAATAAAGACATGTGACAAAATGTAGAAGGTGAGAAGCAAATGCAACCATAGTTACAAAACCATAGATTAAAGCTATAGAATGATCTTTTGAGATATGGTTTTGACACATGTGATCTTTAAGAAAGAAGACTTATATAGCTAAGGTTACAAACTTAGGTTATAATGTCACATGTGGTATTTAAAAAGATATAAAATCTTTTTCACCTTACAATTACACATTGTGGCCAAATTGATTCTTCAAGTATTTTACCTTACAAGTCAATGTGAGGTCAATGAATAAGATGATATCAAAAGTAACTCATCCCATAATCAAACATGAGATCAATGCAGGTGTATACAAGTTTTCGAATATATTCTTAAAGGCATTGCATCTCATGGTCAAATATAAGGTCAATATATGTGTAAACTCTTAAGAACATTTCACGTTATAAATTAATATGGGGTCAACTCGGTAAATGTATATATATATGCCAAAAAGATCTTTAATATTCTTAAGTCATAAACAAACCTTAGGTCAACTTTAATACTTTCAAGTCAAAATCTAACCTTGGGTCTACTTTAAGGCATATATGTATATGAAAATATATGGCCAAAAATAATAAGCTTTCAAGTCATAAGCCATCATGGGTTGAGCATTTTCCAAACTTTTTATCTTATAAGCACTTATATATGTGTATATATATAGTACTTATATCATCCTTATGATAAAATGCCCAAGAGAGTTGATTATCAACTCATAAACCAAGTATGCTATAAAGAGCTTTTTCAATATAAAAATATTTTAACTTATAATGCTCATATATATAAAAATGTCAGTTATTGTGATCATCAAAACTTAACTCAACATTCTCCCCCTTTTTGATGATTGTAATCGATCGTTTTGACATTTTAACAAGTAACCAAATTATAGAGAGCTCCCCCTCAATTCATGGATCCCCCTCAAAATAAGCGCGGTTGTTTTTTATTTTTAGAGATTAAAAATCTTAATTTACAACCAAATTATTATTGGGGCAATATCATTATGGGCTTTAGAATATAATCAATGTGAGGCCTATATATCCTTCTGAGTATGAGTTTAAGTCTAAGTGAAGACTTGTTATTAAACTCATAAACCATAACTTGCATGAGTTAGTGAAAGCAGAATCTGGATAGATATAGCTCATTTTGCATACATAGCTCTAATATCAAAACTTGGTGAGCTATAATCCATACATCCTGTTATGAGTTAGGAACATATAATAGCTTTGGGATATGAGATATATTATGCCAACTCACACATTCTACCAAAGCTTCATCGATTCACACGTAAAATTTTAGCAGCCATGTATTGAAACTTAAGGATTCAAAAGCTCATAAGTATATCACAACAGCATGATCAAGCATCATTCTTATAAGTATGGCAACTTAGGAATGTCAAGTAGATAAAAAATGTCAATGTGCTTAACATTCAATTCTAGCAACAGTTTGGTTAATGCAGCAAATATAGTCAACATAGTGGTTTCATCCTTAGCCAGCCAAGATGCTCAATTATCAAAGTGCCAAACCTGCACAGTGACTATTCTTCAATCACAGAACGCATATCATCCTAGACTCAAACATTGTGGTTAATCTGCCATAAGTGTTAAACATCTCTATAAGAGATCAGACAGTCTTATAAAATGTCAAACACATCTCAAACTTTCTCCCCCTTTGAAATCATAAAGAAGAGAGCGTGAGGGCAAAGGTTGATCATCAAAACAGAAACTCACAAAAATGAAACCATAGACATGATGCAAGTTTCATCAGTATCACAGTCCAGTATCACTTCAAGAAAAGATGAGCACTGTAAAGATATAGAGAAAATGTAAGTCACATAGGAAGCATAACACATCACATTCACAGAGCATAGATCAATTACTAGCATGGTCATCAATTCTGGCATATAAGTGCAGTATAAAGTGATGACAGTCACAGTGAAGATCAAGTCTCTGCAAGTTTTAGATCAAGCATTATAAAGGCAACATTGTTACAACATGTTCAGCATAGTGTGATCAGTAGCATAGGGCAATCAACATTTCAGAAAAGATGCATGGCACAACATAAGTCTAGCAGATAAGTTGAGCATAAAGTGATGACAAGCACAAGGAAGATCAACAATGCATAGACCATGACACAGCACACAAGTACAGGATACAGAGTAATGATCATACTGAAAAACAAGCCATATCATGCAAGTTATATACCAATTACTAGCATAGAGTAATTTTCAGCACAGTAAGACACAAGTGACAGGACATAAAGCAAATATCAGGACAGATAGAAGTAGTGACAAACTAGAAATTGTAAACTAGCATAATCCAGAAGAGAATACAGTTCATAGCATAAAATGTAGATATTAAATACCCTTTTCAGGGAGCATTCATACCCTATTTAGAACTTAACATATCCAAATAGACCAAAATACTCTTTGTCAGGACAAAAGACTAGCTGAAATAAGTAATCAGTTGTTGACCAAAAGTTACAGAGGAAGTTAAGAGGCACCAATCTTGCATAGTAGATCCTCTCTGCAATGTCAACATCTACTGAGGTGTTCAGAAGCAAACCTTGATCATGGAGGATTGGAGGAGGAAGAGGAGGGTACTCCTGATTTGATAATGCTGGAAACAAGTCCTTTCATTGCTTCTACTTGCTCTAACAGGTGATTGATAGTCCCTGTCATTATGGCTAGCTCCATTTCCATACCAGCAATCATGTGATGAACCTTTTCTTGGATGCTGAATAACTGCATCTGAAGATCTCTCAATGTAGAAGGGACTTCTGTATAGGTCTTTGACCCCATGAGTGATCTTAAGGCACTCAGGACTTCTGAGATAACTTTGAAACACATCTCTAGGGTGTATGCTGTCACCCTATGGTAGTCAGGTGGAGGTGGAGGTGGATTGGAGTTAAATGGTAGAGTTAGGCATAAAGTGGATCCAAGCAAAGAGGGAGGAGATGGTGGACATATGCTAACTGGAAGAGCAGTTTGACTGAAAGAAGGAGTGAAGGGTTCTGGTTGAGTGAACTTGTTAGCCATGATGAAGGAAGGTTGATGAAATGGTGGAGGTTCCCAGCAGGCTTTATAGAACTCTGGAAGAATGAATGAGTTGAAAAAGCTTTCAGGGAGGGAACTTGAGAAGTGACTTGGATTTGAATTGGTTTTAGGTCTAAGTTTCATGTCTTCTTCACTTATTAGTGTAGCCAAGTATCCAAAGACATCACTTTCTTTTTGACATGACCTTGAAGTCTCTTTCTCTCTCTCTCTCCTATTTAGCCACCTGTTTTGACACTATACACTTCCCTTCTCTTATCTCTTTCCTATGCTGAGCTGTAGTGTTAGTGAACAGAGAGTTTGAAGGAGAGATTTCTGAACTTCTTGAGGAGTTTTCAGAGATATTGACAACTTCTGCAAGCTTGGTTGGATTTTGGCTTTTGTGAGAACTGGCTTTCAGCATTCTATCAATGTTTGACTTATTGATTGTTGACCTCGGGCTTACAAAGGATAGAGTGAGTCTAGCCTTGGATACATTAAAGTGAGTGAAGAATTTTGATAGAATCATGCTATAAGGCAGAGTAGAGTTGTTTCGAACATGGGTCATATGGTTCAGAATTATGTAGGGAAGATTGATTTTGGTGTAGCTGGCAAGGTGCCAAAGGAAGCATGGACTAAAACTATTCATATTGGCAAGACTTGCCTTTTATGGGACAAAACAGGCAGATATCATCAGCTGTGGGATTCTAAAATCTTCTCCCAAGTATCTTGAGTCAAGCTCAGACCAGGGTATTGAGTGTCCCGTAGGGATTTTAAACAATTCAGAGATAAAAATAGCATCATTGTAGTTTCTAAGAATCATTGGGGTAGGAGTCTTATCTATTCTTACACCCTCAACAGGTAAATCAAACACCTCACCAATGATTCTCTCATTAACAGGGAGCTTCATTCCCTGAATTGTCACTTCATAATCTTTGTTTCTTATGTAAGTGAGTGTGCCATAGAATTCACTCACAAGTGAATCAAAAATTGGTTCATTAATACTAAAAAAGTTTTCCCATTTTTTAGCCTTAATGTATCGGACAAATGGCTTATCATACTGCCTCAGGGATTCCTAGTCTACTCTCCTACATCTTACTTTTTCTTTAACAAACCCATCAGAATAGAGAGGATTACCTTGTTGAGATTTCAGGAAGATATGATGGTGACCTTGTCTTGTTTCTCTACTGAAATTGTTGTGAAAATTGTCTCTTTCTAGTATGCATCATCTATTGGACTAATTTTTCTACTTTTTGTGTAAATTCTTCATGTGATTTCTGAATCTTCTCTCTTTCTCTTCATCTTTTCTTATGTCAGATGAACAAAAGCTTTGTTGACAGTGTTATTCGAGTAGTGTTTCATTGCTGTTTGACAAAGGTTTTGAGAATGGCAGAGAGTTCAAGGGTAAGGTATGGTTCCACAGAGGAGTTGGTAGGGATTTCTGATTTTGGAGAGTAAGGTCTTTTCTATTGTTCTAATTTCGTAAGGAAGCAGAGATCGAAGGAATGATTTTGGTGTGTGGAGAGGAGTTGGCGCCTGAATTGAAGCTACATCATTTTGGAGGAGAGGAATCTAGTTCTTGGACTCTTCTTTCTTTGGTTTTTTTCTTCCTTCCTTTGCTTAAACACGGGCTTTAAGAAATTTGGCCCATTTTGAATGATTGATCCAATTCTTTTAAGCCCTTTAAAAGTTATATATATATATATATATATATATATATATATATATATGATTTATTTATTGAATATACATTATGTGACAAGAATAATTCTTAATTGTAATCTTGATCCAATAATAAAATTTTAATCAATTTTACGTAACCTAGACTGACAATTAAATTTATTTAATTTGTCACATAATATAATTCACTTAAGATAATAAGGCTAGAGATATTACCTTTATGTATAGTATCACAGTCTTCAAGATGTATGTATATTCTTCCTTCTAGATTTTCTTAGCTTATAGTGGTATTGGCATCAATTAGGTTTTTCAGCTTAATTTTAGAGACAAATAGTAGTGAGCTCTTTTAATTGTTTCCTGGTCATCACTCTATGAGAGGGATCATCAATAATGTTCTCCTTGGAGTGATGCTTGTGATATTTGAATTCTTTTGGCAGATCATCATGTTGATTCTCTTGAATCTGCAATTCTTACACATTATGCTCATTTTGATCACTGGAAGTGTTTTCTTTTTGGAGAGCACTTTCATTATTTTCTATGTGTTCAACCTGCGAGTCAAAAATCTCAAGAGTGATTCTTTATCTGGGAGAGAGTTAGTTTCTTCAAACACAACATGCATGGACTCTTCAATGGTGAGAGTTCTTTTATTGAAAACACTAAATGCTTTGCTATGCAATGAATATCCCAAGAAAATACCTTCATCTGACTTAGAGTCAAATTTATTAAGATATTCTTTGTTGTTAAAAAAAAACATTTACAACCAAATGGATGGAAATAACCTATATTAGGTTTTCTATCATTCCATAACTCATATGGTATTTTCTTTAAAATAGGTCTTATTAAAGCTCGATTCAAAATATAACATGCAGTGTTCATAGCTTCTACCCAAAAGTATTTTGGTAAATTATTTTCATTAAGCATGGTCTTTGTCATTTCTTCTAAAGTCCTATTTTTCCTTTCAACAACACCATTTTGTTGAGGAGTTCTAGGAGCCGAGAAGTTGTGAGATATTCCATGCTCAGAGTAAAACATTTCAAAAAGGCTGTTTTCAAATTCTTTTTCATGATCACTTCCAATAGCTATAATAGAAGTGTTTTTCGAATTCAAAAGCTTTTTGCACGAGGTAGAAAATTGTTGAAAAGCTTCATATTTTTGACTAAAAAACAATGTCCATGTAAAACGTGAGTCGTCATCTACAATGACTAATGCATATCTCATGCCACCTAAGCTTCTTGGTTGAATTGGACCAAGCAAGTCTAAATGCAGTAGTTCTAGGGATCTAGAGGTAGAAACAATTCCTTTAGAACTAAAAGAACTTTTTGTTTGTTTCCCTCTTTGACATGCATCACATATATGAGTTTTATCAAACTTGATTTTTGGTAAACCTTTAACAAGATACTTTCTGGAAAGCTTTGAAATAAGATGCATGCTAGCATGACATAGTCTATGATGCCATAACCAACTCTCTTCCTCTTGTGAAATTAACTAGTGATCATTAGTAAGAGTATTTGAATTCAAAAGATAAATATTTCCTATTCTAGGAGCTTCAAGTAGAGTCTCACCACTATCAGCTTCCACAATTTCAAATTTTTTAGAATCAAATATTACCTTTTGATTTTTGTCACAGAGTTGACTCACGCTTAGAAGATTGCATTTCAATCCATCGACTAGAGAAACCTCATCAATGCATGGATTGTTTCCAATCTTTCCTTTTCTGATAATCTGTCCAGCTAGATTATCTCCGAACTTTACAGTTTCTCCTTTAACTTGTTTCATGGAAGTAAAGTATCTCGCATCACCAGTCATATGTCTAGAGCACCTGTTGGGATTCGTCCCGGGAAACCGATCGATAAAAGAGGAAATACGCATCGATTTCCTGGAATCCAGTCCCAGGAGCTTAAGATGCGGAAATCAAAAACTTAAAGCAAAAAGAGAAAGTTTAAAACTTACCACAAAGTCTCTCTAAGAGACGGATGCAGACTGCAGAAATCAAGTGTAGATTTCCTCCACCGATGTATACACGAACGGCTCTCGGACCGAAACCCGTGCTAGTGACTCAGATGACAAGAAGAGAGGGAGAAAGAGAGAAGAAAAGGGGCGGCCAAGCAAAGTCCTTATGGCTGTCCATAATATTTCTTTCCAAAAGAAATAATTCAATTTCTCTCTTTTACTCACAACTGTTTCTTCCAAAGAAAACCCAAAAAAAAAAAAAAAAAAAAACAAAAGTGGGCAAAGTATTCTTTTACAAGAATAATTCTCATGGCCAAAAGGTGGAGTAGACTTAAGTGTTATTATGTCTCATGAAAGAAAGGAGACGAGTATGGAAGAGCAAAGTCCAACTTTGCTACTAATGAGTCAAACCAATGACTCACCATGGTGACTCACCACCACCACTCACCATCACCTTTTCTTCTTCTTCATCCATAATACCAAAAAGTCAAGAAGATGACTCATCTTCACTCCCATCAATTCAGCCAAGAGAGGAAAGAAAATGGATGATATTTTTTTCATTAATCATACCATAATAATGACCAAAAATATCTCATGATGCAAAGTCCAACTTTGCCACCTAAAGTCATCCATGACTCATCCTTTTTCATCATCTTCTTTTGTCCTAAGATGACTCAAAAAACTTTCCCTTCCTTGCCCAATATTTCGGCCATCACAATCTCACATTATGTGGGTTTTTAATTTTTCAAGCCCAAGCCCAATTTTCATTCCATTGATTTAATTAATTTCAAATGCAATTTCAATTTAACATGTATGTATATATATTATACCATATAATACATTGCATACATTTAAATTAAAATTCATTTGACCTATTAATTTAATCAATGGATTAAATTAGACAAACATTAAATGAAATACATGTAAACCTATACATGTATAAACATTTCCACCTAGGAAATAATCTCATAAATTAATTCATTGAATTAATTAAGAGAATGCGGAAATACATATTAAGTATATTATTTTGATCAATCCAATTGATCTATGTAATATAATTAATAAATCTCTCTCTCTTCAAACATGTATACTCCAAGTACACACTTAATCCGACTAGTTAAAGTCCAGACGTTTAATGTGTACGATCCAATGGGCCCGTCTTTATGTTGGTAGTAGGCCAAGGCCCACAGACTACAGGCGGGCTCTAGAAAAGCCACTGCAGCGCCCAATTAAGACGGAGATAGCAGTCAAACTGTCACCATAACCCTGTTGTTTGAACTTGTAAATCCCATGTCGCTGATATCCGTGTCCAACATAGAGGCATGGAAGTATCACCCTCTTTGTGTCTGGACATTTACTTGATCCCGAATTAACTGATGCTCACAAACAAGATCCAATCTTGTTTGGGTGCGGCCGCACACTTATCAATAACATTCTTCAAGAGGCCAATGATATCGTCTTAGTGAATCACTGAATGACATTCCCTTCTGCATATCCATAGCACTGCCATGTTCACTAACACACCCGAACGTACCCATCCTTGGCACCCTTTTACAGGCCCGTTAGGCATACACCAAAGTGTGCCACTTCACATGCAGCATCATCATATGGTCCGGTCAAAGGACTTATACAAGTACTACGCGAGAATCCTTTATGATACTATACCATGTAGATTCCCGTTAAGTGGATCGATCCAGTACCATGCCCTTTTTGCATGTACCCATTAACCTGGTTGACATCCCATGTTCTATGATCGGTAAGACACCGCCATACAACCCGGCTAATGATAGTATTTGGTTCCATTCATTCCCATGATTGGAACAGACTACGGATAATTTTATGGCCATATCGTTTTCCCTATCCATAGTCTTACTGCCAAGTGCATGACACTTGACAACATGGATATGGATATGTCTAATGGATACTCTATTTAAAATATAGTACAAGACATATGATAAATAGATTAATTCCTTTATCTCTTGACACAAATTGTATAATACATAAAGTTCATATTAATGTTCAAATGTATCATACAAACACAAGGACCAATGCCTCGGGACTAGGGCATTTCCAACAGCACCCACTATCAATATACCACTTTGAGTCTCCACGTGTAACACCCCGAAAATTCAATGAGTATTAATATTCAAAAAGTGATATTATAATTTGAGGATTTTTATAGAGTTCAGCAGTAAAAATTTTATGCATAGTTAGGATATAATCGAAAGGAATTAAAAATTTTGTGGAGGAATTTAGAAATTAAAAAAAATATATAATTCTGAGGGTAAAATGGTAATTTTTAAGGAAAGATTTTTTTAAAAAAGAAAAGAAAGGATGAAAGAAAACAGGAGGAGCAACAACGATTTCTGCATCTTCTCCCACCGCCATTTTCTTCTCCTTTCCTTGTATAATTCGATTCTTCCTCATTTTACCATCATTTTTTGGTTTTTTTATATGAAACTAAAGCTTTCAACAAGCACTACAGGTTTACGTAAGTTTTAGAGGGTGAAATTACATTTTTAGGAAGTTATGGGAGAGGACAAAAATTCGTATTAATGGCTGCCCACTCCGATTCTCCTACATCTAGCCATTATTTCTCAAAATTAACCTCAAAAATGGACTCAGAAGGCTGGAAAACCTTTGGGTAAGGTGGAATTCGAAGCTTTCAAGGAAGTTTGGCCGGCGGTCGGAGCTTCGCCAGAGAAAATATGATTTTCTCCAATCCGTTGACTTCCCGACTGTTTTAATGCTATCCAAAGTTACTTTTGAGCTCCTGGAATTACAAGGGTCATGATGATGTACTCGGTTCGTCCATGGGTCAACATTTAAAATTCCAGCCACTGCGCATGGCGGCACCGGCGGTGGTTTCCAGCGAGGTACAGAACAGTAGTGGAAAATTTTGAATTCAAGTTCAAAAAATTCTAAATATTATTTAGAACAACTTTAATTCTTGGTATTTTTGATGATTTTGAGTCGATTATTTTCTATATATTGTTGATGCATTCTTGGTTAATTAATTGTATTATAATTATTGGTTAATTAGTTTAATCAATACTTGCATGTGGATAAATATGAAAAATTGGAAGCATAATGCAATCAATACCCTCAATTCTTGAAGAGTTTTGAATTCTAGGATTTCAAAATTTATATACATGTATGTGGGGATTTTGTACTTAATTGATGTAGATAGGTATTTGGAGATGTTTAGGAGTTTTATTGATGTCTTTCCTATCCAATTTGGCTTAATGTCATATTGGATTTTCTTGATGAATAGTTGGTTTTAATTTACCTAATTTTGCTTTTCCTTGACTTGGTGAAGTTCTATGGGAGAAATGATAATTGTTTTGAAATCAATTTGATACAATGAGAATATTTTAATTCATAATACTAGAGTGGAAGAGGGAATTAATTTATTTTAAGATTAAAAGAACTACGTGGCTTTGATTCCCAAATCGAAATTTGGGGTACGTAGGAAGCTTGATAATAAATAATTATCAAGTCCAAGCCAAATAAGTATATTAAATTAGATAGTTTATATTAAATTTTACTGATGCATTAATATAAGAATATTCTATATTAGAATTTGTAGATTGATGTCAACAAGGAATTTATTTAGATATTAAGGATATTGTTAGGTGGTAGGAGAGTCGTTAGAAGGAGTATAAAGGTTATAAAATTTTGGAGTTGGGTGTCACACGACATACCTGTAAAACAAGTTAAGTAGATTTAGGTACCCAAATACTATTGGGTCCTTTAGGGTTAGAAGTGTTGGGATTTTTCACCAAAAATCACCCGATAAAAGAGGAAGAACGAGGTGATTTCCTCAAATCCGTGCCCAGGTGCAATTGATGTAAAAATTGTAAAACTTAAAATTAAATTAAAGAGAATAAATTCTTACCAAGAATATCTCTTCAAGAGATGGCTGCAGAAATCAAAATTGATTCCGTCCACGTTCACGTACATGAACGGCTATCGAACACGACCCATGCTAGCGAGAGTATCAACCGAGAGAGAGAGTTTGGTGGCTGAAAATTTCTCTCCTTTTTCCTTTTTTCTTGGCCAAATTCTCCCTTAGGTTTTTAACTTAGGAGGCCGAAATTCCCCTTGGGAATTTTAGGCCCAATTCCATTTAATTTTAGGCCCACATCCAATTTAATTCTCTTGGTCCAATTTAATTTCAAATTAAATTCTATTTAACATGTATGCTAACATATTATACCATATAATGTATTATATACATTTAAATTGAAATTAATTTGACCAATTAATTTAACCAATGAATTAAATTAGACATTCATAAAATCAAATACATGTAAACCTATACATGTAAAATATTTCCACCTAGGAAATAATCTCACAAATTAATTCATTGAATTAATTTTAAGAAGGCCAACGCAAATATTAATTTTATTATTTTGATCAATCCAATTGATTCTTATAATATAATTAATATAATCCTTTCTCTCTGGTGTGTATACTTCAAGTATACAGCTAATCCCTTAAGTCCGAGTTCAGACGTTCAATATGTACGATCCTGTGGGCCCATATTTATGTTGGCAGTGGGCCTATGGCCCACAGACTATAGGTAGGCTCTAACAAGCCACTGCAGCCCCCAATTAAGATGGAGATGACAGTCCAACTGTAGTCATAACCCTGTAGTTTAAACTTTTATATCCCATGTCATTGATATCGGTGCCCAACACAGAGGCATGGATTGATCACCGTTTTTTGTGTCCAGACATTTACTTGATCCCGAATGTACTGATGCTCACAAACAAGTTCCAACTTGTTTGGGTGTGGCCACACTCTTATCAGTCACATTCATCAAGAGGCCGCTGATATCTTCTCAGTGGACTACTGAGTGACATATCCCTTCTGCATATCCATAGCACTGCCATGCTCAGTGACATACCCGAATGTACCCATACTTGGCACCCTTTTACAGGCCTTTAAGGCATACACCAAAGTATACGACTTTGCATGCAGCACCATCATATGGTCAGGTCAAAGGATCCATACAAGTACTACACGAGAATCACTAGTGATGCTTTACCATATGGATTTCTCGTTTAGTGGATCCCTATAGATCTAGAATGACCCTCGTGCTTGGGCTGAGCCATGGCCTTGGTCAAAGGATCTGTGACATTATCCTCGGTGTCCACTCTATGTAATGAAATGTCACCCCTCGCGGTGATTTCTCGTATGAGGTGAAACTTCCTAAGCACGTACTTTGTTTTCTTGTGTGACTGGGGCTCCTTAGCTTGTGCAACAGCCCTATTGTTGTCACAGAACATATCAACTGGGTCCTGGATAGTAGGTACTACTCCCAACTCGGTGATAAACTTCCTTATCCATACAGCTTCCTTAGCTGCATCACACGCTGCAATGTACTCAACTTCTGTTGTAGAGTCCATGATGGTCGGTTGCTTTGAGCTCCTCCATCTTACAACACCACCATTTAGCAAAACCACGTACCCAGACTGCGACTGGTACTCATCTTGGTTGGTCTGGAAGCTTGCATCAGTATACCCAGTAACCAATAGCTCTTCCTGACCTCCATACACCAAGAAGGTATCCTTAGTCCGGTTAAGGCACTTGAGGATTGCTTTGACAGCCTTCCAGTGATCCGCCTCGGGATCCTACTGGTACCGGCTCATCATACTTAGTACAAAGGCGATATCAGGTCTCATACATAGCATGGAGTACATGATTGATCCTATAGCCGAGGCGTATAGGACCAACTTCATGTTCTCCCTGTCCTCCCTTGTCTTAGGATAGTTCTTCTTACTAAGTTTCAGCCTATGGCTCATCTAAAAGAAACCTTTCTTGGCCCGGTCCATGCTGAATCTTTTCAGAACTTTGTCTATGTACGTGGCTTGACTTAGACCCAGAAGCCGACTAGATCTATCCCTGTAGATCTGGATCCCTAGGATCGTCTCAGCTTCGCCTAAGTCCTTCATTGCGAAGCACTTACACAACCACTACTTTACCCCTGCAGTGTTGGTATGTCGCTTCCAAGAAAAAGGATATCATCCACATATAATACCAGGAATGTGACAATGCTCCCACTAATCCTCTTATTCACACAAGGCTCATCTTGATTTTGTATGAAGCCATATTCCTTTATAGCTTCATTGAATATAAGATTCCAACTTCGAGATGCTTGCTTCAGTCCATAAATAGATCTTTGAAGTTTGCATACCCTTCTAGGATACTCTGGATTGACAAAACTCTCAGGTTGTGTCATGTACACATCCTTGAGTAGCTTTCTATTAAGGAAAGCGGTTTTGACATCCATCTGCTAGACCTCATAGTTGTACCATACGGCTATGGCCAGCAAGATCCTAATGGATTTGAGCATAGTGACTAGTGAGAAGGTTTCATCATAGTCGATTCCATGGACTTGCCTGAAACCTTTTGCAACCAGACGCCCCTTGAAGGTGTTGTTGGCTTTTAGCTTGTAGCACCACTTGCAACCTATTACCTTAGCACTCGGAGGTGGATCAACCAGGTTCCAAACCTGATTATCATACATAGATTGCATCTCTGCCTTCATGGCTTTATGCCAATTTGCAGACTGTGTGCTAGCCATAGCTTCCTGGTAGGTTTTGGGTTCTTCCTCATCAAAGATGAGAAGAGTGTAATCATTGGTGGTGAGAAAACTATATCTCTCCAGTTCCCGACGATCCCTACCAGGCCTTCTAGGTCCTTGTGTGACCTTGGTCGGTGCTTCCTCCTGTGGAAGCTCTACCCTTGTTTCCGAGTTATCCTCTTCAGGAGCTTGTGAGCTTGGAACTTCCCTGAGTTCAACATTGCTCCCACTTTCTTTCTTGGAAATAAAATCCTTTTCTAGAAAGGCCCCCATCCTTGCCATGAACACCTTGTTCTCAGCAGGGTTGTAGAAGTAATACCCTTTGGTTTCCCTAGGGTAGCCCACAAACAGGCACTTGTCGGTTTTGGGTTCTAGCTTGCCCCCAGTCAGTCTCTTGATATGTGCATCGCATCCCCAAATCCACAGAAAAGACATATTAGGCTTCCTACCCATCCATATCTCATATGGGGTCTTTTCCACTGCTTTAGTCGGAGTATTATTTAAAATGAGAGCGGCTGTCTCGACGGTGTATCCCTAAAAGCTTATTGGGAGAGAGGCATGAATCATCATTGAGCGAATCATGTCTAACAGGGTCCTATTCCTCCATTCGGACACCCCATTCCATTGTGGTATTCCTGGAGGAGTGAGCTGTGGAACTATTCCATGCTCTCTCAAATATGAGTCAAACTCTAGGCTCATATACTTGCCTCCTCGATCTGACCGAAGGGCTTTGATATTCCTGCCTAACTAGTGTTGGATATGCCCTAGTCCCGAGGCATTGGACCATGTATTTGTATTGTACATTTATTGGATTTATGTATTATACATATTTTGTGTTATTAATAAAGGGATTAATTCATTTATTATATATATCTTGTGCAATATCTTAAATGAAGTATCCAATGGACATATCCATATCCATGATGACAAGTGTCATGCACTTGGCAGTAAGACCATGGATAGGGAAAAAGATATTACAATAAAGAGATCCGTAGTCTGTTCCAGTCATGGGAATGAATGGAACCAGAGACTATCATTAACCTGGTTGTATGGTGGTGTCTTACTGGTCATTGGACATGGGATGTCAACCAAGTTAATTGGTACATGCAAAAGGGGCATGGTACTGGATAGATCCACTAAACAAGAAATCCACATGGTATAGTATCACAAGTGATTCTCGTGTAGTACTTGTATGGATCCTTTGACCTGACCATATGATGGTGTTGCATGCGAGGTCGCATACTTAGGGGTATGCCTAAAGGGCCTGTAATAGGGTGCCAAGTATGGGTACTTTCGGGTGTGTCACTTAGCATGGCAATGCTATGGATATGCAGAAGGGATTTGTCACTTAGTAGTCCACTGAGAAGATTTCACCGGTCTCTTGATGAATGTGACTGATAAGAGTGTGGCCACACCCAAACAAGTTCCAACTTGTTTGGGTGCATCATTACATTCGGCATCAAGTAAATGTCTGGACACAAAAGAGGGTGATCAATCTATGCCTCTGTGTTGGACACCGATATCAATGACATGGGATATACAAGTTCAAACTATAGGGTTATGATTTCAGTTGGACTGCCATCTCCATCTTAATTAGGGGCTGCAGTGGCTTGCTAGAGCCCGCCTGCAGTCTGTGGGCCATAGGCCCACTGCCAACATAAAGATGGACCCACGACATCGTACACATTGAGCGACTGAACACAGACTTAAGGAATCGCCTATATACTTGGAGTATACACACTGGAGAGAGAGGATTATGTTAATTATATTATAAAGATCAATTGGATTGATCACAATAATAAAATTAATATTCGTGTTGGCATTCTCATAATTACTTCAATGAATTAATTTATGAGATTATTTCCTAGGTGGAAATATTTCATATGTATAGGTTTACATATGAATTTATTTTGTGAAGATCCAATTTTAATTTCATGGATTAAATTAATTAATCAAATCAATTTTGATTAAATATAAATAATATGTTACATGGTGTAATATATTACATATATGTTAAAATTAAAGTTGGATTTGAAATTAATTTGGACCAAGTAAATTAGAATGGATTTGGGCCTTAAAACAAGAAGGAAAGCCCACACAAAAGGAAGCCAACATGGGCCGAAATTTTCAAGGGAAAATCTTGGCCACCTAAGGTTAAAATAACCCTAGGAATTTCGGCCAAGAAGAAAACAACAAGCCATAGCCGAAATTCTTATCTCCCTCTCTAAAAGTTTTTGATTTCCGACGCTAGCACGGGTTGTGTTCCAAAGGCGTTCGTGTACGTGAACGAGGAGGGAATCTACGTTGATTTTTGCAGCCATCTCTTAAAGAGATACTCCTAGTAAGAGTTTAATCTCTTCTTGAAAATTTTATGTTTTGCAATTTTCATCTCAATTGCTCCTGGGCACGGCTTTGAGGAAATCACCGCGTTCTTCTGCATTTAATCTGGTGATTTCCGGTGAAAAATCCCAACAGCTGGTTCTGTACTTAATTCCTAAATTCTTTGAACCTATCAAGGGTTTCAGACTTATGTTTCATCAGATAGACATAGCCATATCTACTGAAATCATCCGTGAACCTAATGAGGTACTGATGTCCACCTCTGGTAGCTACGCTCATGGGCCCACATACTTCTGAATGTATTAGGTCCAATAAACCAGTAGCCCTTTTAGCTTTCTTGCTAAAAGGTGCTTTAGAAATTTTGCCCCGTGAACATGATTCGCATACATCAAGTGACTCCAAGTCAAATGACCCTAGGATTCCAGCTTTGTGGAGCCTAGCTATGCACTTCTTGTTTATGTGGCCTAATGCCAAAGGTAGATAGGATTAAGTTCGTTAGGCTTAACCCTTCTAGTATTTATGTTATAGACATGATTGGTTTCATTTAAAGCCGGGATATATAGGCCATTATTTAATAGAGCTTCTCTAAAAAATAATCCCTCTCTAGATAAACCAATTTTACCATTAGAAATAGTAAAATTAAATCCAGAAATATCCAATACTGAAATAGAAATAATATTCCTGCACATGGCAGGTACAAAATAACAATGTTCCAATATCAAAACCAATCTACTAGGCATCATGAGGTGATATTCGTCGATCTCTATGGTAGCAAACCTTGCTCCATTACTGACCCGCAAGTCCACCTCCCCCGATCCCAGTACCTCTTGTTCTTAATTCCCTGCATATTACAACAAATGTGAGAACCACATCCAGTACCCAATACCTAAGATGTTGAAACAGTGAGGTTAATGTTTATGACATAAATACCTGACGAAGACACACCTTGGGTCTTCCTATGCTCTCCCAACAGTTTGGGAAATGATCTCTTCCAATGCGCCGCCTGCTTGCACCCGAAGTAGACATCATCGGGACTGGCCTTGAGCTGGACCTTGGGCTAGGCCTTAGGCTTCTTGGCCTTGGCTTTCTTAGCCTTGGCCTTAGCCTTTTCCTTCGCCTTGCCCTTTGTAAGAGGAGGTTCCCCTTGTTTACCAGTAGTACCGGTTGAGTTTTCTTGATCGACTGTTCAGTAAGCTTAAGCATCCCATGCAGCTCACTAACAGTACGGTTCATCCCTTACATATTATAATTCAGGATGAACTGATCGTAAGAATTCGGTAAGGAAGCAAGGATTGTGTCCACTGCCAGCTCCTGTGAGATAGGCGATCCGAGACGGGCTAAGGTATCCAGATAGCCCTTCAGCTTGAGTACTTGTGCTCTCACAGATGTCCCAGCCCCCATCTTATAGGAGTGGAATGCCTTATTAGTCAAGTACCTTTCCTGATGAGCTTACTCTTGAAACATCTCATTTAAAGTTGTTATCATGGCATAGGCTTGATGATCCATGACTGCTTTTGCAGCTCAGGGACTATACATGCCAACATAAGGCATGTCACATCCCTATTATCCTTAACATACACCTCGTATTCCTCTAACTTTGGAGCTGGTGGATTACGTCCTTGACGCACAGCCAGTACAGGCCTTTCTAGTACATACTCCTTTGACTCTTGTCTTAGAACTATTCTCAAGTTCCTAGACCAGTCTAAGAAGTTAGGACCGGAAAGCTTGTCCCTTTCCAGGATAGATAGCAGTGAAAGTGAATTGTTGTTTGCCATGTAAAATTCTACACAGAAAAATTTTAAGAGTGTTAATAAAGGACTTTATCTTGTTTCCCATATATAATTAATAGTGAATCAAGTTATTAATTAATCCGAGTTGTTGGGCTCATGGGCCGAGATCCATATATCATTAAGATATAGCTAGACGAGGGCCTGGAAAAACTATACCCTAATTATTTAGGTAGGAACGTCGTCCAATCCCAACCTAGGGACTCTCGGTTTGATAGGCTTGTTGGCACTTGTCGATCTGTGCTTAAGGCCAGGATAATCCTACTACCCATGCTAAATCAAAACCTCCATCCAAGTGTTAGAGTAACCTATACCCTAACCCAATACAAAATGATGATACTCTAGTGCATCCAGCGAGGGCATGGTCTACAACTGGCCTATGCCCACTTCGAGTCGGTTTTGAATGAGGGAAACACTTTTAAGAGACTTGGTAATTTCCATTAGGTTATTAGATTCATTTAATAACAGCTTAAATGCATAGGCGGGTGAGAATGGGTTTGCATCATACATACATACATACATGCAACTAAATATAAAGCATAATTAAATAAGTAAAATGGACTGCTATGGGCCTATATTACAACCTACTATAATTCTAGTAAACCTATACTAGAAAATAGGGGATTTTACATAAATACTTACCTTTTGGCACCACCTAACTTTTTTACCTACAAAGGAAAAGTTTGCTGAAATACTTTAAAAACTTTCCAAAATTACAAAAATACCTAAAACAGGAAATTCCTGTTTTACGTAAATCTGTAGCGTAAAAACACAAAACCGAAAACCATAAATCTCCAAAATACGTGAATCGCGCCAGCTCAAAAACCTCCCAAATGCAAAAACCTCCCAAACGCCAAGAAATCGCAGATCAATTTCGCCAAGAATCACAGATCAGTTTCGCCATCTGGAATCGCGCATCTGGATCGATCTCTCTCCTACAAATTCAATCGATCACTGCAAATCAATCGATCACTGCAAAACAGACATCGCAATTCAATCGATTACAGAGATATGCAAGAAATCGCAATTCTACTCCATCATAATGGAACTTGGACTGAAGATTACAGATTCATCAATTACAGAGTAAGTGGAGTCCTAATACCAACAACATCAACGTTCAATGACTTCAACCAAACTATCAAAGCAAACATCAAGATCGATCAACAAAAAGAAGATTTAAAGATCCAATTCCAAGTAACAGAAGGATATCCGCCAATGGATATAATGAACGACATGTCTATTAGATTCTATTTACAGCTAAAGAGTGCAAGCAATATCCTAATGCAGTATCCACTATGCATAACAACAATCCAGAGAGAAACAGAAGATGAACAAGGTAAAATTGTCACAATATCTCTATATAACTAAGGTATAATTCAATATAACTCAGTATAAGTAAGGTATAATTCAGGTATAACTAGGTATAATCAGTGAAAAAATTGTATAATCAATGTATAATTAAGGTATACTTAATGTATCAGAATGTATAACTAAGGTATAATCACAATAACAGTGTATCTTAAGGTATAACAAAGGTATAAATCAGGTATAACAGTGTAAGGTATAATTGCGGTATAACTAAGGTATAATTGCGGTATAACTAATGTATAGTCAGTGAAAATAGTGTATCTGAATGTATAACAAAGGTATAAATCAGGTATAACACTGTATCTTAGCGTATAACTAATGTATAACTCAGTATAACTAAGGTATAATTGCGGGATAACTAAGGTATAATCAGTGACTATAGTGTATATGAATGTATAACAAAGGTATAACTAAGGTATAACAGTGTATCTTAGGGTATAACTAAGGTATAACTCAGTATAACTAAGGTATAAATGCGGTATAACTAAGGTATAATCAGTGACTATAGTGTATCTGAATGTATAACAAAGTTATAAATCAGGTATAACAGTGTATCTTAGGGTATAACTAAGGTATAACTCAGTATAACTAAGGTATAATGCAGGTATAACTAAGGTATAATCAGTGAATAAGGTATATAAGTAAGGTATCACAACTGTCTATCACAATGTATAAATAAGGTATAATCTATGTATAACCTGATATGTAACAGGTGTGTGTCTGTCTTTGTGTATATATTATTGGAAGTGGAGAAAAGGATCACAACAGTAACATGGAAGAATCTGTGTACCAACTAGAGTACAACCAGTACAACACAGAAGCAGAAGATGAAGAAGATGACCATGTAGCTTACATAAGAAACATAGCAGACAGAACAATAGAAGAAATATACAGCACAAAACAAGCAAACACAATTACAGGAGGAGAAGAAGAGAATGAAATAACAGATGCCAATGTTGACTACATACAAGCTGGACAAATCTATACAAACAAAAAGACACTCAAAGAAGCAATCAGTCTCTATGCAATAAGAAAAAATTTCCAATTCAAGGTTAAAAAATCCTGTCCAAAACAGTACTTCCTGCAGTGCATTGATGAACAGTGTACATGGAGATTCAGCGCATCAAGGAAAAAAAACACAGAAAGATTCATAATAAGAAAGTATGATGAAAAGCACACATGCAACATTGATGATAGGAATGGTGATAAAAGACAGGCAACAAAGGCACTTATAGCAAGCATCATCAAGAGCAAATACATCAGACTGAAAAGAATATACACAGCAAAAGATATAGTATATGACATGAAAGAACACATAGGGGCAGAAATCAATTACCAAAAAGCCTGGCGTTCAAAAGAAGAAGCACTCAAAATAATCAGAGGTTCACCATCTGAATCATACAACATGCTACCAAGCTACCTCTACATGCTGGAAAAAACAAACCCAGGAACAAAAATCAGTCTGGAAACAAAAGAAAACAGATTTCTGTACCTATTTGTAGCAATGCAAGCTTCAATAGAAGGATGGAAACATTGCAAACCAGTTGTTGTGGTTGATGCCACATTCCTCAGAACATGTTACAGTGGAACGCTCATCTCGGCCTGCACGCAAGATGCTTCAGGTAAAACATAAAGTATAATTAAGGTATAATTATCGAATTTATAGTATAATTCAGGTATAACTAAGGTATAATCACTGTAATAGTGTATCCTAAGGTATAATTAAGGTATAACTAAGGTATAATCACTGTAGTAGTGTATCCTAAGGTATAACTAAGGTATAATTGAAGTATAAATAAGGTATAACTAATGTATAATATTATATCCTAAGGTATAACTAAGGTATAACTAAGGTATAACTAACGTATAATTAAGGTATAACTAAGGTATAACTTCGGTATAACTACGGTATAATTGAGGTATAATTAAGGTATAACTAAGGTATAATTAAGGTATAACTACTGTATAACTAAGGTATAATCACTGTAATAGTGTATCCTAAGGTATAACTAAGGTATAATTGAAGTATAAATAAGGTATAACTAATGTATAATATTATATCCTAAGGTATAACTAAGGTATAACTAAGGTATAACTTTGGTATAACTACGGTATAATTGAGGTATAACTAAGGTATAACTAAAGTATAAATATTATACTAACACGCAACAAACTGACAAATGCAGAGATGATCTTCCCGCTGGCATTTGCAGTAGTTGATGGAGAAAATGATGAATCATGGGAATGGTTTTTCAAACAATTCAAAAACGCTTATGGACAGAGACAAGAAATGGTTATAGTTTCAGACAGACACAAGAGCATAGAAAAAGCTTCAAAAACAGTGCTACCAGATGTTCCACATTGTGTCTGTGCATTCCATCTGCTGCAAAACCTCAAACTCAGATACAAAAACAACACAAAAGACATGAAGAAGTACTTCAACAAAGCAACAAGAGCATACACGATAGAGGATTTCAATAACTACATGACTGAACTGGAAAATATCAATAAAAAAATCCCACCGTACCTTCAAGACGTTGGGTATGACAAATGGAGCAGAGTACACTCAACAAACAACAGATACAACATATTGACATCAAACATTGCAGAATCAATAAACTCTCTCAACAAAGCAGCAAAAGACCTACCAATAACGACTCTAGTGGAGTACTTACGGAGCATGCTACAAGATCTCTTCTACAAAAACAGAAGCATTGCACAGGCAACGATGACAATACTCACACAAAGGCAAGAACAAGTACTCCAAGCAAACTACATACCAGCATTGAAAATGGAGGTTCGAATTCACAGCTGATCACTTCTATTATACATTAATTATACACTACATACACATAATATTGATTACAAAAAATGCAGGTAAAACCATCCACAGGTAATCTGGTAACAGTCAC
Source organism: Euphorbia tirucalli (assembly GCA_039660915.1). Taxonomy (NCBI): domain Eukaryota; kingdom Viridiplantae; phylum Streptophyta; class Magnoliopsida; order Malpighiales; family Euphorbiaceae; genus Euphorbia; species Euphorbia tirucalli. The sequence goes on from CM077639.1 coordinate 67,882,759, forward strand.
AAGAAACGGGATAGATTACATAGTTGACATGAAAGAAAAGACATGTACCTGCAACAGATTCCAAATGGATGAGCTTCCATGTCCACATGCCCTTGCATACATAAGGAAATTCCACCTCAACACATATAATTACTGCTCCCCTTACTACACAAAACAGAAAATGTTAGCAACTTATGAAGCAACAATATACCCAATGCCTTCAAAAGATATGTGGGACATACCTCAAGATATAAGGGATCAGAAACTCAATCCACCAGAAGCAAAACAAAAAGCAGGAAGACCAAAAAAACAGAGATTCAGAGCAGCTTGGGAGAGAAAAACAAAAATGAAAGTAAAATGTGGAACTTGTGGCAATCCAGGCCATAACAAGAGAACATGTGGAGGAGCAAAACAATGATTAACTGATTGTTGTATTGAATTGAATTGTATTGAACAAAAAAAAAAAAAACTTTACACTTGCATTTTTTCATTCAATAAAAATGTTGTATTTGAAACAAAAAATACTTTACAAATCAATTGGACGAACATATTCATTATCGCTTTCTTCTTCGTTCTCATTCCTTAATACTCCATGGTTATACAATGAAACTGCCAACCTTGTCCGATGAGCTTTAACATCAAATGGATCTGGGAAAGGCTTTTGCTCTATGAGATACTCAGCAAAGCTCAACACAAAAACTCCACAATCACTGCAAAAAAAAAAAAAAAAGTAAGGTATAGTCACTGTCATAGTGTATCCTAAGGTATAACTACGGTATAATTGAGGTATAAATAATGTATAATCACTGTAATAATGTATCTGAAGGTATAATTAAGGTATAACTGATGTATCCTCAATGTAATAAGGTATCTTAAGGTATAATTAAGTTATAACTAAGGTATAAAAACTGTTACAGTGTATCTTAAAGTATAACTACGGTATAATTGAGGTATAAATAAGGGATAATTACTGTAACAGTGCATCTTAAGGTAAAACTAAGGTATAATTGCGGTATAAATAAGGTATAAACCCTGTAATATTGTATTTGAAGGTATAATTAAGGTATAAGTGATGTATAATCAATGTAATAACGTATCTTAAGGTATAACTAAGGTATAATTGAGGTATAAATATGGTATAATCACTGTAAATCATATATCTTAAGGTATAACTAAGGTATAATTCAGGTATAACTAAGGTATAATCACTGTAATAGTGTATCTTAAGGTATAACTAAGGTATAATTGAAGTATAAATAAGGTATAAACATTGTAATAGTGCATCTTAACGTATAACTAAGGTATAATTGGGGTATAACTAAGCTATAAACAGTGTAATATTGTATTTGAAGGTATAATTAAGGTATAAGTGATGTATAATCAATGTAATAACGTATCTTAATGTATAATTACGGTATAATTGAGGTATAAATATGGTATAATCACTGTAAATCGTATATCTTAAGGTATAACTAAGGTATAATTTACGTACAACTAAGGTATAATCACTGTAATAGTGTATCTTAAGGCATAACTAAGGTATAATTGAAGTATAAATAAGGTATAATCATTGTAATAGTGCATCTTAACGTATAACTAAGGTATAATTGGGGTATAACTAAGCTATAAACAGTGTATCACAATGCATAACTAAGGTATAACAAAGGTATAACTGAAGTATAACTAATGTGTAACTAGCGAATCTGAAAGTATAACTAAGGTATAATCAGTTTATCAGCAAGTATAAACTCATGTATGATCCTTGTATTACAAATAACAAATAACATTTAATGAAAATATAACAAAAAAATAAATAAAACACACCAGTCAGACTGCTGAGGTAAACCTTCGACAATTTCCACTGAGAGAGGACGTAAAGGATTCCCAACACTATACACATCAGATTCCAGAAGATCAACCCTGCCACTGAGAATTGACCAATGATGCAGATAGTATGGAAGAATTACAGCATATTCATTAGCCCCTTCAGCAGTTGAATCAGCAGTACATCTACCCAAATAGGAATCGTAAATGAAGAGCTTCCTCAACCTCAAGCAAAACCTTCCCAAAACCCAATGATTTTGACCAACATGAATGGGCATCAACACTTCATCAACATCAGACCATGGCCTCCCGGTCCATAAATCAGCACCCATCATGAATCTGGTGATGGTATCATCAAATCTTAACTGATTAAAAATCCCACCACTCCCAAGAATAGGTTCCACTTGTCCAAACACATACTTCACACATGCATCAAACCTCAAATCAGTGGTTGTGAAGTTATATGTTATGCGATCACAGTATTTGCCCTTCTTCCTCAGGTAATACATGATTACATCCATATGCTAAGCCAAAAAAAAAAAAAAAACATTTTATAAGTATAAATCAGTGATTATACAATGTATAATTAAGGTAAAAACTGTGTATAATCAGCGTATAAACTATGTATAATGTATGTTTAAGGTATAAACTGTGTATAATCAATGTACATGACAAAAATAACAAACTAGAGATATAACTAATATAATCACTGCACCAAAAGGTATAACAAAGGAATAATCAGTGTATAACTAAAGTATAATACTTGTATAATCAGTGCATCATAAACAAATATACAAAAAATGTATAAGTAACGTATAAAAAATGTATAATTCTTGTATAATATATAATAATAGAGCATCAGAATGTATAACTAAGGTATAAATAATGTATAACCAATGTAATAATCCCTCATAATGTAAAAATAACGTATAACTAAAGTATAATTAACGTATAAATAAAGTATAATCACTATAACAGTATATCTTTTAGGTATAATTAATGTATAACTAAAGTATAATCACTCTATTAATATATCTTAAAGTATAAGTAAGGTATAACTGAAGTATAACTAAAGTATAAGAGACAGAAATACTCACAGTACTACTTAAATACTCGCCAGGAGTATACAATTCAAGGAAGAAAGTCTTTGAATCGATTGTAGCAACACCATAACGCAAAGGAGGATTTAACAGATTATTCTTGGGAGCATACCAGTTGTTCCTTGAACTAGAAAATAGGAAAAAAAAAAAACAAAGGACACAACATAAATAAAAAAGAAAAAAAAATTGTATAAAAAAAAAACAGAAGAAACATAAAAAGAAAAACATTACTTTTTAGTTGCATATTTATTCTTGTTAATAAATCGGTTGAAATCACGAGTGAGTTCATCATCAGGATACTCGCCTAACTCGCACAGATCATCCAACACGAATGAACCAGTAACAACCTTCAACACCTTCTCATCAGAACCAAATTTAGTTGTGTAAGGTGAGGAAATCGCCCGACCACCACCAACTCTCCTCTTCCTTTTATAAAATCCCTTCTTCACAACTTCATCCTTAATAATGACAATATCATCGTCCTAAAAAAACAAAAAAAAAAAAAAAAGAAGAAAAATAAAAACCCAGCATAAACAAAACAACAAAAAAAAAAAAAAAAAATAAACATAAAAAAAAAACATACGCACGTCTTTGATAGAATATATTCTCTCATAAGCCTCAACTTCAAGTTCATCCAAAATATCAGGATCAATAAAGTCTAAGAAACACATAGAATCAATACCCTATCACATGTAATCAGTAAAGTCAGAAATATAATCATTATATTCAAATAAGCAATGTATAAACAGTGTATAACAGGGTATAACATTGTATAACATTGTATAAACAGTGTATAAACTACTCATAACAACATATAAATACATAAAAAATTATAAAAAAGTGTATAACAATGTGTAAACAATGTATAAACATTGTATAACAGTGTAAAAACTGTGTATAAACTATTTATAAATGCATAACAATGTATAAGAAGTGTATAACAGTGTATAAGAAGTGTAAAAATAGTGTATAACAGTGTAAAATAAGTGTATAAACAGTGTACAAACAATTCATAACAATATATAGATGCATAACAATGTATAAAAAGTGTAAAAAATAATGTATAAGCAGTGTATAAAGATTGTATAACAATGAATAATAAGTGTATAACAATGAATATTGTATCAGATTATAATACAAACATATAATCAAAGTAAAAAAAAAATACAAAAAATCATAAATACGAAAAACATACAGCTTGTTTAAGCTTTTCAAGAGCAACAACAGCTTGGTGCTCTGTCTCAGATTCCAGAATTCCTTTTCCAGCACCAACTTCATTACCAACAACAGCACCCGCCTCATTAACAGCAACACCTTCTTCCTCACACCCCTCAGCAGCATCCTCCTTGTTAACAACATCAGGGATCTCTAATTGATCACCCAGAGACAAAACAACCTCGTCAGCAAATGTAGTGATGGCATCGAAGTTGAAATACCTTGTGCAATCAAACTCTGGATCCCTCATTGTTATTGGTGGAACGATAGGAGGTTTATAAACAACTATGGCCCTCTCTGGCACCACAACACCAAAATTGAAACTTCCTTCAACAACATCCCCCTTCTCTTCAGAATCCAAATCATCATTCTTCAACCCCCCTTCCATACCAACATCCTCCTTATCTTGAGCATCCATTCCTTCACCCTTATCTTCCATATCCTCCATATTCTCATCCCTATCCTCCTGTACTTGACTATTAACATACTGCAAAGCGAAACACAAATGTATAAGTAAATTAAAGGTATAAAAGTGTATCTTAATGTATAATTAAGGTATACATAAAGTATAATCATTCTAATAGTGTAACTTAAAGAATAATAAAGGTATAATACTGTATATTAAGCTATAATCAAGGTATAACTAAGGTATAATCAATGTATAACTAAGGTATAATAGTGTATCTTAAGGTATATATAAGGTATAATGACTGTATAACTAGGGTATAAGTGTAACTTAAGGTATAACAAAGATATAACTAAGGTATAATAAATGAAATAGTGTATCTTAATGGTATATCTAAGGTATAATGACTGTATAACTAAGGTATAAGTGTATATTAAGGTATAATCAAGGTATAACTACGGTATAATCAATGTATAACTAAGGTATAATAGTGTATCTTAAGGTATAACCAAGGTATAACTAAGGTATAATCACTGTAACAGTGTATCTTAAGGTATAACCAAGGTATAACTAATGTATAATCACTGTAACAGTGTATCTTAAGGTATAATTAAGGCATAACTAAATATACTTAAAGTATAATTAACATATCATAATGTATAACCAGGGTATAATCAGTTTATCCCCAAAAAATAACTCATGTATAGTAAGATACATGATGATCAATTTACTAACCTCATGGTCCATATCATCATCGCCCCATCAGCCCCATCAGACGAAACCTTATTCACAAATTCCCTTGAGGTTTCCTTTAAAAAACAAAAAATAAAAACACAAAAGTCAAAAAATATAAAATATATATATATATATATATATAAAATAAAATCATAAGTAAACATAGAAATACCAGCTTATCAACACGGCTGCTGATATAATCCAACTTCTGCATAACTAATCCAAATTGTTCCTCCATGTATTTCTTCAACAATGCAATCTCAGATAGAACAGCTCCTTGACTAGAAGCTTGAGATTGAGAAGAAGAACCTTTCAGCTCATCAACTTCCATATCATTCTTATCATCATCAACCTGTACATGGACACCATCACCTTCTTCCAAAGCAGGCCCAACTTGATTATCATCAATATCAGCTTCTTCCATAGGAGGATCAACTTGAGTATCATCTATTTCAACAAAATTTTGTAAGGAGAAGTTCTTTTTCGTATAAAAATTCTCCAAACACAGCTCCTCAATCTCCTCGTCTGTAGCATAAATATTCTTCAATCCCAACTAAAAAAAAAAAACAAATAAGAAAAAAAGGTATAACTAAGGTATAATTAGTGTATCACAAACAATAACTAAAGTACAACAAACTATAATTAAGATATAATCATTGTAATAGTGTATCTTAAGGTATAATAAAGGTATAATTAATGAATCTTATAGTACAATTAAGGTATAACTAAGGTATAATCACTGTAATAGTGTATACTAAGGTATAAGTAAGGTATAACTAAGGTATAATCACTGTAATAGTGTATCCTAAGGTATAACTAAGGTATAATTGAAGTATAAATAAAGTATAATCACTGTCATAGTGTATCCTAATGTATAACTAAGGTATAATTGAGGTATAACTAAGGTATAATCACTGTCATAGTGTATCCTAAGGTATAACTAAGGTATAATTGACGTATATCTAAGGTATAATCACTGTAATAGTGTATCCTAAGGTATAACTAAGGTATAATTGAGGTATAACTAAGGTATAATCACTGTAATAGTGTATCATAGGGTATAATTGAGGTATAACTAAGGTATAATCACTGTAATAGTGTATCCTAGGGTATAAGTAAGGTACAACTAAGGTATAATCACTGTAATAGTGTATACTAAGGTATAAGTAAGGTATAACTAAGGTATAATCACTGTAATAGTGTATCCTAAGGTATAACTAAGGTATAATTGAGGTATAAATAAAGTATAATCACTGTAATAGTATAAAAAAATGTGTAAAAAAAGTATAATTAATGAATAAATGAGGAATAACATACGCTTTTGGCTGCCTTGTTGAATAAAAGCTTGTCCAACTTTTCCCTTCGGAAATCCTCAACATAAGTCCTCCAATTGAAAACCCTAGGTTGAAAATTTACAGCCTTACGGTTAATAACTCTGTCGCAAATTAACCCGCTGCATGCAGGACAAACCTCGTAGAACCATAACTGGAAAAAAATGGGACAGCCCTCAATCCGATAAGACTTGGGCTTCGATCTAGAAATTCTAGTTTTCTTTAAAGAAAATATGGTTGCATCGAAAGACTCACAATCCCATGCAACCTTCACATAGTCACCTGACTCCACCACATCAAAATATGAACTTGGAATAGATTTCGAAAAATCTATCCCCATCAGGTAGAAGCTGATGAAATATATAAGTGCAATCTTTAGGCAATCTTCAGCAGAATCATCATCAAAAACACGAGAATCTTTCTTCAAGACTTCTTCAATGTCTTTCTTCTTCACCTTAGTCTTATTATGAAAGTAAGAGGACAATAATCTACAACCCACACCAGTGGAACACATAACAAAATCATCATCAGCAGTTGATTTCAAGCCAGAAATCAACAAAAACTCTTCCACACCAAACCTCAGCTCAGTGCCAGCTACTTCAACAATAATTGAATCATTTTCATCCTCCTGATAAATCTCCCTCAGCAGCAAAGAATGTATGAGCTGCTTTGTAACCCTTAAAATAGGTAAATCCAAGAAGTAACCAAAAATGGTTTCCTTAAACATCTGAATAACTCTATCAGGCAGGTTTAACTTCAGGAAAGTTAGCAGATCGTAATCAGAGAAAACAGAAAGATGGCTTCCCCAATACTCCCGTTTCCTGTAAATAGGTCTCCCAACCTGAAAAATGTAATTAAAAAATAACTAAGGTATAATTACTGCAAAAGTGAAACTTAAAGTATAAAAAAGGTATAAAGAAGGTATAATCAAAGTAATAGTGTATCAAAAAGGTATAATTAAGGTATAAATAGGGTATAATCAGTGTATAACTTGGTTATACACTCATTATACCTTAGAAATTAAAAAATAACTAAGGTACAATTACTGAAAAAGTGCATCTTAAGGTATAATTAAGGTATAAGTAAGGCATAACTAAGATATAATTACTGAAAAAGTGAAACTTAAAGTATAAAAAAGGTATAAAGAAGGTATAATCAAAGTAATAGTGTATCAAAAAGGTATAATTAAGGTATAAATAGGGTATAATGTATATCTTAAAGTATAAAAAAGGTATAATTCAGCTATAACAGAGGTATAATCACTATATATAATGTATCTTAAGGTATAAGTGAGGTATAAAAAATGTATAACTCATGTATAATCAATATAATACTCTATCTAAATGTATAATGAATGTAATAGTGCATACTAATGTATAAATAAGGTATAATTAACGTATAAGTAAGGTATAATCACTATAATAATGTATAAAAAAGGTATAAATAATGTATATATAAGGTATAAACAGTGCAAAAACAGTATAAAAAAGTCTATAATAACTGTATCTTAAGGAATAATAATTTATCTTAAGGTATAATCAACGTATAATCAAGGTATAACTAACGTATAAACTGTATAACTAAGGTATTACTTAATGCATAACTAAGGTATAAACAAAGTATAAATAAGGTATAACTAATGTATAATAGGATGCACTAAGGTATAAGATACACTATTACAGTAACAGAAAAATAAACACACCCAGAAAAACACAGAAAAACAAAAACAAAAACTATAAAATACAATATTACAATATTACAGTAAACCCAAAAAATAAAAAACACAGAAAAACAAACAAAAACAAACAAAAACTGTAAAACAGCATAAATGAAACAACAAAACTTACCACCAACTTTCCACCAGCGACATCCTCCCTCGATTTGCCCTTGGAAACAGCAAGAGGCTTCTTAACATTTTTTACCTTTTGCGAGCCACTGTTCTTTGCACCCTTCACCATCTTATAAAATTATAACACTGCAAACAAAACAACAAAAATCAAACAAACCAAACGCATGCAGCCCAGAAAAAAACCTAAACGAACACAAAAAAAAAAAAAAAAAATAATAATAATAAACAAGACCACGAACAAAACACACGAACCAAAGAGAAAATGATGAACGCCGAAAGTAGAGAAAACGAAGAAAAATCACAGAGTAGAATAATCGAACAAAAAGCAGGAAGAAAGAACGCCGACAAACGAAGCAAAAACGATGGAATACAAAAGGTTCAGAAATGAAAAACGTAGAAAAGAAAGGCGTGACCCGAAAAAGTAAAAAAAATAAAAATAAAAAAAAATAACGTATTTCAGTAAATAATAAAAGGTAGGCCCAAAAAACAAAAGCCCAATCCAACGTAAATTTGATAATTTCCCTAGAAAATACATCAGGTGGGCCTCCTTTTCCTTCCTTCTCGGCTCACCCCTCCACAGGGCTCACCTCTCCACTGGGCTTCTTCTTTAAAAATTTTATAATAAATAAATAAAATAAAATTACATTAAAAAAGAAAGACGGCACGCAGGCCGTATTTACCCAAAAAGAAAAATTACAACCCAACTTGAATAAGGCCCAAAAGCATCCAACCATACATACATTTAATCATACAAAATGCATACAATACATCCATTTATAAGCATGTTATAATGCATGAAATTAAGCCCGTTTCAATTATGTCCGAAACCATTATTTTGAAATCGCCAATTCTGGCCCATCGTGGTTTTAGCCCTTAACGGGCTTTGGCCCTCCAGCCCAGGTAGATAACTGCTCCCACTGGAATTGGGAAACCATGAGTCCATGTGAGCCGCCTGGGTAATTGTGCCAAAAAAACCGGAACCAATTTCAATTAACCATATTAATTTTCAAAATTGATAACCCATGAATAAAATTAAAATTTCATTCAAGAAACCATGCGCATTTAAATTACAAAATTTAAACACACAAAATTTTAAAACCCATTAAAATTTCAAAAATGGGCCCTGGGCCCGAAACCCGCCAAATCCAAAACTGGGCCCGGCCCGCTGCAGCTAGGGACAGTAGCTGCGCTGCCACCCAGCGGTAGCCCGCTGCTACCGCGCGGTAGCCATTGCCCAGCAGCGGCAGCTGGAAACAGCCAGTGATTTTCGCTGGAAAAATAAAAACGCAGCCAAGAAAATAAATCACCAAGAAATATAATCCACTCAACAGAATATTAAATAAACATAAACCTATATGCAAATTAATTTTCAATTAAAAAATCCAAGGGGAAAAATCACAAACCCCAATGCAAGAATCCCAAATCAAAATCTCCAATTTCAAAACTAAGGGATTCAGTCTAATTTTAACAATTTCCACGGATCAAAAGCCCGCTCTAATACCACTATTGGGATTTTTCACCGGAAATCACCCGATAAAAGTGAAAAAAAGCGTTGATTTCCTCAAATCCGTGCCCAGGAGCAATTGATGTGAAAATTATATAACTTAAAATTAAATTGAAGAGAATGAATTCTTACCAAGAATAGCTCTTCAACAGATGGCTGCAGAAACCAAAATTGATTCCCTCCGCATTCACGTACACGAACGACTATCGAACACGACCCCTGCTAGCGAGAGGATCAACCGAGCGAGAGAGTTTGGTGACTGAAAATTTCTCTCCTTTTTCCTTTTTTCTTGGCTGAATTCTACCCTAGGTTTTTAACCTAGGGGGCCAAAATTCCCCTTGGGAATTTTAGGCCTAATTCTATTTAATTTCATGCGGGCTTTTCTACTCTTTAAGTCCATGTCCAATTTAATTCTCCTAGTCCAATTTAATTTCAAATTAAATTCTATTTAACATGTATGCTAACATATTATACCATATAATATATTACATACATTTAAATTAAATTAATTTGATCAATTAATTTAACCAATGAATTAAATTAGACATTCATGAAATCAAATACATGTAAACCTATACATGTAACATATTTCCACCTAGGAAATAATCTCACAAATTAATTCATTGAATTAATTTTGAGAAGGCCAATGCAAATATTAATTTTATTATTTTGATCAATCCAATTAATCCTTATAATATAATTAATATAATCCTTCCTCTCCGATGTGTATAATCAAAGTATACAGTTGATCCCTTAAGTCCGAGTTTAGACGTTCAATGTGTATGATCCTGTGGGCCCATCTTTATGTTGGCTGTGGGCCTATGGTCCACAGACTGCAGGTGGGCTCTAGCAAGCCACTGTAGCCCCTAATTAAGATAAAGATGGCAGTCCAACTGTAATCATAACCTTGTAGTTTAAACTTTTATATCCCATGTCATTGATATCGGTGTCCAACACAGAGGCATGGATTGATCACCCTCTTTTGTGTCCGGACATTTACTAAATCCCGAATGTACTGATGCTCACAAACAAGTTCCAACTTGTTTGGGTATGGCCACACTCTTATCAGTCACATTCATAAAGAGGCCGGTGATATCTTCTCAGTGGACTACTGAGTAACATATCCCTTCTGCATATCCATAGCACTGCCATGCTCAGTGACATACCCGAACGTACCCCTACTTGGCACCCTTTTACAGGCCCTTTAGGTGTACACCAAAGTATGCGACTTCGCATACAGCACCATCATATGGTCAGGTCAAAGGATCCATACAAGTACTACATGAGAATCACTAGTGATGCTCTACCATATGGATTTCTCATTTAGTGGATCTATCCAGTACCATGCCCCTTTTGCATGTACCCATTAACTTGGTTGACATCCCATGTCCAATGGCCGGTGAGACACCCACTATACAACCAGGTTAATGATAGTCTCTGGTTCCATTCCCATGACTGGAACATACTACGGATCTCTTTATGGTCATATCGTTTTCCCTATCCATGGTCTTACTGCCAAGTGCATGACACTTGTCAACATGGATATGGATATGTCCATTGGATACTCTATTTAAAATATAGCACAAGATATATAATAAACAGATTAATGCCTTTATTTAATGACATAAAATATGTATAATACATAAATCTAATAAATGTACAATACAAATACAGGGTCCAATGCCTCGGGACTAGGACATATCCAACAAGAAGCATTTTTATCTTTGGGAACCCAGATAGTTTTCCCTTTGTATTTTCCCTTTCTAAAAATGCAATCACCAATTACATGTCCCTTATGATTACAATGGTAACTTGTAACATCCTTCTTTTTCTTAAATTGGTATGATTGATTTTGTTTTGAAGGATGATTTTGGTGATAAAAAACTTAGTCACCATGATGTAATGGTTTAGGCTTGTAACTATGTTGTTGCTTAGGCCTATATTTGTGAACTTTTTGGGAGAGTGTAGGCCTTGTTGGGTTCTTGTGTGTAATCTTTTGTTGTAATGGATATTTTCGGTTTGGGTTCACAAATTACACTCTTTTTGGCTTGGAGAAATGTGAGTGTTGGACATGTATGTCTTTCTGGTTTGGGTTGTGACTTTTACCATTCTTTTGAAGTATAGGTTCGGGGGATATAATTTGCATAGTAGAAGTGGAGGAGGGGCAAAACATGATAGGTTTCTAAGGATTTTGTGGGGGTATCCTATCATTATAACCAAGACCAAATTTATCATTTGGATTTCTTTGAGAATCCAAAATCACATTTAGCATATTTTCACCATTAGTGAATTTGCTAATAGTGCAATCTAACTTCTCACATTTCTTTTCTAATTGAGATAGCTTGCTGATAAGCTCAAGATTGGAGTTTTCTAGAAAACTTACTTTGCTTTTTATTTCAAGATTCTTGGATTCTTTTTCTAAGAGCCTATTTTTATATTCCTTACACTTAGCAGTTATCTCAAGTTTGTCATCATGCATTCTAAAAAATTCTTGTATAAGATCATTATAAGACAAAGTTTGTAGAATTACCTCATCTTCCTCATTTGATCTTGATGTGATGATTTTGTTGAGTTATCATTTGCCATGAAGCATATTTGGGCTTTCTCTTGCTTTTGATCCTCATCATCATCGGAGCTGGATTCATCACTGTCGCTCCACGTTTCTATCATAGCTTTCTTGTCCTTTTTCTTGAATTTATATTTTAGCTTCGGACAATCGGCTTTGAAATGACCAGGTTTATTACATTCAAAACATGTAATTTCCTGCTTTGAATCTTTCTTTGCTTGTTAGCTTTGATGTTGAATTGCCTCCTATAAGATGATTTACCTCTGTTTTTGTTTCTTAAGAATTTTCTGAATTTCTGTACCAACAGAGCTTCATTGTCTTCATTATCATCATTGTCTGAATCGGAGGTTGATTTTTTCGAATAGGAATGGCAGCTTTTAGTGCAATAGACTTTCTTTTATCAGTCAGCTCTCGATCATCAGTGGATTTAACTTTCATCTCATATGTGAGTAATGATCCAATAAATTCATCATATGAGTATGAACTTCAATCTTTTGACTCTTCAATGGCTATGAGCTTTGCATCCCAATACATTGGCATTGTTCTGATTAGTTTCCTAATCAGTTCCTCATCAGTGAAGTTCTTGCCGAGATTTTTTAATTTGTTCATAATAAAAGTGAACCTTGTGTTGATTTCTGCAATTGGTTACTTTGCATCAACTTTGAACAACTCGTATTCTGTGATGTAAAGATTAATCTTTCCATCCTTTACTTTTTTAGTTCCTTCATGAGTTGTTTCCAGCTTATCCTATATCTGCTTTGCAGTAGTGCAACCTGAAATACGATTAAACTCATTAATATCTAATGCGCACTGTAAGAAATTAATAGCTTTAGAATTTAAAGCTTCTCTATTCCAATATGTACTTTCATATTCACTTTCCTCTTTGGGAACAATTTCTCCATCAATAATTTTTGTCGGAATACTAGGTCCTTCCTTGACAATTCTCCAGACCTGAATATCCGTATACTGTAAAAATATTCTCATTCGGTTTTTTCAAAAAACTATAATTTTCTCGATTAAAAAGTGGAGGTTTGTTGATGGAACATCCCTCGGACATAAAAACATTTTGACTTCTAGAGGTACTAGCCATAATGAGATCACTCTAACAATTTTACTTCTTTTGATAGAGTCAGGCTCTGATACCAATTGATAGTCCCAAATGGTTAGTTACAGTACTAGAGGGGGGTGAATAGTACTGTAGGGAAAATAAAAATTTACAGACTCTCTTCAAAAAATTCTTTTTATAGAAACACAAGTTTCTTTTACAAGAACAAGTTTTATTAAAAATGCGGAATTAAAATTATAATAAAACTTGTGAAAATAAAATTGCTTTTAAAAAAATAACTTTAAGTAATAAAGCAATTGTATTTAAACTGCAAGGAATTTAAATGCATAAAATATAAAAAAGTAGGGATAGAGAAAATGCAAACTCCGAGTTTTATCCTGGTTCGACCTAACCGATCTACGTCTAGTCCCCAAGCCAACCACTTGAGATTTCCACTAACGTTTCCTTTACGGGCAGGAAACAAGCCTATGTTAGTTTTTATGAGTTCAAGTAACAAACTCAATACTTTTTCAAGCTCAGTATCAAACCTATACCGTTACTTTTTGGAGCTTAAGTAACAAACTCTACCGATGCTTTTTCAAAGTGCAAGCACCAAACTTTTACAACCTTTGTTGATCAACCACCAACAAAGCAACACCCCCTTCACACAACCTTGTGTGAAAATACAATTCCCAAAATATGTGAATATATGAATGAACAAGATTTTCTCTCTTCTCTTTGAACTCTTTGGGAATATGGAAGACTTATAAGTTGAAAATTTGAGTATGAATATTTCTTGAATTGTCTTCCGCTACTTCAAATCTTCTTCTTCTTCCTTTTTATAAGCAAATGAAAAAGTGGCCGTTAGACACACTTCTAGCCGTTGTCTTCAAGTCATATGGCCATTGGTTTCCCTTTGTGAAGAAAGAATTTGAAGTTTCTCAAGTGATGAAGAAAGGAATGTAGCCGTTGAAGTCGCATGTGTTATAGCCGTTTGTACTTTAGATACATATCTAGGTGAGGCCATAAAGCAAAGTATAGGTGAATAAAGACATATGACAAAATGTAGAAGGTGGGAAGCAAATGCAACCTTAGTTACAAAACCGTAGCTTAAAGATTTAGAATGATGTTTTGAGATATGGTTTTGACACATGTGATCTTTAAGAAAGAAGACTTATATAGCTAAGGTTACAAACTTAGGTTATAATGTCACATATGGTACTTAAAAAGATATCAATCTTTTTCACCTTACAAGTACACATTGTGGCCGAATTGATTCTTCAAGTATTTCACCTTATAAGTCAATGTGAGGTCAATGAATGAGATGATCTCAAAAGTAACTCACCTTATAATCAAACATGAGGTCAATGTAGGTGTATACAAGTTGCCGAATATATTCTTAAAGGCATTTCATCTCTTGGTCAAATATAAGGTCAATATATGTGTAAACTCTTAAGAACATTTCACCTTAAAAATTAATATGGGGTCAACTTGGTAAATGTATATATATATATATATATATATATATGCCAAAAAGATCTTTAATATTCTTAAGTCATAAGCAAACCTTAGGTCAACTTTAATACTTTCAAGTCAAAAGCTAACCTTGGGTCTACTTTAAGGCATATATGTATATGAAAATATGTGGACTAAAATAATAAGCTTTCAAGTCATAAGCCATAATGGGTTGAGCATTTTCCAAACTTTTTATCTCATAAGCACATATATATGTGTATATATATATAGTACTTATATCATCCTTATGATAAAATGCCTAAGAGAGTTGATTCTCAACTCATAAACCAAGTATGCTACAAAGAGCTTTTTCAATATTAAAACATTTTAACTTATAAAGCTCATATATATAAAAATGTCAATTATTGTGATCATCAAAACTTAACTCAACATCAAGCAATGAAAAGATGATTCTTTAAGTAGAACAGGATATGATCTTTTTACAAAACATCTTGAAGAACTTCAATATCAAGCACTGATTTATATGATTGGCTGCTTAAAACAAAATTCCATTAAGAAGAAAGATGAAAGATGAGATAAACATCATGCTGTTTTTGAAATGAAAAGTTTTATTAAAAGCAAAAATGATAATTAAGGGTGAATTTGGAAAAATCAAAGTGAAATAGGCTTAGGTAAAATAATTTAATGACTTCACAATGAAAAATGCTAGGCTTAACTTGGCTTTACTACAATGAGGGATAAATGCAATTACAGAATAGGTTGGCCATTTAAGCTAAAGTTGGCTAAACCAAGATGCCTTCTCATTTAGTGTCCAAAAAAGTCAAGCAATCATGTGAAATCAAAGTAAGTTCTGGAATTCATCAATACATGCAAGCCCACTCAGAAAAAGATAAAGAAATTGAATTGATGAATGTGAGAAGCAATTAAATGTAGAATATCAGACTCAAATATCTCACACAATTTACAGGGCTTTTGCATTTTAGTTCAAAAACTATGACTCAAAATTGATGCAAGAATTACTAATAAGATCACTTATCAAAGAATTTCTACCTACACTGAAAACCAAAAGAATCTAGAAAAATAATTGCAAAAGAAACTTTCTTATCTCTAAACCGATCATGCTAAAAAATTTGGTTTCTAATTTTGATTACTACCTTATAAAAAAACAGCTATAACATATTGCTGAAAAGAACATACAACTACTTTAAAAGCAGAACAACTTGCCTCTCCCCCACACTTAATTAGCACATTGTCCTTAATGTGAAAGGGGGATAAGAAAAAACAACAAATTATATACAATTTCAACATAAGAGAAAATCCCTGCATATCCATTGACAATTCTATACAAAACATCAAATATATAGCATAAACAGCAATAAAAACAGCTTATTCATGAATTCACAACACTTTTTACCAACACAACAGATGTGTGTCGTAAACACCAAAATAAATACCTACTCCTAAAAACCAAAATATGTGGCAAGAGTGAAGTAGGGTTGAATCCACATGGATTGGCTAGATTATTTCTTCCAAAACTTAAGAAGAAAAGTGACAGGGGGTTGTTTATAAATTGCAATTGAAAATTAAAAAAAAAATAGAATGAAATAATTTGATGAAAATCTATATGAGGCAGATTCCAACTAGAAGGCGAATTCAAGTCTTGAGTCAAACCACCCGATCATCGATCAACAACAAAGGATAACTTCAATGCATTTAAGTAAATTCACTATGGCTATCACAAAGCATGAATCACCTAATCTCTTCCTACGGAATAGACCACCAAGAAAAGCTCATTAATTATCTCTATTTAATCGAACAGTTCCAAACAAGCTTCGGAATTTAATTCAATCAAAAGCATTAACACACAAAAATGATACTAATTCTACTCAATAATCACACAAGCGTGATTATTTAAAGCATATCAATTTCATCCATAACATGAATTAAAAACTTGTATATAATTAACTATGTTATTCGCTACCTAGGTTAAGTGAATTAAACAATTCCGTATTTAATCACCTAACTAGCAAGTCAATCACAAGTATATAATTAAATCAAGGATTCAATTAAATCATGCAAAAGTTATAAGAACAAAATGAAATCAATTACTCGAATTAAAGAAGAAAGTAAGAACAGTTGATCTCGCAGTTGATCCTACATAATCGAATTCCTTTTAGCTAGAAAAGAAAATTATCTCTCCATGAGAGAAAGAAAACAAAACTAAAACTAAAAGAAAATCAAACTAAAAACCTAAAAACTCCCCTCCCATAAGAGGAAGAAGACTCCCCTTATAGAAATTGGAAAGGAAAAGGAAATAAAATCCTAAATAGAATAAAACTCTACTTAGGAAAATTATTGAATATCCCAAATAGAATTAAAAGCTGATAAAAATAAAATAAAACCAATTAAGAAGTCTTTTAATCCCATAAAAATTCCTCAAATACATAGCTCTCCACAAGCCATGATCTTGGCTTATGCAAAACGGCTCCCAGGTCAATTTTTCAGCATCAACATCACATTACAAGCTATGTTTATGGGTTATGACTTCAAGCTCCACCCTTTATGCACTCCAAGCTCCCAAAATCAACACTTTAAGCTTAATTCTGATTCCAATGCACCTGGCACGAATAATAATGCAAAATGAAGTAAATCCGTCTAAGTTAACTAAAAATATAGCAATTAAAGTTGTAATAAAGACAAATTATGTGCATAAAATGCACTTATCAACAGTACTTACCAACATAGCTTTTACCGAAAATAAAGAGCAAAGCTAAAGAAAGTATACCAGAGTTGGGAGACGATCAGAAATAGAAAAAGATTAAGCATTGTTAGAATGAGATGAGCCTTAATGCTCATCAATGGCTTTGAAGTCCTCATCATCTCTAAACAGCTGTTTTGAGAATTTTTCTCTCTCTTGGCTCTCGGAACAGGACTAATGGCAAAATTACTTTATGCTGAAAAAAATGCTTTTACTTTTTACATGAAAATGGAAATTTTGGGAAAATATGCACAATGCTCATGATTTTGACATATGGCTGGCTGGAAAACATTAGATGAACACCAAAATTAAAAGGATAATTACACAAATAGTACACTAAAAATTAAAAAGCAAATTTAACTACTAATATACAAAATAGGTTACCCAAACTGTTTTCATGAAACATTAATTCTTTTTGTTGCAGCTGTGGAAGCAACACAGCTTTCACTTTCTTTCTTTCTCAAGGTCGCTTGAAGTGGCGGAAGGTTCCACCTTGCTCGCTTTCCACTTTCTAATGAAAGTACTTAAGCCTTTGGCCGTTCATAGAAAATTCTGCATACCTCGAGTGAGAAATCCTAACAGCTCCATAGGGGTATACTTGTATAACTTTAAAGGGTCCAGACCACCTAGATTTCAGTTTACCTGGAAATAGCTTCAGACGAGAGTTAAAGAGAAAAATTTTTTACCAACAATGAATTCTCTCCTAGAAATATGTTCATCATGCCATAATTTTGTCTTTTCCTTGTACATTATAGTGTTCTCATAGGCAAACAATCGAAACTCATCAAGTTGAACAAGTTGCATTTTTCTATGGTCACTTATGGCTTTTTCATCAAAGTTTAAAAATTTAATAAGCCAAAAAGCTTTATGCTCTAATTCCATTGGCAGATGGCAGGGTTTACCATAAATCAACCTGAAGGAAGACAAACCAATTTGTGTCTTGTAAGCTGCTTTGTAGGCCTATAAGGCAATGTTTAACTTTTTAGACCAATCCTTTCTAGCATTGCCTACAGTCCTTTCTAAGATTCTTTTGATTTTCCCATTGGAGATTTCCACATGCCCACTTGTTTGGGGGTGGTATAGAGTTTACACTTGTGAGTAACTCCATACTGTTTCATCAACTTTACAAAATTAGCATTGCAAAAGTGGGTTCCATTATCACTTATAACTGTTCTAGGGATTCCAAATCTATCAAACAATTGCTTAAGGTATTTAATTACAACCCTAGAATCATTAGTGGAACAAGCCCATGCTTTTGCCCATTTTGAAACATACTCAATAGCAACTAAAATGTAATGATTTCCACATGAATTTGGAAAGGGCCCCATTAAGTCAATGCCCTACACATCAAAGATTTCACATTCATAGTTTAAGGATATTTTAGATTTTCTTGAGATATTACCTGACCTCTGACACTCATTACAAGTTTGAACAAACCTATATGCATCTTTGAAAATTGAGGGCCAATAGAATGCAAATTGCAAGACCTTCAAAGGTGTTCTGTTTGCTTTAAAGTGGCCTTCTGCCTTGCAGTGAGTAAGGATAGGCTGAATTTCTTCATCTAGAATGCATCTCCTAATGATTTGGTTTACACATAGCTTACATAAGAAATGGTCATCCCATACATAATATTTCATATCAAAGAAAAACTTTTTTCTTTGTTTGGAGTTAAAGTCAGGTTTTAAAACATTGCATGCAAGGTAATTGGCATAATCAACAAACCAAGGGTTAGAGTTTACTTGAATGGAAGAAAGCTATTCATTAGGAAAAGAGTCTTGAATAGGAAACTGTTCTAGCAGACAGATTGAATCAAGTCTTGATAAATGATCAGCACACACGTTCTCTATACCCTTCTTATCTCTGATCTCTACATCAAACTCTTAAAGCAAAAGAAGTAACCTTATGAGATGAGTGGTCAGTGAAAACCACTTGAAAGAATAAGGTACTATCTGAATTTGTCAAAGGTAAAGACTACAGCAAGGAACTCCTTCTCTGTGACTGTATAGTCCTTTTGAGTCTCCTTGAGAGTTTTGCTAGCATAATAGATTGGCCTAAAGTGTTTTTCAATTCTCTTGCCCAGAACAGCTCTAGTACAGGTATTACTGGCATTGTACATCATCTCAAATGGTAGATTCTAGCCAGTTGAAATCAGAATAGGAGCAGAGATCAATTTTGACTTAAGCTGTTTAAAAGATTGCACACAACTTGCATCAAACTTAGATTCAACTTCTTTGTTCAATAAAGCAATATATGGCTAAGCTATTTTGGAAAAATCCTTTATGGATCTTCTTTAGAATCCAGCATAGCCCAAGAAACTCCTTACATCTTTGATTGAGGTTGGAACAGGCAAATTTTCAATAACTTTAATTTTGGCCTTATCTTCTTCCATTCCTTCTGATGAGGTTTTGTGGCCTAGAACCACACCTTTAGGGACCATAAAATGGCACTTTTCCCAGTTGAGGACAAGACTGGTTTCCATACATCTTTTCAGAATAGCTTTCAGATTGGTCAAATAGCATCTAAAAGATTTTCCATAGACTGAGAAATCATCCATGAAAATTTCAACTATTCTCTCGATCATATCATGGAATCTCGCCATCATACATCTCTGAAATGTTGTTGGAGAGTTACATAGCCCAAATGGCATCCTCCTATAGGCAAAGGTGCTATAGGGACATGTAAATATGGTCTTCTCTTGATCAGCAGGATAAATTGTTATTTGGTTATAGCATGAGTATCCATCCAAGAAACAGTAGAAAGCATACCCAGAAAGCCTCTCCAATATCTGGTCTATGAAGGGCAATGGAAATTGATCCTTCCTTGTAGCTTCATTTAGCTTCCTATAGTCTATGCATACTCTCCATCCTGTTATAGTTCTAGTTGGAATCAGCTCATTCTTCTCATTCTTGATTATTGTGGTACCACATTTCTTCGAAACAACTTGGACTGGACTAGTCCAAATGCTATCAGAGATAGGGTAAATTATACCAACATCAAGCAATTTGATGACTTTAGCTCTCACAACTTCCTTCATATGAGGGTTAAGTCTCCTTTGGGGCTGGCATGAAGGTTTATGAATTTCTTCCATGAGAATCCTATGCAAACATATACTAAGGTTGATACCCTCAATATCTGAAATCTTCCAGGCTAAAGCTTTTTTGTGGTTCCTCAAAATAGACAAAAGTTGGTCTTTTTGGTCAGGGGTGAGTTTAGAGGAAATGATTTATGGTAAGCTATTTGGAGGGTCGAGAAATGCATACTCAAGGTGAGAATGCAATGGTTTCTGGTCTAGCTTTGGTTCTTCAGTTGAAGGTTTCAAGGTTGGAGATGATAAGTTATGTAAAGGTTCAGAAGTATTTGAGGTTTTCAAATATCTTTCATCTTTCAGATATCTTCTGGAACAGTTTCTGAATTCTGAATGGTATCAGGATTTTCTTTTAAGCACTCCTCCAAAGAGTCTTCAGAAATGTGTTTCTACATATCATGTGAAGGGAATTCAGCATCAAGGAAATAACATTGATCATCACTAGAAGATGCATGTTTAAGTGCTTCATTCATTTTAAATACAACTTGCTCATCATGAAATTTCAAAATCAACTTTCCATCATGCACATCTATCAATGCCCTACCAGTAGCTAGAAAAGGTCTACCTAAAATGACAGGTGTGTGCACATCTTCATTAATGTCCATGATAATGAAATCCATAGGCAAGATATATTTATCAAATTTCACTAGCACATCTTTTACAATTCCCCTAGGGTATCTAATAGATCAATTAGATAACTGAATAGTAACTCTAGTGGGATTTGGCTCACCTAACCTAAGCTGTTTATACACAGAATATGGCACAACATTTATGCTAGCCCCTAAATTACACAAAGCATTTTCAATAGTCGAATTTCCAATAGAACAGGGTATAGAGAAACTCCTTAGATCCTTAAGCTTTTGAGGAAGAGGCTGCTTTGACTGCAAGATTGAAGAACAATCTTGGTAAGTTGAACACTTGTAACACTCTCCAGCTTCGTCTTGTTGGACAACAAATCTTTTAGATATTTGACATATAAAGGCATCTGGGCTAATGCTTCTACAAATAGAATGTTGATGTGCAATTTTTTTGAATACTTCAAGAAATTTTCCAAATGATTATTCCATCTGGTGGTTCTTGAGTCTATGAGGATATGGAAGAGGAGGTTTGTACACAAGAACTTTGTCCATGAAGAATTTCCTTGGACCAACTTCTGCGTTCTGTGCTGGAATATCTGGAACAGCTTTTGAAATTGTTTGGTCAGATTGTAGAATAGCTTATGAAACAGCTTCAGGTTCTTTCTTTACTTCAAGAGTGACTTTCTACATTAGCATTGGAACATCAGGAAATTGTTTATCACACCTTAGGGAAATGGCTTTCAATTTTTCCTTAAGATTAACTTTAGTTTTGCTTGGTAATGCACCCTTTTGAGTTGGTTTCACCATGTCTGCCAATTGATGCATTTGTGTCTCAAGATTCTTGATGGATGTTCAAGTTTGTTGCATGAATTACATCAAAAGGTCTTCAACTGATGGTTTCTTTTCGGGTGGATGATGAACAGGTTGTTGAAATTGGGGTAGTTGGTGAAAATTTGGTGGTTGGGTCTAGGCTGATTTTGGCTCCAAGAGAAGTTGGGATGGTTTCTCTACCTAGGGTTATAGGTATTTGAATAGGGGTTGTTGTGGTTTCTGGGCTGGTTTCCAATGAAGTCAAGTTGTTATGATGTGGAAGGGTGGTTGGCTTGGCAATCAACTGGTTTATGGTCGCCCCTACAAAAGTGACAACTTGGGAAAGCATCCATCACGACAGCAACAATGCTTGCTCTATATTCTTAATATACCTTGTAAGATCAACAACATCCTTAGATATTCTTGAAATAGCTTCTGGATCAACAGATCCACTACTTTTCCTCTCACTTCTATTAGCATGCCACTTGTAGCTTTGATTCACCAACTTCTCAATAGTCTCATAAAGGCTTTCTGTATCCATAGTTCCTGGGTCTTCATTTATTACTGATTCAATTTGAAGTTTAGAGGCATTGGTCAACGGATTGAAAAAGGTCTGCATCTGCATCCATAAAGGAATTCCATGGTTTGGAACTCTCCTCAGCAAGTCTTTAAATCTTTCCCAAGCTTCAGAGAGTGACTCATCCTTTCCTTGTTTAAATTGGGACACTTCATTTTGCATCTTGATAAGCTATTTTGGTGGGAAAAACTTAAGCAGAAAGGCTTGGACAAGTTGTTCCTAGGTTGTGATAGAACCTGGCTGTAAGTTCTTTAGCCACGTCTTAGCCTTGTCTTGGATTGAAAAAGGAAATAGCTTCAACCGGATAACTTTGTCAGATACACCTCTCTTATTTCTGAATGTGTTGCACATATTCACAAAATCATGGATATGGCCATTATGGTCTTCACTTGGTAGTCCACCAAACTGAACAACAACTTGCAACATTTGGATCATAGAAGCTTTAATTTTAAAGATTTTGTCTCCTTCATTTGGGATGACTACGGTGGACACTAGCCTTTCAAGATTTGGCTTGTTATGTGAGTCAAGAATAGGTCTTTTAGCATTGACAAGCTCATGTTCATTCATATTTACATAAGCCATCATGTTTTCTGGTTCTCTTTCAGGATCGGGAAGTTGTTCAACAACTTATTAAGCCAATTCAGTAGCTCTCTACCTCCTTACTCTCCTAGCAGCACCACTCCTCCTTCTACAAGTTCTTTCTATCTCAAGATCGACTTGTATAAGGGGAGGACTAAATCTTCGCATAAAAATGAAAGATATACTCTGAAAATAGCTTTACAAACTAGCAAACAGATAAAACCCATAAATGTTATAACAAAATATTAAAAACAACACGGATCCCCGACAACGAGCCAAAAACTTCTTGTTGTGTAAACTAGCATGCAAAATATCCTAGCAAGTGCACTAGGGTCAACAAGTAGTAAGTGGATATAAGTCCGAATTATCATTCTTATAAGGATTTGGGTTTAGTATTTGTAAAACAAGGATGTTACATAAATGGAATAATTTGTGGCAGATGAGAAAATCAATTGAAGATGGTATTTTATAACTTAAAACTACTAAAAATAAGCAAATCTGTGATTAAATCAAATAAATGACAAGACTTTAGAATTAAAGTAGTGAAAACAGATTATAAAAGCAGGGTAAGTAACAACAGGACATGAATCAGCTTGTACAATTATGTAATGTAAGTAATTTCAGTTAACATGCAAAAGAGTATCTCCCTCTACAGTTGTTATTATCAGTTTAACCGGAGCATTTTTGTAATTAATTCTCATAAACCCTATGCCTTCAAATAATTAATAGGAGCATTCTCCACAATTAACATTCAAAAACATGTATTAAGAAAAGGAAGCATAAACGTGGGGAGTCCCAACATGAACCTCAATGATATGAATTAAAACCATTGCTAAGTCAACATAAGTGTCTAACCTTGTTTTTTCCACATGTAAAGTAAATAAACATATTACTCAACACATTAAACACGAGGTTATCAAACTCATTTAAAAATATAAACGCAAGGTAGACATGCATACATATACTGAAACATAACTTAGACTAGTGTAAAAAGTACTTATATATTCTAGTCACTGCTGGCTTACACCTTGGAACTACTCCTCTATGGCTAGAACAGGTTCTGCCATAGAAGGCTTTAACAAGAAATTAACTAAAAACATAAGATAACTAAGATGGAGGCAGAGAAAATGCCAGAATAGGGTTGGTGTCATGCCATGACAACAAATTTAAGGGAGTTTAAATAGGAATCATAAGAAAACTAGGGCAACATGCCCTCAAAACATCATAAAGTGACACGTGGACTACATCTAACAGCTACAAATGAAAGAAAAGAGTTAAAAGATGCTCTGATTATGTCTCTCGGCTTCAGCCAATAAGAAAGCAGTCAGCAACCAGTTTGCCTGTTTTGCCATTTTGATGCAATTGAAGAATAAGCTTTGTTGTTCTTGGAGAAATGGCACAACCGTAATTAAGTTCAAGTTGCAGTTGTTAGTTTTTCACGTTTTCGGACCCTAATTTTATTGGAAACGGGCTAACGATCAAAAGTCACGCTTATGTCATGAGGTTGGTCGCTTTTTGGCCAAAAAATGTCGTTTAGCGCCTCAAAAACGCAATTTACTGTTTTTAGGGCCTTTTCGAGAAGTTTTCAGTTTTGGTTTCTTTGTTTGCTTAGAACTCTATTTAGGGCTGAATTTTTGGTTTGGAGTCGGTTTAGTCGCAACCTATAAATAGGCTTTTAATTCTCAATTGTAATCAGTTTTTGATATTATAAAATTTCGGAATTCTTTCCTATTTCCCCGCTTTTGTGAGTTTTTGTGAAAATTCAACTAGTAGAAGACCGATATCCGGCATCGTGTATGATCAAAGGATTTTGGTATCATCGTTCGAAATTTCTGCTGCATCACATTTTCAGATAAGTTTTCCTTTAGAGTCAGCACCAGGCAGCTTTTGACGTCCTTTTCAGCATCAAATCAGGGATTTTGCCCAAAACTTCGAAAGACTACAAAAAGCAAGTCAAACATGAAAATTAGCAAATTTGACTACTATAATAAGCTGTTTTAAGTATAAAATTGATTCTTTTAAGCACAAATTATTAGATAAATTGCTGGGATATTTTCTCTCATCAAATAGATATGGCTCTGGATTTGAGAAAATCTATGAAGATTCCTGGAATCCTTCCTAGCAGTCATATAATCCTTAGATTAATATTGAATCTGGATCCTTGCTCAAAAACCAAATCTAGAAGTAATTTTGTCAATAAATAAACAATTAATCAACCAAATAAATACAAATAAAACTAAAATAAATACAAAATAATTATTTTACTAATTTTCAAAGACCTAAAAAGATTTTAGGAATTATAAGGAAGAAAACGCAATAAACAGAATGCAAATCGCATAAGAAACAAAGAAGATACGACAAACAAGATTTGGTCCCTAATATGCAGTCAGATTTATATAGATCCTTAGCAAAATCTGCATGTCTGTCATGGACGATTTTTCAAGTCTATAGATGTGACGCCCAACTTTAAAATTTTATAACTTTTATACTCCATTTAATATCTTTTGAACTACCCAATAATTTCCTTAATATCCAATTAAATTTCTCATTGTCATAAATCTTCAAATCCTAGTATAGAATAATATCATCTTAATGCATCAGTAAAATTAAATATATATATATAATAATAATAATAATAATAATAATTTCGTCGGCTTCTTTCTCACCGCCTCTTCTTTTTTTTTATATATATTTTTTTATTATAAAAATATCTTTCTCTTAAAATTATCTTTTTATCCTTAATATAATATATTTTTACTTTCTAAATTCCTTCACATAATTTTTTATTCCTTTCGATTATATTCTTACTATGCATATAATTTTTACCCCTAGAATTTTCTATTTTTATATTTTCTCAATATTTCATCCCATATATATATTTCACCGCTGAACTCTATTCCATAAAAAAACCTCAAATTATAATATTACTTTTTAAATATTAATACTTATTAAATTTTCGGGATATTACACTAGACCTTTCGAAAACAAAAAAATGAATTTGAGATTGATTTTAAGATCCCTCAAAATTTACCTCTCAAAGCGTGCTTTAATTGGAGGTGTATTAAAATACGTGCAAGCCAAAACGCCTGTCGTATGTGTGTAAATGTTCTTGAAATGCTTGAAAGTTGGAAAGCCTTCACACCGAATCGAACAAAGTCCAAGTTGAAGTTAATTCTTATGGCATTAAATATTTGTATAATCGTTTAATACCAAAAGAACAGGTTTCTTTGGTGTTTAGGTGAGATACCGATTCATTCGATTGGTGATAGAATGACATATGGGATCGAACGAATCTTCATAATTAATCAGCTCAAAATTGGAATTTTTAGAGCTCTAGGGTTTTTTAAGTCTCTTAAATGTTCTCCATTAATTTCGACTGTCTTCAATGTATTTATATGTGAAAAATTGGAATGACAATGTTTAAACTGGACTGCAATTCACAGTAAACCAACCTGGTCGGACAGTACCCGGTGACTACCAGCTCGTAGCTAGCGGTCGCCAGCTATAGCCGCATGATCTGGGTAAGTTTCGCAAATGCTCAACCCGGAATTGATTCGAACCTCGACCTTGTTTCGAGCTAATGAATCCAAAAAATGCTATCTATTTTTTGTTTTGACCATATTTTTATTTTACTTATTTAAGATAACACATAACTTTATATATAAATTTTCCTCTCTCATCCCTCAGCTTCCTCTTTTGTCTCCTCGTGCTGCAAAAACAACTCTCCAAGCTATAGACATGCTCCCCTAAACTCCATCTTCAACTCTCCAAGTCAAAGTCATTCAAATCTATCTCATGGATCACCCATCGCAAAATTTGTCGGCCTTTCATTTGTAGATCAAATCTAACATCGCAACTCCACGATAGATGGAACTTCATTGGGGAGGAGAGTTTTTGGGGACATTTTTTCTTATCCTTGTGGCATTTGTTATGGGATTTGCAGTTTTTGTATTCGTGGTATTCTTTTTGCCTTTTTGCTTTCATACTTTTGCCATTAACGAGCTTAGTTAGTGCTTTTACAAATAAAAGCTATACCAGCGGTAGAGTATAAAGGTTGATTAACCTTAGCTTATAGTTGAGTTAACTAACTCAAGATGTTATTATTAGTTGTGAAGCTTGTATATAAGCTAAGAGTAGCTTACTCATTATGTTAATCCGGTTCTGCCTAATAACCATTTTCTCTAATGAAGCTAAGTTACAATTCTCTTCCTTAATATTTCCTGTATCAATCTGTAAATGGGGTCAAAGAAACCGTTTATTGATTGAAGAATCTTTTACTGATCGGAGAAGTTTTGTTTTGTTTGATTTATTATTACAAATGGCACAACCACAGAGAGGTTTTAGAGTATTGGAGAATACTGATAATGACGATTTTGAGGATGAATAACTTACCAATCAAGAGCAAGAAAATCGGGATCGGAGACCAGCTGAAGATGAGAGAGAGTGAGAGAGAGAGAGCGAGAGAATGATGATGAAGTCTCAGACCAGTCATCAATGGATCTACTTAATTCTGACAATCCTGTAATTACATTGGTGACTACACCATTAATTACAAAAAATTGGTGATGATTTTTGATGCGGGCCACGAATAGTAAAAGGGATCAACAATTCAACTTGGGAACAATTACCTATCATAGAAATAAATTAAAGATATATTTTAAATTGTATCTTTATTTTAATTGTAATTATTTTATAATTAGGATTAGGAATAGATTTTATTCAAAGGATCCTAAATTGATAAGGGTTCTTATTTTGTTTGTATTTTAAGTTATTTAGTAGTTTTTCTTATTTAGTCTAATTATGAATTTAAACTACTTAGGAGTTTTAATTATTTAGGAGTTTTATTACATTTAGGATACTTTGCCTATAAATAGGCTATAATATAGTTTGTAATGGCAGTTTTGGATTGAAATAAAATTTCGGAATTAAATTCCTTTTACCCTGCTTTTGTGAATTTTGCGAAATTCAACTAGTAGAAGACTATTATCCGGCGTCGTGCGCGATCAACGAATGTTAGTATTATCGTTTGAAGTTTCCGCTGCATCAGTTGGTATCAGAGCCTATCATTGCGTCATCATGCCTCGAGGAAGAGAGAGACGAGTTGGTGACATCGCAGGGAAAGAGGACCCGGAACGACGGATTGAGCAACGCCTCAATCAAGCGATCGGACAGCAAATCCAAGCGGCTGTCGATCTATTGACTGAGAGGATGGGAGAGATGATTGCTGGCCAAGTTAGGGTTAATCAGCCCCATAGGATACAAGCGAATCTGGTCAACTCGTTAGGTAGAGACAACCCTTTTGTTGGATTGGAAGAATTCTATGACAGAAAGAATGAACTAATTTTCTCTCAAAAATCAAAACTTGAAGAAGGTAAATTCTTTGATTTCACTTTACCTCCAACATATGATGAAGATTATGCTTGTGTTGAAGTAGTAGATTATGATTCTTGTGACAAGATTATTGGTATTGAAGAAATTTTACCGCCAATCTATGATGTATATGAAGACAAATATGAGAATTCTTATTGGAAGGGTGATGCTGATTGTATTGGAGTCAACTATATTTTGAATATGGATCCATTTAACAAACTCAAAGCCTGGTTTCTTAACGGGGAAAACTCGAGGTCGAGTTTTTTCTAAGATGAGGAGTATGATGCGGGCCACAAATAGTAAAAGGGATCAACAATTCAACTTGGGAACAATTACCTATCATAGAAATAAATTAAAGATATATTTTAAATTGTATCTTTATTTTAATTGTAATTATTTTATAATTAGGATTAGGAATAGATTTTATTCAAAGGATCCTAAATTGATAAGGATTCCTATTTTGTTTGTATTTTAAGTTATTTAGTAGTTTTTCTTATTTAGTCTAATTAGGAATTTAAACTATTTAGGAGTTTTAATTATTTAGGAGTTTTATTACATTTAGGATACTTTGCCTATAAATAGGCTATAATATAGTTTGTAATGGCAGTTTTGGATTGAAATAAAATTTCGAAATTAAATTCCTTTTACCCTGCTTTTGTGAATTTTGCGAAATTCAACTAGTAGAAGACTATTATCCGGCGTCGTGCGCGATCAATGGATGTTAGTATTATCGTTTGAAGTTTCCGCTGCATCAATTTTGAACCACTTGTTAGTTCTGTTCCTCATAAGAAGTGGAAGAAATGTGACAATATGTTTCTTTCTTAGCTAGTAGGATCAATTTCTAAAGATTTGATAGTCTTTCTTGTACGTCAAATTTGCTAGAGATTTATGGACTAAACTTGAACAACATTTTGGAGAAGCTTATGTACCTTTATGGTGTGTTTGATAGAGGGGACTGGGGAGGGAGAGGGAAGGATTCAATTCATGAATTTGGATATATGTGTGTCTAAATCATGCATTGAATTTTGTGCAATCCCTCACCTCCCCTCCCAATCACGCGAGACAAACAAACCTTTAGTGTAAACCCAAATCTTTTCCTTAAAATAATTATGCCTTTACAGAAAATGTGTATTTATGAAAACCAATATGTGTTAATATTGTAAAGTTGAAAAATTAATGTGGTTCTTGTGAGCGGGTGATCCTAAAAAGGGGTCGCGAGATAGAGCCGAAGGTTTCCCATGGATAGAAAAACTTGGTTTAAAATTTTGGAAAATAATAAGGCAAAACAAAGGAATGTACAAAACCTATTACTCATGTCTTAAAGGTTGACATGAGTCACCACCCAGCTCAGCTCTTACCGAGAAATTATGGTATAGCCAAGCTCGACAGAGATTCCTATACCTTTAAGATAAAGATTTTGGTTCTGACAAATCACTTATTTCTGCTTTATTATGAAATAGCATTTAACTATACCAAATTTGCACTTTTGTTATTTTATTCCCTATTCAATATTCAACCCTAGATACTTACTATATGCTCATACAGAAAGCCATAAATAAATTCAGAAAGCTATAAATAAATTGGGGAAATAAAATTATGACAACCCAATTGAATAAACTACCCTAGGGGATACATTTGATAAAAATGGGATAGGGATACAATTGCCTAGTTTACACGAATTATTCTAAAAATATAAAACTAACATTCATCTAACCTAGCATACATCTACCTGTAAAACAAAGATTTGTGATATAGATAGATATAAGCACATTGGACTTAGATCTGATAGAATGAGATATCCAGATAACTCGGGGTCATGCATTTAGGGGATAAGCGGAGAAAACCTAATAGATTTACCCAATTAGACCTGGAAAACAATTTTATAAACGCCCTGTATTTTTGGATATGGAGAAAACGGTTTTGGAAAACAATTTTGCCAATTTTATCTTTTCTCATTAAGTATGTCAACGTGAAAGATTTATTGGAAATCTCTTTCATGTGGGTCCTAAAAATTTTTCGAAATTAAAACTAGGCCAATAAAGCGCATAAACACCCAAAACCGATTTTATGAAAGATGGATGCATAATGGATAATGAGATACATAAATATTATGCTGGGAATTGAATTACTAGAACCGTGGGTTCGAAACAGGTTAATTATGGATCTCAGGATCCAGATGTAACGATAAAAACAATTTTCTTTTCATGATTTTAACACATAGAAATTCATTTTGGGTTTTCTCCTCGTGAATTTTATGATCCTTTGGGGCTTTATCAATTGATTAGACTAAGACATTGGAGTTTTTCTCCCTGGATGCATAAAACCAAAGATCCCAGAAAAACTAAGATAAATTGGAGCAGGACTCATAGGCCGTGATGAGCCGTGTAGCTCAACTTTCTCTAGAGATGAGTTGTGCGGCCTTAAATATAGGCCGTACAGCTCTGTTCTTAAATTTATAGCAAAATTATTTTTCGGTTCTCTGGAATTTGACAAAGCAAATGCAAATCAGACAATGCAAGAATAATGAGATGAGATTTTATGGTCTCTCAGAGATTACCTTTGGCATATTTATCCAGGTTTTCGGGAAATGATCCTGTTGCGGGCTAAGCCTATATGCAAAAATACACTTAGCAGGTGCCCTAGGGTAAACAAGTAATATATAAATGGTAAGTCCAGATGTCGTATTCCAAGGGGATCTGGGTTTAGTATTTGCAAAACAGAAATGGTACAAGACCAACACAGCTTATGACAGAATTTATGATTAAATTATCAAGTGTGAGTTTTTAAGTCTAAAAGCTACTGGAAATTAAATAAATCAAACAAATATCATAAAAATGAATTAACTTGGAGACAAATCTGCA
Organism: Euphorbia tirucalli; assembly: GCA_039660915.1. NCBI lineage: Eukaryota > Viridiplantae > Streptophyta > Magnoliopsida > Malpighiales > Euphorbiaceae > Euphorbia > Euphorbia tirucalli. Next base: position 67,914,407 of record CM077639.1, read on the forward strand.
AACAACAATGATGACAAGAGGAGTAAACACAACAGGGCATGGAACAGCTTGTACCTATAAGCAATCTAAGCGATTTCAGTTTTCATCCAAAAGGGTGTGAACATGAAATTTTATCATTCAAAAAAAAAAAAAAAGGAAGAAGAGTCTGGCCATTGACCCATGACTGTATGTACAGTCGTGGGCTTTTGGTTACAGTCGTACGACTGTACTTTCAGGGGCAGGTTGCAGAACCCATACCCCCAAGAATTAAAAATTGGGAAAAATCTTGAGCATTTAATGCTCAAGATTTTCCCAGGAAAAAGGAAATAAAAGGAAGACAGAAGGATTAGGTAGGAGGAGGCTAGAGATTTTTGGGAGGAGAAAGAAAGGAGAGAGAGAAGGAAGAGAGAAGGGAGAGAAAAACCAAACAAAACCCACATTTCTCCAATTTTTTTTCTTTACAAATCCGGTGAGTTAATGCTTAAAATTTGTTAGAAACCCCTAGGTTAATAACTTGACTTCACAAACACATCAAGATCTTGGACTTAAACCATCAGAATCCGTGACTTTTTGGAGTATATTTGGACCTCTCTTGCAACGTCAACACACAAGGAAAAGGAGCGAATTCACGTGGATTGGAGCGACGTCAGGGGTCCATTCGACGTTGGATTAGCTTCCAAGAGGTAGACACTTCTTTTTCCTTCTCTTTTTCCAGCTTTCTGGGTGATTTGCTTGTGTTTGGTGCGTTTTTATTCAAGTTTTTAAGTTTTCATTTCTGGAAAAATAAGAATAGTCGTACGACTGTTCTTCACCCAAGAACAGGGGCACGACTGTAATTACAGTCGTGCTAAACCTTTTACAGTCGTACCACTGTATTTATTTTCCCAGTTTTAAGTTTCTCTTTTTAGTGTTTTTTTTAGCGATTTCTGCCTCTGGCAAAATTTACAGTCGCACGACTGTAGTCCTCGTCCAGAAGCAGAAATCCCTAAAATCAAAAAATCATAAAATCCAAAAAATTTCATAAAAATCAAAAAATTTCAGAAAACCAGAAAAATCTTGAAAAATAAAAAATCATCAAAAATGAATTTTGGTGTGTGCATTCACGACCTTAGATTTATTTTTCGGTGAAATTGCATTTAGAACAAAACCACGACGGAGACCCGGTTCTCCCGAAAACCGACCCACCTCACATGTGATAAATTAAAATAAACGGGAAAAAAGTTTTCAAAAACGATTTTCTCACAAAACCAAAAATACAGGGACGTTTCAAAATGGTTTTCCAGGTCTAACTGGGCCGGCCGACCGGGCCAACCCGGTTACCCCCAATTGCATGACCCCAAATACCTAATTTCCCAATTCTGTCTATTTGAGTCCTACTTATGGTGTGCCGTATAAATTGTGCTAACCTCTATTTTGCAGCTTTTATTTTATTTTATTTTTATTTTCTTTTTCTTTGTATTTAATAGAATTAATCGTGTATTCTAGGCGATTGTAACAGTGAGGCGAGAGTTTTATTTTTTTTTTCTTTCAATTGGGTTGTAAGCTCTTAAATATTTATTCTGTTTACTTTTTATTATGCTGTATTATTACGTATGCGCGCTGCGTGTATTATTTAATAAAAATCAATCTTTAGCAATTTAAAGTGTCATAACTAGAACATTGGCAATAATATTTAAATTAGACATGAAATAAGGGACTTGTCCGAACCTAGATCTCTGAAAAGTATGGCAATTCCCGCTTTGGTTCAGCTACACTGTAATTTCCCGGTTGAGCTGAGCCGGGTGGCGACTCCTATACTTTTTATCGAGATTTAGGTCTCGATTCTTTTTCGAAACAATCCGCTTTTCCAAAAATGAATTTCCAATCAAAAACCCCACGCAAGGGAGGGCCCCGCCCAAAATCGAGGCGCCCCTTCCGAAAGGGAGTCCGGCGTCCCGTCGAAAACGCGTCGTCCGCTCACAGTGGCGACTCCGCTGGGGATTTCTCAAAATTTTTTCAAAAACTTAAAAGAATTTGACAAGCCCCGAAAAGTGTCTAATTTAAATTCAGCGGATGATTCTTATATGGCACTTTATGCATTTTTGTTAGACATTTTTTTGCATTAGGTTAGGTATCTGTTATTTATCCCAGTGAATCGTTGAAGTGTCGCCTAAGTTCCTCTTGGTCTTGGGGGCACGAATACGAAACACCACCCATAGCCTCGTACGAACCCCTTCGTTTGGACCCTTGAGTGGGGAGAAGTGAGGAGAATATTTTGCTATGGGAGCCTTGATGTTATCCCGACTTTGGACCGAACTCACTTAGGCAACCTTAGTTGGATTCCCTTAAGATACCAAAATAAATTGTGTGAACAAAATAAAATAAGGCTTCATCATCCCCGGTTGGTGATCGAAGAGAACCCCTCCTAGGACTCGGTTAGAATTTTATCGACCTGACCACGTTTGGAGGAATAAGGTTGGAAGATTACGATCTGTGTGCTAATTGCTACGTGTCTTCTTGTCCCTCCATAACATATCATCATCCACATTTTTCACAAACATAACATACCGCATATAAAGCAGTTGTGTGATTCTAACCCACATCTTTTGTATAGCCATTTCCATTTTTTTTTCGCGTGTAAATACATTAATCACCCACGTGACATTTACACTAATCACATTTTTTGTAGCCATGCATCCTTCCATTGCGTGAAAAAAAAAAATTAATTAATTCACATACATCATTTGAATGCCATAAGCACTAACCATTTTATTTTGTAGCCATGGGAAACGCGTGTCACGCATAAAACATTCACGCGAACCTTGAACAATCCTATAAGGGTCACACACATTACACCGCTTACCAACTAGGAAATCATTTTAGGCACTCCACGAGTGCCGACAAAATTCATCACATTTCATCAAATTATTTTAGGCGCTCCACGAGTTCCGACAAAATTCATCACATTTCATCAAATTATTTTAGGTACTCCATAAGTACCTACAAAATTCATCTCATTTCATCAAATCATCTTAGGCGCTCCACGAGTGCCAAAAAAAAAATCATTTCACGCATCAAATCATTTAGGTACTCCACGAGTACCAACAAGATTCATCACATTTCATCAAATTATTTTAGGCACTCCACGAGTGCCGACAAAATTCATCACATTTCATCAAATCATTTTAGGCACTCCACGAGTGCCCAAAAAAATTCATTTCACACATCAAATCGTTTAAGTGCTCCCTGAGCGCCGGAACCCTGCCCGTTCACCAAGGACGCATTCATTTCACATTACGATACGGAAATCGAGATACTCCCCGAGTATTGAAATCCCACTCGTACACCAAGCACGAGTTCATGTCATATCATCAAAAGTCCAAGGCATCCACCGGACACCGAAACCCCGACCATGTGCCATGCACATGTCGATCTCACATCACAAAAATCCGAGGCACTCCTCGAGTGCCGAAACTCTGTCCGTTTGCTAAGAACATTCATCTCATATCACAAAAACCCAAGGTGCTCCACGAGCGCCGAAAAATTCATTTAATTTCATTAAATCATTTAGGTGCTCCACGAGTGCCGATAAAATTCATTTCATTCCATTTAGGTGCTACACGAGCGCCGAAAAGATTTATTTCATGCATCAAATCATTTAGGTGCTCCAAGAGCGCCGAAAAATTCATTTCATTCATTAAATCATTTAGGCGCTCCATGAGCGCCGAAAAATTCCATTTCATGCATTCAACTATCTAGGTGCTCCACGAGCGCCGAAAATTTCATTTCATTCCATCAAATCATTTAGGTGCTCCACGAGCGCCGTAAAATTTCTTCGCATACATCAAGTCACTTAGGCACTTCACGAGCGCCGAAAAATTATATTTCACGCATTCAATCGTTTAGGTGCTCCACGAACATCGAAAAATTTAATTTCATGTATCAAATTACATTTAGGTGCTCCACGAGCGCTTAAAAATTTCATCACATGCATTCAGTCATTTAGGCGCTCCACGAGCGTCGAAAATTTCATCGCCTCCATTAAAAGCGTTTAGGTGCTCCACGAGCACCGAAAACTCTTCATTTCACACATTAAATCATTTAGGCGCTCCACGAGAGCCAAAAAAAAAAATTTCATCACATGCATTAAGTCATTTAGGCGCTCCACGAGCGTCGAAAATTTCATCGCATCCGTTAAAGCGTTTAAGTGCTCCACGAGCGCCGAAAAATTCGTTTCATTCCATCAAACCATTTAGGTGCTCCACGAGCACCAAAAAGTTCATTTCATTTCATTGAGTCATTTAGGTGCTCCACGAGCGCTGAAAAAAATTACATTTCATCCATTAAATCATTTAGGCGCTCCATGAGCGCCGAAAATTACATCGTATGCATTAAATCATTTAGGTGCTCCCCGAGCACTGAAAATCCCGACCATGTGCCACGCGCATGTTCATCTCATTTCACATCACAAAAAAACCCAAAATGCTCCCTTGAGCACCGAAACCCTGCCCGTTCACTAAGAACGTGTTCACTTCATATCATGATTTGGAAGTTAAGATGCTCCCCGAGCATCGGAATTCCATTCGTGCACCAAGCACTAGTTCATTTCATATCACGACATTAAAACCCAAGGTGCTCTCCGAGCGTCGAAATCCAAACAATGTACCAAGCGCGCGTTCATCTCATCTCATATCAAAAAAACCCAAGGCACTCCCTGAACGCCGAAACTTTGCATATACATCATTCTAACCACATTTTCGTGCAACCATTTTCAAGACATCAACATAAGCATGGCATTTATTCTAACCACATTTTCATGCAGCCATGACATTCTATTTGAGGTGCTCCACGAGTGCCGGATTATTACGCATCTAGGGGCATTTCATAACATTACCAAATCATGAAAGGTGTTCCATGAACACCGAACTTTCTTCCGTGTCCTTACCTACACGAGACTTGTCTATAAACATCATCTCATATCATATGCCTCAAAGGCATCAGAACTTTGTCCATGGGCTGGCCTCTATGTGACCACTTCACTTCATCTCATAGACCTACAAGGTGTCGAAACTCTGTCCGTGTGTTGGCACACACGCGATCATTTCACAATATTCACTAGGTGCTCCAAAAGCACCAAACCTTTGTTTGTGTGGCGGTCCACACGTGGTTTTTTCGCATTACCTCTTGCATGGCATTCGGTGTTCTTGGGATGTCCAAAAAATAAAAAATAAAAAAATCATCATCATCATCATCTCCCTCATGACATCATATATGCAATTCATCCATGCACGTACATATCCCATCATGCATTCATGCCTATATCATCTGTGATCTGGTGTTCTTCATAAGTATGCGCCGTTGATGCTAATAAGTGCTCTTATCAGAGGGAAAAGGAAAAGATTTCAAGAATGGCAAATCCCATGAACTTCAGCTCCATAACCGATATCGTGGAGGATCACATTGCCTCGTCACGGTTCCGGAAGGCAGTCAGGAAGGAAGCGGCGACAATGCTGAAGGAAGTGCTGGGAGATGATCTTGATCGAGTAGAGAGGCTTACGGCAAGGTGCACTGAATTGGAAGCACGAGTGGCAGAACTTGAACAGAAAATGAAAAATGCGGCATCCTCAGACTCCAATACTGATGCTAGCGAGGGACAGAATGCCCAGTTTGCTAACACTCGCCCTCGACACCTTCGAAGACCCTCTCTCCGGGATTCAGGTTTGCCAAGGCTAACTGATGAGGTAGAACTGAAGAGGCCCCTTAAGACGAATGTTGGTACCGACTCCGTTCCACGGCATACCAAAAGTTCGCCTACCGGGAGTAGTGGGAAAGGCATTTCTCCATGGGCTGACTCATTACGCTATTCCTCAGATGTAGAAATATGGGTCTCCTGCAGAGTGTCAGACCGTATGTGGCACTAACACCAGAGCAAAGGAGTAATTTTTGCAGCTATCATGTGATCGCAGGCCATCGGACCAATGAATGTCATGCTTTAAGAAAGGAGATCCAGAGACTAGTCGATGATGGAAAATTGGAAATCTCGGCCTTCTCTGATAAGCAACCAGGGGCAATCAGGGAAACCACTAAAGAAATTTCTCAAACCTCCCGAGGAGAGGAATATGATGAAGAAATTCTGAGTCTGCTCTGATAAGAGTGGGTCGAGGATGCTGAAGCTGAAATGGTGACCAATCGGAGAATAACCGAATCCTGTGAGATCAATACCTCTTGGAGATTCCTTCTTATAAGGGACTCATTTTGTTTATAGGATGTATTGAATTCATTATGAATGCAATGAAAGCTATCTTCGTCTTACTTTTGTGATGATTACTTGTACATGGCATTATGCATGCATTTGACAATCTGAAATGACATGTCCAACACACATAATATCAAAATGCATGACATCATTCTGAGTATTGTGGGGAACCTAACAGTGAACCTGGCCCTGAACGAACTCTCTCTTGAAAGGTGAGCTTGTGAGATAAATAAAATAATACGATGGTACCACTTCCTCCGAGGCATCTACTAATTCAATTCAACAATCCTTGAAAGACACTACCAATCCTGCCCCAAAGCTTCAATTTAAAAAGCACGTACGATACCCGAATCACCCTAAACCGAAAAGCCCTTCTTAAGGCAAAACAAAACCAAAAAGCCCTCCTTGAGGCACCCAAACCCAGAAAGCCTTTCTTAAGGCAAAATAAAACCAGAAAGCTCCAATTAAGGCAAGATCGAACCAGAAAGCCTTCCTTAAGGTGAAATCAAACCAGAAAGCCCTCCTTAAGGCAAAATCAAACCAGAAAGCCCTCCTTGAGGGGAAATCAAGCTTATCCAAACTTATCAACCACTAAGAAATTCAAATGACCTTCACTATCCAACTTATTGTGATACTCTAGGCATTTCCTTGGTTGTAGTGCATGTATAATCTTGTTTGCATGACATGCCTGTGCACATGACATTACGCATGCATTGTTCATCCAAAAAGACATATTAAGCACACATGACATGCACGAATCTGAATGCAGTAGGAAAACCAAAAGGTGGCTGTGGCTTTGATTTAGTTCCTTCAAAAAAAAAAGGAACCTTAATGCTGCTCCATATCGCATTTTTCTGCATCATCTCATCACCAGAAGGGCGACAGAGCAGAGAGAGAATTTGAATACGAGTCTACTTCAAATGAGCTCAACAATGGTTACTCAAGAAATTGACTATTGAAGAGACCAAGCTGAATAAAAAAAGAGATTAAAGTTAATCTTGGTGGAAAAACAAGCCTGATGATCAGAAATCTACCAAATCAGTTTCCAAGACATGATCTGCTGTAAATTCTGGACAAGCATTGTCTGGAGGAAAACAAGAATAAGTCCAAAGGGAACTCTGCTCATGAGTTCCTCTATTTGCCTATGGATTTCAAGACTGGAGGAAATGTTGGTTATACATTTGTGGACTTCACCAACAGTGTTGGGACAACTTGGCTTTACAAAGCTTTCAATAATCATGAAGGGGACGATGCCATCAACAGGAAAGCTTACAAAGTCTATTGTGCTCATATTCCAAGGGAAAGTTGCACTTACCAACCATTTCAAGTATTCAGTCTTTGGAAACCTTGCCTGAATTGGAATCTGGGGTGAATTGGAAACATGAATACGGCATCAGACCGCAGGAGAATCCAATGGTTAATTGAATTCATCTCAGGTTATCCGTCCACAATGGCAACTCTATCCAGTGATCGGGCATTCATCCCCCCCCCTAAAAAAAAAAAAAAAAACTCCAATGTGGAAAACCGAAAGGACATATGGGTAGTTTGAAAGGGCATCAATCAAAACAAGAGCCACACTTGGATTTTCCTAATGCATCCACATTCATTATGTCATAGATGTTTTATATTCAATTTTGATGTTCAATATGCATTCGTCATGTCATTGCATGTCAATGTCTACATACGGGTGACATCACGTAGCGAACCATGTCTAATTCAGTGTTTTATACCCCAAACACAAACCCTTAATGCTAAGGGCAGGTAAAAGCCAAACCACTGGGTGTCATCAGCAGCAACATCCTCACAAATTTTGTTAAGCATTGTCAAGGTGTGCTTTCCAATCTCAAAACGGATCAATACAAAGAGATCAATTCGGTTGGGACGCTCGCGCAGAACTTTCGGACCATTTAAAAAAAAATCGCAAAGAGAAAATTTCTGACACGGAAAACCGAGAGGACGTGTCGGTTACAAGAAGAGGGCGATGTCTAAAGCCGAAGTCACTGTTAATTTCCCTATTGTACTCATTATGATGTCGTCGTAATAATATTATGCGTGTTTGACATTCTGCTTAGATGTTCATATCGCATACATCGTGCTATTACACATAAACATCCATTAGTGGGTCATTGCATCCAATTCCCATAATAATAAAAATGAAGTCCATATCGTGTACATAAAATTCAAAAAAAAAAAGCATAGTACGGAGCACTCAATCTAGCTCTCATCCTGTCCCTCACCCACCCCCTTCTCCTCGGACTCACTATGATGCGAAGCTCTATAGGTGTCAAAGTCCTCCTGCACATGAGTCAAATCAGCCTGCATTCGGGCCATGTCAATCCACACCCGGGGTCAACTCGTGGGTCGCAGCCAAAGCCCGAGCCTTAGAAGCAGCTGCCTGTCTGGCCTGATCCTAGAGCATCTGCACTCGAATCTGCAAAATAACAACATAAGTTAACATGCATACATACATGCATATTCATCCATGCATTGCATAAATCACATAGTGACATAGGGATTGTAGAATGCTTACCGCCCAGTTGGCGTTCTCCTGGACCAGATGAGCCTCCAAGCCCAAAGCGACCTGAGAAGTAGATGGCACAACACTGGCAGAATGTATGGGATGACTCCTATCCTGAACAGGGGCATGCCCACCAGTAGTGCCAGTCTCAGCACTTTCGTATGCTGGACTAGTCCGCTAAGTAGAACTGGATCCCCTACGTCTCTTGACCTACAGATGGAAGAGCATTAAAAAAAAAGGGAAAAGGGAAAAGACAATACCAGAAGGCCGAACTAGAAATCAAGGATCTCCTGCTCCCCCTGGCGCACAGGTCAAGTCCGTGGTACAGCTGCCCCAAAGCAGCTCGAACCCAATTCAAAAAAAAAAAAAAAGCAGCCAAGTCCGCTAGAGTGGAAAGCAAAGTCAGATTACAGGTGCTCTGCCCGGTGGGAAAAAGCGTGCATGATAACAAGACAAACACATAAGCCCGACCACACCGCTCTAAGTCCTCCTCGGACAGGTCTGGGCGAGCAGCCTAATAAGCCTCCACCCTGGAGCGTAAGATCTTCCCCTTCTCAAGGGTGCAGCAGATCAACCTGCCTATATAATCATCCTCCGACTGATGGCGGGTAAAATAGCAGTTGAAGCTGATCGGGGGTCCGCCGAACCAGAACCAAGTGATAGCAACGAAATCTGAAGGAGTAACGGCGAACTCCCTGATGGGCAAATGAAATGTGTGGGTGATGCAAGCCCACCTCTCACACAAAGCCGTCAACACAGCATGGGTAGTAGGCGGCGTGCTCGTCGACAATGACATAATAAGGGTCTGTGGACCTTGAATCCTAACCCGATCTCTCACAGACTCGGGGAGGCGGCCCCGCCAGACCCCTGGCGGAGAGAGATTTATGCTGCCGGAAATCCCCCGGTCCTACACATTGAGGAAAGCCAACAAGTCAGCGGTTAATCTTTCTAACAATGGTCCGCCTCATCCAAAGGGCACGAAACCCGAGAAACCTCAAAAAACTCACTGTAAGTACAATCTCACCAAATTTCATTTTCGACATATCCTGTATGCCAAGTCATACTAGTCTGCCACACACACACACACACACACACACGTACCCTTTACCAAATCTCAGTCCCCCCGCGACTATAAAACGGAACTAGGTTTTTCGTGTCAGTCCGTAGAGGGCGCCAAGTCGCACACGGCTGTCACACACTCACATTCACATATTTCACAAATCTCAGTCCTACATGACTATAAAAGGTGACTCGAAACGCATCTTCCCGTATTTATTCTTGATCGAAAGGGCAAAAATTTTTGTTTCAAAATTATCGATCAAGGAATAAATACGTTCATTAAGCACACATTGCATGCTTTCTTTTGGCTCTGTATGGCAAATCATACACGACCATTTGACTCTAAAGGTCATATTCTTCTCTCTATCATCTTGGCGTCATCCTTACACGAAAATCATTGTAAGGAACTACTCGACTCCAAAAGTTGTTTTATATTTCTGTATATCATCTTCGTGCGTCATCCTTACGCGAAAATCGTCGTAATGAACCCCCCGACTCCAAAAGTCGTATTCTTCTTTGTATTATCTTGGCGTCATCCTTACGCGAAAATCGTCGTAAGGAACCGTCCGACTCCAAAAGTCGTATTCTTCTCTGTATTATCTTTGCGTCATCCTTATGTGAAAATCGTCGTAAGGAACCGCCCGACTCCAAAAGTCGCATTCTTTTCTGTATTATCTTTGCGTCATCCTTACGCGAAAATTGTCGTAAGGAACCGCCCGACTCCAAAAGTCGCATTCTTTTTTGTATTATCTTGGCGTCATCCTCACGTAAAAATCTTCGTAAGAAACCGCCCGACTCCAAAAGTTGCATTCTTCTCTGTATCATCTCGGCGTCATCCTTACGTGAAAATCGTCGTAAGGAACCGCCCGACTCCAAAAGTCGCATTCTTCTCTGTATCATCTCCATGCATCATCCTTACGTAAAAATCGTCGTAAGGAACTGCCCGACTCCAAAAGTCGTATTTTTCTCCACACACGAGTCACACGCTTGCATATCATCTCGAATTTCGTGTTCTTTGTCGTGTACCTAAATCCATTTCAAAAATTGGACTTTAGCTACACGAGGGGCAGCCTGTGAACACGAAATTTTATCGTTCAAAAAAAAAGGAAGAAGAGTTTGGCCGTTGACCCACAACTGTATGTACAGTCGTGGGCTTTGGTTACAGTCATACGACTGTAACATATGTACAGTCGTACGACTGTACTTTCGGGGCCAGGTTGCAGAACCCATACCCCCAAGAATTAAAAATTGGGAAAAAGGAAATAAAAGGAAGACAAAAGGATTAGGTAGGAGGAGGCTGGAGATTTTTGGGAGGAGAAAGAAAGGAGAGAGAGAAGGAAGAGAGAAGGGAGAGAAAAACCAAACAAAACCGACATTCACCAATTTTTTTTCTTTACAAATCCGGTGAGTTAATGCTTAAAATTTGTTAGAAACCCCTAGGTTAATAACTTGACTTCACAAACACATCAAGATCTTGGACTTAAACCATCAGAATCCGTGACTTTTTGGAGTATTTTTGGACCTCTCTTGCAACCTCAACACACAAGGAAAAGGAGCGAATTCACGTGGATTGGAGTGACGCCAGGGGTCCATTCGACGTTGGATTAGCTTCCAAGAGGTAGACACTTCTTTTTCCTTCTCTTTTTCCAGCTTTCTGGGTGATTTGCTTGTGTTTGGTGCGTTTTTATTCAAGTTTTTAAGTTTTCATTTCTAGAAAAATAAGAACAGTCGTACGACTGTTCTTCACCCAAGAACAGGGGCACGACTGTAATTACAGTCGCGCCAAACCTTTTACAGTCGTACCATTGTATTTATTTTCTCAGTTTTAAGTTTCTCTTTTTAGGGTTTTTTTTAGCGATTTCTGCCTCTGGCAAAATTTACAGTCGCACGACTGTAGTCCTCGGCCAAGAGCAGAAATCCCTAAAAAATCCCTAAAATCATAAAATCATAAAATCCAAAAAATTTCATAAAAATAAAAAAATTTCAGAAAACCAGAAAAATCTTGAAAAATAAAAAATGATTAAAAATGAATTTTGGTGTGTGCATTCATAACCTTAGATTTATTTTTCGGTGAAATTGCATTTAGAACAAAACTACGACGGAGACCCGGTTCTCCCGAAAACCGACCCACCTCACATGTGATAAATTAAAATAAACCGAAAAAATGTTTTCAAAAACGATTTTCTCACAAAACCAAAAATATAGGGACGTTTCAAAATGGTTTTCCAGGTCTAACCGGACCGGCCGACCGGGCCAACCCGGTTACCCCCAATTGCATGACCCCAAATACCTAATTTCCCAATTCTGTCTGTTTGAGTCCTACTTATGGTGTGCCGTATAAATTGTGCTAACCTCTGTTTTGCAGCTTTTATTTTATTTTAATTTTCTTTTTATTTGTATTTAATAGAATTAATCGTGTATTCTAGGCGATTGTAACAGTGAGGCGAGAGTTTTATTTTTTTTTCTTTCAATTGGGTTGTAAGCTCTTAAATATTTATTCTGTTTACTTTTTATTATGTTGTATTATTACGTATGCGTGCTTCGTGTATTATTTAATAAAAATCAATCTTTAGCAATTTAAAGTGTCATAACTAGAACATTGGCAATAATATTTAAATTAGACATGAAATAAGGGACTTGTCTGAACCTAGATCTCTGAAAAGTGTGGCAGTTCCCGCTTTGGTTCAGCTACATTGTAATTTCCCGGTTGAGCTGAGCCGAGTGACGACTCCTATACTTTTTATCGAGATTTAGGTCTCGATTCTTTTTCGAAACAATCCGCTTTTCCAAAAATGAATTTCCAATCAAAAACCCCACGCAAGGGAGGGCCCCGCCCGAAATCGAGGTGCCCCTTCCGAAAGGGAGTCCCGTGTCCCGTCGAAAACGCGTCATCCGCTCACAAAGGGTATCTTCCTCTAACATTGATAGGATCAGTTTAACCAGAGCATTCTTTGCAGTTAATTCTCCTAAACTCTATGCCTTCAAATAATCGACCAGAGCATTCTCTGCAATTAACATCTAAAGACATGCATTAAACAAAGAAAGCATCAATGTGGGCATCCCAACATGAACCCCAGTCATATAAGCAAAGCCATTAATAAGTTCAATATATGTGTCTAACTTGTATTTCCACATGTAAAGCAAGAGTACTTAACTAAACATGCCATGTATGAGGTGATTAAACTCATTTAAGCAACAAACGCACAAGATAGACATGCATAAACTGAAATACACTTAAATCAACATAAAAGGTACTTACAAACTACCAGCCAATGCTAGTTTACATCTTAAGATTACTCCTCCATAGCTAGAACAGCTTCTGCCAAGGACGGCTGTGAAGAAAACTTAACTAAAACTAACATAAACTAAGTGGAGGCGGAGGAAGAAGATTAGAGGAGGTGGAGAGCACTCTTACAATAGAAAAATGAGAGTTTATTTAGAAAATCTCAAGAAACTAGGGCAATAAGCCCTCAAAACACCACAAAGTGACAAGTGGTAAGATTTAACGGCTACAAACTAAAGCAGAGATTCAAAAGAGTCTTCTGATCATGTCTCTTAGCTCAGCCAATAAGAATTTGGTTTTCAAAACGTTCATACGCAGTATTTCCCGATTTAGTAAAAGCTGATCTGTAGTAGTCCGCCTGTTTAGCCTGTTTTTGCCATTTTCAGCTAAGTTTAGCATCAGCATCAGCAAGCATCATCTTTTGACCTACTTTTCAGCAGATTATCAGGGATTTCTTCTAGGGATCTCTAAAAACTGAAAAAAATAAAGATAAGAATCATAATTAGCCAAATAATTAACCATAATTAAGCTGTTTTAGCATGAAATAAACATAATTAAGCCCTAATTAGTGGATAAAAGGCTAGAATATTTTCTCTTATCAGAACCGAATCCATTCTTTAAAGCTTTGAATCCGGTATTGTTGGTGTGCCCTAGTTCTTAGGGCATTGGATTCTTGTATTTTGTATTATACATTAAGACTCATTGTATTAATACATTATTTGTGTCACATTAATAATGGTAATTAATCTATTTCATTTATATCTTATGCTAAAATATGAGTAGAGTATCCATTGATTGATAATTATAAAACCTATCCCAGGTCTGTTCTAATCGTGGGAACGAATAAAACCACAGACTTGTGTATTCGATGACTGTATGGCAGTTCTTAACTAGTCATAGTACTTGTATAGTCAGTCATGAATATAGGTGCATATCATTGACATGGGACTGGATCGATCGGCACAAGAAAGCCACATAGTTGTCGCGTCATAGGTCGTTCTTGAGTAGGTCTCTTTTGTCCTCAGACCAGATTTCATTATAATATCAATATGGAATCCGGTTCACTTTGACATATATGTGAGCGGATGACCTTTTTTTACGATACGCATGGTGAAACGGAAACCGGGGATTTTCTTTTTAAAGGTGTGGTGTTGGGGTTTGGAAAATGGGTTTTACTCTTCTTTAAGAAAACCTTTCACTTTATTAAAGAAAACCCTTTCCATAGAAACTTAATTTTAATGGTGAATTTTGGTAAAAATAGATTTTTTTTGGAAAATCCCAATTTAACTGAAAGATCTCGAAATACGAATTTCGAAATTAGATACAGAGTCGCCACCCAGATCAACTCATCCGGAAAATTCCGGTACAGCTCCCTACTAAGTGTAGACGCAGCACCTAATCCAGAGATTCGAGGTTCAGGCAACGTATCTACTAATCCTCACTTATTTTTCAATTATTATTTCATAATGTAATGTTGCATTTACTTAATTCTACTCATTTTATCTTCTTTTAATTATTAATCGATGCTCATGCAAATGACATAAATATAATATTAAAATAAAGTGTGGAAAAATAAAAGTGCGGAAAAGTAAATCAGAGGCCAAATTATACAACCCATAAAAAAGAAAAAGCTCTCATCCTCACCATTACAACCGCCTATAATACACGATGATCTAAAAATTACAATCGCCTAGATACACGATTTAGTCTTATAAAATACATTCAAAAATAAAAATAAAGTAAAAATAAAAGCTGCATCCAAATACGGTTAACATAAATAAAAAATCACACCAAGGACTCATATAGGACAGAATAGGGATATTTTAGGAAACGGGATCATGTATAAGGGGGTAACCGGGTTGACCCGACCGGTCAGCCCGGTTAGACCTGTAAAACGGTTTTTTGAAACGCCCTGTAGGTTTTATGGATGAAAAACCAATTTTGAAAACCATTTGGCTCATTTACATGCATTTTCCAACTTTAGTGGGTCGGATATCTCGGGACCCGGGGGTCCCGTTCGTGTGTGGGCCTAAGTTAAACATCCATCTAGGGTCCAAAAAGAATGTAAACACACCAAAATTCAGTTTTGAATATGAAAAAGATGCAAAATTATAAGTTTGGGGACCAAAAGGGTAAAACTATAATTCTGCCTCAACTACAGTCGCGCGACTGTAGCTTACAGCCGCGCGGCTATAATCTACAGCTACGTGACTATAGCTTATAGTCGCGTGGCTGTAATGCTCCTAAATTGATTCCAATATTCTTTTCTCGTTTCTGAAAATTACTTTGCAAATTTAATGATTTTGGGGGGTCTGGGATTTCTGGAAATATACTAAAATCAATAAAATGGATTCGAAATGGATCGAATCAAATCCGGAAATCCCTTATTCCTCAAAATCACCAAACTTTAAATTACATCCATCAATAAAAAATCAAAAAACCAGGAATCTAAGCATATAGGGATGTAATTGGGCTGATAATAAACATAAAGAACACATTTAATAGAAAAACAGAAGCGTTATCGACCAATTTTGGAGCATTCGGAGCTTCTGCCCTAGAGATTACAGTCGAGCGACTGTAATCAGAAGATTACAACCGGGCGACTATGATCTTAATCGAGGCGGCTGTAATCAAAACCACTCTTGGAATCATAAAAAATTCAAAAAAACATCAATAAACAACACCCAGAATAAACAAAAATGGGTTTTTAAGGCCTTTCAGAATGTCACCTGGTCTGTGTTCCAGTGTTTGGATCACCAAGGATGGATTCGGATGCAGGAAAGTGTCTTGCAGTCACAAACGACCCAAAAAATACGCGATCTCCGAAGCCCAAACGGAACCCCGAGAGAGATTAAGTGAGTGGTGATGATTTAACAACACGCTACAACGGTTTCTATGTGTTTCGTTGAAGTTTTTTAAGTTAATTTTAGATCAAACCCTTTTATTTTTCTTAAAAACCCTAGAAAAAGTCCTAAAATCTGTGTTATTGTGTGTTTCTCTCTCCTAATTCTCTAATTTTCTGCCTCCCTTCTGTTCTTTTAACCCTAATCCCGGATATGAGGCTTTTATATCTCCCCGTTTTGGCTAAAAATGGGAATTAAATGCTGATTTTCCATAAAAAAGGAAGTCTAGTGATTACAGTTGCGCGGTTGTAATGACTATAGTTGAGCGACTGTAGTGACCAAATTAGTTTATATTGTTTAAAAAGACCGAATTAAATACTGATTTGGACGAAAAAGTAAATATGATAATTACAGTCGCGTGGCTGTAATGTACTACAGTCGAGCGACTGTAGTGACTAGATTAGTCTATTTTGTTTATTTTTCATTCTTTTCTTCGGTTTTCTTAAATACTCACTCGAATTCCTTCGGGGTTCCGTACCAAGACTTGTCACACACATTCGAGTCACCCGAGATATTTCTGACGTCATCCCGGTCATTCCGAATCCGCTTCACATTTATTCGTGAAAAAGGTAATAATGGCTTTCATCACCGAGATCGGGAAAAAAACCCGTGCTCACAATACGCCTAACAGGTTTGTAAAAAGATGCTAAATACGGGTATGATTGGATGGACCAGTGAACATGTTGATATTGATGATGAAATGATGGAATTGCCACTCGGGTAACACCGAGATGATATCATTGGCCACTTGACGGTGCTTATTTGATTAATCAGTCAACTCAAGATCAAGAAATATAGTAAACTATAGAAGAGGATGACAGACACCATGCCTCTTGTGAGTAGACGATGTTTTCGACGGAACGCGAGACTCCCTTTCGGAAAGGGCACCATGATCTCGGGCGGGCCCCTCCCTCGCGTGGGGTTTTTATAAATGGAAAATCGGTTTGGAAAATAAATGGAATTAATTCTTAAAAGAACCGAGACCTAAGTCTCGATGAATATTGTAGAGTCGCCACCCGGCTCAACTCAACCGGGAAATTTATAATGCAGCTGAACTAGACGAACGGCCGCTACACTATCCAGAGATTCGGGTCCAGACAAGTCCCTTATTTCGTGTTTAATTAAAATAAATACTAGCCAATGTTCATAGATGGTATTTCAAATTCTAAAAGTCAATTTTATTGAAATAAAAAGACATACAGCACGCATACAGGTTAAGTAAAATAGTAAAAGAATAAATTATTACAACCCAGATCGAATAAAAGGTAAAAGACTCTCGCCTCACTTTACAAGCGCCTAGAATACACGATTTATCTAGAAAAATACAATCACCTAGGATACATGTATTAATCTGTTAAATACATCAAAAATAAAAATAAAAAGATCCAAAACAGGGGGGTTAGTATAATATATATAGCACGCCATAAATTGGACTCAAACATGACAGAATGGGAAATCAAGAATTGGAGGCATGCAGTTAGGGGATAACCGGGTTGGCTCGGCTAGCCGGCCAGGTTAGACCTGGAAAACATTTTGAAACGTTCCTGTATTTTGGTTTTGTGGGAAAACTGTTTTGAAAACATTTTTGCTGGTTTACTTAATTTTTCACATGTGAGGTGGGTCGGTTTTCGGGAGAATCGGGTCTCCGTCGTGGCATTGTTCTAAATGCAATTTTATTGGAAATTGAATCTAGGGTCGTGAATGCACACAACAAAATTCATTTTGATGATTTTTGGGGTTTTCTAAATTTTTTTGGATTTTTGGAAATTTTTGGGGATAAAAACGGAAATTCTGATTCTGGAAAATATGTTACAGTCGTACGACTGTAAATTGATGTCGTGCGACTGTAAACGTTCCAAAGTCAGATTCTCGCCAAAACTTTATTTGAAATAAACTGGAAAGAAAACGCCTGGAAATCAAAAACACTCGTACGACTGTAACTACAGTCGTACGACTGTTCATCAAATTCAAGAATAGTCGCACGACTGTTCTTAATTTCCAGAAATAGAAACGCAGAAAAAGGGATAAAAATGGCACAAAACCACACCAATCACCCAGAAAGCTCGTAAAAGAGGGCGGGGGGGGGGGGGGGGGGGGGGGAAGGAGTGTTTACATCTTTGGCGTGCGTCCACCATAGGATTGACCCCTTGCGTCTGTCCAATCCACTGAAATCCGCATTTTTCTCCTTGAGTTAGGTTTAGGGATTTGGGTCTAGAGATTTCCAAATGTTGAGGATTCTTGAAGATCAATTCTTTCTTTCTTTCTCTGATTTTTTTCTCTTCTCCGGTCCCTTCTCTCTCTTTTTCTTTCTTTACTTTCTTTTTTCTGTCCTTCGGTTTCTGTCTCTCCCCCTTTTCTTAGTCTGTCCTTTCTGCTTTTAAGGTATGGGTTACGATCTACAGTCGTACGACTGTAGTTAAAGTCGTACGACTATAATCTTTTTTTTTTTAGAGGAGTAAAATTCCAGCGCTTACACCTCTTGTTTATTCATATCGATATCGTTAGGCAAAGGACACTATGAGATTCCTACCGGGTGAGTGTCTTCAAAAGACTGCTACATTTCTGTCTTAATTGGAGGCTGTAATGGTTTGCGAGAACCCACTTACGGTCTGTGGGCCTTGGGCCTATTGCCAACATAAAGACAGACCCATAGGATATTGCACATAGATCAACTGAGCTGGAACTTATAGAAATTGTACATGTAATGTACATTGGAAGGAATGTATTCATTAATTAATTGACATTCGGTGTCAAGGTAATTAATTAACATTGGGTTGAATTTAATTTAATTAATAAATTTACATAATGTAATTAATTAATTTATCAATTAATTGAATTACATAAAGTAAACAATTAATTAAATAATTTTCCTAAGTAGGAAAACTAAATACATGTATTGTATTTACTTAAGTGTGATTTAGTTTTATTTAGGGGTATTAAATTTAGCCAAATGGAATTAAATTACATAGTATATATTTTTTAATTAAATTTTATTTATGTAATTATAATCCTAGTGGGTTGGGTTTAATTAACCTAATTAAAATCCAATTAGACAAGGTGTCTATATAAGGGTACACTTAAGGAATAAAACCCAAATTAATTGCTGGAAATTTCAGCCACCAAGAGCACCCCCAAATCAGCTGAAAATCCCAGCATTAATCCTCCATTCGCATCTTCGGCTAGCACCGGTTCCCGCTCAATAGTTGGTCGTGCACCGGACTTTGGAGATCGCAGTTTCAAGAAACGATTCTGCAGCAGTCTCTAGAAAAGATGAATCTGGTGAGTTAATCTCTCTTGATTCAAATTGGTTGCATTCTAATCAATGGTAATTGGACACGATAGGTGGATTCTAGAAAATTTTAAACGGTGTATTTTCCCCTGCGCCACGTTATTTTTCCAATGACGAATCCCAACAGGTATAACTTGTGAAAAGGAACCAAATCTCGTTGGGAATTGAAATGCAACTGTGAGTAACTTTGAACTGTGGAGATTTACGTATCGAAATGAGGCTTGGTGTTTGAAAGGGTTGGATTTGGCTTAGTTTTGGTGTTGGAAAGCTTGAGGAATAATGATAATGGAGGTTGAGAGCTTGGGAAGTTTTGTTGCTCGAGTTGTAGAAAAAGCAAAAAATGTTGAAGGAGATGAAGGATAGGCCGTGGAATGTTGTGATGCCTGGGGAGAGTGAATATTGATTTTCCTTGCTTAATCCTTATCTAATATCCTTCTCCCTTCCATAATGACTTCACCTTCTTGAGAAATTCATTTTTCATTTTGGCAGAAGTGGGCCAATTTGGCCAATTACTGATTTAAGAGATGGGCTGCCTCTTGAATTGGGCCGTGCGGCCTAAGTTTTGCGCCGTATGGCCCTTCCTTGAATTTCAGCTTACACACTTTAAGCAGCTCTTTTCCACGGCTTAACCCTTGAATTTTGGGCCGTGCCTCCTCTTAAGTTGGGCCGTGTGGCTCAACTTTCAATGATGAAAATCCCTTTTCGGTTCGTTTTGATGCTGTTAGAATCTGTTCTTTGTTTTTCAGGCCAGTATTCTGGTCAATTTCAGATAAAGGATAACTGGAAATTTTCATCATATAGGGCGGACAAAAATCCATGCTCACAATTATGTTCTAATTTTTTTTTTTTTTTCTTATGAAAATAAAGAAGAGATTAAGGCTAGGAGAAATAACCAAAATTACCTTCCCCAATAAATCTTCTAATTTTAATCTTTTTTTAATAGTAGAAGAATAAGTCACTCATAGATTTGTTGATTTTGGCACTTTTTAATAATAGAATTGGGTAATTCATATGAATATGATGTTAAGAGTCCCTTTCAACCTCAAGCACTGTAGTCAATTTGAAATTGATAATAGTTTGAGGCGCACAGATCAGATCATGTTCTAGAACCAAACCATGTGATGATTTCGCTTTAGCAAGAATATTAGGTACCACTAATTTAGGATATGGAACTGCATACCCTTTAATATTTTGGAAAGGACCACTTATAAATTTGTAATTTATTTCTTTATCCGGTAATCTGAGACTCTAAAATTTCTATCACTGCATGTAATTAATAATTCAGAGGATTAAAAGGTTTCGGTGACAACTAAAGATTCATGGTTAATTAAAAAATTGGATTAACATATGAACTACATTCAAAATTATATATGTACTTACTCTACTGCACCTAATACGAAAAGGTAACAAGAATGATACTGTTAGCCGAAAACCTGCCAAAGTTGTGCTTCACGATAACACATGTACCAAGTACTCCATCCTCCAAGAAAAAAGCAATGTTAAAGCGTACCGGTAAAATTATTGGCTCATGAATTGACCGAATTGAATTGGTTTAATAGATCATTCAACCAGATAACTATTCTTTTAAAAATTATTTAATAAAATATTATTAAATTATAGTTCAACCAGTCAATTCTCCCATTCAACTACCACTCAAACTATTTTGGTCGATTTTTATAAAAATAAAAGATCTACATCAAACCCACCGGATCTATAACTAGTTTACACTTAAGCCAGGCGAACCAAATGGTCCAATCAGATTGTGATAACAATTAGCAATTAAACTATTAGGCATCACCATTCATTTCACGGGTGATTCAACTTGAAAAAAAAAAAAATTACAACTATATTTTTTTAAAGCTTATATGCACTATATTTTTTCTAAAGTAATATTAACTTAGATGGCGAATTAAGCACATAATCTTTCGTTGAGTCTTCGTGAGTGTGAGGTGCCTCTCGTATGTATACAGGATGTTCTTTTATAAGATTATTGTGGTGTTAAATTTGCTAGGCTAGCTATTGTTAGATTTGCTAGGCTAGCTTAGGGGTGCACACGGTCGGTTAACCAGTCCACGTGGACTTTTACAAACGGTTAACCATTTGAACGGTTTTTTTAATTTACTAACCATATACTGTCCATTAAATTCGGTTAACCATTAGTCGGTTAACCATTAATTTCGGTCGGTTAACCATTTATGAAATAGACATTATGATTTTTCTAAATTTATAATATTTGAAACCTCAAATAAATAGACCATAAATATCAAATGTCAAATAAAAATATAAAACTACAAACCATAGTCTTAATTATTAATTAAAATAACATTTTAACCATAAACTCCAATAATTAAAACATTAATAAAAAAAGTTTCCAAACATAGAAATTGTTGTACTAGATCAAACATTAATTAATAAAATTGTTCTTCGCTGTTCGTTTTTCAGTGAGTTTGAAATTAAGAATTGAGAGTAGATGAGATTGGAAGGGAGTGACCGAGACTACTTAGTTTTGTATATTAAGGAAGTAAAATAACATCAAAGGCCCAAATATTTCACTTATTATTCATATTATATATATATATATATATATATATATATACACACACACACACACACACATAATTTTTTAAGAAAAATATTTGTAAAAAGTCAGTTAACCGCGAGTCCATATGGACTTTCAATGTAAAACCTAAACCGTAACGTTAATTTCTAAAAAAAAACGGTACACTAGTCCATCGGTTTCGGTTAACCATATTTTTAGCTCGGTTTCGGTTCGGTTTCACAGTTTTTCGGTTTTTCGGTTTTTTTTGTGCACCCCTAGGCTAGCTATTGCGTAGTCTTTTGCTTTTGTGTTCCTTGGGCTTGTGGCCCCTTCTCTAAAAAAAGAAAAAAAAAAAAAAAAAAAAAAAAAAAAACTGTTCCTGTAACTTTTCGTTCAGCATTAAGAAGTTTTTTTAAGCTAAAATTAATAAAAAAAAAAAAAATTAATTTACTTAACATCAATAGCATGTTGCAATAAAATATTAAATGGGTAAGCAATTTTATCCATCAAGAAAAGACTTTGGACTTTTAGAAAAATAATTTTTAAAGTATATTTATTATAATTTTCAAAAGCCCCATTTAAATAACTCGCTTTAGGTCTCGTTGATTGTTGAGACAACCATAGACGACCTTAGACAGTAGAGTCACAAAAACTAGCTATATGCCCATATCAAAAGGATATTTATCTTTAATATTTGGCGGAATGCATTATTTCTCCTATGTATTGAGCACTAAACATCTACTGACCCGTCGAATTTATATAAAGTTTAATTTGTTCCCTAAACTTGGAAAGACCGACCCAATTTATCCCTCAATTTGACTTTACCAGACTAATTAGGGAGAGTGTAATACATACGCGTCACGTGTCAAATGTGAAAAGTCAACACATGAAACAACCAATAATAACTAGACATGTGGCACCTTGTTGCAAAAATTTCAAAAGAACCAATCTTTTTTTTTTTTTTTTTTTTTTCTTTCAAAAGAAATTCTACCCAATTCAACCATACTCCATGGCAATGCTTATATTCGGATCACAGCTAAAGATCCAAGTCCCACATTTTGCCTCATTCACTCCTTTCACCAACTGAATCGCCAAAATCCCCTGCTAATTTTAGGATCAAAATTAGGAATTCTAAATTGGGTTCGTCTTCTTCCCCCTCTTCTTTTTTTTTTTTTTTTTTAGTTTTTAATTTTTTTAATTATTTTTTAGCAATTCCCTGCAACCCACATTTCCAATAATCTATTGCATTCTAAACATAAAAGAAAAAACATAACAACTTATATCTCATGTCCTCAATCAGCAAGAAGAGAATTGTCATTTGCACAAACAACCAAAAAGTTACTAAAGTAACTTAGTTTTCATTATTCTTAATTTTCTATATGTTAAGCCATAGTATTCTTAATTTTCTAAATCTTTCAGAAATTGAAGAAATAATACAAAATCGATTCTTAAATTTAATAAATAACTCAATAATTATTAAAGAGAACGAATCAAGGAGGCAAGCACAACCTGAGCAATGTTGCCAGAGAAATAATCAGTGGTGGAGGTGATGGGTTGGGCGGCGGGCAATGGCAGAGAGAGGTAAGAGGTGAGAGAGTTTTAGCCATTTGATCATTTGTTGATAAAATATTATCAACCTTTATATCAATATTTATTTATTATTTTAATTTTGAAATAATTTAAAAAATAATTTTTCACTCAGCTTCACTCGTGTGTTGATGTTGGTCATTTACTTGTTTTGCCATGTCAACTTTAGGGGCTTAATGGGATCGATTTTGCTAACTTGAGAGGTAAATTGGACTTCTTATAAATTTAGGGGGTCAGGCGTTTATTACCATGTACCAGGAGCAAATAATGTATTCGGCTTTAATATTTACATGAAAACATAGTCTCCTTCATTTAACAAATTGGAAGCCATTTTTACGTCATACAATTAAAATTAATGGAACTAAGATATGGCTTCAGGGAAGCTTATGTTGTTAGTTAAGGTCTCATAATATTATTAATACTCGCATGCTATTGCTCCTTGGGTTTGAAGCGCATAAAACACTAGACCACTCTATCATGTGCTGAAATTTAATCAACAAATGGAGGTATCAAGATTTGAATCCTCGACATGTAAATCTAATAAGCTCTGATACTATATTGTAGAACCGTTTGATCCAAAAGTTTAAGTCATTAGATAAGGCTCAATAATAACTTTTATTATTATTTCTAAAGGATATCAATTGCAAAAACAAAGATTACACAAGGTGTGAGTGAACGATCCTGTTACACGTGGCGGGCCGCGAGGTTGGTGTCAGGAGAAAGTTGTTAGTCGTGATGAAAAAGCGGTTTTTTATTTTTGAAAAGTGAAAGAGACATGTAAGAAATAAAATTCTATAGCTAAAAGATTTAAAGAGTCGTCACTCGGTACAGCTTTACCGAGAAATTGCGGCATAGCCAAACTAAGCGAAAATCGTTGTACCTTTTACTCAAAGATTCTGGTCCGGACAAATCATATGTTTTTGTCTTGTTTCAAATAATTATTAACCAATTTAATATTCACATCTTTTATATTTATATCCTATTCCATTTTTAGTCTTAATTATTTTTATATGCTCATGTGGAAAGCAGTAAGTTTAATGCAAAAAGTTAAATTAATACAACCCAATCGAATAATCTATCCTAGGGGATACATTTGTAAAAATGGGATATGAGGTATAATTACCTAGAATACACGCACAATCTATAAAGCAAAAAGATAGATCTAACCTGACATACATATACCTGCAAAACCTAGGTTAGTAGCACAATAAATATATAAACGTACATAGGACTCAAATAAGATAACAAGGGATAATAGATAGCTCGAGATATGAAAGGGAAAAATAAGGAGAATCTGGCATATTCAACCGATTAGACTTGGAAAATAATTTTGAAACGCATTTTTGAGAAAATAATTTCTAAAATATTTTTCGGTCAATAGATCAATATATATTTCGGTGAGTCAATTATCTCGGGATTTCCATGGAATTTCATTTGTGTGGATCCTAGTTACTTCACAAAAATTAAATCTAGGTCGTAGAGTGGTAAACAGGTCAAAAACGTTTTCACAAAAACATTCTAAAATGTATTTTCATACTCAAAATAATTTTAATGGAAAATTTTTTTTTAAATTTTCTCTTTTTTTATTTTTAATTTTTATTATATTACAATAAAAATATAATATTTTTCTTAAAATAAAGTTCAAGAATATTTCCTCATCCTATGAGTTTGGCCATTTTGTTTGCATCCAGGGCGAAATCTTACTGATTCATCAGAAAACTGTACTGGAACAAAGAACAGAGCCATACCGCTATAGCAAGAGCCGTGTGGCTCTAGATGAGAGCCGTATGGCTTAAGTGAGAGCCGTACAGCTCTCAATTAGAGTAGTGTGGCTCTCAACTAGAACCATGCGACTATATTCTAGTGAACAACAAAGTCGTATGGCTCTGATTTCTAGAAAATAGTAGCTTTCATTTCGATTGAAAAATCAACAAATATACAACAAAAACAACCCAGAAAATAGTAAAAAGGATTCAAGACCTCTCAAAAGTTACCCTTGTTGTGTATATTCAATAATTTGAGTTTTTAAAACAGATTATCGGGATGCCGGTTGGTTCCGAATGAGTTCGTTTTCATCTCGAATTCTCCCCAAGATTACGAACCAAAGATGAGGGATAGAAGTTGGATGGTTTGAGGTTAGAATGATCAATATTTGAGTTGTGAAATTAAGAATGGGTACGATATAGGAGGTTGGATATGGTTTTCTCCTTTTCTCCCTTGCTTTCTAACCTTCTCCGCTTCTCTTTTTTTCTTCCTAACTCTTTATGTGTTCTCTCTTTCCTTTTCCCTAGTTGCCTCCCTTTAAAAATGGTCTCCTCCCCTCCTTTTTCTGCCTCCTCTCATTTCTTATCCCTCAAGATCCAAAATTTTTGTTGTATTGTGTTGCTGTATTTTTTTTCCAGTAGCAAATAAGAGTCGTGCAGCTCTAGTTTAGAGTTGTGTGGCTCTTGATGAGAGCTGTGCGGCTCTTGTTAAGAGTTGTACGACTCTTATTGAGAGATGTACGACTCTAACCTCTAGGTTTAGATATCTCTTTTTTGATTTGGCCTATCCGCTTAACCATCTTTTATATAGAGCCGTCTGACTCAGACAAGAGCCATATGGCTCTTACTAAATGAGGTTTAGGCTGCTAATCTCTCGAACGATTCTCGGGTTCGTTTTAAAGTTCATTCGGTCGTCTTTCATCACTTAAACCTATTCTTGTAGATTACTTTATGAAAAGGATAACTAATTTGGTTTTCATCATTGAGGTCAAGAAAATCCATGCTCACACAAGGCAACATAAATTAAATGCAGTCCAAATAGTTTATGTAAAAGATCTTAATAAAAGACTTCTTTATAGGCTGAAAGTACTAATTATAGGCCGAAAGTACCATCAGCTAACATAAACTATTTGGACTGCATTTGATTTGTGTTGCCTTGTATAATCTTTATTTTTGCCTATAAAGAAGTAATTGAGGTATAATTAGTACTTTCAGCCTATAATTAGTACTTTCAGCTAACAAAAGACTTCTTTATACAATGATTAAGATGATACCTCAATTACTTTTTAAGTTTTAACCAAATCCATCTTTAACAAAGCAAGAAGCTTTACAAAGTCAAGTAATGCTTGAAAAGGGTATATATATATATATATATTTATATTGTATTTCAATTGTAATTATGTGTAATCTATAGGGAGTCTTGTAAATATTTTACACATGTATCTTTGGGTATAAATACCCATTATTCTTTAATGAAATCCAAAGGTTCATATAATCTTATATGGTATCAGAGCAAAACAGGCTTAACAGCAAAAACCTAAAGGAACCAAAATAGACCCTAGCCGTCACCCATCATGGCCATCGCCCCCAACGATTCTGCCACCGTGTCCAGCCCCCTGGTCACCGTCAACCTTGGCACTGCACTGCTGTCTGCACCAGCCCTTCCCCCCCTCACCACGCAGCTGCCCACCAAATTAACAAGCTCTAATTTCCTTTTGTGGAAAACGCAAATCTTGCCCATGATCAAAGGGAGTGGCCTTGATGGACATCTTGATGGTTCAGAACCAGCCCCGGATGAATTTTTGCTTGATGGAACTCGAAACCCAGCCTTTACCATTTGGACTCGTCGGGATCAGCAGGTATTATGTTGGATCTTAAACTCAATTTTTGAATCTATTTTGCCCCAATTAGTAGGAGTTACATCAGATAGGGCTGCTTGGAATAAATTAAATGTATTGTATGCTTCGGGTTCTAGAGCCCAAATAAGAGAATTAAGGAGTCGATTGCATAGTTTAAGACAAGGGAATGATGATATTGATGTATATTTACAGCGGGCTAAGTCAATTTATGATTCTTTATTGGCGTTGGGTTATAATGTTAGGGAGGATGATTTATTTAAAGCTGTAATTGAGGGTTTACATGATAATTTTGATGCTTTTGTTCGCACATTTGAGGTGCAAATGGAGAATATTAGCTTTGATGACTTGTCTGGTTTGTTGTTAACGGAAGAAAGAAAGATTAATAGACGTGTAGGGAGAGAAAATTTAGTCCCGTTAGCTCATGTGGCGGTGAGGCAGCAGTCCAATGCGCCAGGTAATCACTCCGGTCAGAATTCTGGATTTTTTGTTGGTAATAGAGGCCGTGGGAATGGTAGAGGCGGCCGTGGAAGAGGAAGGCAGCAGCCTTTCGGTTTGTTAATGTTAATGGAGGTAGACGATATCAATTTCAGCAGGGAAATTTCACAGCATCAGCAGGATATGATGTCTCTTCAGTTGTGTGCCATAATTGCAAAGGGAACGGGCACTATGCACGCCATCACCACGTTGGAACAACCCCCAAACCCGTCAACCCCAGAGTAACCACACCACCACAGCTTCACAACAACCTGCACCACAACCTTGGATCATGGATACAAGAGCCACTCACCATCTTACTTCGGATATGGGAAACTTGACTCTACACTCTGATTACACCGGACCCGAAGAGGTGATCTTAGGTAATGGCTCTAAACTTCCCATATCTCACACTGGTCATTCTATTTTTCTTGTCTCTGGTAAATCACTCCAATTATCTAATGTTCTTTTAGTACCTCAATCTAATTCCAATTTGATTTCTGTATTTGCTCTCACTAACCATAACGATGTTTCTGTTGAATTCTTTAATGATTGTTTTCTTGTGAAGGACCTGAAATCCAGGAAGGTCATCTACCGAGGTCCGAATAATGGGGGTCTGTATACCGTGCCAAAGTTGTCCACTCCACCAGCTCGTGTCCACATGGCGTCCCTTTCTACTTAGCATGAACGGTTAGGCTATGCTGTCTTGCCTATTGTCTGCAAGATTCTTAGTCAGAATAATTTATCTGTTTTGAATAAGTCTGAGACATTTTGTTGTATGAGTTGTGCTATTAGCAAGAGTCACAAACTCCCTTTTCCTGAGTCTAATTTTCAGGCCACTAGGCCCTTGGAACTTATTTGTTCGGATCTTCAGGGTCCTGCTTCTGTGAAATCTTATGACAATTTTTCCTATTATGTGCTATTCTATGATCATTACAGCAAATTCTCTTGGGTTTATTTCTTAAAATATAAATCTGATGCTCTTCCTGCTTTTATTAAGTTTCATGCTTTGGTGGAGAAACAGTTTGATTGTGCTATTAAATATTTTCAATCTGATTGGGGTGGGGAGTACTAATCCATTTCATCTTACCTCTCTCAACATAGCATTCAACACAGAGTTTCCTGTCCGCACACCCTTGGACAAAACAGTTATGCGGAACGGAAACACCGTCACATAGTTGAAACTGGATTGGCCTTACTCGCCCATGTGAAACTTGATAAATCTTTTTGAACCCATGCCTTTGATACTGCTGTTTACTTGATTAACAGAATGCCTACCCCCTTGCTCAATTTTTTTTATCTACATATGAGAAACTCTTGCATGCTTCACCTGATTATAATTTACTTCGTCCCTTTGGTTGTTTATGTTATCCTTGGCTTCGCCCTTATTCTTCTTCTAAATTGGATTTTTGTTCTCATCCGTGTATTTTTGTTGGGTATAGTCATTTACGTAAAGGTTACCATTGCTTTGATCCCTCTTCTGGGAAAGTGTTTGTCTCACGCCATGTTTTATTTGACAAGCAGGTTTTCCCATATCCAATTCTGTCCCGGCTCCATGATCCATCAACTTCATCTCCTCCCACGACACCGCTGATTTCTTTTCCTGTCACCTCAGTACCGGCAGCAACTCCTGTCCCCTCCACTAACTACCGCCCAACCGAAGCCCAGAGGCTGCCAAATCTGAAACATGGAGGACTGTTATGGCTGAGGAATTTAATGCTTTACTTGTGAATGGGACTTGGGAATTGGTTCCGCCACTAAGGGATGCTAATGTGATTGGATGTAAATGGGTATTTAAAACGAAGCGGAGAGCTGATGGTACAGTTGAAAGACATAAAGCTCACCTTGTTGCCAAAGGCTATCATCAAAGACCAGGGATGGACTTCACAGATACCTTCAGTCCGGTGGTCAAACCCACCACCATTCAGGTTTTACTAGCCCTTGCAGTTTCTTTTTCTTGGGAAATTCTTCATTTGGATGTATCTAATGCTTTTCTTCATGGGGATCTTGAGGAAAGGGTTTTTATGCAGCAACCTACTGGATTTGTTGATCCTACACGTCCCTCTCATGTGTGTGCCCTTCGGAAATCCTTGTATGGTCTTAAGCAATCTCCCCGTATGTGGCATAAACGCCTCACATCAGCTTTGGTAAGCTTTGGTTTTTGTTGTTCTAAGACAGATATTTCTCTTTACATGTTCCGTTCTGGCGCTATCATTATTTTTGGTTTGATATATGTGGATGATCTTTTGGTGCTTGGGAATGATCAGCCTCGGATTCAGTCTCTCACTTTTCTTCAAAGCCAGTTTGCTATTAAGAATCTGGGTCGGGTGAAATATTTTTTGGGACTGGAATTACTGTGGCTGGTAAAACTCTTTATGTTCATCAACACAAGTATATTCAGGATCTCCTTGCACGGTCTGATATGTCTGGTTGCAAGCCGATTGGTACACCGGCATGTGTGTCCATTAAGCTTTCGGATTCAGGGGGTGAGCTCTTACTTGATGGGTCTCGGCACAGGAGTATTGTTGGGGGACTCCAATATTTGACGATTACTCGCCCTAATATTGCCTTTGCCGTGCACAGAGTGGCTCAGTTTATGCATGCTCCTACTGATACACACAGGCAAGCCGTGAAACGCATTCTCCGCTATCTCCAATCCACTCCATCCACTGGTTTAGTGTTTCGGCCCAGTGAGTCCCTTTCTCTTCATGGCTATTCTGATTCTGACTGGGGTGGAGACCCTACAGACCGCTGGTCTACTACGCGTTTTGTCATCTTTCTTTGGGGCAATCTCATTTCATGGGTTTCTCGAAAGCAATGCACGGTTTCTCGATCCTCTACTGAAGCAAAATACCGAGCTTTGGCGACCACTACATCCGAGCTGTCCTGGCTTACTATGCTTCTACGGGATATTGGTTTCCATTGTCAGAGGCTCCCACCCTTTGGTGTGATAATTTGAGTGCTACGTACTTGACAGTCAATCCTATCTTTCATTCCCGCACAAAAGCATCTCGAAATTGACTTTCATTTTGTAAGAGAGAAGGTAGCAGCGAAGTCCTTATATGTTCGGTATCTACCCACAGACCATCAACTTGCGGATCTTCTCACTAAGGCTCTATCAAAGGTGCGGTTTCTGTCTCTCTGGGACAAGTTGAGCATGTGTTCACCTCCCTGCTCAACTTGAGGGGGTGTGATAAGGGTATATATATATTTATATTGTATTTCA
Organism: Euphorbia tirucalli; assembly: GCA_039660915.1. Lineage (NCBI taxonomy): Eukaryota > Viridiplantae > Streptophyta > Magnoliopsida > Malpighiales > Euphorbiaceae > Euphorbia > Euphorbia tirucalli. Next base: position 67,945,121 of record CM077639.1, read on the forward strand.
ATTGTAATTATGTGTAATCTATAGGGAGTCTTGTAAATATTTTACACATGTCTCTTTGGGTATAAATACCCACTATTCTTTAATGAAATCCAAGGGTTCACATAATCTTATAATGCTATTAGAAGCAAAGAATTGCATTACCACAAGAAATTGGAAAACAGCCTGTCTGTTGAAAACAAAGATTTTTTTTCTTCAGTATTATCTCAAGATGCATCAACAAATTGCAGTTACTCAATTTCTGGGCAGGTTTACACCAGCAATGCTAAGGTGAAGCAATTTGTTGAAAATTTGTCAACTATCAAATGTGTTAAATTGACACAATAATTAATTTTGGGACAAATTGATCCTGTGAACTAAGTTGAAAGACCAAATTGACTTTTTATTCAATAATCTATAATATTAAGCACAGACGCAAGCCGTAGTTGGAAGATGATACTAAATTACACATAGGGATTAATGATATGCTATCTTACATAAGAAAACAAGTCAAGTGACACCATCTTTAAGGTGCAAAAACCTCTTATTGTTACTTGAAACTGAATGAACCAATTACACAAATAGCCAGTGTAATACTAGTACCAATAATAGTAATCGTTGGTGGAATTTTTCCGTTATCACTTCTCAATACCGTGGCTTCGTAGATTGGCCAGCTATTGGCAACAGCAAATGCTGATAAAAACATCTGAATTGCAAATTCTTCAATATTCAAATGCCCTTTTCCAATTAAAGATGCACCCCAAGCAAATGATATCAAGTTCATTGAAGCAGCCATTACTAAGGGCACAAACATAGGAGATGCAACTCCGAATTCAAAGAGTCCTTTTTCATATCTTTTTCTTATTTCTTCATCAACTGCTTTGCTTGTGACAGTAAATACAGGTGGCATTCCTAATGATTTTAAGGTGAAGTCAAATATTGCAAAAGGGTAAGTTGATAAACCTCTTATATTCCACATTCTTTGATCATTCCACCATCTACGGATTGTCCCCTTATTATGCAAGATATGATCCATCATATTAACTGCATATGCAGTGATGAAAAGGAAAACATATAGCATAAACCATGGTGATTTTACCTGAACCAAAATTTTCAAATTTGTTAGTTTGCCTTTTAGCATATACAATACAATAGAAATAGGGTATTCTAAAGCCTCTCAATTATCAAGGCTTTAACTATTAAACCTTAAGTACTTAATTTCTTTGTTATCAATAAGTATACTTAATATATAATTTAGGGCTTATTACTTATATAGTGGTAGATAGTTGAGATAGAAAAAGTTAATGTAATTACCTGGGGGAAGATGGAAAGATTGTTGAGGAGTGCTAATTGAGGAAGGAAGGAGTAGACAATAACAGGAACAGACCATATAAACCAGAAATTATAATGTGAATAAGCATAGTTACTGAACCCATTGGAAAGGCTGACGATTAACGCACAATATTTGGAGAAAGCAATCTCAACATGCCCAAGAGACCATCTCTTTTGTTGAATCAACACTTCTAGTAACGAATTTGTTGTTTCTGCCAAAAATGCTGGTCTTTCAGGATTACAAAATACAGCCCTCCACCCTTCACAATGCGACATATACCCAGTAAAAAAGTCTTCCACTAGAGTTCCGTATCTAAACCCTTTCTGAAAAATCAAAATTTCATTTAACATTCCAGTATGTATATATATATCATTGGATAAGGCCAAATTTGATCCCATTTATGATTTGACAACAAGATCTAGATAATGTGTCTTACTTTTGTTCCCCAGTCGGTATCTTTCTCAAAATGACAACCAGAAGCACGAGTGGCCAATTCCAAAATCTCTTTGGATTGAATGGACTTGTCAACTACATGAAATGGGTTAAGTTCAGGCATTTCTGGAATAGGAAGCAACTTTGACGTAGGTCCAAAGAAAGCTCTCCTTGAGAAGAATGCATTAGTACCGTAGAAAAACCCACGCCTTATTCCGTCGTGTCCGTGTTGGGGAATTTGAAACAAACCTTTATATTCCCCAGCGTAGATATCATCCTTGTTCAATCCAACAAATAGTTGGGGAAATTGAATGAATGATATTTCTGAACGAACTTTAGGATCCCAAAAATAACACAATACTCGTTCCAGTGTTTGTGGATCATTTGAGTAACTGTCACAGTCCATAGTTAAAATTATAGGTGCATTTGTCATTACACTCGATACTCGAATCTAATTAGAAATCAAGTCAAATGAAATTAAAAAGGTGTTAATAAGTTAATGAAACAACTTTTTAATTAAGTGATGAATAAGGAAAACATATATAAATTAATACCAGAGTATTTTGAGCACCAGCCTTAAATTGGTGGTGAGCAGTCTTGCTTTTCTCTCTAGAGACATAGACAAGATTCGGCAGATTATGGCCTAATGAGTCTTTGTCCTTTCTATTGTCGAGTAAAACCTGCCCATTAATTATTAGAGTGTTATGTTTTTTTATTAGGTGGAAAGAATAAATTTGATTTGTAACCAATAAATTTTAGGTATCAATTTTGTTTTTCAATTTGATATTTCTTTTTAAACTAATTTAAATGATGACATGTATTAGCGTTAAAACTTGGAGATACTTTAGACTCAAGTAATGAATAGTTAGTTAATTTATTACATGTAATTTTCTCATTTATTAAATTGTGGTTCAGCGTAAAGGATGACGCAATGGCTTGTAGAATTTTTGACTTGTTATGTAATTAAAAAAAAGTTAACAAAAAAAAAAAATAAATAAAAAAAATAGTTGAGAATGGAGGAAACAAAAGGAAGCAAACCTGAATCACAGAAGGATGATTTTGACGAGTGAAGTTATTGTTCCATTTACTGAAAGCTTGACGCTCCTTATCATTAGTGATATATTCCTCTCCAACTCCTCCTTTCTCCATAACATTTTCAATTCTTCCTTTCATGCTTTCATACAATAGCTGTGGTTGTGTACAAATTAGTTATAATCAACCTCAAGAATTATTACGATAGGTAGCGAATTCAAATTTATATTATGTTAAATGTTTATATATATATATATATATATATATATATATATATATATATATATATATATATATATATATATATATATATATATATATATATATATATATATACAATTTGGACCGATCATCCTCTTAGTTTAGAAAACAAAAAATCTAGTTATCCTTTTGTTATAGTTGCATAATGTTATAAAAAACTTTTTATCTTGTCACGTCGTACACAATTAAGCAACCTATAAATTTGATAGTTATCTCAGGAGCCAAAAACTTAACATGTATAATTATAATTCATTAGGATTTAATATGTAAAATTAAAATGTTAATAGCTTAATCAATAAAAGGATTATCATGAGCCTCATGCTGTGTTACCTTGATTTTCTCAATCTCAGGAGAGGAAGTGTAGTCTGACTGGAAAAACACTTTAGGACTCCTCTCTTTGATGTTAAATTTGGTGCAAAATGGTAGCCAATGGGCAGCAAACTTAGCAGCCTCAAAGAATGCAAAAAGAGTCAAATTAGAACCTCCATCATCGGACAAATAAACGGAGAGCTTCTCCGGCGGATAATCATAAGCCATAACAGACAGAGCAGTGTTGACAACATCAACAGGCGGCTCCTTGTACGGATCCGCAGTGCATATGAAGATATCAATGCCTGGATAATCCTTTCTTTTTATGAAATTTGGGAGATTCTCAGGGAACTGTTTCCGACGGATTCTTACGAAACTCAGAACAGCAAAGCTAGACCACTCGAAAGCAAGACAGAGATCAGAGATCAACAGGGTTACTGTAATGAAAGAAGAAAGTAGACTAGTCGAGTGGTAAAGAGCTAAGACATGGTGATAGAGAAGGGCAAAGATAGCTAATGTGTAAACTGGGATTAATATACGGAAGAAATATGTCCGGCGCATTAGCTGCACCGTCTGAAGCGGAGGGCCACTGCCGGATTTGTCGGAGGTGAACCCAATTAGAGGAGATTCCATGATTTTCTGGCACTGCTCTCCTAAGTTGCTTGCAATATGTGGTCGATTATTTATGTATTTATAATAACGCTCGTGCCTTTAAATTATTATAGTCTTTCTTTCTAATAATATTTAAATTAGTAGCCAATTTTTTTTGTAACCTATATTAGTAACTAATTAATAACAATAATAATCTAAGATCAAAATGTGATCAATTTGATAAATGGAAACAAGTTGACAATCTGGGCACTGCAAGTGATATGGCAAAAAAAACGTGTTCAATTGTTTTTTCTTTATCAAATAAAATAAAGATAATGTGATTCTCATTATTATTTAGTTGGTTTTGTGTGAAATTATATAATATACCTGACATGTTACGTCATATATGTGCGAAACCAATAAAATCATGTCACGTTATATATTTTAGGATCTAGAATTATCATGCTCTTACAGGCTTAGCATACGGATAACATAGTGTGTCAAATTTACTATAAAATTTGCAATATTTGAACGTTTACGTATTCATAACACCTGTGGCTAAGACACAAGACGCACCACTAAGCAAAACCATATTGTTGTGTTGAGCGCAATACTTCTACAAATTTTAAGTTTGTCCCTTAAATTTTGTTCTTGCAAGATTTGGTAGAAGAAATCTAATGTAAAATTCAAATTTTAACGAGCCAAAGTGTGATGCTTAATTGTCTTATCACGCATCATTGATTATGCATTTTGAGTGAAGATATAATAGAAAGAAATCAATCTTATGTCCATTGAGGAGTATATCTTTATCAATATTAAGTGTGAGCTATACTTCACTAAATGTAAAGTTTTAAGAACTAATAAGGGGGTGTTGTTTGGAGTTCCGAAATTAAAATCAGAATAATGCAAAATTAGAACTGGGGTTTAATATTGTTCTATTTGGTTAGCCTGAAATCAAAATTTGATTCAATAGTAATTTTTGTGAAATAGATTTGTACTAGAAAAATGCATAAGAGAAAATATAATAATATTTAATAATCACTTTTTATTTTTGTTACATATTTTTAAATAATATTTTAGAATTTTTTATGATTTTTACATTAGGAACTAATTAATAATACTTAATGTAATGTTGAAATGTGATCAGTTCGATAAAAATTGAGATCGTGGGAACAGCTGTGCAGTTATTTGGAACGTATTAGTTGTACGTCTTTACTTTTTTTTATCAAATTTAATAAATGAATAGGAATCAAATTTAATAAATGTGATCATTCAAATCCAAATAATACAACTTGTTGACCGAATTATATATTCATAACCTCTCCGGAATAATAATAATAATAAATTTTTCAAAACAACAACCACATTAGCAGCAGCAACAATAATAATACGAGAAATTTTAGAATATTTTCGAAATATATATTCCGATAAATATAAGATGTGATTTATATTTTTTTTATTATACTGTAAAAAGGAAAACAATAACTCTTTTGACTAATATATCTTATGGGAGTACATACATGCGGAGTATGTTAAAATTTTTCTAAAAAGAATAATAACAATAATAATAATAATAATAATAACAATAATAACAATAACGGAAAGGTACCTTTTCTTTTCTGGATCTTTCCTTTTCTGGATAATGAATTTCTCCGTAGCTAGTCAAATGGCAGAGGTAGGTTCACTAATTCCGCAACATTTTTTGAAATTGGATGGCTGAGATTTCATCTTCTTAATAATTGAACTTTTTACTTTACATAAACATTTATATTTTATATTTGTCTTAATTAATTGTGCATAATAGCTGTGAACTTTTGTTTGTTTTTTTTTTTTTTTTTTTTTTATCTTCACATTGAAAATTTTATAGTATTCTTGGAGTATATGCTTCCTTAGATATAAAAAGATATTTATATTTTTGTTTATTATACTCTAAAAGTTCAATCGATAACTTTTTTTGCTAATGTATTTTTAAAGAGTATCATGAGTATTCTTAAATTTTTCCTTTACATCCTTCTCTTATCCTTTACCATTTGTTTTGTTTAGGTGTTAATAAAGTATAGTAAGGTATGGTAGATGGGATGTGATATGGTTATGACCAATAAAATATCATGTTATGTTTGGATTCATGATAGAATAAATTTATGGGTTAATAATATAAAGTAATATAAAAATTACAATTATAACCCTCGCATATTTAATTAAATGTTTTTAACTTTCTTTAGTTTAGAAAGAAGAATAAAAGTAATATATTACCATGAAATAATATAAAAGTTGAAGGATAATTTTATAATAACTATACATATTACCATGAAAATACTTCAATTTAGAGTGTTAAGAAATTAACTACTTTCAACCCATAAATTTACTATGAGTTATTTTATGGCCAAACACATACGCAGCCCTTTCAATTTTTATTTTTGAGCCGTTTGACCCCCTCAACTATTTTAGCAATCTATCTAACCCCTCATCTAAAAGCCAAATACATAAGTGGCCCCTTCAATTTTTATTTTTGAGCTGCTTGGCCCCCTCAACTATTTTAGCGACCTATCTAACATCTATCTATTTTAAAGTGGTATTTTTAGACACTTGAATGATGATGTGTCGTATGACCTGGAGGTAAGAGAAATCTCAGCGCGTTTGGGATGAAGTTTACGATTTTATAAGGGTAATATTTTGTAAATATTAAATAAAAAAAATTATCTGCATTTTTTTCTCCCTCTCTCATCACTTTGGTTAAACTCTCTTCGTTCTTCTTTGTTGTCTCTTATGCAATCATATTTCTTCCTCCTCTTGAGTTTTATTAATTGTTGGAAAATCTTCACTTTGTAATAGTTTGTAATATTAATTAAATAGAAGATGGTTTCCAGCGTGTGTCCTACATGTCTTTAGTGTCAGACTCGTATAATGCATGGTATTTTTTTTTGTATCTGGTTATGTTCACTCAAAGGTTTAAAAATACCACTTTAAAATAGATGAGGGGTTAGATAGGTCGCTAAAATAGTTGAAGGGGCCAAACACATACGCAGCCCTTTCAATTTTTATTTTTGAGCCGTTTGACCCCCTCAACTATTTTAGCAATCTATCTAACCCCTCATCTAAAAGCCAAATACATAAGTGGCCCCTTCAATTTTTATTTTTGAGCTGCTTGGCCCCCTCAACTATTTTAGCGACCTATCTAACATCTATCTATTTTAAAGTGATATTTTTAGACACTTGAATGATGATGTGTCGTATGACCTGGAGGTAAGAGAAATCTCAGCGCGTTTGGGATGAAGTTTACGATTTTATAAGGGTAATATTTTGTAAATATTAAATAAAAAAAATTATCTGCATTTTTTTCTCCCTCTCTCATCACTTTGGTTAAACTCTCTTCGTTCTTCTTTGTTGTCTCTTATGCAATCATATTTCTTCCTCCTCTTGAGTTTTATTAATTGTTGGAAAATCTTCACTTTGTAATAGTTTGTAATATTAATTAAATAGAAGATGGTTTCCAGCGTGTGTCCTACATGTCTTTAGTGTCAGACTCGTATAATGCATGGTACTTTTTTTTGTATCTGGTTATGTTCACTCAAAGGTTTAAAAATACCACTTTAAAATAGATGAGGGGTTAGATAGGTCGCTAAAATAGTTGAAGGGGCCAAGCGGCTCAAAAATAAAAGTTGAAGGGGTTACGTATGTATTTGACCTTTAGATGAGAGGTTAAATAGATCGCTAAAATAGTTGAGAAGACCAAGCGGCTCAAAAATAAAAGTTGAAGGGACCGTATATGTATTTAGCCTTATTTTATTCATCATTTAACGATCAAAACACACATGAATATTTTTCTAAATCTACATTACTTTACCATGAAAACCCCAAAGCAAACAAGGGTTATTCTGTTCTCTTTCCTTTCTTTATGTCATCCCTTTCCCTTTTCCTAATTACTGTACAAAATACAAAATCGAAAATCCGGAGCTATGGAAGAAATGAAAAATGAATTACTCCATTGCAGAACCAAAGATAAAAAAAAATTAATTGATATAAAAACTTGTTCCTCTATTAATTGAACATATACAATATTAGTATTTATTCATTCATCAGAATTTCAAAACACATTTGATATTGGGAATTCTAATTTATGGGTCTAGCACCTGGTTTGCGTCTTGTCTTCCTTTTTTCTGGGTTTTTCATGTTTTGTTTGTTTGTTTTTTATAACAGAAAAACTCCAAGAAATTCTAATTAATCACATAATTCCAATAGTTTTATAGAATTTCTATCGCTGTTAAAGACTGCATTTGTTGTCGAATTTCAGTTTGTATATATTATCCAAATGACAAAAATTGCAGGTACAAGGATATAGATTGTTTTTTGCGTCTTGATGAAAAACATAAGTGCAGAAGAGAGAGAAACAAAGAGACTAGAGAAGTGAGGGAAAAGAGAAAGGACATAGAGAGAAGGTCTATGAAAGAAAGCTAAGATAATCTGATTAGGGAAAAATGTTAGAATAATCGTGGGTGTATGATACCCCTCTAAAAGAATACGAATCTAACTCTTTTATACTAATGAAAAAATAAATAGGGTAGTTGATCTATCACCGTTTAGAATATAATAAAAAAAATATATAAATTTTATTTTATAACTAAGAAGGTATATAGTCAAAAATAACTATGAAATTTCTCCCAATTAGAATATATACTAAATAATATATAAATATTAAAACTAAAATCTTAGTTATTAAGAAATTGAAATCTCAGTCATTCAATTTCAAAGAATGGCGAGGGTTTAGTGAACAAACCTCTCCGTCTTCATCCTGATCATAATTTGGCATTAATTGTTGGTTTGGTGGAGAGTGGACCCAGCCCAGGCTGAGAAACCAATAAATATGGGTCACGAGGTTGTTCTATCGAGGAAAGTTAAACACTTGTGGATATGGGAGAAAGATAGCCATCATTTGAGTCAATCATTCAATTTGTTACATAATGCTTAAATGATGGCGTCAAGGATACCTTCATTAATAAAGTAAAAAATTATTTAAAATACTCCTTTTATTCAGCGTTCCTTTACACGTTATCTTGTAGTATTATTATGCATCATTGCGCATATTCGCTTTTTGCTTATCGAGTTTTCAGCGCTCTTCCCTTCATACGCTTGCTCCATTGAGTTTTTCAGGCATGTTAACCACGTGAGAGCCGCGCATATAAAAATTAATATAACCTCTTTAGTTTTAAATATATGTTAATTAAGGTTGTTCATCAAAATTAATAAAAAATTTATTAAACTATTAAAATGATTAATTTACTCTTAATAAAATTATTTTTCTTTTTAATTATCATGTGATATTTTTAATTAATATAAATATCTCTTTGGAAATAAATAAGGACAAATTAGAGAAAATAAGCCGAAAAGTGTATAGATTATATAAAACGTTATATAAAAAGGAACAAAATAAAAAAATTACAACGATATTTATTGAAGAACAGAACGGGTATTCAATGATCTTTAATTTTAGTGTGTTTGATTATAAGATTTACACTATCACTAAAATATTAAACTAAACTAAATTAAATTCACTTAATTAAACAGATAAGTAAAGTTTTTTGACTTAATAGGAGCCTAACACGCTCAACGATGTGCCTTTTTAGTGCTCCATATGCATTGACTTTTATACCCCTAAATTTTCATAATGTATTCCCATGCTCTTTTTTCCAGCATGATGTGTTCACTTGTGACCTCTGTCCATTATTAATAATCAAGACTTAAAAATGAAAAAATTAAATTAAAGCGTGAGTCATATTTCATTGCTTCCAATACACTAGAATAATAAAAGGTTATTATAAAAAAAGGATGGGACTTAATAGGGATGGCAATGGGATGGGGATTACCCGAAAACCGTGGGAATCCGAACTGACGGGTGCGGGGAATAACCGATATTATCCCCCATGGGGATGTAGGTAGGGGTTATTTTATCCCCGATTCTTAAATGGGCATGGAGGCAGATAGTACTATCCCCGTCCTGCTCCCGTATAAATCCTCTTATATATATATATACACACACACACACACACACGCACACACAAAGTGAAAGAAAGAAAGGAAAAGAGATGGGCTTGGACGATTAAAGATAGTCTCTCTTCCTTTATTTCTATTAAAGCCCATATTTCTAATGAATTTGTACATATTTTGTAATATTAGATATATTTTGTAATTTGAATATTTAATGTTAAACCACGTTTGTGATGTGGCATAATTAGTATTTTGGATATTGAATGTTAAAATAGTTATTAAAATAACGAAATACTAATTTTTTTTTATTTGTTGAATATGCGCGGGGATTCACCGATACCCGTAGGCACCCGCGAGGGGCGGGGATGGGGGTGAAAAAATCCCGAAATATTAAATGGGGAATCCCCAAAACCGCTTCCGCAATCATTGGAACGGAGTGGGGAATACACCCCCGCCCCTGTACCGGCACCAGCACCGACACCGTTGCCACCCCTAGGTCTTAAGGTAGCTCCTTTATCAAATCTTTTTATGAGACGTGGAAATCTGAGTAATGTAGATGAAATTACTATTTAGTGTATAATGTTTCCTGATATGAATATATAATTCAATGGGTCAACAAAATGTATTATTATGAAATTATTGTTAATATTTCCATAAAATTATTAACTTTTATTGTTATTCATATAACAATAATTTTTTCAAAACACTTTTTAAGTGGGAAAATCAATATCGATCAATTTATTTATATATTTTATAAACGTTCACAAAGAATGAATATGATTGTAAATTTATATATACATTAAATACTTAAAAATTCATCCAAAAAAGATGAATATCCAAGTAACGTTGAAGGCCTAGTTAGATGGGTCTAGAAAGGGGCATTAAAGGAAGATAATAAGTTATATGATCCTCAACATTATAATTTGGAGTATTGAATATTTGAAGAAAATTTAGAGTTGCAAATCCTTATAAAGCTTTCAGATAAACTTATTCGTAAATGAAGGTTACTTTTGAACATTCTTTTATTAACCTTACAAAAAACCTCATACGATAGACCCTAAAAATCATTGAAGATTTGAAGGGCGATGGATCTGTGTCCTTTTTCATGGAAGGAAAAAACACTATCAATCAATTTACATAAATAAAATAGTACAATTTGTTGACCCGTTGAATTATATATTCATGTTATGTATAGATTATTAGAAAGAGCAAGTTCAATCTATGGTTTATTGGTAATAACCATATATGATACCTAAACTTTTTTATTACTAACGTAATAATATATGGATAAAATTAGACATAAAAAGTATATCAACTTTGATAAACTAACATGATAATTTAAATGACTATTAAACAAACAAAAATTCCTTTGATTGTACTTTTAACCTGTAAAAAGTGTCATGTGACCTCCCACTTACTTCGTATCTAATATTATTATTATTGTTATTATTATTTTCTTTTTCGTTTTAAGTTTTACCCCTTCTTTAGTCCTTATTTGTTCTTTTAGATTTAAGCTTCATGAACTACTGTAATTTATTTTCAAGAATTTAACAAGAAGATCAAAAATTAAAACTTTGTGATTGTTTTTATTTACAAAGTTGGTGAGTCTCTTTCTCTCTTTCTCTCTCTATAAATATAAATTTCATTCTCATACATAGTGAAACACTCTATTTCTGTATTACTAATTATCGTACTTTCTTATCCCAGCTCTCTCATCACCACAAAATTCTAAAAAAAAAAAAAAAAAAAAAAAAAAAAAAATTCTCTAAATACCTTTTATTAACATGAATTTTCTAATTCTAATATAAAGTAATTCAATGCTATTATACCAATAAAATTTATTTTAAGATTATCTAATTTAACCTATTTATTTCGCTACCACAAACCAAAGTTGTATCAACCCCATACATCACCCCACAAACCATAACTTCAAATGGATAAGATTATTAGCTGTTTAACAAAATTATGTTCGTCACTTCTAGTAATTGTCCTTACACCTTACCTTTATGACGCACAAAATTTAATAACTTCTTGTTTGGCCAACCAACTAAATGATATAATTCTCTTCTTCTTCTTCTTCTTCTTCTTCTTCTTTTTTTTTTTTTTTAATTTTGTTTTATTTTATAATAAAACATTTATTATTTCAAAAAGAAAAACTATAAATCAAAAGTAAAGGGAAAAAATTCTCCATCTAGATCCAGATTAAAGTCGGATAACAAATTCTACAAATGGGAAAAAAGGACCACAAAGGGCAACAAGAAATCCACAACGGTAAAAACATAAAATACTTACTTAGACTAACTATAATTTGAAGAAGATTCAGGTATTGTCGGTCGATCCACCATTGTAGAATAATAGTTGCAACAAAATCTCCAATGTTCACTACAAAAAAAGGTCCATAACAACGCAAAAAATTTAGCATTTGACGATGCTTTTCGGCGTCTTTAAACGTTTACCCATGCTTTTAAAATGTCGTTACATGTGTCATTATATCGCTTGTCATTATTTTTAACGACACATTAACATTGTGTAGGTGAACCAAATTGCGTCGCCATTTCATATGAAAAGCGTTGTTACGCTAGCAAAGTTTATATTTTTAGCGTCATAAACTCTATCGTATTATTTAATAATAAATTTAAACATTTTCACGATGTTTTAATAAAGCGTCCTAAATTAGCCGCATGCACTTTTTTTGCATCATCATTTCTCTTTAGAAAATATTCATTGCGTCTTGAATTCCACGATATTTCAATTAAAAATCACCTACAAGTTCTCGATATATAATTATAGTTGCATCTACATTTGGCTACACTACGAATTTATTTTGTCCTAAATAAGCATCATTTTTTTTTACTAAAAAGTGTCATTAAAGTGCAACGTATAAATACCATTACGTCCTCAATATAATGATGACATTTTATGCATAAACATCGTAAATACAACGACACTTCAATGAAAAAAACATCTCCAAGTTTACGATATATAATTATATAAATATTTATATTTAGCAACATTAAAAATCCATTATTTCCTAAAAGTAAATGACGCTTTTTTTTAAAAAAAAAAATCCTTAAATTGCGACGTATAATTATTAATACATCATCAATAAATGACATTTTTTGCATAAATGTCACAATTGTTGCGACACTTTAATTAAATGATATCATAAATGTCTATACTTGAAAATGTCATGATTCTTTACAATTGTCTTAAAAGTACAAGAGAATATAAGAAATTCAATAGTGCAAAAGCTTGACATAAGCAACAAATTCCACAGTGCTTTGATTTAAGTTTCAAAATGATATAGTATCCTTATTCATCAATTTTACTTGCAACTCCTATCTTGAAGAAGCCATCATCAACAAGATTTATTAACCATTTGTTCTCTGTGTAGAAATCAAAAATTAAAAAGTAAAAAAATATTCCATAATTACTTAAAAGCATATTTTTGTGTACACAACTAAACACAAATTAATATCTTCTCACAATAGAATCAAAGTTATTAATTAATCTATCTATATTCTCAAGTATATATTTAGATAGTATAAAATTTACCAACAAGAAAAGTATCTACAGTAGGAAAATAACTTACAGAGTTCAAGTAAAAAAATTTTCCTCATTCTATCGCAAATGAGCCATAAATTAAAAAGGGACAACCAAACGCATAACGTGCCATTTTTGAAGATCAATTGTAATCTTGTTCTCAATATCCTTTCTAACAAGGCTTATAGGCTCATTGACGTCAACAGTTGTATCCACATTATAAGGCACACATTGAGTGTACACATCCTAAAGTTGGGTGCAAGTACCCATATCATATAAGTCTCTTGGTTTTGTATGGACCACTTGAAACCATTCTTTATGCTTTGGATCTTGTACATAAAACACTTGTTTTGTTTGGGATGAGAAAACAAAAGGATCATCTTCTAAGTGATAGCCTTGATGAATTAACCTAGAAAAATTAACCAAAGTGCAACTGTTTTCAGCCTTTTTTACTCTTCTCGAACTTTTATCAACCTAATCGCATCTAAACATCATAATTTTGAAATTACTGAAATAATCTAACTCAATTATGTTATTAAGAATCTCATAATAAGAAATCCTATCCACCTCCAGAACCACACCACTATTTTGTGTTTTTTGAGATCTTTCACGACTCCTTGTGTGAAACCTAAAACCATTTATTATGAACCCGGAAAACCGCTTGACGACACTATTCGATCCTCTTGCAATGGATATTATTTCTTCTGAAATTGGAACCTAACATATCATATTGAATACATGAATAAATTATTCAATGTGTATTTCTTTATACCTATATCAACCAACCATAAAAATTAGTAACCACTATGAAAATTACCGGGATTACAAAAATCACAAAATAGTTATATAGTCACTTAACGCTAAGTACTGAGAGTCAAAAACAACAAAAGCCAAACATATTTTGGTGCTAGAAAATCAACTATGAAATCCATTCACAAGGATTTCCTATATAAAATTAAGTAATTGGTACTTTATGTCATATATCATAATTAATAAGTCCTGAAAGAGATAAAAAAAAGGGAAATTGAAGAAGTGACATGAAGATAACAACACAACTCCAAAAGTCTAATTAAGGAATGGCTTTGCAGTAGTTGGATTAAAATTGCAGCAGCCTCCTATTCTTACTAAATGAACACAAGTTATGTTATGTCATGTCATAAAAACATGCAGAGCAGTGTAGGGTTAGTCTTTGAGTAGTGACTTACCATGTACTTTTAGGACAAAGATAAGTCCAGTTTCTAGTCACCTTCTCGTGTCCAGTTGTGGGAGTCTTTTGAACCTTATTTTGGCAACTCTAGGATATAATATAATTAAATACTAAAAAAAAAAAGCTAGTGTTGTGTGGAATTGGAACTTGTAACTAGTTTTTATGGCTTCCCTTTTCCTTCTTAACTTCTGCTTAATTTGTTCTGTAGATCGATTCGGACGGTACGCTCTTCTTTGATCAGCTAAAAATTCTTTGGTTCAATTTAAAACATCACTAAATAATACTATTTAGTCATCTCCAAATGAAATGAAAAATGACTGACCTCCTATAGGGAGATATTTGATCATAATGAAGCAACACATAACGATGTATTTGCTCCAATGCTATGTTATCAAGAACTGCAATTTCTGTTTTACCTATTGTTTGTCCTCCAGTTGAGAACATATACTTTTCAATACTATCAACATTATCAAAATTTCTTTGTGCACGATTGAAATTCGTTTCAACTCCTTCAAGATATCATGAACAAAATGTCAAACATTCATATGTAACATAACCTTCTGCAATTAAACCCTCTGGATGTGCTCTATTTCAGACATTTGATTTAAACCGAACCAAGTCCCTTTTCATTTTGAAATTCACAAATGAAAGTAACAATTAGTACTATAAAAAGAGAAATGGTAACAAAAACAAAGACTAAATAAGGAGACATAAAATAAATTTAAAGATACAAGATGCTAGTATTAGACAGAAATTTAGCATGTTCGTTTGTAAAATATAAAAGGGAATTAAAGAATTTAATTTCGTCAAACTTTATGAATCAAACACGATAGTGTTTTATGTGCAATCATCCACCACATTATCATATTATTTACTATGTAACCTCCCTAAGCACTATATTTACACAATCATCCATAATATAATCACATTATTTACCATTCATTCTCCATGGAACTAATTGAGTATGATAAGAGAAAGTAATGCTAAACACACCAATATCTAAGGAAATATCATAAAGCTTCAAGTATGAGAATTTCAATTTATTCATAGCAAGAATGTTTGAGTTTTAGTTTAATTCAATAACAATCTGGTGCTAATATAGACACTATTATCTACCAATATTGTTATGCATCATACTAAGAAATATTACTAAGTATATCAAGGTATTTAATGCATAATTAAACATTTACGAGACTAAAAGCAAATATCTAACCTCTTCATTAGAAACATCAATCTGTAATGCACAAGACCTCCAAGTCTGGCTTTTGCAACTAAATGTAGGTCTAGTGAACCATAATGGTTAAAAAGCTTGGACAAAATGTCTTCTCCAATCGACAAAGTGTTTCAGCCACTTTTTCTTCTAAATGATCAAGTTCATCTAAATCAAGGGTCTTGCAACATAATGCCTTAAAAAATGAGCATAACTCAGTCAGAACAACAACTACTTGACGTAGCAAACAATATCTTAAAGCAATAGGCAGAATGTCTTGAACTAGAATATGAGCATCATGACTCTTCATATTATTAATTTTGCGCTCCTTCAAGTTTACACATCTTGAAATGTTTAGAAGCATAACCATCGAGAACCTTCATATGTTTCAAAACAGTCAAGGACAATTCTTTCTCTACTGTAGACATCATGTAACATGCATGTGGCAAGAAAATATGACCATTATGTTCAATTGGATGCAGACCATGTCAAATTCCCATATAAACTAAATCAAGCCTCGCTTTGTAGTTGTCTTTACTTTTACTATCAAGATTGAGAAAAATGCCAATCAAATTATCACAAATGTTTTTCTCAATGTGTATGACATCCAAATTATATGACGAAGAAGATTGAACCCCCAATAAGGAAGATCGAAGATTATACTTCTTTTCTTCCATAAACATTGTCTTAAATATCCATCAGCTTCAGTATTTTCATCAAGAAAAGAATCTCCATCTTCAAAACGCATTACGTCATTAACAGCACTAGATTGCTGACCTATTGCTTGACTTCTTGAACCCTTATTTTGCTCTCTATTACGTTTCATGTTTGATTTATTTGCTTTTCCATAAACAAAATTCGCACCATGCAACTGCCTTAAAACTTCAGAACCAAAAGTTGGCAATGGTACTAGTCGTAACTCCTCCCTACCATTAAATTGTTCCTTTTCATGTAAAAAAGGATGATCATGCCTTAACCACCTATAATGAGCCATGTAACAACAATTTCCCTCATTTCTTAACCATTTTGAATGAGTTGATTCCCCGCAAGATTGATAAGCTACACGTCCCTTAGTGCTTCAACCAAATAAATTGGCATAAGCACGAAAATCATTAATCATCCACATCAATGCAGCTCCAGCTTAAATTTTTCCTTACTACAAGCATCAAATGCATCCACACCATTCCATAACTACTTCAATTCGTGAATCAAAGGGAGTAGGAAAATGCCAATGTTATTTCTCAGCCCTTTTTCTCTCGGAATAACCATGGACAATATTAATGATGATTGCTTCATGCAAGCCCATGGTTCTAAGTTGTAAGGAATTAAGACAACTGGCCAAGTTCTATATGTGGTACTTATGGTTTGAAAAGGATTGAAACCATCACTAGCTAGGCCAAGTCGTACACTATGAGGATCTGCTGTAAATTTTGGATAATGCTTATCAAATTCCTTCCAAGCTAATGCATCTACTAGGTGCCTCAGTTTGCCATCCTTTTTCCTTCCTTTAGCATGCTACCTCATGGAAGAAGTGGTTTTTGAAGGTATATAAAGCCTTTTTAGCATTGGTATCGAAGGTGTCAGCCAGCAGTGGCTGGAATTTGTAAGTACTTCTTATGCTAATCTAAGTATATTTCAGTTTATGTATGAATGTTTATCTTGTGGATTTGTTGTAAAATGAGTTTGATCACCTTATGCATAACATGTTTAGTTAAACGTTAATTGCTTTACATGTGAAAACTACAAGATTAGGCATTTATGTTGACTTAGGAATGGCTTTCCTTTATATGATTGAGGTTTATGTTAGGACTGCCCACGTTGATGCTCTCTTTTCTTAATGCATGTTTCTGGATGTTAATTGTGGAGAATGCTCCGATTAATTATTTGAAAGCATCGAGTTTATGAGAATTAATTGCGGAGAGTGCTCCAGTTAAACTGATCATAGCAAGTTTAGAGGGAGATACTCATTTGCATAAAAACTAAAATCACTTAGATTGCATATAGGTACAAGCTGTTCCATGCCCTGTTGTGTTTACTCCGCTTGTTATCACTATTGTTTACTGATCTGTTTTTAAGTTTACTTCTTTTTATGATATTTGTTAGATTTAGTTGATTCTGAGTAGTTTTAGCTATAAAATACCATCTTGACAAATTAACCATATTTCTACCACAAGCTATTTCAGTTTAGGAACCACTTTTGTTTACGTGTTCTAGAAACCTGGATCCCTATGGAATACGATATCTGGACTTACCATTTATATTACTTGTTGACCCTAGTGCACTTGCTAGGAATATTTTGCATGCGTAGTTTAGGCACCAACAATATCTGAGTATTCAAGAGCATAAATTATATTAAGTACAAAGTTTAGCACAAACAATAATCCCAAAGTTTTTCAAAATCCCTAAATTACAACTAAGGGCTAGTTTGGGATTGCTGTTAGTGAAAGTGTTTTTCCTCACAGCTAGGTTTCATTGCTTTCTTTAAAAGTAGTTTTAAGTATTTTTCCGGTGCTTTCCTGAATACAATATGACTTTTACCAATTATGCTTTTTGAGGCTGCTTTCCACAGTCCCAATAGCAACTTTCAGCCAAAGTAAGGTTCCTTTTGCTTTGGCTGAAAGCTGCTTTTGGGGCTATGGAAAGCAACCCTAAACACAGCCTAAACTCAAATCCATTTAACCTAAATCCTAAATGCTATTAAATCTCAAATCCATGAAGCCTCAATTCCATTTTAACTGTAGTAATTCCTATATAATTTTCAAAAAAATTAAAGAAAATACCAGATATCATATTTAAGCAGTTTGTATGTAGATCTTTTGCGTGATTCCCTGGACTGCCCTCCAATGCCGGAAACAGACTACCTCAGTCTAGTTGGTGCCTTTACCACTCTGGATTACTCTTGCCGTCCTATGAAATTTGATTCTAAGTTTAGGTTTCATATAGAAACAACAAATTAAAGGAAAAAATGATAGATAGAATTGGTGATTTTTGAAACTCGAAACAAGTCGATATAATTATCTCAAGGAATGGTTCGAAAAACTAGATGCCAATCACTGCATTCCCATAGTTTGAATCATTGATTTGGACGAAGAAGATGATGAGACAACGAAATTTTGATTGATAAACTATGTGATTTAGAGATTGTGTAGCCAAGAATTGTAATTAGGGGAAATAGAAATTTGGAGAAAGAGGGAAAGAATGAGTTGTTCTAACTGGGATTTCAATCCAATGAGACGCTGCAATTTGGATTCCTGTATTTTTATGAATTGTCCACTAGTGTGATTATAATTGTGAAACTTTTGTCTATAGTTTTCTTTTGGATTTATAAATCTTCTTTTTAATAATTTATTCAAACTAAGTAAAATGTTGATAGACACTTATAGATAGAATAATTAATTACGTATTAATATTTAAATTTGAATTTTAATCATATTATATGAGTCTATCTACATATTTTGATATTATCAAATATTCAATTTGAATAAACATAAAAATTTAGATAAATTTGTAATTTGATAATGCAACAATAATTGAGAAATTAGCAATGTTATGAAACTAGACCGGCTGGTTCGACCGGTGAACCAATGAACCGGTCAAAAACTGGTTTTCTTGTCCTTCATATTATACTCTGTATTTTTCTTAGGGGTGAGCAAAATATGGTTCGGTTCAAAACCAAACCAAACCAAACCAAACCAAACCAAACCGAATAAAAAACCAAACATATAAAATTATAAAAACCAAAATCAAACCAATATACATTCGGTTTGAATTGAACCAAACCGAACTAGTTCGGTTTGGTTCTGGTTTGGTTCGGTTCCAAACCAAAATTTCCAAATTTTAAAATTTAAATCAATTATCATTATTATTATCATTAAATTATTATTAATTATATATAAATTATTGTAGAAAATGGTCTATATTATATATATATTATTAAAATCTCATAAATATAAATTTCATAATAATATAAATATATATTATATCAAATAAAATGTATTCTATACATATATATATATATATATGTAATTTTTAAATATTTATAATTATTTTGGTTTGGTTCAGTTTTTATTCAGTTTTTCCATCAAAAACCAAAATTAAACTGAAAACCAAACTATCACAATTTTAAAAACCAAACCAAACTAACTTTGGTTCATTCGTTTGGTTTTTTCTGCTCGGTTCGATTTGGTTTTTGAGTTGTGGTTTGGTTTTGCTCACCCCTAGTTTTTCTGAGCCAAAAATAGGGATTTTTGAAATCCCTAAATCAGAGTTCACTAACTTCATAATATTTTAAGTTACTAGTTTATTTTTATTATTTAAGACTTGTATTTCATGAAGTTTTAGGATATTTCATGAAGTTATTTTGAATATTAAACATTTAAAACTTCTGTTTGACGAATTTATAAGCTTATTTATTATTTAAATAATATTTTTTCCAAAAAAAAAATAATAATCCGGTATAACCACGGGTTAAACCCAGTTAAACTGGTTGAACCACGTACCAGTAGCTTCACCTGTTTGATGTCCGGTACGGTTCTGATAACATTGGAAATTAGTACCTAAAATAATTAATGCAACATATAATAAAGAATATTATTTATAAAGAATTGAATAGAATGTAATTAATACATATAATTTTAGTATAACCCAAATTTCAATTAAATATTAAAAAAATTAAATTTGATGGTGAAAGAAATTATAAATAAGATAAAATAATTTGATGTTCAATGAAACATAATGATAAACTAAACAAATAAGAATAAAATACATTATTATTAGAATGACCAGTTAAATGTAAGAAAGAGAGCTAATTTCTCATTTAATTTTGATGTGTTGGTTTAAAAGTTAATATTACACTACAAAAAATAATTGAAAGAAAAAGTTAATAGAAATAAGCAGTGGACAAAATAACCAGAACCAAAGTCAATTATTAAATAATGCAACTAATCCAAATTCTCAACAAAATAAACCTAAAGCAGCAAAAAAAGTCTTAAAACTAAAAAAAAAAAATTCTAAACAACAGAAAGTAATGCTCGCTAAGTTTTATTTTTTTGGTTCTTTTCGTTTTCTAGGCGCAACATGAAAACCTTGAGAATCTATGCGCCGAATTTGAACCTGAAAAATAAAACAAAAAAATTAAATGATATTTACATTTATATAAATTAAGTGAAAATAATATATCACTACTTATGAAATTACTAACCGTAGGCAAATTATTATCAAAACGAGATATCTTAGCATTAATTATGTCCACATTCTTTTGGAGATCATCCATCTTAAATTCATGTTCAACCTTCATTTCTCTAATTTTACCTTCGTTATCATTCTTCATTTCTATAATCTTTTGGTCATAATATTCTTTCAAATCTGCAATCTTCAACTCATAATTGTCTTGAATTTCATCAATTTGCCTTTGAAGCACAAAATCATGATGAACTCTTTTCCTTGGTTGAAAATCATGTTCAAACAATTGTCTACTAGTAACTCCAAGTCCATATCCTCTAACTCGGCCATATTGGTCTTTTTCGATTATTTCATTGTATACATCATCCTCAATAGTATTAAGATTGGAATTTTCAGATACCGTAGCATGTTCAACAACCATTTTGTTAGCTTTTTCCTATTTTATTATTTAAAATAATAACCATATACTTAATATAGTTAGAAATTAACCACACAAAACATTCAAATTTTAACATTTCATTTAAAAATTTACCATAAGCTCTCGTGTTTGTTCATTAATGAAACTTCCATCTTCTTTTTTGTGGTTGATTTAAAAAAAACTCAATCTGTCTTGGTTCTTTTCCATTAGTCACCTCCTATTATGTTATTTAATTAAGTAGTTTTTTTTAACTAATGAGACTTGTAAATAAGTTAACATTTCAAAATTTTTATTAACCAGAAAATTAAAACAAGAACTCACATATTCGTCTCTTTTTCTTGCAAAACTCTTTGAGCTAGTCATATGCAATGTTGTATTATGAGATCGTGTTTTCTTGCCTTTTTCTGAAAGACTCATAACTATGAAATTGATTTCTAGTATGTATGATGATAAAGTATATTATATATTAGTAATATTCTTTGAAAAAAGTTACCTGCCCTTTATCAGAAAACCAATATTGCACAATTATCTTCCATTGATTCGGAAAGACTCCATTTGGAACATTATTCTCTACTTCTTGTTGAGTCTTTCCAGGTTTCTTGTGTGTGAGTTTTAATTCATGCTTGAACTCTCCCCATTTATGTCCAATCGAAGCCAATATCCATTTTTGCACTTTTTCTGTATCAAGAAGTTTAAAATATTTCTACAACAACATTAACATGAAAATAGTTATAAGACCAAAATAAAAAGGAACATTGTGGTGTTTAAATAGTTTTGGTTTCAAACAAAAAAAAATTGAATATAAATACATTAATCAAATTGACAAGATCATCCTTACGATTGCAGGGCATTTTTCTCCAATTTGTATATTCAATGGAGCAAAATTCTTTCTTTCTTTCTTTTTGGCTACATCACCCAGCCAATATCCCAAATCTGGCTCCACCTTTAATAGGTTGCCCAAGATTATTACAATGAACAATAATCTTTTGTCTTTCAGGCAATATCCAGACATCCTTAGCATGCATAATTGTCAAAATTAACTCCACTAGTTGCTGGCTCTCCTTGTATATTGGGAGTTTGAATCTAATTACTCTCTGCAATTGGAGTTTGGGAGTCATCGATTTCATTGTCACTAAGTGGTTGAGTACTATCACTACTTGAATCCGGAAAATTATCGTCCATTCCATTTGATTCACTTGCTATTTGACTACTCATATGAACACCACCGACATTTGCCATGAATGTGCTAATTCTATATGAAAAGAAAGTAGAAGATGATTAAGCTTTAATCATTGACAACAATGAAAAATTGGAAACTATAAACAGTTGAAATTAGAATGAGAATGTGTTGAATTAAACACTTTAATTAGGAACAAAAATTAAAAAAAATGAGTATATATGGATGAATAGAGTGATGTTATGTTCACATATAGAATTTATAGTGCTTATCTAATTAGGCAATGCAACCTAATTAGTTGTTGTGATAGATATGTACACGTAATTGGGCCAAAAAAAAAAAAAAAAAAAGGAAACTAAAGAAAAATGGAGGGAAAAAAAAGAAGGGAAGATGTAGTAATAAATTAATATATATATATATATAATTTATCATTTTAATTCACCTAAATAGGCAATAAAAAAGTGGAGGGGAAGAACCAAAAACAGATGAAAACCTAATAGTTAGTTGTTGTGATAGATATGTACACGTAAACAGGGGGGAAAAAAAAAGGCAAACTAAAGAAAAATGGAGGGGAAACAAAAAGGAGGGAAAATGTAGTAATAAATTAATATATATATTTAATTTAGCATTTTATCTCACCTATGTAGGCAATATAAAAGTGGAGGGAAAGAACCAAAAATAGATGAAATTTTTGGAGGGAAATAAAAGAAATTAGTTAAGTAATTATATAGATATAGATAAGTCGTCTATCAAAAACAAAAGAAAAAAAATAGATAAGTCAAGTATTAAAATCTTAAAATTATTTTCCTCTTTTATTTTCTATATAGGAGAAAAAAATAGGAAAATCAAAATACGTTAAATATTTAGAAGTATAATCACACAAAAGAATGGGTTATGACGACATAAATAAAAGTGTTTTTAAATTAGAAAATGTCGAGACACTTAAATAAGACACATACTTAAAAAGTGTGGTGAAGTTTATAAATATGAGCATATAAGTAAAAATGTCTTCAAATTAAAAAAATATCAAGACACTTTATATCAATCTAAAATCAAACCGTTTTTAATTTGAAAAAGAAATATCAATGTTTATTTAAAAGCATTGTAAAATTTTTATAAAAATACCAACAAAAAATTAAAAGCGTCATTAAGTGGTGATATAACTTGACATAAATAAAAAGATCATGACCGAATATATAAATACAAGGACATAATTAAAAAGTGTCTTCGAATTTAGAAATATCAAGACACTTAATATCGACGTAAAATCAAACTGTCTTTGACTTAAAATAAAGTGATGATGTTTATTCAAAAGCATAGTTAAAATTTTAAAAATTGCCAACAAGAAATTAGAAGTGTCATTAAGTATTGTTATAGATCGACACAAGTATAAAGTTTCTTCAAATAACATAGTATTGAGACTCTTTCTATTCAAGAAAATTCAAACTGTCTTTGACTTAAAACAAAGTAACGATGCTTATTTAAAAGCATAGTTAAAATTTTAAAAATTGTGAACAAAAAATTAGAAGTGTCATTAAGTATTGTTATATGTCGACACAAGTAAAAAGTGTTTTCAAATTAGAAGTGTCATTAAGTATTGTTTTATTTGTCATAGTTTTTTCTCTTTTTTTTTTTTTTTTTTTTTTGCTTTTATTTAAATAAAACTTCCAAATCGTTTACAATTTGTTATATTTGGGTTTCCATTTTCCCATTTACTTATGTTCTTCCCCTTAATTCCCTTCTCAATTATATTTCTTCACTTTCCATTCTTCAAGTTGTTGATTTTCAATGCCTTTCATTTGGGATTTTTTTTTTCTTTTTGTCCATATTGATGAAATCGGATCTCAGTTCAATTCAATTATTGTCAATTGAACCCTATGCTTCGAAGTTGAATAATTAGTTGAGACTTTGACTTAATGCTTCTTTGTAGAAGTAATTGTGAGTTATGAGTTCTGTTTGTAATCAAGTTACTGTTAAGGTTATAATTTAAGAGAGTTTTTATGCTTACTATATTTGGTTAAGTTTACGTACATATCGTGATTATGTACATATCTCCATCAAATTTAATGTTTATCCTATATCATACATGTAATCCTCCCCTATAAAATTATTCATTTTCTTTTATTCATTGTGATCAACAATCCAAACATTGCTATGTATATATAACAAATACTTTCGCTGGCCAAACTTATGTTATATATCCATGTGGTGGACATTGGGTCCATATAATCATACGTTGATTGTTCATCGCCTTTCATGACATTAACAAATGCAATAGGTCAGTTGCAGTATGATTGTCGAGTCTAAATATCGTTTCCACATGGATGCTAACAAGTCATAATGTGTATAGGTTTTTATGACTTATCTTCCTTCTATTTTAGTGTTTTTATCATTTAGGTGCATATTTACATTTTCTTATTCTTTTTGGTATTTTGGAAATTTGAAGGATAAGGAGCATAAAGTGCTAAATTTTGGAGCAAAAGAGCTTGTATCAGTAGCAGAGAAGTCATAAGGCATACTCATGCCTTTTGGGATGTTGAAACTGATGTTCTAGAGCTAAAATTGTCAATTGGGTTAGTCTTACATGTGAGCCTTTGGAGAGCTGCGAATTTCACATAGAAAAAGGAGTTAGAAGGCTTTCCAATATGGTTTCTCTTATTTTGTAATTATCCTAATCTATTTAGGATTTTAACTTGTAATCATAGGATTTTAACTTTGGAGATTCTCTCCTATTTTGTTTTTAGCTTTTGAGGGAGAAAATCAACACAATTCTCTCTAGCTTAGTCTTTATTTTTGAACTTTTTTCTTTGGAGAAAAACACAAGAAATCTTGAAGTAACAACAGCCAAGTCTCAAGGATTGCACACGGATTCGATGAAATTCATTCACCAATCCGGGAGTTTTTCTTTTCTTTCTCCTTGTTCTTAGGTTTTAGATTTCATGCTACAGTTTTCTTCCATCTTTTATTTTCATTAC
The DNA here is from genome assembly GCA_039660915.1 of Euphorbia tirucalli. Classification (NCBI taxonomy): domain Eukaryota; kingdom Viridiplantae; phylum Streptophyta; class Magnoliopsida; order Malpighiales; family Euphorbiaceae; genus Euphorbia; species Euphorbia tirucalli. Next base: position 67,970,748 of record CM077639.1, read on the forward strand.
GCGTAGCTAAATCTTTAAATTCAGGTTAAGGATATAACCTAGTTTAGGATAATTAATTACACACGACCATGTTGGAATTTTGTGTTTAGTTCAATTGAATTATCTTCCATTTACATTTATCTTCTTTGATTTTATTTATGAACTATATGTATATGGCTAGTGCATGATTCAATCTTAAGATTTGTATGATGAATTGATAGGTGAAGTATAAATCCAGAATTAGGAAGATGGACACAACTGAACCTAGACTAGACATAGTCAAGATCAACTGTGGTGATATATTTATTGCTTAATGCGTTTAATTAATGTTAGTGAGAAATTGACGGATAATCACAGTAATTAGGTATAACTTGATAGCTCGACGGAGTGTTAGTATATCTTGGAGCAATTGTCATTGTCAATGTGCGTTGAAGATATGGTAGTAGTCTAGTTGATTACCCTATTCAAGTGACCCTCAAATCTGTTATCAGCATAAAATGCTCATATTTCATGTTGTTTTATCTATGTAATATTTGTTACTTTTTATTAGGATTTCTTGTTCTATGTGATGCATTTTATGTGTTTTTGTGACATTACGAGTAATGGAAATCAGTTAGCGAAAGATCAAACCAAAAGCGGATCAATCATGCAAACATTCAACAAAGGAGTGCTGAAAGCAACTATGTCACCGGCGCGACTCCACCTGCTCTCACCTTCAGAAAATGTTTTGGCAATGTCGCCGGTGCGACCGAAGCAGTTCCAGCAACTTAAAGTCATGTCTCTTCACCTAAAAATCATTTCTCTTCACCCAAAAGCCACTACTTTATGGAGAGACATCTTCGCAAACCATTGTGTTGTTTCATCTACTATTTAAAGGGGTGAATTTGTAGCCAAAAAAAGAGACATACAATATACGGAGATAAAAAGAGAAACAAGAGATATGTAGAAATCAAGGATAGAATTAGAAGAAGAAGAAGTACAAGAAAGATTGAGCGTAATTTAGGAGTAAAGGATTGAGCAATTCTTACTGTACCTTTTTTTTAATCTTTATTGTACTCTTTTATGCATACTATTTGGTTTTATGAACAATGATTTCTTCTTTTCTATGCCAAGTTATTTTAATAAAAGTTCTTGTGCCAAGTTTTTCTTATATTTGGTTTTGACATAAGTTTAATATTGAGAAGTATACTCTTATGTATGCCAAGTATGATTTCTATTTTGGTTCTAACGTGAGTTTAATATTGAGAAATATATTCTCACGGAAGTTTGCAACAATTCATAAGTATAATAGTAGATAAGAGATCACGTATTATACTAATCAAGTTAGTATGATAGTAGATGAGAGATCATGTATTATACTAATCAAGTTGCACTTCAACTTAAGCATATTAGTGTTAATAGAATTGGTTCACTAATGAGAATTAGGAGTCATGTTTAATAAGAATATGTTCAAGTAATCTACATATTGTTCGAGAGAAATTACAAAGGAAATTAGTATAACTTGTCTAAATAACTTAAACATAGATTTGAGAATAAGTTTGCAAAACACTTATGGTTGTCTTCTTACTCTAATTGGACATTAGGATTAGGAGTAGAATTAGATTAAGCAAAACAAAATTTTTGATTTAAGTGTAAAAAATGGGAAATCAAAACCCAGTGTGTAATAACAATCATTCCTCGTGAGAACGATATCTTTTGTACTATAACAGTAACCGTATACTTACGGGAAAATCTTCAACAAAATCCCTAGTGCTTCTTCCATTGGATTAATATATGTTTTATTGCTTTCTTAGATTTACATAAGACCAAATTCTAAACAATTGATTTTAAGCTAGACTTAATAAGAATAGTCATTAATTTTCTCTCTTAGGTTTGACTTTAAAATACTCCAGGTTAATTATTGTGATTGACTGCTTGCGTGAGATTGCTAAAAATAGTAATAAATATAACAATAATGATTATAAGGTGCAGACTCAAACCAAGCATGGTCAAGCATGTTCAGTGATATTCTCTCTTTAACTATTAGGAGCAGGATTAAAGCACATAGATCTAAGGTTTCTTACTTTAAGATCACGATACTCAAATTTCTTCCGCAATATGGATTCTATGGTAATTAGCCTAATCAAATTTCTTTCACATAGACTAACAACCATGCCTTAGGTTCTTGTAAGCAACCCCTAGCATGCAATCTAATTGAATTTCTTCAGCAATACACTACATGTGTTTTATGGTCTTTTCATAGTTATGAATCTCCTCTCGGTCTCATCATAAATAGTAAAGCATAAGGTGACAAAATTCATAAGTAAATAACTACACCAGAAAATAATCATCAATAAATATTATCCATAATAAACAAGGAGAAAAGTCACTTACTAATGCTAGCCAAAGTTGGCTTTAGCCTGCTGGATGGACTACTCACTACCCATTCTTGAGGATGGCTCACCCCAGTTTGATAGTGACATCTTTAAGTCATTAGGAGAGCTATGTCCCACTTTTCACACTTGTTTTATAACTACTAAGGAAGTTTAAGTGTCTCTTCCTATCATTCCTTTCTCACCATCAGTTGTGGCTTCCTCAAGTTCTAATCCTTTTTCACCACAACCAACTCCTTTTATAAGTTCTTTAAGAACTCCTGCTCGTAATTATTACATTGATAAGCTTATTGAAGGAATACTTAACTTACCTTTTGCTAAAACCCTTAACAGTTACTTATTTCAATGTTTACATCTTGATTTAATAGAAATGGCGTATCACTTGAAATCCTCTACCTTCTCACCCCAGCTTTTGAGCATTGAGCCTTAATCTCCCTCCACTCCTATTCTAAACATTCCCACATATCCTATCAGATCTGTCATTCCACCAAAGTTTCCTCATATCCACTTCACCTCCACTCAAGATCATATCCACATGATTGCCTTTACCTTGGAGTTATCTCTTAAGGTCTCTACTGAGGTGCTAAAAATTGTTTTTACCATGATGGACATTGACATCTTTCAACAAGTTCCAAGAGTCCTCAAGCATTATGGAGATGTAGTCTTGGATCATGAATATTATATAATATCAAGAAGAAACTCTAGCCAAGGTAACAGGGGAGGTATGAGAAATCTGTCTAAGAAGATCAATTCCCTTTATTTCCTGCTATCTTAGCCCTATAGTGAGACTAGAAAAGCTACTAATCCCTCCACTTCTAGTCAGACTTGACTTCCAAGTTTGATGTAGCATGCTCATTACCATGATGACAAAGGTAGTCTGCTTTGGAGCCCCTCTTGTTGTCTTTGCTCTTCTTTTGTTGTTCTCGAAGTACTCTTATTTTTCTAACTACTATTATCTAGCAGTATTACTGTGAACACAGAATTTTCCGGGTCTTTAAATAAAAAAAAGCCATATGTACCACGACTGTAGTTACAGTCATGGGGTAAGAATTACAGTCCTATGACTGTAAGATCGGAGCAGGTAGCAGACCCATACCTTACAATTAAAAAATTGGTTTGATTTGAGAGCAATTAATGCTTGTTTTTCTCCAGAAGCAAAGTGGAATAAAAGGCAGAAAGAAGAAAGGGAAAGGGACTTTTTGCAACAGAAAATTGAGAGAAAAATTGAAAGAGAAGAGAAGGAAAAGAAGAGAAGAAAATAGGAAAAAACCAAAAACTTCCATTTTTCTTCTAGTCTTTTCTTTTGATTTCAGAGTGTTAAAGCTTAAAATTTATTAGAAATTGCAGGTTAAACTTGTCACACAAAAACTAAATCAATTCCAAACCTTAGATTTACATAAATCTGTGACTTTTTGGAGAATTTCGGACCCATTTTGCAACCTTGACTCACAAAGGAAAAGAAGCAATCTGGAGCCAATAAAGATGTTTCCAACAGTCAAACCAACGGTGGATCAACGCAACAAGGGTAACTATACTTGAAACCTCCGTTTTGTTTCATTTCTGGGTGTTTTGATTGATTTTCGTGCATAAAACTCATTTTTTTAGCTTGCTGTTGCTGGAAAGTAAGAACAGTCATACGACTGTTCTTGTGCCAAAGAACAGAGGCACGACTGTAATTACAATCATGCCACCCAAAGAACAGTCGTACGACTGTTCTTAGTCTTTCCTCGCTTTCTTTTTTCATTTAAATAATTTTGGCAATATTCTACTAAGGGATGAACTACAATCGTACAATTGTAGTTACAGTCGCACGACTGTAATTACAGCCGTGCGACTATAATTCTCTTCCAGTGGCAGAAAATCCAAAAAAATCCATAAAAATTCACAAAAATCATAAAAATTCAGAAAAACCAGAAAATCATCAAAAACAAATTTTGTTGTATGCATTCACGACCTTAGATTTAATTTCTGAAATTATCACGCTTAGAACAATGCAACGACGGAGATCCAAATCTCCCGAAAATCGACCCACCTCACATGATAAATTAAAGTAAACCGGAAAAAAGAAAACGTTTTCAAAATGTGTTTTCTCACAAAACAAAAATACAGGGACGTTTCAAAACTATTTTCCAAGTCTAATCGGGTTGGCTAGCCGAGCCGACCCGGTTACCCCCTAAATGCATGCCCCCGATCTCTAAAATCCCCAATTCTGTCCTGTTTGAGTCCTATTTGTGGCGTGCTATAAGTTGTGCTAACCATCTGTTTTACAGATTTTAATTTCTTTTTATTTTCAATTTTAATGTAATTAATAGTTTAAATAGTGTATTTTAAGTGATTGTAATTTTTAGATAAATCGTGTATTTTAGGCGTTTATAAGGTGAGGTTGAGAGTTTTTTTATTTTTATTCAATTGGGTTGTAAAATTAACTTATTTACTGTTTTATTTTTATTTGTGTGTACGTTGTGTGTTTTTAATTCAATAAAATCAGTCTTTAGAAATTTAAAGTGTCATCAATGAACACTGGCCATTTTTATTTTGATTAGACATGAAATAAGGGACTTGTCCGAACCTAGATCTTTGGAAAGTGTAGCAGTCCCTGCTTTGGTTCAGCTATACTGTAATTTCCTGGTCGAGCTGAGCCAAGTGGCGACTCTTACACTTTTTATCGAGATTAAGGTCTCGATTCTTTTTCGTAATAACGATTTTTCCAAAACCGAATTTCCATTATAAAAACCCTGCGAGAGAGGGTTGCTCGATATCGAGGCTCCCTTCCGATAGAGTTGCAAAAAGCTTCGCTCGCTCACAGTGGCGACTCCGCTGGGGATTTCTTACAAAAGTTTTTTTTAAAAAACTTAAAAAAATTTGACAAGCCCTGAACAATGTCTAATCGAAATAAGGCGGATGATTCTTGCATGGCATTTTAATTTGCATTCCTAGTTAGACATGCCTGCATTAGGTTAAGTATCCAATATTTAGCCTAGTGAATTATTGAAATGTCACCTTTGTTCCTCATGGTCTTAGGGGCACGGATACGAAACACCACCCAGAGCCTCGTACGAACCCCTTCGTTCGGACCCTTGAGTGGGGAGAAGTGAGGAGTATATTTTGCTATGGGAGCCTTGATTTTATCCCGACTTGGACCGAACTCATATAAGCAACCTTAGTTGGATTCCCTTAGGATACCAAAATAAATTGCATGAATGTTACAATAACGCCTTCATCATCCCCGGTTGATGATCGAAGTGAACGCCTCCTAGGACTCGGTTAGAATTTTCCCAAAAATTGACCACGATTGGAGGAATAAGGTTGGAGGAATACGCTTTGCATGCTATGTGCTACGTGTCTCTCGTCCCTTCATAACATACTATCATCAATATTTTTCACGATCATGACATGCCACACGCAAAGCATTTGTGTGATACTAACTCACATCTTTTGTACAGCCACTTGCATTTTTCCTGTGTAAATACATTAATCACCTGTGTGACATTTACACTAACCATATTTTTTACAGCCATGCACCCCTCATTGTGTGAAAATTTTAATTCATGTGCATCACTTGAATGTCATAAGCACTAACCAATTTGTTTTGTAGCCATATGGAATGTATGTCATGCATAAAGTATTCAGTAGGCCTTAAACGATCCCATAAGGGTCACACACATCACATCACCTACCGAGTAGGAAATCATTTAGGTGCTCCACGAGCGCCGAAAAATTCCATTTCATGCATTAAATCATTTAGGTGCTTCACGAGTGCTGAAAAATTCCATATCATACATCAAGCCTTTAAGGTGCTCCACGAGCGCCGAAAAATTCCATTTCATACATCAAATCATTTAGGTGCTGCACGAGCGCCGAAAAATTCCATTTCATGCATCAAATCATTTAGGTGCTCCACGAGTGCCGAAAAATTCCATTCATACATCAAATCATTTAGGTGCTCCAAGAACGCCGAAAAATTCCATTTCATACATCAAGTCATTTAGGTGCTCCTTGAGAGCCGAAATCCTGATCATGTGCCAAGCACATATTCATCTCATTTCATATCACGACATTAAAACCCAAGGTGCTCCCCGAACACCAAAATCCCGACCGTGTTCCATGCGCACGTTCATCTCATGTCACAACATAAAAACCCAAAATGCTCCCTTGAGCACCGAAACGCTACCCGTTCACCAAGAACGTGTTCATCTCCTATCAAAACATAAAAACCCGAGGTGCTTCCTGAGCACCGAGGCTTCATCTGTGCACCAAGCACACAAATCTCAATTCATAACCTACCCAAGTAGGAATTCATGCACACTTCACCACCCAATTGGATCAATTGTTCAAGGTCTACATTATAAGGCCATTTTATACATATATCATTCATTCAACACACCATGCATACATGCACATCCCCTGGAGTTCATAACTCTTTAGGTGGACATCTTTCACTAACCCTGGTTCAATATATTTTATAGTTTGGCATAGATCGGGACAAAGACTTGAAAGAGTGGAACACAGTGATTCGTCATCTAGTGAATCTGAGGAGTCTATTCAGTCGGGAAAGGTTGAGGCAGTATCCAAGTCAAACACTGAATTTTTGCCAGAGCTCGAACAACTACAATAGTGTTTTCAAGAAATGGCTATCACACCTGATGCCGCTGCCGCCATGTTGGCCACTAACGCTCTTCGGGAATTCATGATCTCGGATGAATTCAAGAACCTCATTAAGAGTCAAGTTCAGAGTGCCCTAAATGAGTCGTCTTCTCAGCGACCAGAAAGAGCTACCCGAGAAACGAGTATCAGAGGGAGATTGAATGATGGGTTGCCTGATGCAGACGAAGCTCAGAGGAATAGTGCTGAAAGACCAGTAGAATTTGCCTTAGAAAAGAAGATGAAAGAAATAGAGGAATTCATGGCAGAAATACGTGCAAGCTCCAAAGCTCAGTCTTCCAAGCGCATTGATCCATCCACACTCATAGCCGGGGGAATTGAGATGCTGCCAGTGGGCTTCCAGATGCCCAGAATTACTCTTTATGTTGGAAAAAGTCCTCCTCCTGTACATTTGAATTAGTAGGTTCGAATCATGATGATGGCTGGACTCATGATGAATCAGTTGGGGGGGTTATTCCCCACTACTCTAGAAGGTGGAGCAATCACTTGGTTATTACAAATAATCAGAAAGTGTACAAGGAGACTGGGATGCATTGTCTGATGCATTTATAAAGTATTTCAGCTTCAATACTCAACTGGAAGTCAAGCTACAAGACTTATAAGCTGTGAGACAACAGCCCAATGAGACTTTCTTCGATTATTACCAAAGATGGATGGATAAGATGATTCTCCTTCATCCGAAGCCATTGGAGGATGAATTGATTATAAAGCTGATTGATGGTAGTTTGGAGGTGTATCGAAATGTGATGAAATATCACAAGTTCCAGTCTTTGTTAGAGGTGCATGAACTAGCCTGAAAGGTAGAGAAGTACGAGATTGATCCAGCCCAGAACAGTTCTGGAGGAGGGTATCGAGGCCAACAATAATCTTGCAGCCTCTTCCTTAATGAGTGCAAAGCCGAGCCAATCCTCTGCTCCAGTCAAGCAAGTAGAGGTAGCAGCTGTAGCACAAGGGGTGAACCAACAAGCGACTGGTAAAGGAATCTCACCGTGGGAGGATTCCCTGGGCCAGATCTTCTTAAAGTGCAGAAATTTGGGCTTCCTTCAGAGCTTGAAACCATACACGCCTCCCGCCGAGGTGGATAAGAACAACTTCTGCTCTTATCGTGTATCAAAGGGGCACTGAACTAATGAATGCAATGCCTTAAAGAAGGCTATCCAATAGCTGATTGATGAGAAGAAGATAGAGGAGCCTCGCCCGAAACCCAATGTCCACAGCAACCCCCTGCCTTAATTTGAAAGGAGGTCAACATGTTACAGACAGGATTGCCCACTAACTTTATGCTTGCATAGATCACAAAAGCAAACCCGGCGATACAGGTAGTGGTGGGTGAAGAAGCTGAGCTAGTTATGGAGGAGAATAAGCCTATCAATTTAGATGACATTGAATTAGATGATGACGTAGTTGAATTTGAGTTGATGAGTAGGCCCAAGCCGGTAAGCCAAACAAAGCCTGTTTATCCCGTTTGAACTAAGAGCGGGATGTACTTAAGGAAAGAACATGCCCCTGTGAACCATGTCATGAGGAGTGGAAGAATATACCAACCCGAGCCACAACGGCTAGGGGAGCCCAACAGGAGACCTGAAGCTCTGGTTTAGGACTATGTGCCGGTTAAGGTGGAAGAAAAGGAAGATTTGGTGGTGGAGCAGCTGAAAAAGATGCCTGCACATGCATCCGTGTGGCATCTACTAATGGAGTCTCAAAGGCACCAAGCTGCGGTGGTCAAGAAACTCATGGAGATGGATGCAAGTCCACTAATGTCCCCTGAGGAGGTGTGTATGGCAATCAGGAGTACAAAGGATCGACAATCAGATAGCCCTAGGGAAATAATCTTCACCAATGATGACCTGCTACCGGAGGGAATTAATCATAATCGGGCACTGTACTTGAAAGTCGAGATGATGGATAGAATATTGCCCTACGTAATGGTTGATGACAGGTCATCATTAAACATCTACCCCTTGAAAATACTCCCAAGTCTTCACATGAGTGAAGAAGCACTCTCGAAATCCAGCACAGTGATTCAAGCCTATGATGATTCAAAGCGCACTGTGACATAATATGGTGTTTACTGTCATCGATATCCCAGTGACATTTTCTTTGCTCTTGGGACGACCTTGGTTCCACGCACTGGGAGGAGTGCCTTCAACTCTGCATTAGAAGGTGAAGATTCTGATAGGAGAGAGAATTGTGACCCTTGAGGCTGATGAATCATCCATGGTGGCAGCACTGAACTCACTCGAGCAACCCCTAACTGGCTTTCAAATGGCGATCATTTCAAAACAGGAGGAGAAAGGCCTGGTGTTTTCTCTATGGATCCACAAGTACTTCCAAAAGCAGAATTTCATTCCGGGAAAAGGGCTCGGAGCCCATCAGCAAGGGATCACAAAGTTTGACATCGGCACGGGCCAATCACACCACAGGGGTCTTGGCTATAAAGGAGCTGATAAGAAGGAAGTGCTCGAGTTGAAGAAGGTCCATCTCCTGGATACTTTTGTCCATATAAGTGATAGGCCATATGACAGAAAGCCTAAGCCGATGATGGTCGAGGGGGAAACAGTCCCCGGGTTTGAGATATTCGCTGATGTTGATGATTTCTCTAAGTATAGAGTTGGTTCTGTTGAAGGAATGCTCAAGCCCAAAGCGACGACCGAGATCACCATCCCTCCAAAAACCCGAGTCGAAATGGTGGCCCCTGTCATTCCAGAGGAAAAGATAAAACATGAAGACGTAGATGCACTAGTGGATGCCATCACTAAGGCATTTTCGGCCCTGTTGAAGAAGGGTTTGAAGGAGTGCCCCGTGAAGAAGGATGTTGCCTCAGAACAATCCAAGCTGGTGGAAAAAGCTATAGCCGAGCTCACCCAGATGATGGCCAAAGGAAAGGTGAAGGAAGAAGAAGTTGTTCTATTAGAGGCGCAGAAAGAGACTTTAGAAGCTGACCTGAATGACCTGTTCGAGGAAGGATCTGCTGACCCTGAAGACCCTGCTGCTGAAGACCCTCCATATGTGGAGGAAGAAAATGACTTTTATGTAAACATTTCTTCTGTATTTGATGTGAACAATTCCGCTAATAAGGCGATGAATGCAATGAAATCTAACTTTGCTTATTTGTGTGATGTTTTTCCTAATGGCTCTGTGCATACATGTAAACATTCATTCAATGTGTTCAGCATTCACAACACTGCATTACATGAAATTAATTTGGGTACAGTTGAAAATCTTAAAATGGTATTTATCTCCAACGAACTCACTCCTGAGGAAAAGAGAGAACTAATAAAAATACTTAAAAAACATGTGGGAGCGTTTGCTTGGTCTTATGACGATATGCCGGGGGTTGACAGAGGGATAGTAGAACACAAAATCCCAATAGATCCCAAGTTCAATGTGGTAAAGCAGAAGCTCAGATGTCTACATCCAGAATGGGCCGAAAAAGTCAAAGAGGAAGTAGCAAAGCATGTTAAGGACAACTTCCTTGAAGTAGTGGAGTACCCGGAATGGCTAGCCAACATAGTCCCAGTTGCTAAGAAGGATGGGAGCGTCAGGGTTTGTGTGGATTACTGAGATTTGAATAAGGCCTCTCCAAAGGATGATTTTCCACTCCCTCACATTGCCGTTCTGATCGACAGTGCAGCAAGGGCACTAATGTACTCATTTATGGACGGCTTCTTTAGATACAATCAGATTTTGATGGATGTCATTGACAAGGTCAAGATGGCCTTTATCACTAAGTGGGGGGTGTACTGCTACAGGGTGATGTCCTTTGGATTGAAGAATGTTGGGGCAACCTACCAAAAGGCTGTCACGACACTGCTACATGACATGATCCATAAGGAGGTCGAAGTGTATATTGATGATATGCTGGTCAAATCCATAACCCGGGAAGAGCACCCTGTTGTCCTAGATAGATTCATGACCAGGATTGAAAAGTATAACTTGCGACTCAATCCGAAGAAATATGTATTTGGAGTTACATCGGGCAAGCTGTTAGGGCACATTGTCAGTCAGAAAGGGATTGAGATGGACCAGATAAGATCAAAGCTATTGGAGATATGCCAGCACCAAAAACAGAAAAGGAAGTCAGATATTTCCTGGGGTCACTTAAATATATCAGCAGATTCATTGCCAGGTTAACAACTGTCTATGAGCCTATTTTCAAGCTACTTCGGAAAGAACAACCAGTCAAGTGGAATGACCAGTGTCAAGTTGCATTAGATAAGATCAAAGAGTACCTAACGAATCCTCCAATGCTGAAACCCCTGACTCCTGGAAAGCCCTTGATATTGTATCTGGCCATCGAAGAAAACTCCATAGGAGCAATGTTGGTCCAAGAACAAGATGATAAGAGGGAGCATGCTATCTACTACCTCAGTAAGAAGTTGCTGGATTATGAGACTCGGTACACCATGGTGGAAAAGACTTGCACTGCTATGGTCTGGCTGACGAAGAAATTGAGACACTATTTCCAATCATATAAGATACAAGCAGTGGCAAAGGTTGATCCTATGAAATACCTATGCTCTGCTTCATCTCTAACAGGAAAACTGTTCCGATGGTTGCTTTTGCTGTCAGAATTTGACATTGAATATGTGACAAAGAAGTTTATCAAAGGAAGAGCAGTGGCCAAGTTCCTAGAAAATTAACCGCTTGAATTTGATTACGTGGAGAATCTAGAGTTTCTAGATGAGCTGTGAAAAAAAGGGGAGCAGGTCTCGGAGTAATCATTATAGCTCCCGAAGGGGAAATAATTCCTTTGTCAAAACGGCTGGAATTCCCAGTAACCAACAACGGTGCAGAATATGAAGCCTGCTTATTTGGCATTGATGCTCTTATCACACTAGGGGCAAATGTTGTGACCATCATTGGAGACTCAATGTTGGTGATCCGCCAAGCCACGGGAGAATGGGAAATCAAAGAAGAATCTCTCCACCCATACTTGAAGACGTTATGGGAGTTGGTGAAGGTATTCAGGCACATTGAATTCAAACACATAGCCAAAGATGATAATCAGATGGCCGATTCGTTAGCGACCTTATCGTCCATGTGGGAAGGACTTCAGAAGGCACCAATGCAGCCTTTGATCCTTGAAACCGCTAGAACACCATTCCATCATTCTAGCGATGTCTTGACCCTAATGGCAGATGATAAACAATGGTATTAAGACATAGCTGATTTCCTACAAAATGGCCAGTATCCCGAAGGAGCAGATTCATCGGATAAGGCCACACTAAGGAAACTAGCAGCCCAATTCAGATGGTTTGACGAACAACTCTTCAGAAGGACTGCCGATGGATTGTTATTGAAGTGTCTGGCGGAGGCAAAGGCCAAAAGGGTTATGCAAGAGATGCATTCTGGGATATATGGCCCGTACATGAACGGTCTAGCTTTGGCGAAAAAGATTATGAGACAGGGGTACTTCTGGCTCACCATGCAAACAGATTGCGCCAAGGAAGTGAAAAAGTGTCACGAGTGTCAGATCTACGGGGATATCAGCCATCTTTCGTCCATGGAATTATAGAATCTCATGCCCCCTTGGCCATTCTCAGTATGGGGTATAGACATAATCGGTGAGGTTCGACCTCCAGCATCAAAAGGTCACAGGTTCATTGTAGTGGCGGTGGATTACTTTTCCAAGTGGGTTGAAGCCGAGTCTTACGCCAAGGTCACGGCTAAGAACATGGCTAAATTTATAAAGAAGCACATCTTCATGAGATACAGAGTACCACACCATGTGGTGACTGACAATGGGGTGCAGTTTCAAGGAGCCACAACTAAATTGCTTGAGGAGTACAATGTAGAGCATCGCAAGTCTTCACCTTATAGGCCACAAGCCAATGGAGCAGGGGAGGCGGTGAACAAGTCTATTAAGAAGATCGTATCAAAGACCACCTGGACCTACAAAGATTGGGCAGATAGATTGCCATATGCTTTATGGGGTTACAAAACCAGCGTCAGAACACTGACAGGGGAAACGTCATATTCAGTGGTTTATGGGATAGAGGTAGTCCTTCCCATTGAAGTGGAATTGAAATCCTTAAGGACCGTCTTGGAAGCTCAATTGCTTGAGACAGAATGGGTAAAGGCGAGGTTTGAACAGCTGGCTATGGTCGACAAAAAGCGCCTCAAAGCTTTAGATCATCTGCAGATGTACCACCAAAGAATGGCTAGAGCCTACGATCGATGGGTTCGTCATCAAAAACATCCTTTAAAGACGGGAGATCTGGTGTTGAAACAGATGAGACCATCCAACACAGATGCGAGGGGCAAATTCAAACCAATTGGGAAGGGCCATATGTGGTTAAGAAAGTACTTTCCAAAGGCGCAGTGAAGATTATAGACATGAACGGCAATGAGTTCACCAATCCGATCAACCAGGACCATCTTAGGGCCATATGTCCATTTTTGCTTAAGTCGCCCTTGCGGGTTTTCAACGGAAGCTGATATGATTGGGCCAAGAAGCAGTGTACTCCTCACATGTGGTGATGCAGGAACGCTGAGGAATATTTTGTGGATGGCCATACTGCCGACAAAGGCGGCTCGGAGAATAAAACGTCACCCTAGTCAATCCCAACAACTGGACACCATCAGCCCACATCTCTACCACCATGTGGGTAATCTTCCACCAGGGGCAGACCCACCTAATCCGATCGTCAGTCAGGCGAGCTAGCCAAACAACCCATTCATCGGCAGACATGTCAGTGTAGGAGTCGACAGTGAAGCCTCTTTCCTTGAAGTTGGCTGGGTGGTACTTCTTAAAATTCCCCCTTAGAATCTTAAGAATTGACAACTTCTCTAAGAGCCAGATCTGCAACATGGTATGAAGTAGTGGTCAGAAACTCATTTGGGCACTAAAGTACACACAAGCCAGTGAGAAGAATTACCTGGAGCAGTATAAGATGGGGACCGACATGTAAGGAACCACTTGTCTTGGATGCATGTAGGTTGATCAATGTCTCTGCAAGTGCAATAGGATCCGGAGACACTCCCACAGCCATCTGAGGGATAAGAGAGACAGTCCTGAAGGAGGCAACCCCATCACTAGAACCACAAAAGTATCGGCTCACCAGTAAAAGGCTAACCATACTAGCCCCACTGACGTAGTCCCTAGGGGCATTGATATACCACTCCAGTACAGATTCCAAGCCCAGGCCAGGAGAAGAGGACCCGGTAGAAAGAAGAGCTTCCACCTCGGGATTGGGGAGCCTAAACAAACTCACCAACGAAGGAATGTTGCCGAAGGTGAATTCGGGAGTTGCAATGTCAATCCCTTTGTGACATGGGATATTCAGGATGGCATTGAATTCCTCATACAAGGGGCAAATCTCTTGGTGCGAAAAGCAGAAGACATTGTCCACCGGATCCCAGTAGCGATAGCAGGCATTCAACAATTTGCTGTTCCATAGATGTTTGTAATAGGCCTTAATGTTCCATAACCCGAAAGGCTTTAATTTGAGCCAATCGGAGTCTTGTAACGATTCTAAGAAATTGTAAAAGCTTGGATGAAAGGAAGGAAAAATTGAAAAAAAAAAGAGAAGAGTGAATCCCATAAATTGGCAAAGTGAAAAGCCATTATAATGAAAATGAAGTTCATGTTGTGTGTAAAAATTCAGTACAAAAAAAATATAATACAAAAAACCCATTTAGCTCTCATCCTCTCCCTCCTCCGAAGACTCAGAATCACCCGAATGCACCACCCTATAAGTATTAAAGTCAGCCTGCACTCGGTTCAAATCAGCCTGTTTCTGGCCTAACTGAGCCTGGTAATCAGCTCGCATCTGAGTCAGCTTATGTGTCGTAGCCAGGGCCCGAGCCTCAGAAGCAGTCGCTTGCTTAGCCTGCTCTTGTAGCATCTGCACTCGAGTCTGCAAAATGACAATACAAATTAACATACATACATGCATACATATTTATTCATGCATTGCATAAATCATGTGAAGAAACAAAGACTACAGAATACTTACAACCTAGGCGGTATTCTCTTGAGTCATGAAGTACTCCAAGCCTAAGTACTGTTGCGCCATGTCCTGCACTTGGGCCCGAGTGATCTGTTTAAACAAAAGAAGGGGTAAATAAAAAGAGTGTAAAAAAAAAAAGACGGAATATTTACATGAGTAGTGTCCTCTGGGGCAAACATAATTTGATGATGGCGATAGGCAGGCAGGTCCCTAAAAGCGTATCCGCCATCCAAGCCCATCAAATTGAAACTCGTCCTCAGCTTCGTCACCAGCTGACCCTCTACTACTCCTGTGGCCTGGGAGGTGGACGCCGTAGCACTGCTGGAATGCACAGGATAGCTCCTGTCATGAATAGGTGCGTGCCCTCCAGTAGTGGCCGCCTCAGTATCCTCATCTCCTGGGGCAGACTGCAGAGCGGAACTTGACCCCCTCCATCTCTTAGCCTGCAAGTAAAAGGATGTTAGACATATAAAATTAAAACCAAACAACAAAGCAGCAATGAATAGAAGATACCTGACGGGGAGGAGCCACCGGCACGTTACCCCGGATAGGCAGTAAGCACTCACCGATGAAAGCTATGTAGTCGCCATCAGTGGAATCGACTACTTATCCATCCCTGTAAATGTCCAGATACTCGGTAGGATCTACATGGTCCGGCCAAAACAGGACACGCGGAAGCGGTGGAGGAACATCAGGGCCAGCAGGGCCATCTATGTGGTCTGCAAGATGGAGGTGCTCACCCAGATACCACTCCTAGGACATCGAGCACTCCAAGACGAGCCGGTGGTTATCAAACCGCAAGGAAGGCTGTACGACAGGGGGCAGAACTCCCTGATTGTGCCACGAGGGGTGATCAAGCTGCAAAAACAAAATCAAAGAAGCAAACATTCAATCAAAGAAGCAAACATTCCAGCACAGGTAAATAAATACTGAATTAAATTTTTTTATTGCTAACGGAATTAGTTTGCTTACCCTCTCCCAGGGGACCTCTTGAAGACCCTGCTAGATCTCCACCAGATTGCGGCCGATGCCCTGCCACCCCTGTGTCCAAGTGCGCAGGACGGTAGGGTGCTCCTCATCCTGAACATCCCTCAAATCCGGTGGCTCCAGAATACGGTGCTCAAACACCCAGATCTGCAATCAATGAAATGGTAAAAAAAAGGGTAATACTAGTAAGCTGAGCCAAAAACCCAAGATCTCCTGCTGCCTCACTCTGGCACACAGGTCCAGTCTGTAGTATAGCTGCCCCAGCGTAGCTTGGGCCCATTCTAGAAAAGGGAAGGCAGCCAGGTCCACCAGAGTTAGGAGTAGAGTCATGTTGCAGGTACTCTGTCTGATAGAAAAGAGTATGTAGGACAGCAGAACGAGCACATATGCTCAAGTATATCTCTCTACATCCTCCTTGGCTGGATCCGGGCAAGCAGACCAATATGCCTCCACCCGGGAGCACAATACCTTCCCCTGCTCGGGGGAATAGCCAATCAATCTACTGACATAATCCTCTGCCAGCTGATGTCGGGTCAAAAAGCAGTTGAACCGGATTGGAGTCCCACCAAAGCCAAATCCGGTGATCACAGCAAAATTTGATGGGGTGACGATGAGCTCGCCGATGGGTAGATGGAAGGTATGGGTGGTACAGACCCACCTCTCGCATAATGCCATCATCACAGTATGAGTGGTATGAGGCGTGCTCTCCAACAGTGACAGAATAAACGCCTCTA
The DNA here is from genome assembly GCA_039660915.1 of Euphorbia tirucalli. Taxonomy (NCBI): domain Eukaryota; kingdom Viridiplantae; phylum Streptophyta; class Magnoliopsida; order Malpighiales; family Euphorbiaceae; genus Euphorbia; species Euphorbia tirucalli. The sequence continues at coordinate 67,987,437 of CM077639.1, forward strand.
GACCCAAGATCCTAACTCAGGCCCTCACAGTCTCGGGGAGCTGTCCTTACCAAACCCAGGGTAGAGAAAGGTCCCACAACCAGAAATCTCCCTATCCTACACATCCAGGAAGTACAATGCATACACATTTAATGTTTGCATATTTATCATAATAATCATCATCATTAAAAAAAAAAGAAAGAGGTTTACATGCATCATGATGGGAATTATAATACTCATAGTAATTAAAAAAATAGTGGGAATGGCAACTATAGTCGTACGACTGTAGTTCAGTTATATGACTATAGGAACACTCGTACGAGTGTTCATATAACACTCGTACAGGTGTTCTTTCCTGCGGGCAAAAATATTCCAAATCCAATTTTTTGTGATTTCTAACTCGTTTTTCCTAGGTTCTCGTTCCTATGAACTACAGGGGACTCCTAGCATGCATTCTACTCAACCAATTGATCCAAAAAGCAATAAAATATGCAAATCAAATAAAAAAGGATTCAAAAAGAAAATATAAAAAAAAATTTCAAAATTGAGGCTTGGATTCGAGTACCAACCTGGAGAGACGACAAATGAGAATCCATCTCCAGCAAGATGGGGATCTCCAACCCAAAACGGACTGCAAAATGGTCAGTGTAGCGCGGGTGACCGTACCCGCCCAAAATATTCATAAACGGGATATCCTGCACGTTGCCGGGTCTCTGAATTTGGTTGGGAGTGAGCTTCCTCAACTTCTTGCCAAGTTTCTTCAACATATTTGTGAATTGGGAGGTTTGGGATTAGTTTTTGAAAGAAAGTGAAAATAGAGGGAGGATGAGAAATGAAGGGGCAACGCCCCTTTTTATTTTTCTGGGCCGTGAAGTACAGTCGTACGACTGTACTTCACCTATAGTCATATGACTGTACTTCACCTACAGTCATATGACTGTACTTGAAATTCAAATACATTCGTACGACTATAATGAAAAAAAAGGGGGGAAATTTTTGTTTTTATTTTATTTTATTTTATTATTTAAATATCTTTAATCTCCTTACTCATTTTCAAGACCTTATTTCATCTCTAAATATTTAATATTCCCCACGAGAAGATATTTCAGTGATTTTGCAGGGTCAACACATAAGCGACCAATTTTTTCTAATGATGGTTCGCCTCGTTTAGGGGCACGAAACCCAAGGAAATTACGAAAAATTCACTGTAAGCACAATCTCATGCATCATGTCACTTCACAAATTGCATTTTCGACATATTCTGTATGCCAAGTCATACGAGATCGTCTCACCTTTTCACAAATCACAGTCAACCACAACTTTAAAAGGGAATCCAAAATTCAATCCCGGCGTATCCCGTATGCCAAGTCATACGAGATCGTCTCACTTTTCACAAATCACAGTCCACCACGACTTTAAAAGGGAACCCAAAATTGAATCTCAGTGTGTCCCGTGTGCCAAGTTGCACGCCATTGTCACACTCTTCACAAATTTATTCCCGCATGACTATAAAAGGTAACCAAAATGCATTCACCCGTATTTATTCTTGATCGAAGGGGCAAAAATTTTTGTTTCTAAGTTACAGTCGTATGACTATAAGATCGGAGCAGGTAGCAGAAGCCCATACCTTACAATTAAAAAATTAGTTTGATTTGAGAGCAATTAATGCTCATTTTTCTCCAGAAGCAAAGTGGAATAAAAGGCAGAAAGAAGAAAGAAGAAAGAGAAAGGGACTTTTTGCAACAGAAAATTGAGAGAAAAATTGAAAGAGAAGAGGAGGAAAAGAAGAGAAGAAAATAGGAAAAAACCAAAAACTTCCATTTTTCTTCTACTCTTTTCCTTTGATTCTAGAGTGTTAAAGATTAAAATTTATTAGAAATCGCAGGTTAAACTTGTCACACAAAAACTAAATCAATTCCAGACCTTAGATTTACATAAATTCGTGACTTTTTGGAGAATCTCGGACTCATTTTCCAACCTTGACTCACAAAGCAAAAGAAGCAATCATGAGCCAATAAAGGTGTTTCCAGCGGTCAAACCAACGGTGGATCAGCGCAACAAGGGTAACTATACTTGAAACCTCTGTTTTGTTTCATTTTCTGGGTATTTTGGTTGATTTTCATGCATAAAACTCATTTTTTTGGCTTGCTAATAGTACGGTTCATCCCTTGTACATTGTAGTTCAGGATGAACTGATCATAAGAATTCCATAATGAAGCCAGGATCGTGTCAACCGCCAACTCATGCGAGATAGGCAAACCGAGATGACCTAAAGTATGCAAATAGCCCTTCATCTTGAGCACATGTGCACTCACAGATGTCCTAGCTCCCATCTTACAGGAGTGGAATGCCTTATTGGTCAAGTATCTCTTTTGACTAGCTGCTCCTAAAACATCTCATTTAGGGTTGTTATCATAGCAAAGGACTGATGGTCCATGAACCAATTTTACAGCTCAGGGACCATGCATACTAGCATCAGGCATGTCACATCTTGGTTATCCTTGACATGCAGTTCGTATTCCTCCAACTATGCAACTGGTGGATTACGCCCAGTAAGTGCATGTGGTAAGGCCTTTCCAGCACGTACTCCTTGGATTCTTATCTCAAAACTATTCTTAAGTTCCTAGATCAATCCAGGAAGTTGGGCCCGAAAGTTTATCCCTCTCGAGGATAGATCACAGTGAAAGAGTATTATTGTTTGCCATTTGATTACTACACAGAAAATTTAAAGACTGTTGATAAAGGTCTTAGTTGTTTTTCCCATGTTTAATTAATAATGAATCATGTTATTAATCAAGTCAAGTTGTTGGGCTAATGGGCCGAGATCCATATTTCATCAAGAGGGTTTGGAAAAACTATACCTTAATTATTTAGGTAGGAACGGCGTCCAATCCCAACCTAGGGACTCTCGGTTTGATGGGCTTGTTGGCACTTACCCATTTGTGCTTAGGGCCAGGAGAATCCTACTACCCATGCTAAGTCTAAACCTCCATCCAAGTGTTAGTGTGAGCGGACGACCTTTCAAGCGAAACATGGTGAAGCGAACAGGGGAAAAAAGAAAAGAGAGCTTTGGATTTGATTTTTGTTTTCCAAAACAGGTTTGCATCTTGCTTAGGAAAACCATTGATTTGTTTTGGAAATCCCTTTTGTAGAAAACCTTTTCCTTGAATGTGAGTTTTTGGAAAACTAGTTTTTACATTTCAGAAAATCCTATTTTATTAACTTAAAGACCTCGAAACTTAAATTTCAAGATTAGTGATAGAGTCGTCACCCAGATCAGCTCATCCGGGAAATTCTGATATAGCTCCCTACCGAGCGTAGACTACTGTACCTAATATAGAGATTTATGGTTCGGGTAACTTACCTATTCAACCTCAAGCTTGCTTTCATTTATAAGTGCATATGACAATATTTTACTCACTTAATTCCCTACCCATTTTATCTTTCATTATTTAGCCCATGCTCATTCAAATGACAGAAATAAATGCATAAAATTAAGTGCAGAAGTATAAACTATACATCAAAACCAAAAGGAAATAGAGGCCACTTATTACAACCCAAAAAGAGAAAACGCTCTCATCCTCACCATTACAACCGCCTAGATACATGAATAGCTAAAAATTACAATCGCCTAGAATACACGATTAATCTATAAAATACATCCAAAATGAAAATAAAGAAAAATAAAAGCTGCAAGACAAATTGGTTAGCATAGTTATATTACAAACACAAGTAGGACTCACATAAGATAGAATGAGGAATCTTAGAGAGTGGGAGCATGCATTTAGGGGATAACTGAGAAGTTTGGGCAACTTGCTCAGTTAAACCTGGAAAACGGTTTTACAAATGCTCTATAGGTTTTATCCTTGAAAGAAGTTTTGAAAATAGTTTGGCTTAATTACATGCAAATGACTTTCAGTTTAGTGGGTTAGTTATCCCGGAACTCGGGGTTTTGTTCGTGGAGATCCCTAATTCTAAACATCCATCTAAGGCCCAAAAAGCAGTAAACATGCCAAAAATGGATTAATTCTGAAGACAACATCACGTGATGACATCCGTGTGGGTCATTCCGTGAATCTGCCTCCTTCTGGAGGCTACAGCCGTACGACTCAGTTAGAGCTGCACAGCTATAGGACCATAGCTGTGCGGCTGTAGCATCTAGAATCTGAAATTGGTTTTCTTCGTTTTGTAAGCACTGTTTTTGCCGTCTCTAATGATTTTTAGGAATTTTAAGGAACCTAGGGTCCACTATATATAGCATCTAGAATCCGAAATTGGTTTTCTTCATTTTGTAAACACTGTTTTGGCCGTCTCCAATGATTTTTAGGAATTTTAAGGAACCTAGGGGTCCACTATAGCTAGACAAAGGATCCGGTTTGGATCAAACAACCCCAAAGCTTAAAAATTAAAACTAAAGAATCCGAAAATCTCACATCAACGTTCAATGAAAATCGAAAGCCATAATTCAGAATATAACGGATGTGATTGGGACCAAAATAGATCATAACAGAATGAACAAAATAGAATCTGGCTGCTTTCGGTCGATTTTAAGGCTTTTTAGATTTCTGCCTTGAAGAACATAGCTGTGCGGTTGTAGTGTTACAACCGCTCGGCTCTCATCTAAAGGATTACAACCGCTCGTCTCTAGTTAAAGCCGCACGGCTGTAATCAAACAACCAGTTTCCAGAAATTTGCACAAAAAATAGAAAACACAACACAAATCAAATAAGAATGAGTTTAAAGCCTCTCAGAGTTTACCTTGTTGATGTTCCAACGTGTTTGACGCCTGGAAGTGGATTGAAAAGGTGAAACATGCTTACAATCCCATGAACACTCTGAAATCCTTGAGTATGCATCCCGAATTGATCCGAATGCAACCTGAGAATAGTCCTAAGTGAATGAAAGTCTCTGAAAAACCCTCACCCTAAGTGTTTCTGAGTCTGTTTTAGGTGTTTTTGTTCACTATTTTTGGTTTGTTGGTTCTTAGTTTTCTCTTTTTTTTTTCTCCCCTAGAATGAATCTCCAATTCTCTCTCTTTCTCTCCCCCCTCCTTTGATTTTTTCTTCCTTCTTTATTGTATATTCTTCCTTTTTTCTTATTCTACTCTTAAGACCTCGTAAATCTCTGGAAAATTCCACTGATTAAGAGATCCAATCCCTATCAAATTCTGATTCTGCTATTTAGGAAAAATTTGGCCCATTCGACAGAGTCGTGCTGTTATAACGTTATAGCCATGCGGCTGTAGTTGTGAAACTACAGCCGTGCTCCTCTAATCAGAGCCGTGACAGATTCTCTTAAATTCCACACTCACCTCTAGGCCCTCTAATCACTCAAAGGACCTTTCTCGGGGTTTTGGATAGAGGATCGTTCGGATTTTGGAGTGTTTGAGATATTCCAGGTGACATCCCATTCAATCTCATGTCTAGTTCACGCTCGTCTGCTTGAAAAGGTAATATAGGACTCTCATCATAGAGGTCGGAAAAACCCGTGCTCACAGGCTACCCCTCATGGGATCAAAGTTGACATAATCAGGCCATTGTGCTAGGATCGAGTTTGGTCTCACGATAGAAAGCATGGTTAGAAAAGGAAAGAAAACATACCTGACGCCTTAGCTTATTGAGGAAGTCAGGCACAACATCTTACTGGGGATGTTAGCTTTGATTCTGAGGTTGGCTCTTGGAGCTTTGGTTCTTGGAGCTTTGGTTCTGAAGTTGGCTCTCAGGGGAGCAATAATCTGAAGTTGGCTCTCGAGGGGAGCAATGATCTGAAATTGGCCCATAGCGGAGCAATAATCTGGAAATGGCCCATAGCGAGCAATTATCTGAAATTGGCTCATAGCAGAGTGATAATCTGGAGTTGGCCCACAGCAGAGAGATGGTCTGAAATTGGCCCACAATGGAGTAATAATCTGGAGTTGGCTCACAACGGAGCGATGGTATAGGGTTGGCCCACAGCGGAGTGATAACCTGGAGTTGGCCCACTGCAGAGCAATGGTCTAAAATTGGCCCACAATAGAGTGATAATCTAGAGTTGGCCCACAGCAGAGCGATGGTTTGAAATTGGCCCATAGTGGAGCGATAATTTGGAGTTGGTCTACAACGGAGCGATAATCTGGAGTTGGCCCACAGCGGAGCGATGATTTGGAATTGGCCCACAGCAGAGCGATAATATGGAATTGTCCCACAGCAGAGCGATAGTCTGGAATTAGCCCACAGTGGAGCGATAGTCTAGAATTAGCCACAGCGGAGCGATAATCTAGAATTGGCCCACAGCGGAGCGATAGTCTGGAATTGGCCCACAACTGAGCAATAATTTGAAGTTGGCTCACAGCGGAGCGATAATTTGGAGTTGGTCCACAGGGAGCGATGGTCTAGAATTGGTTCACAGCGGAGCGATAAGCTGGAGTTGGCCCACAGCGGAGCGATGATCTGGAATTGGCCCACAACGAAGCGATAAGTTGGAGTTAGCCCACAGCGGAGCAATAATCTGGAATTGGCCTATAGCGAAGCAATGATCTGGAATTGGCCCACAGCGGAGCGATAAGTTGGAGTTGGCCCACAGCAGAGCGATAATCTCGGATTGGCCTATAGCGGAGCGACAATCTGAAATTATGTCGAGAGTGCGTATTTATTCCTTGATCGATAATTTTGGAAACAAAAATTTTTGCCCCTTCGATCAAGAATAAATACGGCTTGGTTGTTTTGCCCCTGGATACCTACAAAAAGCAAAGGGTACCTTTCTCGGGATTATATCGGTATGAATGAAAATTATAAGAAAAATTGAGAAAATCTCCTTACCTGAGAGTTAGAGCCGTGCGGCTCTAATTTGCATGATACAGCCGTGCGACTATAGTATAGAGCCGTGTGGTTGTGACTTGCCACGACGTTAGAGCCGAGTGGCTTTAGCGTGCAACAGGCAGAACCTCTAAAGCTCGAACAAACGACTTCATTTCTCACAAACCATTTTTCTTCCTTTCTTACTGTCTCTCTTTTTCTCTTAACTCTTCAACCTAAACTCCAACTTCCAAGATGATGAAGAAACTCAAGAAAATAATTTGTCCGGTCGCTCCTTCATAACCTGCCCCTCACAGAAGGTATGTTTTACCTGAGGGACAATTTTTTCTGCCTACTGAGTCCACAATCAATATGTATGGGCTTCGAGACTCGGTTGAGTATTGCGGGGTTAATCGTACCCCGTCACACTTCAACCGTCTACACATGCATCCCGGAAACTGGTAAGTTTTCTCAATTTTTCCCTTTTTTCAAATTTTTCCAATTCTACAAATGTAGATGAAATTAGGTGAAACTAGGCAAAATTGATGCATGTTTAGAGTAGATTTTGCCCCTAGAAACTTCAATTAGTGATTTGGTAGTGATTAAAACCGATTTAGGGGTGATTTTACGAAACCTAGGGTTTCTTTCATGCTGTTGAAATTTTCCAGATAGAGCCACACGGCTCTAAGTTATAGCCATGCAGCTATGTTCTTAGGCCAGGCTGAAAATGCTTGAACAAAGCCGTGCGGCTCTATTTCTGAAGACTACAGCCGCGCGACTATAGCTATAGCTGTACAGCTATAACTATAGCCGTATGGCTCTAATAGCCAAACTAGAAATTTTTCTTTTTTTTTTTCCTATAATTCCAATGCATTTTATCTTATTTATATGACCTATATGCAATCCAAATATCTCATAAAAGCTCTTTGTTCATTGTTTTATAGGATCGGTCCCGTAATGGTAGGGCCAGGGCACTGTATGATGCGCTGAGGTGGTATAGAAGACTCCCAGATGGCGTGAGGGTGATTGTAGATGCCACAGGGTTGTAGAGGATGGTATGCTCCATGTGCAAGCATCCTCCTAGGACAAGCCATGGTCTGCTGTCGGCACTGATAGTGTGTTGGATGGACTCCACGTACACTTTCCATTTCTCGACCGAGGAGTACACTGTCACACCCGAGGTCTTCACGGTCATCACTTGACTACCCTTTGGCGGGCGCATCATTGAGTTTAACCGAACGCTGGAGAGAGGAGGCTACAATCCTAAGGTCAACGCCATGCTGATGGGTCTAACTCCTCGGGATAAGAGAATCCAGTGCCGCACCCACCGGGATTATTGGTTAGGGAGACAGGCTGAGCTTCTAGAGGGCACTACATTCACCACTGAGGATACGAGCCGCTACACCAGGGCTTTTCTCCTCTACGCCCTCACTACTTTGGTTTTCCCCATAAGTCAGAGCGACCTGAACTTGGCTGTTCTCCCTTCACTGATCCAGCTAGAAGATGTGAGGGACCTATGTTGGGGATGAGCCGGCTTGGCTCAGCTATATTATTCCCTCATCTGTGTGCCTAGGGGAAGCAGAAGGAGGTGAGGGCTCTTGGATCATCCTTCATGTAAGTTCTCCTAACTTTTTTTTTACTTTCTGATTATGCACCTTTTGCAGATTTGGGCGTATAAGTACAAACTCATCCCTCAGTTGGTGGTGCATATTTCAGAGACTACTTAGCTTCCTGACTTCCCTCGACTAGGATAGTGGCTGGGTTTTAGTTGGGGCGAGGTGGACCGGAGCGTAGATGATTGCTGGCTGTTTCTAGCTCAAATGACATTCGAAAGGGTATAAATCTCACCCTTTCATGAATTCTGAATTCTGGTATTTCACAATTGTCACTCTGATTTTCTAACTCCCGATTTTTCTTATTTCAGTTGACTAAGGAGCCTTGGAGGGGGACTGTGTTTCCCCAGGAGGTGGTGGATGCTCAGAGGTTGACGCCTAGGAGATTTGTGATAGAGTGCCCCTTCGGTCTGGAGTGGTATCTCGGATAGTAGATCTCTGATTGGTGCTCTGGTCCCACAGGGCGTAAGATCCTAGCCGCTTTGCCCGTGGGACTATTTTGGCCGTATCTCCTATCGGCATTGGACCAACCTAACCTTTTTGGATCTGGCTACGTGGTAGATGGAGTGGAGGGAGACTACCTTTAGTTTGCCCTGACACGCCTCCTTCCTCCTATTGGAGCAATGCAGGAAGGGGTATGCTTCCTCTTCTGCTTTCTATTTATTTATACTAAATTACTATTTTACTGACACCCTTCTTTTGTTGCTTATAGTAGTCAGGGAGAGGCAATCGCCCTTGCACTTTATCTGGCAGATGCGCCAGCGGTCAGGTGTCCCAGACCATCAGTGATCGGGGAGATGGGAGCTCCTTCGCGTGGGCGGCTGAGCATGATGATGATGTGATGGTGGAGGGCACTCCATCTGCTCCTCCGATGATTCCTCCAGTGGTCCCCCCTGCTAGCTTCATTCTTGGACAACTAGATTTCCTGATAGACCCGTACATTTAGCTACTTGATGAGTTCGGGCAATTGTACCAGGCTGATCTGTATCTCAAGGACCATACCTACCCTGTTGCTACCCCTACTGATACCACTCATGTGAGTACATGCTTTCATCTGCTTTTTGATTCTCACTGTTACGTATATGTCTGATTTGTGCAACTGTTTCCCATGTAGATTCTGGTATCTTAGGGGATTGCCCTGTGTCATGCCGTCTCCACACTCAAGACGCTCACGATTCGAGACAGCACAACGATGACAGTATGTACTTGCACTTGAGTTAGTGTTGGTGCATGTATGCATCTGTGTGCGTATGTTGCAAGTGTATGCATTTATGTGACATGATGTTCATGTTATTGATTCTGGTGTAGTCCACAATTGGTGTTCATTACCACGAGTCAACTCATCTGAGGTCGGAGGTGGACCGGCTACAGAGACATGTCGTGGATCTGGAGTTCATGAACCAGACCTTCCTTACGTGGGTAGATGAATTGGAGGCTCAACTCGCTAACTTTAAGGATACTGGGGATAAGAATGAGATGGATGATCAGGATGACGGGGGACAACCTTAGTCTTCTATTGCTTTTATTGATATGACAGCCCGCCTGTGGGCTCAGATTCATGTATTTTAGTATATTTCGCCTGTCTGTGGGCTTTGTTCTGTTACACTTGCTTGTTTATTTGAACCGATACATTATGATATTTCTTCTAATATCCATCACTTTTTTCTTTCCCACTGAGTTTATATTTCTGAATGAATGCTCTTCGACTATACTTGCCTTTGTCGTTATTTGAGTCACTTTAACACTTCTTGGGCTCCATTTTGACGATTTTAGAATCGGTTTTGGACGAAAATTACCACTAACTAGTAGAGCCGCACGGCTATGATCTGGGAATTCTGCATTTAAGTATAGAGAAAGTGTTGTCTCTGGACTACAGCCACACAGCTATATATATAGTCGCACCACTATAGGTACAGCCGTGCGGCTATAGGTAAAGGTTCAGTTAGAGCCGCACGGCTATAGGTAGCCTTTAGCAATTTTTCTTCTTTCTACACCCCTTTCCAATGGATCGACTTAGTGATCGCCTCAGGGACTACTGGAGGACTTCCCACTCTTCTAATTGGGCTTTACTGGCTCCTTTTAATCTGTAATCTATACGTGTCTACACTACTCTGATTTCGAACCAGGCTTTTCTGGCGGCTGCGGCCAGCTTTTGGGATCCGGTGGACCATGTCTTCCGCTTCTCTGGGCACGAGCTGTTTCCCATTGTCGAGCAGTTCAACGCAATTCTCTGTATCCCCTACCCCCATGGAGTCAGGTTAGCTGTTCCTGAGTCCAATTCCGATAGCTTACATGCGCTTCAAAGATTATTCGTGCTGGACACGGTAAGCTTGGGCCGTTTGCTCTCTGGTGGAGCCACCCCTACAAGATTGAGTCTATCTGCTGTCATGGATCTATGTTCTACCTTACCCACTTTTGCCCCTGGTTAGGCTCCTCTGATGGGTCTACTGCTGATGTCTAGTTATCTATGCGAGTCCAGAGATAGGACTTGCGGTTTTCAGTTGGCCTCAGTAGTGGCTCAGATGGCCGATGGCGCTTCACTCATAAGGGTTATCTTAGTTGAGAGCCTGATCTACTTGGATTCTGTTCATTCTAGTTACCCTATTGAGACTAACGGGTGCCCCTTTCTTCTTCAGGTATACTCCTACTGTATACTTTCTCAATCTGATTGTTTCATTACCCTTCTGATTGACTGGCTATCATATAGATCTGGCTATTGGAGAAGTTGAGTCTCTTGAGTGTTCCTACACCTTATTCAAAGTATGCTCCTATGCGCTATAGGGCTCGGTGCATCGAGGTCACATATTTTGCTACCCGCTCTACAGAAGAGCGGTCCACTTGGTTAAGAGAGAGGACAGATGCATCCATCCGTTGGGTATGCCCCTTGGTGGGACATTTCACATATGACCATTGAGACTTGGACAGGAGGCGTACAGCTGCTTGGGTTAACCCAGGTGACATCTTACTCTCTTGCATGGTTATATAGACAGTGTGGTCAGGCAAAGGGAGTGCCTTGTTCTCTATGTGTGACTGAGTGTGGAGAGTTCACGCCGTGGTAGCCTAGACATGTACAACAGCAGTGGATAAGGCCTATTCGCTGTGAGATTCTGACGTATGACAGTATAGCTCCGGTGGAGATGGATGGCAGTTACGAAGCTTGGTTGGCTGACTTGGCGGCATACCCTACAAGACGTGAGCGTGTAGCACTAACTTTGAGATATCTCGAGCTGTAGGGTATTTGTGTCATCGGGGGCCACTACTGATTGGCTTTTTTTTATGTCCTTATTTTTGCATAGACTGCCCTTATGGGTTTTCATCCTATCGGACCGTCCTAACTTTTACCTGAACTGCCTTTTTGGGTTTTCGACTCAGCAGACTTTTATTTGTATCCTAAATTTTGCATAGATCGCCTTTCGATTTTCAGTTTATCGGATTATTTTTTGAAGTAAAATGCATGCAAACAGGAAATGTATACAACCGTATATGCATGACATGAATTTAATTCAAACAGACTTGGGACATCTAAACAGATAGAGCAATTCCTTCATTCATTCATTGATAATCTTTTAGCACAATGCACATCAAGTATGAAATGAAGCTAAGAACAGAATCAGTAATAGTATCCATCTCTATCGGATCCACGACTGCCACCAACCAGTCTTTGTAGATTTTCCCACTGATGGTGCTCACCTCACTGTCCTAACTTTTGCATGGATCGCCTTTTCCGTTTTCGATCCGTCGGACTGTCCTAATTTTTGCATGGATCGCCTTTTCGACTTTCGATCCATTGAACTTTTTTTTTTTGGCATGTAATAGTGCCTGAGCTTATCTTGGTTGATAGGATTGACGACTTGGTCTCTGTTTCCACTGGTAGAACCACTTCCACCCTGTAGACCAAAGAGCATGGTGTTTCTTCAGTGGGTACTCTAATGCTAGTTCTGTGTCCTTGCAAGGCAAATGGTAACATGTCGACCTAATCTCTGTAGGTAACTACCATTTTTAATAGAATCCCTTTGATAGACTTACTGGCTGCTTCTATGGCCCCATTACCTCATGGGTGATACAGAGATGACCTATGATGCTCCATTCCTTTATTCTGGAACAACTGTACTGTTGCCCCTTGAAATTGTGCTCCATCATCGGTCATGACATGATGCGAAATTCCATGTTGTGTATGTTTTATGGGAATGTCACACACAGGATGTACATGGCACATAATTAAAATGTCATGGTTGCACAAAGATGTGGTTAGCATCAATGTCACACATATGCTTATGTCTTAAGAATGGCTGCACGACCTTATTCCTCCTTTCGATTCGTCACACATTCAACCTAGGTGTTGGGTCTCTTTGGCATCAACCGGGGATACCAAAGGTGTACTCTCAATGTCCAATTTTGAATTTATGTTTTGGTAATCCTAAGGGGAAGTTGCTAGGTCGTTACATGTGGGCCAAAGTCAAACCAAGGGTCGTACAGGTCCCCATAGCGAAAATACACTCCTTCACATAGAACATGAGAGGTTCATACGATGCTATGAGTGGTTTACCCCATCATGTATCTCTAATCCTAGTGGAAAAGGTAGGTCACCTTCTGAAGTAAACCGGGTTGATCAGTGAGTTCGAGGGGTTAAGAAGAAGAAAATGTCATGATATGCAAGTATGAGTAAAATATGGTACTATGAACTAGTAAATGACTTCAAGCGAGGTTATATTTCAGTAGTTGGCTAAGTTCCTTAAAGTTTTTATAAAAACGTTTTAAGAAACTATTCCTCCCCAGTAGAGTCGCCACTGTGAGCGGACGACCTTTCAAGCGGAATGCGGCGAAGCGAACCAAGGAAAAAAGAAAAGAGTGTTTTGGATTTGATTTTTGTTTTTGAAAATGGGTTTGCATCTTGCTTAGGAAAACCATTGATTTGTTTTGGAAATACCTTTTGTAGAAAACCTTTTCCTTGAATGTGAGTTTTTGGAAAACTAGTTTTTATGTTTTAGAAAATCCAGTTTTATTAACTTAATGACCTCAAAACTTAAATTTCAAGATCAGTGAGTCGCCACCCGGATCAGCTCATCCGGGAAATTCTGGTACAGCTCCCTACCAAGCGTAGACTACTATACCTAATATAGAGATTTAGGGTTCGGACAACTTACCTATTCAACCTCAAGCTTGCTTTTCATTTATAAGTGCATATGACAATATTTTACTCACTTAATTCTTTACCCATTTTATCTTTCATTATTTAGCCCATGCTCATTCAAATGACAGAAATAAATTGTATAAAATTAAAGTACAGAAGTATAAATCATGCATCAAAACCAAAAAGAAATAAAGACTACTTATTAGAACTCAAAAAGAGAAAAAGCTCTCATCCTCACCATTGCAACCGCCAAGATACACGAATAGCTAAAAATTACAATCGCCTAGAATACACGATCAATCTATGAAATACATCCAAAATGAAAATAAAGAAAAAGAAAAGCTGCAAGACAAATTGGTTAGCACAATCATATTACAAACATAAGTAGGACTCACATAGGACAAAATGGTGAATCTTAGGGAGTGGGAGCATGCATTTAGGTGATAACCGAGAAGTCAGGGCGACTTGCTCGGTTAGACCTGGAAAATTGTTTTAGAAACACCCTATAGGTTTTATGCTTGAAAGCAGTTTTGAAAAAATTTTAGCTCAATTATATGCAAATTACTTTAATTTAGTGGGTCGGTTATCCGGGAACTTGGGGTTCCATTCGTGGGGGTCCCTAATTCTAAACATCCATCTAAGGCCCAAAAGTAGTAAACATGCCAAAAACGGATTAATTCTAAAGACAACATCACGCGACGACGTCTGTGTGGGTCGTCCGATGATTCTACCTCCTTCTTGAGGCTATAGCCGTGCGGCTCAGTTCGAGCCGCGCGGCTATAGGAACACAGCCGTACGGCTGTAGCACTACAGCAGTACGGCTATAGCATCCATAACCCAAAACTGGTTTTCTTTATTTTGTAAACATTATTTTGGCCGTTTGCAATGATTTTTGGGAATTTTGAGGAACCTAGGGGTCCGCTATAGCTAGACAGAGGATCCGATTTGGATCGAACAACCCCAAAGCTCAAAAATCAAAACCAAAGAATTCGAAAATCTCACATTAACGTTTTATGAAAATCGAAAACCACAATTCAGAATATAACGGATGTGAATAGGACCGAAATAGATCATAACAGAATGAAAAAAATGGAATCTAGCTGCTTTCAGTCGATTTTAGGGCTTTTTGGAATTCTTCCCCAAAGAACATAGCTGTGCGGCTATAGTGTTACAGCCGCTCGTCTCTAGTTAGAGCTGCACAGCTATAATCAAACAACCAGTTTCCAGAAATTTGCACAAAACACAGAAAACACAACACAAATCAAATAAGAACGAGTTTAAGGCCTTTCAGAGTTTACCTTATTGATGTTCCAGTGTGTTTGACACCCGGAAGTGGATTGAAAAGGTGAAACATGCTTAGAATCCCGCGAACACTCTGAAATCCTTGAGTATGCATCCCGAATTGATCCGAATGCAACCCGAGAATAGTCCCAAGTGAATGAAAGTCTCTGGAAAACCCTCACCCTAAGTGTTTCTGAGTCTGTTTTAGGTGTTTTATTCGCTGTTTTTGGTTTGTTGGTTTTTAGTTTTCTCTCTTTTTGTTTTCTCCCCTAGAATGAATCTCCAATTCTCTCTCTTTCTCTCCCCCTTCCTTCGATTTTTTCTTCCTTCTCTATTGTATATTCTTCCTTTTTCCTTATTCTGCTCTTAAGACCTCACAAATCTCAAGAAAATTTTGTTGATCAAGAGATCCAATCCTTGTCAAATTCTGATTCTGCTATTTAGGAAAAATTCTGCCCGCTCGATAAAGCCCCGCGGCTATAAGTTTATAGTTGTGTGGCTCTCAATTATAGCCGTGAAGCTGTAGTTGTGAAACTATAGCCGTGCACCTCTAATCAGAGCCGTGACAGATTCTCTTTAATCCCACACTCACTTCTAAGCCCTCTAATCACTCAAAGGACCTTTCTCGGGGTTTCGGATCGAGGATCGTTCGGATTTCAGAGCATATGAGACATTCTAGACGACATCCCACTCATTCTCAAGTCTAATTCATGTTCGTCTGCCTAAAAAGGTAACATAGGACTCTCATCATAGAGGTCGGGAAAACCCGTGCTCACAGTTAGAGTAACCAATAACCCAACCCAATACAAAATAAGGATACTCTAGTGTATCCTATAAGGGCATGGTCTACAACTGGCCTATCCCCACTTCAAGTCGGTTTTGAATAAGGGAAGCACTTTTAGACGAGTTAGTAATTTCCTTTTGGTTATTAGATTCATTTTAATAATGGCTTAGATGCATAGGCTGGTGAAAATGAGATTGGATCATACATTGAATCATGTAAATAAATAAAAGCATAATTAAATAAATAATGAAATGCTATGGGCCAATATTACAACATAATATAATTCTAGTAAAACTATACTAGAAAAACACCAAGGGGGCCTCCTTCCTTCCTTCTAGGCTCGCCTCTCCAATAGGCTTCTTCTTTACAATATTTTATAATGAATAAATAAAATAAACTTACACAAAAAAGAAAAACAGCACGCCGACCGTATTTATCCAAAAGAAAATACAACCCAACTTGAAATAAAACCTAATAGCATCCATTCATACATTTAATCACACAAGCATGTAATCCAATACATCAATTTATAAACATGTTAAAATGCATGAAATTAATCCCATTTAATTATGTCCTTAGCCATTATTTTGAAATCGCCAATTTGGCCCATCATGCTTACAACCCTTAAATGGCTTCGGGCCTTCAGCCTAGGCAGAACACTGCTCCCACTGGAATTGGGAAACCATGAATCCAAACTAGCCGCCCGGGTAATCGTGCCAAGAAAACCCAAACCAATTTCATTACACCATATTAATTTCCAAAATTAATATCTCATGAATAAAATAAAATTTTATTCAAGAAACCATGTGCATTTAAATTGCAGAAAGTTTAAACACATAAAATTTTAAAACCCATCAAAATTTAAAACTGGGCCCGGACCAGAAAACCCACCAAATACAAAACAGGGCCTAGCCTGCTGCTAGGGTTGCCCTTGAATTCAAGTACTTCATCCACAATGGCCAACCAATCAAGGAACTCTACTGGTTGGAGAGTACCTCGAAACTTAGGGATCTCAGTTCTCAACCCTGTCTCCCAATGCCTATCCTCCAACATGGCAAGATATCTACATGGGTAGGTCTCCTTCATTAGAATGGTCCTTGTCCTCTGCCAACTCAGCAAACAGGTTCTGAAGATTCTCCAAATTAGGGTTCCTCTTTTATCGAGGATTCACCTTAATACGAGCTATGAACAAACCATCTATTCGGTGTACCAAACAATCCATAATAGTTTCCATTCTCTGGTCTATTAAGGTATCAAGGCGTTGTTCTAGTCTCTGCTCCATCCGATTCATATCTTCCTGCCCCGCAACTTCATCAACTCTTCGCTCTCTCCTCGGCGACATGAATGATGACCAGGGTTTAGGCTCTGATACCAACTAATGCAGTGGGATAAATACTAAAATCCGTTGATCATGCACGATGCCAGAATTTAGCCTTCTACAGCTAGAATTTCGCAAAATTCTCATAAGTGGGAAGTTGGAATAAATCCAGAAATATTATTAATCATAAAAAAATCCTTACAACTAAAGCAAAATAACCTATTTATAGGCAAACCCTAAATAGAATCCTATTTGGAAAAGGAAAACAACTCAAAACGAAAAAGGGAAAAATAAAAGAAAACTTCCCAAAAAATCCTAAAAACAGTAAATCACGATTTCGAGGCTCTGAACGATGTTTTTTAGCCAAAAAGCAACGGACCTCATAGTAAAGTAGTGAATTTTGATCATTGGCCTGTTTCCAATAAAAATAGGATCGAAAATCATGAAAATCCGACAACTCGAACTTGAAGCTAATTACAGAATTGCCACTTCTCCATAAACAACAAGGCTTTCTCTTCTATTGCATTACCAATGGTTTAATTAAGTTATTTTGCTTGAAAAATGGACCAATAGTAATTAGATAGATATGAGAAGGATTGAGATAAGTCTTCTTAAGAACAAAAACCTGTTGGTTTTTGGGCAGATATGGTTAATCTTTGATAATTTTGCTCTTAATATTCTTATATTGCAGAAATTGTACATATATGCCAGAAATTACTAGCTTAACATGGAAAGTGTACTTTTGTGTCATATGAATACTGAAACTGTTAACTACTAGTAGTATACTTTCTTGATTAGAATATGAAATGAATGCTTATTTCCTTCAAAAGAATTAACTACGGAAGTTATGCCACATTTGTGGATATTAACATTTGGAAATTACAAATATATATACTAAATGCTTAACCACTATCGGATAGTTAATCCAAAAAATTGCAAAAGCCAATTTTTTATTCTTAATTATATTGGCTTTTTGTTATATATAGGTAGTCCATATTTGAGTAAATTTTGGGCAAAAGAAATATCATGCTTATTTAAAAGCCCATGTTTCCAAAAGCTTATGTTTCATCCTTGGGTTATTTTTTTAAAATAAGCTTTGATTTTCATTTAATAAAAAGCCAAAGAATTTTGATTCCCTTATCTTAAACAAAATCCTTAAAATTAGTTATTGGTAATTTTCAAATTGGACAAGTAACTAATTCTTTCAAAGAATTCTTTTGACAAAAATTATTTTCTTTGTGCAGAATAACTTAAGATTAACTTTGAGAAAAATTAAAAATCAAACTGATGCCTAATATTTTTAGAATTAATCTAATATAGAATCCTAGGAGAGAAATCACATCTTTATGGGGAGCACATCAATAGAAAAATCTTTATCCTAACATAAATTTTACTTCTTCTATATCATTTAAACAAATATTTCAAAGAGTATTGTCATCATAAAAAAGGGGGAGAATGTTCAATCAAATTTTGATGATTACAATATTAAAAGAAGGAAGATAAAAATAATCAAATAATCATATAATCAAATGTAATTAAATTAATATTAAGTAAATTAAGATCTTAGTTAAAGTTACATAAAGATATTTTAATATAAAGACTTTTATCAAATTCAAAATGAAGAAAGAATGAAGAATAATATATACTCTAGTAATAAAGATTAAATAAATAAAGATCTTCAAATTATAAAGAGTATCATATTAGTGAAAATGACTATATACAGTAAATCTTGAAGACAAAAGGGAAGACTAATATAATCTGCAAGAGGATAGTATGCTTAGAGTTACAAAAGGAGGACTCTTACAATCAAAAGATTATACACATACAGGAGCCTGTGCAAAGAATAAAGGTCACCTATAGATGGCTATACACTGTATAAAAGTTACCTACAAGAGGCTATACAAAGTATAACCATCACCTACAAGAGGCTATACACTGTATAACGGTCACATATAGAAGGCTGAAGGAAACTTAAAATGTTGCTGTAGAAGGCTATACATTGCATTATTAACTCACGTAGAAGGCTATAGTAACATAAATCAGCAGCTTCAGAGGCTTGAAGAGTCTTGGACAAATTTGTACAAAAAGCTCCTTTACCAAAGCTTGTGAGTAACGGCTATATTTGCTCCTTTACCTATAATAGAGACCAAATCCATCATTCACAAGTGGAAAAGACAATTGGCAAAATCACAGTACAAGCATACAATTAAGAGTCTTTTTCAAAACAAGTCTTCAAATAATATTCAAAGAATTATAGTCTTCATCAATTCTCAAACAAGAAATTTATTCATTCAAAAGGGAACTGTAATTCACACAATAGGGTTTGTGTAAGGGGAGCTTGGCTGTGGTGTTTTCAACAAAGCATTGTAAAGTTTCACACTTGAGCTTGAAAAGTGTGTTTATAGTTTGGTTGTTAAGCTTAACAATTGTAAAAGTTTGGTGTTTGATCTTGCAAAAAGCACTAGAATAGTTGTTGTTGAGCTATAAAACTACACCTATAAGTTTTACACTAGAGCTTGTAAAAAGTGTCAGTAGAGGTTTTGGTACTTTGTTTAGAAAAGTATTTAGTTGGTTACTTGAACTCATAAAAAGTAACATTCGACTTGGTTCCTGCACATAAAGGAATCCTTAGTGAAAAATATCTAGTAGTGGGCTTAGGGACAGGAGTAAGCCGATTGGGCTGAACTTGTATAAATTGTTGTGTCTCCAGTATCTTTATCTTGACTCTCTTTATCAAAGCGATTATATTCACAAGTTTTACGAACTATTTAATTCTGCATCTTAAGTAAAACTTGTATTATTAGGCAAAATTATTTTTTTCTGAAAATTTTTGATAAAAAGATATTTTATTCGGTGATACACACTATTTACCCTCCCTCTAGTGTGTCTTTAGCCTATTTTGGGGCCAACAATTGGTAACTGAGCCTAGCTCTGGTCCAAAAGGACTAACATCCTTAGAGTGGTCAAAAATAGCTATTATCCTATCAACAAATTTCTTATATTTCATGGAGACAGTTATAGTTTCTGGGAAAATACAATGGGAATATTTTTATAATCTACAGGTATTCAGGTCTGGAGAATCGTCAAGGAAGGGCCTAATATTCCAACTAAGATCGTTGATAGAATAACAATCACAAAAGATGAAAGTGAATATGATAGTGTTGATTGGAATAAAGTAGCTCTAAATTCTAAAGCTATTAATTTATTACAATGTGCTTTAGATATTACTGAATTGAATGTGTTTTAGGTTGCATAATAGCTAAAGATATATAGGATAAACTTGAGACGACTCATGAAGGAACTAAGCAAGCTAAAGATGTAAAGATCAATCTTTACATCACAAAATATGAATTGTTCAAAGTAGAGCTTAAATATTCCATACCAGACATCAACACAAGATTCATTCTCATTATGAAAAAACTAAAGAATCTCGGGCAAAATATACAGATGAAGGGTTAATTAGAAAACTCATTAGAACAATGCCATCAACATAGGATTCAAAGCTCATAATAATAGAAGAATTAAAGAATTTATCATCATATTCATACGACAAATTTATTGGGTCATTACTTATGAATTGAAGATAACATCCACCAAAGATCATGAGCATACTAAAAAGAAAAGATCCATTGCACTACAAGCTGCAAGCTCTAAACTTGAAGAAACTGATGTTGAATCAAGCAGTGAGGAAGACATTGATGATGAGGAAGAAGCCTTGCTTGTGAAAAAATTGAGATTGTTCCTGAAAAAGAAAAACAAAGATAAGAAACCATTTAAAAGAACTTTCAAAAGCAACAAGGTAAATAAAGTAAAAAAGTATTCACAATCCTCCAACACATGTTTCGAATGCAATAAGTCTGGCCACTTTAAAGCCGAATATCCAAATCTCAAAAGCAAATTCAAAAAGAAGGACAAAAAGGAAATAATAGCAACTTGGAGTGATAGTGAAGATTCATCATCTGATGATGAAGAAAAAGAAGAAAATGCACAAATCTATTTTATGGTAGATGATCATGAAGAAACTTCATCAAAAGAAACCGAAGGTATTAAAGATAAGGTAATTCTAGCCTCCCTATCACATAAAGACATTATTCAAGCATACTTTAAGATTCATGATACTTTACAAGAAACTAGTTCTAAACTCAAGGAACATGAAAGAAAAATTTCAAAAAAAGATTTAGAAAATCTTAAGTTAAGAAACAAGATAAAGTTTTTAGAAGATACTAATCATGGATTAGTAAACAAAGTATCATATTTGGAAGAAAAATGTGAAAGGTTGAGCACTAATTTTAACAAATTCATACATGGAGAAAATATGTTGAACATGATCTTGGATACCTAGAAAAATCCAAATGATAGATAAGGGATTGGTTACCAGATAAATCAAAATATACCTGTTGAAACCTCCTAAAAATCTACCACATCTAGCCTCTCCTCATCCTTCATAAAAAAAAAAAAAAAATCCCTCATCCGTAAAACAACAACAACCTTCTGTACAAACATCAAAGCAAAGGATTAGTCATATACAGCCCTTTATACAAACTTCCACAAAAAGGTTACAAAACTATATGAAAAATAGCAACAAAAGAATACAGCTCTCTGTACACAATAAAAGGAAGAACTTGTTACAACCCTTTGTACACAACAGAAGAAAGAGTTCACATTTAACACAATCTTTCATGCATTCCGAACAAAAGATATACTTCAAGAACTCTTCTAGCCCTATATCACATTTCAAAAACTATCCATCCAACTATAGGTCATCTTCAAGGTGTGTTTATTGTTCTAAACAATTATATCAAAAATCTAACCATGATTCCTTTCACAAACATATAAATCATGCTACCAAGTCACATACTACTACATAAAAGACCAAATGAAACACCTTAATGCAATGTTTGAAGCTAAGGTAACACCCTAATACAATGGCTATAGCTAATACAACACCAAAATACAACGATTAAAGCTAATGCAACACCATAACACAACGGGTCAAGCTAATGCAACACCAAAATGCAACGGTTGATGTTAATGCAATACCCTAATGCAATAGTAATAGATAGTGCAACACCAAAATGCAACATTTGTAGCTGATTGTATATATTGCAATGGGTCTTTTTTAGTTATTGTAACAACAAAAAATTTCCCCAAAATTTTTATCATTCGCTGTAATTATTCCCACCAACTCAAAACTCTAAATTAAAAATGAATATTATAATATTAAGTTTAAAGAATTGATCACTATATAAAATAAAAATTACAATTATGTACTTGGATTTTATTTATATATTTTTTTCTTTTTGTATTTACTTTAACTCATAAGCATAATTATATTTCTAAAAATATATTATTTTATGTACAAAATCATTAATGGGTAACTACATGAAAAATTGGTATTAATTTTTATAATATAATTTATTAAATCACTTATCCTCGTTAATGCCCATAATTAAAGTCTAATTGTCATTACTTTATAGTACTTGATTTCTTAAAAAAAATTTGTGGAAAATTAAAATGTTCAAAATTTTAGAAAACAATACTCCCTGGAAACAAAGAAAGAAAATGGGAACAGAAAATGATAAGGGGATTTAGATCGTGCCATTTCCCCTCTTAACCCTAATCGTTTTCTCATCTATCCCTTTCTTCTCATGCTCTCACTGTCTATAGCAGACTCATGTGCTGAAACCCCGTCGCTTGCCCACGCCTTCCTCTGTTCCTAGTCCTGGCTTCGTTGTCATCGACCATCACTTTAGCCATAGCCTATTAAAGGTATAGTTCTTCCCTCTTTATCAATTCTACTTTGCTTTTCCAGATCCCAATTTTGCTTTCCTTCTACTTTAGTTTCTAAATCATTTCCTATTTTATTATCTCAGATTTGGAGACCAAAGAGTGAGTATAATTTACTCATCAAGAATTCGTCGGAGTGCACCCAAAACCGAATGACAATATAGTTTCCTTCAAAGGTAATTTTAGTTTCATTTTATTTTTGCCCTTTTCTTCTCTACTCCTTTAATCTCTTTATTACCTACTTTTCAAGTTATCTCTTTGTAGTTTTGGTTTGATTTCTAACTCTAAGTTGTCCATTATATTATTTCAGACTTACGGATTTAGGGAACTACTTTAATGAGAAGTTCATCGGAGTCAGTCACAGTGAAAAAGCAGTAGTATGGTCCTCTCTTAAGGTAAAAAATGTGAATGCCTGATAACATCCATTATTGATTGACTAAAAAAATGCAAAATGCCAGAACCATCATGCGTGAGGTTTATTTCATTCAACATTTGAATCTCACATACTTGTATAGTTTTCAAATTATTTCTATCATATTTTCTCTTTTATTTTTATAGTTTTTATAAGAGAGTTTTTACTCAAATTTCTGTAAAGCTTTGATGTTTCAGTTGCCATTTCATAGTTCAACTAGTTCATACTTGGTCATTGTTCATTGAGACCAAGGTAATTTCTGACGGTTCTATTTGTGCATCTTTTCAACTTCCCTAACTATTAGACAAAGTAATTTTTGTTTGTTCTATATTTCTATTTCTTGTTAGTAGTATATAAGCAGTTCTTAGATACTGTTTAGGCTAACCACATCTTTTTTAGAACATTTCTCATTTTCCCATTGTGAGCACCGAGTTTTCTCGACCTTAGTGATGATAGAATACTGAATGTCATATATCCTTATTGGTCATTACGAGAGTCGATTCGAGAAGCAAAGATTTGGATTTGGATGAACTTGAAACTTGAAACCGAGAAGAATTTGAAGAATTAGGCCTACTGGAGACAACAGCCAC
The DNA here is from genome assembly GCA_039660915.1 of Euphorbia tirucalli. Classification (NCBI taxonomy): domain Eukaryota; kingdom Viridiplantae; phylum Streptophyta; class Magnoliopsida; order Malpighiales; family Euphorbiaceae; genus Euphorbia; species Euphorbia tirucalli. The sequence goes on from CM077639.1 coordinate 68,011,105, forward strand.
ATGACCATCAGAAGAGTCGCACGGCTATTATGGCAACAGCCCATAGTTATTGACACGACAGCTATACGACTGTCGATGCATCACTAGCAGCTTGCATGAAAGAGACAGTTGTTGACTTGCGAGAATAACAAGTCAAAGTCCACTTATTCTTTTGATTATGGTCTTAATTTAAATTGAAGGGATATCAAGCTAACGGGGAGGGTTAACAATTAATATTAGAGGATTAAGCAAGAAAGAAAGGAGAAAAGGAATTAAATTCTCAAGGTTTGGAAATCTTAAAATCAAGAATCAAAACCATAATTCACTCAAATTCCAACCACCAAATTCATTCTTCAAACCAAAAATAAAACTTCAGAGACTTATTGATCATCGGAATCAATGAAATTGGAGCTGAATTGGAGGATTTCAAGCTTTTGGTTTCAAAGTTCAATTTCAATTCAAATCTGGATTAAAGCCTCAAGAATTGGTTTTCTGTCAAATTGAACCCTAGATAAACATCTTAAAGGTAATTTTGAGAGGCCTTCATCAATTTCTTGTTTTGTTCTGTTTTTTAGTTTTCTGGTGAGCCAGAGCTGTACGGCTATTGCGAGAGCTGCACGGATGTTGCACTACAGCCGTACAGATATGGTTTGTTTCAGAATTTAGTGATTCCTAAATTTTTAGCAATTTCTCTTTTGTATTTAAACCCAAAGCCCTACGGGTGTTTTGATAGCCATAAGGTTATTGCTGTTACACCCACACAGCTGTAGTTTTATTTCAGAATTGATTTTTATGAATTTTTCTTATTTTTGCATATCATTTTTGACCTAGATTTATATTCTGTATTTATTTAATTCCTATATTAATTTTCTATAAATTAATTCAACAATAGAAACATGAGTTTCTTGGAAATTGGCCCATTTTTGTATGTGTAAATATATATATTAAACCGGACAAATTGATTTTCAAATGAATTTCCAATCTTATCAAAACCGCGTTTCAAAATATTTTCCAAGTCAGATCGGGCAATTTATCGAATTTCCTGATTTTTCCTGTTTCATATCCCAAGCTATCTTAAATCCCAATTCTGAGTCTATATGAGTCCTATGTGTATATATATTTATATGTACTAACTTTATTTTGCAGGTAGATGTATGTTAGGTTAGATGAATGTTTAGCTTTTCATTTTTAAACATTTTGTGTATAGATTAATTTGTACCCGTGAATCGCTTTTATAGAATTGTATCCCTTAGGATAGTCATTTGATTGATCTGTATATTTTAGATTTCCTAAATTTATTTACTACTTTCAAAATTTATTTATTGCTTTCAGCATTTTATTTATCTCTTGCGTGATCATTGGCTAAATAACTCAAGATAAAATCAATTGTAGAAAATATAGAAGGCATTGATATAAACTCTTAAATATGTTTTGAATCGAGAAGAAATGGGTGAGTTGTCGGAACTCGAATCTTTGACTAAAGGAATAACGATTTGTAGCCCGTCTCGGCTGTACCGCAATTTTTCCTGTTGAATTGAGCCGGGTGGCGACTCTTATCACTTTAGTGAGATCATTCGAGTTTGTTTTCTTTCTCACTATAAAACCCTATTTTCATAAAACCCTATTTGAAATCTTCCCGGCCTGGTCGCGAGGCCTATCGTGCTTTTTAGGATTGTTTGCTCATAGTGGCTACTCCGCTGGGGATTAAATTTGATTTTTAAAAATAAAAAATTGAAAAACACTAAAAATTTTTTATTCTAAATGTTTTAACACTTTATATCAATGCCTTTTATTTGCATATCACTTAGAAACACTTTGCACACACACTTTTGAGGTAACCTTTTAAACCATGATTTGCTGTTGAAAGTGTCGCCTAAGTTCCGCTAGGTCTTAGGGGCATCGAAATGGTACATCACTTATAGCCTTGTACGAAACCCCTTCATTTGTACCCTTGATGGGGGAGAAGTAAGGAGTATATTTCACTATGGGAACCTAGATGTGAACCCGAGACTTTTTTGACTTGGCCCATATTAAGCAACCATAGTTACTTCCTTTACGTTACCAAAATGCAAATTTTCATTAACCTATTGAGAGACGACCTTTATTATCCCCTGTTGATGATAAAGAGAACCAATTTCTAGGAAAGATTTTATCGACCAAATATGGAGAAATAAGGTCGGAAGGGAGTGCATATTTATACATGTTTTAATGTTTGTTCCGTGTGTAGGAATTTGGATATATTGCATTTTCACAAACCATTTAGATTTGCATCCATTTGTGCATTTACATAATATCATTTCATCACAATGCTAAACCACCAAATCCCTAAATTACCAAAACCCCAAATTGTTAAAATCCCCAAATCGCCAAAAATCTCAAAATCGCTAAATCCATAAATCCCTAAATTGCCAAATCGACAAATTTAAAATCCCCAAATTTCAAATTACCCAAATTCCAAATTACCAAAAATCCCAAAATCGCTAAATCCTGAAATCACTAAACCTCGAAATTGCTAAATCTCGAAATCCCTAAATCCTAAAATTTCTAAATCTTGAAATCGCCAAATTCTAAAATCGCCAAATTCCAAATTACCAAAAATCCCTAAATCATGAAAAAACCTAAATCCCTAAATTTCTAAAATCGCTAAATCCCCAATATATGCCAAAATGCTGCCCATTTTTTAGTTAAATTCCCATTTATCCAAAACCCTATATAAGACCAGTTCTATACATTCATCCAAGTCCTGTATAAGACCAGCTCTATACATTAAATCTAAACCCCGTATAAGACCAGTTCTATCATTCATCCAAGTCTTATATAAGACCAGCTCTATACATTAAATCCAAAACCCGTATAAGACCAGCTCTATACACCAACCCAAGCTTTTGTATAAGACCCGCTCTATACATTCAACACAAAACCCCGAATAAATTTATTTTGTTCATTTACCCAAGCCCCGTATAAGACCAGCTCTATACACATATCTAAGCCTTGTATAAGACCAGCTCTATACACATACCCAAAATCCCGTTCAAGATCCACTCAATGCATCAATTGTAAAACCTTGAAAGAATTTATTTTGTTCAATTACCTAAAGCCCGTACATGATACTTTATCATGTATATCCGAACAATCTCATTTACCTAAAGCCTTATACATGATACACTATATCATGTATTTTTAACCAAATTTCATAACATTTCATAACATCTCATGTATATACACATACATCCATGCGTTCATTCATTCATTTACTCGATCTTCCTCACATCACCATCTTAGTCATTCATCATGAATCATTCCTAATGTTTCATGTTTGGTTTGAAACAGAACATACATGGAAAAGAAAACCGAACAAGAGGTTAGAGAAAGAGAAAGTTCTGTTGGAGAGTCCCTTAAGAAAGAAGCTGGATCGAAGTAGGAAGAAAGTTGAGTATGCAAGAGTTGAGGAAGAATCTGTGATAATTGAGATAGAAAGTGAAACAGAATCTGTTGAGGAAGTTGAGATGGCAACCAGAGCCCGAATATTGCTGATATCCTAAAGGACTTCCAAAGTCTTAGGATTTTCGTGATATTCTGAAAGAAGAGATGCGGGCTATTATGAAAAAGAGTGGTGGTGAAGGAAGTGTTACTAGACCTGGAAAGGAGAAAATGACTGAATCATCCTAGTCCAGGGGTGATATTTCTACTAGTGTGGAGAAAGTGCAAGAGATTGAGGCTACAATGGAAAAGAAATTGAAAGCGATATGCATAGAACTTGATGAAGTAATCTCTAAACTGAAGAAGGGGTTAGTATCAGTCTGAAGTATAAGAAAGGTGTGAATGTAGATGCCATGATTAACAAAGGCATTGAAACTTTTCCTATCAAGTTTTAAGTGCCAAAGATTGCTTCTTACAAGGGTATCAATTCTCCAGCAGCTCATGTGAATCTACATGCCCTAGTGATGTTGAAAGCAGGTGCTATAAAGCAGTAATTGATTAATTTCTTTTGAACTACGCTTGAAGGAGGGGCATTGTCTTGGTACAGTTTATTGTCTAAAGATATACAACCGCATTCATCAAATACTATAGTTTCAACACCAAGATTCAGGTTAAGCTGTATGACTTGTAGAGAATAAAGCAGAAACTAAATGAATCCTTTGATGAATATTATCAAAGATGGATGATCAAGATGATTTTGTTGAAAAATCACCTAGATTAAGATGAATTGATTTAAATTTTGATATATTGTAGCAGAGATTTGTATAGAAATAACATAAAATTTCACACCTTCAATGAGCTTAGTGAGGTGTGCAAAATGGCAATGAAAGTTGAAAGAGATGAAGAGGAAAAAGCTGTAAGCCGTAGAGGTGGCAGAAGTTCTAAGTTTAGTTTTGGGTATAGATCAACGACTACAACTGGGTCAGGCAGTGGGTTTAGATCCAATTCTACAAGTAAAAATAGGCAGTCATCAGAAGTAAAGCAAGTTGAAGTTGTTGCAGTGTCACAACAGCAGGGTTGTCAAGATAGAAATCCAAGAAGTCAAGGCATCACTCCATGGACTTTGTCTTTGTCCAGGATTTTTGCTAAATGAAAAAATGGTTGTTTGCTAAACTCTCTAAAGCCGTTTGAAAAGCCAACTGATGCATAGAGATAATTTCTGCACTTACCATGTTGTGGTCGGTTACAGAACTAAGAGTTATTACAAACTCAGAGCTGCTATTCAGAAGCTAATTGATGATGGCAGATTGCAAAAGCCTACAAAGCCCAACACCAAAAACCAATCCATTGCTGAAGTTTGAAAAGCAAGTTAACATGGTGCAATCAGAATTGCCAGCTAATTTTGTCTTTGCTAATATCCTACAAGCAAATACAAGTGTACAGTCAGTGGTAGTTAATGAAGTCAAAGTAGAGTCAAAGAGTGAGAACTCGGCAGAGTAGAAAGTTGTAAAGCCTATGAGTTTGAATCATCTGGATTTAGATAATGAATATGAAGAGTATGATAGAGGTGAATCAGTTAAACCACTAGTTCTAGAAAAGCCAAAAGTTGCTGAAGTTAGGAATGTGACAAGAAGTGGTAAGGTATATCAGCCAGTTGCTCAGCAAAAAGATAAAGCCCCAATGACCGGATCGAGTAGTGCATCACCTCCAAAGGAAGTTGAAAAGGAAGATTTATTCATTTCATAGTTAAAGAAGACTCCAGCCCAAGCTAGTTTATGGCATCTCTTGTTGGTCTCAAAAGAACACAAAACAACATTCGTGAAGAAATTATCTGAAATCGAAGTTTCTCCGATTACATCTCCAGAAGCAATGTGTTATTTGCTGGACAGGGTTCATTCTGGTTACCCTGATATTGTATTCTCTAAGAAGGATCTTTTAGATGGATGAAAAGCCCACAACAAAGCCATCTATGTGAAGGCTAATATAATGGACATAATTATGCCATGTGTAATGGTAGATGATGGGTCAGCTTATAATATATGTCCATTGAAAATGCACCGTATATGGGTTTGAGTGAAGAAGCTTTAAATTAGTGTTTGATTGTGATTAGGGCTTATGATGACTTTAAACGAATTGTAATTGGCATATTTGAAGCTAAAGTGGAAGTAGGACCAGTTAAGTCAATGGTCACCTTTACAATAATTGATATTCCTATCACATTCTCCCTATTGTTGGGAAGGTCCTTCTATGCTGCATCAGAAGATAAAGTTCTCTATAGGTGATAGGGTTATGACTATTAAAGTAAATTGTCTCAATCCATGATAGTTGTAGTAAATGAGGAAGTTTCACCATTTGGCAGATTTCAAGTCACTATGATCAATGAAGTGGAAGTCACAGATGCTCCAGTGGTCATATATGAGAATTACATACTGAAGTGGTTGTCCAACTACCTATGTAAGCAGAAGTTTGTACCTGGGTTAGGACTTAGAGCTAATTTGCACAGAGTGCCAGAATTTAATATTGAATCTCGGAAGCCACTATAGTATGGATTGGTCTATGAAGCTGAAGCATCTGAAAAGAAGAATCAGAAGAAAGGAAGAAATGGCGAACTCATGATGAAACCATTCATTAAAGCTAGTGAAGAGTTGTACAAGGGGAAGGCTGAGCTTGTGAAAGTTGGAGATGTAGTTCTGAGCGGATGACATTTTTTGGAACACACGGCGAAGCGGGAACCGGGGATTTTCTTTTTGTGTGTGGGTGTGGTTTTGAAAATAAGTTTTAACCTTTCTTAAGAAGACCTTTTATTGAATTGAGAAAACTCTGTTTGTAGAAAACTTAGTTTTAAGTGTGAATTTTGGAAAAACTGATGTTAGAAAATCCCAATTTAACTTAAAAATCTCGAAACCTAAATTTCATGATCAGATATAGAGTAGCCACCTGGATCAGCTCATCCGGGAAATTACGGTGCAGCTTCCTACCAACTGTAGATGCAGTTGCTGATCCAGAGATTCAAGGTTCAGGCAACACATCTACTAATCCTCAACTTGGTTTCAGTTATTATTTCATAATGCGATATGACATTCACTTAATTCTACCCATTTTATCTTCTTTTAATTTCAGTTAATACTCATACAAATGACATAAATATAAATCATAAATAAAGTGTAGAAAAATAAAAGTACAGGAAAAGTAAAGTAATGGCCAAATTATACAACCCGAAAAAGGAAAAAACTCCCATCCTCACCATTTACAACTGCCTATAATACACGATAATCTAAAAAAAGTACAACCGCCTAGATACACAGAATGATCTATCAAATACATCAAAAGAAAAATGAAAAATGAAAAGCTGCATCTAAATACGGTTAGCACAAATAAGCAAATGACACCAAGGACTCACATATGATAGAATATGGGTATTTTGGGAAACAAGATCATACATAGGGGAATAATCGAAAAGTCTGGACGACTACTCGATTATACCTGGAAAACATTTTTAAAAGCACCCTGTAGATTTTGCGAATAAAAATCAATTTTGAAAACAGTTTGGCTCGTTTTACATGCAGTTTTCATCTTTTAGTGGGCCGAAGATCCCAAAACCGGAGGTCCCATTCATGAGTGGACTTAAATTGAACATTCATCTAGGGTCTGGAAATATAAACACACCAAAAATCCTTTTTGAATCGAAAAGAGAAACAAAATTACAAGTTAGAGGCCAAAAATGGCAAAACTGTAATTCTGTTTCATCAACTATAGCCGAGCCACTGTGATACTATAGCTGCGCCACTGTAGTGGATGGGGCGGCTATAACACCTATAGCCGGGAGTGTTCTAAAATCAACAATCCAGTTTTCTTTCTCGTTTTGAAAATCATTTTGGTATTTTGATGGTTTCAGGTAATCTGGGGTTTCTGAAAACTTATGAAATTCCACAAAATAGATCCAGATCGGATCAAATGAATATGGAAATCCCTAAAAACCCGAAATCATCAAAACTAAATCTCATATCCATCAATCAAAAACCCGAAAACTATAAATCTAAACATATGCAGATGTGATCCGACCGATATAATTCATGAAAAACACATTTAATTTGAAAACAAGAAGTGTTATCGATCAATTTAGGGCATTCAGAGCTTCTACCCTAGAGATTACAGCCGAGTGACTATAATCAGAAGACTATAGCTGCACCACTGTAGTGTTACAGCCGAGCGGCTGTAATCAGAAGACTATAACCGTGCCACTATAGTGTTACAGCCACGCCATTATAGTCATCATACTACAGCCGAGCATCTATAAAGTTATAGCCACGCCACTGTAGTCATCAAACTACAGCCGAGCGGCTGTAAGCAAGGAGTGGGGCGGCTATAGCTGGGATTGCACTTCCAGCTTTGAGAAAAACACAAAAACACAAACAATCAACATCCAAATCAATTCGAAACGAGTTTTTAGGGCCTCTCAGAGTATACCTTGTTTGTGTTCCAGTGTTTTGGATCACAAGAAACGGATTCAGACGCTGGAAAACTCTTTGGAATCATGAACAACCCAAAATCATCCACAATTCTCTAAAGCTCGAACAGAACCCCGAATCAATCCGAATGAACACCAAGTTTTTTTAATGATTTAGATTGAATTTTTTTTTATTTTTCCCTCTTTCTCTCTCTAAGTTCTCAAAAACCCTAATTTTTCCTGATTGATTGCAAAATGGAGTCTGTCCCTGACCTAATTTCGTGTCTAGCTTTTTATATGATCTGATTTAGGGTTAAAATCCTAAATTAATGGCAAAATTCACCCTATTTAGGAAAGAAAATTAAATCTGGTAACTACAGCCGAGCAGCTGTAATGGCCTATAGCCGGGTGGCTGTAGTTGTGTAAACTACAGCCGCGCTGCTATAGCACTATAGTCGAGCGGCTATAGTAGCCAGTTTTGCATTTCTCACCCTTTCTCATTTTTCTCTCCGGTTCTCTTAAGTGCTCACTTGACCTTTTTCAGGGTTCCGCTCTAGGACTTGTTACACTTCTTCGGGTCATCCGAGACATGTCCGATGTCATTCCGGTCGTTCCGAATCAGCCTCATGTTTATCGATGAAAAAGGTAAATAAGGCTTTCATCATCGAGGTCGGGAAAAAACTCGTGCTCACAGTAGTGTGGCCTGGTTTTGAGAGTTTTTGTGATGTGGTTAATTTTGAGAAAAACCAAGAAGAACCAATAGCACTAGTGTTGAATGAAGATAAAGATGAAGAGGTAGTTTTCAAGCCTCCTATTTGCCAAAGGAAATTAATCAGAGAAGTCAACCAATATGGTGGAGATAATGAAGAAAATTATTTGTTTTAAGAAAGAACTATTCAAGGAAGAGACTGAGAAGAAAATCTGTGATGAAGCTGTGGAAGTGATTTCAAAGCCATTAATTATTGCCCTGAAAAATGCTTTTACGAAGGCCAAGAAATGATATAAGAAGAAGCTGATGACCAAGGAAAGCCTCAATTCTGTAGTCTCTAAAATTGTAGAAATCATGATGAAAGCCAAAGTAGAATTAGCTGAAGTTAAGAAGATGAATCTTTTAGCAGAACAAGAATCTAAGATAGCTGTTGATTTGGATAACATCTTGAAGCTGAATGTTAAGAAAGATGAAGTAAAAGGCCCTCCGCCTGTGAAGGAGAAAAATGAATTTGTTGTATATGTTTCATCCATTTTCAATGTAAATGATGTACTTTACAGCAAGTTCAATGCAAAGAAGTCTCAATTTGCATATTTGTGTGATGTTTATCCTAATAATTCTATGCATACATTTGAATCACCATCAACCATATTTAGCATTCATGATACCGCATTGCATGAAATTAATCTAAGTACAGATGAAAAACCCAAATTGTATCTATTTCATGTGATCTAAGCCCCGAAGAAGAGAGAGAATTAATAAAAAAAATATTTCAAAAAACACGTTAAAGCTTCCGCTTGGTCATACGAAGATATGTCAAGGGTTGACACAGAAATAGTAGTGCATAAAATTCTAATGGATCCAAAATTCAAGCCAGAAAGGCAGAAGCTGAGGAGGCTAACACCAGAATGGGCTATACTGGTAAAAGAAGAAGTGGCTAAACAGATTGAGGCCAAGTTTTTTGAAGTTATGGAGTATATAGAGTGGCTAGCCAACATTGTTCTAGTGCCTAAGAAAGATGGAAGAGTTAGAGTATGTGTGGATTATAGGGATCTGAATAAGACTTGTCTGAAGGATGATTTTCCATTGCCCCACATTGATGTTCTGATTGACAATGCAGCTAAAGCAGTTATGTACTTATTTATGGATGGATTTTTAAGGTATAATTAGATCCTGATGGATATAATTGATAAAGTGAAGACATCATTTATGATGCAATAGAAGAAAAGTCATAGCTTCATAGTGTGGTTCATCGATTTTTGGCCAAAAAACATTGTTTGGGGCCTCAAAATCGCGATTTACTGTTTTTAGGGCTTTTCAGGAAGTTTTGTTTGTTTTTTCTTTTTTTTTTCTACTTTTATGTTGCATTCCCTTTTTTATTAGGACTCTGTTTAGGGTTTTCCTATAAATAGGCTATTCTATTTCAGTTGTAAGTAGTTTTCTTTTATTAATAATAATTCCGGATTTATTCCAATTCCTACTCTTGTGAATTTTGTGAAATTCTAATTGTAGAAGGCTAATTTCCGGCATCGTGTGTGATCAACGAATCTTAGTTTTTTGTTCAAAATTTCTGTTGCATCAATTTATTATAGAATAAGGTACCTTTTACTATCGGGTGATGCCATTTGGATTAAAGAATGCAAGAGCTACCTATCAGAGAGCTTTATTACAGAATGGGGTACCTTTTGCTATTGGGTGATGCCATTTGGATTAAAGAATGCTGAAGCTACCTATTAGAGAGCTATTACAACTCTATTACATGTTATGATTCACAAAGAAGTGGAGGTTTATGTTGATGATATGCTTGTTAAATCGATGACCCGAGAAGAGCACCCTACTATCCTAGATAGATTTCTAACACACATTGAGGAGTATAATCTCAGACTTAATCCTAAAAAGTGCATATTTAGGGTCACATCAGGAAAGCTACTTAGCCATGTGGTAAGTTAGAGGGGAATTGAAATGGATCCAGATAAAATCAAGGCTATTCGAGATATGCCAGCTCCAAAAATAGAGAAAGAAGTTCGATCATTTTTGGGTTTTCTCTAGTATGTTAGTTCATAGCATGGTTAACTTCAGTTTATGAGCCAATTTTTAAGATGTTGACGAGAGACCAACCAATTGTATGGGATGATAGGTTTTAGTAGGTCATTGAAAAGATTACAACTTATATGGTAAATCCTCTAGTTTTGAGTTCACCGATCCCAGGAAAGCCTTTGATTTTGTACTTGGCAGTTGAAGATTCCTCAATAAGGGAAATTCTAGCACAAAAGCAGGTTGGAAAGAAGGAGTTCCCTATCTATTATCTTAGCAAGAAGTTACTGAATTATGAAACAAAATACACACTGGTAAAGGAGACATGTGTAGCAATGGTTTTGCTGACAAAGAATTTGAGGCATTATTTCCAATTATATAAAGTACAAGCTATGGCTAAAGTTGATCCAATCAAGTATTTATATGAAGCATCGGTGTTGGTTGGAAAATTATCTAGATGGCTGTTACTCTTATTAGAATTTGATACTGAGTATGTCACTAAGAAAGTCATGAAAGGGATGAGCTGTAGCAGAATTTCTAGCAAATCAACCTTTGGAATTAGATTATGTAGAAAATCTAGAGTTCCCTGATGAACAACTGGCTATGGTAAAAGTAAAGAGGTAGATTACACACTTCAACGGTGCTGTAGACAGAAAAGGTGCTAGAATTGGAATAATTGTAGCAAAGCCAGATGGTGAAGTTATTCCATTATCAAAGAGAGTGGATTCTCTTATAACTAATAGTAGAGCAGAATATGAAGCTTGTTTATTTGGAATGGAAGCTTTTTTGTTGCTAGGGGCAAATGATGTGTTGATTGTTGGAGATTCACTTCTTATTATTAAACAAGCTTAGGGTGAATGGGATGTGAAAGAAAAGCCCTAAGGCCTTACTTAGAACTATTGCAGTATTTAAAAGAGTTATTTAGCCAGTGTAAATTCAGACATGTTCTCTAGGAAGTTAATAAAATGGTTGATGCACTAACAACATTGTATTCTATGTAGGAGAATCGAGAAAGAACACAGATATAGCCTCTAATTATGGCAGTTTCTAGATAAACATGCTTTGATGTTCAAGAAGTGATGGAGTTGATAGCTGAAGAAAAGCCATGGTTCTTTGACATTTACTAGTACATGAAATAGGGAAAGTATTTAGAAGAAGCTAGTTCTGCTGATAAGGTTTCATTAAAAAGGTTAGCCAGTTAGTTTAGAATCTTTGAAGATAAGCTATACAATAGGACAATGAATGGTGCTCTTCTAATGTGTTTAACAAAACAAGAAGTAAAGGCAGTGATTCAGTAAATATATTCAGGATCATGTGGACCTCATATAAATGGGATAGCTTTGACCAAAAAGATAATGAGACAAGGGTATTTCTGGATGACAATGCAAACTAACTATATCAAAGAAGTGAAAAAATGTCATGAATGCCAGATTTATGCTAATATCAGTCATCTACCACCATTTGAATCACACAATTTGGCATCTCCTTAGACGGTTTTAGCTTGGGGGATAGATATAATTAGGGAGATTCGTCCTGAAGCATTTAATGGGCACATATTCTTAGTAGTTGCAGTTGATTACTTTTTGAAGTGGGTAGAAGCATAATCATTCACTGGTGTGACAGCTAAGAAGATGGCTAAGTTTATCCAGAAAAACATCTTTGCTCGACATGGAGTTCCTCATCATATAGTGACTGACAATGGAGTACAATTTCAAGGGGCAATAGCTGAATTATTTGCAGAACATGGTATTGAACATCATAGACCTTCTCCATACAAACCATAAGCTAATGGTGTAGTGGAAGCAGTTAACAAGTCAATAAAGAAGATTTTTGTCAAAGATGGTAACCGCCTATAGAGATTGGGTTGAGAAATTGCCATATGCTCTTTGGGGTTATCGAACCAGTGTCAGAACACCAACAGGAGAAATGCCATATTTTTTGGTGTATGGTATGGAAGCTGTGTTACCAAAAACTGAATGGATTCAAGCTAGATATGAGCAATTATCAACAGTGTATGAGAAGAGATTAAAGGCACTAGACCATTTCAGATGTATCAGCGCAGAGTGGCTAAAACTCATAATCAGAAAAGTGAAGTATCCCAATAGCAGTTGAGACTTATGAATATCGATGTTCGAGGAAAGTGTAACCTAAACTGGGAAGGTCCATATATTATAAACAAAGTGCTATCAAAAGGTGGTGTCAGAATCATGGATATGGATGGAAACGAATTCATGGATCCAGTTAATCAAGATCGTTTGAAGCTTTATCATGTGTAAAAGAAAAGAAATGAAAAATAAAAGAACAATCTGCTAGGTTGCCAAAAAGGGCGGCCTAGGAAAAAATTAAGACATAAGAGAAAACGATCAGTTGGAAAATCCAAAAGGGACGATTGGTGACGGATCTGGTTCTATGTGGAATATATACCATTTTGGGAACTAATTCTTTCAAATGTACTCATGTTGAATTTATCAATAATGTGTGATGTGTTGTTTAAATGTGCTTATATGATTGTGTTAAAATGCATAAACAAAGTTATCTTATTTGAAAGTTCATTGAAAAAGAGCACTTTGCATTTAGCTGGTTATAATGATCACACTACTTAACAATGGAAATTTATTAAACATTTGCAATTTGAAATCATTTTTATCCTCCAAATCTGATTCATCTCTTCTTGATATCGCTGAAAATCCTGATATAGATTTAAGCTTGTATATGGTAAAGTTTTTGCATTTGTATAATTAAAGAACATTTAATTAATCATTCTTTTAAAAAAAAGCTCACTGAGGTGAAAACCGAAAAGGTGCCTCAGGCAAAAATTAGAGTAGCTCGCTAAGCTAAAAACCCATATAGAAATTAGTTTTAAGCAAAAGTTAGAGCATTTTCAAATTCATTCTTCCCTAACAGCAGATAACAAGGGGCAAATTGTAGAAATTTTTCATTATTCCTAGTGGGACCATAATAAAGAATATCACAATTTTTCTCAACAGTAATCACATATCCCCAACTGAAGTTGACTAAGGGCATGATGCATTTTCCCCAGCATATCAAAATAATCTCAATCTTGGATAAAATCGTATCCTTTGATGTTTTCATGCATATGCATTGTTATTCATACATGCGTAACATGCATAAGACATTCAGTCACATGAAATTCAAATCTTTCCTAGCTAGTCTTCATTCTTGATCGAAGGGGCAAAGATTTTTGTTTCAAAATGTGTTGATCAAAGAATGAAGACTCACTGCATCAAAGCCATAAATTCAATAATCCTTAGCAAAAAGAATTTCATCTTTAGTAAACTACTCAAAAAAGGATTTACAAAGCTTTAAACAGAGCAACACACAAGGCAGCAGAATATCATTCCCACCAAGCTAGTTACGAATGAAGTTTGTTTTTCCCCACAGAGTACCAAAGCCCTATGTATCAAAGCCCTTAACCTTATCAAATCCCAACAAGTCAAATTGATAATTCCCATTGGTGTCAATAGTCAAAGTATAGCTTCTACAACAGTGATTCCCTAAAGTAGATAAGTTTTTCTTTCCTTTGTTCATGGTGCTATTTTCTGCGTTTATAAATTCACCTCAGGTATTTTAGATCTGGTATCATTATTGAATTTGCTCACACAAGGGGTAGCTGTGAGCGTCAGGTTTTCCCGACCTTAGTGATGATAGAATAGCAAATGTCATATATCCTAAATGTTCAATACGAGAGTCAATTCGAGAAGCGAAGATTTGGATTTGAATGAACTTGAAACTTGAAACCAAGAAGAATTTAAAGAATTAGGGCTATTACAGACAACAACTGCATGGCCATTAGAATATTAGCACGGCTATTGTGTCAACAGCCACACAGTTGTTGACATGACAACCACACGGCTGTCGATGCATCATAAGCAGCTTGGATGGAGGAGACGACTATTGACTTATGAGAATAACTAGTCAAAGTCCACTTATTCTTCTGATTATGGTATTAATTTTGATTGAAGGGAGATCAAGCTAAGAGGAAGGATTAACAATTAACATTAGAGGATTAAGTAAGAAAGAAAGGAGAAAAGAATCAAATTCTCAAAGTTTGGAAATCTTAAAATCAAGAATCAAAACCGTAATTCACTCAAATTTTAGTCACCAAATTCATTCTTCAAACCAAAAATAAGCGTTCAGAGACTCATTGATCACTGGAATCACTAAAATTGGAGTTGAATTAGAGGATTTCAAGCTTTTGGTTTCAAAGTTTAATTTCAATTCAAATCCGAATTAAAGCTTCAAGAATTGGTTTTCTGTAAAATTAAACCCTAGATAAACATCTTAAAGGTAATTCTGAGACCCCTTAAACTCATTTATAGCTTTCTGGTTGTTTTGTTGTGCATTTCATCAATTTCTTGTTTTGCTCTATTTTTTAGTTTTCTAGTGAACCAGAGCCATACGACTATTACGAGAGCCGCATGGATATTGCACTATAGCCGCATAGATATGGTTTGTTTCAGAATTTAGTGATTTCTAGATTTTTAGCAATTTGTCTGTTGTATTTAAAACCAAAGCCATACGGGGTGTTTTGATAGCCGCACAGCTATTGCTGTTACACCCACACGACTGTAGTTTTAATTTCAGAATTGATTTTTATGAATTTTTCTTATTTTTGCATATAATTTTAACCTAGATTTATATTCTGTATTTATTGAATTCCTATATTAATTTTTTGTAAATCAATTCAGTGATAGAAACATGAGTTTCTTGAAAACCGGCCCATTTTTGTATGCGTATATATATATTAAACTGGACAAATTGATTTTCAAATGAATTTCCAGTCCTATCAAAACTGTATTTCAAAATATTTTCCTGGTGAAGTCAGGTAATTTATCGAATTTCCCGATTTTCCCCATTTTACATCCCGAGCTATCTTAAATCCTAATTATGATTCTATAAGAGTCATATATGTATACATATTTATCTGTACTAACTTTTTTTTCCAAGTAGATGTGTGTTAGGTTAGATGAATGTTTAGCTTTTCATTTTTAGACATCTTATATATAGATTAATTTGTACCCCTGAATCCCTTTTATACAATTGTATCCCTTAGGATAGTCATTTGATTAGTCTGTATAGTTTAGATTTCCTAAATTTATTTACTGCTTTTAGAATTTATTTATCACTTTCGACATTTTATTTATCTCTTGTGTGAGCATTGGCCAAATAACTCAAAATAAAATCAACCTTAGAAAATATAGAAGACATTGATATAAACTCTAAAATATGTTTTGAATTGAGAAGAAATAGGTGAGTTATCTGAACCCAAATCTTTGACTAAAGGTATAGCGATTTGTAGCTCACCTCAACTATACCGCAATTTTCCTGGTTGAGCTGAGCCGGATGGCGACTCCTGTCACTTTAGTGAGAGCATTCGAGTTTGTTTATTTTCTCACTATAAAAACAACATCTTCATAAAACCCTAATTAAAATCTTCCCGGCTTGGTAAGGCTTGTAGTGCTTTTTAGGATCATCCACTCACACCTATCACTAAACTTCCTACTACAGTGGGTTATTCCTATTGCATTGCTACTTGTAACCTGGATTGTGATGTGTAATGTTATACTTTCCAATTATTTTCGAAGCAACATGTTAAAAAGCATCTCACAAAAGCTTTAAGATTAGAACTTTTAGTTATTGCACTACATTCTTTTTCCTTTTCCTTAATACTAATCAAGAATGAAAACTCTGTATTATGTATATGTGGTAGCAAACTCTTGTTATATTGTGATATTGCAAACAATGGTAAACCTGGAACGGCAACATACATATCGGTAGCAATGGATGCACCATAGTGGGAATTCAGTTTTAACTTGATAGGGTTCGCTAAGGTAAATTCTCTTACCCTCCTTGCAATATTTACGATGATGATTTGGAGAGGATCAAAAGGCATAATAGGTTTCTTATTTTTCGAAGTTGATCATAGTTGTGATAATGATGGTTGACTTTGTTGTGGGTTCTGAAATGGAATGGCCATTGATGTGTCATGTAAAGTGTCTCATGCTAGTCCTCATGTTACAAGCAAGTTACATGCTACTATTGCAAACATATTAGGCATGTCATTAGTGAATGTAAATTTTGAAAAGGGTTTTATGGAGAAACAATATGGATTCCAAAAGTAAAAGAATAAAAAAAGTTCTAACAAAGAAGGACCCAATTTTGTTTGGGTACCTAAGGCTACTTAATTTGTCTTGCAGGTCTGCCTAAAGAAGATCCTTGGAGCAAAAAATTAGTACATTGATAGTGGATATTTAAGGCGTTTGACAGGTCATAGCAAATACTGCACCACTCTAAGATAAGTTACGAGAGGAATTGCGAAATTTGGAGACAAAAAGGAGGATAAATCAACAGTAAAGGAAAGATTAGTGAGAATCCATGCATTGATGAAGTATCACTGGTAGATGGACTAAAATATAATCTCTTGAGTGTTAGTCAACTTCACAACAAAAATCGAAGGGTCGTTTTTTACTCTAAGAAATGTGAAATTGTTGATACACAAAATGGTAAGACTTGTTGTTCCCATAATTGGAAATATTTATCTTTTAAATTCAAGTAGTCTTATACATGATCAATGTTTAATTTCACAAGAGGAAGAGAGTTGGTTATGGAATCATAGATTAGGACATACAAACATGCATTTGATTTCAAAGTTGCTAAAAAGAGATTTAGTTAAAGTTTACCAAAATCAGTTTTAATAAAAGTAATATATGTGATGCATGTCAAAAAGGTAAGCACATAAGTTCTTTCAAAGTCAAAGATTTTGTGTCTACTTCTAGACCATTATAACTATTACATTTAGATCTACTCGGTCCTATATCCAGTTTAGGAGGCACGAAATACGCATTTATCATTATAGATGACTACTCTAGGTATTAATGGGCATTGTTTTAAAGCCAAAAAGATGACGCTTTTGACAAGTTTTCAAGTCTCTATAAGAAGCTTCAAAATTTGAAAAACACTTCTATTGTCTCTATTATAAGTGACCATGGAAAAGAATTTGGAAGTCATCTTTTTGAAAAGTTTTGCAATGAGCATGGTATTTCTCAAAATTTCTCAACACCAAGAACCCCTAGAAAAAAATGGTGTTATAAAAAATAAAAAATAGAACTCTTGAAGAGATGACTAGAACCATGCTTAATGAAAACAATTTACCAAAATATTTTTGGGCTGAAGCTATGAATAAAACATGCTACATTCTAAATAGAGCTTTGATAAAGAAAACACCAAATGTGTTGTAGAATAATCAAAAACCAGATATCAATTATTTTCACTCATTTGGTAGTAGATGTTTCATTTTCAACAATAAGGAATATCATAGCAACTTTGATTCTAAGTTAGAAAAAAGAATTGTCTTGGGATATTCATTACATAGAAAAGCATATTGAGTTTTCAATAAAAGAACTCTTACCATAGATGAGTCCATGCATATAGTTTTTGAAGAAACTTACCCTCTCCCGGATAAAGAAAAATATGAGGATACTCTTGATATATTTGAGTCATAGGTTGAAAATTAGAACAACACTGGTGATACTTTGCAGAAAATAGATAACAATGATGATCAGGATGAATATGATATACAACAGTTGCCAACACAAGAGAATCAACATCATGAAGGAATTCAAATATCACAGATATCACTCAAAGACAATATTATTGACAATCCATAAGAAAAAGTAGTGACAATTGAAAGAATACTTCGACAATACTGCATTTTTTTTAAATGGAACCCAAAAATTTCAAGGAAGCAGAAAAAATGAAGAAAGTTGGATGATTGCTATGTAAGAAGAGCTTGATCAATTTAAAAGAAATAATGTATGAGAACTTGTTCCAAAACTAAGTGATCCGTGTTGAGAACACCAAAAATAAAATACCTGCTCTTAGAAACCAAATTTTGTAGTATTGTGGAGTATGGTCGAATCCACAGAGATTGGTTGATCTATTTCTTTTAAATTTGACAAATAAAAGTAAAAGGAGGAGTTTGTAGAATGCACTTAATTGTAAAAATAACAAAAGCAAAAGTAAATTGATGAAAAATCTATATAAGAGAACATTCCAACCAGAGGGATGGTTTGAGTCTTAAGTTGAATTGATTGATCACTGATCCTCTTCCAAAGATAACATTAAATCATTCAAATAAATTAGCTATAACTACCGATGAAGCGCCAGATAACCTATTTTCTTCTTACAAACTAGATAACTAATAAAAGTTCATTAATTGTCCCTAATTGAACAAACAATCCTAAACAAGCTTTAGAATTTAATTCATTCAATTGCAATACATATGAAAGAAACACTAACTCTATCCAACAATCACACAAGCGAGATTATTTAAAGCATACCAATTCAATTCACATCATAATTAAAAACTTATCCATAATTAACCATGTTGTGCGCTACAAATTCTAGATGAAATTAAACGATTACGTATTTAACCACCTAGATAGCAAATTGATCACAAGTAATTAATTAAATCAACGATCTAACTAAGTCATGAAATACAAATAAGAACAGAATAGAATTAATTACCTGAATGAAATAAATAAAGTTAAGTACAAAAAGGTCTCACAACCACCTGTTTAAGACTCAAATCCCCTCTAGCTAAACTTAGAGTTTAGTTCTTCATTGCGGAAAATGAAAACACATACAAAGAATAAGACTAGAAAATCACGTTCAAAAAGTTGGTGGAAAGAGTGCTAAAGAGGAAATAACTCTAAATAAGATTTGTAGGAAAATCTAATTAAAGTTAATCTAGGAATAAAAATAAAAATATCCTAAAATCCAATTACAATAAGGCTAAAACAATTAAAATAAAACTAATTAGGAAGTCTCCTAAGCCCATAAAAACTCTACAATTTTCGCAGCTCCCCTTAAGCCGTGATCTTGGCTTATGCAAAAACAACTTTTTAGGTTAATTTTCAACATCATCAGCACACCACAAGCCGTGCTCATGGGTTATGTCTTCACAGCCCCATCATCTATGCATTCCAAGCTCCTAAAATTGACACTTTAAGCTCAATTTTAACTTCAAGGCCCCTAGCACGAATAATAATACAAAATGGAGTAAATCTGCCTAAGTTAACAAAAAAATGTTATGATTACAGCTTATAAACAAAGGCAAATTAAGCGCATTTTATGCACTTATCACCAAGAGATTAATCCATTATTGGAACCAAATGGGTTTTTGGAAACAAGCTTAATGAGTCTGGAAAAGTTTTCAAAAACAAAGCTATATTAGTTGCACAAGGTACAACCAACAAGAAGGAATAGACTACAATGAGACATTTGCTCTAGTGGTAAGATTAGAAACCATTAGAATGTTCTGTTCATCTGCATGTTATAATGACTTTAAACTGTATCAAATGGACCTGAAAAGTGCATTTCTAAATGGCTGCATCAATGAAGAAGTTTATATAAAGCAACCACCTAAATTTGAAGACTGTTATCATCCTAAATATGTCTACAAACTAACCAAC
The DNA here is from genome assembly GCA_039660915.1 of Euphorbia tirucalli. Taxonomy (NCBI): domain Eukaryota; kingdom Viridiplantae; phylum Streptophyta; class Magnoliopsida; order Malpighiales; family Euphorbiaceae; genus Euphorbia; species Euphorbia tirucalli. Next base: position 68,031,188 of record CM077639.1, read on the forward strand.
GCCCTACATGGATTAAAACAAGATCCAGGAGCTTGGTGTGAAAGGTTAAGTGCTTTCTTGCTTACTAAAGGTTTTACTCAAGGTAAAGTTGACACAACTTTGTTTATCAAGCATATTAAGAACCATATATTAATTGTACAAATTTACATAGATGATATTATATTTGGTTCTATTAATGAGTTGTTGTGTAAGGATTTTTCAGAAACGATAAAAGAATTTGAGATGTCTATGATGGGTGAATTAACTTTCTTTCTTGGGCTACAAATCAAACAAGGAAAGAAAGGAACATTCATTTGTCAAATGAAGTATACTAAAGAGCTCATTAAGAAGTATCAAATCGAAATATATAAACCAATAAAGACACTGATGAATATTGTAATTTCACTAGACAATGATGAAAAAGGTAAAAATGTAGATACCAAATTAGATCGAGGTATGATTGGGTCTCTACGTTATTTAACTTCTAGTAGACTAGATATTCAATTTAGTGTCTATTTATGTGCAAGATTTCAAGCTAACCTTACGGATTCACATTTAAGTGCAATAAAAAGAACTTTCAAATACTTAAATGGTACTCTAAAAACTAGTATATGGTATCAAAAGTGCAGTGATTTTGATCTCATTGGATATAGTGATGTTGACTATGCTGGATATAAATTAGAAACAAAAAAATATGTCTAGTACTTGTCAATTTTTAAGATAGGCATTAGTTTCATGGTCAAGCAAGAAACAAACTTCAATAGCAACATTAGCAACAAAAGTTGAATATGTATCTGCAAGTCATTGTGTTGCACAGATACTATGGATGAAGCAACATCTAGAAGATTACGGGGTTAATCACAAAACTAATTCTTATTGGGCAAAAAACTTTAAAAGCCAAATTTTCACATGTGCCTTAGAAAGAAGCAGAAATGAAAAAGAAATGGGCTAGTTTATGTCTCAAAAGTTCAAAAGCCCAAATACTCTCTACAAAGGTCAAAATTCCAACAAAGTCAAAATTGACTGTTATAAACCAGATGCACCAAAATGTAGCGCTTCTTCCCAATTCAAAAACCTCTCTAACTGTCAAAAAGAGAAACTGTTGTAGAAAAGAAAGGAAATGAAAAGACAGGAGTTGTACCTCCATAGCCACCATCTCTCCTAAAACTCTGTAAACCAAATACAATCCTCACTTACACCAAATCTTTGTCCACCTATTTTGCAAAGGAGAAACTAATTAAAAATGAAGGCAACTAAAGTTAATAAGTATGTAGCAAAGAAAACCGGAGTAAGGAAAGTAAGAGCATCTGCTCTGAAAGAAAAACCAACACAAACCATGGCAAGTGGAACCTCATAAAAGCGGCCAAGGGAGGAATCCTCTAATCAAGCATCATCAGGAAAGTTTGTACCAAGGACTAAGGCAAAGAAACTAACTGCCTTCCATCCAAGGAGAAGAACTAGAAAAGTGTACAAGCCATCTTTCCTATCCACTATGTTTATACCAGAAAGTGGTACACTCATTTATCCTAATGGTGTCACTAAGTGAAAGATAGATTGTAAAAGGATAGATTAGTCCTACATTGCCAGAGAGGATCTTCCTTTTGATGGTTGGTTTATATATCAGGGGTGGAAAGAATTCATGCAGATTAATGAACTAATTTACTTATCACTAGTATCAAAATTTTATGATACATTGACCCATTTAGAGGATAAGAATTTTGAGGTTACAGTAAGAGGAAAGGTATGTGCTGCAAATGAAAGATTCCTTATAGATATTTTCAATATTCCTAAAACTAGTGCAAAGATAAACAGATATGGTGAATTATTTGTGTTTGGGGAGTACAAGTTTAAAGATTTTGCAAGGCAACTATTCAACATTCCCATCAATCATAAGGTTCTAAAGTTAGGTCTTGACTCAAGATACCTTGATGGAGTGTTTAGAACTCTTCAGATTCTAAACTACACATTTTTCTTCCTTTAAACATCTAGCTTAGCTATAATAGATGGTACGAATATGTGCTTTGTGTGGTACCTTATCAATTATAAGAAAATTAATCTACCTTGGATGATGAATAATTACTTGACCTATATAAGAAGCACACAAGCTCTTCCATATAGATGCTCCTCACAAGGTTCTTTCATTGTTATGGTATATGTACCAAAAAGCACTTTCCCACCACTGTGAGAAACAAGTCCATTCTTAAACAAGCCAATATTGAGCTCACCATCAAACTGAATAAGCACAAGTTTCTGTTACCTATGAAAGCCCTTAAGCTATGAGTATTTGGAGAATGAGTCTAAAGGAAATAAAGAAAACATAGCTGAATAAGATCAGGAAATTAAGATTGAAGAGAATGATGTACCTGAGCCACCAAGAAACACAAGCTTTAATTCTGTTTTTGAAGAGAATGGTGATCAAAACATTTCAGAGGTTGAAGAAGAACAAGATACCATCATGTATTTGAATTCAGAACTAGAGATCGAGAAAAGAGGAAAAGACAAGTTCTCTAGCATAAGCCAAAATTTGAATAAGATGTTTAATGAAGTCTATTAAGAGGATAACAGTTTAGGAGTATAGAGAGGATGGTACAAGAAGCACTTATTAAGATCAGTAAGGAGAAAGATCATGTAGAAGAGCCTCCAACAGTTGATAGTGACATCTTTTGTACTTTGGATGAACAGTACAACATCCCACAACCCTGCTTTATATCCACTAAAGAAGAAGAAGATAGTGACATCTATTGTTTTCTCCCTAATCTTTCAAAGATTACTCAAAATCACTCTCCTTATCAGCCACAACCCTTAAGGAAAGAACTTCTATCACCCTCCACTCCAACACCCAATCTCTATACACACCACATGCCATCTGTACCCTCACCTAAAATTCTCTCAAAATTCTTACAAGCCAATACCATTTCAATCCATGATAACTTGAGGACCACTGCTTTTACCCTGGAATCATCTCTAAAGATTACTGCTGAAGTACTAAAGATAGCTCAAACTTTGATGAATTTAGTGACATTTCAACAAGTTCCAGCAAAGTTGAAGTAGATGCAATTGCAGATCCTGGAGATGTAGAAAACACACAGTACAAGGAGGAAACCTTAGCCAAGGTGACTAGAGAGATCAAACATCATGTTGAGAAATGCCCTAGTCCCAAGGCATTGGTCTATGTTATGTATCATAAATTGTTGGATATTTTTTGGATTAATGTATTATATATAGGTGTCAATAAATAAAAGCATAATCTATTTAATTTATTTCCTATGCAATGAATGTAAATAGAGTATCCAATGACCATATCTATATTCATGTTCTTAAGTGTCATGCACTTGGCAGTGAGACCATGAATAAGGAAATGATATAACCATAAAGTCATCCCTAGTCTGTTATAATCATGGAAATGAATAGAACAACAGACTAGCATTACCTTGATTGTATGGCGATGTCTTATCAAACATAGTACATGGATTGTCAATCAAGTATATGTAATGGGACATGGTACTGGATAGATCCACTAACGAGAAATCCACATGGTACAGTATCACAAGTGATTCTCATGTAGTACTTATGTTAGATCCTTCGACCTAAACACATTCTGGAATTGCATATGAACTTGCACACTTTAACATGCACCTAACGGGCCTGTAACAGGGCGCCAAGTATGGGTATGATTGGGTGTGTCAGTGAGCATGGTAAGACCATGAATGTGCAGAAGGGATATATCACTAAATGTTTCACTAAGAAGATATCATCGGCTTCTTGATGAGTGTGACTAATAAGAGTGTGACCACACCCAAATAAGCCAGATCTTATTTGAGAGCATCAATTCACTAGGTATCAAGTAAAAGTCCAGGCACAAAAAAGGGTGATAAAACCATACCTCTGTGTTGGACTCTGGTATCAATGACATGGGACATATAAGTTATACTACAAGGTTACGACTTCCATTAAAGTGCAGTCTCTATCTTAATTGGGGACTGTAATGGCTTGCTAGAGCCCAACTGTAGTTTGTTGCAAATGGGCCCACTACCAACATAAAGATGGACCCACAGGATCATACACATTGACGTCTGAACCAGCACTTAACCGATCACTTATATACTTAGAGTATATTGACAAGCAGGGAAAGTAATTTATTAAATTATAGATCAATTGGATTGATCAAATTAACCCTAAAAAACCTAATTTCTCTTTAGAAATTTTGGCCCCCTCTTCCCTTTGCTTTCTAGACCTGACGCTAGCATGGGTGTAGGTTCCAAAGGCATTTGTGTACGTAAACGTGGAGGGAATCTAATTTGGTTCTTCAGCAGTCTCTAAAAGAGACATTAAAGGTGAGAATTTAATCTTTTTATTCTCTTTCTTTTGATTTCAATTTCATCTACATAAGTTCCTGGATTTGGATTCTAGAAAAATTAAAAATGGCTTCCGCTACTTTAGATTCAATTTTTCAAGGACAAATCCCAATAGTGGTATCAGAACCAAGTTTATGATTTGATGAAATCTTAATCGGTTGGATCTTATGTTTTGAATCTAGATGATTTTTTTTATTGGTTTGGGATCCTTAATCAGATTGGGTATTTGATTTTTCCTAATGATTTCATAAACTGAAAATTGGATGAATAATTGGTTTATTTTGTTCTTGATTTTTTTGTTTATGTGGTGGTGTTGTTTTATTTTAATTTTGTTTAGCTAAAAAAATCAAAGGGCTATTACCGGTGCAACGAGGCTACCGACGGCGGAATCCCCTGCCAGCTACTGCTGTCTATAGCAGTGACTAACCTAGCAGTCATGAGCCAGACCTTTTTAGATTTGGCAGGTTATTTTTATTTGGGCCTGGAGTTTTTAATTTTAATAGGTTTAAAGTTTACGTGTTTAATTTTAATTAAATTGAATGCGTGTGGTTTCTTGAATGAAATTTTAATTTTATTCATGGATATTAATTTGGATAATTAATACGGTATAATAAAATTGATTCGGTTTTTCTTGGTATGATTAACCGAAAGGCGTGATCGGATTCATGGTTTCCAAATTTTAGTGGGAGCAGTATTCTACCAAGGTTGTATGCCCAAGTTCGTTAAGGGTTAGAACCATGATGGACCAAATCGGCGATTTCTATATAATAGCTTGAGACATAAATTTAATTGGAATTAATTTCATGCATTATAACATGTGAATGAATGGTGTATTGGCTTACATGTATTTTGTATCATTATATGAGTGGATGAATGTCATTGGGCTCTATTACCAAAATGGTTTGTAATTTTATTTTGGGTAAATAAGGCTTATGTGTCGTTTTCTCTTTGATGTACTTTTATTTTATTATTATGTAAAATATTTGTAATTGCTGAAGAAGGAGCCCATTAGAGAGGCGAGCCCAGAAGGAGATTTGCAAGCCCACCTAGTTTTTTTCTAGCATAGGCTTACTAGAAATCAATTAAGACGTAATAAAGGGCTCATGGCATTTCATTATTTATATTTTATGCATTTTATATTTATTTACATGTTTATGCATCGGTACCATTCCAATCTCACATGCTTTTATGCATATAAGCCATTATTAAAAATTGAATCCCTAATTAATTGGAAATTACTAAATTGCTTAAAATTACTTCCCTCATCCAAAACCTCATCAAAATGGGAATGGGCCAATTGTAGATTGTGCCTTCCTTGGATGCACTGGAGTATCGTCATTTTGTATTGGGTTGGGGTATAGGTTACTCCAACGCTCGGATGGTGATTTTGACTTAGCATGGGTAGTAGGATTCTCCTGGCCTTAAGCACAGATAAGTAAGTGTCAACAAACCTATCAAACCCAGAGTCCCTAGGTTGGGATTGGATGGCGTTCCTACCTAAATAATTGAGGCATAGTTTCTCCAGGCCCTCGTTTGGTTATGTTTTGATGAAATATTGATCTTGGCCCAACAACCTAACAACTTGACTTAATTAATAAAATTGGATTCATTATTAATTATACGTAGGAAAAAGTTTAAAGACCTTTATTAATACTCTATTATTTTTCTATGTAGTTTTAAATGGCAAAACAATATGTTATCACTATGTTCACTTTGCGAAAAGGACAACCTTTCCAAGCTGAACTTCTTGGACTGGTCTAGCTTCCGGAGTATGTGCTAGAAAGGCCTGTACCGGTAATACCCACTGGGCGTAATCCACCAGCTGCACAGCTAGAGGAATACCGGGATGTGACTTGCCTGATGTTGGCATGAATGGTCCTTGAACTACAAAAGCAGTTCATGGAGATGTAAGCCTTTGCTATGATGACATCTCTTTATAAGATGTTTCAAGAACAAGCTCGTCAAGAGAGGTACTTGACTACTAAGGCATTCAACTCCTATAAGATAGCAGCTGGGACATCTATGAGTGCTCATGTGCTCAAGATGAAGGCCTATATCGATACCTTAGCCCGTCTCGGTATGCCGATCTCGTAAGAGTTGGCTATAGAGACAATCCTGGCATCCTTGCTAGATTCTTATGACTAGTTCATCCTGAACTATAACATGCAATGGATGAACCAAATTATTATTGAGCTGCATGGGATGCTCAAGCTCGTCAAATAGTCTGTAAAAAAGACTCCCCTGGTACTGATGGTCAGCAAGGGGAACCTTGCTCTTGCTAAGGGCCAAGCAAAGGCTAAGGCTAAGAAAGCCAAAGCTGAAAAGGCCAAGAAAGGTGCTAAGTAAGGCCAATCTTGAAGATGTCTGTTTCCAATGCAAATAGACTGGACACTGTAAGAGAACGTATCCGTAGCTTCTGGGAGAGCAAATGAAGAACATGGTTGTATCTTCATCAAGTATCTATGTTATAGATGTTAATCTTACTATTTATACATCATAGGTATTGGATATTAGATGTGGTTCTCACATTTGTTGTAATATGCAGGGACTAAGGAATAGGAGGGCGTTGGGATCCAGGGAAGTGGACCTTCGAGTTAGAAATGAAGCCAGAGTAGTTGTCATCAAGATTGGAGAGTATCACTTGGAAATGCCCAGTGGATTAGTTTTGATATTGGAACAATGTTATTTTGTACCTGCCATGCGTAGAAATATTATTTCTGTTTCAGTTTTGGATATTTCTGGATATTATTTTACTGTTGACAATGGTAGAATTAATATATCTAGAGAATGATTATTTTATGGACAAGCTCTATTAAATAATGGTTTATATATCCTGGATCTCAAAGAAACTAATCAAATATATAACATAAATACTAAAAGGGTTAAGCCAAACGAACTTAATTATGTTTATCTCTGGCATTATCGTTTAGGCCACATAAACGAGAAACGCATAGCTAGGCTTCGCAAAGCTGGAATCCTAGGCTCATTTGACATGGAGTCACTTGACATATGTGAATCCTGTTGGTTGGAAAGATGAAAGGGCTATTGGCTTATTGGACCTAATACATTCAAACGTATGTGGGCCCATGAATGCAGCTATTAGAGGTGGACATTTGTACTTCGTCACTTTTACAAATGATTTCAGCAGATATGGCTATGTTAATCTGATGAAACACAAATCTAAAACCCTTGATAGGTTCAAGGAATTTAAGAATGAAGTACAGAACCAATTAGGCAGGAATATAAAAGCCCTTCGCTCAGACAGAAGAGGTGAATATATGAGCCTAGAGTTTGACTCATACTTGAAAGAGTGTGGAATCATTCCATAGCTCACTCCTTCAGGAACACCACCATGGAATGGGGTGTCCAAAAGGAGAAATAGGACCCTGTTAGACATGTTCTACTTAATGATGATCCATGCCTCTCTCCTAATCACATTTTAGGGATATACGCCTGAGATAGCTGCTCTCATTCTAAATAATACTTTGACTAAGGCTATGGAAAAGACCCCATATGAAATATGGATTGGCAAGGTGCCCAACGTGTCGTTCCTGTGGATTTGGGGTTGTGATGCCCATGTCAAGCAATTGACAGGGTGCAAACTTGAACCCAAGAGTAATAAATGCTTGTTTGTGGGCTACCCTAGGGAAACGAAAGGGTATTACTTCTACAATCCCACCGAGAACAAGGTGTTCGTGGTATGAAAGGGAGTCTTTCTTAAAAAGGATTTCATTTTGAAGAAAGATAGTGGGAGCAACATTGAAATCAGTGAAGTTCAAAGCACATAAAATCCTGAAGATAACTCGGAGACTCGGCAGGAGCTTCAAAGGATTGAAGCATCAGCTCCAGTCGCACAAGAACCTAGGAGGTCTAATAGGGAACGTTGAGTACCCAAGAGATATGGATTTCTTATGACTGACGACAACACTCTTCTCATGTTCGATGAGTAAGAACCTAAAACCTATTAAGAGGCCATTGATAGCCTATAATTCGCTAATTGGGGCAAAGCTATGGAAGCGAAAATGTAATCTATGTACGATACTTAGATATGGAACTTGGTTGATCCACCCCCGATTGTGAAAGTCATAGGTTGTAAGTGGCACTACAAATTGAAAGCTGACAACACCTTCAAAGGGCGATTGTCACGAAGGGTTTCAAACAAGTCCATGGGATAGACTACAATAAAACCTTCTCACCAGTTGTAATGCTCAAGTCTATAAGGATCTTACTAGCCATAGCCATATGGTACGACTATAAGGTCTGGCAAATGGATGTCAAAACTGCTTTCCTTAATGGGAAGCAACTCAAGGACGTGTACATGACATAACCTAAGGGAATTGTCAATCCAAAGCATCCCAGACATGTATGCAAACTGCAAAGATCCATTTATGGATAGAAGCAAGCATCCCCAAAATTGGAATCTTAGATTCAATGAAGACATAAAGGAATATGACTTTATACAGAATCAAGATTAGCCTTATGTGTATAAAAGGAATAGTGGGAGCATTGTCACATTTCTAGTGTTATATGTGGATGCATCCTTTTGATTGGAAGCGACATACCAATACTGCAAGGGGTTAAGTAGAGGTTGAGTAAGTTCTTCGCAATGAAGGACTTAGGCAAAGCCCAGACGATCCTAGGGATCAGGATCTACAGGGATAGATCGAATCAACTTTTGGGCCTAAGTCAGGCCACGTATATAGACAAAGTTTTGAAAAGATTCAGCATGGATCAGGCCAAGAAAGGTTTATTGCCAATGAGCCATGGTTTGAAAATAAGTAAGAAGAATTGTCCCAAAACAAGGAAGGAAGGCCTGATGTTGCTTTTGCAATAAGTATGACAAGTTGATACCAATAGTATCTCAAGGGGGATCACTGGAAGGACGTATCAAAGCAATCCTAAAGTACCTTAACCGGACAAAGTATAGCTTCTTAGTGTAGGGTGGTCAGGAAGAGCTACCAGTGACAAGTTACACTGATGCAAGCTTCTAGACCGACCAAGATAAGTACCAGTCATAGTTTGGATACATATTTTTACTTAATGGTGGTGCTATCAGCATGGAAAAGCTCAAAGCAATCCACCATCACTGATTCTACAATAGAAGTTAAGTACATCATTGCATGTGATGCAACAAAGGAATCTGTATGGATGAGGAAGTTTATCACTAAATTGGGAGTAGTTACAACCATCCAGAATCTAGACGATATCTTCTATGACAACAAGTTTGTTGCATAAGATAAGGAGCCTCGGTCACATAAGAACACAAAGCAAGTGCTCAGGAAGTTTCACCTCATACGAGAGATCGTGGAAAGAGGTGATATTTCATTACATAAAGTAGACATCGAGGACAACATCACCTATCCTTTAACCAAGGCACTGGCACAACTAAAGCACGAGGGTCATACTAGATCTATAAGGATTAGGCCCATGCCTAGTTGGAACTAGTGCAAGTGGGATATTATTGGGAAATGCCCTAGTCCTAAGGCATTGGTCTATGTTATGTATCATACATTGTTGGATACTTTATGGATTAAAGTATTATACATTTGTGTCATTAAATAAAAGCATAATCTATTTAATTTATTTCCTATGCAATGAATGTAAATAGAGCATCCAATGACCATATCTATATTCATGTTCTAAAGTGTCATGGACTTGGCAATGAGACCACATAAAGCCATCCCTAGTCTGTTCCAATCATGGGAATGAATGGAACGTCAGACTAGTATTACCTTGATTATATGACAATGTCTTACTGGCCATAGTACATGGATTGTTAATCAGGTACATGGGTACATGTAACGGGACATGGTATGGATACATCCACTAACGAGAAATCCACATGGTATAGTATTATAAGTGATTCTCGTGTAGTACTTCTACTGGTCCTTCAACCTGACCACATTATGGAATTGCATGTGAACTCGCACACTTTGATATGTACCTAACAAGCCTGTACTAGGGCACCAAGTATGGGTACGGTTAGGTGTGTCAGTAAGCATGGCAAGACTATGAATGTGTAGAAGGGATGCGTCACTGAGTGTTTCACTAAGAAATCATCAACCTCTTGTTGAGTGGGACTGATAAGAGTGTGGCCATACCCAAATAAGCCAGATGTTATTTGAGAGCATCCGTTCCCTCAGTATCAAGTAAAAGTCCAGACACAAAAGAGGGTGATAAAACCATGCCTCTAAGTTGGACTCTGATATCAATGACATGGAATATATAAGTTATACTACAGGGTTACAACTTCTGTTAGATTGTAGTCTTCATCTTAATTGAAGGTTGTAATGGCTTGCTAGAGCCTAACTACATTATGTGGGCCATAGGCCCACTACTAAAATAAATACTGGTCCACAAGACTGTACACATTGAATGTTTGAACCAACATTTAACACATCACTTATATACTTATATTGACAAGCGGGAAAAGTAATTGATTAAACTATAGATCAATTGGATTGATCAAAATAATTCAATTAATAGGAATTGATCATTCGATAGAATTAATTTAATGAAATAATTTTCTAGATGGAAATTAAAATTAATAGATATAGGATTATATAAATTATTTCTTAAGTTAATTCTAATTAATTATTCGGTTAAGTTTAATAAACCAATTGTATTTAATTAACATGATATAAATTATATCATATGGTATGATTTAATTTATATACAAGTGTGTGGACGACCTTAAAGTCGGAACATGGTGAAGCGAACCGGGGAAAAAGAACTAGGTTTAGAGTTTGAATTGAAAACGGGTTTGATGATTTTGTTTAAGAAAACCAATTTGATTTGTTTGGAAATCCTTTTGTAGAAAACCTTTTCTTTGAATGTGACTTTTGGGAAAACTAGTTTTACATTTTAGAAAAATCCCGTTTCATTAGCTTAAAGACCTCAAAATCTAAATTTCGAGATCAGTGACTGAGTCGCCACCCAGATCAACTCATCCGGGAAATTCCAGTACAGCTCCTTACCAAGCATGGACTGTCGTACCTAATCTAGAGATTTAGGATTTGGGTAACTTACCTATTCAACCTCAAGCTTGCTTTCATTTATAAGTCCATATTACAATATTATACTCACATCTAAGCTCTTTAATCACTCGAAAGCCCTTTTTTGGGGTTCGGATCAAGGACGATTCTATTTTTGGAGCATTTGAGACATCCTAAGAAACATTCCGCTCATTTTCAAATCCAACTCATGTTCGTCTGTCTCAATATGTAACATGGGATTTTCATCACAGAGGTCGGGAAAACTTGTGCTCATAATACATAAAGAATTAAATCAATTATAAATTAATTTTAACCTATGGTAAATTAATTCGACGTAGGGTTTACTATATAAACACACTTGAGAAAGTCAACCCCCAAAAAACCTAATTTCTCTCTTGAAATTTCGGTCCCCTCTTCCCTTTGCTCTCTAGATCCAACAATGGCACGAGTGTTGGTTCCAAAGGCGTTCATGCACTCGAACATTGAAGGAATGTAATTTGATCCTTCAGCAGTCTCTAAAAGAGACATTAAAGGTGAGAATTTAATCTCTTTATTCTCTTTCTTTTGATTTCAATTTCATCTACATAAGTTCCTGGATCTGGATTCTAGAAAATTAAAAATGGCTTCCGCTGTTGTGGATTCAATTTTTGAGCATGAATCCCAACATGGCCAACTAGGTTGAATCTATGCACTTTGTGCTTTCAAAGATTTATACTGTAACAAAGCCAGGACCACAGTGATCAGGTTTGAAATTCATAACTTCTTGATATAGAGTCATAACAACCAAGTAAAGGCCTTGAGGATGTAGTTAAGTCTTTCTCTCTACATCCTTTTTGAAGAAGCCTCTTTAAGTACTCTTATTTTTAAGTTTTTGTTAAAGTATTGTTAAGTTTAAGTTCTATTATCTCTCAATATTGATAGTACTTTAAGCTCAGTCATTTAGTATTGATATGTTCTTAAAAATATGCTTATGTAGCTAATCTGCTACTTTGCAAGTATTTTGTTGTATTTTGATCCTTAGATCAAAATATAGTAGTGAATACTTGGTATATAACTAATTCCTACTTATGATTGGCTTTTTTAAATCCCTTCTCTTTACCTGCTTTGTTACTTTTTGATGATTTTCAAAGGGGGAGAGTGTATGCTTAAAATATCTATGTTTACTCAATTATGCTTGAAATATCTGAGAACATGTGACAGTTGTTTTTGAATCTATTATAACAAATGTATAGATAGAAATATGTGTGAGTGGACGACCTTAAAGTTGGGACACGGTGAAGCGGATTGGGGAGGTTTTTGATATAAGTGTTGGATTGGAATTTGTTTTTATGAAAAAATGGATTTGATGATTTTGCTTAAGAAAGCCAGTTGATATGATTGAAAATCCCTTTTATAAGAAACATTGTTTAGAATGTGAGTTTTGGGAAAACTGGTTTTATATTTTAGAAAATGTCGTTTTATTAACTTAGAGACCTCGAAACCCAAATTTCAAGATCAGTGATGGAGTTGCCACCCGGATTAGCTCATCCGAGAAATTTCAGTATGGCTCCCTACCAAGTGTAGACAGCCATACCTGATTCAGAGATTTAGGGTTTGGGCAACTTACCTATTCAACCTTAAGCTTGCTTTCATTTAACAGTTTATACCACCATATTATACTCACTTATTCTCTACCCATTTTATCTTTCATTATTAGCCAATGCTCACTCAGATGACATAAACAAATAGCATAAAATTAAAGTGGAGAAAAGTAAACCATACATCCAAATCAAACAAAAGGATGGAGGCCACTTATTACAACCTAGAAATATAAAAAACTCTTATCCTCACCTTACAACCGCCTAAATACATGAAAATCTATAAAAAAGTACAATCACCTAGATTACATTATTTGATCTATTAAATACATCCAAAACAAAATAAAAAGAAAAATAAAAGCTGCAAAATAGGTGATTAGCATAAATATATCACAAACACACATAGGTCTCACACCAAGACAGAATGGAGAATTTCAAAAAAATAAGATCATACATCTAGGGGGTAACCGAGAAGTCCGGGTGACTTACTCGATTAGACCTAGAAAACTGTTTTAGAAATGCCCTGTAGGTTTTTGTGCTTGAAAACAATTTTTGAAAACAATTTGGCTCAATTACATGCAAGTTACTTCATTTTCAGTGAGTCGATTATCCTGGAACTTGGGGTTCCGTTCATGGGGGTTTCCGACCTCAAACATCCATCTAAGGCCCAAAGTAATAAACACATAAAAAATAGTTTGATTCTAAAGATAGCATCACACGACGACGTCCGTAGGGGTCGTCCCGAGATTCTGCCTCCTTTTCGTAACTATAGTCGTGCGGCTGTAGTGTTTAAAACCTTAATTGGTTTTCTTTGCTTTTGTAAACCATTGTTTTTGTTGGGATTTGTCACCGGAAATCACCTGATAAAAGCGGAAGAACGCGGTGATTTCCTCAAATCCAGTCCCAGGAGCAATTGAAGTGGAAATTGAAAAACTTAAAATTAAATAGAAAGGGATTAAATTTCTTACCAGAAAAAAATCTCTTTCTAGAGATGGATGATGACTGCAGAATTCAATGTAGAATCCCTCCACTCTCACGTACACGAACGCTTAACGAATGCAACCCGTGCTAGCGTCTGAAAAACAAAACAATAGAGAGGAAAGGGCTAGGAAAATTTCGGCTAGGAGGCTCAATGCTTGTCTTTTTCCGAAATTTCTAACCCTAGGTATTTATACCTAGGGTTGGCCGAATTCCTTAGGGAAATTCAGGCCCATCTTGGCTCCTGTCTATTCTGTGCGGGCTTCCATGTTTTAATTTAGGCCCAGTCTAATTTTAATTATTCTGGTTTAAATTAATTTCAAGCCCAATTTTAATATACCCATGTATTTAATATATTACTCCAAGTAATATATTATTTACATCTAAATTAAAATTAGTTTCACAATTAATTTAATCCATCAAATTAAAATTAAATCTACACAAAATAAAATCATATGTAAACCCATACATATGAATATTTCCACCTAGGAAATAATTTCATAATTAATCCAATTAATTATGAAGAGCCAATTGAATATATTAATTGTATTATTATGACCAATCCAATTGATCTTTATAATATAATTAATATATACACACTTCTCCCTCCATTGTGTATACTCCAAGTATACATGTGATTCCTTAAGTCTGCATTCTATCGTTCTATGTGTACGATCCCGTGGGCCCATCTTTATGTTGGCAGCGGGCCTTTGGCCCGCAGACTGCAGTTGGGCTCTAGCAAGCCACTGCAGCCCCCAATTAAGATGGAGATGGCAGTCTAACTGATATCATAACCCTGTAGTTTAAACTTGTACATCCCATGTCATTGATATCGGTGTCCAACACAGAGGCATGGATTGATCACCCTCTTTTGTGTCCGGACATTAACTTGATCTCGAATGTACTGATGCTCACAAACAAGTTCCAACTCGTTTGGGTGTGGCCACACTCTTATCAGTCACATTCATCAAGTGGCCGGTGATATCTTCTCAGTTGGTTACTGAGTGACAAATCCCTTCTGCATATCCATAGTATTACCATGTTCAGTGATATACCCGAAAGCACCCATACTTGGCACCCTATTACAAGCCCTTTAGGCGTACCCCTAAGTATGCGACTTCACATGTAACACCATCATATGGTCAGGTCAAAGGATCCATACAAGTACTACACGAGAATCCATTGTGATACCATACCATGTGGATTACTCGTTTAGTGGATCTATCCAGTACCATGCTTCCAGGCATGTACCCATTAACTCGATTGACATTCCATGTCCAATGACCGGTAAGACACCACCATACAACCAGGTTAATGATAGTCTGTTGTTCCATTCATTCCCATGACTGGAACAGACTACGGATCTATTTATGGTCATATCGTTTACCCTATCCATGGTCTTACTGCTAAGTGCATGACACTTGTCGTCATGGATATAGATATGTCCATTGGATACTTCATTTAATATATTGCACAAGATAGGACCAATGCCTCGGGACTAGGGCATTTCCAATAGTTTTGACTCATTTCAATGATTTCTAAGGATTTTGGGGAATCTGGGGGTCTGCTAAAGCTAAACTATGGATTCGATTTAGATCGCACCACCCCGAATTCTGAAAATCGAAATCAACGAAACCCAAATCTCACATCAACGTTATTGGAAATCCGAAAACCATAATTTTTAACATAACGGATGTGATTTGTATGAAATAGTTCATAAAAGAACAATTAAAATGGGAAACTAACTGTATTCGGTCGATTTAAGGCATTTTGGGTTTCTGCCCAGAAGAACACAGACGTGCGACTATAGAGGTACAGCCGCGCGGCTCTGTTCTAAGGGATTATAGCTGCTCGGATCTAGTTTGAGCCATAAGGCTATAATCAAATAGATAGTTTCTAGATTTCACAAAACTGAAAAAAAAAACACATAGCACAAAGCAATCAATTACAAGTTTAAGGCCTCTCAGAGTTTACCCTTTTTGTGTTCCAGCGTATTTGATGACCGGAAGTTGATTTGAATGTTGGAATGCATTTAGAATCTCATGAACGTCCTTAAACTTCGAATACAAACCTCGAACCGATCTAAACAAAGCCCAAAATCAATTCAAATGAATGATGAAATGACCAGAAACTTTCACTCTACTTGTTTCCCTAGTGTTTCCTCTCTATTTCTCTCTTTTTCTTTTGTTCTTTCTCACTTTTTCTCACTTTTTCTCCTTAGAATTCTCTCTCTAACCGATTTCCCTCTTCTGTTTTCTTTTTTCTGTGTTTTATGGTGTTTCTGGTCTTCTAATCTTGCATATCACAGCTCAAATTCCTTTTATTTAGGAATTAAACACGCTGGTCAAAAGATAATTAGGAAATAACCCGGTCAACTGTTAGAGCCACGCGGCTATAATGTTATAGCCGTGCGGCTCTGACATTATAGTCACGCTGCTGTAGTTGTGAAACTATAGCTGTGACAAGGCTTTTCCTAAATCCTACACTCACATCTAACCTTTCTAATCACTTGAAGAACCATTTTCGGGGTTTCGGATCAAGGACTGTTCTTTTTTCGGAGCATTTGAGAACATTCCAAACATCATTCCTCTCATTTTCAAATTCGACTCACGTTCATCCATCTAACAGGTAATATAGGATTTTCATCATAGAGGTCGGGAAAACCCGTCCTCACAATATGGTTATAATGTATAAGTATGCATATGGTTAAATGGTTACAACATAAAGGGGGAGAAATTTTTATGTCTTAGATATCTGTGCAAATGTCATGAGAATAGACACTTACACACATGATAGATGTTTTTGAATATAAGGGTATGAATATGGTTACACTCAGTTATAGAGGTATACATATGTTTATCTTTCATAATTATGTTACAGTTGCAGGAGTATGCATGCTGAACACAGTCAACAGCTAATACTATGGCATTTTAAAAATGCTAAGATTTAGAATTATGAATGGTTGATATCCTCATAGCTCTGACTTGAAAAAGAATTATATCTTCCTTTCAGAACATATATTTGGCTATTATCCTTGCATGAATTTTTGGTTACTGATATCATAGGAGAAAAATGTTAGCACTGTGACACTGAGAAACAATGTAGCATGTACAAGTTATAGGCACAATGGCCTTTGTTTATCTTTGATTTGTTGTTTGCTAGAAAAATGATTGTAGATGTTGTTATGTGAATGAAAATCACTAAATGCAATTTATTGATCTGCAATACTATTATACTTGTTTATGTATCTCTCAATGCATAGTAGCGTGATTATAATGTGATTTGCAGGTGTTAGGCTTAAAAGTTTTGATTACCTATTACGATACTGATATAAGTATGAATACTTATTTCCTGAAGCACTTTGCTGCTGATATGATAGTGTCACACCTATGAATGCTGATATGAATGCTTTAAATACACTAGTTGACATATATGTATTCTGAACATGTAAGAATAAGCAGTCTGTACATATAATGTAGGTTAGGAAAGAAATATATTTGCCTAAAGTTTGTTTTGAATACTGTCTCTCTAAATACTAGTGTGAAGGATGATTAGATAAAGTGCAGATAGAGAAATATGATTTCGGTGAAATGTAGTTCTTTAATGCATTGAAAATGCTATCAGATAATTGTATTCTAGTATACAAATGATGTTGTGAGCAGACGACGCGTTTTCGATGGGACGTGGGACTCCCTTTCGGAATGGGGCGCCACGATCTCGGGCGGATCCCTCCCTCGCGTGGGGTTTTTATAAATAGAAATCTGCGTTTTGGAAAATGAATAGAATTAATGCATAAAAGAACCGAGACCTAAGTCTCGATGGATGTTGTAGAGTCGCCACCCGGCTCAGCTCAACCGGGAAATTCTTATGTAGCCGAACAGGACGAACGGCTGCTACACTATCCAGAGATTCGGGTCCGGACAAGTCCCTTATTTCGTGTCTAATTAAAATAAATATTGCCAATGCTCTCAAATGGTATTTCAAAATCTAAAGTCCATTTTATTGAATATAAAAGGCATACAGCGCACATACAAAATATTTAATACAAAAATAAGGAAAAGAAATAAATATTAATTGGCTTACAACCAAATCGAATGGAAAAATAAAAACTCTCACCTCACTTATACAATCGCCTAGAATACACGAAAATCTAAAAATAATTACAACCGCCTAAATACACGATTTAATCTATTAAAATATATTAAAAATAAAAAAAATAAAAATAAAGAGAAATTAAAACCTGCAAAACAGAGGGTTAGCACAATATATACAGCATGCCACAATTAGGACTCAAATAGACAGAATTGGAAAATCAAGAATCGGGGGCATGCATTTAGGGGGTAACCGGGGTTGGCTCGGCTAGCCGGCCCAGTTAGACCTGGAAAACATTTTGAAACGTCCCTGTATTTTTGGTTTTGAGTGGAAAAAATCATTTTGAAAACAATTTTTCCGGTTTACATGCATTTTTATATATTTAAGTGGGTCGGTTTTCAGGAGAAATGGGTCTCCGTCGTTGAATTGTTCTAAATACAATTTTACTAAAAATTGAATCTATGGTCGTGATGCACACAACAAAATTCATTTTGATGATTTTTGGGGTTTTCTAATTTTTTGGGATTTTTTGGGAATTTTTGGGGATTTTTATGGATTTTTTATGAAATTTTTGGGTTTTAAAGGTAAAATTCTGATTCTAAAAACTACAGTGGTACGACTGTAAATTACAGTCGTGCAAAATCAACTACAGTCGTATGACTGTAATTACAGTCGTACGACTGTAAATGTTGAAAATTCAAGATTTCACCAAAATCTTATTTAAAACAAGCTGGAAAACAAATCGCCTGGAAGTCAACTACAGTCGTACGACTGTAACTACAGTCGTACGACTATTCATCAACTCAAGAACAGTCGTACGACTGTTCTTGATTTCCAGAACAGAAACACAGAAAAATGGATAGAAATGCAGAAAAAGCACACCAAACACTCAGAAAGCTTGTAAAAGAGAGAGGAAAAGGGGTATTTACCTCCGTGGCGTGCTTCCACCGTAGGATTGACCCTTGGCGTCACTCCAATCCGCTAAAATTCGGACTTTTCTCCTTGAGTTAGGGTTTGAGATTTGAGTCCAGAGATTTCCAAATGCTGAGGATTTTGATGAGGAGTTCTTCCTTTTTTCTTTAGTTTTCTCTTCTTTCTCTTTTTCTCCCTTTCTCTCTGTCTGTCCGTTTTTCTTTCTTTTTTTTCATCCCTTTCTCTTTGTCTGTCCGTTTTTCTTTCTTTTTTTTCGTCCCCCCTCTTTCTGCCTTTCTTTTTCTGCTTTTATGGGTAATGATCTACAGTCGTACGACTGTAGTTTGACTACAGTCGTACGACTGTAGCGATAGTCGTACGACTATACTCTTTTTTTTTTTTTTAGTAAAATTTCGGCGCTTACAGATGTCTAGACATGTGAGTTATCTTTATCTTTGCATGCTATGAGTTATCTTTATCTAAGCATCGGGTTTTCCCAACCTTGATGATGATAAAATACCAAATGTTATCCATTCTTATTATTCCTTCTAAAAGTCAATTTAAGAAGCATGGATTTGGATTTAAATGAACTTGAAACTTCAAACCGAGAAAAATCGAAAGAATTAAGGTTGAAAAGAAAACAAGACCTGCAAGACCATTAGAAGAGCCGTATGGCTATTGAGTTGACAGCCGTATGGCTGTTGATGTGTCACCAGCAACCTTGCATGAGATGGACAACTATTAAATTATAGGTTTAATACCTTAATTTCCACTAATCCTGAGGATTACAGGATGATTTTGGATTGAAGGGAGTTCTGGTGGAGAGGAAGCAAGGACTAACAAAAAAAAAATTAAGTAAAGAAAAAGAGAAAGAAAAGAACCAAATTTTCAAATTTCATAAATCCAAAATCAATTAAGCAAAAACCACAATTCATCAAACTCAGCCATATATTCATCATCTAAACCAAACCTAAGCCTTTAGAGACTTATTTGGTTACTGGAATCGCAAGAATTGGAGCTTAATTTGGAGAATTTCTAGTTTTCGGTACAAGATTTCAAGTATTTGAATTCGGATCCAAGCTTTAACCATCGATTTTCTTCAAAATTGAACACTGGATAAATAACTAAAAGGTAATTCTGAGAGGCCTAAACCTATTAATTGCTTTCAGGGTTGAATTGGTGTGTTTTTGCATTCATTTCATCTTGCTCTGTTTTTTTTTTTTTTTTTGTGTTTTTGGTAAACCAGACCCACACGGCTATATCAAGACCCATATGGCTATTTTTATAGCTGTACGGCTTTTGTCTTGAGAGCTATAAGAATGTTGTTTATTTTAGAATTTAGTGATTTTTAATTTTTAGAAATTTCTCTGGCTCATTCAAAACTAGAGCTGTACGGGGTATTCTGATAGCTACACAGCTGTTGTTCCTACACCCGCACGGCTATTGTCTTGATTACGAAATTGCATTTTTATGTATTCTTCATATATTTGCATATCTTTTTGACTTAGATTTGATTTCTGTATTTATTTTTATAGACTAGTACAATGATAGAAACATAAGTTTCTTGAAAACCGGCCCATTTTGTATGTGAAAATAATACCGGATAAAATAATTTTCAAATGAATTTCCAGTCCCATCAAAATTATGTTTTAAAACATTTTCCAGGTCAAATCAGTAAATTTATCAAATTTCTCGTTTTCCCCATTTCACATCCCAAGCTATCAAAAATCCATATTCTGATTCTGTTTCAGTCCTACGTGTATATATTTATTTATGTACTAACTTTGCTTTGTATGTAAATGTATGCTAGGTTAGATGTATGTCTTGCTTTTTGTTTTTAGATATTTCGTGTCTATAGGCAAATTATATTCCGTAATCGCATTTTATTAAATGTATTCCCTATGATAGTCATGTGATCAATTTGTATATATATTTTAAACTTCTTGGATTTATTTACTGTTCTGAATTTATTTCATCTTTTAGCATTTTATTATTCCTTGTGTGAGTATTGGTTAGTAATAAAGATAAAATGAACCGTAGATTGAATTGAGATGAAATAGGTGAGTTGTCCGAACCTGATCTCTAATTAAAAGGTATAGCGAGTCGTAGTACGTCTTGGCTGTACCACAATTTTTCGGTTGAGCTGAGCCGGGTGGCGACTCTTGTCACTTTTAGTGAGAGCATTCGAGTTTGTTTGTTTTTTCGTTATAAGACCCTATTTTCATATAAAACCTGCTTTCATAAAACCCTTATTAAAATCTTTCTAGCCCGGTCGCAAGGTTCGTGCTTTTTAGGATCGTCCACTCACACTCTGTTAAATTAATTGTAGTTCTTAGTATAATATCAATACTTGCAAAATTGAATGAATACAAGGGCACTGTAATTGCTACATATGTAACTTGAATCTTTAATGGTCAAAAGTTTTTGGGCAGATGATGTGAAAATTTGCAAGTGGACAATAGTTTCACAAACCAATAAAGTTGTACTACATCAACATCCTAGATAAAGAGAATTTAGCTACTTGTAGTATCTAAAACACAAAAATAAGAAATAAAAACATGAGGGAAAAATGAAACTTTAAGTTTCGTGTAAATGTCTTCACCAAATCTCTTCGCCTTGTCATCTTCACTAAACCGCTAGAATTTCTCTCAAAAACGCAGAACTAAACCTAAGTACGGTCCCCCCAAACTGAAAATAAAAGCTCCTTATATGGGAGACACTATCTTCTAACCCAAAAAGGAGGGAAACTAACCTAGAAAATTGAACCTAAAAGGAATCTTTGACTAAATCTCATTAGAACTCTTAATTAGCAAATCCCACTAAACAAGAATTCCCTAAAATATCTTTAGTCCAAATCTTCTATTCCAAATAGGAAAACATGACTTTGTAGGAGAAAAATTCAACTAAAAAGTTTGACCCACAGGACTCAGGACCAGCTGCAGAAAACCTAAGCTATCTTTTTCTTCTCAACTCTGATTGGCACGATTCTAGATGTGTTGGAAAGCTGACGGATAGGTGCATAACTTTTCTAGAATAACTCTAAAGCCAAATTAGCCTCTAACTATCTCAAAATTCCAAATGAAGTTCTCCTTACAGCAATCCTTCTCTGATCATAATTCCTAATTAGCTAAAAGTCTCCTATTAAACACTTAAAAGAGAGAAATAAGACTAAATAAGAGCAAATAAATAAATATAACAATCAACTAATAAAGCACTAAAACTAATACTAAAAAAAGCATAAACTAATGAAAACATATGGTAAAATAATCCTAAAAATGCCTATATGAAAATGAGTTATCAAATTCCCCCACACTTGAATCTTTGCTTGTCCTCAAGCAAACTCGAACTTCAAAGAAAACTACACTCGAAATTGACTATGATTAAACCCAAGTAAACCCTGAATCGTTCATTCAAGGAAGCTAAAGACTCCAAAATTCCATAGGAAGTTTCAAAACTCCACAAGCCAATATGCTTAACCATAAAAACCAAAAAATCAAACAAGTCGACATAAACACAACATCCAATCTAACTTCACAAGACTTGGCCAATTGGAAAACTACCACAATTTATTGAATTAACTAACTTTAGGCAAGCGAGTCATCTAACTAAGGAGGACATGTAGAGATTTTAAGCTTTTATTCACATTTAAAGAACTATACACCAAAATAGATATCAAGACTAAGCAAAGGGTTAACATTCCAATTTTTCGAGTATTGAAAAGGCCTTCAATAAGGGGTAACTCTCCCCATAAGCTATGCTCCATGCACAAAGTTATTTTTCTTTAACTTTGCTGAAGGTGGGGTGGGCCTATCCCCTAACTCAAAACTTATGGGTGTTGGAATGCGAAAGGTCTCATTTTTTTTAGCAATAAAAAGGGTCTCTTACGAGAAGTTTGCTCTCCCTCTTAAGTCACTCTCTATACATACCTTGCTTAAGGTGAATTGGTCCCATCTCCTAATTCAAGACTCAAGGGTAATTAGGACAATTGAATTCTAATAATTAACATTCTCAGCACAATTCAACCAAAATTATCAATTATAAGCTAGATTCTAGTTGTCCCATCCTTCATAAGTTGGCAATTAACTCAATTACTTCACATTGGCTAACAAACTTTTTGAAAGCAATTGATCAATTAAACTTCATCAAAATTTTGTCAAAATCAAATGTAGAGAATATGCAAACCAAGATCAACTCCCAATCCTTATGACAAACCCACTAACCTGTATTGTTTCTAATACTTCCCATTTCTAATTGGTTCATTATATTCAATGATGACAAAAATTAGGATTTTCCAAGTGGCTAAACTAAGTCAATTTCAAACTTTGAATTTAAGTCTAATTTACTTGCAGACAAACAACCAAGAATCCGATTTTGGAAGGAATCAAGCAAAAGCTAAATGCAATTCATAAGTTAAACTAGCAAATGCATAAAAGAAAAATAAAAATTAAACTAGTCTAAAAATGAAAAATTATCCCTAATTTTTCCCTTCCCCCACACTTATCATGCAAAAAGTGCCGATTTACAAAAAGAATAGAGAAACATAAAGATAAGGGAAAAGGAACTCCCTCAATCATGAGACAAGCTGGCATCAATCAAAGAAACATGAGAGAAAAAATGCTCCATCATCCTCTTCATCTCTCAAACCTCCTCATGATAAGAATCAACTTTTTCATCCATAATCTTCCATCCTTCCCTCTCATCCTGCACACTTTCCTTACCTTTGCCTTTGGTATGCTGAGCATAATCATAAACTTCACCAGACTTAGAGCCAAAGTTAGCTTTATTCAAAGTTGCATAAGTGAACTTGGTGGCACCAACTCTAGGCAAATCAATGTTGGGACTTGCAAAATGACACTTACTCATAGCAATTTTTATCACTATAAATGACCAAGTCTTAAAGCTTTCCTAGGAAAATTAGGCATTTCAACCAAATATTTCAACAAAAAGTGAGCAGTGTTGAGAGGAACCTCAATCTTAAGACACCAAAACAAAAACAATTCATTATTACTCTCTTTCTTTCCAACAATTGACGGACACATAAATTTGTGCAACAAAAACAAAGTATTATCTTTAATTATTACTGTACGAGCACCATTAGTGTCAAATTCATCTTTCCCAATCAAAAGATTCCAAGTCTCATTAGAATTAGACTCACGCACAATCTCACACAACCCAGCAATAGGAAACCAAAAAAGGTCATAAAGCTTTTGCAAAGAAAAGTCAAAATCATTACCCTAAAGCCGAAACTTAATCAAATTGCCATTAATAGCATTCTAATGAAAAGCAACAGTGGTAAATAATTCATGCATTAATTGAGGATAGGAAGGCAATTCAAAAGATATAAAAGATGCCTAACCAAGCTTCCTAATAGCACTTTTAAACTCATCTTTCAAAGCAAACTTATCAAGCATAACCTCATCAAAGAAAATAAAAGGTTGAACATCTCTACTCACAAGACTTGAATACTTCTCACTCTCCTCCTTACTGTTTAAAAGAAAAGGACAATTATATTGAGGAGAGTTTATTAACCTTACTTGAAAAGCTTTCCTTTTCCTTAGCCATGTCAGCGAAAACATCCATCTTTTTCCTTTTAGCACCAATCTTTACTCTAGGAGACATGATTGTTGCAATAAGACTAAAATCCCCAAATTTCAATTTCTAGGGTAGAGGGAGAAACTAGCAAATTTGAATGGAGAAAGATGGCAAAACTTGGTTATAAAGGTTATTTTGGAAGTTTGGATGGACGGGTTTGGTGATTTAAAGAGGATTGTGGAAGAAATTGGAGAAGAAGAGAAGGTATGGAGATGGGAGGTTTTTGGGATTTGAGAAGAGAAGAAAAGGGTTTAAGTGGGTTAGGGATTTTAAAAGAAATAAAAAGGGGCTGCATTTTAATTCTTTTTTGCTCATCTTTTTTATTTTATAATTGTGTGCTTTTTTCTAGTTAGTGTTGCCTCGTCAAAGCTTGCTCAAGGCAAAAAAGGGAAAACCTGTTGTTTCAAAATTGCTGGCGTAGCGAGGCACTAGAGGCGAGCGAGCGAGCAATTGCAATGCAAGAAGCCTCAAGGCAGCGCTGCAGAACTTAATCCCTACAATTTTTTTTTTTAGAAAACTAAGCCGATTAAAGTTAGATCAAGATAACAAGCATTATGAAAACACACGCATAAAATAAAAGCACACAAAGAGTAAAAAATAACCGAGAAGAACATTGGGTTGCCTCCCAATAAGCACTATGTTTAGAGTCTATAGCCTGACTTTAGATATGCCCTTAGGTGAGTACCATAGTGGTTTTAAATGACTCAAAACCACCATCATTATACAGCTTGAGGCGTTGACCATTCACTTTGAACTTTCCTCTTTCACTTTCAAGTTAAATCGGTCCATCTGAAAAACCTTTTGAGATAATGAACGATCCAGACCATCTAGACTTTTAAACTTTCCAAGAAAAATTCCAAGACGAATATTAAAAAGAAAAACCTTTTGACCCACACAAAAGTCTTGTCTTTGAATGTGCATATCATGCCCCTTTTGGTTCTTTCTTTACAGATCCTAGCATTCTCATAAGCATGAATATGAAGCTCATATAATTCATAGAGTTGCAAAATTCTCTGATCACCAATTATTGAAAGCCTGAAATTTAAAATCTTAGTTGCCCAATAGGCTTTGTGTTCTAGCTTTACAGGAAGATGACAAGCTTTTCCAAACACTAATCAATAAGGAGACATTTAACGGAGTTTTGAACGCTTTCCGATACACCCAAAGAGCATCATCAAGCTTACTCGCCCAAACCTTTCGTGAAGAATTCACTGTTCCTTCAAGTATATGCTTCAATTCCCTATTAGAAATCTCCACTTACCCACTCATTTAAGTGTGATACGGGGTACCTACACGATGAGTCACACCATATTTAGACAATAAGGAATAAAAAAGGCGGTTACAAAAATGTGTACCCCTATCACATATAATGGTACGAAGGGCTCCAAAACAGGTGAAAAGATTCTTTTTTAGGAATTTCACAACATTTTTATACTCATTTGAGGATAAAGGAATAGCCTCCATCCACTTGGACACATAATCTACAGCAGCCAAAATATATTGATTTCCATATGATGATGGAAATGGCCCTATGAAGTCTATTCCCCAAACATTAAACAACTCTACTTCTAAGATGTTATGCAATGACATTTCATTCCTTTTAGATATATTACCCATCCTTTGACATTTATCACAATTCAAAACAAAAGTATGAGCATCTTTAAACAATGTAGGCCAATAAAAACCACTTTGCAACACCTTAGCTGTTGTTCTATATGAACTAAAATGCCCTCCAGATTCTAATGCATGATAATGATTCAGAATGCTATGCACTTCCTCACTAGGTATACATCTTTAATTATTTGATCCGCACAATATCTATAAAGAAAAGGCTCATCCCAAAAATAATGCTTGATGTCATGCATGAATTTTTTCTTTTATTGATATGCCATGTTTTTAGGAAGAACATTGCATGCCAAATAATTAGCAAAATCAGCAACCAAGGAGCATTAGAAGATATAGATTTAAGAATAGCAAACATTTTTTCATTAGGGAATGTTCATTAATTGGTGGTTGATCAACGGGTTTGTCCAAGTGTTTCATTCTAGAGAGATGATCGGCAACTAAGTTCTCCACTCCCTTCTTATCTTTGATCCTGCAATAAAAGAATCCAATGAATTAGCCTTGGTTTAGCATCTTTTTTTGCAAGAAGTTAACGAATTACAGCATGATCGGTATAAACTATTGTTTTTTATCCTATTAAGTAAGTTTTGAATTTATCAAAAGCAAAAACAATAGCAAGGAGCTCTTTTTCGGTTGTTGCATTTTTGGGTTTTGCATCATTGAGAGTCTGGCTGCATAAGCTATAGCTTGAAGCTTTTTCTAACCCAACATTGCTCCAATAGAAAAATCACTCCCATCACACATCAATTCAAATGGAAAGTTCAAATCCAGGGAAGCTATGATAGGAGCAGACACTAGTTCCTCTTTAATCCCATTGAAAGCTTCCAAACACTCTTCACCAAATTCGAACGGTACATCTTTCACTAGGAGATTACAAAGAGGTTTAGAAATTTTGAGAAGTCTTTAATGAACCGGCGATAAAATCTAGCGTGCCCAAGGAAACTCCTTATGCTTTTTACTGAAGTTGGTGGTGGTAACTTTGCAATCACCTCAATCTTCGCTTGATCCACTTCAATTCCTTTTTTCTAAAATTTTGTGTCCTAACACAATTCCTTCTTGTACCATGAAGTGGCACTTTTCCTAATTCAAAACTAGGTTAGTTTCTTCGCATCTCTGTAAGACTTGAGAAAGATTAGCCAAACAATGATAAAAAAACCAAACACAGAAAAGTCATCCATAAATACTTCAACAAATTTTTCAATCAAATCTGAGAAGATTGTCATCATGCACCGCTGAAAAGTTACTGGTGCATTGCACAAACCAAAGGGCATTCTTCTATTAGCAAAAGTACCATATGGATATGTGAATGTAGTTTTCTCTTGATCTAGTGGTGCAATAGGAATTTGGTTATATCCAAAATAGCTATCTAAGAAGTAATAAAAAGCATGTTCAGCAAGTCTCTCTAACATTTTATCAATAAAAGGAAGCAGAAAGTGATCTTTTCCGGTTGCATTGTTAAGTTTCCTATAATCAATACATACATGCCAACCCATTACCTTCCTTGTAGGAATCAACTCATTGTTCTCATTAGTAATAATTGTCATCCCTCTTTTCTTGGCTACAACTTGCACTAAACTCTCCCATTGGCTGTCAGAAAATGGATATATAATTCTAGCATCAAGTAATTTAATCACTTGATTTTTCACCACCACTTTCATGTTAGGATTTAACCTACGTTGATGCTCAATGGTGGAAGTGTGGTTTTCTTCTATTAGAATCTTATACATGCATAAGGAAGGGCTAATCCCCTTGATGTCAACAATGGTCCAACCTATTCCTTTAATATGGTTTTTTAAAACATATAAAAGCTTTTCCTCCTCTTCTTTACTTAAAGATGCAACAATTATAACAGGTAGAGTGGAATTTTTTACCTAAGAATGTATATTTTAAATGCACAGGCAATCGTTTCAATTCAAGCACAGGAGGTTGTTTTATGGAAGGAAGAATGGTTTAGTATTTTCCAAAAGTTCTTCAACGGCAAAAACCTGTTCTTACACACCTAATTCACACTTTCAGAAGTAATATAATTTTCTTGAGTTTTACCATCATATGTTTGAACATATTCATCAATTACATCAATCTTAAGACAAGATTCATATTCCATGGGGTATTTTATAGATTTAAAGACATCGAAAGTTACCTCTTCTTATCCACTCTTAAGGCCAACTTACGTTATTCCACATCAATTAGAGCTTTACTTGTGGCTAAGAATGGTCTACCAAAAATAAGAGGCACTTCTCTATCTTCCTCCATGTCAAAAACAATGAAATCCACTGAAAATATGAATTTACCTACTTTCACCAAGATATCCTCTATCATACCTCTCAGGTAGGCAATTAACTTGTCCGCTAATTGAAGAGAAACATTAGTTGATTTGAGCTTTTTTATCATTCTAAGCTTCTTACATACAGATAAAGGCATCAAATTTATACTAGCTCTAAGATCACAAAGAACTTTGCTAAATTCAATATCACCAATTAAGCATGGAATAGTAAAACTCCCTAGATCTTTCACTTTGTTAGGAAGTTTGTTTTGAAGGATATCACTACATTCTTTAGTTATCATAACTATCCTAAGATTGTCAACTCTCTTCTTGTTTGTTATTATTTCCTTCAGGTACTTAGCACATTTAGGCATTTGTGATAATGCCTCAACAAGAGGAATGTTAATCTCAATCTTTTTCAACCAGTCAAAGAATTTTTTAAATCCTTGATCCTTCTTTTCATTGTACAACCATTATGGATACGGAACTCTAGGCTCATATGGTTTAGGCTCATCCTTGGGTGCTTCATCTTCTATAAGCTCTTCTTTCTTGCTTTCCTCTTTCTCTCTTGGAGTAAGTTCTTCTAGTTACTTCCCACTTCTTAAGGTGATTACTTGAACTTGCTATTTTGGATTGGTTACTGTATTGCTCGGTAAAGCTCCTTGATCCCTTTTACTTATTGCCTCAGCCATTTGTCCTAGCTTCGTTTCAATCTTCTTCGTAGAGGCATCCTGACTGTTAATTCTTTGCATCATGGCATTCAAAGCATTAGTGAGTGTAGCCACTGAATCCTCTTGAGATTGCTTTCTTTCTTGAGCTTAAAATCTGGGTGGAGTTTAATGACATTTTGACTATTATTCCACGAAAAGTTCAAGTGATTTCGCCACCCCAAATTGTAAGTATTCAAGTATGCAATGCTTTGCTACCATCCTAGATTTGAGATGTAGTTTGTTGGGAATGCCCTAGTCCCAATGCATTAGTCCTTGAATTGTGTTTTACATTTTGTATCTTTTGACAAATTAATGTATTATACATTTATGTTATTAAAATAAAGGCATTAATCTATTTATTATATATCCTGTGCAACATTATAAATAAAGTATACGATGGTCATATCTATATCCATGTTGACAAGTGTTATACACATGGCAGTGAGACCATGGATAGGGAAACAATATAACCATAAAGCCATTCATAGTTTGTTCCAGTCATGGGAATGAATGGAACTAAAGACTATCATAAACTTGATTGTATAGCCGTGTCTTACCAACTATAGAACATGGATTGTCAATCAAGCTTATAGGTACATGTAATGGGGCATGGTACTGGATAGATCCACTAAATGAGAAATCCATATGGTATAGTATCACAAGTGATTCTTGTGTAGTACTTATATCAGATCCTTAGACCTGACCATATTATGGTCTTACATGTGAACACACACACTTTGGTGTACGCCTAAAGGGCCTGTAATAGGGTACCAAATATGGGTACGTTCGGGTGTGCCAGTAAGCATAGCAAGGTCATGTGTATGCAGAAGGGAATGTCACTTAGTGATTCAATAAGAAGATATCACCAGCCACTTGATGAGTGCAATTGATAAAAGTGTGGCCACACCCAAACAAGTTGGAACTTGTTTGTGAGCATCAGTTCATTCGAGATCAAGTTAATGTCCAGACACAAAAGAGGGTGATGTGACCATGCCTCTGTGTTGGACACCGATATCAGCGACATGGGATATGTAAGTTAAACTATAGGGTTAAGACTTCCGTTAGACTGCTGTCTCTGTCTTAATTGGGGGCTGTAATGGCTTGCTAGAGCCCACCTACAGTCTGTGGGCCTTGGGCTCACTGCCAACATAAAGACAAGCCTACAGGATCATACACATTGAATGACTGAGCTTGAACTTAACGGGTCATCTGTATCCTTGGAGTATACTGACTAGAGAGGATATATTTTAATTGATTAAATTATATATCAATTGGATTGATCAAAATAATATAATCAATTTATTGGGTTTCATGGAAATAGCTTAAATAAATTAGTTCATGAATTTATTTCCTGGTGGAAATAATTTACATATATAGGTTTATATATAACTCATTTAAATAAAGTCTAAATTAATTAATTGGGTTAATTTAATTAGACAAATTTGTTTTAATTCAAATGCTATATGTTATATTATATGGTTTAATATAATACCATACATAAGAAATTGAAATTAAATTGAAATTAAATTTTAATCCATAGTAATTAATTTTGACCTAGGGTTTTTCAGGTATAAAAACCCACTGAAGTGAGACAAAACCTAACCCTAATTGGACCATCTAGATTTCGACCAAGGAAAGAAATTTTCTAAGGAAAATTTCGGCCATCCCTAGCTTTCTCTCTAGTTCTTCGATCCTCCGCTAGCAAGGGTTCCTACTCGTTAGGCGTTCATGTACGGGGCTTTAGAGGAAATCTACTTTGATTTCTCCAGTCGTCTATAGAAGAGACATACCAGGTGAGAATCGGTTTCTTACTTTGTATTTATTTCATGTTTTTTATTTCCATTTCAAAGCTCTTGGGACTAGGTTTGAGAAAATCTAAATTGGCTTCCGTTGCCAACGGTTTATTTTCAATGAAAAAACCCTACATAGTTTGCTTGTTCCATCATGGAAGTTGAATAAGCTCCACTTAATCCACATGCTAATGTATTGTGATTACTTGCACAAAGTTCACAAACCATTAGGTTTTTTATAGCTTCTTCTTATTAAACACATCAATTTTAGCATGTAGAGTAGTAAAAGCATCAATTTTGTGAACTCCAGCTATTGTTTTGGATGGTCCCCTTTTTGTGCCCCATTGGTAGTTGTTAGTTGCTAGTTGCTATCTCGTCGATGAGCTCATAAAACATCCTCTAGCAGAGGCATCAAGCATTAAGAGGGTTGATCAATTTAATCCATTGTAGAATGTTTGAACAACCATCCAATCTGGAATACCATGGTGAGGTCATTTTCTTAGGTGGTCTTTGTATCTCTTCCAAGCTTCATAAAGACTTCCCATCTCATGTTGTTTGAAACTAGTGATGTCGTTCCTCAATTTAGCGGTTTTTTCAAGTGGGAAGATTTTTTTCCAAGAATTGTTTGGATTGTTCATCCCAAGACATGATAGAACCCACTGGCAAGGACTAAATCTAGTTTTTTACTTTGTCCCTCAGAGAGAAAGGGAACAACCTCAAATAAATTGCATCTGGTGTCACCCCGTTGTATTGGAAGGTATCACATATCTCGAAGAAATTTTGAATGTGGGCATGAGGATCATCAGTTGCCATCCCACCAAACTGAATAGTGTTAGATATCATCTAGATAAAGGCCAGTTTGGTTTATGTTCAACAGATGGCTTAACAATTCCAGAATTGTTATCAGCAGCAGTTGGTGTAGCATAATCTCTTATGGCTCTTTGTGGGTTAGCCATTATTGGTTCTTTGGTTAAAATCTCAAATTTAAGAATGAATTCCCACTCTTGCGATTCTAACTCCAACCGATTGTTGGCTCTTTCTCGTGCAACTATTTCTTTCCTTTGCTTGTTTAGTTGTCTAATGAGTTCTTTTAATCTCTAGATTAAATGGGATTAATTCTGATTTGCCAAAACTCCACATGAACTACACAAACAAATTAAAGAATTAGAAAAATGCTTAAATTGATAATCAAGTAAATTTTCAGTTGAAATTAATAAAATACAACCCCTGGCAATGACGCCAAAAACTTGATGTGAAAATTTGCAAGCGCACAAAATCGTATCAAGTAATAAAGTATAAGTAAAGATCGTTCCCACGAGGATTGCTTACTAATCACCAACTAATTCATAAAAACTATTAACTAAGCAAACAACGAATAATTGGATTTGATTTATATTAAGCTAAGAATTAAATTAAAAGATAAGAAAAGAAATAAAAATAAGTAGAGAAAATTCAATAGGAGAAATACCTAAGGATATTGATTTGATACAACTCTTAGCCTAATCAATATATTGTGTATTAAAACAATTTAATTACTCATGCAATGGAGAATGATTTGAAGTCAATAATATTCTCTCTCAAGATATATTATCAATGCAAGTATATGTCACTAAACCTATCTCTTAATAGTGGGTAATACCCTATAGTTAACTCACTAAGCGCGAATCATTCAAAAACTCCACACAAGTTCAAATTATATTACTCTCGTTCAAATCTAAACTTATGATTTTGTTATCTTAGTTCTGATTTCAATAGTATTCCCTCTCGGTACTTTATACTATTTCAATCTTTAAACATGCGATTGTTGATCAAGCAAAAGCAGGCATTAAACAAGATAATAAGATTTGCACAAATAAAGTAAGAAAACTACAATAATTTCATAAACCAATGAAGTTGTATTACATCAACATCCTAGATAAAGAGAGTGTAGCTACTCGTAGTATCTAAAACACACAAATAAGAAATAAAAACATGAGAGAAAAATGAAACTTTAAGGTTGTGTAGATGTCTTCACCAAATCTTTTCACCTTGTCGTCTTCACCAAACCATTGGAATTCCTCTGAAAAACACAGAAATAAAACTAAGTTCGATCCCCCCAAACTGAAAATAAAATCTCTTTATATAGTAGAGACTATCTTCTAACCCCAAAAAGGAGGGAAACTAACCTAGAAAATTAAACCTAAAAGGAATCTTTAACTAAACCCCATCAGAACTCTAAATTAACAAATCTCACTAAACGAGAATTCTCTAAAATATCTTCAGTCCAAAGCTTCTATTCCAAATAGGAAAACATGACTTTGTAGGAGAAAAAGTCAACTAAGAAGTTTGACTCGCAGGACTCAGCACCAGCTGCAGAAAACCCAAGCTATCTTTTTCTTCTTAACTCCGATTGGTGTGATTCTAGATGTGTTGGAAAGCTGACGGATAGGTGCACAACTATGTAGAATGACTCTAAAGCCAAATCAGCCTCCAACTATCTTGAAAATCCAGACACAGTTCTATTTACAGCAATCATTCTCCAATCATAATTCCTAATTAGCCAAAAGTCTCCTATTAAACACCACAAGGAGAGAAATAAAACTAAATAAGAGCAAATAAACAAATATAACAATTAACTAATAAAGCACTATAACTAATACTAAAAAAACATAAATTAATGAAAACATATGGTAAAATAATCCTAAAAACCATTATATGAAAATGAGTTATTAACAGATCTGGTTAATCTTTGATAACTTTGCTCTTAATATTCTTACATTGCAGAGTACATATATATCAGGAATTACTAGCTTAACATGAATGTGTACTTCTGTGTCATATGAATACAGAAACTATTAACTACTAGTAGTATATTTTCTTGATTAGAATATGAAATGAATGCTTGTTCTAGAAAAGAATTAACTACGGACGTGATGCCACATTTGTGGATGTTAACATTTGGAGATTACAAATATATATACTGAATGCTTAACCATTATTGGGTGAGTTAATCTGAGAAAATTACAAAATCATAGTGCCTTTTTGTTATATATAGTTAGTTCATATTTGAGTAAATTTTGGGCTAAGGAAATATCATGCTTATTTAAAAGCTCATGTTGCCAAAAGCTTATGTTTCATCCTTAGGTTATTTTTTTAAAATAAGCTCTAATCTTCATTTAATAAAAAGCCCAAGAATATTTATTCTCTTGTCTTAAACAAAATCCTTAAAGTTAGTTACTAGTAATTTTCAAATTATGGAAAGGTTTTGAAAATTAAAATTGGACCAGTAACTAATTCTTTCAAAGAATCTGTGAACACAGGTTTTTTCCTAACCTCGATGATGAAAGCCTTTATTACCTTTTTCATGGATAAGCAAGATGTGGATTTGGGACGACCGGAATGACGTCAGATATGTCTCGGATGACTCGAAGAAGTGTAATAAATCTTGGTGCGGAACCCCGAAAAAGGTCGAATGAGCGCTTAAGAGAACCGGAGAGAAAAGTGACAAAAGGTGAGAAATGCAAAAACTAACTACTATAGCCGCTCGGCTACAGTGCCTATAGGGGCGCGGCTGTAAGTTTGCACAACTACAGCTGTAGTTGCCAAATTTGATTTTCTCTTAAATAGGGTGTATTTTATCTCATTAATTCGGGATTTCAACCCTAATTAGACCATATAAAAGGTAAAACTTGAGATTAGGGTAGCAGAGAACATTATTCTACAGCCACAATCAAGAGAGAAAGCTAGGGTTTTGAGATTTTGAGAGTTAGAGAGAGAAAATTAGGTTTAGTGAGAAAAATCCCCAAATCCGCTCTAAAGATCATCCAATCTCGAATAAAATCTGTAGAAATCAATAGGGACCTTTGGAAAATCACATCTGGGAGTGATTCTGGTTGATTTGATGTTCGTTCGGATCGATTTGGGGTTCTATTCGAGTTTTGGAGATTCATGAATGATTTCGGGTTGTTCGTGATTCTGAGGAGTTTTCCAGCGTCTGATTCTATTTCTGGTGATCCAAAACACAAGAACGCAAATAAGGTAGGCTTTGAGAGGCCCTAAAAACTCGTTTAAAATTGATTTGGGTGTTGTTATATATGTTTTTGTATTTTTCTTAAGGCTGGAAGTGAAAACTCAGCTATAGCTGCCCCGTCTGTTGATTACAACCGCTCGGTTGTAGTCTGATGACTACAGTGGCATGGCTATAATCTACAATGGCATGGCTATAGTTCTCTGATTATAGCCACTCGGGTATAATCTCAAGGGCAGAAGCCCCAAATGCCCTAAATCGACTGAGAACACTTCCTTTTTCAAATCAAATTCTTTTTTCACGAATAATATCAGTCGAATCACATCCACAAATGATTAGATTTGTGGTTTTTGAGTTTTTGATTGATGGATGTGAGATTTAGTTTTGATAGTTTTGGGTTTTTAGGGTTTTCCGGATTCATTTGATCTGATCCAGATTTATTCCGTTGATTTTATAAGTTTCCAGAAACCCTAGATCACCCGAAACCATCAAAGAATCAAAACGATTTTCAAAACGAGAAAGAAAACCAGATTTGTTCTTCTGGAGCACTACAGCTGCTCGGCTGTAGATGCTACCGCCGCCCTAGCCACACAGTGGTGCGGCTGTAGCATACTACAGTGGCTCGGCTGTAGTTGGTGAAACAGAATTACAAGTTTTCCCTTTTTGGCCTCTAACTTGTAATTTCTTTTCTCCTTTCGATTCAAAAAGGATTTTTGGTGTGTTTATGTTTCCAAACCCTAGATGGATATTCAATTTAGGCCCACTCACGAACGGAACCCTCAGGTTCTAGGATATCCGGCCTACCAAAAGATGGAAAATGCATGTAAACGAGCCAAACCGTTTTCAAAATTGGTTTTCATTCACAAAATCTATAGGGCGTTTTTACAAAATGTTTTCCAGCTCTAATCGAGTAGTCATCCGGACTTCTCGATTATCCCCCCATGCATGATCCTGTTTCCAAAATACCCCTATTCTGTCTTACATGAGTCCTTGGTGTGATTTGTTTACTTGTGCTAACCGTATTTGTATGCAGCTTTTTATTTTTCATTTTTTTTATGTATTTAATAGATCATTCTGTGTATCTAGGCGATTGTACCTTTTTTAGATTATCGTGTATTATAGGTGATTGTAATGGTGAAGATGAGAGCTTTTTTCCTTTTTCTGGGTTGTAATAAGGCCTCTATTTCTTTTTGGTTTATTTTTGGATGCATGGTTTATATTCCTACACTTTAATTTTGGGTACTTTATTTACGTTATTTGAATGAGCATGGGCTAAGATATAAAACATAAAATGGGTAGAGAAAGATAATAAGTGAGTAAACTATTGTCATATGCACTTATAAATGAATACAAGCTTAAGGATGAATAGGTAAGTTGCCCGAACCCTAAATCTCTAGATTAGGTGTAGTAGTCTGTGTTCGGTAGGGAGCTGTACCAGAATTTCCCGGATGAGCTGATGCGACTGGCGACTCTGTCACTGATCTTGAAATTTAAGTTTCGAGGTCTTTAAGTTGATAAAATGGGAAAAGGTTTTCTATAGAAGGATATCCAAAAAGAATCAATGGTTTTCCTAATCAAGACACAAACCCGTTTTCAAACTCCAAACAATCTCAATTTCATATTCCCCGGTTCACTTCGCCGCATTTCGAAAGGTCGTCCCCTCACAGAATCCTTTTCACAAAAGCTATTTTCTTTGTGTAGAATAACTTAAGATTATCTTTCTGAAAAATTAGAAATCAAACTGATGTCTAATATTTTCAAAATTAATCTAACATAAAATCCTTGGAAATGAATCACATCTTTAGGGGGAGCACATCAAGAGAAAAATCTTTATCCTAACATAAATTTCACTTCCTTCTATATCATCTAAACAAATATTTCAAAAAGTATTGTCATCATCAAAAAGAGGGAGAATGTTGAATCAAGTTTTGATGATTAAGTAAATTGAGATCTTAATTAAAGTTACATAAAGATACTTTATTATAAAGAGTTTTATCAAAGTCAAAATCAAGAAAGGAAAGAATAATATATACTCTAGTAATAAAGATTGAATAAATAAAGATCTTCAAATTTTAAAGAGTATCATATTATTGAAGATGAAGATATAAAACCAATCTTGAAGACAAAAGGGAAGACTACTATAATCTACAAGATGATAGTATGCTTGGAGTTACAAAAGGAGGACTCTTACAATTAAAAGATTATACACCTACAAGAGCCTGTGCAAAAAATAAAGGTCACCTACAAAGGCTATACACTGTATAACGGTCATCTACAGGTGGCTATACACTGTATAGCGGTCACTTATAGGAGGTTATACAAAGTATAACCGTCACCTACTTGAAGCTATACACTGCATAACGGCCACATACAGAAGGTTGAAGGAAACTCAAGATGTTGCTATAAAAGGATGTACATTGCATTAGAAACTCAAATAGAAGGCTACGGTAATATAAATTAGCAACTTCAAAGGCCTAGAGTGTCTTGGATATATTTGTACAAAAAGCTCCTTTACCAAAGCTTGTAAGTAACGACTATATTGTTCATTCACCTACAAACAGAGAGCAAATCTATCATTCACAAGTGGAGAAGACAGTTAGCAAAATCACAATATAAGCATACAATTGAGAGTCTTTTCCAACACAAGTCTTCAAAGAGATATTCAAAGAATTATAGTCTTCGTCAATTCTCAAATTATAGTCTTCATCAATTCTCAAACAACAAATTTTTTCATTCAAAAGGACATTGTAATTCACA
This sequence comes from Euphorbia tirucalli, assembly GCA_039660915.1. Taxonomy (NCBI): domain Eukaryota; kingdom Viridiplantae; phylum Streptophyta; class Magnoliopsida; order Malpighiales; family Euphorbiaceae; genus Euphorbia; species Euphorbia tirucalli. The sequence goes on from CM077639.1 coordinate 68,068,817, forward strand.
CAATAGGGTTTGTGTAAAGGGGAATATTGTTGTGGTGATTTCAACAAAGCTTTTAAAGTTTCACACTTGAGCTTGAAAAGTGTGGTGATAGTTTAGTTATTAACCTTGAAAACAATAGTTGTAAAATTTTGGTGTTTGATCTTGCAAAAAGCACTAGAATAGTTGTTATTGAGCTATAAAACAACAACTATAATTTTAACACTAGAGCTTGTAAAAAGTATCAGTAGAACTTTTGATACTTTGCTTGAAAAAAGTATTGAGTTGGTTACTTGAACTCGTAAAAAGTAACATTAGGTTTGGTTCTTGCTCGTAAAGGAATCCTTAATGAAAAATATCAAGCGGTGAGCTTGGGGACAGGAGTAGGCCGGTTAGGCCGAACCTGTGTAAATCGTTGTGTGCCCAATATCTCTATCCCTAATCTATTTATTTGTTGCTATTTATATATTGAACATTTAAACTAATAGCATTAGTATTATTCAGAGATATTGTTTAAAGTTAATCAAAGCGATTATATTCACAAGTTTTACAAAATATTTAATTCCTTATCTTGACTAAAACTTATATTATTGTGCAAAAATGTTTTAACCGAAAAAGTATAATAAAAAGATTTTTATTCGGTAATACACATTATTCACCCCCCTCTAGTGTGTCTTTAGCCTATTTTGAGGCCAACATAATGTTAATTGATATAATATTATAAATAAGGGATAATTACGTAAAAAAACCTTGTGTTACACTTGTTTGCAAAAAAACCCCTAGAGGTTTCGATTTTCACAAAAAAATCCATGTGGTTTCCGATTGTTAACAAAAAAAAAAAAAGATTTTGGCCTAACACCATCAAAAATTGATAACATGGCCGGGAAATTTTGATGACGTAGTAGAGGCAAAAGTTACCACGTGTTCAATTTTTGACAGTGTTAGACCAAAATCTATTTTTTTTTGTTAACGGTCGGAAACCATAGGAATTCTTTTTGGGAAAAACGAAACCTCTAGAACTTTTTTACAGACAAGTGTAACCACAGGAGTTGTTTGCATAATTATCTCTATAAATTATTATAGTATAAGTACTATATATATATATATATATATATATATAAAATCATACTATGTACCCAAGTCCAACCTTATAAATAAGCAGTTTGTTGAGGACTCTGGTCGGGCCAAGCCTCAATCAATTTTGATATATTTGATGGGTACCCGACCCCGCGAACAGGTCTACTCTATCCCCACTTTCCTTTTTTTCTCTTCTTCCCTACGAAAATTTGAATTCTCTAGATCGCATGTTTCTATGGCCGACCAAAGAATTCTTCATATCTTGTCATTTCGTTTCTACCATCACCATTGTTTAAACATGATTATTAGTTTCATAAAATTTATTTTTCCTTTAGTTTTATGCCCAAATTGTGTCTTCAGTAAAAAAAAAGTCCAAATTATGTCGGAGGCGGAGACAGAACAAGTGGAGAAAGCCCTGTCGAAGGCGAACGAGCTGCCTAAGGCTATCATGCTCCGAGTTGTGAAGGATAAGCTCCTCAAATGCTCCGGCGATGGAGATCTCATCGTCCACAAAGATGCTCTCATCGATTTCTCTGAAAGCGCACGATTCTTCATTCACTACATTTGTGCGACGTAAGGAAGAATTACTTTGAACTTTCTTTTGTTTCTTCAATCCCCTCTTAATTTCAATTTTTTTTCTCGAAACTTAATTCTATAGAGCTAATGATATATGCAAAGGAATCAAAGAGCCAAACCATAAATGTAGGAGGGTGAGCAAAATCAAACCGTAACTAGAAAATCGAACTGAATTGAGTCTAACAAACCAAATTAAATGAACCAAAGTTAGTTTGGTTTGGTTTTGATTTTTGAAAATGTGATAGTTTTGTTTTTTGTTTGATTTTGGTTTTGTTGAAAAACCAAAGAAAAATCGAACCAAAACGAACTAATTATAAATATTTGAAAATTATATATATATATATATATTATTGTATAATTTATATTTATGAGATTTTAATAATATATGTGTAATATAGACCATTTTTTACAATAATTTATATATAATTAATAATAATTTAATGATAATAATAATGCTAATTTATTTAAATTTTAAAGTTTGAAAATTTTGATTTTGAAACGAACTGAATCGGTTTGGCTCAATTAAAACCGAATATATATTGGTTCAGTTTTGATTTTCATAATTTTCATAATTTAGTTTTCAGTTCGGTTTAGTTTTTAAATCGAACCATGTTTTGCTCACCCAAAATGCAGATGATGTTGAATTTCCGGATTTGGTTGGGCCTCTCCAAGCCTCCCTTGCCAGTTGCCCCGTCATGCAAGGAACTATATAATTAGTATTTGTTCATTTTTTAATAAAAAAATTAAAAAAAGAAATATTTGGATAATATCAATGTTATCATAATCGGATCAAATGATTCGATCAATTTAACTACGAACCAGCCATGGATCCAGTCGGTTTGATCCTAAATTTCAGTTTTCATGAAAATTAGACCAAGATTGTTTAATAAACAATTGAATCGACGAATCGTCCTGTTGAAATTCCATCAAACCATGATTAATAAGTTTCGTAATAAAATAGTATTTAAAAAATATATATATTTAGTTAAACCATCAGTTGAACCGGTTCAAACCGATTGAACTGCGAACCAATAGTCTCATGGATACATTCTCCAGTCCAATTTTAATAACATTGATGAAAATATCCCTACCATGTTATCAACTGTTGACGGTGTGATAGGAAATTTGGCTTTTTAATAATGGAATAAAACCACAGTCATCTTTCGCAAAATAAAAAAATGCATTTAACCATGGAATTTTTTTATTGTCCCTAATAATATTAATATGATTATAAAAGTACAATTTGTTGACTAGTTTGAATTATATATTCGTTCATTTCACGTAACATCGTACACTAAATAGTAATAATAATAGGATTGTAAAATAAATTATTATTTAATGAATCAACTTGCATAAACCAAATAATTCAATTCATCCACCAGTCGAATTATATATTCATGTCACGTGACATAATAATAATAATAATAATTTGAGAAAATTATGAAAAAAAACTTTTGATTTCATTTTTTGGCAAATAAGTTTTTCTTTTTTTTTTTCTTTTTTTTTTTTTTTGCAATCGAGAATTGTGGTTTTATACCGTTTGTAAAAAAAGAATTTTCGTATCACGCAGTCAATTTATTTACGTGGTAAGAGGGTATTTTTGTCTAAAATAGTTTTTATTATTTATTCAAAATTTCCTTTTCTCTCTTCTCTGTCTTTCTGTCTCCCCTTTCTCCCTCCATTGCTGCTTTGTTCTTAGGGATGTAAACGGAACGGGGCGGGACGGGGATTTGGCAATCCCATCCCCGTTCTCCGGCTAGGCGGGGATCCCCGTACCCGTACCCGTTTAGTAAATGGGGATGATTTTCATCTCTATCCCCGGCCCCGTCGGGGAACGGGTTCCCCGCAGGGATCCCCGTCCCCGTTACGATTTTTTTTTTTTGAAATTTTAAATAAAATTTAATTTGGTACAAAAATAAGTTAAAAAGCATTACAGTTTGAAGAACATTAAATAAATCACTTAATTTTTCTTATAAGAAAGTGATATTTAATTAAAATATTATAATTACTAATATTATTATTTCAAAATAGAGTACATAAGTCCAATATACAGAAATTAAATTAGAGGTTTCTAAATTGCTAATTCCTATTAAGTACAAAGGCTAAATTTTAAGTTTTGCACCTAAGAATATAGACCAATCCCTAGTTTTAGTTTTATTATTATAAAATTTAATTATTTATGTATATGTATAAATAAATAATAAAATAAATAAATAAACGGAAATTCACGAAAATCTCCATCGGAAACTAAACGGGGATGGGGACGGGTCCGCGTGGCGGGGGAGATAAATCCCATCCCCGTCCCCGTTTAGTAAACGGGGACAAAAGTGTCCCCGTCCCCGCCCCGCGGGGATTCTAAACGGGGAATCCCCGTCCCCGTTCGGGCGGGCCCCCGGCGGGGACGGGTCCCCGTTGACAACCCTATTTGTTCTTCATCACTCTGATAAATCGAAGATGGAACTTGAAGCATTGGGTAATTTCCTCATCAAATGAGATTCTCTACTATTTCCTCACATTTTTGTTTTCTGCGGATCTACAACACCATTTCTAATTGAATGAAGGTGAAACTGAAACCACAGATCAATTATTAGATTTGGGTATCAACAATATTAATGGAAGGGGAAGTTATTCACAAGGGGAGAGTTTATGGACATCGCAATTAATTAATTAATTAGATATATTTGATGAAAGTAGAAACTGTAATTTTTAATTTAGCTTCTACAAACAAAGGTCTAACTCACCCTAAAAAATACCTCAAATTGAGAGGATTATCTCACATATATATGGAGATATATATAGCTCTCTCATCAGATAACATGGGATTCAAACCACACCATTCACGCACAGAATTATCTAGCGTGTGAATCAAATATACACGGATGACCAATACAAAGGTTATAGTATGTAAATAAAGACTTAATTCACACGAAAAGGTACCTCAAGCGAGGAGAATTGTTTCGCATATATAACGAGTCACATAACTCTTTCATCAAGCAATATAGGATTCTACAAGTTTTGGATTTTGTTTTATTTGATGAGTCAGTTTTTTTCAATCTATTTTATATGTTTTCTTCTTCATTCCAAATTGAGCTTAGATCTACCATCACTCTTTGCATCTGCAATCGATTTTCTAATGGGTAAAATGCCAGAATTTAAATAGCCAAAGCGGCAAACCATATTTCTTGATTTGAAACAAAACGAACTTAGAAGGATTTGCTTGCAAAAAAATAAAACCACATGAGGTTTTTTTTTCTTGTAATTTTTCGTAATTATTATTATTATATCTAACTATTATTATTATTATTATTATTATTATTATTATACAAGAAATGTTAAATATAGTAGCAAAAACATCTGCACCAAAATAAATTTTGCTACCAAAAAACTCATTTTTTAACAATATCCAAAAGTTACTTCTAAAAAACACAATTGGTAGTAAAATTGTATCAAATTTTTTTTGCCAATACCTATGGCCACAACTTTCTAGCCGTAACAATTTTATTTGAGATTTTATGTGTTGAGACAAACTCAAACACCATTGAAAATGATGTAAATTCTAGATTTTATCTTCTATTAGAGATTTTAAAAGTGTTTTTTCAGGGTTTAATGACCCTTTTGGCCCCTATTTTATCCACTTATTAATTGGTTATTTGTCCCTTTTACTATTTGACATTTCCTTTTTGACCATGCATTATAAGTGTCAAATTATTGAAAAATATCAACCTTACATATGTGGTATAAAATAGCTCAATATTACCCCATGGTAAAAACTCTAGCTTATTTTGAGGTATTATAAGTAAAATATCGATCAAGATTTTCTATGAATAAAACTTGTTAGCAATTATAAACAAAATTTCTGAAAGAATCCATTAGAAAACAGTAAAATTGAACTAGGACTTCTACTATATGGTAATTAACAAAATTAGATTGTCTTGTATAAAAGCAAAATTGATCATCCCCAATAACAACTCTATGGGCAAATTTGACATTTATCGTTTTTTTTTAGTCTATAAAAGCATCTCCAACCCCACTCCATTTGGGGTTGGAAATGCAAATTTTGGTGGTGGGTTGCTCCAACCCACCACCAATTTTAACACTATAATTTTGGAGGGGAACAGTACCCCTCCAATGTTGGCGGGCTACTATTCCCCTCCATTCTTTTTTTTTTTTTTTCTTACTTTTTTTGTTTTTTGTTTTATTTTTTGCTTTATTTGTTTCTACCATTCCTTTTTTTTTATTTGTTTTCTTTTTCTTTTTTTATTTGTTCCTTACTTTCTTTTTTTTTTCTTTGAATTTTTTCTTTTTTTTATTTGTTCCTTACTTTCTTTTTTTTTTCTTTGAATTTTTTATTTTTTTAGTTTTAAAAATAAAAAATTCAATTTATAGTATTTGGGCTATGTAGTATTGTAATATTATCGTATTTATATTGTACTTCGATTTAATTAAATTGTTGTATTTAAATGGATTTTTATGGTGTGGTTGTATTCCGGTTTAATTAATATATATTATCTATTATGTATTAATGTGTTAATTTTTATTTCATCCGATACGATTTTATTTAATAAAATTATTTATTCATTAAAAAAATTTTATGTAATTAAATATATTTATTTATAAATTATTAATATTAATTTTTTTTATGATTTAATAAAAAGATATGAATAATATAAATATATGCAAAAAGGAATATAATAATAATAAAAAGTTAGGTGGAAAAGAATAAAGTAATAATATTTTAATTTGGAGTGGAAATTTGGAGTGGAGGGTTGGAGAAAAAGAACTGTAGCTCACTCTAAATTATAGAGGAAATTTGATTTGAAGTGGAAAATTTAGAGTTATGGTTGGAGATGGCCTAAAGGGTCAATGTGATTTTAAGATTTTGAGGGTAGACTAGAATGAGATTCTAGGGAGTTATAACAAGCATTCTGATATAGAAACATCATTCATATTAAAAATAGGTTTTTACATTCTAAGCTTTATGATATTTATTTTTTTATGTTTTTGTTTCTTAGAATAAATATTAACTCCAGTTATTGTGCTAGAATTACTTTTCTCTAATTAGTTGGTTAGTTTGTTGAAGGCAGCTATAGTTTGTTAATTCTAATTGCTTATATAAGCAACATCTATAAGCTTCATCAATTAATGAAGATTTGCTTTCATAATTTCACGATGGTATTTCTTCCGCAGTTTTTCTTTAGAAGTTCAATCTTTCAGGTATTGTAGACTTAGCCAGTTGTCAAATGCTAGATTGTATCAAACACAGAAACAATTTCCTAATTTTGGTATCTCTACAAATCATGTTTGTCATATATGTCCACAGAAAAAGCAAGGAAGTTGCGTTTTTCTAATTTAGAGTCTGTAACTACTAGATGTTTTGAGTTGGTTCATATGGATATATTCATATATATTTTAACTGTTGTGAATGATTATAGTAGATTTACTTTGGTTTATTTCCTTCAGAATAAATCTGACGTGACATAGTTAGTTAAACAATTTGTTGCTATGGTATCTGCTCAGTTTAAGTTATCAATCAAGATAAAAAGGAGTGATAATAGGATAAAGTTTTTGTTGACACGATTTTATGCAGAAAAGGGGATCATTCATGAGACCTCATATGTTGAAACTTCACAGCAAAATGGAGTTGCTTAAAGGAAACATCAATATATATTGAATTTAGCTTGAGCTTTGAAGTTCCATATTATGAAAGGCTAGGGTTTTCCCTTAGCTTGTTATGATTGATAGTGATGAATATATACATAGGGTTACACAAGGTGGGCCGATGGTTATGGGCTAAATATTTACAATTATATTTACATTATATTACAATACTCTATCACCCCCCCGCAAGTTGAGCGGGGCTTGTCACGGTCAACTTGGCACGAAGAGTGAGGAAGCGGTCTTTGCAGAGACCTTGGTGAAGATGTCGGCGGGCTGGAGAGTGGAAATGTGCTGAACCCGGAGTTGACGTTGAGCAACCTTGTCACGGACAAAGTGGAAATCCAGTTCAAGGTGCTTGGTGTTGTTATGAAAAACCGGATTAGCATTCAGGTATGTGGCACCAAGATTATCAGACCAGACTGTGGGTGCCGTAGAGGGAGAGAAACCGAGCTCTTTAAGGAGCATTGTAAGCTATAAGACCTCCGAACTAACTGTAGCAAGTGCACGGTATTCAGCCTCAGTACTGCTTCTAGATACTGTCCGTTGCTTGCGGGAGCACCAAGATACCAAATTTGTACCAACATACACGGCAAAACCTATTGTGGATTTTCTGTCATCCAAACATCCTCCCCAGTCAGAGTCACAGAAACCATTAATAGCTAGAGATGAAGATTTTCGCAGTAGCAAACCATGAGTAGTGGTGTCGTGGAGATAACGCAAAATGCGTTTGACGGCCTTCCAATGTTCTGTGGTCGGGGAATGCATGTATTGAGAGACTTTGTTGACGGAAAAGGCCACATCCGATCTGGTAATGGTAACATATTGAAGACCCCCTACAATACTGTGGTAGAGAGACGGATCATCAAACGGATCACCACTATGGAGAGATAAGTGTGTATTCGTGCAGAATGGAGTAGAGATGGCTTTGGCTTCATGCATTTTGGCCCTCAACAAAAGATCAGAGATATACTTGTGCTGATGGAGAAGGAGACCATTCGGTTGTCGGGAAGCCTCAATACCCAAAAAATATTTCAAGGAACCAAGGTGACGAATTGCAAACCGGGTTTGTAAATATGTGAGAACCTGTTGCAGCACAGTACTATCATTACCGGTGAGCAAAATATCATCAACATAGAGCAAACAGTAAAGCCGAACATGTCGTGCTTGGTAGAAATAAAGAGAGATGTCGGCCTTGGAGCAAACAAAACCAAACCGAATCAATACATCCGTCAGGCATTTATGCCACATCCGGGGAGCTTGCTTGAGGCCATAGAGAGATTTCTTGAGAAGACAGACATAATCAGGCTGGTGTTTATCAACAAACCCCGGCGGTTGAGCCATGTAAACTTTTTCTTCCAATGTGCCATGCAAAAAGGCATTCGAGACATCAAGATGATGAATAGACCAATCAAAGGAGACAGCCAAAGATAAGATCAACCTGATTGTAGTGGGCTTGATTACTGGACTGTAAGTCTGAGCATAGTCGAGCCCAGGGCGTTGATGAAAGCCCTTGGTGACAAGTCTAGCTTTATGCCGTTCAATGGAACCATCAGGGCGAAGCTTGGTTTTGAAAACCCACTTGCAGCCAATGAGATTATGTGCTTGTTGTGGAGGAACAAGAACCCAAGTATTATTCTTCAGCAAGGCTTGATACTCATGTTCCATGGCGGTGCGCCATTCAGGAATTTTCAGCGCTTGAGTATGACTGGTCGGGTCAGGAGGAAGAGAGCTGGTGGCAAGTAAATTCAGCAGGTGACGCGGCTTGAGGGTAGCCGTTTTGGACCTGGTGACCATGGGATGCCCAGGACGAGGGGCTGGAATAATTTCAGCCTGAGCACTAGCAGCTGGAGCTGGATCAGCGTGGCCAAGATCAACAACTAAAGACACTTCCGGGTGGTCATGTGTAGGAGGAATAAATCGGGTGGGAGAAGGACTGGAGGATGGTGGGGAGACGGAAGGCTGAAGCTGGCGGGAAACTGCTGGAGGGGATGGGTGCTGTGGCGGGGTGGTAGCGGGAGGGGACGAGTGGTACGGCTAAGCGGGTGGGGACTATTGGGGATGAGGCAGCTGGTTATTTGTGGGTGGGAGAGGGGAAGGATCATTTGGTGTTGGATTAGGTGTGGTAGGGGTGGGCGGTTCAGGTGATGGAGGTATGTGCATGACGGGCTGGTGTTCTTGATGCAGTGGGAAGGAGATATAAAAAGGAATTTCAGGTTCGGATGGACTTGTAGACAGAGCACAACTTTCATTTACCAACTGACATGGAAACACCTGTTCATTGAAAATAACATGGCGTGAGATATACAACTTTTGTAGAGATAGATCAAAGCAACGATAACCTTTGTGAATTTTGCTATATCCAAGAAAAATACAACGAGTAGAACGAGGGGCGAGTTTGTGAGGTGACTTATAACAAAGCCAAGGATAGCAAAGACAACCAAAAATGCGCAAATGATTATAATCAGGACATGAACCAAATAATTTTTCATATGGGGTCAAGAAATTTTAAGATGAAACAGGCATACGATTAATTAGATATACAGCAGTTTCAAATGCAAAGGTCCAAAATTTGAGAGGAACAGAGGCATGATTAAGTAAGGATAAGCCAGTTTCAACAATATGTCGATGTTTCCGTTCCGCACAACCATTTTGTTCTGGTGTGTACGGACAAGAAACACGATGAGATATACCATGGGCACGTAAGTATAGGACTAGACCCTGAAATTCTCCCCCCCCCCCCCAATCAGATTGAAATGATTTAATTGGATGTCCAAAAAATTTTTCAACAACAGTTTTAAATTGAATAAATGCATTCAACACATCAAACTTGTATTGCAATGGATAGACCCAAGAATATTTGCTAAAGTGATCAAAAAATAGCACGTAATAATTAAATTTATCAAACGATTGTACCAGGGCAGGACCCCACAAATCCGAACAAACAAGCCCCAAAGGAGCGGAAACAGTATGAGTTGAAACAGAAAATGGTAATCTATGAGCTTTGCTAACAGAGCAAGCATGACATAAGTGATCATGAGACTTATTGGAAACCGGAATGTTATTCAAAGATAAAATCTTCTTTACTGCAGGGATGGCCGCATGCCCAAGACGTGCATGCCATTGATTCACCAATGCCAAGTGAACTTTTATTTTGTCTGGAGGACTCTTTGGAAGACACAGAGTGTAGAGACCATCTTTATTCGGGCCGATATGAAGTACCTACTTTGTCATCAAATCCTTAAGAACAAAATAGTTAGCAAAAAACTCAATTGAAATGGGGTTAGACTTCGTTAACGCTGAAACAGAAAGAAGATTGGTGGAAGCTGATGGTACATGCAAAATATGGTCAAAACGAATAGGATTACCATTGACAGAATTAACAGAAGTACCAACATGAGAAATAGCAAGTTTAGACCCATTACCTATGGTAACCTCTTTCGGCCCGGAATATTCAGAATGGAGATTCAGGTTGTCCAAATCAGCCGTTAAATGATGAGTTGCACCAGAGTCTACAACCCAATCTTGAGTGGAATTCATGTGAGCATTTGTGTAAAAGGAGGCTGCACGGGTTCTATTTGATCTAGGTTATGTAGGGGATGGACAATTGCAGGCGATATGATTTATTCCTCTACAATTATGACAATAAAATGTGGTGGAAGTGTCGAGTGGTGTCATGGATGTCATTGGTTGCATTGAATTTCCAGCAGTGTGCATAGTGAATGAATTTCCAGCAGCAGGTGCAATATGGGGCATATTATTATTGGGCTGAAATTGATTAGAAAACATGGGAAAATTACCCGGACGTGTGGAGAACTGCTGCTGAAACCCCCCGGTCTGCTGCCCTCTGCCATAGGAGCGGCGCTGCTATCCAGAATACCCGCCGGACTGCTGCTGCCTCGTTCCGTTACTTCGGGGCTGACCAGGATGGCGGGCGGTGTATAGGGCAGTAGGAGCTGCTCTTTCCGCATTGATTTCCCGTTTCAGACTTCTCTCTTCCGATAGCAATAAACCATGGAGGTCCTCAAAGCCGGTGGGATCGACTTTAATTTCTAATGAGCGGCAAAACGGGCTAAAAATTGGCAACAATCCATCTACAACAGCATCAAGCAAATCAGATTCTGTAATTACAGAACCAAGGGCACCAAGATTATCAGAGATTTGCTTAGCACGAGTCACATAAGAGGTAATGGATTCCGCCTCCTCTTGTTTCAGATTGCGTAGTTGCAATCGGTAATCTCAAATTTGTGATTTTGATCCAGCAGCATAGGCTGCAGTCAATCTATTCCAGGCCTCAAGCACAGTCTCAGCGCCAACAATTTGAGTCACGATTCCCGGGGATAGGGAATTAATAATCCAGCTCATAACCTGAGCATCCTTCTCCTCCCAACGCTCAAAATCAGGATTAATCTCCGTTGAGTCGGGTAAGTACTTCAGTGATGCTACAATCCGGCCATCAACATGTCCCATCAATCGGGATCCCTTCAACAGCGGTACAAGCTGTGTTTTCCATAGCAAGTAATTCGTGGTGTCAAGTTTTATGGGGAAGGTGGCGGTGGATGGAATGACGGTGGTGCTAGGGGCGGCGGCGTAGGGATTCATCTTGGGGTTAGCCGAATTAGCTCTAATACCATGAAAGGCTAGGGTTTTCCCTTAGCTTGTTATGATTGATAGTGATGAATATATACATAGGGTTACACAAGGTGGGCCGATGGTTATGGGCCAAATATCAATGGGCTGAATATTTACAATTATATTTACATTATATTACAATACTCTATCATATTAGATTACCAAATTCTTTTTGGGTGTATTTTGTAGGTCATGTAGTTCATTTAATCATTAGAATTCCCACTCCTTTTCTAGTTAATACGTCTACATATGAGATATTATATCAGCAAGAAGTTGATTATTCTATGCTTAAAGCATTTGGGTGTTGATGTTAATGTTTCAACATTGTAGAGCAATAGGAAGAACTTTGATGCTCATGCACATAGTGTTGTGTTTTTGGGTTATGTACCAAGAACAAATGGTTATAAAGTTTTTAATTCAGATGATCATCTAGTAATTATATCCCAAAATGTTCATCTTTATGAAACTATATTTCCTTATCATGATCGTTTAGCTATAAGTTTACAATCTACTGTATAGCCTGATACAATTTCTGAAGAATCAAAAGAACACAAGGTTTCTTTGCAACAGTTGGGAAGCATTCATAAACAGCTATAATATCCATAAGATTTTCATTGTGCAATGGTGTACGAGGATGCTTCTATTGAAGTAGAATCTGGCATATATCATCCTTTGTCATATGTAATTCTTATAATAAGTTATCAGCAACTCAAAAGGCTTTTTTTTATTGCTTTGAGCAGTGATGTAGAGCCCAAGTCTTATAAAGAGGCTGCAAAGCATGAAGGATGGACAGAAGCAATGAATACAGAGTTAAAAACATTAGAAGAGAATGAAACCTGGTAGGTTTGCACTTTGTCTGTAGGTAAAGAGCCAATTGAATTAAAAATATTAGAAGAGAATGAAACCTGGTATGAAGGCACATTAGTTACAAAAGGTTACACTTAGCATAATGGGGTTGACTATATAGAAACTTTGTCACTAGTTTCTAAAATAACAATAATAAGAGTTTTATTGGGTGTTGCAACAACAAGGGGTTGGTTTCTTGAAGAACTAGATATTAACAATGTTTTTCTCCATGGGAATTTGACTAAAGAACTATATATGCCTTTACCTCAGGGAGTACAAACTAATGTTCCTAATCCAATTTGTAAGTTACATAGTTTGTATGGATTGAAGCATGCAAGTAGACAATGGAATTGCAAGGTAACTGCACTATTGAAGAATAAAGGGTTTAAGCAGGCTAATTTAGATCCTTTAATGTTTACAAGGGGTCAGGATGCTTTGATAGTTTATGTAGATGACATAATACTAGGAAGTGCAAATTAGGATCTTGTCAAGGAGATTCAATATTGCATCATCAATTCAATATAAAAGATCTTGGTGCTCTAGAGTATATCGTAGGCATAGAGGAGGTAAGAAATAAGTTAGGAATCCACATTTTCTAGAGGAAGTATACACTGGATTTGCTCGCATAATTTGGTTTCTTGGAGTCCAAACCATGTTCAACACTAATGATTTTGAGTAAAGATAGATCAGAATCTCCATTATTACCAGATGTTACACTGTAAAGGCAATTAATTAGTAAGTTGTATTAACAAATACCATACTAGACATTGCTCTTGTTGTTCAACAATTATCTTAACACTTATATAAACCAATTGAAGTGCATTAACAGGCTACTCATCTCATTCTTAAAATATCTCAAGGGCCATCTAGCATAGGGTTTGTTTATCTAAATACAAATCAAATGGAGTTCAAGGCCTTCACTAATTCAAATTAGTAAAGTAGGAAGTTTGTCATTATTGGTTTTTGTGTTTCCTTGAGAGAAGCAATGATTTCATGGAAATCAAAGAAGCAAACAACGCTGATAGGTTGTCAACCCGTCAAAGTTTAATTTAATATCTTCGGTTCCTTATACTAGGTAGTATAGCAAGAACGGGGTCGAACCACAGGGATTAATGCAGGTATATTTATTTGCAAAAAGAAAGAAAATTGATTGGATTGAAATAAAATAAATGATGTGATTTGTGAATTTGCAGAATGTAAATTAAGACAGAGTAAATCAATAGAAAGAAAAACTAGCCGAGATACTTTTTAGTTTAATTCCATAATTCAATCACAGACACCAAAGATCCAATTCAATTTCCAAATAGATAGAGTTATAGTTAAAGGTGAAATGCACTCAATAACTAATCTTTTCTTAATTTATCGATAGTTCCGGGAAGCGCCCAAATAAACTACTACCCTAGCCAATAGATAATCTTCAAGAAACCTCTTAATAAGAATTAACCTATGGCAGCATTAAACACAAAAAAGACTTCTATCTTAGTTAATGAAATCGGAAACGCCGTAAATCATAAAAACTAAACTATTCAATTCCGTTAACTTTACACGAAGCTAACTTACCACTATGATAGAACAACAATCACAGATATATTATTCTATTCGGCGATATGCAATACAATAAATCAATTAACTGGCCAAATCAATTTGATTAAATCAATAACAATATAACAAATTATAATCACAGGAATTGAATAAATATTCGGATAAAAGAATACAATTAAAACATAAGTCTCATGAATCAAATGGAATTAAACTTCTAAGTACCTCAACTAGAAGAGACTTTAGCTACTCATAACTAAACAAATTCTACCAAAAATCTTAAGGAAAAACGTGCAGCCTTGTCCTCTTGAGAGCCTCCCAAAACGTTTTAGAAGAAGTAAAAACAAAAACAGTCCCCAAAACCTTCTCCTCTTCTTTCTTTTGTAGGCTCTCCTTCTCTTAACCTAATTAGGAGCCTCTCATTAACCTCCTTAATTACAATGCCTGCTGGAAATTTAGAGTGTATGGTATTGGACCACTTAAAGAGAAATCTAGCCCAAATAAGAAGAAAAAGTCAACAAGGGAGGTTTGACCCGCAGGACCCAAACAAGCTACAGAAAACCTCAGCTAACTTCCTCGATACAGCTCCGATTGGTGTGATTCAAGGTGCTATGGAAAGCTAACGGACAGACGCACAATCTTGCAGAACAAATCTTGAGCTAAAACAGCCTCAAAATCTGTTGAAAATCCAGTTGAAGTTCAAGCTCCAACAAATCCTCTTCTAGCAGCCTTCCTAAAAAGCCAAAATCTACTTCCAAGCACCTAAAAGAGGTAAATAACATTAAATAAGAATAAATAAAATAGAACAAACAAACTAAATAAGGAAATAATAAAACTAATACTAAAATACAAAAATAACTAAGAAAATAAGTTAAACTGGACCTAAATATGCCTATGTGAATATGAGTTATCAAACGCTTAGTAGATCATCAACAGATCGTGCCATGGCATAGGAGTTGAGTTAACATGGTTGCAATATTTGCTTACTGATTTAAAAATTACATATAACATCCTATTGTTTAGTATTACGATCAATTTGGTAAAGAATGTAGTGTTTCATGTTTGTATGAAGCATATGGAGATAGACTATCACTTTATTTGGTCTAAAGTTCAAGCTACCTATATTCATCTTCTTCCAGTTACAACACACAATCAACTGGCAGATTGTTCTACAAAGGCATTGGCGGCACCACTTTAATAACGATTAGGCTTGATGGCTATTCATAATGTCCAGCTTGCGGGAGGGTCTTAGAGTTAAATAGTAACTTTGGTTAATGTGGTACAGTTAGTTTTCTCTCATTAGTTGGTTAATTTGTTGATTAGGCTTAATTCTAGTTGATATAAACATCATCTCTAAGCTTCATCAATTAATGAAGATTTGCTTTTTCATTCATAATTTCTCGCTTTTTATAAAATAATTTGAAACTTAGGCGTAAGAAGAGAATCACAAAAACATTCAACATACTTATTGATAAACGATTAAAGACTTTATTAATGCAACAAAAAAATTTACTAAAGGCTTAATGCAACAAAAAAATTTACTAAAGGCTTAATAGTTAAAGCTCTGATAATTGTGAGGCCTTAGAATACCTCATTCCTATTGTATTTTATATCCTAAAAAGCATGTTCAGTTTCAAGTAAAAATAAGAGGTGCTTCCACACAAAATTACGAGGGGTTATCACCTATGAAGTACAGAAACTATAAAGCACTCATATTTTCGCATTTTGTTTCCATTTCGGAAATTGAAATTCCCGGAAAGCAGTATGAAATGTTTTCTGTAGCGTTTTTATAAATATTAAAAATTGCTAAAACTTACTCTTCAATTTAAAACTCTTAATTGCTAATCTAAACTTTTTATTTGATTTCTTTTTTAAATTCCAACTAGCTATTCCTATTTAGACTATTGTACTCGTTTATAAATTCAAAATATCACAATATAATGGTAAATTAGTTTTATATTTAAAAAATATTAGATAAATTTTTTTATTGCATACATGTTCTTTTTCTATTTTCTGCAAAATATAATTATAAAAATACATTTCTTTAGTTTTAATATTTATAAATATACCCTCTATTTTTATTATTTACATGTTTTCCCATAGTTTTTGTTTCTATGTTTTTTAGAAGTGATGTTTCCTGGTATCCGGTTCCGCTTCCGTTTCCATTTTAGTTTCTATTTCCGTGCAACATAGGTTATCACCTATTTTAATTCTTTTCTATTATTTTCACTCTAAATGAAAAAATGACACATCATAAAACTACTAAGCATCACAATTTCGCTCATTAAAATTTGAATTTTACATCAGATCTCATATACTAAATCTTACCAAATCAAAATTTAAGGGACAAAGTTAAAATTTGTAGAAGTATGGGGCTCAACACAACAATGTGGTTTTGCTTAACTGTGCATCTTGTGTCTTAGCCGTAGGAATTACAAATACATAAATGATCAAATATTATAAATTATATGATACATCTGACACACTACATCATCCGCGTGCCAAGTCAGTGCAACTCACACCTCAACGAACAAAAAATGATAATTGTAATTAACTAATTAATCATCGGTTATTTAGATAAAATTCTAGTCCTTAAAATATAAATCCTAAATGATAATCTATAAACCCTAGACTCTATAAGATATTTTACGTGGGCATAATTTTATTATTAGTTTCGCGTACGGATAATTTCTCATCAAAATCCACGTAAGTAATTCCATTCAAATTTCATTTAAAAAAAAAAAAAAAACACAATTGATCATGTTTTTTTATCCAAATAGCAGTTTGCGTCTTGTCTTGAGGCGCGGCTGTTATTATAAAAGATAAACTAGGCGAAAGCTAGCGCTTTGCGCGGGTTCGATATTAAACTTTACTTTAAATAAACAACTTATTAATAAAATGTTCATTTGTTTTCCACAAAAATTGTGTATAATAAGTAAAAAAAGTTTAGAAACTCTGAGGATATAATTATGTTCTTAATAATTAAAAGATTAAAAATATGTATTTAATTCAGTAGTGGAATCATAATGCCAAGGGTGATGATATAAATCTAATTTACTGCCAAAGATGCAAAATGAAAAAGAGAAGTATCAAATATCTGTGCGTTGAAGCGAAAGAGCGGCAATTATATATGCGAGGTTAAGATGTGGAAAAATATCAGCGTGAAGTGTCCCAACAAACTCTATTATTAAGGAAAGGCAATAAAGTAGTACAACTACACTCCCATTAACCAGGACATAGGATTGAAACGGGACCTAATTTTGTTGCAACTTTTAGTTGGATATGAAATGTTTGAGATTATACACACGTGAGTGTATTCAATATGGTTGCATGATTTGGGTGTAGAGAAGCTGATATTATTTTGGATTTCTATAAATTGATACATAATAATCGGCTACATATTGCAAGCAACTTAGGTGAGTTCAATTCGTCTCCTCTGATTGACAATTCCGGCGATGTTCCTACGCTTCACCCGGTGCAGCTAATGCGCCGTACATATTTCTTCCGTATATATATCCCAATTTACACTTTTGCCATCTTTGCCCTTCTTTGCCACCATGTATTAACTCTTTACCACTCAACTAGTCTACTTTCTTCTTTCATTACAGTAACCTTGTTGATCTCCGATCTTTGTCTTGCTTTCCAATGGTCTAGCTTTGCTCTTATGAGGTTCACAAAAATCCATCGGGAACAATTCCCTGAAAATCTCCCAAATTTCATAAAAATAAAGGATCATCCAGGCATTGATATCTTCATATGCACTGCAAGTCCGTAATAAGCCGCCTGTAGATGTTGTCAACACTGCTCTTTCTGTTTTAGTATATGATTATCCGCCGGAGAAGCTCTCCATTTATTTGTCCGATATCGGAGGTTCTAATTTGACTCTCTTTGCTTTCTTTGAGGCTGCTAAGTTTGCTGCCCATTGGCTACCATGTTGCACCAAATTTCACATCAAATTTGGTGCAAAATGGTAGCCAATGGGCAGCAAACTAAATCCTTTTATTGATTAATCATAGGAAAAGAAACACAATATGAGGCTCACCTTAATCCTTTTATTGATTAAGCTAATAATAATATAATTACACATGTTAAGTTTGTGGCTTCTGAAATAACTATCAAATTTGTAGCTTGCTTAATTTGTGTATGATGTGACAAATTTTTTTTTACCGATAAAATAATTTTTTTTATAAATATGATGTGACTATAGGAAAAAGATAACTAGTTTCTTTATTTTTTAAAATGAGATGATGACCCATTAAAATTATAATGTCACATGCATATATATGAAATGAGTTGGCGCCCAATGTTGTGAAAACCGGACCGGACCGGCAAGTTCGACCGGTTTTACTACGAACCGGTCATGGATTCGGTCGGTTTGATTAAAATCACCGGTTTGATAAAAAACCCGAGATAACCGGTTCGACCGGTCAAAACCAGTAAACCGGCGAACCGGTAAACCTGTTTTTATAATTTTCTATGTTTGGTTTTTGATAAAAATAAACATAGAAAATTATAAAAACCAAATTCAAACCAATATACATTTGGTTTGAATCGAACCAAACTGAATTAGTTTGGTTTGGTTCTGGTTCGATTCGGTTTCAAACCAAAATTTTCCAAATTTTAAAATTTAAATCAATTATTATTAAAATTTAAAATTGATGAAGTTTTAGAATATTTCATGAAGTTATTTTGAGTATTAAATATTTGAAACTTGTGTTTGATGAATTTATAAGCTTATATATTTTTTAAATAATATTTTTTCCGAAAAAATAATAATCCGGTATAACCACCGGTAAAATCTGGTTGAACCGGTTGTACCACGTACCAGTAGTTTCACCGGTTTAATGTCCGGTACGATTATAATAACATTGCTGGCGCCACATATTTTGATATGAGTTATCATGGTAGCTAGCACCTTATTTTACCATGAGAAACACTTTATATATACAATCACAACTTATTGATTTTAAGTCAAACCTGTGACATAATTTAGATTTAAAACAGAATAGTGATATAAATTGGCTACCTATTGTAGTAATCTTTGTGGTTGATTATATTTAATTCATACACAATTAGCTAATGTATGAATGCATGAAAGCATGGAAGGAAGAATTGAAAATGTTCATGATGAAAGGAGGAGTTGGAGATGAATACATCACTAACGATAAGGCGCGTCATGTTTTCAATAAATGGAACCATTACTTCACTCGTCAAAATCATCCTTCTGTTATTCAGGTTTGCTTCCTTTTGTTTCCACCGTTCTCAACTAAACTTTTTTTCAATTGTATTTTTTCAGTTAGATAATTAGTGGCCAAATTTATCTAAACAAGTAAAAAGTTTTATAATATACTCTCACACTACATTATTCGTCCACAAAAACCAATCACTTGACAACTTGAAACCAATGAGAAGATTACGTTATGCAATAATTAACTAACTATTCATTAGTTGATTATTTAAATAAAATATTAAACTCTAAAATACATGAGGTGACAGTCAGCACATGAATTACAAAATGCACTGGTTTTAGTCTAAAATTTCTCCAAGTTTTAATGCTAATGCGTATGATAAGTGATAGATATACCAAAAATTTCAGGTATCAATTGGAATTAAATGGAGCTTTATTGAATTATTTGTGGTTAATTAAATTTAATTTCAGTTAAAAAGAAAATTGGAGCAAAAGCTGTGAAAAATCTAAGCAAGCAGGCTCGTAAGCAGGATGGAAGAGGGTTGGAAAGCAGCTGTGCAGAAAGAGAGAAGAGGCCGGCAGAATTATCCATGCCGTGGGTCCCATAGAGAGAGGAGAGGGACTTATGTCTTGTCTCAAAGTAGATATATGACTTTTTGAAAGATTTTCCTTACATATCTCACCAAACCTTAGTAGTTGAACATTTATATTATTTTATTTGTGTGGTTAAGATTAAGCTACATTAAGTACAATTTTTAGGCAAAACATATCTTGAGGCTCCTAAACTTTTATGAAATTTACAATTGGTCCCCTGATCAATTTTTTCAACACATTAGGTACATGATCTTTTTGTTTTGATAATATTAACCCCAAACTCGATATTTTTTCTCCCGTGGGCTATAGTATCCATTCACTGGTATATGACACAATTTTCGCAGACACGTGAGATTAAACCGGAGGTATAATTTATATTCGTAGCTATCGTAAAACTGCATAGGAAGTATGATTCTGATATCTCCAATCAACTCTAGAGTCTTCTATATTTCTCAAAAATTGTGCCACGTGTTAGTGAACAGATACTGTAGCCCACAAGAGAAAAAAATGTCGAGTTGGGGCCAATACTATTAAAACAAAAAGATCATGTACTCAATGTGTTAAAAAAATTAATCATGGGGCCAATTACAAATTCCATAAAAGTTCAAGGGCCTCAAGATGTGATTTGCCCAATTTTTATTATTTTAATCCTTAACGCATTTTTGTCTTTTGGGGAGTGTTATATATACCTACCTTGGTTCTAGTTGTAGAGAGCTTTTGGGGGAGCTCTTAACTCTTGGTTCATTTTCCTGTATTCTATTTTCTCTAGTTAATATAATTTCTCTTCATTTTTATTTTCTTCTTATTTAATTTTCTACTGAAGCTGCTCATGTATAGTGAGTAGTCCATTTTAAGCAGGCTCGAGCTAGCTCGGTGGTAGTAATAAGTACTTTCTCTCCTTCTTTATTGTGAGCATTATGTGTATGATGATTGTTTCTTGGTGTACTCTATTTTCCATGAGATTGATCACCTCGTATGCTAGTGGTTAAGATGAGACCGAGAGGAGACTCTTAACAATGGAGATGCCTTGAAACACATGTATGTTTATTGCAGAAGAAATCGAGTAGACTGCATGCTAGGGGTTTTTATCTTCGATAAAATGCTTACTAGATCTTAATGCATGATTAAGTAGTCTATTGCTGAAGAGATTCGATTAGGCTACTTGTCATAGTATCCACATGTCCGGATGTTCCTAGTGTGGTGATTTGAGAGCGAGAGACTCTAGATTTATGTTTTGTAACCCTGCTCATAATAGTCAAAGAGAAGGAATTTACTGAAACTGCTTGCTATGCTTGGTTTGGGTCTGCTGCCTTTCTATTATTGTAGTTCTTATTTTTATTCTTCGCCTTCTTGAAACTGCTTATGTTGAATCTGTGTTAGCTTACTTAGTTATTTCTCTTTAGATCTTCATTTTATTTGTGAAAGAAATCAGATTTTCATGGGGTTAATTTCACTCATGGTATACCAACTATCTCCCTAATCACAGTTTGGTATACCAACTACCGTTTTGCACACTGTAGTACCCCAACTTCTAAGTGACCTGCCATTGTGGTACATGTGACCTGTTATTGCAGGTTAACTATGCCACGTCAGCACTTTGTTGGGCTTAATTTCACTTATGGTGTACCAACTATCTCCCTAATCACAGTTTGGTATACCACTTTATACGTATTGTTTCATTTTATTTTATTTTTTTAAATAATTGAAATATATAAATCAAATTTTTTTTCTTTTATTTTCTTTGATTTATATATTTGTTTTATTTTTTTTATAAAAATAAAATGAAACAATATGTATAAAGTGGTATACCAAACTGTGATTAGGGAGATAATTGGTATACCATAAGTGAAATTAAGCCCAATAAAGTGCTGACGTGGCACAGTTAACCTGCAATAACAGGTCACATGTACCACAATAGGAGGTCACCTCGAAATTAGGGTACTACAGTGTGCAAAACGGTAGTTGGTATACCAAACTATGATTAGGGAGATAGTTGGTATACTATGAGTGAAATTAAGCCGATTTTCATGAGAAATTAAGGTTATTCGCCCAGATCCCTATGAGAACGATACTTGGTCTTGCCTACATGCTACAATTGACCTAGTGCATTTGCTAGAGTCCAATCTTATAGGCAACAACATACATGTCATTTTACTCGACAATAGAAAGGACAAAGGCGCATTGGGCCATAATATGCCAAACCTTATCTGTCTCTAAAGAGAAAAGCAACACTGCTCACCCCCATTTTAAGGTTGGTGCTCAAAATACTTTGGTATTATTTTATATGAGCATTCCTTATTCATTGTTATATGCTCTATTTTACATGTTTTGACTTTGTTTTAGGGGTTTAAATGGATATATTTTGGCAAATTCTATGGGCTTTCTACTGTTGTGCTGGTTTTTATAATTGCAGGTGCTTAATTGGAGATTTGGGCTTTAAAGGCTGTTTTGGGCGAGATTTTTGCAAAACTGGAGCTGGAGTGCATTTTTCCGATTCTAGCCTTGCCCGAGGCTAAATTTTTTTCATCACGGGCAGTTCAGGAACTTTTCTAATTTCAAGCTGGTTGTTGTGGAAGCATCAGAACCGGAAAAATTGGAGCAGATTAAGGCCCTAATTTAGGGAATTTTGGCATGGGATTGAAGAGGCTATTTTGGGAACATCTATTATTTTTTTAGGGTTTTTAGAGATAAAAAAAGAGGGAAAGGAAGTGCAAGATAGAGAGTTTTTTTTTTTTTTTGGATTTCAGAAACAAGTTTTACTCTTCTTCCTGAGGAGTTTTATCAATATCAATGTGATCTTCTTCTTTCATCTAAAGGACTCAAGGCATGGATTTTTGGATTGTGAGATTGTTCTAAACCTTATCTTTCAATTAATTGATTCATATTCTTATTCTTGCTTCAAGGGATAATTATCTTTTTGCACTGATTTTTATAATCTCCTGGCCAGTTATTTAAATTGCAATTTAATCAATTGTTATCAATGAATGGGATTCGTAAGCATTTGATTCGTTGTATTGAGAACATTAAAAAGAATAAGGATTTGAATTTAAATCAATATTGCTAAGAATTGGTTGGTTTAGACTAGGCTTCTCTAGACCTTAATGCTTTCGGGAAATTGAACCCTAACCATTAAGGAATGGTTGTTTATCGAATAGGAAATTGCTTAAATCATACTAGGTGGTTTCATATTAGGAAAAGTTGATCCGATGCGCTAAGCTAAGGGTTATAACTAGTCTGGAATTGATTAATTAATTCATATTTTCTCAATCGATGATCAATCTTGCAAAGTCCAATCCGAAGAAATTCCTTAGGTGAAATCTCACATAATTTGATTTCCTCGTTTTCATGTCTGATTCAGTTTTTTTTATTTCAAATCCAAAATTATAATTTCTTAATAATTTAGTTTAGTAAATTCTCAATCAATTCTTAAACCCCCTTTTTTTGTTTGTTCTAATTTTACTTGGCTTTAGCAAGCTTTAATCAAGTATTAATTCCTTAGGGTTCGACCTCGACTTACCCACTGCAATTTTTTTTTTTTGTTAAGGTTAAACGAGTTTTATAAATTTAATTTTGGTGGAATCGACAACCGACCATTCATCACTTAATTAAACATTTGTTTCGTTCACTTATTAACAACTAATTAGTTTCATTTGGACTTGATTTCTAATTAGATTTGAGTATCTGATGTAATGACAAAAGCACCTATAATTTTAACTATAGACTATGACAATGACTCACATGATCCTCAAACACTCGAACATGTACTGTGTTATTTTTAGGATCTTAAAGTCCATGCAGAAAAAATGTTCATTCAATTTCCCTAACTATTTGATCGGTTGAACAAGAATGACATCTACACTGGGGAATATAAAAGTCTATTTCAAATTTGCTATCACGGACACGACAAAATAAAGCATTTGTATTTGGATGGTACTAATGCATTTATCTCAAGGAAAGCTTTCTTTGGACCTCCATCAAAATTGCTTCCTACTTTAGAAATGCCTTAACTTAACACATTTCATGTAATTAACAAGTCCATTCAATCCCGAGAGATTTTGGAATTGGCCACTCAAGCTTCTACTTGCCATTTTGACAAAGATACCTACTGGGGAACCAAGGTAAGACACATTATCTATATCTTACTGTCAAATCATTGAATTTTTATAAATCATAAGATATAATGTTAAATGAAATTTTGATTTCAAAGAAAGGGTTTAGATACGGATTTGTAGAGGAAGTCTTTTTTA
The DNA here is from genome assembly GCA_039660915.1 of Euphorbia tirucalli. NCBI lineage: Eukaryota > Viridiplantae > Streptophyta > Magnoliopsida > Malpighiales > Euphorbiaceae > Euphorbia > Euphorbia tirucalli. The sequence goes on from CM077639.1 coordinate 68,093,147, forward strand.
CAGAGTATATGTTGCATTATGAAGAGTGGAGGATTGTACTTTGCAATCCTGAAAGACTAGCATTTTTGGCAGAAACAACAATTTCATTTTTAGAAGTATTGGTTCAAATTAAGAGATGGACTATTGGGTTTCTTGAGATCATCTTTTCTAAATATTGCCCGTTAATCTTCGTCCTCTATTGCGGGTTCGGGAACCATGTTTATTCACATAATTCGTTTTGGGCTATACTTTGTTCCTATTAATGTCTATTCCCTCGTTCCCCAATAAACGTTTTCCATCTAAACCATTTACTACTAATAAGGAATAAGCTACTTAAAGCTTATTTATTATGTCACAATAAGCCTTTAATCATTTAACAATTGGTATGATAAGTTATTGATTTTAAGTGTCATACTTAAACACTGCAAAAAGAATTATGTCTGGAATGCTTCTTCTGTTATAGATTTTGAAAGTATTTTTTAGGGCTTAAAGACCCTCTTGGTCCCTAATTTCCCATTTGCCCACCTGTCAAATAAAAATTTCCTTTTTTCCTCTATTCATGGTCAATGCCATAATAGAGTTAACATATTGCAACATACTCTGCTACTAGTATTGTTGAGTCTCATGCTTCTTTCCATTAATTTTAGGTCACTTAACCTAGATTTTAATAGTATAGGGGGCAAAAATGAGACATCAATAGAACATGTGGCAAATTGTAAATAGGACAAGGGAAAAAGGGATCATTAAGGCTAGATAGTTGTTAAACTATTGGAAAAGATTGATCTTACTTTTATCGTATAAAATAGCTCAATATTTCCCCCATGGTAGAAATTAGAAACTCTAGCTTATTTTTAGCCATTTCTAAGTAACAACTAAAATAGATTATCCATGAATCAAATCTGTTAGTAATTATAGAAAATTTCTGACATAATCCATCAGAAAAGGGTAAAATTGATCTTTTGCAAGAACTCTATGGGCGAATTTGGTAGTTATCCATTTTTTGAGTTAGTAAAGGCTCAATTTGATTTTAAGGTTCTGAATGTAGATTAGAATGAGATTTTAGGGAGTAATAACAGGAATTTTGATCTAGGAACATGATTTATATCAACAACTAGTTTTTAAGTTCTAATGTTGATGATCTTGATTGTTTTACTTTTTTTATCAAAATTATTTGAGACTTAGACATAAGAAGAGAAATACAAAAAGATTCAATATATTTATTGATGAATGATCAAATACATAAAGGGTTAATAGTTAAAGCTCTGATAATTGAGAGGCTTTAGAATACCCTATCCTTATTGTATTATATATGTTAAAAAGCACACTAATGAAGTTAAAAATTTTAGTTTAGGTAAAATCACCATAGTTTATGCTAGATATTTTGCTATTCATTATCGTATACACAGTTGATATTATAGATCATATGTTGTATAATGAGGGGACAATCTACAAATGGTTGAATGATCAAAGAATGTGGAATAAAAGAGGTTTATCAACTATTGCAATATTTGAGTTCACCTTAAAATCATTAGGAATGCCAACACCTAGGTGCAAAAACCTATATTCCACATTCTTTGATAATTCCACCATATGTAGATTGTCCTCTCATTATTCAACATGTGATCCACCACATCAGCTATTTATGCGATAATGAAAAGGAAAACACATAGCATAAACCAGGGTGATTTTACCTAAACCAAAATTTTCAACTTCGTTAGAGCATTTTTTTAGCACATATAATAAAAAAAGAATAAGGTATACTTAAAGTCTCTCAATTATCAGAGATTTAACTACGATGTCTTTAGTAAATTTTTGGTTGTATTAATCAATTATCTTTGATCATTTATCAATAAGGCTATTGAATCTTTTGTAATTCTCTTCTTATGCCTAATTCTCAAATAATTCTTTTATATGGGAAATTGGGGGCTTAAAGGGTCTTGAATTGCTAAAAGAAAAACATTTTTAAAATCTCTAACAAAAAAAGGGTTCCAAAACTTACATCATTTTTCTTGCAAAGTTTTAGTCTCACACATAAAATCAATAACTGAACATACCTATTGATAAATGATTAAAGGCTTACTTTAACATAATAAATAATTTAGGAGCTTCAGGTAGCTTATTCCCTATTAGTAATAGATGGTTGAGATGGAAAAATTTTATGTAATTACCTGGGGGAAGATGCAAAGATTGTTGAGGAGTGCTAACTGAGGAAGGAAGGAATAGACAGTAACATGAACTGATCATATAGCCTAAAAGGCATAATGCGAATAAACATGGTTCTTGAACCCACGGGAGAGGCCATAGGTTAACATGTAAAATTTGGAGAAGACAATCTCTAGAAACCCAATAGCTCATCTCTTTTTGTTGAAATAACACTTTTAATAACAAAGTTGTTGCTTCTTCCTAAAAGGTTAATGAGCTTGATTGTAACAATGATGAAAATAATACAATATATACGTATACATCAAAGATTTCTATCTTGGCAAAATTACAATGATAATCCTTTACATAAATATTAATTACAAGTACCCTTATACTCTATCACTCCTCCTGAAGTTGAATGGGGATGGAAGTCAAGTTTAACTTGTTGCATATGTGCTGAAAGTGAGCCTTGGAAAATGGTTTAGTGAGTCCATCAGCTAACTGATTTGTAGATCTTATAAAACAAACTTGTAAAGAATCCAAATCCATTGTAGTTTAAAAGAGACTGAGGCAAGTGATCTATACTCTACCTCCATAAAGGACCAAGACATTACACGTTGTTTTCTAGAGCACCAAGTGATGAACATCCGTAATGCAATAATAATAAAGAAAGGTAGCAGATTTAGAACCCTGAAAACCAAACTGACAAAGAACCTTAGTTAAGCATTTGTGCCACATTCGGGATGCTCGTTTTAAACTATAGAGAGGCTTTTTCAATAAACAAACATGAGAGGGAAGAGAGGGATTAACGAATCCCTGCAGCTAAGCCATAAACACTTGTTCATCTAATGTGTCATCTTAAAAGGCATTTGAAACATCCATATGTGCAACATACCACTTCAATGAGACTGTTGTGAGCGTGGGATTTTCATCCCTTGGTTTCAATGATGATTAAATCGTTTATTTCCTTCTATAGCTTTCCACAGCTGTAGGGGTCAAAGTCAATTCAAGTTTAAGGCTCTGGTCAATCGAATTCCAAATGTCGGATTTTTTACCATTCGAAAGACCATTGATCTTAGACTAATACCCGCATAGGTGTCGCAACACTTGCGTCATATCGCATACACTTTATTTACACGGACTCATCATTTATGTGCAACATATCATTTTGTGTGTATTTACCTCATCTGCAAGCTTCATTATACGACATCCACATTAATTTTTTTATGTAGCCATAAGCATTTGTTCCCCGTGTGCATCCATACCATCCACATACTTCATTTCTTGTGTCACACACACGTTTTCATTTTTTTGTGCATAAACTATACAACTTTGCATACCATTTGCGTACACAGGCTTTTATGTCATTCTCATGGTATACATGCATTCCTATAACATCATGCCACATACGCACGCCTTTATATTGCTTTTCATGTGATATACACACACTTATCACTTCATGTGACACATACACACACTTTCACTTCATTTTCGTATGATACACACACACTGCCATACCGTTTTGTATGACATATACATGCACTTCTCTGCCTCATCACATACCATACATGCATTCTCATTTCATATGCATGTGCACACTCACATATCATTTCATGTATTATGTGTACATTCTCATGTCATTACATGCACACTTACTCTCACATATTTTCATGTGACATACACATGCTCCTATACATCGCGTGTTGGAATACATACTTGCATATCATTTTGTATGACATACACACACTTTCACAACATTTTGTATGACCCAAACAATCTAGAAATTAAAAACACTCGTACGACTGTATATACAGTCGTACGACTGTTCAACAAAACTAAGAACAGTCGTGCGACTGTTCTTAATTTCCAGAAACAGAAGCACGAAAATGCAACAAAAAATGCACAAAACTCACTTCAAACACCCAGAAAGCGAGAAAAAGTGTAGGGAGGAGTGTCTACCTTTTTAGAAGCTAATCCAAGTCGTTTTGACCCCTGGCATCGCTCCAATCCTAACAAATTCGCACTTTTTCCTTTGAAATTGAAGTTGAGAGCTTTATGTCCAAAAATCCAAACTGTAGGGGATTCTGATGATTTAAGTCCGGATTTTTGATTTGGTTGTGAAGTTAATTGGTTAACCTAGGGATTTCTAACAAGTTTTAGCTTTAATCCTAACGAATTCCAAAGAAATAGAAGAGAAAAAGAGGATTCTTGAACAAGCTTTTCTTTCCCCTTTTTCTTGTCTCTTTCCTTCTCTTTTCTCTCTAATTTCCCACCAGAAATCCAATTGTTGCTTCTCTCCTCCCTTTCCTCTCTTTTATCTCTGATTTTTCCGGCTTGCTTGCTGCAACAACAGAGCAATTAATGCTCCTTCTCTTTCCTCCATTTTCTGCTGCAGAGGCATGGGCTCCTGCAACTTTTCCGACATTACAGTCGTACGACTGTAATTTTTAAATTACAGTCGCACGACAGTAAGGATAGTCGTACGACCATAATCTCTTTTTTTTTAAGTATAGAAAATTCCGGAGCTTACAGCTACCCCTCGCGTGATCAAATTCACCACCTGATCTTAGTCTAGGATAGTTGATGTGAATTTGAGAAACGCGACTCAAAGCGCCGCAGACACAGGAAATAAAACATGCAACTGAGCTGCTGAAGCTTCACTGCTATGGTGATATGTTGAGTTGATTGGATGGAATATGCCGATATCGGGTCTACGTCACCCGAGGTAATACTGGAGATTTGAATTGGCTTCCATGATCTAGGATCTTGCTTGAATTGGTCTTCAAGAATCCGAAATCTGACTTGGGCAATTTTCAAGGATTAAGAATCAAGCTTGAAAAGGTTTCAAGGATTCAAAATCACGCTTGAAGAGGTTTACAAGGATTAGGAATCTTGCTTGAAGAAGTTCAAGGATTCGAAATCTAGCTTGGATGAAATAATGGGTTTGATATAGAATTAAGCCGATATCGGGTCTAGGTTACCTGAGGCAAATCTGCTGAAAATTTGAGGATTTGAAATCTTATTGGGATTAGATGGACTCAGAATAATGAAATAAGGAGTTCAATGATTTGTAACCATGAAGAAGGTGGTTCAAGGATTTGTAACCATGCTTGAACGTAATGGAGTTCAAGGGTTTAAAATCTGGCTTGAATAAAGAAAAGGGGTTCAAGGATCTACAACCATGCTTGAACGTAATGGAGTTCAAGGGTTTGAAATCTGGCTTGAATGAAGAAAAGGGGTTCAAGGATCTACAACCATGTTTGAACGCAATGGAGTTCAAGGGTTTGAAATCTGGCTTGAATGAAGAAAAGGGGTTCAAGGATCTACAACCATGCTTGAACGCAATGGAGTTCAAGGGTTTGAAATCTGGCTTGAATGAAGAAAAGGGGTTCAAGGATCTACAACCATGCTTGAACGCAATGGAGTTCAAGGGTTTGTAATCTGGCTTGAATGAAGAAAAGGCGTTCAAGGATCTAGAACCATGCTTGAACGCAATGGAGTTCAAGGGTTTGAAATCTGGCTTGAATGAAGAAAAGGGGTTCAAGGATCTAGAACCATGCTTGAACGCAATAGAGTTCAAGGGTTTGAAATCTAGCTTAAATGAAGAAAAGGGGTTCAAGGATCTACAACCATTCTTGAACGCAATGGAGTTCAAGGGTTTGAAATCTGGCTTGAATAAAGAAAAGGGTTTCAAGGATCTACAAACATGCTTGAACGCAATGGAGTTCAAGGGTTTGAAATCTGGCTTGAATGAAGAAAAGGGGTTCAAGGATCTACAAACATGCTTGAACGCAATGGAGTTCAAGGGTTTGAAATCTAGCTTGAATGAAGAAAAGGGGTTCAAGGATCTACAACCATGCTTGAACACAATGGAGTTCAAGGGTTTGAAATCTGGCTTGAATGAAGAAAAAGGGTTCAAGGATCTACAACCATGCTTGAACGCAATGGAGTTCAAGGGTTTGGAAATCTGGCTTGAATAAAGAAAGGGTGTTCAAGGATTTGTAACCATGCTTGAACGGAATGGAGTTCAAGGGTTTGAAATTTGGCTTGAATAAAGAAAGGGTGTTCAAGGATTTGTAACTATGCTTGAACGGAATGGAGTTCAAGGGTTTGAAATCTGGCTTGATTGAAGAGAGTGGTTCAAGGATATGCAACCATGCTTGAACGTAATGGAGTTCAAGGGTTTGAAATCTGGCTTGATTGAAGAGGGTGGTTCAAGGATTTGCAACTATGCTTGAACGTAATGGAGTTCAAGGGTTCAAAATCTGGCTTGGTTGAAGAGGGATAGCTTAGGAATGATAATTTTGATGTTGGCTGGGGAGTGAGTATTTATCCCTTGATCGATGATTTTGGAAACAAAAATTTTTACCCCTTCGATCAAGGATAAATACGGCTTGATTGTTCTGCTCCTTGGAGACTTGATATGTTGAGATTTGGATTTGTGCTGACGCTTAAGGTCCAATGGATACCTCGACGTTGTGCCATCTGTGCTTTAAGAGCGATCCTGGTTCGAGTAGTCCGATGATAATGGTGGATACCTGTGCTTGGGTTGGTTGTGATATGTATGTACATGTATGCATGTATGATTTGGATACATGTATATATTTCAATGTGTGCATGTGCAAATGAACTTTTAGAAAATGCACTTCGCGCCATTTGCTCGATCTTGACACCCCAGGTTCTTACTGGGGAGGCTATGTTGTGCGATTGATCGTCCATAGTTTGAGAAGCAACATTTTGGGTGCATGTAATTCTTGCGATCCTGACAAGGATATATGATGGCTAATGCGGAAATATGATGACTGTTAGAGAGAAAGTGATGATGTTCTTGGTAATGATGTCGTTGAGAAATGAACAGAAGATCTCGTTGGAGATTGATACAATGCTCCTACTGGGAAGATGATAGAGAGTTTTTGCCTTTTCTGCCTTTAGGCTTTATGAATTTGGGAGTGCTCTAAATTTTGCCTGAGCAGCCCAAAGTGGGTCTTCAACTCAGCGAGCTTTTCGGTTTTCACCTTAGCGAGCTTTTCATATGCCCTAACTTTTGCCTAAGCTGTCCAAAATGGGTTTTCAACTGCTCTAATTTTTGCCTGAGGCTCCTTTTCGGTTTTCACCTCAGCGAGCTTTTTTTTTTTTTTAAGATGTCATGGAATTAGAAGAAGACTTCTAATTCAGTATACCCTCTGATGATGAGATGATTGCCGGAAGTCTTGTGGGACTTGGTTGCTCCATCGCCGTTGTTGAAGCTCACAAGCGTATAGCCATATATGATGCATGATGTGAATTCAATTTCAGGCAAAACTGGGATATTTAAATGAACATGGCAAGGCATCCATTCATTCATTCATTGATAATGTTTTAACATAATGCACATTATATATGAAATGAAATTACGGGCAAGATGAGTATGGTATCCGTCTCGACCGAACCCACGACTGCCACCAACCGGTACTTGCGGATTTTTATACCGGTGGTGCTCACCTCACTGTCCTGACTTTTGCATGGATTGCTTTCGTGATTTTCAATCCATCGGACCTCTTCTTCTTCTTCTTTTTTCGTGGAGACCTGAGCTTGTCCCGATTGAAATTGGTTAACGACTTAGTTTCTGTCTTTCTCTGTAGGACTGCTTTGATCCTGCAGGTTGATGGCTGTGCTTTTTGACATGCTTATTAGCTGTTTGTACTATCTTGCTGGCTTATGGGTGGTATGGAGGTGATGTATGGTGCCTCTCTCCTTTATTCTGGAATGATTGTATTGTTGCCCCAGAACTTGCGTTCTATTATCGGGGATGTTATGGTGCGAAACATCATATGATATAGATGTATTCTTATTTTGGAACTTGAAAACATGCTTATTTTGTCTGTGTTGTTGTTGTTTTTTTTTTACGTCTACGGAACTTCCGTTTAGCTGGACTTGTCCTTCGGCTTCTTTGTAATTCTGCATCTTGCGATCCTTCGTCGATGTGCGTTGCCTTGGGACTAGGCGAAGGTCTTCCATGCTGTTAGGTGTTTTGTAATCTTTCTTTTCTTTCTCTCATCAGTCGTGAGGTCTTTCAAGACGGATATCATTTTGGATGTTCATCTGTCCTTAGGTTCATTTCACGTGATAATGTGTCATGTATGCTAAAGACATTAAATGAATGTTTGTATGCATGCACAGTGTTCCAACCATGAAAATATCACACAAATAATTGAAATCAAATTACATAACATTAAAAGCCTTGTAGGCTGCATTGTTCACAAAACAAGATAAAGGACAAAATAGATACAAAATAACTAACATCCTCCACATGCGGAGGGTCTTCTTTTGCTGCTGTATTGCCCACTTCGATTGGACTAGTCAAAGCTGGGCAAAGGATTGGTTTGCACACTAGGCTTCAAGGGTGGTGCTGTAATTTTCCCATCAGTGATCAGTTGACGAATAACCCTGAGCAGTTGCTTGCAGTCATTCGTGTGGTGTCCCACCGTCACATGATAGGAGCAGAATTTGCCTTTGTCTGTCTCGGCCGACTTCTTGAATGGCTTCAGAGAACTCAAAAGGCCACCATTCCTGCATTTTGCAAAAATCTTAGCCAAAGAAAGGGTCCACGGGGATAGGCCTCGATTTTACGGATCTCCAGCTTGATCTCCTTGCTGCTGAGACACCACAGTAACTTCAGATGGCTTATTCTCTGGGGATTGGTCACTCTTGTTTGTAAAGCTAAAACCGGATCCACTGCTTGATCCAGCGACAGTTGTCGATCGATACCCCAGACCGTGCTTGAAGCTTCTGCCACCCTTTTGACTGGCCGCTCTCTCTTCTTCATCCCTCTCAACCTTCATGGCCATGCTGTAGACCTCACTGAGTTCATTGAAAGCATGGAATTTCATGTTGTCTTTGTAGACATCCCTGCTGCCTTCAATTAGTTTATGAATCAGCTCGTCTTCATCGAGGCGATTCTTCAACAGGATCATCTTGTTCATCCACCTTTGATAATATTCATCAAAGGGTTCATTGAGCTTCTGCTTAACTCTTTCCAAGTCATATAGCTTCACTTGGATCTTTGTATTGAAGCTATAGTATTTGATGAAGGCCACTGACAGCGTTTCCCAATCCGACTGTACTTCCTCTGTCAGAGAGTTGTACCAGTTCAAAGCTCCTTCTTCTAGTGTTGTTGGGAAGAAGTTGACCAACTGCTATTTGGTAGCACCCGCTGTCAGCATTATACGGGCATAAAGGTTGATGTGAGCTTCTAGTGATCCGAGCCCCTTGTAAGAAGGAATTTTGGGGACTTGGAACCCCACAGGGAATGTCTCGATGCCTTTGTTTATCATGGCATCCACATTGACGCCCTGCTTGGAACCCAAACTGACATTGGCTCCCCTTTTCAGCTCAGCTAGCATCTCATCCAGCTTAGAGCACTTGGCCTTCATTTTCTGTTCCATAGCTGCCTTGATTCCTGTAGCCTTTCTATACTGGTCGAAGCATCAGCCCCTTGTTGAGAGGCCTCCCCTTCTTTTTCTTTCCCGGTTCCACCATTACTAGTTTTACCGCTTTCCCTAACAACAGCCCTCAGTTCTTCCTTTAGCATATTCGGAAGTCTTGGGATCGGAAAAAATCCCTCAGAACACTAGCAATGCTTAGCGTTTGATCAGCCATTGCTACCTCTTCCCCGAACTCTGTTGCGCTGCTTAATTCAACTGGTCTTTCACTCTCACGTGCACTTGCAGCCTGAGCTCTGGTTCTAGGACGCCCCAACTTATTCTGCTTTAATGCACATAGAGATTGTTAGGGCTAAAAAGTGCACGGTTGGATGGTATGGATGATAACGCTTGGATGATGCTTCGTAAATGTGGACGATAACGAATGTGACCTTTTTATTTTTTTCTTTTTTTTCTTTTCCTTTTTTATTTTGGACATTCCAAGTGCACCCGATGCTATGCAAAGATGTCACGTGTGGACCGCCACACGGACGAAGGTTCGGTGCTTTTGGGGCACCTAATGAATTTAGTGAAATGGTCCCGTGTGCACCGACACACAGACGGAGTTCGACGCTTTAAAGGTCTATGAGATAATATGAAGTGGTCACATGGGACTGGTCCGTGGATAAAGTTTTGATGCTTTTGAGCATATGAAATGAAATGATGTTATGAGAAAGTCACGTATAACGAGGACACGGACAAAAGCTTGGCATTCAGGGAACACCTTACATGATTTGGGATGTTATGAAATGCCCTTACATATGTACTAATCCGGCACTCAGGGAGCGCCTTAAATGATATAGTAATGTCATGAAGCAACCTGGTGTGGATCACGATGTCATATGATGTTTATGATAAATGAGCATGGTGTCATGAAATGCATCGTGTGGATTGTCACACGGCAATATACCTAGGACCATTGTGGCCTCTATTGAATGAAATGATTTGGTGGAATGGCTGAATGCAATCCGATACATTGGCAAAACACGGGTATTTTGGGATACCCAATATATGATGGAATGATATGATCATGGTGGGTGTCCTTAGAATGCCCCTAATTTAATTTAGGTGATATGTCGTGAATGCTTATGACACACAAAATGCAAATGGCTACATGAAAACGTGGTTAGGATGCATGACGCACATAATGATGTTATGTATGCTATGTGAAAAACGCTAAACACATAAATCTAATGTTATGGCTGAAAAAGAAATGGTTAGTATGAATGGCAAGCGGGTGATTTAATGTTTTCACATGAAAATAAAAATGCAAATGGCTGCATAAAAATGTGGGTTAGTATCACACAAAATGTTTTATGTATGGAATGTGATGTGTATGGAAAATGGTGATCATGATATGTTGTGAAATGTCGAGAAGTGTGTAACACATAGCACACGAAGCGAATTCTTCCAACCTTATTCCTCCAATGTGGTCGGTCTCAAAAATTTCTAACCGAGTCCTAGGCAGGGTTCACTTCAACCACCAACCGGGGGTGATGAAGGCGCGATTTTATTATTATTATTCACACAATTATTTTGGTATCCTAAGGGAATCTAACTAGAGCTGCCTATATGGGTTCGGTCCAAGTCGGGTTAAAAATCATGGTTCCTATAGCAAAATATACTCCTCACTTCTCCCCACTCAAGGGTCCGAACGAAGGGAGGCTATCAGTGGTGTTTCATATTCGTGCCCCTAAGACCAAGAGGAACTTACACTTCAACAATCCACCGGGCTGAAAATGGATACTAAATCTAATGCAAGCATGTCTAGCTAAAGATGCAAAATGAAATACCAATCGAGAATCATCCGCCTTATTTTAATTAGACACTTTTCAGGGCTTGTCAAATTCTTTTAATTTTTTAAGAAAAACTTTTAAGAAGTCCCCAGCAGAGTCGCCACTATGAGTGGACGACGCATTTTCGAAGGGACGCGAGACTCCCATTCGGAAGGTACGCCTCGATCTCGGGCGGGCCCCTCCCTCGCGTGGGGTTTTTATGAATGGAAATCTGTGTTTTGGAAAATAAATGGAATTAATACATAAAAGAACCGAGACCTAAGTCTCGATGAATATTATAGAGTCGCCACTCGGCTCAGCTCAACCGGGAAATTTATAATGCAGCTGAACCGAACGAACGGTCGCTACACTATCTAGAGATTCGGGTCCGGACAAGTCCCTTATTTCGTGTCTAATTAAAATAAATATTGCCAATGTTCTCAAATGGTATTTCAAAATCTAAAGCCAATTTTATTGAATATATAAAAGGCATACAGCGCGCATACAAATATATAATACAAAAATAAAGAAAAGAAATAAATATTAATTGGCTTACAACCAAATCGAATAGAAAAATAAAAACTCTCGCCTCACTTATACAATCGCCTAGGATACACGAGAATCTAGTAAAATACAACCGCCTAAATACACAATTAATTCTATTAAAATACAAGTAAAATCAAAAATAAATATAAATAAAAGCTGCAAAACAAAGGTTAGCACAATTTATACGGCACGCCACAACTAGGATTCAAATAGACAGAATTGGGAAATCAAGTGTTGGGGGCATGCATTTAGGGGGTAACCGGGTTGGCTTGGCTAGCCAGCCCGATTAGACCTGGAAAGCATTTTGAAACGTCTCTGTATTTTGGTTTTTTGTGGGAAAATCATTTTGAAAACAATGTTTCCGGTTTACATGCATTTTTACATATTAAGTGGGTCAGTTGTCGGGAGAACCGGGTCTCCGTCGTTGAATTGTTCTAATTGCAATTTTACTGAAAATTGAATCTATGGTCGTGAATGCACACAACAAAATTCATTTTGATCATTTTCGGATTTTTCTGATTTTTTTATGGGTTTTTTGGGAATTTTTATGAGATGAGACTGAAATTCTGATTTTGGAACGAGGGTTACAGTCGTGCGATTGTAAACGGTTCAGGATCAGAATTTCGCCAAAAATTATTTTGAATCAAAAATGGAAGAAAAACAATATGGAAATTAAAAACACTCGTACGACTGTATATACAGTCGTACGACTGTTCAACAAAACTAAGAACAGTCGTGCGACTGTTCTTAATTTCCAGAAACAGAAGCACGAAAATACAGCAAAAAATGCACAAAACTCACTTCAAACACCTAGAAAGCGAGAAAAAGTGTAGGGAGAAGGAGTGTCTATCTTTTTACAAGCTAATCCAAGTCATTTTGACCCCTGGCGTCACTCCAATCCTAACAAATTCGCACTTTTTCCTTTGAAATTGAAGTTGAGAGCTTTATGTCCAAAAATCCAAATTGCAAGGGATTCTGATGATTTAAGTCCGGATTTTTGATTTGGTTGTGAAGCTAATTGGTTAACCTAGGGATTTCTAACAAGTTTTAGCTTTAATCCTAACGAATTCGAAAGAAATAGAAGAGAAAAAGAGGATTCTTGAATAAGCTTTTCTTTCCCCTTTTTCTTGTCTCTTTCCTTCTCTTTTCTCTCTAATTTCCCACCAGAAATCCAATTGTTGCTTCTCTCCTCCCTTTCCTCTCTTTTATCTCTGATTTTTCCGGCTTACTTGCTGCAACAACGGAGCAATTAATGCTCCTTCTCTTTCCTCTATTTTCTGCTGCAGAGGTATGGGCTCCTGCAACTTTTCCGACATTACAGTCGTACGACTGTAAAGATAGTCGTACGACCATAAACTCTTTTTTTTTTAAGTATAGAAAATTCCGAGGCTTACAGATACCACTGGTAAGCAGACGGCAAGGACACTCATCCCCGATAAGCAATAAAAGGTGTGCTAAGATCATATAGCTAGAGACTCGAGCAAAAGATATAGCAGCTCACTAAACTAAAAATCAAAAAAGTCAGTACAAGGTAAAGGTTGAAGCGTATTCCATTTCTATAAGTATGTCCATGCCATGCTTATCAAAGCTATTAATAAGCCAATATAGACACATTCATCCCTAATAACAAACAACAAGGGGCATGCAGTAATCATCTGATTGCCAACAAAGGGTATGCATTAATCATTTGACAGTCACCGATGGGTGTAATGTAATCACTCATTATCAACCAGCGAAGGAGCGCCCTTTTGCATTACTCTATAGCAGATTCAAACCTATAATTGGACCCAAAAGCCATTGTAGTAGCAAGCTTCAAACCTAAATTCACTGTTTTGAGGTGAAATATTCTCATCGCCAGAACTCCATCCGCAAGCCTCTCAATACCTGAGAAAAAATGGTGCCTACCAAGCCTAAGCCAATGATTAGTAAATTTCAAGCTAGGCCAGCATGCTAGAACAAGCCGACAAATATTTGCATCTGCATTTGCACACATGCATACATGTATTTACACATATTGAATATCCATCGCATTTACAAGAATAAGATGTACAGTAGGAAAGTTTTCCCCAGCAGTGTAGGGTGCTCTAAAGAACACTGGAAGGATAACCCTTGTGCATCTTTATTATCAACCAAAGGAATAAGGATTCTCATTTCCAAAATTATCAATATGCACATCATGCATCTTTAACATCTCATATCCATCAAATCCGACATCTCATAGTTGACCCCTAATCATACTTATTCTTGATCAAAGGGGCCAAAATTTTTATTTACAAAATAATCGATCAAGGAATAAATACATATCTCATAACTTACCAACTTATCCAACGGTCCTACATGATCCTAAAAGGTAATTGGTCCTACACTGCTAGTGTGTCCTAGTCCAAATGGCATTGGTTCTTGTATTGTATTATACTTTATATTTCGATATTTTGTATTGTACATTTTGTGTTGAAATAAAGGCATGAGTTTATTATTCATATCTTGTTCTATTTATAAATATAGTATACAATGATTATAACCATACTAAAGTAGACCAATGTAGGTCATTGGATTATGAGACCTTTTAGTAGTGTTAAAGTTATAATCATAAAGAAATCCTTAGTCTGTTCTAATCATGGGAATGAATGGAACTAAAGACTAGCATATCCTTGGCTGGATGATGATGTCTCACCGACCATTAGACATGGAATGTAAGTCAATGATATGGGTATGTGTTAGTTTATATTGTATTGGATCGATCTGCCGCGAGAACACCACATGGTTCAATCATCATAGGTGATTCTCAGGTAGGTCTTGTTATTATCCTTAGACCCGATATTTGCTATAACATAACATGGGATCTCATACACTTTGATATACACTTAACAGGCCCATAATAGGGTGCCAAGTATGGGTATGTTGGGTGGACTAGTAAACATGTTGATGTTGATATTGAAGTCGATAGAATTGCCACTCAGCGTCCCCAGAGATGATATCACTGGCCACTTGATGAGTGGGATTAACAAGTGTATGGCCATACCTGAATAAGTAGGGATACTTATTCATTAGGTTCAATCCACTTGGAATCAAGAAATAAATAAGCACATAAGAGGATGACAGGGTCATGCCTCTTGCTTATATATCAATGTCAGTTGGCAAGGGATACACAAGATCACTACCAGGTTATGTTTCATATTAGACTGCCATTCTCTGTATTAATTGGGGGCTGTAACAGTTTTCTAGAACCCACTTACATTTTATGGGCCTTGGGCCCACTGCTAATATAAAGACGAACCCATAGGGTCGTACACATAGAACGAATGAACATGACAAATCGGAATTGGAACAGAAACCAAATTAATTGAGTTATTGACATTAGGTTATACATAATTGATTCAATTATAAGAGAAAAATTAATTTTATTTTATTAATTAATTACATGTAGTAAATAATTAATTAAATAAAATTTAATTCCTTGGTGGAAATTTAAATACAAAGTTTGTATTTATTAAGGTTGATTTTAATTTAACTTTGGGTTATATTAATTTGGTAAAATTATATTTAATTGTGTGAATTGAAATTTTATAATAAGGTTTTATTTAATTCTAATTGTACAAGTTAAATTAATTTAATCAAATTACATAGCCTATAGTTTTAATTAAAATCCTAATAGGCTAAGGAGTATACTGAGTATATAAGGAAGCCTTAAACCTAATTTCTCCAAAACCCTAGCCACTTGTTATTTTTGGCCTACCCCAAAGAAAGGAGCAAAAAACTCCCTAGGCTGAAATTTCTTGGTTTCCGTTCTTCCATTCGTTAGCACGGGTCGCATTCAAGAGTCGTTTGTATAACGAATTGTGGAGGAAACGCGTTTGGATTTCTACAGCAATCTCTAGAGGAGACTGTTAAGGTGAGAAAATTCAATTTTCTTTCCGTTCTTTCTTTCATTCTATCAATCTACATGAATCTTGTGCTATAAAATCGAGAAAAATTTTAATCAGTATTCTGCCTTGCGTTTAATTTTTCCCGTGATGATTCCATGCATACACAACCCTACAAGGTTAACAGCCCTACATGACTCTAAAAGGTAAATAGTCCTATATGACCTTAAAAGGTAATTGGTCCTACACGACTCTAAAAGGTAATTGGTCCTACACATCTCTAAAAGGTAACTGGTCCTACACGATCCTAAAAGGTAAACGGTCCTACACGACCCTAAAAGTTAACTGATCCTATATGACTCTTAAAGGTAATCGGTCCTACATGGCCCTAAAAGGTAATCAGTCCTACATGACTGTAAAAGGTAACTGGTCCTATATGACTCTAATAGGTAACTAGTCCTACACGACTCTAAAAAGTAATTGGTTCTACACGACTATAAAAGGTAACTAGTCCTACATGACTCTAAAAGGTAATTGGTCATATATGATCCTAAGAGGTAACCGATCCTACACGACCCTAAAAGGTAGTAGTCAGTCGGGTTGCTCAGCCAACGCAAGGCATAGGTACATTTCTTTTCTCTACTCACTGCGCTCTCTATCATACATCCAAATTCACTATGAGAAAAGGTAAAGACGCAATTTGTGAATTTAGATACATAAGGGGCAGCTTGTGAGCATAGGATTTTCATCCTTTAGTTTCAATAATGAATAAATTGTTTATTTTCTTCAATAGCTTTCCACCGATGAAGGGATCAAAGTCAATTCAAGTTTGAGGCTCTGGTCAATTGAATTCCAAGCCTCAAATTGTTTACTAGTCGAAAGACCATTGATCCTAGACTAATACTCGCACGAGTGTCACAATATCCATAAGGGTGTAGCACCAACACCCAAATAGGTGTCATGTGCAGAGGTAGAAAACCTTCCATTTCTTCTTGGAACTCTGAATTTGGATTTTAGGGGATAGATTTAACAGGAAATACTGCTCTTTCTGCTTATAAAAACCCCACCAGAATATTAAAAAAAAAGGGTTGGCAATTGGTATTTAGGAAGAGAGAAGAAGAGGGAAGAAACGGAGAAAAGAAAATAAAACTTTTTCTGCAATTTTCATCTTCAATCTCCATTATTAGGCTTAAAATTGATTGGAAATCTTAGGAAAATACTTCACTAATGTTTTTAATAGGATTAGAGACTAATTTGAACACCAAAACCATAACATTTGGAGCTTGAAACCATTTTCGGAGTTTGATGTTTGGGTGTTCAATCGGAGCCTCTCTGAATCAATTTTCAACCTCTCAAGTGATGGATTCATGAATCAAATTATGATTTTGTGCATCATTTCATCTAAAACTTTGATTTTCAAAGTGTTCTGGTGTATCAGAGTCGCACGAGTGTCAACACAACACCCACATGGGTGTAATCCTAAAATTTTCCCAGAAAACTCAAAATTGTGTGTTTTAATATCTAAACCAAACCAAGAAGAACAACCATACGGATATGACAATAGCCATATGGCTCTTGCCTCTACACCTGCACGGATGTCATCTCGGGACAGAATTACTGAAATCGATTTTCGCATATTTCATTACATTTGAACTTTAGATTTACATTCTAGAAGTGTGTATTAGACAAGAACAACGATAGAAACCTAGTTTCTTGAAAACCGATTCACTTGCCATGCTTAATAATTAACCGGTAAAACCATTTTCAATATTCCTTTAGTTACTGAAGTGGAACTAAGGGAACCAAATAAGGTGAGGTCAATTGCCAAAGGTAATTAAGGGGAAGATGGTGAAGTGATTGGCGTAAGACAAATTTGGTGAGTTGGAGGACTAGGAGGGATATTTGGTGGTTCGAGTGAAGAGTTAGAAATGGTCTCACTTTCAATACTGGATATAAGTGGAGAAGGGCTGGTTGTTGGAATAAAGCAACAGATACATAGGCATTTAATGATACTGAAGAATTTATGGAAAGAGTTGGATGTGCATGGTGTGCACGAGAAGAAAGGAAGGGCTGAAGCTGATTGGATATGGCAGGAATTGGATAATTGATAACAAAATTATCTGTTGACAGAAATTATAGAATACACCTGGCACACAATGTCATCCATGTGCCAAGCCGATATAATCATGACACGTCATATAT
This sequence comes from Euphorbia tirucalli, assembly GCA_039660915.1. NCBI lineage: Eukaryota > Viridiplantae > Streptophyta > Magnoliopsida > Malpighiales > Euphorbiaceae > Euphorbia > Euphorbia tirucalli. The sequence goes on from CM077639.1 coordinate 68,111,114, forward strand.
TTTAGGGTCTAAGATTGATAAATTAGCATCTAGGGTTTAGATTTTAGGGTCTAGGGTTTTTATTTTAGAATATAGAATTTATTTAAATAATAACTATTAAATAAATAATTACTTAATTACACCACGTAATTTTTCTATTGGTTGGAGTGTAACTTTTCATAATGCTACTGGCTTGGCGCACAGATGAAGTCGTGTGTCAGGCATACTCTATAACTTCTCATCAGTTGATGCTAAGGTGGAGGGTGTGGATATTAGCAATAACTCACGGGAAATATTAGCAGAGGGAAAGACTTGCTCGTCAAACAAGACATGATATGGGATAAACATTTTGCCAAAGGAAATATGATAACAAAGATAGCTTTTATGCACCTTACTATAACAAAAAAAGACACACGATAGAGTATGAGGTTTAATTTATGCTTTGGGTAAGGACACAACCATGGATAGCATAAGCAACCAAATATTTTAAAGAATAATAATCAATATCAGTAGCAAATAATAAATCAAAGGGACTTTGATATTTCAATTGTTGCGTAGGCAAATGATTGGTAAGATGAACAACACTTGAAAGGCATGACTCCAATATTTTAAAGGAAGATGAGCATGAATAAGAAGTGCCAAACTTGTTTCCACTATATGGTGGTGCTTATGTTCAGCATAACCATTTTGTTCCATTGTATAGGACATGAAACCTATTCAATAATCTCATTCTCTCGCAAAAAGCTTTAATTTTGACATTAAAGTAATTCTCAACTAAGACTTTGAAAGTTTAAAATTATGAGCACTTCAAATATATTTTTCATTAAGTACAACCATGTATATTTTCTATAGTGATCATAAAAAATAACAAAATATCCATTGTCATCATAAGAGTGAATTGGAACGGGTCCCCAAACTTCAAAGCATACAAGCTCTAAGGTGCCTTTGAAACATAAGTGGATGAAATAAATGGTTGCTTATGCATTTTACTTAAACAACAAGCATCACATAAAGAAGCAAAATTAGAAGAATGAGAATCAACTGAAATTTTATGGAATTGTAAAACTTTATTGACCATAATTTTAGCACAATGGCCTAATCTAGCATGCCATGTAGACAAAAAAACATAATTTTATAGGAGGTGAAAGACATACGGAATAAAGTCCTTGATCACTCTAGCCTCTGAACAAAACCTGTTTCGTTGCTAAATCCCTTATGAGAAAATGATAAATAAAAATTCAATAGAAGCACGATTAGTATTAGTAAGAGTAAAAATAGATAATAAATTTCAAGTTCAACCAGGAACATAAAGAATCTCACAAAATTTTAACAATTGATTATCAACTAAGAACATGAATTATCGACTCGAGAAATAGAGAGTTTAGACCCATTACCAAGTTGAACTTCTTCGGGGCCTTGATATTTAGATTGAGTAGCAGGATTGTCTAAATCTACAGTGAGATGATGAGTGTCTCCAGTATCCACAACCTAGAGCTTGGTAGGATTGATGTTTGCATCAATTATAGTGATATGAGATGATGGACTGGTGATGTTAGGGTGAAGAGTTTTAGGCAACAGACACACATTAACATGATGACCATAAACTCTACAATTATAAATAGTTCCTGAAGAGGGCTTCTCATTATTTGGAGGATAATTAGAATTAAAATTGGAATTATTTCCAATTGTGGTGAATCTGCCTTCATCATGTCCACTGCAAGTTGTAACATGCCTACCACTGCTATGTCCGCCATAGTCAAAATGCTATTGGGGCTGATTCTGAGCAGTATAATGCACGGTGGGAGGGATAAATTCTTGAACAAGAACTTTAGTTTTGGCAATTTTTCTTTCTTCCGATAAGATAACCCATATACATCATCAAACCCTATGCCTCAAGTTTAGTTTCCAAATTTCTAACAAATTACATATAATTATCACCCAATCCAGTAAGAATATAATCAACTAAATAATCCTTTGGTACAGAATAACCCAAAGCAGCAAGTTCATCTGATATAGATTTTACTTTTTCAACATCTAGGCCTCACAGGTAACTATAGAAGGTTCATTAAGGACTATGGCTCCTTGAGCAAACCACTAACTGAGTTATTGAAGAAGGATAGTTTCCATTGGACTCTAGTAGTTCAAATTGCATTTGATCAGCTCAAAGACATAATGACTAAAGCCCCAGTCTTAGCGCTTCTGGATTTTTCATAGCCATTCACCATTGAATACGATGCTAGTGGCAAGGGGATAGGAGTAGTGCCGATGCAATAGGGAAGACCTCTGTGTTACCTCTTTAAAATTTTAAGCCTTTGAAACCAGAAGTTGTCGGCCTACAAGAGGGAACTACCAGCCATTTTACGAGCCTATTCAGCCTGGAGACATTACTTAGAGGGTTCAGTCTTACAACTAAGACAGACCATGAAAGCATAAAGCATCTTCTAGAACAGAAGCTGCACACGTATTTGCAACATAAGGGAGTCTCTAAACTACTGGGCCTTGATTATACAATTCAATATAAGAAAGGATCTGAGAACAGAGTAGTAGACGCACCCTTAAGGAGAGATGAGGAGGTGACTGGACCAGTTAAGCTACAAGCAATTTCTATGGTGATTCCCACTTGGATGGAGGAGATTCAGAATTCTTATGCCATTGATGATTTAGCTACCATGCTCCTCCTGCAACTAATGGTAAGCCCTAATCCTCATCCACCTTACTCCTATCACAATGGACTCCTCAGGTTCCATTCTAGACTCTATGTGAGGTCCTCTATAGCATTAAGAGCCAAGATAATCGAAACCTACCACAATTCTCCAGTGGGAGGCCATTCAGAATCAAGGGCACCCTCACTTGTGTACAATAGCATTTCCACTGGCCCAATATGTCCCAATCTATCACTCATTAGGTAGCCCAATATGACACCTATCAAAGATGTAAGGAAGACCATTCAGCTTATCCAGGCTTGCTCCAACCTCTTCTAATTCCTCCCGAGGCTCGGCAAGATATAGCTATGGACTTCATAGACAAGCTTCCTAAGTCACAGGTGTTTGATATAATCCTAGTTGTGGTGGATAGGTTTTCTAAGGGTGGCCATTTCATTAGGCTATCTCACCCTTATACGGCTGCCATAGTGGCCAAGGAATTCTTAAACAATATCTTTAAACTTCATGGTATGCCCAAGTCCATAGTCTCAGACAAAGACAGGGTGTTCACAGAAGTCTTTTGGAAGGAATTCACCAATCTACTAGGCACTAAACTTCTCTTCAATAGTGCCTACCATCCGCAAACTGATGGTCAGACGGAAAGACTGAACCAATGCCTCAAGAACTACCTCAGAAGTATGTGTCTTTTGGCTCCTAAGAAGTGGTTTAAATGGTTTAGTCTCACTGAGTACTGATACAATTCAACTTATCACAGTGCCATTAAAATGTCCCCGTTTCAAGCTCTTTACGGCAAGGTACCTCATCTTCCAATACTTCCTAGTCAAGCCTCAAATGTGGCAACAATAGAGGAGCTATTACAAGACAAGGGCAGAATGATAACTCTCCGAAAAGAAAGCTTGTCCTCAACCCAAAACAAGATGAAGCAACAAGCTGACAAGAAGAGGACTGAAAGAGAATTCAGCATGGAGATTAGGTATACCTAAAGATTTAACCCTACAGACAGGTCACACAGGCTTTGAGAAATTCAATGAAGTTATTCGCTAAGGACTATGGTCCATTTCTGATTACAAAGTGAATTGGCAAGGTTGCTTGCAAGCTCGAGTTGCCTGCAAACTGTAGAATACATGATGTGTTCCATATCTCCCTTCTTAAAAAGAAACCTGACTCCATATCAGCTCCCCTTCCCACATTGCCTCCTGTTTCAGCTGGTGAATTTGTCATTCAGCCTGCTAAGGTTATCAACATGCACACTGCTCTCATTGAAGGAAAACCAGTCCCTCAACTGCTCATTCATTGGGAAGGTATACCCACACTTGACTCAACTTGGGAGGATCAAGCCACCATCGCAGTCCAATTCCCAAAATTCTATCATTCTTGGGGATAAGAATGCAATAAAGGAGCAGGTATTGTCACATACAGGCGCATACACAAAAGAAATTGGAATAATTCAGGTTAAAGTAAAGTTTAATTAGAGTTTAATTGCTTTCCCTAAGGCTATTGTATCTACCCTAGTAGTAAGAATTAGTTAGTTAAGCTAATTTTTCTATTTGTGACCTGGAGTACAGCTACCTAGTGTCCATCGTCTTAATTATAAAAGGACAGCCCTTGTAAGGAATTATGAATCAATGAATTACTAAGCAAGATTTCTCTCTTCATTCTCTCCTCTCTTCTCTCCTCTATTTTCCATTCTCTACTCCTTCCCTATTCCTTTCCTAGCTCTTCTCAATTCCTTCTCTACTTGAGTTAAATTCAGAACTGAAGTTCTGACATGTAATCGTTACCTTTTGATAAGTCATGAAACTGATGTTTGGAATTATGAATTTCTGCTTTAAAACTGGAGGCATAAATGGCATGTAATTTGTTCCAAACATCACATGCGGTCTTCACCTTGACCTTTTATGCCAATAGAGATGCTGAAACAGATGAGATTAACTAACTAAGGACTTGATGGTCCCTTTGGTCCTATAATTGATAGGCTAACTCCATTAGGTGGAAACTGTGATAGAAGAGATTGATTTCCCACGACATGATATGCAAGACCACGAGCAGCAATTGCAATTTCCACAATAGAAAATTGCTAGAGTTCAATGTGAACCCTAATTGGGTACTGAGGGCCAGTTGAAAACTGATGGGTGAGACGACAAGAGGAGTTTGCAATGGTAAGCATTCACTAACAAATGAGATGACAAATTTAACAAAAAAGGGATTAGTGTTGCTTCCATGGACAGTAGTGACAACAGAACTTGTAGGGATAATGATGGATGAGAATGGAGGCAAGCAAAAAGATGATGAATTGTTTCAAAGATGATGGGCACAAAGGAAGCCGAAATTACAAAGGTGATCGGAGATGTGGTGTTCATGGTGACAGTGATGAAGGTGGATGGAAAGTTTGAGTATTTGTGGTATTAAAACCCTACTTTAACGCTGATACCATGAAAGGCTAATGAGTTTGATTGTATTAATGATGATAATACAATATATATGTATACATCAAGGGTTTCTATTTTAGCATAGTTACAACCATAATCCTTTACATAAATATTAATCACAATGAGCCTTATACTCTATCACTGCCAAAAATATCGGTCTGTGAGGATTGGAAAATACAACCTTCCACCCTTTACAATGCAACTTATACCCTGTAAAGAAAGTCTTCCACTACAGATCTGTATCTAAACCCTTTCTTCGATATCAAAATTTCATTTAACATTATATCTTATGATTTAAAAAAATTCAATGATTTGACAGCAAGATATAGATAATGTGTATTAACTTTGTTCCCTAGTCGGTATCTTTCTCAAAATGGCAAAGAGAAGCTCGAGTGGCTAATTCCAAAATCTCTTGGGATTGAATGGACTTGTCAACTACATGAAATGGGTTAAGGCATTTCTAAAGTAGGAAGCAGCTTCGATGGAGGTCCAAAGAAAGCTCTCCTTGAGAAGAATGCATTAGTACCCCAGAAATACAAATGCTTTATTTTGTTGTCTCTATAAAGGGATATAATAATAATTGACAAATAAAATGTATTTTTATTTTCTTTGTAACCCTAGCTGTGTACATATTAGGGTTTGTCTATATATACTCTTGTATCTCCTATTCTCTACTCAATGGAAATCATAATTTTCTCAATTCTCTGATTTAACATGGTATCAGAGCTTTAATTCTTTATGTCTTCTAACTCTAAGTCTGATTCTGAAGTAGAATCTAGCCACTCATCGTTCTTCTCCTCCTCTCAAAACCCTAACGCCTAAGCCCTAACCCTAACCGTTCTCATCATTCGGCATCCTCACCTTCATCCACCCAAACCAAAAATCTCATAAACCCTAATCCATTCATCATGGCCGACCATCACTCCACCACCCAGAACCCTCTTCCCATCACCTCCAATCATATTTTCTCCAATAAACTTTATCATTCAAACTACTTGGTCTGGAAAACCCAGTTTACCCCAATCCTTCATTGCCACAACCTAGTTGGTCATATTAATGGCACATCTGTAGCTCCTCCAAAGAAAATCCCTTCAACAACTGACCCTAATGTGGAAGTTTATAATCTTGCCTATACGGCCTGGTTTGCAAAAGATCAAATGCTCCTGTCTTGGATTTTTTCATCTTTATCTCCTTTTGTCTTTTGCTCCATAGTGGGCATTACATCAAGCTATGATGCCCGGCAAGCTTTATCAAAGGCTTATGGGTCTGTGTCCCAAAACAGACAACTTCAGTTACATATGCAACTGCAAGAACTGAGAAAGACCGATGCTGGTGTTGTGGATTATCTACAACGATGCAAAGCCCTAGCTGATGAACTCACTGCTGCCAATGCTCCTTTGACCAATGCACAATTCAATGCTATAGTCTTCAAAACTCTTGGTAATGAATTTCAATCAATTATTGCTACTTTGTGTGTCATGGAGCCACCTGCTGATTGTTACACTTTATTTGGCCATTTAACATCTCATGAGATTCTAAAAGTTTTCAAGACAATTCCCCTCCTATGGCCCTTATTGCACAAAAACCGAACCCTCCTTTTAGGGGTAATCCGAATTTTGTGATGAATACTACACCTCAACGGCAACAACAGAATCAATTTCACAGAAAATCGAAGGCCCCATGTCAAATCTGCGGCTATAATAATCACACTGCCGATAAGTGCCGAAGAGTGATTCCAAACCCCAACTTTCAGTCTAAAAACCCTACACTTAGGCATCAAAATTTTCGACAAGCCAATCTTGCTTGGGGACCAAATGGTTGCATGTGTGGAAGATGTCGAGGATCAGCAGTCATATGATGAGTAGCACCGGTGTCGGGTACCAAGTCGAGATTGGAGCATGAGGCGGCATAGCTTGGAAATAATTTTGATGAGGAGTGGGCTGCTGTCCATTCGGTCCCCAAGCAAGATTGGCTTATCCATTGCCAATGGATAAGGTCTCCCTATTAGCCACACTGGTACTTCTTCCTATGCCTCCTTCAAACTCAATGATGTTCTTTTTGTACCAAAAATTACAAAGTCTCTTTTATCTGTACAAAAATTTACCACTGATAATCGTTGTTTCTTTGAACTTTGGCTCTCTCATTTTCTTGTGAAGGATCAGGTAACGAAGAGAATTTTGCTGAGCGATCCGAGTGATCATGGCTTGTACGTGATGACGCCAAAACTGAAGGAGGCGTTGGTTGGTGAATCTGTCTCCTTTGACATATGGCATGCTCGGCTAGGACACTCAAATAAGCAAGTAACATCACAAATTTTACATTCTAGGAATATTAAATTTCGTCATTCTAATAATTTTTGTTCTGCTTGTCAAATGGGAAAACTTACTAGGAGTGATTAAAACCAATTTTTAGACCCAGTATTGTTCCTTTTGAAGTTATTCATTCTGATGTTTGGGGTCCTACCCCTATTACTTCTTATTTAAATCATAAATATTTTGTTCTTTTCATTGATGAATGCACTCGTTTTACATGGATTTATTGCCTCAAATTTAAAAGTGACGTATATCAAACTTTTCTTGACTTTCATGAAATGATTAAGAAACAATTCAATGGTGACATTAAACGTTTTCATTCTGATTCTGGGGGTGAATTTCTAAAATTGGATCCATACTTCAAAACCATGGGCATCACACATGTTTTTGCCTGCCCCCATACTCATGAGCAGAATGGTATTTCAGAACGCAAGATTAGACATATAGTTGATACTTCTCTCACTTTACTTGCTCATGCAAAACTTCCTCTTCGTTTTTGGAATTATACAGTTAATCATAGTGTTGATTTGATCAATTATTTACCGTCACCTACATTGCACAATGACTCTCCCTATTTTCGTCTTTTTCATACCTCCCCACCGTATACTAATCTTAAAATTTTTGGATGTGAAATTTATCCTCTTTTACGGCCATATAATACCAATAAATTTTAGTTTCGTAGTCACTCTTGTGTATTTCTTGGAAAATTGCGTTTTCATTCCAGTTTTTTTGCTATAGACAGAATTTATATTGCTAAGCATGTAAAATTTAATGAGAATAATTTTCCTTTCTTTGTGTCTCAGCCTAGCCATGCTTCGCCTTGCACTTCATCCCCCTCTACTGATGGGGTACTGCACATACCTATCCCTGATCCCATTAACCGACAGTATGAATTCTCTTCGTATCTGCTATCTTCATCTCCACCGTCTCAGCTCCACCCACCTACTTCTCCGCCCTCTGCTCCACCACATCCGATGCCACCTTCTTCTCCTACCAATGACTCCAGCCCACCGAACCCGCAACCCCTACCTCGTATGACCCTTTGTCCAACCCATGTCCGTAACAAACCCACCCGTTATGCCCTTCAAACCACCAAAACTGACCATGATCACACCTTAACCGAACCATCTACTTATTCCCAAGCCCGGAAGTACCCTGTGTGGCGATGCTATGACCTAAGAATTTAATGCTCTCATTCTAGCCAACACGTGGAACCTGGTCCTTTGTCCCCCGAATACTAACATTATTGATTGTAAGTGGTTGTATAGGATCAAAAGGAAAACTGATGGCACCATAGACAGGTATAAAGCTTGACTTGTAGCACGAGGATTCACACAACAAGCTGGCATTAACTACAAGGAGACTTTCAGTCCAGTTATTAAGGCTACCACCATTCACACAATTTTGGCTCTTGCCTCTATTCATCGCTGGCCTGTTCATCAACTCGATGTCAGCAACGCCTTTCTTCATGGCACCATTAGTGAAACTATTTATGTGAAGCAACCACCAAGATTTCTTGATTCTAGCCACCCTGATCATGTATGTCTTCCCCGAAAGTCCTTGTATGGTTTGAAACAGGCGCCTCGGGAGTGGTTCAATCGGTTGTGCACCTTTGTAGCTCAATTTGTTTTCAAAAATCTCAGGCTGATCATTCTCTATTTGTTTGAATCAGTGGTGATGTTTCTAATTATATTCTGTGCTATGTGGATGACATTTTGATTACAGGTTCTTCTCTACCTGCCATTTGGCAAACTATTCAGTTACTCGAAAAAGAATTTCCCATTCGGGATTTGGGCCGAGTCACATACTTCCTTGGCATCGAGGTTGATCATACTGCCAAAGGGATTGTTCTTCGTCAGTCCAAATACATTGAAGACATCTTATACCGTACCTCTGTGGCAGATTGCAAACCGTGTTTGACTCCTATGGCCTCCACTCTGAATTTGTCAAAATCTATGGACAAAGTTCTTCCTTCTAGTGAAGAGTATCGTCGCACTGTTGGGGCAATGCAGTATTTGACACTGACTCGACCTGAACTTGCCTTTGCAATCAACAAACTCTGCCAATTCATACATCAACCAATGGATGTTCACGGGATGGGTGTTAAACGGCTTTTGCGTTATCTCAAGGGCACAATTCATCATGGTCTACTCCTCTCTAATTCATCTTCTCTTCAATTAAATACTTTTTCAGATGTTGATTAAGGGGGTTGTCCTGATGATAGACGTTCGACTGGTGGGTATTGCATATTTTTAGGAAATAGCTTGATTTCTTGGTTTGCACGGAAGCAACCTACTATAGCTCGTTCCAGTACTAAAAGTGAATATAAAGCTCTTGCTAATGTTGTTGCTGAAGTGCTTTGGCTTAATTCTCTTCTTCATGACACTGGTGTCCGGCTGCATGGCAAAATCACCTTATGGTGTGACAATATTGGTGCTCTCTACCTCAGCAAGGATCCTGTCTTCCATGCTCGAACCAAGTACGTTGCCCTTGACTACCATTTTGTGCGTGAACTTGTTGCATCTGGGGTCCTCCATATTCGGTTTTTACAGTCCAATGATCAACTAGCTGATATCTTCACTAAGCCACTTGGTACCTCCAGATTCCTCTCTCTTTAATCTCGTCTTCATGTTGAGGATACCCATCGGCTTGATGGGGGGTGTAAAGGGATATAATAGTAATTGAAAAATAAAATATATTTTTATTTTATTTGTAACCCTAGCTGTGTACATATTAGGGTTTGTCTATATATACTCTTGTATCTCTTATTCTCTACTCAATGGAAATCATAATTTTCTCAATTCTCTGATTTAACAGTCTCTGTGTTAGCAAATTTGAAATAGACTTTCGTATTCCCCAACGTAGATGTCATTCTTCTTCAACCGAACAAATAGTTAAGGAATTGAATGAATGTTATTTCTGCACGAACTTTAGGATCTGAAAAATAACACAATACATGTTCAAATGTTTGAGGATCATTTGAGTAATTGTCACAGTCCATAATTATAATTATACGCGTATTCTTCATTACACCCAATACTCGAATCTAATTAGAAATGAAGTCCAAATGAAATTAGTGAGTTGTTAATAAGTTAATGACACGAATGTTTACTTAAGCGATGAATAAGGAAAGCATATATATATTAACAGCAGAGAATTTTGAGCATCAGCCTTGAAATGCTGGTGAGCAGTCTTGCTTTTCTCTCTAGGGAAAAAAAATTAAGGTTTGACAGATTGTGGCCCAATATGTCTTTGTCCTTTTTATTGTCGAGTAAAACCTGCCCAATATCAATTATTTGGGTGTTTTGTCAAAAGCATGTTTTCCTTGTGTTGGCTGGAAAGAAAAATTTGATATGTAACAAATAAGTTTTAGGTGTCAATATTGTTTTTCAATTTGATATTTCTCATCAAACCAATCCAAAAGTGACATGTAGTGCTCTAAAATTTAGAGAATTTTAGATACAACCAGTGCACTATGTATCTTGTGCCCCGAACCAATAATTTGATGTCACATCATGTACTTTCAATTTAATAATTTATTTAAATAATCAACTAATAGTAAGTTATTTAGTTTATCACACAACGTAATTTTCTCATTAGCTTAAAGCTATCCAATTATTAGTTTAGCACATGAATGGCATAGTATGATAATTTTTTGTAGAATTTTTGACTTGTATAGAAAAATTGGGCCACTAATTATGCAACTAAATTAAAAAGGAAAAGAAAGTTGACGAAAAGAAATTTTATTGAGAATGGAGGAAAAAAAAGGAAGCAAACCTAAATAACAGAAGGATAGTTTTGACGAGTGAAAATATGGTTCCATTTACTAAAAACTTGATGTTTCTTATCATTAGTGATGTATTCATTTCCAATTCTTCCTTTATCCATAACATTTTCAATTCTTCCTTTCATGCTTTCATATATTAGTTTATCATGCACAAATTAGTCACATGATCAATCGCAAGGTGTATAAAATAGGTAGCCAATTTTATATGATTTGCATCAGCTTTAAACTAGAATTACGTTACAAGTTAGTTTCTCAACTTAGGAGCGGTTTCTTTAACACGAAAAGTGTTTGTTGGGGTAAAATACAGTTTTAATTGCATTTAAGTATGTGTGTGTGTATATATATATATATATATAACTCAAGTTATATCCCAAGTTTGTAAGATTAGAGAAACTTCTAGAAAACCTCTAGTTATATCCACTTCCCTTTGTAATAAGTCTTTAGATCTTCAGTTAGTATTTTGAGATTCATGCTCTTGTATTTCAATTCCTTTTAAGTCATGCATTCAAAAGTCTCACTATTCAAGAATGTCTGGTTTCTTCAGAATTGGTTTTTGCGCGATGCTTGAAGGAATGAATTAATTGGTTTCCCTAAATAGTTGGTAGAGAATCTCATACAATTCTTGCATTATTACTTCTTGACTGGATTCTTCGTGTTAAGCTCTGTACGTGGATGGTTGAGATGGCTGAAAGCAGATTCTTGATAAGATTCTTTTTTTTTAAGAAGTACAGGGAAAAACGGGGCTAGAAAATGCTAGACATCCCAACTAGGTTGGCACCCCTAGCAGAACCCAAACCGCAATCCCCTAAATATATTAATAATGGGGACCTCGAGAAGAGGTCAAAAGAATACAAACGAGGAAATTACAAATAGGTCTGAAACAAGAAATTTGAAGGATTCGCTAAAAAAACAGAAAATTGAAAAACCGAGGAACTATGATTACATTTAAAGGAGAAAAAAGCATGATGAAGACTATGGAATAAAATGTCCTTCAGAGTAGATTCCGGCTCGAAAATTCTTTTGTTGCATCGTTTCCAAAGTTCCCAGCACAAGTAGAGCCACATGGAACAGGCGAGATCACGAATGTGAATGTTGGAGAACAAACCCCTCCATTGATTAAAAAAGTCACAAATAGTCTTAGGAACAGCCATTGAAACACCAACAAATTTGAAAAAAGAATTCCACACCGTATAGCTCGAATTACAATGCAAAAGAACAAGGTCTTGAGTTTCTAAATCATCACACCAGGGACAAGAAACCTGATCAGAGCTAATTATATGCATCATGGACAGCAATTACTGGCATGGGAGGTGACCATGAATAAGAACCCAAAAGAAGAAACGAACCTTAGGAACAACTGGTAATTTCCACATGATTTTGAACAGCATTTAGGGCTCAGAATGGGCTGACAAATAGAGAAAACCACGGATAGAAGATGCAGCAGAAAACTGGTTGGAAGAGTCTAGCCGCCAAAGACATTTATCAGCTGCCAAACTGTTCAATGACGCTAGCAGGGACTGCACAAGATTCGACAGAAGGGCCTGTGTTCTTGGCCTAAGACGCTTGGTCCAAAAAGGCCGGCCAATTGCAGATCTGATCTGTACCATTGCTGTGGAAACATTACAGTCTTTATCCGTCACCAAATCAAACAAATCCGGAAAACAATCTTTAAAAGATCGTTGACTACACCACGAATCCCTCCAGAAATTGGAGTTAAGTCCATTTCCAACCTGCATAGAGACATTAGAAACAAAGAAATTCCACAAATTCACATCTTTAATGCAAGCGTTAATGATTCCTCTCCATATTGGTGAAAGTCTAGATTGATTTAAAGAGTGCAAAGACCACCAATCCGAACTACTTATAAGATCAACACAGATCTGATGCCACAAAGAATCATCCGCACACACTCGGATTTTCCAGATCCATTTGAAAAGCAAACTCGAATTCTTGAGAGAGATAGAAGCCAAATTAAGACCGCCAGAATGAAAAGGCATACAAATCTGCATCCAACTAATTTTACATAATCCATTTTTCGAAGCTTCACCCTTCCAAAGGAAATTACGCATATAACGCTCAATTTTTGCCGGGATCCAAAAGAGAGAGAGCCGGTAAATTGGCATACTACTGATAACTGATTTAATCAAGACCAACCGACCAGCATAAGATAAACAAGAACCTTGCCAAAGAGCGAGATGAGATTCCACTTTTGAAATTAGAGAGGACCAATCATTAATTCGGAGATTTCTGTAGGACAATGGCAATCCCAGATATTGAAACGGAAGAGATTCAGTTTTACAACCAAGCCAATCAACACATCTCGAAGAAAAAGAATCTGAAATACCCATACCTATAAGTGAGCTCTTAGAAAAATTGATTTTAAGACCAGAAATAATCTCAAAACAACGGAGAATTCTCACAAAATTTTTTAGTTCCGTTTCATCAGCCTGAAGGAAACAGATAGTGTCGTCTGTGAACTGTAAGATGGAAATATCTGGTTGATTAACACTTAAACGAAAACCTTGGATCAGATTATTCGAAATAGCTTTATCAATAATTTTCTTCAAGATTTCAACAGCCAAAACAAAAAGAAAAGGGGAAAGTGGGTCACCCTGTTTCACACCCTTAAATAAATAGGCTTGGTTGGGCTGCCGTTTGCCAAAATGGAAGTGGACGAGTTCGAACGATAACCCTTCATCCATAATTTCCAAGTATCAGAAAAACCCATCGATCCTAAAACCGCATCCATGTAATTCCATGAAATACTGTCAAAAGCTTTATGGAAGTCTAATTTCAAAATTAAATAAGACCGCTGTTGGCAATGAATCTGATATACGACTTCCGAAGCCAAAAAAGAACATTCATGGATATTTCTATCTTTCACAAAGGCAAACTGACTGTTAGAAATCAGTATAGGGAAGCTAGACCTAAGCCGCAGAGAAAGGAGATTCGATAAGATTTTATAAATCCCATTGATGAGAGAAATAGGTCTGAAGTTGCTAAGAGCACAATTTCCTGCAATCTTCGGAATCAGAACCGTGAAAGAAGTTTTCAGAGAAGTTGGGAGAAAACCAGAATGATAGAAATTCCTGAAAACCTTCAAGATCTCGCCTTTCACAGAGTGCCAAGCTCGTTTGTAAAAAAAGATGTTAAAACCATCCGGTCCAGGAGCTTTATTTTCCCCGCAGGAAGAAATTGCATTAAAAACCTCTTTCTCTGAAAAAGGGGCAGTTAAAAAGTTATTCAGCTCAACAGGAACAGTAGCTAGATTCAGACAATCCAGGGAGAAAGGAATAGATGGGTCTGCCTTAAAAAGAGCTTTGAAGAAATTAAAAATGAGAGCTTGCACTTGCATAGGATCTGAAATAAAACCACCCTTAACTTCCACTTTGACAATTCTATTAGTCCGGAATCTAGCAGAAGCAATTCTATGGAAATAAGATGTATTATTGTCACCAAGAAGCGTCCAAGTTGTATGGGATTGCTGATGTCTGATGGATTCCAAATGCCTTCTTTTAGTGAACAACAAGGTCGTATGAGAAGCCAAAACTTCTAGCTGATCATGGGACAAAGGGCGGGCTATTTCATCATTGGTTAGATCGAGAATGGATCTCTCTAGCTTGGAAATATCTTTATCCACTTCACCAAAGATATTACTGTTCCAGTGCTGTAATTTTTTCCTTAACAATCTGAGCTTCAAACATAAATTTCGGGAATTAGCAGAAGCACAAATGTCCGCCCAACTACTAACCAAAAAAGGAGAAAATATCTTATCATCCCACCAGCAATTGAGGGCCCGAAAAGGTTTTGGGCCTGAATTGTCAGATTTGCAAGACCTGAAAGCAATTGGAAAATGATCCAAAAGGGTAGTTTCCATCGAATTGACAACCTGAAAGGGCCATACACTAGCCAAATTGTTAGAAACCAAGAATCTGTCAATCCAAGAATATGACATTGAGTTACGCCAGGTGTATTGACATCCGGACAAAGGGATATCATGAAGTTCGGCATGATTTACAAAATCCAGAAAATCCTGGACAGATATGGAAATCGTACCATGAGGTCTCTCCCATTCATTTAAAATCTCATTAAAGTCTCCGCAGATAATAAGGTTATCCAGACCAGAAATCAAGCTAAGCAAAGAAGACCACAGCATAGCTCTTTCAATGCCATTGGTTGGGGCATACAAAAAGAGAACAAAAAAAAATTGAGCTCTTGCAAGTTACATTTAACAATTAACCAACGAGAATCCGATGCATAAACTAAACAGCTAAGTAAACAAGGATTCCATGAAATAATAATACCCCCCGATGCCCCATTAGACGGGACACAATGAAAACAAAAGTCATTATAACCCTAATAATTCCTCAGAACAATAGCATCCACATTTTCTTTTTTAGATTCAATAAGACCCAACAAGCTGACAGCAAAATGGCTAACTAAGGAGCGAGCAAAGCGTTACTTTGTGGGATTAATCACTCCTCCCCGGCAATTCCAACACAATATATTTACCGACATTAAAGAATAAAAATAGAACCTAGAAAGTGGAAGTAGAGAGCAGTTAAACAGCTCTAGATACCCCATGCAGTGGATCCAAAATCTGCTGCCTATCTTTCTCGTGAAATAGGCCAATAGCTTTGCCAAGTTTCCACGATTCTTCTACCTCATCGATGGTACCAGATTGAGAGTAAGCTATTTGAAGAATAGCATTTCTGTTTGCAATATCAGGTCCTGAAGAAATGGAGTCCGGTAAAGATGTCTCTGAACCAAGAATGCATTTATATAATATTTGTCTTCCTTTCTTCTTCTTTGCAACTATAGATTGTAAATGACTATCCGGAACAAAAGAATCATCAGACATGCAATCTTCATTATTACCATCAGGTTCATTCTTCTCTCTCTCTCTCTCTCTCTCTCTCTCTCTCTCTCTCTCTCTCTCTCTATATATATATATATATATATATATATATATATATATATATATATATATAACACATTTCAACTTTTCTTTTATATTGATTGATTAAGTTTATGTTTTCTTAATTAATTTTAATTTGACACTTTAAAATCTCAATTAATTATAATTACACATACATATTGAGACATAGCTATCTAGCTGAATTTTTTAAAAAAATACACAACGTACTTTTACCACTACTAGAAATATTAGAATTAGCAGCAAAAAATGTTACTGCGAAAAGTATAAAAATTGTTGTCACAGCTTTTAGCAGCAAAAAATAATGTTGTTGCATGCTGTTATAAAATTGTGACCATAAATGTTTAAAGCAAAATTTAAATTGAGACCTAAAATTGATTAAAAAAAATTGGCCTATCATAAGTATAGGTCTAATATTTCAATTTTTTCCTATTATCCTTTTATTTTGAAAAATAGAGATTTTCATTTCGTTATCATATTTCCTTATAGTCATACTAGATGCATGTTAAGCAATTTGTATATTTTTAACCTACTTTCATACTCATTCCATTCATTAATTAAAAGCTTAACATATAAAATTATAATTTTTTTTATATTCTTATTCATAATTAAGGGTGTACTATCCTGTTTAAGTGAAACTCGAACTCTAGAACTTCCAATTGGGTTAAATGTCTTTACCACTAGACTAAAACCGGATAGGTAAATATATATAATTATAATTAATTAAAAATTAAATGTTTCAATTTCAGAAAAATTAAAAGCTAAATCAATAAAGGATTAAAAAAGATTGTGGGCCTCGTATTTCCTATTTTTATATAGGGCATTTTACATAAATACATAACTTTTGGCACCATATAACATTTTTACCTCAAAAGGAAAAGTTTGCATAAATACCTTAAAAACTTTTCAAAATTTCAAAAATACCTAAAACAAAAATTATCATTTTTACGTGATTCATTCACAAAATAAACAACAAAACACAAATCAAAATCTCCAAAATACCTTCTCTATTTTGTCCACGTTTCTCTCTCCTCTTTTTATAATTTTTAATCTAATTTCGTATTTATCTCTCAATCCGTTTATTTTTTTGTCATGCGACTTTAGAAATTTTTTTTTATTTTTATTTTATCTTCGAAACAAAGTCCATATGTATATACTTTTTCCGACATATTTTTTTCACTAAAGTATAACTAATTATGCCTTTGTATATTAAGGTATAACTAAGGTATAATTAAGGTATAAACACTATAATAGTATATCTTAATGTATAATTAAGGTATAACTAATGTATAATCAATGTAATAGCATATCTTAAGGTATAACTAAGGTATAATTAAGGTATAACTAATGTATAATCACTGTAATAGTGTATCTTAAGGTATAACTAAGGTATAATTAAGGTATAATCAATATAATAATATATCTTAGGGTATAAATAGGGTATAAATAAGGAATAACTAAGGTATAATCATTAGAATAGTGTATCTTAAGGTATAATTAAAGTATAACTAATGTATAAAGATTGTATAAACAGTGTATAAACAATGTATAAAGTGTATAAACGTTGTATAAATAATGTATAATAATATATAAGAAGTGTATAATAATGGATAACAATGTATAAGAAGTATATAAACAGTGTATAACAATGTATAACAGTGTATAAATAATGTATAAAATATGTATAAACAGTGTATAAACAATGTATAAACATATAACATTGTATAAAGAGTGTATAATGTATAACAATGTATAAGTAGTGTATAAACAATGCATAAGCAATGTATAACAGTGTATAAGAAGTGTATAACAATGTATAAATAATGTATAAACAGTGTATAATGTATAAATGATGTATAAATAATGTATAAACAATGTATAATAGTGTATAAATAATGTATAAACAATGTATAAACAGTGTATAACAATGTATAATAAGTGTATAAACATATAACATTGTATAAGAAGTGTATAACGTATAACAATGTATAATTAGTGTATAAACAATGTATAAATAATGTATAATTAAGGTATAATTAAGGTATAATTAAGGTATAAACAGTGTATAAACAATGTATAAAATATATAAACGATGTATAAATAATGTATAATAATATATAAGAAGTGTATAATAATGTATAACAATGTATAAGAAGTATATAGACAGTGTATAACAATGTATAATGGTGTATAAATAATGTATAAACAATGTATAAACAGTGTATAATGTATAAACAATGTATAAATAATATATAACAGTGTATAAATAATGTATCAACAATGTATAAACAATGTATAAACAGTGTATAAAGAGTGTATAACAATGTATAATAAGTGTATAAACATATAACATTGTATAAGAAGTGTATAATGTATAACAATGTATAAGTAGTGTATAAACAATGTGTAAGCAATGTATAACAGTGTATAACAATGTATAAACAGTGTATAACAATGTATAACAGTGTATAAATAATGTATAAACAGTGTATAATTTATAAATAATGTATAAATAATGTATAAACAATGTATAAACAATGTATAAATAGTGTATAATGTGTAAACAATGTATAAATAATATATAAACAATGTATAACAGTGTATAAATAATGTATAAGTAGTGTATAACAATATATAAGAAGTGTATAACAATGTATAAGAAGTGTATAAATAAGGTATAAGAAGTGTATAAACAGTGTATAAGAAGTGTATAAACAGTGTATAACATTGTACAAACAATATATAAATAGTATATAAACAATGTATAAACAGTGTATAAACAATGTATAATAATATATAAGAAGTGTATAACAATGTATAACAATGTATAAGAAGTGTATAAATACATTAGGAACAAAAGGACCTAATCTAAATTACATGATAATACTAATATGTCTTGCAGCAAAGGTGTTAGGTACAGATATAAAAAGTCGGATGCTATCGACTCCCTTAGTGACAAGTTACTGGCACTGAAGCACTTCTCAATGGTAAATGAAGCAGATGAGTTCATTGCAATATCTCCAAACTGTCCTCGTAGCCTTCAAAATTCCAAGTAAATGAGCCATATCATAGAAACAGATATGCTAAACAATGCATAAACAGTGTATACAGTATATAAATAATATATAAATAGTGTATAATAATATATATGAAGTATATAAATAATGTATAAACATTGTATAACAAATAAGAAGTGTATAACAATGTATAAGAAGTGTATAAACAGTGTATAACAATGCATAAACACTGTATAAACAGTGTATAACAGTGTATAAGAAGTGTATAAATAGTGTATAACTATGTATAACAGTGTGTAAGAAGTGTAAAAACAATGTATAAACAGTGTATAAGAAGTGTATAAACCGTGTATAAGAAGTATATAAACAGTGTATAAAACGTGTATAAATAGTATATAACAATGTATAAGCAGTGTATAAACAGTGTATAACAATGTATAAGCAGTGTATAAGACATGGATAACAGATTCAATCCCGTTGCTAAGGTAACAGATTCAAGCATAAGATAGTAATAACTATAGAACCTACAAAGTTCTATAATAGTTAAAAGCCATCATTGTTATTTTCTCTGAAATTGCAGAGCGCACACTTTTGAAAGCATAAAAGAGGTAAAGAATTTCTCAAGAGAAAGCCTGCACCCCCTGGCATCGCATTACTAGATTGAAAGAGATTTTAGAACTCCATATGAAAATATATATATTAGATGCATTCATTGAGGAAAAAAAAAAGAAAAAAAAGAAAAAACCTGCAGAAAACCAATTCAAGCACCTACCTCATCCATTCCAGTACTATTTTTTTTTCATCTATTTGCTAGAGTACTTATAAATCAATTCTGAAAAACTTTTTATTTTTTTGACAAGCAGCAGAAGTATTGACATGCTCTTGGTCATTACCCTCACCCTTATTCATAAAAATGGATCCTGAACGGAGATTTTGATGAGCTTGTATTATGCTATTCTCAATGCCATCTACAAGAGCATCAAATGATTGACGCACAAATCCAAGTGAAGTCACAATATATACAACGTATTGAAGGTAGCCCCTAGGACCAGCATGGGTATGAATACCACTGATAGCAATATTTTTCTCAGTGTAAAGATCTCCATACCTGCCATAAATATTTCACATACTGTAATTTCACCAAGCTGGCCTTAACCAATAAAAAAATCCACACCGCCAAGCTATGCACTGCAATTCATTTAACCTTAAGGATAAAATTTTCACAAATTTTGCTTCAGATGTGAAGCTTTCGAGTAAGTTTACAAACTTGAGAAAGGCCAAAGGTTTTGAACTTATAATGCCACCAAGTTTCTCAATTGAGCCAGTCCTGGATCTATATTCAGTGCATACTAAGAAATTAGAACAAAGTTAATTGAAAAGTACCTTGCCGTCAACCTCTCCAACACCTTAATGGTAACAAGTTGAGAGGCCATACAAGCATCGAGATTAACAAAAAGTACACGGTTCCCCTGTGGCTCAGCCACAATAAAAGAACGAGCCCTCAACCTAAAATGAATACCAGAAGCAATCTGTTCAGTATTAGCATATCCCATCATATTAACATCAGTAGCAAGTCAAGTTATATCATAGCTTCTGAGCCCAATCAGATACTCAGCATCTGAGAATACTCCTCCACTGTTCGCAAGCAAGAGTACCAGAGAAACCCAAAAGAAAGCACGAAAACCAGAAGGTAAAAACAACTCCATTTTGACTCTCCCAACGAGAAAAGCTCAATCTTTTCTTCTCATCCCCTGAATCAAAAGACAAACAATTGTTCACTGCTAAAACAGTAATAAATGAAACATCACCCAGCTGCTATATTTTACGGCAAGAAGTGAAACATCACCCCCCAACACAAATTTACAATTTGAGCAAGGACCAGTAATAAATGAAAAAAATTTAATGGAATAAAATATGAAGGTTTCAGGCAAAAATGACACACAAACACACTATTATCTTAGCCCCAGCCAGTTTTCATAAAAGAGATGAAAACCCAAAAGATTTTCTTCATTTCATTTTTCAGCATATCCACATCAACCAAACAGAGGATGGGGAATTCAAATTCGCATAAAAAAAAAGGCGAAAAAACAACAGGGCAAAGACAAAATCAAAATTACCATCTAGACAAACACAATAGAAAAAAGCTCTAACAACTGAGAAAGTAATTCTGAACCACAACATAAGTGTCAAACAGAACAGAAAAATGGAGGAATTCAGCAAAAATTACAAAGCAAATCGAATGAAATAATAGAAATGTTATTGCATTGAGGAAGAAAAACTGAAACTTACACAGATTAATGAGCCCTAATCAGATGATTTGAAAGTTGAAATCCGGGAAATCGTAGCTGACGACTAGTGAGGAGAACGCTGGTGGTGAATTAGATGGGAGAAGGATCATCATGTAACGCCCCAGATATAAGTTGACTTAGTTATGTTGTGATGTGTGCATATGAGTGAGCATTTTTGCATTTAACCGATGTTTTGTATGCTTATAACAATTCGTAGGCTTTGGCCTAGCGGTAGATAGTCCTGACTAATAGCTAGTGGTCTAGAGTTCGAACCTTACCTGGCTTAAATTTTTTTTTTTTTTTTTTTTTTTTTGTGCCTTTTTATTTTTGTGTTGGGAAGGTTGGAATTCCGAAAATCCATGATAAATATCCCATTTTTCAGTTGACCAATTCAAAAAAATTAGGAATCCTTAACCTAAGGAGAAAATCTCTCCTTAATCTCTTCCACTTTCCAAGTTTCACTCCAAGGCAATCTCTTCATCTCTATTAGGGTTAAAATTTCGGCCATTCCATTGTGTGGAGCTCCAGTGCAGCCGAAATTCTTAACTTTCTCTCCCTCACTTTCATTCATTCAGACTCTGCTTCATTCTTCTCCGTTCCGAGTTAATTGCCTCAGTTGGTTTCACTGCAAACAGGGTAACAACTAAACCCTAAATGTCGGTTCGAAATTTATATAGGATGTATGGTAGATGAATTTGATCCTAGGTTGTATTATTACTGAAATTATTGTTGAGACATGAATGTATATGATATTGGTGTAAGAAATTGCTTTTAGGTTAAAAGATTGGTAGAAATATGAAAATACATGTGATTGAGTCGAAATTGGTAAGCTGCTGTATTTTCAGAATTGACTGTTTATGGTAATTATGGCATAACTTCCGTTATATAACTCCGATTGGCATAATTCAACTTTCTGTGTTTTCCTGAGATATAGGTGTACAAGGTTGTTTTACATTATTTTGGAAAATTCCGTGAGTAAAGTGCTCATATTCCCTATTGAAACTGCCTTATGTGCATTGTGCCGATTTTTCTTGAACTGCTGAATTTCAGATTGTACAGGTTGTGATAATTTTAGCTTTATTTTCGTTATATAACTCCGATTGGCATGATTCAACTTTCTGTGTTTTCCTGAGACATAAATGTACAAGGTTGTTTTATACTATTTTGGCAAATTCTGTGAGTAAAGTGCTCGTATTCCCTGTTGAAACTGCCTTATGTGCACTGTGCCGATTTCCTGGAACTGCTGAATTTCAGTTTGTACAGTTTGTGTTGATTATGGCTTTATTTTCTCTCTGTAGCTCCGTTTGCCATGAAACAAAATTCTATGTATTCCTGAAATTCTGATGTTCAATGTTGCTTTATATTATTTTTGCTAAATCAGTGAGTAACACATCTGTTTTGTCTGTTGAAGTCAGACTATGTGCAGTGATCTGAAGTGAATTTACAGATTGCATGTTTTTAGTGTTTCCTTAATATCTTTTGCTATAGGAATCCGAATTGCATGATTTAAGTTGGCGTGTGTTCCTAAGATGTAAGGCTAAATTTACCTTTGTATTGCCATGCTGAATTCTGAGTCTAACCTACTGGAATATTATATGCAAGTTGAGGCATGAACTATGAATTCTGAAATTTTCACCTTAGGCCTTGAACTGATTTTTTTAATGTGTGCAAAGCATAATTTGATTCTAGGAATTTATGCTAGAACTCTTGACATGAAATCTAATAATTACATATATGGTTTGGTAAATTTAATACATGTTGGAATTATGAAATCGAGTTTGGGGTAAGTCCTATTTTTTTTATAGCACCATGTGTTTATTGATGTATCAGATTATGTTTTGGGGTAAGTCCTATTTTAATGGCACCTTATGGTTATTGAATTGGTTGGGATAAGTCCTATGTTAAAGGCACCTTTTGAATATTGATATAATTATGATAATTAAATTGGTGTTTGTAGTGGCATATACTCTGGTGTCTTGGTTAGTTTGGCTAAGTGTTTTCCATGTTTGATTGGTTGACACTAGGACAGCGCCCTTTGTTTCGAGGTAAGTCCCTTCGTTGGCACTCAGAGAGGTAAATCCCTTCGTGGTACTCTAATTTATTTTATTTTTGAGGTAAGTCCCTTCGTTGGCACTCTGTGAGGTAAGTCCCTTCGTTGGCACTCTGAGGTAAATCCCTTCGTGGTACTCTTTTCTTATTGATAAGGGGGTAAGTCCCGTTGTGGTTCCCCGAAGCGTCTGAGCCGAACTCTCTAAGGACATAGGTGTATAGGTCAATACAAATGATTTATACGCGTATACCACAAAATTAATAAAGGTTAAGGTATAATTGAGTTGATGTCAAGTTTGTGATGAAGTACTTTGATTTGGGATGTTGGTATGTATTTGTATGTACATGACTTATCTTGGAAATCTGAATTTTGATGATATTGATTATCCACTTGGAATGTTTTGTACTATTATTTGAAATAGATAATTATGTGATATGCTGAACTTGAACTTTATATGTTGTATGTGATGCAGCTAACAAATAAGGGTAAGATCCCTGATACATGATTGTTACTATGAGAGTTATGCATGCTTGTATAAATTGATAAATTTGCTTTCTATTAATCATGATGAAGTATACTTAAGTAATGTAATATGAAATTTATGATCTGTCATCTTCCTATGTGAACTTTGAATTGATGTTTGGGATTTATTAGTTACTCGTCACTAAGTGGCGCTGTTGATATTTTCAGATTTTGCCGGTGCAGAATAGGAGATGCCTGATGTCTGTTCTCGGGGATTGTGTGGAGAGTTTCCGTCATGTTATTTTATCATCTATTCGTAGTTATGGATGTTCAAAGATTTATTTATTTTTTTT
Organism: Euphorbia tirucalli; assembly: GCA_039660915.1. Taxonomy (NCBI): domain Eukaryota; kingdom Viridiplantae; phylum Streptophyta; class Magnoliopsida; order Malpighiales; family Euphorbiaceae; genus Euphorbia; species Euphorbia tirucalli. Next base: position 68,135,390 of record CM077639.1, read on the forward strand.
TTTTTTTTTACTCCGTTATATTACCTTTTGAAATACCTATTTATGTTAAATTACTGTTTTTGAAATGGAAATTTTCGAGTACTCATTTATGATTATGTTATTTTAAAGATAAAAAGGAAGTTTTGAAAATGATGACCTAAACTTTATGTAATGTTTCCGCCATTGCATGCTTGCAAAAGTTAGGGTTGTCACAGTTGGTATCAGAGCCCGCGTTGGTTCCAAGGCTTTGGTAGCATAAGTCACTTGGAACCAAAACTCAGAATCCTAGGATAGAGATTTGAACATAGTGTGAGGTGCATGGGTAGGTAGAACGGGTTTAATTGCTTTGGATTACTTGTTTTCTATTATTAGCTGTATGTATTATATGCTTAGACCTAACTAGAACAAAAATTTTAGAATGCCTCCACGTAGAGATTCCGTTCGCGATGACTCTCCTCAGCGACGTATGCGGCTGTTGGAAGATGCCGTGCTCGCTATGGCTCAAAGAAATCCAAATAACCAAACTGTCTTCGATCGCATTGCTCGTCACCGACCCCCAACTTATGAAGGATCTTCCGACCCGGTGGTGCTTGAGGGATGGATCCGGGAGATAGAGAAACTCTTTGATGTGACCGGCTGTCCGAACGCCGAGAAAGTCGTGATTGGAGCCTACTACTTGAAAGGCGAGGCTGATAACTGGTGGGGCATGGTTAAGGCCGAGTGCCTGGAATTGGCTGAGTTTGGATGGGGACAATTCACTGAAAGGTTGAAGAATCGTTTCTACCCAAGTGAGTTGAGGTGGCAGAAACGAGAGGAATTCCTATGCTTGACTCAAGGAAGCATGTCTGTTCAGCAGTACACCAACAAATTTACTGAACTGTCCAGATTTGCAGGTTCAGTCATCCCCACTGAAGAGGAGAAGGTGCAGTTCTATATCAAGCGGATGAGTCCCAAAGTGAGGACACATGTCCTATGTTCTGGAGCAACAACTTTCCAGAGAGCCTATGAAGTGGCTTTAGGAGTTTATGCATCCGTTCAGGAGGATGAAGCGGTGAGGCGGACCATGTTCTTAAAGAGGTCTCAGCCTACCTCGTATGTTCATCCGACTTCCAAGAAACCCAAGTATGTTCCGGCAAAGGAAGCTGCTAGTACCGCTCAGACTAGGGAGAAGAAGTGCTTCAAGTGTAAGAAAGAGTGGCACTATGGGAAGAACTGTGATGGGACGCCTGTCCGATGCTACACTTGTAAGGAAAAGGGTCACTACTCTCAATCTTGCCCGAAGAAGTCAGGAAGTAAGAAGCCCGATTCTAGCTCAGGAGGCCCTGTTCGCAACAGAGTCTATAACATGATGGAGTCCGAAGTTGACGAGGCAGGGAATGACATCGTTGCAGGTACCATCCTTGTCAAATCTTTTCCTGCTTATGTATTATTTGACACTGGTGCGTCTATATCCTGTATTTCTACTACTTTTGCTCAGAAGTTGAATTTATCTGTATCTGTTCCAATTAATTCTGTGGTTTCCCTCCCTAATAGGGAGAGTGTTGCTTGCTGTCGTGTTTTCCCCGAAGTTCCCGTAGTTATCGAGGGAGTTGAATTGAAGGCGAATTTGAGGGAATTTCCATTGACCGAATTTGATGTTATCTTCGGTATGGACTGGCTGAAGCAGCATCAAGCGGTGTTCTATTGTAGGGATGAGAAAATTGTGCTGAAGGACGGTAAAGGGAAGAGGGTTTCTTATTCAAATGTTAAGATGAAACCAGGAGTGAAGGTAGTTTCGGCTATGAAATTGAAAAAGATGGCGATGAAAGGCGAAGAAGTATTTCTGTGTAGAATAAAGGATACCTCGGAAGAACTGAAGATCGAGGATATTCCTATTGTTCGAGAATATGCGGATGTGTTTCCTGATGAACTGCCAGGGATTCCACCAGGAAGGGATGTAGAATTTGCCATCGACCTAATTCCGGGGTCAGCTCCAATCTCTAAAGCTCCTTATCGGATGGCTCCCTCGGAGATGCGAGAATTGAAGACCCAGTTGCAAGAACTTGTTGATAAGGGTTTTATTAGACCCAGCGTGTCACCTTGGGGTGCTCCGGTACTCTTTGTCAAGAAGAAGGATGGAAGCATGCGATTATGTATTGACTACCGTGAGTTGAATAAGGTGACCATCAAGAATAAATATCCCCTGCCAAGAATTGAAGATTTGTTTGATCAATTGAAGGGTGCAGGTGTGTTCTCTAAGATCGATCTGAAATCCAGCTATCATCAGATTCCGGTAAAAGAAGACGACATTCAGAAGACTGCCTTCCGGACAAGGTATGGGCACTATGAATTCGAAGTAATGCCCTTCGGTCTCACTAACGCACCAGCAGTGTTTATGGATCAGATGAACCGAACCTTCCACGAGCTCCTTGATGTGTGTGTTGTGGTATTCATTGATGATATCTTAGTATATTCGAAGAATGAAGAGGAGCATGCTAAGCATCTCAAAATGGTGTTGAAAGTATTAAGAGAGCAGAAGTGGTACGCCAAGTTCTCTAAGTGTGAGTTTTGGCTTGGAGAGGTGGCTTTTCTAGGCCATGTGATTACCAAAGAAGGTGTGAAGGTGGACCCGGCGAAGATTAAAGCCGTTCTTGAATGGTCCAATCCTACTAATGTGACCGAAGTAAGAAGTTTTCTTGGTCTTGCTGGATACTACAGAAGGTTTGTGCACAACTTTTCAATTATTGCACGACCTTTGACTCAGTTGATGAAGAAGGACTGTAGGTTTCAATGGACTGCAGAATGTGAAGAAGCGTTCCAGATATTAAAAGAGAGACTTACTTCAGCCCCAGTTCTTGCATTGCCGACTGACGGAGTAGAGTATGAAGTGTTCAGTGATGCTTCCAAGTACGGACTTGGGTGTGTACTTATGCAGTTGGGAAAAGTGATTGCCTATGCTTCAAGGCAATTGAGGGTTCATGAAAGGAACTACCCGACTCACGATTTGGAGTTAGCTGCGGTGGTGTTTGCTCTTAAAATTTGGCGCCATTACTTGTATGGTGTGCCGTGCAAGATATACACCGATCATAAGAGCCTCAAATATATTTTCACCCAGAAAGAACTAAACATGCGACAGAGACGTTGGTTAGAGCTTATCAAGGATTATGACTTAACCTTGGAGTATAAAGAAGGAAAGGCAAACAGAGTCGCAGATGCATTGAGCAGAAAGAGCATCCATTCGGTGAACTTCATGAAAAGACTTCCTATTGATCTTTGCAAGGAGTTTAGCAAGTTGGAAATTGAAGTGGTCCCGAGAGGAGTGGTTCGGGCGAGTTTAAATGCAATCAGTGTGGAACCAGTATTGTTTGTAGAATTGAAAGAGAAGCAGTTGAGTGATCCTGTACTTCAGAAGATTCATGCAGCGAAGGAGCAGGGTAATGCTGTAGATTTCGAGATTCTTGCAGATGGGAGTATGAAATTTAAAGGCCGATGGTGTGTGCCTAATGATTCAATGTTGAAAGAGCAGATCTTAAGTGAAGCTCATTGCACTCCCTACTCTGTGCATCCGGGAGGTGCGAAATTGTACAAAGATTTGAAGATGCAGTTTTGGTGGCCTAGAATGAAGAAAGAGGTAGCTGAGTTTGTGGCCCGGTGCTTGACTTGTCAAAAGGTGAAAATTGAGCATCAGAGGCCTGGGGGATTATTGCAGCCCTTGGCTATTCCAGCATGGAAGTTTGACTCGGTTTCTATGGACTTTGTGTCGGGTTTACCAAAGGTTGCTAATGGTTTAGACACAGTGTGGGTTGTTATAGACCGTTTGACCAAGGTGGCTCGGTTTATTCCTATGAAGAAGACCTGGTCTATGGAGCAGTTAGCTGAGGCATATGCGAGTGAAATTATAAGGCTACATGGTGTGCCTAGGGAGATTGTGTCAGATCGTGACCCACGGTTCTTGTCACATTTTTGGACATCATTGCAAGAAGCTTTGGGCACTAGGTTGAAGTTGAGTACAGCTTTTCATGCTGCTACAGATGGACAGACGGAGAGGACAATCCAAACCTTAGAGGATATGTTGCGGTCATGTGCTCTTGACTTCCAGAAATCTTGGGTGAAATGTCTGAGTTTGGTAGAGTTCTCCTATAACAATAGCTATCACGCTAGTATCCGTATGGCCCCGTATGAAGCCCTCTATGGGAGGAAATGTCGTAGTCCGACATGCTGGGACGACATTAGTGACACATTGGTGTTGGGTCCGGAATTGATTCGGGATACAGTTGAGAAGGTGAAGGTGATTCAGGCGAATATGAAGGCTGCCCAGGATCGTCAGAAGTCTTATGCAGATCTCAAGAGAAGACCTCTTAACTTCGAAGTCGGTAGCAAGGTATTGCTGAAAGTATCTCCTATGAAGGGAGTGATGAGGTTCGGCAAGAGAGGCAAGCTCAGTCCTAAGTATATTGGTCCATATGAAGTGCTTGAAAGGATTGGGGAAGTTGCATATCGGTTGGCTCTACCACCGGAATTGGCAAAAGTTCATAATGTATTCCATGTTTCACAGCTACGAAGATATGTGAGCGACCCTTCTCACGTTATTGCTGTGGATTCGGTGGAGGTGGAACCCAATTTGACATATGAGGAGAAGCCTGTTCAGATCCTCGACCGTCAGGTTCGCAAACTCAGGAGAAAAGAGATGCCTTTGGTAAAGGTGCTTTGGCGTAGCCAGAAGTTTGAAGAGGCTACTTGGGAGCTAGAAGAGACCATGAGATCCAAATATCCGGAATTGTTTGCAACTAATCAAGGTTAGAACCTAGCTTACTCTTTTGTCCTTGAGTTTCGAGGGCGAAACTTTTTGTTAGTGGGGAGGATTGTAACGCCCCAGATATAAGTTGACTTAGTTATGTTGTGATGTGTGCATATGAGTGAGCATTTTTGCATTTAACCGATGTTTTGTATGCTTATAACAATTCGTAGGCTTTGGCCTAGCGGTAGATAGTCCTGACTAATAGCTAGTGGTCTAGAGTTCGAACCTTACCTGGCTTAAATTTTTTTTTTTTTTTTTTTTTTTTTGTGCCTTTTTATTTTTGTGTTGGGAAGGTTGGAATTCCGAAAATCCATGATAAATATCCCATTTTTCAGTTGACCAATTCAAAAAAATTAGGAATCCTTAACCTAAGGAGAAAATCTCTCCTTAATCTCTTCCACTTTCCAAGTTTCACTCCAAGGCAATCTCTTCATCTCTATTAGGGTTAAAATTTCGGCCATTCCATTGTGTGGAGCTCCAGTGCAGCCGAAATTCTTAACTTTCTCTCCCTCACTTTCATTCATTCAGACTCTGCTTCATTCTTCTCCGTTCCGAGTTAATTGCCTCAGTTGGTTTCACTGCAAACAGGGTAACAACTAAACCCTAAATGTCGGTTCGAAATTTATATAGGATGTATGGTAGATGAATTTGATCCTAGGTTGTATTATTACTGAAATTATTGTTGAGACATGAATGTATATGATATTGGTGTAAGAAATTGCTTTTAGGTTAAAAGATTGGTAGAAATATGAAAATACATGTGATTGAGTCGAAATTGGTAAGCTGCTGTATTTTCAGAATTGACTGTTTATGGTAATTATGGCATAACTTCCGTTATATAACTCCGATTGGCATAATTCAACTTTCTGTGTTTTCCTGAGATATAGGTGTACAAGGTTGTTTTACATTATTTTGGAAAATTCCGTGAGTAAAGTGCTCATATTCCCTATTGAAACTGCCTTATGTGCATTGTGCCGATTTTTCTTGAACTGCTGAATTTCAGATTGTACAGGTTGTGATAATTTTAGCTTTATTTTCGTTATATAACTCCGATTGGCATGATTCAACTTTCTGTGTTTTCCTGAGACATAAATGTACAAGGTTGTTTTATACTATTTTGGCAAATTCTGTGAGTAAAGTGCTCGTATTCCCTGTTGAAACTGCCTTATGTGCACTGTGCCGATTTCCTGGAACTGCTGAATTTCAGTTTGTACAGTTTGTGTTGATTATGGCTTTATTTTCTCTCTGCAGCTCCGTTTGCCATGAAACAAAATTCTATGTATTCCTGAAATTCTGATGTTCAATGTTGCTTTATATTATTTTTGCTAAATCAGTGAGTAACACATCTGTTTTGTCTGTTGAAGTCAGACTATGTGCAGTGATCTGAAGTGAATTTACAGATTGCATGTTTTTAGTGTTTCCTTAATATCTTTTGCTATAGGAATCCGAATTGCATGATTTAAGTTGGCGTGTGTTCCTAAGATGTAAGGCTAAATTTACCTTTGTATTGCCATGCTGAATTCTGAGTCTAACCTACTGGAATATTATATGCAAGTTGAGGCATGAACTATGAATTCTGAAATTTTCACCTTAGGCCTTGAACTGATTTTTTTAATGTGTGCAAAGCATAATTTGATTCTAGGAATTTATGCTAGAACTCTTGACATGAAATCTAATAATTACATATATGGTTTGGTAAATTTAATACATGTTGGAATTATGAAATCGAGTTTGGGGTAAGTCCTATTTTTTTTATAGCACCATGTGTTTATTGATGTATCAGATTATGTTTTGGGGTAAGTCCTATTTTAATGGCACCTTATGGTTATTGAATTGGTTGGGATAAGTCCTATGTTAAAGGCACCTTTTGAATATTGATATAATTATGATAATTAAATTGGTGTTTGTAGTGGCATATACTCTGGTGTCTTGGTTAGTTTGGCTAAGTGTTTTCCATGTTTGATTGGTTGACACTAGGACAGCGCCCTTTGTTTCGAGGTAAGTCCCTTCGTTGGCACTCAGAGAGGTAAATCCCTTCGTGGTACTCTAATTTATTTTATTTTTGAGGTAAGTCCCTTCGTTGGCACTCTGTGAGGTAAGTCCCTTCGTTGGCACTCTGAGGTAAATCCCTTCGTGGTACTCTTTTCTTATTGATAAGGGGGTAAGTCCCGTTGTGGTTCCCCGAAGCGTCTGAGCCGAACTCTCTAAGGACATAGGTGTATAGGTCAATACAAATGATTTATACGCGTATACCACAAAATTAATAAAGGTTAAGGTATAATTGAGTTGATGTCTAGTTTGTGATGAAGTACTTTGATTTGGGATGTTGGTATGTATTTGTATGTACATGACTTATCTTGGAAATCTGAATTTTGATGATATTGATTATCCACTTGGAATGTTTTGTACTATTATTTGAAATAGATAATTATGTGATATGCTGAACTTGAACTTTATATGTTGTATGTGATGCAGCTAACAAATAAGGGTAAGATCCCTGATACATGATTGTTACTATGAGAGTTATGCATGCTTGTATAAATTGATAAATTTGCTTTCTATTAATCATGATGAAGTATACTTAAGTAATGTAATATGAAATTTATGATCTGTCATCTTCCTATGTGAACTTTGAATTGATGTTTGGGATTTATTAGTTACTCGTCACTAAGTGGCGCTGTTGATATTTTCAGATTTTGCCGGTGCAGAATAGGAGATGCCTGATGTCTGTTCTCGGGGATTGTGTGGAGAGTTTCCGTCATGTTATTTTATCATCTATTCGTAGTTATGGATGTTCAAAGATTTATTTATTTTTTTTTTTTTTTTTACTCCGTTATATTACCTTTTGAAATACCTATTTATGTTAAATTACTGTTTTTGAAATGGAAATTTTCGAGTACTCATTTATGATTATGTTATTTTAAAGATAAAAAGGAAGTTTTGAAAATGATGACCTAAACTTTATGTAATGTTTCCGCCATTGCATGCTTGCAAAAGTTAGGGTTGTCACACATCATTAGTAGCAAAAACAAAAGAAGAGGAGAAGAATGGAAGCTCCCAGAACTGAAGTTCGCTCTTTGATTTTTGGTTGGAAAGAAAATGGGGAAAATAGCGTAAAGAAGAAATAGATATAAAAAAAAAGGTAATAGTGTAAATAAGGAAAGGTAAGCCACTAAAATAAAGTCTGAAATGAGGGTAATTTTGACAATTTCCCTTTTATATAGAAAGAAAGAGACAATGGAATCTTATCTTATTTTATTTTATGAAAAATCACATGTTTTTCTTTTAACTTCACACTCCCAGTACACTATAATAAATTTGCAATTCTAAACGGTCGCCCCCCAACCCGCCTTTTTTTCTGTTTCTTTTTTAACTTTTTCTTCTTCTGTACTATGTGTATACATTGAGTATCATGAGTCATATGGAGTTCTAAGAGCCACTACCCGCTTCACCTAACAATTGCTAAAACTGGATCGCCATTTCTCTGCCGACACTAAATTTGAGGATGCTGTGGCTGATACTTTTAAATCTGTGTTTAAGGAGGAATTTTATAGTCGACCGGATCCATTGTAGGGGTGGCAATTCGTGTAGGTGGGTCGTGTTCGTGTCGTGTCGTGTCGAATTCGGGTTCGTGTTTCAGTGAGCAAATCCCAAACCCGACCCAAAAATTTTCGTGTCATAATCGAGTTAACCCAATCGTGTTCGTGTCGGTTTCGTGTCCTGTTTTCGGGTTATATACAAAAATATTATAAACGAAATATTAAAAATTTTAAATATTTATGCCGTATCTAAATTAACAATTTAACCCTTGTCGACCTAAAATATTAATCCAAAACTTATTTTATAAATCTTAACGCTCTATTTTTTATTTTGGATTATGTCTTGTTCGCATTTATGTGTCATTTTACTTCACTTATTAAGAATGACGAGTAAAATTATTGAAAAGTTGTTTTGTATTTGTGAGTTATATATATTATATTATATTTCTTAATGGTGACATGTAAAAATATAGGAAAATATAATAACAAATTTTAATATTCGTGTTATTTTCGGGTTAGCAGGTCAACCCTAACCCGACACAAAAATTATCGTGTCACTTTTGTGTCAACCCAAAAATAACCCATTACCTGTTTAATCAAACCCAAACCCACTAAATTCGTGTCGGGTTCGTGTCGTGTCAGCAGGTCGTGTACATAATTACCATCTCTAATCCATTGTATAATTTTCCGTGTTTAAGTTTATTATTGATGCTTTTGTTGCCAAACATCTAAAATTCCGTCGCTAGTTTCTATTTTTCTTGTATAATGAATTTTGTAAATAATATACATCACTAATTAATTTATGAGAAATATTATTTGTATACATGAAAGTATAATAAAGTTTTTTCAATTTCATATAGTATATGGCTCTGGTAAAGGTTTATTTATGATTAAGTTAAAAAAAAAAAATAACATATGAAAAGTATTATGTTATAGTATAGCGTAAAGGTCAATTTTGTCATCACAAATTTTATTTTTTAATTAAATTTTACCATTGAATTATCGAAAAACAATATTAAAGAGTTGAGAGAAAATAAAAATTGTAGACCATATAATTATTTCTAATTAGGTAGAGATCAACTAGTGTAATATATTAAAATATAAGATCTAAAACAATTATTTACAAAAAAAAAAAAAAAAAAGTAAAACAAGGGAACAAACCTTTAGCATAGGTGGTAGGGGTGAGCATCGGTCGGTTCGGTTACCGAACCGAACCGAATTTTCGGTTAACCGAACCGAATTATCAGTAAAAATCAGAACCGAACCAAACCAAACTAGGATGAAAACCGAACCGAACCGAACCGAAATTTTTTGGTTCGGTTCGGTTCGGTTCGGTTATTACCGAAATTTGGTATTTTTATAAAAAAATAAATAAAAAAAATATTTAAAATGATTTTTAGGGCAATTAATTGAACCATTATATATTATTTTTGTAATTAATTGTTATTTAGTCATTTTATATTTTTTAATGAAATATAAAATTCAATTAAGTAAATTAGAATATTACAAACCTAATATATATATATATATATATAATAATTCGGTTCGGTTTCGGTTAAACCGAATTTTTTTACGTAAAAACCGAACCGAACCGAATAACCAAATATATATATAATTGTTACCGAACCAAACCAAAAAAAATTCGGTAACCGAACCGAATTTTTTTTTCGGTTTGGTTCGGTATTGGTATTCGGTTAAACCAGATTATGCACACCCCTAATAGGTGGTGGTAGGCGTCCAAATGAAGCAAGTCAAAATACAAAAGACAGAAAAAAGGTGATTGGGTGTGTTTGGTTGGGGGTGGCAATGAGGCCGGGATTAGGGATGAGCATGGACCGGTTCGGTTCAAAAATCAAACCAAATCAAAAAAACTAATCAAAAAAACACTGTATTTTATAAACCAATCCGATCCAAACTAAATTTTAGTTCGATTTGGTTTGGTTTGGACTAGGTCGAACCAAAAACATCAACTTCTTTTTTTTAAAAAAAAATCAAAATAAAAATTTTATACAAGTAGTTTGTTTAAAATACAAAAAAATTAACTTAAAAAATCAGTAATACTAAATAATACTATTACATCACAATAAAATACTAAAATTCTCTACTTTTTTTTGGGCAAATTACAAAAAAAAAAACCATGTGGTTTCACTTTTTTGCAAATAAAGGACTGTGATTTTTTTTGTTTAAAAAAGAGGATTGTGTTTTAAAATGTTAACAAAAAAAGGATAACTAACATTTTTCCATTAAAAATGATAATATAGCGGAGGGTATTTTTAGTTATTTAACATACCAATAATTTATGTATATTATTTAAGAATTTTACATCAAAATTTGAATATTTTTCAAAGATTTTTCAATTTGTTATGATTTTTTAAAAATCTATTATCATTATTTAATTTATAAAAATATTTGCGCTTTTCAAAAATTTTCAAAATTTATCAATAATGTGTATTGTATTTTTATTAACCAACTTAAAAATGTTGAGTTCAAAATGAACAAGAATACCTTATGTAATGTCATGATTTAATTTTAGTTATCTTTTTTTTGTTAACATTTTAAAACACAATCCTCTTTTTTAAACAAAAAAAAAACCACAGTCCTTTATTTGTAAAAAAATGAAACCACAGGGTTTTTTTTTGTGTAATTTGCCCTTTTTTTCAACTCTCAAGTTTTAACAACTATAAATTAGTATCCAAAAATCACAATATAAAACTATAAAAGAATATAATGTCTAAAATTCTTTACAATTAGTATATATTAATTTTAGTATTTTACCAATTATTCGGTTTTTCGGTTTTGAACCGAACAAAACCGAACCGAACCGAAGTCCAAACTTCTTAATAACTTAAAAACAAACCAAACCAAACTATAAAATGGATCGGTTTGGTTTGGTGCGGTTCGGTTCGGTTTGGATTTTCGGTTTTGGGACATTGGTTCGGTTTTGCTCATCCCTAGCAGGGATTACCCGAAAACCGTGGGGATCCGAACCGATGGGCGTGGGGAATAACCGATATTATCCCCCACGGGGATGGGAGTGTGGATTATTTTACCTCCAATACTTAAACGGGCGTGGGGGCGGGGATGAATAAATCCCCGTATAATATATATATATATATATATATATATATATATATATATATATATATATATATATATATATATAGATAGATTAATTAATTCCTATTTAGTGCCAAGCCTATCTCCGTTTTTATTTTTCTGTAAGATTATCGTCTTCAAAGTTGGTTAGAAGTTGAAGTAAAAGGTATTATACTTATAAATAATTACTTATTAATTTATTTTACTTCAAAGTTATGTATTAAATGTTTTAATATAATGAATACCAAGTCCTAGCTCTTAAATTATTGGACTTCAATTTCAAGTTGTTCAAAAAAATTTCACTTGAAACTTAAATATTTATAATATTAGATATATTATGTAATTTGGATATTTAATGTTAAACGACATTTGTAATGTGGTAGAATTTGTATTTTGGATATTGAATGTTAAAATGGTTATAAAAATAACGAAATATTAATTTATTTTATTTATTGGATACGGGCGGGGATTCACTGATAACCGTAGGCGCCCGCGGGGGGCAAGGATGGGGGTGAAAAAATCCTCGAAATATTAAATGGGGAATCACCGAAACCGTCCTCGCAATCATTGGGGGCAGAATGAGGAATGCAACGCCGCCCCCGCACCTGTACCGTTGCCACCCCCATGTTCGGTACGAAGGAAAAGTGGAAGGAAATAAAGATAATAATTACGGAAACCAATGGATGTATGTGGATATATATGTACCTAAAATTTAAATACATCTTTAATTTTTTTTCTTTCTGTTCTTCCTTTCTTTCAAACAAATATTGCCTCTTCCCGTCCTGTTGATCTTAGTCCCTGTCTCCGTTTAGTCCCCAGGAGAATCTCCGATAATATCTCCATTAAAACCCTCAACTCTAATTATTTATATTATTATATATATAATTATATATTTATCTTAAATAGATAATTGAATTTTGTAATACTAAAATAAAATTAAAATTAAGGTTTTCAATTTTCAATTAAAATTATATTGAACTTTAAAAGACCATGGCTTCAAAATTAAATTTATTTTTTTCTTTAAAAAAAATTGTCTCAACGCAGAAATCCCTGTTTTCGACGGGACCGGGGATGGGGATTAGAATTGTTTATGTTTATTAAACGGAAATAGAAATGGGGATGGAATTATCAATCCCCGCCCTGTTTATGTCCCTACTTAAGTTAAGACTTAGCCAAGGAACTAAGGTGCTGCAAAAACGGGATATAGGGATAATAGCAAGTCAAAAGAGAAAAACAGCCACAAAAAATAATTACATTGTTATAGTGGTTCATAAAATAAAAAAACTTAATTAAATATTAAAAATATAATTGTCAATTTACGAATAGAAAGATGAGATATTATTAATTAGATCAACAAAAAGAACAATTTGTTTGACGAAAATCTAAAATTCAATTGACTCAATTTGTAGATTATTGTTTCAAATATTTGGTGTGGTTCCCTCTTTTTTCATTAATGCAAGTGCATTGATATTTTGTAAGCATTATCAATCATTTCTGAAATAATGAAAGGAAAACCAAAACTGTTATGGCATCAACTTAAGTATCTTGTTTGAGGCAATTTTATCCGGGGATTGGTTACAATTGATCAATAATTTTTTCCATAAAACTTAGCCTGCATTGTTAATCCAAAGGTGTAAAAACCTCTTATTTTTACTTGAAAATGAACGATCCGATTGCACAAATAGCCCATGTAAGGCTAGTACCAATAACAGTAATCTTTGCTGGAATTTTTCCATTATCACTTCTTAATACCATGGCTTGGTAGATTGGCCAACTATTCACAATACCAAATGTTGATAAAAACATTTGAATTGCTAATCCTTCAATATTCAAATTCCCCTTTGCAATTCCGAAAGCAGCCCAAGAAAATGATACCAAGTTCATTGAAGCAGCCATTACTTGGGGCACAAACATTGGAGATGCAACTCCAAATTCAAAGAGCCCTTTCTCATATCTTTTTCTTATTTCTTCATCAACTGCTTTGCTTGTGAGAGTAAACCCAGGAGTAGGCATTCCTAACGATTTTAAGGTGAACTCAAATATTGCAAAAGAGTAAGTTGATAAACCTCTTATATTCCACATTCTTTGATCATTCCACCATCTGTAGATTGTCCCCTTATTGTGCAACATATGATCCACCACATCAACTGCGTATGCAGTAATGAAAAGGAAAGCATATAGCATAAACCATGGTGATTTTACCTGAACCAAAATTTTCAACATCGTTAGCATGTTCTTTACAATATACAATACAATAGGAATAAGATATTCGAAAGCGCTTAAAATTATCATAGCTTTAACTATTAAGCCTTCAGTCAATTAGATTGTTTTATTAAATCTCTAATCATTTAGAGATAAGTATATTGAATCTTTGTTATGCTTAAGGCTCAAATTATTTTGTTAAAATAAAAGCATACACAATTAAGATCCTGAACCCTTGTACTTAAGAAACCTGTTTTTGATACGAATCGTGTCCTAGATCAAAATTCTTGTTATAACTCCCTAAATTCTCATTTTAACCTACAATCATAACCTTAAAATCTACTTGACCCTAAACTAACTTAAAAAAAAAAGGGTAAATATCGAATTTTTCCAAAACAATCTAATGTTGTCCGTATAGTAGAATCCCCGACTCAATTTTTCCCTTTTTAAATGGATTCTGTCAAGAAAAATTTCCATAATTACGGACGGATTTGATTTGTGGATAATCTTTTTTGGTGTATTCTTGGAAATGGCTAAAAATGAGCTGAAGTTTCTACCATGAGAACAACATTGAGCTATTTTTACCATAAAAGTAAGATTGATCTTTTCCAATAATTGGGTTAAAAGACGTTTTAAAATCTCTATACATTCACTTTTAAATTAAACACTCAACATACCAATTGATAAATAAGTAAAGGCTTAATGTAACATAATATATAATTTAGGAACTTCAGGTAGAAAATTTTATTTAACCTGGGGGAAGATGGAAAGATTGTTGAGGAGTGCTAACTGAGGAAGGAAGGAATAGACAGTAATAGGAATAGACCAGATAGCCCAAAAGCCCTGTTGTGAGTAAACGTGGTTCCTGAACCCACGGGACAGGCCGAAGGTTAATGGACAATATTTGGAGAATACCACCTCGAGAAGCCCAACAGCCCATCTTTTTTGTTGAACCAACACTTCCAATAACGAAGTTGTTGCTTCTGCCAAAAATGCTGGTCTTTCAGGCTGACAAAATAGAGCCCTCCATCCTTCACAATGCAACATATATCCTGTAAAATAGTCTTCCACTACAGATCCGTATCTAAACCCTTTCTGCAAAGTTAAAAATTTCATTTAACATTACATAATATATCATTGGATAAGATGTAATTTCACATTTGGACAATAATTTAACCCTTATGTCTATTTGGGGCTGAAATATTTAGTCCGGTTTTTTTACTTTGAGAATGCTATTTACTTCAGAAATGGGAATAATTGGACTAGGATTTTAAGTTAAATGCACCAGCAATTTATAAATTTTGCAAAACATTAATTCGTAATGCTAAACCTCTAAGTTTTAATTTGTTTAAACTGACTATCTTCGACTTTCAAATCTGGTCAATCCCTTCGCCAAATTGAATTAGTTGCATCCATATACAAGTCTCTGAAAATTGGAAAACATAATGGAAATGCCACAAAAGATTAATTCATAACCCTTTAGAATTAATCTTTTCTGGAATTTACGTTGTCATGATGAATTTTTTGTTATAGGTGATGCAATTAATCCATTCCCGGCTAAAGGGATTTGCCTAATTTGAGACTCAAAGAGAGTGAGTGCAAAAAAATAAAAAATTTTAAGTTATTACTAACTAATCTTGTGTGGCAATTTTTTGTTATGTCTTTCAAATTTTAAAGAGATCTGTATCATGATGATAAGCTAAACATTCAAAATCATGTCATTTTGAACAATAAGAATAAAATTGCTCTTCCAATAAATTTTAAGGAGAATTTGCACGACAAGATGTAGATAATGTGTCTTACTTTGGTTCCCCAGTTGGTATCTTTCTCAAAGTGGCAAGCAGAAGCTCGAGCGGCCAATTCCAAAATCTCTTTGGATTGAATGGGTTTGTCAACTACATGAAATGGATTAAGTTGAGGCATTTCTGGAAGGGGAAGCAAATTTGATGGAGGTCCAAAGAAAGCTCTCCTTGAGAAGAATCCATTACTTCCATAAAAGAACATACGCCTTATTCCGTCGTATCCATATGGGAATATTTGGAACAAACTTTTATATTCTCCAGCGTAGATGTCATTCTTGTTCAACCCAATAAAAAGTTGGGGAAATTGAATTAATGAAATTTCTGAACGAACTTTAGTATCCCAAAAATAACATAGTATACGTTCCAATGTTCTTGGATCATTTGAGTAGTTGTCACAGTCTATTGATAAAATTATAGGTGCATTTGTCATTACACCTGATACTCGAATCTACTTATAAACCAAGTCAAAATGAAAGAAATAATTATTAGCTAAAGAAAATGAAAAAATATATATAATCAATCTCAATGACGATTAAGGAAACCATATATAAATTAATACCAGAGTATTTAGAGCACCAGCCTTAAAATGGTGGTGAGCAGTCTTGCTTTTCTCTCTAGAGACGTAGACAAGGTTTGGCAGATTATGGCACAATACATCTTTGTCCTTTTTGTTGTCTAGTAAAACCTGTCCATTAATTTTCTCTGGTTATGTCAAAAACGTAACATTTTTTCCTTTCACTTTTGGTTGAAAACAAAGTCATGTTTTCCTTAGACAGTCCTTTTAACCCATCAAAACTTACCTTGTAATTCACCCCAAAATAATATATTAGGTATTAATTTATTTCCTTATTTTTATTATTTTTATTAAATCAATCTAAAATAACAAGTGTTA
The DNA here is from genome assembly GCA_039660915.1 of Euphorbia tirucalli. Lineage (NCBI taxonomy): Eukaryota > Viridiplantae > Streptophyta > Magnoliopsida > Malpighiales > Euphorbiaceae > Euphorbia > Euphorbia tirucalli. Next base: position 68,151,677 of record CM077639.1, read on the forward strand.
GTGTTAAAAATTGACACGAACAAAAAAATCTACCAATCTTATACCGATGCTTGTGATTTAAAAGAGTCAACTATTGGATTCACTTGATATATAAAGTTTATTTTTAAATTTATTTTGCAAGTCAAATTCAAGGTCAAACACTACAAGAAATATGAGTAAAAAATTGTGCAGTCAATAGTAGAAAAATTTTTGTCATAACTTTATGTAACAATAAAAACTTGTAACAAACTTTGGTGTAAATTTTGCTTTCATATATATATATATATATATATATATATATATATATATATATATATATATATATATGGCAACAACTTTTGAATGTTTCTGCAGTAAAACAGTAAAATTTGTTTTGTTGTAAAGCTTTTTCTGTAAAATTTAACGTTTCTTATAGTGAATCCAACTATTTATCAAGTTTTCCCCTATGCATTGGATATAAGAAAAAAAGTTGTAGATATTACCTGAATAACAGAAGGGTGATTTTGACGAGTAAAGTTACGGTTCCATTTGCTGAAAACTTGACGCTCCTTATCATTAGTGATGTATTCATCTCCAACTCTTCCTTTTTCCATAACATTTTCAATTCTTCCTTTCATGCTTTCATACATTAACTGGTCATGTACACATAAATCACATGATCAATCACAAGTAGGCAATTTATATGATTACTATAAGTTCTAAACTAAAATCATGTTACAAACTAGTTGCTAAACTTAAGGAGCGGTTATTGAACACATAAAGTGTTTGTCGGGATAAATATAATTTTAATTAGATTTTGTATATATAATTAAGAAAACACATTATAAAACCTTTCAACTTATTTCAGTTTTATTGATTAAGTTTAGTCTTTTAATTTTAATTTCACATATTAAACTTCACATAATTATAATTACACATACCAAACATTAGCTAGCGAACTGAATAGTTTAAAATGCATAACCTACTTTTGTGTTTAATTTGCAATTTCTATAGCTCATCTTCTCATTTCACAAAATAAATAGTTTTCTTTCATTATCATATTTCCTTATAGTCATAGTAGATGCATAGAAATTTTTTCGAAGAGTAAAATATGTCAAAGTCATACATGCATGCTAAACAGATAGTATATTTTTAACCTAATTTCATACTCATTCTATTAATTAATTAAAAATCAAATATAATTAGTTAAAATTTGAATGCGTCAAAATTCAAAAAATTTAAAGCTTAATCAATAAAGAATTTAAAAATATCGTGAGCCTCAGATTTTTTTTTTTTTTTCTTTTTCCTATTATTAGATAGAAAGAGAGAGAGACAATGGAATCTGTATATGTTACGGGTTTATCCTTTGGAGCAAGCAAGTGGCACTTATTTTATTTTATTTTTTAACAAACATATTTTTTAACCCTGTAACAAACATCCCAATATCACATGTGCTCGACAATTTGTTGAATAGTTTATGTCTTGAAAATCTACAGACTTTCAGCAGATTTCTTTTCTTTTTAAAGCCAAAATTGACGACCATAAAAAACAATTTTTAGCTTTCTCTCTCTAAATCTCACTCTAAAAAAGCCTTTATCTTCTTAAGATGGAAGAATGTCTTTCCTTTTCCTCCTTCCATCCACTTTCTTTCCAATTTTTCTCTTATTTTTGTGTTTTTGTTCTATTTCACATCAAATAATCTACATAAGGCATTTTTCCTAGCCCATCTCCTAAATATGCTTCCTCTACAGTCAATTTACTTTGAAACACCCAAATCTGATGCTTCTTTTTCTATGAATGGGTCGTCATCGATTCTCAATCAAAAATATTTTAAAATCTTTACATTCTAGGTATCAAGATCTATCATTTATACGAAAGATATAGAAGTTTTATCCACGTCTGTTAAACTACACGATGATATGCAGGTTGTGGAAATTCTCATGGCTGTAGATCCATGATAAAGAATGCTTGAGTTTAATAAAAATATAAATTGTTTGTGTAATTATGTTTCATTTGGGGTCATTTATTTATTGTTTGCTCATGTTACATGTTCCTCTCACTAGTATAGTGTATTTTGTGTTTGTTGTGATGGTTATTTTAATATTTGTAGTAGATATTATTGGATTTATCTGGTTTTATATGAAATAAAAACAAAAGAAACAAATATCACCAGATGGTCCTACTATTTTCTGACTCTTTTTTTTTTTCTTACTATATATTCATTGTGTACTGGAACTCATATGGAGTTATATGGGCCACTACTTCACCTAACAATCATAAATTTTATTTTAAAATATTCTCAATTAAGCATCAAATTGATGTATTTAATTATATTTGATAACCTTATTTTAATGGGGAAAGAGCACCTACTTAATTTATTACTCTAATAATTAATAACAAAAGAAAAATACTGTAGATGTGTTACCTTGAGGTTCTCAATCTCAGTAGAGGAGTTGCAGTTGGACTGGAAAAAGGCTTTAGGATTTGTCTCTTTGATGTGAAATTTGGTGCAAAATGGTACCCAATGGGCAGCAAACTTAGCAGCCTCAAAGAAAGCAAAAAGAGTCAAATCAGAACCACCGTCATCGGACAAATAAACGGAGAGCTTCTCCGGCGGATAATCATAAGCCAAAACAGACAGAGCAGTGTTGACAACATCAACAGGCGGCTCCTTGTACGGATCCGCCGTGCATATAAAGACATCAATGCCTGGATAATCCTTTCTTTTTAGATAATTTGGGAGATTTTCAGGGAACTGTTTGCGACGGATTCTTGTGAACCTCAGAGCAGCAGAGGTAGACCACTCGAAAGCAAGACAGAGATCGGAGATCAACAAGCTTAGTGTAATGAAAGAAGAAAGTAGACCAGTTGAATGGTAAAGAGCCAAGACATGGTGATAGAGAAGGGCAAAGATAGCTAATGTGTAAACTGGGATTAATATGCGGAAGAAATAAGTCCGACGCATTAGGTGCATCGTGTGAAGCGGAGGAGCATTGACTGATTTTTCAATCAGAGGAGACTCCATGATTTTGTGGAGCTTCTGAGCAAATACAACTTGCAATATTTATAAAAGTGGAGGCCACCACCAAAATAATTCCACTCTTCACATGATTTTGTAAAACTTGCTACAGTAGATTAAAAAGTAGCTGAGAATTTTAAATGTATATCTTATATATCTCTTCCCTTTTCTTGCTTTTGAGTTCTGTCCTTTGTTTTTTATTTACGAAAAATCCAAAAAAAAAACAAAAAAACAAAAAGCTTTGTCATGTGGTCCGAAGAAAACACAAAGAAGAGAAGAATAAAAAAAATAAAATAAAATAAGAAAAGATCACCTCCCGCTATATATGTATGAGAATTAAGGAATTCGGGGAAAGGAAATTATTGTAATTACTTAGATTTGCGCTTAATAATTTTCAAGTTATAATGAATTTGCCTTTTCCTTTGTGCTGCCATTCTTTTCAACCGATTATTATTTTTTCTTCTTTTTTAAACAACACGAATATACTATATGTTTTACCAACGGAAAAAAAAAAACTAAATTCAATCCCTCTCTACTTAATTTCAGCGGAGAAGAACGGGCAATTTGGTTACTGAATCGAACCAAATTGTCTCTTAACCAAACTAAACGTTTTTTATTTATTAAAGCCAAGCCAAGCAGCCAAGCAACCAAAATTTATTAATTTGGTTTGATTATTAATCAATGTAACCAAATTATTACAGTAAATAAAAAATTTTATAAAAATTGAAAAATGAACAATGTGATATTATTTAAATATAATACATTAAAAAGCAGTAGTTTATTGGTATTAAATATAATAAATGAGTAAAAAGAATCATAAAAATTTAAAACAAATATTATATAAATACGTGCATATAAAATATGTTTTATTATACTACTATAATTTAATTTAGGTTCGTTTTTCGATTAACTAATTTTTAACGACACAACCGAAATTGAATTGTGTATAATTATTACCAAAAAGATATTCATTGTTCGGTTTGGTATCAGTTCAGTTTTTAGTTTAGTATTTGATAATTTCCCTCGAACCAAATTCCTTCTAATTCTCCTCCTTATCCTTCTAGCCCTTGGATTTAATTATTTTAGGGAAATTACGAAAATACTCTCTTTTTTAAGATTCTTTTCTCTTATACACTCATGCAATTTTTTTTATACTCTCTTTTCAAATATAATTTCTCAAATACGCTTTTATATTTCATTTTTACTCCTTTTTCCATGGTCTTATTTACACCTGATTATTCCACTTTCTCTCTTCTTTTTTGTATTTTAACTTTAATTTTTATCATTTATCTCTTAATCCGTTAATTTTTCTACACACCACTTTATAATGTTTTTATCATCTTTTTTTTTTCTTCGAAATGAGATTCATATGTATATATTTTTTTATTTTTTTATCATCAGAAATGTATCAAAAATGTATTAGAAAAGTATAAAAAAGTATTGAAAGTACTGATACTTTTTTGATACATTTTGTATGTTGTTTTATTATTTTGATACTTGTTTTTATGACTTTGATACATTTCTGATACTTTTGTGATAATTTTATGGTACTTCTAATGTGTTTTTTGGTATGTGTTGTTTTTGTTTGTATATTTTCTAACTTGTGTTGTCGATAATGTTTCTTATATAAAGTTGGTAATCATCATCTTCTTCTTGGTTGTACATTATTGTGTACTGATATTATTACATGTCTTCTTGTAGTCGTTCATCTTCTGCTATGTGTGGTATTAGAGTTGCACAAAGAATTACCTTTTTTATAAGTTTATAATTTTTTGATACATTTTATTGTATTAAAACTGTAGAAAGAGTTATGTTTGATACATTTCTGATATTTTTCTAATACTTTTTTGATGATTTGAAAAAAAAATTAGAATAAAGTATATTGTATTAACGTTCATTTGTTGATACTTTCTGATAAATTTTTGATACTCTGCATACTGTGTTTATGTATTAATTCCACATGTTTTATCTGTAGTGAGGAATCACATAAACTGATTTTTTTTCTTTTGTTATCAAAAATAAATAAAAACTAATACATGTGGAATTAATACATACCATAGTCATAAAGTATCAAAAATGTATCAGAACTTTGATGCATTTCTGATATAGTTCCGATAAATTTCTGACAATCGAAAAAAATCAGAAAAAATATATACATATGGATCTCGTTTCGAATATATATATATATATAAAAAAACGAATAGAACTTGCTAAGGCTGAATGTCAAAAAAGTGACCGGTTTAAATTACAAAAGAGCAGAGCGAATAAGAGGGATTTGTATGGCATAAGAAGATGAGTATTTTTGGTATTTTTGATTTTGTTTCTTGTTCTTTTTTTTTTTTAACTAAAAAGTCATATTTTCAACAATGACAAATTAGAGTATTTTAAGAATTGATCAAAGTTTTGTAGGTATTTGGGAGATAATTTTCTTTTTACGTATTTTTGAAAGAATGGTTAAAAATATAGATATTTCTAAATTATCCATTATTTTAAGGGTTTCAATTTTCCACCTTAGTCAAGAACATAAGAAAAAATAAATAAATAAATAAATAGAGTTTTAGGGAGGAGAAATAGGAAGTATAGTCCTGCAGCCCCAATTTTTCAGCAACCCATCAGTCGGAAAATTTTATTTTTTGGGAGATTAAACGAAAGTTGAAAAATTTTTTAGGAGATTAATCTTGCAAATTCTTACGATCTGGAATATAGAATGAAAAAACTAGAGAAAAAATTGTGTTTGAGGAGAATTGTGGTTGAAATTTATAATTTTGGGGAATTGTGATGCTTTTGGGAAATAGAGACGACATCTTCGTAAGTTTTTGTCTCTCGTTTTTTATTTTTCTTGAATCTCTTACATAACTAAAACTGAAACTGTAAAATACAAAGTGTGAGGTTATCAGGTTTTAGGTGTTTTTATTTATTTATGCAAAAACCATTTTAATGTTGAAACTCAAAAATAGAACAGGGGCCAGCAGTGGGAGGTCCACCATTGGTTGCTCGTTGACAGGTGCTCTGAACCCTCTTGTCCCTTCCCCAGTTCCGCTCTTGCCGGTGGAAGTGGTCGATTTTTTTTTCTAGAGAGAGAATCGGGGAAATAGTGTGAGAGGGAGAATGGGTAGAATCATAGGTTTTAGAACCAAACCGACCATCAAATCAGTGAATGTAGAGATTTCAAAAAACTGGATTCAATGAGGATGGAACCGAGGTTAAACTGAATTTTAAAAAATATGTTGATATAATAATATATATTTATGTCATATGAGTTGATAAGTTATAATGTTAAACTTTAAAATTTTAATAAGAATTTTATAAAATTAAGGTTTAATTACAATGTATAATTAAAAAAAAATTTCTGAATTTCAATAAATTAGATAATATATTATGTAGTAGTATAAAAAAATTTAAGTGAATAATTAAACAAAGTATATGAAAACAATACTATTGAGTACTATACATAATCTTTCAAACTTGAAACTATAATTAATATAAAATTTATTAATAGATGTATAATTACAATCAATTTAAAATACATTCTATTATAAATATTTCTAATTTAATTGTTTGTATTTTAAAATTAATTACTGTATATTCTATAAATATATTTTAAAAGAGTTAATTTGATGAGTGGATATTTTAGAATAGTATTAGAAATAAAGAAATAGATATGTATTAGACCTGTAAATTAATTGGACCAATTTTAAGCTTAATTAATTTTTTGCCTATTTTCTGAAATTAAACAATTAATTGATTTTTTTTATTAATTTACTAATTATTTAGCTAGATAGTTGTGGAGTTGGTTGCTCTGCTGGAAAATTTTCGTTGAAGAGTGTGGGATCAGGAAGTGGATAGGTTTTTGGCAGTTGATTTTAAAAAGTGGCAATATAGCTAGTGGAAAGTTGCAATGCAAAGAAGTGGAGAAAATGGAGAAGTAGCATATATTAGAGCCGAACGTGTAAAAAGAAGCAGTTAATTTCTTCTTTTTAAGAGCCAAGATTGGAGGCAGAAGCAGGGATCCCAGACATCATCAACCACAAAACTCTACTCAAATAAAGCAATACTCAATACAATCAAATTTGTCATTCTTTTCATCCAATTTCGTCTTGTTTTTTATTCAATTTTATTCATTTCAAGTATTTTTTCTCTTAAAGAATTCTTAGTCATTTTTGGAGAATCCTTAACAATTTATATTCTTTTACTCTGTAAGTTGTATTTCTGCAAACTCAGTTCAATTCAAGCATAATTTATATTCCAGCAATTTTATCTTGGGATTGTTATTTCAATTAATCTAGTTATAGAGTTAATTGGGATCTTAAACTTTTAGTCCTAAACTTTTTTAATCATTTGATAGAAGTCATTTTTCAATTTTACTTTTATAATTTTCTTACAAAAACTGGCACGCTTAACGTTACAAAAACAATATATATATATATATTGAAAAGCCATCATCTGGTGTGATGGTTGACAGCATGTATCTTTTCTGTTTTATATTATGAGTTTGACTCGCTTGCTTTACAGTTTGGAAAAACTTTATTTTCCAAATGAAAGTAAAAAATTCCAAAGTTGAAAACTTTGTTCTTCCAATGTTATCATAACCGTACCGGACATCAAACCGATAAAACTACTGGTACGTAGTATAACCGGTTCAACCGGATAATACCGGTGGTTATACCGGATTATTATTTTTTTAAAAAAAATATTATTTAAAAAATAAATAAGCTTATAAATTCATCAAACACAAGTTTCAAATATTTAATACTAAAAATAATTTCATGAAATATTCTAAAACTTCATCAGTTTTAATTTTAATGATAATTGATTTAAATTTTAAAATTTGAAAAATTTTGGTTTGAAACCAAACCGAACCAGAACCAAACAAAACTAATTCAGTTTGGTTCAAGTCAAACCGAATGTATATTGGTTTGGTTTTGGTTTTTATAATTTTATATGTTTATTTTTTGGTTCGGTTTAAAACTTCATCAATTTTAAATTTTAATGATAATTGATTTAAATTTTAAAATTTGAAAAATTTTGGTTTGAAACCAAACTGAATCAGAACCAAACAAAACTAGTTCAGTTTGGTTCATGTCAAACCGAATGTATATTGGTTTGATTTTGGTTTATAATTTTATATGTTTATTTTTTGATTCGGTTCGGTTCGGTTCCGAACCGAACCATCGAACCGAACCGAATCAAAATCAAAGATAGAAAATGGTCAAAACCGGTTTTTGACTGGTTCACCGGTTTACTGGTTTTTAACCGGTCGAACCGGTCATCTCCGGTTTTTTATCAAACAGTTCATTTTAATCAAACCGACCGGACCCATGGCCGGTTCGCGGTAAAACCGGTCGAACCGGCCGGTCCGGTCCGGTTTTCATAACATTGTGTTCTTCTTACTATGCTTCCCCCTCTGTATATAATTAATTAAGGTCATGAAATTTTTCTTAAAATAAGGATCTTTATAACATAAATAAATATTAACTGCGGATTTTAAAAATTGACATGAAACTGATCTTATTGGTCATTAGTTGAGTAGCCAATTCGATTTTATTTTTATTACCATGGGTAGAATTAGGGACTTTAATAATGTGAAGTGCAACACTTTATATATATTTTTAATTTAATAACCATTTGTTATATTTTTATTTTATTTTATCCTTTATTCAAATAATTATTTTTACATTTGATGGAAATAAAAACTCATCAGACATTCCATCAGTAAATTTCAGTTAAAACATTTGACGAAACATGTTCCGACAGAAATTCCGTAAGAGATTTCTAATGAAAACAAAAAAAATATTATGAACTTTAACCTAAATTTTAATTAATTAAGGTCTGGAAGTGTTTTCTTTTTTTATGCTGAATAAGGATCTTTATAATAATAATAAATATTATTTGGATGGTCTGGTTTTTGTTTTAAACTAGCAGGTTCCCCTGTTCAACGGTTCAACTAACTAGTTCATCAATTTGCTGCCGAATTTTAAGTTCTCTTAAAATCAACATGAAAACTACCGGATGGTCATCAATTCAATTGAACCTGGTTTGAGTGGTAAGTTCATTCAGGTTTTTATAACCATGGTAGAATTAGAGACTTTTAATGTGGAGTGCACCACTTTATATATTTTTTAAATTTGATAATCATTTGTTATATTTTTATTTTATTCTTTTGTTCAAATAATTATCTTTACGTTTGATGGAAATAAAAACTCGTTAGCCGAAATCGTCAGAGGCATTCTACCCAAGTACGCCATGTGTTAGAACAAAAATTTCATTCCATCAATAAATTTCCGTCAAGGCATCTGAAAGAAACTTCATAAGCGATTTCCATCGAAAACAATTCCATCAAAAAAATCTATCAAAAGTTGGTGTTTTTCTTATGGTGGTAGTAGACCTATATCTTATCATTCCAACACACATTGAATTGCATCAAGTGAAGTAGAATTGAGAAAGTCATGGCGAAATTACTGCAATTGGTCACAATAGTGCATGTCCTACAGATTTTGAAGAGATTTTTAGGTTTCATAAATTTTCGAGTTTCTATCTAATGGATTCTGTAGAAATCCTTCAGTGGATCGAGGTCTAAATTGTGTTAAGGCCGAAACTGTCTGGATTCCTGCAAGAGAGGGGGAGTATGACATTGATAACCTTTAGGTTAGTCTCCAATGCCTAAGTTAGCCTTTGACTGTGGTATTAATCTCTGACTAAATTAGCTTAGTTATTAGTTTGTTTTACCTCTCTACTCTTTACCTTTTTATAGGATCAATATCGAGATTGATATGGATTAGGGCCCTTTATCTAGACTGGAGTTGAATTAGGAGAAGGAAACTTCCAGCCCACAAGAACCTAGGAATTCATCTTGGACACATTTCTCTAGAGGAAATAGGCATGGAGGAGGACTTTACCTCCTTTCTTCCAGAAGGTCCGCCAAGCGCTAGATTCGGACGTCCAGATCTAACAGCCGGTTCCCACCTGATAGACCCGGATCGATGAGCTCGGGAATCATCAGAAGTCCCTCGCCAGTTTGAGAAAACCCTTAAAGGTTTTAAATTTCAAAAAATGTTAGACCTTGAGCTTCGTGCCATGTAATCCTGCTCCACGTGTCCAAGCCAAAAGACACGACCTTTGGATATCCCATTAAAATGGGTTTTTCAACTTCCTTCCTTCAACATTAATCAACATTGCCCAGACAAGTTCTTCTACAACCTTTGCATCCCTAAAGTTTTCTCATCACTCTGCTAAACCATTAATTGACTTCTGCCCTCAATCTTTCATTCCTGTGTATTTTATACTATTCGTTCTTTCTCTGCATTATACACCAAACTCTTTAGGCACACCCATCTCTGTTCCATTCTACAATTGTCACTAAATCCTTACTGTTTGGCCCCCAAACCCTTAAACGACAATTACCCATACCAAAAGCTAACCTTTTAATACAATCCCCCTAGTATACATGGTCATCAAGCCTAGAAAAACTCAACCCCCTTCCATCAACCATGGCTAAAGTGGATCCAGACCTATCTAGACTCTCTTCCTGCGATTCATCTGAAAGAACACCCACTATAAGCTCATCCAGGGCGACACTGCATCCTACACCCCTACATCGGGCATCCTTTAGCAATTCAGCGCAAGCAGCAAAGAGGAAAAAAGAAAAAGTTCTTACTCCCCATATCGTAGACATGATTTCCATAATCAAAGAGGGGGGAAATAAGACGTCTGAAGACCGCTTACAAATGGCTCTGATCCTGCGACTGCCTACAACCCTCTTCCAATCAAAGAGTACATACGCCTCTGGAAGGCTACTTCACAATCTACAAACATCATATCAAAGACGACTTCTCCCACCCACTCCTGGAGGAGATTTGTGATGCCCTAACCCGATACAACATCTGCCCCACATAAATTCATCCAAACACCATGGAAGAAATGTGCGCCATATACTAGCTTTGCTGCAACCTCAGCATCAAATTAACCGATGTGATGTTCCATCATATCACTACTCCAATTTACCGTAACTCAACAGTGACTATTTGACTTTCGCTAAAGGGGTAAACTTCTGCTTCTTCAATAGCCGAGTCTCCTCCATCAAGGGCTTCGAGAAGCAATTTTTCTTTATCAAACTGAAGGATGACGCCCCACTCTTTCCTCATTCCTAGTCATTCCAAAGTACCAAGGAGATGAAAGGTGCAAAGGACTGGTTATCCAATGCAAAGAAGGCCGAACTGGAGTTACTAAGTTTCGTACCATCAAAGTATAGGAAGCTCTCCTATGTAGTCATGGCATTTCGCCTAAGGCCTCCCCTAGCCACCCTGGATCTCCAAACAGGATTTTCAGTTTTCTTTTCTGATCCTATTAAGAATCATTAAAGTACCGTAACTTACTTCATCGTACTTATTTTGTATGCTTTAGCAAGGATGGTACTAGCCGAGTCTGTTGCAGCTTTGAAGAAGAGCAAGAGGGGACCCCAAGTTGCTACTGCCCCTGTTCCCACGACTGCTACACCCACCCCTTTGATACCCAGGGCTGAGGTACCGACCACTTAATCCGAGAAGGAAATCGAACCCTCGTCCTAAGGCAAGAGGAAGGTCGATATTACCATAGCTACAGAAAAGGGCAAAAAAGCCAATCTAGTAAGACCCACCTTTCAAACACTACATGCATGATCTTCATGCTTATCTAAGTTGCTTTTACAGGATATGGTCCCAGACCTGAGTGGGAGGAAGCAGTCTGAAGACATTGGCCCTTCCATCAAAGAAATAAAAATGTCCAAGTTTGGGGTAGAGATGAGCCTGACTGATTCGACTGTCCAACTGGAACTCAGTGAGGGAATGTACCTTCCTGTAGATTTGGCCCAGGTGAGCAAACTCTCAAACCAAACGATAGTGACCGAGGTCCTCAGTAAGCTATACACTGTGAGCTCTAGGACTTATGTTTTTTATATTCAAGCTTTCTTTATATTTGGGCTCCTTGAATAACACCTCTGTATGAGGAGCTCAAGCATGTTGAGGAGGAGGATCGCATATACGATTATCACCTTAAGGGGATTCTGGATAGGACGAAAATGGAAAAAGAGCTAGGAGAGGCCTTAGAGAATAATAAGGAACTGTAGAAAAGGCTAAATGCGGCCTCTTCCGAAATAACAACCTTAAAGAAATCATTGGCCGAATCTCAAGAAGCTCTAAAGCAGGAGAGAGAGGCTCACTCGACTGACCTTCTTGCCGAAGAGAAACGCCTCAAGGAAAAGATGAATCTATATGTGCAGCTAGCCTTATTGTAGGGCAACCGGTTGATCCAAAAATGTATGGAAGTATATCCGGATGTTTCCTTTGATGATATAGACATTGAGTTTCCTGTGGAAGTAGACCTTGTTGGATATGACCTAGTCCCGAGGCATTGGTCCTTGTATTTGTATCATACATTAATTGGATTTATGTATTATACTTATTTGTGTTATTAATAAAGGCATTAATTCATTTATTATATTTATCTTGTGCAATATATTAAATGAAGTATCCAATGGACATATCCATATCCATAATGACCAGTGTCATGTACTTGGCAGTAAGACCATGGATAGGGTAAACGATATGACCATAAATAGATCCGTAGTCTGTTCCAGTCATGGGAATGAATGGAACAAGAGACTATCATTAGCCTGGTTGTATGGCGGTGTCTTACCGGTCATTGGACATGGAATGTCAACCAAGTTAATGGGTACATGCATAAGGGGCATGGTACTGGATAGATCCACTTAACGAGGAATCCACATGGTATAGTATCACAAGTGATTCTCATGTAGTACTTGTATGGATCCTTTGACCTGACCATATGATGGTGTTACATGTGAGGTCACATACTTAGGGGTACGCCTAAAGGGCCTGTAATAGGGTGCCAAGTATGGGTACTTTTGGGTATGTCACGTAGCATGGTAATGCTATGGATATGCAAAAGGGATTTGTCACTCAGTAGTCCACTGGGAAGATATCACCGGCCTCTTGATGAATGCGACTGATAAGAGTGTGGCCACACCCAAACAAGTGGGAACTTGTTTGTGAGCTTCAGTGCATTCTGGATCAAGTTAATGTCCGGATACAAAAGAGGGTGATCAATCCATGCCTCCGTGTTGGACACCGATATCAATGACATGGGATGTACAAGTTTAAACTACAGGGTTATGATAACAGTTAGACTGCCATCTCCATCTTAATTGGGGGCTGCAGTGGCTTGCTAGAGCCCAACTGCAGTCTGTGGGCCAAAGACCTACTGCCAACATAAAGATGGGCCCATGGGATCGTACACATTGAACGACTGAACACCGACTTAAGGAATCACATGTATGCTTGGAGTATACACTCTGGAGAAAGAGGTATATATATATTAATTATATTATAAAGATCAATTGGATTGATCCTAATAATAAACTTAATATATTTAATTGGCTCTTCATAATTAATTGGATTAATTATGAGATTATTTCCTAGGTGGAAATATTCATATGTATAGGTTTACATATGATTTTATTTTGTGAAGATCTAATTTTAATTTGATGGATTAAATTAATTGATCAAACTAATTTTAATTGAAATGTAAATAATATATTACTTGGTGTAACATATTAAATACATGGGTATATTAAAGTTGGGCTTGAAATTAATTTAAACCAAATTAATTAAAATAAGATTGGGCCTAAATTAAAAGGAGGAAGCCCACACAAAATGAATGAGCCAAGCTGGGCCTTAATTCCCTGAGGGAATTCGGCCAACCTAGGTTTTAAGCCTAGGTGAATTCGGCCATTGTATAGAGAACACAACCTAGCCGAAATTCTCTAGCCTCTCCTCTCCATAGTTCGTGTTTTTCCGACGCTAGCACGGGTCGTGTTTGTTAGGCGTTCGTGTACGTGAACGAGGAGGGATTCTGCATTGATTCCTGCAGTCTTCATCCATCTCTGAAAGAGATATTCCGGGTAAGAAAATTATCTATTTCTATTAAATTTTTATTTTTCCAATTTCCATTTCAATTGCTCCTGGGCACGGATTTGAGGAAATCATCGCGTTCTTCCGCTTTTATCGGGTGATTTTCGGTGAAAAATCCCAACAGACCTCTCTCCTTTCTTACTCTGGCTATTGAAGACTTGACTCTTAAGGATCCAGAAGCCGAGGTTGTTCTTTCCGAGCCAGTAGCTAGTTCACTTAAGAAGTAGGTGTAACCCTTAGGGGGTTTTGTATTTTTCCTTTTATATTTAAAAGACCTTTATGAAGGATTTTGTAACCAAGTTTTTGTTAATGAAAAGCACTGTATTTTTTTACGTGCTTTCCATGTTTCGTAGTATGAAGTTCGGTCTTAATCGTCGAATATGTCCTTCATTTGGACCGACTTTACTAGGATTTTCCAGCCTTGCTTAGCTTTCTAACAGCTACGTAACGAGAATTAACTTAATTCGGAAGCAAATTTTTATTAATACAGAATCAGACAAGTACACATTTTATTGCTCCATTAAAATAGTTGCCGAAGCCGAGGTTGTTCTTTCCGAGCCAGTAGCTAGTTCACTTAAGAAGTAGGTGTAACCCTTAGGGGGTTTTGTATTTTTCCTTTTATATTTAAAAGACCTTTATGAAGGATTTTGTAACCAAGTTTTGTTAATGAAAAGCACTGTATTTTTTTACGTGCTTTCCATGTTTCGTAGTATGAAGTTCGGTCTTAATCGTCGAATATGTCCTTCATTTGGACCGACTTTACTAGGCTTTTCCAGCCTTGCTTAGCTTTCTAACAGCTACGTAACAAGAATTAACTTAATTCGGAAGCAAATTTTTATTAATACAGAATCAGACAAGTACACATTTTATTGCTCCATTAAAATAGTTGCCTCATTAAAAACCTTATCAAGGAAAACCCTATGGAGAAAAACCATTAACAAAGAAAAAATGGTGCAACATTCACAAGTTTTACAAGCTACTTTAGTAGTATTTTTGGAGGTTTCTTACATTCCATGTGCAGAGGACCTCATTTCCATCCGTTTAGCTTAGTTTGTACGTGGTTGGACCAACGGCCTTTTCGATCTAGTAGAGGCCCTCCCATTTAACTGCCAACTTCCCTTTGCCCCCCGTTCCTAGAAGGCCTCAGCATCCTTAAGTACTAGTCCTAGCTGGAAAAATACCACCTTGGCCTTCCTGTCATGGTACCTCGTGATCTGTTTTTATAATTAGCCATTAGGATGTAAGGTCGGTCCCTTCTTTTTTCCAAGGAATCAAAATGGAAGCGGATGTTGATATCATTCTGCGCCTTACTGTAATACTCAACCCTATCATTGGGAGACCCTATTTCCACCGGAATAATTGCCTCGACTTCGAATGTCATGGCAAATGGTGTTTCCCCTGTTGCTCGCCTGGAGGTGGTCCGGTATGCCCATAGGACATTATTCAGCTCGTCTACCCATGCTCCTTTACACTCTTCCATCCTTTTCTTCATCCCCTCACATAAGGTTCAGTTTGTGACTTCCGTCATACCGTTGGTTTGAGGATGAGCCACTGAACTGCACCTGTGATCAATGCGAAAAATTTCACAAACTTTAGTGAACTTCTTGGAGGTGAACTATGTACCGTTATCTGTGATGAATACCTTAGGTATACCAAATCTACCCAAGATATGCTCCCGGATGAAAACTATCATCTTTTCTAGACTTATGGTAGAGATAGCTTCGGCTTCAACCTACTTAGTGAAATGATCGACCGCTACTATCAGCCACTTTCGTTGCCTATTTGTTTCCGGTATTGGTCCTGCTAGATTGATTCCCCACGTGGAATAGAGCCATGCCGTGAAGATTGCTGAGTATTTTATAAATTACAAATTATAACTATTTTATTATAAGAGACATAGCGTCTGAAAAGTGGAGGTCATGTCATGATGAGATCATATGCTAATGATCTGTGTACATTAAGATTATTATATAGGATATGTATGGTGTATATATAGTATATTCTGTATGTATACATATTTTTCCTTGGACCTCGCATTCGCTGACTCGATAGATGCATCTTCAATCTACGTTAACCAACTCTAATCTTTCTTGATCTTCTTTGATCTGCTCTCCATTTACATTTATCCAAATTGCAATATATCGAAAAGAGAGGGATAGACAGATAAATTTTATATATATATATATATAAAATTTTTATTTGTTCTATTTAATTATTCTTTCATGATTTTTTCCTTTTTTTTTATCCGTTGGAAACATTATGCTTGATTGAAATTTTAGTGTAATAAAGAAAAAAGAAGTTACATATTATTGGAAACATATTAAAATAAATAAATACTTGATACTGTGGTTTTGTTTAGTCTTAGAATTAGGGAAGCACACCTGCACATGGCCCTGCCAAGCCCAACATAAAGTTTTGGGGTTCAACAAGGATTTGTTGGCCCAATAAGACCTCTCCTCACAAATCCATTGGGTTTTTAATAAAATGGCAGAATATTGACAAAATAATAATAATAATAATAATAATAATAAATAATCATTCAATAACAATATCTCCATAATATGGACTCGGTACATGAGATATGTAACGAGATATGTAACACTAATCGATAGCTCAGATATACCGCGAGTATATCATCCGTAAGCTATTCATTGGTAAATTGTAAAACTATTTTATGAATATTTTTGAAAGATTGTCATGTAAATAGCTCAAGCCCATTTCATCATAAATGGGCTTGGGAAAATCTGTATTTCAACATGTTGATGTGTTTGTAACAGTGAAAGATTTTGAATTTAACCATATACCTTAACTACCAATTTACAATTATTATTATTATTTTTTTAATGAAACTTAAAATTTAATTGCTTAAATTAAGAGATTCAAACCCTTGCAAAGAAAGTAGTGTCGAAGAATAGGCAATTCTATGTTTGAACTCCTATATTTGCAAACCAATTCACAAAACCAAATCTAACATTAAATAAACCTAACAGTTATGTATGGATGAAAAATTACTTGATTCAGTAGTAAAATTATCCATAAAATATTAGCAATAAACTCGAATAAAATTAAATTTAAGCCTTAAAGTTTTAATTCAACTCAGTGATTTACGAAAACTAATAACTTAATTGTTAGGCCGTCATATCCACGATGCAACACTCTTTACATGTCTATCTACAGTCAGGAAGATATACTCGGAATCATCTTGTTCCTACAGCCAAAAATCCACTACGTTTAACTCAACATGTTCCGATTTTGCCGTTACTCCAACTTGCCGCAGGATCATGATTTAGTCTGTTAAAGTTAATCGTTGCAGACCACGCACAGTTTCCATCGCCACTGACAATAGAAACATAAAAAGAAAAATCTAATAAAAAATAACATAAAAAACCATTAAAGAAAACCAATAATCCAAATAAAATCACCAATGAAGAAAACATAAAAACTATCAAAGAAAAACTAACAAACTCCATCGAATTTTTAAAGGAAAATCTCAAAGAATACCAAATGCGTATGCCGAAAATGTAAAAAACTTCCAGTAAAACTTGTAGAAAAACTCTAGGAAAATTTAGGTTGGGCAATAATTAGGTACACATTTCAATTTGTAAGTACATTAATCCCCAATCCAAGGATCGTTAACTTCATGAATCATTTTAACATAGGTGTACAAGAAAGGTAACTCCAGACCGAAACTGAATTATGTCTACGTTTGACCTGCAAACAACTGTAAAATGTTAAAAGAACCAACTAACCTTAACGTAAATGTCAATATCTAATTAAAAATAATTAAAGACAAGAAAAAGTTTAGAAAAATACGAGCAACCGAGACTGATTAATTAGGTATAATTATTAAAAAATAATAAATAATAAACTCCATAAAATTCAAATGTGTAAAAAAAAAAAGTTGTGAAGAATAATTAAGAAGATTAAATTACAAATTTGATATCAAACTACATAAACTAAATCAAGAATTGCAAGTAAATGTGTTTGACTTATAAAAGAAATTGAAAAGATTACTTTTGAAATGAAATGTGATACTAAATATACATTACAAAAAACTTGAGTATTAGAGACAACTAATTAGTTTGGAGTGAATTTGATTTGAAATTGAATCATAGTATGTCAGAATTGTGGATACAGTTAGATGCTAATTTCTTCTTGGGATTATGGTTTAATAACAATTGCTTCTGTTTTGTCACTGACTTTGTTGGAATTAACCTAAATCAATTAAATGAACTAGTGTGATATTATATATTTTTAAGATTTTATAGACAAAAGATTTTATATATATTGTAATTGATTCAAAAGCCAAATTGATGGAAATATGAAATGACGGTGGGTGACGTTGATTAAAAAAAATGGATCCGTGTTTTTCTGTCCGGAAAACATAAAAAATTGTGTTTTCTTAATGCTTAGTAAATTGGGAAAATGGTGGTGGTGGTTTTCCATTTTCTATTTTATAGAATAATCCCAACCAAAATGTGAATTCTATTTCCTAATTTTCTAGGAGAAATTTTTCGGAAAACATTGGTTACTCTCCACAACTGAACATGATCTAAACATCCTAGAATGATTTACCACTCAAATGTTGATAATTTGATCTGTATTCATTAATAGTGGTGACATTTAAATATCTAGGTGATACGGATTGCTAACATATCAGCATTTGAGAAGTACGCACCTAGTTTGGTCTCCGACCACTCAAGTATATTTCTTGTTTCTTAAAGTATTGTATAACTGTATTGAAGGAAACATTTTGTCCTAACATTTGCTTATGTTTCGCAAGTTGTAACTACCGTCCACGTTTTCCTTATTAAAGAAAAAGCCACTGATTCGTCACTACCTTCTGCAATTATTGGCCAAGATCAATTGCAAAGCATTCAAAATATATTTGAATAAGGTACATACCTTAATGTTTGCACGAAAGTACAATTTTATTCCTAATGTATTTAATGGTACGTATAATTGAAGGTTAACATTGTAAAAAGCCAATTTAGCTCTTTTAGCTCTTTATTGACATATATTTTTTCAGGCAAATTACAAAAAAAAAAACTCTCCATAGTTTCACTTTTTTTTATAAATAAAGGACTGCGATTTTTTTTTTTTATAAAAAAATGATTGTGTTTTAAAATATTAACACAAAAAATGAGATCTAAAATTAAACCATGACATTACATAGGGTATTCTTATATATTTTTTCAAGTTGGTTAATAAAGATATAACAGACATTAATGATAAATTTTACAAAAGCAAAAATATTTTTCTAAATTAAATAAAGATATAAATTTTAAAAAAAAAATTATAACAAATTAAAAAATTTTCGAAAAATATTCAAATCTTGATATAAAATTCTTAAATAATATGTATAAATTATTGGAATATAATATAACTAAAAATACCCTTTACTACATCATCATTTTTAATCAAAAAATGTTAGTTGTCTTTTTTTTTGTTAACATTTTGAAACACAATATTCCTTTTGTAACAAAAAAAAAAAAAAAAAAAAAATGCAGTCCTTTATTTGCAAAAAAAGTGAAACCACAAGGTTTTTTTTTTTTTTTCTTACAATTCCTGTTGACATTTTATTACTTTAACATCACTAAAATTTTACTAAATTTATGTGCTTGTTAATAAAAATTTTAGGAAATTAGTTCACCGAACTAATAAGTTGGTCAATTCTTCAATGAAATATTCAATGTCAGAGTTAATAAGAGTGAATGTTATGGAAAAATGGATAAATTTCATCGACACATAGCTAATTTTTAATGGGTTTGGTGATGACACCTGGGTAAAGTGAATAGTCTAATCGAGTAGATATTAGGCCGAGTGGATTACTTAAGGCGATTCGGAGGGAACAAAGAAGTCAGCACCAAAGCCTGTTGACATCGAGTAATTAGTTCATAGATAAATTTTAAGGTTCTTAGATTTTGTGTCAATGAACTCTTTAGTCCTTTCTTATATTTTTGCATATAAAAGGATAAAATTACCATTAGTTATAGATAAAAATCTATCTTTCAGTTTTTAAATCTAATTAAAATATTTTGTAGTATATACACATGCATCATATTTCTACTCTTTTATATATTAGTTATAAAAAAATATTTCTACTATTTATTCGCTTTAATAAATATTCTCATTTTTTATTTATTTAATATAATATCTATAAACTAACAATAAATGTTATTATGAATCTTGTTAATTATTTTAAAATAATATATTTATGTTTATTAATGTCTATCTATCAGGTATATTAGAGCTGAAAAATTCAGATTCATAATTTTATATAGTTCTACCCTAGCAATCTCTACGACAAGAGTTTAGTTACATAATTATATAAATTTTAACAAATAACTTAATTAATATTATGATTATATGAAGAAAAAATATACAATAAAAAAATATTATATATTTTATTATTAAAAAATAAAATAAAAAGTAATTTTGGTATTATTAATCTAATTTGAATTAAAAAGATTAAATACTTGACAATAATAAAATTTAGTAACTACAAAATTATGATGAAGATTAACTTAGTAAAATATATAAAATATAACTTACAGTATATTTTATTCGTGCGATTAGAGGAAGGGGCATTTCAAACAAGTAGTTGCAAAAAATTAAAAATGATTGAATAGCAAATGGATTTAATTAATATATTATCATTTTAATTAATTCCAATTATTGGACGCACATAAATTGGGTAGAGAGGAATCAAATATTAATTAGGTAAAGGAAATAATATATTATTATTTAAAAAGACAAATTGGTTGAGAGGAAAATGCAGAGAAAAGAAGAGGCAATTTCATCGCAACTTAAAAATTAAGGGCAAATCAAAATCACAATAATAATTTCATTTCCACGAAATTCCTTAATTCTGTAATCATCTGGAGAGAGAAGTAATTTTAATTCTTCTTCTCGTTGTCTTTTCTGCTAGCCAAATAATTGAGCTTTCTTCGTCTTCCTTTTTTTTTCTTTTTATTTTTCTTATCCTTTCACTTTTTCTTAAATAAAAACAAATACAGGACTCAAAATTAAAGCAAGAAAGCGAAAGAGATATAAATCAAATATATATTTATTATTTTTATCTATCTTCAATCTGAGTTTTATAAATAGTTCCCTAATTTAATTTATACTAAAAAAAAAAAAATCACCTAGAATATAAATATAATGGGTGTCTATATAGACAAATTAAAAAAATTAAATGGATAAATAAAATCTTAAATTTGATGGGTTGGATAGTTGTTTATTATTCCAATGGAAATTATTTTGGTGGTGGGACGAAAAGCCAACCTGGAGGCCAGTGACTCTCCTCCATGCTTCAGTATTAAAAGTCAACCATATATTTTTCAGGAGTCAATATATGCAACCACCTAGTAGTTACTAGCTATTGGTTCTCAATTGTATAATCATTCTGAAAGTTTGTCATTAATTAATCACATATTTTTTTTAAATCTAAATATATAGTTTTAAAATTGAATTACGAAAAACTATAAATTATGTATAACTTATAAATAGCAACCAATTCATCTTTGAATGGAGTGAGAGATGAGCACAAAAAGTTTCTTGGAAGCTTGAATTCAAACTCCAGCTAGCTCACAAATTGAATGTTAAAAGCAAAATGATAATTTTTTTTTATTCAAAAGAATATGTAACTTTTAAGAGTAAAAAATTGGTTTTTTTTTAAGTACATGATTGTGTCGAGACAACTAGTTCATGAGGTCGGGCACGGATCAACAAATTGCAATATATTGAAAATTAGAGGATAGATATGTAGTTTAATGAAAGTTAAATAATTTATTAGTTCTTATGTTTTTACGTATTATATTAGTCAATCTATAGATCTATTTTAAGGTTCTTAAATTTATTCTTAATAAACTTTTTTTTGTCCTTTTTTTCATTTTTGCATATAAAAGTACCAAATTATCTTTGGTTATAAGTAAAAAAAATTTATCTTTTAGTTTCCAAAATTTAATTAAAGTATTTCTAACTAATATTTTTGTATTATATATACATGCGCCAACGTTTCTATACTTATACATATTAATTATAAAAATAAAAAAAAATATCATATTATTTATTCAATTTAATATATATTATTATTTTTATTAGTTTAATATAATATTTATAAACTAACAATAAATGTCATTATCAATCTTGATAGTTTTTTTAAAATGATATGTTTTTGTTTATTAATGTTATCCATAAAACATATTAGAAATGAAATGTTCAAATTTATAATTTTATATAGTTGTACTCCTAAAATTAGCATGAAAATGTTCTAAGTTGTGTTTTGAAGGTATAATAAAAAATATATATATATATAAATTCTTTTATAACTAAGAGAGTTATATTTCAAAAGTATTATAAATTTTCTCATTCAATTAGGAGAATCAGGGTTCGAACCTATTTAAAACTAGATAATATTTACATTGAAACGAATGGGAAATTGTAAATGAAAAAACAAAAAGAAAACTCAACAAAAATTTTAATTTCCACCATACTTTGTGGGGTTTGAACTTAAGGATTTCTTGTCTTAAACTTAGTACGAGTTTTACCACCGGAAAAGATTACTAAATTCCCATAATTTCAAACGAATTCAACGTATCATTGGACAAATAATAATAATAATAATAATAATAATAATAATAATAAATGGTAACCTATGTGAGATGAAACCAAGAGATGGGGGGAGTCGACATGCCTCAAACGGTCAACCACTTGAACATCGACAGCCACTCACCAACTTAATTAAATTATATTCCTAAAATTTTAGAATTTAAGATTTTTATTTTAACTTTTAAAATTTAAAATTTTTTTAAAATTGAGTATTAAATAAATAATAATTTTTTATTAATCAAAAATAAATTATTTTATTAGCTTCAAATTTAATATTTTTATAATATAAGTTATATCATTTGCTATCTGGTTACTAACACAATTTTTAGAAATAAGTTATACTAAATCAGAAATATGGTTTACATCCGTAACTATAATATACATACATAGAAAATATGGATCCAATGAACTTTAAAACCTTTTATTTTTTTTATAAAAATTATATCATGCGCTAATTAACAGATATTAGAATCTGTACAAAAAAAAAAAAAAAAAATATATAAAACGGAAATATTTAATCTTCTTATTCCAAAGAAATTAATTTCTATTTTTCGAAAAAGGAATCCAAGATTTTTCTTGTTCCTGTATAATTTTTGTAATCAATGTGATCTGAAAATTGATGACCGGGAATTACAAAATCTGTAAAATAAGAAAAACAAAAGATTAATTGCACAACATAGGAGAAACACACATACCGACTGATTATCTTGGAAAGTAATAATAATATGATTTTCCTGGAAAGTTTTCGTTGCAACTTTGGAATTTTCGACGCAAAATTGACAATATTCAGCCAATAATGTTGCCCCCTTATTTTACATTAATTAATTGGACTGTCGTTTAGTAATTGGAAATGAAATCAATTAGAAACTTACTCTTGAATTGAATTATATTTACTACATCTTTTGTCCTTCCTCGTGACTGCTACTTATGGGGTGCATATCCAAATTCGATAATCCCACCAAATTAAACTTATGTCCAATCATAAATGTTTTTTTTTTTTTTTTCCCAAATGAAAACAAATTAATTTGTAATGGAGTAAACATAAGTGAGAGTTGAGATGTAATAAGTGGAATATTACTTTTAGATTTTGAATTAAATTCATTTTGTTCTGTTGACTTATATTCTTTTTGTTTCTTACAATAATCTGCATCAATTATTTTTTATTTCAATAATTGAATACAGTCCATGGTCTAAAACTAAATGGAGTAAAGTAAAATTAAGGAATTCTCCATTTGTCCGGACTGGTACCAATTTTCCAAATTCAATCTTGTTTTTCCTGATGGATAACATAAAGTCATCCATATTTAAAAAAAAAAAAAAAAAGTAAATCCATATGTCTGGAATTAATTGCATGCTAAAACAAATTGAATTTATGTAATAGGATTCAAAACGATTCATTTATCTCAGGTTTTGATTATATTAAATATAAATCGTGATTAGTTAACATTGATAATTAAAAAGTGAAAGAGGACGAAAAGAAATAGTAAAAATAATTAAGATATTCTAGTAAAAATAAAATCCACGAGCTCATATCAATTGAGTTCTTACAAAATTATTTCACGCTTGGTATGATTTCTGTTTATTATATCTAAGTTAACATAAATCATTAAAGAATTCATTTCTTTTTAATTTTTTATTTTTCAAACATACAAATTGGTTAAAAGGAATTTTAATATATCAAAACTAAACAAGGAGAAGAATAACTTAGCATGTTGAAGGATTGAAATTAATTTTTGACAAACTCCTAGTAATAATCTCTAGGACAAATTAATATGCTCAAGATCACTTATTAAATAAAAAAAAAAAAATGTTTTCATCCTCCTGCGTGTGAAACAGCTTTCTCGTTATTAACATTCATTTATCAATTTTAAGAAAGATTTTTGTATTTAAACTTGTTTGAACTTATCATAAACAAAATATGTCGAATAAGAAACTTTTTAGAAATAACTTATTTTCAGCTTCAATTCATTATTTATTCGTTTTGAATAAATAATGAATGAGGAGAAAATTAGAAAATTAGATAAGATAATCCGTAATCAAAACCTACTAACCTAGTGCCTCTCCATCTCAATTAAAAAAAAAAAAAAAGCAGCATTCACCGATACTCCCTGCTTAAGAAAAGGTTGAAGGGGGAAAATTCAAACTAATAAGTAGGAATCACATTCCCCAACCCAATCAATCAGATTGACGCCTCCATTCTCTCTCCCTGCTTCTCTTCTGATCTCTCCATAGTCCATCCATTTCGCCCACTTGCTTCATGTCTCCACCTTTACATTCCAAGTTCTAAGCTACTTGCTACTTGCTTCTGTCTTCTTCTTCTTCAAAAGCTATGGGTAACTGCTTCACCGTCAATTTGGGCCTGGATCAATTACTCACTTGCTGCGCTGATCAAGCTGCTGTAGAGGTCATGTACATCTGGCAATTAGAAGGTAATCTCGAAGATCTCAAGGCTTCCAGAGATCGATTAAAGGCGCGCATGGAAGATCTGAAGCGACGTGTTGAAAATGAGGAAGGTCCACAGATGAAGCGCCTTCATGAAGTTGACCTCTGGTTGAAATCGGTGCCAGAGAAGCTGACTCTAGCTGATGAGCTCATCATAGATGGTGAAACTGAGATTACTGAGAAAAAGTGTTGCTGTTGCTACAAGAACAGCATAACCACTTACACTCTCGGTAAAAGCGTCGTCGATTCCAAGCTAGAACTTGATGGGCTACGGGGATCTGGGAAGTTCGACTCACTGGTTGAAAGAGTTCCGGACGAACCGGATTACGTTCGCGATCTCAAGAGAAATCTCAAAGATTTGGAGAATGACAGAAACGATTTAGAGGCTGCGAAGGACGATTTGGTGAGGAGGGTGAGGAAAGAGGAAGGCGGAAAAATGAAGCAGCTGGAACAAGTTCGAGTGTGGATTTCAGAGGCGGAAACATTGATTACTGATGTAGATCTGCTACGAAGACAGGCTCCTCAACAGATTGAGAAGTGGCAGGACAAAGATTTCTCCTGCGGCGGATTTGGGGAAAAAGTTGCTGACAGATTAAAAGATGTCAATAAGCATAGAGAAAAAGGAAAATTTCGACTGGTGGTTGAATCTGTAGAATCAGAGTACAGCAGCAAAGTGGAAGATAACATTAAACAATTGAAAAGGTACCGGCGAGAACTATCGGGATTGAGGGGCGACGTGATGAGGAAAGTCGAATACGGGGAAGAAAGGGAGGGAAAAATTCGGTTGAAACAGGTCGACGTGTGGCAGGATAACGCGGCTGCCGCAATAGCTGCTGCTGACAAGCTGCTGAACGACGTCTGTTATTCCAGCAGCTTTGGGGAAAGGGTGGATAAAATGGTGAAAGATGTGGTTTATCAATTGAAGAAAGGAAAGTTCCCCGAAGTAACTACCACCCCACCACCTGAACCAGTGGTTGAAATTGAATATGACCACACTGGGGAAATGGTGGGTTTGCAGAGCAAGTTGGATGAGGTGTGGAGGGTGCTCATGCGACCGGAAGTTGGAATTTTGGGCTTGTATGGCCTAGGAGGAATTGGTAAAACTACCCTCTTGAAACATGTCAACAACAAATTCCTCCATACTGATACTCCTAGTGATTTCGATTTTGTAATCTGGATTGTGGTTTCTAAGGATTTTACGCTTTCTAAGGTTCAGGAAGAAATCGGGGAGAGGATAGGCATTGCTGTGAATGATTGGAAGAAGAAGGAGATTGGTGAAAAATCTAAAGATATTCGCAACTTGCTGCGGAAAAAGAAGTTTGTTTTGTTGCTGGATGATTTATGGGAGAAAGTTCATCTAGAGAAAGCCGGAGTCCCCATTCCAAAAAGGCAAAATGGTTCCAAGATCGTTCTCACTACACGGTCTGAGCTTGTATGCAGCTTAATGGATGCAAAAAACAGGATCAAGGTGGAGAAATTGCCACCAGACCAAGCTTGGAAATTGTTTGAGGACAAGGTTGGAAACGAAACCATTACTGCTGATCCAGAAATCCGTCCTATTGCTGAAAAGGTCGCTAAAGAGTGTGATGGTCTTCCTCTGGCACTTATTGTGGTTGCTCGTGCTATGGCTTGCTCCAGGACAGCTAAAGACTGGCGATATGCGCTTACCGACTTGCAGCAATCTGCTTCAGATTTACAAGGCATCAAGGATCAGGTATTTGCTAGATTGAAGCTTAGCTATGATAGGTTGCCTGATGATAAATATAGATCTTGTTTCATTTACTGTGCCCTGTTCCCAGAAGATTATAAAATTTACAAGGATGATTTGGTAGATTATTGGATTTCTGAGAAATTTGAATTTGATAATGATGGAGAACCTATTACTCGGGCTAAGGCGCACCAGATTGTTCGTGATCTGGTTAATGTATGTTTATTAGAAGAAGAAGGCAAATATGTGAAACTGCATGATATGATTCGTGATATGGCTTTGTGGATATCATGCGATCTTGAAAAACAGAAATATAACTTCTTGGTGCAAGCTGGTAAACAGCTGAACAAAATTCCAGATGTGGTGAAATGGGTAGGGGTAAGAAGAACATCATTGATGGAAAATTCCATCCGGAATCTACCTGAGGTGTCTGTGTGCCCTGATCTTCGAACTTTGCTTCTATGTCGCAATCCTCGCTTGCTCGAAATCAATGGCAGCATCTTCCACTCTTCTTGTGCTTTAACAGTTCTCGATTTGTCTAACACTAGAATACAGGTATTGCCAATGGAAGTTACGGAATTGTACTCATTGCAGTATCTCAATCTATCTCGCACGTGGATACAACAATTGCCACCAGAACTGAAAAGGCTGAAGAAGTTGATATATTTGAACTTAGAGCATAATGATCTCCTGGGTATGATTCCGAAAGGAGTTATATCTAGTTTCTTAAATCTGCAAGTTCTGAGAATGTTTCGCTCTGGATTTTTCTATGGGGGAGAAGATGACAACATATTGTCCGACAGCAAAGTCCATCTAGAGGAAATGCAGCATCTGAAGCATCTGAATGTGGTGAGCATCACAATAAGATCTAGTGATGCTCTTGGGATCTATTTCAGCGTTGAAAATGTGCAAAGATACACTCAAGCTCTGTCCCTTGAGTGTTTAGATGGACCAAAGTCGAAGACGATCGAGTTTTCACCATCAGAGGATATGGACCAACTGGAGACGCTGCAGATCAGTGCAAGTGAGCACCTGGAAAAGATAAATTTCAGTTCCAAGTTCATCTTCAGCAGCCTTCGAGAAGTAGTTGTGGAGTATTGTCCTCGTGTATCCAACTTGAACTGGCTGTCCCGGGCGCCAAACTTGGCAGTGCTGAAGGTTGCAGTTTGTGGGAAAATGGAAGAAATAAGTGAAAATCAAACGACATTTGCCAAACTTGAAGTTTTGGAATTAGAGGGTCTGCCACAACTGAGAAGCATATGCTACAAAGCTTCATCATTGAAATGTATAAAGAGGATGAGAGTACTTGATTGTCCAATGTTGAAAAAGGTTCCATTGAACCCTGAGATCCTTAAAGTACGTAAAATAGTGATCGAAGCAGAGGATCAATGGTGGAAGGATTTGGAATGGAAGGATCAAGCTATTAAAGATGCCTTCCAATCATCCTTCAGAAGTTATCCGGCAAGAACAAGAATTTGTCGGGCTCCACATCATTATTTTGATCTCTGGAACTCAATTTATTCTTGATACCTTTGCTGGTTTTGGTTTTGGTTTTGGTTTTTTTTTATTTTTGTTTATTTTTTTGTGCTTGCACAACTTTTTCAGCCTTTTTCTTTTACCAATTCAGTGTGACAATTGTACTCTTGTTGCTTATATTTTTTTTTTTTCATTGATCTAGAGTTTGGAAATGTGGCGGAAAGTAAATGCTGTGTACTAGTATATGTATCATTTGTAAGCTGTATTTCTTTTTGGAAAGGAAATAAATCATTGAGGATGTAGCCATGCAGCTATTGCCCAACCAAAAAAATCTGTCGACGTAGTTTTGCCTATTTTGAAGAAATTAACAATTAAGTTGATTTAAAAATAAAAAGACAATTATAAAGTATTCAAAATGGATATGCTGGAACATTTCATTTCATTTTAGATAAGATGAATCACAAAACTGCAAACATATATTCTTCTCATCGTCGTACTAAATCCAATTCAGCTGGTAAATTTTGTCTACCTCAATTTGAATGAGGAAAAATAATTCATTAGTCCCTTTTCAGTTATACATTATAGTACCAGCCAGTCTATACATAATTTTATTAGGTTTGGTTTACAAAATAGAGTTCATTTTGATTCAGTTTTTTTTTTTTTTTAAGCTTGACCAATGCTCTACCTTAGTCTCATTTCTAGGATTACCCTACCAACGAATCAAAGGAGCGATCTCTTCTTGTGGCACTAGGAAGAAATGATTGTCTCTCTTGGAAAAGTGCTCATTGAGCTCTTTTTCGGTCTCGGTCCTCGTAACCCAATGTCTAGTTGTGTTGTTAATTAAACCTATTATATAAAGACTATAATTATTAGGGGTGTCAATTTTTGACACGACACGACACGACCTGCATTTTTACAGGTTTGGGTTGGGGGTTAAACGGGTTCGGGTCATAAACGGGTCAACACGTTTATGACAAGAAATAAACGTGTTGTAAATGGGTCAACCAGCATAACCCGTTTCTGACCCGCGTAACCTGTTTATTTTATTATATTTTATTAGGCATATATAAATAAGTTAATAATTATATATAGTAAGTATATATTATATTAATTAAATATAAATTATTAATATTTATTTATATAATTAATTATATTGTTGGATGATGTTAGATTTTAATTAATGGTATTAACTAATATTTATAGTCGGGTTGCTAAACGGTTCGTGTTATTTATGGGTATCGTATAATTGATTTTTTTTATTAATCGTGTTAAACGGGTCGTGTCGTGTTACCCGTTTATTAAATGGGTCGTGTTCGTGTTTCAATTAATCGTGTCAAACTTAAACGGGTCGTGTTCGTGTCGTACTTAAACGTGTCATCAGAATATCCAAACACGACACGAACACAATCCGTAAACACGAATTGACACCCCTAATAATTATACTTCAAGGTCTTTAGACGATTCTTTTTATCCCTCCATTTGTTTCTAAATATTATCACCATTCAAGAAGAATAATGAAAGTACGAATTTCTTTTTTCTATTTTTGTTAAATATTTACTTGTAGTGACTGCTCATGTTTTTTTTAATTATTTGAATAAGTCTTTTAGTCAATAACCAATAGTTCCTATTTTGTAGGATTTTCTATTGGAATTTCTCTTGTTCTGTTATTTTCTGGTACTATAAATGTAAAGGATGTTGAAATAGAAAATAATTTTCTTTTTCAGCAATATTTGTGTTTTAACTTACCTCATATTAATATTCTTTCAGTTCTTTTTTTTTTTTTTTTTTTTTTGAAAATAAAGCTGAATAAATTAGATTAAATCAGCAAGCAAAGTGTCACAAATACACTGGGGAGGGGTAGAACCCCAAACCTGAGAGCCTGACAACCACCTAGCCGCCCTTGCAAGCTTATGAGCAGCTAGATTTGCAGACCTCTTAACATGAACAACTTTTACATCCAATAAAGTTGTTAAAATCTGTTTACAATCCCTAACAATACTACCAAACGGAGGCCGATCATCGTCAGGAGAATTAATAGCAGTAACTACTCGTAAGCAATCGGACTCAACCAAGACATAATGGAGATTTCGATCATAGAGCCAGCTAAGGGCCTCCCTAACACCAATTGCTTCAACCAGCTCCGGACAAGTATGCTTGGGCTTAGCTCGGATGAAAGCCGCGACCAAACTCCCCTCCTCATTTCGTAAAATAGCACTAACAGCTGAGGAATCTGCAAATAAAGCTCCATCAAAATTGCATTTGAGCCAACCAACAGGAGGTCTGACCCATCGCTGTAAACCAACAACAAAGTGGTGCTTCGGCTTCAATACATGAACCTGCAACCAGCTAGCTAAAAAAGACAAACAGCCATGAATAAGAGCCCAAATATTCGGTTTCTTCTTGTCCCAAAGAATCGTATTACGCTGCTGCCAAATGCCCCAAGCAACAACAACCAGCTTGGCCCAATTCTCCTTAGGAAGTTTCTCCAACATAAAAACTAGCCAACCACTAAATTCAGACAAGATACCATCAACAATACCAATCCCAGAACGCAACCAGACTTCCTTAGCAAAAGAACAAGAAACAAACACATGAAAGATAGATTCATTAGAATTATTACAAAAAAGACACTGACCGGAAGAGTGAATGCGTCTCCTGAGAAAGGCATCTCGGGTTGGCAAACAATTTTGAGCAGCTCTCCACAACAAATTCAGACACTTAGGAGGAGCATGAATCTGCCACAACAGCTTCCATAAAGCTGAGTCAGCTTGGATAGAATTCTGGGGCGAAGAGCTAGATCGAAGCAAACCGTACCCACTACGGACGGTGTACATGCCCTTCCTGTCTGGGTACCAGTATAGAAGATCATCCCCACTACTCATAACAAGAGGGACCTGGAGAACTTCAAGGATGTCCTCCTGATTCAACAAAGCAGCTATCAAATTATAGTCCCAACAACGATCCTGGGGAATAATCAGCTCCTCCACCAACATATTCTCCTTACCCTCCACAACCGAAGATTGAATAGAAGAATGAGAAGGTGAGAGTAACCAAGGCATGCCCCAAACCCGAACACTCCTACCATTGCCAATCCTCCAACGACACCCGAGCTTCAACAAACTAGAAGCCTGAAGAATACTACGCCAAACAAAAGAAGGGTTATCGCCTAATTGAGCTTGAAAGAAATCACCATCTTTGAAGTAACAGGCTTTTAAGACCCTGGCCATCAGACAGTCCGGGGCGTGAACAATTCGCCATCCCTGTTTGGCCAACATGGCCAAATTGAAATCATGTAATTTTCTAAAGCCTATGCCGCCATCCTTCTTTTGTTTACACAACTTATCCCAGCAAAACTAACGGATCCCTTTCCTGTCCAACCCATTACACCACCAGAACCCATTCAAAATCCTTTCAATCTCCTCACATAAAGCTGTAGGTAAAAGAAAAAGTTGCATGACATAAGTAGGGATAGCTTGAAGAACAGTCTTGATCATAATCTCTTTACCAGCTCGCGACAAAGGACGAGAATTCCAACATTGGATTTTTCTGACTATCCTGTCTCTTACATACGTAAAAATCGCTTTTTTTCTTCTCCCAACAGCAGTAGGCAACCCCAAGTAAGAGCCATCATTTCCTTCTTCTCTGACTCCGAGAAGTTCACACAAGCTATGACGAATACTAGGCTGGACGCCTGTGCCAAAACAGACACTGGATTTGTGAAAATTCACTTCCTGACTAGACGCCATCCTGTACTGAGACAACAGATCTTTAATACGAATACCTTCCTCAATCGAAGCCCTGAAAAAAAGATACGCATCGTCGGCAAAGAATAAATGAGAAATCTCAGGGGCTCCCCTAGCAATTTTACAACCATGAAGCAAACCCATAGTAACTTGTTTAGTAATTAGTGAAGAGAAGCCCTCCGCACACAAGATGAAAAGATAAGGAGATAACGGATCCCCCTGTCTAATACCTCTCGTAGGAAGGATCGGGCCAATTAAATCATCATTCACTAGAATATGATATCTGACAGATTGAATACAAAGAAGCATCATATGAATCCAGTCCTGACTAAAACCAAGACAACGAAGCATACCTTTAACAAATCTCCATTCAAGCTTATCATAAGCTTTAGAAACGTCCAATTTGAAAGCTACCGAACCCTTCCGAGAAGCTCTCTGCCTCTTAAGATAGTGACTGATCTCATAAGCGATCATAACACTATCAGTGATATGCCGACCCTTAACAAAAGCATTTTGGCTTTCGGAAATAATGCTAGGCAGAATATCTTTCAGCTGATTAGCCAAAACTTTCGCCATAACTTTATACACCACATTACACAGAGAGATAGGCCGAAATTCTGATTGTTTGTCAGGCGCACGCTTCTTAGGAATCAACATAATAGTAGTATCATTTAAGCCAGGAGGCAAAACCTTATCTGCTAGCCACTTCTGACAAGCTGCTACCACATCAGAACCCACTACATCCCAATAATTCTGATAGAAACCAGGACTAAAACCATCCATCCCAGCTGCTTTGTCTGGATGCATGGAGAAAACTGCTGTTTTCACTTCCGCCTGTGACACAGGCCGATTCAACGCAATATTCTGCTCCACAGTAACTTTCGTTTGAACACAATCCAAAACCGGCTGTAAATCACCTTCTTCACTACTGAAAAGACTCTGGAAGTAGGCCTCAACCACCTTAGCAATCCCCTCCTTAGTCTTATGGTGGACGCCATCATTTGAAACAAGCTGTACTATTGTCCTCCTGCGTTGCCTGTCAGTAGCCATCCGATGAAAAGCCTTAGTATTAGCGTCCCCTTCTTTTAGCCAAAACAACTTAGCTCTCTGCTTCCAGTAAGCCTCTTCCTGTAATAAAAGAGAATGCAACTTGTTTTCCGCTACAACAAGGTTAGTAACCGCAGTGGCATTTCGAACCCCCTTAAGTCTTCGAATAAATTGCTTGAGTTGCCAAACCTCCCGTCTCAAATGGGTGCGTAACTTCCGACCCCAAGCCTCCAAAGCATTACCACAACGCTCAATCTTACCCAAAATGGAAGAGTCAGCAGCCCCTCCCCAACTTTCAATTATAACCCGATGACAGTCGTCCTCAATACACCACGCATTCTCAAATCGAAAACGTCTGGCCGGTCTAGTCGGAGAGAATTTAAAGATTTCAAGTAAAATAGGAGCGTGATCAGAAGTAGAATAAGGAATATGTGTTACTCTAGCCAAACCAAACCTGTTTCTCCAAGATCCTGAACAAACTACTCGGTCAAGCCGTTCCTCAACCCAATTCGGACCACCACGCCCTTTCTCCCAAGTAAACGGGTGACCACAACAACCTAAATCAACAAGCCCACAGTCACTCAACGCCTCCTTAAAATCCTCCATGAGCTTCATTGGGTGTGGAACGCGACCTCTCTTCTCATGGGAAAACATAATCTCATTAAAATCCCCCAACACTACCCACGGTAAGGAAGAAGACGCAGCCAATTCACGCAAGAGAGTCCAAGATCTCCAGCGTTCTCGACAATTAGCATACCCATAAAAGAGTGTCAGTCTATAGGGACTCTCTGAAGTCAAAGTAATTTCCAAATCGACATGATGATGAGAAGAGCCAAGAATTAGGCCGCACCACAGGACTTCTAAAGCACCCCAAGGCCCCCACTATGGCCCAAGCAATTAACAGCAAAACAACCCTCATAGTGCAACTTATGCTTCAAGGCTTCAATTTTATTCTGAGTAGAAAAAGTCTCAAGTAACAAAATAAATTCGGGCTTATGCTCTCGGACTAAGTCCGATAAAAGACGAACCGTCATCGGGTTGCCCAGCCCGCGACAGTTCCAACTTAGGCAACTCATGGCTGAAGGCGGGCCTGGCTTGCAGGACCCGCCTCTTTAAAATGAACATGCTCAACATCTAGATCCACAGCCCTTGGCCCAACCGCTTCTTGGGCCTGTTGAATTGCATTCTGGCTTTTACATAGTGCATCCAACTCCATATTTCTGAGCCCATCCCTTTGGGCCTGGTTATCTCCAGCCCGGCTTCTTTTAGCTTCCCTCACCACTAAGCAATGATCTGGTAGCCCATCCCGAGGACTCATGTGCTGGCTTTTCTCACAAGGCTCCGGATTTCCAAGGTGCATTAAATTACCGTCAGTTGCAAGCCCATGATTACAGCTACCTGAGCTTGTACCTGGCCCCCTATCAATCTGCCCTGACGTCATGCCTTTTCCAATCAAACAGTTACCACTATCACTAGCTTGAACCCCAACTCTCTCCATAAAGAACGGCATGTTTCTAAGCCAACGTTCACCAATTGGTTGTACCGACCCATTCCAGCCTCGGGCTCGAATTTCCGGTGAATACCGTCTAGTTATCTTACCATCAACGGAATTAAAGGCTTCCGGACAAAATCATTCCCCGTGTCCAATTCGACCACACCCGAGACAGAAAGTTGGTAACTTCTCATACCGAAATTGAATTTCAACTTGATTCCGATCTTTGCCCACGACAGAAAGATTCGACTTAGAAGCCAGAGATTTGTGCACATTCAGCCGAACTCGGATTCTCAAGTAATTCTTCCAATTTCCCAAAAAATTAGTACTATCAGCTTCAAGAAAGCCACCAAGAAATTGCCCAATATTCCGTAGAATCCTCTCTGATCTGAAGCCAGGAGGTAAGTGATGGATTTGGACCCAAATCATTAGATTGTTTAATTCAATATCTAAGGGATTCTCACCTTCTTTGACCCGTTCAAAGAGCAAGACATGATTATTAAAAGTCCAAGGACCTCCAGACATTACTCTATTAATATCAGCTTCATAGGCAAACTGGAAAAGAAAACGATCGCCCTCCAGCTCTTCGATAAAAATCCCTTTACCTGGCTGCCAAATGGACGCCATTGTTTGCTTCATAGCTTCCTTATTCAATCCCGTTCCAGTAAAACGCCCCACAATGGCCCAGCGAAGATCCAGGCTATTAACATTCGCTTCCTCCGTCGGAAGAAACATAACAGCTTGTCCATCTTGATCAACGACTGAAAATGCTTCAAAGTTCTCCACCACCTCGTCCATAAAATCCTGCTCCTGAGAAGATCCGCTCCGGGAAGTGTTTTCCATACAAACAGCAGCAAAGTTCCAACAAAAAGGTGAAAGCAGATGACCAGAGAAAGAGAAAAGAAGAACCCCCTAATGAGCATTACAGACAAGATAAAAAGAAAAGACTTATCCAAAGGACAAGAAGGAGACCATGTCAAAAGGACAAGAAGAGACCACGTTTTCTTAAGACCACGTTTTCTTTAGTTTAGTTATCCCATATTCTTTCAGTTCTAAGTCCTGGTTTTTTTAAATCCAAAAACTAACAATCTGGTATCAGAGCTAGATTCAAATGGAAATTAAAACCAGTGTTTCCCAGATTACTCCTCCAGTTTTTGATGGAGAAAACTATCAACTCTATTTGGAGGCTTTGGATCTTTGGGAAGCTGTGGAAGAGGATTATGATGTTCCTCTATTGCCGAATAATCCCACCATGGCCTAAATCAAAAATCACAAGGAGAGAAAAACCAAAAAGTCAAAGGCGAAAGCATGTTTATTTACTGGTGTTTCAACAATTATCTTCACCAGAATCATGTCTTTCAAAACAGCAAAAGAAATTTGGGACAATTTAAAGAAAGAATATGTAGAAGATGAAAGGATACGTGGCATGAAAGTGTTGAATCTAATAAGGGAATTCGAGCTGCAAAAGATGAAAAAGTCTGAGACAATAAAAGAATACTCAGACAGACTGCTTGAAATTGTTAATAAGGTAAGATTACTTGGCACTGGACTTCTTGATTCCAAAATTATTAAGAAAATCCTTGTAACAGTTCCTGAGAGATACGAAGCATCCATAACAACCTTAGAAAATACTAAGGATCTGTCTAGGATTTCCTTGGCAGAGTTGTTAATGCCTAGCAGGCCCAAGAGCAACGAAGGCTTATGAGAGAAGATCGTACAATCAAAGGAGCTTGGCTAGTAAAGCATCAGGATGCTAGAAAGGATAAGAAGAATCAAGCATCAAGTAGCAAAAATACCACGAAGGGTAGAAAATTAAAGAAAAACTATCCACCATGTAAGCACTGCAACAAAGTGTTGGGATTTTTCACTGGAAATCCCCGATTGAATGCAGAAAAACGCGGTGATTTCCTCAAATCCATGCCCAGGAGCAATTGAAATGGAAATTACAAAACATAAAATTTTTCAACAAGAGATTAAACTCTTACCAGGAGTATCTCTTTAAGAGATGGCTGCAGAAATCAATGTAGATTCCCTCCTCGTTCACGTACACGAATGCCTCTTGAACACCACCCGTACTAGCATCAGAAATCAAGAACTTTGGAGAGGGAGAGGATGAAGATTTCGACTAGGCTTGTCTTGCTCACCTTTGGCCGAAATACCTAGGGTTAATTTAACCCTAGGTGGCCGAAATTCTCCTTGAGAATTTCGGCCCTATTGGCTTACCTTTTGTGGGCTTTCCTTCTTTTATTTTTAGGCCCAAATCTATTCTAATTCATTTGGTTCAAATTAATTTCAAGCCCAACTTTAATTTTAACATGTATATAATAATATATTACACCATGTAACATATTATTTACATTTAATTAAAATTGATTTTATTAATTAATTTAATCCATGAAATTAAAATTAGATCTTCACAAAATAAATTCATATGTAAACCTATACATATGAATATTTCCACACAGGAAATAATCTCATAAATTAATCCAATTAATTATGAGAAGGCCAATCAAATATTAATTTTATTATTATAATCAATCCAATTGATCTCTAAAATATAATTAATATAATCCTTTCTCTCCAGAGTGTATACTCCAAGTATACATATGATTCCTTAAGTCTGTGTTCAGTCACTCAATGTGTACGATCCCGTGGGCCCATCTTGATGTTGGCAGTAGGCCTATGACCCACAGACTACAGGCAGGCTCTAGCAAGCCACTGCAACCCCCAATTAAGATGGAGATGGCAGTCCAACTGTAATCATAACCCTGTAGTTTGAACTTGTATATCCCATGTCATTGATATCGGTGTCTAACACAGAGGCATGGATTGATCACCCTCTTTTGTGTCCGGACATTTACTTGATCCCGAATGTACTGATGCTCAGAAAAAAGTTCCAACTTGTTTGGGTGTGGCCACACTCTTATCAATCATATTCATCAAGAGGCCGGTGATATCTTCTCAGTGGACTACTAAGTGACAAATCCCTTCTGCATATCCATAGCATTG
This sequence comes from Euphorbia tirucalli, assembly GCA_039660915.1. Taxonomy (NCBI): domain Eukaryota; kingdom Viridiplantae; phylum Streptophyta; class Magnoliopsida; order Malpighiales; family Euphorbiaceae; genus Euphorbia; species Euphorbia tirucalli. The sequence continues at coordinate 68,189,148 of CM077639.1, forward strand.
CCATGCTAAGTGACATACCCAAAAGTACCCATACTTGGCACCCTATTACAGGCCCTTTAGGCGTACCCCTAAGTATGCGACCTCCCGTGCAACACCATCATATGGTCAGGTCAAAGGATCCATACAAGTACTACATGAGAATTACTTGTGATACTATACCATGTGAATTTATCGTTTAGTGGATCTATCCAGTATCATGCCCTTTTTGCATGTACCCATTAACTTGGTTGACATCCCATGTCCAATGACTGGTAAGACACCGCCATACAACCAGGTTAATGATAGTCTTTAGTTCCATTCATTCCCATGACTGGAACAGACTACGGATCTCTTTATGGTCATATCGTTTACTCTATCCATGGTCTTACTGCCAAGTGCATGACACTTATATGGATATGTCCATTGGATACTTTATTTAAGATATTGCACAAGATATATATAATAAATGAATTAATGCCTTTATTAATAACATAAAAGGTGTATAATACATAAATCCAATAAATGTATAATACAAATACAAGGTCCAATGCTTCGGGACTAGGGCATATCCAATACAAAGTGGGTCATCCACCATTCAAATGTTGGAAGAGACTAGATGCGAAGTGTACCAAGTGCAATTAGCTTGAACATGAAGCCATAATCTGTAAAAGTAGCTCTCAAAATCAACAAGCAGATGCCCAAGTTGCTCGTCTAGAGGAAGAAGAGCGACTTTTTATGGCGATATGCTTTGCAACCATGAGTTCTTCAAAATCTTGGCTAATTGATAGTGGTTGTACAAATCACATGACGTCTGACACAACTCTCTTTAAGGATTTGAAGTCAACTGAAATCTCAAAGGTCAGAATTGGCAATGGCGACTACATCCCTGTTAAAGGAAGAGGAACAATTGCACTTACAACAAGTTCAGGTACAAAGACAATCTCAGATGTTCTTTATGTACCTGACATCCATCAAAATTTGCTTAGTGTCGGTCAGCTAATAGAAGAATGTTTCAAAGTATCCTTTGAAGATTGATGCTGCCTTCTTTATGATGCTACTGGCCATGAGATTTTATGAGTTAACATGAGAAGAAAAAGCTTCTCATTTGATTCAGTAAAAAAGGAGCAGACAACCTATTACACTGAAGTTAGCACCATAGAAATCTGGCACAAAAGACTTGAACACTTTCATCTTCAGAGAATGCTAAAAATGAAGAAGGAGGATGTGGTAAGAGGCTTACCAGCACTTACTGATCATGTGCCAAATTGTAATGCCTGTCAATTTGGTAAACAAATTAGGATGCCTTTTCCAAATTCAACTTGGAGAGCCTCTCAAAAGCTGCAACTAATTCATACAGATGTGGCAGGACCTCAAAGAACACCATCTCTACAAGATAGTCTCTATTATATTCTTTTCATTGATGATTTTACAAGAATGTGCTGGATTTTTTTCTTGAAATACAAATCAAAAGTGGCTGGGGTTTTTTGGAAGTTCAAGAAAATGGTGGAGAATCAGAGTGGTTGCAAAATTCAAAATTTAAGATATGATAATGGAAAAGAATTCACCTCAAATCAGTTTAACTCCTTTTGTGAAGAACCTGGAATTGAACATCAGCTCACAGCTCCTTATACTCCTCAACAAAATGGAGTTTGTGAAAGAGGAAACAGATTTGTGATGGAGATGGCAAGATGTATGTTGTACGAGAAGGAGTTGCCCAAAACAATTTTGGGCGGAGGCAGCCAACACAGCGGTCTTTCTTCAAAATTGACTTCCAACGAAAGCATTCAATGAAAAACTCCATTTGAGGTATGGTATGGATACAAACCTTCTATGAGCTTTCTCAAAGTATTTGGCAGTGTGTGTTTTACTTATGTTCCACAAGTCAAGCGAGACAAACTTGACAAGAAGGCAATTCCAGGCATCTTCACTGGCTACAGTTCAGTCTCAAAAGCCTACAAAGTGTACCATCCACAACCAGGAAAAATTACCATCACTAGAGATGTACACTTCAATGAGGATGAACAATGGGATTGGAAGAATTTGAAGAAAACATTCAAATATGCTCAAGACAATGTTCCTGAGGTGGCAGGAGGAGATAGAAGATGAACCTTCAATTAGAGGAACAAGGTCACTTGCAGACATTTATCAAAGATGTAATGTAGCAATATGTGAACCTGCAAGTTCTGAAGAAGCACTTAAAGACCCAAACTGGAAAAGACCAATGGAGGAGGAGTTATTCATGATTGAAAAAAAAACATGGGAGCTGGTTGACAAGCCTGAAGATTGAAAAATCATTGGTGTTAAGTAGGTGTTTAGGACAAAACATGGATGGCTCCAACAACAAACACAAGGCCAGACTTGTAGTGAAAGGGTATGCCCAAATATTTGGTGTTGATTACTTTGACACATTTGCTCTTGTTGCAAGGTTAGATACAATCAGATAGGTGCTAGCAATAGTAGCACAAAAGGGCTAGAAAGTATTCCAATTAGATGTTAAATCAGCTTTTTTTGAATGGTGTATTACAAGAAGAAATATTCATCAGGCAACCGGAGCGATTTGTAAAGCAAGGTGAAGAAGACAAAGTCTATCGACTAAAAAAGGCTCTCTATGGCTTAAAACAGGCTCCAAGAGCTTGGAATAGCAGAATCGATGAGCATTTATTGAGCATTGACTTTAAAAAAAGCTTGTCAGAATCCACTCTTTATGTGAAACATAAGGGAAATAATATTCTTATAGTTTCTCTTTATGTTGATGATCTTCTGGTGACAGGAAATGATGCAGGTTTGATTGAAGAATTCAAACAAGAAATGATGCAGGTTTTCGAAATGACAGATCTTGGTCTTATGACCTACTTCCTTGGTATTGAAATCAAGCAAAGTAAACATGGGTTGTTTATCTGCCAGAAGAAATATGCAAAAGAAATATTGAAGAAATTTCAGATGGATGAGTGCAGCCCAATAACCACACCAATGAACCAAAACGAGAAGTTGAGCAAAGAAGATGGAGCTGATAAAGTTGATGAAGGTTATTATAGAAGCTTGGTTGGATGTTTGATGTACCTTAGTACAACAAGGCCAGACATCTTGTTTGCTGTAAGTCTCTTGTCTTGTTTTATGCATTGTCCTAGTGAAATTCACTTAGAAGCAGCAAAACGAGTATTAAGGTATATCAAGGGTACTGTTCATTATGGTGTTAAGTTTGAGAAGTGTCAAAACTTCAAGTTATATGGATTTTCTGATAGTGAATATGGAAGATCCATGGATGACATGAAGAGTGCTTCGGGATACTGTTTCAGTTTTGGTTCAGGCATTTTTTCATGGTTGTCAAAGAAGTAGGAGATTGTAGCACAGTCTATTGCAGAAGCTGAATTTATAGCAGTAACAGCAGCTGCAAACCAACTTTTATGGCTAAAGAAGATTTTGTGTATTTACAAATGGAGCAAAAACATGCTACAGAGATTTTTGTTGACAACCAGGCAACTATTGCAATCTCAAAAAATGCAGTATTTCATGGGAAGACAAAGCACTTCAATATCAAACTCTATTTTTTGAGGGAAGTACAACAAAATGGTGAAATTACTTTAGTTTACTACAAGTCAGAAGATCAATTAGCAGACTTGTTCACAAAGCCACTTCTAATTGACAAGTTTGAGTTCTTGAGGAAAAAGATTGGAGTTTGCAGTCCCCTAAAGCAAGGAGTGTTAAATATTTACTTGTAGTGACTGCACATGTTTTTTTTAATTATTTGAATAAGTCTTTTAGTCAATAACCAATAGTTTCTATTTTGTAGGATTCTTTACTGGAATTTCTTTTGTTTTGTTATTTTACTGAAATTTCTCTTGTTCTGTTATTTTTTGGTATTATAAATATAAAGGATGCTGAAATAGAAAATAATTTTCTTTTGCAGCAATATTTGTGTTTTAACTTACCTCATATTAATATTCTTTCAGTTCTAATTCGTGGTTTTTTTTACTCCAAAAACTAAGAATTATCATATTTTTAGAGTGTAATATGTTATCTCATTCTTTCTAATAAATAATTCTCTATTTGTATTAAATGTATAATTTCTAGATTTTTTTTTTTATTTTTTTTGTTGAAAGGAGAATATTGTGCATGTAGGTACTGCCGAACTACAAAAATCTGTGTTTCTCCTCTTAGTTTTACTACTTTCTTGCTTGTCAAAATTCATGTGGACTCTAATAATTTTCAAGAAATTCATTCAATTAATTTCTAAAAAAATGAAAATTGAGAAGATGTTTGGTTTAGCTCATAGAGGATTATTTAGCTTTTTCTATTTCAAAATCTAATAATAGGTTTTTGGTAGATAAATTACTTTGATTCCTTTTACAAATATCAATCATTTTATATAGTAAATTATAACACATAATAATTTATTTATTTATTTTTAACAACCAATAGCTAATTTTAATATTTGCTAAGAACAACTACTGTAACTTAACAATATAACCTAACAAGTGAACCAAACAAATCATATGTATGTATTTATTACTTTTTAATTATAATATTTTAAAATTGTATATAATTGATATGCAAAAACTCAGCAATTGATGAAACACCGAATGTGTCTTTGAAAATGAACAAATTATTAAATGTGCACCATGATAAATTTGTTATAGGCTTAATTTCACTCATGGTATACCAACTATCTCCCTAATTACAGTTTGGTATACCAACTACCGTTTTGCACACTGTAATACCCCAACTTCTAGGTGACCTCCCATTGTGGTACATGTGACATGTTATTGCAAGTTAATTATACCACGTCAGCACTTTGTTGGGCTTAATTTCGCTTATGGTATACCAACTATCTCCCTAATCACAGTTTGGTATACTACTTTATACATATTATTTCATTTTATTTTTTTTTTAAAAAAATAACAGAAATATATAAATCAAAGAAAATAAAAGAAAAAAAATTTGATTTATATATTTCTGTTAATTTAAAAAAAAAAAATAAAATGAAACAATACGTATAAAGTGGTATACCAAACTGTGATTAAGGAGATAGTTGGTATACTATAAGTGAAATTAAGCCCAACAAAGTGCTGACGTGGCACAGTTAACCTGCAATAACAGGTCACATGTACCACAATGGGAGGTCAACTAGAAGTTGGGATACTACAGTGTGCAAAATGGTAGTTGGTATACCAAATTGTGATTAGGGAGATAGTTGGTATACCATGAGTGAAATTGACCCATTTGTTATATGTTAATTTATTTTAGTCATGGATTACAAAGTTGATGGTAGCTATATAATAATTTTTAAAGCACAGAGAAACGACTAGAATAATAAATTGTTTACATATATTTTTAATTGAAATAGAAAAACTATGTTTATAGAAAAAAATCGGGATGGTGGTTGATTGGGTGTTAATTATAGAAATAATGGTTAAATTAAACCGGCGACTACAAATTCTGATGTAAGTTTACGCGTACAAATGATTTTAAGTTTTTGTCTTTTTTTTTTTTTTTTTTTTTAAAGTCAAAGACAAAGTCAATTTTTTGCCATTATTTTTTGTTCTTCTTGCCTTTCACACCGAAATTTCTGCTTCTTTTTCCATGTTTTTCCCGTCATCTCGTGGTGGCTTATATCTCAACATAATTGATCAATTAGTTCAAACATTGGAAAGGAGAGGGAACTCTAATTTCTGTTGAGTTTTCGATTTCATGATTTCAGTGATGAATGCTCTGCTTTTTCTTCAATTTATTGCCTTTTTTTTTCCTGGATCACTGAAATTGAACTGTTCCTTATTTGTGCATAACTGGCTGTGTATTGTTGCTTTTAGATGTTGAGAAATTTGTTGGAGTCAATTAATTTCAATCAATTCTCAATTCTATCCCGGTTGAACCTCTGACCTCTCCCTCCTTTAGGTTTTTAACAACGATGATGTGATTTGCTATCCAATTTGAAACCAAATTGTTCTGTTGGTCTAGTTAGGTCTGAAGTTTCTTAGTTTTTGCACTTGCAGTTTGAAATTCCTATCCAATGCTCTGCAAGTTGCATTTTATGAATTCTAAATGTGTAAAAAATGTATTGAGAACAATGATAAATTTTCAATATTTTAAGATTACCAATAGTTAGTCTTTTTTAGGACAATATTTCATTGTCAATCAACTTGCATGCATGTGAAGTTGTATTTCGTAATTAAATATATTAAGAAATCTAAATAACCAATTGAAATCTCAATATTTTTGGTGAACGAAGACAAAATTGATGGGAGAAAGACTTTGTATTTTCACTGTATTTCGTTTTTTTTTTTTTTTTTTTTTTTTTCCTGTTAACTGTATATTCAGTTTGGTTGTGTTCTGGAATAAGCTCACAACAATGAACTTCCATATTTTTTGTTCTTATCTCCAGTCAGCTTGTTAAATAGTTTCTACACTAAAAACTCAACAAGCCTAACTTCTTATCTTTACTCGACACCTCCAATTCAATCTTCGCTAGATTATTTCTGTGTACTACATACTTCATATATACATCAGTCAACGCTTGTTTATTCAGGTGGATATCTATCACTTTCAGATCGATGTTGACGGTGGGCTTGGAATCCGCGATATTGAAGGTTTGGAGCTCACTCGTCGATGAAGGAGTGGGAACGATTGGCATACACGGCATAGGGGGAGTTGGTAAAACGACGCTCCTCAAACAAATCTACACAAAGTTGACCACTTCACCCCATGATTTTGATACTGTGATTTGGGTCACTGCATCCCAAAATTTGTCTGTGGAGAAGGTTCAGGATGACATTTGGAAAAGAATAGGGGCTTTTAATGTGGAATGGGTGGACAAAAGCTTTGAAGAAAAAGCCAAAGCCATTCATGATGTGTTGTGCAAAAGGAAATTCGTGCTGCTTTTAGATGATTTAGGGCGGCGACTAGACCTTACTGAAGTCGGGGTTGCTGATCCAGCTGGACTTGAAGAAAAGAAGTGCAAGTTAATATTCACGACTCGATCTGAGGATGTGTGCAGGGAAATGGGCGCTCAAGCGACTATACAAATGAAAACTCTGGAGTGGGAATATACATGGGAACTGTTCAAGAGGAAGGTTGGGGAAGATAAACTTGGTGATCCAAAAATTCTGGAGCTTGCTCAACTCATCGCAAGAACGTGTAAAGGTCTACCGATGCTGCTGTGTACTGTTGGTCGTGCAATGGCTAGTAGGACAACATACGATGAATGGTACAGAGCTATAAAGGGGGTATGTTTTCAAGTGGCTGAAGAAGGCGGAAAAGAGTACGTGCCTACCTTGTTAAAATTGTGTTGTGATAGTTTGGATAGTGAGGCTAAGTCCTGTTTGTCATACTTTAGCTTGTTCCCAGAGGACTTCACAATCCTAAAGAATGAGTTGATTGACTTTTGGATTTGTGAACAGATTTTAGGTCCTCTTGATTTTGAGGCAGATGTTTTAAGTTTGGGATATAAGACTGTAGGTGTGCTGATTGGTGCCTGTTTATTGGAAGAAGAAGAAGTCAATTATGTCAAATTGCTAGATTTGATTCGTGATTTTGCTCGGGCGAAATTGATTCGTGATGTTGCTTTTGAGTTTGCTGCAAAAAACGAGTTTTCGAGCAACCATATTCTTGAAATAGCTAGAAGTAGGGAAGTGGGACGGATTCTACACATGAGAAATTCCATCCGAAATCTGTCACATTATGTTCCAGATAATTTTTCCAACTTTTTACTCAATCACAATCCTTTCATCATGCTAAAAGCCAAATTTAACCCAGTTGATAGTAGCCCAAGTGACATATCCCTAAATGCTTCATCTAAATTTAGCCTCAATGTTGATGCGTCCTTTGATGTAAGTGGATTTGGACCTAAAAGGGACCTTAACCTTTGGTCTTATTCTTATCTTGAATCCCTAAACAATTTTCATGAAGAAAGTAAAGATTTTTTTCCAGAATTTGCATACAATTCTTTTGAAAGGAATGATTTTTATCAATCCTTGGGTTCCCAAATAGAAACCTATTATCATTTTATAAAGGCCATAATAGTCCTAGATTTATCAAATACTGGGGTTGAAGAAATTTCGCGGGAAATTGCAAAATTGGTTTCATTGGAGCATCTTAATTTATCACGCACATGGATAAACCACTTGCCAGTTGAGCTAAAAGCGTTGGTAAAGTTGAAGTGTTTGAACTTGGAGTATGCTGATCAGTTGCGCGTGATTCCCAAGGAATTGATATCCAATTTGTTTTCTTTGCAAGTTTTGAAAATGTTTCGGTGTGGATATTCTGTGGAGCAAATTAAGGACAATATTTTTTCCATTGAAAATATGGATATAGGGCCCTTATTTTATTTGGAACATTTGAAAGTATTGAGCATAACAATAACTTGTGTTCAAGCTCTGGATAAATTTTTTAGCAGTAGGAAATTTTTAAGTTGTACTCAATCTCTATCGCTTGAGGTTTTGTGGGGCTCCAAATCAGTTGATATTTCTACCTTAGCAGCTATGGAAAATCTAATCATACTAGAGATCCATCAAGTTGAAGGTTTGAAAGAACTCAATTGCCATCCACATCATTACGATTTACCAAGGGAGAGAAGCTTTGAAAAACTTCGACAAATAACCTTCGACAAATGCTCAAGCTTGCTAGAGATAACATGGGTTATTCTAGTTCCAAATCTGGCAATATTGAAGGTGAATGACTGTGAAGAAGTGAAAGAGATAATTAACAAAGGAAGAATGGGTGAAATTTGTATGGGAAACAATTTAGAGCCATTTGGGAAGCTGGAAATTTTGAGGCTAGAGAGTTTATCAGAACTGAAGAGTATATATTGGAAGGCATTACCCTTTCAATATTTGAAGAAAATTGAGGTAATTGATTGTTCTTTACTTGAAAAACTTCCACTAGACTCTAATAGTGCCAATGCAAATGAAGAACTGAGGATCGAAGCACAGGAAGATTGGTGGAAAAACATTGAATGGGAAGATGATGCTACCAGAGCTACTTTTGTACCTCGTTTTAAACCACTGTTTGATTAATTTTTATGTTTATATGGTATTAAATTCATAATGTGATTTCAATATCTTTTAATCCCTACAATGTATAATGCTCAATGTATAAGTTTATTAGGATATAAGAAAGTTTTCAGTTGCTTTTATTGGTGGAAAATAAATGTCACAGAAACATGCATCAGTATACTATTTCATTTCTGACTCCATTAATTTTTGTGCTTGCGGACGGATGGCTGGATGGAAGTTCTGAGCAATTAAGAAGCTTTTGAATCAGTGAATTAATCAGTTATTTTTATCACTTGTAGTGGTCCCATAATTTATACCCACCTGTTTTTTATTATATGATTTTTAAGATTGTTTACTAATACCAATGAAGTATTAATTAGATTAATAAAATGACTAGTTTATTCTTAATACTTCTCTCCTAAAACTCTATTTTCCATGCAAAAATTCTCTTTTTTCTTAATTTACAAAGTTTAATTTAGTACTTTTTACATTAAATTATGAATATCTCTCAAAGTTTAAATAAGGGTATATATGAGAACACATGATAAAAAATGTATTGGTAATGTAAAGTGACAAATAAAAATGAACAAAGTATGAAACCTAAAACATTATATAATAAAAAATAGAGGAAGTATTAATTTTATAAAATCCAACGCATACAATCCTAATATGGATAGAAAAAATGCAGATAAAATGGATAATAGAGTATTTTTCATTTGTGCAATGACTAATTTAACCATGTAATTACTCTCTCTCTTAATAATAATTTTCTTTTATGGAAGTGCTAATCTTTTCTCTCAGTCTTAATTACTACTAAATTTTATCTCTCTTAATTAATGTTATATCTTTTTTTCTCTTCCATTACATTTTACTTTTTTTTTTTTCTCTTTTTATCTCTCTTAATATCTATTTTTTTAATCATTGTTCCTATAGAATTTGTTTTTATTTTTTATTTACCTCCTTTGTTCTCATTAAGGATTATTTTTAAAAAAATTTCAATGTTTATGATTATTATAGAATCTCTCTCTACCAAAAAAAAAAAAAAAAAAAAAAAATCTTATACAAGGAAAGATGTTTACTAGTAATGTAAACAATCATATAATTAATTAGGCCAAGATAATATGAAAAATGAATTTTCACATAAAAGGTAAAAATTAAGAAGATAATAATTTAGAGTAATCATTTAGATAACCTAATATATAATCCTTTATCAGCATTGTTTTTACATCGTATATCTTTTTAATCTAAATCTATCCAAACTTAGATAACTTTTTCAAATGACCAAAATAGTATATATAACAAATTTATCCATGTATCATAAAACTTTCAATAACTATTGAATTTTTTGTATATTACTCTAGCCAATTATTCTATTTTCAAAAAACTATTTACAGTTTGTTAATTATTAGGATCATCGTAGTAATATTTATTTCAAGTATGTTATTAAAAAGTCTCCAACTAGACAACTATATTAATTTATTGATAAAAAAATATTTCACGCCTTTATGACATCGATAATATAAATAGCATATTTTTTTATTTTCAAAAATAAAAAGTATAGTATTTAATTATATAATCATAAAATAGATCAATAGTACATGTTCGCAATATAATTTTTTTATCAATAAATTAATACTATATATTTTGTTTTTAGAGATTTTTGTATTATTAGGGCATGTCAGGAATTATGTTTGATGGTTGATTATACGACAGAAAATATTTATAATAAACATGATAATAATTAAAAAAATTTAATAAAATAGATGGATTTATTAGTATGATAGAAAAAGAATAATGGGGCTAATAAATTATTAATTAATGTCTTGTGCGACAAAGCTAGATTTGTCATATGCTAACTTTTGACTATAATATGACTACCACTTTGGATGTATTTTGGACTAAAAAATTACATAATTAATTAAGACAACTTTCCAATTAGCTTTTACGAATAATAATGAATTTTAATTAAAATAATAATTTTACAAGAATTAATTATCACTTCACATAAAAAAAATGTGTTATTCACTATAATTTTATAAAATCAAAGGGTTTACTCAAGATTTAATTTTTCTATTTGTTTATTTATGTTCTTTTCGGTATATCTCATTTTAGCTTTATCAATGTATTTTCCTTTATATGATGATTTATATTATTTATGAGTTGTTTATTTTTTTTTTTCTCAAATTTGTCATTATTTATACTGAGAGAAATGTTTAGTATTAGTAGAAACTATCACATAGCTAAGTTATAATATTTAAGAAAAAAATTTGGTAAGAAAAGTAGAGTTCTAAGAGATAAGTATTAAGGGTAAATTAATAATTTTAATAGCTCAATAAACATCTCATTAGTTTCAGTAAACAATTTTAATCAACATATAAAAGGAAAATGAGAGAGAATATAATAATGAAACAATGTGCATGACCTATCATAAATTGACACTAATTTAAACATCAAAATATATATCTTCGCATGATCTTCTGACAGTTAACCTACTTATTTTATAAATTCTAACAAATGAAAACCCAATATCTATTAGGTTTGAGTTAGACCAGACAAGCTCTTGGATCTATCGGTTTAACGCAATAAACATTTCCATAACTCCAACAATATCCTCTTTTCCAACGGAGGATATCATTTGGAGAAAAGCTTATCTTCAAGTTTTTGTATCATCCTCGCCTCCTCTTGAGACTGGATTTCCTTCACTGTTTTCACGAAAGTTGCCATTTTTATAATATATATAGAAATAACAAAAACTTGTTAATGATCAACAATAAACAGTATATGAATATGCAATAAATATACAATATTTTCTTGAAAATTTTTTAAACATAAATAAAGCATTTATACACAATAAATACTATTAAATTTAGTTTAAAAATGAATTTAAATATCAAATGAATTTCAAAAATTCATCAAATACCAAAAATTCAATAAAAATACACATTTTAATTCTGGAAAAAATTTGACGAAATTTGGACATCAGAAATGCCCCCACGCACCGACACGCGCCACTGGAAGTTCTTCAATTCGCCGCCATGCGCATCCACTTGCCATCACGTGCCCTTTGAGGTTTGCTGACTCCCGTGACACATGGCGACATGTGATTGGTGCTGACGTGGCACACATGCCATGTATCATCACCTGATTGGTTCAAGTACTGACGTGGCTGATGACGTGTTATGCTGATGTGTCACGTAGACAACCGATCTGCCATGTGTCATCACTCTATTGGTCCACATGGACACACGTGGCACGTTGACCGTTTCAGATGGTTGGCTTTGACACATGGCAATACGTGATTGGTCTAACTTTTTAACCGTAAAAAAACCACCCAATCCCGTTTCGACACGTGTCATCTAATCCTAACTTCCCTCAATCGCTTTTGGACCAATTCCAGCCGTAGTGGTGGCGCGTGTGGTCCACGCGCCTTCTTCTAGGGCTCTGTTGGCTTTGAAATTTGAGATTTCGACTCAATTTTTCATGCTGATTTCAGTAGTATGATCAGATTTTTGAAAATCTGATAAAAAATTTTGACACTTTATACTATTGGATCAAATACGGTATCATTTTAACACAGAAATCAATGCAAATCCATATCAAAATGAACAAAAACGTATTCTATTCACGGATTACCAGAAATCAAGACTTGAACACATCAATCTTTAAACCTTTCGACTTTGATACCAATGAAAACATATTTGAACCGACCGTACAAGAAATGCCCAGATTTCGTAAACAACATAAATAAACGGACTTACAGTTTATATGCGGCGGAAAGTTGTTTACAGAATGAATCTGATCAACATGAGATACCGGATCGTTCTGGTTGCCTTTCCTATGTATGTACGAATACACAGAGTACGGGCTCTATCCGTGAATTCTTCCGACGATCAAAAAAGTATGTTTTCTCTCTAGGAGCGTTTTTCTGTTCTTCTGCATAAATGAATCAGAAAAACAACTTCTCTATTTATAGAGGAAATGCCCAACTTCCATCTACTTATAGGATTAATCCAAATTACACATTTGGTCCCTGTAATCTATCACAAATTACAGTTTAGTCCCTGCCGTTTCAAAATGTCTTGGACGGACCTAAAACCAACAATATATACATATATATTAATTAGTTGGTAATATTTTTCTAAGGTTTAGACTCTAAATAAAAATGGGTGTAAAATTTATTGGATTTATCAAAGTATTAGTAAAATTTAAATTAATTATAAATTTTAGAGTTGTATTAACAGAAAGAGTTTATATATATATATATATATATATATATATATATATATATATATATATATATATATATATATTTAAAACAACAATATTTTTATCAAAATAATTGTTTGTAAGGTCTCAACAAAATATGGTCTATGGTTAGAATAAAAAAATTGGCAGATAAAAAATAAAATCATAATTAAGGAATAAATATTAGAGGCTGGTTTTTTAAGTGGGGGAAATTGGGATGAGAAAGTAGTATTAAATAGGTTATTACTAATCACTAATCGCAACAAAAACCAAAATCAAGGCAAGTAATTAAAGAAACGAAATGCTCTTTCCAAAACTATAATGGTAAGGAATTACTACTAAGGGAACTAAAGTACATTTACTATCTATTTTTATGTTCTATCCGAATAGATTAAAACATAAGCCAAAGGGGAGTAATAGATAGAAGAAAGGAAGTCATAACAACAGACAATTGAGCTTCTAATCATGTCACTGTATAGAGTATGGCACTTCATGACTTGTACCCAAGTGATAGAACACAAGAGATAAATTAGATGATTAATAATTTAAAATATTCTTCACGAATGAAAAACCATTGTTATTGAGACCGGATCAGAGAGTGAATTGGTGAAGTTGTTAGTTTGAAGTTCAATCGATTCGATCGGTTTGAACTGATAGTTTAACCGGATATTTATATATATTTTTTAATATTATTTAATAATAAATTATAATGAATTATGGTTCAACCAACAGTTTAATCATTCGATTTATTTAACCTCTGATTAAATCATTTTAACTGATTTTTTCAAAAATCATATTTTTAATTAAATAAAACGTATTTATGATCAGTTTGTAGTTGAACCAAACGAACCAATTGATTGGGGTTTGATAACGTAGGGAAAAACTGATAAATGATAATTACTAGATACCAATGAGCTAATTGCACGTGAATCTCAATTGTATAAAAAAGGGTAAATAATTATAACCTCCCTGAAGTTTGATCAAATCACAAAAACCTTCCTGTGTTTTACATATCTAATTTATACCTCTCTAAAGTTTGTCTTTATCACATTATTACTTCCCTTGATTCTTATTAAACATTTTTCTTTCAAAATTGTTGATGTTGTTAAGATTTGTGATTAAGATTAGCCTTGTCTCCTATCTAATATTGATTTTGTGAGATCCTTTGTTACAAAATTATTTTTTTTTTAACTTCTTATAAGACTTTTTACATACCCTTTAAGTTGTGATTAAATTAGAAAAAAAACATTAAAATGGTCTAATTAAGAAAAACTTGAATGTAAAACATTTTAAGAGATGATATTAGTCCGTAAACATATATCACGTTAATAATTTTGATAGAAAATCAAACATTAATAAATAGAGGGAGGTTATAGTGTGATGAATGTAAACTACAGAGAGATAAAAATTAGATATGTAAAACATAGGAAGGTACTAATGTATTTAACCAAACTCCAACGAGGTTATAATTTTTTATCCCATAAAAAACTCCGATCTATGTAAGACCGGTAGTTAAAAAAACTGGTCAGCCGGTCAGGTTAGTTTACGCGCGTAGACGTATATATATATATATATATATATTAAGACACGCGCTCTTCTGCGGTTTTTCGTCTTGCCTTTTCATCCCAAAATTTCTTTTTTATTTTTCTTCTGATTCCGAGTCTACCTTCAGACTCCATAGTTCGCTTCTCCTGCCATTTCGTGGTGGCTTCTATCCTAACACAATCGATCAATTAGTTCAAAGATTTGAAAGGAACAAACCCTAATTAATTGTCTGGTAAATTTTTTATTTCAATGTATGTTCTGCTTCTTCAATTTATTGTTATGTTTTGTGGCATCTAATTGTTTTCTGAATTTAGATTTACTGCCATTGAACTGTTCCTTATTTGTGGGTAACTGACTGCGTGTTCTTGCTGTTGGATGTGTCGATAACTTTGTTGGACTGGATCAACTTTAATTGAACTGTCTATGCTTTTGATCTGTTGATGATGCTATAATGTGCACAAAAACAATTGTCTCAATTAATTTTGTGTGGAGAATTGTGCTGGTATATGCTGTTGGTGTAGAGTATAACAGGGTGGCTTATTGAAACTGAATCATTTGGTATGAATCTAATAAATGAATTATTCTTCAAATGAGAAAAGCAATTTGCACATATCCAACACATCTTATCCGACATTTCACATTAGACAGTATCTATCTTTTTCACATCCTATGTTTATGTCTTTATAATTGTTTCAAGCATTTGCTAAGTTGAATCTTCACCAACTGAATGACTCAATTGAGTTTAATTTTTGGTCAATAATATTACTATTTTATCATATTAGAAGGTTAAACGCATAAAATATTGTCTTCACAGGATTTTCTTTGAAACCAATTCATTCTATGTTGAACCTCTGACCATTCTCTCCTCCAGTTTCTTTAACAACCATGATGTGATTCGTTATCTAACTTGAAATTAAATTATTTTGTTTTTGTCAACAGCTATTGCCTTCCAGTTAGGTCTGAAGTTTGTTAGTTTTTGCCACTTGCAGTTTGAAATCCCTATGGGATGCTCTGCAAGTTGCAATTTATGAATCTTAGGATAAACTGAGAAAATGATAATTTTTCAATAATTTAAGATCACCAATAGTTAGTCTTTTCTAGGGAAATTTGCCCATCATTTCGTTGTCAAGTTAAATTTAATAACTAACTAAAAACAAATCTAAATAACGAAATGAAGCAGAAAGTACCTAACCAATATTTTTGATGAACGAAGAGACAAGAGATGGGAGGAAGACTTCAATGTCGTACTTTTTTCCTTCAACTATATATTCAATTTGCTTGTGATTACAGCTTGCAGCTATATATACGAACTTCCTGCTCTGGAATAATTAAGCTCACAGCAAATAATTTGCATATTTTCCAACTTATCTCTAGTCTCCTTGTTCAACTACTCTTCTACTTACAAACTGAAGAAGACTAGCTTCTTACCTTCCTACTCGACACCTCCAATTTTATCTTCGGCTTGAAAGTTTCTCTGTGCTACATGCCTCGTGTTATATAAATATCAGTTGGTGTTGTCCTAATCAAACACTTGTTTTTTAAGGTGAAAATATATGAGTTAAGGATCAATGTCAACAGCGGGCTTGGAATCCACTATAATGAAGGTTTGGAGATCACTTGTGGATGGATGAGAGGCAAAGATTGGCATACACGGCATAGGTGGAGTTGGTAAGACAACCCTCCTCAAACAAATCTACAACAAGTTAACCAATTTCCCCCGTTATTTTGATACTGTGATTTGGGTCACGGTGTCCCAAAACTTGTCTGTGAACACGGTTCAGGATGACATCTGGAAAAGAATTGGTGTTTTTAATGTGGAATGGGTGGACAAAAGCTTTGAAGAGAAAGCCAAAGCCATTGATGAGGTGTTGTCTGGGAAGAAGTTCTTGCTGCTTTTAGATGATCTAGGGCAGAAACTCGACCTTGAAGTCAGGGTTCCTAATCTAGTAGAAAACAAATGCAAAGTAATATTCGCAACACGTTATTCGGATCTGTGCAGTGAAATGGGAGCTGAAGAGACTATACCAATGTTTGCTCTGGAGGGGGAACATGCCTGGGAGTTGTTCAAGAATAAGGTTGAGGAAGATTGACTTACTGATCCAAAATTGTGGACCTGGCTCAAACCTTGGCAAGCACATGTAAAGGTCTGCCGATGTTCTTGTGTACTGTTGGTCTTGCCATGGCGAGCATGAGAACATATGATGAATAGTTAGATGCTATTAAGGGGGTACATTTTGATGTGGCTGAAGAAGGCGGCAAAGAGTACTTATTTACTTTGTTACAATTATGCTTTGATTGTTTGGATAAGGAGGGTAGGTCCTGTTTGTGATACCATTGTTTTTTCCAGAGGACTTCTCAATCCTTAAAAATGAGTTGATTGATTTTTGGATCTGTGAACAACTTTTAAGTCATCATGGTTTCGACGTAGATGTTGTAAAGTTGGGATATAAGACTGTAGATACACTGATTGGAGCTTGTTTATTAGAAGAAGAAGCTAATTGTGTCAAATTGCTAGATTTTGTTCGTGATTTTGGTTCAGAAAACAGGTTTTTGTATGATGATATTCTTCATGAGATAGCTGGTAGTAGGGAAGCGGGACGGATTTTAGGAATGCGAAATTTAATCCAGAATCTGATGACTAATTAAGTTCCAACCAAGTTTTTAACCTTTTTACTCAATCACGATCCTTTCATCATGGTTAAAGCTAAATTTATCCAACCTGACATGTCAACAGAAAATGTGTCATTGCAAAATGAAGTTGTAAGTAGAGATGAAAGTACGAGAGAGAGAAGAAGGTTCTCGGTTCGAAATTTAGCATCTTCAATCTCTAAATTTGTTATAAGAAAAATGAAGAAAACCGTATCCAAATTTGACAAAATTGAAGATGATTTTTATCAGTCTTTGAGTACCCCGAAAATAGAAAACTTTTCTCAATTTATTGATGCCTTAGCAGTTCTAGATTTGTCAAATAGTGGAGTGGAAAAAATACCGCTGGAAATTACAGAATTCGTTTCATTAGAGTATCTTAATTTATGACGGACATAGATAGATCACTTGCCAATTGGGATGAAAAAGTTGGTAAACTTGAAGTGTTTGAACTTGGAGTATAATGATCAATTGCGTATGACTCCTAAGAAATTGATATTAGAATTGTCTTCTTTGCAAATTCTAAAAATGTTTCGATGTAAAATTTCAGTGGAGGAAATTGATGATAATATTCTGTCTGTTAGAAGTATGGATATAGAGTCCTTATTTGTTTTGCAACATTTGAAAGTATTGAGCATCACCATAACATGTGCTCTTGCTTTGCACAAATTTTCCAGTGTTCAGGACTTTTTACGTTGTACTCAATCTTTGTCGCTAGAGGTTTTTTTGGGGTTTCCAGGCTCTTGATATTTCTCTTTTAGCCGCAATGGAAAATCTCCTCTTACTTGAAATCCATCAACTTGAAGATTTGAAAGAGCTTAATTGCTATCCACGTCATTTGGATTTGGCAAGGAAGCTTTGAAAAACTTCATGAAATTACCTTCCATAAATGCTTGAGCTTGGTAGAGATAACGTGGGTTATTCTAGTTCCAAATCTGGCAATATTGAAGGTAAAAGACTGTGAAGAAATGACAGAGATAGTCAGCATTACAAGAATGGGCGAAATTTGTGCTAGAGATAATTTGGAGCCATTTGCGAAGCTCGAAATTCTAAGACTCGAGAGTTTGCCAAAATTGAAGAGTATACATTGGAAGAACTGCCATACAGTCATCGAATATACAAGTCTATGTTTCTATTCGTTCCCATGATTTAGGATAGGTTTTATGATTATCAATCAATGGATACTCTACTCATATTATAGCACAAGATATAAATGAAATAGATTAATTGCGTTTATTAATGTGACACAAATAATGTATTCATAATGCCCTAAGAACTAGGACACACCAACAGAAGAAGGTGTCAAAGAGTACTTATTTACTTTGTTACAGTTGTGCTTTGATTGTTTGGATAGGGATGGTAGGACCTGTTTGTTATACTATTGTTTTTTTTCCAGGGGACTTCACAATCCTTAAAAATGAGTTGATTGATTTTTGGATATGTGAACAACTTTTAAGTCATCATGGTTTCGAGGTAGATGTTCTAAAGTGATAGAAAACTTTTAGCCTACTTAATTGAATCAATGAGGAGCTAAACAATAGAACATACACCAAAAGTAATCACAGAAACAACACCAAAGTTTTTACGTGGAAAACTACTTCAATGTGAAGGATAAAAACCACGAGACCTCTTCCGATCCAAGGGAAAAATATCCACTATAATTTGAAGTGTTTACAGCAGATACAAAACCGAGCAAAGTGAACAACAATGCACATTCACAGCTCCATACACTGACAGCACATACAGCAGCAAGAATACAGCAAAAACTATAGTTCAAGACTTCCAAATACACTCTCCATCACACACAATGAAGAACAACAAGTCAGGAACGAACTCACCAAAAATTAGCTCAATCCGGATAGGAAAAACCGATCAAACGCTGAAGAAGGTGAAGAAGCTCAAAGCTGAAACTCAGAAACACACATTCTATCCGATTCTGCCCAGGTACGAAAAAGCCCTGCGGACGTCGAATGCCGATCTCCATCGTCCAGAATAAAGATACAGATGTTAAGGCAAAACTGTATCAATTTCACAACGATCCAACGGTCTGAACTCCGCCAAATGACAAAACAAAGTGGCTGGGCGGATGAATAAAGCAGCAGGTTTCTCTTCTCCGTTTTCTCACAAGAATGGCTGCCCAATCATATCTCTCTTCCACTTTAAGACACATAAATATGTTTAAATACCTCAACCCTAGAGGAACAAGCAAAATGGGCTCAAAATAGATGGGTTTCCTTCACATAGGAAGGGAACCAAAGCCCAACAAATCTCCCCCTTCCCGACTATGTGGAGGATTTTGCCAACCCGGCAACTTCTCGACAAAATTCAAACTTGCCTCTTCGAAGAACTTTAGTGCACATGTCTGAACCATTCTTATCAGTATGAATCTTTTGAAGTTCAAGTTGCTTTGATTCTAAAACATCTCGAATCCAATAATACCTCATTTCAATGTGTTTAGATTGTTGGTGAAAAGTAGGATTCTTACTCAAATAAATTGCACTCTGACTGTCACAAAACAAGGTGTATCTCCCTTGAGTGAAACCAAGCCCTTGCATAAATCTCTTCATCCAAAGCAACTCTTTGCAGGCTTCAACTGCTGCAATAAGTTCTGCCTCTGTGGTAGATAAAGCAACACATCTCTGCAATCTGGATTGCAATGATACTGCTCCCCCTGTAAAAGTAATCAAGTACCCAGAAGTGGACTTTCTATTGTCTTGATCTCCTGCCATATCTGAATCTGTATACCCAATGAGAATAGGCTTCCCAGATCCAAAACAAAGCTTCATACTAGAAGTACCACGTAGATACCTTAGTATCCATTTCACAGCTTTCCAATGCTCACTTCCCGAATTAGGCGTAAATTTGCCAACAACACTAACAGCATGAGCAATATCAGGCCTAGTACAAACCATTGCATACATCAAACTACCCACAGCAGAAGCATAAGGCACTCTCATCATTTCTTCCTTCTCTTTCTTACTCGATGGACATTGCTTCTTACTCAATTTAAAGGAAGCACAAAGAGGAGTACTTACAACTTTAGCATTAGCCATGTTGAAACGCACCAGCAACTTTTCAACGTACTTCTCTTGAGACAACCATAAAAGCTTCTCCTTTCTGTCACGAGTAATCCTCATCCCAAGAATAAGCTTCGCCGGTCCTAAATCTTTCATTGCAAAGCATTTGCTAAACTCTTTCTTCAATTCACCAATTCTGGAGGAGCTAGGACCTACAATGAGCATGTCATCGACATATAAGAGCAGAATAACAAAGTCATTATCAGAGAATTTCCGCACAAATACACAGTGGTCACAAGTTGTCTTCTTGAATCCTTATTCAATCATCACAGACTCAAACTTTTTATACCACTGTCTTGGAGCTTGCTTTAAACCATATAAGCTCTTCTTCAGCTTGCAGACATAATTCTCTTTGCCCTTCACTGCAAAACCTTCTGGCTGGTCCATATAAATTTCCTCCTCAAGATCACCATGGAGAAAAGCAGTCTTGACATCCATCTGCTCAACTTCTAAATCAAGACTCGCAGCCAACCCCAAAACAACTCTAATAGAAGACATCTTCACAACTGGAGAGAAAATTTCTTCAAAATCGATGCCCTTCTTTTGACTGAACCCTTTCACAACCAATCTGGCTTTATATCTAGGAGAAAGGTTTTCTTCATGCTTCACCTTATAGATCTACCTATTCTTCAAGGTCTTTCTACCTTTAGGAAGCTTCACTAACTCGAAAGTATCATTTTCAAGTAAAGAATTCATTTCTTCTTTCATTGCAGCAACCCATTTCTCCTTTTGCTCACTCTCCATAGCTTCTTCATAACACTCAGGCTCTTCTTCATCTGTTAAGAGAACATACTCATTCACTGGATACCGAGTGGAAGGTGTTCTATCTCTAGTAGACCTCCTAACTATGGGTTCGGGTTCTTCATCAATAGGCTCTTCAAGTTCTGGAGCTTCTAACTGATCAACAGCTTTATAATCATCTTCAACATGATCATTCTGAACTTGGTTTTGCACATCAACATGATTTTCACCTGAAGGGATAGGATCCAAGTCAACTAAGCCATTATTTGACTGAGGCTTAGAAGTTTTAGGCTTGTCGTTATCTTCAATGGTTTGATCCTCCATGAAGACTACATCACGGCTTCTGACAACCTTCTTCTGAACTGGATCATAGCACTTCTATCCGAACTCATCCCTTCCATAACCAAGGAATATGCACTGTCTAGTTTTGGCATCTAGCTTTGATCTCTCATCTTTGGGCACATGAACAAAGCATTTGCAGCCAAACACACGCAAGTGGTCATAGGATACATCCTTTCCATACCACACTCTGTCAGGAACATCAGATTGTAAAGCAATTGTAGGAGTTAGATTGATAACATAGGCAGCAGTGTATAAAGCCTCACCCCAAAAAGACTGTGGCAACTTTGCTTCTGAAAGCAAACATCTAACTCGCTCCATTAAAGTCCTGTTCATTCTCTCTGCCAAACCATTCAACTGAGGAGTTTTGGGTGGTGTCTTCTGGTGTCTGATACCTTGGTTTCTGCAGTAAGTATCAAATGGCCTAATGTACTTACCACCATTATCAGAACGAACACATTTCACTTTCTTTCCTGTCTCCTTTTCAACAGAAGCTTGAAATTCCTTGAATTTCTCAAGTACGTGGTCCTTCGACTTCAAAGCATACACCCAAAGCTTCCTAGAGCAATCATCAATAAAAGTCACAAAGTAAAGTGCACCACCCAAAGACTTTACCTGTATAGGACCACAAACATCTGAGTGAACTAGCTCAAGTAGTTCATTTCTTCTAGAGGGAGGATGATGCTTGAAAGAAACTCTTCTTTGTTTTCCAGCCAAACAATGAGCACATGTGTCTAAATTTGCACCTTTTAACCCAGAAAGTAAATTTTTCTTAGCCAAGTAGTCAAGGCCATTTTCACTAATGTGACCCAACCTCCTGTGCCACAAACTTGAAGAACTGGCACTCTGAACAACATTCACCTGATTTTCAGAAATAGAAGTCTGTAACCAATACAAATTGGAATACTTCTTTCCACGAGCCACAACCATGGAACCTTTAGAGATTTTCCATGAACTATTAGCAAAGTAGCAAGAATAGCCTTCGTCATCAAGTTTTCCGGTAGATATCAAGTTTAATCGAACATCTGGAGCATGTCTCACATCCTTGAGCAGTCGTCTTGTACCAAGGCTAGTCTCCAAGAAAACGGTTCCAGTACCTACTACCTTAGACACTCCATCATTACCCATCTTCAAAGCTCCAAAATCACCAGAAGTGTATGATGAGAAAAAATCCTTCCTTGAAGTGACATGAAAAGCTGCACCACTATCAACAACCCAACTGATTTCATCCCCAGCAAGATTGATGCCACTGTCATCATAAACAGTGACAAGATCATCTGGTGTAGTGGTATTCACACGATCATTGCTACTAGCATCATCAGCACCCATTTCTGGCTTATTTCCCTTTACTTTCTGTTCTTTCTTCCACTTGAAGCAGTACTTCTTGATATGTCTTGGTTTCCCATAATGATGCCACTCAAAAGCTTTATCCCTGTGTTTAGACTTGCTTCTACTTCTGCCTTTGCTTTTGCCTCTCACATTTTGATCTCGACCTCTACTATTACTTCTCCCCCTATTTTCTATGATTAAGACCTTTGAATGTGATTTAGAAGTCCCCTGAGTTCTTCTTCGAACCTCTTCATTCAAAACACTATTTTTGACAAATTCCATGGTCACTGAACCACTTGGGGCTGAATTGGTCAAGGATATTTGAAAGCTTTCCCATGCATCCGGAAGAGTATTAAGCAACCAAAGGCCAAGAATCTCATCTTCAAATTTTATTCCCATGCCAGATAACTGATCAAAACAACCTTGAAACTCACTAATGTGATCCGAAATAGAGCTGCCTTCTTTATACTGTAATCGCATGGCTTGCTTGAGCAAGAACAACTTGTTGTTGCCTGTTTTAGAAGCATACAAAGTCTCAAGCTTCTCCCACAAGGTTTTAGCATTTGTTTCATTTATAATGTGATTCAACATATTATCTTCCACCCACTGTCGAATAAAGCCACAGACCTGCTGATTCTCAAAATCCCATTCTTCTTCGGTTTTAGAATCAGGCTTTTCTTTTCCAAACACTGGCAAGTGCATCTTTTTCACAAAGAGAAGATCTTTCATCGTTCCTTTCCACCTGTGATAATTTGTAACATCCAAACAAACCATTCTACTGAAATTCGCCTCCATCATTCAATTAAGAAACACACAAAAAGTAACCTGGCTCTGATACCACTCTGATAGAAAACTTTCAGCCTACTTAATTGAATCAATGAGGAGCTAAACAATAGAACATATACCAAAAGCAATCACAGAAACAACACCAAAGTTTTTACATGGAAAACTCCTTCAATGTGAAGGATAAAAACCACGAGACCTCTCCCGCTCCAAGGGAAAAATATCCACTATAATTTGAAGTGTTTACAGCAGATACAAAACCGAGCAAAGTGAACAACAATGCACATTCACAGCTCCATACACTGACAGCACATACAGCAGCAAGAATACAGCAAAAACTATAGTTCAAGACCTCCAAATACACTCTCCATCACACACAATGAAGAACAACAAGTCAGGAACGAACTCACCAAAAACCAGCTCAATCCGGATAGGAAAAACCGATCAAACGCTGAAGAAGGTGAAGAAGCTCAAAGCTGAAACTCAGAAACACACATTCTGTCCGATTCTGCCCAGGTACGAAAAAAGCCCTCCGGAAGTCGAATGCCGATCTCCACCGTTCAGAATAAAGATACAGATGTTAAGGAAAAACTGTATCAATTTCACAACGATCCAACGGTCTGAACTCCGCCAAATGACAAAACAAGGTGGCTGGGCGGATGAACAAAGCAGCAGGTTTCTCTTCTCCCTTTTCTCACAAGAATGGCTCCCCAATCATATCTCTCTTCCACTTCAAGACACATAAATATGTTTAAATATCTCAACCCTAGAGGAACAAGCAAAATGGGCTCAAAATAGATGGGTTTCCTTCACATAGGAAGGGAACCAAAGCCCAACATAAAGTTGGGATATAAGAGTGTAGATACACTGATTGGAGCTTATTTATTAGAAGAAGAAGAAGCTAATTGTGTCAAATTGCTAGATTTTGTTCGTGATTTTAGTTCAGAAAGGTTTTTGTATGATGATCTTCTTCATGAGATAGCTGGTAGTAGGGAAGCGGGACGGATTTTAGGAATGTGAAATTTAATCCAGAATTTGATGACATATTATGTTCCAACCAAGTTTTTAACCTTTTTGCTCAATCACAATCCTTTCATCATGGTTAAAGCTAAATTTATCCAACCTGATATGTCAACAGAAAATGTGTCATTGCAAAATGAAGTTGCAAGTAGAGATGAAAGTACGAGTGAGAGTAGAAGGTTCTGGGTTCAAAATTTAGCACCTTCAATCTCTAAATTTGTTATAAGAAAAAAAGAAGAAAACCATATCCAAATTTGACAAAATTGGAGATGATTTTTATCAGTCTTTGAGTACCCCGAAAAAAGAAAATTTTCTCAATTTATTGATGCCTTAGCAGTTCTAGATTTGTCAAATAGTGGAGTGGAAAAAATACCGCTGGAAATTGCAGAATTGGTTTTATTAGAGTATCTTAATTTATCACCAACATAGATAGACCACTTGCCAATTGGGATGAAAAAGTTGGTAAACTTGAAGTGTTTGGACTTAGAGTATAATGATCAATTACGTATGATTCCTTAGCAGTGGATATTAGAATTGTATTCTTTACAAATTCTAAAAATTTTTCGATGTGGATTTTCAGTGGAGGAAATTGATGATAATATTCTGTCTGTTAGAAGTATGGATATAGAGTCCTTATTTGTTTTGCAACGTTTGAAAGTATTGAGCATCTCCATAACATGTGCTCTTGCTTTGCACAAATTTTTCAGTAGTCATGACTTTTTACGTTATACTCAAACTTTGTCGCTAGAGGTTTTTTGGGGCTCCAGGCTCTTGATATTTCTCCTTTAGCTGCAATGGAAAATCTCCGCTTACTTGAAATCCATCAACTTGAAGATTTGAAAGAGCTTAATTGCTACCCACATCATTTGGATTTGGCAAGGAAGCTTTGAAAAACTTCGCGAAATTACCTTCCATAAATGCTTGAGCTTGGTAGAGATAACGTGGGTTATTCTAGTTCCAAATCCGGCAATATTGAAGGTAAAAGACTGTGAAGAAATGACAGAGATAGTCAGCATTACAAGAATGGGAGAAATTTGTGATGGAGACAATTTGGAGCCATTTGCGAAGCTCGAAATTCTAAGACTCGAGAGTTTGCCAAAATTGAAGAGTATACATTGGAAGACATTATCTTTTCAAAATCTGAAGAAAATTGAGGTAATTGACTGTTCTCTGCTTAAAAAACTTCCACTAGACTCTTATAGTGCCGGTGCAAATGAAGAACTCGTGATTGAAGCACAAGAAGATTGGTGGAAAAATATCGAATGGGAAAATGATGACAGCAGAATTACTTTTTCCCCTTTTTTTTAAAACTCGTTCATTAATTTTAAAATGTAATTATAGTATTTGTATCATATTTGTGATCCAGGACTGTGATTTCAATTTGTTATACTTTATTCTGTGTTTTTCAGAAACCCAGAACAATCTTTCCTTCTGGAGTTGATCACTAAATCAAGTTATTTAGTCACTATAACGCCTTAATTATCAAGCTGGATTGCCCAATCATCATCCAAATCATATTTTCAGGTCACTATTACAAGTTGAGTTTTTCTTATTATTTAATCCAAACTTGTCCACCTCTTTCCTCAATTTCTTTTTGGCCCTTTATTATTATTTTTTTTAAGTACACTTGTTTGTTTCACGGACTTCAAAGTAATATTTAAATTTATTATTCTGAGATGCCATGTGAGAGTTAATGGGGTCCATTAATAGCTATCCAGTTGTGCTGAAAATTCAACTTGTTGATTGAGAATTAATTAAACTGCGTTGTAGGTCTGAAAATTGCAATAAAAAATTCACACGAGAAAAACTCAAAATCACAACACCAAAACTGCTTATCTCCCTACTTGACATCCAGTTTTATCTTCCGCAACTAAACACTTATTTTTAATTGCTTTATAGTTCAGATATGTCGGAATCAAAGATAGAAGAGGTGTGGAGATGGGTGATAGATGAACAAGTGAGGATTATTGGCATATACGGCATCGGCGGAGTAGGTAAAACGACACTCCTCAAACAAATCTACAAGAGGCTAACAATTTCTCCCCATAACTTTGATACTGTGATTTGGGTCACCGTATCCCAAAATTTATCAGTCGAAAAGGTTCAGGATGACATCTGGAAAAGAATTGGGGTTTTTGACGTTGAATGGGTGGACAAGAGTTTTCACGAGAAAGCTCAAGCCATTCGCCGTGTGTTGTCCAAAAAGAAGTTCGTGCTGCTTTTAGATGATTTAGGACGATCATTCGACCTTAGAAAACTGGGGGTTCCATGTCCAGGACCTAAACAATTGGATGAGGATATCAATACGCTGTCATCACAAGATTCTTCAGAGCAACTCGAACTTATTGAACTCGGGCTTACCGACTCAGAAGAAAACGACTGCAAGGTAGTACTCACAACGCGTTCTCAGGACGTGTGCAGTGAAATGGGCACTGAAGAAGCTACTATAGAAATGGAAACACTCGAGTGGAAAGATGCTTGGAAATTGTTTAAAGAAAAGGTCGGGGAAGATAAACTTGTGGATCCGAAAATTCAGGAGCTGGCTCAACTCATCGTGGCAACATGTAGGGGCCTGCCTATGTTGCTGTGTACTGTTGGTCGTGCCATGGCGAGCAGGAGAACATATGACGAATGGTTAGGGGCCACCCAACGCCTACGAGGAGTTGGGAAAAGCGACTCAGAGTACGTATTTCAGCTGTTAAAATTTTGTTATGATAGTTTCGATAGGCAGGGCAAGTCGTGTTTGTTGTACTATAGTTTGTTCCCGGAGGACTTCACAATCCGTAAGAATGAGTTGATTGATTTTTGGATTTGTCAACAACTTTTAGGCCATCTTGATATTGAGGCAGATGTTTTAGAGTCGGGATATAAGACTTTAGATGCACTAATTGGAGCGTCTTTGTTAGAAGAAGAAGAAGTCAATTATGTCAAATTACTAGATTTGATTCGTGATTTTGCTTTAAGAGTAGAAACCCGGCCTATAATGTTCAGGAGTCCTCCATTCGTACCTGCACCTGAAAACATGCAAGTCGGATGGGTTTTACCAATGAGAAACTCCATCCACGATATGGCTTTTGTTTCTCACAATTTCTTTGCTTTCTTACTCAAATACAATCCTTTCATCATTCTCCAAGAGCCATTTGACATATTTCCACAGACTGTTATTAGCACTGGAAATAGTGGTGCTTCGAATTTTGTTTTCCAGTTTTTAACGGCTTTAGATTTATCAAATAGCGGGGTGGAAGAGATACCAAGAGAGATTGGAAAATTGGTTTTATTAGAGTATCTTAATTTGTCAAACACATGGATAGAACAATTACCAGTTGACCTACAAATGCTGGATAAGTTGAAGTGTTTGAATTTGGAGTATGCTGAACAACTTCGTGTGATTCCTAAGCAATTGATATCTAGTTTATTGTCTTTGCAAGTTTTGAAAATGTTTCGTTGTGGATTTTCTGTGGAGGAAATAGAAGATAATGTCATGTCTGCTACACATATGGATATAGATCCAATATTTGATCTCGAACATTTGAAAGTACTAAGCATCACAATAACCAGTATCCATGCTCTTTGTAAATTTTTCAGCAGTCATAAATTGTTAAATTGTACTCAATCTCTATCACTTGAGATTTTTTGGGGATCCAAATCACTTGATATTTCACCTATAGCAACTATGAAAAATCTTCTTACACTGGAGGTTCGTCAAGTTGAGGACTTGAAAGAGCTTAATGGCTTTCCCCAATCTTTTGAGTTCGTAAGGGAGAGAAGCTTTGAAAAGCTTCAAGAAATAACCTTAGAAAAATGTTCAAGTTTGCTGGAGTTGACATGGGTTATTTTAGTTCCCAATCTCAAAATACTTAGAGTAAAAAGTTGTGAAGAAATTGAAGAGATAATTAGCATCAGACGAATGGGTGAAATATTTAACGATGTAAAAGACTTGGAGCCATTTGCAAAACTTGAAATTCTTGTATTAGAGAGCTTGGTGGAACTCAGGAGCATATATTGGGAAGCTTTACCACTTCGATGCCTCAAAAAAATTGAAGTAACTGAATGTTATTCACTTAGAAAGCTGCCATTGAATTCTAATAGTGCCAATAAAAATGAAGTTATAATTGAGGCAGAGGAAGACTGGTGGGTTGAAATTGAATGGGAAGATGATGTTACCAAAAATAATTTTTTACCTTGTTTTAGAGCAGTGGAGGTGGATTAATTTTTTGGAATCTTATTGTTTGTATTTTATCAAGTTTAAAGCATAAAGTTGCCTTTGTTCCAATGTTTTCCTTGTCTTGTTCTTTTTGGTAAAGTAATTGTATTAATTAATGTGGCTTCTACCTAGAAATGCTTCCTTTCTCTGTGTATATAAGACATTTAGTGAATCGTGTTGTTCACTTATTTTTGATAGTCTCATAAATTGCCCTTTTTTTTTTTTTTTTTTAAAAAAAAAATCTATACGCCTTTATCTATGGATTCTTTATTATTATTATTATTATTATTTTATTTCTTTTCTTTTAAAAAAAATCTGTTATTTTAGCTTCAGTAAAAAAAAATTATTTTTAATAATAAAAAAATCTCATCGTGCTGATCAATCACAATCAAGCAAAAATCATGTCTAATAAGCATGCTGAAACTTTTTTTTTATTTTTTTATTATGTTTTATTTTTTTTTAGGAAAAATTGTTATTTATTTGGTTTTATTACCAATAAAATTATATCTTTTTTTTAAATGAATAAAAACTATATCTTATTGTGCACCACATGCTAAAAATATATGAATTTTATCATTGTTATAAAAAAATATAAATAAACACAAAACATATAATCACAAAAATCTGAAAAAGCCTTATTTTTTAAAATTACCAACCAACAACATAAGAGAGAAAATATATTATCACACAACAAATGCTAGATTTAGCAGTAAAAAAAAGCACATTTAGTAGCAAAAATCCAATAGTTGTTGACAAAAAATACATTTAGCAGTGAAATTATATTAATTTTTTTGTTGTAAATATTTACAGCCACAACTTTGTAGCAACAACATGGAACAAATACTTTTATCCCTGCCAAAGAGCACATTTAGCAGCAATATCCAAAAGATGCTGCCAAAAAACACATTTAAAGGCAATAAAAGTAGTTGCTGCTATAAAGTTGTGGCCGTATATATATGCAACAAAAAAATTAATATAATTTTATTGTTAAGTGTGTTTTTTAGCAGCAATTGTTAGATTTTTGCTGCTAAATGTGTTATCTGGCAGCAAAATTCATTTTGCTGTTATATTTAGCATTTGTTGTAGTGTATTATGCAATCTTTAGACCTGTTGACTTTTTTTTTTTTATTTAAAAGAAAATTATAATCTGGTGAGGAACCTTATATTTTAGAATTCCGTCAATTTTCATGAATTATAATAATGAAATAGTACATTAAACCAAAAACTTTAGGAGGGCGACTGATAATTTAAGGGAAAATGATATGTTAGTATTCTCATAAGCTTTCAATATATTATTCCGAAGCCCCAACACTTGGCATTCGTATTTCCATGTGATAGCTCAGTTCATGCGTCAATGGCTATCCATTTAGTAACATCCTATCTAATATCTGACAATTGCAATTTAATAAACTTAAATCTCATCTGTGCTTTGAAAAATTGAAAGTTGCTGCTTGCCAGTCATGATTAATATATAATTGGAATATGGCCTCAGGCTTAGCATCCTACTAGCAAATTAGATGTCTACGGTGGTATTGGAATCAAAGACAGAAGAGGTGTGGAGATGGGTGATAGATGAACAGGTGAGGATGATTGGCATATACGGCCTAGGTGGAGTTGGTAAAACGACGCTCCTCAAACAAATCTACAAGAGGCTAACAATTTCTCCACGTCATTTTGATACTGTGATTTGGGTGACGGTATCCCGAAATTTATCAGTCGAAAAGGTTCAAGATGACATCTGGAAAAGAATTGGGGTTTTTGATATGGAATGGTTGGACAAGACTTTTCAACAGAAAGCTGAAGCCATTTATCATGTGTTGTCCAAAAAGAAATTCGTGCTGCTTTTAGATGATTTGGGGGAACGACTCGACCTTAGAAATCTCGGGGTTCTTGATCCAGATGAACCAGAAGAAGAGGATGAGCTGGAGATGCTGCTTTTAAGCGATTTGGGGCAGCCCATCAACCTTATACCCGAGCCAGAAATTAGTGTTGGAAATTTGACAAATATATTGGATTATATATCAGTGATTATTTGTCAACTTTGGGCCAAATTATATTATGGAAAGGAAGCGTATTTAATTAAATGATTAGTGTCATTGTATAGTACGTAACGTGAGCTTTCCAACGGTATATAATTTACCCAAAACGGACAAGTAGTGAATGAGAAATTGTTGCTCAAAGTTACCCTAATGGAATGGAATATTTGGAGAAAAATTTGGCTTATGTTAACTTATCCCACATGGGAAAAATATGAAGTGGAAAAGGTGTATATATTGAAACACACTTTTGTAAGGTGTTAACTTGTATAAGCCAAAAGGCTCTCTCTTGCGCGCGTAGGGGGGGGGGGGTGCAAATCCTAGCCCCGAGCCTTCAAAGGCCCAATGCGCACCCGCACCACGTGGATGTCGCGAATGCCGGAAGTGTAACTGCAGAATTAATTCCAATTTAATGTCAATTGTTTCCATTCTTTTAAAATCCTCATTCTGCCAAATTTTTCTTTCACTTCCATTCTATTGATTCGTATTTCCTTTGCATTCTGCTTCCTCCTAAAATTCTTTCCTTTTTCCCGGTGATAGTACACTTCACATAGTTCGGTTCGCCTTCGAGAGACAAATCGCCACTACGGGGCAGATAATTGTCTTAAGGAAACTGTTTTTACAGGCCTCGTCTCTACCTTCCTTCCGTTAAGGTTGAAAAGTATTTTAAATCTTTCGTTTGTTCTTCGTTTTATTTTCAATTCTGTTTTCTATAATCTGCAACTAACAATTAGGTGCAAAGTAATATTCACCACGCGTTCTTACCAAGTGTGCGGAGAAATGGGTGCACAAACCACAATACCAATAAAGTCTCTGGAGTGGGAATATGCTTGGGAATTGTTCAAGAACATGGTTGGGGAAGATAAACTTTGCGATCCGAAAATTTTGGAGATGGCTCAACTCATCGCACGAACATGTAGAGGTCTGCCTATGTTGCTCTGTACCGTTGGTCGTGCAATGGCTAACAGGACAACATACGACGAGTGGGAAGCTACTACTAAGGCGATGAAATTTACCTTGATTAGAGGCGAAAAAGATGTATTTCCATTAGCAAGACAAGTACTGGTATCCTCTAAAGCGGCTGCACAACACAGGGAAGAGTATGTTTATGCCTTGATTTTGTTACAATTCTGTTTTGTTAGTTTGCATAGCGACGTTAAGTCTTGTTTGTTATACTATAGTTTGTTTCCGGATGACTTCACAATCCTTAAGAATGAGTTGATCGATTTTTTGATTTGTGAACAACTTTTAGGGCATGGTGATATTGAGGAAGATTCTTTAAATTGGGATACAAGACTGTAGATGTCTTGGTTCGGGGCCTGTTTATTAGAAGAAGAAGAAAAGAGTCATGTCAAATTGTTAGATTTGATCCGTGATGCTGCTTTAAAAGTAGGAAGCATTTATAATATGCCCGTACTTGCTACAAACATGGAAGCACTTGCTAAAAAGGCGGAAGCAGGTTGGGTTTTACCGATGAGAGATTCCATCCAGGGTTTGTCATTTTCACACAACTTTTTCACCTTTTTACTCAAGCACAATCCTTTCATCATGGTCAAAGGTGATACATTCTTAGAAATAAGAAATATAAGCTGAAGGATGAAATCCTTGATTCCAAATCGACCCAATTTTATTAGCAAAAGTTTAACGGTTCTAGATTTGTCAAATAGCGGGGTAGAAAGAATACCACGAGAGATTGCAGAACTGGTTTCATTAGAGTATTTGAATCTGTCACATACTTGGATAGACTACTTGCCAATTGAGATGAAAATGTTGGTTAAGTTGAAGTGTTTGAATTTGGAGTATGATGAACAACTTCGTGTGATTCCTAAGCAATTGGTATCTAGCTTGTTTTCTTTACCAGTTTTGAAAATGTTTCGTTGAGGATTTTCTGTGGAGGAAATAGAAGATAATATTATGTCTGCTACACATATGGATATAGATCCAATATTTGATCTAGAACATTTGAAAGTACTAAGCATCACAGTAACTTGTGTCCATGCTCTTCGTAAATTTTCAACAATCATAAATTGTTAAATTGTACTCAATGGCTCCAATCACTTGATATTTCACCAATAGCAACTATGAGGAATCTTCTTACAATGGAAGTTCATCAAGTTGAGGATTTAAAAGAGCTTAATGGCTTTTCACGTTCTTTTAAGTTCATAAGGGAGAGAAATTTTGAAAAGCTTGGAGAAATAACCTTGAAAAAATGTTCGAGTTTGATAGAGTTGACATGGGTTATTTTAATTCCAAATCTCAAAATACCTGTTGCCTAAAAATTGTGCACTATCAAATGTACTAGGTCAATCGTAGTAGTGGCAAGACAAGTGTCGATCCCACAGGGAATAAGGGAAAACTAAAAGATTTCCTAATAAATTGTTAGGTGAGATTTTCCAAGTAATCAGCAATACAAATTTAAATACTGAAATAAATGTAAAGCATGCAAAATAACATAAGAAGGCTGCTTAAAACAGGAGATGACAGACAATAATAAAAGCACAGACTTCCACCAGTTAGACAGGTAATCTTGAGGTATCTTTCTCTAGCGTTTATTATGAATATATTAAGGACGTAGATCTAAGGTTTCTTGCCGTCTTCCTACCAAGCTTATCTCTCGACCTCACTTGAATTCTATGACTACCCAACTAAGCTTATCTCTCGACCTCACCTAGCCTGGGTATTCATGCATTAAGTCAAGCAAGCATTCTATCATAAATAGAAACCCTTAGCACACCCCCAATCTCCTCTCGGTCTCATGGTAAGTGTGTGTGTGTGTGATTTTCCATATTCCCAAATCTCCTCTCGGTCTCATTAGGAATACTAGGCATACAACGGGACCCCATCATATTTATTTTTTTTGATAAATACTTTACCACACAATCATCTAAGCATAATATTCATAACAAACATGAGAAAGACTTCCCAAGATCACCAGACTAAGCTGGTTTTAGCCTGCTGGGAAACTATTCGCAACACATAATTAACATAAAACGAGATTGCTTAACCAGAAGACTTGAAAGAAGAAGAAGGAAATTAAAATTAAAGTAAGGAAAATAGTGGTAGTTGAAGAACAATCAATGCTCTCCCCCCTCTGAATAGCAAACTATAAATAGCCCCTAAAAGAAAATAAAATAATCCACCTAGAGCCTTGTTCCAAGATTAAACTAATAACAAAAAATTGTCAACCACAAATACAATGGCTTCCTCAAGAAGCCAAGGACAAGTCTGGAATTTCCATAAAAATAAATGTCTCCTCCTCACTCTGGGCCGCGCCTCTCCCTTTAATTCCTGCCCGTCCAAGCTGCAGCCCAATCCAACTCTTTTATTTCTTTTCTTCTTCTTGAGATTTCCATTTTTCAGCAGTCTTCCTGAATCAGCGCTTAAGACCTGGAAAAACTCAATATTAGCTATGAATCCTCTCTTCTCAAAGGAATTTTACTAATTTAGCTGCTGAATTCTTGCATAATTGACTGGTAATGTTTTCACTTATCAATACTCAAGGTAAAAAATTGTGAAGAAATTGAAGAGATAATTAGCATTAGACAAATGGGTGAAATATTTGAAAGTTGAAAAGACTTGGAGCCATTTGCGAAACTTGAAATCCTTGTGTTAGAGAATTTGCCGCAATTGAAGACCATATATTGGAAAGCTTTGCCTTTTCAATGCCTCAAAACAATCAAAGTAACTGATTGTTCTTTGCTTAGAAGCTGCCACTAAATTCTATTAGTGCTAAGAAAAATGAAGTCATAATTGAGGGAGAGGAAGACTGGTGGATTAATATTGAATGGGAAGATAATGTTACCAAAGATACTTTTTTGCACTGTTTTAAACCAATAGCTGACTAGTCCTGTAATGTTTAATGCTTTGTATTCTAAAATGCTGAAAACATAGACTATTTGTATTCAAATTTCTTTTTTTTTCCTTATGGTTGATGATAATGTAGTGACACTTTTTGGTATACGCATTTTTTGGAAATTGTTGTTATTATTTTTCAAATTACCAGCCATGATTTTAGGGATGTAAATGGGGTAGAGATTCTCCATCCTCATTGGAGATCCGCCCTGATGGAGATGGGGAATAAATAAAAATTTTTGTCCTTATTGAATCTCTTTTAATCAACCTCCAATCAATCATAAAAAATCGCTTTAAATTTTAAATCTCTATATTCTATCTAATTGTAATACCACAAATTTTTAGTGAGAATACATCTTAAAAAAATATGTGTTGGAAGAGTTATAAGTATTTTAAATTTAATTGTTTGTTATTGAAGAAATATTGAGCATAAGAAGAATGGGGGAAATTCCTAACAACAGAGAAAATTTGGAGCCATTTGGAAAACTTGAAATTCTTGTACTAGAGAGTTTGCCAAAACTAAAGAGCATATATTGGAAAGCTTTACCTTATCAATAGGCAGAAAGACTGATAAGTGCGCAAAATGCATTTAATTTGCCTTTTTTGTGAGCTTTAATTAATATATTTTGATTTAACTTAGGCGGATTTATATCTTTTTTATTGTTATTCGTGCTAAGGGCCTTGAAGTTAAAATTGAGCTTAAAGTATTGATTTGGGAGCTTGGAATGCATAGAAGATAGAGTTATGAAGTCATAACCTATGAGCAAGGCTTATGGTGTGCTGCTTATGTTGAAAAGTTGACTAAAAAGTTGTTTTTGCATAAGCCATGAGCATGGCTTAAGGGAGCTATGAATTTGAAGTTGTTTTATGGGTTTAGAAGACTTCTTGAGTAGTTTTACTTTAATTGTATCAGCCTTATTGTAATTGGATTTTCGGATATTTTTATTTTGATTCCTAGATTTACTCTAATTGGACTTTCTTACAAAATCTTAATTAGAGTTATTTTCCTTTTAGGTCTCTCTTTCCTTAGTTGTTTTTCCAATTACTAGGAAAATAGGAGGAGATGATTGATTCAACCACCTTTAGTTTTCTTTTGTTCTTTTTGGGAGTTTTGTTCTTGCCATGAAGAACTAAACCCTAAGTTCCAGGTAAGGGGATTTGAGTCTTAAACAATTGGTTGTGAGATTCTTTTGTACTTCACTTTATTTATTTCATTTAGGTAATTAATTCAATTATTTTCTTACTCGTATTGCATGATTTAGTTAGATGATTGATTTAATTAATTACTTGTAATCTATTTGCTATTTAGGTGGTTAAAATATGTAATCGTTTAATTTCATCTAGAATAAGTAGCACATAGCATGATTTATTATGGACAAGTTTTTAATTCATGTTGTGAATTGAATTGGTATGCTTTAAATAATCCTGCTTGTGTGATTGTTGGGTAAAGTTAGTATTTCTTTCATGTGTATTGCAGTTGAATAAAGCTTGTTTAGGACTGTTTGTTCAATCATGGATAATTAATAAACTTTTCTTAGTTATCTAGTTTGTAAGAAAAGACTAGGTTATCCGGCGCTTCATCAATAGCTATAGCTAATTTATTTGAATGATTTGATGTCATCTTTAGAATAGGATCAATGATCAATCAGCTCAACTTAAGACTCAAACCATCTCTCTGACTAGAATGTAATTGCATTCTACAAACCCCCATTTTTCTTTTATTTGTAAACCTTAAAAAGAAATAACCAACCAATCTTTGTGGGTTCGACTCTGCTCACTGCTATCTAAAAATCAGTTGTTGTTTGAGTATGAAAATTATTATTTTTGATGTTCTCGACATGCATCAAAGACCTTTTTAGGCCCTGCAGTATAGCCGATACACCATTACTACCCTGTAGTATACACGTTGCTAATTTGGGCCCTGTGGTATTCATTTCATTACTTAATTGGCCATGCGGTATCCAATTTGGGCCATGTGGTATTCATTCTATTACCTGATTGGGCCAACAGGCATTAACTAGGCTCGCATCTCCCTTCCAATTTGGCCTAATTAGGTAATGGAATAAATATCACAAGGCCCAAATTGGTAATGAGTATACCAAAAGGTAGTAATGGGTAAATCGGTTATACAACAAGGCCCAAAAAAATCTTTTTGCCCTTATAAATGCCTTAAGAAAATTAAGGTAGCGGATTGTTATTCACTTAAAAAGCTTCCACTAAACTCTAATAGTGCTAAGGTAAATTGATAGGCGGATATTTTATTTACATTTTAATGTCATATTTTCCTCTTTATTTAGTGTTTTCTTTATTGTTTAGGTACTGTGAGCAGACGATCCTTAAAAGGTGACGCGCCTCATGACCGGGCCAGGAAGATTTTAATAAGTGAAAACAGGTTTTATAGTGAAAACAAACAAACTCGAATGCTCTCACTAAAAAGTGATAGGAGTTGCCACCCAGCTTAGTTCAACCGG
This sequence comes from Euphorbia tirucalli, assembly GCA_039660915.1. Taxonomy (NCBI): domain Eukaryota; kingdom Viridiplantae; phylum Streptophyta; class Magnoliopsida; order Malpighiales; family Euphorbiaceae; genus Euphorbia; species Euphorbia tirucalli. The sequence goes on from CM077639.1 coordinate 68,226,402, forward strand.
AAAATTGTGGTACAGCCAAATTGAGCTACAACTCACTGTACCTTTTAATCAGAGATTCGGGTTCAGAGAACTCACTATTTCTTCTCGATTCAAAATATATTCAACAGTTTATTTCAATGCCTTTCATATTTTCTACGATTAATTTTATCTTTATTATTTAGCCGATGCTGACACATGAGATATAATACTAAAAGCGATAAATAAATTCTAAAAGCAGTAAATAAATTCGAGAAATTTAAAATATGCAAACCGATCAAATGACTACCCTAGGGGATACAATTGTGTCAAAAGGGATTCGGGGTACAAATTATGCTTATATACAAATTTCTAAAAATAGAAAGCTAAATATACATCTAATCCAACATACATTTACCTGCAAATAAAGTTAGTAAGAATAAATATATAAACACGCAAGACTCATACAGACTCAGAATGGCAAATCCATATAGCTCGGGATTTGAAATGGGAAAATCGAAAAAATCAATAAATTAGCCGATTTGGCCTGGAAAATATTTTTGAACGCGGTTTGATGGGACTAAAAATTTATTTGAAAAATCAATTTGTTCGATTTATTATTTTTACATGCAAAAGTGGGCCGATTTTCAAGAAACTTGTGTTTCTATCATTGAACTGGTCTACAGAAATTAATACAGAAATTAAATCTAGGTCAAAATGATATGTAAAAATAATAAAAATCACAAAAATCACAAAAATCAATACTAAAATTGTAGTTGTACGGCTCTGGTTTTAAGAGAACCAGAGAATTGCTAAAAATTTAGAAATCGCTAAACTTGAAATGAAGAACAACAGTACAACCATCCAAATAAGAACCGTGTAGCTATAAATACCACCGTGCAAATGTAATTCGACAGAAAATACAAAACAAAGCAAAATTTGAAAACAATGAAATGCACACCAAATCCGCCCAAAAAGCTGTAAAAATGTTTAAAGTCTCTTAGAATTATCTTTTAGATGCCTCTCCAGTGTTCGATTTGACAGAAAACCGATTTTTGAAGCTTGATTTTGGGTTTGATTTGAAATTGAACTTTGAAACCAAAACATGAAATTTTCCAATTCAGCTACAATTCCATGATTCCAATGGCCAAATAAGTCTCTGAAGATTTAATTTCGACTTGGATTATGAGTTTTGGTGATTGAAATTGAGGAATTGAGTGTTTGATTGTTTAAATTTTGAGTTTTTAGTTTTGAGAATTTGGGAATTTTGTTTTCCTTTTCTCAATTCTTCTTGTTGTCCTCTCTCCCCTGTTAATTGCCAATCCCCTCTTCTTTTTGTTGATTACGAATCTCCCTTCAATCCTAATTTCCTATAATGAGAAACTTAATGGAAAAAACGCTATCCTCCCCGTAATCCAACAGCTGTTATCGTCATATAGTAACCTGGTGATTCATCGACGTCTCTGTGGCTGTCACGTAAACATCTGTGCGGCTATAACAATAGCTGTACATCTATAGCCCTTAGCTCAACCCTAGTTCTTTAAATTTTCTCGGTTTCAAGTTTCAAGTTCCATCAAATCCAGATCTTCGCTTTTCGAATCGACTTCTGTAATGAACAGTATAAATGGATAACATTCAGTATTCTATCATTATCGAGGTTGGGAAAACCCGATGCTCACAGGTACATTTTCACTTAGTTTTTTGTTTTTTAGGTGTTTCAGAAATTTAATGCAAATGGAGGCTAAATTGCCAATTTTAGGAGATAAAACATGCTATTTGGAGGAGCAGTAAAGTCTTAAGGAATGGGTGTGTCTTAAGAGGAGCTGAAATTAGAGAATTTAGAGTGTAGAAGTGAACTAGTCTTATCCCACGCCCGTGGCTTATGGATATTACGAATTTTACGCAATTTTTGGAGTTAGGAGATTCACCTTTCAACATTATTTTATTTTTCTTGTTCTCCTATTCCACTAAGGAAATGAAAACATCACAATTATTATTTTGTTTTACCTTGTCTAATTAGGATTTATCTTAAGTTCCTATTAGAGAGTTTTTCTTAGTTAGGACTTTTTAATTATTTCCTAATTTGGATTCTTTTTCTTTTTTCTTCTCTCCTTAAGAACGCATAACTAGAGGAAGAGGAAGAGAGTGGATAGTTTTATAGTTTTAGTTTTTAGATTTTTAGACAACTTTTACTTTTTATTTTTCTCTATCTTCTCCATCGGGACATGATTTGCAAGGAAGCAAGAAGACGGCTAGAGTTTTGAAAATCCATCCATCCTCCATCAACGATTTTTTTGACTCTCTAGGTTATTCAAAACTCTTGTTTATCATGTTTCTGTGTTTTCTATTGGTTAGTTTTAGTTTATTTATGAGCTAAATCCACCATAGCTAGAAATATATTCAATTTCAAATTTGTAACTAAACCATTCTTGTAATCTCAAAATTCTAGTTTGTCTAGTAATGCAGTGAGATAATCGAACAAATAAACAATAAGTTTTGTTGATAGCGCATGATGTCAGAGAGTAGCCTTCTATAGCTTGAATTTAAAAAATTCACAGAATAGGGAATTGAATAATTTCATTAACTTCAAAAATCTAACTCCCACATAAAAACTACATTATAGACTTATTTATAGGTAAACTATTCTAAATACAATAAAATTCCTAAATAATCAAAATTTTTAAATAGTCTAAACTTCCTAATTAGATTAAATAAGAAAAATACTAAATAAATTAAAATACAAACAAAATAAGAATTCTTATCAATTTAGGATCTTTAGAATAAAATCTATTCTTGATTCAAATTATAAAATAATTAAAATTAAAATGAAGATACAATTTAAAATATATCTTTAACTCTTTCCACGACAAGTAATTGTTTCCAAGTTGAATTGTTGATCTTTTTTATTATTTGTGACTCACATCATATACCAATTAATGCAGCGGGATAATGGAACAAATAAACACTAAATTCCGTTGATCGCGCATGATGCCGAAAATTAGCATTCTATATCCTGAATTTTGAAAATTCAAAGGAATAGGGAATTGAATAATTTTAGTAACTTCAAAAACTAACTCTCTTACAAAAACCACATTATAACGTATTTATAAGCAAACTATTCTAAATACAATAAAATTCCTAAATAATCTAAACTTCTAAATAGTCTAAACTTCCTAATTATATTTAAAAAGAAAAATATTATATAAATTAAAATATAAAATAATATGAATCTTTATCAATTTAGGATCCGTGAAATAAAATTTGTTCCTAATCCAAATTATAAAATAATTGGAATTAAAATAAAGATACAATCCAAAATATATCTTTAATTTCTTTTCACGATGAGTAATTATTTCCAAGTTGAATTATTGATCCTTTTTATTATTTGTGACTCACATCATCTAGCTCTTTGAAATTTAGATTCATAAACCTTTTAACATAAGTTGAATATGTTCTAAATAAGAACTTTTTTGGAGATAAGAAGATATAAAAAGCTTTCATACCATTTTTGGCAGTTGATATTTCCTTTTCATGAATTGGATAATTTAATTCCATGCCTTTAAAAGTTCCAGACCAATACTTAAAAATAGGTTCACGTTTTCTTCCTTTTATTTTTAGGACTGCACCCCAACTCCTATCTAAAGCATCTACTTCTAAGACTAACTCATTTGTGTTAGCTGGTAAATTAAATAGGGTAAATTTTTCATTTTTTCTTTTACTTGAATTACAACTTAAGTTTCTTCATCATTCCAATACCAAAGATTTTTATTAGAAGTTTTCTTCGCTATTCTTCCTAGATATTTGAATAAATTTTCACAAATTTTCTAGCATAGTTAGCAAGTACACAAAATCTTTGTAATTGCTTCCTATCTTGTAATTCGTCAGAAAATTCCGTAACTTTTTCAGAGATATAACTTTGAAACCAAATCTTTCCTTTGGCTATTTCTATCCCTAAAAATTTTACTTTATCCTTTAACCGTTCTATCTTTCTTTTAGATAGAATCATACCCTATTTTTTAATTATATCAGTCACTTGTTCAAGGTGATTCTTGTGTTCTTTTTCATTTCGACTAAAAACTATCACATCATCTATATAGATGAGACAAAACTTTTTTAATGCTTTAAAAGCATTATCCATTTTGCGTTGAAATATCCCGGGAACATTTTTTAACCCGAATGGTATAACTAGCCATTCATACATTCCTTGAGGATTGTTGAAAGCTGTTAATGAAATTGAATCTTCTTTCATCTTTACCTGCCAATAACCACTTTACAAATCAAACTTCAATACAAAATGGAGGGTTGTTTAAGACTTACCCTATCTATAACATCTCCTATAGTAGGAAGCTTATAACCATCATCTTTAGTTGCATTGTTTACCTGTCGATAATCTATAATCGTTCATCATTTTCCTCGCACTTGTTCTGCATGGTTAATTACCATGAAGGCTGGACTAGAATGTGGACTCTCACTATTTCTAATTAAGCCTTTTTCAAGCAATTTGGGAATTTGTTTAGCAAATTCCTTCATCATCTCATCTGTGTGTGTGATATTTCAAGCTCGGAAGATAGTGCTAGGATCTTTTAGTTCTAACTTAGCTGTTACACTATTTAGAACCTATAATTTTAATGGATCATCACTAAAATTATCAGTTAACTTAACAAGAAACTTATCCCACTTAGTTCCTTATAACTTAATAGTTCGAGCAATAGGTTTTTTTATTACTCCTATTGTTTTACTACATAGTATTTCATACTATTGAGTATCATTATTATTCAGATCATCAGGGGATCCAAATAAACTATCCATCCATAACTCACCACGTTGGGCCCGCATTCTGAAAGCTGATTCACATGGAATGGATCCACATAACTCAGAAACTTTAACTAGATGAAAACCAAATTTTAATTTTAATTTTGGCTGTGTGAGTATTGTTAAATTTGTTCCTGCAAATGAAACATAAGTTTCATCTTGCACAAAAGGAAGATTTTCTTGTTGCCGTTTTAAAAATGCATTTTCTAGAATAATATCAGCATCAAGTTCTGGGAATGCCAGGAGTTTATGAATCATGAATTTTTATCCACTAATGATAACTGGAACTTTTTGTGCATGGTGTGTGACTAGATTCACCTCTCCTCTTGCCATGCTTATAAGCCTTGGCTTGACAATGGATGTCACCATTCATCGTGTAGTGCATTTGGTTAAGCATAACTGATTGTTGCCCCTGTGTCCATTGAAGCATCCAAAGAATAATCATAATAACTAGGAAATTTGAATGTTAATGCAATGTATGTACTCATACCTGGACTATCAATACTAAAAATTCTTTTGGATGTTATTTTGTTAGGACAAACAATATTCTATGCCTCTTGGAATGGAATGGAACATTGCTTAGAAATCTTTTGTATTTCTTTTACAACCTTAAGAATGAATGTTATTTGTCTCACCACTCTTAAATTTTCCTGATTTTCTTCATCAAATACGTATATGCGTAAACTAATGTCTTTATATCAATTATTTTGCGATTTCCTATAGATGATTAACCTTCTTCTCCCCTGAAAGATGTTCTTTAAGCTTCTGATATAGAGTTCCTTCTTGGGATTTCAGATATTGAGTTTTTGGAAGGTTCTATAGAAAAAGATTTTATAGGGAGAGTGTCAAAAATTAGACTTTTCCTAATAGGGTCTTCCAAATTCAAAATTATATCTTTTCCCTGTTGTGTTATTTGTTAAGATGCTAATGCTCTAGATTGCTCAGTCAGTTCTGTAAGAACCCAACTTTTGGGCCAACTTAATTTTACACGATTTATTTCTTTTCTGTGAAATTGTTGATAATTGCCTGACCCATCTTCAAACAATTTAGTTATTTTAGAAATGTTCCTCACTCATGGATTAGTAGTGTTTATAAGTCTGAACACTATCCTAGTGTGATACACCAAGCATTTGGCCTGAGATTTCATTATATCCATTTTAAGAGATTTTATTCTTAAGTTTAATGAATTTCCCAAAGTTCTATCATTCAAAGGCATTAGATAATTTGGAATGGCTTGAAACCAGACTGGACCATTAGCTAGGTTTGTCTGAACACCTATTATTAGCTGATCTTTGAATTCTTTCCATCTCTTATCTAAGACAGCTACTATCACATGACTATCTGCTGGTAAATTAAATAAAGGAACTAATCCTATCTAAACCAGTCCTACGTGAATATATTTATACTCACCCTTGAATTTTTATTAACCATTTTTTTTTTATCTTTGTAAGGTTAATAAGAGATACATCTAATGTTTCTAATTCTGTACTGAAACCTAAGCTGTAGACTCAGACTAGGAGACATCTACAATAGATTTAAAATTAAACCTTGATTTATTGTAAATGCTATTGATGTCTACCTTAGGCATTCTCCACTCTAAACAACTTTTAGAGGGATCCTCATACTAAAAACACTCTTCATGTACCAGAGTATTGTCCAATGTAACTAACTCTTCATTTATGGAATCCTCATTCATCATGAATAATTGAGCAGTCTATTCATCAGACTCATCTGTATTGGTTTCATGTTCAGAGACTACTTCATAGATTGAATCTACATCAAATTGTTCGTCTTCATATAATGGTTTAGATTTTCTTTCCTCTTTTCTTTGTGAGGACAAGTATCAGCTTTATGACTCTTAAAGCCACAAACCTAATAATAAGAATAACTATTTAAAGGTTTACTCTTTGGACATTTAGATTCTCTACCATATTTCTTTTTGAAGGTGTGAGTGGACGACCTTTCGAGCAAAAGCGGAACGCAGTGAAGTGAACCAGGGAACAAGGAAATGTTTTTTGAATTAATTTTTGTTTGGAAAATGGGTTTGAATCTTTGCTTAGGAAAACCATTGATTTGTTTGGAAATCTTTTTTGTAGAAAAATCTTTTCCTTGAATGTGAGTTTTGAGAAACTGATTTTCACATTTTAGAAAATCCTGTTTTATTAACTTAAAGACCTCGAAACTTAAATTCAAGATCAGTGACAAAGCCGCCACCTGGACCAGCTCATCCGGGAAATTCTAGTACAGCTCTCTACTGAGTGTAGACTATTGTACCTAATCCGAGATTTAGGGTTCGGGCAACTTACCTATTCAAACTCAAGCTTGCTTTCATTCATAAGTGCATATGACAAAATTTTACTCACTTAATTCTCTACCCATTTTTATTATTTAGCCAATGCTCATACGAATGATAGAAATAAATTACAGGAAAAATAAAATTCAGAACAATAAAGTGCAAGAAAGTAAAAATAGAGGCCGACTTATACAACCAAATCGAATGAAAAAGAAAAATCTCATCCTCACCAATACAATCGCCTAGATACACGAAGATCTAAAAAAATTACAATCGCCTAGAATACACTATCAATCTATGAAATACACCCAAAATGATCAAGGAAAAATAAAAGCTGCAAAACAAATGGTTAGCACAATTACAATATAAACACAAATATGACTCATACAGGATAGAATGGGGATTTCAGGAAGCGGGAACATGCATTTAGGGGATAACCGAGAAGTCCGGGCAACTTGCTCGGTTAGACTTGGGAAACCATTTTTGAAATGCCCTGTAGGTTTGGTGCTTGAAAACATTTTGGGAAAACTATTTGGCTCAATTACATGCAAAATTTCTCACCTTAGTGGTTCGGTTATCCCGGAACTCGGGGTTTCGTTCATGTGGGTTCCTAATTACAAACATTCATCTAAGGTCAAAAAAAGCAGTAAACACATAAAAAACAGTTTAATCCTGAAGACAGTATCACGCGACGACGTCTGTGCGGGTCATCCCATGATTCTGCCTCTTTTTGGAAGCTACAGCCGTGCGGCTCTGTTAGAGCAGTGCAGCTATAGAACCACAGCCATGTGGCTGTAGCACTATAGTCGTATGGCTATAGCATCTATAACCCGAAATTGGTTTTCTTTGCTTTGTAAACATTGTTTTGGCTATTTCAATGATTTCTGGGAATTTTGAGGAACCTGGGGGTCCGCTAATGCTGGATAGTGGATCTAGTTTGGATCGAACAACCCTGAAACTAAAAAATCGAAACCAAAGAATCCGAAAATCTTACATTAATGTCATTTGAAAACTAAAAACAAAAAAAAATCAGCATGTGACAGATGTGATTGGGACCGAAATAGTTTGTGACAAAACAAACAAAATGGAAATATGACTGCTTTCGGTCAATTTTAGGGCTTTTCGGGTTTCTGCCTTGAAGAACAAAGTCGTGCGGCTATAGCACTACAGCTGCTCTGCTCTGTTCTAAGCTATTATAGCCGCGCGGCTCTATTCTAAGCAATTACAACTGTGCGGCTCTAATTAGAGCCGCACATTTGTAATCAAGCAGCCAGTTTCCGGAAATTTGCAAAACATAGAAAAATCACAGCACAAATCAAACAAATAAGAGTTTAAGGCCTCTTAGAGTTTACCTTGTTGATGTTCCAGCGTGTTTGATGATCGGAATCGGATTGACAAGTCGAAATATGCTTAAAACCTCACAAACACCCTGAAATCCTCAAGTATGTGTCCTGAATCGATCCGAACGACCCGAAACTGATCCCGAATGAGTGAGAATCTGGCTGGAAATCCCCACTCTTAGTGTTTGCAGTGTCTTTCTTGTGTTTGGTTCTAGTTTCTTTCTTTCTTTTTTTTTTCTTTCTTTTTTATTTTTCTCTTCTTAGTTTTGCTCTCCTCTTTTTTTGAATTCTCTCTTGATTTTTTTCCTTCTGATTTCTGTCTATCTCCTCCTGTTCTCTTTCTTTTTCTGCTATTAAAACCCTCCCTTAATTTTCGGCCAAGAATCCTCCTAATTAAAGAGTTTGATTCCTTGTCAAAGATTGATTTTGGTTATTTGGGAGATAATCTAACCGCTCACTAGAGCCACGCGGCTGTAAGGTTATAGCCGTACGGCTCTAATTAGAGTCATGACAGATTCTCCTAAATCCTAGACTCACCTCTAAGCCCTCTTAATCACTTGAAAGACCTTTCTCGGGGTTTCGGATAGAGGACCGTTCAGATTTCAGAGCATTTGGGACATTCCAAGCAATATCCGCTTAATCTCAAGTCCAATTCATGTTCGTCTGCTTAAAAGGTAACATAAGGCTCTCATCACAGAGGTTGGGAAAACCAGTGCTTATAGGTTGCCCCTCGCGAGATCAAAGTTGACATAATAAGGCTATTGTGCCAGGATCGCGTTTGGTCTTGTGATAGGGAGTGCGATGAGAAAACGAAAGAAAACATACCTGACGTCTTGGTTTATTTGAGGAAGTCAGGTGCAACATCTTGCTGGGGATGTTGGCTTTGAATATGAAGATGGCTCTCGAGGGACTGATTTATGAAGTCGATCCAAAGGGATGTTGAGTTTTGAATTCGATCCAAAGGGATGCTAATGTCTGAGTTTGATCCAAAGGAATGCTGATTCTCGAATTCGATCCAAAGGGATGCTAATTTCTTTTGAATTTGATCCAAAGGGATGCTGGTTTTGAATTCGATACAAAAGGATGCTAGTTTTTGAATTCGATCCAAAAGGATGCTAATTTTTTATCGATCCAAAGGGATGTTGATTTTTGAATTCGATCCAAAGGGATGTTAGTTTATGAATTCGATCCAAAAGGATGCTGATTTTTTAATTCAATCCAAAGGGATGTTGATTTCTTTTGAATTTGATCCAAAGGGATGCTGGTTTTGAATTCGATCCAAAGGGATGCTGGTTTTTGAATTTGATCCAAAAGGATGCTGATTTTTGAATTCGATCCAAAGGGATGTTGATTTTTGAATTCGGTCCAAAGGGATGATGGTTTTTGAATTCAATCCAAAGGGATGCTAGTTTTTGAATTCGATCCAAAAAGATGCTGATTTTTGAATCTGATCCAAAGGGATGTTAATTTTTGAATTCGGTCCAAAGGGATTCTAGTTTCCGAATTCGATCCAAAAGGATGCTGGCTTCTGAATTCGATCCAAAGGGATGCTGATTGTGTCAAGAATGTATATTTATTCCTTGATCGATAATTTTGGAAACAAAAATTTTTGCCCCTTGAATTAAGAATAAATACGGCTTGATTGTTTTGCCCCTGGATACCTGTAAAAAGCAAGAGTACCCTTCTTGGGATTATATCGGCATAAATGGAGATTATGAGAATTGAGGAAATTCTCTTACCTGAGATTTAGAGCCGTATGGCTTTAATTTGCAATGTATAGCTGAGGGAACACCCCAGTGCTGGACTATTTCTGCTTCCAGAGCACCCATGATTCGGGACAGTCCGACGATGATAGTGATCACCTATACTTGGGTTAGTCTTGATGCATGTATGCATGTATGCATGTATGTATGTATGTATGTATGTTTTGAATGTATGCATGTATGTGACATGATGCTTCTGTTGTTGGTCTTGGTGTAGTCCCCATTTGGCGTTCATCGTCAAAAGGTGGTCAAGTTATGGACCAGGGTCATGAACCAGGCTTTTCCAGAGGTGCATGGACCTGCTGGGGAGGTGGCTTGCTTATTATGAGAACACTAGGGATGAGAACTATGTGGGTGGTCAAGGTGACAGGGCACAGTCCTAGACCTTCTCTTTTCCTTCTTTGACAATTTAGTCCGTAAGTGGACTCATCTCTATACATTTTGCTTTGGTACGTTGACTGTGAGCGCGAGACGCTGACCTTGAAATGCCTCAGGTTACAAGGAGTTAGGATTGCTCAAACCTGCTGTTGCGTGAGTTATGTTTTTGTTTTGTGTCCTAACTTTTGCATAGACTACCCTTTAGGGTTTTCGGCCTATCGAACTGTCTTAACTTTTGCCTGAATCACTGTTCTAGTTTTTCGACTCAGCAGACCTTTGTTCGTATCCTAACTTTTACATGGATCGCCTTTTGGTTTTCAGTCTATCGGATTGATTTTTTTTTAAAGTAAAATGCATGCAAATATAGAATGTGCACAACCATATATATATATAAAATACAAATTCAATTTCTAGCAAACTTAGGAAATTTAATGAACAGTACAAGGCATTCATTCATTAATAATGTTTTAGCACAATACACATCAAAGATGAAATGGTATCCGTCTCGACCGAATCCACGACTGCCACTAACTGGTCTTTGTAGATTTTCCCGCTGATGGTGCTCACCTCTCTGTCCTAATTTTTTCATGGATCAACTTTTCAGTTTTCGATCTATCGTACTGTCCTAATTTTTGCATGGACTGCCTTTTCGGTCTTCGATCCATCGGACTTCTTTTTTTTTTTTTTACATGTAATAGCGCTTGAGCTTGTCCTGATTGATAGGGTTGACAAATCCATTTCTTTCCATGTCCATGATCTTCATAGTGCCCTTTGAAAGTACCTTTTTGACCACGTAGGGACCTTTCCAGTTAGGCTTGAACTTCCCTCGCACATCCGTGCTGGTTTGTTTCACCTGCTTAAGCACCAAATCTCTGGCTTTGAGCATGTGTTTCTAATAATAGACTTTACTGTTATAAGCCCTGGCCATTCTCTGCTGATACATCTGCAAATGATCCAAAGCCCGAAGACGCTTCTCATCGATCAACACCAACTGTTCATATCTTGACTGAACCCATTCAGATTTCGGCAACTGTGCTTCCATGACTACCCTCAATGACCTAAACTCGGTTTCCACTGGTAGAACAGCTTCCATCCCATAGACCAATGAGTATGGCGTTTCTCCAGTAGGAGTTCTGATACTTGTTCTGTAGCCCCATAAGACAAACGGCAACATGTCAGTCCAATTCCTGTAGGTGACTACCATTTTTGACAAAATCCTTTTGATGGACTTATTGGCCGCTTCTACCACACCATTAGCTTACGGGCGGTATGGAGATGATCTGTGATGTTCAACTCCTTTTTCTTGGAACAACTGTGCTGTTGCCCTTTGAAATTGTACTTCATTATCAGTCACGACATGATGCGGGATCCCATACCGTATGAAGATGTTCTTCTCGATGAACTTGGTCATGTTCTTAGCTGTAACATTCGCGTATGATTCCGCTTCTACCCATTTTAAGAAGTAGTCAATAGCCACGACTATGAACCGGTGCCCATTTGATGCAAGCGGACTTATTACTTTAATGATGTCTATCCCCCAAGCAGCAAATGGCCAGGGAGTTGATGATATCTGAAGTTCGAGTGGTGGGAGATGATTGAGATCTCCATACGCTTGGCATTCGTGGCATCTTTTCACTTCTTCGATATAATCAGCTTACAGGGTAAGCCAAAAGTAGCCTTGCCTCAACACTTTCTTGGCCAGGGCTAACCCATTCATGTGTGGTCTGCAAGTTCCTACATGGATCTATCTCATAATCTCCTTTGCTTCTTCTTCTGTCAAACAGTTCAAGAGTAGGCCGTTGACGGTTCTCTTAAAGAGCTAATTCTCGAATATTCTAAATTGCGCTGCCAACTTCCTAAAAGAGATCTTATCTGCTCCGTTGACATCTTCGGGGTATTGCCCATTCTGAATGAACTACAGGATATCATGATGCCAAGGGCATTCTTCCACTGTCGCTACAACATTGACTAATAGGTAGCAGGGGTTCTATGTAGTTTCTAGAATCACTGGCTGTATCAGATGCTTTCGAGGTTCCTCCCACATTGATAAGAGTGTAGCTAAGGAATCTGCCATCTGATTCTCTTCCCTCGGGATATGTCTGAATTTACACTGCCTAAATATTTTCACCTTCTCCCAAACCAACTCGAGATATGGCAAGAGTGATTCTTCTTTTATCTCCCAATCCTCGGTAATCTGTCGAATTACCAAAGCTGAATCACCGATAACTAACACTTCATATGCCCCCAGTGTGATTAAGGCATCAATTCCAAAAAGGCAAGCTTCATATTCTACCTTGTTATTAGAAATCGAGAACTCAAGGCGTTTTGCCAGAGGGACGATTTCTCCATCAGGTGTACCAATGATTACTCCTAAGCCTGCATCGTGTTTGTTCACAGCACCATCAAAATACATCACCCACTTGCATGGTTCTATCTCAACCACTGCCAGCCGTTCATCTGGAAATTCCAAATTCTCTATATAGTCTGATTCTAGAGGCTGGTTGGCTATGAATTCTGCTATAGCTCTTCCCTTGATTGTCTTCCTGGTTACATACTCAATATCAAATTCTGAAAACAAGAGTAACCATCTTGATAGTTTTCTGGCCAATGCAGGAGTTTGGCATAAGTACTTCATCGGATCAACCTTGGCCACTGCCTGAACCTTATATGACTGGAAGTAATGCCTTAACTTCTTAGTCAGCCACACCATAGCAGTACAAGTCTTTTTTACTACAGTATATCTGGTCTGGTAATCAAGCAGTTTCTTACTCAAGTAATAGATTGCATGTTCACGCCCGTCTTCTTGCTCTTGAACTAACATTGCCCCTACTGAAGCATCTTCGATAGCCAAGTACAAGGATCAAAGGCTTATTAGGCATTGGAGGCTTTGGGACTGGTGGATTCATCAAATAGGCCTTGATCTTGTCAAAGGCCAGCTGGCATTGATCGTTCCATTTCACTGGTTGATTCTTCTTCAGGAGTTTGAAGATGGGTTTGCAGACTGTTGTTAATCTTGCGAGAAATCGACTGACATATTGCAGTGACCCCAGCAATGACCTCACTTCCTTTTCTGTCTTTGGTGCAAGCATATCTCTGATGGCTTTGATTTTGTCTGGATCCATTTTGATTCCCCTCTGACTTACCACATGGCCGAGAAGCTTTCCTGAAGTTACCCCAAATACACACTTCTTGGGATTCAAACGGAGGTTGTACTTTTAAATTCTAGTTAGGGATCTATCCAGGATAGCAGGATGCTCTTCTCGGGACATCAATTTAACTAGCATGTCGTCTACATAAACTTTGGCCTCCTTGTTGATCATATCATGTAGAAGTGCAGTGACTGCTTAATGATAAGTCGCCCCGGTGTTCTTCAACCCAAACAGCATAACTCTGTAGCATTAGACTCCCCATTCTGTGATAAAGGTCGTCTTCACTTTGTCGATGATGTTCATCAGAATATGATTATACCCTGAGAATCCGTCCATGAATGAATACATTGTTGCCCTGGCGGCACTGTCAATCAAGACATCAATATGCGGTAGTGGGAAGTCATCCTTAGGTGATGCCTTGTTCAGATCCCTGTAGTCCACACAAACCCTAACCCAGCCGTCTTTCTTTGCAATCGGTACAATGTTGGCCAGCCATTCTAGGTATTCCACTACTTCCAGGAATTTAGCCTTTATTTGTTTGGCCACCTCTTCATTGACTTTCTTGGCCCATTCTGGTCTGAGTCTTCTGAGCTTCTACTTAACAGGTTTCATTTTTGGATCTGTCGGAATTCTATGCTCTGCAATCTCCCTGTCAACCCTAGGCATGTCATCATAGGACCAAGCGAAGGCTTTCACGTGCTTTTGGAGTACTTTTACAATTTCTTTCCTCTCGTCAGGCGTGAGGTCTTTCGAGACAGATACCATTTTCGGATCATCATCTGTCCCTAGATTCATTTCATGCAATGATGCATCATGTATGCTAAAGACACTAAATGAATGTTTGTATGTATGCACAATTCCATCCGAAAAAACATCACACAAGTAAGCAAAATTGGATTTCATTACATTAACTGCTAATAGGTTGTCAACCCGTCAAAGTTTTATTTAATATCTCCGGTTCCTTATACTGGGTAGTATAGCAAGAACGGGGTCGAACCACAGGGATTAATGCAGGTGTATTTATTTGCAAAAAAGGGAAACGGATTGGATTGAAATTGTTTTATAATAAAAGTAAATGATGTGATTTGTGAATTTGTAGAATGTAAATTAAGACAGAATAAATCAATAGAAAGAACAACTAGCTGAGATACTTTTCAGTTTAATTCCATAATTCAATCACAGACACCAAAAATCCAATTCAATTATCCAAATAGACAGAGATATATTTAGAGGTGAAACGCACTAAATAACCAATCTTTTCTTAATTTATCGATAGTTCCGGGAAACGCCCGAATAAACTACTTCCCTAGCCAATAGATAATCTCCAAGAAACCTCTAACAAGAATTAACCTATGGCAGCATTAAACACAAAAAGACCTCTATCTTAGTTAGAAATCGGAAACGCCGTAAATCATAAAGACTAAATTATTCAATTCCGTTAACTTTACACAAAGCTAACTTGCCACTACGATAGAACAACAATCACGGATTTATTATTCTATTCAGCAATATGCAGTAAAATCAATCACTTAACTGGCCAAATTAATTTGATTAAATCAATAGCAATAGAACAATTTACAGTGCAGGAATTGAACAAATATTCGAATAAAAGAATACAATTAAAACATAAGTCTCATGAATCAAATGGAATTAAACTTCCAAGTACCTCAACTAGAAGAAAGTTTAGCTACTCATAACTAAACAAAACCCACAGAAAATCCTCAAGAAAATTGCCAACCTCCTCTCCTTAATGACCTCAGAAAAACGTTGAAAAAAAACTACTTTTTCTTCCCCTCTTTTGATCCTTTTATAGTCTTCCCTTTTTAAGACCTAATTAGGAGTCTAGAGTTAGCCTCCTTAAACAAAAGACCATAGCATGCTGCAGAAAAACTCAGCTAACTTTTCTGATACAGCTCTGATTGGTGCGATTCAAGATGCTATGGAAAGCTAACGGATAGATGCACAACCTTACAGAATAAATATGGAACTAAAACAGCCTCCAACTCTTCCAAAAATCTAGCTGAAGTTCAGTCTCTAACAAATCCTCTTCCAGCAGCCTTCCTAATTAGCCAAAATCTACTTCTAAAGACCTAAAAGTGATAAACAACACTAATGAGAATAAATAAAGTAAAACAAACTAACAAACTAACTAAGAAACTAATAAAACTAATACTAAAATGCAAAAATAACTAAGAAAATAAGTTAAAATGGACCTAAATATGCCTATATGAATATGAGCTATCAAATTCCCCCATACTTGGATCTTTACTTGTCCTCAAGCAAACTAGGACTAAAGGAAAATTTCTCCCAAAATTGACTATGGTTGAACCCTAGTAAATCCTTAACCATTCATTCAAGGAAGCTAAATCACCAAGATTCCACAAGAAGTTTCAAAACACCACAAGCCAATGAGCTTAATCATAAAAACAGAAAATCAAACAAGTTGACATAAACAAAACATCTAAGCCAACTTCACAAGACTTAGTCAATTGAAAAACCACTACAAATTATTTAATTAATTAACTTTGGGCAAGTGAATCGTCCAACTTAGAAGGACATCTAGAGATTTTAAGCTTTTATTCACATTTAAAGCACTTCAAACCAAGATAGTTATCAAATTAAGCACAGGGTCAACATCCCAATTTTGCGAGTATTGAAAAGGCCTCTAACGAGAGGTAACTCTCCCTATAAGTTATGCTCCATACACAAGGTTAATTTTTTAACTTTGCTTAAGGTGAGGTGGGCCAATCCCCCAACTCAAAACCTATAGGTGTTGGAATGTGAAAGGTCTTGCTTTGTCGAACAATGGAAAGGGTGTCCTATGAGAAGTTTGCTCTCCCTCTTAAGCCACTCTCCATACACAAGGAATGATTTTTGTCATACCTTACTTAAGGTGAATTGGTCCCATCTCCCAATGCAAGACTCACGGGTAATCGAGAAAATTGAATTCTAAAATTTACATTCTCAGCACAATTCGACCAACATTATCAATTATAAGCTAATACTCTAGTTATCTCATTCTCCATAAGTTGGCAATAACTCACTTACTTCATATTAACTAACAAACTTTTTTAAGGCAATTGATCAATTAAACTTCATCACATTCTGTTAAAATCAAATGTAGAGCATATGCAAACCAAGCTCAACCCCCAATCCTTATGACAAACCCACTAACATGCTTTGGTTCTAATTTTTCCTACTTCCCATTGGTTCATTATATTCAATGATGACAAAAATTAGGATTTTCCAAGGGCTAAACCAAGACAATTTCAAATTTTTAAATTTAGGCTTAATTTATTCGTGAACAAACAACCGAGAATCCGATTTATGGAGGGAATTATGTAAAAACTACATGCAATTCCTAAATAACACAAGAATAAAACAAAATCAAACATTAAACTATCCTAAAAATTGAAAATTATCTCCTAATTTTCCTAATGCCTTCCCCCACACTTAACATGCAAATAGTCCTAATTTGCAACAAGCAATAAACAAAAAGAGGAAGGAAGAAGGAACTCCCTCAATCGCGAGATGAACTCGCATCATGCAGCGAGACCCAAGAGAAAAATTGCTCCATCATTTGCTTCATCTCGCGCACCTCCTCATGATAAGCATTAAGCTTTTCTGCCACTATTTGCCAACCTTCTCGTTCCTCTTGCACAGGCTTCTTACCCTTGCCTTTGGTGCATTTAGCATAATCAAACACTTCACCAAACTTAGAGCAAAAGTTAGCTTTGTTCAAATAAGCATAGGTGAATGTAGATGCACCAACCTTAGGTAGATCAAAATGGGGATTCAAAAAATTCAACCTCTTAACAGCAATCCGGGTTATTAAATGCCCAAGCCCCAATGCCTTCCTAGGAAAATTAGGCATTTCTATTAAGAATTTAAGCATGAATTTCGCAGTATTAAGGGGCTGTTCATGCCTAAGGCACCAAAAGAAGAATAATTCAGTAGTGGCTACCCTATGGCTCTCTTTCTTTCCTACTACTGACAGACACATGAATTTATGCAACAAAAACAAGGAAGGATCTCTAATTGAAATAGTCCGTGCATTGTGGGTGCTAAGCTCATCCTCCTCGGTCAAATAATGCCACATTTCATTTGCATCAAACTCAGGTCCAAATTCAGACAAACCATTAACTGTCAAGCCAAAAAAATGACGCAAGTTTTCTACAGACAAAGTAAATTAAGTGCCCTTGAGTCTAAACTTGATAAGATCACCATTAACAATATTTTCATGGTAAGTAACAGTAGTGTAAAATTCATGCATCAATCGAGGAAAAGAGGGTAATTCAGCAGTAATTAGACCTCTCCAACCAGGTTTTTCTATAGCAGAATTAAATTCATCTTTCAACCCAAATTTATCTAACATGTTAGTGTCAAAATAAACGAAAGGTTGAATCTCCCTATTAACTAAACTTAGATATTTCTCTCCCTCTTCCCTAGTTTTCAAGAGAAAGGGGCAATTAAATTCAGAGGAGATTGAACTTACTTGGCTAGAGATGCGGATTCTCTCCTTCTTTGCATCCTCAAATATGTTTGTGGGCTTCCTCTTGGCACCAATTTTAACCCTTGGAGGCATGTTGAAGACAAATACATAAAAATCCCAAATTTGAAATTTCTAGGTCAAGGGGATGAAATTTGAAGAAAATAGTGGGGTAAGATGGGTGTTATGGTTGAAATTAGGAGAGATGTGATTAGGTGAAGAGAATGGAGGAGGAGGAGTGTGATGGAGATGAAGGGTATGAAAAGGGTAGAAGAAGAAGAAGAAGAAGAAGAAGAAGAACAGGGGCGGTGGAAAAGGGAAAAGAAGAAAAAAAGAAAGACCTAAATGCCTTTTTATATGTTAAATTATTATTATTACTTTTTTTTAATACCTGTAGAGGTGACTCAATGAGTCAAGGACAAGTTAACTCGTCACTGAAGGAGGGACTGGCTCGCCGAGTGGATGGCGAGGAAGAGGGAGGCATGTTGCTGTTGCTGGGGCGCGCAGGGCAGCAGCTCGTCGAGTGGATGGCGAGGCAGAAGGGCGTGGCGCGCTGCTTCTGGGCGTGCTGGACAACTCGTCGAGTGGATGGCGAGGCAGAAGGGTATGGCGCGCTGCTTCTGGGCATACTGCTACGGCTCGTCAAGTGGATGGTGAGGCAGGAGGGCGTGGCACGCTGCTTCTGGGCGTGCTGGACAGCTCGACGAGCTGTCATCGAGGTAGAGAGTGGCAACTCTCTGCTTCTCTTTATCTCCTTCTTTTTTTTCAACTTTTCATGCCCTTTCCTTTTTTATATTTTTTATTTTTTTTACCAAATTAATAATAATACATACACAATCATAAATAAAACACTATAGAATGAAAATTTGGGTTGCCTCCTAAGAAGCGCTTTTGTTTAACATTGGTTGCTCGACAGTGTCCACACTTAGTTGTCAAAGGGTGTACTGAGGTAATCCACTTCAACTAAGTGTGGCTTAAACCCTTCATAAAATGGTTTAAGGTGGTGGCCGTTCACTTTGAAAATTTTGCCGGTCTCCTTGCTCTGGATATCAACAGCCCCATTTTCATAGAGGTGAGTGACTACAAAAGGACCGATCCAGTTAGATTTCAACTTTCCTCCAAAAACTTTTAGAGTGGAATCAAAGAGGACCTTCTGACCAACTTTAAATTTCTTCTCGGCAAGCTGCTTATCATGGAAAGCTTTGGTTCGGGCTTTGTAAATTACAGCATTCTGGTAAGCATTGTTGCGGATTTCTTCAAGCTCCTGGAGTTAAAGACGTCGTTGCTGCCCAGCATCATCAAAGTTGGTGTTGCATGTTTTTATAGCCCAGAATGCCCGGTGTTCAATCTCGAATGGTAAGTGACAGGCCTTGCCATAGACAAGTCTGTATGGGGACATGTCCAATGGTGTTTTGTAGGCTGTTCGGTATGCCCAAAGTGCGTCATCCAGGCATAGACTCCAATCTTTATGAGTTGGGTTGACGGTTTTCTCTAAAATGCTCTTGATTTCTCTGTTGGATAGCTCGGCTTGCCCATTCATCTACGGGTGGTAGGCTGTGGATGTACGATGTGTAACCCTATACTTTTTGAACAGGGCTTCTACAACCCGATTGCAAAAATGAGTCTCGCGATCACTAATAATAGCTTTGGGTGTGCCAAATCTGGCAAATATTTTAGTCCTCACAAAATCGAAAACAACCTTAGCATCGTTAGTACGCGTGGCTTTCGCCTCAATCCATTTTGATACATAATCAACAGCAAGAAGAATATATTCAAAGCCAAAAGAGGAGGGAAAAGGTCCCATAAAATCGATGCCCCAAACATAAAAAATCTCACAAACCATTATGGGCATTTGGGGCATTTCATTACGGCGACCAATGTTAACTGTCATCTGGCATCTTTCACTAGCTTTGAAAAAGGCATATGCATCTCTGAACAGGTCTGGCCAATAAAATCCAGACTCAAGCACCTTTCTTGCTATCCTTTTCGGTCCAAAGTGACCACCACAAGCCAATGAGTGACTGAATTGCAAGATGGATTCGATTTAATTTTTAGGCACACATCGTCGTACAATCTAATCCGAACACATCTTCCACAGGTATTAATCACTTTTGAGTTTATGGCATTGTGCTGGACTGTAATTTTTAGGATACCCATGTTTTGCTAAGAAATTCACCAAGTCTGCGTACTATGGGTTGCGACATGGCCATGTTGTGTGCACCCGAAACAATTGTTCCTCTGGAAATTTTGCACTAGTAGCTTCTTCAGTCATCGATGAGTTTACAATACGACTGAGATGGTCAGCAATAAGCTTCTCAGCACCTTTCTTATCTCTAACCTCAAGCTGGAATTCTTGAAGCAACAACACCCATCGAATCAGTCTTGGTTTTGCGTCTTACTTGTGCATCAAGTGTTTCAAAGCGGCATGGTCAGTATAAACGATCACCCTGGTGCCAAGCAGATATGATTTGAATTTTTCCAATGTAAAAACCACAGCAAAGAGCTCCTTTTCGGTGGTTGTATACTTTTTCTGTGCATCATCCAAGGTTTTGGATGCATAGTAGATGACATATGGATCCCTTCCTATTCTTTGCCCCAAAACAGCACCAACAACAAAGTTACTAGCGTGGCACATGATCTCGAATGGAAGATTCCAATCCAGAGCTTTAATTATTGGAGTGGACATAAGTTTCTCCTTCAGCAAATTGAAAGTGTGCTGACATACTTCTCCAAACTCAAAGGCAGCTTCTTTATGTAGTAGACAACTCAGTGGGTGGGCAATCTTGGCAAAATCCTTGATGAACCTGTGATAGAATCCTGTATGGCCAAGAAAAGATCAAACTTCTCGCACACTTGCTGGGTAAGGTAATGAACTAATGATATCAATTTTCGATTTGTCCACCTCAATTCCTTTAGCTGAAACTATATGCCCTAAAATTAATCCTTGATTAACCATAAAATGGCATTTCTCATAATTTAGAACAAGATTGGTTTCAATGCATCTTTTTAAGACCTTTCTCAAGTTATCAAGACATGCAGCAAAAGAGTCCCTATATACAGTGAAATCATCCATGAAAACCTTAATTATATTTTCTGCATAATCGGAGAAAATACTTACCATACATCTCTGAAATGTAGCAGGCGCATTACATTATTCGAATGGCATGCGTTTATATGCAAAGGTGCCAAACGGACATGTGAACGTGGTCTTTTCTTGATCTTCAGGGGTGACTGGAATATGGTGGAAGCTTGAGTACCCATCCAAACAGCAATAATGGGTTCGGCCTGTAAGAGGCTCCAACACTTAGTCGATGAAGGGCAGCGGAAAGTGATCCTTACGTGTGGCTGCGTTCAACTTCCTGTAATCGATGCATATGCGCCACCCATTCTGAACTCTCGTTGGAACCAGCTCCCCTTTCTCATTTTCCATTACTATGATCCCAGTCTTCTTTGGAACGACTTGAGTGGGGCTCACCCATCTACTGTATGAGATCGCATAAATTACATCAGCATCTAGCAATTTCAGGATCTCCTTCTTGACAACTTCCATCATTGGGGGATTTAATCTCCATTGTGGCTGCCTACTAGGCTTGCAATCATCTCCCAAGAGGATTCGGTGAATGCATATCATCAGACTAATCCCTTTTATGTATGTAATCGTCCCTCCCATGGCTTGTTTATTTTCCCGAAGTACTCTGATCAAGCTATCCTCCTCTATTTTGGTTAGCTCGCTAGAGATAATCACTGGAAGCATGTCATTAGGCCCCAAAAAGGCATATTTGAGATGAGGAGGTAGCGGTTTGAGCTCTAATTCTGGCGGTTTTTCAATGGCAGGAAAAATTTTGTTTCTTCCAACTGCAGCATGGTCAAGAGGTGATTCAGCTGCTATTTTGTACCCCATTTGACTCTGGTTTATAGGTTTGAGCACTTCGAGGTCTTGGATGGCATATATCAGCTCTTTAGGCATTGCCCATTCCTCCTCCCATTCAGCCAATTTCGGATTTGTGAGGTTTTCAACCAAAGAAACCTGTAAAGGATCACCACTACACATCTCCAAAAATTTATTAGTGTCAATGTCAGAGAAATTGATTGCAAAAACAGAGGCATAATCAACATGGTGCTTAATTGCTCTATTTATATCAAATTTAATCATAGCACCATCAAATTCCATAATCAATGTCCCCTCATGCACATCAATCTTAGTGCGGGCTATTTTTAAGAATGGGCATCCTAATAGTATCATTCCTGGGTTAGAGGAAGTTCCCCCTTCCATATTCAAGACATAAAAATCCACATGGAATACTAAGTCGTTTAATTGTACAAGAACATCTTCTAATACACCTTCAGGAAAAACACTAGACCTATCAACTAATGTCAAAACTACACCATTTTGTTTCAAAGGGTCCAAATTCAATGCAGAGTAAATAGACAAAGGCATTAAATTAATAGAAGCATCGAGATCACACATAGCTTGTTCTATGCCTACATTGCCTATCTTGCAAGGAATTGTGAACATACCTGGGTCTTGTTCTTTTATAGGTAATTAACCTTGAAGTACTGCTGAAACGGTCTCACCCATGGGTACCCTCTCATTGGCTTGAACTCTGTTCATCCCAGTGCAGAGTTCTTTTAAAAATTTGCAATATCGGGGTACATGTTTTATGGCTGTCAGAAGTGGGATGTTTGATTTCCACCTTCTTCAAAGTTTCGAACACCTCTGTGTCATCTATAGCTTTCTTCTTTCTCCCCAATCGATGTGGAAATGGTGGTTTTTTAGGATTGGGGTGAATCAACTCTTTGATGGGGGTTGTTTTCTCTGTCTCGGCTGGTGTTGCACGATCACATAAGGCTAATGCTTTCGGTGCTGGTGCTTCGAGTTCTTTGCCGCTTCTTAAGGTAATCGCGCTGACATTGTGCCTTGGATTCACATCAGGTTGGAAGGGCAACTTTCCTTTATTTTCAAGTTTGTTGAAAGAGGAGATTAATTGGTTAATTTGGTTTTCCATTGTACTCATCTTTTCAACACTGAGATTCCACCAATTGCGCCATCATGCCTTTCAAAGAATTAATTTCTTCTCCGTAATTCATCCGTGGGGGCTATGGCTGCTGTTGTTGGTTATTTCCATATCTCAAATTTAGATGATCCCTCCACCCTAGATTGTATGTATTGGAGAAGGGATCATATTTCCTTCGGTATTGGGTATTGAAGTCTCCCATGGCATTAACCATCTCACTGCTGGATTCCTCTTACAGTGTTGGACATGCATCAGTGGAATGTCCCTGAAAACAACAAATACCACAAACTTGGGCTTGTTACCCTTGGTTAGAAGCACCTGCACTTCCAATAATGCTTTTTTCCAACAATTGATTAAGCCTATCCAATTTAGATTCAAGATTGGAAGACCTTATCTCATGAATACCTTGCGCAGGAGTGTCAAAACGGCTGTTGAACTGCTGTGAATTTGCAGCCATGGTAGAAATCAGATCTCGAGCTACTTGGGGTGTCTTGCTGACCAAAGCACCACCACTAGCAGCATCAATGACTCTCCGTTCAAGTGGTAGTAGCCCCTCATAAAAATATTGTATCAACAGTTGATCCGTTATACCATGTTGAGGGCAACTGGCGCATAGTCTCTTAAATCCTTCCTAATATTCATACAAGGACTCAGAGTCTTTTTGTCTGATGCTACAAATTTCCCTTCTCAAGTTTGCGGCTTTAGATGTAGGAAAGAATTGCTCCAAAAACAGCCTTGCCATTTCGATCCAAGTGTTTACGGTTCTGGAAGGAAGGTCGTATATCCATTCTTTTGCAGTGGCTTCCAATGAGAATGGAAATGCACATAACTTAACTTGCTCTTCAGTAAATCCATGTGGTCTGAATCCAGAATAAGCCACATGAAACTCCTTTAAGTGTCGATTTGGGTCTTCCGCCTGTAACCCATGGGATTTCGATAGAAGCTGAATCAGTGCAGGTTTCAGCTCAAGTCCATCCTCAACATTTTGATATTGGATACACAGCGGCTGTTGGTTAACAGGAGGGGTGAGCATGTCTCGTAGAGTTGCTAGAGGTTGATCTGCCATATCAGTTTCATAATCTGAATCTATTTCAAGGGTAGGGAGAGTTGCGGTACTATCAGAGTCATTTTACACAGCCTTAAGAACTTGTCTGCGTAACCTTGCTTCTTTTCTGAGTCGCTTTGTAGTTTTTTTGATTTTTGGATCAAATAGAAGTCCGTCTATAGGAAAAGAACGCTGCATGCAAACTTAGAAAAGAAGAAATGTAACATCCCATTTTACTGCATTCATTTGGCATTTGTGCACGATCCTTACATGTCACAATTAGATAAACTAGAGAAATACATTTGTACTATACATATTGTGTCACAACAAGTAAGTAAAATGGATCATTCATTTGCATTTGCTTGGTTCAGTTTTTTGGAATTTGTTTGTATGAATGTGTGTCATTGTAATTCATTGATGGTTTATGCTCACTGAGTAGCGACTCATAAAAATCGCAAATTTTTTCAACTAGGTGAAGTTGTAGATAAAGTTTAAGTTCCTAGAAGGGTAAAGCTCGGTAGAAAGGATGGATGAAAGGTTGGTCGGCTGAGTTTTATCTCACTCTCTCTCCTCTCATCTCAAGCATGTAGAATAGAAACTTTTGGGTTTGGAATTTTGTATTATAAGTGTGGTTTGAAGTATGTATAATAAAACATAAACTTGTATGGTGTAGTTGTGGATTTATGTTAATAAGTAAATGGAGTACTTTTTAAAAACAAATATATATATGATCATACCATCTTTGAATATAGCACAGGAAATAGGGGGTGTTACAAGTCAGAACTCAAATAAATAGACCTTAAACACTAATCCCCGGCAACAGCGCCAAAATTTGATAGGTTGTCAACCCGTCAAAGTTTTATCTAATATCTCCGGTTCCTTATACTGGGTAGTATAGCAAGAACAGAGTTGAACCACAGGGATTAATGCAGGTGTATTTATTTGCAAAAAGGGTAAACAGATTGGATTGAAATTGTTTTATAATAAAAATAACTGATGTGATTTGTGAATTTATAGAATGTAAATTAAGACAGAATAAATCAATAGAAAGAACAACTAGCCGAGATACTTTTCAGTTTAATTCTGTAATTCAATCACAGATACCAAAATTCCAATTCAATTATCCAAATAGATAGAGTTATAGTTAGAGGTGAAACGCACTCAATAACCAATCTTTTCTTAATTTATCGATAGTTCTGGGAAACGCCCGGATAAACTACTTCCCTAGCCAATAGATAATCTCCAAGAAACCTCTAACAAGAATTAACCTATGGCAGCATTAACCACAAAAAGACCTCTATCTTAGTTAATGAAATCGGAAACGCTGTAAATCATAAAGACTAAATTATTCAATTTCGTTAACTTTACACAAAGCTAACTTGCCACTATGATAGAACAACAATCACGGATTTATTATTCTATTCAGCAATATGGAGTAAAATCAATCAATTAACTGGCCAAATTAATTTGATTAAATCAACAGCAATAAAACAATTTACAGCATAGGAATTGACAAATATTCGAATAAAAGAATACAATTAAAACATAAGTCTCATGAATCAAATGGAATTAAACTTCCAAGTACATCAACTAGAAGAAAGTTTAGCTACTCATAACTAAAAAAAACCCATAGAAAATCCTCAAGAAAATCACCAGCCTCCTCTCCTTAATGACCTCAGAAAAACTTTTAAAAAAAAACTACTTTTTCTTCCCCTCTTTTGATCCTTTTATAGTCTTCCCTTTTTAAGACCTAATTAGGAGTCTAGAGTTAGCCTCCTTAAACAAAAGACCTGAGCATGCTGCAGAAAAACGTAGCTAACTTCTCCGATACATCTCTGATTGGCGTGATTCAAGATGCTATGGAAAGATAATGGATAGACGCACAGCCTTGCAGAATAAATCTAGAGCTAAAACAGCCTCCAACTCTTCTGAAAATCCATCTGAAGTTCAGTCTCCAACGACTCCTCTTCTAGCAGCCTTCCTAATTAGCCAAAATCTACTTCTAAACACCTAAAAGTGATAAACAACACTACTAAGAATAAATAAAATAAAACTAACTAACTAACTAAGAAACTAGTAAATCTAATACTAAAATGCAAAAATAACTAAGAAAATAAGTTAAAATGGACCTAAATATGCGTATTTGAATATGAGCTATCAAGTGCCTTATAGGCTGAATTGTTCACATCATAAACAGAAGAAATAGATACATTGAAATGATTGTCATCCTCTACATGCGGAAAGACTTCTTCTATCACAGCATCATTAACCTTTTCAAATAGGTCGCCCAGATCACCCTCAAGGGCTTCTTTTTGGTCAGTGGATATCTCCTCTTCGATCGCCTTTGCCTTTCCTGCCACCATCAGCTTGGCCAGCTCCTTTACAGCTTCACTTATCAGCTCCTCTTGAGTTTTCACCATACATGTCTTCTTCTTTCTAAGGCTCATGTTCACTCTTATCAAAACTGACAGTGCCTTAGTGAGGGCTTCGACAGCTGCTTCAACTTCTCCATTTTCTGGGTCAGCTTTCTCAGCTGGTTCACCTTTGTTCCCAAATTCAACTCTGACCTGGTCGACTATATCTTCTTGATCTCTCATAATCTTCTTCCCTTTATCTTTAGCCCCAATGTGCAGCATATTCACAACTAGCTCGACCCCATATTTACTAAAGTCAATGACGTTCGAGAAGATCTCAAATCGTGGGAGCTGGCCTCCCTCAATTACCACTGGTTCAAGAGCTCCATTGTACACTTCTTTAGTTATGAGGACAAATATGTCCACCAAGTTCACATACTTCTTACTTGGCTTATTTCTTTCCCCACGGTAAAAAAGCCCATGCTGATGGTACTTGACAGCTTCAATGTTGAACTTAGGGATGCCTTGCTGCCTTGCCCCTAATCCCTTACCAGGTTCAAAATTCTACTTAGCAAAGTATTTGTGGATCCATTCTAGAAACTTTGGCTTATTCTTGCTTTCGTCTGAAATCTTTGCTACTTGGAATCCAGTCATCAGTTGCTCTACAGCATTCAAAGCAGCTACCACAGATGGCTCATCAGCCTCAATTGTTACAACCTTTCCTCCAATTAGGAACTTCACTTTCTGGTGTAAAGTCGATGGTACACCTCCTAAGGCATGGAACCACAGCCTTCCAAGAAGTAGGGAAAAAGTGATAGGGATGTCAATGACTATGAACAGCACCTTCAACTTGATCTCCCCTACACTGACTTCAGCTTCAAATGTTCCAATTACGGTCCTTTTGCTATCATCAGATGCTCTGATTACCGTGCTAGACCGGCAGAGTGCTTCTGTGCTAATCCCCAGGTATGCCAGGATTTTAGAAGGGTAGATATTTAGGGCTGAGCCATCATCGACCATCACACAAGGCATCACCCTGTCCATAATTTCAACTTTCAAGAATAGAGCCCGGTTGTGGTTTATGCCCTCCGGTGGCAAGTCAGACACTTCAAAGCTGATCTCCGGGGCCTAGTTAGCTTTTAGGTCAACTCCTTTTATCATGGCACATATCTCATCTGGAGACATGGTAAGGTTGGCATCCATCTCTATGAGCTGTTTCACCACTGCCTCACTGTGTTTCTTAGATTCCATGAGGAGATGCCAAATGCTAGCTCAGGCAGGCGTTCTCTTCAACTGTTCGACCACAACATCCTCTTCCTTATTTCTTGGCAACTGAATGGTAGTGTCTGCCCCTAAAACTGGGTTACTTCTTCTAGGTGGCGCTTGGGGAACCACGTTAGTAGGTTGATAGACCCTAGCACTCCTAGTACTGTGCATGACAGGACCGTCCTTCGTAATTGTCGCTCCCCTTCTTGTCTCAACCGGGTAAACCGGCTTTGGTTCTTTATACCTAAAATCCTCATCATCATCATCTAATTTGATGTCCTCCAGATCAATTGGTCCCTTCCTATTCTTTACTACAGATGTGTGCCCTTCAGCTTCTTCCACCTTTTCTTCTTCCTTTTCAGCTATAACCACTTGCACACTCAGATTAGCCTTGATAATCTGATCAAATACACAATTGGTTAGCATTCCGGACTAGACCATATTGACCTGACCTCCAAAGTTAGGCAAGGGGTTCTTCTGAAAACTTAGCTTCAAGGTGGGTTTCATAATCTTTCCCTCACTGACTTGCCATTGGATGGCTCTTATCAGACTGGTGCATTCGCCTGTACGATGGCCTACTATCACATGGTAGGCATAGAAGTTGTCTCTCTCTGACCCAGACGAAGGAACATAAGGCTTTAAGCTTTGAAGTAAACCTGCTTTCTTACATTTGGCAAAGATGCAAGACAAAGTCTCTACCTACGGGTTAGTGAGCCTCTGATTGGTTACCACCTGCCTATCTTGGGCCACCACAGCAACATCTACTTCTCTTACTTGTGTCATTCTCGAGCTAGACCTGACCGATGTAGTTGTGGAACTATTGCTCTTGTAACCTTATGAATACCCCCGACCATTTCGATAAGTACTCGTGTTTTACTTATTCCTCTGCTCTTCTTCTTCATACCTCTCGATGTGCTTGGCAAACTTAACCACATCGTTAAAGGAGTGGAACCTCTTCAGCTTCATCTTCTCCTTCTACAAAGGCAAACTACCATCGACTAGCTTCACCTAAACATCCATCCATCTCTTATAGTAAGCAGAGAAAGATTCATTAGGTTTCTAGCGAATTCTTTCTAAATCTTCCAAAGTGGTCTCCACCTGAGTGTTGTAAGCATGCTGCTTCACAAATGCCTCTGACAAATCTTCCCATACGGAGTGGGTATGGATTGGCATCTTCAACTACCACTTAGCAGCAGCATCTCTCAATGTAGTCAAGAATAGATTCAGCTGATGGATTTTCGCGATTCTCAGACTGGATATTATCCTTACATAACTGTCCAGATGAGCTTTTGATGGGCCTCTCTAGTATACAGAGGCAGATAAGACATCTGAAAACCCACTGAGAATGGCTCTCCTCTTTCTGCCATCAAGCTAGTTGGGTCTGCGCATTTGATGAGACTAAAATGCACCATCTCCTTTAATTTAGGCAGCAAAGCCTCCAGGTTAGAGAATTTTTCCTTGAGATGCTTCTTAGAAGCCATCTCAATTGAGGCCTCCCTTGCCCTCATGAAAGCTTCGTCTTCCTTAGACTAACGGTCAATTTCCTAATGGGGAATGGCCACCCTACTACTACCGGGGATGCCCCCTTCAGTAGGCATCACAGCTCTCATCTGTTCCCTCAAAGTGGCCTTAAACTGATCCGAGCTTAGCAGTGCATCTACAAATGCTTTCATGTCAAAAGCAGGCACTCCTCCATTAGATCCATCTTGGGCCATTTCTATTCTATGCACTTCTTCAAGCAACGACTGACTGTCAACCGGTAGAGAAGGTAACTGCCCCCCGAATTCCTGCTCTGAATCTGAATCGACCCTAACCCCTTCCATGGTTTGCGGTTCTGGCTAAACTATCTGGGCTAACTGATTAGACTCTGGTTCAATGCATACTAATCACTTTTAGGTTTGACTCCAAACTACACATTTAACATAGAGTTAGAACAATGGATGGATGCCGTGAGTCTAGACTCGACACACTAAGTGATGTGTATGGTATGACCGTCAAATGATCATGGCTTGAATGATGTCTCATGAATGAAAATGGCAATGAGGATGACTTTCTTTATTTTCATTCTTTTTTTATTTTGGACGTTCTAAGAATACCCAATGTCATGTGAAAAACAATGCAAAAAGGTCGCATGTGAGCCGCCACAGAGTTTCGGAGCTTTTGGGGGCACCTAGTGGATGTCATGAAATGGTCACGTGAGTGCTGACACACGGATAGAGTTTTGACACTTTGCATGTTAATGAAGTGATATTAAATGGTCGCATGGGTGCCGTCCCATAGACAAAGTTTTAATGCTTTTATGGCATCTTGGATGAAGTGATGTTACAAACAAGTGGCGTGTGGATAGAGACACAGACAGAGATTAGGCATTCGTGGAACACCTTGTATGATTTGATGATGTCATGAAATGCCCCTATATGTATGTAGTAATTCAGTACTCGTGGAGCACCTCAAATGAGTCAATATTGTTATAAAACAATCTGCTGTGGATCACAACACACAAGCAAGACTTCGGCATCACCGTGACACCAATGATGAATGAATATGATGTCATGTAATGCTATTATGTGACTCGCCACATGAAAATAGGCCTAAGACCGTTGTGGTCTTCTAGTGAATGACATGGTATAGTGAAATGGCCAAGTCTCGTTGCACGGGCAAAACACGGGTAGTTTTAGGACATTCGATATGATATGAAATGAAATGATGGGGATGGGCATACTCAGAACGTCCTTTATTTAAATGGAATGAGATGAGATGATATGAATGTTCATGTCACACGAAATGCAAGTGGCTGCACGAAGACGTGGTTAGGATGCATGACATACTGTGATGATGATGTGTATGCTTCATGGAAATGTTAACAAACGAGATGTAAATGGCATACAATTAAAATGTCATGGCTGTATAAAAATGTGGTTAGCATCAAAGTCACACATGTTGATGTTTTGAAAATGGCTGCACGAAGATGTGATTAGAATGGCACACGAATCATTATGCGTGTTTGATGCTTCGTGAAAAGGTCAAATAAAAACCACCATAGAACAAACGTTAGCACACGTAATAATATGCTCACCCTTCCAACCTTATTCCTCCTTTCGATTGGTCCGCATTCTTCTTAGGTGTTGGGTCTCTTTGGTATCAATGGGGGATACCAAAGGCGTACACTCAATGTCTGATTTCATGTTTATGTTTTGGTAATCTCAAGGGATAGTTACTAGGTCATTACATGTGGGCCAAAGTCAAACCAAGGGTCGTACAGGTCCCCATAGCAAAAATACACTCCTCCACATAGAAAATGAGAGGTTCATACGATGCTATGAGTGGTTTACCCCTTTGGGTGCCTCCAATCCTAGCGGAAGAGGTAGGTCACCTTTTGAAGTAAACCGGGCTGATAAGTGAGTTTGAGGGGTTGAGAAGAAGAAAATGTCATGATATGCACGTGTGAGTAAAATATGGTACTATGAACTAGTAGATGACTACAAGCGAGGTTATATTTCAGTAGTTGCCTAAGTTCCTTAAGTTTTTGCAAAAACTTTTTAAGAAACATTTCTCCCCAGCAGAGTCACCACTATGAGTGGACAACCTTTTAAGTGGAACATGGCGAAGCGAACCGGGGAATAAGGAAAAGTAATGCTTTTTGAATTAATTTTTGTTTGGAAAACAGGTTTGAATCCTTGCTTAGGAAAACCATTGATTTGTTTGGAAATCTTTTTTATAGAATAATCTTTTCCTTGAATGTGAGTTTTGAGAAACTGATTTTTACATTTTAGAAAATCCCGTTTTATTAACTTAAAGACCTCGAAACTTAAATTTCAAGATTAGTGACAAAGTCGCTACTCGGATCAGCTCATCTGGGAAATTCCGATACAGCTCCCTACCGAGCGTAGACTACTGTACCTAATCCAGAGATTTAGGGTTCGGGCAACTTATCAATTCAACCACAAGCTTGCTTTCATTCATAAGTGCATATGACAATATTTTACTCACTTAATTCTCTACCCATTTTTATTATTTAGTCAATGCTCATACGAATGATAAAAATAAATTACATGAAAAATAAAATACAGAAAAATAAAGTGCAAGAAAGTAAAAATAGAGGTCAACTTATACAACCAAATTGAATGAAAAAGAAAACTCTCATCCTCACCAATACAATCGCCTAAATACACGAAGATCTAAAAAAATTACAATCGCCTAGAATACACTTCTATGAAATACATCTAAAATGATAAAGGAAAAATAAAAGCTGCAAAACAAATGGTTAGCACAATTACATTATAAACACAAATAGGACTCATACAAGACAAAATAGGGATTTCAGGAAGCAGGAACATGCATTTAGGGAATAACCGAGATGTCAGGGCGACTTGCTCAATTAGACTTGGAAAACCATTTTTGAAGCACCCTGTAGGTTTGGTGCTTGAAAACATTTTGGGAAAACTATTTGGCTCAATTACATGCAAATTTCTCCACTTGTGGGTCGGTTATCCCGGAACTCGGGGTTCCATTCGTGTGGGTTCCTAATTACAAACATTCATCTAAGGTCAAAAAGAGCAGTAAACATATCAAAAACAGTTTGATCCTGAAGACAGTATCATACGACAATGTCCATGCGGGTCGTCCCATGATTTTGCCACCTTCTGGAAGCTACAGCCATATGGCTTTGTTAGAGCAGCGCGGCAATACAGCCATACGACTATAGCACTACAGCCGTACGACTATTGATGGGTCCTAGGTGTAGTAGTAAAACTAAACCTAGAAACGCACAACTAAGGCAGTGTACCTATCGTTGACAAGTAATAATTCTGGTTGGTCCAGGTATCGATCCCACAGAGAAAAGAATAATCTGCAAACACTAAACTACTCGGGTTCCTTGCGTGTCCTAGGCGGAACGTAGTTTGGGTTGATTATATTAACGGCTAAACTATCCTACTCCTAGTTGATCTATTCCAGCTTACTTTGCACTTGAGTTTTGTGTTATCAATTGGCGGTTTACCGACCTATGAATACTAATGGGGATGGCTTTATCAATTAATTACAAAAGATGAATTTAACTCAACAATTAATCCTTGATTATGCTCTTTCGATAATACAACCTAGCATATCTAGATCTTTTAGGTCCTTAGCCGGTTTTCCTTGTTTAGAGGCGGTCTAATTCGAAAGCTCAGAAAATAGGGGCACGTAAGTTCCACAGTGTCGTCAATACTAATGGTTTCCTAGGTGTCAATCTAGGTAATGCCACAATTATGAACTTTAATAAATTAAAATCTTATGAGACTAGACATTCATTAAAGGAATTGCATAAAGAAAAGGAATAAAAATTGAAATTAACTTGCAAACAATTGTATTAATCAAGAAAGATGAACTGAGTTCAATGTTTACAACCAAACACAATCAAATTATGGAATCAAAACTAGCTTAATCAAATTACAAAAGAGAAGAAGAAAAACTTATGCCCTTTTGGTCCGATTAACCGGATTCCGACGGTGTGAAGATGCTTGGGGTGTACCTCTATAGACGAACTCGAGTCGGAACTAGGAACGTCGCAAAAGGGGAAGATTCTAAGTAAAACTACAACCAAACGATGGTTCAAACTCAAAGAAAACAAATAGTTCAAGCTCAAAACCTCACTACAAGTTTTTGCTATCACTCAAAAAGACTGGAAAAAGATCCTTTGAAACATAGAAAATAACCTATTTATACGGCTAGGTTAAAACCAGCAAAAAGAAGAGATGAAAGTAGGGCAACAGCAGGTTTCGGGGCTCGGCACGCCGTGCTGGTGGAGTTGGCACGCCGTGCTGTGCAGAACTGAAGGCGGCACACCGTGCTGCTGGAGTTGGCACGCCATGCCGTGTGATTTTAGGGTTGGCACGCCATGCTGATCTGAGTGGCACGTTTTCGTACCACTCCACTGGACTGCTCCTGAATGGCACGCCGTGCCCTAATTGTGGCACGCCGTGCCACCTTGATTTTCAGCACTTTGAACTCTTCTTCACCGCTGATGCACCAACTTCCGGTCCGGGTCATAATACCTGTCCAAAACAAGCACAAAGAACATAACTGCACCAACGCCACGGACCATAAAAACAACAAATAAACAAAAATTACAAAAACAACCCTAGAAAACACGAAAAATACTAAAAGTTATAAAAACTATCCAAAACATAAAAATCACAAAATATTCAAAAACCACACAAACATTCACGCAAAAGACGCTCAAAATTGCCGTTCAAACCACAAAATTGCCTAAAAGATAAGGTAAAAAACCGACCTTATCAACTACCCCACACTTAAAGTCTTGCTTGTCCTCAAGCGAATCAACTAAAGATAAAGGAGTAAACTTGCTCGCTTTCACTTGCAAATCCAACTAAGGGTTTAACCGTACGAGATTCATAAACTCAAGAAAGTAAAGCATCAGCTTTGAAATGACATTAGGTGCACAAGGTTCAAAACCACTCAATACCCAAACCCAACACAATTTAGCTAGTCAAAGGGCGAGGAACAAACAGAGTTTATACGACCACAAAGCACCTCACAAGATGTCACTCCAACACTCAAGTTCAAGGCAAGGTGGATGAGCACACAAAAACAAACAATGACACACATCACATAGCGAACTAATGGCAATCTCGGTGAAGTCATTGGTCAAGGAGCAAAATCAGAGAACCTGGGGCTTGTAATGTTACGGCTTAGGGTAGGTTTGATAAGGGAAATTTTAGGTGTACAACTCCTACGAATCAAGTAAACATACAAATTGACTAAGTACTAAAGACGAGTCATGCAACTTTCAACTCAGAACTAGTCCTAAGAGTGTTTGCTTTTTTTTTTTTTTTTTTTTTTTGAAATTAACTTGACAAAAAGAAGGCCTTATCCACACCCAATGGCCGAAACACAACTTAATGAGAAAACGAAAACAAAAATTACAAGACATGGATCAAGGCAATTAGATGATCGCCCTAATCCTTTATTCAACCAATGAAAAGTTACAAAACATGGAACACAAATACCGGCTGAAAGATGCAAACCGGATAACCAAGACAGGCGTTTACAAACTCCGAGTTTTACAAAAAGAAACCGAACAAACACATTGACTCTATTTGGATTTATTATTATTATTATTATTATTATTATTATATATATATATATTTTTTTTTTTTTTAAACACAATTTTTCCATAGGACTAGATATGAAAGAGTTGAAATGCAAATGGTGATTGACCCCAAAATGAATGAACAACTTAGCCAATTACTTGATTTAGGAGAGGAGGGTGAGAAAGGAAAATCAAAGTGAAATGGAAAAAGGTTAGGATTATAAAGTTGGCTTGGTGAAGGTTTTTTAAGTCAAAAAGGTTAATTTAGTGGCTATGGGTGATCTAAGGGATGAATTAGTAGTTAGGGTTAGGGTTATTTAAGTCAATGGGTTAATCCTAAGGGTCTCCACATATTAAGCTCTCGATGCCAAGTGCAAAACAACACCGGGTTCTACGATCTAGTGTGCCACGATTGTTTTTACCCTCACAAAGAAATAGAACCGATGTGAAATGGTTCTAAAGGCTCAAATTTGCACAAGTGTATTAGGGTTTGTATGCTAGGTCGTGTGACTCAACCAATGTTCCAAGGCGTAATCCTAGCTCAATCATGCAAGTCGGGGTAGAGGACTAATTCCCTAATGCAACCTAAATGACAAATCTAACCAATGGTTACGATCAAGAATCACAAACCACGCACAAACAAGCTAATGACTTGCAAACGACTCCTAATATCCCTAGCCAATTGCTATCAATCCAAGCACAGAGACTTAGGTTCGAGGGTGGATTAAGCAATGTTATTCAAACGGCAATTGATACACAAGCAACCTAAAAATACTAACAAACCAAAACAACCAAAACCAACTTCACATGCATTGAAAAGTAAATCCTAAATCTAACCAAAAACCAACACAAAACATTCAATCATGCAAAAACACCAATAAACATGCTAAACAACAATCAAAAAGTGCAATATAAGAAAAAGAAAAAGAAAAGGAGAAGTCCCTTTACCGACCCCACACTTAGATTGCACTTACTTCCAAAAGTGCAATGGAAGAAGAAACAAACTAAATGGGGAAGGAGAAGGGTTACCTCACATATCGGGAGCTGGTGGTGGTGGCGGAGGGTACGGCCACCCTTGGGCGGCACAGTAGCGGGAGGCGAACGCCTCGACGTTGGCGAGCTGAGCCGCTTGCCGATCAAGGCGCGCGGTCAGCCGCTGCTCCAGCAGAACCTGATGGACGGTTAAGCCTTCCAATTGCTCAATAATGCCATCCAACCGTCCTTCAATCCGCCCCATAAAATCTACCCCTACCGATACATTCTCCGCGTCCTCCTCGCCGTCTTCTCCTGCTTCACTCTCCTCCTCCTCATCTACTTCCATGGGGGCCTTTCCCCGACTTGAACCTCCTGCACTTGAAGGACCTGCAGCTGCACCAACATAGGAACAAGACAAGATTCCCTTCGAAAGCTTCTTGGGAAGAATGCTTTCGAGGTTCCTATAACAAGTATTACTGTGAAAAAAACATGCAATACAAGTCACAATATGCCCTAGTCCTAGTTCGGACTTGGCTCGGTTGTGATGATTGTATAAAGCTTCCATGACAAAGAAGCCCAAATGCACCTTAATTTCACTATGCACATGCCACAAGATCAACAATTCAAATGCATTAACCCGGTTGCTCTCAGTCTTTCCCGAAAAATTAAAGCATACAAATTTATGAACTAATTGCAACACAGGGTCTTGGATTTGGGAGGTCTTGGCAAACCGGGGTTGGTAAACCCCTTGCCCTATCAATCGCCAAAATTTCTTGGCATCCAGATTTTCGGGCCACTTGTAACCATTCCCGTCAATCCCTATACAAGCCCTAAGGCCATCAATATCCAAAGTTCGCTCGATGCCAAAGAGGCGGAAGGTCATGCTTCTAAGGCCCGTGTCCGGGTTGGTTTTAAAACTCAAGGTAGAGTAAAATTCTAGGTGTAGTTCCCTAAAGACAGGAGGGTTAGATTTCACAAATTCGTACCACCCTAGACTAATCAACTTAGCTTTCACGCCCTCCGACCTATCTTGCACAAAAAGAAATTGCCAATCGAAAGTACGAAATGGAGTGCTTTCTAAAGGAAATAGAGTTTTGTACTTTTTACCTTCATCGTCCGAAAGTAAGGGAAAGTGACATTTGTATTTCCGGGAGAGATTTGTCAGTGGGGCCATCAATGGGTCGGTGGGCGGCGCGTCACGTGGCACCGGCTCCGGTGACGGTTCCAGGGGTTGGCAAGACGAACCGTGTCTCCGATCGGCGACAGTTTTTCTCTTCATCCTACAATTGCACAAACATAAAAATAAAACAAGAATAAAAAAACACAAGAACACAAAACCAAAGAACAACTACTGTCAAAGATACAAAACCCCAAAGAAGAAAAAAAAGTAAAATAGAACCCTATTAAGCAGTCAATCCATCAAGCCAAAATGAGAAAAAGAACAACAATAATAAGAATAATGAATAAAAGAGAGAATAAAGCAAGAATTCATACCTGATTCAAGGAAATTGAAACAAAAATAAAAACCCAGGGCAAAAGAATGGGGGAAAAAAGGGATGAGATGGAGAAGAAGAAGAAAAAGAAAAAGAAGATGAAGAAGAAGAAGAAAGTAAGAGAAGATAGGGAGAAGGGGAGAAAGGGAGGAAGAAGAAGAAGAATGGAGAAGGAGAAGGAGAGAATGGGTTTTAGAGAGAGAGAGTGAAAAGGGGAGAGAGAAAGTGAGAAGGTGAGAGAAAGTGAGAGAGAGGAAGGAGAAAAAGGAGAAGTGGGCGGTTATGAGAAGGGGGAAGGGGAAAGAACATTAAATAGGCGGTGGAATTCCCTTGGGATTCAAAATTTGAACGCTCGGCACGCCGTGCCAAATATTCAGCACGGCGTGCTGAGCGGGTTAAATATACGTACCTGGAAATAGAATGGTGGCACGCCGGCGTGCTGCCTTGGCACGGTGTGCTGCCTTGAAATTTAAACATATGGCACGGTGTGCTGAAGTCTTGACACGGCGTGCTGATCCTTTTTCGCGCAACTCCCTTTTTGGAATAGAAAGCCGGCACGTTGGCGTGCCAACTTGGCACGGCGTGCTGTTCTTCAGAACATTGATAGGCACGGCGTGCAGATTTTTGACACGGCGTGCTGGTCCTTTTTCTCACAAATCTCGCGCGGGACAGAACAGCGGCACGCGGGCGTGCTGAAGTGACACGCCGTGCCACCCTACATACCATTACTTTGGCACGGCGTGCTGAATGTGGCACGGCGTGCTGATGTCTTGTGCACACTTTTCTTCCGGAACAGCAGCCTAGCATGATTTCGTGCCACCTTGGCACGCCACGTGCCACATCCAATTGCACCTTGGCACGGCGTGCTGAGTAGTGACACGGCGTGCCACCATGAATTCTGCCAACTATTGCTTTTTTTTTTCACATTTTGAACACGATTTCTGATTAACTTGCTTAAGTACCTAATCCTACACACAAAAACACACAAAAACAAATTAACGTAAAAACTAATGTACACGGGAGGTATACGTACCTCAGTGCTATGTTTATAGTCGGAATAGCTCGACTTCTACGCCCGCGGTTTAGCATTACACATCACGAAGGAGCAAGACTTGCTTCTCCTCCTTTATTCCTCCGCTGACATAGGCCTTCAACCGGTGCCCATTCACTTGTTGAATTCCCTTCGGGGTTTCAATTTCCACCATCCCGGAGGGGTAAACCTTATGCACGGTAAATGGCCCCGTCCATCGACTCCGCAGTTTGCCCGAAAAGAGTTTCAACCGGGAGTTATACAAGAGTACCAACTCTCCTTGGTTGAAACCTTTCTTTATTACATGCTGGTCGTGCCATTTCTTGGTCCTCTCCTTGTAAATCTTGGCATTCTCATACGAGCTCAACCTAAGCTCATCCAGCTCCATGAGTTGCCTTAATCGAAGCTCACCTGCAGCTTGCATATCAAAGTTAAGAAATTTTAAAGCCCAATATGCCTTATGTTCTAATTCTACAGGTAGATGATAAGATTTACCGAAGACCAAACGGTAGGGGGACATCCCTATAGGTGTCTTAAAAGCAGTCCTATATGCCCATAGTGCATCGTCTAACCTTAAACTCCACTCTTTCCTAGATGCACTTACCGTTTTTTCTAAGATGTGCTTTGGTTCCCTATTCGAAACCTCAACTTGCCCACTCGTCTGAGGATGGTAAGGAGTCGCTACCTTATGCTTAACCCCATATTTGTGCAAAAGATTGTCAAATTGCCTATTACAAAAATGGGAACCCCCGTCACTGATGATAGCTCTTGGGGTTCCGAACCTAGTAAGAATGTTTTTCTTTAGAAACCTGACAACTACCCTTGCATCGTTGGTTGGTAAAGCGACAGCTTCTACCCATTTAGACACATACTCAACCGCCACAAGAATGTATTGGTTGTTGTGAGATATTGGGAAGGGTCCCATGAAATCTATGCCCCAAACATCAAAAAGTTCACACACCAAGATACCCTGTTGGAGCATTTCATTCTTTTGGGAGATATTTCCCGTCCTTTGACACGCATCACAGGCTCGAATATAACTAATGACATCCTGTTTCATGGTTGGCCAATAAAACCCACTAGATAAGATTTTTCCTACAGTTCTATTGGGTCCAAAATGGCCACCCGCTTCTCTATCATGACACATTTCAATAATGGAGGGAACCTCCTCATAAGCAACACACCGCCTAATCACACTATCAGCATATAATCTAAAAAGATAAGGGTCATCCCAAAAATAATCCTTAGCGTCATGAAAGAATTTACGCCTCTGTGCATATGAAAGGTTAGGTGGAAGAATGTTACCGACTTTGAAGTTTGCGATGTCCGCAAACCATGGTATAGAAGTTACCCCACACAACTGTTCATCGGGGAATGTGTCACGAATGTTCGCTTCCGGAGAGGATACGGATCCTTCACTTGGTAGTCTTGACAGATGGTCAGCCACTACGTTCTCTACTCCTTTCTTATCCTTAATCTCCACATCAAACTCCTGGAGGAGTAGAATCCATCGAATCAATCTGGGCTTTGCATCCTGTTTAGCCAACAAATACTTAAGGGCAGCATGGTCAGTATACACAATAACTTTTGATAAGACCAAGTAAGACCTGAACTTATCAAAAGCAAACACAACAGCCAGTAATTCTTTCTCAGTCACAGTATAATTCATTTGAGCACCATTTAATGTTTTACTAGCATAATAAATTGGGTGAAATATTTTGTTCACCCTCTGACCTAAACATGCCCCAACAGCATTGTCACTAGCATCGCACATAAGTTCAAAAGGAATTTCCCAATTCGGACTCACCATAACCGGTGCCTCAATCAATTTCCGTTTAAGCAAATTAAAAGCATACATACATTCATCATTGAAATTAAATGGGGCATCCTTTAAGAGTAACTCAGTCAACGGCTTAGCAATTTTAGAAAAATTTTTCACAAAGCGCCTATAAAAGCCCGCATGTCCCAAGAAACTCCTAACTAACTTAACCGAATTTGGGGGAGGCAGTTTCTCAATCACCTTAATCTTGGCCGGGTCGACCTCGATTCCCTTTCCCGACACTTTATGCCCTAAGACAATACAATCCCGAACCATAAATTGACACTTCTCCCAACTAAGTGCCAAATTGGTGTCTTCACATCTCTGAAGCACCCGGTCCGAATTCCCCAAACATGACTCAAACGTATGACCAACAACAGAAAAATCATCCATAAAGACTTCCATAAAATCCTCAATCATATCAGCAAAAATGGCTAGCATGCATCTTTGAAAAGTAGCCGGGGCATTACACAAACCAAAAGGCATCCGCCTATATGCAAATGTCACGTATGGACACGTAAACGTGGTTTTCTCTTGATCGAGAGGGTCCACTGGAATTTGCATATAACCGGATAGCCCATCTAAAGTACAAAAATATTCGTGCCCGGCCATCCTTTCTAACATTTGATCAATGAACGGTAATGGAAAATGATCTTTCCGAGTGGCGTCATTCAACTTCCTATAATCAATACACATACGCCAACCCGTGACAGCTCTAGTAGGGATTAGTTCCCCTTTATCATTTTTCACTACCGTCGTGCCTCCTTTCTTAGGCACACATTGGACCGGACTCACCCATTGACTATCAGAAATAGGGAAGATGATACCTGCGTCGAGGAGTTTTATCACCT
Source organism: Euphorbia tirucalli (assembly GCA_039660915.1). Taxonomy (NCBI): domain Eukaryota; kingdom Viridiplantae; phylum Streptophyta; class Magnoliopsida; order Malpighiales; family Euphorbiaceae; genus Euphorbia; species Euphorbia tirucalli. Next base: position 68,267,522 of record CM077639.1, read on the forward strand.
CGGTTCTTACCACTTCCTTCATGTTGGGGTTCAACCGACGCTGAGGCTGTGCACACGGTTTTACCTCATCTTCCAGAAAAATTCTATGTGTGCAAAACGTCGGACTTATTCCCTTGATGTCATGGATTGTCCACCCGAATGCTCCCTTGTGCTTCCTTAGCACCTCTAGCAGCTTGTCTTCCTCCTCTCCTGTTAACAAAGAAGAGATTACAACGGGTAAGTCCTTTGGAGGATGCAGAAAAACATATTTAAGGTTAGGGGGAAGGGTTTTGAGCTCCAATGATGGAGGTTCCTCCAATGAGGATTTAGGTGCTGGTTTGACTTCACGCTCCAGCTTATCAAACCGTCCCTTCACCCATGAACATTCCTCACTAATCACTGCATTTGCCTCACTTTCACCTAGACCTTCTCCTATGATGCAATCTAGTTCACTGCACAAACTCTCAACCACACAAGCATCAATAGGACAAAAGGAGTCCACAAAGTTACAATTTTCAACGTCTAACGGATATTTCATTGAATTATAAACATTCAAACTTACCTCCTCGTTATGCAACCTAAGAATGATCTTACCTTCCTGGACATCTATCAAAGTCCTACCGGTCGCGAGAAAAGGTCTCCCAAGTAGAAGGGGCACCGAGCTATCTTCCTCTATATCCATTACCACAAAATCCGCAGGGAAGATAAACTTGTCCACCTTTACTAACACATCTTCGACCACCCCCTTTGGTCTCGTGAGGGATCTATCCGCCAATTGGAGGGTCATATTGGTTGGCTTTGGGTTTCCCAATCCGAGTCTCCTGAAAAACGACAAAGGCATCAAATTTATACTCGCACCTAAGTCACACAGGGCATTGGCAATCTCCAAGTTTCCTATCCGGCATGGAATAGTGAAACTGCCCCTATCTTTGAGCTTAGGTGGGAGTTTGTTAGTTATAATTGCTGAACACTCCTCTGTCAAAGCCACCACTTCATCCTCGCCTAGCTTTCTTTTCCCTGCAAGAAGTTCTTTAAAAAATTTAGCATAAGAGGGCATCTCTTGGAGAGCCTCAATTAACGGCATGTTAAACTCTAACTTCTTAAAAATCTCAAGGAATTTGGAATATTTCTGCTCCAGTTTATCTTTCTTCTCCCTTTGAGGATAAGGAAGTTTAGGCACATAGGCTCTCACTGGTTCAGGAATTTTCCCTTTTTCGTTTATGCTAGGTTCGGGTTCAGAAATCGAATCGGGGTTGCTTACCTCTCCCGACTCTTCACTTACCTCGGTAGGTTGAGATGGGATATCAGCGTTGTGCACCCGGTCCTCCACTTGCCTACCGCTTCGTAGGGTTATAACCTGAGCTGTCTCCCTTTGATTACCCTTAGGGTTTTGTTCAGTTCTACTCGGAAGTGCTCCTTGAGGTCTTTCCTGCCTCTCCCTACTCAATTGAGCCACCTGCTTACCAAGATCCCTACAGTACGCTTCATTATCAGCAAGCCGAGACGAGATGTCTTTTAGTAATGACAAAACCGTCTCATCTTGCTTAGACTGTTGAGGCTGCTGTGGAGATTGATCATTAGGAATAAATGGGGCCTTACCTAACCCCTGCTCACGGTGCTCATAATGGAATCCGGAAGGAGGTCTCAACACATTTTGGTTGTTACTATAGGACATATTCGGGTGTTGATACCTTCTTCCGTAATTGTTATTATTATTGAAGTTTTGTGAATAAGAGTTAGAGTTATTATACCTTTGGTTTCCTCCCACAAAACTTACGTTTTTGGACAATTGGGCGAATGGGTCGCCCAATTCACACTCTTGCCCGGGATGCTCCGCTCCACATGATACACACAACACCGGTTGGTATTGTGGTCCATTTAAGTTCAGGCGGGACATCAACAGGTCCAGCTTCTTGTTTACATGGTCCATAGCAGCATCTTGGGGCACCCCACCGACTCGGACTGTATCAGCCACCATGAGGAACCGATCTAAGTGATCATTGGGGTTGTCACTTATTCCGCCACTGAATAGACCGTTCCTTTGGATCAAATGGATCATACTGGACTTTAGCTCGAATTGATTGGCAGTGATGGCTGGGATAACCACTCCGGATCTGTTCCGGGGCCGATGTGGAGCCATTAGGTCTGTCATGACCATGTTGTCTCTATCACCACCCCTTCTTCTGTCAAACTCCTCCCGCTCTCGCCGGAGTTGCTCTTGCTCAACTCTTTCCCGGAGTTGTCTCTCCTCGTCATCATGCTGCTGATGCTCCATTTGAACAATCTGCTCTTGGCGTACTCTACGGTTCCTGCTACACAAACGTTCAATTTCAGGGTTATAAGGTAAAAGCTCAGGATGCTGAGAGCGAGTTCGCATAAGCTAGAAAACACACACACACACAGAAATTAAAGAAAACTAAATTGTAATAACTATTCACAGAAAAGAAAAATTATTTAACTATATGCACAGAAATGTTGCCTAGATCAGCAAATAGACCTTTTGCTAAATGATGCAGAAATATAAATTTCCCCGGCAACGGCGCCAAAAACTTGATGGGTCCTAGGTGTAGTAGTAAAACTAAACCTAGAAACGCACAACTAAGGCAGTGTACCTATCGTTGACAAGTAATAATTCTAGTTGGTCCAGGTATCGATCCCACAGAGAAAAGAATAATCTGCAAACAATAAACTACTCGGGTTCCTTGCGTGTCCTAGGCGGAACGTAGTTTGGGTTGATTATATTAACGGCTAAACTATCCTACTCCTAGTTGATCTATTCCAGCTTACTTTGCACTTGAGTTTTGTGTTATCAATTGGCGGTTTACCGACCTATGAATACTAATGGGGATGGCTTTATCAATTAATTACAAAAGATGAATTTAACTCAACAATTAATCCTTGATTATGCTCTTTCGATAATACAACCTAGCGTATCTAGATCTTTTAGGTCCTTAGCCGGTTTTCCTTGTTTAGAGGCGGTCTAATTCTAAAGCTCAGAAAATAGGGGCACGTAAATTCCACAGTGTCGTCAATACTAATGGTTTCCTAGGTGTCAATCTAGGTAATGCCACAAATATGAACTTTAATAAATTAAAATCTTATGAGACTAGACATTCATTAAAGGAATTGCATAAAGAAAAGGAATAAAAATTGAAATTAACTTGCAAACAATTGTATTAATCAAGAAAGATGAACTGAGTTCAATGTTTACAACCAAACACAATCAAATTGTGGAATCAAAACTAGCTTAATCAAATTACAAAAGAGAAGAAGAAAAACTTATGCCCTTTTGGTCCGATTAACCTGATTCCAACGGTGTGAAGATGCTTGGGGTGTACCTCTATAGACGAACTCGAGTCGGAACTAGGAACGTCGCAAAAGGGGAAGATTCTAAGTAAAACTACAACCAAACGATGGTTCAAACTCAAAGAAAACAAATAGTTCAAGCTCAAAACCTCACTACAAGTTTTTGCTATCACTCAAAAAGACTGGAAAAAGATCCTTTGAAACATAGAAAATAACCTATTTATACGGCTAGGTTAAAACCAGCAAAAAGAAGAGATGAAAGTAGGGCAACAGCAGGTTTCGGGGCTCGGCACGCCGTGCTGGTGGAGTTGGCACGCCGTGCTGTGCAGAACTGAAGGCGGCACGCCGTGCTGCTGGAGTTGGCACGCCATGCCGTGTGATTTTAGGGTTGGCACGCCACGCTGATCTGAGTGGCACGTTTTCGTGCCACTCCACTGGACTGCTCCTGAATGGCACGCCGGATTGGCACGCCGTGCCCTAATTGTGGCACGCCGTGCCACCTTGATTTTCAGCACTTTGAACTCTTCTTCGCCGCTGATGCACCAACTTCCGGTCCGGGTCATAATACCTGTCCAAAACAAGCACAAAGAACATAACGGCACCAACGCCACGGACCATAAAAACAACAAATAAACAAAAATTACAAAAACAACCCTAGAAAACACGAAAAATACTAAAAGTTATAAAAACTATCCAAAACATAAAAATCACAAAATATTCAAAAACCACACAACCATTGACGCAAAAGACGCTCAAAATTGCCGTTCAAACCACGAAATTGCCTAAAAGATAAGGTCAAAAACCGACCTTATCAACTATAGCATCTAGAACCCGAAATTGGTTTTCTTTGCTTTGTAAACACTGTTTTGGTCGTTTTCAATGATTTTTAGGAATTTTGAGGAACTTGGGGGTCCGCTATTGCTGGACAGTGGATCCGGTTTGGATTGAACAACCCTGAAACTCAGAAATCGAAACCAAAGAATCCAAAAATCTCACATCAATGTCATTTGAAATCCGAAAACTAAAAAAAATCAGAATGTGACGAATGTGATTAGGACCGAAATAGTTCATGACTGAATAAACAAAATGGAAATCTGACTGCTTTTGGTCAATTTTTGGGCTTCTCGGGTTTCTGCATTGAAGAACAAAGTCATGCGGTTATAGTACTATAGCCACTCGGCTCTATTCTAAGCGATTACAGCCGTGCAGCTCTGTTCTAAGCGATTATAGCTGCTTGGCTCTAATTAGAGCCGCACGGCTGTAATTGATAAGTGCTAAAAAGACACTTATATATGATATAATCTATAAGGAATTTGCGTTGTTTTTACTTATTTTATATTAGATTTCACGTGGGTATTGCTTGTTTTCGATGATTTACAGTTTTAAAGACCAAGTATGCAAATATGTGAAATTTAGCTATAAAAGGAAGCAAAAAAAAAAAAAGAGAAATCAAAGGAGAGAGACAGATCACGAGCGCGATGGATATCATGGTCGCGACCTAGCACTTGGACAGACTTTGATTTCAGCGTTTTGTAAAGAAACCCGTGTGAATCACGACCGTGACACTCTGTCAGGATCGTGACATGCACTCAGCAGTAGTTATTTGATCTTATCCATTCGGAACTTCAACCACCACTATGAAAAGACACAACCCTTTATGGAAAGACACAACCCTTCATGAAAAGACACAACCCTTCATGAAAAGACACAACTCTTCATGAAAAGACATAACCCTTCATGAAAAGACATAACCCTTCATGAAAAGACACAATCCTTCATGAACAGACAAAACCCTTTATGAAAAGACACAACCCTTCATGAAAGACACAACCCTTCATGAAAAGACATAAACCTTCATGTAAAGACACAACTCTTCATGAAAGGACACAACTTTCCAAGAAGAACCAATAGTATTCAAGAGACACAACTATTCAATGAATCAACACAATCTTTACAAAGAGGCACAACCATTCATTGAATCAACACAATCTTTCATAAAGAGACACAATGCTTCAATGCTTATAAATAGAGAAGGAATTCCAGATTGCAAGTGTGCCCCCAATAGGACGCCAAAGGGAGGAAAAATCGGCAAATGGAAGATACTTGTACTATATAAAGTTAGAGAAATAAAGTGTCTAGAGACTTCGAGTGTTGTTGTAATATTTAGTATATGTAAAGGGGAGCCTAACGCCAGGGTCTTTAAATAAAGTATTATCACTGTATAGAGAAAAGATACCTCTGAGGTTGCAATATACCTATAGTCGTGAGGGAGTGTTTCCCGTGTGACAGACAAGAATACTATCGCTTTCTTAAGTCTTTTCTTATGCTTTTCCTTTATGAGAGCGTCACACTTGTATTTGTATTGAATATTTACAAGATCAATATCGATAAGTTTTCTTATATCTTACTCTTCATTGCATGACTAACGCCAAGTATGTATTGTGATTCATAATAAGATATAGAGAAGTTCGCATTTTACTTTGTCTTGTTTAGTTAATAAGATAATATAAATTACGATGTATGATTGTTTTGCGTCACTTTGTTAAATTAATTGGAGATCATCTTAATATAGCTTGGCCATTGTGTATTAAGACCTTTAGTTATTTTGGCAAAGGTATTCGATAATTTGTCTATGAGTTATTGAATAAAATCTATTTCTAGACATGCTCGTTGAAATAGAACTAATCCGACATACTCTTATCATAAAGATTGAATAGATAATTAATGCATGTAGAACGAATATCTAAGATAAAATACTTGTATTTTTATGTAACTAGATATTAAGCAATAACTCAACTCAATACTAGTACTTTAATTGATTTAACTTGCCATTTACCCAATTTCTCCATATCACTTTATAATTCGATACTCTATAAACGCAAAGAAAAACAAACTAAAGTCTACATACTTATTCCTCATGGGATTGATATCTTTTATTACTACGTTGCGATTAGTATACTTGCGAGCACTAATCTCTAAGTGGAATCATTATTAGAAAAATTATTATCAAAAGATAAATTAGAGATTTAGTAAACAATCAACAGTAATCAAGTAGCTAGTTTTTGGAAATTTGCAAAACACAAAAAAATCATAGCACAAATCAAACAAATACGAGTTTAAGGCCTTTCAGAGTTCACCTTGCTGATGTTCCAGCATGTTTGACGACTGCAATTGGATTGACAAGTCGGAATATTCTTAAAACCTCACGAACACCCCAAAATCCTCGAGTATGTGTCCCGAATCAATCTGAACGACCCGAAAACGATCCTGAATGAGTGAGAATCTGGCTGGAAACCCCTACTCTTAGTGTTTGCAGTGTCTTTCTTGTGTTTGGTTCTGGTTTCTTTCTTTCTTTTTCTCCTCTTAGTTTTGTTCTCTTTTTTTGAGTTCTCTCTTGATTTTATTTTTCCTTCTGATTTCTGTCTATCTCCTCTTGTTCTCTTTCTTTTTCTATTATTAAAACCCTCCCTTATTTTTCGGCCGAGAATCCTCCTAATTAAGCAGTTTGATTCCTTGTCAAAGATTGATTCTGGTTATTTATTAGATAATCTGACCGCTCGCTAGAGCCGCACGACTGTAAGGTTACATCTGTGCAGCTTTGGAATTACAGCAGTGTGGCTATAGTTGTGAAACTACAGCCGTGCGGCTCTAATCAGAGCCGTGACAGATTCTCCTAAATCCCAGACTCACCTCTAAGCCCTCTTAATCACTTGAAAGACCTTTCCCGGGGTTTTGGATCGAGGACTATTCAAATTTCAGAGCTTTTGAGACATTCCAGGCAACATCCCACTCAATCTCAAGTCCAATTCGCTTTTGTCTGCTTAAAAGGTAATGTAGGGCTCTCATTACAGAGGTCGGGAAATCCCGTGCTCATAGAAGGCATCAATCCTATATTTGCCTCTAAGTTCACATCTTCTTTTTGAAGGCATCAATCCTATTTGATCTTTTCTTTTCTTCTCTCTCTTTCCCAGGTGGTCTTCTTTTTTGATACCCTTTAAATTTTACACCCTAGATAAAAACTTTTTTCTAGGTCTTTCTTCTGTTCCTGAAGAACACCCCTATCTTCTTGGAGCATATTCAATTTGAGAACAACAACTTTTATTTAGATAACGAAGACGCATTGCATCTTGCCTTACTTGAAGTTCAATACATGCTTTCCTCATCGCATACCTAACTGCCTCAATTCGCCCTCCTAAACCATCTACTACTTTTTCCTCATTTAATAAAGGGTTAAAGGTCGTTTTAGCTACCTCACACCAATGCTCTGGAAGTTTAGCAAAAAACATTTCTAACATGTAGTTTTGAGATGCCATATCAAGATTATAATAATATTTCTGAAATTGACAAGCAAAATTATCAAAATAACATATGTCACAAATTTGCAATTTCATTAAAGCCTTGCTCTTTTTCTAAGGACTCTGTTGAAAGTGAAAAACCACAAAATTCTCTTTTCAAAGCATCTACCACTAAGGCTAAAATTCCATATGTTAAAACTTCCTTTCGAATTTAATATTTTATAGAGGTATGTGCAATTAACATCTTCCAATATTTTTTGGCATTACCCACCATAGTTGCTTTACATGATTTATAGGCATTATCAGGAGTGTAACTACCAGACTGTAGTGTAAACATTAGCATGGTTATCGACACATCTATCCTTTCGAATGGATGCTTTTCACAATCTAAATTAAGAAAAGATGTAGGGATTATTAGGTTTATACATAGCTCTCTTCATTGTTAAAATCTCATTAAAAGTTCTATCATCTATGTGTAATGGAGCTTCTTCTACTAGACCTAATCATTTTCTAGCATCTTAGGCTCAATCTCCTTTTGTTGAGTTAGAAGCTCTTTTTTGGAGATCTAAAATATAAGACACTATTTTCTCATGTCTTAATTTTAAGATATCCCTTTCAAAGATTTGTTTTTTTGAACTTAGAATTTGATGGTCCCAAATAGGCTAGCTACAGTACTAGAGGGGGGTGAATAGTACAATAGACCGAATAAAATTTTTTGCAAACTCTTTTAAAAATTCTTTTTGAAGAAAAACAATTTTCTGTCTATAAACACAAGTTTTATAAAAATGTGGAATTAATTAAAATAATAAAACTTGTGAATATAAATTTGCTTAACTAAAAATGACTTAAAATAATAAAGCTATTAATTTAAATTGCAAGAATTTAAATAGCAGAAAATATAAAGAGAATAGGGATTGAGGAATGAAGACATCCAATTTTTTCCTTGTTCGACCCAACCGGTCTACGTCCAGTCCCCAAGCCAACCGCTTGAGATTTTCACGGCTTAATTTCACCTATGGTATACCAACTATCACCCTGATCATAGTTTGGTATACCAATTACCATTTTGCACACCGTAGTACCTCAACTTCCAGGTGATCTCCCATTGTGGTGTTTTTTACCTGAGACTCCCGGTTGAGCATGCCACGTCAGCTTGTTGACCAATGTCAAACTGAAATATGGGCCCACCATATATGAATTCCCAATTCTACCCTCAATTGAAATTGAAACCGCTTCCCTCCTTTTTGTTTCCCTCTTCCCCATGTCTGACCGTTTCCCTCTCTTACTCAACCACTGTCTCTCCTAACTCACCTGCATCATCTCTCTCTCCCTCACTCCTATTCGATCTTATTTTCTCTCCCTTTTCCCCAAAATCTCTTTGGCAAACCCTAAAAATCGTCCGTCCTTGGTGAATCACCAATAAAACACTGATCGCTATCTTGTTCTTCAAGCACAGAATTTGAACGGGTAAGTGGAGGATTTGCAATTTCTGTCTCTGTTGTTGCTTTCATATTCTCTCTCTACAAACTTCATTCTTTCTCTCACTCTCTATTATTGCCTTTACGTGGTTTTTCTTACTCTGTGTCGCTACATTAATAGTAGGAAAAAATGCCTAAAAGTTTTGGTTTTTATATATATAATAATTGACCTAATAATGATGGAATATATTGGGTTTATGAATGTAGTGGACCCGGTTGAAAAGTTGATACCTTTTGGAGCTTTGGACCAGAATCAACTCTGATCAATGGTTGGGATGGCTTATGGCCCATGTAAGACTGAGTTCACTTTGTTTGTTCTTTATTTTTGCAATTATTATATTTTTAAATGGTTATTGGATAGTGATGGTACTGAATTAAATATGTTGTTGTTGTCATTGTTGTTGTTATTAATTGGGATTTGGTTTATGTCACACTATGTGTTGTCTGTAATACTTAGCCAAATAGAATAAAGTATAGTTTACATTGTAATATACAAAAAAGGGTCATTGTTGTTGGCATAGCATTTTTGCAATTGTAATTGATTGGATTATTAAATTAGAAAATGTGTCATTGGGGATTGTGATCTTTCTTGATTATTGTCTTTGTTGATTTGTATAAATCTTTTTTGTTTAATCTAATTAGATTTGTATTAATCTTTCTTGATTAGTTTCTTGATTTGTGCCAATCTGTGTTTTCATAATAGTAGTATGCAAATTGTGTATAGGAATTAAATATTAAGTACTATCATTGTCAATAAATGCAGATCCGGAAAAAGGCTGCTTCGATATTATTATTAGGTATAATGGGAAATTTAAAGGGGACAGTTATATGACGGTGATATGTACATATTGTAATTGGGATGAAGGGTTGGCTTTATGTACAATTGACAAATTGGTTTAAGAAACTTTAGAGATTAGTGGAAATGTACAATATCATTGGAAACCCTGGGATATGCCAATTCAAGGATATTTAAATTACTTAGGCAATGATAGAGATGCCTATAGGATGGCTTTGGTTGGGGTTGATTATGGAGAAATTGATCTTTATGTTAAGGTTATAGATCCCGAAGAACCGGACGATGTACTGCATGAACTAGATGAAGGGATTTTTCATTGCACCACGCTCAATTAAAGCCGAACTACGAAGCGTTTTCTCAAATCCGTGCCCATGAGCAATTGAAATGGAAATTAAAAACAACAAAATTCAAATAAGAAAATTGAGTTTCTCACCAGAAATATCTCCTCTAGAGATGGCTGTAGAAATCGAAATCGATTCCCTCCACTCTTACATACACAAACGCCTATCGAGTAGAACCCATGCTAGCGGCGTATCAATAAAATTTGGAGAGAAAAGTGAGTTGAAATTTCTGCCTTAAAATTGAAAAATTCTAGCAGCAAATTGCCCCTTAATGGCCGAATTCCATTGTAAGAAATTCATTGATTTTGGCTTAAATCATGGCCTTAAATAAGGCTTTTTTTTTTAATTAGATTTAAGTTGGGATTTTCATACCATAAATCCCTAAATCCAAATTAATTATTATGTGTAAATTAAATACAATTCCATTTTAATTTTCATGCATGTATTTATATAAAATCATATTATATAACATACATGTCATTAAATTAAAATTGATTTGTCGATTAAAATTGACCCAATAAATTAATTGAGATTCACCTTAAATCAAAATACATATAAACCTATTTTATTTCCACCCGGAAATAAATTCCCAATTAATATTTATTAATTAAATTATATTAATCAATCCAATTGATCTATAATTTAATTAATTAATATTTATCTCTCCAGTCTGTATACTCCAAGTATATGGGCGATCCGACAAGTTCAAACTTAGACATTTTATGTGTACGATCCTGCGGGCCCGTCTTTATGTTGGTAATGGCCTATGGTCCACAGACTGTAGGCCAGCTCTGGCAAGCCACTGCAGCCCCCAATTAAGATGGAGATAGTAGTCCAACTGTAATCGAAACCCTGTAGTTTAAGCTCGTATATCACATGTCTTTGATATCGGTGTCCAACACAGAGGCATGGATTGATTACCGTCTTTTGTGTCCGGACATTTACTTGATCCCGAATGAACTGATGCTCACAAACAAGTTCTAACTTGTTTGGGTGTGGCCACACTCTTATCCGTTGCATTCATGAAGTGGCCAGTGATATCTTCTTAGTGGATTACTAAGTGACATTCCCTTCTGCATATCCATAGTCTTGCCATGTTTACTGACATACCCGAATGTATCCATACTTGGCACCTTGTTACAAGCCCTTTAGGCGTACACCAAAGTATGTCACTTCACATGCAGCACCATGATATGGTCAGGTCAAAGGATCCATAGAAGTACTACACGAGAATCACTTGTGATACTATACCATATGGATTTCTCGTTTAGTGGATCTATCCAGTACCATGCCCTTTTACATGTACCTATTAACTTGGTTGACATTCCATGTCCAACGGCTGGTAAGACACTGCCATGCAACCAAACTCATGATAGTCTTTGGTTCCATTCATTCCCATGACTAGAACAGACTACGGATGACTTTATGGTCATATCATTTTCCCTATCCATGGTCTTACTGCCAAGTGCATGACACTTGTCAATATGGATGTGGATATGTCCATTGGATACTCTATTTAAAACATAGCACAAGATATATAATAAATAGATTAATTCCTTTATTTAATGACACAAATTTTTATAATATATAGATCTCATGAATAAGTATAAATGTATAATACAAATACAAGGACCAATGCCTTGGGAATAGGGCATATCCAACACTAGAACCTACATGGCCTAGTGGTGTTGTAATTGAAGAAATTGTAGAGGAAAATCCACTGGTTATAGTGACTGATAGGAAGGGTAAAAGGAAATTAAATGTTAGGGGCACAACAGGAATCAAATTTCTTAAATATAACACAAGGGAGATAGGGAGTAGCTCAAGGCTAAATATTGATGTTGGTGATGTAAATGTAGACAGTGATGTAAATGTTAGTTCTAATAGAGGAGCTGAAGCTGATTTTATAGATAATCCTGCAAGTGATGGTGTAGAAGCATTTTTCTCAACAATTAATAACTTTTCTGCTGTTAATGAAGAAATTGGGTTGTCATTTGATGATAATCCATATATAGGTGACTTTAGTTATGAAGATGTTAATGAGGATCATGAGGTTGGTGGTTGTAGCAACAACATCAGTGATAGCAATGTGGATAACAATAATGTAGAAAATGAGACTGCTAATAATAAGAATGTTAAAGGTGATCAGCAATTGGATGAAAAGGATTTTCATGATCCTGATTATGTTTTTGAAGATGGTAATGAAGATTTAATGAGTGGAATTGCTAAAGCTAGGACATCGAAGCCAAGAACAAAACAGAGACCTAGTGAAAACATAGGGAATACCAGTTATGAAACCGGTATGAGATTTGAGCTACAGGAAGGTTCATTTGAATATGAAGATTCTGATGCTCTTCACACAGATTCAAGCTCAGACTTTGAGAATGAACCAAGGGTTAGATTTCTTGAGTTTAATGCACAAAGGGATTTAGAAGACTTTCAGTTTAGAATTGGTATGCTATTCAATAATGCAGAGGAGTTTAAAGAAGCATGCAGAAACCATGGCATCAATTACAGATTTTAGATTTGGTTTCCAACCAATACACTAAAAAAGGTTACGGCAGTATACAGATCAAAACAAGATGATGGGGAAAAATGTCCATGGAAGTGTTATGCTTCAAGACAAGATCGCCATGATGAAAACAATGTTACAATGCAAGTCAAGAGCCGCCATTTCCAACACTTATGTTCGAAGGTGCATCGCAACTTCTATAGGACATACAAGTGGATTGCGAAAAGATATTTGGAGGCTTTCAGGAGTGATCCTGACTGGAAGATAAGTGCTTTAATTGAAGATATTAGTAGGCAAAAAAGGCTGAAGATTGGGAGAATGAAGGCATATCGTGCTAAGTGTTTAGCACTTGAAAAGATTAACGGGGATGAAAGAACACAATATGCAAACATTTATAGCTATATATTTTATACATTTATCTTTAATTACATTGTAAGGGTTTACTTAATTGTATTACTGTGTTTTATTTAATTGCATTATACTATTTTACTGAATTGCATTGTACTGTGTTTTAATTAATTGTATTCTATGTATTTGTAGGTATAGAGCTGAGTTGCTGAGATCAAATCCAGGTAGCACTATTACAGGTAGATTCAAAGATGGAAGGTTTATTGGGCTGTATGTTTGCCTAAATGCCTTAAAATCAGCATTCAAAGCAGGCTGCAAACCTTTCATTGGATTAGATGGTTGTTGGCTTAAAGGCTTGTATGGAGGGCAACTATTGTCTGCTATTGGCATAGACCCAAATGACTACATTTTTCCAATTGCATGGGGAATCATTGAAACAGAAAGCATAGAGACATGGACTTGGTTCTTGCAGCTTCTAGCAGAAGATTTGGGGATTGACAGCAACAAACATTGGACTTTTATGTCAGATAGACAAAAGGTACATTGTTCTAATACTTAATGATTAAGCTGCATTATTTTAACTTATAATTATTACATTGAACTATAGGCTTGTATTGCATTAAAAAAGACATTATATTATCACTTAAGTTGCAGAATAGCATGTACATATCATTAATTATCTAGTGTCATATGGTTGCTTATGTGGATTTATGTGTTTGTATATCAAGGATTGATAAATGCAGTGGAGACCTTATTCCCATCAGCAGAACACAAATTTTATATACGACACATGTACACAAATTTTAGAACTTTATTCAAGGGGAAGGAGTTAAAAGACATGTTATGGAATGCAGCAAGGGCACCATATAAAGCCAAATTAGATGAGTGTCTTAAGAAGATTGAAGACAAATTCCCTGAAGCAAGAAAATGGTTAGGGGAAAGACCTTATGAGCAATGGTCTAGGGCTTAGTTTTCTGACATCTCACAATGTGACATGCTTCTCAATAATATGTGTGAGTGCTTCAATAAGTACATCTTAGATGCAAGAGATAAAGGGGTGATCATAATGAATGAGTTGATTAAAGTTAAGTTAATGAAAAGAATGAAGAAGAAGTATGATATGTTGAAGAACAGTGATGTTGTGTGGTGCCCAAAGGTAATGAAGAAGCTGTAGAAGAACAGAGAGTTCTCTTTCAATTTTGAGCTAACATATTCTGGAGGTCCACGAGTGCAAGTGGTAAGGTTTGGTGATCAGTTTATAGTTGATATGGCAGCCAAAAGTTGCACTTGTAGAAGATGGCAACTGATAGGTATACCGTGCAGCCATGGAATTGTTGCCATTATTGGCAACAACGAGAATCTAGATAACTACTTAGCTGAATGTTATTCATTGGAGACATATCGAAAGGTGTATGGTTTTCTTTATTGAACCAATAAATGGGAGTGATCAGTGGCCCAATCCTGAAGAGGTCGTGCCAATTATGCCTCCATCACCAGTGAAAACTAAAAGAGGAAGAAAGAAGAAGTCCAGGAGAAAGGAGCCCGAAGAACTAGAAGAATCTAACCGAAAAGGGAAGTTAAACAAAAAGGGACTAGTCAACATGACTTGCAGCAATTATGGTAGCAAAGACCACAACAAAAGGAGGTGCACAAACCACTAAGATCCACTACACTAAATGTAAGTAGTTATTTAGCTACAGATTTTGTAATTATTAGTGGGAATGACAATTAGATACTTACCGCAATTACTTTCTTTATGTAGATGAAGAGAAAGAGGTCAACTGATTCGGAGAAAAATGAATATTCTAGTCAAAGTGCAAGGATAACAGGAATAGGTAGGGGAAATAGTACTAGGGGAGCATATGCAGGAAGAGGCAACCATGATAGAGGAGGAGGGATAGGAAAGGGAAGCAATGGCAGAGGAGCAGGGGCTAGAAAGGGAAGTAATACCGGACGAGGAGGGATAGGAAGGGGCAACAATGCCAGAGGAGTAGTGGCAGGAAGGGGAAGCAATGCCAGAGGAGCAGGGGCAGGAAAGGGAAGCAATTCCAGAGGAGTAGGGGCAGGAAGGGGCAGGAATAGGAAGCAACACCAGAGGAGCAAGGGCAGGAGAACAGACACTGAGATGGATGATGGATGTAAGTATTTCAATTTTTCTTCATAGATAATAGAAAATGGTTATTTCTTATTTTTTAGATAATTGTCACTGAGTTGGGAGTTGAATTTGATATAAATTAGAAGTTCAAATTCCTATGGTTTGGGAGTTGAATTTGATATAAATTGGGAGTTCAAATGATATGGTTTGGGAGTTGAACTTGATATAATTCACTTTTTGGTAGTTGCCCTGCTGTTACATTGGTATATAATTGTGGCAAATTGGTAGTTGAATTTAATTGGCAGTTATTCTGCTAGTAAATGGCATTCTAGTATTTTTGAATTAGGCGTATTATGAATAAATGGAAATTATCTTGACATTTGTTTTATGTTACACAATTTGAATAGGAAACTACTCAATATGTGCCAAGTCAACCCACTCAAACTACATTCAGTAGTCAAGGAAGCAATGTCACTAGTGTTGGCCCCAATCAGCCAAGTCAAGCAACTTAAAGCCAAGTCCCGAATGCTTTTCCAACTCAGGGAATTCCACAGAGTCATGTCCAAAATGACACGAATGCAGTCCGTAATGTTGCTAGGAAGCCGACTACAAGAAGTGCTACTTTCAATGCACCAAGAAGGCAGTGGAGATGAAATAAGACAATACAGTAGAAATATGGTGGAATTTTACTTAAACTGTTGAACAACAAAATTATTTCATTGTTAGTAGTTCAGTAGATAAGAAGGGATGAAACTAGCAAGTACAGTTTGTAACTTTGTGTACAATTTGTAACTTTGTGTTTATCATCATTTTGTCATTTCCCTTTCAAAATCTAATTTGTTGGCTTCTAGTGCTGCTAGTCCATACTTGAATTTTGGCTATTTTCTTTTACTTCTTTGTTTTGGTTTTCATTCATTGGCCCATCTGTATGCTTTTATATCTTCATAAAACTGTAGCTGAAATTCAACATTGTATATGTTGTATCCTTGTATGCTTCTAGTAATACATGTGGCAAGTCATTTGCACATTGCCTCCTAATGCGACAAAATCATTCAAAAAATGATTCTTATTATGGGCTTATAGAGATGAAAAAAACATGACGCTTTTTGTCATCAAATGGGCTTAATTTCACCTATGGTATACCAACTATTGCCCTAATCACAGTTTGGTATACCAACTACCATTTTGTTTATGGCTTGACTTCAGATGCCTTCATTGACAGAATGGCTAGAATGAAAATGACAACAAATGTGCAACAAAATTGAGAGCAAAGAAGCATAAGGTAGATCTTTATAACAATTGAGAGCGAATTAGACCCCAAATTTCATTTAATTTAAAGCTCTTAAATGTGCAACAAATTAACAGCAAAGCTGTATAAGAGTTTTTAAGATTCTTTATCATTTACAAGAACCATACTAGTTGGTACTAGAGTGCAGGAGCACATATATCATAATCACAACATTAAGAGGAGAAGCAATTCACTTTAGATGAATGTAGAAGATTATAGCCCAATCCATCCATTTCTAAGTTCAAAGCCATTCGTTAAACTCGGACCAATCAAGCATGGCAGTCCTTTCAACCGGTATATCCAATAGATTTTGTCCAGAAATTGCAGTCCTTTTTCTTAGATTTCATCCAAAAGGTAAGTGCTCTATCAGTAGAAATCGCAAAATCGCTTATCAGTGATTCACCAAGGAAGGACGATTTTTAGGGTTTGCCAAAGAAATTTTAGGGAAAAAGGAGAGAAAATCATATCGAATAAGAGTGAGGGAGAGAGAGAGAGATGATGCAGGTGAGTGAGGAGAGAGAGAGTGGTTGAGGAGGAGAGAGAAACAGTCAGACATAGGGAGGAAGAGAGGAAAAAAAGAAGGGAAGCGATGAAATTTCAATTTCAATTGAGGGTAAAATTAGGAATTCATATACTATGGGGCCCACATTTTAGTTTGACATTGGTCAACAAGCTGATGTGGCATGCTTGTGAGCGGACGACCTTCTTTACAGAACGCGCGGTGAAGCGAGAACCGGGGATTTTCCTTTCGAAAGTGTGAGTGTTTGTGGTTTTGAAAACGAGTCTTTAATCTTCTTTAAGAAAACCTTTCCTTTTATTTGGAAAAACCCTTTTGTAGAAAATTTAATTGTAAGTGTGGATTTTGGAAAAATAGGTTTGTAGAAAATACCAATTTGAACTTAAAGATCTCGAAACCTAAATTTCGAAATTAGATATAGACTCGCCACCCGGATCAGCTCATCCGGGAAATTCCAGTACAGCTCCATACCAAGTGTAGACTCGGTACCTAATTCAAAGATTCAGGGTTCGGGCAACAAGTCTACTAATCCTCGCTTATTTTCAATTATTATTTCATAGTGTAATGTTGCATTCACTTAATTCTACTTATTTTATCTTCTTTTAAATATTAATCGATGCTCATGCAAATGACATAAATATAAATATTAAAATAAAGTGCGGAAAAATAAAAGTGCGGAAAAGTAAATCAGAGGCCAAATTATACAACCAAAGAAAAAGAAAACTCTCATCCTCACCATTTACAACCGCCTACTATACACGATAATCTAAGAAATTACAATCGCCTAGATACACGATTTAATCTATAAAATACATTCAAAAATAAAAATAAAGAAAAAATAAAAGCTGCATCCAAATACGGTTAGCACAAGTAAATAAATCACACCAAGGACTCATACAGGACAGAATAGGGATTTATAGGAGCGGGGACATGCATTAAAAGGGGCGTAACCGGGTCGACCTGATCGGTCGGACCAGTTAGACCTGGAAAACGGTTTTTTTGAAACGCCCTGTAGGCTTTGTGGGTGAATTTTGAAAATGGTTTGGCTCATTTACATGCATTTTTCCAACTTTAGCGGGCCGGATATCCTGGAACCCGGGGGTCCCGTCCGTGTGTGGGCCTAAATTAACATTCATCTAGGGTCCCAAAAGAAGGAAAACACGTCAAAATTCACTTTTGAATAGGAAAAGGGTGTAAAATTACAAGCTTGGGGCCCAAAAGGGCGAAACTGTAATTCTACCCCTTGAACTACAGTCGAGCGACTGTAAGGCATTACAGTCGCGCGACTGTAATAGGCCGGGTGGCTGTAACACCTACAGTCAAGCGACTGTAGTGCTCCAGAATCGATTCCAATGTTCTTTTCTCGTTTTTTGAAAACCGTTTTGCAAATATAATGATTTCGGGGGATCCGGGATTTCTGGAATATACTAAAATCAACAAAACGGATCCAAAACGAATCGAATCAAATCCCGAAATCCCTAATCTCTTAAAATCACCAAACTTTAAATTACATCCATCAATCAAAAATCAGAAAACCAGGAATCCAAGCATATAGGGATGTAATTGGGCCGATAATAAAGATACAAAACACATTTAATCGAAAAACGGGAGCGTTATCGGTCGGTTTTGGGGCATTCGGAGCTTCTGCCCCAGAGATTACAGTCAAGCGACTGTAATCAGAAGATTACAGTCACGCGACTATAGGTCACAGTCGCATAGCTGTAGGTTAAAGCCGGGCAACTGTGATATTAAGCGAGGCGGCTGTAATCAAAATTCGCTTCCGAAATCGTAAAAAACGGAAAAAACATCAATAAACAACACCCAGAATGAACAAAAATGGATTTTTAAGGCCTCTCAGAATGTTACCTGGTCTGTATTCTAGTGTTTAAATCACCAGAGATGGATTCGGGTGTAGGAAAGTGTCTTATAGTCACGAACAACCCAAAAACAATGCGCGATCAACGAAGCCCGAACGGAACCTCTAGAGAGATTGAGTGAGTAGTGATGATTTGAAAACACCCTACAACTATTTTTATGTGTTTTCTTAAAATTGTTTTTGTTATTTTCAGATCAAAACCCTTTTATTTTTTCCTCAGAACCCCAGAAAAAGTCCTAAAATCTCTATTATTGTGTGTTTCTTATGTTTTCCTCTCAAAAAAACCATTTTTTCTTCTGCCTCCTTTTCGTTCTTCTAACCCTAATCCCGAATACTAGGTTTTTATATCTCCCGTTTTGGTTAAAAATCAGAATTAAATGCTGATTTTTGGTAAAAAAAGGAAGTCTAGTTATTACAGTCGCGCGACTGTATGTAGTGACCAGATTAGCCTATTTTGTTTAGGAAAACCGAATTAAATGCTGATTTGGGCCGAAAAAAAGAAAATCTGATGATTACAGTCGCTCGACTGTAGTGGCTACAGTCGCGCGGCTGTAGGCACTACAGTCGGGCGACTGTAGTGACTAGATTGGCTTATTTGCTTATTTTTTCATTTTTTTCTTCGATTTTCTTAAATACTCACTGGAATTCCTTTGGGGCTCCGTACCAAGACTTGTCACACACACTTGGGTCATCCGGGACATTTCCGACATTATTCCAGTCGGTCCGAATCCGTTTCATGCTAACCAGTGAAAAAGGCAACAATGACTTTCATCACAGAGGTCGGGAAAAAAACTCGTGCTCACAATGCTCAACCGAGAGTCTCAGGTAAAAAAACACCACACTGGGAGGTCACCTGGAAGTTAAGGCACTACAATGTGCAAAATGGTAGTTGGTATACCAAACTGTGATCAGAGCGATAGTTGGTATACCATAAGTGAAATTAAGCCAAATTTTTACTAACGTTTCCTTTACGGTAGAAAACAAGCCTATGTTACTTTTTACGAGTTCTAGTAACAAACTCAATACTTTTATAGGTTTAGTATCAAACATCTACCGTTACTTTTTCGAGCTTAAGTAACAAACTCTTCTTATGCTTTTTTAAGTTCAAGTACCAAACTTTTACAGACTTTGTTGATCACACTACCAACAAAGTAAACCCCCTTTCACACAACCTTGTGTGAATATACAATTCCCAAATGTATGAATATTTGAATGAAAGAACGAAACTCTTTTCTCTTAACTTTGCCCTCTTTAGGATTATGGAAGACTTTAAAGAATTATAGCTAAAGAGTGTGAATGTTGCAAATAAGTCTTCTTACTCGAAGCTTTGGTCTTCATTTCCTTTTATAGGAGAAGGAAAGCTTCATGGCCGTTTGTCTCAATTCATAAGGTGAAATGTGGTGGTTGATTTCAAGTCATGAAGAGAGGAGTGTTGAGTTCATCATGTGGTCGTTGTTCTCAATTCACAAATGGAATGTGGTGGTTGATTTCAAGTCACAAAAGAGAGAAGTGTTGAGTTCATCATATAGCCGTTTGTCTTAATTAATAAGATGAGTTGATCTCATGTGATTCAAGTCATAAGCTTATGAAACAAAATCTTTTCATGTGACAAGAAAAGTGTAGTAGTTAAAGTCAAGTCACAAGCCAAAGTCCTCCAAGAGTTGAGTTCATCTAATAAACTTCTTATGGACATTTATCTCAAGTAGTAAGATGATATGTATTGTGATCTCATATAATAAAGATAATGTCATACAAATATAGCTCATAAGATAATCATTTCATAAGCTAGATATTGCCAATTTATAATGTGGAAAGATTAGCTTTATCTTATAAGTGATTTATGGCTTTTGAAAGCATATGAAGTCTTAAAAGAATATTGCGACTTATAAGTATAAGTTTCATCTAATAAACACAATTATATCAAGTAGTATTTTTATCTCATAAAGTCTTTTGTCAATTTAATAAATACTTTTTCTTTAATGTCAACTTGTGATCATCAAAACTAAAGTCAACAGAAGTCATTTCAGTCCTCACTCTCACTCAATTGCATCTGGCCTCTCATTCTCCAATTTTCCTAGCTTGCCTACTAAGGCTTATCTTTGTTCTTGTGAATCTCCAATAACTCCTTGTGCATGAAATTTTTTAAGAAGTTTATTCACTTCATCATGTAAAGCATGAAATGAACTCAATCCTGATGAATTATTAGAGCCTAAACTTTCTTCAGGCTTACCATTAAGTTTTTACTTAATTAAAGCAAATAATTAGCTTTCTTCCAAAAAAGGACCAAATTGAACAATTTCAATTTTCAGGTAAAAACTATAATTTTTGAAAGTTGTTTTGGAATTTTTCAAAGTTTGAAAAGTTAAAATACCACAAAGAGAGAAATAGTTCAAAAGTTGTCTTGTTTTTGTAAATAGTTCAAAATCCTAGCATAACTAATTCATTTCTAGCTAATTACATGCATTTTTTAGACGTATAATGTACGTAGCTAACTACTACTAATCCAAAAAAATTCTAGCCAACTACCAACCTAAATTTCCTAACTATCAACTATACTAGCCAACACAAAATTCCAAAAAATACACTAGACCTGTTGACCATGTTGTAGCATTGGCTTCCAAAAAGTCTATTGATTTGGAGGCTTCCTTTCATCACCAACAATGTTTAATTTAAAACCTATAAAAAAACATGAAGCATTGTTTAGGAACAACAATATATTAAAGAGGAATAATCATTCAAAAGTTCTCATCATGACATGAAAAGTAATATTTTACACAATTAAAACTCCTAGAATCATATATATTCTTAAATTTCTTTCTCACATGTACAATTATAGATAAATATATGTATGTTTCCTTATTAATGTAAAGTTTATTTGTAGTGAGGACCAACTTTATGGCATAACTAAACTATTAGTTTTTAGAGAAAAGAAAAACATCATGAAACTTTTTTTTTTATAAGTTAGCCAATTTACTTGAAAGAACAAAAATACATAACAAAAGGAGCAATGAAAACAGTAGCCCCATCACAAAGAAAATAGTAACCCCACAATGAAAACAGTTCTCAATGGGCAAACCTAGGCATTGAATCAATTTTTTAGTCTCATAAAAATTATCGGGCATTTTGTTATCTAGTGGTAAAGCCTCCTTAAGAAATTCAATTAAGGAATCAAAACACCTCTCTGATAGATGATTCTTCGACTTTATGTTTAGCAATCGAGCAATTACAGATAACACATAATGTTTCTCACAACCAGGCCACAGTTCTTCATGACAGGCTTTTAACATGTCAAAGAATTTCTTTGCATTAGCATTTGGCTCCTCTTCTAAATTTGGATTAGGAAATTCTGATCCAGCAGCATCAAATACCATTTGCCTTATTGGGCTTACCGGTTCACTATGATAATAATCATTCAACTGATCATCATCCCCATACCTATATGGTTCCCCATGCCTATAATATATGTAGTAGTTCGGTAAAATTCCTTTCTTGTACAAGTGCATCCAAACATCATTCAGCTTTTTGAAAGATCCATTACCACAAATCTTGTAAGGGCACCTTATCTCATCTAATCCATTCAAAAACTCAGGATGTCTAATACCACAGATTATGAAGTGATCAATTTTGCAAATAAATTCTGGGTTAACCATACCATCATTGGTTAACCTAAGTTACATCCATGATCTATTTAGCAAATTCATTTTAATATGCAGGATATTTAAGAATACCACTTCATTTCCTTCTTAGAAACTGCAATAGAAGACCCGTAATTAATGCTAATAAAGAAGTTTAATAAACAATGCAATTTTAAAGATAGATTGTCCTTAAGCTCTTTTTTGTCCTAAGTTAATGATTTAAACTTTAAAGTGTCTTTTTCCCTTCTTATTTCTCTTTTTACAAACTATAACACAATAAGTTAAGTGTAAAAATCATCAAATCTATTAATTTGGATGATGCAAGACTTAAAATTGATCATAAGGAAAACAAAAAAATATATAGAGACAAAATAAAACCAAATCAGCAATTGGCATCAAAAGGAAAAAAAAAAAAAAAAGAACAATACATGATACTGCAAGAAACCAACATGTTTCTCTTATAACTATATGCACCCATCTTTAATAGCTAACAAGATTACTTTTAAGTTTGACAATGAGAATAAAACAAGCTATGAGGAAGAGAAATATACTCACACTTGAAGGAGGTCGTCTTGGTAAGCACAAGGTATATCTACAAAACACTTCCTACTCATTAATTTCAAAACCAGAAACTCAAATAATCAGTATGTATAACTCATAATTGTATTTATCTTTTTGAAAAAAAAAATATGACAGAAAGTAATGAATTACATGAGATAAATATATAACTTGTAAAACCAATATGATACTAATTCTGCTTGTTGGCCATTAATTGATATACTTTTGTGTAAATAACTTGAAGAAGTTGTTCCACACAATAGTAAGCAGCTTTTAATCCTCTTGGATACTTTTAATTTTTTTCACTCACATAGACTACTAAGCTAGATCAACAATATTATCAGCAATATCACTAATTTTCTTGAACAATAAGTTATATTTTTTCTTTTATGTGTATTTCATTTTTAAAATAAGATAAATAATTTATGAATCCCTAAAGTGTTATGTATAGATAATATAGTCACATGTATATCTACTTCATCAACATAAGATTTCTATGTAGACCCCTCCATTCAATAGTTAAAAAATACAAAAACTTTTTTTGATAAATAGAAATTTATGAATTTTGGAAATCCGAATGTCATAATTTAGTTGCATATTAGACATACCAAGAGTGCAGCAGTAATTTGCAGTAATTGTAAGCGCTCCCTTAACATAGCCAATCCAAGAGCTTCAGCAATTGCTTGAAAACCAACTTGGAATCAGCAAAAGTTAGTAATTGATAGTACTAAAAATGAACAGTAGGACTAAAATAAAAATAACAATGACTTCTATTTATGTTTCATTTAGAAGTTATATAATAAGTTTGTTTCTATTCATATTATAAATAATGAATAATTTAGCTATGTTTTTGTCAAATATCCCAATTAAGTTATAAATTGCAATATAAGCCTTTATACATAAAACCATAATGACATGAAAGACACCTCTACATATATATATTTACTTATTCAAAGAGAGCCCTAACGTTAGCAACTTAGATGAAATTAGAACTCGTATTATGTCAATATAAGCAATAACTAGACCCAAGATTAAGGTTTTAACGAGTTCGATTCATTAAATAAACTGGATTGTGACCTTAAAATTAAGTTTACAAATAAAATCAAGTTGGTTGAAGTATGGCAAGGCCAAACAAAAGGACATCTTCAACAAAAAGAAGTATATGAACAATACAATGGTGGCTACAAAATAAGACAACTATGTATAATCACTTTGCAAATCAATTAGTTTTTGAAACAATACTTCATGTGAAAACTAGGCAACAAACTGAGCATAATTAAACTCTTTAAAATATCTGCTAAGTAGTTGAGAAACCAATCAAGAAAAGAATGGTATCTTAGTTGGATTCAAGAAAAAAAACTTGTTCAAATCAATTACAAGGTTAATTGAGCATTGAAATGAAACTGCATTCAATAAATCCGAACAAAAATAACGGAATAATATCACAAATAATTTTGAATTCCAAGCTACGTACCTAAGCACACTGCATTATATCCAAATTAACATCTTTAAATCTAAAATTCAAACAAGGGATATGCTTCCCAACTCAAGGGCAGCCCGGTTGAAACTAAAAAAATAATATTTACACCCATTCCCAACAAGAAATACAGGAAAAATCATAATAATAACTATGAAAATGCAACCTTAAATTCACAAATTTTCAGAGTATTCCATAAGCCTTACAATTTTTCTTGCATCTTGGCTAACAAAAGAATACGAATAACAAACTACAAAATATAAAATCAGAATTTCTAGACTATTTGCAAACAAAAAAATTAGTAAAAAACCATTAAAATTTTCCAGATTTTAACCCAAATTGAGGCCTTAAACTTAGCAACCATACAACTAAGGAAAAAAATCGTCATCTAAATTTTAGCATATGCATACATCAGTATGCATAGGTAAAGAGAGAAAGAACAATACGTACCTTTTATCAAAGGAGCCACCCTTCTGGCTGAGGAAAGAACAGAAAAAAGGAGAGTTGAAGTCAAACAATACTATGA
Organism: Euphorbia tirucalli; assembly: GCA_039660915.1. Taxonomy (NCBI): domain Eukaryota; kingdom Viridiplantae; phylum Streptophyta; class Magnoliopsida; order Malpighiales; family Euphorbiaceae; genus Euphorbia; species Euphorbia tirucalli. The sequence goes on from CM077639.1 coordinate 68,292,549, forward strand.
GCCCTAACAAATAAAACCCCCCAAACACTGTTTTTTTTTTTACTTTAGTTAATTTTGCATATTTTAATCAAAACCCCTAACCCATCAAAACCCCAAATGGCCATTGAAAATCAAAACCCTAAATGTGACTTTGAGGAAGAAAGATAACACTTATCATACTGTAACGAGCAGGAAAATCAAGTGACTCAAGAGTATGCCTAAATTCTCGAAACTTTTATCCCTCAAACAAACAACCTACCATGCTTGATTTATCTCATGATAATGAAGGGAATAACACTCACGCTTCAAAGAAAAGCCAAAGAGAGATTGTAGCCAGTGGTTATAGATTGTCGCCAGTAAGAGACTAACATCGTGCTTGGAGAAGAGATGAAATGGGTTATTTTAGGGATTTTTTTTTAATTAAGAAGAAGTGAGCATAGTTCACATATGAATAAATCCTTTTATACTTCTAATTTTATTTTACTTTTTAATAATTTATCTAATTTATTTTTTAATAAAAATTCTTATGGAATGAGCATCCATTAGAAGAAATCCAGCATAAAGGTTGACGGAAAGACAATCCATCAAACGCATCCGTCAAAACATTGTAGGGAAAAATTGCCGCCTACTATACCTGATGGAAATTTTTATTCCATCAGCCAAATTCCATCAGTATGTTTGATGGAGTGCATTCTGACAGAACTTTCAGCAAAGTTACTAACAAATTAAAATTCCATCACAATTTTCATTGAAAAACAACAAATTTCTTGTAGTGAATAAATACAATCTATTTATTAATTAAACATAATTTTAAAATTATCAATTCTTTTGAAAAGAAGTTTCTCTACAATATAAAAGGGAGTTTTCGTATCTACTTGACAATGAATGAAGATTACGTACGGAACAAAAAAAGGGTTCATAATTAAGCTTCTAGAGAGAAAAGCTTTCTCTCTCTTTCTCATGTTATATCTCTTCTTCTATAGACTTTTAAAAGGGGATATCATATTATTATCATCCGTCAATCATGAATAATAATCCAACTAGTAACGTAGGTAAATTTTTAGGCTACATTTTAATTTAGATTACAACTACGAACTGCGGTTCACACTACAACAAAAGGGGCCTATAGCGACGCTGAAAATCATTGTTTAACGACGCTTTTTGTGTCCTTAAATGCTTCTTGACGCTTTTAAAAGCGTCGCCATTAGCGTTGCTAAAACTCATGTCGCGATTTATTTAACGACGCATTAACGTTATGTTGCTAAAAATAATTGGGCGACGCTTTTAATTTATGCATCTCAAAATTGATGACGCTTCCATTTTTTTTGTCTTAATATTTTTTTAATTATTTATTTATGAATTTATATATATTCCCTACATTTTCTTAAAGCGTCGTAAAATTGACGACACATAATTTTAATTATGTAGTTATTCAGCTACATTAGTTATTCATTCCGTCTCGAATAGCACAACACTTCATTTAAAAGTGTCACGAATTTATGACATAAAATTTTATAAAGCGTCCCTATTTAGCTATACTTAGAATTAACCGTCACAAAAGTAATAACATTTTTTTTTCAAAAACGTCTTTGAATTTGTGACGCATAAATATAATTCTACAACTATTATGGCGACATTATAATTGAAAAGGATTAAAAAAAATTACAACGTTAGTTTATCGATATGTCACAGCATTATTTATTAAATGTCGTAATTATAACGACAAAAATTTGCATTGTGTCTCATTTTTATTGTTATTATTGTTATTACTATTATTATTATAACCTATAAAAAAATTGAACTTGAAAAAAAAAAAAAAAACTAAATATGCATTACATCCTTTTGTTATCATGAACAAAGCAATAAATATAAAATTCTAGAGGATAAAGCACAAATAGTATCAATAGACTATAAGAAAGCTATTACAACTTGAAAACTGTACAATTGCAATATGTATATGACCTTTGACAGTGAAATTTTAAAATCATAATGTTTCGACAATTCTTACTACAAAAACATGTTTAAACTTCTCCTCAGTGCCTCCAACCTTGCATCTCAATGCGATTTGCTTCAAAAATTCATGTGCCTGAATGGGTAGACAATGAATGTTAGCAAATCATTAAACACTCTTAATTGGAGAAAAACAAATCGCCTAAAAATTATGTAATCAATCTCGAACTGCTTAATTGTACTAAAAAACATAAATTTCATACCTTGAAGCTCCAAGATGTTATGATGGTAAAATTTTGAGATAGTACTTAATTATACTATATAACCAAAAAATGGACAAGCAAAACTAATAGGAGTTCTGACAGTAATAACAATAGACTAAACTAAATTGGCTTTTAAAATTAAGCTTATATTACTGGTATCTTTCCCTCACACAAGTGTAAAAAACAATTGTGAACCATCAGCAATGAACCTGGTCAAATAAACAAAACTTGTAAACTATGAGCCGAAAGTAAAACAAATACTTAAATCCGTAAGAGAATGAACAAAGCAGGATTGATAATTACCCAAAATCGAAATTATGAAAAAATTAAGCTGCAGACTTGAACAAAAAAAAGAATACATGCATCAGATCTGCGTAGTGAACATACAATTGGAAATTCGTTCGATCACCTGAGCTTTGAAACTGATGTTTGATTATTAGGAAGCATAACTCAAATTGGTGTGATTGCTGGGGACGGAAACTGCTATTGGGTCAGTAATCTAAACACCCAATTGGAAAACAAAGTGAAAATGGCAAATGTAGACAAAAACAAACATAATCACAGCCAAACACCACCTGGAAACCAACTAAACTGAGCATAAAACTTCAAAACAAAATTGAAATAGCAGAAGATTGTAAGGTTTCACTTACAGCCAAGATTCGAAGGAGAAACCGTAAACAAGATGACAGTAGAAATATGCCAAGCAAAAATATGCTAGAAGCAAGGGAACAGAGACTGCTACATCAAACCATAATGTAAAGAAACTTAACATAGAACATACCTAGGATTACCAATAAATTATAGAAAGCTTCTGAACCAGAGCATACAAGTATTGGTTTAATCATCAAATCATGTTGCATCAGTTAGGGACAGATTCCGAGTTCGATTCTCGGAATGCCCTGCCAAATACAATTTTGTCTCAAAATTTTAAATTCGAATCCCTTCTATGAGGTTTGTTGGAGAGACAACGTTGAAGTAGTCAAACATCAAAACAGGAATGCCTTAAAATAAGCTAATATTTCTGAGCAGATTCCTTACCAATATTTTATAAAATAAGACAAGTGGATGTTTTAGGTAGACAAAAAAGATAAATACATTATCCTACTCAAAAAACATTATAAATCTAGTCTTCTGTACCCAAATGGACAAAATTTTTGAAGATATTGAAATTGCAAGTTTCAGGGAAAAGTTCAAACAATTGGGCATTTGGTCAAGTGGTATGATTCTCGCTTAGGGTGCGAGAGGTCCCTGAGTTCAATTCTTGAAATGCCCCCTCTAAAATTTTTTTCCCCTAAAACATTTCCTTTACCTGTTGAAATAAAAGTATGAACATGGTAATCAGATTAACATTATATACCTGTATGGCCGTGTATGCAGATCAGTTCATATAAAAAGTGAGCAATTAATCTCAACCCTGCCAAATGGTGCAAATGTTAAGATCTAAGACCAATTTGGCTAATAATATTATTAAAAAATGGCAAACATATACCGAGAATGGTTGTATGCAACAAAAGAAGTACATAAATGTATCCCGAATTTTTCATTCACACAAAGCAATTCGCGTTTTCAAGTCCCATAGCTTTCCAAGAACTTCAGTTCAAATCACATGTATGCTGTCATGTAATGTGTAAAATCAATAAACAATTATGTTAGCATAACTTCACCAGACAATGAAAGTAGTGATTATTATCAAACAAATCATATCATTGTCTTCAAACTTCTCTATCCTAAGGGCTTCAAGAAAAGCCAAACAATAAATAAAACTTGGACAAGGTTCCTCAGCTGGATTACACATGAGAGAATCTAAAACAAGTAACCACAAAACAAAAATAGAGGAAAAACAACGGAATTGCAAAATTGAACAGAGCCTTTACCTGTTGAAATAAAAGTATGAACATGGTAATCAGATTAACATTATATACCTGTATGGCTGTGTATGCAGATCAGTTCATATAAAAAGTGAGCAATTAATCTCAACCCTGCCAAATGGTGCAAATGTTAAGATCTAAGACCAATTTGGCTAATAATATTATTAAAAAATGGCAAACATATACCGAGAATGGTTGTATGCAACAAAAGAAGTACATAAATGTATCCCGAATTTTTTATTCACACAAAGCAATTCGCGTTTTCAAGTCCCATAGGTTTCCAAGAACTTCAGTTCAAATCACATGTATGCTGTCATGTAATGTGTAAAATCAATAAACAATTATGTTAGCATAACTTCACCAGACAATGAAAGTAGTGATTATTATCAAACAAATCATATCATTGTCTTCAAACTTCTCTATCTTAAGGGCTTCAAGAAAAGCCAAACAATACATAAAACTTGGACAAGGTTCCTCAGCTGGATTACACATGAGAGAATCTAAAACAAGTAACCACAAAACAAAAATAGAGGAAAAACAACGGAATTGCAAAATTGAACAGAGGGATCTAAATTGAAGAAATCAAAAATAGAATCTAAATTGAATGGTTGAAAAGCCAATTTCAAATCATTAATGCTAGAAAGATTGCAAACTTGAACAGAGGCATCGAATAGACACATAAACTTGAAACTGGATTAAGAGCCACTTACATCAGAATTGAAACGGAAATATCGATGGATCGATGAACTTGAAAACCCTAGACAACCAGCAACTACCTAACGACAATTGATACGGTAGATCAAAGGGAAAATCGGCAAATCTACAACGGCGATGAGCTAAGGAGATTAGAGGACTAAAAGAGAGACGAGAACGAAATTAGAACTGAAGGGGAAAAGAGAATCTCACCAGATGCTGCGAGAACGAAGGAGGAGTAGTCGACTGGATCTGTGGCAGCTTCGCAAACATAATAGAATCGCTATGGAGGAGAACGATTCTTCGGTTTCGTTCTTGGCGTTTAGATTAGTACTGATGAAGAGGGCAATTAAAACTAGCAAATACATAAACGACAGCGTATAAGTGGGCAATTAATCCTTGTTCAACACTGATATGCAATTACTATTACTATTACTATTACTATTATTATTATTATTATTATTATTAATAAAAAAAAAAAGTCTACCTACTCGAACGTAAGCTTTTATTGCATTCTTTACTGTTACTCCATATGAGCAGTTATCTTAAACATATCAAAATTGAATGCTTTAGAAATAATTTATTAGTTGTAGTTTTACAAAAAATTAGTAGGATTATTTACCCCACAAAAAAAAAAAAAAGTTAGATGACATAATTACAAATTATAGTTATATGGGTATCATGTTATAACTATAGTCTATATTTAGAGGGCCATAGTTATTATTAACACAATTTATTAATAAATAAACACCATTATGTAAAAAAGGATAAATATCAAGTTATTTATAAATTAAAATACAAATATATGAATCATTATCTTCTTAGCTATAATTTATCATTATCATTATTATCATAATTTCTACCAATTTAATTAAAATTATCTACAATTTCTCCCGATTTAGGTTCACAATTTCCTCTTTTACTATTATATTAATAGTTGTTATTAAATTATCTTTTGTCTTATATATATTGATCTGCAAACTTTAAATTTTATTTTTTCTCACATTTTATTAATAACTTTTGTCTCACTTTATGTATATATCAAAAGAAAATCGTGATATATACGCAAATCATATATATGATTAATAAATAGCTACAAATTCAATAATGTCCCAATTACATACTCTAATTTAGACTAGATCCAATATAATTTAGAATAGATCATATATCGCAACATAATATCAAAGTGTCCTTATTTGAATACATATCAGTTAGTCTTTTTTTTTCTCACCAAACTAGTATAAATTCTCACAAAAATAAAAATGTCTCTAAATCAGAAAATACAAAAAAAAAAAAAAAATATCAACACAAAATTTAAACAGTAATTAACATTAGAAAATACCGATGCTTTTTTAAAGATTGTCGTCAAATTATTTTTTTAAATACAACATAAAGTTAAAAGCGTCGTTAAATGATAATAAGAATCGACACAAATAGAAAAGTGTCGCTAAATTTATATATATAACGACAAAAATAAAAAGTGTCTTAATGTGAAAAATATTAAGACATTTTTATTAACGCAAAATTCAAAATGTCTTTAACTTGAAAAAAATGCTGACAAATTTTCTAAAAGTGTAGCTAAATTTTTAAAATTAACGACAAAATAATAAGAGTGTCCTTAAGCGATAATGACAATCGACACAAATAAAAATGCGTTGGTAAATTCTGAAATATGGTGACACATTTTATTTGCATCGTAAAAAATCTGTCGCTATAGGCCCCTTTTGTTGTAGTGTCAAGAGGTAATTATTAATCTTTATTTTATATTCATATTAATTACATATTAAGGTCTATATATATTTATTTATTATATGATGTTAATATGTGTCAGAGATAATAATAAAAGTTATTGTTAGACTTTAACTATTAACTTAAACTTTTAGATCCAATGGCTCCATGAGATGGTATAAGAGTCTCTTAAACTTAGATGTCAAGGGTTTCGAATTGTGATATCTCCATTAATTGTTAATTAAATTTTAACAAATTGTAGACTAAATTTGTATTGTACACGTACATTCACATGAAGAGGAATGTCAAAAATGATAATAATAATAATAATAATAATAATAATAATAATAATAATAATAATAATAATAATAACTATTATTGTATATTATATATCAAATTAAGCTTTTGGTCAATAGCTCATGACAATATGAATATATTATTTTTCCCCTTAATATAACAGTAGCTAAATATAAAACTATAGAGACATGTTTTTTGTGTCATTATAAAAGTCTTTTATAATTTTTTTTTTGTGAATGAATAGATGAAAAGCTTAAATAATTTAAAGAAAAAGACCATAATAATTTAAAATGTTCTAAAAATTACATAAAATCTAGAAAAATTAATTGTAAACAAAACATAATCTCATCTTTTATTACCCATTAAATTATAGGGAATTGTACAAAATTATACCACTGCCAACATTTTTTTTTCCTTTCACCCCTGATATTTTTCCTTTCATTTATAAATTTTTTATTATTATACTTTTATACCACTTTAGTTTCATTTATAACTTTATATATATATATATATATATATATATATATATATATAGAAATATTATACCCGTTTTGGCCATATGCTTCTTTCCTCCACCATGGGCCTCATCCTATCTCTCAATTCGTTCATTTTTTCGTTTTGCCACTTTACAAAATTTTTTTCATGTTTTTAAAAGTTAAAATAAAAGAAAGTTGTCAACATATTTCTGTAACAACCCATAAATTATAAATTATATTGTAGTAGTGGGTTTCATATATGTTTTTTTATTTGATAAAAATAAATCACTTTCTCATTTTTTTTATAGATATTGTAAGAACTGATCTGATTTTTTTTTTTTTAAACCAAATTTCGGAGCGAATAAGATTAATTAAATTATCTATTTAGATTAAAAAAAATAGTTTGAAAACACAATTAATTACGTGGTGAAAGTTTAATAAAATTTCTTATCAAGAATGATGAGGTCATGAATTAGACAAGAGAAGCATAAAAACATGACTTTATTAATTGAGCAATGCATCTAACACGAAAATTGATTTCCAAATGTTTTCATCATTTATGATTTGACAATCTCAATTTCAAATAAGAGTGAGGGCTCACTTTTCTTAACCCTTGCTATATGACAAAAAAAAAATCATAATGAGAATGAGAGCTTGTGGGTGCCCATAAAAAGAAAAAATGACAAAAAGAAAATTTCAATTTTGTAACATTCTATCGGCCTCGTGGAATTAACCGATAACCATCAAACATAAATTTCTACGTGAGAAAAATAATATTAGTAATCGGCCGTCCACAACAAGACGACGTAGTACCCAAAGATAAATTGAGAATATAATCTTTTAATAAGTAAAAAAAAAAAAAAAATCCCCAAATGGTTATCTCCCTACCTACTGGATACTTGAGTTTAATTCACACATCCAAGCTAGATTTCTCAATCGATCGTGCTAATAGTAAATAAACACTTGTTTCTTGTTTCCTTAGATGTCGACGGTGGGGTCGGAGTCAAAGCTACAAGAGGCGTGGAGATGGCTCACAGACCAAGAAGTAGGGATAATTGGCATATACGGCATTGGGGGAGTTGGTAAAACAACGCTCCTCAAACAAATCTACAAGAAGCTGTTAACCACTCTACCCGATGATTTTGATACTGTCATTTGGGTCACTATATCCCAGAATATGTCTAGGGAGAAAATTCAGGATGACATCTGGAAAAGAATAGGTGTTTTTAATGTGGAATGGGTTGACAAAAGCTTTCAAGAGAAAGCCAAAGCCATTCATGATGTGTTGTGCGACAAAAAGTTCGTGCTGCTTTTAGATGATTTAGGACAGCAACTAGACCTTACAGAAGTCCGGGTTCCCCGTCCCCAGCAAAACAACTGCAAGGTTATATTCACAACTCGTTCTAAGGACGTGTGCAGCAGAATGAGAGCTCAAGCAACTATACCAGTGGAGGCTCTGGAGTGGGAATATGCTTGGGAGTTGTTCAAGAATAAGGTCGGGGAACACAGATTTGGTGATCCGAGAATTTTGGTTCTGGCTCAAACCATCGCACGAACATGTAAAGGTCTACCAATGTTGCTGTGTACTGTCGGTCGTGCCATGGCGAGTAAGACAACATATGATGAATGGTTCTATGCTATTAAGGGGGTACAATTGCAAGTGGCTGAAGATGTCGGCATAGGGTATGTATCTACCTTGTTACAACTATGTTTTGGTTGTTTGGATTGGAAGGTTAGGTTTTGTTTGGTGTATTATAGCTTGTTCCCGGAGGACTTTACCATCCTCAAGAATGAGTTGATTGATTTTTGGATCTGTCAACAATTATTAGGTCCTTATGATATTGAGGAAAATGTTCTCAGGTTGGGATATAAGACCATAGATGTATTGATTGGTGCCTGTTTATTACAAGAAGAAGGAGACAATTATGTCAAATTGCTAGATTTGATTCGGGATTTCGCTTTAAGACCCATAAATAGGTATGGATCAATGTACGCAGTTCCTCCATCATCATTAGCTCAAAACATGGAAGTAGGATGGATTTTGCAGATGAGAAATTTGATCCGTAATCTGACTTTTTATGTTGAAGACAATCTTTTCACCTTTTTATTCAATCACAATCCTTTCATCATGGTCAAAGATAAATTTATTGCTCCCCTTTTTGGCAAGCTTGTGGGTGCCCATAAAATAAAAACTTTTGATCAATTTATAAATGGATTAACAGTTTTAGATTTATCAAACAGCAGAGTGGAACAAATACCGCGTGAAATTGCAAAATTGGTTTCATTAGAGTATCTTAATTTATCACGCACATGGATAGACCACTTGCCAATTGAGATAAAAATGTTGGTAAAGTTGAAGTGTTTGAACTTGGAGTATGATGAGCATCTGCGAGTGATTCCCAAGCAATTGGTATCTAGTTTGACTTCCTTACAGGTTTTGAAATTGTTTCGTTGTGGATTTTCCGTGGAGGAAATTGAAGATAACATTTTGTCTGTCACACACATGGATATAGATCCAATATTCTATTTGGAACATTTGAAAGTATTGAGCATCACAATAACCTGTACCCACACTCTCCATAAGTTTTTTAGTAGTACCAAATCGTTAAATTGTACTCAATCTCTATCACTTGAGGTTTTTTGGGGCTCCAAATCACTTGATATATCCCCTATAGCAGCTATGAAGAATTTACTTACCTTGGAAATTCATCAGGTTGAGAATTTGAAAGAGCTCAATGCCTTGCCACATTCCTTGGGGTTAGTAAGTGAGAGAAGCTTCGAAAAGCTTCGAGAAATAACCTTGGAAAAATGCTCAAGTTTGCTTGAGTTGACATGGGTTATTCTGGTTCCGAACTTGACAGTATTCAAGATAAAAAATTGTGAAGAAATTGAAGAGATAATTAGCATAAGGCGAATGGGGGAAATTCATGAAAAGAGACAAGATTTGGAGCCATTTGGAAAACTTGAAATTCTTGTGGTAGAGAGTTTGCCAAAACTGAAGAGTATTTATTGGAAAGCTTTACCATTTCAATGCCTCAAGAAAATTGAGGTAACTGATTGTTATTTGCTTAAAAAGCTTCCACTAAACTCTAATAGTGCTAAGGCAAATGAAGTCATAATTGAAGCAGAGGAAGATTGGTGGACTGACATTGAATGGGACGATGACATTACCAGAGATACATTTGTAACTTGTTTTAAACCAGTGATTGATTAATTCTGTAAATGTTCTACCATGTCGAATAAATAAAGTATTCTTATAAATCTTATTCCATTTTCTTTTTTCCTTACGGTTTAAGACTATTTAGTGATATACTGCTTTATGTAAATTGAATTGTTTGAACTTGGAAAATATAATCAGCTAGGCTGTTTTGGGGATACTCTTTACTAATATCAAATGTATATGGTTTCCTAATTTTATTCTCATTTAAAGTGATTCATATGAAAATCTTGGTGTTTGTTTTCTTCACTTTGTATTCTATGGTGCCTTTGTAATGGTTTCAAATTAATTTTGTTTAAATTCTACCTTCCTTTGGGGACAATGAGTCGTAAATCCATTTTCGTTTCAATAATCTTGTTATTTTCTTCCTCTATATCTCCTATTATTATGCTGCTTGTATGTAATACTGAATGGTGAGTAATTAGTCGTTAAATTCAATTTCGTTCTTCCCCGAAAATTAATGTGAGATATCAGGGCTGTCCATCACCTATCATGCTACTGAAAAGTAATCAACTTTGTACAAGTTTTATGCTTTTGAACTTCTGGTTCTTGTTGATGATTTTGTGAAAATTGTATTATGGTTCTGTGCATAAAAGGTTGAAAATAATGCACAAAATATCAAGTCCTTCAAGTTCAAGGTACAAAGTGTGATGTTTTTTTTTCGGGTTCACATTGCTGTTTTTTCGTTCCTTTGAATTCTCATGTTGTGACCGAGTTGTTTTTTCAAGTTCTGATTGAGTATAACATTGTACATTATTTTGCTCATTATTAGAATTCGAAGATATTAATATTATGTTGATAGTTACAGATATAGAAATCAAATCCTTTGTTCTGTTTAAGACACGTTGTCCAAGTACTAATTATCATATTATATAGCAAACTGACATATTATACTATTAGTTTTACAGTACAGCTAGCATTCAATATATTTTCATGACCAAAAAAATCATATCAAATCCATATCAGCTTCAGTTTCACAAACACAAGTCGCATAAAATAAAAAACGAAACCAGGCATATGAATACAATTTACTTGAATGGCAAATGAAGAACTAGCAAAGCAAATTGATAATGGACATGAATAAATAAGCATCAAAAACAAGAGCACGGATCACACAAGAGGACCAATATGGATACTGAGCATTATAAAATAAGAAAGAAACAACAGTAGCTGTTGTATCCTGAAAGAACTAAGTTAACACTTCAACATCTTGTATTGAAAAGTCTTACATCTTATTCTGTTCCACAAAGGGAGCAATGCAAATGACCTAAGAAATAAGTCAAATTTGGACAATTAGAAATTCTAACCCTAGAATTTACCGAAAATTCAAAGGGATAGGAAAAAAGGGATAAAATTCGTATTCATCAAAAACTGCCAAATTCCTGTCTTACAAGCCTTTAAATAGTGACTACAAGCTAGGGTTAAAATCTCGAAAATAACAGAGCAAAGGAAAAACTTTTACAAATTTGCAATTAGGTCCCTGAAATAATAAAACGCAAAATTGAAGGACTAAACAGCATTTTTTCGCCAAAATCCGGTGGTGCCCACCACATAAGTGGTGGTTCCTGTTCACCAGCCCGATTCCCTTGAAAATCCACTAATTTTGGGCCCAAATCAGACACTTGAAAATTTTCACCGCTTCGTTGATTTTTTTCCGTTTTCGACTTTCTCCAAATAGGTTAGCGCCAATTCCTCTACGCCATCATTCTCCCCGGGTTGGACAGAATTCGCCCTCGAATTTTCATCCTCAGAAGAATCACTGACATACGGCAGAAGGTGCTTCACATTGAAAACATCATGTGTACGAATCGAACTCGGCAACTTCAAGCGGTAGGCATTGGAATTAATTTTTGCAATGATCTCAACAGGCCCAATCTTCCGAGCGGACAGCTTGTTGTAGTCGCCAACAGAAAAACGATCCTTGGTTAGCACAGCCCAAACAAAGTCGCCCACTTCAAACTCCACATGTCGCCTTTTTTTGTCTGCAGCCTTCTTATACTGGGCAGCCGAAGACCGCAAATTGTTGCGCACTGCTTCATGGACTTCCTGCAAACTACCAACAAAATCCTCCGCCTTGCCATGGAGCTGATTCTGAGAAGGCAAAGGCAACAAGTCTAGTGGCCCTTTTGGAATAACCGAGTAGACTATTGCAAAGGGACTGAACCCCGTGCTCCGGTTCACTGCATGATTGTGAGCAAACTCCGCTAGACACAGCTTCAAATCCCAACTCTTCACATGTTCACCAACCAAGCAGCGTAACAGATTGCCTAGGGATCGGTTCACCACTTCCGTTTGCCCATCCGTTTGCGGATGATATGCACTGCTAAAGTTCAGCTGCGTGTTCACCATCTTCCACAAACTCCGCCAAAAGTGACTTAGAAACCGCGTATCCCGATCCGAAACAATGGACTCGGGCAGCCCATGCAACTTATACACCTCTCGAAAGAACAACTGCGCCACTTTAACTGCATCCGTCGTCTTTTTACACGGAATAAAATGCACCATTTTCGAGAACCTGTCCACCACCACAAAAATGGAGTCGTTACCACGCTGAGTACGCGGCAAGCCCAATACAAAATCCATGCTGATATCCACCCATGGCTGGGACGGTACTGGTAATGGCCTATATAACCCAGCATTTGTGGCTGTGCCCTTCGAAACCTGACAAACCCGGCAACGTTGCACAAATTTCTCCACTTCTTTGCGCATGGAAGGCCAAAAATAGTTAGACTGCACCAACTGCAATGTTCTGTCCCGACCAACATGACCTTCATTATGCATCTCCTGGATAATCTGGAGCCTCAAACTGCAATCAGGAATACACAACCTATTGCTTTTGAACAGAAACCCATTCTGCAGATGGAAATCTGTCCGTTCTCCTGCTTCAACTTTGTTTAAGACAGCAGCAAAGTACGGGTCAGACTCAAACAATTCAGAAAAATTTTCAAATCCCGGTACCTGGACTGTCATGCGAGCCAGCAAAGTCTTCCTCCTGCTCAACGCATCAGCCACCTTATTTGCCACCCCCGACTTGTGCTTGACTACAAATGTGAACTGCTGCAAATAGGCAACCCAACTAGCATGTCTTGCGGAGACTTTATCCTGACTGTGCAGATGTTTGAGCGCCTCATGATCAGTGTACAAGACGAATTCCCTCTGAAACAGATAATGCCTCCAATGTTTTACAGCCTGCACGACTGCATAGAACTCTACATCATAAGTGCTGTAATTCAGTTTAGCTCCGGACAGCTTCTCACTGAAATATGCTATTGGTTTTCCGCCTTGACTTAGCACTGCTCCAATCCCCAATTTCGAAGCATCAGAATGCAGCTCAAATGGTTGTTGGAAATCCGGCAAAACCAGTATAGGGGCGGTGGTCAGTCGATGCTTAATCAGTTCAAACGCTTCCTCAGCTGCCTCCGTCCATTCGAACTTCCCTGCCTGCTTCATACAGTCTGTGATAGGTGCCATGATCGTGCTAAAATGGGGAATGAAACGCCTATAAAAAGATGCCAACCCATGGAAGCTACGAACTTCAGTGATTGTACTGGGTCTAGGCCACTGCTGAACAGCCCGCACTTTCGCCTCATCAACCTGCAATCCCATGTCCGATACCACATATCCCAGAAACAGGACACTACTAGACAGGAAAATACACTTTTTCGCAGCAGCAAACAAACGCTCTTTTCTCAACACCTCAAGCACAGCCCTCAAATGGCCCAAATGCTCAGTCTCATTAGCACTATAAATTAATATATCATCAAAATATACCACAACGAACTTACCGATGAAAGGCCTCAACACTTGGTTCATGACTCTCATAAAGGTGCTAGGAGCATTCGAAAGCCCAAAGGGCATAACTAACCATTCATAAAGCCCTTCTCTCGTCTTGAACGCAGTTTTCCACTCATTCCCCGGACGGATCCGTATGTGGTAGTAACCACTCTTCAAATCCAGCTTGCTAAACACAGTGGCACCACTTAATTGGTCAAGTAAATCATCCAGCCTAGGGATAGGAAATCGATACCTGACTGTAATTTTGTTGATGGCACGGCTGTCAACACACATTCGCCACGTTCCATCTTTTTTTGGAATCAGTAATGCAGGTACAGCACAGGGACTGAGACTCTCCCGAATATAACCCTTGGCTACTAACTCCTCAACCTGCCTCCTCAACTCTTCATGTTCAACCGGGCTCATTCGGTAATGGGGTCGATTTGGAAGAACTGCTCCGGGCTCCAAGTCAATCTGATGTTGAATATCTCGCAAAGGTGGCAAACCATCAGGTAAATCTTCAGGAAACAGATCTGCAAACTCCTGCAACAGGGGTTGTACTGCCTCAGGAACCTGCTGTTCCTCCGCCACTGTTTTTCCCACCAAGGCAAAAACTACATCTGACTTCTGCAACTCTTCATCAAACTGTGCCAATGTCAATAAACTTCCAGCCTCCTTACTGGTCTCTTTTCGAGGAACCAGCACGATCTTCACCCCCTCAAACATGAAACTGTAGGTGTTCTTTTTCCCATCATGGTGAACTTCTCTATCATACTGCCATGGACGTCCCAACAACAAGTGACACGCGTCCATCTCCACAACATCACACCAGACTTCATCCTTATACTTACAGCCCATTGAAAAAGGAACTAGCACCCTTTGTGAAACTGTCAACTCACCCCCTTGTTTCAACCAAGACAGCTTATACGGTTTAGGGTGTTTTTCCGTTGGAAGTCCTAACTTCTTCACAGCTTCAGCGGACATTATATTCTCACAACAACCAGAATCAATGATAAATTTACATATTTTACCTTTGATGGTGCAAGTAGACTGGAATATGTTTTGCCTCAACCAATTCTCCTCGACGACTCGAGGGGCCAGACACGACCTCCTCACCACCAGAGCAGGACCTACATCTCCTCCCACAATCTCTTCTTCGAATTCCTCTTTTTCAAAAATTGGCTCGCCTTCATCTTCATCATCATGATCCTCTTCTTCAGCCACATCAACAAACATGGCTCGCTTTCCGGCCTTCTTACATTCAGACTGACGATGTCCAACCTCGCCACACGCAAAACACTTCATACCACTACTCTGTCTTACCCTTCTGTTGTTATTGTTGGCCGTTACAGGTGTAGGTTTTGGTGTAATTGCTATCGTTGACCCTGAAGGTCGGGGTACTGCCACTGAGGTACGGGGCAACCCGCTGCTGCCGAAACCCGTGGGACGCGTTCTCCTCTCCATCCGCGCTGCCCTTTGATGCGCCTCTGAAACAGTCAGGGGGTCAAAATCGTTGACTGATTCCCGGAGCTGCTCCCTTAGGCCTCCAATATACCGCGACACCAACTGTTCCTCCGTTTCTTGGATATCGTTCCTGGCTATTAACTGGTAAAAATCGGTGGTATACTCCTCGACTGTTCGACTCCCTTGTCTCAGGTTTTGTAACCGTTGATACATCAATCGCTGATAATTATAGGGTAAGAAATTCGCTCTCATATGTTTCTTCAACTTCTCCCACGTTGTAACCTTAGATTTTCCCATCCGTTGCCTGGTTAGCTTTAACTGTTGCCACCAAGCCATCGCTCTCCCCCGTAACCTGGTCGCAACCAGCGGGACTCTTCTGTTCTCAGGTACGCCCTTAAACTCTAAAACTTCCTCAACAGTCGCAAGCCAATCTAGGAATTCCTCCGGTTGAAGGGTACCTTG
The DNA here is from genome assembly GCA_039660915.1 of Euphorbia tirucalli. Lineage (NCBI taxonomy): Eukaryota > Viridiplantae > Streptophyta > Magnoliopsida > Malpighiales > Euphorbiaceae > Euphorbia > Euphorbia tirucalli. Next base: position 68,308,720 of record CM077639.1, read on the forward strand.
GAATTCAGGGATTTCAGTCCGCAACCCACTCTCCCAACGTCGATCTTCGCCTGCCGCACGACGCCTGATAGGGGCCTCTTCGCTATCTGAATCCTCTTCCTCGTCCTCTTCATCTCTCCCGAACGGGTTTTCCAGATTTGCTCGTCTTCTATGGGGCCGATTAACCCTAACTTGGGCCGCAACCAGCTCTCCCATCCTCTCAGTCAAAAGATCGACAGCTGCTTGGATTTGCTGTTCGATCGTTTGAGTGAGGCGTTGCTCAATCCGTCGTTCCAGGTCCTCCTCCCCTGCGATGTCACCGACTCGTCTCTCTCTTCCGCGAGGCATGATGACGCAAGGTTAGGCTCTGATACCAACTGATGCAGTGGATAAACAATCGAATTCCGTTGATCGCGCACGATGCCGGAAACGATTCTTCTAACCCTAGAATTTACCGAAAATTCAAAGAGATAGGAAAAAAGGGATAAAATTCGTATTCATCAAAAACTGCCAAATTCCTATCTTACAAGCCTTTAAATAGTGACTACAAGCTAGGGTTAAAATCTCGAAAATAACAGAGCAAAGGAAAAACTTTTACAAATTTGCAATTAGGTCCCTAAAATAATAAAACGCAAAATTGAAGGACTAAACAGCATTTTTTCGCCAAAATCCGGTGGTGCCCACCACATAGGTGGTGGTTCCTGTTCACCAGCCCGATTCCCTTGAAAATCAACTAATTTTGGGCCCAAATCAGACACTTGAAAATTTTCACCGCTTCGTTGATTTTTTTCCGTTTTCGACTTTCTCCAAATAGGTTAGCGCCAATTCCTCTACGCCATCACTAATACTGATACATGTCCATTAATTAAGAGAGAAGGAGAATGCAAGAAGAAAAGGATGTGGTACAATTCAGTAAAATGAAAGGGAAAACAGTAAATTACTATGAAAACCACAACCAAAACAGTAAACCGTGAAAACAAACTTGATTTCAGTATATTAATCCATACCATCTTGATGCAGCGGAAACTCGAACAAAGGATACTAGAATCTGTTGATCGCGCACGATGCCGGATAATAGTCCTCTACTAATTGAATTTCACAAAATTCACAAAAGCAGGGTGAAAAGGAATTGAATTCCGAAATTTTATTTCAATCAAAACCGCTTACAACTTAACAAGAAAGGCCTATTTATAGGCTACAATTAAACCTTCCCTAAACAGGATAATCTTGCCTAAACAGGATTCTAGCCAATCTAGGAAACCCCAAACAAAAAAGGAAAAACAAATAAAACCGAAAAAATAACCAAAATAGGCCAAAAATCAGTAAATCGCAAAATTGAAGGCCTAAACGTCGTTTTTTGGCCGAAAAGCGACGGACTTGAATCGTTGACCCGTTTCCAATAAAGTTAGCCTCAAAAATTACTGAAATCGGCCCATTTTTCCAAAATTACTATTCATTATAAAATTTGGTTAAATAAGCCAATGCTTGTTCCTCTACATCACATCTCCTATCATTAGGCATTAAACCAACTCTTCATCTACTTATTTTTTGTTCGATAAGAAACCAAAACAAGATTGAAGAGTTAGAGATCTTTATTGGACAATTTTGTTCATTTGCAGTATAGAAGGCTCTGAGATGAAACTTAAAATTATGACTATTATTAAACGAAACTATTATAGTTGCTTCAACCCTCGATTACTAGTGAACAAAATTATGAACACTTTCTTGCGTAACAAAAACAAAATCTAAATCTAAGTATTAATCACTACAAATATAAATATTGTATTAACGTTTCCACTCTCAACTTTTCACAAGGCTTCTACAATGCAATGTAAAGTTTGTAACTCTTAAAATGGCCAATAACATTAAGGACAGCTCCCTATCTAAACTAACATAATATAGACAGATGCAGAAGGAGAAGCAACTAAATCGATCAATTATGAGATACCCTTCCATTTTTATACCCTTCCATTTTTAGTCTTGTGTAATTACCTTTTCCAAATAATTAAACAAGCCATAGTTGGAGAACTACATTTAATTCCTTTATATCCCATTAAATTGAGCTAAGAACCTGATTGTATGTTCAAAATTTCATTAATTAATGATTCAATAACATAAGTTATGTAACTTAATGATCAAAATATGCATACCCAATAGTGGCAACAGCACATAATCTATAGATAAGAGAGAACTTGAACATTGGAATCATGCTTCTACTGCATTGTTATCAGAATCGATTAATCTAAATCAATGGAAATTAAGAAAGATGCAAATAGAAAACCAAATTAAAATTATTTGGAAAGAGCAGTAGCAGCAAGAGTAAAGGAATGAGCAGTAGCAGCAAGAGTAAAGGGGAAAGAGCAGTAGCAGCAAGAAGAAAAGGGGAAATTTTATTTAAAATTGGGAATTACTGATTTAGAACAGACAGAAAACATACCTTGATTGGAAAAGCATAGAACTTGCGAGATCATTCACCTATAAGAGCGGAAAAGCAAATCCTAATGCTGTTGGGTCAGACATCTACCAAGAAAGAAAAGAATGTGGTACAATTCAGTAAAATGAATGGGATAACATTAAATGCCTATGAAAGCCACAGCCAAAAATTCAAAGAAACTGCAAAATCAGATGATTGTGGATACAGCAGTAAAAACAAACATAACTAAGCTTCTTATTAGGAGTAGCATAGAACTAGTAATTAACTAATTACTAGGGAAATCGCCTAAAAAGGATAGATTTTTTTTTTTTTTTTTGAATTACAAAAGATTTTATCAGAACCAGTTACAAAAATTATATGCAAATTTCACACAAATAATATAGGACTCCAGGATCATCAACAGTCCCAATTGTCATAGCCATTAAAAAGATAGTAAAATTCAGCCTTGGAATTAATAATAACACTAATAACAACTATAATTAATTAACCCGTAAATTGCCAAAACTACAGCCATAACGAGCTCCTATATTCCAACAAAAGAAATTGTAATTAGGATTTACAATATATTTCCAAATTTTTTTAGTTGGGAGAAGCAACCAAACAAATTGTAAACTCAGAGAAGTAATATGAAAGCAAGTGGAAGGAAGGAATTAATTACCTTGGGTTTCAGAGAGCAGAGAGCAAGGCAGCAGAGATGAGCAGTGGGGGAGCACGGCGGCAGCGGAAACTATCGACTTCATAACGAGCTCCTGTCGCATCAATCCCAACCCCACTCTGCGTGAAGAATCCAGGACCTCACCCTTGGCGGGCAAGAAACCATAAATGTCGGCGGCAAGTCCTCCATTGTTTCGACCGACAAGCATTCCTAACGGGGATACTTTCGGAATAAGAATACAATCAAATTATTAAATATAAAATTAAAATCCTAATCTATGAATTTCAATCCATATCATAACATAATTCAATCAATTCAACTGTAAAGCTATCTAATATTAGTATTTAGTGATTCTAATTAGTATTAAATAAATAAATAGTTAACGTATTAAATCTAAATTATAAACCCAGATGCAACAAGTTATAAAATATTGAAATTTATAAAGAATGGAGATAAATGATTCAAATAACATTAATATGGTAAAAAGAATGACATAATCTCAATTCATAATCAATTTAATTTAACCTATTTTGAATTCTCAAATTCAACTTAGGATACAAAATACACATTAATTAAGAAATTAGGACATGAAAACTAACCTAATTAAAGAGCATTCAAAGGGACAGTAAATTAGGGGCCGCGCGGTAGAAAAGCTAGAATGATGACGACTATCGAGGTGACGGCCGGCGGTTGTAAATTTGGGAGAGATGAAAGTGTGAAAGAGAGGGATGAGGAGATTCAAAATTGGCGTGAATGCGAAGGAGAGGCTGATGAGTGATTCAAATTCTATTTTTTACTTTTTTTTTTAATGGCAAGGCAAAACGACAACCAGAACTGTCGGCTTCAATGGCCATTGAAAACACTCCTACTAGGGGTGTTTTCTGATGGCCGGAGGGTAGCTGCCTAAGCGTGGCCTCCTTCCCTTCGTCGAAGTTAGCCAAGCTAGAAATTCCACAGGAACCCCCTCACTAACGACTCCGTTAGCTAAGCTATTGGTGAGGGGCCTTAATGTACATGAAAATTAATGTTTAGAGGTCTAGTATGTTTATTTGAAATATTAGAGGGTCAATAATATAAAATTTTAAAAATTGCTGGCGTACAATCTAACTAATAATGCATTGTGATTTGAAGTTTAATGGAAAATTAAATAAGATTAGGGACAACATCGACTACATGGGACGTCAATGGTGGGGCTGAATTGACAATTCTGAACAAGAAGGAGGACTAAATTATATCTTTTTCCTTTTCTTAACTCGAATATTTTGAAATGTCATGTGAGTAGTTGACTGGGTCAATGGCAATCCAATTCGCTGAATTTCTGTGAGGTTATACCTATAATTTCTTATCCAATGTTGTGCCAATTGCAATTTAATTAATTGAAATTTTATTTGCTATTAGATATATTTGAAATGTATCAATTATTCAAACTTATTGCTGGCCACTTGCGATTCATTAACTATCGAAATTTGTGTGAGAAAAATAAAAATGGTAATTAATTGGCTAACTGGTAGTAGTTAGTGGTTCGTCCGTCCACGTCAAACGACGTAGCCAAAGAAGGATTTAGAAACGACAAATAAATCTTTTGAATAAAAAAAAAAAAAAAAACGCCAATTCAGTTTAATTGATACATCCAATTTTATCTCAGCTAACTAAGTTAAACACTTGTTTCTTCATGCGTTTGTTCAGAAAATAGCTAGATGTCGATGGAATCAAAGCTACAACAGGCGTGGAGATGGGTCATAGACGAACTCAAACAAATTTACAAGAAGCTGTTAACCACTTCAACCCATGCTTTTGAATCTGTGGTCATTTGGGCCATTGTAATCCGAAAGTTGTCTGTGGAGAAGGTTCAGTATGACATCTGGGAAAGAACTGGGGTTTTCAATGTGGAATCAAAGCTACAAAAGGCGTGGAGATGGGTCATAAACGAACGAGCAGGGAGAATTGGCATATACGGCATTGGGGGAGTTGGTAAAACAACGCTCCTCAAACAAATCTACAAGAAGCTGTTAACCACTTCACCCCATGATTTTGATACTGTCATTTGGGTCACTGTATCCCAAAAAATGTCTGTGGAGAAAATTCAGGATGACATCCGGAAAAGAATAGGTGTTTTTAATGTGGAATGGGTTGACAAAAGCTTTCGAGACAAAGCCAAAGCCATTCGTGATCTGTTGTCTCAAAAGAAGTTTGTGCTACTTTTAGACGATTTAGGACAGCAACTCAATCTTACAGAAGTCGGAGTTCCTGATCCCCAAGATAACATGTGCAAGGTAATATTCACAACTTGTTTTAAGGCCGTGTGCCGCAGAATGAGAGCTCAAGCAACTATACCAATGGAGTCTCTGGAGTGGGAATCTGCTTGGGAGTTTTTCAAGATTAAGGTTGGGGAAGACAGACTTGCCAATCCAAAAATTGCGGACCTTGCTCAAACCATGGCAAGAACATGTAAAGGTTTACCGATGTTGCTGTGTACTGTTGGTCGCGCCATGGCAAGCCTGACAACATACCATCAATTGTTAGGTGCTATTCATGGTGTACAATTTGAAGTGGCTGAAGGCGGCGGCAAACAGTACGTATCTACCTTGTTACAACTATGTTTTGATTGTTTGGATAGGAACACAAGGACTTGTTTGTTGTATTATAGCTTATTCCCAGAGGACTTCACGATCCCTAAGAATGAGTTGATTGATCTTTGGATCTGTCAACAACATTTAGTTCATTATGATATGGAGGAAAATGTTCTCAGTTTGGGATATAAGACTCTAGATTCACTAGTTAGTGCCTGTTTATGAGAAGAAGAAGAATTCAACAATGTCAAACTTCTAGATTTGATTTGTGATTTCGCCTTACAAAGAATGTTCAGTGATGGGTTATCATTACCAGCTGAAAACATGGAAGTTGGATGGATTTTACCAATAAGAAATTCGATCCGCACTCTGAACTTTTATGTTGAAGACAATTTTTCCACCTTCGTATTTAATCACAATCTTTTCATCATGGTCAAAGATAAAGTTAGCTCTCCTGATGTATCTCCACGTTTACGTGAGCTTCCGCGTTCGAAGATAATGAAAACTTTTAATCAATTTGTAGATGGAATAACAGTTTTGGACTTATCAAACAGCGAAGTAGAAGAAATACTACATGAAATTGCAAAATTGGTTTCATTAGAGTATCTTAATATATCGCATACTTAGATAGACCACTTACCAATTGGGATAAAAATATTAGTAAAGTTGAAGTGTTTGAACTTGGAGTATAATGAACAATTGCGAGTAATTCCTAAGCAGTTGGTATCTAGTTTGACTTCTTTACAAGTTTTGAAATTGTTTCGTTGTGGGTTTTCTGTGGAGGAAATCGAAGATAATATTTTGTCTGCCACACACATGAATATAGATCCAATATTCTATTTGGAACATTTGAAAGTATTTAAGTATCACTATAACTTGTGCTTCCAGTCTCCATAAGTTTCTTAGTAATCGCAAATTGCTAAGTTGTACTCAATCTCTATCACTTGAGGTTTTTTTGGGGCTCGGAATTGCTTGATATATCTCCTATAGCAACTATGAAGAATTTACTTACCTTGGAGATTCATCAGGCTGAGAATTTGAAAGAGCTCAATGTCTTTCCACATTCCTTGGGGGTGGTAAGTGAGAAAAGATTCGAAAAGCTTCGAGAAATAACCTTGGAAAAATGCTCAAGTTTGCTTGAGCTGACATGGGTTATTCTAGTTCCGAACTTGACAATATTCAAGATCAAAAACTGCGAAGAAATTGAAGAGATAATTAGCATGACGCAAAGGGGCGAAATTCATGACAAGAGACAAAATTTGGAACCATTTGGGAAACTTGAAATTCTTGTGGTAGAGAGTTTGCCAAAACTGAAGAGTATATATTGGAAAGCTTTACCCTTTCAAAGCCTCAAGAAAATTGAGGTAACCAATTGTTATTCGCTTAAAAAGCTTCCACTAAACTCTAATAGTGCTAAGGCAAATGAAGTCATAATTGAAGCAGCGGAAGATTGGTGGACTGACATTGAATGGGATGATGATGTTACCAAAGATGCTTTTCTACCGTGTTTTAAACCAGTGGTTAATTAGTTTTGTAATTTTTTTTTTTTTTTACTGAAATTTTATGACAATGTAGTGCTACCGCTTTCTTTATGTATACGTGCCAAAACTGAAGTGTTTGAACTTTGGAAATAGTTATGAGGTAGGTTGTTCCGGAGATACTCTTCACTATTAAATGTGTGGTTTCCTAATTTTATTCTCATGTAAAGTGATTTAATTATATGAAAATCTTGGTGTTTGTTTTCTTTACTTCTTTTATGCTATATATGGGGCCTTGTCATGCATGGTTTCAAATTGATTTTGGTTATTAATATTAAAATTGAGTGGCTACTCATTTTTTTTATTATTATTGTAAAAAAGAGGAAGGAAAACTGTAAGTAACAAAGTTATATAAACACACAATGTGTAATCTAAAAAACATCTTGAACATCAGATCCCTTGAAGTGAATATTCGTAACAAGTATCTTGAAGATGATGCCGTTCATATATAGGGGCTCATAATTGATATTCTTTATAGGATCCTCTTGTTTTTATTAGGTAGAATATGGAATTGTTGTAATATTTCTATTACAATTTGCATTCTTGCCCATGGTGATTCCAACAGTGGCAATGGGATTCTAATCCAAAAGCTAATACCACAAGAGTTGTTTTCTTACCGCTGAACCCATCATCATTGGCGTTAAATTCTTTCACTTGTTATGTATTTGGGTACATTGAGCGAAACTCAATTAAATAAGTACATATTTGGTAAAAATTGATTTATTTTATCTTACACAATGTCTAATCTTCTTATTTTGAAAGAACATAGTTCTAGCATATAATCCTAGTTATGAAAACCGGATTGCATCAGTCATTCAAACCGAATTCAATTGGAACCGGAGGTTGATCCAGTTGGTTTCATTCGGTTCTGTTTGTGATCAAAACTCAATTAATAGATGATCGAACCGATCGATCAAACCGAAAAACTTTATACTAGAACTATTTTCTAGTTCGACCACACTGATTTTGAAAAAAATATATTATTTTCATTAAAAATTTGGGGTATATTTTTTGGATTTTTCTTAGTAAATGAAAATAAAATCTTAATTTTTTAAATTGTTTTTTAATCAGATTGACATTGAATTATAACTATAAATGTATATTGAATATATTTAGCTTTTTTCATTAATATATCGTATGTAAAATCTTTACCTTTATAAATTGTTATGGATACATATTATAAATTTAGATGACATAAATAAATTACTATTTTGTAATGTAGTTTTTAAATTCAGATTGATCGTGGTTTAATTTCAGTTGAACTTCTAACCCTTAACTCTGATCTTCACTAATTTGATAACCGGTAAAAGATCCGAAAAAGATTGTTAAATTAGGTATATCTTTTTGGAAAAATTGTAATTTCAATAAATATAATAAATAAGACAAGAACAGCACTACTCCGTAGAAAGAAAAAGTTTGAAATAACGGACCAAATGTTGGATGCATGTGATAAGGTCATTGGCTATTCAGTAATGCTGAATTTCCACGAAATAGCCAGATAATTTCCTATAGATTCAAGCCAACTGCAATTTCTTTAGTGATTGACATGGATCCGTTGTTAAATGTTCAGAAACTAACAGATTCCCCAAATTTCAATTATGTCTGACTTGTTGTGTGCCCACTTCTAATTAAATGATAAAAATGCTATGATATTCTGAATTCTGATGGAAAAAAATGAAAAAATTTCAATAAGTCTGAATTATGGTCTTCCCACTTGTTATGAAACATCCACAGAATTTCTGGTAATATAAATAACAATCGTAATCTAAAGAATTAACAAACCAAACTCGTAATCCGGAAATTTCTGAAACATCCAAAATTTTAATATCTTAGGCAAGATTTCTCTGTACTAAACACTTGTTTGTTGTTTCCTGTACAATTTGGTAGATACAGATCTGTAACCTATTACATTCAAACATGTCAGAAGAGGTGTGGAGATGGCTCACAGAGGAAGGAGTCGGAATGATTGGCATATGCGGCATAGGTGGAATTGGTAAAACAACTCTCCTCAAACAAATCTACAACAAGCTGTTAACAACTTCACCCCATAATTTTGATACTGTTATTTGGGTTACTGTATCCCAAAATTTATCAGTCGAAAAAATTCAAGATGACATCTGGAAAAAAATAGGTGTCTTTAATTTGGAATGGGTGGACAAGAGTTTTCAACAGAAATCTCTTGCCATTGGTGATGTGTTGAGTCAGACAAAATTCGTGCTGCTTTTAGATGATTTGGGGCAGCAACTCGAGCTGTTAAAACTCGGAGTTCCCCATCCACACCCAAACAATTGCAAGGCAATAATATTCACAACTCGTTCTGAGGAAGTGTGCAGAGATATGGGGGCTGAAGCAATTCTTCCAATAAAGCCTTTCGGGTCGGAAAATGCTTGTGATTTGTTCAAGAACAAGGTTGGGGAACATAAACTTGTTGATCCAAAAATTCGGTCACTGGCTCGACTCGTTGCTATAACATGTAAAGGTATCCCAATGTTGCTTAGTACTGTTGGTCGTGCCATGGCTAAAAGGGCAACACACGACGAATGGTTAGGGGCCACTAAACATCTTCAAACAGCTGCAAAAAGCGACCAAGAGTACGTATTTCAGTTGTTAAATTTCTGTTTGGATACTTTGGATATGGAGGCTAAGTCATGTTTGTTGTTCTATAGCTTGTTTCCTGAGGATTTCACAATACTTAAGAATGAGTTGATTGATTTTTGGATTTGTAACCAACTTTTAGGCCATGATGATACTAAGGCAGATGTTTTGAATTTGGGATATAAGACTATAGATACACTAATTGGAGCATGTTTATTACAAGAAGAACTAGTCAATTATGTCAAATTGCTAGATTTAATTCGTGACTCTGCTATGCAATTGGAAAGTAAGCCCATAATGTTCAGGACTGCTGAACTTGAGAATATGGAAGCAGGATGGGCTTTAGCAACGAGACATTCCTTTGAAAATATGGCATTTGTTTCAGCCTATTTTGTCAATTTCTTTTTCAAACACAATCCTTTCATTGTGGTCCAAGATCTTACAAGTATAATGTCAGTAAATGAATTTATGAATATATCAGCCTATCTAATGCCCTCCTCCAAGTTTGGTTTCCTATCTTTTACAGTTCTTGATTTATCAAATAGTGGGGTTGTAGAAATACCACATGAGATTGAAAAACTGGTTTTTTTGGAGTATCTTAATCTATCAAACACATGGTTAGAATACTTGCCTATGGAGATGAAAATGCTGGTGAAGTTGAAGTGTTTGAATATGGAGTATGCTGAACAACTTTGAGTGATTCCTAAGCAATTGATATCTAGTCTGTTTTCTTTGCAAGTTTTGAAAATGTTTCGTTGTGGATTTTCTGTGCAAGAAATGGAAGATAATATCATGTCTCTTAGATATATGGACATAGGTCCAATATCTCGTCTTGAACATTTGAAAGTATTGAGTGTTACAATAACTTGTGTCCAAGCTCTCCATAGTTTTTTTAGCAATCCGAAATTGTTAAATTGTACTCAATCTCTATCACTTGAGGTTTTTTGGGGCTGCAAATCACTTGATATTTCACCTGTAGCAACTATGAAGAATCTTCTTACATTGGAGATCCATCAAATTGAGGATTTGGAAAAGTTCAGTGGCTTTCCACATTCTTTTGAGTTGATAAGTGAAAGAAGCTTCGAAAAACTCCAAGAAATAACCGCAGAAAAATGCTCAAGCTTGCAGGAGTTGACATGGGTTATTCTTGTTCCGAACCTCACAATTCTCATGGTTAAAAACTGTGAAGAAATTGAAGAGATCATCAACACTAGAAGAATGGGAGAAATTTGTCAACGGACAAGATTTAAAGCCATTTGCAAAACTTGAAATTCTTCTGTTAAACAATTTACCAGAGTTAAAGAGCGTATATTGGAAAGTGTTACCACTTTTATGCCTCAAGAAAGTCGATGTAACTGACTGTTGTTTGCTTAAAAAGCTTCCACTGAACTCTAATAGCTCTAAAGTAAATGAACTCATAATTGAGGCAGAGGTAGAATGGTGGGCTGATATTGAATGGGAAGATGATCTTACTAGAGATACTTTTGTACCTGTTTTAAACCAGCGGTTGATTAATTTTGAAATGTATATGAATTTTTGTATTCTACCGTGTTGAAAAAAACACAGTATTCTTTTCCTGTCCTGTCCATTGTCAAATAGAATCATGAGTAAATTGGTTCAGCTGATTTCCATGCAAATTTTTCAACTAAGTGCTATACTCGCAAGCCTAGTAGACAAAATTTCTTCCATATATGAACAGTTCATATTTTGATACGTTCATGTCGATGGCAAAAACATTGAATCTCCTACGTAAAGTATCATATGCTACAGAATACAGAAAATAAGCAGAGAATGCAGAGATAAAGTTGTGAAATTAGGCTCCTCAACTCCACAACAAAATGTCATATTGTACCCTCTAAGTCGAGATGTCTGTACAGCCTAATATAGAAGAAAAAAGAAAATTCAATAAGTGGCAAGTTCACATGGCAATATGTTTATGCTATTTAAGTAAGACAGATTACTGAAAGTTATGTTCTGCTTCAACCCTCTACTATGCTCACCAAGTTACTTCAAAAACGGCTCATCTTAAATCCAGTCAGCATAAATTCCAGCAAGTTTCTGAATTGCTTTTGACTTAGAAATGAACTTCCTGTCTTGGACTTGCTGGTTACGGGTATTCCATATCCCAGCCTTACCTGTTGACAAACTCCGTGTAGTGGTAGTCTGTATCGAACCAGATGCCAATGCAATATGGCAACCAGGCCTCTCTAATTCTGTGAATATAAGTATTACCATATCACCATTGGCACAAAACAAAAATAAAATCAGTACTTTAGCAGAAAGCTGAAGATGAAACAGTAACTTAGCTATCAATAAATTGTAAGTCATCAACACCAGCAGAACCAGGTGAATTCCAAATTTTAAAGTAGCTACTAGTAGATTTTCACACTATCATCAGTGATCAAGCGTGTTCTGTTATGCCTCCAATGGGCACTGGAGACAAGTAATAGGCATGTACTATTGCAACAGAACAAAGAAAACTGCTATATATATTTACTCCAGTTACCGTATTATGAAGGTTTTCAAGTATCTTAAATGCATAGATTAGTAATTTCATCATGGTTCCATTGAAATTTTCAGGTCCTTTAGTTCTTAATGCTTGTTTATATAATTAAGAACAAAACATGTTAAGGAATTGAAGGAAAAGAAAGAAAGAAGACCTGCTTGTCCATGAGCAAAGAGACAAGTATCGTAAAAAAGGCAGCTGCCAGTGGATTCCCACCTGTAACAGAGCCTTCTCTTAACCCGTGGCTTACTTGTTTCACCATTTGCATGAAGGAAATCACACTTTTCCCCATTTTTACATTCTTTCCCCAAATGCAACATTCTGCAGATCCTTGATTGTTTCCCCATTCTTAAAGGCCCCGATGGCAACCGCCTTCTAATCTCTCCAATGCCATGGGCAAACAGACATTTGCTTCCATAACTACAATGCCCCAATTTGAACTTTGCGCATAGGTGAGTCCTGTATTTGCCAGCTGGCTTGCAGATTGGGTCACCGTTTTGGGCCACATTGGCGCATTCTTCGTTATCAATGGGAAACTGAGTACCTGATTGAAGCATTTTGCCACTTTTTATGAAAGCAAAGTAGCTCACCAGTCAAGAGCCGGATGATTGTTTGGAGAGAAACGATTCTTAGGTAAAGATCATCAAGAAACCCACATGAATTTGAGCAGAAAAGAACAAAGGATATAATTTTTGGAAACCCATTTGTACAAAAAGTGAAAACCCTATAAGATCAAAGAATTCTTCAGTTCAATCAAATAGAGAAGTGGGAGTGAAAGAATAGCAAACCGCGAAAAATGACGAGACTCAAATCACAAAGAAACCCTCACAAAATTGCATTTACTATCCCCCACTCCTTGCCTGCTCAGTAAATGCGCTGCTTTTCGTTGTACCATATTTATTTCAATTTGTTTATTTTCCGTACATCCTGTTTTCAGGATCAGTATGTTCTTTATTTTATTAAATTAATAGTAAATACATTTTCTTTTTAAAGATTTAATAAAGTAAAATTTCAACGTGAGTTTCTCTAATATTGAATTATCGAAGTAATAGAAAAAAAAAAAAACCCAAATGTGTATTATAAGTTAGCAATGATAATGACAGTAACAATTCGAAACGGATCAATATATAATATACAATTTAAAATGTAAAAATGTAATTTATCAAACAAAAACTTCGTTTATCATTATCCTTTTTTTATTAAAAGAATCTATTATTAGATTTACAGAATCAATAATTTCAAGTTTGCAGCAAATAAGCAACCAAGCAATTCTCAGGGAATATTTAAGGAAAAAAAACCATAACAATAAATAAAATGTTCTCTCAGAAAAATAAAACTAAAATTAAAATCCTAATGGCTATGATTTTGTCACAAGCAGATTAGTGCTTTTTTTTTCCCCCTTTTCCTTTCCTGAAGTGGATTCCTGCCAAAATTCTCAAAGTTGGTCTTTTTTTTTTTTCCTTCATCATCTTTGTATCGATTATGTAATCATAACTTGAAAAACTCAAACTGCAAACACAATAAACTTGACTCCGAGAAATTCTAGTGCTCAAATGTAAGCATGTAAGCACATATGGCTCTGGTTGTATAAGCCCCCAAATCAAAGCTAAAAAATGGTATAAAGAAAGAGAAATGAGATAATCTACTGAAGCTTCTTAATCCCTGGAAATGATGGCAGAATTGCAATGAGAGCATCACCATATCCAACTGGTTCTGCCAAATCAAACAACCATCGACATAGGTACACATGAATGTAAATTTTTGAAATATTATAATTTTGGGAAAGCAAAAACAACTGGTGTGACTTACCACCATCCTCCCTCAGTATTTTGATCACTTCACCAGATACATCAGACTGCAAAATTGGGAACACCTAAATAAGGACTTTTGGAGGTAATATTCATCATTATTTTCCCTATAGGACTAACCTGGCTAATCAGACATGTTTAAGTATCTTGAATATTACATAATACCATATCCACATTTCATACTCATATTGATAAATTGTTGAACTGTCATTGAACTTTAGATCTGTTTTCTAGTTCAATAAACCTGGCGCTGATACCGTTTCTATTAAGCACTGAGAACAAGTATTTTGATGTGTTGGACTCCCCAAACATAATCTTGACAAGTGAATTTCTTCACAATTCAACACAGAATAAATATATAATCACAGGACCAAACCTCGATTGGGATTTCACCACCCAGCTGTTCAATGTAGCAAACCACTTGCCCCTCCTTCACTATTTGCTTCTGTTAAGAAGAAGAAAATTATTAGCGTCGAACAAGATCATAGCCTATGATTATTTTCTCCAAGAATCAGACCCAAGCATGAAATGGGAAAAAAAAAATTAACCCCGAATCTCCTCAATCCAACTATACAATTTCCATTTGCTATATCCTCATGCCTCATTTTCTCTCTTATTTCTGTTGCATAAGTAACTCCTTCCATATTGAGTTTGCTTTAAGGGAATATGGATCATCAAGATAAATGAAAACAATTGAAAAGCGGAGATAAACATAATCTGAAGGGTAATTCAGACAAACCAAAAGAACAGCCAATGTTTTAGTTCAATTTCTATTCTAAAATTACAAGTCTATAAAGCTAATAATTGGTGAACAAATATATCAAGTGACAGAGGAGAATCCAAAGTTACAATGTTGTTAGCCAATTCTACTCATTCTAAAATAAATAGTCATTACCACAATGGTACAGGGCGATTCAAATCTACTGGGGGAAAAACGGAAGATGTACCAAGCAGTGACTTAAATCATCAGAAAAACGGAAATAGAAATATATTGTAGCAGAAAATAAGAAATCATGTAAACCTACAATCCATAAAGAACTTTTGTTATCCTTTTCTTATAGATGGTGAATGATTCTAGTTAAAAAAAAAACACACATGTAATTCAGCTCTACAATTCCAAGAGAACTATGTTCTAGTGCATAATGCAGTCAGTCATTGCATGGTCTTGCTCCATGCAATAATTTGAATAGCACCTCCTTGTTTCATACCTCTTTACATGATGGTGGAGCCCGCTTTCCCTTTATGGTTCGAGATCTACGGAAAAACCCCACCTGCAAAAAAAAAAAAAAATTTAAGTAATTTTAGTACCTTTAGCTTCTACAAGGAAAAGAACTCATAATTACGGTTCTCACCCTTGGAGACTGCAAGATCATTAAGCCTTCATCTGCAGCTCTATCAAGAAATGATTGACTCCTCCCTGAAGGTACTGCTGTGGAGATAGCCAAAGATGTTGAAGAAGCTGACCCATTTATACCAGGTGTCTTGGTAGATGTACCAATATTGACAGGGGCAGGGAGAGGAGCAGGAGCAGGAGCAGGCAGAGATGAAGGTTTACATTTCTCAGGCAAATCCCTTCTCACATACAGCTCAAATCCAGCGAGCTAACAACAGGGAAGAGAAAGAGTATAAGAGAAGAGGCGGGGGGGTTGGTGTGGGGGGGTGTTGTGGAGCAGGAAAAAAGAAAAGATAATTGACAAGAAAGCAAGAAAGCAAAGTTACATTCAAGTCATTAAATGAGAACAGTTTGTGTTGCTTACTCTCAATTCAAAATCTGCAATATTAGTTGTATTGCATATTTCTGTCACAATATATTCAATCTGCATATGAAAGAAACTCAAGTTATGCTAATATATATTAAAACCAAGATGGACATTTAAACATTTTATACTCTACATCACACACTGATATCTATGTGCAGCACAAAAAATATAGGAAAAGCTAGTAGGAATATACAAATGACATGGAATGGAACAAAAGATAATACTTGACTTTCGGAAAAAGAAAACACACTTCGAGAATATTTTAAGAAGTTTCAGATATAATGCCTTTTTCTCAGCTTTCTTCTTTTCAAAAAATATAAACACTCAAGAATAACTTAAATACAGAGTTTTGTATCATGGCTCATATATGATGTAGAAAAGAAATCACACAAGAAGATTTTCTAAACTATTCATAGAATGAATCTATAGGGATTGTTTTTGCATGGTCACAAATGCGCATTCCATTTTTTGGGAACAACTTTATGGAGGTCATACAAAGACGGGTCAGCAAATAAGCCAAGTCAAACAAAATGTTACAATGTTCAAAATGACAGAGCCAGCACTTTCAAGAATGCGACCTCACCTTTGATAAATTTAAGATGAATATTGGCTCAAAAAGATCAACAAAGTTACACAAAACTTAAAAGTGAAGCCCAAAAATCTTTTAGTCACCTCTGGTTCAGTAATCAAAATATTGCCATCATAACAATTATTTTGAATACCACTGACCTCCAAACAATGATTTTGTCACTCTTATTGGTCTCACAAAGTCCAAGCTTCAGCTCAACAAATACAACTTCAAACCAGCGGAAATTCAGATTCTTTAGCAAATTAGCCAGATTCAAAGCACAAGTAAATTCCAATTGGCTTCTTTGACACACGACAAGGTGTACAATTAACAGCCCCCCCTTCTGTCATTTCTACAACCTCTAAAAGTAACCCATAAAACAGGAAAAAAAGAGAAATAACATTTATGGAAGTGTTATTTTGAGCTCAAACTCTAATAAAAAAGTACTACTTCATCAGATAATCAATCAAATATAAAATTATTTTATGAAGCTTGAAAAACCACCATTATTGAAATCCTACAGGCCAAAAATTTCAGAGCTTTGTATGTATCAGCAAAGATTACAATAAAAATAAAAATAAAAAGTCTTGGCATTTCACATCTTGATGCTCAGACATATAATTGAAGTACTAACCTCAGATGAGCTTGGAGCAAGTTGGCTGGTCAAACCAGACGATTTAGCATCTTTAAAGCTCCTTACTCTATTCGTAGCACCTAGAGCAAAAGCATCTAACATAAGATACACAGCGACTGAACACATGATATTCTCTGCAAATCATGAAACCGTTTGGACAAATTGATTAAATATTTCTTATGTTGCCTTCATACGATTATTAAGGATTTTGGGAGACCAGTAACATTACACCTTTCAACTAAAAGGATCTGACCAGTAACATTACACCTTTGAACTAAAAGGATCTGTATGATCTCTGTTCGTATGAGGTTAACTTACTCCAGGATCTGTGAATAACTTACAGCCTGCTTTGTGTACATGATGTTTACGGTTGTTGGGTTTCTTGTCCAATAGCTAAAAAATTACTCAGACTACAAACATTCCTTTTCTATTTGATTTGATGAACAGAATAGATTGCCAAAACAAGAAATTATTAAAAGAGGTTTTAACTTGGTCATTAACTCCTTTCACAATGATAAAATTTTCTGGTGGACGACCAAAAACAAAAAAAAAAAAAAGAATGGATATCAAGCATAGGTTAGTTGAGGTGCACAAACTAATTTGATTAAACAACGAGGACAGAAGCGGGATAAATTGAGTTAACTTTCCAGATTATTTTATCCTAGAAAAGAAGTATAGTTATTTGCTTCATCATCTATGAAGTTATCACCATATCTAAGTTCTAAGGGGTGACAGACTTTTGAATTGCATATCTCTTTCTCTGCAAAAGGACCTGCATAATAGTTATTTGATGCCCTTTTTTTCTTTCCCATCTCACAATTCGGTAGCTCTCATGTCCATGAAGAGAAAGAATTACTTCCTTTGGATCATGATCATAAAAGTATTGGCTCAACAATTGTTCGAACAAGGAAGGCCGCATGACCAAAATCAATATACCATGCAAGTAGTTCTGAAATAACTACGGTGTGAAGAAAGAAATGACCCAATATCCTGAGGATACTTCCATGTGGTTCAGAAACTTTCACCTAAAGGCCTCTCAAGAGATCTGGCACATCTGGAGGGGTCACCAAGATTAGACAGGAAATTCTATCCCAGCGGCATTGAAGTTAATCCTACATATAGCGCACACTACCTGGACCTAGGTTATGTATAGAGGATGCAGAACCAAATTTAAGTGGCATATTTTGCGTACATCAAATTACAAAACCTCATGAGCAATTAGGACCAATTTCTAAATATATGGGCCAGACCAATATAACTGAGTAGTGAACTGACTTTTTTTGTCATATCTTCCTTTTGGCGAAGGCGAAAGAAGACTGACAGGCAATTGAATGATATTTCTATCCAGCGAAACCTGGGAACAATATTTCCCTGAGCAAGAGTGTCCAGTCAAGGATTTACCTTCTGATTCCAAAGTTGGGCCACAACGTATGCTGAAGATGTTCTTTGATTCACTATATGATGTAGCGAGACCGGCAAATAGTACTTCTTTTCGGCCAATCCATGCTCTTAGTCCATTCTGTTGCCTAAGATTAACACTTCTTTCTCTAGCAAAATCAAACTTCGAAAATTTAATATTTGAGATTCCCAAGCTACCTGTAAGAACCAGATGATAAAATAAGTAGGGAAGGTAATATGCTTTCTATAATATACATGGAAATGCCAAACATTATCTCAGAACCACATTAAGCTAGAAATAAGGCGGTGATTGATCATCTTATGAATCTATATTTTGAACCATACTTCAATTTGCATAATACATCCAGGTTCTTCTACATTCCCTTGCTGAATTAACACACTCATTAGTTGTGACTGCATTATATTCCATGGCCACAAACATCTATGATCCATGAGAAACCATGCACTTTCCTTTCACTAAAGCATTGTTAAAAAGAAAAAGAGAGATGCATGTTTCCATGTAGCACAACATCTGAAGCTATAGAACAACCCATGTGCTTCACTTACATGGAATGTAAGTCAATGTGGTACCAGAAATAGGAATGTCATGTGCACAAATTTCTCAACTAAATATAAAGCCAGAGAGCTATATGTTAAACAAATCAAACTTCTCCAACAGCCATTTGCAATTGAAAGGCACTGACACATGTAAGAGTGTCCATCTGAAAGACACATGGATATAACACAATAGAGTAGACAAAGTGAATGGTAAATTGGAAAGAGCATAAGGATCAAAATTCAGAAAATCATTTTTTTTCTTTTCTATGACACTTGATATAGTAACATGCATATATGGAGGGTTTTTTTTTTTTTTTTTTGTGGGAGATGGGGGGGCTCGTTTTTAAATCTTCTTTATATATAATGCCGGTGAGATGATTCATATTCATATCAGCATACATTCATCTTCTCATTTTCAAACATGGTTTTCCTATTGGATTTAACATTTTGATGTAAAAGAGAATCTAAAAAGCAGGTATGCTTCTTCCTGATACAATTAAAAAGTAACATGTAGGAGACATTCAAAGCTTAGGTGACAGATATAGGCAATGTAGTACCACAAAGTTTAAGGCTGCGTCAAGCTGAACTTGACCATTAAACAACCATAATCTATGTTCTCAATTTGTCAAGTGCTACAATTTCTGCACACCACCAAAATTAATACAAAATGTACTTATTAGTATTTTGCATGAACTTTATCAGGCAGAATTTATCCAGCATGAACCAAAACCTGATTTTTCTTATCATTGTATGAAAACGACAAACTTAATTTTCAATTTCCAGCAAACTAGCTATCAATCATCAAATTGAAAACAAAAACCAACGAGCTAGATTTCGTTGCGAAGTAATGGCAAATATCATAAAGAAAATAATTAAAGACAGTAACAGAAAAATTCGATAGCAATGCCAAAGTATATCATCTAATACAACGCAGAGAGAGAAGGAGAGACTCACAGGAAGCCATAGAAATCTCCAAAGCTTAGGAAGGGGGACACGAAGTCCAGAAAAAGTAAGAAGAGTCCAAAATGAACAAAAACCCCAATTGAAATTCAATCCAGGAAGGCACAAAGAGTGTGAGTGAGTTTGAGCCCATACGCGTCTACAATCATAATAGTGATAAGCATGTGGCTATGGGGTCTACTTGGAGCAATAAAAATTTGAGGTTTAACCAGGCAGGAACAGAAAAGAGTTCTGCAAATAAGAACAAGAAAGCGAAAACAAGGAGCGATAGAGACCCGTTACAGCAACAGAGACTGAACCAGCACAACAGCGCTGGCCAGGGCTCAATTAGTACAGCAATAATGCCAAATTTGTTGGTTAACCATAAGCGGTTTATTATTAATAATATTTGGGGGTTTCTGACTTTTTCTGTTTCTATTTCTGTCTCGAGGCGAAAACGTTTTTGGCTTAAGATGGCGCTTTTGCCCCCATCCCTCAATCCCTGCCAATTTCACTTAAACTACACTCAACTCACTCACTCCACTTATATGATTATATAGTATTAGAATAAAATAAATGTTTTCTAGAAAGAAATTTAAAAGGTAAAAACAAACAAATTAATAAAAAAATGAAGAACAAAATTTTGGTATTTATTTAGCATTAGTCTCAGCTTCAATTAATTTTTTATTCTGATTTAAACTAAATTAGCAATTTCAATTAAGTTTTAGTGAGGTTGGTCCTGAAATAAATCAGGGAATAAAAAGTCTATTTTTAAAAGCTAAGGGAAAATTGTGTATAGTTTAGGGGCCAAATAAATCTTTTAAAAATTATCTAGTTTTATCCAATTTCTTTTCTTGTTTATTAATTGATCATCCAATTAAATAAATTAATAATTTTTTTTATCATAATATATATATATATATATGTTTTGCTTAAAGAGTAGTTAAAATGTTAAGATTTATTAAATAGTTGGATAAATTCGTAGTTTAAATTATTATTTTCAATTTATTTGATAATGTTTTTTATATCACAACATCTCTAAGATATTCTATTTCTATTTGAAAACAACAATTAACACGCAGTAATCAATATAATCTAATTCGTGTTATTTTGTTACAATATGGAGGTAATGTTTTGTTGAATCTTGATCATGACTGAAAGATTTTTAGATATAGACCAAGTCTTAATGAGAGGAGTGCAAGTGGCTTAATTCATTTTAGTTTGCTTTTTAATAAGATGAGTCTAACTATTAGCATGACTTAAGTCAAGTAATAGGTTTACTCTTTCTAATTATAAGCTCTTTATTTTGCTCATTGTTGGCCGATGTGGGACTTTTCTACCTCACATCTCAACACTCCCCCCTCAAGTGAAATTTTCACTTGTCAGTTCGCGGACCGGGCTAGCACATTTGGCTACATTTCATGCCCATGGTCCAAATTTTTGACGTGAAATTTCACTTGACAGTTCGTGGACCGAACTAGCACATTTGGCTACATTTCATGTCCATGGTCCAATTTTAATGGTCCCATTTTAATCCGTGGCTCTGATACCATGAAAGATTTTTAGATATAGACCAAGTCTTAATGAGAGGAGTGCAAGTGGCTTAATTCATTTTAATTTGCTTTTTAATGAGATGAGTCTAACTATTAGCATGACTTAAGTCAAGTAATAGGTTTACCCTTTCTAATTATAAGCTCTTTATTTTGCTCATTGTTGGCCGATGTGGGACTTTTCTACCTCACATCTCAACAATGACAGAACATTATTTGGGGTATTATATTCTTTTGATACTTGTCATTCTTCTGAATGTTTCTCGTAAACTTTGATAATACGTTTTTAGAATTTGGCATTTGAAATAAGATCTTCAAGAAATTTGTCTACTCATTGCCTTGAGATATTATTGCCATTGATAAGTTGTAAATAGCATGTAGTGAATTTTTACGTAATACTTCTATTAAGTGTTGGATTCTTTTCTTTTTTTTTTTAGAAAAATATATATGTGCTTATAAAAAGTGATGCTTCTGAATTTTTTAAGTTAGTCAATGTATTCAAGATCTTGAGGCTACTATGATTTACATATAGTAGAGCTTGTCATGTAACCGCCATATGTTTATAAGTTTTTGTATTTCTGTGCCATTTGCTATTTGATGTATTGTTTACACTTGCAAATTGTATCGAGTTTTGTTAGTTGAAAATAGAAATGTACATTATCTTTAATATAAATGATACAAATGTAATTGTTTAAATAACACATAAATTTCCATAAAATTCCTATTTAAAAAGTCAGCACAATATTTAATTAAATAAATAAGTGAATTTACTGTAGCACTTTACAAATTTTCAGTTATTATTCACAAGTTTTATACTATAACTACGATGTATTACAAGATTTTTCAATTATTATTTCATCATTTCACATATTGCAACCTACCAAAGTGTCATTTTTTTTTTATATTCGTTAATACTTTTATTAGAAAGTCATAATTAAACTCTTAACTCAGAATCATCTTAAAGACTACACTATCGTATTTTGCTTGGACTCGATAATATTTTATCAAGAAACCTACTTATCCTAATAGCCAATATTGGGAATCAAAACTATGTAGTTTTTAATTTTACTTATATTTTATTTAACACCTATAGGACCATGTTGCCCACGTTGTATACTCGTATCTTTTACAGATATACTATATTCTATTACTCTGTATTATGACCATATCAAATGCCCATGTGAATGAAAGGTTCATTCTTAATTACGTTGTAACTCAACTAATGAACCATTGTGTAATGTATAATTTTATTGGTCAGCTCTGTAAACATGTAGTGACCTTTCGGTCCATATAATTCTGTAATTATGTAATTGACCATATATATCCATATAATTTTCTAATTTATATAATTGACCATGTAGGTCCATTCTGTAATTATGTAATTCATTGACCATATAGGTACATATGATTCTATAATTATATAATTCATGTAATTATGTAATACATATAGCTGGCCAGATAGAGTCATCTGCTGTAACTCATTTAATTTCACAATGTCCACCTAGCTAGATTTTATTTTATCAAAACTATTATTTTGCCCATTACTATTTGGGACTATACATATTACCATTCAACACTATTCAATTCATTTAGTATTTAGAGTTACTATTTCAGCAGTAACATTTTTAATTTCAAATTTCATCCATATGACTTTTAATTCCTTTCAATTATACCCTTATTGTTCATATTATTTTCACTCACTAAACTTTTTATTATAATAATCTTATCATCAAAACTTATTTAAACTTATAATTATTCTGTCAATATACATTTACTAGAAATTTACACTCATAGAAATTTTGAGATATTACATTTAAAATACAAATCAATAGTATTAGCTCGCACTTTTTTATACTAAAATATGATTTAGCCATTTGGCCTCTGTAGCTCCATATCGGCAAAGATGGTTTTTCTCCTTGAACAATTTTTCTCTTTATGTCTGAAATGTTTCGTAGTGTTTGAATTTTCTATTCAATCGTCCTATTTATTTACAGTATAGATGGAATCACATAAATATTTTTCATGTTAATTATAATTATTGTATTTAGTATTGAATCTTAAATATGGTTATAAAATTATTTTGATCATATTCACTATATCTATTGGATTTATTATGACATAAATTTACAAGAGTGGCCTATGTTGTATCATTAATTATTCAGAATGGAAAAGAAAATGATTTCAGAGAAGAAACTTAAACTTGATTTTGAAAATTTAATTGAATTATAATTTGATAGAATAACTAAAAATAAAGTGAAACACAAATTTTGGTTCAGTTTTATATTTCATAAGTCATCTCATTGTCCTTTTGTCAAAAATACATTTAAAATTTGTATAAAAGTATATATAAAGATTCATCTAATTTTGCATATTCGGTTGAAAGATATATATATATATGACATTTTCAATTTGGATTTGTAGGCAACAAAGAGAGGAGTGGATAGTATCTAATGAACCTCAGTCCTCCTATCCCAATATTGCTTTTTGCTAATAATAAGCCTTCTCTTTTTGCTGCAATTCTACAATGTACATTTCCATCATTTGAAACGAATTAATTTGCATTATGATAATAATTAATTCCTTAAGTAGTAGTTACGGGGCTAATTGATTGGTGAAACTGAAAAATAGTTTCTCATGATTAAAGAAAGATGAGATGACCGAAGAGGAAAAAAAAAAAAAAAAAATTAGTTTCTAGGAACAGTGAATATTTATTTATGTAATTGCACTTTTATGCCAATCCTTCATTTCTATTGAGTAAAAACGGTGACGTAGTAACCAGTCAATAATTATTACTTTATGTAACTATTTGTATTTATCTGTTTTACAATCTCAACGTTTTTTACTTAATTTTTTATTTTTTTATTTTTTTTACTGATAAACTCATATGAACTTATTAATCAAGTAAAAGCAAACTTACAATATTAGAGGGTAGGCAATTGACAAAGAGAGAAGTAGAAGTTGAATTCAGCCCTAAAGCCGCCATAGTATGAGCAACTCTGTTAATGAAAAATTACAATTGGCAAAAGTAGAAGCCAATTGTTTACAATCATCCAATATCAAACCTTAGACTGAATTATCAACTAAACTCTTATCCCTAAGCGTTTGATTAACAATTAAAGAATCACCCTCCAAAGTAATAGAAGTAAGGGACTTTAACCAGCTAAGAGCCTCACGACAGGATATTGCCTCAGCTAAAGTTGGATTCATTTGACCTTGAAGACTAGAAGCTCGAGCTACAACAAATTGACCTGCTTGACCACACAACCTAGCTCCAACGTATTCCGATGAACGTTCACAGATGCATCAAAATTGCACTTCCAACCCACTGGAGCTGGTTCCCAGTTAGATGAAAAATTAGTAGAAGCTTTGTCCATGAACCATTCGATACCCATTAATGACAATATTCAAATGATAATAAGGTTTACCATGCCAAACAACTTGATTGCGGGCATACTAAAGATACCAAGCAATCCCAGCCACTAGCCCAGCTGTCTCGAGACCAAAAGTACCAACCACATCACTCCACCAAGCCGCAATATTACTTGCCAAGCTTGAGAAAGCTCCCAATGGAGAAGCTAACCAAACCCGACTAGCAAAATCACAATCCACTAAAGCATGCATCATTGTTTCTTCATGCACATGACACCAAGGGCAAAGATTGTCAATCTCGACCATTCTACCATGCAAATTTGGTAGTTGGAAGAACATGAAAACAAGCTCGCCAAATAAGAAATTGGAATTTTCTTTGTACCTCCATACGCCAAATACCCATCCACCTGTATTGTTGCAAATCCAAAGAAGGTGCTTGTTTTTGAGACATAAGCCAATAATAAGCCGATTTCACAGTGAAATTACCCTTCTTGTCAAATCGGCAGATTATTTTATCTTCTACATGCCGAATAGATAAAAGGAGAGAAGTACTTGATTGATAATCAGCATCATTAAAAAGGTCCCGAATTACCTCAGTATCCCACTTCAAATTCTCGGCCTGCACCTCAAATAAATTTGCCACCACCGCCCTTTCCAGCTCCGGAGGGGCTAGCTCCGTTGACGTGCAGACCCGACGGTGTTGGCAGCCATGGGTTCCGCCAAATCTTGATATTCTGACCGTCTCCCACCTTGTAAAATAATCCTTGCTGCAGAAGAGATTTTGTCGCCAAGAGACTAGTCCAAATAAAGCTTGGAGATGAGCCACGGCCTGCTCCAAAAAAACCAGTAGATGAATAATACCTTGCACGGTATAACCAAGCCACCAAAGATTCAGGATGCGTCACCAATTTCCATGACTGTTTAGCAAGAAGGGCTAAATTAAATTCGTAAAAATTACGAAAATTAAGACCACCCCATTCCCGCCTTTGACAAAGATGTTCCCAAGCCTTCCATTTAATTCCATTCCCCCACCAAAATGCATTTAATAAACGTTCCATTTGTTGACATAATGTCTTTGGCAACAAAACCATTGATCAATTAATGTATATTCAAATTAATTAATTAGAATTTTAAGTTATTAGTTGGAAACCATTTATGATGTATAACCGTATATTAAATTTTATAATTCTTTTTTGGTTTACTTAACTATTATTCAATTTATGTGTATTAATTTTAAGTATAAATTGGTATAATGAATACTAATTTTTGAACATTTTCAATCTTCATAAATGAAATACATATAAAATGAAAATACGAATAGAAAAATACAGAGTCACAGTTTTGCAATTATGATTATACAAAAATAATTATTTAATTTCTTTACATGAAAAAAAAAAAAGGAAAAAGACCAAACAAAAACGAAAAAAAGACAAATAATATTTTACCTTTGTGATTTCATTGCATATAATATTATGAGTGGTCATAATTGACGTCTAATGGAGTTAGCTAACGTTTTTTTGATCTTTCAGGCCTCAAAATAAAACAACCTCATCGAATCGAACAACGTTATGTTTTGTTTTTTTCACTCTACTTTTTAAGAGGTACAACATATATAAATATCTATTTCCTGAAAGGTAATTAAGACATTATGCTTTTTTCCATATCAACAACGAAAATTACAAAAAATTTATTTAATAATTTAGAAAGTTTTTAGCCTAACAAATATCACAATAGAAATATAATAAATATCAATCGGGGTTGAAACACTAATATAGGTACAAATTGCATTTTCACTCGATATTCAACATTCTAAAACTGGAAATGATCACTGTTATCAGAACCGGACCGAATTAGTTGGTTCAACCGGTTAAACCGTGAACTGGTTATAGATTCGGTCGGTTCTATTAATCTTTGGTTTTCAAAATTAATAATAATTAATTATAATATATTATTAAATAATATTTTTTTAGATGACTTTTATTATAATATATTATTAAATAATATTTTTAAAAAATAAATGTTCGGTTAAACCATCTGTTTGAACTGATTGAACCAATAAAACTATTGAACCAGTAGTTTCACCGATTTGATCTCCGGTCCGATTATGATAACAATGGAAATAACTATTTTTAAAAAACTACAATCTTTTTATATTGGATCTTAGAAAATCAGTACAATTATATAAAGTATAATGATGTTTATAAATTTTTAAATATGTTTAATTGGAAAATCTGTGATTAAAAGTTCAGCAATTCTTCAAAAGGATAAATAGGAATGAGAGGATTTGAGAATGAGAGAGATTGAGAAATACACATATTTAAAAAAGAAAAAAATAATAAAAAAAAAATTGGGAAATTGAATATTTTAAAAATTAGAGCCCTCCTAATTAAGGCAGTGTTTGGTGAGAAATTGTAAAATACATTTGGCATACCACTGCATCCATGTTTCAAACCAATAAAATCATGTCATATAATATATTATAGGGTGTGGGGTTGATAAATTAGCATCTAAGGTTTATATTTTACGGTCTAAGGTTCTTATTTAGGATCTACAATTTTATTTAAATAATCAACTATGAAATAAATAATAGAAAAGTACAAAAAAAAAAAAAAAAAAACATATGGTTTGGCTGGTTTATAAATTGAGAGCTGCGTTTCAAAAATGTACAAAAACATGACACGTGGTTTGATGATTTGCATATCAATAGCTTTTCATCAAATACACTCTCCTCAAACTTTATTATTCTTCGAAATTTCATTTAAAATTTTTCAAGTTTGTCGATTAAAGTATAATAGATATTGGTGTGGAAACTTGGATTTTTTCAGATAGTTAGTATATTTTTATCAATTAATAATAAAAAAAATTAAAAAATATATAAAAAAAATACAAAAATTGCTGAAAGATATCCAAATATTGCGAGTTGATTGACTAAAATACAATGGATCTTGGTGTTGAAGCTTGAAGTTTTTTTTGGAAATGAGTATATTTTTATTAATTAATAATAAAAAAATAAAAAAATCATAGAAAATAGAAAATTGCTGACAAATATCCAAAAAAATATATCCATATTACTTAATAACTTTCAAAAAAGATTTGAAAATTTGGATATTTTTGGGAAATTTTTCTATTTTTTTTATGGTTTTTTTTTTATTTTTTGCATTATTAATTAACAAAAATATATTCACTTCTTGAAATATCCCAAGCTTCCACAACAAGATCTATTATATTTTAATCAACAAATTTAAAAGATTTCAAATGAAAAATTGAAGGATAACAGAGTTTTAGAGGAGTGTATTGGATGATAAGCCTCTAATCTGCAAATTGCCAAACTACGTGTCATTACCGTTTTGAAACGCAACCCTCAATCTGCAAACTGGCCAAACCATATGGTTTTTTTTTTTTTTTACTTTTCCCAATAAATAATTAATTAATTATACTGTGTCATTTTTCTATTGGTTGGAATGTAACTTGTCATAATATTATTAGCTTGGCACACGGATGACGTGGTGTGCCATGCGTGCTTTGTAACTTCTCAGTGTTTGGTATGATATATTAGAGAAAGAAAAGGAGGGGTGCACCAATTTCTATGCATGCACTCTAGACGTAACACATATAAGTGTATTAAACAATTTTCCAATACCATATAAAACTTGATTGATTTTTTTATGTTATAATTGTGGATATAAATTATATATACGTACAAACTCATAGAATTGAATAAGAAAAAAAGAATATACTGAATTAATTAGTACAAGGTTGTTTCTCTAGCACAAATAATTGGGCTAAAAATCATAAACTCTACAACTGATACATTCTTTTAGATATAAAACATCAGTTTCAAACCTATAACCGTTACGATATTTATAAACATATAGCAATGAAATGCCCAATAAAAAAAATAAAAATAGAAATTACAAACAAATACCATGTTTTTTCTTAGCATAATTATACCGTCATATACATATATGCATATTCAAGAGCATTTGTAGTCAAAATCTATTATCGACTTTAGAAATGTTGCTCCCTCAATTTTACTCCATAAACATTATATTAAGACTATGTTTTGAAGGAAAAAAAAAAATTTTGTGTTGCAATTTTAGGTGGATAAATGAACATTAATTGTATTAAGACTATATATTTTACTTGTAACACCATGAACTATTGCATTGGTTTTTACAGATTAAAGAAAGAAACACTAAATAGACCAAAAGTTATAACTAATATGAGAGCTTAAAAAGATGATAAGGATCCAAACAAATTAAGGTAAGCTGAATGAGAGGATAATTTGAAGAATAAAATAGATAACGAACACATGAGCTGCAACCCAAGCATAACAATATTCATAATTAGGAATATGCAATAGGAGGTTATATAAAAGAGAGGGAAACAACAAAAAGAAGGGGAATTCAAAAACAGAGACAAGCGAAAAATAAATAAATTAAGGATACCAAATAACAGATAAAAATCAATTTCCAATTGTTGGGATGAAGACAATTCGAAGGAAACTTAGTGTTGTTTATTTCTTCGATTCTTTAAAAATCAATTGTTAGTAGGTTATTAAGTTGGTGTTGAGTAAGGATGTTTTTCATTCCATTATAAGCAATTAAGTTGAGGGGTTACAAATAATAAAGTATAATAATTCATTTTTAAAAGTTTTAAATAATGTTTGGAAATATATATATATATATGTCCCCAAATTCGACACTAGCAAGTGAACTAGGTTAGATTATAGCATGGTAGTGAGTTAAAGTATCATTTTCTACAGGGATTGACGTGAACAATTTCAAATTTTCAAGTAAACAAGCAAATCTGATTTCTTCCAATAAATAAATAAAGATTTAAAGATAAAAAATAACTAAGAAAGCTAAAAAAGAAAAATAAAACACAAACAGATCTGAGGTTGCTGAATACAGTAATGAAGATGACAACAATGATAATGAGATAGCAAATTTAAACCAAGTAGGATCCAGCATATTTAGTGACATTTCTCTCCCTAAATATTATGAGTAGGGATATAGTACATAGATTTAGGGTCCCTTACTCTAAATCACTAGATTTGAAACCTCTGGACATGTAGATTCTATAACAAGCAATCTAAATTTAAGTTCTTCTAAGCATTTTATCAAAAGATAAAAAAAAAAAAAAAAAAAACACACCTAGCATATAATCTACTTGAATTTCTTCAGCAATAAATCACACGTGTTTTATGGTCTTTTTTTATAGTTATGAATCTCCTCTCGATCTCATCACAACTATTAAAGTATGAGGTGGCCAAACTCATAAATAAATAAAGAACACCGTGAAACAATCAACAACACATAAAACTCATAATAAATAAGGAAAAAAAGCACTTACTAATGCCAGCCCAAGTTGGCTCAAGCCTGTTGGACAGATTACTTACTGCTCATACACAACCTTAATAAAAACTAAAAGAAAATACTAATTACTAATTAATTGAAAGAGAAGAGTATTACAAGAGTAGAGAGTAAATAAGAATTAAAAGCTCTCCAACTAACAAAAAAAGGAAATCTTTATCGCACTTCCAAAGACCATCCTAGACTATGATTAAAATAATAATACTTGTACTAGCAACTTTGATGACTCAAAAATAACCACACAAATAAAATATTAGATAAGTTCACCTAATACCTAATAAAACTAATGGGCCACAAAAGTCAAATCTATTTTAAAAATACCTTCTCATCTCTACTGGACTTCATCTCCATTCCTTGTAAGGCTCATTCATTCCTCCTTCAGCCCAAGCAATGCCAGCTCCGTTTTTCAGCCTGCTTTTCAGTATGTTTACTGAGATTTCTTAACTTGGAGCACCACTTTAACAAATAACTTGAAAATAGCTCTAATTAACCAATAATTCTTTAATTAACCTCATTTTTAATTAAAAAATACCCAAATAATTAGGTAAAATATTCACTTATTTTTTATATATATATATATATAGTAGGTTATTTCCAAAACAAAACTAGCCCTCCCATTATTTTTGTTTCCTTCGCATCACAAATGAGGGAAATATTTAGGAAGGAAAATTAGAAGTTAATGAATTATAGAATTGATTGGTGTATAATTTCCATTCTTTTTAACTCAATCCGATAATTAATTGATTCGAGGTTTAATTATGTCACTTTTTAAATGATCTCCTAAGTAAAGTTTTATGTATACATTAGATCTAGAAATCGAGCTCGAAATTTAATTTAAGTTAATAGAAGTGTCTTTCTTTCCGGTCATCTTTAATTGATAATTAGTGTATTCAATTAGTATTTCTCGAGAACACAAAATCAAAAACCTTCAAACATAATTCCAAAATGGCAAAAAGAAAAGGTGACGAAATTTTACAAATTCAAAAATTAAATATTTTATTAGTAAATAGAGAAATTAGAATTTGAGTTTGAGTTTGACAACCAAAAATACCTAATTAAAGGCTAAAGGGTAAATTCAAAATGCCCTTTAAATGGAAAGATTTTACCTTTCAAATTGTGTTTAGTTTGTAAAACCCCAGAAGTAAAGTAAATTATGAAATTGATAGTTATGCTTTTTGAAAATAAAAGGATAATGTTGTTAAAGGAGCACTAAGTGATGAGAATGAACATAATGGGCACATGAATGAGATACATATCATGGAAAGAGATAAAGGCCTAAAATTATAACATATAAATATTTTTGACCAGCACCAAAAAAAAGATGTCAAAGTGTAAGTATATAGTAAAGCTAACTCAAAAAGAAGGCAAGAATCTATTGCTTAAAGCCTAATATATATACCTAGTTAATTCTTGGAGGAGACATCCATCATTGCCTAATTGCTTTATCAACATACAATATTATAGGTCAATCAAGAGAATCCAATGTTAGCTAATCAAATAGTCGATTAACAATATATATATATATATATATAAAAGAAAGTATAAAAACAAAAAAATAAATATTTTGAGCATTTTTAAGGAGAAATTTTATAGTGGACCGTTTTACTGAAAAACTGACAGGTAAGCAATATAACCATTTTGAAAATAAAAAACGCTTATATGTCAATTTTTCATTGGGAAGGTCTAAAAAGACCGGGTCTATTATATAATTTCCCCATTTTTAAGTATCAAAATGTTCCAGTAAAAAAAAAAAAAAAAAAAAAATTCAAAAGTAGTATCATAAAAGAGACCATAAACTTTACGTATTGGTAAACAAAAAAAAAAAAATCTAACACCATGAAGCAGCTAATTGTATATTGATCGACAAATCATCAAATCAATATGTCACATCAATAAAAGTAAACAAATTAAACTTGTTACATCAATAAAGACACAAATTAACATATTATGTCAACAAAGTTAACGTGTCACAATAAGATTAACATATAGTTGGTCAAATTTTTTAATTTTACTAAGTACGAGATTTTTTTTTTAAAGAAAAAATACAGTCCCTCCGTTTTTATATATATGTCGTTTAAGGTTGTTCACCAAGACCAATGAAGAATTTATTGATATATTAAAATGACTAAATTACTCTTAATAAAATTCTCTTTGTTCTTAATTATCATGTGATATTCTCAATTAACATTTAACATCTCTCTTGAAATAAATAAGGTCAAATTAGAGAAAATAAGGTCAAAGTACACAGATAATGTAAAACGTCATAAAAAAAGGAACAAACTAAAAAAACTAAAACGACATTTATTTAGGAATGGAGGGAGTATTATCGTACATTGTTATATTATAAGTGCCAAAAACTACTTGAGTTTATATATATATATATATATACACACACACAAATAGGAAATTCTCTTCAAACTATATTTATCAAGAAAATATCATTGAATTTACTTACTAGAAAGTATTATAATGATAAGATTCGTGTTCAAATAAATAATAAAACTTTTCCAATCAAGTAATCATTTGAGTCAAAGTTTTAATGTTGATAGAAAAAACTCAAAAAGAGTATTTTTTTTTTTTTTTAATCTCCAGACACTCTAAGCATGCATATGCTCATTGAACTCCAAGCGTACAATAGAGTTACACTTTATTAATAGAATGGCATGATGAAAACCTTAATCTAAGATATTTTATGGAGCCATTTTCATCTAAAAATTAAATTTATAGAAAAATTGTAAAATGGTATTTATTATTTTTGGTACTTGAGTTCTATTTTATATTGTTTATATATTTGTTCTCTTTGTAGACATTGTTTTTTCTTTCTTTTGTAGATTTTTATATATTTATGCGCACATAAATGTTTATTGGATTTGAAATATGTACAACACATACTCATCACATTGTGTGTCAAAATTCAATAATAAATGGTGCACCCCATCATTACTTATTTCATAGTAATATAAATAAAATATATGTATATCCTACGGAGACAGAATTGTAAATTTCTACCCTCTTGTCTAGTAGGCAAAGATTACCATTCATTTGAATCGTATGAGAGTCGGAGTTCATTGCATTGCTAGAATCCATTTGCGTATTCGAATGAGGTTGACCAGCTTGCTTCTCAAATGGTACAATTATTTCCACATTGTGCCCCTTTCTCCTCTATCCATACGGGAAAAATGTAGGACTTATGCTAACTGTTCACGGGGGAAGAGAACACCCATTATATATTTGTTCTCTTGCAGAATTCGCTTTTCCTTTAATTTTCAGATTTCTTTCTTTCACTAATACTAACTCAGTCAAATTCTCATTGGACTTGAAAAAGGTACACATGTGAATCCTATCATGTATTAATAAAATTCAATACAAGGATCGTCTTAGGATTTGAACCCTTTACTACTATTTGGTCTAAAAGGTTTTGATATTGTTGAAAATCCCATATTCGAAATAAATTAGACTTAAGAGTGACATATAAACTGATCGATTTTGTATTGTCTGAGTTCAACTACACGTGTTCACTTATGCAGTCAGACCCAAAATCTCAAGGCCTATGGAGTCTCTTCATTATATCAGAACAGAAGAAAATCTAGCAACCAAAAGATTGTGGGCTCATATTTAAAGACCTAGTAGAATTTGAGCTAATAGAGAAGACTAGATCCATTGATGACCATAAGCCTAAGAGTTGATAAACCAATGAATGTTTAATCAGTGATAATTATTCTAAATCTAGTTACAATTCCACATTCAAAAATCATATATAAATCGTTTAAATTAGACCTTAGTATAAACCAATTGGTTTTGTATTATATGGTTCAACTTTTTATTTGTACTTATTTATATAGTCACGTCTAACATCTTAAGATTTATGGAGTCTCTTTAAATATTATGTCGGTAAGCAATTAATCTAAAAGCTTAAAATGATGAATAAAATCTAAAAATAATTTTTATTGTTATTTTATATGTATATAAAAGGCATATATCGAAGTTATTTATCGAGTATTATAAATGGTTTGATTAGATATTTGGCAACAGTTCATTTGAATGAGTGCGAATCTTGAAGAAAGCAATCATTGGTATGTAAGTGGGAACCCCAACGACAAATAGGTTAGTGGGAGTGTTGTCCCTTCTTGGTAAAGCTTTGAGTTTGTTGTTGTTGATGTGTCCCTACTTCGGTTTCCGTTTCAAGATTTTCCTCAACCATTGCTAACTTTTTTTTTAAATTAACATATCCATGAGATCAGCCTGGCTTGTGAGTCAAACATGCCATATCGGATATACACAAAATTAAATGATGGAGAAAGAGAAAAATAAAGAAGAGAATATTGAGATAATAATGATTTCAAATAATGAAAAGAAGAGGAGAATCATCTTCTTTTAAGAAAACCATGCACCGTACAATAAATAAAATTAAAAAAACAAAAAGGGAAATTAATATGGGTAATAGATTTTCTAGAATTCCCCCTTTGTTGGCTACACAAAATTAACAAAAGGATAGTAATACCATAATTAAGCATCCACTAATCAAGTACTACAATCCTAATTAAATCTGCATGGGAATCCATCCGTACAAAATGCCAAAGGGGGGTTTGCTTCCTTAGCTTGAAATTAGGGATCAACATGGGTTTTAAGCCATGTTTTCCACCTCAACAGTACCCTAACACCCAAAAACAAATAATAAACAAAAAACCTTAATATTAATCTCTTTCTTGGCTGCTGCAACACCTGCAACTCCAACACCAAGTTACAATGAGGATAATGGAATAAAAGAAAATAAATTAAAAATTAGTATAACCATTGAATTTATCTAAAATGATGACGTACCCAAAATTTCTAGTATGAAGTTCTGTTACTAAGGTCCCTAGGGGCATTGCATTTGAAACACTCCATTCTGCTAGCAAAGTTGTGTTCATTGCATCCCCACCTGTCCACACATGAAAAAATTAATTAATTTAGCAAACCCAAATTAATACTTCAAAAAAACAATAAAAATTGGAGAACAGTTGGTTATGAGCAAGAAAAAGAAAAGATTCTTAAAGTATCTCACATGCAAATTAAAAGCAGTCAAAAATGGAGTCTTTGCAATATTTGCTTTTAGCATTCATTATGTAAAGTAGTGTCCTATATAGTACCCAAAGTTTGTATCATTCTCTAAAAGAAAGTGGCTCTAGCTACACCCTAAAACCAAACCAAACTTGTAGATTTACAAAAATGCATATATTCAATAATTATGATTATTAATATATATGGAAAGTGTCATTAATTTTAAACAGCAAGAATTAAGTAAGTTAAGAAACTGATATAATTGTAAAAATGTGAGTTGAAGATGTCAAGGATTGAAGCCATGAGCTCATAGGTCGAATAACAAAAGCGTATAAAGTAAGAATAAGGAAAGCATGCCTGGTGCAGATCCAATCTCCAGATTTCCAGCCAGAGCGATTGCTTCCACTGCCAAAACCTCTAGAGCGAGGGATGTCAGAATCAAACCCACAGCCACTAGCAGAATCATCCTTGTAAACTCCACATTTGAAGCAACTCGACCGGCTTGCAAAGTTGTGGGCCCCACAGTTCCCGGAGGTGCAGTACCAATCACCCGGCCGCACATCTGACCCAGTGCTGAACCCGAACGAAGACCCCCCTCGAACTCCGAACCCGCCAAACTGATCGCCTCCTCCTCCTCCTCCTCCAGACTTGGAGTCCCCACAGCGTTGGCAAGACTCGCGCCTTTGGAAGTTCAAGTGCTGGCATGACCTGCAGTTCCAGTCTCCTGGTCTACTCATCTGCATCATATACAAATTCAAATTATTTTCATTCGAAACAAAACAAAACAATTAGAATAAAAACAAGAGAATGAGTTTGGGACCTTATTAAAAGAAAATGGAACAAGAGCAATGAAAGATATATAGATAGAGGAATTAAATGGAGGGTGAGTGAAAGAGTTAGAAATGGAGAGGTGTATATATATACATGGTAAGATGAAGAGAAAAGAGCGAGAGGGGGGAATCAATGGAGGCCCAAATTAAAGCACTTAACTTTTTCGTTTTCTTCACCTTGCCAAAAATCTTGATAAATGGGAATCAATCAAACCAAAAATCTAAAGGAACAATAAAGAGATAAAGGAAAAAAAAAAAAAAAAAATTATTCCAGCTACGATTCCAAAGACTGGATTTTTATTTTGAACCATTTCTTTCTTTTTTGTTTTTTTTTTTAGGGTTTTAATCATCTCATGGACGGACACAGAGACACTCATCAGTCGTGGGTTTTCACTAATGCCCTCCTTTTTTAAAGGCTGTAATTATTACTACATATACTAATGCTAAAACTAATTACCAATGGGTGTTAGTACAAGCTGTTGGGGACATAGATTCTCCCAAAAATCTCGAGTTTAAACCTTGTGGATATAAAAAATACCATTAGATAAGGTAACTTTTAAAAATGGGTCCCTATAGATCCTCGATGAAGGATCAATCTAAATATGAACTTGGGCTTAAGGCTTTGCTTGGATAAGGTTTTGAAAGGGTTTTTTAAGGTAGGGTATGTAATTGTCGATATTTGGGAGGAAAAATCAATCGAAGGGGAAGGAATTAGGGGTTTGGAAGGGGGAACCAAAATTCACCAAAACCCTCATTTTTCCTCATTTTTCAATCCCATTGATTTGGTGGGATTTGAGTAGGGATGGCAATGGGCATGGGTACCCATGAAACCTGGGACTACCCGACCCTAATGAGACTACCCGAACCCGGTATAAAAGGGTATGGGATGGGTACGGGTTCAAAAAAATTACCTGTCATGGGTATGGGAGGGGTACGGGTTTATCCCTCAGGGTACCCGCTACCCATACCCGTTTATATATATAGTTTATAAAAAAAATTAAAATTTTTTAGGTATAATAGCTGGTAGGAGTCGAACCCAGCTCCTCTCATTCTTATTGAATGGAAGAATGTTATGGAAGTTCAAAACACTGCTTCTTATGTAATTTTTTTAATTAAGGATTTATGATTTTTTTTATTTCTTTAGAACTTTCAAATTTGGATATGAATTATTGGTTAAAATTATGTTTGTTATTTTTGAATTGTAATGAATTAAAGTGTGTTTATGAATATTTTTTTATAATTTTGTGATTGATTAGTATAGAATTCTAGATATATTTTTATGTTTTTTTAATTTTAAACGGGTAATTTTCGTGGGTACGGGTAATTAACGGGTACCCGGAAATTTTGTGGGGTAGGAATGAGATTTAAAATTTAATACCCACGGATAATAGGACGGGTACGGGTAATTACTTTTCTAAATCGGAATGGGACTGGTAGCACCATTACCCGCGAGTACCCTACCCGTTGCCATCCCTAGATTTGAGGAATTGAAATATTGAATGGATAATTATACCTTTTAATATTATTTGTATTTCCCGTCTTTTTTTAAACTTATTTGAATACAAGGATATAAAAGTAATTGACATAGTTAACCATACTTTATAAAATCCTCCTCCCAAGCAAAACAAAGGTTTCTCATGATTACCTAACTTTATAAAATCATCCATTACTCCCAAGCAGAATACCACCTAATTTCTTAACTTTTCCCCTCAGTACTACACTACACTCTACCATCCATTCATTTATGATTTTTATCTAACCCCATCCCAAGCAAAGCCTAAAGTTACCTAGGGCAATGGTACCCACCTATCCGAAATTACCTTCGTGGAAAAAAATTGGTGAAACTAATTAAAGCTTCAAAATTTAGACTACTAGCTTTCTTCTTTTTTTTTTTTTCATAACGTCTTTTCATGTTTTTACCAACGTGTGCATGCTAACTTAATTAAATCAAATGAACATATTAAAAGAGTTTTAGATATCATGATAACATAGGGTTAATTTGCAAGTAATTGAAAGCCATTTATCATCTACATAGTATAAAGAATGAAATTGTCTTCAACTCTATGATTATCTAAGTTACATTCTTTTATCTCCACATGGTATCACAACTGTTGAGTTCATTTATATTGGGCCACTCAATACTGATCTCAAGAAAAAAATTGAACTATTTCTACCACAACTCTGCACGAAAATACTCCTTGGACGTAAAATATATACAACACTAGACTATTCCATCATGTGTTGAAATTTCACTAATAAATAGAGTCGTTAGAATTTGAACCCTCAACTACGTGGTATAAGAGACATCACAATAAACCAATTGAGTCAAAGTTTTTAACTAATGGATAAGATGGAGTTATAGTTTTTACTATTGCCTCTCAACAACCGAATCATATGTAACTATTCGGTTTTGTAAATTTTTTCCTCTAGAGATGTTTAGTGTTGAGTGTGAAAGCATGTCTACCTAAGTATCTAATTGATGTAACTTTTAAATGAAATTAAACACAAATTTCTCAATAAATGAACAATTCTTTAAAATGAAGAAAAATAGAAATATGCATGCATGCATGAATTGGAGTGGAAGGGAAAAAAATAGTCAAATCATGAAATTCCATGCACATGCAATAGAACAGAAAGAAAGAGTTAGCAGTCAAAGTGGAAGTGTTATAAGTTGAAATCAAAGTGAAGCTTTAGATGGTCGCATTCAGTAGACAAAAACACAAACTAAAGATCCCCCACTTAAAGCAAATAGTGGATATTGTCAGCCTATAACCACAACACCATATATCCCACTCAATCTCCCTTAGAAAGGTCCTTTGACCATTTTATCATGGGTCCCTCACCTCAAGAACCCTAATTAACAGACCATACAAAATCAAGAAAAAAAAAATCCAAGAATATTATAATATAATACTATGATTTTAATTTTGAAGCAAGCATCTATGCATATTCTTGGACAACAAATATAGGGAATCCTTCATTGTAACATAAAAACTTTGAAACAGAGGCCCACTTCTTCTCAATTATTTTGATTATGGGGTTGGGGGTTATGTGTCTGTCATTAATACTTTGAGAGAATCAGCAAAGTGAAAGCAATTGCATTGGTAAAATTGTTGTTGCTTTATAAAAATTTGAATATTCCCCTTTTCTCCACCTTTTAATA
The DNA here is from genome assembly GCA_039660915.1 of Euphorbia tirucalli. Classification (NCBI taxonomy): domain Eukaryota; kingdom Viridiplantae; phylum Streptophyta; class Magnoliopsida; order Malpighiales; family Euphorbiaceae; genus Euphorbia; species Euphorbia tirucalli. The sequence continues at coordinate 68,347,989 of CM077639.1, forward strand.
ATTGATGTATATTCAATCTTAAATAGCTAGGGATATTTTCAAAATTATACATTATTTTCTTTCTTTAATTAGTAAATACAATTACATTGCTTACCGACATTTGTGCTCACTTTGAACAGTTCACTTGCTTGTTAAGTAAAGAAACAATTAATACATACTAATAAAGATTGGTTTAGGTGGTAATAAAGGCAATCTAGTCACTTAAATTAATCTTTTAGTTCAAAACCTAGCGTGTGTTCAAGATTTTAATTGTGACATCTTAAAGGTTGTTGTGTCATAAATAATTTAAAAGTTGTTATTGGGTCGGGTCTCTCATATTAAACTTTTGGATCTAACGATTCGATGAGATATTGACAAATTTGTGAAATCAATGAATGGGAACTAATTTAGAAAAGGGAAATACAACAGATACACACTAGATATGCATGCATTTAAAAAAAAAAAAAAAAAAAAACTAATACTGAAAAAGAAATGAAGTCAGGTAGAAACGGCAGCAAGTTTTCACACAAGAATTTTATTTGTATTTGTTTTTTCTTTAATTTTTGGTGTTAAAAGTTTGAGTAAACAGTGGATGTAGGAATCTGTGCAGTATGGATACAAATTGAATAGGTGGATAATATTGTAATGGAATAATAATAAGTAGAAGTAAAATGAGAAAAAAAGAAAAAGAAAAAGAGAAATGGTGAGTTTCAATAAAGAAGGGAAATGAGAGGAATAACAAGTCTTCGAGGTATGATTTTGACCAACTTTTCCTTTATTAAAATATCCTTTTCTGCGGCTGCTATTCTTCTTTAATGTCACTCTTGTTATTTATAAAAATAAAAAAAAAAAAAATTAAGAAAAAGAAAATGTGAGTCCATTCTCTTGGAGAAGGGTAAAGGGGGCAGAGAATTGAAGATGGCAATAAACTGTAAAGAACAACAAAGCCAAGTGGTGCTGATTCGATTCTCTCCTTGGGAATCACACCCATGCATCTCCTCTCCTCTCCTCTCCTCTCCTTTTCTTTTTCTTACTCTCCTCTTCTTATTCTGTGCTTATTTGGTTTTTCTGTTTTCTTCATTATTTCAAAATCGTCTTATTTTGTCAATTAAGTTTGAATTTTTCTTCTAATGCTACAACTACAAAATGGATCAAATTTAATTAGACTCCAACTATTATTAAATGCACTTAACAGATTTTAAAACAATGCAATTAAGACACTTTATCATGGTGGCTTTAAAATTGTTAATGCTATTTGTAACTGAATATATGGTTGGTAACATTTTTTTGCGTTCAAAATAAAAATTCAACTTTCCTACCAACATTAGAGGTGTTTTTGAACTTTATCAAGATTTTTTAAACTGTGTGGTGATATGCATGTTGTAAAAATTCTCATAACTGCAGATCCTTATATGAAGTATACTTGAGTTTAAAAAAACATAGAATGTTGTTATTATGTTTTATTTAGTTTATTTTATATATTTTACGTTGTCTGTGTGACATGTTCCTTTCACGAGTATGGTGTTCTATGTGTTTGTTGTTATTGTTACATCAGTATCTGTGGGAGATGTTATTTGATTTATCTAGTTTTATTTGATACATATGGATTCTACTATTATTTTGATGTATTCTGCATAGTGGCATTAAATATTCCGTGTGTTTTTTTTTTTATCTTTTTCCATTTCCGAATTTGTGAAGATAAACGAAAAGAAAATAATACTGAACTTATGTGGCACTTCTTCTACTAGTTATGTGATTCTTAACAATAACTCATTCCTTTTGCAGATATTTTATAACCATTTACAGGAATTGCTTGTACGGTCAAAAAGCATTACCACAAAAAAGTAACCAAAATTCACTTATAAGCATGCAGACTTTTTCAATAATTATGTAATTACTACAAATAAATAGCCCCATATGACTTCTTTTTATAAATAATGCACAGTATCTCCTTAAAATTACATTATAGACTACAAACAAGGGAATCCTCTCCTATTAAATCAATTGACTGGGAAAACCAGTCAAATAAACAATCCCTTGCTCCATTAGAAGGGGCATAAAAGAAAAGAGAACAGAATAACATTAAATAGCCAAAGAAATATATACATGTACTGCGTAATTGAGTCCATTGCAGACTCCCATGCTCTCCCGAGGCCTTCTCCTTTCAATAGGTCATCAATGCACAGCATGACACTCATTAGATACAACCAGAATTTTGCTAACCCAGGATTACAAGAGGCCAACACATTGCAAAAATTTCTCAGGGAGACTCTTCGAGACAATGTATACCTATACAAGACCCGACTAGCGAGTAGCGAGCAATCATCATTCAAGTCGTTCGTATAAGATTTCCAAAGGAATATATTGCACCAACACCAACAACATAAATAGCAAGAAAATGGACAAATAGCACTTACCAACTGCATGCGAGCTTAATGTATAGCCCATCAAGACCCGATTTTGCTTCGGCTGCCAGAAGACCCAGAACTAGCAACAGCCCTCGCGCTACGAGAATCAGATGAGCTATGCAAGTCTCTGTCTTTCTGAACAGATGATGCACTTCCACGGGACACATAGGCTGGAACATGACGGGGAGATCTCAAAGCTGGCTCACTCCCTCTCAAAGCTTCAGACTCCAAAATCTTAGCTTCATCGGAGAGCATAGCTAACTGTTCCAGGGAAAACAGCCTCGATCAAAGATAAAATATCATATTTTCAACTTATGTGATGACAACATAATGCATATCATAGTGTTCATAAGAGAGTTGCAAAGGACTAAAGAAGAAAATTACAGGGCAAAGATACATAATGTATATTATCCTGTTCATTAGAGAATTGCCAAGGATTAAAGAAATGAAAACTACAGTGCAAAGTGAATAAAGTTGGAAAAAGGCAATCACAATATCACAGTTAAAGACGGGATGGTTTCAAAATCCAGTACAAGTGAATTTAAAATAACTATATAAATTATAGGGTAAGGAAAACACAAATGCATTTGACAAGTACAGTAATATAAGCCTTCTCTACTACTGCCTATCAAACATTTATCGGATTCCATTCTTACCCGTATTTCATTCTCTCTCAAGCGATCTTGGAGTGCATTTATAGCAGGGCTTAAACTGTACATGTTTCAAAAGAAGCATGTCATTACCGGCTGAAAATAACGAGACAGTAAGGACAAGGACAAAAAGCTGCAAGAGAGATAGTTCTAACCAATACTCAATTAATTTGCATATTGAAGCTTGGTATGTGGCTGTGTGATGTATGAAGGTAAGTGGGTGCACTTTTCCATCCCTAAGAAAAATTAAAGTAACTGTAAGAAAATATAAGGAAAACAGATATACAAGAGATAAATAGAAAAATGGTTACAGCATATCACGAGGATCACCTCAAATTTTGGAAGATAGCTTGGTTATATGCCCCCCGCTCCTCTTCATATAATACGCGTTGCAAATCCGTGAATGATGTTAGAGGTGAATCAAGATTAAGCAGAACACAGGTGGGCAAAACATGTAGAGGAATTTCTTTTCTAATGTATTCTGCACCACTGTTGACAAAAGAAATTTCAGAAATTCATTTCATACTTGTTTCTGCTTATTTTAAAGTTGTCGATGGGTTGATATAAATGAAAATTATCATAATCATATATATGAATAATATAATAACTAAATACATTTGCTTTTTTTTTTAAAAAAAAAGTCTATATAGAGACTTAACAGCAGGAGATTATAAACTACGTTTTTTGAAGAAAACGGTAAGGGAACCAAGTGATGGAGAACATCCTCGGGCATTAGCATACCTCATATCCAAATTTGAGCGATGCATAGCTTCTTGCATACTTTCTGTCATATCCATAGGGTCTAAATCGACAACTGTGCTATCTGAATTGCCAGTACGATACCCTCCTCCCATTCTCTCTCTTCCCACATAGTTGGCATCAGCATTTGCAAAGAAATTCCCCAATTCCAAGGATTTTCCTCCACCCTGTTAAACATACGCAAAACACTCAAGGAATATTACATACAAACAACTTGTGAACAGTATCATCCTATGGTTTGACGCACAAAAATAGAAGAAACCATTCTATAATATATTATCTGAATATCTAAAAGTTTAGAAAACATAGTGCGTGTAAACAGTTTGATGATATAATCTTTACTAAATCTACCGAGAATACAAATTCTTGAATCATGTCCAATAAAATCAGAGGAGCTCAGTTGCTTACTGGCATCTCTAAGAAAAATTTATAATATTGAGTTCAGGAATGAACATATGTAGTAGTTCCTAACTGGTAGTACACCTCAAGACAGTCACATTTGAATTTTCAAGTTGGATTTATGTTGGCCTTTGCCTGATAGATATCTTACTTAGAAACTTTCAACAGTTGACGAGCCAACAATTTTCCCAATAGCAATCAAAATTCCTTTCAAGTTCTTCCTACCCAAAAACAAGAATTTCAATATTTCGTCTCTTAAAAAAATAAAAGACTCAACCCAAGAATTTCACATCATATTTGAAAATCCCAGCATATATGATGACTCCAGCCCCTAACTAGCTTTGCACCATTGTTTTCTTCTCTTCCTCCTCCCTCTCTCACACTCAGCACCACCACACTGCTATTGATATCTTCATCAAAAATTATGACAATCATGTTCACATTTTTCCTTCTCCCACCTAATCACTTTGCTTCAAGACCCATTGTCTGTTTCCTTTGACTACCCACCAAGCTTATGTTCCACTTTGCCACTTCCTCCTCCCTCCATAAGTCATCAAACCTCTCTTCCTCCAGAAACTCTATTTCTGGTAAGTCTTCAAAAGCTCCTTCAAAGTCGTCTCTCTCCTCAATAATCCAAAAGAGAGAATTTTGTGCTCCGTTGACTTCCTTTCAATTAGGTGGAGACCAAGAAATTGGGATTTCTTCAATTAATATGAAAACTGGGATATTGAAAAAGGTGCAGTTTAATTTCTTTTATTTGATACTTCAAAATATCTAATATTCTAATGTTAGCTTCCGCGGTAAACTTAAAACTGCAACTTGTGTATTCTTTAATTTTTTTTCTGATAGATTTAGTTTCTTTGGGTAAATTTTGATTTCCTTCGTCTTGGCTTTTGTGGACACTGATCCCGACTACAACACATTGCATGTTTTCAAGGAGTAACATATGTAAGCAATGAATTGCCCAAATCCCATACAAACTACCACAGCAGAAGTGACAACCATGTTTAATGTTTTTGGCCTTTTTGTTTATCCCATATAACTTAATTATTTCTGACAAGGGACTAAATTTAAAACACAAGAATAGACAGAAATATAATGATGGATTTCTTAGAACAGCAGGACTTAAGATAAAAAATAAAGCCTCCTCAGACATGCTAATTAATGCGGCACACACATGCTTTATCCCATAAAACAGCAAAAGCAACGGCCTATAAATCCAACCTTTCGTTTCATCTCTTTTAATTCACTGCCACATAAAAGTACTGTGACAAACCAAGTGATGGAAATCAAAATTTGTACCTTACTTAACCTTGCAACTGCCCGCGAATCAGCAGTGTCTGGTTCAGGGCTATCCAACCTTGCAGATCCAGATTTCACAGATGCATTTTCAGAGGAACTTAAAGATGATTCAACATCTATGTAACTTTTATTTATAGGTGACACAGAAACGGGTCGGATTATGTTATTCTGCTTTCCATCAGAGGACTGAAAAGCAATGACTTGGATTCTCCCAACCTGAAAGTCATCATATCCAAGTATGGTCATCATGGAAATATTTTGCTAAAAAATTCACTATGTAGAATACACCTCATTCAGACCTTATTTACATCTTCACTGAAACACGAAAATATTAGCCCAATAAACCCAGGATCTAAGAGTTGGTACATTGCTTGAGTGCGCACATCTGCAAAAGGTAGGAGAGATGAGTAACTTCAAATTCCTAGCATCAACAAGTTCTAGTAAAAAAACAATATTGTAGAAATGGTTTGTTATTGCATACTGATTTATCTTAACACAAAATGATGAAACATTGTAAAAGGAAATAAAGCCTTGATGATCCAGAGAAGACTACCAAAATGCACATCCAAAATTTATGTCCAACTTGACAGATATAAAAGGAAAAAAAAAGGTTAAAAAAACCTTACCAACATGAGAAGGCAAAACAGTGATATGAGGATGTGAATGGTACCACCCAATCACCCTTGTTGTTCGCCCCGTTGATGCAGTCATTCTGTGTTTTACAGTTAAGCATACAACAATACCAACAATTCTCACCACAATACGCATGATGCAACAGAAAAGTACTCCTTGCCATTGCAACATTGTAGTTATACAAAAGCTGTTAAACCATAAATCTTGTCTACAAAGACCTGAGGTGGGATTAAGGTATAGCTCACAAGAAAAGATGCATAGCTGAATAAAACAAATAAAACAAAGAACTCAGATAGCAGAGAAGTTTCACTTCATAAGTTTGATACACAAGGAGACAGATCCTAAACTAATGAAGATTGGATTTCATTTCATGTCATTTTCAAGAAAAAAGAATTTCCAATTTTTTCTTCCTTTATTCATTATATAACGAAAGGCTATTGTCTGAACAAAAAACAAATAAATAAACAAAAGTAGAAAGAAACAAGGAAGAACTAAGGATATCTCAGCCTGAGCTGATGCAGCAGCTAACTGTTCTGGATTTGTCTCTACACGGTCTTTTCGCCTATCAGATCTTGATTGAGGTGATGCTCCCCAAATTATTGCAGTAACACTCCCACTTTTTGAGTACTGAAATTTTCAACATTAGGAAAAACCATTATAATATCAAAATCAAATTTTCCCTCCAATAGCATACATGAAGGAACAAACCCATTCAATAATAATACACTTCCTCAAAATTCAAGATCCTAAGACAGAAAAGAAAAGAAAAGAAAAGAAAAAAAAAAAAAAAAAATATATATATATATATATATATATATAAAGGTGGAAATTGACAGAAAAAATTGAGGATGTGTAGAAGGAAAGTACTTTAAAAAACTTGTATTCAAATGCTTTATTTTCTCATGTGCAAACCTAGAACTGCTGAATGAGTTAGGACACAACAAAAGACCCTCGTTAAGAACACGAATAGAGCCTACTATTTGGTTGAAGGATTGTTCAGTATTTTGCAGTTTACATTTTATGTTTTAAGTTTGCCTAATAATGAGGAAGCATAGAAGAAGGAAATCATTAATTTTAGTACATCCACCGCATAGAAGAAACTAAAACTGATGGCTTGATGATCCCAAGATTATAGCAGTAACACTTCCGTTTTGAGTAATGAAATTTTTCAAAACCATTACCCAAATTTTCCATCCAATAAATAAACCTAGCATACATGAACGAACAAACCCATCCCACGACAATGCAATTTCCCAAGATTAAAGATCCTGATTTGCAGACAAAACAGGACATGAAAGGGGGAACACAAAAAAAAAAAAACGACTATGTGTAGAAGGGAGAGAGAAAGGTCCTTAAAAAACTCATTCAAATAGTAAAATTAATTTGCAGACATAGAACTGCTGAATTCATAAGTCCAAAAACCTCTACTAACTAGAATCCAAAGACTGCAAATACCAGTCAAAATCAATACCATCGCCACAAGAAGAACAAGACGTTTAGTTAAAAATATGAATGGTAAAGCACAAAGAAAAATTCAAAATTTATGGAAAAACTGAAACCCCGACGCAAATCCAATTCCAGTCATAATACTACCACTAATTCATAAAGCTAACAATTTAAAGAAAAAAAAAGTGCCCGAATTCAATTTGACAGAAGCAGAGGCCATTGGAATTAAAATATGGGAACGAAAAAGAAAAAATCGAACCTCGATATCACCAAGAAGGAGACCCATGATCTCCTCAGTTTCAGTGGACAATGCATGGGTGAGACATGTTAACCAGACATCGTCCGACATTTTTACGCTTGTTAAAGACATAATTGGATCGGTAAATGAAAATTGGCGGGGTTTAAGGTTTGGTTAGCTAGGGATGATTGAGAGTTGTATGCGTCTGTTTGTCTGGGTTTTGGAGAGACAGATCTCAGCGTCATCGAAGAAAATAATAAGGTACGGTAGGTAGTAGTTTATCTTCGTGTTACTTTCAAATCATGCTCTTTCAATTCCCCGGATCGTCTACTTTCGTTAATTTAAGGATTGTTTGGTTACAAGGATTTGATGGGTGGATGATTGGATGGACGGACTGATGGAGGCAGGGCGGTTATAAACATCTTTGGGTTAATTTGATTTGAAAAGAGTGGAAAGAAAGGCTTTTTTTTTTTTTTTTTTGTTAATATTACAACTAAAAAGTTAATATAAATATTATTTTTTATATTTAAATTTACTTATATGCTCTTAGCATGTTAAGTATAATATTATCAATTTATGAAAAAAAAGAAATTATATAACTAAACTAAAAGTTAAATTTAAAAAATCAATTATAACAGTAATTTCATAAATTTGTAACACTCTAGAGAAGAAAGATGGATTTATATTAATTAATATGGAAGAAAGATCAAAAGAGAAAAAGAAAAAGCAGGCAATTTGGATGACTAATTTTTGATGGATCTCACAAGGAGTGGAAGAATAAAATTAAATTCATCTTTCTACTCCATTTACCTGTCAAACAATGAAACCAACAAATCTCTTCATATATTTTTTTACCTCTAAAAAAATCATTTGAATCAATCAAACGCATTGTTAAAGTGGACTAAAGAGGTTAATTCAAAGCAGTTTTTATATGATTATGATGCTAATAATTCCCTATCTACTTTGATATGTTTCATTTTGTGGTATAATAAACACAATATTTATTCTATACAAGTACCTCGGCCAGCTATATGTTTAATTCCTTTTATATCTGTCAAAATTTAATTCATAATCAACAACAGAAAAAGGAAAATAAAATGAAAATCACATAAAAGAAAAAAGATGCTGGAAGAAGTGGCTGGTGAGAGAAATGACAATCCTAATCCCTAATTAGGGGTGAGCATGGACCAGTTTGGTTCAAAACCGAACCGAACCGAACAAAACCGATCCAAAAAACACTGTATTTTATAAACCAATCCGATTCAAACTAAATTTTGGTCTGGTTCTATCCAAACCGAAGCAGTCGGTTCGGTTCGGTTTGGAATAGGTCGAACCAAAAACATCAACTTCTTAAAAAAAATCAAAATAAAAATTTTATATAAGTAGTTTGTTTAAAAAAAAAAAAAAGAAATACAAAAAAATTAATTTAAAAATCAATAATTCTAAATAATACTATTACATCACAATAAAATACTAAAATTCTCTACTTTTTTTTTTTCAACTCGCAAGTCTTAACAACTATACTATAAATTAGCATCCAAAAATCACAATATAAAACTATAAAAGAATATAATGTCTAAAATTCTCTACAATTAGTATATATTAATTTTATAATTAATTTTAGTATTTTACCAATTATTAGGTTTTTCGGTTTTTTCGGTTTTGAACCGGATCAAACTGAACTGAACCGAAGTCCAAACTTCTTAACAATTTAAAACCAAACCAAACCATAAAATGGATCGGTTTAGTTCGGTTTGGATTTTCGGTTTGTTGACATTGGTTTGGTTTTGCTCACCCTTGTCCCTAATGACGATAGCCAACAGCTTGCACCATCAAGTAACTAAACAGGCAACCGAATAGGGGCTAAAAAAATCATTCGACCTTATAGTATGATCTACACAATTTACTTAGACAACTAATGACTAATGCATATAAATTGTTAAATTTACACGATTCTAGTACGATCCATTTATCCACTTAACGAGAAGGGTTCGAGTGATAAAAATTGGACTATTATTATCTTTATGTGGCTCTCGATTCTTATAAACTGTTGATATTTCATTTAAAGTGTAGTTGATAAATATTTTGTTTTAGGCTTATGTTTTGTTGATTCTTTTTATTTTGTAGATTGTTTGATTTCTTCCCCTTTTTGGTTGTTTACCAACTGGAGCATGGAGTTGCGTGGAGATTTTTTCCTATGTCTTTTTCCATTGCATTTTTTCTTCTTTAATGGAATAATATATATTTTTATACAAAATAAATTTATAAATAAAAAACCTAAAAATTTCATTTATGTGTCAGATAGTTGCTCAATTTCCATTTTTTGTTTTCTTTTACACTTTTGGCTAACGAAATATTATTGAATTTTGTCTCACATCAAACCAACTTTTTTGTTAAAACTTTTCAACACACAAGTTAATTTTCTCTTTCTATACAATTTTAAAATTTATGAAAATGTCACAGTATTGCTTAATCACTGTGTAAAAAAGAATAAAAAAAATTCTAGTTAAAATAAAATAGAGCAAAATTTAAACATAAACATTGTGATTTCATACATTCATAAAAATATTTTAGTCGTTTAAGTACACTTTTCCAGTTCCATTTATATCTCTAGAACATATAAAAATGTTTTAAAACATAAAAAATAATATGACTGAAATAGTAAAATTCCTTTTGTTTACTACTCTCTACGGTCATTTTTATATGACTTTCTAAGATTTTCAATTTGGTCGTTTTTATATGATCATTTTGGTAATGTTCTATCAAATTTACCCTTATTTATAATAAGAGAGGTGTAGAGTAAATGTAATATTATAAGTCATTATCATTAAAAAAAAAAAAAAAAATTTTGGCGAGGGTTAATGAGTCAATTTATTAGCATATTAATCAATTTGTTATTGATTTTGGAGAATAAACTAATCATCACATTTGCTGCTTGTTGTGACATATATATTCATGAATGTTGGTACATATAACAAATCAAAACAAAGACAAATATTATAATTTAATTTCTTACACCTTTCCTATTTTCTTTCCAATATAAAAGAAAAAAGAAAAAGGATTCGAAGGCTGGAAGAAGAGGAGTGGGTAAGAGGAGCAGTGGTGTTATTTTTGGTGGAGGAGGTGATGCTATGATCATCTGCTGCCTTCATTCCAAGTGTATTTTTCATCACATTTGCTGCCCCTTCTGCCATATTCTTCACTTGCTCTCCTGTCTGCATGCATCCGACAATATTTTTCATTTTTTTTTTTAAATTTAATTAAAAAAAAAAAAAAACAATAGTACCTGGTGAATAAAGTTAGAGGCCTGAGATGAAATAGAAGTATTGTGTCCTCCAGATTGGCCTACTTGCTGTGATATATCTGATGCCTGATTTGCATACTCTTCCCTTATTAACTACAGCCACATTGTTACTACCATATCATTATAAATATACTTGATCAATATCATCTACGTTTAATATATTATTATTCTTTTTATTTTACAATTTTAATTTCTGAAAAAAGAAAAGAAAAAACACCTTTACTTGACCGATCTCATGAGAATTGTCCAGCAGATTTCGGCTTGACATTTTAAATGTGTAAATTAAATATTTCTTCTCTTATTGATAAATGATAAAGAGTATATATATGTAACTAAGGAGAGGGATCTGTTGTAGAATTTATAGCTAAACATTTTACTTTTTTCTGAAACATTGCTCAAATTTTATGGTTTTAGCAACAAATGGCAAAGATTTAATGGGTGAAGAATGATTGAAAAGGAAATGCTTGGCTCTGCTCTGCCTTCGGTATGTTAATTATTATTATTATTATTTTTTTTCATTTATTGTTAGGTTTCTCTTAGACATTCAATCTGAATTTCTGATTATAATTAAAGAAAAGGATAGATATATAATTAAACCATAAAAGTTGTACTCCATCCATCACATATGTTAAATGATAGAAGTCTCTCTGATTTTGATTGGTGTGCATTTTAGCATTTATTGGGTACTTTATAAAATTACCACCAATGTTGTTGAGGAAAACTTAAATTAATACTTCTACAAATACTATCACCTAAACGTTTTGTCCCTTTTCAAGGGATCATCTACTGATAATTAATGATAAATTTTCATTTGTCAGTTTTTACTAGAAAAGAACACTATAAAAGTTATTAAAAAAAGTTAGTGGTTGATTTTACTTTTCCAAATACTTTTAGAGCGATTTTGTATCCTAAGGGAGATATGGGCCAGGAAGGTCCATGCAAGCCCAAAAACCACAAGGGCCTAGATCTTTGGCATTTAGCCTTTTATCCTAACTTATGTACACAGATTGCGAGTAAATCATGGTTTGCAGACCCGAGTCGGTCATCGAACCGGTGAAGGGATGGATTCATGGATTTTGAATTAAACTGGAATAAACCGAAATCGAACCGGATTTAATAAATATATTAAAATATTGATAAATTTTTATTTTTATATTTATAATTTATGAAAATTTGAACATTTTATTATAATTCTTTTAGCTTAAGCATTTCACACACAATATAGTAATTAAAAAAACTCAATTTATGAAATATAGTTTTTATAGTTACAATTAAATGTCAATTTAATTTAAAATAATTTAAAAATACAAACTATATTTTATTTTAATTAAAAACACAAACTATATTTTATTTTAATTAAAAACACCTCAAAATAATAACTTAAATTTTATATTTAAATAATTAAAAAAAAAATCTGGTCGAACCGAAAAACCGGTCCAGTTCACGGTTTTCCGAACCGACCGAAAGTTGACCAAAGTGAAAACCGGATAGAAACCGACCGGTCTGACCTCCGGTTCCGGTCGAACCCGGTCCGGTCCGGTTTTCACAAATATGGTGTAAATGAAAAAATAGGGTTGTCGACAGGGCGGTGATGCGAGATAAATTTATCTTTGAATTCTTATCGGGTCACGGTAATACCTCATCCCGCCCTGTGGGGCCTTGTCCCCGTTCCCGTAATCCCCCACAGGGATTCTCGAGAGAATCCCCTCTAATTCCCTGTATATTTATTTATTTTATTAATTCTATTTATCTTTTATTTTACTAATTAATCCCACCCCATCTAATTCATTATGTTTTTGTTAGTTATGTTTATTATTTAGTTTCCTAAATGTTTAGGGTTTAACTTCTCTAATATCTCATTCCAGTAATCTCTCAATCCCATATGTCACTCACCCACCTCACCTCTATCTATGTTGCTCTGCCTCTCTCTGATCACTCAAGTCGTAATCGCCATTCACCATCAACGCCGCCTAGTCTCCCTCCTCCGGTGAATTCAGGACCATCGTTTTCTCCGTGACTCCGCCACTCTCTGCTTCTCTCTCACTTTCTCATCTTCTCCGTCATCTATGCCTCTCTCTCGCTCATTACACCATCGATCTGTCTCCTCCGGTCATTGTCAACCTGAACTCAACACTTCCTGCTTCTTTTTTCTTGATTTTGTTGCCCCATTTCCAGTTTCTCTTGTGTGGTTTAAATTTTCATATTTTTGATGATTTGTGATTAAATTACTACTATTAATTTAGGTCAAGTTGGAAGCTTCATTTCATGATTTAGTTTTATTATGTGTAAATATTGAATTAAAAAGAGACTTCTAGATGACTTGATTTCAAGATTTCATGGTTAGTGGAAAAAAATGTCACATGATATTATTTTGATTTCTAAGTTTTACTATTTATTTGATTACTTGTAATGAATGGTTTTGGTAAGAATTGAATTATAGACGAGTAGATTCTTTTTTTTATAAACCCTTTACATGGCTCAAAACCAATGAAACAAGGAAATTTTACGATGTAGTAGAAGAGCAAGCACTATTGTTTTTGGAAAAGTGGCATTCTCGTAATTGTTAACAAATTCGAGTTGACATTTCACATTTTAAAACCCTAATTTTATTAAAAATGGGCAACGATTCGAAGTCATAAGCTTTGTTCGTGTGGTCCGTCGCTTTTTGGCCAAATTCCATCATTTAGGGCCTCAATTTTATGTTTTACTGATTTTGGGACCTTTTTGTAATTTTTCAGTTTTTGTTTCCCTTTTTCATTTTGGATTCTAATTAGGGTTTTTCTATTTAAGCTGTATTATGACTTTTTGGGAGGTAGTTTTTTATGATTAATAATATTTCCGGATTTATTTCAATTTCTACTCTTATGAATTTTGCAAAATTCTAACTGTAAAAGGCTAACTTTCGACATGGTGCATGATCAACGGATTTTAGTAATTACCCGCTGTATCAGCTGGTATCAGAGCCAAAAACCCTATTCATCATACAGCCAAGAAGGGAGCGACGAGTTAAAGAAGTTGTAGGGCAAGAGGAGATGAAAAGTATTAGTGAGCACCTCGAGCATAGGATCGATCAAGTGATAGATCGGAGAATGGAGATTGTCATGGATCGATTGACTAAGCGAATGGGTGAGTTGCTTGTGACTCATGTTAGGGCCAATCCTCATATGAGGAGGAACCCTAATGATGAAGAATTTCAAAATCCTTTTGCTGGATTAGAGAATGGAAGAGAAAATTATGACGAAGGGTATAAGGAGGAAACCTATCGCCGTCAGCGACCTGCACCATGGGAGTATAGGCGCTGGGAGCCAGGTATGAGAACTAAGATACCCAAGTTTCAGGGTTCCCTCCAACCTGAAGAATTCCTTGACTGATTGGCTATGGTAGAAGAGGTCCTGGAATTTAAGGGTGTCCCTGAAGACAAAAAGGTACCCCTAGTTGCTACCATATTGAGAGATAGGGTGATGGCTTGGTGACAGCAGCTGAGGCAGACAAGGTTAAGGAGGGGGAAATCGAAAATCACCACCTGGGAAAAGATAAAGAACCAGATGCGAGCGACATTCCTACCTTATAATTATCAACGACTGATGTACCAAAAATTACAGAATTTGAAGAAAAGGACTCGTTTGGTGGATGATTATACAACTGAATTGTATCAGTTAAATTCTAGAATGACATCCATGAAACTGATGAGCAATTGGTTTACAGGTATATCGGAGGGTTACAAGAACAGATTAGATATACGGTGAATGATTTTGATCCGATGTCTGTTTTTTAGGCGCATCAACAGGCAGCACGAATTGAGAAGAGGCCTCGGCCTACGGGATTTGGTTACTCTAGTGGTGGTAATAGTGTTGGACAGACAGGTGAGGTTGTGGCTCTAAAGGCAATAACCCCTGCTATTACAGTTCCTAATAATAATAGGCGAAAGGATTAGAGTAGCGAAATGAAGTGTTTTGCGTATGGTGAGATCAGGTTAGACAGGGTGATGAGTGCAAAACAACCTTTAAAACTAGAAAGGGGTTGTATGAGTTGATGTCATGACTTTTGGTTTGTCTAATGCCCCTAGTACTTTCATGCGCGTTATGAACCAGATTTTGAGACCTTTTATAGGCAAATGTGTTGTGGTATACTTTGATGATATTTTCGTTTATAGTGCTAACTCGTTTGAGCATGTGAGTCAGTTTAGAGATGTGCTTCAAGTTTTACGTAGGGAGAAAATATATGCTGTTGGATATGCCCTAGTCCCGAGGCATTAGTCCTTGTGGTGAGTCATGGTTGACTTTTTGGTAAGCAAAGTATAACTTTGCTTACTTGGATATTTTGCCTTCTTTTTTGGTAAGATTGATAAGGAAATATATTTATTCTACCAATTTACACACACAAGCTCTCTTGGCTGCCCCATATAGCTCTCTCCCTCTCTTCTTGAAATTTCCGAGTCGCTAGCACGGGTTTTAGTCCGAAAGCCGTTCGTGTACACATCGGTGGAGGAAATCTATACTTGATTTCTGCAGTCTTCTTCTATCTCTTATGAGATATCTTGGTAAGACATTTATACTCCTCCTTTGTGTTTTGCTTTTGATTTTCACTACTTAAGCTCCTGGGACCCGGATTTGAGGAAATCGACGCGTATTTCCGCACTTTTATCGGTCGGTTTCCCATGACGAATCCCAGCATATGCTGCGATGAAGAAGTGTGTATTCATGTCAGATAGTATAATGTTTTTGGGATATGTAGTAGCTGATAAAGGGTTGTAAGTTGATGAGTCCAAGATTAAGGCAGTGAAACATTGTTCGAGGCCCAATACCATTACTGAAGTGAGAAGTTTTCATGGGTTGGCTTCTTTTGACAGGCATTTTATCCTTTATTTCAATAACATTATAACTCTTATCACTGATTGCATAAAGCAGAATGGAAAGTTTGAGTGGACTAATGAAGCTGAAAAGGTGTTCTAATTGATTAAGGGTCACCTAGTGTGAGCAGACGATGTTTTTCGTGAAATAAAAAAAATAAGGTGATGAGCATCGTGAAGCGGGCCACTTTTTGGGGTTTTGGTTTTAATAGGAATTCGACTTTCGATTTTAGAAAATTCATCATTTATTTCATAAAAGAATCAAGACCTAAATCTTGAAAGAAAATATAAGAGTCGCCATCCGGTTCAGCTCAACTGGGAAATTATAATGTAGCTGAACCGGACAAGGGCTGCTACACTTTCTAGAAATCTAGGTCCGTGTTATGATTCGTCATTGGAAAAATAACGTGGCGCAGCGAAAAATACACTGTTTAAAATTTCCAAAAATCCACCTATCGTGTCCAATTACCATTGATTAGAATAAAAACAATTTGAATCAAGAGAGATTAACTCACCGGATTCGTCTCCTCTAGAGACTGCTGCAGAATCGTTTCTTGAAACTATGATCTCCAAAGTCTGGTGCACGACCAACTATTGAGCAGGAACCGGTGCTAGCCGAAGACGCGAAGGAATGGATGATTAATGCTGGGATTTTTGGCTGTTTTGGGGCTGCTCTTGGTGGCTGAAATTTCCAACAATTAATTAGGGTTGAATTAAG
The DNA here is from genome assembly GCA_039660915.1 of Euphorbia tirucalli. NCBI lineage: Eukaryota > Viridiplantae > Streptophyta > Magnoliopsida > Malpighiales > Euphorbiaceae > Euphorbia > Euphorbia tirucalli. The sequence continues at coordinate 68,364,674 of CM077639.1, forward strand.
GTTTTATTGCTTAAGTGTGCCCTTATATAGACACTTTGTCTAATTGGGTTTTAATTAGGTTAATTAAACCAAAGCCACTAGGATTATAATTACATAAATAAACTTTAATTAAAAAGTATATACTACGTAATTTAATTCCATTTGGCTAAATTTAATTACCCCTAAATAAAATTAAATCACACTTAAGTAAATACAATACATGTTTACTTTAATTAATTGTTTACTTTATGTAATTCAATTAATTGATAAATTAATTAAATACATTATGTAAACTTATTAATTAAATTAAATTCAACCCAATGTTAATTAATTACCTTGACACCGAATGTATAAGCGCCGGAATTTTCCATCCCTAAAAAAAAAAGAGTGTCACACGACAGTAATATATAGTCGTGCGACTGTAATTAAAAATTACAGTCGTACGACTGTAACGTTGGGGCAGGTACAGAAGCTCATACCTCTGCAGCAGAAAAAGAGAAGCAGAAGGGGGAGCAATTAATGCTCCGCCCCTTGCAACAAGAAAGCAGAAGATAAAAGAAGGGAATAGAAGGATTGGGAGACTTTTGGGACTTTAGAATTTCTGGTCTTAGAGAGAGAGAATTGGGAGAAAAAGGGAAGAAAAAGAAAACCTCACAAAACTTCAAGCTTCTTTTTCTCTTCTTTTTCTTTGAACTTCTCAAGTGATTAAGTTTAAAATCTATTAGACATCAATAGGTTAACAACTGGACTCTCTAAATTTAATCAATTTCGGACTTAAAACCTTAAGAATCCCTAGCATTTTGGAGATTTTTGGACTCAACCTCAAACCTTAACTCAAAGAAGAAAAGAGCGATTTTAAGTGGATTGGTGCGTTGCCGGGGGTCACTCCTATAGTGGATTAGCGCCAAAGAGGTAAACACACTTTAATCCCTCATTTTCTCCTGCTTTCTGGTGATTTGGTGTGTTTTTGTGCATTTTATTTCAATTTTTGCGTTTTATGTTTCTGGAAATCAAGAACAGTCATGCGACTGTTCTTGAGTTGATGAACAGTCGTACGACTGTAAATACAGTAGTACGAGTGTCCTTGATTTCCATTAATTTCTCAGTTTTATTTTGAATAATTTTGGCGAAATCCCGCATCTGGGCCATTTACAGTCGCACGATTGTAACTACAGTCGTATGACTGTAGTTACAGTCGCACGACTGTAATGCTCGTCCAGATGCAGAATTTCTATTTTAATCCAGAAAAATTTCTAAAAATCCCTAATAATTCAGAAAATTAGAAAATCATCAAAATAAATTTTGTTGTGTGCATCCACGACCTTAGATTTAATTTTTAGTATTATTGCATTTAGAACAATACAACGACGGAGACCCGATTCTCCCGAAACCGGCTGGCATCACATGCTAAATTAAATTAAACCGGAAAGTAAATTGTTTTCAAAATGATTTTCTCACAAAACTAAAACATAGGGACATTTCAAAATATTTTCCAGGTCTAATAGGGCCGGCTAGTCGAGCCGACCCTGTTATCCCCCTAAATGCATGTTCCCAAATCTTTAAAATCTCATTTTGTCCTACTTGAGTCCTATTTGTGGTGTACCGTAAACTGTGCTAACCATTTGTTTTGCAGCTTTTAGTTAGCTTTATTTTTTATTTTGGATGTATTTAATAGATTTATTCGTGTATCCAAGGCGATTGTAATTTCTAGATTATCGTGTATTTTAGGCGATTGTAAAAGTGAGGTTGAGATTTTTCATTTTTTGTTCGATTGGGTTGTAAGCCATTTAATTATTTACTGCTTACTTTTATTTCTATTTTATCTGTATGCGCGCTGCATGTTTAACTTAATGCAATAAAATTGACTTTAGAATTTGAAATACCATACTTGAATATTAGCCAATTTTTATTTTGATTAGACACGAAGTAGGAGACTTGTCCGGACCTAGATCTCTGGATAGTGTGGTGGCCGTTCATCCGGTTCAGCTACACTGAAATTTCCCAGTTGAGCTAAGCCGGTTGGCGACTCCTACACTATGCATCGAGACTTAGGTCTCGATTATTTTATGCAAATAATCTAATTTTCTAAAAACGAATTTCCATTCTAAAAACCCCATGCGAGGGAGGGGCCTGCCCGAAATCGTGGCACCCCTTCCGAAAAGGAGTCCGCGTTCTGTCGAAAATGTCATCCGCTCACAGTGGCGACTCTGCTGGGGATTTCTTACAAAATTTTTCCTTAAAAACTTAAAATAATTTGACAAGCCCTGAAAAGTGTCTAATCAAAATAAGGTGGATGATTCTTGTTTGGTATTTTATTTTGCATTTTTAGTTAGACATTTTTGCATTAGGTTAAGTATCCCTTTTTAGCCCGTTGAATTGTTGAAGTGTCGCCTTTGTTCCTCATGGTCTTAGGGGCACGGATACGAAACACCACCCATAACCTCGTACGAACCCCTTCGTTCAGACCCTTGAGTGGGGAGAAGTGAGGAGTATATTTTGCTATGGGAGCCTTGATTTTAACCCGACTTGGACCGAACTCATATAGGCAACCTTAGTTGGATTCCCCTAGGATACCAAAATAAATCGTGTGAATAAAATAAAATCGTGCCTTCATCATCCCTGGTTGATGATCGAAGAGAACCCCACCTAAGACTCGGTTAGAATTTTTGAGACCGACCACATTTGGAGGAATAAGGTTGGAAGAATTCGCTTTGTGTGCTATGTGTTATTCGCCTCTCGCCATCCTGTGACATAACACAGCCATGACATTATATTTGTGTGATTAGCATTTTTTCCACATAGCATACACAACATCATTATCTATGTCATGCATCCTAACCCACGTTTTTGTGCAGCCATTTGTATTTTATGCGTCATAAGCATTCATGACATATCACCTAAATTAAATTAAGGACATTCCAAAGGACGCCCACCATAATCATCTCATTTCATAACATATCGGGTATCCCAAATTACCCGTGTTCTGCCAATGCACCGGATTGCATTCGGCCATTCCACCAAATTATATCATTTAATAGAGACCACAAGGGTCCTAGGTATATTTCCGTGTGACGACTTACACGAGGCATTTCATGATACCACGATTATTCACCATAGACATCATTTAACACCGTGGTCCACATCGGATCATTTCATGACATTACTACATTATTTAAGGCACTCCCTGAGTGCCGGATTAGTACGCATGTAGAGGCATTTCATAACATCCTAAATCATGAAAGGCGTTCCCCGAACGCCGAGCCTCTGTCCGTGTTCCCCATTACACGTGACTTTCTTACAACATCATTTCATATCATATGCCCCAAAAGCATCAAAACTCTGTCCAAGGGACGGTCCCATGTAACCCTTTCATATCATCTCATAGGCCTTCAAAGTGTCGAAACTCTATCCGTGTGACGGCACACATGCGACCATTTCCTAAAAGTCATTAGGTGCCCCAAAGGCGTCAAACCTTTGTCCGTGTGGCGGTCCACATGTGACCTTTTTGTATAGCATTAGGTGTTCTTGGAATGTCCGAGGAAAAAATAAGATAACAAGTATAAATCATTTTCATTATCATTTCATACATGACGTCACTCCATTCATTCTTCATAAGTATTTTCAATGTCTCACTCTTCATGACATCATTCCATACATCAACCCTAAATGTTTCTTGACTGATGTCAAGCAGAATAAGCTGGAGCGACCTTGGACAAGATCTCAGGCTTCGAGGGCTGTTGGGGAACGGAGAGCAGTTAAGATAGAAAGTGATTCTGATTCTGGGGAAGAAGTAGAGATGGCTAATCCGACATCGACCCTTGCTGATGCTTTGAAGGATTTTCTAAGATCACAAGACTTCCGTGACATGATGAAGGAGGACATACAAGCAGTAGTGAGAGAAGCTGGAGAAACTGGAGGTAGTGGGACCGGAAAAGAGAAGGAGGCCGAATCATCCCAGCAGGGTGGTGATACCTCGACTAGTCTGGAAAAGCTGCAAGAAATAGAGGCAACCATGGAAAGAAAGATGAAGGCGAAATTCTTGGAATTGGAGGAGGCAGTGGCTCAGTTGAAGAAAGGGGCCACTGTTAGTGCAGAGTCTAAGAAGGGAGTTAATATTGATGCCATGATCAGTAGGGGCATCGGGACTTTTCCCATCGGCTTCCAAATGCCAATAGTGCCTTCTTATAAGGGAATGGGTTCACCAGAGGCCAATGTAAATCTCTACGCTCGGGTCATGCTGACAGCGGGCGCCACTAAGCAGCAATTGATTAATCTCTTCCCGACTACCTTGGAGGGAGGAGCTTTGGGTTGGTACAACTCTTTATCAGAGGAAGAACAGTCAGATTGGGAGGTTTTGTCAGTAGCCTTTATTAAATATTACAGCTTCAACACCAAGATTCAGGTGAAGCTGTATGACTTGGAGTGGATTAAGCAGAAGCCCAATGAGCCTTTTGATGAGTATTACCAGTGGTGGATGAACAAGATGATCCTTTTGAAAAATTGCCCAGATGAAGATGACCTGATACAGAAGGTAATTAATGGCAGTAAGGACATTTTCAAAAACAATATGAAATTTCATCCATTCGCTGAGCTTAATGAAGTCTACAGTATGGCAATGAAAATTGAGCAGGATGAAGAAGAGAAGGCAGCAAGCCATAAGGGTGGAAAAAGCTCAGGGTACAGTTCAGGGTATAGATCAACAGCTGCAACCAGGTCTGGTGGCGGTTCTAGCTCAAGTTCTAGTGGAAAAGGGGGGTAGACTTCAGAAGTGAAACAAGTAGAGGTTGCTACAGTAACCCAGCAATAGAACAATCAGAATAGGAATCCAGATGGACAGGGTATATCACCTTGGAATCTTCCTTTGGTTAAAATATTTGCCAAGTGCAGAAATGGTGGGTTGCTACAGTCTTTGAAGCCATTTGAAAAACCTGCCGAAGCAGATAAAGATAATTTCTGCACATACCATGTCGTTGCTGGCCACAGGACTAACAATTGCTACAAGTTAAGGGATGCCATTCAAAAGCTCATCGATGAAGGGAAATTACAAGAACCCCTTAAGCCCAGCATGAAGACTAACCCATTGCCAACATTTGAGAAGCGGGTCAACATGGTGCATTCGGGTCTACCAGCTAATTTTATTTTTGCTCAGGTCCTTCAGGCGAATCACGCTATTGAAGCTGTGGCAATAGGGGAAGTTGAAGTAGAGTCAGAATGTGAGAAGAAGGCAGAACAGAAGGAAATCAAGCCAATAAGCCTAAATGACCTTGACTCGGAAGATGAATATGAAGAGTGTGGCGGAGAGGAGATAGTTAAGCCTCCACCCATTGAGAAGCTGAAAGTTCAGGAGGTCCAGAATATGACCCGAAGTGGCAGGGTGTATCAACTAACAGACCAGGTGAAGGACAAAGCCCCGATGACTAGGTTGGGTAGTACGTCAGCACCGGAGGGGGTAGAGAAAGAGGACCTAGTTATTTCTCAGTTAAAGAAGACCCCCGCACAAGCTAGCCTGTGGCATTTGTTTTTGACGTCTAAGGAGAATAGGGCGGCCTTAGTGAAGAAATTGTCGGAGATCGAGGTCTCTCCTATTGCTTCCCCGAAGGCCATGTGCTGTTTGTTGGATAAAATCCATACTGGGTCTCCTGATATTATTTTCTCTGAGAAAGATTTGCTTGGTGAAGGGAAGGCACACAACAAGGCTCTTTACATTCGAGCCCATGTGATGGATAAGGTGATGCCATGTGTTATGGTGCAGGATGGCTTAGCATTAAATATATGCCCACTGAAGATGCTACCGTTTCTGGGTCTGAATGAAGATGTATTGAAAAAGTCCTCAACAGTAATTCAGGCGTACGATGACTCCAAGAGAACAGTAATAGGGACTTTTGAAACTGAAGTAGAGGTTGGACCAGTCAAGTCTATGGTCGTTTTCACAGTGATAGATATCCCAATCACCTTCTCATAACTGCTAGGAAGGCCATGGTTCCATCCTCTAGGAGGTGTCCCTTCCACCTTGCACCAGAAAATCAAATTCTCAATAAATGGCGAGATAGTCACTATAGAAGCAGATGCCCAATCAATGATTGCTGCTGTGAATGAAGGAGTTGTCCCTTTTGTCGGTTTCCAAGTCGCAATGATCGGGAAGAGGAAGCTATAGATGCTCCCATTGTGATCTATGAGAATTATATGCCGGAGTGGTTTTCCTGGTATCTGCACAAACAGAATTTTGTCCCAGGCATGGGATTTGGAATCAATCTGTAAGGAGTAACTAAGTTCAACATTGATTCGGGAAAGCCAAAGTAGTTCTGCCTTGGGTATACCGAGGAGGCATCTAATCAAAAGAACCCGAGAAGGGGCAAAAATGGCAGAATCATGATAAAACCGTTCCTAAAGGCAGGAGGAGGCCTATACAAGGGACAAGCAAAACCAGTAAGGGTTGGGAATGTTGAATATCCTGGTTTTGAAATCTTTGCTGATGTTGTTGACTTTAAGAAAAGCCAGGAGGAACCAGTGGCACCAGTCGTGGCAGAAGAGGTAGCTGCTGAATCTGAAATTCTGCAAGGTGAGCCATCCAAAGTCATAGCAAAAGCAGTAGAGGTGCCCGAGGAGAAAGATGAAAAGAAAGCCTGTGATGAAGCTGCAGAAGTAATTTCAGGTGCTTTGACTGCTACCTTAAGCAAGGCATTTGGGAAGTCCAAAGAAGGGTTCGGTGAGGAGCTGATGGCCAAGGTGAACTTGGATTCCGTGGTTGTTGAGATTGCTAAAATCATGGAAAAGACTAAGGTGCAGATGGCTGAAAGTGAAGACATCACTGTTGCTACTGAGAAAGAAGCCAGGCTGGCTGTGGACCTGAATGATGCTCTGAAGATGAAAATGAAAGCTAAAGAAGTACAAGGCCCTCCGTCTGTGGAGGATGAAAATGATTTTGTTGTATCCGTTTCCTCCATTTTCAATGTAAACGATGTACTTTATGATAAGCTCAATGCAATGAAATCTCAGTTTGCTTACTTATGTTATGTTTATTCTGATAATTCTGTGCATGCATTTAAATCACCATCAAGCATATTTAGCATACATGACACTGCATTGCATGAAATCAACATACGTACAGATGAAAACCCTAAAATGGTATTCATTTCACGCTAGCTAAAACCTGAGGAAGAGAGAGAATTAATAAGAATATTGCAAAAACATGTTAAAGCTTTCGCTTAGTCATATGAAGACATGCCAGGTGTAGACACAGAGATAGCAGTGCATAAGATTCCAACCGCCAAGTTCAGGCCAGTAAAGCAGAAGCTGAGGAGGTTGAGACCAGAATGGGCTACACTGGTGAAATAGGAGGTGGCTAAGCAAATAGACGCCAAGTTCCTTGAAGTGGTAGAATACACAGAATGGGTAGCTAATATTGTTCCAGTGCCCAAGAAGGATGGAAGGGTCAGAGTATTCATTGACTACCGGGATTTAAATAAGGCATGCCAAAAGGACAACTTCCCACTGCCTCATATTGATGTCCTGGTTGATAGTACAACAAAAGCAGCGATGTATTCCTTCATGGATCGCTTTTCAGGATACAACCAGATCCTAATGGATGTGATTGATAAGGTGAAGACATTGTTCATCATAGAGTGGGGTACCTTCTGCTATAGAGTAATGACCTTTGGGTTAAAGAATGTTGGGTCTACTTGTCAAAGGGCTGTCACAACTTTGTTACATGATATGATCCATAAAGAAGTCGAAATGTATGTCGATGATATGCTGGTTAAATCAACAACTCAGGAGGAACATCATGTTATCCTGGATAGATTTCTCACACGCATTGGAGAGTACAACTTGCAACTTAACCCCAAGAAGTGCATATTCGGGGTCACAACAGGGAAGCTATTGGGTCATGTAGTCAGCTAGAGAGGAATAGAAATGGATCCGGATAAGATCAAGGCCATTCGAGATATGCCAGCTCCAAAGACAAAAAAGGAGGTCCGGTCATTCTTGAGCTCCTTACAATACGTCAGCCGCTTCATAGCATAGTTGACTTCCACTTGTGAGCTAATCTTTAAGTTGTTAAAGAAAGATCAGCCGATTATGTAGGATGACAGATGTCAGTTAGCATTCAAGAAGATCAAGGCTTACCTGGTAAGTCCACTAGTCCTGAGCCCACCAATTCCAGGGAAGCCTCTGATTTTGTACTTGGCGGTTAAAGATTCCTCTGTAGGGGCAATGTTGGCATAGGAACAAGACGGCAAGAAGGAGTGCCCTATCTACTACCTCAGCAAGAAGCTACTGGAGTATGAAACCAAATACACACTGGTGGAAAAGACATGTGTAGCAATAATCTGGCTGACCAAGAAGTTGCGCCATTACTTCCAATCATACAAAATACAAGCCGTTGCCAAAGTGGATCCAATGAAGTATCTTTACGAAGCACCAGTGCTAGTTGGAAATTTGTCTAGATGGTTGTTACTCTTATCGAAATTCGATATCGAGTACATCACTAAGAAAACCATCAAGGGGCGAGCCGTGGAAGAATTTCTAACAAATCAACCTCTAGAATCAGATTACACTGAGAATTTAGAGTTCCCAGATGAACAGTTAGCCATGGTTGAAGTAAAAAGATGGGTTATGTGCTTCGATGGTGCAGTGGACAGAAAGGGTGCTGGAATTGGGGTGCTAATAGCAACGCCGGATGGTGAAATCATTACTTTATCAAAGAGGTTGAACTTTCCCATAACCAATAACAGGGCAGAATACGAGGCAAGCCTGTTTGGGATGGAAGCTCTGTTGACACTAGGGGCAAATGATGTCTTGATCGTCGGGGACTCACTTTTAGTAATCAGGCAAGCTCAGGGCGAATAGGAGCTGAAAGAAGAAGCCTTACGGCCCTACTTAGAGCTCCTACAATTCAGAAAAGAGTTATTTAGCCAGTGTGAATTCAGATATGTCCCCAGGGATGAGAACAAGATGGTTGATGCACTAGCAACACTATCTTCCATATGGGAAAACCCAGAAGAAACTTAGGTACAACCTCTGGTTATAGCTACTTCCAGACATCCTTGCTTTGAAGTGCACAAAGTAATGGAATTAACAGCTGAAGAAAAGCCATGGTTCTTTGACATCTACCAGTATGTTAAGGAAGGAAAGTATACAGAGGAAGCTAGCACTGCTGATAAGCTATCATTAAGAAGATTAGCCAGTCAGTTCAGAATCTTCGAGGACAAGCTATACAAGAGAACAACAAACAGAGTTCTCCTAAGATGCCTGACAGAACAAGAAGCAGAAGCAATGATGCAGCAAGTACATGCAGGCTCCTATGGGCCACATGTGAATGGGCTAGCTATGGCCAGGAAGATAATGAGACAAGGGTACTTCTGGATGACTATGCAGACAGATTGTATAAGAAAAGTGAAGAGATGCCACGAGTGTCAGATTTATGCAGACATTAGTCATTTACCGCCCCTTGAGCTACAGAACCTAGCATCTCCTTGGCCGTTGGCATGGGGGATTGACATGATCGGAGAAATTCATCCCGCAGCATCTAATGGGCACAGGTTCATAGTTGTGGCAGTTGACTACTTCTCAAAATGGGCAGAGGCAGAATCCTTCACTAGTGTGACAACAAAGTAGATGGTCAAGTTCATTCGGAAGAACATCTTTGCTAGATATGGGATTCCCCATCATATAGTGTCTGACAATGGAGTGTAGTTTCAAGGGGCAACAGCTGAGCTGCTCGCAGAACATGGCATTGAGCACCATAAGTCTTCTCCATACAGGCCCTAAGCTAATGGTGCAGTAGAGGCAGCTAATAAGGCAATAAAGAAGATCTTATCGAAAATGGTAACCACCTATAGAGATTGGGCGGACAAATTACCGTATGCTTTTCAGGGTTATAGAACTAGTGTCAGAACGCCAACAGGAGAAACTCCCTACGCCTTGGCGTATGGTATGGAAGCAGTGTTACCAGTAGAAATAGAACTCAAGTCACTCAGAGTTGCCCTGGAAGCTCAGTTGCTAGAGACTAAATGGGTCCAAGCAAGATACGAGCAGTTAACAGCGTTAGATGAAAAGCAGTTGAAAGCACTGGATCATCTGCAGATGTACCAGCTTAAAATGGCCAGAGCCTATAACCAAAATGTGAAGTACTCCAAGCGGCAATTGAAAGCACGAGATTTAGTGCTAAAGCAGTTAAGACCTTCAAATGTTGACATTAGGGGAAAATTCAGACCCAACTGGGAAGGACCTGATATTGTGAAGAAGGAGCTATCAAAAGGTGGTGTCAGTATCATGGATATGGACGGAAATGAATTCATCAATCCTGTCAACCAAGACCAGTTAAAGCTTTATCATGTGTAAAAAAAAAGGTCTGCTAGGCTGAAAACTGGAAAAGAGCGGTCTAGGCAAAAATTAAGACACGAGAGAAAATGATCGGTCGGAAAATCTGAAAGGGACGACTGGTGACAGATTCTGGCTCTGTGTGGAATGTGTACCATTTGGGAATCAACTCTTTTCAAATCTACTCATTTTGATTACATCAATAAAGTGAAATGTTTGTTTAAATATATTTGCATGGGTATGACGAAATGCATAAACAAAGTTATCTTGTTTAAACATCCATTTAAAGAAAGCGCTTTGCATTTAACTGGTCGAACATATCATGCTATTTAACAATGGAAATGTACTAAATACATACAATTTGAAATCTTTTATCGTCTTCCAAATCTAATTCAACTTTCCAAAGAGCGACAGTGATTGTCCAAGAACATGCTGTTCCAATCGATCGGTTTAAAAAAAATTAGAGAGCTCGCTGGGGTGAAAACCGAAAAGGCGCCCCAGGTAAAAATTAGAGCAGCTCGCTGGGGTAAAAACCGAAAAGGTGCCTTAGGCAAAAAATTAGAGCAGCTCACTGGCCTGAAAACCCGCATTGGGCACAGATAAAATTTAGAGCATTTCCAGATTCATGAATTACAGGGGTGAGAAGCCAAGTCTTTCCATCATCTCCCCAGCAGGATTCTCGACATCATCTCCCCAGTGGAACATTTACAAAGGATACTATAATTCTTTTTCCCAGCTTCATCACACATTCCTAGCAATTATCTCATTTCCCCAGTAGTCCTCTCACATATCTTTAACAAAGAGAAGCTTTATGCAAAAAGCTTCTTCCACTAGCCAGGAGCAAAAGATACCTTCCCCAGTAGAAAGGAGGAATATCAATCTTGCACAAATAATAAGAAATGCATCACTTAATCTCCATGTGCATATACATCATTATGCATGCATACATAGCACACACAAATCATTCATCCCCAGCTAGTCTTCATTCTTGATCGAAGGGGCAAAAATTTTTGTTCAAAATCTCTCGATCAAGGAATGAAGGCTTGCCATTTCAAATGCAGGAACTCATCATCCACAGTTTCACATCTCCAGCAGATCCACCTCGGGTAATGTAAACCCGGCATCGGTCCAGATTGGCTCAATCTTCAAGTCTCCAGCAGATCTATTGGGATTCGTCATGGGAAACCGACCGATAAAAGCGGAAATACACGTCGATTTCCTCGAATCCAGCCCAGGAGCTTAAGATGTGGAAATCAAAAAACTTAAAACCATAAAGAGAAGTTCGGAAACTTACCCGGTAAATCTCTTAACTGTAGTTTGAACTTATACATCCTATGTCATTGATATCAGTGTCCAACACAGAGGCATGGAAGTATCACCCTCTATTGTGTCCGGACATTTACTTGATCCCAAATGAACTGATGCTCACAAACAAGATCCAATCTTGTTTGGGTGCGGCCGCACACTTATCAGTAGCATTCTTCAAGAGGCCGATGATATCGTCTCAGTGAATCACTGAGTGACATTCCCTTCTGCATATCTATAGTACTGCCATGCTCACTGACACACCCGAATGTACCCGTACTTGGCACCCTTTTACAGGCCCGTTGGGCATACACCAAAGTGTGCCACTTCACATGCAGCACCATCATATGGTCTGGTCTAAGGATCCATACAAGTACTACACGAGAACCATTTGTGATACTATACCATGTAGATTCCCGTTAAGTGGATCGATCCAGTACCATGCCCTTTTTGCATGTACCCATTAACATGGTTGACATCCCATGGTCTATGACCGGTAAGACACTGCCATAAAACCAGGCTAATGATAGTATTTAGTTCCATTGATTCCCATGATTGGAACAGACTACGGATAACTTCATGGCCATATCGTTTTCCCTATCCACAGTCTTACTGCCAAGTGCCTCACACTTGACAACATGGATATGGATATGTCCATTGGATACTCTATTTAAAATATAGCACAAGACATATAATAAATAGATTGATGCCTTTATCTTTTGACACAAATTGTATAATACATAAAGTTCACGTGAATGTACAAATGTATTATACAAACACAAGGACCAATGCCTCGGGACTAGGGCATTTCCAACGAGATCCACCTCGGGTAATGTAAACCCAGTATCGGTCTAGATCAGCTTCACTCCATATCTCCAGCAAATCCACCTCGGGTAACGTAAAGCCGGTATCGGTCCAGATCGACTTCATTCCAGATCCCCAGCAATCCTTGCTTCGGGTAACCTAGACCCGGTATCGGCTTATTTCATCTCCTTCCCTTGCCTCGGGTAACCTAAACCCAGTATAAGCCAATCCACCTTTCACCTTCCTTGCCTCGGGTAACCTAGACCCGGTATCAGCTTATTTCATCTCTTTCCCTTGCCTCGGGTAACCTAAACCCGGTATCAGCCAATCCGCCTTTCACCTTCCTTTGCCTCGGGTAACCTAAACCCGGTATCGGCCAATCCGCATCTCCTTCCCTTGCCTCAGGTAACCTAAAACCGGTATCGGCCAATCCGCCTTTCACCTTCCTTTGCCTCGGGTAACCTAAACCCGGTATCGGCCAATCCGCCTTTCACCTTTTTTTGCCTCAAGTAACCTAGACCTGGTATCGTCTTATTTCTTCCCCAGCTTCGCCTCGGGTAACCTAGACCCGGTATCGGCTTATTCCAACAATGGGTTCTTTCCTGTGTTTGCGGCGCTTTGATTCACGCTCTCAAATTCATTATCTCAGGTATTTTAAACCTGGATCCGGGCGTCGAATTTGATCACGCGAGGGGCAGCTGTAAGGGCCAAAATTTTCCATCCCTAAAAAAAAAAGAGTGTCACATGACTGTAATATACAGTCGTGCGACTGTCGTTACAATCGTACGACTATAACGTCGGGGCAGGTGCAGAAGCCCATACCTCTGCAGCAGAAAAAGAGAAGCAAAAGGGGGAGTAATTAATGATCTGCCCCTTGCAACAAGAAAGCAAAAGATAAAAGAAGGGAAAGAGAAGGATTAGGGGACTTTTGGGACTTTAGAATTTCTAGTCTTAGAGAGAGAGAATTGGGAGAAAAAGGGAAGAAAAAGAAAACCTCACAAAACTTCAAGCTTCTTTTTCTCTTCTTTTTCTTTGAACTTCTCAAGTGATTAAGTTTAAAATCTATTAGACATCAGTAGGTTAACAATTGAACTCTCTAAATTTAATCAATTTCGGACTTAAAACCTTAAGAATCCCTAGCATTTTGGAGATTTTTGGACTCAACCTCAAACCTTAACTCAAAGAGGAAAAGAGCGATTTTAAGTGGATTGGTGCGTTGCCAAGGGTCACTCCTATGGTGGATTAGCGCCAAAGAGGTAAACACACTTCAATCCCTCATTTTCTCCTGCTTTCTAGGTGATTTGGTGTGTTTTTGTGCATTTTTTTTCAATTTTTGTGTTTTATGTTTCTTGAAATCAAGAACAGTCATGCGACTGTTATTGAGTTGATGAATAGTCGTACGAGTGTTCTTGATTTTCATTAATTTCTCAGTTTTATCTTGAATAATTTTGGCGAAATCCCGCATCTTGACCATTTATAGTCGCACGACTGTAATGCTCGTCCAGATGCAGAATTTATATTTTAATCCAGAAAAATTTCTAAAAATCCTTAAAAATTCAAAAAATCAGAAAATCATCAAAATGAATTTTGTTGTGTGCACCCACGACCTTAGATTTAATTTTCAGTATTATTGCATTTAGAACAATACAACGACAAAGACCCGATTCTCCAGAAAACCGGCCCGCATCATATGCTAAATTAAATTAAACCGGAAAGTAAATTGTTTTCAAAATGATTTTCTCACAAAACCAAAACACAGGGACGTTTCAAAATGTTTTCCAGGTCTAATCAGGCCGGCTAGCCGAGCCGACCCGGTTATCCCCCTAAATGCATGTTCCTGAATCCTTAAAATCTCATTCTATCCTACTTGAGTCCTATTTGTAGTGTGCCGTAAACTGTGCTAACCATTTGTTTTGTAGCTTTTAGTTAGCTTTATTTTTTATTTTGGATGTATTTAATAGATTTATTCGTGTATCCTAGGCGATTGTAATTTCTAGATTATCGTGTATTTTAGGCGATTGTAAAAGTGAATTTGAGAGTTTTCATTTTTTGTTCGATTGGGTTGTAAGCCATTTAATTATTTACTGCTTACTTTTATTTCTATTTTATCTGTATGGGCGCTGTATGTTTAACTTAATGCAATAAAATTGACTTTAGAATTTGAAATACCATACTTGAACATTGAACAATTTTTATTTGATTAGACACGAAATAGGGGACTTGTCTGGACCTAGATCTCTGGATAGTGTGGCGGCCATTCGTCCGGTTCAGCTACACCAAAATTTCCCGGTTGAGCTGAGCCGGGTGGCGACTCCTACACTATGCATCGAGACTTAGGTCTCGATTCTTTTATGCAAATAATCTAATTTTCTAAAAACAAATTTCCATTCTAAAAACCCCACGTAAGGGAGGGGTCTGCCCGAAATCGTGGCGCCCCTTCCGAAAGGGAGTCCGCGTTCCGTCGAAAACATCGTCCGCTCACAGAATGCCAATTAGTTAATGAACACATTCCTTCCAATGTACATTACATGTATAATTTCTATAAGTTCCAGCTTAGTTGATCTATGTGCACAATCCTATGGGTCTGTCTTTATGTTGGCAGTAGGCCCAAGGCCCACAGACTGTAAGTGGGTTCTAGCAAACCATTATAGCCCCCAATTAAGACAGAGATGCAGCAATCTTTCGAAGACACTCACCCAGTAGGAATCTCATAGTGTCCTTTGCCTAACGATATCGATATGAATAAACAAGAGGTATGGTGTCCGTCATCCTCTTCTGTTGTTTATTATATTTCTTGATCTTGAGTTGACTGATTAATCAAATAAGCACCGACTTACTTGGCTATGGCCATACACTTATCAGTCCCACTCATCAAGTGGCTAGTGATATCATCTCGATGTTACCCGAGTGGCAATTCCATCACTTCATCATCAATATCAACATGTTCACCGGTCCACCCAATCATACCCGTATTTAGCATCCTTTTACAGACCTGTTAGGCGTATGTCAAAGTGAACCGGATTCCATATTGATATTATAATGAAATCTGGTCTGAGGACAAAAGAGACCTACTCAAGAAAGACCTATGACGCGACAATCATATGGCTTTCTTTTGCGGATCGATCCAGTCCCATGTCAACGATATGTACCTATATTCATGACTGACTATACAAGTACTATTGCTAGTTAAGAACTGCCATACAGTCATCGAATATACAAGTCTGTGGTTCTATTCGTTCCCACGATTAGAACAGACCTGGGATAGGTTTTATGATTATCAATCAATGGATACTCTACACATATTATAGCACAAAATATAAATGAAATAGATTAATTGCCTTATTAATGTGACACAAATAATGTATTCATACAATGAGTCGTAATGTATAATACAAAATACAAGAATCCAATGCCCTAAGAACTAGGGTACACAAACAGTCCGAACAAGTCCCTTATTTTATGTCTAATCAAAATAAATAGCCAATGTTCATTGATAGCATTTTATATTTCTAAGGTTGATTTTTCATTGATTTAATCATGTGACGTACATACGGATAAAAGCGATTAATGAATTGGTTATTTACAACTCAATCGAACCACAACAAAACTATATGAATTAGTTATTTACAACTCAATCGAACCATAACAAAACTATCCTAGGAGATACATTTGTATGATTTGAGGATTAGAATACAATCACCTATTTTACACGAGTATCTAATGCCTTAAAATTAGAATAAATAAATAAAAATTAATTAAATTAAATTCCTGCAAAACAAAGGTTAGCACAAGTATATGCAACAAGTAGGACTCAAGTAGATAGAATAGGGAGATTAGTGATTTGGGGACATGCATTTAGGAGGTAGCCGGGTAAACTCGGCTAGTTCGCCCGACTAGACCTAGAAATCGGTTTTGAAACATTCCTGTATTTTTGTTTCATGAGAAAATACATTTTTGAAAATATTTTTTTTTACTGGTTTATTTCCGTTTAGCATGTAAATTTGGGTCGGTTTTCAGGAGATTTGGATTTTCGTCGTTGTTTTGTTTTAATCTCAACAACTTCAAAAATGAAATCTAAGGTTGTGAAGGCATGAGATGAATTTATTTTGGATGATTTTGATGAATTTCTAATTTTTATGCATTTTTCATGATTTTTCTGATTTTTTGGTATTTTTCTGGATTTTTTTGAATTTTTTGTGATTTTCTGTTCCAGACCTAAATTTACAGTCATATGACTGTAAATAAATCATGGTCAGAAAATTGCTAAGGTGAGATTAAAAGGATAGGAAGTACGGTCGTGGTGACCAAGTACAATCGTACGATTGTAATTAGAGGCTAACTACTCTAATTATAGGAATACGATTATTCATCCTGTCCAGAAATAGCAAACATGTATTTTGGATTTTGGGTGATTTTATGCATGAAAATAAACCAAAACGTCCAGAAAATGAAGCAAAAATACTAGTTTAGGATGTACTTACCTTTGTAGCGCGGATCCACCATCGATTTGACTGAAGAAAACGCCTTGAATTGGCTCCAGATTTCTTCTCCTCCTTAAAATGTTAAGGTACAAAAATAAAGTCCAAAAATCTCCACAAGTTACGGATTTAATTGAGTTCAAATTTTAGAATTAATTATCTTTAAGTGACAGATTATTAATCTATGATTTCTATCAATTTCAACCTCACAATACAAAGATTCAAAAAGAATAAAGTAGGAGAAAATGAGTGAATGTGTATTTTCTACTCTTCTATTCTCTTCTCTTAATGCCCCTTGAGCTATCTTCAATCCAAATTTTGTGAATTCTGGTTAATCCCCCTCTCCTTCTCGCAATTATTTGGCTTAAATATGGGACAAAAAGACAAGAAAACATCTTAAAAATCCCCCCATTTCTCTCTCAAGTGGGCTTGGTTGGAATGAGCTGTAAATGGATCTATAGTCATACGACTGAAATTACAGTCGTGCAACTGTAAAATTAGGTTATTGACTTTTATTTCTTTGACTTTGAACGAGAATTTTAACTACAGGCTTGGAAACCAAATTACAGTTGTACAAATGTAATTATAGTCATACGAATTTAACTACAATCGTGCGACTGTAGTAGTTAATTTTCTCAATTTTCAATTTCTGAACCCCGTTAGTTCATAAAAATCAAGTCTAAAAAAATCACATATTCACACCTGGTCTTCACCCCTATACTAGTGTTACCATATTTCCATCAAGCTTTTGAGTTGTATTCTGATGCTTCCAAGCTAGGAATTGGGACTGTGTTGAGCTAGAATAATAAACCGGTGGCTTTCTTCAGTGAGAAGTTGTTAGGAGCCAAACTTCGGTACAACACTTATGATGTGGAATTTTATGCTGTCGTGCAAGCTATCAAACATTGGCACCATTATCTATTTTAAAGGGAGTTTATTTTGTACAGTGATCATAAGGCGTTGAAGCATTTGCATAGCCAAGACAAGGAATCTACTAAACATGCATGTTGGTTGCTTTCCTTCAGCAATTCACTTTTGTGGTGTGACATAAGTCACCAATCGGGTCGCAGATGCTTTGAGTTGATGCAAAGGGTTGCCAACTCGCCTTTCTGTAGAGGTCCTTGGTTTTGATTCGCTTTCTGATTTATGTGAGGCTGATCCCTACTTTTCTGGTATCGTTAAAAGGGTTCAGTTAGGAGAAAGAATGAATTTCCATCTATAAAATGGCTTTCTATTCAAGGGTAACCAGCTATGTGTAATAGATTGCAGTTTGAGGTTGCAGATTCTTATAGAGTTGCACGGAGAGGGGCATGTAGGAAGAGATCAAACTTTACAGTTAGTTCATGCCAGTTATTTTTTGCCTACTATTCACAAAGAGGTTGACAAGCTGGTGCAAAGGTGCAGCGTGTGTCAGTTGTCAAAGGGAACAACAACTAATGTTGGTTTGTATATGCCTTTGTCGATTCCCTCTCAGCCTGGGTAGATGTCAATATGGATTTTGTGTTAGGATTACCCGCACTCAGTGAGGTACTGACTCCATTTATGTAGTGGTTGATCATTTTTAAAAAATGGTACATTTTATTCGTTGCAAAAAACAACAGATACTGTGAATGTTACGCAACTGTAAGTGTATAAGCTACATGGCTTACCCCAATCTATTGATTCTAATAGAGATACCTGCTTCCTTAGCCACTTTTGGTGAAGTTTGTGGAGGCTGTGAATACACAGTTGGAATTTAGTAGTGCCTATCACCCCTAAGACTAATGGACAGACTGAAGTGGTGAATCGGTCTTTGGGAAATTTATTAAGGTGTTTGGTTGGGGAACATATGAAAAGCTAGGATCAAAAGTTGTGTTAGGCAGAGTTTGCTCATAATCGTGCAGTTAACATGAGTACAGGTTTCTGTCCTTTTTTGGTTGTTTATTATGTTATTCCTAGGGGCCCTCTTGATCTGTTACCTTTGTCGGACAAGACTCGGGTTCATGGGAAAGCAAAGAATTTTCTTACTGAATTACAAGATGTGCATCAAACTATCCATGACAATCTGCGGCAGGCAGCCTCTAAGTACACTAAAGAGAGGTTTTCTGTGGGAGATTATAACAAGTTGTCCGCTAAGAAGATTGGGCAATGATCAAAGTTGTTGAAAAGATCAACCCGAATGCTTATCGGTTGAAGTTACCAAGTCACATTCGTACTGCTGATGTCTTCAATGTCAAGCACCTGATCCCCTACACCGGTGACTCATCGGATGATGACAATTCGAGGGCGAATTTTGTCCACCCAGGGGAGAATACAGGGGAGAATGATGTAGTAGAAGAACAAGCATTATTGTTTTTGGAGAAGTGGCATTCTCGTAATTGTTAACAAATTTGGGTTGTCGGTTTTTGCATTTTCACACCCTAATTTTATTGGAATCAAGCCAACGATTCAAATTCATGAGCTTTGCTATGAGATCCGTTGCTTTTTGGCCAAATTCCATCGTTTAGAGCCTTAATTTTGCGTTTTACTGATTTTCGGGACCTTTTTGTAATTTTTTCAGTTTCTGTTTTCTTTTTTCGTTTTGAATTCTAATTAGAGTTTTGCTATTTAAGCTATATTATGACTTTTTGGGAGACAATTTTTTATGATTAATAATATTTCCGGATTTATTCCAATTCCTACTCTTGTGAATTCTGCGAAATTCTAACCAAAGAATGCTAACTTCTGGCATCATGCGTGATCAACGAATTTTAGTAATTACTCGTTGCATGATTCTACAATATTAATTTTAGCTTAACAGTAAACAAGGAATCCCGTGGAGACCCCATTCCCTACTGGGGATGGGAATGACGGACAAATCTGTCCCCAAATGTTTATCAGGGATGGCGATGGAGAATTCTTGACTAGTCGAAGATCAGGGACAGAAATTCCGTTCTCCGCCCCATTTACAATCCTATCAAGGCAACCTAATTTCCTCTTTGCAAAGTTACTTGGGAAAAACAAAAACAAAAAAAAAATATAAAAATATAAAAATATAAAAAAGGAACAATCATGGGGGAAATAATATTATGGACTCCATCTATATGAAATTTTTCCGTGAAAAACTAATACAAAAATGTTCTTTATTTTATCAACTAGTTTCTACTTTTCGAATACTTATATGATGCTTATGTGTTATCATTCATTAAAAAGGTCATATGGACTAGGTCCATAATAAAATTTTTCGTTATTTTTACATAAAAAATTATGAAAATTTTTTTTATGAGCCGGTTCATATAGAGTTTTCCGATTGAAAGAGAAATATATGTATGTTTTTTTTATCTTCTTAATAAACGTTTCACTTTTTAATAACATATATGATGCTTTTCCCTTAGAGTGAACCATGTGGCCATTTGGAACTAGTTTGAGATGAAAGGAAAACCCTTTCGAATCCCGTCTGATTTAAGTTTTTAGTATTTCCATGTATAAAAATTCTAATAATATATTTTATTAAATATTTCAAACATTCATAGAAAATATATAACTATAAAATTGAATCTTGCATAAGAATTACATTACCTTAGGCGTATATGTTTTAATCTTTAGGGATAGGGATAAAGCTACTGAAAAAGTTTGAATCTTGCATATGTAAGAATCACATTACATTTTATAGGTTCGTAAATTTTTATTTTTTAAAGTCCGACGAACACATGAGTGAAATTAACCTAAGGTCTAATCTATACCATTTATATATCACCCTTTAAACTGATTTATTTCTAATATAGAATCTCCAACCACTCCAACTAAGAGATAGCTATCAAAGCTTATATATGTTCAATATTTTCACCATAAATTCAACAACTCGTAAATTTATCAAATCGATCTCAAGTTCATAAAGGTGACTTACTACTTAAAAAACTCTACTATACTTGATCTAATGATATCGCTACAATCATACGCGATATGACAACATATTCCGCATACTTGATCGGAAGAAATAACTTGGTTCAGGCACTTGGAAACATATATGCTTCATATTTTCATCCAATTAATTACCAAAGCCAAGAAAATGAAAAATCATTTGCCGAAAGACATCATACTCGTTTGTAAAAGAAAAAGAAAATGGATAGATAATGGCTAGGGAAAAGAGAAACCCTATACGTCTCAAATATTAATATAAAAAGTACGTGGCAATCTCCGATAGGGCAAGGTTATCAGCAGAATACTTTAGAAGAAGAAGAAAGAGGGCTCCCGTATAAACGACACGTGGCTCACAAGTGTCAAAACAGGAGGACACGTATCCATCAAACAGAATCCTCCATATGGTTATAAGTAGCCATGCAATTAACACCTTCAGCCTCATAACCATCAAAGCTTTTACGCAATCTTCCATTTCAAAAATAATTAATATCAATTCCTGTTAAAAGGATCAAGCTTTTGAGTTGGAGAAAATGGCATCTCATGGAGATGATTTTGGGGAGGAGTTCGGAGCATCTCATGGGCAGACTTTCAGAGCTGGTCAGACCACTGGCCGAGCTGAGGTAATCAATAATTTAATCAATAGTTTGATTATGTTGCAAAGGAATGAATTAATGTAAAAATTAATATTGCAGGAGAAGGGAAATAGGGCGATGGATACAATGAAGGACAAGGCAAGAGATGCAAAAGACATGACAGCAGAGAAAGCACATCAGGCGAGGGAGAAGGCAGGAGAAGCAGCAGATGCAACGAGGGACAAAGCGTATGAAGGCAAAGAGAAGACCAAAGGTGTTCTTTCTCAGACTGGGGAGAAAGTCAAAAGCATGGCTCAATCTACTGCTGATACTGTCAAAAGTGCTTTTGGTATGGCTCAGCATGAAAATGAAGATCAAGACAATACTGGTGCTGGTACCGGTACTGGTACTGGTACTGGTACTGGTTATCAGCACACTACTATCCGCAAGGAAACCAAGTACTAGTCCATGTTGGTATATATGGATGTGAACCCATATATATATATATATATCATCAAATTTATTAGTAATTGAGATATATTATATATGGTGGGTTCATTTCATTTCTCAAGCTTTGTTGTATTAATGTCTTGTTTTTAGTCCCTTCTCCACACCAATATGGTTGGGCTGTGCCTCCCTCACATGTGGTGGATGGAGTTTATCTTTGGCTTTCTGGAGATGATTTATGGTTTACCATCTTCTGAGTTTTAAGTCTATAAATAAAACGGTGTGTTTTGATCACAAAACACAGCTTATCATGAGTTGCTTCTTATAATTGCTGCTTTTCACTTTCATTGCAATATTCAAGTCTTTTTTTTTTTTTTTTTTCCACACACGATTTTGCAGTTATTGTATGATTGCCAATGTTTCATGAACTTGGCGGCACTAGCTGCTTCAAATTTTATGTTCTTTTTAATTTCATTTTTCTGATATTAGTTCCCTTCGCCCACGATCACATAATAAATACATCAATTCCATTTTCAAATAAAAAAAAAAAAAAAGAACTCGACATGAAATCCGAGAACAGAAGAGTTTATGCCCCCCTTTTATCAGGGAAGCAATTGGTCATATTTAAGATTCAATGAATTATAAATTGTTCCAATTTTTTGATAAGCGAATATGATTGGTATTAATATTGTTTAGAACATATAGAATATCATATAAATATAATATACGTACGTGGAAATAAACTGATTCCCTGTATTCTTGTATTAATATTAATAATTGAAGTTTGCAATAAGATACATTATATTCATTCTAAGTATGTAAAATTTGATAGGAAAGAAATGCGGAATAACAAATGTTGCTTTAAGATTATGCACTAGCAGGTGTACTAGGTCAACTGTAGTGGTGGCAAGACAAATGTCGGAATAAGGGAAAACTATAAGACTTTCTAATAAACCACTAGATGTAAGATTTTCCAACACAATCAGCAATACAACTTTATATAAATTAAACCAACACAATCAGCAATACAACTTTATATAAATTAAAAATAATAGAAAGCATACAAGACAATGTAAGGAAGGTTGCTTAAAACAGAAGATGTAAAACAATGATAATAAAAACACAGACTTCCACCAGTTAGACAGGTAATCTCGAGATATCTTTCTTTAGAATTTATTATGAATATATTAAGGAACGCAGATCTAAGATCTCTTGCTCTCTACCCACCATGCTTATTTCTCGACCTCTTTTGGATCTATGAACCCCCAACAAAGCTTATCTCTCGACCTCATTTAGCATAGGCATTCATGCATTAAGTCAAGCAAGCATTCTACCATGAATAGAAACCCTTAGCACACCTCCAATCTCCTCTCGGTCTCATGGTAAGCGTGTGCGTGTGTGATTTTTCCATATTCCTAAATCTCCTCTCGGTCTCATTAGGAATACTAAACATACAACGGGGCCCCATTGTAATTCTGGAAAGCACATCACAACACAATCATCTCAGCATAATATTCATAATAAAAACGAGAAAGACTTCCCAAGATCACCAGCCCAAGCTGGCTTCAGCCTGCTGAGAAACCTACTCACAACACATAATTAACATCAAAACAAGAATTCCCAACCAGATAGCTTAAAAGAAGAAAAATTAAGTAAATTAAAATTAATGCAAAGATAAAAGTAGTTGAGTAAACATTCAATGCCCTTAACCCTCTAAACAGCAAACTGTTTATAGTCCCCTTAAAAAAAAAGAAATCTAATCTACCTTGAGACATGTTCCTATATTAAAATAATAGATAAATTTGACAACCACAAAATGTAATGGCTTCTTTGAGAAGCCAAGGATAATTCTGGAATTTCTCAAAAGAAAATATCTCCTCCTCCTTTTTGGGCCGCGCCCCTTCCTTCAACTCTAGCCCGTTCTAGCCGCAGCCCACACCAATTTTCTTCTTCTCCTTTCTGCTGCTCCTTAAGATTTCCCAAATCCAGCAGCCTTTCTGAATGATGCCTCAGACCTGGAAAAGCTCAATATTAGTCATGAATTCTCTATTCTCAATAGAATTTAACCAATTAGCTGCTGAATTCTTGCATGATTATCTGGTAATATTTTCACTCATCAAGAACCCCCACACTTGAACATTGCTTGTCCTCAAGCAATCTTGGAATAAAACAGAACAAAAGAAAAGAAAGAAAGAAAAACTTTAATGGAAAACACATTCAAAAACCTTTCTTAACTTAACTTGAGCAGCAACCATTGATCAATTCATCACCCTTGAACAACAAGACTTCCATGCAAAACACGAAAATTGAGAATACCAAATTAATCAGAGCATTCTTAAGAGACCTGGCTTAGCTTCAGAAACATCCTAAAGTATCGAGACCAAACCTTAAATTTCAGCAAGTTAGCAAGAGATTAGACCGAATTTGCCTCTCTAAAAGAGTTCACTCACTCTCTGGTGTTTGGGCAATTTTTATAAGAACTCTCAGCAGCAACACACATTGGTATTCAACCAAAAACTAAACAAACATCCTATCGCTACCACTCAATCTGACACATGCATAATCAAAAGGTCTTAACAAAAGGTTGTAATGTAAGGCTTAGGTTAGGGGTGTGATAAACAAGCTTTTTAGGCTAAAGCGATACCATATCAAACAGCACAACAGAACAACAAGTAACTTACCCAAAAAAAACTTAAGCAACCAAGAACAGATTAGGAGCAGGAAAACTCAAAGATTCAGATGCAATTTCAAGAGCTTCAGTGATTTTAGCACAAGAGGAAAAAAAATGAAACATCCTAGCACAGAATTTTAAGCTTTTTAGCTCCCTTTTTTTTAAAAAAAAAAAAAAGAGGAAAAATCAAGTACGAATAATACAACTGAATGAAAGCATTTGATAATATGATACGAGGTAAAATTGATCTTGCTCACAATTTCCTAACTGCCTTTTGACAAAGATTAGACAAATAGTTGCAAACTAATACTTTGAAAGAAAGACTATCACAAGAACATTTGTTTTGAGGACCACAAGAATTTCCAAAAAGGTAGGTTGCATAAATTCAATTGAATTAGACTACTTGCTATTCGAGAACAATTTGATTTATTGCTACGGTATTCCTAGGGTAATTTGGACAACATAGTATGAATTGGCTAAAGAAAGAAATACATATTATGGGAAAAACAAAATAACAGGCTAAAAGGCTCAAAGGGCTTTGAAAAAAATGGGAAGAGAAAAGTTAGGGATTTTTTTTTTTTTGGGATTAACACAATAGGGGTAAAACAAATGCCTTAATCAGTTTATGCATGCGAAAAACCTTGTGGTTTTGACAAAGACAATCTACTAAGTTCTTGCTTAAAACTCAAAATGCATGCCCACTCCACAAAGAATCCAAGAAAGAATTTATATTGATATCAAAGAAAACAGGCTCAAAAACCTCACAGAGAAATTAGGGTTAATGCAAATTGGCCTAACTCAAGCTATCAAGGTGAAACAAACTTTAAGGTCTTGAAGCCCTAAGCTGCTTAATCAACAAAAACCAGAATTTCTAAAAGTTTTTCTAATCAACAGGCAATCAATTTCTAAGTGTTTTATACAGAATTCCTGCATCATTAGGATCATAAAATCTCACTGGCTGCTACAACACAATTAAACACAAAGAAATCGAAAAATTTTAGACAAATTTTTACAAACCGTTAAGAAAACTAAACCAACACAAAAGTTCATAAAATCACACAGAAAACTTTACAAATTCACAAATAAAACTTAAGATTACTTAAAACAGCAAAAATTCAAGCAGGGATTCTCAATTAGCAGTCCAACAATTACCAAATAATTCATCCAGCAATCATGCAATACCAAAAATTATCAGCAAATTCAATTTAAATTCCACTAGGCAGTTCTTCTCCCCCACACTTAGATTATGCTTTGTCCTCAAAGAATCAAATTCATGCAATAAAAATCAAAACAGGGCAAAAGAAACCACCTATTTCATGGCACAGAAAAATGCTGAGAGCAAGCATTGAAAAAAAACATACCAGAGTTGATTGAGGAGGAGAGGGAGAACATATCATTCAGCAGGCTTGGAGGAGACTTGCTCCTCTTCTTCTTCCTTAGACGCATCCCTGATTTCCTCATATCTCTCGTTTTCCTTGGTGTCGAAGGTCTGCATCTTGGCTAGCGTCTTCTCCACAGTACTGGTTTCGAAACCAGAAGGCTGCACGCTAATAGATGACGAAGAGGGCTTTGCGTGGGAAGCACTAGGGGCTCGCTTAGCAGATCTCTTTTCCCTGGCCAAACTAACAATCTTAAACCAAAGAAAGAAAGAAAAAATGTGAAGATAAGATAAGGAAATACAGAGAATTTGAGAAAGAAAAACAGAAGTAATGAGATAGAGAAGAGGAAAAGACTTAAAATCGAAACATGAGAGAAAATAGAGCAGTTACCCAATTTAAAATTCAAAATAAAACTGACACAAGGATAGAGAGGAGGGAAACGTGGGAGTCAGAGCGGGAGAGGAGAGATAAAAATTGTGGCTAATGGGATTGTACACACTTTCCCACAATTCACTTTTACACTCTTATAATTACTCCCTTTTCCGAAAATTATAGCCATAAAAATAAATTCTTATGGTTGTAAAAAGAAAATAAAAAGCAAGTATGGATCTTAACAAAAAGATAATATCAATTTTAAACTTGATGATACTTCCCATACTGACTCCAGTAATAGCCATGCCAAAAAAAAACCAAAAAAAAAAAAAATTCATCATTAAAATTTGCATATCAAAAAGTTAAAATGAAATAAGAGAGGGGTTAAGGAGTTTTCAGACAAAATTGCTTCAATCAGTGTTTGAAGCGGATACTGAGCAATCTTTGGTTGCTTAAGGTGGTTCAAGGTATTGGAGACTTCCAACACCGTTTGATGATTCCTGTGCAAGATAGGGCTTTCATCTTTGACCATTGATTTTAAAAATTTCACCACTCTGATTCATTATCTCAACTGCCCCATGTGAAAAGACTTGCTTTACTGTATATGGTCCAGTCCATCTTGATTTAAGCTTTCCTGGGAACAATCGCAACTTTGAATTGTACAGCAAGACTTTCTGACCTTTGTAGAAAGTCTTCTCTTGAATTTTCTTGTCATGCCATTTCTTGATTTTTTCTTTATAGTTAATAGCATTTTCATAACTGAACAACCTGAACACTTCTAGCTCATTCAGCTGCAGTTTCCTTTTTTCGCCTACCAAGTTCCTGTCAAAATTCAAATATGTTAGAGCCTATAAAGCCTTAAATTCCAATTCAACAGGTAAGTGACAAGCTTTTCCATAAAGCAATCTAAAAGGCTACATCCCAATAGGTGTCTTGTAAGCTGTACGATATGCCCAAAGAGCATTATCGAGCTTTCTTGACCAATCCCTTTTAGAGTTGTTAATTGTTTTCTCAAGAATTCTCTTGATCTCTCTATTAGAAATCTCAACCTGCCCACTGGTTTGTGGGTGATAAGGTGTAGCAATTCTATGAGTGACTCCATATTTAGAAAGAAGCCTTTCAAATTGGCTATTACAGAAATGAGTACCTTGATCACTAATTATTGCTCTAGGAACTCCAAATCTTGTAAATAATTTCTTTAGAAACCTTACCACAACTTGAGCATCATTTGTAGGACTTGCAATGGCTTCTACCCACTTACTCACATAATCCACAGCAACCAATACATATTTATTACCATGCGAGCTTGGAAAAGGTCCCATAAAATCAATACCCCAAACATCAAAAATTTCACAAACAATGATATTATGTAGAGGCATAGCATTTTTGGCAGAAATATTACCTGTTCTTTTGCATTCGTTACATTCCAAGATAAACCTATGGGAATCCTTAAAAATTATAGGCCAAAAGAATCCACACTCCAGAATTTTTTAGGCTATTCGGTTTGCACCAAAATGACCTCCAGCTTCTTGAGTGTAACACATTGACAAGATTGCTGGGACTTCTTCTTGTGAAGCACATCTTCTAATAATCTGATCTGCACATAACTTAAAGAGAAAGGGTTCCTCCCAAAAATAATATTTTAAATCCAATGCGAGAAGACAAAGAGGGAGGCATAATTCCACAAGCTAAATAATTTGCAATATCAGCAAACCAAGGTATAGAATGTACCGCATAAAGTTGCTCATCAGGAAAAGAGTCAACAATCTCAGCTTGCTTGTCGAGGTTGCTTAGTGGAATTCTAGAAAGATGGTCTGCAGCCATGTTCTCTGAACCCTTCTTATCTTTGATCTCAATATCAAATTCTTGAAGAAGCAAGAGCCATCATATGAGATGAGATTTCGCATCCTTCTTAGCTAATAAGTATTTCAATGCTGCATGATTAGTAAAAACAGTAATCTTAGATAAAACTAAATAAGATCTAAATTTATCAAAAGCATAGACAACAGCAAGCAATTCTTTTTCTGTAATGGTGTAATTCTGTTGTGTCTCTGTCAAGGTTTTTCTTGTGTAGTAAATTGGGCAGAAATGCTTGTCTATCCTTTGTCCTAGCACAGCTCCAATGCAAGTATCACTAGCATCGCACATAAGCTCAAATGGAAGACTCCAATCAAGGGCAATCAAGATTGAGGCATTCACCAGTTTTGCCTTAAGAGTTTCAAAAGCTTTTTCACAAGCTTCATCAAAGCAGAATTGGACATCCTTGTGCAAAAGTGCTATTAGCGGTTGGGCAATCTTAGAAAAGTCTTTTATGAATCTTCATAGAACCCCGCATGACCAAGAAAGCTTCGAATTTCTTTAATAGTTGTAAGAGCAGCTAGCTTTTCTATGACTTCTACCTTTGCTTTATCAACCTCCATTCCTCTTAAAGAGATCTTATGGCCGAGAACAATGCCTTCATCAACCATGAAGTGACATTTTTCCTAATTCAATACAAGATTGGTCTCCTTGCACCTATTTAGGACTGGTTCAAGATTGTTGAGACAGGATTGGAAAGTCTCGCCATATATTGAGAAATCATCCATGAAGATTTCCACTGTCTTTTCGGCCATATCATGGAAAATCGCCATCATGCATCTCTGGAAAGTTGCTAGAGCATTACATAATCCAAATGGCATCCTTTTATAAGCATAGGTGCCATATAGATAGGTAAAAGTTGTTTTCTCTTTATCTTATGTATGAATGGGAATCTGATTGTACCCTGAATAACCATCAAGAAAACAATAAAATGCATAACCTGAAAGTCTTTCTAGCATCTGATCAATGAATGGTAGCAGAAAATGATCTTTTCTTGTAGCATCATTGAGCTTTCGGTAGTCAATGCAAACTCTCCATCCAGTGACTGTTCGAGTGGTGATGAGTTCATTTTGCTCGTTCTGAATGACAGTGATCCCACCTTTCTTAGGTACTACCTAAACAAGGCTAGTCCACATTGAATCGAAAATAGGGTAGATAATTCCTGCATCAAGTAGCTTAATCACCTCCTTTTTCACTACTTCCTTCATATTGGTATTCAGTCTCCTCTGAGGTTGTATGACAGGCTTATGATCTTCCTCCATTAGAATACGATGGACACAAATAGAAGGACTAATGCCTTTTATATCTGAGATTGTCCAGGCCATTGCTTCCTTGTTCTTTCTCAAGACACAAAGTAATTGAGTTTTCTGCTCCTGGGTAAGTTTGGAAGATATAATTACAGGTAGGTTGCTTGGTGGATCAAGGAATGCATATTCTAAGTAAGAAGGTAATGGTTTCAATTCTATAGTGGAGGCTCTTCAATTGAAGGTTTAGAATGCAGTGTGGGTGTATAGTCTAAAGGTTCAATGAATTGCCTGCTTCCTAAGATTGCTGGACATCCAATTTCAACTTCAATTTGCTTTTCCATATCTTCTTCTTCATTTTGAAAATCTGCTTCCTCAAATTCCTGCATGAAAAATGGGTTTAAATTGACATCAGTAGCATCAATAAAATAACAGTGATCATCACAAGCAGGAGGATATTTCATGGCTTCATTCATCTTAAAAACTACTTCCTCATCATGAATTTTCAAAATTAACTGACCATTATGAACATCAATTAATGCACGACCTGTTGCTAAGAAGGGTCTTCCTAGAATAATAGGAACATGCAAATCTTCATCCATATCCATCACAATGAAATCAACAGGAAGTATAAACTTTCCTATCTTAACCAAAACAACCTCAATTATTCCCCTAGGATATCTTACAGTTCTATCAGCAAGTTGTATGGAAACCTTAGTAGGTTGAGGTTCTTCTAACCCTAATTGTTTGTAGATGTAATATGGCATAAGATTGATACTTGCTCCTAGATCACACAATGCATTTTCAATATTAAGGTTACCAATAGAGCAAGGTATAGAAAAACTCCCTGGATCTTTGATCTTGTCTGGTAAAGGTTGCTTGCTCTGAAGAATTGATGAGCAATCTCTGTTAAGCTGCACCATTGCTACATTCTCTAACTTCTTCTTATTAGCAAGAAGTTCTTTCAAGAATCTCACATATAAGGGCATTTGTGCAAGTGCTTCTGCAAATGGTATGTTGATGTGGAGCTTTTTGAAAACTTTCAAAAACTTGTCAAACTTCTTGGCCATGTCATGTTGCTTAGTTCTTTGTGGATAAGGTATCCTTGGTTGATAAGCAGGTACAGGTTGCCCATCTTGAACAGAGGTGTTTTGAATAGAATATAAGGTTGCTTGACTCTGCTCTGGTTGAGCATTCTCTAGTTGAACTTGAGATTGCTTGACTGCATCATAAGGCTGCTCAGTGATGTGGGCAGTCTCAGGTTGCTCATTCTTCTCAACAGTCTTTTCTTCTGAGTCTTTGTTCTTGTCAATAATGCTTATCTTATGAGGTTGCTCAACATTTTTACCACTCCTAAGGGTAATAACTTTGCACTCCTCTCTCGGATTGGGTTCAATGTTACTTGGAATAACCCCCTTGTTCTTTGGAGTGACAATGTTTGTAAGTTGCTGAAGCTGAGTCTCCATGGTCTTCATATAAGCTTGAGTCTGCTTAATGAATTGAGACATTATTTCCTTCATCTCCTCAACCTCGGATTTCTTAGAAGTATAGGACGATCCAGCTTGTTGAACATGATTGGGGTGCTGATGAGGTTGGAAATTACTGTGAGGCTGCTGGAAAGGTACATAAGGTTGCTTACCAGGTTGCTGGTTCCAAGAGAAATTAGGGTGATTGCGCCAACCTGGATTGTAAGTGTTGGAAAATGGATTGTTCTGCCTTGGATTGTTTCCAATATAATCACATTGCTCCTGAGCAAGAGAAATGTCACAGTCAATGCTTTTATGATCACTTCCATAGAATTCACAAGAAATCTTTGAACTTGAAATAGTTGAGATATTCTGCTTGGCTAACTGTTTAAGAATCAGATCTACTTTGTCGGAAAGCTTGGAAACAACGTCTAAGTCAGCAATCTTTTCTCGATCTTCACGTGTTGAGTGCCATTTATAACTAGTTTTGACCAACCTTTCAACCAACGCATGAAGCTCTTTCGGTGCCAGTTCTTCTGGGTCCCCATTTGCTGCGGATTCGATTTGAATCTTATATGTATTAGTCAAACCATTGTAGAAATTCTGAATTTGCATCCACATGGGAAATCCATGGTTTGGCACTTTTCCTAGGAGTTCCTCATATCTTTCCTAAGCTTTTGACAAGGATTTATCATGCTGCTGATGAAAATGAGTAACCTCATTTCTTAACTTGATTGCTTGTCTGGGCGAAAAATACTTAGTTAGAAAGACTTGAGCCATTTCATCCCAGGTTGTAACTGAACCTGGTTGAAGATTCTTCAGCCAACTTTTAGCCTTATCCCTAAGTGAAAAAGGAAAAAGCTTTAATCTTATCACATCATCTGAAACTCCACGATTAGTACGGAAAGTATTACACATAGTCACAAAATCTTGGATATGAGCATTTGGATCTTCTCTGGGCAATCCTCTAAACTGAACAGCAGCTTGAAGCATTTGAATCATATAGGCTTTGATCTTAAAAACATTGTCCCCTTCATTGGGTATCACAATGCAAAAAGAGTGTCCCTTAGTGATAGGTCTCGAATATTCCTTAAGTCTTTGCCTTGGAGGAGGAAGATGAACTTCTCCCTCTCCTTCTGGTGGTGGAGGTGGTAGATTTTGTTCAGCCATTCTCTGTCTTCTGTGAGCTCTTCTAGTAGCACCACTCCTTCTCCTACAAGTCCTTTCGATCTCTGGATCTATAGGAATTAGAGGGATTCCTGCTCTTCGCAGACACTAGGAGATTGCTTAAACAGAGAATTTCTGCACAAAACACCAAACACCAAATCAAACAAACAAATTTACAAGAAATCTTTAAAATTTTCAACCGTTAATTCCCCGGCAACGGTGCTAAAAACTTGTTGCCTTAAGATTATGCACTAGCAAGTGTACTAGGTCAATTGTAATGGTGGCAAGACAAGTGTCAATCCCACAGGGAATAAGGGAAAACTATAAGACTTCCTAATAAACCACCAAATGTAAGATTTTCCAACACAATCAACATACAACTTTATATAAGCTAAAAATAATAGAAAGCATACAAGACAATGTAAGGAAGGTTGCTTAAAACAGAAGATGTAAAACAATGATAATAAAAACACAGACTTCCACCAGTTAGACAGGCAATCTCGAGATATCTTTCTTTAGAATTTATTATGAATATATTAAGGAACACAGATCTAAGGTCTCTTGCTCTCTACCCACCAAGCTTATCTCTCGACCTCACTTGGATCTATGAACCCCCAACTAAGCTTATCTCTTAACCTCACTTAGCATAGGCATTCATACATTAAGTCAAGCAAGCATTCTACCATGAATAGAAACCCTTAGCACACCCTCAATCTCCTCTCGGTCTCATGGCAAGTGTGTGCGTGTGTGATTTTTTCATATTTCTAAATCTCCTCTCGGTCTCATTAGGAATACTAACCATACAGCAGGGCCCCATTGTAATTCTGGTAAGCACATCACAACATAATCATCTCAGCATAATATTCATAATAAAAATGAGAAAGACTTCCCAAGATCACCAGCCTAAGCTGGCTTCAGCCTACTGAGAAACCTACTCACAACACATAATTAACATCAAAACAAGAATTCCCAACCAGATAGCTTAAAAGAAGAAAAATTAAGTAAATTAAAATTAATGCAAAGATAAAAGTAGTTGAGTAAACATTCAATGCCCTTAACCCTCTAAACAGCAAACTATTTATGGTCCCTTAAAAAAAAGAAATCTAATCTACCTTGAGAGATGTTCCCATATTAAAATAATAGTTAAATTTGACAACCACAAAATGTAATGGCTTCTTTGAGAAGCCAAGGATAGTTCTGGAATTTCCCAAAAGAAAATATCTCCTCCTCCTCTCTAGGCTGCGCCCCTTCCTTCAACTCCGGCCCGTTCTAG
The DNA here is from genome assembly GCA_039660915.1 of Euphorbia tirucalli. Taxonomy (NCBI): domain Eukaryota; kingdom Viridiplantae; phylum Streptophyta; class Magnoliopsida; order Malpighiales; family Euphorbiaceae; genus Euphorbia; species Euphorbia tirucalli. The sequence goes on from CM077639.1 coordinate 68,397,887, forward strand.
CCGTAGCCCACACTAATTTTCTTCTTCTCCTTTCTGCTGCTCCTTAAGACTTCCCAAATCCAGTAGCCTTTCTGAATGATGCCTCAAACCTGGAAAAGCTCAATATTAGTCATGAATTCTCTATTCTCAATAGAATTTAACCAATTAGCTGTTGAATTCTTGCATGAATATCTGGTAATATTTTCACTCATCAACAAATCTTTTAGATAGTGACAAAAGATGTAAATAAGATCTATAAATTTTTTCCAGTTTAAATGAAGTTATGGAGCATAATCAGTAGAATATATATAAGTATATGTAAAAGATCAAGATTTTTACATGGAGAACTCTTTCAACATGAAGGAAAAAATCATAAGACCTTTTTTGGTCCAAAATAAAATATTCACTATAATATGAGAGATTACAGATACAAACCAAGCAAGTGAATAATAACAAGTTGCACGGCTCTAATAAATAACAACCAAATGGATACATACATCAAATAGATATAGCAAGAGTAGAAGTTTTTAGACCTAAAACAAGATTTACATCGCACAAAATGAAGATAAACAAGTCGAGAATCAACTCACCAAATTTCAGTCTAATTCAAAGAGAACTATATTCGAAAGAATGAAAAAGATGAAGCAGCTCAAGCTGAACAGCAAAATGGAGACCATCAAAAAAGGATCGTTCTGATCTCCAGAGACTGATCCCACCCATCCAAAATATAGAACAAAGTGTTTTCAAATTCCGGTCAAAGTTTCAGCTAAATCCAACAACTAGAACAAAATCACACTAAGAACACCAAAACTGGTCGCAAAAAAAAATGCTAGAAGCAGCATCTGTTGCAAACTCGAAAGTCTAAATTTATGGACCTTCAAATTCCAATTTGATCGTTCAGAATCAAAAAATAAAAATGCCCAATATATTCTCCAAAAATCATCGGACTCCGTATGAGCTAAATATCGCTGCAAAAGATGAAGAGTATAAATGAAGAACAAGGTTCGTAACCTTAAACAAGTTTTCTCTCTTAGTTTCCTTTTACTCTTTGTATCCAAAAACTCTCTCAAGTTGTTGTTGTGTTTTCTCTCTCTTACTATTTCTCCTCGTAAGAGCAATATATATTAATATGTTGATTCTTGAAGATCATAACCACCTGAATTGTTCCAACATTTAAAAGTATTAATACATTGGTTTCAGAGACTTAAAAGTTTCCTCCTAAACCACATAGAAATCTCTTCCTCCTGAACCATGCAGAAGTCTCTTCTTCCATATAGTAAGAAAGCAAAGCCAATAAAAATATGCAGTGAAATTTGACTAACACTAGAATGAGGGATTGAATATTTACAGGGGTGTATTGGATTAAGACTTTTAATGACTTTTACATACTTTTAAAATCCGGAGGTATTCAATTAAGACTTTTTAGGAGTCTTTAAAAGTCATCTGGTATTCAATTATGACTTTTTAAGATTCTTTAAAAGTCATCAGGTATTCGATTATGACTTTTTAAGAGTCTTTAAAAGTCATCCTGTATTCAAAAAGTCATTGACAATTGATGAGAATGACTTTTATGGACTTTTTTTACAAAATATAACACAAAATTCTTTGAAAAAAGTCTTGCATCTATACGCAAGACTTTTTATTTTTCATTTATCGTGAAATCCATAATCACCCGCCCTTTCTGTCTCTGGAAACGATCGATCTCCACCCACTCCGACCTCCATAATCACCCACCCTTTTTCGTAGGGGCGAGTAAAACCAAACCACGAACCAAAAACCGAACCGAACCGAACCAAACTCTATTTGGTTTGGTTTTGGTTTTATAAAATATAATAGTTTGGTTTTTGGTTCGGTTTTTGGTTTTTGTTAAAAAAAAAAACGAACCAAACCGTCATAGGAAAAAATATTTTTTAAAAATATATATATGTATATAAATAAATTTTATTTGGCATATTATATATTTATATTATTATATAGTTTGTATTTATGAAACTTTAGTAATATACATGTAATATAAATCATTTTTAAGTAATATTTTACATGTAATTTATAAAAAATAACGATAATAAAAATTAAAAAATTAAAATTTTTGTTGATTTGGTTGGAACCGAACCGAACTGGTTCGGTTCGGCTTGATCCGAACCATATGAACTTTGGTTTGGTTTTGGATACTATTTTTCTTCTACTTTGGTTTTTGATTCGGTTTTTGAACCGAACCGCGTTTTGCTCACCCCTACTTTTTCGTTACCCTCTCCGACCTCCATAATCACCCGCCCTTTTTATTATCTTTAAGACAGCTCCCCCATTTACCATCTTTAAGACAGCTCCCCCATTTTAGTTTGACACACAAACAGAGGTAGTCTTGGCTTGTGCAGGATTGCATAATTTTCTTAGAAATGAGTGTCAATCAGATGAGTTTCCAATTGAACAAATTAGTGAAACTAATTCATCTACACCAATGTCAATTAATGAAGAAGAAGATTTTGAACTATCTGTTGCAACACAAGAGGAACAAAGAAATGATGCTAATGAATGGAGAGCTAGTATTGCTACTGACATGTGGAATAATGTTGAACATATGAATTATGATGCATATTAGAAATTTTATAGCCAAATTACAATTTTCTAATTAACATTACTACTCAATTTTTATGTTACTATTTCATATTATATGTTTGGCGATTGTTGTGATCATTTATGTGGTGCATTATCATTGCACACATGGAGATTATTTGTATTTTTTAATAAGTCTACAAAAGTCTTTAAAAGTCCATAAAAGTCTATAAAAGTCTATGAAATAAACTTTTTAAAAGTCATCAATACTTTTAAAAATTCTCTGCAAAATATTAAAAGTCACTGAAAGTCATTAAAGTCTATAAAAGTCATTCACTCAAAAAAAGTCTATAAAAGTCTTAATCGAATACCACCCCCTTAGTTGGCAGTGAATTATTCGATCACCAAACATATTTGAGTGTTGTGTGCGTACTTTGGACGGTGGAGGAAAAAAAGAGGCTATTTGTATGAACCTGCCCAAGTTCAGGAGTGATTTTAACCAAATGTCAATGAGCCATAAATTTTTGTATTCATAAAATATAAGCTAAATATATGTATATATATAGAACAGTACATCCATTGCGTTATTAACCTATCAATAACAATACAATGGAACGTTCATAAATTTTTGTGTTGGAATCCATTTAGTCACCGGGTGCTCCCTTTTTCCGACTATCTCATAACAAGTGTTCCATACTTCTCTGAAACAATCCAATTTTTCTCCGAAAATGAACATGAAATATTTTCCTGTTTTATTTTATAAAAGATAACAAACTTATCTCATATGGATGGTAAATAAATTTAGAAACTACTTAGTATTAGTATTTTTTATACTTGTAGACAAGTTCCTGTAACTTCACTCAAAGTTACAGGAAGCAGGAAAAGCATAAATAGCCTAAATTCCACAAACAAAAACAAAAACTAATTATAAATTTTTTCTTGCAAAGACCAATTATATAAATAACATTTTTCATTCGCAATATGTTTTTAGATTTTTGCTAATTAACAAGCAATGGCCATACTAAAAGTAAAATTCTTTCTGGTCCGTTATTTTATGTTAAATTTTCTTGGTAGTGCCTTAAAATTTACCTATGGCGATCTTCCCAAATTTTTATGTTCTGCTAGCCTGTTGGCTATCATACAATTTTGTATATATTTTTTATTAAAAAAGAAAAAGACATTACAAGAAAATGATAATACAGCAATCTCGGTTAATATTGCTGGATTGGATATCATATAACAACCACGCTGTAAATCTACAAGATGTTCTGAACATAAAAAAGAAAAAAGCAAACAATTTTTTCATTCTTCCTCTGTCAATAATCCAATATATTTGATTTCACCATAGAATATAAACAATTGCACAAGGTAACATGCCTGTTGATTGATTTTAACTTGATACGGTATTGAATGCGGAGAAACAATGAAGCAAAAGATCAGAACAAGGGGAGTGTTTCAATTAACAATACGGGCCAAAATTGTTTTTATCAATTACTCAGATCAAACAATGTTGATCTACATTTCACTGACAATGCCATCTTACATGACATCTGCACTCTTATAGCACGTATCCTCTTGCTCTCTCCAGCAGCAACAAACAGAAAATCAGAATTTGGCAGCAATTAATCACTCATATCATCACCTCCCTCCAGATCGCTTGGTCCACCAAATGATCCGTTTTCTTCTTGGCCATCTCCATCAGTTTCCATGGCCTCTTCAGATTCTTCCTCATCATCTTCATCGCTTTCATCATTGTCCTCATAGATAACTGGAATTACCTTTTCATCTTCCGATATATCTTCAACAACCTGCTCATATAATATCTCCATTCACCAAACAATGAATAAAAACATCTACAAATTACAAAATGAGTAACTGTACACTGTAGGTGACGACATACCCCTGAATAAAGCGAATCCAGGCAACTTGATAGTTGAAGAGCTGGTTGGAGAGTTGAGTTTCTGGCCTCGATAAGCTGTCACACGATCATATACAGATCAAATTATGCATAGATCAAAGTGAAGAAGCATTTAAAGAATCATACGATAGCCTAGTACAATAAGTATGGGATTTACTATCCAGCCTAGTTCCACATTTTCCAAAAACCTGCATTACTAATTGTATGATGAACAAGCAATTTTGATAGCTATTAGATTACTAGGAAGCGCATAGATTGTATTGTCAACGGTATTTGACACAATATTATCTAATGGGGGGAAGAAATCTGCATGATTCTGGTGACATCAAGGGTGCGACTGATAGGGAGGATTCGGAAAGGAAGGATGGACAGAATGCAAATCGAGGCATGAATCTAGACCAAATGCCTCTGATTTGCACACTGTTCATCCTTCCCTCTCCTAATCCTCGCCATCAAACAGGGTCCAGAGTTATTAGTGCGATGAAGAACTGACATGCAATAAGCTTTATAAAGATGAAATGGTCCCCCTTATAGGCTGAATACATCTCACACTATTACGCTGGACACATCCTGGAAGTTCTCACTTCTCACCTGATACAAAGAGTTCAAGGCAACCAACGAAGATTCCTGGGACATAATTTTACTTGCATGTTGAAGGAGTAAACTTCTTAACCAAGGAAGAGCACATGCCAATATTGCTCCCCTGCAACATATTATTCAAAATATAAGCCACAAATTCTACTCCATTGTCTAACTTGACTAGATCTCCCTGCTTCCTACCCTAGTAATTTATTTACTTATTTCCAAATAAAGATATCAATGTTCATTGTAACTGAAAATAAAGACATGCATAAACATCAAAGAGAAATTATATACAGCAGGTACCAGTGATCTTGCAAGAGAAACTGTTATATACCTTGAATCGATTATAGTAAGAAGAGCATGCAGAAGCTTGACAACATGAGTTGGACTGAGCTGTGAAATTGAATTCGCAATAACCTGTGAAACAAGAAATTTTCATGTTGAGCAACTAAAAATATATGGCCAGTTCATAGAGCAGTCAATTAATAACAGGGGTGGAAAAAACCATTTCTACAAGAAAGGGGAAAAAACCTTGTCATCTTGGGTATACAAGCAATCTAGTAGAAGGGTGCGATCTTCAGCATGCAATGCCTGTTTAAGAAGAACATTAACTGAGTCTGCACTTGGGGGCTTTGCTTGAGGAGATGATTCTTGTTTCTCGTGGTTCTTGCTCTTATCACTATCTTGCAAATCCAAACATGCAAGTTTTTCACCCATGGTTGGCTCATTTAAATCATCTTCAACTAGGACACCATCCATTGCCTCACCATTATCTGTGCCAAACACCAACATTGCAAATGCACAATCAAGTTCTCGCATTCTTTCTTGTGTTTATCAGCATGAAACTAGTCACGAGACAAGAGAACAAAATAGCCACAACATTGAAAGTATTATGTATCATAAAATTTGATGTCCTTGTCACTAAGGAAAAAGGAAAGTTTGAATGCCATACTGCATTCATTCTACCCATTTGCATTTGCTTAGCTGTTTATTTATGACATCCTCTGAATCAGATCTGAGTTCTCTCAGGGAAAAGGTTTAGGATCCAGAGCCAAACCAATAGCTCTAGTTCTTGCAAGTCTATAGCACACTTCTTTTTCTTTTCACTCAGATAGAGAAGAATTTATTGGGGAGAGAAAGAGAAAGACAATAATAAGAATAGAATGATGTTCCATTTGCTCTATCCTCTACAAGAACAGTATAAAAAAAAAAAAAAAAGTTACTTTAACCAAAGCATATCAGCAAGACCAGGAGGGGTCAACAGAATAAATCATCATGACTCCTAAACATTTATGCTACTGTTTAAAGTGCTCAGCACATCCATGTTACAAAGGATGACCCTGAAATATGCATCTGCTATATATGCCAAATTCAAATTGCAATGGGCTATTGAGTATTACAACTACTGTTTTTTCAATTGAACACTTCAAAGTCGTTAAGACCTTCAACTGATAAAATGACAATTAATGCTAGAGAAAAACAATAAAAATAACATTCTATTCTTAGTCATTCTCATTTCTAAAATATTTCATGAAAACAAATACCATCTGTATAGTTCATCTCTCCTTCCATTCGTACAATTCTTTCTTCTCTAAAATCCTTGCTAATAAGACCCACACGACATCGAACTCCAGCGAAGTCAAAGATCTCAACATTTGTGCATCAGACTTAACCTTTTGTTACATTTTTCTTCCTTCTGAAGTTCTAACATCATTAATCAACGTTTATCTAATATGGATCAATACCATTATTCGGTTCCCTATTTTTCCTCAAGTAATGACAACAAATGATCATGTTAAATTCCGCTACAAGATTTAATTTGATTGGTTTAAGGAAATTGAACTGAAGTGGATTCTGATTTCATCTAGTTGAAAGAACAAAATGATTCAGAGTTAAATATTGTTGTTTATGATACCGGATCATTTATATTAGTGCCAATTTTATCATGCATTCAGTTGATAAAGAAAATAAAAGCTTTGTATTCAATTGAACAAAATAAGTAGACGTATTTGAATATATGAGCAGAAGTTCTCTTCTGACATTAAGCCAATTGAATAATAATTCATTAATGCATAAGATAGAATATGTGTAGCAGTTAGGTACACATTAATGATGGTAACCTCAGTAGAAAGTTAAAAACATAAGTAGATAATTTAGAATTGCGCTAAGTCGAAGTAATAGTTTATGTGATACCAGTATCAACATCTGCTTCGTCTGAAGGATCCATATCAGCGGCAGTTCGTTTCTTCTTTGTCTCTCTACCTGGAGTCGAGGCAACCGTTCTTCTTTCCAATGCCAAATCAAGTGCATCTGTAAGCAAAGTATTATCTCACATTATAATGAACACTAAGCTGATGAAAAATATGTGATTTACTGTTACTGATGCTTTCCAGGGTATGCATGATGGAAGAAGGCATAATAGGACCAAGATGGGAGATCAAGCTCAATTAAAGAAAACGAGGATGGGATGGAAAAACAATATGAAGACAAAGATGACAAGAATCAAGGCAGCAATCAAGAGACCACAAATTAAGGCAGCAATAAACATATTATGGTAAAAATTATTCTACAGATATCTAGAACCCTACTAGGTTATGTCTTCAAGTTAAATTGAATAATAATGGGATTAAAATGCCTATTGTAATGTACTACCTCGAATAATAGCCCAGCCTTGTTATTTCAACGGTTGAACATAATGATAGAAGGGAGGAAAAATTTATTCGACTTGAGATTGGCAGCTCTCTCAGTCTCTCGAGCTCCACTTTTCTCATCATAGTTTCTAACAGAAAGCCCAAACAGAACCGTCCTGTGACTAGATCGCAATCTAGGGTTTGCAACATTTACCCAAGACAATTTTTGTGAAACATACAAATGGAAATATTTTGGTTTTTATCATTAGCAAAATTAGAATGAAAAGAAGACACTAGTAGTGTAAGTGCCATAACCAAAACAAAATCAGCACAGAAAATCATGAAAAAATTTGTAACACTGGAATGAGATAACTTTACTTTTCATCTATCAGCAAGTAACTACAATTATTAGTAAGCAATACTGCAAAGAGTGAAAAAAGAGAAGATAAAATGCACCATACCTTTCATAGTTGTATATTGTCTGACAAAATGAGCCTCATCTGAAGCATACACAACAATATTCTCACCAAATTGACTGACATTCACTTTACGAAACTGTGGAGAATATATGGAACCAAAAGCTATAAGGACAGTCAACTGTCCTTCCTCTGAATAATAAAATCTGGCAGCAAAAATTGAGATGTCACTCTTCTTGGAATGTTCATCCATCTGCTGGTCCAACTTTTTGTAACGCTCTACTGTGATTTTTGCTGGACTAATATCATCTTCTGATATGGTTTTCAAGTTCCAAACATACACTACTCCAGAATCAGAAACAGCTAAGATAGCAGGATCTCCTTTTTCTGGGTAGGTATCATTACATTTTAATGCTAATGGGGAATGTTGCATCGAAAGAACAGGTCCACGACTCACACTTTCAGATTTCAAATCACACCTCCAAACATTAAGTTTTTTCTCTCCAACACCTGATGTAACCATGGTCTCGACGTTATTAGATACAGCAATATGCTGCACATGACCCTATATGATAAAAAAAATCACATCAATGCTTTAAACCATATAAGCAACATAATCATCCAACAATCCAGAGACTTTCATGTACCAGGTCATTGGGTAGCCTCAAAAGCTCTTGTCCGCCATCCAAGCTCAAAATTTGTGCCTTACTACTGGCAACAGCCAACTTCTTCTCATCTGGTACATTGCATGAATGAACATATTATGGATATGAGAGAGAGAGAGAGAGAGAGAGAGAGAGAGAGAGAGAGAGAGAGATCATGTATCAAATTGGAGAAACTGATCTAATAGCATAACAGAAATTATGTAAAAAAAACAATTCCTTTACCATTTGAAAAAGCTATAGAGGAAATGGGCTTTTTGGCTGCTTTGAACTGCAGTATTAGTTCTCCAGATTCCGTCTTAATCTCGCATGCCTTCCCATTAGTCCCTATAATACGCAGCCTGCGGCCTTTGTTTGCAAAAGCAAGACCAATGACTCCACTGCATAAGAAATGTATCTTTTTTCCATTTAGTTTACGTTTTACTAATTCAGTGAGAAAAAAATACACCTCTTGAAGCTTCTTTTCTCTTCAAATTTCAATTCAAATAACTAGTTTTTATTGCGAAAAATAATTCATATGCTTTAGAGTAGTACCATGTATGGCGTCTATAGGATTCCCACTTCAATTTACCGAAATCATCAACAGCGAAGAGGTGGATGTCTCCATCACTTGTGCCAAGAGCTACCATGACAGAATCTCCTTTTTTCTGCTCGAAGTCCAAAAAGTAATTTGAAAAATAATAATCATATACCAAAATACATGAAAAAGAAAACAAAGCAAATTTGAAGGGAAAGACATCCTAAAAGGCTTCTGTTGGGATTTTGTACCTTCTTTGCAACAAAAGTACATGCCATACATGAATAACTAACGGGACTACTATCTGACTGCTTCCACTCTGCCAATAGATTTGCATTGCCAGTATTCCATATCTTTCGAACAAATGAAAAAGAAAAAGCAAATAATTAAACACATGAAAAGATAGAGATGGGAGAAACAGTTGCCAATTTATAATGTTTGTGTTGTAGAATCAAATAAGAAGCAACATCCATGAAAAGAGACAGTTCCAAACAGTAAAGAAAACAATCTGGAATTACTTCCTAAAAGTCATTATGTGTATAATTGAACATTGGCAATATCAGCAGCAGTGCAAATAGATGTAATCACTGCGTAAATTTCATTCTATGCTGTTATTTCTAAAATGCCAACTGACCCATGCCAATAAAACCCAAAACCATACGCTTTTCAGTTAAATATTACCCCCGTAAGAATCCACAGAGGAAAAATGAATCTACTAACTAATTATTCTTCATGCTAAATTACCGGACCTCTATGGAAGATATTTACATATAGACAAAGAGAGCTTACCTTAACAACTCCATCTGGAAATAAAATGGCAAAGTATTCACCTTCGAGAGTGAAAGACGTAATCAGAGACTTGAATTTGTCTTTTTCCATTGAAGAGAAATTTCAGCTCCAAAATGGTTTCAGAGAGCGATAGCAAACGGAAGAAGAGGAATATGTTTAGGGTTTTGGGTTTAGCAAATTTGGGGGGAGGGATTGAAAAATTTCGGAAAAGCACCTGCGTGAAAACATTTTCTCCTTAAAACCCTTTTATTATTAATATGTTAGGAAATAGTATTTCTTGCAATATTGTAAAATTAAAAATAATAAAAAAAAAATTTTTTAGCAGGAAAAGCTATTATTAGATAGAACAAATTAGCTTCAAATTATAAATATTATATCAGTCTCAACATAAATTTTATTGAAAATTATAATTATTTACTAATATTTATAATTTTATATAGAAATAAAATAGAAATATTTTCAGTAAAAATATATTATTTAATAATTTTGAATTTATTATTTTAAACCATATAAAAACTGAAAACGATTTATCACTTGGAACAAAAAAATAAAATTTATTTAATTGACTATAATTAAGAACAATTTCTATCTGTTGTATACTATAATAAAATAAAATGAACTGCATTTATATGTTTACCACTTGTGAAAGTAAATATTTTTCTACTAGAACGGTAGCCGCACGATGTGCAGGTATTTTATTGTTATTTAAAATATTATTTTCATATATATTTCACCTAATTTTATATAATTTAGAAACTAATAATATACTTCAATCATTTAAAATTAATTAAAATTTTGAACCTAAGTAAAGATGTTAAAAAGTAAAGAAGCCAAAAAAGCGGTTAAAGAAAAACCAATTAAGTTTATAAATACAAATTTTACACATAAATAGACATATTTATTGCTTCCTTCTCAATCACATTAATACAGTGTGATGATCAAAACAGTTACAATTTCATAACTGATCATGGCTTCCATATAAGCGTTACTAATTTTTTATATGGATTAGATCAAATAGCATAAGCTCTTGTCCCCATTGTGTCTCCAGTTTGGATGATTGTAGTACTGAAGTGTCTACGAAGAGCTAGTAGAAGGCTATTGCATAGAGAGGTTGTAAGAGCATTGAGCTGCAATGTTTGGGAATATAATTCCACATTGAAACTATTAGATTGAAACATAAATGGGGAAGATTAGTTTGCAAGTATTCATGGAAATGACATGATTATTTGGCATAAAGTTGAACACCTTCTAAGTGAACGCAATTTTTTGATAAAGGATCAAAATAAGCACAAAAAAGGTCAAAACCATATACGAAAAATATATGTCACTGGCTCTATCTAATATTTTGCATAAATTAAAAATATCCAGTAATGAATTACACAACAGAAAAATTAGTTGAAGAATCAATTGCAGATCAACTTGATCACATAATGAATAAAACAAACAGAAGTAAAACAAAATTGGAATTGCAAATCCAGCCATCTTATGGTGAGTGAAAATGAAAGGTGTAGAACTTCAATCTTTGTAATGCAACTGACATGTAAGGAACATAACTTGCTGTAAATGTTGTCTAGTTACTCTTTGTTGCATGTAAAGAGCAAAGAAAAGAAATACGGAAGATGTTACAACAGTGAAACAAAGATTGTGCACATGTCATTGCCACAAATTAACCAATGAAATTGAAAAAACCAGAGAATATGCTAACTGCAGGATCGATAACCATAGAACATATCATTAAGTTCAAAGTAAACTTAATCAACTCATAATTAATCTGTCACGACCCATCCCTCGAACCATGACCGACGCTAGGGAACGGGTAAACTTAATACACCAGAACCTTTAGTAAGCCTTAAAACTATAATCAATATTAAATGCACAATCATACAATAATGAAATTCATCATACTTGTCACATTAAATCCTTTTATCATACTCAACTTGAAACAAAATCCTTAATCTGGAACCATGGTCTAGAATTTAATACATGAAATACGATTAATAATAAACCTACATAATAAGGATAATTGTGCCATCCAGAGAAAAGTCTTGAGCTGCAACTCACTTTTAATTACTTGAAAAATTTAGGGAGTTAGACCTCCCTTAGTGGATTAATTATATGCAATGCACGAGTAATTTAGCAATCATCCGGTCACAAAATACTATACATATCGATATATACTATATATGTATCCACACATTTGAATTCTGGAGAACAAATAATAATTCAATATATTCATATATCAATCATCTACATAGCCATTAGGCTTGCTTACATCCAATGACTAAGAGACCAAGAATAACTTAACCGAACCCATATCCAGCCAGGAGACCAAGAATAACCCAACCGAACACATATCTAGCCTTACTTAATTTCAATTCCATCAAATCATATAACCCAAGTGTGAGCGGACGACGCGTTTTCGACGGGACGCGGGACTCCCTTTCGGAATGGGGCGCCACGATCTCGGGCGGATCCCTCCCTTGCGTGGGGTTTTTATAAATGGAAATCCGTGTTTTGGAAAATAAATGGAATTAATACGTAAAAGAACCGAGACCTAAGTCTCGATGAATATTGTAGGAGTCGCCACCCGGCTCAGCTCAACCGGGAAATTCTTATGTAGCTGAACCGGACAAACAGCCGCTACACTATCCAGAGATTCGGGTCCGGACAAGTCCCTTATTTCGTGTCTAATTAAAATAAATATAGCCAATGTTCTTGAATGGTATTTCAAAATCTAAAGTCCATTTTATTGAATATAAAAAGCATACAGCGCTCACACAAAACATTCAATACAAAAATAAGGAAAAGAAATAAATATTAATTGGCTTACAACCAAATCGAATGGAAAAATAAAAACTCTCGCCTCACTTGTACAATCGCCTAGAATACACGAGAATCTAGAAAAAATACAACCGCCTAAATACACGATTTAATCTATTAAATTACATCCAAAATAAAAATAAAAAGAAATTAAAACCTACAAAACCGAGGGTTAGCACAATATATACAGCACGCCACAATTAGGACTCAAATAGACAGAACGGGAAATCAGGAATTGGGGGCATGCATTTAGGGGGTAACCGGGTCGGCTCGGCTAGCCGGCCCGGTTAGACCTGGAAAACATTTTGAAACGTCCCTGTATTTTTGGTTTTTGTGAAAAAAAAATCATTTTAAAAAAAACAATTTTTCCGGTTTACATGCATTTTTATATATTTAAGTGGGTCGGATTTCAGGAGAAATGTGTCTCCGTCGTTGAATTGTTCTAAATGCAGTTTACCAGAAAATTGAATCTATGGTCGTGATGCACACAGCAAAAATTCATTTTGATGATTTTTTTTTTTTGGGTTTTCTAATTTTTTTTGGGATTTTTGCAGATAAAAGATGAAATTCTGATTCTGGAATAATGATTACAGTCGTACGACTGTAGTTTACAGTCGTGCGACTGTAATCACTCCAGGATCAGAATTCCTCCAAAATTTCATTCTGAAACAAAAACTGACGAAAATTAACTGGAAATTAAGAACAGTCGTACGACTGTATATACAGTCATACGACTATTCATGAAAACCAAGAATAGTCGTACGACTGTTCTTAATTTCCAGGAACAGAAATACGAAAATGCAGCAAAAATCACACAAAATTCACTTCAAAAGCCCAGAAAGCTAGGAAAAGTGTAAGGAAAAGAAGTGACTACCTTTTTAGGAGCTATTCCAAGTCGTTTTGACCCCTGGCGTCGCTCCGATCCCAACAAATTCGCACTTTCCCCTTTGGAATTGAAGTTGGGAGCTTTTTCTCCAAAAATCCAAATTGTAAAGGATTCTGATTGTTTTAGTCCGAATTCTTGATTTGGTTATGTAGTTAATTGATTAACCTAGGGATTTCTAACGAGTTTTAGGTTTGATTTCGAGAATTAAAGAAAATCAAAGAGGAAGAAAAGTGAGTTTTTTGTGGTTTTCTTTTTCTCTCTCTTCTCTTTCTCTCTCTAAGTTTTCTTTCACCAGAAAATCCCCTCTCTCTTTTTCTTCTTCTTTTTCCTCTTTTTATCTCTCTGCCTCCTTCTTGCTTGCTGCAACAAGGGAGCAATTAATGCTCCCTTTCTCTTTCCTTCATTTCTGCTGCAGAGGTATGGGCCTCTGCAGTTTTTCCGACGTTACAGTCGTACGACTGTAATTTTTAAATTACAGTCGTACGACTATACTCTTTTTTTTTTTTTTTTAGGTATAGAAAATTCCGGTGCTTACAGCTGCCCCTCGCGTGATCAAATTCGACATCTAGCTTCGGGTCTATAATACCTGTGATGCTGAATGTGAGAGCGTGAATTAAAGCGCCGTGAACACTGGAATGAACCTTCTGATGAGATAGGCCGATACCGAGTTTAGGTTACCCGAGGCGATACTGGGGATAAAATAAGCCGATATCAGGTCTATGTTACCCGAGGCGAGTTGATGAAGAGATTAGCCGATATCAGGTCTATGTTACCCGAGGCGAGATTGATGAAGAAATTAGCCGATATCAGGTCTATGTTACCCGAGGCGAAATTGATGAAGAAATTAGCCGATATCAGGTCTATGTTACCCGAGGCGAAATTGATGAAGAAATTAGCCGATATCAGGTCTAGGTTACCCGAGGCGAAATTAATGAAGAGATTGGCCGATACCGGGTCTATGTTACCCGAGGCAAACTTGATGAAGAAATTAGCCGATATCAGGTCTATGTTACCCGAGGCGAAATTGATGAAGAAATTAGCCGATATCAGGTCTAGGTTACCCGAGGCGAAATTGATGAAGAGATTGGCCGATACCGGGTCTATGTTACCCGAGGCGAACTTTACTGGGGAAATAGACGAAGCTGATCTGGGCCGATACCGAATTTACATTACTCGAGGCGGATCTGCTGGGGAACTTGGATGATGGAACAGATCTGGGCCGATGCCGAGCTTACATTACTCGAGGCGGATCTGCTGGGGAACATGGATGATGGAGCGGATCTGGGCCTATGCCGAGCCTACATTACTCGAGGCGGACTCGCTGGAGAAAGTTGAGATAATGGAGCGGACCTGGGCCGATACCGAGTTTACATTACTCGAGGCGGATCTGCTGACTTGCTGAGGATTTTGAGCTGGGGATGAATTCCTGCACTTAAAATGGCAAGTCTTCGTTCCTTGATCGAGAGATTTTTAAACAAAAATTTTTACCCCTTCGATCAAGAATGAAGACTAGCCGGGGATAAGTAATTGATATATGCAATGTATGGATGCGTGATGATGTATATGTATATGTATGTATTTTCTGTTATTGGACGCTTCTGTCTTCCGCTGGGGAGATATGTTGTGTCCCTGGTTGATTTTACTTTTCTTGGGGCATTGTTTGGTGATTATTGACGGAGTGGGGTGATTGCTGGGGAAATGATCGTAGTATCCCTTGTAGAGATTCCGCTGGGGAAGAGTGTGACAGCTTGACTGGGGAAACAATTGTGGTGTTCTTTGTGTAGACTACATTGAGGAGTAACATGGTGACTCTGCGGGGAAGTATTTGATGGTGTTCTTTATGTAGACTCCGCTGAGGAATAGTATGGGAAACTCTACTGGAGAGTGATGTGACGAATTCTGCGGGGAATACTGAGGATGTTCTATCTTTCTTGCTCCGTGGGAAGTTATGAGTTTTTTTTTTTTTTTTTAGGTGCTCTAATTTTTGCCTGGGTAGCCCCAAATCAGGTTTTCAGCCCAGTGAGCTGCTCTAACTTTTGCCTAAGGCGCCTTTTCGGTTTTTGCCTTAGCGAGCTTTTCACATATCCTAACTTTTGCCTAAACTGCCCGATATGGGTTTTCAGCTTAGCAGGCCGCTCTAATTTTTGCCTGAGGTGCCTTTTCGGTTTTCACCTCAGCGAGCCTTTTTTTTTTTTTAAATGGCGTTGTGACCCTTTATTGCTCGTCTAGGAAGATGAACTAGACTTTAAAGGACGATAAAAGATTTTGAATTGCATGTATTTGATACATTTTTATTTGTCAAATAATGCGATGATATTGATCAGTTGAATGCAAAGTGCTTTCGTTGAATGTGTGTTTATGCAAGACAACTTTGTTTGTGCATTTGTCATAACCATGCAAATATATTTAAACAAACACTTCACTTTATTGATGAATTCAAAATGAGTACATTTGAAAACAAGTTGGTTCCTAAATGGTACAGATTTCACATTGTGCCAGAATCCGTCACCAGTCGTCCTTTTCAGATTTTCCGACTGATTATTTTCTGTCATGTCTTAACTTTTGCCTAGACTGCTCTTTTCGAGTTTTCAACCTAGCAGACCCCCCCTTTTTTTTTGTTTTTTTTTTATTTTTTTTTTATACATGATAAAGCTTTAGCCTGTCTTGGTTGATCGGGTTGGTGAACTCATTTCCATCCATGTCCATGATGCTGACAGCGCCTTTTGATAACACCTTCTTCACCACATAGGGTCCTTCCCAGTTAGGTCTGAACTTGCCCCTAACATCAACATTTGAAGGCCTTAGTTTCTTTAGAACCAAATCTCCTGTTTTCAACTGCCGCTTGGAGTATTTCACATTTCGATTATAGGCTCTAGCCATTCTGCGCTGATACATCTGCAGGTGATCCAGTGCCTTTAGTCGCCTTTCATCTAATGCTGCCAACTGTTCATACCTGGCTTGAACCCATTCAGTCTCTGGTAATTGAGCTTCCAGGGCAACTCTGAGTGACTTGAGTTCTATCTCCACTGGCAACACTGCTTCCATTCCATACACCAAGGCATAAGGAGTTTCTCCTGTCGGCTTTCTGACACTGGTCCTGTAACCCCAAAGAGCATAAGGCAATTTATCAGCCCAATCCCTGTAAGTGGTTACCATCTTTGATAAGATCTTCTTTACCGCCTTATTAGCTGCTTCTACTGCACCATTGGCCTGTGGTCTATATGGAGAAGACTTATGATGTTCAATTCCATGCTCTGCAAATAGCTCAGCTGTTGCCCCTTGAAACTGTACTCCATTATCAGTTACTATGTGATGAGGAATCCCATACCGAGTGAAGATATTTCTCTGGATGAACTTGACCATGTGCTTGGCTGTAACATTAGTGAAGGATTCCGCTTCGACCCATTTGGAGAAATAGTCAACTGCCACAACTATGAACCTATGCCCATTAGATGCAGCTGGATGAATTTCACCAATCATGTCTATCCCCCATGCTGAAAACGGCCAAGGAGACGCTAGATTCTGAAGTTCGAGTGGAGGAAGATGACTAATGTCTGCATAGATCTGGCATTCATGACATCTTTTCACTTTTCTTATACAATCCGCTTGCATCGTCATCCAGAAGTAGCCTTGCCTCATGATCTTCCTAGCCATGGCAAGTCCATTCATATGTGGCCCACAGGACCCTGCATGTACTTGCTGCATCACTTCTTCTGCTTCTTGCTCAGTTAGACACCTCAAAAGGACTCCATATGCTGTTCTTTTATACAACTTGTCCTCAAAGATTCTGAATTGACTGGCCAGCTTTCTTAATGTCAACTTATCAGCAGCACTGGCCTCTTCTGGGTACTTTCCATCCTTAACATACCGGTAAATGTTAAAGAACCATGGCTTTTCTTCGGCTGATAATTCCATTACTTCATGCACTTCGAAGCAAGGATGTCTGGAAGTGGCTATAACCAGTGGTTGAGCTTGTGTCTCTTCTGGATTTTCCCACATGGAGGACAAAGTAGCTAATGCATCAGCCATCTTATTCTCATCCCTAGGGATATGTCTGAATTCACACTGGCCGAATAAACCTTTTCTAAATTGCAGCAGCTCCAAGTAAGGCCTCAAGGCTTCTTCTTTCAGCTCCCATTCACCCTGAGCTTATCTGATCACTAGAAGTGAGTCTCCAACAATCAGGACATCATTTTCCCCTAGTGTTAGCAAAGCTTCCATCCCAAATAGGCATGCTTCATACTCTGCCCCGTTATTGGTTATGGGAAAATTCAACCTCTTGGATAAGGGAATGACTTCACCATCTGGCGTTGCTATAAGTATTCCGATCCCAGCGCCCTTTTTATTCACTGCCCCATCGAAACACATGACCCACCTTTTCACTTCCACCATGGCTAATTTCTCATCAGGGAATTCCAGGTTCTCTGTGTAATCTGATTCTAGGGGCTGGTTTGCCAGAAACTCTGCCACGGCTCGCCCTTTAATGGTTTTCTTTGTGATGTACTCGAATGTCGAATTCAGACAAAAGTAACAACCACCTGGACAGCTTCCCAACCAATGCAGGTGCTTCATAGAGATACTTCATCGGGTCCACTTTAGCCACAGCTTGTATCTTGTAGGATTGGAAATAGTGGCGCAGCTTCTTGGTCAACCAGATCATTGCCACACATGTCTTCTCCACCAGTGTGTACTTGGTTTCATACTCCAGCAATTTCTTGCTAAGGTAATAGATGGGATACTCCTTCTTGCCATCTTGTTCTTGTGCTAGCATTGCCCCTATAGAGGATTCTTCAACTGCCAAATATAAAATCAGAGGCTTCCCTGGAATTGGAGGACTCAACACTGGTGGCTTTACCAGGTAAGCCTTGATCTTCTCGAAGGCCAGCTGACACTTGTCATCCCACACAACCGGCTGATCTTTCTTTAATAGCTTGAAGATTGGCTCACAAGTGGAGGTTAGCTTGGCTATGAAGCGGCTGACATACTGCAAGGAACCCAGGAATGATCTGACCTCCTTTTCAGTCTTTGGAGCTGGCATATCTTGGATGGCTTTAATTTTATCTGGGTCCATTTCTATCCCCCTCTGGCTAACTACATGGCCTAACAGCTTCCCTGATGTGACCCCGAATATGCACTTCTTGGGGTTAAGTCGCAAGTTGTACTCTCCAATGCGTGTTAGAAATCTATCCAGGATAACAGGGTGTTCCTCCCGGGTTGCTGATTTAACAAGCATATCATCGACATACACTTCAACTTCTTTATGGATCATATCATGCAACAGAGTTGTGACAGCCCTCTGATAAGTGGCACCGGCGTTCTTCAATCCAAAAGGCATCACTCTGTAGCAAAAAGTACCCCACTCTGTTATGAACGATGTTTTCACCTTGTCGATCACATCCATCAGAATCTGGTTATACCCTGAAAAACCATCCATGAAGGAGTACATTGCCGCCTTTGCTGCACTATCAACCAATACGTCAATGTGAGGTAGTAGGAAATTGTCCTTAGGGCAGGCCTTGTTCAAGTCCCTGTAGTCGACGCATACTCTGACCCTTCCATCCTTTTTAGGCACGGGGACAATGTTAGCTAGCCATTCTGTATACTTCACCACTTCGAGAAACCTGGCATTTATCTGTTTGGCCACTTCTTCCTTCACCAGTGTAGCCCATTCCGGCCTTAGTCTTCTCAACTTCTGCTTTACAGGTCTGAACTTAGGGTCCGTTGGGATTTTGTGCACTGCTATTTCTGTATCTACACCCGGCATGTCTTCATACGACCAGGCAAAAGCTTTAACATGTTTTCGGAGTATTCTTATTAATTCTCTTTCTTCCTCGGATTTTAGCTCGTGTGAAATGAGTACCATTTTAGGGTTTTCATCTGTACTTATATTGATTTCATGCAATGCAGTGTCATGTATGCTAAATATGCTTGATGGTGATTTAAATGCATGCACAGAATTATCAGGATAAACATCACACAAGTAAGCAAACTGGGATTTCATTGCATTGAACTTATCATAAAGTACATCAGTTACATTGAAAATGGAAGAAATAGATACAACAAAATCATTTTCATCCTCCACAGGCGGAGGGCCTCGTTCTTCCTCAGCTTCCATCTTCCCTTCCAGAGCATCATCTGGGATGGCAGCTTTCTCGGCCACCTGTGCCTTAGCTTTCTCCATAATCTTGGCGATTTTAGCAACCACAGGATCTAAGTTCACTTTGGCCATCAGTTCTTCGCCAAATCCTTCCTTGGATTTCCCGAAAGCTTTGGTTAATGCAGCAGTCAAAGCTCCCGAGATCACTTCTGTAGCTTCGGCATAGGTCCCCTTTTCATTTTCTTCCTCGGCCGCCTCTATGGTTTCTGTTGTCACCTCAGATGATTCTCCTTTCAAAATTTCAGATTCAGCAATAGCTTCCTCCATCATTACAGGGGCTACTGGCTCTTCCTGGCTTTTCTCAAAATCCACAACATCTGCAAGAATCTCAAAGCCAGGGTACTCGACATTTCCGACAAATACTGGTTCAGCTCGGCCCTTGTAAAGGCTTTCTCCCGCCTTCAGAAATGGCTTCATCATGGCCCTACCATTCTTACCCTTTTTCAGGTTCTTTTGCTCGGATGACTCCTCTACATAACCAAGGCTGTACTGCTTTGACTTTCCCGAGTCGATCTTGAATTCTGGCACACCTTGCAAATTAATCCCGAGTCCCATTCCCGGGACAAAATTCAGCTTGTACAGATATCGGGATAGCCATCCGGCATGTAGTTCTCATAAAGGACCATAGGGGCATCTGTGGTTTCTTCCTCCTTAATGACAGCAATTTGGAATCCACCAAAAGGAACCACTCCTTCATTCACTGCAGCTACCATTGACTGGGCGTCTGCCTCAACAGTCACAATTCTGTCATTCATAGAGAATTTAATCTTCTGATGCAATGTGGAGGAACACCTCCCAAAGGATGGAACCAGGGCCTTCCAAGCAATAGGGAGAATGTGACCGGGATATCGATCACTATGAAGACAACCATGGACTTGATGGGCCCAACCTCCACTTCTGTTTCGAAGGTCCCTATCACTGTTCTTTTAGAATCATCATACGCCCGAATGACTGTCGAGGACCTCTTCAACACTTCTTCATTCATGCCTAGAAATGGTAGCATTTTCAGTGGGCAAATATTCAGAGCTGAGCCGTCATCCACCATAACGCACGGCATCACCTTATCCATGATATAGGCTCTAATGTAAAGAGCCTTATTGTGGGCCTTTCCTTCTGCTGGTAGGTCTTTCTCAGAGAAAACAATATTAGGAGCTCCAGCATGGACTTTGTCTAGCAAGCAGCACATATCCTCTGGTGAAGCTATATGTCACACCTATTCCTTTTTCCAATATCACTATTCCTCAATGAAAAATTGGGCAGCATTTCCCCTATATTATGGATATCTACTAATCCGTCAACTTGCCATCCTGTCAATTCATATACATATAACCACATTGGATACATATATCTATATTGTAGAATGATAGATTGGTCAATTCTAGATATAAATAGGTTGTAGTATTTAGTTGGATAAAAGCTTTGGAGGATTTAGTTAGATAAAGGTTAATTATTGCATTACTTTATGAATAGAAGCTATTTTCGGTAAGGAAAATTAGGTACATAATTATGCATTTTAGTGTTCTTGTAGCATTAGGCAAATATCTAGTGTATCCTAATTTTATTATAATAATGTTAGGTGAAGATTTAGTACCCGAGGAAACACGTTAGAGTGTTAAAGCAAGCAAGGGGAAAATCTTTTGGTAACCAGGTGAGTGGATATTTATATAACAATGCTATTTTAATTATAAAATGTGTATATTTATATATGTGTTTCCTTAAGTGACAATGAATGGTTTATTATGGACTATATTTTGAATACAAAAGTTGGGAACAATTCATGATAGTTTGTGTTTTCGTATATGGTACTTAAATATTTATATTTGATGAGCTGGATGAATATAGCATTTATACACTCAATTTATGAACCTATGAGATCATACCCTTGATGACGGGTATTCAAATTATGATGTGACAAATATGATATCTAGCTCTACGCATGCGTATGACTTAAAGTGAGCCGTGGAATGCATGGTTTTCCACGGACTAGCTTGGTAATGTAGAACATTCTGGAAATTTCATACGTCGGAAATACCTTGCCGGAGTACCGTCGCCGGTCGCCGGAGAGTCGCCGGCGTCCATCCGCTGGCTGCCGGAAATTCGCGCCAACTGCAGGAGTCCGATGGTGGTGGTCTCGCGTCCTAACTCCTCACTGATCGCTCCAATCGAAGAATAAAAGCTTAGGGTATTAAAACCCCCAAAGCTTGAAATTAAATCTTCAATCCCTCAAATTGATGGTTAAATCTGCCTCATTAGGGAAGAATTAGTTGTAATTGGATGAAAAAATACCATGATTGAGGAGGAATTTGTGAGATGTGGTTGCCTTAGTATGGGGTGAGTTTTAGAGAAAAGGAAAGGCAAAGAGAGGAGAAGCACGAAGAAGAGGAGAGAAAGAAAAGAAAAGTGAAAAGGGAAAGAGAGAATTGCTCTGCTCTTTATCCCCTGTTTTATCTATATATCTATATATATATATATATATATATATATATATATCTATATATAATAATATAATAATATAATAATATATATAATATGTCTTCTCCTCCCTTTAACTTTTCTTTTCTCCTCTTCCCTTTCTTCTTCTTCCTCTTCCCTTTTTTTTTTTTTTTTAAATTATGAATTTATATAAAACAGGGTATTACACTATAGGGGAGACTTCAATTTCTGATAGCTTCTTCACTAAAGCCTCCCTATGCTCTTTGGAGGTCATAAGCAGATGCCACAAACTAGCTTGTGCAGGGGTCTTCTTCAGTTGGGAAATGACCAAGTCTTCTTTCTCGACTCTTTCCGGTGTCGAAGTACTGCCCGACCCATTCATCGGTGCTTTATCTTTCATCTGATCCGCCGGCTGATATACCCTTCCACTTCGGGTCACGTGCTGCACTTCTGAAATCTTCAGCTTCTCAACAGCTGGGAGTTTAACATCCTCTCTTCTGTCAAATTCTTCGTACTCATCTTCGGAGTCAAGGTCATCCAGACTTATGGGCTTGACCTCCTTACACCCCTCATTTTCCTCACATTTAGGCTCCACTCCGGGTTCCCCTACCGCCACTGCCTGAATCGTAGGGTTCGCTTGCAGCACTTGGGAAAATATGAAGTTAGCCGGTAACCCTGACTGAACCATGTTAACCCGTTTCTCAAATGCGGGCGGTGGGTTAGTTTTAGTGCTAGGTTTAGGTGGTTCTTGCAGCTTTCCCTCGTCGATAAGCTTCTGTATAGCATCCCTTAGCTTATAGCAGTTATTGGTCCGGTGGCCTGTCACCACATGATAAGTGCAAAAGTTATCCTTCTCAGCTTCAGGTGGGAACTCGAATGGCCTCAAGGACTGTAGTAAGCCACCATTCCTACACTTGGCGAATATCTTTGCCAAAGTAAGAGTCCAGGGTGTTATGCCTTGTCCTCCAGGACCCCTATTCTGGTTGCCTTGCTGCTGATTCACAGTAGCCACCTCAACCCGCTTCACTTCTGATGACTGCCCCTGTTTGCCACTGGCACCTAAACCAGACCCGCTGCCAGACCCAGCTGCTGTGGTTGATCTATACCCTGAACTATACCCTGTACTTTTTCCCCCTTTCTGACCAGCTGGCTTCTCCTCTTCATCGCTTTCTATCTTCATGGCCATGCTATAGACCTCACTAAGCTCTTTGAAGGAATGGAATTTCATGTTGTTCTTGAAGATATCTTTGCTGCCATCAATGAGCTTCTGTATAAGCTCATCTTCATCAGGGCGGTTCTTTAGGAGGATCATCTTGTTCATCCATCTCTGGTAGTATTCGTCAAAGGGCTCATTGAATTTCTGTTTCCCCCTCTCCAAATCATACAGCTTCACCTGGATTTTAGTGTTGAAGCTGTAGTATTTGATGAAGGCTGCTGACAATACTTCCCAGTCAGACTGCTCCTCCTCTGACAATGAGTTATACCATCCTAAAGCACCTCCCTCCAATGTGGTGGGGAACAGATTAATCAATTGTTGCTTTGTAGCGCCTGCTGTCAGCATAACTCGGGCATATAAATTCACATGGGCCTCTGGCGAGCCCATTCCTTTGTAAGTGGGGACTTTCGGCACTTGGAAGCCGATAGGAAATGTCTCGATGCCCCTACTGATCATGGCATCAACGTTCACCCCCTTCTTGGATTCAGCACTGATCCCGACCCCCTTCTTCAACTGGGCCATGACCTCATCTAATTCGGAACACTTGGCTTTCATCCTCTGTTCCATAGCTGCCTCTATCTCCTGCAACTTTTCAAGGCTAACCGAAGCGTCACCACCGTGTTGGGATGACTCAGCTTCTTTTTCCTTCCCGGCTCCACTACCACCGGTCTCACCAGCTTCTCTAACCACTGCCCTCATCTCTTCCTTTAACATGTCACGGAAATCCTGCGACCTGAAGAAATCTCTCAAAACATCAGCCATGCTCGGTGTCTGTTCTGCCATATTCACTCCTTCCCCAGGCTTAGAATCACTGTCACTCTTGACTACCCTCTGTCTCCTAGCTGCCCTTGAAGCTTGGGATCTCATCCAAGGTCGCTCCAGTGTATTCTGCTTGGGGGTAGACAGGAGGTATTAGGGTCGTGAATGAATGACGTGATATGACATGAAAATTAAGACATTGAACATGCTTGAGATGCATGGAGTGGAATTATGTATGGAATGATGATATGAATATATTTTTTTTATTTTTTTATTATTATTATTTTATTTTCTTTTTCGAGGCATTCCAAGAACACCCAATATTTACGCAAAAACGTCACGTGTGAGCCATCACAAGGACAGAACTTCGGGGCCTTTGGGGCACCTAATGAGTTCGTGAAATGGTCGCGTGTGTACCGGTACACGGACGTAGTTTTGACGCTTTATAGGTCTATGAGATGATATGAAATGGTCGCATGGGCCGGGCCCATAGACAAGGTCTTGATGCTTTTGAGCATATGATATGGAATGATGTTATGAGAAAGTCACGTGTAACAGGAACACGGACAAGGATTCGGCATTCGAGGAACACCTTTCATGATTTGGTGATGTTATGGGCCTACATGTATACTAATCGGGCACTCGGGGAGTACCTTAAATGGTGAATTAATGTCATGAAGTGGTCGGATGTGGACCACAGTGTTATATGATGTCTATGATAGATGGGTGTGATGTCATGAAATGCATTGTGTAAATTATTACATGAAAATGGGCCTAAGGCCGTAGTGGCTTTTATTAAATGAAATGATATTGGTGGAATGGCCGAATGCAATCCGGTGCATTGGCAAAACACGGGTAATTTTGGGTACCCGATATGTTATGAAATGGGATGGGATGGTCATGATAGGCGTCCTTGAAATGCCCATTAATTTAATTTAAGTGAAATGTAGTGAATGAACATGTCACACAATATGTAAATGGCTGCATAAAAATGTGGGTTAGGATGCATGACATACATAATGATGTTATGTATGCTATGTCAAAATAAAATGCTAATCACACAAGTTTAATGTTATGGCTGAAAAAGAAATCGTTAGTATGGATGACAAGCGAATGAATTAATGTTTTACACACAAAATAAAATGCAAAATGGCTGCATAAAAAATGTGAGTTAGTATCACACAAAGATGTTTGTGTATGGTATGTCATGTGTATGGAAAATGGTGATTATGGTATGTTATGCATGCGTCGGCGATGTGTCACGTAATGGTGAAGAACACATAGCAAGCAAACGAATTCTTCCAACCTTATTCCTCCAACGTGGTCGGTCTCAAAAATTTCTAACCGAGTCCTAGGCGGGGTTCACTTCAATCACCAACCAGGGGTGATGAAGGCGCGATTTTATAATTATTCACACAATTATTTTGGTATCCTAAGGGAATCCAACTAGAGCTGCCTATATGGGCTCGGTCAAAGTCGGGATAACATCAAGGCTCTCATAGCAAGATATACTCCTCACTTCTCCCCACTCAAGGGTCCTAGCGAAGGGGTTCATACAAGGCTATGAGTGGTATTTCGTATTCGTGCCCCTAAGACCAGGAGGAACCTAGGCGACACTTCAACAATCCACCGGGTTATAAAGGGATACCTAATCTAATGCAAGAAATGGCTAACTAAAAATGCAAATAAAATACCAAAAGAGATCATCCGCCTTATTTTAATTAGACACTTTTCAGGGCTTGTCAAAATTCTTTTAAGTTTTTGAAAAACTTTTAAGAAACTCCCCAGCGGAGTCGCCACTGTGAGCGGACGACGCGTTTTCGACGGGACGCGGGACTCCCTTTCGGAATGGGGCGCCACGATCTCGGGCGGATCCCTCCCTTGCGTGGGGTTTTTATAAATGGAAATCCGTGTTTTGGAAAATAAATGGAATTAATACGTAAAAGAACCGAGACCTAAGTCTCGATGAATATTGTAGGAGTCGCCACCCGGCTCAGCTCAACCGGGAAATTCTTATGTAGCTGAACCGGACAAACGACCGCTACACTATCCAGAGATTCGGGTCCGGACAAGTCCCTTATTTCGTGTCTAATTAAAATAAATATAGCCAATGTTCTCGAATGGTATTTCAAAATCTAAAGTCCATTTTATTGAATATAAAAAGCATACAGCGCGCACACAAAACATTCAATACAAAAATAAGGAAAAGAAATAAATATTAATTGGCTTACAACCAAATCGAATGGGAAAATAAAAACTCTCGCCTCACTTATACAATCGCCTAGAATACACGAGAATCTAGAAAAAATACAACCGCCTAAATACACGATTTAATCTATTAAATTACATCCAAAATAAAAATAAAAAGAAATTAAAACCTGCAAAACCGAGGGTTAGCACAATATATACAGCACGCCACAATTAGGACTCAAATAGACAGAACGGGAAATCAGGAATTGGGGGCATGCATTTAGGGGGTAACCGGGTCGGCTCGGCTAGCCGGCCCGGTTAGACCTGGAAAACATTTTAAAACGTCCCTGTATTTTTTGTTTTTGTGAAAAAAAAATCATTTTAAAAAAAAAAACAATTTTTCCGGTTTACATGCATTTTTATATATTTAAGTGGGTCGGATTTCAGGAGAAATGTGTCTCCGTCGTTGAATTGTTCTAAATGCAGTTTACCAGAAAATTGAATCTATGGTCGTGATGCACACAGCAAAAATTCATTTTGATGATTTTTTTTTTTTTTTGGGGTTTTCTAATTTTTTTTGGGATTTTTACAGATAAAAGATGAAATTCTGATTCTGGAATAATGATTACAGTCGTACGACTGTAGTTTACAGTCGTGCGACTGTAATCACTCCAGGATCAGAATTCCTCCAAAATTTCATTCTGAAACAAAAACTGACGAAAATCAACTGGAAATTAAGAACAG
Organism: Euphorbia tirucalli; assembly: GCA_039660915.1. Classification (NCBI taxonomy): domain Eukaryota; kingdom Viridiplantae; phylum Streptophyta; class Magnoliopsida; order Malpighiales; family Euphorbiaceae; genus Euphorbia; species Euphorbia tirucalli. The sequence continues at coordinate 68,425,138 of CM077639.1, forward strand.
TCGTACGACTGTATATACAGTCGTACGACTGTTCATGAAAACCAAGAACAGTCGTACGACTGTTCTTAATTTCCAGGAACAGAAATATGAAAATGCAGCAAAAATCACTCAAAATTCACTTCAAACGCCCAGAAAGCTAGGAAAAGTGTAAGGAAAAGAAGTGACTACCTTTTTAGGAGCTATTCCAAGTCGTTTTGACCCCTGGCGTCGCTCCGATCCCAACAAATTCGCACTTTCCCCTTTGGAATTGAAGTTGGGAGCTTTTTCTCCAAAAATCCAAATTGCAAAGGATTCTGATTGTTTTAGTCCGAATTCTTGATTTGGTTATGTAGTTAATTGATTAACCTAGGGATTTCTAACGAGTTTTAGGTTTAATTTCGAGAATTAAAGAAAATCAAAGAGGAAGAAAAGTGAGTTTTTTGTGGTTTTCTTTTTCTCTCTCTTCTCTTTCTCTCTCTAAGTTTTCTTTCACCAGAAAATCCCCTCTCTCTTTTTCTTCTTCTTTTTCCTCTTTTTATCTCTCTGCCTCCTTCTTGCTTGCTGCAACAAGGGAGCAATTAATGCTCCCTTTCTCTTTCCTTCATTTCTGCTGCAGAGGTATAGGCCTCTGCAGTTTTTCCGACGTTACAGTCGTACGACTGTAATTTTTAAATTACAGTCGTACGACTGTAACAATAGTCGTACGACTATACTTTTTTTTTTTAGGTATAGAAAATTCCGGTGCTTACACCAAGAATAACTCAATCGAGCTTATCCATAATCTATATCATCATATATATTTATGTCCCATAAACACAATAGTACCTATGCGCATAAGGTCCTGATGTCGCTCACCAGGAAACATGTCCATAACACGTATTTAAACCACAGTTGAAACATATGTAAATATAAAATATAAATATAGGCAATACTCTTCTCAAAATAATTCTAGTAATCTCTTAATAGAAATACACTTTGAAACCATGTCATGAATGCAAATACTAAATTAAAAACATAAAACATATAATTAGCTCACAGATTTTTATCTAATTTAATCTACTTATTTGCCTTAGACATGATAATTATTTATTATCAAACTTCCTATGTATTCCAAGTTCCAATTTGAGAATCAAAGCCACATAGTTCTACTAATATTAAATAACCTAAATCCATTCTAGTATTTCTTTAACACATTACAAAACTTTCATGGCATATCACTCTATTACAATTCACATATAGTTCCTATAAATCCATATAAGGCTCTATCACTCACATACCTCAGTCACATATGGTACTATTCATAAATACAGTATTATATATATTACAATTTACAAAAATATTAAAAATTATCAAAATACTAGATATGTCTCTAGATGCATACTTACCAATTTTCTATATTTATCCACGTACAAATATTGACTAAACTAATTAATTAATAATAATAACACAATTAATTAACAAAAGAATGCATCAACAATATATAAAAAATAATCTACTCAAAATCATCAAAAAATACCAAGAATTAAAGCTGTTCTAAATAATATTTAGAATTTTCTGAACTTAATTTCATAATTTTCCACTACTGTTCCGTACCTCATCGGAAAACACTGTAGTCATCGTCATCCATGGTGGTCGGAATTATAAAACTTCCACCTATAGAGAAATTGATCATATCAACATGATCCTTATTAGAAAAGTCATAGGGGAGTGAAATTTCGTAATTATGACTGCCCTCTTCGTTTCTCTATGTTCTAGCCATTATTTCTCATAATGAACCCAAAAAATAGACTCAGAAGGATGGAAAACATTTGGATAAAGTGGATCTCGTAGCTTACACAGTGATTTGGCCAGTGATCGGAAGTTGGCTAAAGAAAATAGAATTTTCTCTGATTAATTTCCTTTCCGGCCATTTTATTGGCTGGAACATAGAGAAACGAAGAGGGCAGCCATAATTACGAAATTTCACTCCCCTATGACTTTTCTAATAAGGATCATGTTGATATGATCAATTTCTCTATAGGTGGAAGTCTAATAATTCCAACCACCGTGGAAGACGATGACTACGGTGTTTTTCGACGAGGTACGGAACGGTAGTGGAAAATTATGAAATTAAGTTCAGAAAATTCTAAATATTATTTAGAAAGCTTTAATTCTTGGTATTTTTTATGATTTTGAGTAAATTATTTCTATATATTGTTGATGCATTCTTTTGTTAATTAATTGTGTTATTATTATTAGTTAATTAGTTTAGTCAATATTTGTATGTGGATAAATATGGAAAAATGATAAGTATGCATCTAGAGATATATCTAGTATTTTGGTAATTTTTAATATTTTTGTGAACAGTAATATAAATAATACTGTATTTATGAATAGTACCATATGTGACTGAGGTATGTGAGTGATAGAGCCTTATATGGGTTTATGGGAACTATATCTGAATTGTAATAGAGTGATATGCTATGAAAGTTTTGTAATGTGTTAAAGAAATACTAGAATGGAATTAGGTTATTTAATATTTGTAGAATTACGTGGCTTTGATTCTCAAATTGGAATTTGGGATACGTAATAAGCTTGATAATAAATAATTATCAAGTCCAAGCCAAATAAGTATATTAAATTAGATAGAAATATGCTCAAAATCATCTAAAATACCAAGAATTAAAGCTCTTCTAAATAACATTTAGAATTTTCTGAACTTAATTTCATAATTTTCCACTACTGTTCCCTACCTCGCGAGAAAACACCGTAGTCATCATCGTCCATGGTGGTCGGAATTATTAAACTTCCACCTATAGAGAAATTGATCATATCAACATGATCCTTACAATCTTAGGAGCTCAAATATACTTTTAGACCGCAATAAAACGGCTGAAAAGGAAATTAATTGGACAAAATTCCATTTTCTTCGGCGAACCTCCGATCACCGACCAAATCACTGTGTAAGCTATGAGATCCAATTTACCCAAAGGTTTTCTAGCCTTCTGAGTCCATTTTTGGGGTTAATTTTGAGAAATAATGATTGGAATATGGAGAAACGAAGAGGGCAATCATAACTACGAAATTTCACTCTCCCATGACTTTTCTAAAACGTAATTTCTCCTTCTAAAAATCATATCATCTTGTAGTACGAGTTGAGATCTTCGTTTTGGTACCAAGAAATTGAAAAATGGAGGTCAGATGAGGGAGAATTGATCGCTGGCATTTTGACCATTGAAAATGGTCGATTAATATGAAAAAGAGAAAATGGGAGAGAATTAGAAATCTCTGGATCCAAACTTTTATATTAAATTTTTTTTACAAAATTACGGTTTTACTATCGATACTATTTTTAATCGCAAACTTTTAATTCTTTCATAATTATCATTACTGTGCATAAAATTTTTATCCCAAAACTTTCTAGTTTTATATTTCCTCAATATTTCAACCCATAAATACATTATCAAATATATATATTTCACCGCTGAAATCTATTCCCCAAAAATCATCAAATTATAATATCATTTATAAATATTAATATTTATTGAATCTTCGGGATATTACATAATCAAAAGGCGATATAGCAAATTATGAAATCCAATAGACATATAGTTACTACCATTAACAAAATTTGTAAACCCTAAAGTTGAAACCAACTGCTATTGAAAAATGTTACAGCATCCAAAAGTAATTAACTTGGAAGGAAAAGATTAATAAAATTATCAAATGGAAAAAGCTTATGTGCATGTATTTCATTAAGAAGGCAAATGCATATAAATCAAGAAGTAGATTATCTCCTACTTGTCACCAATAGTAACAAACTCAGGGTTCATATTGGTATTCTGTATAGAAGCGAATCCAAGAGAATATTAAAAATAATGGATTAAAAGAAATTTGTTATAATACTATGATTAGAAGCATATCTAATAGAATAAGCATAAACAATGGATTAAAGGAAATTCGTTTTGATACTGCGATTAGAAGCAAATCCAACAGAAAAAAGCAAACACAATATCAAAGGAACATTGGAACTTAGAATTTGTTGAATTCTCAGAGTATCGGAAAATATACTTTACCTCCATTAAATAACTAAGGTTACATACTAAGAAGATTGTAATTGAATATTCAATTAAACCCACTCTAATGAAAATAAATTCTAATAAATAGCTGTCAATGCTTGCTCTGTTGTGTTACTAATATAATTCATATAAATGTTTAATCCCTTTAGAAAATTACCTTGATAACCCAAGCACCTAACTTTAGCTTCTTATCAAGTTTAACCTCTTGAATAATCTCCACAGTCAACTTGACCAAATTCATGTAGTGAGAATCAAGATTCCCTTCTATCTTTAGTTTTCTTGTGAAAAATTCAAAGTAGTCCAAACACCAAATAACACAAAAACACCAGTATAGGCAATAAAAATGGCTCATCAATTTAAGAATTAACACCAATAAGAAGTGAAATATCCTCCATGTATCACTTAAAAACCATTGCCTTGATTTAGGCATAAGTAAGTATACTTTATATAAAATAAATGTCTACTACCAAAGTTCCAACAAACAAACTCAACTACAACAAAATAATAACCTAAGCAACAGCCACCTTTTTCATATGAAAATCATTGTTTACATGTAATGATTTGAGCCTTTCAAGTTCATTAGGAAGATGCCATAGAGAGAATTGGCACACAACTCATTTGAAAATCAAAAAGATTGGACATAATATAACAAAAATTCTCTGACACGATTTTAGAACCAAATAGTCAGGACTTGCCTCTCATAGGATTCGAATTGGCTGTGGGAGATTAAAAAAAAAAAGAGAGAAACTCACTGGATTGTTCTCCGTAGCCACTTGATCTTTTTGCTCCTCTTGGACCTCCAATTTGGGACATGGACCCGTTGGAATTTCAACATCTTGAATATTGGGATCCTTTACCTGATTGTGGATATCAAGCTGATACAGAAGCGGAAGACCCACCGGAAAATCAAAACAGACAACAACAAGCTGAAGAAGGTGAACATATGTTTCTTGAAGATGATACAGGTCCCATTGACCTAGGATATCCTCGTCTCCATACCATTCTCTCAGCAACCAGTGGTATTAGTGGAACTGGTAATTATGCACCACCAACTGAACCATTCATGGGTCCTCTAGCATATGGACCAGCAACAGGACGTTCACGCCCTATTCAGACTCCTGATTTTCCAACAACATCAACACGATTTCCTTCCTCACAGCAGAAACCAAGACAGCCAAACACTTGGCAACTACCTTCCGCTCAGCAGAGTTCAGGGGCTTTGCTAGTTTTACCCTCTGATATTGGTCAATATGAAGATGTTCTGTCCAGATGGGAAACAATCACTGTTAATCTACTCAATGAACGACAGTGGATTGATAATAAGGCCAAAGTTCTCTTTGTGGAAAATTTGTTAGGAGAAATTGAGAAAAAGACTTTCATACAGTGGCGTATGCAATTTGATGAGGAGTATCAGCGTCTTATTGAACAAGCAGATGATCCGCAGAATATAATTTCCCAAATCAGGCGTATCTTTCTAATGGAGGATGCCTATCAAGGCTCAACAGAAGAGCAGGATGGAGCTTACCAAGATTTAGAGAGATTGCAGTGCAATGAGATGAAGGATCTCATTAATTACATGAATGAGTATAAAGTTCTTGCTGCTAAAACAGGCAGGTTCTTCCTATCCACAGAGCTTTCTGAGAAGTTCTTTCGGAAAATGCCTCCTCTGATAGGCAAGGAAATGGAAAAGGAATTTCTTACGCGCTATCCTGGAGTATTGATTGCCCTTTGGATTAAAGAATGCACCAGCTATCTTTCAGCGCAAAATGGATAATTGTTTCCGGTCTTGCAGTCATTTTATTGCTGTATATATTGATGATATCCTGATCTTTTCAGAATCTCCGGAGGAACATGCACAACATCTCTCCTACTTTTTTGATATTTGTCAACAGGAAGGCTTAGTCCTTTCTCCTTCAAAGATGAAACTGGCAGTAGAGGAAGTTGATTTTTTGGGTGCAGTCATTGGAGAAGGAAAATTAAAACTCCAGGCACACATCATTAAAAAGATTGCTGCTTTCTCTGATGAGAATTTAAGAAACAAGAAAGGTTTACGAAGTTGGCTTGGCCTCTTGAATTATGCCCGACCTTACATGGCTAATTTGGAAACCTTACTTGGGCCACTGTATAATAAGACTAGCCCACATGGAGATATGAGATTTAAACCTTCCGATTGGGCCTTGGTACAGCAGCTAAAAGCCCAAATCCAGCAGTTACCAGATCTGGAGATAGCTCCACCAAAGAGTTATATCATTCTTAAAGTTGATGGATCTGTGGAAGGATAGGGTGGAATTTGCAAATGGAAGCCCAAGAAAGATAGCCCAAAAGCAACAGAAAAGATCTGTGCATATGCCAGTGGTTGTTTCTCTATGATCAAATCCACTATTGATGCAGAAATCCATGCTGTCATGCATACTATGGATGCCTTAAAGATTCATTGGATTGATAGAGAAGCAATAACAATCAGGACAGATTGCCAGGCAATTGTCTCGTTCTTCAATAAATCAGCCACAAATAAACCATCACGTGTCAGATGGCTTCGCTTTTGTGACTATATAACTGGCAGTGGAGTAGAAGTGGAGTTTGAACATATCAAGGGTACTACTAACGCTCTAGCAGATTCTCTGTCTAGGCTTGTTTTCTTTGTTTTGCAGGTTACTGATCTTTCTGTGCAACACAAGGAAAAACTGAAACTTATTGAAGAAACCTTGGAAGAACTTAGCAATAAACGCGAAGAAGGATGTCCACAAGTAGTAAACAAGGAAGTGCAAGCAGCCAGAGCATTCCAAAAATTGATGCCAGAATTGCTCGATATCAAAGGTGTTATCACAGAATCCAACAGACCAGAAGCTGGTATGAACAACGAAGGTTACATGAAGAAGCAGAGGCGATCCCCAGAAACCTCGCCACCAGGATTCACTATGAAATACAAGCACTACAACACCTCCTCCTAGCACGAACATAAATCATAGAACATCCAGACTTTACACTCACAGACAATGACTACTGTCTCCTGCATCATCATCTTCCTGATCAAAAGGAAAGACTCAATAGTATCCAGTTGCAACTGAATACTCTTCTCCAGGAAATCCAAACTCTCCATCCAAGCACAGGTCAGCCATGACGTCATAAAACTCAATCGTCAGCACTTGCGTCAGCAAAGATTCTCCAGCTGTCTTCCATTCCAGCTGTCCCTTTGTATCCAAAAGTTGTCTGCCAACACCACCGAAAGTCTTTTGTCGTTTGCTATTTATTTGTGCACCGAAAGTAATTTTGTCTTGTTGTAATAATAGCAGGAATCTACTTTGTAGCAAAAATCTGATAGAAATGATCGATGGGGCCCATATGTGCACCCGGTTTCTATCCGGTTTCCCGTTTCTGATTCCTTTTCTGTTCTATAAATAGGTGTGTTTATAGTTGTAAGAACAAGTGAGTAGTAAGCCAGAAAGTTTGAGAAAGCAATTTTCTCTTTTGTAAGAATCCGCTGTATCAAGTTCTCTGTCTGTAATAAAACTGTTTGATATTTCTTCCTAATTCTTGTGTCACAGTTTTATAGCGATCAATTAAATCTGGGAATGTTTTTGCTATGTAAAACCTGAAATTCAAGAAACACATTTCATATAAAGAAAATTTGATAGAGATTTTTAGCTAAACCACACAAAATATCATTCTTGTAGAAGCGCAAGAAAGCATAAATCTGAAAATTAAAATTACAGTTTTATAATAGGAAAAGCAAATAAGATGGGGACACTTGCAGATCAAAAGAACAATCTATCACTAGATGGAATATATAAACTTGTATTTCCTTTTTTTATTTCATTTCATTGTTATATTCAATTTATAAAGGCAACAATATTGGTCATGATATAGTGTGGAGAAAAATCGAACTTGAGACTTAAGAAAATTAAAATATGAAGGAACAAATTTACAGATTTTTTAAGAAAGGAACAAATTAACACTGATGAAACATTAAATGGGGCGAATTAAAAAATTTGGGTCCCATTGCTATTGATTTGTAGCTGACAACTTGACATATTTAAAGTTTTACCTATCCCAATCAAAACAAAACAAATTATAAAGGGATAAGGTTACCAAAAGTTCAAATAAAATTATTTGAATTCAAATTCAGCAAATATTTTTAAATTTTAAAGTACGACTAAAGAGATTATATGATACTCATAGTATTTCTACAAAAATCTGTACTATGTTTTCTTATATTTAAAATATACTACTACAAAGTTTCTACAAATAAATGGATAGTTTATGTCTAAAAAACTTTAAGTATTGAGTAATGTTAAATTATACTTTAAAATTCTTATATACGTAATTTCTATCAATTTAAAATATAATATTAAATAGGAACGATTAAAACAATAATAAAGATATGTTTTTTCTTAGAAACAACAATAAAGAACATGTTACCCATACATTGCACGAGCATTAGGCTAGTTTCATATAAAGAAAATTTGATAGAGATTTATAGCTAAACTACGCAAAATATCATTCTTGTAGAAGCACCAAGAAAGCATAAATCTGAAAATTAAAATTACGGTTTTATAATAGAAAAAGCAAATAAGATGGAGACACTTGCTGATCAAAAGTAAAACCAACATATGAAGCAGGTTGAATGGATAAACTGAAGCATATATAGTAAGAATATTTGGAAAGAATAAATTTAGAAAATACCTCAATTGAAAGGACAATTTTTAAGAACGGATTCCGAACCTATCAAAAATAACCAACCTAATTAAGAATCTTTGGGAAACATCATAAACCACAGAAAAAAACTGATAAAACGTTAAAATAAGCCAGCAACATGTTCTTAATAAAGTCACAAATAGAGTGTCACCTTCTTACAACAGTAAATCATTTGCTCAACACTAATGGTAAAAGCAAGAGGAGCACGCTCACAGGTATGTCTATCCTTGAAAATACATGCTTCAACACCACCAGTGGTGGAATCAATATTGGGTTTGGCACCGTCAGCTCGTGAGGTACCAATAATCATGTTCTTAGTAAGTAGAATCAAACTCGCGCCTCCTTAGGCTGTGGGCTAGAATTTGGAGGACTTATAGAATGCCAATGTCCTTGAGTGAGAATCAAATTAATAGAATTCATCACTCTTGCTAGTTCTCTCTACTAAGGGATATCTATTAATAAATATTTATGTCCTTGAGATTGTAAGGGCTTCAATTACATGCAGCAGAACCTGAGAACTTGCAATTGATATAATATAATTCAACTAAATGCTACAACCTTCTAGAGTCATAAACAAAAAAACTTTTAATAGTTCTCCAAAATATAACATATTGTTTCATGGAAACTATGAATTTACCAGTTGAGAAAAACCCAAAAGGCAACCTGCAATATATCCAAAGCAAAGGATAAATCATATTAGTAAAAGTGTAGAGAAATGATAAATTTCTCGAGCAACTACATAGTGAGTAGAGACTCTTGTTGATGCAAAAGTGTTAACAGGGTAAGGCGGGTATAAAGGTTCTCCATGTGAAACTCTTGGAACCAAGACAAAGGACTATTCTTTAATTGTGTACTAAAATTTCTTAGTTCAACAAATGATCACTGACAAAAGAGGGCGATAATATCCATATCAAATTCTAAAGTAGAAGAGCCTAATTCTTTTTGTCTATAAATGCTAATCATTTTTTCCGTTGACCAAAGATATCCACAGATGATGTATTTTTTATGAAAGCAGCAATTTAATTGAATAGAAGGAGCAAAAATGAACCCCAAAACTAATACGAGAGAAATGGTCTTGTCTCTTCAAAATCAATACGAGTGAAACAAAGAAGAAATGGAGACGGGCGAGATGCATAAAGAAGTGAAGAAGAAATGGTGGCAGACCAAACCAAGTAAGGAAAACCTAAACTTTTGTAGGTTACTAGTGAGACTATGCGATTAAAAGGAAAACTGTTAGATATAAAATTCAAAAGCAAATGAATAAGATAATTTAGTGGTAAGATAGGAACATAAATAGCTGAAGATGCAGAGACGGCGATTTTGCGAAGAACACAGTAGAGTAGGAAAGCCCAAAACAATGAAAAGAATTATTAATAATAGATAGATATATAATTAAAAATAAATAAATAATCAAAATTAACCAGAAAATGACACGTTAGCTCTATAGTTATTGCTTTAGTATATATATAGATATAGATTAATATTCTATATACATTAACTACCATGAATTAGAAATATAACAAAGCATTATGACAACATATTCAGAATTTTCTAATTCGTATTTTTTTTTATCAATAATTCGTATTTTTTTTTTATCAATTATTTGTATTCTTTTTAATTAATACATCAATAGAAATAGAAGTTAATTAATACAATTTTATTTATAAAATACATATTCCTGGAGCTCTATTTTACACGTATATGGTGGATTGTGAATTATGATCCTAATAATTTTAAAATAAAAATAATAACTTAAATAATACTCTCTCCACTTTTTACTATATATTATTTAAAGTTATTCGTTAACTTTTTACTATACGTTATTTAAAGTTATTCGTTAACTTTTTACTATACGTTATTTAAAGTTATTCGTTAAGAGCAATGAAACATTAATTATACTATCAAAATTATTAATTTTTCCTTAATATCTCTTTTTTAAAATTATACTTTCATGTAAAAATTTATCATTTTTAATTAGCAGAGTTTAATATTTAATTATTTATATTAATAGCGAATCTCTTTCTTAAATAATGATAAATATTGTGAAAAATAAAATTATAATATAAAATGTCAAAACAAATAAAAAAAGGTGAAAATTCTATTTCGGTTGGTTGTGTGATAAAAATAAATGGAGGTAGTACTATTATGGGACGTTTGGTATGTGATGGAGATAGGGATAGGGATAATGGTTGGGATAGGGATATGAATAAAATATTGGGATAGGGATTAAAATTGAAATAGGGATAATATAAGATGTGTTGTATATTGAATAGATAGATGGATAAAATAATAAATTTTATTATATTACCCTGACTATATTAAAAATAATAAAAAGTAATAAAAAAATTAGAAATTTATGTGTCTTTAAAATAATTGGATGGGATAAATTTGTAAATTCCATAATAAAAGTTATCACACCTCTTATATATGGAGGACCTAAGATTAAAATGATGAGATAAAAATAAAGATTAGACCTCACCAATGACTAATAAATATAGGATTAAGAGGGCTAGTGGGATAAGAAATCCTTATCCCTCCTTATTCCATTAAACAAACAATCCATTATTAATTAATAAAGAGGATTTGTTGACGAGTCAAAATCTGAGCTGGATAAGTAGATAGCAGCAGGAGGATAATTTGGTACTTTCAAATTTCACCGACCTTCACCTCCTATATATGTATGAGACGCGGTCTCTCACTGAATCCTTTCTCTTCTTGGAAAACTTGCGCTTTGAATTTCTACGACAGCTCCCAATCGTCTCTGGTGAGTTTTCCGATTCGACGATTGTTCGAGTTTTACTCTTGTTCTTGTCCGTTGTTGGTCTTTTCTTTTTTTCTTTCTATTTCGATGATTTTTAGGTTCTTTGTCTTATCGATTACCATCTCTTGGTCTGTTCGATTCTACTCTTGTTTTTTTTTTTTTTACCGTTATTGTTCTTTTTATTTTTGTTTGGGCGATTTTTAGGTCCTTTGTCTAATTGATTACTTGTTAATGTGTTTGTTTGATCGCATCGTCTCCAATTTTTATCTGGGTTCTTACAGAGTTAGTTTTCTAGTACATTGTCTGTCTTTTTTGTGGGTTTTAATTGTCTTGTCTTGGGTCGTCGTTGATTTTTGTTGAATTATATAATTTCATTATTGTCTGAAGAATTTCGATTTCTTGCGATCAACATTGTGGGTGTTGTTGATTTTTGCTAGCGATACTGATAGGCAGATAGATCACCCACACAATTTGCATAAATTTAAAACTTTGCTGTTCTTTAACTCCCTTGGCAAATAATTCAAGTTTTGGGTTTTCTGTTACACTGATTATGTATGAAATTGTGTTTTTTTTATTTGAAGAACTGTTTATTTATTGTTTGTTTATGAATATACAGTAATAATTCACTAGCAAATTAGACCAGTGGGGAGTGTACTGTTGAGGAGTATACTGAAGCAAATTCAAATTGTTCTTTCAAAAAAAAAAATGTTAGGATCTGTGGAAGATATCAAACTTTGGGAGGAAGCAAGATGTCCAGTCTGCTTGGAACATCCACACAATGCTGTTTTGTTGCGGTGTTCGTCCTTCACCAAGGGTTGCCGCCCTTTCATGTGCAACACCAGCCCGCGCCATTCGAATTGCCTTGACCAATTCTGCAAGTCATCTGTGCCATCACCATCAAGGTTAATACTGCCAGGGGTCCGCTGTGAGCAGACTGATATCCCAAATGGTGAATCAGTGGATATGCTTACTTGCCCTTTATGTCGCGGGCAGGTATATGGTTGGTTTGTGATAGAGCCTGCTCGAGAATTCATGAACTCGAAAACAAGGAGTTGTTCAAACGAGACTTGCGAATTTACTGGGAATTATATGGAACTTAGGAAGCATGCAAGGTCCGATCATCCTGATATCCGGCCTTCAGCTGTGGATCCAGAAAGGCAAAGGAACTGGACGAGGCTGGAAAGCGAAATAACTCTCTCCAATTTGCTTAGTATTTTCCCTTCGATGAATCTAGGATTGGAGGGCTATGAAGAAGAAGACGGGGTGGTGATATTAGATGACATTGACATAGAGTTTGACAATCACTACATAAGACTTGCAGCTGAAGCTGCTGCAGTGATTGATGATGTTTGGTGTTTTGATTCAATCACTTCCAATAATTTTGGACCAAACAATTATGGACAGATGAACTATTTTGGTCCTGAAAGTTATATTGGGCTGCCCCCAAGTCTGAACAATTATGGTGGACATTATTATAACTACAATTTCAGAGGTTGGAACAGTAACGTTGTTGGTAGCGATGTCATTTCGAGACAGAACAGAGGTTGGAACAGCAATGGTGCTGGTAATAATTTTGTATACAGACAGAACAGTAGAAACAATAGAAATCAAGACAATTTGAGACACAACAGTGTGAATAACAATCTGAATCCCAGACAGAACAACAGTTTCAGGGGCAATAACACTCAGAGGATGCGGGATGCTCGAGTCAACGGTACTGCTCCCTATAACAATTGGCGGAATGGATCCGATAGGAGAGGAAATAGAAATGGAAGCCGAAATGGCTTAAGATGAATGGTTATGTTGTGCCAGTTTATATATCTCGATTAGTTTTTATGCCATTTTAGTTAATGAAATTTTTATTCCTTTTTTCTTCGTAAATCCAAGATTATGAATGAAATTCTATTTGGGGGGGTGTCTATAGCAAACTTAACTTAGGTACAACTCAGTCCAGTCTATACGTCTTTGTTTGAGTGATAAGTATGTTGCTTGTCACTTAAAGTGAACTTTCAGGTATAATAACGAAAAGCAATCATTTAAAATGGTAGCAACGCTACAATCATTCAAGTTCTTTTATTAGAGCGGCACAAAAATAACTGAAAAATTAAAAAAACCGAAAAGTTGTATTTGTTTGTACCCAATCAAAAATAAAGTTATCCGAAATCGATAGTTTGGGTAATGGTTTTTTAGAATGTGAATGGTTAGTTTTTGTTTAAACTGCAAGTATTCTTATTGACCTCATTCTACATATGTATTCGATAGAATTTAGATACTGCATTCCAAAAAAGAGTGTGCGACTATGGGTTGAATCCCAGCAATATGCAAAGTTGGCAAATATTCCAGATTCATAAAAGAAAAAAAAAACTTCTTTCTTCCATAATAATCACTCCATAAAGAAAACCTTTTAATGAATATATATATATATATATATATATATATATATAAGAACAAGTAATTTATAATGTTTTATTACTTTAAAAATTAGGGTTATAAACGGGGCGTGCATAGGAATTTTTTAAAATCCTCAAATTCCTAACAAGAATAAGAACAAGGATAATTTCCTCCACTCTCAGAAATCTCCGAGTCCGACATAGGTATAAATTTATTCTTTTGAATTATTCATTTTTTTTTAGGAAATTTTTGCTAATAAAATTTAGAGTCAAAAGGAACTCATATAATATTAATTTTCATGGGAAACATGTAATTAGGAAAAATGAAATTTATTGAAATATATGGATTAATTTTAAAAAAAAAAGACTAATCTTAGCGAGAAACGAGGATCCCTACAAGGATGAGGATGCAGAACAATTTTTTTCTGATTTCTTATAGGAATGGAGATGGAGGTTGTATTATCACTCCTCGTTGTTTACAATAGGGCTGTCAAAATGGGTGGTGACACGATAACACTATTTGTTTAACACGGAATTTAACGAATTAGGGTTGGGTTTATGAAGGTTAGTGTCGGAAAAGGTCGACACTTTTATGACACTAGATAAACAGGTTGGGTCACGAGTCAACCCATAAACCTGTATAACCCGTTTAACAAATTAGTAATTTTGACTAATATGAAAGTTAAAACTATCATTTGCACTTGAGAGCTGATAGTATAAATTTTTTCTTTCTTCAATACTTTCAAACCCTTATTCATTGTGATTTAATGGATATTTTTTGAACTATACTAGGCTAGTAGCTATTATGACTTTTGATGTAGAAATTACAGCTTCAAAGGAACTGCCTGAATGAGATGTAAAAGTTTTACCATATATTATTTAATTAGTAAAAATGCAGACATTTAAATTAATTTTTACTTTCTATTGCCTATTTGCAAAGTTGCATGTTTAATTGAGTTGATGAATTTATGTTGATTTATTTTTAGAAGTGTAATTGTTATTTTTATAGATAATGTGGTTCAATATTGAATTGATTTATAAATAATCTGTTTTTTTTATTACTATAAATAATCTATTATTAAATAAATGGGTTGAACATGTTAATAGTGTCACCCGTTATAATATAGTGTCGTGTCCTGTCAACCCATTTAATATATAGGTAGTGTCAATGTTGATCTTATAAGTGTCACCAAACTGTGTCAACACGACACGAACACGACACACGAACCCATTTTGACATCCCTAGTTTACAACCTTTATTGAAAATTAATAATAAACCAAATCGACGTGGTTTTGTAAATTATTGCCATGAAAGTTTGAGGTAATCCCCCACATACAGCCCTAAGAAATTGTTTGGTTGAAGTGTTAGTAATTTATAGTTTGGTATGAGTTGTTAAAACAACCTATTTATTTTGGACACCATCAAATAAGGTACGATAATTTTTTGGCTTCAAATTCATGAAATCATCAACATTTTTTTTAACACCCCAAATTGGATGTTAGAATAAAATCATAGTAAATAGAGACAAACGACGCAGTTCAGGTGCTTTGGGAAAAAAAATTTACTTGCAGATTAATTTAAGAATTGTGAAGGAGACAAGGAGCAGCAGCACTGTAGCGAAAGCCAAAATAGGATCCTATCTAGGGCTGGGCACAGATCCTGGGGCATTCGAACCAGATCGAATCTTTGAAAAAGTCTCCGAAACCATACCACACCGTTGACTTTTTCTAAGGAACTGAACCGAACTGAAATGTTGACTTTTTTTTCTAAAGAACCGAGTTTGATCGAACTCAACTTATCCAAAACCGAATTGAAACCTGAACTGAACTGAACTGAATTGAACCAGATCGAAAGAACCAAGTATTTTTTATATATAACTTATTTTCTTAAATATAGATAAAGTGAATATAAATATTTTTATATTTCAATTTTTGTAAATATATACAACTTTCATAAAAATATGATATTGAACATAACTTAAAAATTAAAAAAATAATTTGTATACTAAATATGAAAAATAAAAATAAATAATGAGTACAAATGTCTAATCAACTGATTTAGAAAATATATCAAATATTTTGTATGTTGGTAGTAGGATTTGAACACACTGTCTATAAGTTAAAGGGTTAAGATGTTAACTATTGAAACAACTTTGGCTTAATAGTTTGTGCATGTAATTGTATTTACTACATTTGCATATTATAAAATTATTGTTAATAAAAAAAATTATTAAATTCTTGATAGTTTAATGCAAATGATGTATATTAATTAACCTAACTGAACTTTAAACCCTATATAAAATATGCTATGTGTATATACTATAATTATAACTCTTGGTAGCATGGGTTTTCCCGACCTCTGTGATGAGAACCTTTTGTTACCTTTGTTAAGCGGTCGGACCCAGAAAAGAGCAGAATGTAGCCTGGAACGCCTCGAACTTTTCGAAAACCGGACAATCCTCGATCCGAAACCCTGATAAAGGTCGGTTTTTGCGAATTTTGACCCCGGCTCTACCTAGAGCCGTGCGGTTGTAGGTCTAGGCTTCCTAGTCCACCATGAGTCGACTTTGGTCCCGCGAGGGGCAGCCTATGAGCACGGCTTTTTCCCGGCCTCTATGATGAGAATTCCTGTGTTACCTATGGAACGGACGGACTTGAATCGTACTTGAAAGCAACCGGAATGTTTCCCGGAGTATCTCAAACATCCTGAAAACCAAGCTATCCACGATCTGAAATTCCGAAAAGGTCTCCCGAGTGGTTTCTAGGTTTAGGGTGCGCGTCCGATTTTTTAAATTTTGTCCCGGCTCTCGTTAAAACCAAACCACTCTAGCTTTTAAGCTAAAGCCGAGCGGCTCTAGTGGTCAAAACAAGTTGCTCTGCAAAGCAGAGCAACTTGCTTGATAGAAAAAAAAAAGAGGGGCAAATTTTCAGAAGTCAGGAGGCAGATTGATTGATGGAAATAAAGATGAGAGAGATATATAAAAGAAAAGAAAAATCAAAGAAGAAGAGGGGGGGCTTCTTTTGGGATCCAGAAAAGAAAAAGAAAAGAAAAGAGAGAGGAAAAAAAGAAGCAGAAAAAGAAAGCAAAGGGGACCGAGAGCTTAAGGACCCAAAAACACCAAAGTCAAGACAGAAATCCAACCCTTAAACATCAATAACAAATCCCTTAACCTTTGCTCATTGATCGGGGATCGTTTCGGATTATTTCGGATTGTTGCGGTTTTCGGCTGGTTGAGTTCCTAGGAAGCATTCCAAGCTTTCAATCCATTTCTTGACGTTCAAAGCACCAAAACTACACCAAGGTAAACTCTGAGAGGTCTTAAACCTGTTTGCATTGTCTTTTCTGTGCGTTTTCTTCATTTTACAGTTTTCGAAATCGGATTTCCCGAATAGAGCCGTACGGAACACAGCCGCACGGCTATGTTCACGATGAACAGAGCCGGCCAGCTTTGTTCTGAAGGGACAGATTCCGGTTTGTCCCGATCGGTCGAAAACAGTTTGTTTTCCATTTTAAGCATTTTGTTGTGATCATTTTCGGCCCAAATTTATCTGTATGCTGTAATATTTTGATTTTTAAATTCCTATACGTATGGATATTAAGGTTTTCAGTGTTTTTGGGTTTATTTCCTGAGTTTCGGGGTTATCTTATCTAAATCAGATCTATAGTCTAGCATTGGCGGACCCCCGAATACTATAAAATCGTCGGAAAATATTGAGAACGATCGAAACAATGTTTTCACAAATGTTTTTGGCGTGTTTATTATATATCGGACCCTAGATGATTGAATTTAGAAACCCGCACGAACGGAACCCTTGATTCCGAGACAACAGACCTACTAAATGGAAAAGTTTACATGAAACCGAGCCAAACAATTTTCTAAAATCGTTTTTGGCACAAAAATTACAGGGCGTTTTAAAAGCGATTTCTAGGTCTAACCGGTCCGACTGGTCGGATCAATCCGGTTACCCCCTAAATGCATGCCCCAGTTTCCTAAAATCCCAATTCTATCCTATTTGAGTCCTACTTGTGTTTATAACATAAATTGTGCTAACCATTCTATTTTACAGCTTTTATTTTTATTATTTTGGCTGTATTTAATAGATTCCCGTGTAAATTAGGCAGTTGTAATTTTTAGATCCTTGTGTATTTAGGTGATTGTAAAGTGAGGACGAGAGTTTTATCTTCTATTCGATTGGATTGTATAATTGGCCTCTACTGTCTTCCTGTATATCTCGGATGTATGCTTTATTTTTCTGCAACTTATTTCTGTTATTTGCTTGAGCATGGGCTAGTAAACTTAAACAAATCGGGTTAGAGAAAGATAATAAATTGAATAAATATAGCAATATAAATCATAAATCAGAGACAAGCTCGAGGTTAAGTAGGTAAGTTGCCCAAACCCTGAATCTCTGGATTAGGTACAGCAGTCTGCGCTCGGTAGAGAGCTATACCGGAATTTCCCGGATGAGCTAATCCGGGTGGTGACTCTGTCACTGTTCTCGAAATTTAGGTTTCGAGGTCTTTGAATAATAAATCGGGAAAACATTTTCTACAAAAAGAATTTCTAAAACAAACGAATGATTTTCCCTAAAGCAAGATAAACAAAACCCGGTTTTCCCAAAAACCTCAAGAAACACCCGCTTTCTAAAATCAAAACGAACTTAAAAATGTTTTTCCCTTGTTCGCTTCGCGCGTTCCGCTTTTTGGGTCATCCGCTCACAGGATCGCTGCAATATGTCAGCCGGTTCATTGCAAGGTTGACAACAGTCTTTGAACCCATCTTCATGCTCCTAAGGAAGAATCAGCATATAAAGTGGAATGATCAGTGCCAGTTAGCCTTCGACAGGATTAAGGCTTATTTGATGAATCCACCAGTCCTGAAGCCTCCAATGCCAGCCTTTAGTCCTATACTTGGCTATTGAAGATGCTTCAGTGGGGGCAATGTTGGTTCAGGAACAGGAAGATGGGCGAGAACACGTAATCTACTACTTGAGCAAGAAACTGCTCGACTATAAGGTCAGGTATACTGTAGTAGAAAAGACCTGTGCTACTATGGTATGGCTGACTAAGAAGTTGAGCCATTACTTCCAGTCATACAAGGTTCATGCAGTGGCAAAGGTTGATCAGATGAAGTATTTATGTCAGACCCCCGCATTGGCCGGGAAGTTATCAAGGTGGCTACTCCTGTTATCTGAATTCGACATTGAATATGTGACTAAGAAGATAATCAAAGGGAGGGCTGTGGCAGAATTTCTGGCCAACCAACCTCTGGAGTCAGATTATGTCGAAATTTTAGAATTCCCTGATGAACAATTGGCTATAATTGAGGCGGAACTGAGCAGATGGATAATGTACTTCGACGGGGCTGTAAACAAGCATGGGCAGGACTGGGAGTGATCATTGGCACACTTGATGGAGAAATAATTCCCCTAGATAAATGCCTTGAATTCCCGGTGACTAACAACGGGGCGGAGTATAAAGCTTGCCTATTCGGGATTGATGCTCTGATCACACTAGGGGCACATGAAGTACTGATAATTGGAGATTCAACACTGGAAATTCATCAGATCACCAGTAAATGAGAGGTAAAAGAAGGGTTGCTCCGGCCATATCTCCAGTTGATTTGGGACAAGGTGGAAGCATTTGGACTGTGTGAGTTCAGGCACGTGCCGAGGGAGGAGAATCAGATGGCAGACTCTTTAGCAACACTCTCGTCAATGTGGGAGGAGCCCTAGAAACACCCTATGCAGCTAGTGGTAGTGGAGATCGCATAGAATCCTTGCTACTTATCGGTCAGCGTTATAGCAATGGCGGAGGAATGTCCTTGGTATCATGATATTCTACAATTTATTCAGAATGGGCAGTACCTTGAAGATGCCAGCGAGCCAAATAAGATCTCTCTCAGGAGGTTAGCAGCGCATTTTAGATTATTTGAGGGTCAAATCTTCAAGAGAACCGCCAACGTCCTGCTCCTGAAATGCCTAACGGAAAGAAAAGCCAAGGAAGTCATGAGGCAAATCAATACGGGAACTTACGGGCCGCACATGAATGGGTTAACCCTGGCTAAGAAAGTACTAGGGCAAGGCTACTTCTGGCTTACGCTGCAAGCAGATTGTATTGAAGATGTGAAAAGATATCACGAATGTCAAGTGTACAGAGACCTCAATCATCTCTCACCGCTTGAACTTCAGATATCATCAACTCCATTTCCATTCTCTGCTTGGGGGATAGATCTCATTGGAGAAATAAGGCCACCCGCATTAAACGGGCACCGATTCATAGTTGTGGCTGTTGACTACTTCTTGAAGTGGGTAGAAGAGGAATCATTTGCACATGTTACAGCCAAGGAAATGGCCAAGTTCATTGAGAAAAGTATCTTCACGAGGTATGGGATTCCATATCATGTTGTCACAGATAATGGGGTACAGTTTCAAAGGGCTACGGCATAGTTATTTTAGGATGAGGGGATTGAGCACCACAAGTCATCTCTGTACCGTCCATAAGCTAATAGTGTGGTAGAAGTAGCTAACAAATCCATCAAGAAGATTCTATCAAAAATGGTGGTCACCTATAGGGATTGGGCTGATATGTTGCCATTTGCCTTGTAGGGATACAGAACCAGTGTTAGAAACCCCACCGGAGAAACACCTTACTCCCTAGTCTACAGAATGGAAGCTGTACTGCCAGTGGAAACAGAGATTAGGTCAGTGAGAGTGGTTATGGAGGCACGGTTACCAGAATTAGAATGGGTTCAATCAAACTATGAATAGTTGGCACTGATTGGTGAGAAGCGTCTACGGGCACTGGACCACTTACAGATGTATCAGCAGAGAATGGCTAGGGCTTACAACAACAAAGTCCGCCATCAGAAACACCCACTCAAGGCCGGGGATTTGGTACTAAAGCAGATGAAAAAGGTCAACACTGATGTGAGGGGAAAATTCAGACCCAACTAGGAAGGTCCATATGTGGTGAAGAGGGTACTTTCGAAGGGGGCTGGAAAGATTATGGATATGGATAGGAACGAGTTCGTCAACTCCGTTAACCAAGACAAGCTCAGATGGTACTACGTGTAAAAAAAAAAGGTCTGGTGGATCGAAAACTGACATGGCGGTCCGTGCAAAAGTCATGACAGAGAAGTGAGCACCAGCGGCCAGAAAACCTGCAAGGACCAACTGGTGGCAAGCGTGGATTTGCTTGAAACGGATACGATTGTTAATTCTGTTCTTAGCTTCATTTCATTATTGATACACATTGTACTAAAACATTATTAATGAATAAATGGATGAATGCTTTTTCTGTTCGCTTAAATGTCTTGAGTTTGCCCGAAATTGGATTTTTGTTATACATATATATGATTGTGCACATTCCATGTTTTGCATGCATCACATATTTAAAAAAAATCCAATGGGCCAAAAACCGGAAGGCCATCCATGTAAAATTCAGTATACAAATAAAATTCTGCTAGGTTGAAAACCCGAAAGGGCTGTCCAGGCAAAAGTTAAGACAGTCCGATAGATTGAAAACCCGCAAGGGCAGTTTATGCAAAAATAAGGACATAAAATAAAACAGCAAAATAAAAATATCCAACTATAACTCCACAAAACATGAAAGAAACCTACAAGCTGAGATATATCAGGGTAAGGATCTCACGCTTGCGTCTTATAGGATAGGTCACTAAGTCAGCTAGCCAGGCCCTATGACAACCGTTCATCTCCGTCGAAGCTACATTGCCCTATTGCACAACCTCAGAACATATAAGGTTCATCCACTACCACTGCACATGTCGGGGCCACCGTTGTGTGAATTCCCCATACACGGTCGTACACAAGGAATGAGGCACCCCTGTGCTTGCCCGTATTGTCTGCAAAACAGCACAAGAGAGTAAAATGTCACTTTGGATAGTCCGAGGAGCTGCACATCTCCTGCCTAAGTCTCTGTAGTCACATGTGAAATGTCCCACCAGGGGCAAATCCAATGAATGGATGCGTCCATCCTCCCTCTCAGCCAACTGAGCCACTCCTCTGTAGTCCAGGTGGCAAAGTCTATAGTTTCGACACGTCGGGCTTAAAAACGTTTCGGGACGTATCTCGGGTGAGGTGGAGGAACACTCAGGAGACTCAGTTTCTCCAGTAGCTAAATCTGTAAGAAAGACAGCCAATCAATAGGATGCAGAATTAATCAGAATGTCAAACATGGGTTAGGGACAAACCTGAAGTAGAAGGGGACACCCGTGTGGATAGAATCCAGATCAATCAGGGTCTCAGCCAAGATGAACCCTATGGGTGAAGCACCGTCGGCCATTTGGGCCACCACCGGGACTAACTAGGAGTCATAGGTCCCATCTCTTGACTCGCACAGATACATGGACATCAATAACAGACTTATTAGAAACACCCAACCAGGAGTAAACGTGTCCAGGGCAGAACACAGGTCCATAATAGCAGACAAGTTGAATCTCCTAGGGGCAGCCTCGCCAGGAAGTAAATGGTCTAAATATGCCGTGTCCAGCACAGTTAGCCTCTGAAGTGTCTGTAGGGTGTCTGAATCGGGTTCAGGGACAGCTAACCTGACTCCACCTGGGCAAGGAATGTAGAGGATGGCGCTGAATTCCTTAACCATGGGGCACAGCTCTTGCCCGAAAAATCGGAAGACATGATCCATCGGATCCCAGAAGCTGGCTGCAGCTGCCAGAAAGGCCCGGTTCAGAGTCAGATTCATATAGAACCGCATGGAATATAGACTGTAGGGCGCCAATAAGGCCCAGTTGGAAGAGCAAGATGTTCCCCAATAATCTCTGAGGTGGTCACAGAGTTGATTCATTCGAAAAGGGCACAGAAAGAAGAAGAAATGGCTGAAATGCAAGCAGAGCTGGGCAGCTCTAGTCTAGGTCGGGCGGCTCTAGTCTGGCAACAACATACACTATATATTTTTATACATAATTTTGAACCTAGAGCCGCATGGCTCTACTACCTGGAATAGATATTCAACCGAAATCAGCCCGAGAATTGTGAAATAAAGTTTCAGGGAAGTATAAATCATGTCAGGCAGCGATAAAAACGAGTGAAAGTAGATAAAATGCACTCAGAAAAGTGAGTCTAGCAGGGGAAAGTAGCAGAACAGCAAAAGGAGTAAAGAATTCCATAAAATGTCAATACAAACAATACACCAGTTCCAACATTCACATAACAAGAAAAAGCCCACAAGCAGGCAACATGTCCAACAACATCAAATCCAAGCCCACGGCCGGGCTGCATCAACATAAACTACAGAAAGCTGTAAAAGAAGGGCTATGGCTGTCCCCCGTCAGTCGAATCATCATCCACCTCCTCGCCCTCGGCTTCACCATCATCCCCGAAGACTCACTGGCCAGACTCCCAGTCGTTCAACTGAGTGCAGAGTGTCTCATTCATGAATCTGAGGTTCGCAACGGTCCTCTGCAGCTCCTCCATCTCCATCCTTATGCGGGTCTCCTCATGTCGGCGTGTGTTGACAGCAGCCTGCATCAGAATCAAATAACATAGACATCATGTCATACATATACATGCATATATAACATACATACATGTATATATATATATATATTGTCACAGGTACTTACTGCCATCGCCCCATTATCTCGAAGCGAGAGGGACCTAAAAGCAGAAATCGCCTGACATAGAGCCATCCCCTATGTCACTGAAATCTATATAAAAAACAACGCACATATCAGACCAGTGGTAACAGTAAGGGTAAAAAATAAGCAGGGGCAAGGATACTCATATGCGTCGCATCAGGAGGAATAGCAGCAGAAGGGGGCTATTCCTAGATGTACAGATAAGCCCGATAAGGTTGCTCAGCCTCGTTAAGAACCATGACCCACGGCTCTACCAAATACTCTAGACGGCCTGGAATGAAGCCGGCGGGAGGAACCACTGGAGGCACCACCGGGGGAACAGGCTCGGTGTGCCCCGCCTCGGCATCAGCACTGGGCACACCCATATCAGCTTAAGAACCTCCATCTCCCCGACCGCCTGCGGTCCGGGACCCGCGGCCACTGGAACTTCTGCCCGATGATGTATGAGGGCGCTTACCCCTCCCAGACAGCTGTAAAAAAAAAGATGAGAGGCGGGTCAACAAGCAGCAGAATGGTCCAAACAAGCAAAGGGTGAAAGCAGAACGAAGACGTACCCTGACTAGCGCATCCCCTGTCGGTGTAGACCCGGTGGGAGAAAGAAGCTATGTGCCAATGAACTGGGGGTAGTCACCGTCGTCCCCCATAACCATATATCTGGACCCGAATAGATCCGGGTGGTCCTTCTCTGACAGTAGGTACGGCTAGAATATTCTAACTGGAGGTGCATGCAGGATCCTGCGCTCTGTAGGGCCGACATATTAGTCGGTGACCCTCTCTCCAAGATACCATTCTAAGCCGAATGGGCTCTCCATCACAAACCTTCAGGGCATCAATCTCCAAGCATCTATCAGCTCTGGGAACCATACAGCGTTCCCCTACGGCTCCTTAATAACCTGGGACCAGAATGTCAAAAAAAAAGTGTACATGCTTAAAGCTCATATTCGCCAAGAGTTGGCGGCAAATCTAGGGGTCAGTGTCCATCTCACTCTAGCCGTATCTCAGCCACCACCACAGCAGAGGGAAATCTGAAAACTCAGTATTGGCTGGTAGGGCCAACTTCGACTGAGGAACGAAGGCGTACTCATACGCCCAAATCTGCACAATAAGAAAGTCCAGTAAAAAAAAAAGAGACAACTCACATGAAGAACTATCCATACACCCTTCACTTCCCCGTGCTTCCTGTGGGCACAGATATCGAGGCCATAGTACAGCTGAGCCAACCCGGCTCGTCCCCAATTTAAGCTCCCTATGTCCTGCAGCTGTATCAATGAAGGGAGCACTGCCAGGTTCAGATCACTTTGTTGGTGTGCCCTAGTTCTTAGGGCATTGGATTCTTGTATTTTGTATTATACATTAAGACTCATTGTATAAATATATTATTTGTGTCACATTAATAAAGGCAATTAATCTATTTCATTTATATCTTGTGCTATAATATGAGTAGAGTATCCATTGATTGATAATCATAAAACCTATCCCAGGTCTGTTCTAATCGTGGGAACGAATAGAACCACAGACTTGTATATTCGATGACTGTATGGTAGTTCTTAACTAGCCATAGTACTTGTATAGGTAGTCATGAATATAGGTACATGTCGTTGACATGGGACTGGATCGATCCGCATAAGAAAGCCACATGGTTGTCACATCATAGTTCTTTCTTGAGTAGGTCTCTTTTGTCCTCAGACCAGATTTCATTATAATATCGGTATGGAATCTGGTTCACTTTGACATACGTCTAACAGGTCTGTAAAAGGATGCTAAATATAGGTATGATTGGGTGGACCGGTGAACATGTTGATATTGATGATGAAGTGATGGAATTGCCACTCGGGTAACACCGAGATGATATCATTGGCCACTTGATGAGTGGGACTGATAAGTGTATGGCCATACCCAAATAAGTTGGTTACTTATTTGATTAATCAGTCAACTCAAGATCAAGAAATATAATAAACAACAGAAGAGGATGACAGACACCATGCCTCTTGTTTATTCATATCGATATCGTTAGGCAAAGGACAGTATGAGATTACTACCGGGTGAGTGTCTTCTAAAGACTGCTGCATCTCTGTCTTAATTGGGGGCTGTAATGGTTTGCTAGAACCCACTTACAGTCTGTGGGCCTTGGGCCTACTGCCAACATAAAGACAGACCCATAGGATCGTGCACATAGATCAACTGAGCTGGAACTTATAGAAATTGTACATGTAATGTACATTAGAAGGAATGCGTTAATTAATTAGTTGACATTCGGTGTCAAGGTAATTAATTGACATTGGGTTGAATTTAATTTAATTAATAAGTTTACATAATGTAATTAATTAATTTATCAATTAATTGAATTACATAAAGTAAACAATTAATTAAATAATTTTCCTAAGTAGGAAAATTAAATACATGTATTGTATTAACTTAAATGTGATTTAATTTTCTTTAGGGGTAATTAAATTTAGCCAAATGGAATTAAATTACATAGTATATACTTTTTAATTAAAGTTTATTTATGTAATTATAATCCTAGTGGGCTTGGGTTTAATTAACCTAATTAGAACCCAATTAGACAAGGTGTCTATAAAAGGGCACACTTAAGGAATAAAAACCTAATTCAACTCTAATTAATTGCTGGAAATTTCAGCCACCAATAGCAGCCCCAAAACAGCCGAAAATCCCAGCATTAAACCTCCATTCCTTCGCGTCTTCGGCTAGCACCGGTTCCCGCTCAATAGTTGGTCGTGCATCGGACTTTTGAGATCGCAGATTCAAGAAACGATTTTGCAGCAGTCTCTAGAAGAAACGAATCCGGTGAGTTAATCTCTCTTGATTCAAATTGATTTTATTCTAATCAATGGTAATTGGACACGATAGGTGGATTCTAGGAAATTTTAAACGGTGTATTTTCCGTTGCGCCACGTTATTTTTCCAATGACGAATCCCAACACACTTTTACCCGTCGAGAACAGCAAAGTACTCAAGGCGTACAACAGAAATGCCTGGGCTTAACATCTCACGTCCCTAGGAGAGAACGCGGAACCCTGGAGGAGGCTGTCCTGCCTAGCCAACCAATGATCCTATAATGTGTTCCTCTGGACCCACTTGTGACACCCAACTCCAAAATTTTATAACCTCTATACTCCTTCCAATATTTCTCGAATCACCCAATAATTTCCTTAATAACCTTCAAACCACCCAACAATATCCTTAATATCCAAATAAATTTCTCGTTGACATAAATCTTCAAATCCCTATATAAAATAATCTTATATTAATGCATCAATAAAATTAAATATAATCTATCTAATTTAATATACTTATTTGGTTTGGACTTGATAATTATTTATTATCAAGCTTCCTACGTACCCCAAATTCCGATTTGGGAATCAAAGCCACGTAGTTCTCCTAATCTTAAAATGAATTAATTCCCTCTTCCACTCTAGTATTTCTTTAACACATTACAAAACTTTCATGACATATCACTTTACCAAACAGATTACAGAACTAACAAAAGCAACTAAACACATGCCCACGCATTGCATGGTAAACTTAATCTTTCTAATTATTTCTAGTGCAAATTAATTATGAATTAAAATATTCTCATTGTATCAAATTGATCTCAAAACAATTATCATTTCTCCCATAGAACTTCACCAAGTCAAGGAAAAGCAAAATTAGGTAAATTGAAACCAACTATTCATCAAGGAAATCTAATATGACATTAAGCCAAATTGGATAGGAAAGACATCAATGAAACTCCTAAACATTTCCAAATACCTATCTACATCAATTAAGTACAAAATCTCCACATACATGTATATAAATTTCGAAATCCTAGAATTCAAAAATCTTCAAGAGTTGAGGGTATTGATTGCATTATGCTTCCAATTTTTCATATTTATCGACATGCAAGTATTGATTAAACTAATTAACCAATAATTATAACACAATTAATTAACCAAGAATGCATCAACAATATATAGAAAATAACCGACTCAAAATCATAAAAAATACCAAGAATTAAAGTTGTTCTAAATACTATTTAGAATTTTCTGAACTTGAATTCAAGCTTTTCCACTACTGTTCTGTACCTCGCCGGAAACCGCCGCGGGTGCCTCCATGGGCGGTGGTTGGAATTTTAAATGTTGACCCATGGACGAACCGAGTACATCATCATGACCCTTGTAATTCCAGGAGCTCAAAAGTAACTTTGGATAGCATTAAAACAGTCGAGAAGTCAACGGATTGGAGAAAATCATATTTTCTCGGGCGAAGCTCCGACCGCCGGCCAAGCTTCCTTGAAAGCTTCGAATTCCACCTTACCCAAAGGTTTTCCAGCCTTCTGAGTCCATTTTTAGGGTTAATTTTAAGAGATAATGGCTGGAACATGTAGAAACAGGAGTGACAGCCATAGTTACGAAATTTCACTCCCCTTTTATTTTCCTAAAAAGTAATTTCTCCCTCTAATAATCATATCAACTTGTAGTACGAGTTGAGAGCTTCGTTTTGGTATCAAGAAATCAAAAAATGAAGGTCGGACGAGGGAGAAACGGTTGCCGGAGTTTTGACGGAAAAAAAAAGAAAAGAAACGAGAAAGAAGAAGAAGAAGACGTCTCTGACTCCCCTGCTACTCTTTCCCCCTTTTCTTTGTATTTATTTATTTTTTTTTAATAAAAATATCTTTTCTATACAATTACAATTTTACCCTTAAATTAATATATTTTTAATTTCTAAATTCCTCCACATAAGTTTTAATTCCTTTCGATTATATCCTAACTATGCATAAAATTTTTACTGCTAATTAAACTCTATAAAAATCCTCAAATTATAATATCACTTTTTGAATATTAATACTCATTGAATTTTCGGGGTATTACACCACTTGCCCAAAGGAGTCATGCCGATCAGCATAGCTATGAGCTCTGGACGGAAACCTCCTCGCTCTAGAGTCTGGTTGAACTCTATAGTGCACCTGCCAAATGATAGCTCTGTAATAGCCACAAAGTCCTCGGGCGTAATGGTAAACTCCCCGATCGCGAAGTGGAAAGTATGGGTGGAATCCATCCACCATTCTAGCAGCGCCATTAACAAACCCCTACTCATCCAGGGCAGGACCGCACACATGGAGAAGAGGAACCAGTCCAACCTGGTCGAGTTGACGATCTCCCGCACCTCATCGGGAAGCTTTTTATACCAAATGAGTGCATCAGACACGGATCTAGCCCCCCGGTTGTGGCTCCGATCCTGTAAAACAATAAATAGGGAGTTTCTTGAGTTATTTATGTTGTGCGTTGCTTGAATAAATTGACTAGAAGCATTTGGAATAAAATTGAAACATGAAAAATCTCCATTCTGTCGAACCAGAGCCACACAACTATATTCTGGGAAGAGCAAAGCCGCACAGCTCTGTTCTTCACCAGAGCTGTTGGCCGAAGAACAGAGCCGCTCGGCTCTGACATTGAGCAGCGCAGCTCTGTTCGGGAAACCGGCGGTTTGGTTCCTAAAACTTAGGTTTTGTAATTTTTCACCCTAAACTCGATTCTAATCAAATTTAAATCATCAATTAAGATTTCTAGGGGTATAATCTACTCTAAACATGCATCAATTTCATGTAATTTCACCTAATTTTGCCTATATTGCAGAAATTCAAAAATGGAGAAAAAGGAGGAAGTTGGAAAAAAACTAACTAGATTTTGAATAATGTGCATTGACGGTTTCAGAGTCACGGGCACGGGATCATCCCTCCTAACCCCGTAGTAGGCGACCGTCTCTGGTAGTTCATACATATCCACTGTAGACTCAGTGGGTAGAAAAAATTCCCCTTCAGGTAATACATATCTCACATGAGGAGCGGGTTATGTGGGAGTGTTTGGGCAAAGAGCTTTTCGCATTTTCCTCATCTTGATATAATGGGTTCTAGAGAGAAATTTCAGAGCTAAAGAAGTGAAGGAAAAATAAAAAGATTTTTGGGTAAAGGGAGCAAGGGGCGCCGGCCACCCCTTTTTATTCTCCCTTCTCACACGCTGGAGCCGGGTCTGACTCCCCTAGTAAGCAATTTTCTTAATTTTCTGCAATTTCCATTTATTCCAATATAATCCCGAGAAGGGTATTTCTTCCCTTTGCAGGTATCCAGGGGCAAAATAACCAAGCCGTATTTATTCTTGATCGAATGGGCAAAAATTTTTGTTTCCAAAATTGTCAATCAAGGAATAAATATGCGCTTTCAACTCAATTTCAATGGTATGCTCCACTACAGAGAGCCGATCCCGACAATAGTCTCAATTTCACTAGTGCTCTGCCATACAGAGAATCAACTTTTTACTTGGTGCTCCACCACACGGAGAATCAACCTTTTATTCGGTACTCCACCACATGGAGAAATTAGTCTCATTCAGTGCTCCACCACACAGGGAAGAATTAAATTTTTATCGGGCACACTCCACCACAGTGAGTCGACATCACGGGTAACACTCCACCACAGCGAGTCAGTATCACGGGCACACTCCACCAAAGCGAGTCGACTCGAGACCAAAACCATCACACCCAGCGAGGGGCATCAGGTGCGCCTTCTTTTCCTTTCTCATCGCGCTCCCAATCGCGAGACCAACTTGCTCTAGGCTTCAAAACCGACCATGAGTCGACTTTGGTCCCGCGAGGGGCTGCCTGTGAGCATAGGTTTTCCTGACCTTTGTGATAATAACTCTTTGTTACCACTGTTAAGCAGTTGGACCCGGAAAAGAGCAAAATGTCGCCTGGAACACCTTGAACTTTCCAAAAATTGAACAATCCTCGATCCGAAACCCTGAGAAAGGTCCCCCGGGTAGTTTTAGGGTTTTTTGGGTGCGCATCGGTTTTTTCAAATTTTGACCCCAGCTCTACCTAGAGCCGTGTAGCTACAAGTCTAGAGCCGCGTGGCTCTAGCACAAACTAGAGCCGTGTAGCTCTAATGGGTTGGGCGAGTTGCTCTAAAACAGAGCGAATTCGGCTGAAATTTGCAAAATCGAAGACGGCACATTTGATTTATGAAATGCTTGCAGCGATGTGAGATATAAAAATAGAAATTAAAAATTAATTGGTGAGGAGAAAAAAAAAAGAAAGAAGGAGTTATTCGGCTAACAAAGGAAAGGAGGTTACGGAGCAAACAAAGGGAGGGAGAGGAAGAAGAGAGAAAGAGGGAGAGAAAAACTTGGATTTTCAAACCCGAAACTCATACCCTAATCGTTCTATAACTCGTCCTAATCGTTATTCATTCGTCTGTATACATTTTTGGTTTCGTTTCGGATTCGTTCTCGGGATTCCAAAACGTTCAAGGATTCGAGGCACATTCTCGATTTTCAGTCTTTTTCTGCATATCTGATACACTGGAACAGCATCAAGGTAAACTCTGAGAGGCATTAAAATTGTGTTCATTACATTTTCTGTGTGATTTTTCTCTATTTTCTCAATTTTTGGAAAACCGGCTACCCAGATATAGCCGTACGGCTCTGTTCTCCAAGAACAGAGCCACACGGCTCTATCTCCTTGGAACAGAGCCGTGCGGCTCTAACCCTAGAGCCGCACGGTTATGTTCCTCCCGGGCGAAAACCCGAAAATGCCCGATCAGCCGAAAATAGCCCGTTTTCCATTTTTATGCATTCTGTTGTGATATTTTTTTTCTGACCTGAAGATATTCATACGTTATTTAGCTTTGGTTTTCAGATTTCTATGCGTACGGATGTTTGATTTTTGGTTTTTCCCAGATTTTATTTTATGATTTCGGGGTCGTTCGATCTGAATCGGATCCGTAGTCTAGCATCAGCAGACCCCCGAACCCTATAAAATCTTCGGAATACACCGAAAATGAGTAAAATAATGATTTTTTGAAAAACAAGAAAACTGGTTTCGGGTCCTGGTGTTACAACCGTCCGGCTGTGTTTTAGAGCTTCTCGGCTCTAAACAGAGCCGCGCAGCTGTAGTTCCTGTAAAAGACAGAATCATGGAATGATCCGTATGGACGTCGTTGCGCGATGCTGTTTTCAGATTCAGACTGTTTTTTGGCGTGTTTACCGCTTTCAGACCCCAGATGTTTGTAAAAATTAGGAAACCCGCACGAACGGAACCCAGAGTTCTGGAATAACTGACCCACTAAGATCTAAAAATTTGCATGAAATCGAGCCAAATAATTTTCTGGAACTGTTTTTCAGCACAAAAATCCATAGGGCGTTTCAAAACCGTTTTCCAGGTCTAACCGGTCCGACCGGTCGGATCGACCCGGTTATCCCCTAAATGCATGCCTCCGCTCCTAAAAATTCCAGTTCCGTCCTGTGTGAGTCCTACTTGGGTTTGTAATATAAACTGTGCTAACCTTTGTTTTGCAGCATTTATTTTCCTTTTTATTATTTTTACTGTAATTAATAGATTAATTCGTGTATTTAGGCGCTTATAATTTTTATATCCTCATGTATTTCAGGCGTTTGCAAATGTGAGGACGAGATTTTTTATTTTTATTCAATTTGGTTGTATAAGCGGCCTCTATTATTCTTTTGTTTAATTCGAATGTATTGTTTATTTTACCGCAATTTAATTCTGTCATTTGTTTGAGCACGGGCTAATAAAATAAACTTGATTGGGTAGAGAAAGATAATAACCTGAATAAATATGGTAATATAAATTATAAACTGAATACAAGCTCGAGGTTGAATAGGTAAGTTGTCCGAATCCTGAATCTTTGGATTATGTACAGTAGTCTACGCTCGGTAGGGAGCTGTACCGGAATTTCCCCGATGAGCTGATCCGGGTGGTGACTCTATCACTGATTTCGAAATTTAGGTTTTGAGGTCTTTAGGTAATAAAATGGGAAAACGTTTTCTATGAAACGAATTTTAAAACAGATAAATAATTTTTTCCTAAAGTAAAATAAACAAAACCCGTTTTTCCAAAACTCCACGAGAACTCGTTTTTCGAAAATCCCTGGTTCCCTTCGCTGTGTTCCTTCCTCATTGAAACGTCGTCCGCTCACAACTCTATAACATATATTAACACTAAACCTTACACTAATTATATTATATATATTAAAATAATGAACATATATAACTATATATAAATGTATAGTATATACTATAAAATAAGTATATTATACTAAATTCTAATATACAAAACCACCTACATACTGTATTAAATCTAAACCTAATTAGTTTAATACATAAAGTATATATTAATTAATGTAACTAAACCTTAAACATAGTATATACCATTATAATACTTACTCTATATATTATATGTTAACATTAAAGCTAGCTACTGGCACTTATTAATGTAACTAAACCTCAAATCAAATATGGTATACACTATATACTATAGTATTAATGCCATGTGATATATTTTAAGACTAAACCTCACACTAATTATGTATTAATCTAAAACACTGAACAAATATATTAACCCTGAATTTCGCACTAATAATTATGTATGTATTAATATAATAATTCTAATGCATATAAAGTATTAAATTATGAAAATTAAATTATAAACTCTAGTCTTTATATAATAAACCCTAAACTAATTAAACCAATGTCGGAACCAGCCTAACGAGTGAGAAGAACAAATAAATTTATATATTTTATCTTTTATTTTTTTATGAAATTTTATCATGTTTTGGTATTTAATTTTTATAAAGTCAACATCAACCGATTTTTTATACGATTGGACACTCCCAACAAATACATATTCAAATTGATTCGTTTACTGGTTACATTTAAAGAAGACCAAAATCACCATACTCCGTTCATAATTGGTACTAGACATTGTAAGTTATTCAAACGAATGTAATTTTCTTTCTTTCTTTTTTTTTTTTTATCTGTACCCAAAATAAAACTTGATTTTTAAAACATTAAAATAATAAAAATCTCTCCTGATAAGATTTATAAATTTTGACTAACTTATATTTCTACCCTTTCATTATAATTCTGATTTTATTCAGAAACAAGTTCCAGTAATTTTTTTAAATATTTAAAAGATGAAAATTCTAACCTGATCCTAATTCTTTAACCCTAATATGATTTAGGGATAAGTAGAAAAATAAACCTTGTGTTTTCAGCCATTTGCAAAATAGTCTTTATAGTTTAAAATTTTACAAAAATTAAATCTGTGGTTTTACAATGGTACTAAAAGTAGTCTATTGTCCAATATATTCCCTAAAAACTCTTTTATCCTTCGAATTCTCACCTAAAATTTTTCATGTTAAAATATAATAAACCTCAGTGACAACGTTCATAAATTTTTGGGAAGTGTATTTTTTTTAATTAATAATGAGCAAAAGAGAAAAAATTAGAAAAAAGGGAAAAATTTTAAAACTTTGTAACATATTGTTAAATAATATATATAAAATATTGAGATAATCAATAGTAAAAAAAAAAAAAATAAGTTTCACATAAAAATTGGATAAACGGTGTGAATTTTAGATTTTTAACTTAATCTCCGTACAAAACTCAAATTTTTTTACTATTTTGCATCTCAATAATTTATACACATTATTAAATAAATTTACATCAAATTTTGAAAATTTGAAAATTTTCTAACCATTTTTTAATTTTTTATGATTTTTCACAAATAATTCCAAGTTTCGACACTATAGTCCATTGTTTTTTAATTAACTAACATACAAAATTTCAGATAAAAATTCGAAGGATAAGTAAGTTTTTAGTGATATATTGGACAATAAATTACTTTTTTTAGTATTGTAAAACTACATATCCTATTTTGTAACTATTTAAATCACAGATACTGTGGTTAAAACCAGAAAATTTATTTTTGTAATTAGGCAAAACACATCATGAGCCCTCTGATCTTTTTCAAAATTACAATTGGCTCCCTGATCAATTTTTTGAACACATTCGGCACATGATTTTTTCATTTCAATATTATTAGCCCTAAACTCGACGTATCTTTTGCGTATATGTAACATGCTTCGTTCAGTGATAGAATTGTGAAACCAATATTTCCAAATAATTTAAAAATAATTTGGTTTTATCACTTGAAACCGTAAAATGGACACTTCCAGCAAATCTGTTTTCTTATTCAGATAAATTTCTGAAATCGTGTTACGTATTATTGATTATGTCCATTAATAGTGCTTGTTATATAGACATCAAATAAAATCGAGTTTGGGGCTAATAATATTTAAATAAAAAAAATCAGGTATTTAATATGTTTAAAAAATTAATCAAAATAACAATTGTGTATTGATAAAATATCATGGCTCAGTATGTGTTTTGCCTTGTAATTATCCATATGATTTATTACCCATCATATTCCCTAAACCTAATCCACACTTCATCTCTCCTCAAACAAAGCGAGCCACCTTCGAAGCATTCTTCTTTCTAGACTAAACTAAACTCTCCTCAGTCCTCACACGCATTTCCGGCGATCTGACCTCCCTCTCTCTGCCCAATCGTCGTTTCTCTCCTCTTTGTTCGTCTCTGTCAATTGCTGATAGCTGGAGCTCTCTTCTGTCTTCGCTGTCTCATCGCTGCTGTTTCTGCTATTCTTGAGTTCTACGGTTTTCTCGCTTAAATACCTGACCAGAGGTATTTCCCCCTCTCTGCTTCCTTTCTGTCTATATCGTTTGTTTTCGCTCGTTCTCTCTAACATCTACCATTTTTGAGAAGCACTTGAAGGGGTAATTGATTTTTCAGACCATCATCTTCAGTTCCTGACTCGCCTTGCTCTGCTAAATCGCTGCTTTTTTGTGGTAATTGCTTCTTTCGCTGATGAGACCTGTGTTATGCATCATTTTCTTTGGAATTGTGGCATATAGAAAACTAATAAATGTTGTGGCTTGATGTCTGTGTTTGTAGTTTAGATAAGAATTCGTGATTGGCGTAAATTCTGTGTTTGTAGTTGAGTTAAGAATTGATGAAATTCTGTTTCATTGCATTGAGTTTGACGTCTGTTTCATCAATGTAAGAAAAAGAGCTAAGATGTAGAATAACTCCTACCCATATCTGTCATCATCGCTGCCCAATTATTGTACTTACAGTCTCGTAAAGAAAAATTACTAATTCAACTCACAGCTTAAATGTATAATCAATTAATCATGTTCAACCCTTACTAATTCTGAACAGTTTTCAGTACAAGTCTTGTGAAGAAAAATTACTAACTCACAGCTTAAATGTATAATCAATTAATCATGTTCAACCCTTACTAATTCTGAACAGTTTTCAGTACAAGTCTTGTGAAGTTGTACTTTGTGCA
The DNA here is from genome assembly GCA_039660915.1 of Euphorbia tirucalli. Taxonomy (NCBI): domain Eukaryota; kingdom Viridiplantae; phylum Streptophyta; class Magnoliopsida; order Malpighiales; family Euphorbiaceae; genus Euphorbia; species Euphorbia tirucalli. Next base: position 68,460,863 of record CM077639.1, read on the forward strand.
GCACATCTTGAAAAGTAGAAGCCTAGACTAGGGGAAAATGAAAGAAATGCATATTTATGACTGAATTTCCTGAGCAGAAAATGTGTTGATGTTAATTAGTTTTGTACTGTAGTTAATTATAAGGATAAGCTGTTTGCACGTTAAATGTTGTGTTGGTGCCATCTCAACTGCCAAATGCTGTGTTTAATTTCTTCTGTAGTGACAGAACTTTTGTGGTTTTTCCTTTTAATGTGGTTAGTATTTGGGTTTGGATCGATTTGAACTTTTATATGTAGTTTATTTTTCTTTTTTTTTTGTTTAATTTATTAATTTCCTCATAAATTTTTATGAATCTCCGAATCTTCGAATTGAACTGCTACAAATTGATCTGGAGCCGAATCCCCGAATCCCCGAACCTCCGAACTGAATTGTATTGAATTTTTCAATCCAATTATAGAGACTCATATTTACCAATCCCCGAACTTCAATTCGATCTTGGAGATTTCTTATCCCTGAACTGCACTGGACTGTACCCAGCCCTAATCCCATCAACCCAAAACAGCAAATACGACCTCTCCTCTCAGCCACTACCTGATGCGTTCATGCCATCACCTCCTCCACCACCCATTAGAGCTCCGAAAACACTGCGCAGGTGTTTTCCCATTTGGTGGAGCACCCACAGTGGCTCAGTCCTGAATCCGCCGCTGGATGGAGTTTTTTTATTCCTATTTTATTTACGTGTTATCCTATATCAGTGAATTTGTATTGATACTGTTCTATTTGTCTTCCCAGATAGCAGCATGGCTAGGGCTTTCTCAAATATTATCATGAAGGGTATAGCAGGTCTACCTGCTTCACGGTCCACTAGAATCGTAAGAGCTAGTTCATTTATGTAAATTAAATCTCTAGTTTTTTCTTTTTCACATGGCCGTTGTTTTTTTATATTTGGAATTATTATTATCGAAGTGTCTTATTGTTTGCTGGAGTTAACAAAGATCTCTGAAATTATATGACTTAATTTGTTTTAATAGGAAGTCTTTAATTTGAAATTATGTAATCATTTGATTTCGAAGTTTTGTTCACTTTCATATGCGCGCTTTCATCGAGTCTGAGCATTTTTTTGTAATGATGTCGTAGATGTTAGATTATTCCTCATGCATTCGGAAGCTGTAAAGAAATTATAGAATGAAACTGATATATTGAGCTTACCTTACTCCGAACCAGGGTGGAGCAGCTTGAACTCAAAGGCACAACTTAACTTCATTTGAATGATCCCTTCAACTTTTTGATATATTTGAATGATAGAGTATTCTTGGATATGCTGCATTGAGCTCTTCTGTCTTTATCCATATATATATAACGATTATAGTTGATAATGGTCATGTTATGCTTTTGATGTTTGTAGGTTTCTGGATCCTTTTATCATCAAAGAATAAACTTCACAACAACTGTGCCTCGTGATCCTGACACACATGAAGATTTTCAACCAGCTAATAAAGTTGAAAGTTCTGGAATGTCTTTGAAAGATATTGTTGAACAGGTTTTGATTTTTTTTTTTTAATTATTTTTTTTGGAAATAATGTCTTGACCTTGTCATCCTTTGCTGGCCAAGTCACTACAACTTTTTAGTTCCGCAAACAATTGTTTGATTGTATTATATCTGGTTTAGGATGTCAAGGAGAACCCAGTTATGGTTTACATGAAAGGGGTGCCCGATTTTCCTCAATGTGGATTCAGTGCTGCAGCAGTGAGAGTTTTGAAACATTACAGTAAGTATCTATATTCGCTTATTTTTCTTGATAGTTCGTGTAGCATTAAAATTAAATTTACTGACTTATGAAGGTGAAAAGTGAGGAGTTCATCAAAATAGGAGGAATGATTTCTCTTGGAACCTAGAAACATTATTTTTCTTTTAGTTAATCATTGTCTTAGGTACATTTTAGTTTAGTGTGACATCTGCAATGGATAATTTCTGAAAACCTAATTACGACTCTTATTTTTTATGGTATGTTTTATAAAATAGTTGCCTTAAGTGAGCTAATGAAATAATGTCACATGGATGGAAAAGTTTGTTGCATGAAGCTGAATTTCTATTTTTGCTATTGTTGCTCCTTCAATAAATTTTTCTTGGAGATGTTATGGAATTATCCTTTAGCATCATCCTTCAGTTAGTTTTAGTTGGAGTTTGTGCTAATACTTTTACTAGTTTCTTGTTCACAATGCATTCAAATCTACCTTCTATGTGTTTGCTAAACCACTGGTGCTACGTGTTATTCAGAATTTGAAGTCCAAAATTGATTTTCGCAGAACTCTGATATAAGATATTTTGTTATTTTTATCCCAGTGTCTGTACGGTGGCCTCTTTCTCTACTAGTTCTTACCCTTGTTTAACTTTTTGGCCTATGTAGATGCTCCCTTGAGTGCAAGAAATATTTTGGAGGATCCGGAGTTGAAAATGGCTGTAAAATCCTTCAGGTAAGATATATATAGTGGTCTTTTCTGTGGTTTGTTACTAAGGCCTGATTAGAACTTCATTTTCCTTTTGTGCAAACTGCCATGATTCCGTCTATTATGTATTCTTTGGATGAAAAATCATAACTTTGAGGAGTTAGACATCTTTGAATATATGCTGCTAAGACTGGTCAGATTTTTGTGGAGCCTGGTATTATTTTGTAATCTAGAACTGCCATTCCCTTTTAGTTAATACAAAGATAGGTCAAAATTGAGGCTTAGACTTAATAGTAGCTTATAGCTTCTTGATTTGCTGAATTTAGGAGGATATGTACGTGTGAACCAAATACATATGATGGGTTGAAGTAAATTACTGATATTTTCTCGTGGTTTCAAAATTTGATAATTATGAACAATTGTATATGGATATGTAGGGTATGTACTTATATTACATGCTTCAAACCTATAATTTATTATAATTATTTTCATAGGGTTGTTTTTTTTAATAGAATCCTGTTTCTACTCGCACTCAAGCATGTGCCTATGTGATCTCAGTAATTTTATATGTGTTAGAATGTCTGTTAGTGAATATGATTCGATTTTGGAATGCTTCATAAGTAAGAATGAGAGACTTATCATTTAGCAAATTCTATTTTTATTTACGTATTAACTTATTTTTCTTGTTACACGCCATCTTCTGGACATTCTGAGTTAATTTTTCTGGGTTTAATATCTATAGCATTGAGAAATGCGTTTGCAACCATACTCTTCCTGATTTTACTTTGGCTGGCATTTAGGACTGTCATGCTAGATTGTGATACTGCTAGTTGTGATGTTCTTTCAAATTTTGGCTTCCTATATCTCAGTCACTGTTTTTAACAGAAAATGGAGCATTCCATCTGTAGTGTTCTGATCATGCACATTTTGTTGTGCAGCAATTGGCCTACATTCCCACAAATTTTCATCAAGGGAGAGTTCATTGGTGGTTCAGATATAATTATGGATATGCACCGGGTTAGTTTATAATGGACATTTTTTTCCCTCCAATTGTTTCAAAACTTGAGTTTTGACTACTATATAATGCTTCTGAGTCGATCCTCTTGCCTTTGCAGAGCGGTGAGCTAAAACAGAAGCTCGAAGATATTGCAGCCAATCAGAAGTCTGAATAGGTAAATACAGTGTTTGATGAGCAGATAAGCTATTACGAGCTTCTGCACTAATCTTAGTTGAGACTTGAGGAGGACAGACGAGCTTGAACAGTTAGTTTGCGTTCAACAATAATGCAACTTGTTTCTTCCATTTCATTTGCTCGTATCCATAGGGATGCACTTATATGGTTGCAAAAGAGAATTGGAACAAAATGTTATTTATTTACTGAATCAATTTCTTTTTAAAATAATATTTTTAATAAGAAAGAATTAGTTACTTGTTAATAAATTTATTTCACATTACTCAAAAAAAAAAAAAAAAAAAAAAAATTCGCATATTTTTAGTGATGCCATTATTGAATAGATATTCAATCAGTTCAACTTGGAGTATTTTAATAAATTTATAATTCAGTATTTCACTAGCTATTTCCATTCCAATTTCTGTAAAGTTATGTTACTTTTTGCGGGATTTTCACACCCCGACTTAAGTTAACAGTATGAAAAAATTTGATTCATTTAAAGAAAATATTTCTTAGATATTTTTATAGTGTTTTGTAGTTTTAAAGGAAACTAAGTCATATAAAATAATTTTTAGTTTAAAAAAAATCTTTCAAGAATGAAAAAAAAAATTTTCATTTTATAGGTGAGAAGTTATTTAAAAAAAAAAAAAAAAGACAAATTAATATCAATCGAGATGGGAAGTTATTTTTCTAAAAAGAGAACACAAGTCAATGTTAATTTGTCAATATTTTGCAGATTTCTATATTACAAATCAAATAAATAAAGAAAAATATTTTATTTTCTCTAAAATTGTTCTTTACAAGGAAAATTATTTTTTACTAAAAGAAACCTTATTTACCACATGGAGTTTAAATAAAATTTCACTCAAACTGCAATATCCAAACTCTCTTCATTCTAAATATTTAATCGAATGAGATCCCAAACAAATCCATTATCAGTTTCAGGAAACATGAAATCTAATAGTGGTACAATCGATACTTGTCGCTGGACATGGTTCTTGAAACTGTTTTGTGATGTTTGAGTTTTAATGGTAATTACAGAGTTGAAACCTACTTTACTACATTTTTGAAGATACAACTTGCAAAAATCACGATTTTTCAGTGTGAACATAGTTGCCAGACCTGGTAAGTACAAAATTACAAAGAGAATGATGCAATCAAAGTTTTCAAAATTGTTTTCCCTCTCATACAGAACAATAATCTTACAGCAAATCAGCAGTGCTTTATACATCATACCAGTGTCTAATGACAAAATTGCTTCAACCACATCACATTGGTAGACCCATTCGCTTTGCCAACATAAACTAGCCATAACAATGGAACATAAACTGACACCGCATCAGCCTCACATTGCTTGATCCAAAGATGAAATAACCGATGATTACAATCTAGGAGCCGCTTCAGAAATAACAATGATTTTGTCAATCCTATACCATTATGTGTTATCAAGGTGAGAAAGTTACTTCTGGAACAATTTACTGCCGCTTGCGGAGCATAAATAACGGAGCATGTATTCATTAGAAGAACAAGTATCTGCCAATTCCTGATGTATTCTAGTCATAGCCTTCTGCAAAGATTTTAATGAAGGAAGAAGATTCCTGGAATTCTGTTGTATTGTGTTACCATGAGCTTTGCACAGTTCCTGTTCCAAAAAACAATTACAACTCTTTACATTAGTCTGGACACAATTAACAGTTCCTGTTGTTCACAAGTTGAGTATGTAGGAAAGTACCTGACACCATCTAAGTATAAACTCAATGTGCGGACAGCTTTCCAAAAGATCAGCAAGTGCTTCTATTAGCCTCTGCAGATATCTTTGTGGAATTGAATAAGCTACAGCAGGTATATCTAATGGATTGACAGCAAAAATGCATTTTTTAATGTAGGAATCCTCATTCAGGCGAAGACTGAGAATCAAAGCTCTGTTGGGTTGATCCTCACTTAGCGCTTCATCGACAGTCTATGTTACAAGAAATCAAAATCAGCTGTGCTTATGCTACATGAATAAGACAAAAGCAAACAACTGTAATTCCAATAAAATAAGCAAGCAAATGGATTACCTCCGGTGTAACATCAATGTCAAGATCAGTAGGATCAAAGATAAAGGATTCATCAACTGAATAAACTAAAACTCCCTCTGTAGTTGCTGCAGCAAAATTCCGTCCAGTAGGTGCAATTCTCAAGCATTTAGTTCGAATAATAGGCCTACCCCGATTGGGCATGGATCCCGGCAAATCATAGCCCAAATTTCCCCTCACTTGTTTATCAACACCTTCCTCTGCATCAGAGTCATCATCATCAATTAGATCAAGTGGACCAGCATCTGTCATTTTCTTCGAGTTCAAGAAGTCAAGGACTCCATCTAACGAGAGATTGTGAGTTATTTGGAAGCGACGCAAAAGTACCTGTAAAAAAATGCACAAATATCTCAACAAATAGCTATTTTTATTACCAAAGATGAAGGTCTTCCAATTTTAAGCGAAATCAACTATTACAATTCTAATTATCAAAAAAGCAAGTGAATCAACACATGTAAACTGAAAAGCAAAAATTTTGAAGAGGCACATCGACAAACCTGGTCAGCAACATCATACATGCAAATATATTTGCTGCTACCACCAGCTAATATGTAGCTTCCATCAGCAGAATAGCACAAGGTTGTAAAGCACTTTCCAGCAGTTGAGTTTGCTGCTGATCTACGATCAGTCATGAGGCGCCCTCCAGCAATATCTCTACGTCCCTCAATGGTGTACATCAACAAGCCATCGGTAGGATCCCAGAAATGAATTTGCCCATCCAATGTGCTAGAAGCTAATTGCTTTCCATCTGGGCGATAAACCACTGTAAGAACGTCATGTGTGTGTATAAACGGTTCAACACCACCTTTTCCTTGAAAGACATCCCATAAACGAACAGTTTTGTCCCAAGATGAAGAAGCCAACACAGCCTATTGTGACATACAGTTGTTAGTCAGTCTCTCATTAATCAATTCATGGTGAAACATAAAGAGACGAATCAAAGCTTGACAAACATGTCATGCGAACAAATAACAGAATATAACGAGAAAACTAGAGAGAGAGAGAGAGAGAGAGAACAACTCACAGTTGTAGGAGAAAACATCAATCCATGCACGGGACCCTCATGACCGCTTAGGACATCCAATAAACGGCCCGTCTTCATAGACCAAACAAATATCTATAACACACGGGCATTAAGCATAACTGTCAGGATATGTGATGAGAGCTTATTAGCATCAAATATTTCAGGAATGTCTCTTAGTACCTCAAAAGAATCTAAAGTTCCAGCGCAAATTACTTCACCGCTCTGGTCTGCAGCCAAAGAAACAAACTGCCGAGAAGAAGGGGTAGTGAATGTCCTAAAATTTCGATAGCGGAACAAATCCCAAGCACGAACTGTCCCATCTAGGGATGCACTTAAGAGACAATGGTTATTAGCCATAAAATGGAGCGCTGTAACTGCATTAGTGTGTTCGGAGAAAGTCACAAAGCAAAAGCCTGATGAAACAGTCCACACCTGCAACAAGAAATCACTGGTAAATTTTAACTAATATTTAATTCAAGGTCTGAAGGACAGTCAACAAAAAGGTGAGTATACAGTAACATAATCAATAAAAAAGGGGCCATCAGCAGGATCATCACTTTTACAATGCTAATTAGGTTAAAAAAAAATATTCTAATGGCAGTATTCATAACATCCAAACATAGACCCAAAGTCAAAATTCAAATTGAAAAGATCATATTAGATATTTGACAAAGTGTAGGATAAAAAATATGTCCTGCAAACTCGGTCACTTCTTACGCTGAACCAAGCCCATAGAAAAGTGGACTACATGTTATTTATCAACTCGAGCAAACTTTGCCCTTAAGAAGGTCATCATTACAATGGCAATTCTACTAGTTCAAATTTTGAAAAACAGAAAGAAGGTAAAATCCAGAAAAAAAAAAGTGCAAATTTAAGTATATAATAGATACACATGAGAAAGGAACCCAAGAAGAAATAGCTGAGCATAATCTCCTGGATAAATAAATTGATCACCTCAACAGTGGATACTGAACAAAATGAGCATATTTACACGAAGACATATCATATAAATTGAGCCAATCAGCACATGCACACAGCTTTTTGTACAAGACACGTATGAAACAACACAGGCAACACAACTACATCCCCAAAAAATACAGCCAATTTCTGTTGTAGAAGCATTTAATTAACACACTCTATAAAAGAAAGGCACATCAGTCAGAAAACCATTCATTCACCAAATTCCCATTTTACCTTCACTTTGTTATCATCTGCCCCAGTAGCCAACAACTGTGAATCCGGTGAATATGCCAAGCAATTCACATCAAAATAATGCCCTTGTTGCTTCAATATATAACTTTCTGACCGCCACTCCCACACAAGCAATTGTCCTAACTTTGCACAGCCGAAAGTTAACCAATTCCCAGTCTCATTAAAAACTGCAGTAGTAATCTTCTCCCTCGAAATAGACAACAAATGAATGCAAACAAAATCAGGCATTTGGTATAACCCAAATGCACCATTAGAAAATCCAACCACCACCATATCAAGCAATTTATGGTAATCACAAGCAGTTAACTTTGCTGGAGATTGCATAAATCCATCTTTCCTTAACAACTTCCACTCCCCTTTATGCAAATAACTTCCTTCTTCACTTGACTCGCCTTCTTTCCCATCGAATTCCTTCCTTTTCTTCACATTACTCTCACTTCCACCATTAAAATTACCTTCCCTATCCTGCTCTGGTGTTTGTGGAGATGGTGGCTCCGTAAATTGTTCATCATCATCGAAATTACTACCTTTCGAGCTATAGCTCCAACTAAAGATATAACCATCACGGGCAATTGTATAGGCCTTATCAACCTCGTTGGTTTTTTTATCATAACCAAAGAAACAACCAACAACTGTATCTCTATGCCCTAGAAACAAAAATGGCTTATTCAAAATACCTTTCTGCAACTTCTCAATGCAAAAGAGTCTCGCAGTCAGGTCCTTCGATCCAACAAGCAAATACTTACCATCCAAGCTCCAATCCAAAGCAGTAACAGTATCCCCGCAATCCGCAAGAGTCCTAACTAACTCAAAGGCAAAAAATTCTTTCTTGAATCCGGGAGACCGCCATATTTGGACCAATTTTCCCGTGGCAAAAGCAATAAACTTACCGTCGGGGCTGAACTTAATAACATTTACAGGCTTCTTGAAAGTCATGCGATGGAGTACCACGCGCCGAGGAATATTGATGAAGTGGCAGCGGTTATTCTCATCAACCGTAAGAAGAAAGGTGCCATCGGGAGATGCAGCAAGGCGGCGAATGTTGGTCGACGATTGCACAGGGAGAGTAGTTGACTGGGATTTTATGAGGTCGGTAATGGAAACCCGATTACCTACCGGCGAGATTAATTGGGTATTCTGGGTTATTATTGCGTTGCCTCCTCTGTACGGAGCTCCAAGTAAATTCTGGAATCTGTAATTCATTCTTCTAACGAAATACACAAACTTCAGTGTATTGCACTCAGTTTGTATACCGAGAAAGTGAAGGAAACAGAAAATAAGAAATTGGAAAGTTAGAAGCTTGCTCGCGTGGTTGACCAGTTCCACCGAAAACCCTCAGTTGTTGAAGCGGAGCATAGTGCGGCGCCGAGCGAGAAACGTCTCTTCCTGGTTTCGGTTTATTCAAATGATCTGAAACTGACTCAGTTTACCAGTAGAAGCCAGGAGCTTTGCTAGGGTTTATTGGCAGAGACGGATGACTTAGTAGCCCATGTATTTTCCTAAATTTGTTCAATGGACCCTGTAGTTTTATTTTTCACCTATTCCAGTTTGAAGCTTATTTCAATTTAGCTAACACTATACTTTGGTTGATGGGTTGGAGCAATTAGATATAAACATCAAAGAATGGAAGGTTACATAATAAGGATCCCGAGTTAAAAATGCGTTACAAAGTGTTGATTTTCATATATTGGAGTATTAGTATAATTGTATAATATTATTTATATACTTTATACGGTCTATATCTAAAAATGTAATAAAAATAATATGTAATGGTCTAAAAAAAAACAACGAGACAACTACTTCATTCTTTAAATCATGTCAATAGTAGGGATGTAAATGGGATGAGAATTTGCAATCTCATCCTTGTTCCCCAGGTAGGTGGGGGTCCTTGTTCACGTTTAACAAACAGGGGCAATCCTGATCTTCATCTCTGATCTCGTAGAAGAATGGATTTCTTGTAAAATTCGTATCCCCATTAAGATAATTTTTAATTTTTTTTAAACCAAAAAAGGTAAATTCAATTTTGAAAGCCATAGGTTTTAAGGATCAACATAGTTTTAATTGAAAATTAAAACCCTAAATTTTAATTTCATTTTAGTATTACAAAATTCAATTATTTATATAATATAGATATATAACTATATATACAATAATATAAATAAGGGTTAATCATCATTTTGGAATTTAAACTCAGACCTTAACTCAGACGTTTTCCCTAATGAAACAAAATGTTTAAATATCTCCGTGTAGTTAAAAAAATAAAGCATTTTTACCTTTTTTTAATGGTCAGTGGATGTTGATCGTGACTGCATCTGTATTCAAAGCTTTATTATACACCTTGGAAATTAAAAAAAAAAAAACAAAAATTTCAAAAAAATTATAAATAAGAGACGCACAAGAAAAATGGGTTCCGCAGTGATCACGTGGACTCAACTCTTTTAATTTGGGAATGAGAAAATGACAAAGGGAAAATGGCAAAATGAAAGAAGTGAGAATGGAAGATTAATTAGAATCAAGCTTTGAGCTTAAGAGTTTTTTACGGCCACCATTGCAATGCTCATCAAGACGTAGAAATTCAGCTTCAAATCAGGCGCAAATGGCAGCTTTTAATACTCATTTGAGGCAAGCTTCTTCCAATCAAGTTTTGGCCTTCAATTCATCTCCTCCACCTGATTCTTCTTACGCTCCCACACCCGACCTTCTCAATCTTTTCCATTTGCCCCGATGTTCAGTTTCATCCTCTTCGCTACCAAATTCCTCAATTTCCTTCACTAACCCTAACCCAATTTCATCGGCGATCTTCCATTGACATATGCTTCTTTTGCTTCTTCCATAATTTACGATACCTGAATCTTCCTCTGCAGTCTCCTTTGATTAGGGATTTGTCTCAATCTCTGCCGCCGAATGGATTCTCCTTCACCGGCTCCAGACGAAGTTCTTTGTTTGGGGTGGAGTAGATGATGATCATATTGATGGAAATGGAGGATGAATCGGCGGCAGGGGAATTTACTAGGACGGTAGCGACGGAGAACAACAATTTGATAATGGTGTACTGGATTTCAGTTGGGAAATGGGTAGTATTGGTAAAGGAATTCAACATCTAAAGATTTACCTACCCGGAATTTCAAACAAGAAATCTTGCTTTTGTTTCAAATTGGACAGAGATAAGGGTTGAAAGGGTTTATTGTGGGTGATTGTAAGCGAAGACAATTTCAAAGACACAGTAGTACACTTAACAATTCGTTTAGGGCCAGCTTGTCGTTGCCCTTAAAAAGGGCCAAAATGCTTCAATTTTTTTTCAACTATAACAGCCTGCTTGTTATTGGGGATAAGAGGTGGGATAGGGATAATTATCCACTGTTTGGTTCATTTTATGGGATGGGGATAAGTTTTATTATCCCTCCCTTATTCCATTTTTTTTATCTCACCCCATGTTTAAGGTATCTGTGATAACAATATTTGTGGCGTTTTACCCATTTCTCCCTCTTCTCTGCATCTTGTTTCTCTTCTCTTCGATCTGCTGCCTCCCGTTTCTCTTCATCGGTGACATTCCGTCTCCCTTTTCTCTTCATCGATGACAGTCCGCCTCACATCCTTCTCTCTCACAAGCGACAGCCTCACACCACCTTTGTAGCTCACCGGCCAACAGTCCACCGCAGTCCCTTGCTCGCTACTCGTCCTCCACCAGTCGTCGTCTTGACCACCAGAGCAACCCTTGCGCGTCCAAGCTCCAATTTGCGAGTTCTCTCTCTTTTCAACTTCATATATATGTTTCTTTCTTTTGGTGTTGTTTATTTCATTTTTTGTTCTTTCATATATATGTAAGATTGGTGCTTTTCTTTTTCTTGTTTGGTTAGTTATTAGTGAACCTTTGTTTTATGATCGGTGAGTTTGAAAATTGTACAAAAAGAGATTGAATTCTGGCTTTAATTGCAAATTTTTGTTTCAAATTTTTGTTCTTTTTATCAATCATTTTGGCTGCTTTGAGTGCAGATAGGTGATTTTGTTTCCATCCATTATTGATTGGCTATGATCAATAGATTCTTTCGGTGAAAATAATTCAATGTTAGACAGATAATGTTTCATTCTTGGATATATCATGGCTTCATTGATATGTTTTCTCTGTTTTCTGTATTACACTTATTTAGAAATAGTGTTTTTGTGTGAGTTTGTTACAGACTAGAATCAGATAATAGAATATGAGGAGTGTGAAGTTGTAGATTTTTCCTTTTCTAGATTAGCCATACTTGTATATAGTATTATACACAGATGTTAATGCTCCAACTTGAGGAGTGTAAAGTTGTATACAGCTGTTACATATTATAGGCCTAAATCAAGTTTCTTTCCTTCTCTAGATTAGCCATTCTTGAGATGTAATTGTTCTTGAATAAGTTGTTATCTCATTTTCCCGTTCACACTTGGTAACTAATTTAGACATTTGCACACCATAATCATGCAAGCATTCTCTTAATCATTACCTATTGATTCAAATAATTGGTTACGAATATATAATCATTAAATTGCAAATGTTCATTCAAAGAATCTTGTGATATGCCATTGCTTATTTTGTAATCATATGTGATGGATAGTTTGTTTTTCCTATTAAATATAAAAGATCTAGTTCGAATGTGCTTATTGATTTTAATTTGGGTTGAAAGGTGATGTAATCAGTTATGTCATTCTGTCAGAGGAAGATTTTAATCCAATTGATCATTTTTTTGGTCTTTTTGTAAAAAATTGTATTGCTTGGCTTTAAGTTGTATTACATTTCATTTCTGTTGACCCTTACGGAGTTGTACGTTTCATAATTTGTTTTTATACAGAATGGCTGATCGTGTAGTGAATATCATGGGGGTTACTTCTCAAAGGATGGTGTTTTAACTTATGTTGGAGGTCAAGTTTCTTTTTTTAGGAATTTATATGTGGATCAAATATCACACTATAGTGACTTGCTCCATATGCTAAAAGTAGGGGTGCACACGGTCGGTTAACCAGTCCACGTGGACTTTTACAAACGGTTAACCGTTTGAACGGTTTTTTTAATTTACTAACCATACACTGTCCATTAAATTCGGTTAACCATTAGTCGGTTAACCATTAATTTCGGTCGGTTAACCATTTTTTTACGGTTAACCATTTGCGAAATAGACATTATGATTTTGCTAAATTTATAATATTTGAAACCTTAAATAAATAGACTATAAATATCAAATGTCAAATAAAAATATAAAACTTACAAACCATAGTCTTAATTATTAATTAAAATAACATTTTAACTATAAACTCCAATAATTAAAACATTAATAAAAAAACTTTCCAAACATAGAAATTGTTGTATTAGATCAAACATTAATTAACGAAATTGTTCTTCGCTGTTTGTTTTTCAGTGAGTTTGAAATTAAGAATTGAGAGTAGATGAGATTGGAAGGGAGTGACCGAGACTACTTAGTTTTGTATATTAAGGAAGTAAAATAACATCAAAGGCCCAAATATTTCACTTATTATTCATATTACCTATATATATATATACACACACATAATTTTTTGAGAAAAATATTTGTAAAAAGTCGGTTAACCGCGAGTCCACATGGACTTTCAATGTAAAAACCTAAACCTAAACCGTAACCGTTAATTTCTAAAAATAAAAACCGTACACTAGTCCATCGGTTTCGGTTAACCATATTTTTAGCTCGGTTTCGGTTCGGTTTCACGGTTTTTCGGTTTTTCGGTTTTTTTTGTGCACCCCTAGCTAAAAGACGTAGGCTTAACAGAGGGTGATAAGTTATATTACACCATTCCGGGTTTTAGTCTTGATGAGGGTGGTTTAGACGAAATTCAACATGATGAGTCTGTTTTGTAAATATTAAGGTTGGCAAAGCCGAATGTGTTTCTTGAAATTTATGTTCAACATTTTCATTGTGAAGCAATGGAGGATGTCAATATGGATAAGGTATTTTTATGGGATCCCAAATATGCTATAGTGCTAATATGTATGAGTTGTTTGGCGTGTATGTATGAATGTATGTGAAATGTTAATTTTTCTATTTTATGTCTTATATATTGATATTAGCTTGGGTTTTATTGGCAGCAATAGCTCGTCCACTGGCCAATCGACAATTTCTAATCTTGTGGCATTCAATGAGACAACGTCGAGTTAAAATGTTAATTATAACATATTTTCATATGCTTATGCTGATTATTTTGATTAGGAGACATAAATGTAGGATGTTTATGGAACCTTGCTGGTATGATCCAATTATTCGATCACAACATTTGAGTAATATGATAGATAGAAGTGATAGCTTATGTATTGAGCAACTTCAAATGGATAGACGTTGTTTTAGAGTTTTATGCTCTTTGGTGCGAGATATTGGTGGCTTACAAGATACGAAAAACATGAGCGTAGAATAAATGTTTGCAATTTTTTTTGCATATAATTGCTTATGATGAGAAAAATAGAGAAATTAAGTTTGACTTTCAACGATCCCAAGAGACAATTAGTAGACAATTTCATAATGTTTTGAGAGCAATTTTAAAGCTTTGGAGAGTATTACTAAAAACCAATGTTATCATAACCGTACCGGACATCAAACCAATGAAGCTACTGGTATGTGGTACAACCGGTTCAACCACGTTTAACCGGTGGTACAACCGGTCAGGATTATTGATTTTTTTGGAAAAAAATATTATTAAAATAATAAATAAGCTTATAAATTCATAAAACACAAGTTTCAAATGTTTAATATTCAAAATAACTTCATGAAATATCCTAAAATTTCATCAAATACAAGTCTTAAATAATAAAAATAAACTAGTAACTTAAAATATTATTGAAAGTCTTAAATATTGCTACTGTGCTTGTCAATCATCTCCGATTTCGTTGTAATTATAAATACTAATCTATAAGTAAGCTTATAAATTCATCAAGCACTGCTTCTCAATTGAGCTTTGAATAAACCAATCGCTGACAACACAGCACCCACTTCAATCCAATATTTTAGCCATTTCCCTGCAATGATTTCAGCTGCAGTGGCATAAAAACCTGACTCCCATTCACTTTGATCAACATTAACAGCACAAATTACAGCAAATAGAGGGATCAAATACGACACACAAGTGAAAATCACAGCAGCAAATAGAGCAGTAGGGAATGTTTTTTATAGCCTATCTACATCTCCTGCAAGAGTACTAACATTATCCCAAAAATTCAAGTTCCAAAACAGTGTACTGAAGTATAAAGTCCAATCCTTTTTCACATCTCTATCCCCTAAACTGACCCATCTATGGGGTTTGATTTTAGGGATTGCAAGTAGGGACATAATTATGAATGGAGAGAGGGAAACTACACCAAGAGCAACAGCAACATAACCAACAACAGTTAAACCAATGTAATTGAGGAATGAAAGGATTAAAGTTGAAATTAAAGGAGCAATCTTTCTAGGCCAACCAAAACCAAACACAAGGAACACTTTCTTCATATACTTTATGCAAAGAACTGGGAAAGCAGCAATATTAATAACACCACTAAGGAATTTCCACGAACCCATTAAAAAGCCACAAAAGGGGCCAAATGCACGATTTGCCCAGATTATAAGGACAGAGTTTTGGGGTGGAGAAGCACAGTGCCTTATTTACTTTAACATCATTATGATTAATTGTCATCTTCTTTCATTATATGATTAATTAATTATCACCTACTTTAACATCACTATCCATCCCACCAATTATATCAATTACTTATAATTTTTAATTAACAGATGTAATTAGTCATTACGCAGAACCCCAATTTACTTTAACAACACAAAAATTCAATAGCAATTATTCATTACCCAGAACCCCAATTACATGACTAAGATAAACACTAAACATAGAACAATTTGCAAATTGCAACCACAACAAAAGGAATCAATGTTCCGAAACCCAAAAGATAAAGAAAAGAAAATATAAAAAACTAGAGTTTCTATCCAAAAAAAAAAACCTGATCGGAAATAAATCGGCCTCTAATCGGCGACGGCGCTAGATTGAAGGAGATTTTATGTCGAAAGAGATTGAAGTGAAGGTCAAGAACGAAGGAGATGAAGTTGGTGAAGAACTCTGATTTAGGGATTTCAAAAATCCCTATTTATTTTTGGCTAAAAAAAATGCAGAGTATAAAGGATAAGAAAACTGGTTTTTGACGGTTTGCCCGTTCACCGATTTTTTATGGTTCGAACCAGTCATCTCCAGTTTTCTATTAAACCGTTGATTTTAATTAAATCGACCGGACCCATAGATGGTTCGCGGTAAACCGGTCGAACCGACCAGTCCGGTCCGATTTTCATAACATTGCTAAAAACCCCTCAACCAATCTCTGATGATTGTACAGAAGAAAGGTGGAAATGATTCAAGGTAGAAATGAATGAAAGTAAACAGTATTTTTCTATCCTTAATAGAAACTTTAAAAATTATTTAACTATCCTTTGTATTATGGAATTACCTTGGGGCTTTAGATGGAACTTATATAAAAGTGAATGTCCGTGCCATTGATAAACCACGATATTGGAGTAGAAAGAATGATATTGCAACAAACGTTCTTGGTGTATATGGACCAAACATGCAATTTATCTATGTATTAGCTGGGTGGGAAGGCTCGGCTGCAGATGGAATGATACTTCGTGATGCTATTTCAAGATCAAATGGTCTTAAGGTTTCTCGAGGTAAGAAATGTTATATGCATTTGATAAATGTTATTGATTCCTATACGTAACTCTCTTTTCTTATGTGGTGCTTTTTACTATAGGTTGTTATTATTTAGTTGATGCTGGATATAAGAATTGTGAAGGCTTTCTTGCTCCATATAGAAGGCAACGGTACCATTTATAAGAATGGAAAAATCCACCAACTAAGAAGGAGGAATTATTTAATATGAAGCATGCTTCTGCAAGGAATGTGATTGAAAGGACTTTTGGGTTGCTAAAAATAAGATGGGGTATACTAAGAAATCCATCTTATTATTCAGTTGAAACACTCAATGATATAATATTAGCATGTTGTTATCTTCACAACTTCATAAGACAACAAATGAGTTATGAACCATTTGAAGACGAGTTGAATGAATACATGCATACCCAACTGTCCCAAGATGTTGATAGTATTGATGCTATAGAAACATCAAGCTAGTGGAGTAGTTGGAGAGATGAACTAGCTCAAGATATGTGGGATGATTGGATATCTAGACGCCACATTGTGTGATGTTTGTGAAATTATCCTTTGTCTCTTTTGTTGGGATTTGTCACCGGAAATCACCCGATTAAAGCGGAAGAACGCGGTGATTTCCTCAAATCCGTGCCCAGGAGCAATTGAAATGGAAATTGCAAAAAAAAAAATTTAACCAACAAGAGATTGATCTCTTACCCGGATTATCTCTACAAGAGATGAATGCAGACTGCAGGAATCAAGATAGAATCCCTCCTCGTTCACGTACACGAACGCCTTTCGAACACAACCAGTAGCGTCGGAAAAACACGAACTTTGGAGCGGGAGGGGATGAGAATTTCGGTTATGGTGGCTTGGTACTTCTTGGCTGAAATACCTAGGGTTGTTTTAACCCTAGGTGGCCAAAATTCTCCTTGAGAATTTCGGCCCAATTGGCTCACCATGTGTGGGCTTTCCTTCTTTCATTTTAAGCCCAAATCTATTTTAATTTTTCTGGTTTAAATTAATTTCAAGCCCAACTTTAATTTGCACATGTATATAATATATTACACCATGTAACATATTATTTACATTTAATTGAAATTGGTTTGACTAATTAATTTAATCCATGAAATTAAAATTAGATCTTCACAAAATGAATTCATATGTAAACCTATACATATGAATATTTCTACCTAGGAAATAATCTGATAATTAATCCAATTAATTATGAGAATGCCAATCAAATATTAATCTTATTATTATGATCAATCCAATTGATCTTTATAATGCAATTAATAAAATCCTCTCTCTTACCAGAGTGTATACTCCAAGTATACAGGTGATTTCCTTAAGTCTGTGTTCAGTCGCTCAGTGTGTACGATCCCGTGGGCCCATCTTTATGTTGGCAGTGGGCCTGTGGCCCACAGACTGCAGTTGGGCTCTAGCAAGCCACTGCAGTCCCCAATTAAGATGGAGATGGCAGTCCAACTGTAATCATAACCCTGTAGTTTTAACTTGTATATCCCATGTCATTGAAATCGGTGTCCAACACAGAGGCATGGATTGATCACCCTCTTTTGTGTCTGGACATTTACTTGATCCCGAATGTACTGATGCTCACAAACAAGTTCCAACTTGGTTGGGTGTGGCCACACTCTTATCAGTCACATTCATCAAGAGGCCGGTGATATCTTCTCAGTGGACTACTGAGTGATAAATCCCTTCTGCATATCCATAGCATTGCCATGCTAAGTGACATACCCGAAAGTACCCATACTTGGCACCCTATTACAAGCCCTTTAGGTGTACCCCTAAGTATGCGACCTCGCATGCAACACCATCATATGGTCAGATCAAAGGATCCATACAAGTACTACACGAGAATCACTTGTGATACTATACCATGTGGATTTCTCGTTTAGTGGATCTATCTAGTACCATGCCCCTTTTGCATGTACTCATTAACTTGGTTGACATCCCATGTCCAATGACCGGTAAGACACGGCCATACAATCAGGTTAATGATAATCTATAGTTCCATTCATTCCCATGATTGGAGCAGACTACGGATCTCTTTATGGTCTTATCGTTTACCCTATCAATGGTCTTACTGCCAAGTGCATGACACTTGTCATCATGGATATGGATATTCCATTGGATACTTCATTTAAGATATTGCACAAGATATATATAATAAATGAATTAATGCCTTTATTAATAACACAAAATGAGTATAATACATAAATCCAATAAATGTATAATACAAATACAAGGTCCAATGTCTCGGGACTAGGGCATATCCAACATCTTTTTAATTGTGAAACTTTTTTATGTTTACATTGCTTTATATTTCCTTGAGACTTGAATTTGTTATGTGTGATCGTATGTCTTTGCGAATTGAGACTTATTTGAGATTTCATAATAAACTTGCAATTTTCTGTATATTATTGGTTGTTATTATGACATGTTATTTTTAAAGAGAAAAGGTAAGAAAAAAATGACAACAAAGAAAAGGGACAGGAAGGTTTGGTCTGCTAAAGAAGAGTCTGTGCTAATTGATATACTCTATGATATGAATACTTCAGGTTAGAAGGTGGATACAGGCCACAAGTCGGGATACCTAGCATTCATTGAGAAAGAACTATCCAATAAGTTGCCAAATTCAGAGATTAAAGCTGATCCCTATATAAAATCCAAAGTGAAGGTTATGAAGAAGAATCTTTCATACATTCTCGATATCCAACAATTTGGAAGTGGCTTTGGTTGGAATGATGAGCATAAAATGGTGACTGGTGATAAGGAAATTTTATGCGAGTGACTTGGTAAAAGGATCTAAAGTTAGGGGCCTGGGAGATCTAGCAGATATGGATGAAGATCAACCCAATACGAATAGATTTGAAGATGATATCCAATCAGTTGATGAATCTGTCTCTCAATCTAAAAGTAACTCTACCCTAAGCTCCAGGCAATCTCTAAAAAGAAAATCTTGTGACAATGATCCACTTGAGGCTAAGTTTATTAAAATTTCTAAATCAATCTCAAGCTTATTGGAAGCAGAAAAGGAGAGTGCATTGGCATTGAATGAAATGAAAAAAGCATTTGTACATGAGATTGATGTTCATGAGCAAACTAGCAATAAAAGAAAAGAATTATTTGAAGTTCTTTGCAGACTTCCCGGGCTCACCCCGGCGTAAGTTATGATGGCCACAAGTCTCATTGGCCAAGATACAACTAAGATGGAACTTTTTTTTAATATATCGGATGACTACAAAGTAATATTTTCTCGATAGGAAATTGATGATTCACAGTAGATGTTATAGAAACTTGTTCTTTTTTTGTATCAATGTGATGTAGTTGTTGACTTTCTTTTGTGTCGGTAATTATGATCTATGTAAATTAATTACTTGTTGTAGACTTTATGCTACATAAATCATATATTATTAATGAAGTTCAAGTTTATATTAGCGATAATTAATATAGCCCGTTGACCAGCCCAGCCACAGCAACTTTGAGTCATCTATATTCAAGCAAAAGTCATGTCTTTTCACTTAAAAAATAATAAAAAAAGCTAGCAGATGTGTTGCGCGGGCGCGAAGGATTCACCCTGGCAACACAACATGGTAGTAGCTTAAGGCCGCCATTAGAACCTTCGGTCACAAGGGCGACATGTCGTCATGCTCGCGGCTTGGCTGTCACTGACTAGTCACTAGCGCGGTATGTTGTCGTACTAGCGACGCAAGTCAATGCAGCCATTAAAAGCTTCGGTCGCCAGCGCAACAAAATGTCCTGGCCGCGACTTTGCTTTTACTGGCCAAAAAAAGACCATTGGATTGGCAGACCCAACCATCAAAAACACCAATTTTTCAAATTTTTAAACCCTTTCCTCCTTCTTTTTGCTTATTTACTTCCTTTTATATATATCCTCCAACTTTTTCTCATTCTTTTCACTCTTGTTCTTAATATTTCATCTTCTTTTTGTTCTTCTTCTTCTTCTTCCTCACTTTGTTTCCATTTTCACTGCACCTTCAATATCTCTTCTTTTATCCATTGTCTACATAAGTATTATTTTCTTTCTTTTAATTTCTTCGCATCGTTCACAATTCACCATAGTTAGAAAAAAGAGGGCTTCAACCAAAGGCAAAAGAAAAGCCACTTTATCAACTCAAGGTAATCCTAATCTTGCTAATGAATATGATTGCCCTTTTCCCATTTTTACTAATGAAAGGTTATTCGATTTCAAATTTTTCAATATGCGAAGTTTATTGGTATGTTACACATTGATTTTGACTTTGGTTTTCTTGAAAGATTTAATGAGTATTTTCATTTATTGAAATGGTATGTTACAAATTGATTTTGCAATGTTGGAAGACTTTGGTTTTCTTGAAAGATTTAATGAGTATTTTCATTTATTGAAATGGGATCATTTTGTACATATGTCATTACCGGTTATGAGGATTTGGGCCATGGAATTTTTTGTGATTTTACAATATGTAGATTCTAGGAAGACTAGATTTAAATTTAGGCATTAAGGCATAGAATTTTTATTTGGATATGAAGAGATGTATGATTGGTTTGGCTTTCCTTTAGATGGTATACATTATGATGCTAGCAAATATAAAAGGAATGCATTTTGGAGGCGAATTTCTGGCCTTGATAAATTTAATCCAAAGAATTCTAGCAATAGGCTTATAAGGGATAATTCTTTGTTCTTTCTGTGTTACAGGAACCCCATGCTCTATTTCTTTTATTTTTGATGAGTTGGAAAATATCTGTAAAACCAAGAAGAGGACAAGGTTGACGGTTGGAATGGGTTATATAGTGAACGTCATCGTATTGGGTTATTTGGGATCCTTAGGTGCCTTCGAACTTGAAAATGGGGAGACCGTTCCAATGTTAAATGTTATTTATCTAAAAAATGCTCAACTCATTAACCGAAGAGGTCCTACTAAATGGGTTCTTTATAAGGAACGTGTGGCTAAGATATTGAAAGGAAAGGGGGTGGATGAGGATGACGAATCCGACAACCAATCTTCTCTAACCAGCCCCCCGGATGACGAAACAGAGTCTGTAGATGCCAATGTTGGTGAGGAAGGAAATGTTACAGGTTGGAGCCAAGTTTTTACCCGTTTAGACACTATGGAGGCAAATCATCAAGCATTAAGTACAAAAGTTGATAGTATGATCAAGGATTTGAAAGTAATCAAGAAGAGCATGACTAGTTTGGGATGCGAGTTATTGCCCTTTTTTCGCAAAAGCAACATATGATTCATTCCTTCTCCACTTGACTCTCCGAGTGGTTCCCTGTAAGTCCGTTCCTAGCGAGTATGCACGGAGATTGAGGGTAATTTAAAGGGGCAAAAAAGTAGCCATAAAAGGGAGTATGTACGGAGGAAAAAAAAAGATACCGGAGATTGAGGGTAATTTAAGGATTGAGAAATTCTTACTCTACTGTTTTTATCTTTCTTGTACTTGTAAGCGCCGGAATTTTACTTCTCTCTAAAAAAAAGTATAGTCGTATGACTTTAACTACAGTCGTATGACTGTAGTTCGTGACAAGTGAGCCAACCCATACCCTAAAAGCAGAGAAAAAAGGGAAAAGAAGGAAGAGGCCGGACAAAAAGGAGGCGGATAGAAAACGAAGGAGAAGGAGAAAAAGAAAGAAGAAAAGAGAGAGAGAGAGAGAAAGAAGAAGAAAAAAAAAAGAAAAGGAAAGAAACTCATCATCAGAATCCCTCAACATTTGGAAATCTTTGGACCCAAATCCCTAACCCGAACTCAAGGAGAAAAGTACAGATTTCAGTGGATTGGAGCGACGCCAAGGGTCAATCCTATGGTGGACGCACGCTAAAGAGGTAAACACTCCTTTTCCCCTCTCTTTTACAAGCTTTCTGGGTGATTGTTGTGGTTTTGTGCCATTTCTATCTATTTTTTACGCTTTCTGTTTCTGGAAATCAAGAACAGTCGTGCGACTGTTCTTGAGTTTGATGAACAGCCGTACGACTGTAGTTACAGTTGTATGAGTGTTCTTGATTTCCAGCGTTTTCTTTCCAGTTTTGTTTCAAATAAATTTTGGCGAAATCCTGGCTGTGGGTTGCTTACAGTCGCACGACTGTAATTTACAGTCACATGACTGTAACGTGATTTCCAGAATCAGAATTTCTGTTTTTATTTCCAAAAATTCCCAAAAACCCATAAAAATTCAGAAAATCCCAAAATCATCAAAAATGAATTTTGTTGTGTGTATTCACGACCATAGATTCAATTTTCAGTAAAATTGCATTTAGAACAATGCCACGACGGAGACCCAGATCTCCCGCAAACCGACCCACCTCACATGTAAAAAAATGCAGGCAAACCGGAAAAATTGTTTTCAAAATGATTTTCCCACAAAATCAAATATATAGGGACGTTTCAAAATGTTTTCCAGGTCTAACCGGGCCGGCTAGTAGAGCCAACCAGGTTATCCCCTAAATTTATGCCCTCAATTCTTGATTTCCCATTCTGTTATGTTTGAATCCAACTTATGGCGTGCTATATATTGTGCTAACCTTTGTTTTGCAGCTTTTTATTTTTACTTTTGATGTATTTAATAGATTAATTGTGTATCCTAGGCGATTGTATTTTTCTAGATAAATCGTGTATTCTAGGCGCTTGTAAAAGTGAGGCTGAGAGTTTTTGTCTTTTATTCGATCGGGTTGTAATAATTTATTCTTTTACTATTTTACTTAACCTGTATGCGCACTGTATGTCTATTTATTTCAATAAAATTGACTTTTAGAATTTGAAATACCATCTATGAACATTGACCAATATTATTTTAATTAGACATGAAATAAGGGACTTGTCCGGACCCAAATCTTTGGATAGTGTAACGGTCGTTCGTCCGGTTCAGCTGCATCATAAATTTTCCAGTTGAGCTGAGCCGGGTGGCGACTCTACAATATTCATCGAGACTTAGGTCTCGGTTCTTTTATGTATTAATTCCATTTATTTTTCAAAACCGATTTTCCATTTATAAAAACCCCACGCGAGGGAGGGGCCCGCCCGAGATCAAGGCGCCCCTTTCGAAAGGGAGTCTCGCGTTCCGTCGAAAACGTCGTCCGCTCACAGTGGCGACTCCGCTGGGGATTTCTTAAAAAAAGTTTTCTTAAAAACTTAAAAGAATTTGACAAGCCCTAAAAAGTGTCTGATTAAAATAAGGTGGATGATTATTGATTGGTATTTCATTTTGCATTTTTAGTTAGACATTCTTGCATTAGAATTAAGTATCCATTTATAGCCTGGTGGATTGTTGAAGTGTCGCCTTTGTTCCTCATGGTCTTAGGGGCACGGATACGAAACACCACCCATAGCCTCGTACGAACCCCTTCGTTCGGACCCTTGAGTGGGGAGAAGTGAGGAGTATATTTTGCTATGGGAATCTTTTTTTTTAACCCGACTTGGACCGAGCTCATATAGGCAGCCCTAGTTGGATTCCCTCAGGATACCAAAATAATTGTGTGAATAAAAATAAAATCGCGCCTTCATCATCCCCGGTTGATGATCGAAGAGAACCCCACCTAGGACTCGGTTAGAATTTTTGAGACCGGCCACGCTTGGAGAAATAAGGTTGGAAGAATTCGCTTCATGTGCTACGTGTTACATGCTTCTCGACATTTCACGACATACCATAATCATCATTTTCCATACACAATCAACATTTTCCATTCATAAAACATTTTTGTGTGATACTAACCCACATTTTTATGTAACCATTTGCATTTATTTTTGTGTGTAAAAACATTAAATCATCCGCTTGCCATTCATACTAACCATTTCTTTTTCAGCCATAACATTATATTTGTGTGATTAGCATTTTTTCACATAGTATATATAACATCATTATGTATGTCATGCATCCTAACCACGTTTTTGTACAGCCATTTGCATTTGTGTGTCATAAGCACTCAAGACATATCACCTAAATTAAATTAGGAGCATTCCATGGACGCCCATCATGATCATATCATTCCATCATATATCGGGTATCCCAAAATATCCGTGTTCTGCCAATACACCGGATTGCATTCGGCCATTCCACCAAATCATTTCATTCAATAGAGACCATAATGGTCCTAGGTGTATTTCTGTGTGACAATCCACATGATGCATTTCATGACATCATATCCATTCATCATAAATATTATATAGCACTGTGATCCACATCGGGTTACTTCATGACATTACCATATCATTCAAGGTGCTCCCCGAGTACCGGATTAGTACGCATGTAGGGGCATTTCATAACATCCTAAATCATGCAAGGTGTTCCCCGAACACCGAGCTTTTGTCCGTGTCCCCATCACACGCGACTCTCTCATAACATCATTCCATATCATATGCTCAAAAGCATCAGAACTCTGTCCATGGGGCGGTCCCATGTGACCATTTCATATCGTCTCATAGACCTTTAAAGTGTCGAAACTCCGTCCGTGTGTCGGTACACACGTGACCATTTCACGAAACTCATTAGGTGCCCCAAAGGCGCCGAAACCCTGCTCGTGTGGCTGTCCACACATGGCATTTTTGCATAGCATTGGGTGCACTTGGAATGTCCAAAATAAATAAATAAATAAATAAATAAAGGTCACATTCATTATCATCCATATTCATGAAGCATCATCCAAGCATTATCATCCATACCATCCAATCATGCACTTGTTAGCCCTAACAGTCTTTATGTGCATTAAGGCAGAATAAGTTGGGGCATCCTAGAACAAGATCCCGGACTGCAAGAGCACGTAAGAGCGAAAGATCAGTCGAATCAAGCAGTGCAACAGAGTCCGGAGAAGAAGTAGCAATGGCAGATCAAATACCGAACATTGCTAGTGTTCTGAAGGATTTCTTCCAATCCCAAGACTTCTGGGATATGCTAAAGGAAGAACTGAGGGCTATTGTTAGGGAAAGTGGTGAAGCTGGTAATGGTGGAACCAGGAAAGAAAAAGAAGGGGAGACCTCTCAACATGGGGCTGATGCTTCAGCCAGTATAGAAAAGCTACAGGAAATCGAGGCAGCTATGGAATAGAAAATGAAGGCCAAATACTCTGAGCTGGATGAGATGCTAACTGAGCTGAAAAAGGGAGCCAACATCAATTCGAGTTCCAAGCAGGGCTTCAATGTGGATGCCATGATAAACAAAGGCATCGAGACATTCCCTGTGGGGTTCCAAGTCCCCAAAATTCCTTCTTACAAAGGGGTCGGATCACCAGAAGCTCACATCAATCTCTATGCCCATATAATGCTAACCACGGGTGCTACCAAACAGCAGTTGGTCAACTTCTTCCCAACAACACTAGAAGAAGGAGCTTTGAACTGGTACAACTCTCTAATAGAGGAAGTACAGTCAGATTGGGAGACACTATCAGTGGCCTTCATCAAATATTAGAGCTTCAACACAAAGATCCAAGTGAAGCTATATGACTTGGGAAGGGTTAAGCAGAAGCTCAATGAACCCTTTGATGAGTATTATCAAAGGTGGATGAACAAGATGATCCTGCTGAAAAATCGCCCCGATGAAGACGAGCTGATTCAGAAACTGATTGAGGGAAGCAGGGATGTCAATAGAGACAACATGAAGTTCTATGCTTTCAATGAACTCAGCAAGGTCTACAGCATGGCCATGAAGGTTGAAAGGGATGAAGAAGAAAAAGCGGCCAGTCAAAAGGGTGGCAGAAGCTTCAAGCACAGTCTGGGGTATCGATCAACAACCGCCATCGGATCAAGCAGTGGGTCCAGTTTCGTCTTTACAAACAAAAGTGACCAATCTCTAGAGGATGAGCCGACTGAAGTTGCTGTAGTGTCTCAACAATGAGGAGATCAAGCTGGAGATTCGCAGAATCGAGGCCTATCCCCGTGGACCCTTTCTTTGGCCAAGATTTTTACAAAGTGCAGGAATGGTGGCCTCTTGAGTTCTCTGAAGCCATTCGAGAAGCCGGTTGAGATGGACAAGGGCAAATTCTGTTCCTATCACGTGACAGTGGGGCACCACACAAATGACTGCAAGCAACTACTCAGGGCTATTCGACAACTGATCACTGACGGGAAAATCATGGAGCCACCCTTGAAGCCCAATGTCCAGAGCAATCCTTTGCCCGTCTTTGACTAGTCCAATTAAAGTGGATGATGCAGCAGTAAAAGAAGACGCTCCGCATGTGGAGGATGTTAATTATTTTGATGTATCTGTTTTGTTCTTTACCTTGTTTTGTGAACAATGTAGCCCACAAGGTGTTTAATATAATGTAATTTGATTTCAATTATTTGTGTGATATTTTCATGGACGGAACACTGTGCATGCATTCAAAAATTCATTCAATGTCTTTAGCATACACGACACATCATTACGTGAAATGAACCTAAGGACAAATGAGCATCCAAAATGATATCTGTCTTGAAAAACTCCACGACTGATAAGAGAAAGAAAAGAAAGATTGCAAATACCTAAAAGCATGGAAGACCTTCGCCTAGTCCTATGACGGCACATCTAGAGATCGATAAAGGATCGCAAGATGCAGAATTACAAAGAATCCAGAGGACAAGTCCAGCCAAGCGGAAGTTCCGTAGCAAAAAAAAAAAAAGGCAACAACACAAGCAAAATAAGAATGGTTTCAAGTTCCAAAATAAGAATGCATCGGTATCATATGATGTTTCGCACCATATCATCCCCGATAATAGAACGTAAGTTCTGGGGCAACAGTGCAACTATTCCAGAATAAAGGAGAAAGGCATCATGCATCGCCTCCATAGCACCCGAAAGCCAACAGGATAGTTGAAGCAGCTAATAAGCGTATTAAAAGCGGAGCCATCAACCTGCATGATCGAAACAGTCCTATAGAGAAAGACAGAGACCAAGTCGTCAACCCTTTCAATCAGGACATGCTCAGGTTTCCAAAAAAAAAAAAAAAGAAGAAGAACAAAAGAGTCCGATGGTTGAAAATCTCGAAAGCAATCCATGAAAAAGTTAGGACAGTGAGATGAGCACCACCTGCAGGAAAATCCGCAAGGACCAGTTGGTGGTAGTCGTGGCTTCGGCCGAGACGGATACCATACTCATCTTGTCCTTAATTTCATTTCATATATATTGTGTATTATGCTAAAACATTATCAATGAATGAATGGATGAATGCCTTGCCCCGTTCATTTAAATATCCTAAGTTTGCTTGAAATTGAATTCACATCGTGCATCATATATGGCTATACGCTTGTGAGCTTCAGCAACAACGATGGAGCAACCAAATCCTATAAGACTTCCCAAGATCATCTCATCATCAGAGGGTGTATTGAATTGGAAGTCTTCTTCTAATTCCACGACAAAAAAAAAGAAGAAGAGAGCTCGCTGAGGTGAAAACCGAAAAGGCGCCTCAGGCAAAAATTAGAGCAGCCCGCTAAGCTGAAAACCCATATTGGGCAGTTTAGACAAAAGTTAGGGCATATGAAAAGCTCGCTAAGGTGAAAACCGAAAAGGCACCTTAGGCAAAAGTTAGAGCAGCTCGCTGAGTTGAAAACCTACTTTGGGCGGCTCAGGCAAAATTTAGAGCACTTCCAAATTCATGAAGCCTAGGGGCAGAGAAGGCAAAACCTCTCCGTTGTTCCCCCAGCAGGAACATTTCATTAATCTCCAACAAGATCCTCTACATTGTTTCTCAATGACATCGTTACCAAGAACAACATCACTTTCTCTCCAACATTCATCATACTTCCTCATTAGCCATCATATATCCCTGGCGGGATCGTAAGAATTATATTGCGTCCAAAATGTTGCTTCTCCAACTATGGACGATCAATGGCACAACATGTCTTCCCCAGAGAGAACCTGTAATGTCAAGATTGAGCAAATGGCGCTAAATGCATTTCCTAAAATTCATTTGCACATGGGCATATTGAAACATATACATGCATTCAAAACATACATGCATGCATACACATACATATCACAACCGATCCAAGTGCAGGTACCTACAGCCGTCACCAGGTCTCTCTAAACCAGGATCACTCTCAAAGCAGAGATGGCTCAATGCCGGGGCATCTATTGGGCCTTAAGCATCCGTGCAAACCCAAATCTCAACATATCAAGTTTCCAAGGGGCAGAGCAATCAAGCCGTATTTATCCTTGATCGAAGGGGCAAATATTTTTGTTTCCAAAATTATCGATCAAGGGATAAATACTCATCCTCGAGCCAACATCAAAATCATCATTCCTAAACCTATCTCCCTTTTTCTTCATTCAAGCCAGATTTTGAACCCTTGAACTCCATTATGTTCAAGCATGGTTGCAAATCCTTGAACCCCTTTTCTTTATTCAAGCCAGATTTCGAACCCTTGAACTCCATTACGTTCAAGCATGGTTGCAAATCCTTGAACCCCTTTTCTTTATTCAAGCTAGATTTCGAACCCTTGAACTCCATTAAGTTTAAGCATGGTTGCAAATCCTTGAACCCCTTTTCTTTATTCAAGCCAGATTCCATTACGTTCAAGCATGGTTGCAAATCCTTAAACCCCTTTTCTTTATTCAAGCCAGATTTCGAACCCTTGAACTCCATTATGTTCAAGCATGGTTGCAAATCCTTGAACCCCTTTTCTTTATTCAAGCCAAATTTCGAACCTTTGAACTCTATTACGTTCAAGCATGATTGCAAATTCTTGAACCCCTTTTCTTTATTCAAGCCAGATTTCGAACCCTTGAACTCCATTACGTTCAAGCATGGTTTCAAATCCTTGAACCACCCTTTTCTTTATTCAAACCAAATTTCAAACCCTTGAACTCCATTACGTTCAAGCATGGTTACGAATCCTTGAACCCTTTCTTTATTCAAGCCAGATTTTGAGCCCTTAAACTCTATTACGTTCAAGCATGGTTCCAAATCCTTGAACCCCTTTTCTCTATTCAAGCCAGATTTCGAACCCTGAACTCCATTACGTTCAAGCATGGTTTCAAATTCTTGACCTTCTTATTCCATTATTTCGAGTCATCCAATTCCAGTAAAATTTCAAATCTTCAAAATTTCTGCAGATTTGCCTCTGGTAACCTAGACCCGGTATCGGCTTAGTTCCACATCAAACCCCTCATTTCATCCAAACTAGATTTCAAATCCTTGAACTTCTTCAAGCATGATTCCCAATCCTTGATGAACACCTCTTCAAGCTCGATTTTGAATCCTTGAACTTCTTCAAGCATGATTCCCAATCCTTACAAACCTCCTCAAGCGTGGTTTTGAATCCTTGAAACCTCTTCAAGCCTGATTCTTAATCCTTGAAAATCACCCAAGTCAGATTTCGGATTCTTGAAGATCGATTCAAGCAAGATCCTAGATCATGGAAGCCAATTCAAATCTCCAGCATTGCCTCGGGTAACATAAACCCGATATCGGCTTATTCCATCCAATCAACTCAACACGTCACCACAGCAGTGAAGCTTCAGCAACTCAGTTACATGTTTTATTTCCCGTGTCTGTGGCGCTTTGATTCGCGTTCTCAAATTCACATCAACTATTTCAGACCAAGATCGGGTGTTGAATTTGATCACGCGAGGGGCAACTGTAAGCGCCGGAATTTTACTTCTCTCTAAAAAAAAAGAGTATAGTCGTACGACTTTAACTACAGTCGTACGATTGTAATTAAACTATAGTCGTACGACTGTAGATCGTGGCAGGTGAGCCAACCCATACCCTAAAAGCAGAGAAAAAGGGGAAAAGAAGGGAGAGGCAGGACAGAAAGGAGGCGGACAGAAAATGAAGGAGAAGGAGAAAAAGAAAGAAGAAAAAAAAGAGAGTGGGGGAAAGAAGAAGAAAAAAACAAGAAAAGGAAAGAAACCCATCATCAGAATCCCTCAACATTTGGAAATCTCTGGACCCAAATCCCTAACCCTAACTCAAGGAGAAAAGTGCAGATTTCAGTGGATTGGAGCGACACCAGGGGTCAATCCTATGGTGGACGCACGCCAAAGAGGTAAACACTCCTTTTCCCCTCTCTTTTACAAGCTTTCTGGGTGATTGGTGTGGTTTTGTGCCATTTCTATCTATTTTCTGCACTTTCTGTTTCTAGAAATCAAGAACAGTCGTGCGACTGTTCTTGAGTTTGATGAACAATCGTACGACTGTAGTTACAGTTGTACGAGTGTTGATTTCTAGCGTTTTCTTTCCAGTTTTGTTTCAAATAAATTTTGGCGAAATCCTGGCTGTGGGTCGCTTACAGTCGCACGATTGTAACGTGATTTGCAGAATCAGAATTTCCGTTTTTATTTCCAAAAATTCCCAAAAACCCATAAAAATTCAGAAAATCCCAAAATCATCAAAAATGAATTTTGTTGTGTGCATTCACGACCATAGATTCAATTTTCAGTAAAATTGCATTTAGAACAATGCCACGACAGAGACCCAGATCTTCCGAAAACCGACCCACCTCACATGTAAAAAAAATGCATGCAAACCGGAAAAATTGTTTGCAAAATGATTTTCCCACAAAATAAAAAATACAGGGATATTTCAAAATGTTTTCCAGGTCTAACCGGGCCGGCTAGTCAAGCCAACCCAGTTATCCCCTAAATGTATGCCCCCAATTCTTAATTTCTCATTCTGTCATGTTTGAATCCAACTTATGGCGTGCTATATATTGCGCTAACCTTTGTTTTGCAGCTTTTTATTTTTACTTTTGATGTATTTAATAGATTAATTGTGTATCCTAGGCGATTGTATTTTTCTAGATAAATCGTGTATTCTAGGTGCTTGTAAAAGTGAGGCTGAGAGTTTTTGTCTTTTATTCGATCGGGTTGTCATAATTTATTAATTTGTTCTTTTACTATTTTACTTAACCTGTATGCGCGCTGTATGTCTATTTATTTCAATAATATTGACTTTTAGAATTTGAAATACCATCTATGAACATTGACCAATATTATTTTAATTAGACCCGAAATAAGGGACTTGTCCGGACCCAAATCTCTAGATAGTGTAGCGGTCGTTCGTCCGGTTCAGCTGCATTATAAATTTCCCGGTTGAGCTGAGCCGGGTGGCGACTCTACAATATTCATCGAGACTTAGGTCTCGGTTCTTTTATGTATTAATTCCATTTATTTTTCAAAACCGATTTTCCATTTATAAAAACCCCACGCGAGGGAGGGACCCGCCCGAGATCGTGGCGCCCCTTCCGAAAGGGAGTCTCGCGTTCCGTCGAAAACGTCGTCCGCTCATAGTACTCTTTTATGCATACTACTTCGTTTTGTGAACATTGATTAATTCTTTTCTATGCTAAGTTATTTTAACAAAAGTTGTTGTGCCAAGTTTTTCTTATAAATAAACCAATTTTTATTATTTTTTACATAAGTAAAATATATTTTATTATTTTTAACATGTTTAGGGGTAATATCGTCAATTATATTGATTTTTATCCCTATCCCTATCCAACATACCAAACATATCTTATACTATTCATATCTCGCTTTTAACTTTTATCCCTATCCCTATCTCAATCTTTTATTCATATCCTTATCACAATCCTTATCCCTATCCCCATCTCCATCCCCATCAAATACCAAACGCCCCGTAAGGAGATATATTTAAGCATTTTGTTTTGTTAGGGGCTTTGATGCTAAAGATGCCTAGATTTAGGAGCTAAAATGGGGATATTGTCAAAGATTCCCGCAACAACTAAATGGGGATAGGGATGGAGACTCGCAGGACGGGAAGAGATAATCACATCCTCATTTTCGTTTAATATTCAGAGATAAATTTATCCCTGTATCCGTTTGACGGGGATTCGAAACAAGAAATCCATAACCCTTTTCGGACGGGCCCCACGTCCCATTGACAATCTCATTAGTATTGGCCCCTTTGGTTAAAAAACCTAAATTAAATAAATTATAAAGTAGATAAAGCCAAAAAAAAAAAAAAAGGAAAAAAGAAAAAAAAAAACAACCAAAATAAACTGATTTTAAAAATAAAATTGAACTGGATAGTTTTAGTTCGATTTAATTGCGTAATCAAATTGGATTTTAATTTAATATGTTTTACTTAACATTTGAATCAAAAAGTTATTAGATATATGGGAAAACTTTAAAAATACGAATGTAGTTTCACTCTCTAATAAATCGAGAATTGTGTTTTTTTCTATCAAAAAGAGGACATGTAGTTTCAAAAGTTGGTAAAATAAAGTGATAAATGATATTAAATTATGACAAAGCATATGACATTTTTATCCATTTTGAATTAAAATTTTCCAAATTGGTTAATAAAAAAACGACACACCTTAGCAATAATATTTGAAAATTTTCGAGAAGTTGAAATAGTTTTCTTAATTAAACAATGATTATAAATTAAAAAAATCACAACAAAAAAAAATCTACGAAAAAAAAAGAAAATATTTAAATCTTGATGTAAAATATTTAAATAGCATGAGTAAACTATTGGAATGTTACATGGACAAAATGCCCCATGCCAGAAAAAGTTACTTATAATTTTTTAGCTAACTTTTGAAACCACATGCTCTCTTTTTGACCCAAAAAAAAAAAAAACTCAAATTGTTAGAAACTGGTGTTAGAAGTAATATGTATATGAAAAATAAGAACAAACAGAAACATGATATTATATTATTAATATAAGAATCACAAATTACAGTAGGTATATATTAAACCTTAACCAGAAAAACAATAACAGTTTGCTGAGGTCCGAATGTGATAAGTCACCTCAAGATAGATTAGTTCGCGTTGAACTTTCGCCTCCCGGGATACAACAACAACAAATGAACTCTACCGTGCGCAAGGAAATATCACCAGAACTTAGTCTACCAGCCTATAAAATTTCGAAGTATAGAATGGAAAAAGCTTATGTGAAAAATGCTTGATATCAAAACAAAATAAAAACCTTTTATATAGGCTGGAAAGAGAACTGCCAGAAATTTAAGAGCAAATAAGTGAATTAAGGAGAATAATTCTCCATGAAGAGAATTAATACGAATTTAAATGTATTTTAATACAATTAATCTCCAAAATTTTTCTGTTGAGAGTTCAAAAGGACTCTTAAATTTTAGAGAAAAAAATAAACGGGCCAGAGCAAAAGTAAGCAAGCCTATAGTAACCTATTTCGGTCCAACATTGCGTTGCCCACGTTGTGTGGGTGTGCATTGGACCTTTTACCCCCTACATGCACAAGAGAAAGTCTCCTGGCTAGAAATTCTTACAAACCTAAGGAAGTGTTATTCCTTAGAGTACAAATCATCAATAGTACATAAACTTTCACCTTACTAACATAATGGTACATAAACTTCCAAACTAGACATAAAAGTACATCAATTTAGCAGCCCGCTAACATGAAAGTCAAAATTACCGTTGACTATCAAGAATACCGTTAACCACGCCAGGAACCGGTAAAAAACGATGACGTGGCAGTTTTCAAAACTATGATGTGGCAGTTTTCACCGGGTTCTGGCGTGGTCAATGGTAATTTTGACTTTTATGTTAGCGGGTTACTAAGTTGATGTACTTTTATGTCTAGTTTTGAAGTTCGTGTACCATTATATTAGTAAGGTGAAAGTTCATGTACCACCGATGATTTTAAGCCCTATTCCTTATCCACTCAACTTTCATATTAACAAGGGATGTGATTTGAGAATTTCAATTTATTTTTCTCTACAAAATATTTTCTTTCAAGCTCATTTTGAGCGTCAATTTCTCATTTATCCTTAATCCGTTTTAGACATATTATATAGCATTGAAAGATATCGTTGCGTAGAACCTAAATTATTCTGATCTGCCCACTTGGTACTCGACCTATTGATTTGATCATTTTGGTACCTAGCCTATCTCAGTACTTGATTTATATAAATTGAGAATCTTTTGATTTTTAGATGAACTTTTATATTCACTGTTATTGTACTAGATAAATTATTTTTTCTCTTCGCTACCACTAATCGCCAATTCCATTACTTTTTTTAAATTTCAAGGATAAGATACTAAATATTCTTGATTTCTATCAAAAGAACAGAATCAATAGGTTAGATACCAAAGTAGATTATCAGAAAAAAAAAAAAAAAAAAAAAAAAAAGAGTCTTTCTTTCCCATTGACCCGATAAATGCAGGGAAAATTATATATATATTTAAAAGAAAAAAAAGAAAAAAAAGATAGGGATTGGAGGCTTCAAATTCGCGCCCAACAGGTAGGTTTTAAAAAACCTGATTCTGAACAATAAATACTCCAAAAAATCAGAGACCAGATTCTCTCTTTCCTTTCGTTTCGTTTCTCCCTTGATTTCTCCCTTCCTTAAACCAAATTAAACTAAACTAAACTAATGTTGCTGTTGTTGTTGTTGTTGTTTGAATATAACCTTACCCTTCTCTTTTGTTTTCTCTGTTATGGACTCTCCTTCTCACCCCAATCCCATTTTCACCAATTTTGAAGTACGTTTCGGTTTTATTTATCATCTTTCTTCTTTCGATTTTTATCTAGGTTTGTTTGGTTTCCAAGTAAATTTAACACTACTAGAAATACTCCTAGAATTGTGATCAGAAGAATGGATCTTTTTAGCATTAATTATTGAATTTCAATTCTTTTGATTGTAGGAATCCCCTTCAGTACTCCATCTTTTTAGTGATCTCTCTCCTCTAAAGTCGGTTAAGGCACTACATTCTCAAAGCTTTCCGCTTACTAATCTCTCTAGTCCACCTCCTGTTTTCATGTCTCCACGATGCCAGAATTCCCCCAAAAGGTTTGATCCATTTAGTGATGATGCTAATTTGTTGTTTTTTTTTGTAGATTTTCTTGCAACTGAAGAATTTGATTTGATATTCACAGCATGGAAATGGATACAGCGGATTCACAGTATTCTGTTCAAAGTGATAGCCGCCTTCAAACGGAGATTGTACACAATTTTCAAGAGGAACAAATTCTCAGTCCATCACAATATTTGGCGCCTGATCCTCCGGATATGGATGGCAATACAAAGTCATCTGATGATATGCCAAACATCTTAAAGAGTAGAAGAGTCAATATAAATGAAGAAAGAACTAATAATAGCATCAAGTCCGAGCACTTTGCGCCTCAGGTGATTAAATGAATGTCCTTTCACTATTCAAGTAAATACTAATTAGTAATTAGCATGCCAAATCAGATGTTAAGAATGATTTCTACAGCATCTGTTAACTTGATTAGAATCTGTTTATGATGCATTACCATTTGGATCATATTAAATTTTACCCCTATAATAGGGATGTAAATTTGCTACTTTTGACAACCTGTTCTGTTTCATTCGGTATTGTCTTTATGTGATGGTGAACTTTGGATTAAATTCCTAAACTAACTTACATTAGTTTTCTTGCTATGTGTTAGATTCTTTACTTTGGTTCTAATCTTATGTCATAATCAAGTCAGAATAGAGATGATATCACTTAAAGAAAAACATTAAGTTGCCATCACGGAAGTGTTATCAAGCTTATCTCTTACTTTTATTCACCGTCTGGCTATTCTCATATTACTCATTATTTTTCATTTGCAGCATTGATCTTTTTGAAATTTTTAGTGGTTCGTTAATTTGTATATAGAGATGAAATATGATTGGCATCAATGGCAAAAAGAACCAGGCACAGATTGCTACCTTTGAATGATGTAATGCTGTATACGTAAATTTTTCTTTCCACAACCATCAATGACATTGTTCATGTACCGTTCCTAAATACATGTTCTGCCCATAACTAGTATTTTTTCTGTTTTGCTTCATAAATATGCAAAACTTGTAGTGTCAGATAAGTTCATCTGAGCATGCTCCAAGATCCTTTACTGTAGGCTTTTTTTGTTTAACAGGATATGGACATTTTCGTGGTCTGCTTGTCTTATATTGAGGGAAATGTATCATCAAATACATTATAAACGGCCAGAATTCATAAGCACTTATGAGAGCTTTTTCCAAACTTTATACAGGAGAACTAGTTCTTGACAACGTACAAGTTTTCATTTTGCAGAAACCTTTCTTGTTTAGTTCTTTTATGCCAAGTGATTTCTGCAAAAAATATTTTGGTTAATTTTCTAGTGTTTATTGCCACAGACTAACGCTTGTATTCAAATGCATAGGAGGCTGATCAGCGTCACAATAATGTGAGTAGGCATCTTCATTTTGGAGCCACAATGAGCTATAATAGAATTGGCAATGACACTCACAAGTCATCCAATTTAAGCTTCCCTGAAGCCCTTCCACAGGTTCAGATTACGGTTCCATATCAGAATGAACCAAGGAGGATCACCAGAAGTTTGCAGGCACGCAGTCCTGCCCAGTCTGTAGCTTCCCTGTCCACCTCTTGCCGTGCTGAATCCTTTGAACCTACTCAAAATTATATCCATGACAGATCAGGGCGTATTCCATCTCGTTTTGGGTTACCTTTCAGCAGCATCACCAGATCTCTTTCCAGGGACTCGGTTATCACTCCATTTAAGTTGGTTGGTAATCACAATGCACAAGAGCAGACAGAACGAAAGGACTTGGATGGTGTCTCAAACTCATCTGCTAGTGTAGATATTTATGCGCGATTGCAAGATTATCAGCAGGAGAGCCAAACTTCTCCAACATTAGGATCTGTCAATTACCCTATCATCAAAATGCAACCTCCGTCGGATTCTATATATTTGATGCCATATGATAATCTCTATGAAGTAAAGATGCTCACTTCACCAAACACTGACAATGTTGAAGAGTTAAACAAAGCCAGTCCCAAGAGAAATAGGCATGTGAAGATTAAATATTCCACAGAAACATTTTGAATATTCTTTTTATTGACTTGTATTTCTTCATTGCTTATGGCTGTAATGGTTTGTTCGTATTCAGGAAAAGGGCGAAAGACGTCAATGACGGCGAGGGCTGCAAAAATTGCAATTGCAAAAGGTCAAAATGCTTGAAACTGTAAGTGAGCATGACTCAATTGTTGCACTTCTCTAAGCATTTAGTGAGACCGGAAATACAAAACTTAAATTACCATTCTTATGTTTTATTTGCGTTAGTTATGATTTGTCATAATGCAGTTATTGCGAGTGCTTTGCAGCTGGAGTTTATTGTCTGGATACCTGCGCATGCGAAAACTGCTTTAACAGGCCAGAATATGAAGACACGGTTCTTGATACTCGACAACAAATTGAAACCCGTAACCCACTGGCTTTTGCTCCAAAGGTTGTCAACCCTACCACAAGCACTCCATCAAATATAGCAGTAATATCCCTCTTTAAGTTATTTGTTTTGCTTTTTAGCTCTTATAATGAAAAAGGAGTACATATTCAGATGAGACTATTTCCAGGAAGAAGCAAGCTGGACAACACCTTCATCGGCCAGACATAAAAGAGGGTGCAATTGCAAAAAGTCAAAATGTCTTAAAAAATATTGTGAATGCTATCAGGTTGGTATCATCATATCTGGTAATATTGTAGAACATTACTTAGTCTTAAGTTTAATTTTTCTCCTTATGCATGTATCACAAATTGCTAATATATTGACACTTCAACTATCCTGATTCTGTAAACATTCTGCTTTGTTTTAAGGCTGGAGTTGGATGCTATAATGGATGCCGATGCGAAGATTGTAACAATTGTTTTGGCAGAAAGTCAGGTGAGCATTCACATTTTTCTTCTGATTATGCTTCCACCTTTTTCTCTCAATAACAGAAATATCTGAAACGTATCACCGCAGCAGTATATATAATACACTGTAAAATTTATTGCAATATCAAGCATCTTTAACAATTGTAGAATGATAATTGATAGGGATGGCTTCTGAAGATGACCATCTACTATTTTTTGGTCCTCCATTGTCGGCAAACAATTTTTTCTACTCTTCTCCTGAAAACTGCAAATTGACTGCTTTATAATGATGGATTTGCAGAATCAATCTACAGAAGAATGGAAAAATGGGAGAGTCCATCTCGTGAGCAGATGGATATTTTTGAAGCTCAAACTGAACCCGGACATGCTCATCAGTTTCCTTTAAAATGGGAAGAATTTCCAAATATAAACCTGACTCCTATATCACAGGATCAGTCAAAATTTTCACACAAGGGAAGCAGCCTCCAGTCATCAACCACCCTTAATCATCAGTGTTCATCGGATAGTAGTATGCCTCAGTTACTTGGGAGAAAGGTCTTGTCTGAGATTAATTCAAACAGAATTTTCTATAACGTGTTGGAGGAGGACCCTATACCTGGGATACTCAGAAACAAGTCTACCCCATTGAAGCTGATGGAAAGTTCACCAAACCAGATACGTGAGTCTCCTCCACAAATTCGATCGCAAGATCTGAGATCAAGCTCTTCACAAGGGTCGAAAAGTGTCCGCAAATTGAATATGCCACCATCTCCTCTAACTCCATACAGCCAGTTAAAAGCTGGAGAGCCAAGAATTGGTGATGATATCAAAGAAAACTAAAAGATGCCAATGACAAGTTACCAGCCGTCTCATCCTCTCCAAGAAATCTACGAGACGGTACTAAATTTTGGCTTTCATTTTCAAATTTTATTTTTTGTTCATTGGAGATTTGGGTTAATATAGATTTCAGTTCACGAAAAGGCGCGCTCCCACATAAAAGTTTTATAGTTTGAAGCTAGTTTACAGTACAGTTAATTACTCTGTAATCAGATGGACGTTTCTTTTTCTCCTTCAGTAGCTTATTGATGGTGATAATATTCTTGGAAGCTTGTTCATATGAGCAAATGCATAAAATTTTGGCACGTTTTCTTCTTTAGCACGGTATGATCAGTTTTAGCCTAGATTACCGTTAATGGTTGGCAGTTAAGATGCAACTGAAAAAAAATGTCAAAAGGCACCAGTTATGTAGTTTTCTGAAAGAATGGCAGTGCCCGTCTTATGGTTTCTGCTAATCTGACTTAAATTTCTATGGAAAAGCTTTCTGACATTATTTGAAACATATGATTCTTGTTTGTGTTATCGTTCGAAATTAATTTCACTTTTCAACTTGGTTCGTGGAATCAATTCATCTCAAAATGATATTTTTATATAGTCTAAAATGTCACGTATACAATAGATGTCGCTTGACAGATTATTTTAGTCTAGCGACAAATATACCAAGTTGAAACATTGTACAAGCTTTCATTTTGGGACAAATTGATAGGCAAGATCATTCTTTAAACTTATTTTGCAACTACATCCATTTGAAGCAGAATTAAAAGGGTATTAGAAACTCGAGAGACAACAGAATATGGTATCATCTATGCTTGAGAAAGAAGATGATAAAGAGGCAAACTAGTAGATTGATATTAGTCTAACAAAGTACAAAATGCTCAGTGAACAGAGTTGATTAGACCCGTTACTGCTAAATCCTACAAGCCTAAATTGAAAGAAAAACACATCCAAAGCTTTTATTTTTCAGGACAGGACAGAAGACAAAAGGGAATTAGGAAGGTTAATAGAATCTATACCATATACCCCATTCTATTTACTATCTACTTATATCAATATTTCTTTTCTTCCCCTTTTCTTGTTATTGTTTCCAGTTCTTCCTCCTCGACTACAAACTGATTTTATGCTCCAACCATTAGCGTGATCCTTCGAGGCCGAGCCTTGCTGAGAGCCAATTGCGAACCTCTTCCATTTCTTTGGGAACTGTGTAATGTCCAAGTCTGCAAATTCAGAATAAGACACAGGAAAGAATTTAGTCTTTGTGAGGTATCTTATTATTTTGATGCAGCATAAAGCAGAAACTGAATTTTTACCCGTCATAAGGCTTGAATGTGAGATTTCGAAAGCCTGCTGAATTTAGGGACTGGGCAGATTTTTCTCCATAGGTATATGGCACAACATCATCACCTGAAAATGGGCATATTCCAGAATGATTGAATATAGTATATTCTGCAGTCTGGTTCCATAAATATTCTTATGCGAAGAGAAAGCTACATACTTGTTCCATGACAAAGTAACATGGGCAAGGATGCAGCACGCCTCACAGCATCATGTGACCCTTCTATTTTGCCCCTTAAGCTCCTGTGTTTCAAGTTGTAACAAACTATTAGCAAGCAAATGTGGACAGTTCTGTATGTTCAAACAAAGCTCGATTAAGATTGTTCTACGCATATATAGTAGGTACAGGAACCAAAGTTTTACAAAGAATACTTAAAATTGACATACCTTGAACCTGGAAGCCAACCGCTTAGTCCAACAACTGCTCTGAGGTTGATAGGATACAGATTACCATTTCCATATCGTCCTAAGGCAGCGCAAGTCGCTGAATAAAGTGCTGTTGCAGCACCCATGCTGAAGCCCCCAATACCAACTTTAACTGTCACAGAAAATACAAGCAAGGCATGAAATTTCTATTAATAAAATAAGTATATTTGCCAACTACAGCTTTAGAAGTTCAATTCAAAAGCTGATACTAGTACAATACAAGCAAAGCCACAGCTATCTGATACAAGTACAACAAAGTGTTTTCACCTTTGAACTGAAGTTAAAGAACATGAAAATATTATTTTGCTTTTGGTAAAATACAAATGTCCCTTATAGCATATTTAATGATCGGAACATACCATCAGTTGGCTCTGTTGACAGTAAATTTGCAATATGTGAAGCCGAGGCATCTAAACCCTCCCAGTCATCTGGGCTATCTTCTGAAATCTCACCAACATCGAACCCTGCATGAATTACACTAGCATGTTCAGATGTTTTCTTCTCATTATAAAGTGGTAAAACATCAGACATAATAATCACATTTTCTGAATGAATCTTACATGCAGTGCAAGGAAATCCTCCGAGAAGTGCTACAGGACGGGTAGGAGCAGTTGGACAAATCCATTTAATCTGAATTATGGATTATAAAACAAAAATAAGATAACCATAACGAAGAAGTGAAAAAAATTTACTTCACCATGATAGAAGTGGTAATAAATTAATTATAATACATAATAAGTTCTTACATTTGGAAGAGGAAGGTTTTCCAGGAGCTGGGACCAGCTGCAAACAATCAGTAAATAGAATGAGACATGAATCCAACCAGCTATGATTGTATGGGTTTTGTGATTAAATCGATCTATAGTTACTATTCATAACCATTGTACATACTCCTTTAACAATCAGTTTTGCCCACTTGAACATAGCATCTACTATCAGACAATAAAAACATAAATCTATATTATTTTCCGGGGGCCACTGCTCTCCCTATCAAATTTATTCGAATAAGAATCACAATAGAAAGGAGCTCAACATCAAAAAAGAAAGAAGAAAATAGACATCATATGGACCCCTCAAATAAAGATTATGCTGATGTGTTGACATTGCTGTGTCCTTTTCCTTTTGCTTTCTCGTGCTTGGAGCCAAAAGTCCACCAGTCCAACACTTGTATTTAATACAAAAAGGAAGATGATAAAACTTGTAACTTAGTTAATGAACATCATACGCCGTCATTAATCATTTAGTTCCCACTAACTTTATACTGTTTATCAGATTAAGTTCTCAGGGAAAAAAAAAAAAAAAAAAATCAATAGCTTGGTTGTGATATAGACATAATGGCCTAACTGCTCAAA
The DNA here is from genome assembly GCA_039660915.1 of Euphorbia tirucalli. Lineage (NCBI taxonomy): Eukaryota > Viridiplantae > Streptophyta > Magnoliopsida > Malpighiales > Euphorbiaceae > Euphorbia > Euphorbia tirucalli. The sequence continues at coordinate 68,502,976 of CM077639.1, forward strand.
TAAAATAGACTCCAGTATGAAAAATAGATTATAATTTATATGCAGCTTAGTATAAAGGTCCAAATTTTAACTCGGTTCAATGCAGAAAGAGTTTCCAAATATGAAATGAGGTTTGAATTGAGGCAACCGTTTAACCCAAAAACTTAAAACTCAAAGTTAAGGTTCAAGAATAGTATTTATCATCTCTGTCACGAACGAAGAACAACAAATTAGGCAATAAAAAAAAAGGTATAAATGAAAATTTAAGGTGCAATACCTTGAGCCATTATCTCCTAGACCATGTAACCAGACTATAGTAGCTTGATGTTTCGCTTTAGGCCTTACCACATAAGTCCTTCCAAATTCAAAAGTTCTTCTAGCTGTTCTGCTACCTGAAAATCAGAGCAATTAAATCAATTCACAAATTTGCCTTAAATCCAAAGAAGAGAATTGAAGTTGATACTTAAATTGAAATATAGAAACAGTAAGCAATTGAAGTTGAAACAAACCAGAACCAAGGGAAGGATGCTGTTGATAGCTCATTTTGGAACTGGAACAACACAAGCCACCTATAGCAGTGAATGAGAGAAGAGTAAGAGGTGGAATGATAGAAAACCCAGAAAAAATACCTATTTATAGGGTGGAAAAGGAATAAAGGAAGAGGTGAATATGCATAATAATAATAATCTAATGTTGTGTAGAGTGTGTACACACCCACACAGCTATGCTCTATATATATTGGAATTGGAGGCTGAAAGCATGTAGAAACTGAAAAGTGGGAAAGCATCCATCAAAAGCAGAAAATCTTTTCAATAGCAGGAAGAATCTAAGCAGAAGAGAAAGAAAGAGCACAAAATTTCATCCATTCATAATAAATAAGCCTAACAGCTAGAAAAAGAGTGGAAAAGCTCTCAGATTTTGCAACATAGAAGAGAATCTATGCTTGGAGGCAGTGGCTATTAAATAAAGTAAATAAATTTCTCTCTTCTCAACAAAATACAACAGCTCTCGAGAATATTACTGAAAACTAGAAAGAATAATCTAGGGTCTTTTTTTTTTTTTTTTGAAAGGAAAATATCTTTTCTTCAATCATTTGTTTATGAATTTCTCATGATTGACATTGATGGCCATCAAACCCGATTGCTCTCACTTCAATTTCATGCCTCCATTTTTTTACACTCGCAAACAAACAAAACCTTAATTTTTATTCTAATTCCATTTCACTCAAGAAAATAGGGTTTTAGTTTGGTGGGTTTTTCTTTACATATAATTAGAATAAAAAACTTCATTTACCAACGCTCGTATCGAACTCACTATCCCGGTTGAATCCTCATAGAAAGATATGTAAATTCTTTTATGAGCCGTGTGCATATACTCTATTATCTTTAAACTTTTTATAACAAAAATGTAAAAAGTTTATAATACGACGTAGAGTGGGGATACCAATTATTGTGTCGGTATTAGTTTATCAATATATTTCATACAATGGTACAAATAATAGTAGGATTCCAAGGTTGTGTCTAGATGTAGTACAAAATTCAATATTTTTTTTCCAGTTGAGCTCACTCTCATATACATCAATTTAAATTTAGTAACTATATGTACCATCCATTTTTTGCTTTGAATTTATTCCTTTAACAGCAACATTTATGAATTTATCTGGTATCTTTATATTAATGAGAATTGTTGAGAATAATATAATTGTAAATATTTTTAGCCATCTGAATTTTTTCTTCTTCTTTTTTTTTTTTTAAAAAAAAAAAAAGAGAAAAGGAGAAAAAGGAATTGAACTTTCTATCTCCCCTTCCACTATTTTTGTTTGGTTGCAGAGCTTAAGCTTCCCCCACCAATAAAAGTTTTGTTTGTTTATACTGATGAGGGGGGGACACCATTCGCATAGAAAATAAGTTCAAAATCAATTATCCCCTCTCATAATTACTTGGAGACCAAACACGACCTTAAATTCTTCCTTGTATCATTTTGCCAATTGAACTTCTCATATGCACCCAATACATTAGTTATAAATATTCAAAAACAATTTCATACCAAAAGAATTTATTTAACTTATAATTGCTGTCAACTTATTAATTATTTCTTTCATTGAATTTTAGTTCCCTTCCAATTCAAGTTTCATAAATTTACAATATTTGTGAAAGTAATTTAAACTTACTTAAATTGTGAAAGGGTTGTAATCAGAACCTAATTTCTCTATGTCATTGCAATCTTTAGATATGAATTGTTAAATGGAAGAGAAGAATCTGTTTTATATATGTGGTTGTCATTTCAATCAAAATCAGTTAATATATACAAAGATTTTGAAGGCGAAGTTTGTTAGTGTACCTACCTCATTTTTCTATCAAAATTCTGCATCAAACATCAATATTGTTAATTATAATTAGAATATGAATTGATGTAATTGACATGTTAATTAATAAATATGTAGATAAAGGCCTACTTGCAATATCCCATCTTAAGTAAGATAAGTCTTTCTATATATATATATATATATATATATATATATATATATATACACACATGTAATTTATAAAAAAAAATAAAAATTTATATTTATTTTAAATATTTGGAACTTTTCGGAAAATGCTCATTTTATATTTATTTCTAAATAAATATTATCTTCAAAGTTTATTAAAAAATAATTTCTTTCATCGGTTAACGTTATGAATTCTATGGAAGTGATAATCCATCTATATGCATGTTCTATACATACAACGTTATTAATATGATATATTAACATGATTGCCACATTATACAATTTTAACTGCGTTTTTTAATTTTTTATTGTTCTTTTCCCAATAATATAAATTTACCATAAGAATTGGAGAAAAGTGAATTATATGATTTGACGTATTTATAAATGAGAGTAAATAATTATGATCTTTCTGAAGTTTTATCAAATACACTAGTATTTCTATGTGTTTTACATATCTAATTTATATCTCTCAAAAGTTTGTCTTTGTTATATTATTACCTCCCTCAATTCTTATTAAGCATTTTTCTTTTAAAATTGTTGATATTGTTAAGATTTGTAACTAAGATTAGCCTTATCTCAGATCTAATGTTGATTTTGTAATGTCCTTTGTCACAAAAATTTTTTTTCACTTATTATAAGATTTTTTCCATACCCTTTAAGTTGTGATTACATTAGAAAAAAAAGATATTAAAGGGGTCTAATTAAGAAAAACTTAAATATAGAACATTTTAAGGGATGACATTAGTCTGTAAATATATATCACGTTAATAATTTTGATAGAAAACCAAACAATAATAAATAGATGAAGGTCATAGTGTGATGGATACAAAATACATGGAGATATAAATTAAATATGTAAAATACAGGGAGGTACTAATGTATTTGATCAAACCTCAGGGAGGTTATAATTATTTACCCTATAAATAAAGAAATGTGATTGTCTTATTGCAAAAGAGGTTATGTGTATTGAACAGTGTTAGTTCCAAATAGGCCAGAAATACATTAGATTGGTGAATAGTGTATATTTTCATATAAAAATTCTTTTATAAAAACTTTTAATCGGAAACAATTTTATCTAAACAAAACAAATTTTGCTTAAAATGCAGAATAAAATAATTCGTAAAATTTGTACAAATAATTGCTTTTGAAGAATTTAAATAATATCTCTAAAAAATTATTACGGTCAAAATAAGTGCGTAAGTCTAAATGGTAGTAATTAAAGAGAGTAGGGATAGCTATATTGATGATACAGAGATTTACATAGGTTCTGACCAACTGTCCTATTCCAGTTTCCAAATGAACCACTTGAAATTTTTTACTATAATTCTTTTAACGGTAGGAATCAAACCAAATGATCTTTCTATCCAAAATCAGGATGATCAACCCTACTTTGGTCTAGGATTAAGATAATGATCCTTCTACAATCTAGGATCAAGACAATCAATGTTTTTCACAAGTTTAAACACCAAGATTTTAGAATTGTTGTTTTTTAAGATCAACAACCAAACTTTTACAAAACTTAGTTGATACAACTTTAACAACAAAGCTCTCTTTCAGACAAAGAGGTCTTTGTGTGATTTTACAATTCTCTCAAAATATTTTATTTGAATGTGTATGAATTGCTTTGATGAAGACTTGAATTCTTGGAATGGCTCTATTTGAAGTGTGTTGAAAAGACTACTAAAAAATGTTTGTATTGTATTGTATGCTTTTTTGTAAATTGTCTTTTCACCTTGAAATAATGCAATTGTTTTCCTTTTTATAGGCATTGAAAAATATAGTTGTTACTCATTGAGTTGAAGAAATGGTTGAAGTTGATTTTCAATTCTGTCCACTTATGTTCAGACCTCTGAAACTATTCGTTGCACAGTATTCAACCATTTGAAACTTTTATGTTGAATCTTTTCAAGTCTCTGAAACTAGTCGTTGCAAGTGTTTAGCCCTTTGAAACTTTTATGCTAAACTTTTTTACGTCTCTAAATCTAGCCATTGCACAGTGTTTAACTCTTTGATGATTTATGTATAAACTTCTTCAGACTTTTGAAACTAGTCGTTATACAGTATTTGACTCTCTGAAGATTTGTGACAGAATTTCTTAATATTTTTGGTCTTCTAAAGGAATATTTTTTTTTTTTAAAGCTATAATCTTCCAATGTCTTTAACAATTGTTGTATATTGCTTCATCATCATAACATACTTTATAAACTAATTAAGATAATTTTATATTTAATCTTAATTAATCAACAAAATAATTATTATATTTATCTTATTCAATTATTAATAAGTTGTTTTCATCAACTATTTAGTTTAACAAGTAGTTAGAAAAGAATTTAAATAAAATTAATATTGTTAACATAACACACCACCTAACAATAACAATTTGTTATGTGAAATTAATAAAGTAAATAAGTCAATTTCACATGTGATTGAAGTAAATTTGCAATGATAATGAAAACCAACATTCGATGAATGCTTATTTTCTGCAACAAAAAAATATATATATATATTTTTTTATTTGTAAATGCATGAAATTACACTTTAATTTTAATTTTTCGTCACTTATAATAGAAACATCAAATCACGAATTTTATTTTATTTTTACTTTCCTAATTAAACAATCCTACCATGTCTTTTTTGATAACAAAAACAATGAATATTTGCATATGATAAAAAAAATAAAGATACTGAAACTTGAGAGAGAGAGAGCATGCCGATTCCTCCCGCAATATCATTTTATTTTATAAGAAAAACATAAAACTACCAGAATCAGACATGTAATGCAGCATTTTCCCAACTGGGTTTATGGCCTCTGGCATTAAATTATAATGTTCCATCAACTTTAAAACATATGAATCACGGCAGAGAAAATTAAAACTAATATTTAATTAGTTGACTAAACATTTGGAATAATAGTAGTGACGTGGTAAATAGGGATTGGGTAATGCAGTAATAATGGTGGCATCAGATTTCCCCCAAGTAAGTCAATCAATTGCTATTAGAGTAAATTTTCCACATCCTTTTTGAGAAAAAGTTAAACTATTTTTTTAGGTGCAACTTTTAGGCAGGATTGGATTGTCAACCCCTTCACTCAAATATGTTGGAAGAATCTTTTTTTTTTTTTTTTTTTTTTCTTTTTCTCAAATTTATTTCTTAACAATTCAAATAAATATATGCTGTTAGATTTTATTTTATGTTCTTTTTTCAAATTTATAGAAAATTTAATTTTGCTTTTCTTCAACCTTAGCTTAGGTGCTTTGCTAATTATTTGTACATTGTTCTGATCATTTATTGCTTTGCTTTTAGGATATTAGTATTTCTATTTCAATGATTTAGTTGACTAATTGAACAATATAGATAATGATTGCATGCAATTTTCATCAAAACATTTATGCAAAAAATAATATTATTTTGTATGATTTTTTTTTAAAACTAGTTAGATTATTTTTATATTTCTAATATACATAGCAAATCACAATAATTTTACCAAATACTACTTTAATTTTTTTAGAGATTAATTAAACTCCTGAATTAGCTAGAATGCAATAAATTAAATGACAAACCACACTTACTTCTTTTTTTTTTTTTCTTTTTGTGTGTGTGTTGCCAATGCAATTATCTGAAGAATTTGAAATCAAATAAAGATGGAATCTTTCAACAGTTATAATTTAAAAATGGATAATAAAAAGTTGGTTATAAGCTGGCTCCCAAATGTAATAAACTAATGAAATGAAATGAAATAAAAATAATATAGAGATGAAAGGTTCTAATATAAACATAGTGAATAAAGTGAGGGATAATAATTAATATTATAAAAATGAGAAGGTAAGATTGAAAGCAAAGCATCAGTTGTTGAGTAGACATTTGTGAACCATACACCAATTATAAGCTATATATATAGCTTAGGTTTTGCCTGTATGTTTTGTTCTTCATTGTCATTTCTATCTTCTAAATGCAGAAATAAAGTAATTAGTGAATGTGGACTAAAGTAGTACATATTATCCTAAGACATAGGAATTAATTAATCAATTACATAGCTTAAGAGAACATAATTAGCCATTTTCACATTTATATATATATATATATTCTTCAAGACAAGAATATAGCTATATTAATTATTAATTAATTTGTAGCATAATTGGCGGGATTTTGTGACCAGAAATAGGGACATATAATATAGTTTTGGTCAAATTGCTTAAAGGATAATCATTTTCTAGCTAGTAGTGTAAAGTGAGAGAGGAGATTAAAGTTTTTCAACTAAATTCACTTTTGGAGTATTTATGTTTAATATTTTTGGCTGAGTTTTATGTAACTAGATTACAAAAATTATTAGATTTCAAAACAATTTTTACTCTTAAACATCTTATTTAGCAACAGTATCTAAAAGTTAAACTCACATATATACATATATTAATGGCAATAAAATTATACTATTTTTTGTTGTTAATTAAATACATACGATCACAATTTTAATTTAATGAAAACAAGTAATAGTAAGTTTCTAAAAAAAACAAGTGGTATATTTAATTTAAAGAAATTAAATCGGTCTAAAAAAAATACAAGTACTTAATTGGACTAAATAAATCAATAAGTACTAGTTATAGTTAATTGGACCAAGGAAATTTAGATACTCAACCGACTAAACCTATAAATTTTGAGACCATAATCGAATTTTTAGATGCAAAAAATACTATCGTTTAAAAGAGAAAAAAAAAAACTTTTTCCTATTCTTGACAAAGATAATGAGAAAAAAAAATAAAGGGAAAAAAAGAAGAAGAGCTAATTAAATATAATCAAAGTTTTTTTAGATATGTTTAAAAAAGAAAAAGAAGTAATTGGACAATAATTTTGTATATACAAATTTTTTACTATTTTTATTGAAATTAAAGCTCAAAGAATATCGTGACAAAAAAAAAAAAAAAAAAAAGCTCAAAGAATAAAGAAGGGGAAAATGCCTTAATGTTGAGGTTGAAAAGGTGTGTGTTTATTTTCTTTATACAAAACAGTTGTGACGTGCTAAGTATTGAATGTTACAAATACAAAATATTATTGATTTTACAATTAAATTTTTTTAAATAATTAATAAAAGAAACTATTGAGCAAATATACTTGACGATTACATAGTTATTGTCTCCTATAAAATTTTAGAATACTATTAATCATAATATATTAAGTCTAAAATTTGAAGTAAAATATTTAAACTTGTTGTATTAAATAATTTTTATTTATTAAAATTTTTAAATGATGATTTGAAACAAGGTAGTTAATTTAGTTAATTGAAGTGCTAAAAAAGTTATTTACGGGTTATCGCTCAATTGGCAACACAGATTGAGTATATGGAATGAGATTTAAGTTCAAATCCCACTAAATGCAGTCGCAGAGAGAAAGTGAAAGCCTTTATTGTGACTAAACTCCGAATAGAATTATCTCGATGAATGTACATGTGATTTATTTAAGAAAAAAAAAAATACTCTCCTCACTATTTAAAAAAAATTAAAAAACTAACCTTTGTAAAAAGATATTGTAATTTTTTATATATGTAACTCATCTAATTTGATAATATTTGTTTCTTAGTACTTAGTTAGTTTTATAGCAGCATTTCTTAAGTAATTTTTATTTTATTTTATTTTACTTAATATGCCTTGAGATAAACAAAAATTACTAATTAATAGTTGTCGTCAAATTGAATAGACTTTATCAAATTTAATATTACATGAGGAAAAAAAAAGTTATTAATCAATAAGTTTAAAGATAAATAGTAATATTTGGAACAAATTAAGGGATAAATAATTGTTTAACCCAACAACATAAAACTTTGACGAGTGCTAATGACTTTGAACCCCTGCTTATCAGTTTTGAAGTTCGACGTCACACTTTGTCAAAAGTTTTTCTTTCGTGGCAGGTCGTCTATAAATTGCAGTGTAATATTAGTCTAGATTAATTTGCTTTCGTTGGATACGTTAGAGAATAAATTTCATATCGGAAATAAATGAAATCAAAGAGTAATATATAAGTGGTGTATATTAGGCTTTAATATAAATCAATTGGTTTTGTGTTATATGAGTCAACCATATACATATGCTCACTAATTCAGCCACACTCAAGGCCTACAGAGTTTGTTCATGGTATTAGAGCATAAAAATGCCTGATAGACGAAAGATTTTGAGCCTATTTTTAAAGTCCTGGTAGAGTTTAGGTTAGCAGTGAAAACCAGACCCGTCGATGATCTTGAGCCTCAAAGGAGATAGACTAAGAAATATTTGTCAAGTAACAATTAATCTAAACGCAATTGCACTTGAGAGAGTGTTGAAGATGCTGGAGAATGAATCGCACGTCGAAAATAAATGAGATAAAAAAAACTTATATATAAATAGTGGAGAGTGGCTCTTAATACAAACCAATTGCTCTGAGGCTTATAGAATCCCTTCAGCTTTGAATTGGAAAGAAGGACGAAATTGCTGGGGGACAGCAGAATCCGTCGACACTGCTAGGCAGCATCGGACGGATGACTAGTCCTTTATTATTCCCTGCAATTTCCACCAAATAATGGTTTTTCTGGTTTAGCAATGGCTAGAAATGAGGTTGAAAACAATGTTGTGAAACCGGACCGGACCGGCCGGTTCGACTGGTTTTACCACGAACCGGTCTTGGGTCCGGTCGGTTTGATTAAAATGGACGGTTTGATTAAAAACCGGAGATGACCGGTTCGACCGGTTAAAAACCAGTAAACCGGCGAACCGGTCAAAAACCGGTTTTGACCATTTTCTATCTTTGGTTTTGATTCGGTTCGGTTCTACGGTTCGGTTCCGTTCTAACCGAACCGAACCGAATCAAAAAATAAACATATAAAATTATAAAAACCAAAATCAAATCAATATACATTCGGTTTGACTTGAACCAAACTGAACTAGTTTTGTTTGGTTCTGGTTCGGTTTGGTTTCAAACCAAAATTTTTCAAATTTTAAAATTTAAATCAATTATCATTAAAATTTAAAATTGATGAAGTTTTAAACCAAACCAAAAAATAAACATATAAAATTATAAAAACTAAAATCAAACCAATATACATTCGGTTTGACTTGAACCAAACTGAATTAGTTTTGTTTGGTTCTGGTTCGGTTTGGTTTCAAACCAAAATTTTTCAAATTTTAAAATTTAAATCAATTATCATTAAAATTTAAAATTGATGAAGTTTTAGGATATTTCATGAAATTATTTTGAGTATTAAATATTTGAAAATTGTGTTTGATGAATTTATAAGCTTATTTATTTTTTAAATAATATTTAAAAAAATAATAATAATCCGGTATGACTACCGGTATTATCCGGTTGAACCGGTTGTACCACGTACCAGTAGCTTCACCGGTTTAATGTCCGGTACGGTTATGATAACATTGGTTGAAAACAACCCATTTTCTGATTATTTTTTTTAAACATTTTAACTTCCAAAAACGTTGTGTTATTATTAAGGGGAGAAAAAAACAAATAAAAACAGCTTGTATGGTACTACTCTTTTTTTGATTTTTCTTTTTTGTTTTAGTATGCTACTACTTTACAAATTACAAATACACCATCCAAATCCAAAACAGATTTTTTTTTTTTTTTTCCCTCTTTTTCCTCAAATCCTGAGTCTTTCAAAAAGCTACAAAGTTAAGTATTTTAATTTTTCGTATCTAAATATTTTAACTTTTTAGAGTTCTCAATTATGCTTACTTTATATATTTATTTTATAATGTTTTTATAAAATAGATTTTTTTTTTTAAATGACAATTGATGGATGAAAAATGCTATAATTTTTTCTAAAATAATATGAAAAATACAAACTAAATTAACTTTATTGTTATTAAATTTACTAAAAATATTGATGATTTACATTTTCTTTCTAACCCTAATAAAAGTACTGCTATTAACTACATTGGATTCCATGACCAAGAATTAACTCACTTCTCTTTACTTATTTTATGATTAAGATTATTAAAGTATAAATATTTTACATTCCTAATATATATATATATATGTGTGTGTGTGTGTGTGTGTGTGTGTTTGTCCTTGTCCTAATTATATAATATTTTCAATAAAACTCATTTCTACATTACTATTAAAAAAATAAATTGACACTAATTTTTAATAGTTGAATAAGAGCAACGAGATATTAGCTAGTATCAAAGAAATATCAATTTATCAGTATCATTAGGTTTTGTTTAATTGTTACACTCAGTAATTTAATTATTTTTAGTTGCTTGATGAATACGTACAATAAATTGAAAAATATGTAGTTATTATCTTAATTTTTTTTTAAATGTATGTTATATTATATCAAAAAATTTATTAATTAATAAAAGTTGGTATAAATTGTACCTCTAAAAATTTGTTCATCACTGTTTGGAAATGAACAGTTGTAGTATACCAAAACATTTTTTTTGGTCCAAAATAAAGGCAAGAAAACGTGTTGGATTAAGTTTGATGTACTCATATACGGTGTGAGCATATTAATATATATATATATATATATATATATATATATATATATATATATATATATATATATATATGATATTGTGGCCTTGTGGGAGAGAATGGGAATTTAAAAAGCTTGGGGAATGTTATGGATTTCATGGAATCCACAACTCATGAAATTAAAAGAAATTTCTGATTCATCTAATTATAATAACCGCAAAGAAAATAAACAAAAAAATTGTATATACAAACATCAAACCCTACATTATATATATATATATATATGTTTGTTTCAATTAAATGGTATTTATAGATAGAGGTGTTACAAAATAACAGTTTTCAACATAAATAAAATAGCCCAAATATAAGGGTTATACATTAGAAAATAATTTATATATATATATATATATATATATATATATATATATATATATATATATATATATATATATATATATATATATATAAGTCAAGCAGGGATGGATCTAGAAAGGGGCCAAGGGTCCATTGACACTTGAACGACCGAAATTTTTCTCATTCATTAACTTTAGAGTGGTGTAAGTGCTCGAGGGAATGAAATCAAATATGAGAAATTTTTATAATGTAACTAGTTCATATGTATCTTTTCAATAAAAAAATCAACATATATGTAATATACCTTTTAATTATTTTTCGGATGTACTTGGGTATACGTGTTAATTTTTGGTGGAATAAGTAAAGGTAAAATGGTGTAATGGGAGTAAGTTTGAATGGAATATAGGAGAGGATGAATGATGTTGCCTTTTTTTTTTCCTTTATGTCATCAATTAACATATGTCAGTGTAGAATTCAGAATCAATACTAATTTGATTCCAATCACATCTCCAGAACAAGTTGCTAATTTTGCACGGTTCCATTATTTCCAATTATTATCTCATTCTGGGACATTTTCCATTTGAGATAAAGTTTCTGGACTGCATACAATTTTAATTTTTTTTTTTTTTTTCAAGAATATGTCGTTGTTGTCCTTTTATTTTTATTGATTTTTGCATTTTAAATCACTTTCTTTCTTTTCGATCGCATACAGCTTTCATGCAATACACGTTAGATATCTTTATTAATTCATTAAATTCTAGTCTTTTTGGTATTTGATGATTTGACACATGAATTTGATTTCTAAACTACGGCCACCTTTGTTTCCTGATTTTCTAATCTAGAATAATATGTACGACTTCTAATACTTTGCTCAATTACACACCATCTCAGAATAATATGAAAATGACTATACACTTTTTTTTAACCCATTATGTCATGCATATTTCATATTCCGCACCAACGTGTTCAAATAGAGTTCAGTACGTTGAATATCCCACATTGTTTAGTGAGTGAGTTGGATCTTTATTTACATAGTATCAGAGTCTTGTATACAATGTGGAATCACATGTTAATATTTGTTTTACGCTACAAATGGTTATAGGTTTGAGACAAGTGTATTCAATATTTCATATTGCTTAAAAAGGAAGCTCCTTCTTTGAATCATCTTTTGGATTGAATTATACATTTCTATACACATTTAAATTTTAAATATAGACTTAAAAATTTAATAGACGAATAGAATAAAATAAAATAAAATATAATAAAATTTCAAAATTTAATAGCACAAACATATAACTTTAAAAATCAAAGAAATGATAAACAATTGTGACCTCTCCGACTTAAATACATAAATATTTTCTCATGTTTTATTTATTTAATTTATACATCTCGACAATTTATCTCCATCATATTATAACAACCCTCAATTTTCAATTTTCTTTTTCTTTAAAATTTCTTGACGTTGGATATATTTTTTGGACAAATTAGCATTGCCTTTCATTGCTACAATTGTTTTTGTAATTCAAAATTGCTCTTTCACTTATTATGAAACCTTTTCCCCTACCTTTTAATTTATAATCGCATTAGAAAAAATTGATTTAGAAAATGTGAGGTTAGTTCATCTTGTGCTTGTCCTCAAATATACAACATGGTGAAAATTTTATACTAAAAATTGAACCAAAAAAAAGGCCAAAATTGAATACAAATCCCTGGACCAAATCAAGTCCCAAACTAATCTCGAAGTCGGAGCAAAACCCAGATAAAATACCTCAACAACATTCTTTTTTCTTTTAAACCGATGTTAAAAAAAAAAAAAAAAAAAAAAAAAATCAAAACATGAGTTTGGAAATCCAGAATCTAGATTGCTTCTTTATCGTCATTTTATCTCTCATACACGGAGCAGAATCCGCTGAGTAATTAAATTGAACTGGCTCTTAACAACTTTCCTGAGCAGAATCCGCTGAGTAATTAAATCGAATTGGCTCTTAACAACTTTCCTTTATTTTTTATTAATTGAATCTGAAAAACCAGTTGGGTGTTGCTAAGATACCCTTTACTTTTATTAACTTCGCAGATGACAGTGTACTTGGACGTAGTTTATAATTTCTGTAAGAAAGAAAGAAATACTTGGTTGAGTTATACTTGGGAATTCAACAATATGGCAATGGCGACAGAAGAAGACAACTGCATTTGAGTCTAGTAACTGACTATGGTGGAAGAGAAATTAAAAAAATCAATTAATAAGTAGATTCTATGCCTATACAGCTAAGTCCTAGTAGTATAAACATCTTTCCCCAACTGAAAGATCCATAGTCCCAATCTCATTGAAACTAGAAACTACACTCTCATACAAGTATACACCCTAGATTGACCTTTGGCCAATTGGATTTCATAGGAGCACCTGTAGTGTAAATTCATTCCCCCATACATTTCCGCATTTTTAGACAAGTCTGCATAAGGCACCTTCATTTTCAGTACCATTGAAAAAGAAAAGCAAATCTCCTTAGTCTCGTTTGAACTCCAAAGAGCTACAATTTACAAAATATATATTGATCTTATGCATTGCTGAAATCATGCATTCAATGCAACAGCTGAGATTTGTGGAAATGGTAAAAAAATAAAAACAAACACACAAGAAAATGAAATTATACATTTCAATACTTCAAGACAAAAAAAACCTTCTCAGTGCAATTAGAATAAAACTCTTATTCCATTCCATTGCATCAATGTCAAAAAGATACTATACTAATCTTATCTAGGACCAGGAGCTAGGTGTCCTCAGAACAGCAAAACTGTCAACAATCAACTTAGCTTCATGAAAGAATAAAGTTGTGTGTAGCCATTCAATTATTTTGGCAATGCATTAAAAACCTAACAAAATCCATGGTTACATCAATTTATATGGCATGTATCTTTGCATAACCACAAAAAAGATACCATCTCAATCGTTGCAAAAGCAACAGCCACAAAATATTAAGTATCAATCAAAAACAAACATGATAATAAGCTTTTGAACTTCGATGCTGCATTGTATGCTGGAAATTGTCTCATATTCTTCCCATATTTTATTCCATGAGAAAAATGAAAAGCTGCAACTAATGATGATCTTCATCTCCATGTCCATCTGGAGGTCCACCAGGACCCACTACTTCCAGCTGTTAATATCAACAGTATAGTTGAGTCTAAATATACCATTTTGAAAGCTTGGTGCTGAATTGCTTAGAAAGAAAATCCATTTCCATGAAGAGGTTAGGGCACCATACTAAACATTACCTCTCCAAGTTTGATGAAGTTATATTTTAAATTAGTGGATTGAAGCATAAGTTCCAATCATAATGTTAACAAATTTAACAATCAAACAATTGTCTAAACCAGCACAAGTTAAACTAAAGGTTCCGAATTATTTGATTTCGACTATTGTTAAAATTGTCGAGGATCTGCACATCTATTATTTTACTCATTATCACTCACCAATTTCAACCATCGTTTTCAAACCCTAACTGATGAGTAACTGGTAAAGCTAAAGGATCAAAGTAAGAGGCTCAAAAAGGGTTAATTGATTCCAGGTTTTTTGACTATACTTTCTCATAAAGTAACTCATCAAATGAATTATTTTGTTTGGTCATTCATGCCATGTCTATAGAAGAAACTGCCTAATATGATCACTAAATGCCCAACTACAATGATTATATTTTATAACCTCCTTTCACCCAAATTCCCAACACATGGCTTAACAAATTGTCCAGCAAAGAACATCACACAGCTCTGGACTGAGATATAGTGTACGTGAGCTACATACTTAAATTAACCAGGGCCTTAAATGAGCTCACACACAATTAAATGCATGACAACATATGTCTAGGCATAAATATTATTAACCAGATACACATGCATGTGCACAGAAAGAAAGCAAACTTTCAGAAATTTCAATTTTGATGTCCAACTTACCACAAAGTATTGCGAACACACTGGACACTCATGGGGCTTGCCTTTCTCCAGCCAAAACCAGACAACATCATGCTCATCCTCTGTAATTGAAAAAAAAAAAAAAAGTGAAACATGATCAGATTTCTTGCTTCCATATAAATGATAAATTTGATTTAAAACAACAAACTCACCTCCTTCACCTCCAGGGCAACCAACAATTCTCTTATCGTAGTAGGACTTAACCACAGCGGGTGCTTCCTGGAAGGATAGAAGGAGAGCAATGAAATATACATTGTTATATTTAAATTGCAAAAAAATAATGTAAACATTTAGTCGCAAATAGCAGTATATAGTTGAGAATTCAAAGCAGCCATTGTAGTAGAAAACTGTAATTTTCTACTTACAATTTAAGAAAAACAAATATACAGATACATAAAAGATAGATACATAGAAAGCTTGACCAAAGAAAAAGATTGAACTTCAAAATAAAAAATAATGAAAAAACTAGATTAAGCAAGACAGTATTGTTGCAAACAATCATAGAAATAGAAGCAATATCAATATTGAAAAATAAAAGTTTTCTTATGAAGTTAGAATAAATAATATTATACTAGTAAATATATAAATACATAACAGTAACACAAACATAGAAACTAATAAATTAATAATAGAAATATGATCCATTCAATAGATTTTACTTGCATTAACCTTTTTTTTTTTATAAAAATGAAAAGGAAAAACATTGAAAAAAAGTTAACAGGAGTTCTAATGGATATAAAGGGTAATAAATATACCAAAAAAATGAGTAAAATAAACAAGTTTTACAGATAGATGCAAAAGAAAATTCTAATTAATGGATTCAATCATAAACATTGCCAGTTAATCACTTCATTTACTTGAGATAATAATTGATCTCTAATTTGTAGCTCCATTAGATAGAGTTAATTAGGGTAACAATATAATACAGTATCCATAAATAACCATTATTGATAACATATTATTGTTTAATTTCTTTTTCTATTGACTGTAGAGTAGTAGACCTAAAATGTAACAGCTTAACAAAAATAATGAACAGATTGAATGAGTTATTCAGATAACAAAAGTAATGAGCAATTCACAAACTAACTGCGAACACACTCAAAATCAGTTCTTGTTAGTCATCAAATTTTTTCTTTTCTTTTCCCTCTTAAAACAACAGGGCAAGGCAGGCAAGCTTTATTAATCAAAACATGTCAAAACAAAGTCCTACATGATCCAAACCACTATCTCAATTAGCGTCATATTGAGAGTATTCAAGAAGACAACAAATCAACTCCCAAATAGAATCCACTGTAGCCCAAACTGTTCCTGATATTCTACAATGGGTTACGAACAGGGAACGTATTGAAATGATTGAACTATAAATTTAGAATAAAAAATATACTCCTAAAAGTTAAAACGAAATAAAATTGAAAATAAGGACAAAAGAAGATTATTGCAAAGACAAGCTAAAACCCTTTCACCATTTTCAACCAAATACCCACAAATCAGCTCCGGCAAGGGTCTCACTTGAAATAAGCAAAACCTGAAACAAGCTAACTAAACCCTACCTATTCCTAGCTTACCTAATTTCAGTTGAGTGTAGTTACCAACAAAAGAAAACATCAGGCACATAGCTTCTCTTCCTCAAAGTTAATGTTTGTTTGTTCCAAGATTATGATTAGGAACATAAGCAAAACAATGAATATGAAAAACCAACTCATGTTTACACAAAGCTATCAAATCTTTCAAGATAACGATGCTACAATGTCAAACGGATACACCTAGATATAAATGCAGATGAAGAGCATAGTCCAAAAGCCCGATTCCTGAAAACCATGAAGGTAAAAAAAGGGTACACTCAACCACCAAACTGAATAAGTAGAAGAGTGTTCAGCATCAGTTGGAAAGAACAAGTCAGAAACCCCAGATTCAAATGGAAACCAACTCCTATAGGACAATTGGATACTAATAAACCATAGTTAATATTACGACCTGATAGAGATCAATCTCAGCTATTAAATACAAAACAAACATTTCCCAATTGTGATGTGTTGGAAGCACTTACCTTTGTGCCAAAAGGACCAACTGGATGGTTAATTTCAAGGATATCCCTTCCCTATTCAAAAACAAACCAACTTAGTCAGGATAATATTTTAATTATAGACAGCATCAACTGATTTCTGGAAAAATGCACAACGGCAGAGAATAAAATAATGATTTTGTTGATGAGAGAATGTGACAAAGAAAAGACCATCTGTGATCGCAAACCTCCATCATTTTAATCCGCAAATCACACAACTCATGCATGTAAAAACTAGAAACTATTAGTCTATCAAAAAAACTGCATTAATTGTCCAATTGCTGAAGAATACTACATAAACCCCAGTGTTTGACTGTTTAATAATAATTATTATACTAGTGAAATAATTCATTCAATTTACTTTCTCATACTATCCTCTTTCATTACTCAATAAAACAACATTTAAGTACCTCAAGCTCTGCTTCAAGCTCCTCCCGTTCATGCCCAGTAGCAATGGGCATTACATCTTCAACTTTCTTCTTCAAAGCACCATCCGCTACAAAAGAAAAATTCTACATTTATTCACTCATAAGATGCATACAAAGATACATGGACGCACACTGCTCAATCACTCACTTGTATGCATAATGCAATTTTTACCATCTCTACCAATCTCAGACATTTCTACGCATACAAACAGAGAAAAAAACTCATTTTGAATTGACCGTAAAAGCATATATTACCCTGTGAATGTACCTCCCGTAAAACAACAGCGGGAAATAATAATATATCGAGTTTTCACAAGCACGAACGCATATATCAGACACCATATGAAAATTAAAAAAAAAAAATATCAAATCAAGCATAGCAATAGACAAGGAAATTAAAAATTTAAGAAATAGACGAAAAGATAAAGAACACAATGACAATATCATATAGATGTGAAGATCTAAGAGGGGACGAAGAGGCGGAGAAAGAACCTGATCCACTGAAAAAGCGATGGAGAAGAGAAGCGGAAGGCGAATGAGAAACGACGGCACGACTGGGAAAGGTGAAGCGGGTGGCGGCAGAAGTGGATCGGCAGGAGGCTAGGGTTCTGAGGTGTGAAGAAAGTGCTCTTCTCCACATCTTTAATGTATATGTGGTGTTCTCTCTTGATCAGAGGTCACGCCCTGGTGTAGCTCTTCTCTTCCTGTGTAGAGACTCTCTCTCTCTCTCTATTCTCTCAAATCTCAATGGAAAGAGGAAAACGAGAAAATAGAAGAAATGTTAAAAATGGAAGGGAGGCGACCATATTTCAGTCCCAGTGTTTTGGCACGTGCGAGTTTGCTTGCACGTGCCAAATTCAGGGTTTTTACTTTTCAAATTCTGACCGAGCTTTTTTTTTTTTCTAAAAAATAAACAATTTAGAAATTCTTATTATTAGTCAAATATTTGCCTAACCCAAAACTTGTCATGTTTGCTACACAAAATGAAATAGGACGATAATAAAATAGCTATTTCACGGAATTGAATAGAGAATAATGGAATAATTATTATTTTTTTATCCTATTCCAATGTTTGATTCAATATTGAAACGAAAAAACAAAAAAAGGATAAAATCGAGTTAAACAAATAAAAAAAAAAATCAACCAAGCAACAAAAACGAAAAAATAATAAGAAAAATAAAATCAAATAAAAATAAAAATGATCAAAACAAAGAAAAACAAAAAAGAAAAAGAAAAATAAGAAGAAAATAGGATAAATAGAAGAAAACAAATGAACATAGGAAAAATTGAGAAAATTGAAAAAGATAAAAAAACTAATGTACAAAAAGAATATGGAGTGAAGTATGGAATGAATATTCCTTACTATTGGTTTTTGGTCCACCCATGACATTTTGGAATGGCAAGGACTAAACTGTAATTATGTGTAAATTACAGGGACCAAATGTGTAATTTGGTCCGACCCTATATATAGATAGAAGTTGGGATTTCCACTATAAATAGAGAAGAAGTTTTTCTATTTCCTGATGATGAAAGAATCGTAGAGATTCCCTTTTAGATCCGGAGAAAACGTTCCTAGCGATAAAACACGATATACTTCTTCGGTCATCGGAAGAATTCACGGAGATAGCCCGTACTCAGTGTATTCATACACTCGTAGGAAAGGTAACCAGAACGATCCGGTTTCTCGTGTAGATCAGATCCATTCCATAAACGAGTTTCCGCTGGATATAAACTGTGACTCTGTTTATTTATACTGTTTATGGTAATTTATATATTCGTTGTATAATCATTATAGAATTCTGACTTCATTGGTACCAGAGCCGAAATGTTTATAGATTGATGTGTTCATATCTTGGTTTATGGAAATTCATGAATAAGAATACGTTTCTTTATTCATTTGCATGTGTATTTATTCGTTTAAATACATATTTGTTCGTTTTGATACGGATTTATATTGATATCCATGTCAAAATGATTCCGTAAATCTTGATCTATGATGTTCCATGAATAAGAATATGTTTTTTTGTTCATTTAGATTTGTTATTGTTCGTTTTGATTTGATATCCATGTCAAAATGATACCGTATTAGATCCAACAGTACAAAGTGTCAAAATTTTTTGTCAGAATTTCGAAAATCTGACCACACCACTGAAATCAGCTTGAAAAATCGAGTCGGAATATCAAATTTCACGGCCAACGGAGGCCCAGAAGGCGGCGCGTGGACCTCACGCGCCACCACTGCGACTGGAGTTTGTTTTCAAAGCAGTTGGGAGAAGTTGGTATGAGGGACACGTGGCATAATGCTATTGGCTGATTTTTCTGACGGTTGAAAAGTACAACCAATCACCTGTCGACAAGGGTACAAAGTCAACCGTTTTTGAAACGGTCAACAGCCACGTGTCAGAAACGTGGACCAATAGAATGATGACATGTGGAAAACAGTTGTTTATGTGCCACATCATCATGACACGTCATCATAGTGGACCAATATGGTGATGACACGTGTTAGTGGATGCCGCACCAGCTTACCACGTCATCAGCCACGTCATCCATTGACCCAATCAGGTGATGACACGTGGCAGGTGTGCCATGTCAGCACGAATCACAAGTTGCCATGTGTCACGTGAGTAAGCAGATCCCTTGAGCGCGTAGAGGCGCGTGGAACAGCTTCAGGCGGCTCATGGGGGTGCGTGCGTGCGTTTCCGGAATCCAAATTTATCAAATTTTTTCCAGAATTAAAATTTACATTTTTCTTGAATTTTTGGTATATTTTGATGTATTTTTGGAATTCATTTGACATTTTAAACTAAATTTACTAGTATTTATTGTGTATAAATGCTTAATTTATGTTTAATAAATTCAAGCAAATTCAATATTGTGTATTTACATACTGATTTTTGGTTGATCATTAACAAATTTTTGTTATTTCTATATGTGTTATAGAAATGGCAATGTTCGTAAAAACGTCGAAAATAATCCAGTCTCAAGTGGAGGCGAGGACTATACAAAAAAACTTGAAGATGAGCTTTTCTCTAAACGGTATTCCCCATTTAAAAAAGGGGATATTGTTTAAGTTATGGAGCAGTTTAATGCATTAAATTGGGAAATCCAAGAGCTTGTCTGGAAATGAGGTTTTTCCTCTAGAATTGATCAATTAAAAATGTTAAAATTTGCGAAAAAAAGGCTTTTCGTGAAAAGCACTTTAAGAAATTCTGTTTTGGAGAAAATTCTGATTTTGACGAACTAGTGGACTCCATTGAAGGATTAGTTCCTGAACAGGATTATGGATCCCAATGCAAAGTATTTATATTGAACTTGGCTGAAACAGGAGCTAAGTTATCTCATAATCCTAGAACCATGTTACTTAGAAGTAACAAGTTGGTTTATCGCCCATGTCTGGATACTGTCATTGAGGGTGTTGAGAACATGCCTTTGGATCTCTACTATAAGTTCATAGAGATGATCCCAGTCACCTCAAAAGAAATTGAGATAGTTCAACTCGATGGAAATGAAGATTGAGCTCTTCATTTTTTCCACTCTTTCTCTTGCTGATTTCGTATTTCAATTTTGTATTGAAGGGCTTTGTGCTAAAGTTCTTTTCTGTGGTGGTAATTTTGACTAAATGTTGGATTTTTTTTTTTATATATGGTATATAAAATGTTTATTTGTTAAACATTGCTATTTTGGTTATTTGTTTTAGTAATTTTAATTTATCTATTTTGAGATTATAACTAAGTGTTATATTACTCATTAGTTTTATACTTAAGAGAAGTATAAATGTTAAATAAATTAAAATATAATCTAAAACAAAACTAAATATATATTTATTATTGAAAATTTAAACCTAATATGGTGTTTGTATTAGCCTATGTAAATGGTGACTCGATGCATTGCGCATAGTGTTCGATTTTACGTGAACCAAACACTATTTTTAGTTTTAAATGATCTTATAATAAATATGGTGTATTGCTTACTTATTAGTGCTACTTCGTCTTTAACGTTTTTTCAATGGCTGCTTCAAAAGCAATAGTTGCTTAACTAAATAAGGATCTATTTTGAACGGTGACAATTATGAAGTTTGGGCTATGAAAGTCCACTATGTAATTGAAGAGCAAAAGGCTCTGGATACTCTAGATAGAATTATGGCTCCTCCTGAAGAAGGTAACACCGTTCAAGCAAGGAGGGACCTTGAGGCTTATCAAGCCTGGAAGAGGAAGAACTCGTCTACCGTATTACATGCTTATTGCGATTTATGCTCTTGAGGAGCAGAAAGTTCAAACTGTGATACGTTCTCTGCCGAATGGGTGGGAGCATATGAAGTTGCAACTCACTCATGCCAACGACATTAAGACCTCTGATGATGCAGTTTGTCATCTTGAACTGGAAGAGGACCGCTTGGCCTCTCTTAGTGTGAAATCTGAGGTTCACATGGCTAGTTCAAGTCCTAGTCTGAAGTCCAAGGAGAGGAACAAGAGGTTCTTCAAGAAGAAGGCAGAACGGTGGGCAGTGTTCTAGTTCAAAAGAAGGGCAAGAAAGATTTTAACATTTCTAGGGTGAAATGTTACAATCGCAGACAAAAGGGGCATTTCGCAAAAGATTGCACAGCTCCTAAGGTAAATGTTACCAAAGTGTATAAGTGTTATACATTTGTTTCAAGTTCTGTTTTCCAAACTGAATCTCGTCCTTTGTGGATCGAAGACTCAGGAGCAACAGACCACGTAACAAAGGATCAAGATTCTTTTGTTGAGTTCCGCAGTGTTCCATAGGGAATAAGGTGGATATACGTGGGAAACAACTCTAAATAGGAAGTCTTAGGGATTGCCTGTTGTCAGCTGGTCTTAAATAGTGGTCGACCACTGTTTCTTGAAGATGTCCTCTTTGCTCCTGGAATTCGAAGGAACTTGATATCTGTTTCTGCCCTCATGAATTTGGGATTCTTGTTATCTTTTGAATTGAACAATTTTAGTGACTTTATGAACAATATCTGCTTTGGTGGTGGACATTTGTTGGATGGTTTTATTGTTTTGGATTCGGATCCAAATTATGTGTGTCATAATAGTTTTTCCTTTACTGTAAACTTGTATGTGGATAATGTTAGCATTTCAAAAAAAAAAATATATGGCATGCGAGACTTAGTCACATTGGTCAACATCGTTTAGTACAATTGGCTGAAGCAGGTTTGTTGGCTGATTTATCGAAAGTAGATTTCCCAACTTGTGAAAGCTGCTTAAAAGGAAAGATGACAAGAAAACCATTTGGTAAAGCTATGTGAGCTGACCAACCATTGCAACTAATCCATTATGATATCTGCGGCCTAATGACTGTTCGAGCAAGGCATGGTACGTACTATTTCATTACATTTATAGACGACTATACAAGGTATGGTCATGTCTATTTGATTACACATAAATCTAAAGCATTAACATGTTTCAAACGATTTATGGCTCTAGTTAAAAAATCAATTAGAGAAGAGAATCAAAGCTTTAAGAACCGATCGGGGAAGAGAGTACCTCTCTAAGGAATTTAAAGTTTTAATGTGATGAAAAAGGTATTGAACATCAGTTGACAATACCGAGGACTCCATAACAAAATGGAGTAACGGAAAGAAGAAACCAAACCCTCTTAGAGATGGTGAGGTCTGTGATGGCTGAAGCAAATTTGCCTATCTCCTTTTGGGGAGACGCAATATTGACTGCCGTATATGTACTTAATAGAGTACCTTCTAAGTCCGTTGAAACCACGCCTTATGAATTGTGGACGAGCAGCAAGCCCAATTTGAACCATTTGCGACCATAGGGATATGCTACCTATGTTCATGATACATCTAGCAAGCATGGCAAGCTAGGCCCAAGAGGCAAGAAAGGTTTCTTTATAAGATATCCTGATCTCTCCAAAGGATATGTTCTAGTGGGAGAGAATGAAAATGGTCAAATAACATAATTTGAGTCACGAGATGTCACATTCTTAGAGAATGAATTTCCTAAGCTGGGAGAGGTGGATAAGGAATTCACTTTCTTTGAAACTCAAGAGTCTGAAACTTCAAGATCACTCAATCCGAGTGGGAGGAATGAAGTTGAAGACGTAAGGGAAAGGGAAGAGAATGATGTTTTTCAACCTTCACAAAGCGGATTTGAGTGATCCTGACCCTGACTTGAGTGGTCTTAGTTTGAGTAGGAGTCTTGTTCCAAATTCAAGTGTGAATATGGATATGGATCCTAGTGGGAGTTCTGCACAAAATCTTGATGAATATATGAGGTTTGTTTATCAAGAAGCAGAACCTCTAAGGCCGTTGAAGAAAGGAAACATTCTGCGATGCCGTCATTTAGTTGATAGCAAAGTTTTCTCAATCGTAGCTCAAATTAAAGACATTCCAACTAACATGAAAGAGATATTGGAATCTCCAGCAAAGGAAGAATGGATAAAAGCGATGGAAAGTGAAATGGATCAATAAGGATCAACAAAGTTTGGGAACTAGTTGATCTACCCAAAGGGTGTAAAGCCATTGGGAATAAATGGGTACATATTATTAAGCGATCAGCAGATGGGAAACCTATCCAAACTAAGAGTCGGCTGGTTGTGAAGGGGTTTACACAACAGGAAGGAATTGACTATCAGGAGACTTTTTCACCTGTTGTCCGTTTCGCGTCTATAAGAATAGTACTTGCTTTTGTAGCATGTATGGACCTTGAATTACATCAAATGCATATAAAGACTGCGTTCTTAAATGGTGAACTGAATGAAGAAATCTATATGGTTCAACCTGAAGGTGTCATCGTCCAAGGACAAGAACATAAGGTTTGTAAATTGAAAAGATCAATTTATGGCCTTAAGCAGTTTTTAAGACAATGGTATTTTCGTTTCCATGAAGCGATTATATCAATGCAATTTAAGATGATTAATGCAGACTCATGTGTCTACATTAAGTGTGAAAATGGAGGGAAGTTTGTCATTCTAACATTATACGTTGACGATATTTTGTTTGTAGGAAATGACACTTCCTTACTCAAGAAAGTAAAGACTTAGTTGTCTTCTAACTTTGAAATGAAGGATCTAGGATAAGCTAATTACATCCTTGAGGTTAAGATCTCAAGAGATCGATCTAAGAGATTATTGGCTCTTTCATAAGAGACGTATATCAATAAGATCTTAGAACGGTTTGGTATGGCTCACAGTGATCCCGATCCAACCCCTATTGCAAAAGGTACAGAACTGAATGCAAGTATGTGTCCCACGACTCCAGAAGAGACTAAAAGGATGGAGAGAATTCCTTATATGTGTGCAATTGTTAGCTTGATGTATGCTATGATTTGTACACGACCTGATATGAGTTTTGCGGTGGGTCTCGCAAGCTGTTATCAGGCTAATCCAAGTTTGAAGCATTGGGCAGCGGTGAAAAGGATATTGAGATATTTGAAGGGGACTTCAAATTATTCCTTTTGTTACCAAGGAAAGGATCTGCAGTTAAAGGGATACGTAGATGCTGATCACGGAACTGATAAAGACGGGAGGAAGTCCACGTCTGGGTATATTTTCACTCTAGGAAATGGTGCAATTTCCTGGTGTAGCAAGAAACAAACTTGCATGGCATTATCGACTATGGAGTCGATATATGTAGCTGCAGTACAAATAGCGGTTTGGTTAGAACACTTCATAGATCTTTTGGATCTATTGCCTAAAGGGAAATATACAACTATCTATTCCGACAGCACTGCATCGATAGCTTATTCCAAAAATATTTGTTATCATGGAAAAAGCAAGCATATCGATATAAAATATCATTTTGTTAAATAGAAAATAGCACAGAGAGAAATAAGTTTAGTACATGTTTCAACTGGAGATATGATTGCAGATTCGTTAACGAAACCAATAGCTCCAAATTTTTTTTTAGTAAAAATATCTTGGAATTTGGTCTTCGGAGGTTATAAGAACATGTTGTTGTCTTTGAACTGTTGTAATAACTTTGGTAAATTCTATTAGAATAAAATGTGAGTTATTTATTGTGTTCAAATTCATTCACTATTTAAAGCGATACACATAGAGCTATTGAGTATAGTTCAGTATGTTGGCGAAATGTCATCTATTCATATGGATGAATCTTTTACTATGAGTTATGTGTTCATAGGTAAAAGTAGGAGTGTGAGAAACTCCATATGTGATATGTGAAATATCATTATTTTGTTTATACCGAAAGCTGTCCTGTGAAAGGCTTAAATGTGGACTAGAGGTACTGATGCATAAGTTGCATTTAGAGACTGAATGCTTTCGCATAGTGTTTATAAAACATACGTCCTAAGTGGATTAACACTATGGCATATTTTAGTAATATCTGTAAAAGCTGACCAGAGGATGGAAAGAAGAAAATTGATCTCAACTTTCCTAATGTGAGACCCAAAATGAAACTATGAGTTTCAAGTTCACCCTTAAGGACTCTTGTAAATAACGAGAAGGGTATGTCTGATGATTAACTTGATTGGAACCCTAAACCAGGCTTCGTTAGCTATGAACGGGTATATAAGGAGCAGTCA
This sequence comes from Euphorbia tirucalli, assembly GCA_039660915.1. Classification (NCBI taxonomy): domain Eukaryota; kingdom Viridiplantae; phylum Streptophyta; class Magnoliopsida; order Malpighiales; family Euphorbiaceae; genus Euphorbia; species Euphorbia tirucalli. Next base: position 68,529,235 of record CM077639.1, read on the forward strand.
GATAAGCATTGGACATATGGCAGAAGGTTATTTATGGAGAGGAAGTGCATTTTCAGTAACATGTCACTTAATAATCATATTTCGTGGAAAAGGTATGTAGTGTATATGAATGTTTTCATGAGATTAAAAGTGAGTCGAAAACTAGTGATCATGGAAAATGGACTAGGGGGAAGTCACATTAAGCTAAAGGTGGAACGATGAAGGAGAGCTTCAAAGGTTTAACCATTACGTTGACTGGTCGCGTGAATTCGCCGAACAAGAACTGAAAGAAGTATGTGTGTTCAAACGCAATGAAAATGTGTCTTGTCATGTGCGAGTGGGAGATGTTGGTTTTTGGTCCGTCCATGACATTTTGGAATGGCAAGGACTAAACTGTAATTATGTGTAAATTACAAGGACCAAATATGTAATTTGGTCCGACCCTATATATAGATGGAAGTTTGGATTTCCACTATAAATAGAGAAGAAGTTTCTCTATTTCCTGATGATGAGAGAATCGTAGAGATTCCCTTCTAGATCCGGGGAAAACGTCCCTAGCGATAAAACACGATATACTTCTTCGTTCGTCGGAAGAATTCACGGAGATAGCCCGTACTCAGTATATTCATACACTCGTAGGAAAGGCAACCAGAACTATCCGGTTTCTTATGTAGATCAGATCCATTCCATAAACGAGTTTCCGCTGCATATAAACTGTAAGTCTGTTTATTTATACTGTTTATGGTAATCTATACATTCGTTGTATAATCATTATGGAATTCTGACTTCACTTACTTTGAAGAATAGATATTCCATGGAATAGCTATTCAATGACCAAATATTAAACTAAACATCGGATTTAATATGAAATAATTATTTTATTTCTTCTTTATTTGATGAACTAAACTGGTGGGCCCTAGGCGAAGTAAAGAAACTAAACCTAGAGTCGCACAACTAAGGCAGTGTACCTATCGTTGACAAGTAATAATTCTGGTTGGTCCAGGTATCGATCCCACAGAGAAAATATTCTGCAAACACTAAACTACTCGGGTTCCTTACGTGTCCTAAGCAGAACTTAAATTTGGTTTGTGATTATACTAACAACTAAATTATCCTACTCCTAGTTGATCTATCCCAGCTTACTTTGCACTTGAATTCGGGTTATCAATTGGCGGTTTAATCGACCTATGAATGCTAACGGTGATGGCTTTATCAATTAATTAAAACAGATGAATTTAACTCAATAGTTGAACCTTAATTATGTTCTTTCAATAATTCAACCTAGCGTGTCTAGATCTTTTAGGTTCTTAGCCGGTTTCCCTTGTTTAGAGGCGGTCTAATTCTAAAGCTCAGAAAATAGGGGCACGTAAATTCCACAGTGTTGTCAATACTAATGGTTTCCTAGGTGTCAATCTAGGTAATGCCACAAATATGAACTTAATAAGTTAAGATCTTATGAGACTAGATTATCATTAAAGGAATTGCATAAAGAGAAGATGTAAATATTGAAATTAAATTGCAGTCAATTGCATTAATCAAGAAAGATGACAAGAATTCAATGTTTACAACCAAACACAATCAATTGAGGAATCAAAAACTAACTAATCGAATTACAAAAGAGAAGAAGATGAACTTATGCCCTTTTGGTCCGATTAACCAAATTCCAGCGGTGTGAAGATGCTTGGGGATGTACCTCTATAAACGAACTCAATCCGGAACCAAGAACGTCGCAAAAGGAGAAGATTCAATGCAAAACGTCTACCAATTAAAGTTCAAACTCAAAGTAACAAAGAGTTCAAGCAATAAACCTAGCTACAAGTTTGTGCTTTCTACTTCAAAAGTCTGGAAAAAGATCCCTACAACTTACAAAATGTCCTATTTATATGGCTAGGCTAAAACCACTAAACAGGAAGGAGGAAAGTAGGGCAACAGCACTTTTTCGATGTTCGGCACGCCGTGCTGGTGTTGGCACGCAGTCGTGCTGACCTACTGGACTCCATCTTTTGGCACGCGGGAATGGCACGCCGTGCCCTCATTGTGGCACGCCGTGCCACCTAGCTTTTCAGCACTTCAATCTCTTCTTCGTCGCCATCGCTCCAACTTTCGGCCCGCGTCACAATGCCTATCCAAAACAAACATAAAGAAACATAACCGCACCACAGCAACGGACTACAATCAAGATGCAATGTCCAAAATTACAAAAATACCCCTAAAAACACGAAAAACACTAAAAAGTTATGAAAATCTAATCAAAACATAAAAACCGCAAAATACACAAGACCATGCAAGCATTCACACAAAGGACTCTAAAATATTGCCGTTTAAACCACGAAATTACCTAAAAGATAAGGTCAAAAACCGACCTTATCATAAACCTAACCAATTGTACTTCTTTTTCTTTTCTTTTATTATGGATGCACTCTCCTTTCTATTTTTTTTTAGGGAAAATTGTTGAAAATACCCTCTTTTCACTTTTATTTCCACTCCTACCTTTTTTTTGTTTTTCTAAATACCCTTTCTACGAATTCTATCTGATCTAATACACTTTTTTCAAAAGTAAATTTTTTAATTACGCTCCTTTGGCATATTCCGAAATCTCTTTTCCTTGAAGAAAAGTAAAGGTAAGAAATTACATTCAGCTCCAACACCACGTCCACCTTCTAGGACGGCTCATGTATCAGAATCGCGAGCATCGAGAACCACCGTCCAAGCAACTCCAATTGTGATGCATAGACCCATTTGGTTAATGCTCAAAAGAGAGCTTCACCCACACCAACACGGAGACATATATAAAGAGAGAAAAGAGAGCTTCTTCTCCGCAATATAGGCAGTCATCATATTGATATCCGTCGCCGTGTTCTTCTGGCAATTGCAATTTCTCCGTGGTGACGCCAAGTTCATCATATCTTTTTTCTTGCTTTTCATCTATTCATTTTCTTGTTAATTCCACCTACTACATACTCACCTGTCGTTCTATCTTTTTTCTTCTTTTCCAATTTCGTTTCCAAAGTAATGATACTAACATACCAGTTGCCATAAATTTGTCATTAATTAATGATAATTTGAAATAATTTGCCATTAATTAATGATTTGAATCTTGAAATACTGATGTTGTGGTCCCACAAAAATTGAAATGTTTAATTATATGAAGTTGTGAAGGATCAGATTCTTTAGGTTTTTGTGAAGAAATTTACTATTTGCTTATTAGCAGAAGTTGTGGGTGGAGATTCAACATAGTCGTACAATTGAAAACCAAGAAGGTTTTTATTTTTTGTACGAAAAAACTTTTGATGTCAGTTGAGTCCATTTCTCAAGTAGTGGATATATATTAACGGCACTCTTCCAAGTCTTGATATTGCTTGTTCATGAGATGGCTCCATCTTTGATTTATGTCAGAAGAAGCTTTCTCTTGTATTCAAACAGATTCTAGGGATCTTTTTTGCTAGGTTTGAAATTTGCGGAGACTTTCAATTTTAAGTACAATAAATCTAACATTTTTAAATTCCCTAAAAGAGATGAAATTGATTATTTCACTAAGAGAGGTATGTTTAGGGAAGGTATGATAAGGTGTAATCAATGTATCATAATGTATAACTAAGGTAGAATCAGTATTAGTAAGTATAACTAAAGTATAATTAGTGTATCAGTCAGTAAAACTAAAGTATAATCAGTGTATCAGTAAGTATAATTAAGGTATAATCAATGTATCTGAAGCTATATCTAAGGTATAATCAATGTACCAAAAAGTATAATCAAAGTATCAAATGGTATAATCAATGTATAAACAAATTCTAACAGTTTTACAAAAGTATAAACAATGTATAACTAAAATATAATTAGTGTATCACAAAGTATAATTAAGGTATAATATTTATATAAGTTATAAATACACTATTATACACTGCTTATATATTATTATACATTGTTTATGCATTTCTTATACACTGTTATAAACTGCTTATACACTATAATGCTTAAACAATGTATAAATAAGGTACAAATAATGTATACATAAGGTATAATAAGTGTACCAGCAGGTATAATAAGATATAATTGTTGTATCAGAAGGTATAACTAAGGTATAATCAGTGTATCAATAAATATAACTAAGGTATAATTAGTGTATCATAAGGTATAATCAGTGTATCAAAAAATATAATCAAAGTGTTAGATGATATAATCAATGTATAAACAATGTCTGTCACATACGTTGTTTATACATTTTTCTGTTATATATTGTTTTTATACATTATTTATACATTTTTTATACAGTGTTTATACAAAAACTGAAGATGAAAAAAACATGGGAAAAAATATATACATATTGATCTCGTTTCAAAGAGAGAAAAAAAAACTTTTTAAAGTTGTATGACAAAAAAATAAAAGGATTGTGAAATAAATACAAAATTAGGTTAAAATTATAAAAGATGAGAGAAAAAAGTAGACAAAGTAAAAAATGAATTGTTGAAAAGTTTTGAATATATCTTTGCAATTTTTGAAAAGTTTTGAAATACAAAATTCTCATTAGAATTATTTTTTGTAAACAAATCATATTTTGTATGTATTTTAATAAAATCTTTTTTTTTAGTATTCAAATTCTTAATTAAGAGTGCATTATCTACTATCTTGTCTCACCAAGACTCGACATCTCATTTTAAGAGAAATGCCTTTACCATTATGTTATAATTGGATAAACAATTTATTAGTCTTCTACATAGTTTACAAATTTTGTCTTTATCAATTTTTTAATCCTTTATTCAGTCAATAATCAAATTTACTTATTAATAATAAAAGTATATTTTATTCTATTTTAAAATGGTAAAACATATTGTATTTTTTATTTTATGTTTTTTAATTTCACATAATTCTAGTTTTTCCAATATTGATTAATGAATATATTAGCTTTCATATAATTATAAAACTTTAAATTATTAGTTTATAACTTGTTTCATTAAATAAATAAATAAATAAATATTTCAAAAAATTTAAAATTAGGATTAGAACTATATAAAATTATAAATCTAAATTTTTCATATCTAATATACTTTATACATAACATGAAAAAAAAATATTTTAAATAAATAATTGTAAAAATTTTATCATTACAACTATTATATATAAATATAAAAATAGTATTTTATATATATATATATATATATATAACAAAATATTTATTAGAAATATTTTAATTAAATTTAAAACTTAAAATAAAATCTTTTTACATTGAATTTACTATATTAAAGAGGTACAATACACTTTACTTGTATTTATAAAAATATGGTTTAGTTTATAACTTAATTTAGTGCAAGAATCCATCAATTGTTGTTTCATAACCGGCTATTCTAATTGCTAAGTGCTAGGCGCGTTATGAATTTTTTTCAGAGGGTGTTTTGAAATTATGAACCTTTACCTTCTTGTTAGGAGTCTCAATTCAAGATTATCATGCCATAATGAGTTACAACTTAGAACCTGTATGGTTTTCCTTTCTGCAACTCTTTTTTTTTTTTAATGTTTGGCCCTAAATAATAAATTTAGAAATGTTTGGTTAGAATTCAAAAACTAGCTGCTGATTGTGGATTGAATAAAAAAAAGCAACAGTTTGTCAAAAGCATCAAAACAATGTTTTTAAGTAATAACTAGATTTCTCCCGTGCAACACGCGGATTTGTTTAAGTCTATATAAATTACATCTCAAAATAAAATTTGTCCCGGTCAGTGATTAATTTATGGAGATAAAAATGACAACCATACAAAAAAAAAAAGAATTTTCAACTTTTAAATAAATATGTTTCCTTTCGAGAAAAAAAAAGCCTAGGTCCCTAAAATTTTTTATTTTATTAATTAAGAATTTGAAAGTTTGAATTCAATAATCTTACAAATTGATAAAAAGAAGTATTAAAAAATTACATGAATGATATGACAAAAAGAAGAAAGAATATAGTAAGGGATAATGGCTAGGAAATATCTCTGAGTGGATGAATAGGCTTAGAACATTTTGCAATCAACAGGGAGCCTTTGGGGAACTCTCTTGAGATCAGAGTAGTAATTCTAAATCATGCAATTCTTCTAAATTGAAGCCTTTCTTGACTTGTTGAATGCAACTCTTGTGATAGATATAAATTTGAATTAGATTTAGTTCCATAAGAATTTGCTCCATTTGAGACAACACAAACATTTTGAGCACCGAAATTCCTATAAGAAGCAGTGAATAGAGTATGAGACCAGTCAATCTTGACCAATTCACCTCTAGTGGTCCAATCAACTACATTCCAAAGGTTAAGGTAAATCCTCATTGGTTGGTTCTTTGGAATTGTAACTCCCTTTGTTTCCATGTTCTTGAATTCTCTAATTAGTGTACCATCTACTGATAATATGAAATTCAACAAACGAAAGGAATAAAAGAATTAAAGTTAAGTATAATAATAAAAAAAAAAACAATTCCAGAGGATGAAATACGTGTGAAACCATCAGTTAGATCAAACCAAAAATAGAATTATGCTCTGTATTGCATACTTGCCTTTGCCTTGGCTAAACACATTAGTATGAAGAAGGTAAGGATCACCACTCAAGACTTCTAAGTCTATCTCATCCCAAAAAGGCAAGGATTGATGCCAACTTGAAAGTAATTGTCTAAATTTCTTTTTCAAGCTTTATGAATATGGCAATTATTTCTAGGAAAATGAGACTATAATGACCAGGTACTGATTATTATTATAAATAACTTATAAAAAAGATATACTACAGAAGTCTCATCGAGTAACTTCGTTGCTAATGTGCTTAAAAAATAACATGCAGAGCATGAATAGATTTCTTAAAAGCCTTCGGAACAAAAATCTCCATAACACGACCCTGCAGAAATAAATTCAAGGATTCCATGATCTCAAGGGAGTATTAACATAACCCTACAAATATCAGATTACATGGCAATATTTCTTAACACATTTTAACAACAGTGTTACTGTAAAGTGTAAACTAATTCGACAAGAGATACAAACTTCTAATACACCAAAAGCTCATAAATTTTTGAATAAAAAACTAGAACTTATGTTGAAATCTAAAAACATTACCATTTAAGTAACAAAATAAGTAAGCATACCACCAAAAAGAAATGCATTTCACTTCAAAGTCTTAGTAACTTTACCATAATTAAATAAGGATAATAGCAATAATCAATAACAGAGATTCATGATGTTTATCAACAGACAATACTTCCTCTCTAATTGCAAAAAGTTCATCAGCACAGTAATTGCAAATAGCAACTTCTTTCATTTGCCTTTGAATCACCTCTGCATCAATTGGGAGAGCTTTAGTTCCTTCAAATAAACAAATGAAAAAAAATCATTGAGAACTCAAGAAATCCTTACAAATTGAAGAACAAAATAAAGAGAACTTACATAATTTACTTCAAAATTCCCAACTTTGAAAGTAATAGATGAATTATTAGTATCATAAAAGTATGCATCCTACTTCTCCCTAAAATAACTTCACAACTGAACTAAACAGAGATTGAATTATCAAACCATTTTTACCTTATTATGATAATAAAAAAAATGTTAAGCATATGTACAACATTCACATGGACAATAGAAATAAAGCTTCTTATGACTACTGATTCACTATACAGAAAAATAGAAAATTTATTCAAAGAATCATATAAATTTCAATTAATGATAACATTAAAATCCCAACATCTCGCATTTCAATCAATGGTGGCAATTGAAAGTTATTTCAGATCAGTAAATCGAGTTAACAATTGAAAGTATGACATGGAAGTGGAAAATCAAGATCAAGAACTCTTAGAATAAAATACAAAGTGATATAATGAGTTACTGAATATTTTTCCTTTAGAAGGAACAGATGAGCCTACTACAACAAAAGAGATGAATTGATGAAAGACCCCTATATTTTTCTTCCTTTAAAAGTTTTATGCCTATAACTCATAACTCAAAATAAATTAACACTTGATAAAATGGATTACCTGATTATTCCACAACACTTGTTCCTTCCATCTAATAAGAAAATAGAACAAAAAATATAAAAAGTAAAATAGCTAGGAAAAAAAAAGTAGGAAAAGATACACAAAAAAATGGAATAATTACCAATAATGATACAAAAAGACCTGCAAGAACATGAGCAACCCTGTGAAGAAACCATGCTCAGCAATAACAAATTGATAAAGTAATTTAAAAGAATAATACAAAGAAAGCGACAACAAACTTTCACCAAGAACGACCATGAGATCAATCTTGTAGAAGCACCAAAATGTGGTGTCCGAAGACTGGTGGTATTACAAAAAAAAAAAAGATATAAAATTGCAAAGCATAATACAACACTTGATAAAAATGAATTACCTGATTATTCTATTAATCTCCTAAAGCACCTATTGCATAACTCCATAGTTAAAGAAACAACCATGAGCTGCAGTTGAAAAAGAGAAAGATCAGCTAATAGAGGAGTAAAGTGCATTGAAAGGGAGTGGCGCAAAGAGAACCTCTAAAAAAAAGAGAGAAATGAATGGCAATTGAAAGATAATCGCTAATTCAAAATTTGAAAGCGGATTATCAGTGGATTATTTTTAATTAACAAATAATAATTACATGATAATATAAAAAGTAAATAAGAATTAATTGAAAATTAGGAGAGCATGACACGTGGACTTTGAGTATTCACTTTTGGTATATATAATGATTTCCAATGTTTTTAAGTAATAATTTCGAAGATAGAAACTATCGATATGTAACATATCAAATTCAAATATTGAACATAAAAAGAGAATTTCTTTCTATTTTATTCGAAATGCTTTGTTTTGATCTATGAGATGGGTATGAGCGGACTACCTTTTGAATGAGAAGAGGCTCACGGTGAAGTGAACCGGGGAAAACAAATTAGAAGTGTTTGATTTTGGAAAATGGGTTTTGATTATCTTGCTTTAAGAAAACCATTTGATTTGTTTTAGAAATTCCTTATTCTAGAACACCTTTATTTATGTGTGCGAATTTTGGAAAACTGGTTTTACATTTTAGAAAATCCCGTTTTATTACTTAAAGACCTCGAAACCTACATTTCAAGATCAGTGACAGAGTCGCCACCCCGATCAGCTCATCTGGGAAATTCTGGTACAGTTCCCTACCGAGCATAAACTACTGTACCTAATCCATAGATTTAGGATTCGGGTAACTTACCTATTCAACCTCGAGCTTGCATTCATTGTATAGTTTATATTACCATATTTTATTCGCTTATTATCTTTCTCTACCCAATTTAGTGTTTAATTATCAGCCGATGCTTATACAGATGACAGAAATAAATTGCAGAATAAATAAACCATACACCAAGCAATCAAAAGAATAAAAGTAGAGGCCGCTTATACAACCAAATCGAATAAAAAGAAAAACCTCTCGTCCTCACATTACAAGTGCCTAGAATACATGAAGATCTAAAAATTACAATTGCCTAAAATATATGAGTTAATCTATTAATTATATCTAAAATAAAAATAAAGAAGAACTAAAAGCTGCAAAACAAATGGTTAGCACGGTTATAGCGCAAAGACAAGTAGGACTCACAACAGGACATAATTGGGAATTCAGGAGCGGGGGAATGCATTTAAGGAATAACCGAGAAGTCCGGGCGACTTACTCGGTTAGACCTAGAAAACCATTTTTGAAACGCCCTCTAGGTTTTATGCTGAAAAACAGTTTTGGAAAATGATTTGGCTCGATTTTATGCAAATTTCTCCTTTTTAGCAGGTCTGTTATCCCGGAACTCGGGGTTCCGTTCGTGTGGGTTTCGTAATTCCAACATACATCTAGGGTCCAAAAGCGATAAACACACCAAAAACAGTTTGATTCTGAAGACAGCATCACGCGACGACGTCCTTGCGGGTCGTCCCGTGATTCTGCCTCCTCCTGGAGACTATAGCCGTGCAGCCTAAATTAGAGCCGTGAGGCTCTAACCTCCACATCCGTGAGGCTATACTTCTCAGAACCCGAAATCAGTTTTCTCATTTTGAAAATCAATATTTTACTCGTTTTCAATGTTTCCTAAGGATTTTCGTGGAATTTGGGGGTCCGATAATGCTGGACGACGGATTCGATTCGGATTAAACAACCTGAATCTCTAGAAAACGAAATCCAGGAAAAACAAAAACCACACATCCGCGCAGTTAGAAATTCGAAAACCAATATTTTATGATATGCAGATGTATTGGGACTGAAATAGATCATAACGGAATGCATAAAATGGAAAATGGACTGCTTTCGGTCGCTTGGGGCTTTTTCGGGTTTCAACCTAGAAGAACACAGCCGTACTGCTGTAATATACAACCGTGCGGCTCTGTTCTAAAGAACTATAGCCATGCGGCTTGTTCTAAGCAAACACAACCATGCGGCTCTAGCGGGGCAGCCAGCTTTTCGGAAATTGACAAAACAGAGAAGAAATTGCACGAAAAAACTAAGAGCACAAGTTTAAGGCCTCTCAGAGTTTACCTTGTTGTTGTTCCAGTGTATTGGACAATCAGAAACAGATTGAGGAGCCAGAAAACGTCTTGAATCCCCAAGCATTCGGAAACTCCGAAAACGAGTCTCGAATTAATCTAAAACAAATCCGAGATAGGTCTAGACGAATGTGGTATGGTTGAGAATATGTATTCAATGTGATTGGCGTTCTTATTTTGGTTCTCCTTTCTCTCTGTCTCTGTTTTCTTTCTCTCTCTTTTTCTTTTCTCCTCTCTCAATCTGATTTTCTGCAAAAATCTCAGACCCCCCCCCCCCCCCCCCACTTTGATTTGATTTTTCTTTCTTTTTATACCACCGTTTCTTTCTCCATCTATTCCCATTAATTGCCTCTCAAATCCCAGCCGAAATTTTTTTGCCTTAAGACTCCCCATTTTCAGCCAAGTTTGTTCTGTTTCTGCAGACAATTTGGCCGCCCATCAGAGCCGTGCGGCTGTAATGTTACAGACGTACGGCTCTAACTAGAGCCAGGGCAGATTCCCTTAAGTCCTACGCTCACTTCTAAGCCCTCTAATCATTCGAAAGATCTTCTCGAGGTTTCGGATCGAGGACGGTTCGGTTTTCAGAGGATCCAGGGCATTCCGGACGACACTCCGCTCATTCTCGGGTCCGATTCACGTTCGTTCGTTTTCACAGGTAAAAAATGGTTCTCATCACGGAGGTTGGGAAGATGACACAAACCCAACATAAAAATTGTGAACTTAGATTTGTAAAAATAGGTTTTGAATCAACATTTTAGATCGACAAGAGTTAAATTGCTAATCCGAAAATGATATGAATATCTACAATCGTTAGCATCCTCTCAAATATTTTTACATGTCATTTGAAAACATAATACGGAACTCACACGAGTTGATTTGGTTATGACAAATTTTTGGATCGATTAGAGTTTACTCATTTAACACTAACTTGATAGTCGATACGACACGACCACAATCCACTTACAATTGCCACCCCTAAAATTATGATATATCATTTAGTCTATATGATTATATATGATGTAAATGCATAATAATGATAAATGTTAAACAATTCGTGTTAATCTAAAGAATAAATGATACAAATACAACTATACTACATGGAAGTTATGGTTAGCAAAATCATACAATCTGAGAAATTCTTCTAAAACCACTAAATCCGAACTTCATTGGCAGCCAAAAGATCCTTACAGCCGAAATAAAGATAGACAAGTTGCATGCAGAATCCTTGCCGTCAATAAAATCTTTTTAGCTCAGCTTATCGTATCAACTTTTTTTTTTGTCCTTTCCTCTAGTTTTCTGCTGTTGGTTGTGATCTTGCTCCTTTTTCCTCTTCAACTTCTTCAAATCGTCTTCTTTCAGGTTGCAATCAAATCTTTTGTTTAATGCATAAGCCTCTCCCAATTTTCTCTTGCACTCCTTGCTTGCAGAATCATGAGAAACCACTGAATACAGGCAAACCCAAATCAAATAAAGTTCCAAATTGTACACATACACACACACACACAAAAAGGCAGTTTGTAATAGTTATTTGAACTTTTGGCATTTGGCAAGCAAATGGCAGCCTGCATTGACCTGAACTCTAAGAGTATAGGATTGGTTGGAGAAAGGCCAATGCCCAATTGTTACAGCAAAAGCTGGCAGTTAGTAGACAAGGACTGAAAACCAACCTGGTTTTGGATAGTCTCTTCCAATAATGCACTTCGCTTTGGTTTGAATACTTGGTGGAGCTGTCCATGGCTCATAGATATACTCCTTTGGCATGTCTGTTTATGACATATTCGTGATATATGACACGCAGCACAGAACATAAACATGTAAATGATCTAAGAACTTGAAATTACCTTTCAATACTGGGAGAAAATGCCTTATATAATTCCCGTTAGGGTCGTATTTCTTCCCAAATGATACTGGAGAGTAAATACGATTATACTGGCAAGAAAAAACACCATTCAGATTTAGAATATTTCAGTAAACAGAACATTCAGTATGTAGTATGAACCATTATAAATATTTCAAATTAAAAGAAAAAGGAAAATCTTGGTTGCGAGCAATTCAATTGTTCATGCAAGAGGTTAACATTAAAATAAATCAGAACAAAACTTCCAGCTACTTTCTTGAGAGCAAAGATGGTAAATTTTCAATTTTCTCTCAGTTAGTGACGTCGTAGTATCAATAGAGAATCTATGGAGCATACCTCATAAGTAGTCTAGTAAAATTATTGAATTAAGTGTCCGAAATTACTACTACCTAATATAACATTATGAAATTTAACTTTTGTCGGAAGACACCATGAAAGTGGCTCTGGTGCTAATTTACAGTGAAGTGCAAAAATTGGTAACTTTATCCTGAAAACTTCGCACATATAAATTCTCAAACCTGATAAAAGAATGATGAACATGATAGCCACAGCCAATTCCCATTATTGATCGCCCAATCTGAATCAATCAAGAGTCTCCCAAAAACATCACGCCCTTTTTCCCAATGCACAAACTATCAGCAGAGACAATTAATTAATGTCTTGGAGGAAACTATTAAAAATAATATGTTAAGTAGCCATATACCAGATCACCCCGAGTTAGAAAACACGCGACACAATGCCGTGCTAAATGGTGCATCCAACCCCATTTTTGAAGCTACAAGAGGAAATATTGAAGCTTCAACAGAATATGATTTACATGAGTAAAACAACTGAAAACTTAACTCTGACCATGAATTAAACTGCAATCTAGTAGCTTGGTCACAGCCCTAACCTGAACCATTATAGCATCAATCCAAGGATATCCTGTTCTAGCTTCCCTCCATGCTGCTAGCAATTCATTGTCCTCATTCCAAGGTATCTAAATTACAATTTAGCAATTCAAACTAGTAGACATAACAACTAAGGAATCCATGCAAGGAGAATGAGGCAATAAAGGTAAAAGTGCAGAGAAAGAAAATGACAATGTGAATTTCTTCTTTGACTTGCCACATGCTCAAGCAGAAATCAGAATTTAAAAAAAAAAACAGTATACTAATAGTTCACAGATCTCCAGGCTAAAAGTGAGAGTTTCTAGTAGGACACTTCGCAAAACCAATTGTGAAATAGTACTCCCTTTGCTTGAATTCCCTTATGCTCTGTAAATGTTTCTATAAAATATCTCATTTTAAAAAAAGGAAAGTATCCAACAATTATAGTGAAAAGGCTCAAACCCTTAAAACAGACAAAGGAAGAACACACATTAGGAAAAAAAAAAAAAAAAATCTCTGCCAATGTAGATAATGAAAAATCAGTTCTACCAGCTAGTTTACACTTCATATTCTTCTTTCACATTTTGTAGTTGCAAATGTCTCATTTACCAGATAAAGAAGCTATAAAAGGAAAAAGAATGCAGATTTTTACAGAACCAAGGAGCTTTAGTGCAACATATATTTGGATATACCTGCTTGCAGATTCTATTATCTTTCATCTGATCAAAGTTAGGAGTGCCAAAAGCCACAGTGTAAAAGAAATCTCGCCACAACAACTGTCAGTTTGAAGCTAGACTTAGTTCAGTGAGGCATCTGCAACTTGTATAATACATAATACTGAAGTTAAAACTGACCTGGCCAGCAAGAGACACAGGTGGCAACGTGTGTTTTTTGACATTTTTATAGACTTCTTGAAGACATTGGTAGAAGTATCTGGAAGAGAGACAACCAAACTGCCAAACATATTGAGAATTTTGGCAAGGAATAGAAGAACTTATGAAGAATCACTAATCGAATCAAGGTTCAGTTAGATTCTTCTACTGTGCATGATACAATAATTCCTTCTATAGTACTATTAGTGGTTTAGATATTGTTATAACTAATATGATTCATTGTGTTTGCTACTTACTTTCAAGTAAGGTGACAGCACTGTGGTTGCTGGTTTTATAAATGCAGATGGGTCACCCTTGGGTTTCTCAAAATTTGCCACCCATTCCTGAAACGTAAAGTAAAAAAGCAAACGAGTCAAAAATTGTGAAAATGTGTAGATGAAGTGTACGAAAATTTCAGTGAAATCAGATTAACTATTATGTTAAATTAAAGTTAGCGTCTTAGGAACACATAAGAACCAGATTAAGCAGATACAAATAATCCCACCATGCAAGTTCAAACATTAAGATTGAGTCAAGCAGAACTGGCTCTTGAACAGCATATCAAAGGATCACCATTTAACCCAAATCACAACGCTCACAGTACAATCAATGTCAAGTTGCACAAACCAAATTCATGCAAGATGAATAGAAGAACGAGCTTAAACATGCAGATCATAATATATCTATCCAAAACAGCCGAGTTAATGTCGAAAAAGATCCAAGTTAACACAACACATAACCTTTCTTGCTATTCACTAACGAAAGAACTCCACGCTAAACTTATAGGAACAGTGTCATTTTCAATTCCTGAAATAGTAAAATCCAAACAGAATTACCGGAACAGAGAACCTTGTTAAAAAAGCTCCAAAGGCAAATGAAGGCCATGGGTGAAATATTTTCAAGTACATTTGAGTTTTTTTTTTTTTTTTTTTAAGGCCTTAAATATATAATTTTACAATCATCAGGGGTTTCCATAAGAAATTTAGCTAGGTGATAGTAAAATATCAACCTTCTCTTTGATTGATTCCTTTAATCTTTTCAATGCCTCTGATTCGCCGCCTCTGAAAGGTGTCCATTCATGCTGCAAACAGATTCTCATATTAGCCATAGGCGCATAGTTACCTAAAGGAGGACAGAACAATAGCAGCACATTGGTAGTTTCATACTTGTAAAGCATCTTTATAGCCAAGTTCTTCTACTGTTGGGACCTCTGATATTTTGTAGCTTCCAACGTCCCCAATCGGAGGAAGTGAGGAAACCGTAGTTGAAAGTGGGACTGATGCCCATGAGGGCTCCCCAGCAATCTTTAGAAATGACTGATAACTCAATGGCGGCTTTCCTCCATTCTTTCCAACAAAAGAAAATTTTGCACCAGAACAATGAGAGATTAGCATAGTAAATATTGGAGACCCGAATATTCAACTTCCCAGAAAATTGAGTTTGAAATAAAGCAAATAAATTGTTGCACAATAAATAATAAAAAAACTAAGGATGAATTATTCCTTTTACCTTTTTTATGATATCTGCAGGATTGAAAAGGGTATGACTCACTGGAGAAAAAACTTCAATTCCAGCAGATGAGGCATAATCCTGCCAAAATCAACAAACATCATAGTAACACAATCCTTCGACAAGGATTAGGACATGATTAGCTCATAGAGAAACGAGTAGTTTGGGGTAGTTACCTTCACTTTAATATCTAAATCTTGGTAATAAGGTTCTGTATCATATTCAAAGCAAAGCTTCTTCACATTCCACTAAAAAAACAACAATAACAGAAATGAACAAGCACAGTGACAAAAAAAATAATCAATAAAAGAAAAAAGCATAGAGAGAGTGATTCATACTTGATTCAAGCAATTAATCAGAACCTGGCTGGGTTCTCCCTTAATTATAAGCAACCTAGAGCCGAGCTTCTTAAGGCTCAAATCAAGATCCACAAGACTATCCAACAAAAACCTGATACGGTTGAGACCCGCAAGCGAGGAACCGGGAGAGGGTGCTTGAGGATCAGGGTCCATGTAATGCGGGTCAATTACAAAGACTGGGTAAACAAAATCAGAATTCTTTGCAGCATACTGGAGAGCCGGGTTGTCGTGGATCCGGAGTCCCTTGCGGAACCACATTAGAGAAGATGACCCGGAAGCCATAGTTAAAGGGTAAGGCCTGCAAAGAGAAGGTGATAATCGCATAGAAAAAGGGCAGGGCAGGAGCACAGCAAAGGAGAAGGAGAGGTGTTTAGTTGAGAGAAGGGGAGCGAAGGAGGGAAACAACACTGTTGGCCTAACGGTTATTAAGGCGCCACGTTGCCGGTTTGAAACTTTAAGAGTTTTTTTTTTTTTTTTTTTAAATATATATATAGATTTTCTTCCTAATAAAAAAAACTTAACAAAAAGATAATGTACCAGTACTAATATTTTTTTGGGTTGTAAATGGGACGGGACGGGGCAGGACGGAAATTGTACTTCTCATTTCCGTTCTCAGACTATTCGGGAATCTCTGTCCCCACCCCGTTTATTAATCACGGATAAATTTTCGTCCCATCCCCGAGCCCAGCAGGGAATTGGTTCCCCGCAAGAATTTCCATACCCACTAAACTAATTTTCAATTTTATAAAAAAAACCTATAAATTTTCAATTTTCACCCTCTAACTTATCCAAATATACATTAAACCATAAACATAAAATTCTCGTAACTCAATTTTCAAATATACTAACATATAATTAATAATTATTTATGAGTTACTTTAGATTATAAAATTATAAATTATAAATAATAATAATAATAATAATATAATGTAATAATATTAATAATAAAAAAATATAAACAGGGAATTATCGGGGATTTGGGTATTTAACAAGAAAATTTACCAGGGATCCTCACGGGATAGGTAGAGCTATTACTATCCTCGTCCCCGATTAAGAAATAGGGACAAATTCATCCCCGTCTCCATCCAGACAAGCCCCCACCAGTGACGGGCCACCGCTATCCGATTAACAACCCTATTACTATTAAACAGCCTAATACTTAACTTTGTAATTACCAACCTATTTTAAGAAATTATAAAATTAATTGTGACTCTTGAACTCAATTAAAAATTATTATTTGTTTTATTTACATTTGAAATTACATTTTATGACCACAAATAATTTTTTTTTTTTTTTTTTTTTTTTTTTTTTTTTTTTTTAAAAGGCGCTAAGAATGGATAAGATAAGACAATAACCATAGGGAGCCAACATATTAAATGTTCATTGCACGATTCAAGCATCCAAAACAGCCTGCTTCACTCTGTTCCCACCGGTGGTTAATATTTATACAAGAAGAATTTCATCTGGTTGGATGATTAACTTTATTCATCCATCGTGTACATAATTTTTTTAAAAAAATATATACAATTTTTTAGGTAGAAATGAAATATTTGGCAAATTTTTAATTTACTTTAATGTTTATATGTGGTTGTCTCATTAGCCATTCTCTCAATACAAGCAAATATAGTTAATTGAATATTCAATTTAAAAAAATATAAATTCAATGTGTAAAAGAAATTTATGAATCTTGACAATTTTTCTTCACGGTATCAATGAAAAGGAAATTTTGTTTTAAAAGTCAATGAAAGAAACCTAAATTAGCATGTATATTCAATTTTACACTCGTGATACATTTGTAACACTTTTCACAAACTTTAAAATTTATGGGATTAAAGAGCAAAATAATACAAATTAGGCAAATATATCCAAATATGGGGTGATTTGAAAACTATAGACAAAAGTAATGTGGGAGGAGAAGATGAGAGATGTGTTATTACAAACGCGTTACAACATCCAACGCGTTTAGAGTAATAATTTTCCGGACAACCTGCCATTTTGGCAGGGTTTTCAGAGGTAAAAGCGCTGGTCCCACAAGCGCTTTACAAGCTTTTCAGCTTATTTTAGAGTTAATTTTCAGAGGAAATAAATTCCCTCTGAAAAGGTGATGGACGGAATGATGGGTCTCAGTAAAAATAGCAATTTCAGGAAATTTGGGTCCTTTAATTTCAATTGGCAATTGAATTTGCCAATTTCACTTCACCTTCCTTGCATTGCAATTTTTTTTCTTCTTCTTCAACATTTCTTCTTTTCTTCTTCTTCAACATTTCTTCTCTTCTTCTTCACCTCAACATTTAGTTTTTTATAAAACCATTTTTCACCACTTCGTATAACAGGGACCACATCAAATTAAAAGATGTTATTTTCTTTTTAATCCAAAAATTATATTATGTTTTGTTTTTCTTTTTCTAGAGAATTTAGGATATGTGATTATAGATTTAAATTTAGTTATGAAAACTTAATTTTTTAATTATGTTTTATGTAAAGATTGATTAAAAAAAAGAAAATATAATGCATTTAAAAAAACTATTTTTGCATAATCGGTAAGTATTTTTTAATTCGGAGATATAATATGTTATATGCTATGTGTAAATATATGAATTTTGGTGTATAATCAAAACTTAAAAGAAAATATATTTAGATGTCACATGCACAAATCTTTTTTGAAAATTTTCAAATCATCTATAATGTACCAATATAGACTTTCTGTGATATGAATATATCTAGATAATATATGTTGCTTTATGTTGGATTTTTTTTTAGGTTATTTAAGTTGATAATTAGCTCAATTAAATGGCATGCATACTTCAAATACAAATACAAGCAAAGAATTTTTTTAATTGAATTACACTTATAAATTATTTATATCAATATATTAGTGATTGTTGCAAATTAAAATTAGTTTAATTGCATTATTTATGAAGAAATTTGATTATATGTTTATTTTATAGAAAACTTGGCAACTAATTAGTAGAAAACTAATTGCTAAACATTAGGAAATGTGCAATTCGCAAATATGACTAGGTTTTGCATGTAAATTGAATAATAATTTTTCTTATGACATATATAGGTACAATAATGTCTGCACATAATTCTTTCATAATTCATTGGGGAGGTCAAATTAGATCTGGTATTGCTGGTTATGAGTATGATTTTTCTAATGCATCTGCAATGTCAAAGAGAATAAAGTTTAGAGGAAGACCAACATAAAGTGAATTGATTGATAAAATATCATCTACTATTGGGTTAGAAAATAATGAGAGGGTTAGTTGAATAATTTACAAGAATACAACCGGAGGTCAACGATCTGCATATTGGTCATGCTTGATGATTACAAATGATGATGATATGGATGTTATATTTGGTAATCTAAATTGTGATGAGAGTTACAAACATGCGGAACTTTTTGTGGAGTTTAAGACGGTACAAATTGAACCTCCCATCCATTTTCAAAACAATCCTACCCCTGAATATGGAAATGATACTCCTAGTCATTCATTTCAAGGTATGCATTTTGTTGATTATGGTGGGTTTAGTCAGGTACAACGTCATAGCCCAACTGCATTATACCCCAATATGTGTACTGAGCCTTCCTTACAGAATATTGGTAGTCAATTTGAACCAATGACGAGGCTTGATAGCCAATATACATATGATGTTGAGCCTTCACAGCATAACATTGGCAGTTAATACAATGACGATGTTGGAAACTTATTTCGTGTTGAGCCTTCATTTCCTACTAAACCTGGATGTCATGGTGGGAGGTCACACAATGATCAAATATTTCATGAAGAGCCTTCACATGTTGCACTTCCACATTCTGATGAAGATGATGATATTGGTGGTGGTGAAGATTGCTATGTTAGATGTTATAACTCTCCTACCCAAATGAATAATGATGATGATGATGATAATGCTGACGATGACGATGACGACAACGACAATAATGGTGGTGGTGATGGTGGTGGTGGTGGTGGAGAGGGTGATGAAATTATTGATGTTGGTGGAAATGATGTTAGAAGGGAGTTATTTGATTTGAATATACATAGTCCTGTTATTGAAGTCAGTAATCCACTATCACAGTTTTTTTTTCCTTTGCCTCATTACGCAATGATAAACTGTGAGGAAGCAGAGGATGACGTAAATTTAGGAAATAATGTTACTAAATCATGGGATGGCTTATCTGAATTTGAGATAGGTATGATTTTTGCCTTCAAAGATGATGTTCAATCTACAGTTAAAGTTGTGGAATCACAACAAACTTATTGGGTGGTAAAATGCATTAAAGAAAAAGAAAGAAATGATGAAAATGTTCCCTGTTTTTGGAGGTTGGGCGCAGTTAAGAAAAAGAATCAACCTTATTGGATGATTACCAAATATGTTGGGCCCCATACTTGTATTGCTCCTCTACTATCTCAAGACCATAGGCAGTTGGATAGCAAAATGGTGTCCGGTTGTATATTGGAAATGGTGGGTAAAGATCCAAGATTGAAAGTTGATTGCATCATAGGGGCAATTAGGGACCAATTTCACTTTAAAATATCTTACAAGAAGGCCCTTCATGCCAAAAAAAAAGGCATTGGAGAAAATCTTTGGCAAATGGGAGGAATCATATCAAAAATTGCCATCATTCTTAAATGCTGTGGAAGTCTACAATCCAGGCAGTACTACTGTACTTGTTGTTGAAAATACGATGAATCCTAATTACAAGATGTTCAAAAGGGTATTTTGGTCCTTCAAGCCTGTGATTGATGGTTTTGAACATTGTCAACCAACTTTGCTTATTGATGGAACATTCTTGTATGGCAAGTTCCATCACACACTTTTAATTGCATCAAGTCTTGATGGGAATAATAAAATTTATCCAGTTGCATTTGCCATTGTTGAGAGTGAGAATGGATCAAGTTGGAGTTGGTTTATGCAATGCATCCTTCAATTTGTCACTCGAAAGGAAGGTATTTGTGTGATATCAAATCGATATGGTGGTATAATATCTGCAATGAACAATGATAGATTGGGTTGGAAAGAACCACTGGCGTATCATCGTTACTGTTTGCGACATTTTGTGAGCAATTACAACAAGGCTCACCATAATACCGAAATAAAAGATCTCCTTTATGATGCTGGTATGAATATAGTTTTGAATTTCAATACTTAAGATTGACATTATAGATGTATTTATTACTTATTGGAATATGTTATCGTGTGTAGGATGTGAGTATCAGCTGCGGAAAATTATGAAGAAAATGGAAACAATATACAACTTAGATAAAGCATCGTTTGAATGGGCCACTAGACAACCACTTGAGCGGTGGACCATGGCTAAAGATGGAAGAAGATTTGGGAATGATACTACAAATATCGCAGAATGTGTGAACAAGGTTTTGATGGGTGTTCATTCAATGCCTGTCACCAGTATTGTGGAACATACATTTGCAAGACTGGTGCATTATTTTGAGCAACGAAGAGTCTTATATGAAAGGTTGTTGGAGAAGGGACAAAAGTTCTCACCCTACTGCGTTAAAGAAATGAGAAAAATTACAGCCAAGGCAAATGGTCATAGGGTGACAAAGTTTGATAGCAGAATGGGCTTCTTCCACGTACTTACTGCTTATGACCCAATCAAGGGAAAAGGTAATAACACCCAAATTGTTAATTTATTTACAAAAGAATGTGAATGTGGCAAGTTTCAAGGGTTCAAAATGCCATGTTCTCATGCTGTAGCAGCTTGCAAAAGTATTCACATAGACTTTTGGCTATATGTTGATGATAGTTTCAAGTTATAAGACATCTTTTCAACCTTTGGCACACCAAGAGTATTGGCCACAATGTCATGGACCAACTGTTATTGTTAACTCTGAAGCTAAAAGAAAAAAAGGGCGTCTAAAGAGTACACGGATACGGAATGAAATGGATATAAGAGAGCCAACCAATAAGTCTGTGTGTAGCATATGTAAAAAGTCTGGGCATAACATGAGAACATGTGGTAAGAATCAAGGAGAGTCATCTAAGAGGACATAAGGAGAAGAAGTTATGTCTTTGGTGACGGTGCGGGAGGCATCGACTGAGGAGAGGATGATGACTTTCAAAAATATCTGCCTCGTTGTTGTTAGATCTATGTTTGCATCAAATTGGAATGTAATGATATTCTCAATATAAAATTGTTGAACTTTTCTTAATTTGTTATTGGAAATTGATGTATGCAATGCTGTAGGGAAACTCAACTTAATTAATCAGTGATGATGTAAATCAAAGTTTTCAAGAGTTTAGGGATAGTGGTGCAACTTTTGTGTTTAAGTAAGGTAATTTTTTATTTTTTCTTCAGTCTACTATTTATCACTTGTTTTTTTGTCCAAATATATAATTACAAATGATCAATTTTGCAACTAATGAATTTAGATCAGTGGTTGTAGAGTCATTGATAGCGTTTATGGTTTCGATTGTATACCCAAATTTAGTCTTTTAAACTAGTCATAAGAATAAAATAAAACAATAAAAAAATATGACAAAAAAAAATTTAACATAAAAACTAGGTAGGCCCTTAGAGTTGAAATTTTAGAGCTGAAACAATTACTAAGCTTTGGGCATTGCTTAGTAAGTGTGGGGTGCTGATTTCTTTTCTCTTTTAAGAATTATTGCCTAAGTTATGGGCATAGCTTAGGTGAAGAGAGCTACTGTTTTGTTATATCAAAATGTTTCTTAACTTATGAGCATAACTTAGTCAATGAGGCCTAATGCTTTGTTTTTCTTAAGTTATGGGCATAAGTTAGTCAGTGCAGGCTAGTGCTTCTTTTAGGGCTAACTTTTTATTTTTTTTCTTTTTACTTATGGGGCATAGCTTAGGCGAAGAGGACTAATGCTTTGTTATGAGCTTTGTGACATTTTCTTAAGTAATGGGCATACGTTAGTCAGTACGGGCTAATGCTTCTTTTAGTGCTATTTTTTTATTTTTTATTTTTTTACTTATGGACATAGCTTAGGTGAAGAGGGATACTGTTTCTTTTTTGTTTTGTTTTTTCGAAATTTTTCTTAACTTATGGTCATAGCATAGTCAATGAGGGCTAATGCTATGTTTTGAGCTTTGTGACATTTTCTTAAGTTATGGCCATAAGTTAAGAACATCTGGCTATTGCTTCATGTGTTCATAAGTTGTAGGAAAATAAGAGAACAATAAGATAGCCACTAAGGAATTGTTCGTCTAATTACATGGAACAAACGATGCTTTGATCCATAATAGCCTTTACTATGATGGAATTAGTTAATTTCTAAACTAATAACACACTAAAGCTGACTCTCTTTCCTTTTATCCTTCCAAAAAAAAAAAAGGAAAAACAATCGCGAACAAAGTCTAATACCATTCCTTTAAACAGGAAAAAATAAAAAGGGATACTACTACTTGGGCACAACCCGCACCTACTCCTTGGTGGCCCATTATAAATGTAGGCCCAGAACATAAAACCATCCTTGAAACTCCAAAATCGGCACCCCCTATATAGGCGTCACGCCTTAGGACTGTTTCTCGACTGCTTCAGGTTAATTCCGTAACTTTTTTATGCAAATGTAGCTCGATTTTCTTCTTAGATGTCCTAACAAGGAAAATAACATAAAGTAAGTAAGACATGCCATAAACTGATTAAAACAACTAAATTAAAGCACAAAAACAAAGGCAAAATAAGTATATAGAATACACTTATCAACTTCCCCACACTTAAAATTTGCTTGTCCTCAAGCAAACAAAATATATCCAACTCAAGAAAACAATTAAAGAAATCTATAATTCAAACAAACATTTTCCACTTCTGAAAGATCCAAAACATCACAAACCACAACCTCACTTTCATCCACAAATCAAGCATACTCCATCAATAAGGATGTGACAAAAGAATTTGGCATTTAACCCCAATCTTATGGCCACGAAGCAACTCAATGAACCACTATGATATGATTTGCATCACTAAAATAGTAAACTTCTAAGTCACTTCCCAATCAATCACATAAATAAAGATCAATAGGACTTTCAAATTGACACAATTTTCTTGGGGGTTATACCTCGATACATTGATCGATTCAAGTTAATTAACTTTGTACCTTTCAACCTTAGTTGAGATATTAATTAGTCTTTCCGAACAGATAACAAAGATGGAGCAAACACAATACACATGACTTACTCAACTAAGCACATTCAATCAAGCGGCTACTAACACTATTCATAACTTCACCTTGAAAGTGAAGCCAGCGGAATAAATTTTCAATTTAATATCTAAATTTCAATCAATTTCCATTAAGCACAAACAATAAATTTCTATTACCCCAGGATTAACTCAAAAAAAGAAGATAAATTTGCCTATTTCATCTCTTTACTTATGCTCAATCAAAAAGTAGCTTCCTAGAAAGTCTATGTCTACAAGTGATACATCTCAATCACAGAGTGTATATCATAACAAAGATGCCGATCAAATGGGGCCTCATGTTGCATTTAATGTAAACATCCCTATTAACAAGCATACTTAACCTAGAAAGATGTAAAATGAGAGTTTGTGTGTTTGTGTTTTTTTTTTCCTTTTGAAAAAAATTTGAAACAAAAAGCAATGCTTTGAGGAGTTGGATATTATTAAGTTGCAAGTGACAAACATAGGATCACTGAAAATAAACTCAAGCAGCTCAAAAGGGAGGAATAAAAGCATAAAAAAAATTATAACTCCACATTTACAATTTCCCTTCCCCACACTTAAAATATACATTGTCCCTAATGAGGTCCAGAATGGTTAGCATACTCTGGACTTTGAAACTGAGAGGCAACTGTCGGAGGTGGTGACATAAGAATTGGCGGAGGAATCGGACCATAGTCATGAAAAAATATCGGTAGCGGCACTTGCTCAATTTTTTAAGGAATGGTAGGATTCTCAACGGCTGTTCGACGCTCAATCCACGACCTTTTATTCCTACCACTATAAATGCTTGTATCATTAGATTGAGGTATAGATACAGCTGGAACAACTAGTTGAAGTGGATGATTCTGATGTAAAAGATATTCCTGATTCATGGCTCCAGCAATAGTTCTTGCATATTCTCTCATTACGACTGGCTCATATTGATCATCTTGCATGTGATACATATGTTGTGCAATAATGCCCTGAATTAATACGAAATAAGAGAAAGAATTTATATTATAACAAGATATACTAATATTAATTATACTAAGTATAGGTAAATAAACATATATAATTCTAATCAAATAAAGTGCATAGGTTGTTGAACTAATTAATTGACTTATTTGTATTTCTACATGACTTAATTGTACAACGTTTGATTACTCAAATCTATTATATCTATTTAAACTATGATCATGAGAAAATGTATAAATGCGATAGAGTAAAAACAAAATTGTTGTATCAAGGTACATACCATACCATACCATAATTTGAAATATAAATGCATTATTAATCATTTAATGGAGTAACTTACCGCCGCATCATTTTGTGCTCCAGAAGGTGTAATCCAGAGTCTAGTACATGGTATATACCACTGCATCTATTATGATTGGACGCTAAGGGGTTGATCCTATTCATCATAATTAATGGCGCTATTATGTCGGTTATCCCAATATTCAATGTAGCCTCTATGTTCATCTGACCACGATATTTCTAAACGACCCCTCAACTCTACCCTGTGTAATTCAAGGTCTTGAAATGGTGGTAGAGGGATTGGTTGTTTCATGCCAAATTGTCGCAAACATCGATCAGGTTGGTGCCATTCAATAATCTGAAAACATATTAATGGCACTACCGATGTCCATATATTGTTACCAACAATACAATAATGAGGTAATTGACCCAAAACATCCTTGAATGGCTGCCATATCATCTACATATGTTTTATAGAAATAGAGTAGTTAAAAGAAAAGGCTAAAGCGTATAATTCATAAACCACATGACAATAGAAATGCAAGAATACCTCATCCAATTGTTGTCTATCTAATTGAATGCAAATTGTCCGAACATGGTGTAAAGGTGCATTTCCGGGTGTCAAACTAGTTCTCCACCTATTACAAATGACAATACTAATGATAAAATAAAATCCTCTCTCCTCATAAATCTACAAAATAGTAGGATAAATACATTACCAATAAGGTTAAGCAATTTTAACTACATATGATAATAATTTATTTTCTAAGATATTTTTAAACTAAGGTTTTCATATTAATAATATAACACATGAAAAATAATTCATTTCTTATGTTAACCAAATTACCTTTGTCCATATGGCTTGTCAGCATGTAAAATAGTCAGTGGTCTAGGAATTGGAGCAATGCATTTGATCCTTTCATAAGCTTACATTTGCACTAAAGGTGTGCACCCAGCAATTTAAGTTGTTTCTGGATTTGTTGCTTTACATAACTCTCGATATAGCCATGCCAAACATGCAGCTCCCCATGCATAATTTTTTACTCCAGACAAGTCTCTAGTAAAGGCAAAAACATCATATGAACGAGGTTATTGTTCTTTGCAACAAAGATGTTTCCCCCAAGTATACGTAATATTAGGGCACGGCCATAACATTGAATAATGTGATCATCTGCATGCTCTGGTAGTGTATTAAATGTTTGTGTTAACCATGTCATCTTCAATTTGTTACCATTTAAATAACACCTGGGTGGTTTACATCCTAGTAATCTTTCACAATACCATTCCCAATCTTGTTGTACATGTCCACATGTCACTGCGTTGCCGTTAATGGGCAATCCAGTTAGCACTTGCACATCTTGCAAAGTAATTGTGGCTTCCCCACATTTTAGATGAAACGTGTGTGTTTCAGGATGTCATCTTTTCACTAAGGCTGTAATTAAATAGTGGTCCACTTGAATGTTGCCTATTGATAAAATACCATAGAAACCTGTGAACTTGAGGTATGGTATTAGCCTTTCATCAATGTTTTCATACATGGGTTGATTAACAGCACGCTTCACTTCAAGAGAAATATTATCATCCTAATACATAAACATGAAAAATTAATGTTAATTTCCTTAATGCAAAAACTAGTATGTGCAGAATTTTTCAACTGTTTCATAAAAAAGAATACATTATTAGTCCATACAAGTTGAGAACGGTGAACTAATTGTGCCTTTAATAATTCGTCATTAAATGGTCCCGGTTGGATTACTTGGTAATGTCTATCAGGCAGCTCCATATTTATATATCTACCTATATCAGATTTATAAAATTAAGCATCCATAAAAATTATTGATAGAGAAACTTGGTAAAAATTGATAAAAAGCCCCTATCTACCCACCTCTATATACTATGGAACACTAAAATAATATTTTTACCAATTATCATAACATAATTTCAAGCCAAAGTTTACCAAAAGTTTAGATCTATTATCGCAAAAATTAAAAGATCAAATGAATCTAACCTTATTCCTTTAATCTTCAACTGTAAACACAAAAAAAGTATGGAATTTTTAGTTTGAATAAAATGCAGTCAAATATTTTCCATAAAATTAGGCCCTAGATATATAACATTTTTATTAATCTAAGTGTCATTTTTCTTCTGATTGTAGTGTGACTTGTCATTATGCAATTGGCTTATCCCACAGATGACGTGGTGTGCCAGAGGTACTCTATAACTTCTCCATAATTACAGTAGTAATTTTCATCGCTACATAATTAATTTTATAAAAAAAAATTCTAAAGGAACTGGTTAAATGTAATTCAATTACAAAAAATTCTTTGCTTGTATTTGTATTTGAAGTATGCATGCCATTTAATTGAGCTAATTATCAACTTAAATAACCTTAAAAAAAATCCAACGTAAAGCAACATATGTTATCTAGATATATTCATACCACAAAAAGTCTATATTGGTACATTATAGATGATTTGAAAATTTTCAAAAAATATTTGTGCATGTGACATCTAAATATATTTTCTTTCAAGTTTTGATTATACACCAAAATTCATACATTTACATATAGCATATAACATATTATATCTCCGAATTAAAAAATACTTACCGATCATGCAAAAATAGTTTTTTTAAATGCATTATATTTTCTTTTTTTAATCAACCTTTACATAAAACATAATTAAAAAATTAAGTTTCCATAACTAAATTTAAATCTATAATCACATATCCTAAATTCTCTAGAAAAAGAAAAACAAAACATAATATAATTTTTAGATTAAAAAGAAACTAACCTCTTTTAATTTGATGTGGTCCCTGTTATACGAAGTGGTGAAAAATGGTTTACAAAAAAAAGTTGGTGAAGAAGAAGAGAAGAAATTTTGAAGAAGAAGAAAAGAAGAAATGTTGAAGAAGAAGAAGAAATGTTGAAGAAGAAGAAGAAAAATTGCAATGCAGGGAAGGTGAAGTGAAATTGGCAAATTCAATTGCCAATTGAAATTAAAGGACCCAAATTCCCTGTAATTGCCATTTATACTGAGACCCATCATTCCGTCCATCACCTTTTCAGAGGAAATTTATTCCCTATGAAAATTAACTCTAAAAGCGCTGATCCCACAAGTGCTTTTAGAGATAAGCTGAAAAGCTTGTAAAAGCGCTTGTGGGACCAGTGCTTTTACCTTTGAAAAGCCTTCCAAAATGGCACGTTGTCCGAGAAATGATTACTCTAAACGCGTTGGATGTTGTAACGCGTTTGTAATAACACATCTCTCATCTTCTCCTCCCACCTTACTTTTGTCTATAGTTTTCAAATCACCCCATATTTAGATATATTTGCCCAATCTGTATTATTTTGCTCTTTTTTCTATATTTATGTATCAAATTATGAAAAGTGAAATATTTTAAAAAAAATATGACTTGCTGTTGAAGGTAAATTAAAAACGACACAGACATGACTTGGTTTGAACTAAATATTTAACTTTTGTGGGTTCCACTGATATTGTAGTTATTCCTTACCCTTTTATAATATTTTCCCAATTAATCTCTCCTAAAATTTTCTCTCTCCATTCATAAAACTTTTTCCTATCCCCTTCATATTCACTTTGCCGGACGCCATCTATTTGCAGCGGTTGATCCGTTCTTAATCCGTAAAGACTATTGTTCACCCTTAATCTTGACTCTTAATCACCAAAAATTGGGTTTTTGTTGGATTAGATTTTGATGATAAACTGTTCCCAGATTAATTCTTCAATCATTGTTTTTCGCTTTTTGTTTTTGCTTCAAATATGGAAATGGGTTTAGAATGATTTGAATGGAAATTTTGACTAACATTCTTTTTTTTTTCATAAGCCATAATTTTATTGAAAGAAACAAATTACAAACCAAAGGAAAAGGGGAAAAAGCATTGCTACCAACATTTGACTCTAACCTTAAATATATGTTCTAATATATATTTGATTATCTCTGTATTTTTTTTTTTTTTTTGCTTTGCTTTGAAAAGCTCTTAACTTTTGCCCCCAAATCAAAACTTTTCATAGTGTAAGGTTGCCCACTCCACTTCCTCCACTCATTCAAACCTCTTTCCATTTTTCAATTGGCTATTTCTTTCATCCATTCCTCCTCCGCCACGTCCATCTTAGGAAGTTGCCTCTTCAAAACTTTGGTGCTTCGCTTATTTATTCTCCTTGTTTGAGTCAGAATCGTTCCCCCTCTCTCGTAAAGATTGTTATTCTCTACCCATAAACGATGTTGTCGGAACGTGCAATTAACATTTTTGTGCTCCAATTAGCATTGTAAATGGGGCAAGGAGGAGATGGGGATTACTCCCCCCATCATTGTCTAGATGGGGATTTCCGTATCCATCCACATTTATAAACTGAGAAAAAAAATTATTTTTGTTATTGTTTTTGTGAGGATTAGGATTTTTGTGGGATCTGTATTCTCCATTTTATAATTTTTTTTTTTTTTTTTTTTGTAAAATTGAAAACTTTTGCGATAAAATACAATCTTGCATATGTAAAAAAACTACTATAATTACTTGATAAAAATATGTAGCGTTCATAATTAATAAGCTATACAACAAATCCACCAAATATTTAATAAATAACAATTATATAAAAAAAAAATCTAGAAATTCATATTCATTGTTTAAGGCCCAAACATATTAACCAATCAAACATGATATTCGACTACAACTTCTAAATATTTTGTGTTTATGAAAATTTTATTAAGATACTTGTAATTTAATCATATATAATATATTTTTTTGTTATTCCTTGTGGAATCCCTCACGCGAATATTTTATTTTCCATTTCCATCTGTGGAGAAATTAAATGAAAATTCCCCATCCCTATTAGAGCCGGCTCCTGCTTGGGATGGATTCTACACCTTGCTTACAATGCTTGCTTCGTTCGTTGATTTATTGATTTTTTTTCTTTTTTGAAGTTTTCTTCTGCTTATATTTTTACACAAATTTTTACGCAAAATGAAAAATCGATTGAAACAAAAGCGAGGAGAGAGAGGATTGAGCAGGGAACCTCGTGCCGCTCATTTAGGGGAGGGGTGAAAGGATCTTTTCACAATACGTAACTATTAATTATTACATCACTGCCTTTAATATAAGAAATAAATATAAGTGGGGCATTGAATGTCTAGAATAGTCATGAAATAGCTAGTGATAGTTTTGCTCCAGTGCGGCCATTGTCCAACGAGTGAGCAGCAAAAAATGTTGGAATCAAATAGAAATTGAGAGAAAGCTGAGAGCCCAAATTTTAAATAGAAGTAGTGGTGTGCGTAAATTGGAGTGTAAATAAAACAAGAAAAATATTAATACGTGTGTCGTTACTTTGTTGCAGGTTGAGTGCTTGTGTGATGATATTTTATATTAATGAAATACTTTCCTTATTTTTAATTATTTGATGTTTTAGGTTTTTTTTTTTTTAATTGATACTTTACATTATTAACATATTTTTTATCATATTTTCTCATGTTTGTCCTTATTTAAAGTATGAAAGAGATTCATTATTTAATATAAAAAATACTATATTAAGCTTTGGTAATTAAGAAGAAAGAACATTTTTGCATGAAAAATAGAGTTTTAGGAGAGAAATATTAAAGACAAACTATTCATTTTAGTAACTTAATTAATACTTCATTAGTCTTAGTGAATAACCTTAAACATCATATATTAAGAAACGGAGAGTGTAATAGTTATGAGCCTTCATTAATTAGAGTTTATTAGGGCATCTTCAACCCTACACTCTAAATTTCCACTCCAAATCCAATTTCCTTTATAATTTATTGAGAGCTACAGTTTTTTTTCTCCAACCATCCACTCCAAATTAAAATATTATTACTTTATTCCTTTTCACCTAATATTTTTATTATTATTACATTCCCTTTTAAATATATTTATATTATTCATATCTTTTTATCAAATCCTCAAAAAAAATTTTAACTTTAATAATTTATAAATAAATAATATTTAATTACATAATAATTTTTTAATAAATAAATAATTTAATAAAATAAAATCGTATGGGATGAAAGTAAATATGAATACATTAATACATAATAAATAATATAAATTAATTAAATCGGAATACAACCACACTATTAAAATCCATTCAAATACAATAATTCAATTAAACCGAATTACAATATAATATGATAATATTAAATACTACATAGACATTATTCCAAATCACAAATACGTTTACATTACAAACACTATAAAAGTTAATAAAAAAAGCACAATACAAAGTAGTACATGATAAGCAATACAGCTAAAATAACACAACATACATGATTGAAATACAATAATAACACTTAAAAAATAGTATATAACAAATTACTAAACACTTCAATTAGAATATTCCAAATGTGTTGTTCGATCTCTAATTTCACGATGCGACGGATGAATTCATCAAATTGATCATTAGGATTTTGGACCTGATTTGTAGTTCTTCCTTTAGTTATGATCGGACAAGGTATCGGTGTATCCAGCTCACGCTGATCCTCAATTATCATATTGTGGAGAATAAAGCAAATCTTCATTATATCATGTAGTTGACCTTTTCTCCAAAAATATACAGGGTTAGCAATAAATGAGAATCGAGATCTCAAAACTCCAAACGCACGCTCAACATCCTTCCTTTATGATTCTTGTATCAATGAGAAATGTTTTTTCTTTCTCCCTTGAGGGTCTTTTATTGTTTGAACAATAGTTGACCATTTTGGATATTTTCCATCAGCTAAATAATAGCCCATATTGAATTTTTTCCCTCCAATTTCGTAATGGACTGGAGGAGCAATGCCATTAGCAAGATCAGAGAATATAGGAGATGAATCCAACACATTAATGCCATTGTTGGTGCCCGACATACCAAAATAAGCATGCCATATCCATAGATCATAATCAGCAACTGCTTCTAGAATAATACTTGGTGTTGTTGAACGACCGCTAATGTAATGACTCGAAATTTAGAAATATCAAAAACCATTGTTTGAACTCGTGAACAATATAATTAGAGATAAATTTTAGGTTAAGACACTATTTTAGAAGTAATAATTAAGGGTTAAGGTCATGGTATGAGATAAAAATAAGACAAGTCGGTCAAATTTTGACTCGTAACTGGTAAAATTGAGACCTAAAATTTCTAAATTAAATATATGAGGAAGTATGATGGCATGATTTATCGTGAAAATTATGATTATAGTATGTATTGTTCGTTTACGGAGTTAAAATACGAGAAAGGGTAACGAATTAAGTTATGATGGGTGTTACGATGATTTAATTTTTTTTCAGGACTGAAGTGTAATTTTACCCCCTTCAACACAAATAAAATCTGAAATCACGTCATATGAATACTATTTCTTCTTCTTCTTCTTCTTCTTCTTCTTCAAACCCCTTTTCACTATTTTCTTTAAGAATCCAAAATCCTTCTCCTTCCTTCGATCCAACAAAAAATTCTTATTAAGAATTGAGAATTAAGCTCTCTATGCTCATTAACTTAATCTATTAAGTCAAGAAAGGAGAGATTTAAAGAAGTTAGGGTTCTTGGTGAATATTATTTCGAATTTGAGGTAAGTAAAAATTGATGAGATTGAAGCATTTATGTTAGGTTTTAAGGTTAGTTAAGCATGTTTTATAGCATTTGATGGCTTATTTATGTGTTATATATATTGAATCAATTATGGTTATTTGTAGAGGAATCTAATTCAAGTAAAGGAAAAGAAAAGGAGGTAGAAGAAAGCAAGTGAGGGCCTTGAAAGGTTTGTGTACACTGATTTTATTTCTATATCTTTTTGCTGAAAATTTTAGATTTGAGCACTCTTGATTGTTTGTGACTTTTCTTATGTTTTATAACTCCGATTTGGGTGATTCAAATTTCTATGGAATCTTAAGACATAGGCCAAGATATATTTAGAAGAAAGTTTTGACAAACTCATATGTTTTCTAGTTTGAATTTGTGGTTGAATTTGGGTAATGAAATCTGTTTCTGGGCAGAAATTAATTAAGCATGATGTGTTTTTATGGCAATAACTTGGTGTGTATATCTTGGAATTTCATGATTCAAAATTCCTAGTAAACTTAAGATGCAGGGGAACAACTTTATGGAGTTTATTTGAGACTTTTGGACTAATTAGTGGTTTAAACTTGGGTTTCAAAATTGATGTTGAAAGCTGTCCAGTTTTTGAGAAGAAATAATTTTGTTTTGTATTATGGAGTAAATTGTAGAATTGTGTTGTTAAATTGGTTTGTGTTATAATTTTTAGGCTGTTAATATTATGAAAATTGAGTTTTAGCTTTTATTAAATTTATATGAGATAAATTTTATTGTCCCTAGTATTCAAGTAAAGAATGGGTTCGGGTAGAATGACGCTAATACAGGGGGGTGCAGTACTGCACAAACAATTGAAGCTTTGACTTCGGGCTTGGCCGATATTATGATATTATTGAGATTGTGAGTATTTGATTTAGGAGCTTCGGCTTCGGGCTTGTCCGGTAATTGTGTATATTTGATATTGGAGTTTCGGCTACTGGCTTGACTAATATTATTTATTATTAGAGTTTCGGCTTCGGGCTTGACTAATATTATTTATTATTAGAGTTTCGGCTTCGGGCTTGTCCTCCCCCGTATCCAATTCCTGTTTGTGTCTTACTTGAGTTACTTTTGGCAATGATTGATATTATTTTGATAACTAGATATGATTATGATATTTTTTTATGAGTTATATAAAGTTTTTGAGTCGGTTTTATTGATTTATATATATATATATATATATATTATTTATTTGGGTGATGTTTATAAAAGAATTAAGAGTGTGAGTTTTATGAAATAAAGTTAGTGTACACCACTAAGCAAAAATTACTTAGCGTGTAGTTTGTTTTTTTACAAGCACTTTTGGAGCAGTAGATAGGCTGGACCAGTGTTGGAAGTGGATCAAGCGTGCAGTGTAGGAAGTGGAAGCGTGTTAAGGTCGATATTTTGTAGATGTATAAATTTTGGTGAATTTTGTAATAGTATGGCATGTACCTAACGGATAAATATGTAATTTGAAGTTTAAATTGGATTATTTTAATTAAAGATTTGGAGTTGTGAATATTTATTCTAAGTATTATAAATTTTTGTAATTTACAAGAAGTGTCGAAAAATGATGGATGAGATAAATTAATAGATATTGTTTGAGATTAGCAGGTTATTATAAATATTTGGTGATAATTTTATGACACCCTCGCGTAAAATGGGATGTGTCATGCATGTTTTGTTTCATTTAAAGGGGGTGTTACATTTAGTGGTATCAGAGCAAGGTTTAGGCAATTCTAGGACTAGAATGTACATGCCATTTAGGCGATAAATGTGTTGTGTTGGCTATTGATCCACCTTGGTCCATTTTCAATAGGTTATGGCCTCTTATCCTAGAGTGAATGAGGAAGAGGAGGCTGAAAGTAGAGTCCGCATTGGTGGACTAGAGGATGAACAAAGACAAGTACCCCCATCACCACCGAGATTTCCAGAGCAACCTACTCTGGCACAAGCCGCTTTTCTTCATCATATGACAGCTGAAGTTATCAGGCAGGTATTGCAAACTATACCAATATCTCAAGCTCTAGTACGACCTTCAGTGGATAAAAGAGAGGTGAGAACTCCTCTAGAATGAATAAAGAAACTACCTGCTGATGATTTTAAAGGGGAAACAGTGGGACTTGAAGCTACAGAAGATTGGCTTGATCATACCACATAGTGTATGAACCGGCTGCACTTTACTGATAAAGAAAGAATAGATTGTGTGCAAGGTTTATTGAAGGAACAAGCTAGAAGATGGTGGGATAACATTGTGAGAGAAAGGCCCACAGAACAAATTACTTGGGCTCTTTTCTTGGAACAATTTGAGAAGAAATATGTTAGTGAAAGATTCAAAGATGAGCAAAAGAAATGGTTCTTGACATTGAGGCAGGGTAGAATGACTGTGTCTGAGTATGAATACCAATTTACTAAGCTTGAGAGATATGCTCGTGATATTGTTGATAATGAAGCAAAGCGATGTAAGAAATTTGAAGATGGATTGAATGATGAAATCAGAATGCATTTATTTGCAAAAAATATCAGAGTATTCACAGAATTAATTGATGCTGCCTCGGGTATTGAGAAAATCAATTCAGACAGAAAACAGAGGAGGTCCAAAAGATCATGATTTCATAGAGAATGACGGGGTCAAGCAAGTTCTGAACCTCCACCTAGTAAGAAACAGAAGGGAATATCATAGCAAACACAATCCCGAAAGAGAGGCTACTCTCAGGGTTAAGTAGTTAGTATTGGGTCTGTGGCCAACAACCCTCTGGTAGAGGGAGAGGGAATATTCCATCATGTCCTCAATATGGAAAAAGACATAGAGGAGAATGTTGGGGAGCAGGAAGAGCCTATTTTAGATGTTGTTCCAGGGATCATTTAGTAGCAAATTGTCCCCAGGGGAAGACAAGTGCATCTACACCCACTGCAATGTCTACTGCTATGGTACAAGGTAGACAGGGTCATGGGAGAGGTAATGCTTTTGGGTCTAGTGGACAGAATGTGGCTTCACAATCATAACAGAGTGTTAGATCAGGAGGAGTGGCATGAAATTATGCAATCCGAGGACCAGAAACTCAAGAATCTACTAAAGTTGTTGTCGGTAAATTCTCATTCTTTGATAATGATGTTTATGCTTTAGTAGATCCGGGTTCATCACATTCATACATATGTACTATATTAGTACGAGGGAAGGGGTTGCATGTAAAGGAACTAGGAGAGAATATTAAAGTGACTAATCCTTTAAGGCATATTGTGGTGGTAAACAAGGTGTATAGAAATTGCCCTATTAGAATTCAACATCAAACTTTCTTAGCAAATTTAATTGAATTACCTTTTTGATATTACGATATTATTTTGGGAATGGACTGGTTGTCGGAGCATCAAGCAGTGATGGATTACAGAAACAAGAAGGTTAACTTTGACTATGATGGCACTAAAAATTATGAATACGTGGTTAACTTTGACTGATGATGGGGCTATAGTTGCAGAGTTGATGATTCGACCCGTATTATTGCAAAAAATAAAGGAAGCACAGAATGAAAATGATGAATTAAGAGTCATTCGCACACAGATAGAAGTTGGCATAGAAGCTGATTACATTACAAAGGAAGACTGTGTGTGCCAAACATAAAAGGTGCTTGATGCTTCGACAACTAGTGCATACCCAAAATATCGTAATCTCGGAAAGGTAATTCAATTAAATTACATTACAAAGGAAGACTGTGTGTGCCAAACATAAAAGGTGCTTGATGCTCCGACAACTAGTGCATACCCAAAATATCGTAATCTCGGAAAGGTAATTCAATTAAATTTGCAAAGAAAGTTTGATGCTGAATCCTAATAGGGTAATTTTTATACACCTTGTTTACTACCACACTATGCCCTAAAGGATTAGTCACTTCAATATTCTATCCTAGTTCCTCTATATGTAACCCCTTCCCTCATACTAATGCAGTCATATGTATAAATGTGATGAACCCAGATCTACTAATACATAAACATCATTATCAAAGAATGAGAATTTACCGACAACAACTTCAGTAGATTCTCGAGTGTTGGGTCCTCGGATTGCATAATTTCGTGCCATTCCTCCTGATCCAACACTCTGTTATGATTGTGAAGCAATATTCTATCCACTAAACCCAGAAGCATTACCTCTCCCATGACCCCATCCACCTTGTACCGTAGGAGTAGACACTGTAGTGAGTGCAGATGCACTTGTCTTCCACTGGGGAAAATTTGCTACTAAATGATCCCTGGAACCATATCTAAAACAGGCTCTGCCTGCTCCCTAGAATTCTCCTTTATGTTTTCTTCCATATTAAGGACATAATGGAATATTCCCTCTCCCTCTACCAGAAGGTGTGCTGGCCACAGACCTAGTACTAACTGCTTGACCCTGAGAATAGCCTCTATTTTAGGATTGTGTTTGATATGATGTTCCCTTCTGTTTCTTACTAGGTGGAGGTTCAGAACTTGCTTGACCCTGTAATTCTCTATGAAATCCCGATCTTTTGGCCCTCCTTTGTTGTCTATCTGAATTGATTTTCTTAATACCCGAGGCAACATCAATTAATTCTGTGAATACTCTGATCTTTTATGCAAATAAAGGCACTCTGATTTCATCATTCAACCCATCTTAAAATTTCTTACATCGCTTTGCTTCATTGTCAACAATATCACGAGCATATCTCTCAAACTTAGTAAATTGGTATTCATACTCAGACATAGTCATTCTACCCTGCCTCAATGTCAAAAATAATTTCTTTTGCTCATCTTTGAATCTTTCACTAACATATTTCTTCTCAAATTGTTCCAAGAAAAGAGCCCAAGTAATTTGTTCTGTGGGCCTTTCTCTCACAATGTTATCCCACCATCTTCTGGCTTGTTCCTTCAGTAAACCCTGCACACAATCCATTCTTTCTTTATCAGTAAAGTGCAGCCGGTTCATACACTATGTGGTATGATCAAGCTAATCTTCTGCAGCTTCAGGTCCCACTGTTTCCCTTTTAAAATCATCAGCAGGGAGTTTCTTGATTCTTTATAGAGGAGTTCTCTCCTCTCTTTTATCCGCTGGAGGTCGTACTAGAGCTTGAGATATTGGTATATTTTGCAATACCTGCCTGATAACTTTAGCTGTCATGTGATGAAGAAAAGTGGCTTGTGCTAGAGTAGGTTGCTCCGGAAATCTCGGTGGTGATAGGGGTACTTGTCTTTGTTCATCCTCTAGTCCACCAATGCGGACTCTACTTTCAGCTACCTCTTCCTCATTCACTCTAGGATGAGAGGCCATAACCTATTCCTGAAAATGGACCAAAGTGGATCAATAGCCAACACAACACATTTATCGCCTAAATGGCATGAACATTTTAGTCCTAGAATCGCCTAAACCTTGCTCTGATACCATTAAATGTAACATGACCTTTAAATAAAACAAAACATGCATGACACATCCCATTTTACTCGAGGGTGTCATAAAATTATCACCAAATATTTATAATAACCTGCTAATCTTAAACAATATCTATTAATTTATCTCATCCATCATTTTTCCAAACTTCTTGTAAATTACAAAAATTTATAATACTTAGAATAAATATTCACAACTCTAAATTTTTAATTAAAATACTCCAATTTAAACTTCAAATTACATATTTATCCGTTTAGTACATGTCACACTATTACAAAATTCACCAAAATTTATATATCTACAAAATATCGACCTTAACACGCTTCCACTTCCTGCACTGCACGCTTGATCCACTTCTAATACTGGTCCAGACTATTTACTGTTCCAAAAGTGCGTGTAGAAAAACAAACTACACGCTAAGCAATTTTTGCTTAGTGGTATACATTAACTTTATTTCGTAAAATTCACACTATCAATTCTTTTAAAAACATCACCCAAATAAATAAAAAAAATATAAATAAATCAATAAAACCGACTCAAAGACTATATATAACTCATTAAAAAAAACATCATAATCATATCCAGTTATCAAAATAATATCAATTATTGCCCAAAGTAACTTAAGTAAGATATAAACAGGAATTGGATACGGGGGCGAACAAGCTCGAAACCGAAGCTCTAATAACAAATAATATCAGTCAAGCCCGAAGCCGAAGCTTCAATATCAAATATACACAATTATCGGACAAGCCTGAAGCCGAAGCTCCTAAATAAAATATTCACAATCTCAATAATGTCATAATATCAGCTAAGCCTGAAGTGAAAGCTTTATTTGTTTGTGCAGTACTGCACCCTCTTTATTGGCGTCATTCTACTCGAACCCATTCTTTACTTGAATACTAGGGACAATAAAATTTATCTCATATAAATTTAATAAAAGCTAAAACTCAATTTTCATAATATTAACAGCCAAAAAATTATAACACAAACCAATTTAACAACACAATTCACAATTTACTCCATAATAAAAAACAAAATTATTTATTTTCAAAAACTCGACAGCTTTCAACATCAATTTTAAAACCCAAGTTTAAACCTCTAACCAGTCCAAACATCTCAAATAAACTCCACAAACATGTTCCTTTGCATCTTAAGTTTACTAGAAATTTCGAATCATGAAATTCCAAGCTATACACACCAAGTTATAGCCACACAAACACATCATACTTAATTAATTTCTGCCCAAAAACAGATTTCGTGACCCAAATTCAAACTAGAAAACACATGAATTAGTCAAAACTTTCTTCTAAATATATCTTGGTCTGTGTCTTAAGATTCCATAAAAACTTGAATCACCCAAATTGGAGTTATAAAACATAAGAAAAGTCATAAACAATCAAGAGTGCTCAAATCTGAAAT
Organism: Euphorbia tirucalli; assembly: GCA_039660915.1. NCBI lineage: Eukaryota > Viridiplantae > Streptophyta > Magnoliopsida > Malpighiales > Euphorbiaceae > Euphorbia > Euphorbia tirucalli. Next base: position 68,568,976 of record CM077639.1, read on the forward strand.
TTTCAGCAAAAAGATATAGAAATAAAATCAGTGTACACAAACCTTTCAAGGCCCTCACTTGCTTTCTTCTACCTCCTTTTCTTTTCATTTACTTGAATAGGTTCCTCTACAAATAACCATAATTAATTCAATGTATATAAGACATAAATAAGCCATCAAATGCTATAGAACATGCTTAACTAACCTTAAAACCTAACATAAATGCTTCAATTTCATCAATTTCTACTTACCTCAAATTCGGACTACTATTCACCAAGAACCCTAACTTTTTTAAATCTCTCCTTTCTTGACTTAATAATAAAATTAATGAGCATAGAGAGCTTAATCCTCAATTCTTAACGAGAATTTTTGTGTTGGATTGAAGGAAGGAGAAGGATTTTGAATTCTTAAAGAAAATGGTGAAAATGGGTTTGAAGAAGAAGAAGAAGAAGAAGAAATTGTATTCATATGACGTGATTTCAGATTTTATTTGTGTTTAAGGGGGTAAAATTACACTTCAGTCCCTAAAGAAAATTAAATCATCATAACACCCGTCATAACTTAATTCGTTACCCTTTCTCGTATTTTAACTATGTAAACGAACAATACATACTATAATCATAATTTCCACGATAAATTATGCCATCATACTTCCTTATATATTTAATTTAGAAATTTTAGGTCTCAATTTTACCCATTACGAGTCAAAATTTGACCGAATTGTCTTATTTTTATCTCACACCATGACCTTAAACCTTAATTATTACTTCTAAAATATTGTCTTAACCCAAAATTTATCTCTAATTATATTGTTCACGAGTTCAAACAATGTTATTTGAGATTTCTAAATTTGGGTCATTACAGCTAAATTGTCCATGCCAAGCTGTCGGACAATTCTTCCATTCCCAAACTTTGCAACATTCCTGGAAAACCTCGACTCTTACTAATATGAAGCAATCTAGAGATATCGGTAGCATTTGGTGATCTCAGATATTCTTCCGAGAAAATTTCAACAACAGCTCGACAGAATCTCTTGAAGGATTCAATTGCAGTTGATTTAGCAACTTTGGTGTATTCATCAAGGGCATATGCAGGAACATCATTTGCCAATATTCGCATTACAGCAGTAACTTTTTAATGAGTCCATAGACCATGTCTACCAACAGCATTTCATTGTTGTAAAAAGTAGCAATCATGATGCCTAATAGCACTAAGAATTCTATGGAATAGGCCGTGTTGCATTTGGTACCTTCTTCGAAACTTATCATCTTTGAATCGTGGATTATCACTGTAATAGTCCTCATAGATAATGAAGTCTACTTCTTCTTTATTACGATAGATGGCTTAATGACCTTTCACGAAGCCAACATAAGATGAATTACTGCTTTGATCACCCATTTCACATTCCATGATAAATTTTTGATTTTCTTGGAAAGCAAAAAATAACATTTCAGTTTTCATATAAGCTTCCTTATCTGATGAAAGGTATTGACTAGGATCTTCATCACCCAGCTCCAAATTGTTATCCATTTTCAAAGGAAAGAAGTAAGAGAAATATTGTATTAGATAATGAAGAGAATATATGGTGTGAATTAAAGAAAGATGTATGCTTGATGTTTAAAGAGAAGTGGTATGAATTATTGGACCATTTGAATCTTCTCAACTATTGGGCCATTTGCAGAGATATTTTGTTTGAAATAGTGGATGTCATTATTGTTGTAGTGGTTGTCACTGGCATATAATGTATGTCATTATTGGTTGCAGTTTTTTTATTTAAGTTTTGCAAAAGTATTGGACCACTTGAAATCTGCTCAATTGTTGGACTATTTATAGAGATATTTTATTTGAACTAATGGATGTCACTATTGTGGTATTGTGTTGTCACCGTAGTGCAGAGACTTGTCTTTTTCTTTTTCAAATTCTGATATATTATTGCATTATGGTGGTAATGGGAACAATTGTAGCGTGCAGAGATCTTAGATTGTGTTGGTAATTGTTACATACCTTGAAAGTTGTGGTATTGTGTTGTCATTGTAGCGTGCAGAGACATGTATCTTAGCTTGTGTTGGTAATTGTTACATACCTTGAAAGTTATGGTATTGTGTTGTCACTGTAACATGCAGAGACTTATCTTTTTCTTTTTCAAATTCTGATACATTATTGCATTGTGTTGATAGTGGGAACAACTATAGCATGCAGAGACATGTGTCTTAGCTTGTGTTGGTAATTGTTATATACCTTGAAAGTTGTGGTATTGTGTTGTCACTGTATCGTGCAGAGACTTATCTTTTTCCTTTTCAATTTGTGATACATTATTGCATTGTGGTGGTAGTGGGAACAACTGTAGCGTGTAGAGACATGTGTCTTAGCTTGTGTTGGTAATTGTTACATACCTTGAAAGTTGTGGTATTGTGTTATCACTGTAGCATGCAGAGACATGTGTCTTAGCTTGTGTTAGTAATTGTGTACTTACCTTGAAAGTTGTGGTATTATGTTATCACTGTAGCGTGCAGAGACTTGTCTTTTTCTTTTTTAAATTCTGATACATTATTGCACTGTCACTGTAGCGTGCAGAGACTTGTCTTTTTATTTTTCAAAATTTGATACATTATTGGACGTTAACTTCACTATAAATACAAATGTTTGGAGTAAAAACCAATCACACACTTTATACTTATATTCTAAGATTTAAAACACTAGTGAATTCTTCATTTCATCAAAATGTCTCCTAGGCACGGTTTCAAAGCTGCTGAAGATGTGTTGTTATGCTTGGCTTATTTGGAAATCGTTCAAGATCCAATAATAGGGAAAAACTAAACCAAGGAGCATATATGGAAACGAATATCAGAGTTATACAATGAGAGGAAAGAACCAACGTGGGAGGAGAGGAACAACAGATCGTATGAGTGTCGAATCCAGAAAATAGACAAGCATGTGAAAAAGCTGATGGCTTGCATTAGACAGATTGAAAATAATAACCCTAATGGTGCATCAGATGCAGATATTGTAAGTAACATTGATTTAAGATAAATAATTAAGTTTTCATATTACATTTGGGTGGATGATTGCTATATTAATATTCATGATTTGTAGATGGTTCGTGCGAAAATGTTAATGCAGACAGACAATGGGTACAAAGGTGGCTTCAAGTATGACCATGTTTGGGAAGTTATGAAAGATTTTGTCAAATTTGAAGATAATGTCCAAACTGCAAGAAGGAAGGCCAGGGCTCATATGGCTTCGTATGTATGTTCGTCTTCGGTGAATCATACTCCTGATAACTCGATCGTAAAAGTTCTGAGTCAACAATAGCCAGGTTTGTTTGATTTCTCTATCGACATGAATCAAAGCTCTATTGGTGTAGGTTCATCTGAAAGACCAATTGGAATTAAGAAAGCAAAAAAGAAAAAGGCAATGGATGCTGAAACCATGCTAACTGTGCGTAAAAAGGAAGAGCAGAATGAAAGAATGTGTGCATTGATGGAAAAGTCAAATGAGATTCGAAGCAAAAATTTACAATGGAAAGAACGAGAATTGGAGGTTAGGAACCGAGAAGCAGAGGCTAAGAACCAAGAATCTCAAGACACCGACCGAGCATTGAAGCTACAAGAAGATGCCATATTAATGATAGATATGTCAAAAATTCTCGATCCACTTCTCCATAATTGCATGATGCAAAGACAAACTGAAATTATACAAAGCAGAATGATATCCCCAACTCAGGCGCCAACCCCCTCTTCAACATCAAATCTTAACACTGATGAGGAGTATACATATATTAATAATTTCATTCACAATGCTAACAATGTGGATTTCTCAGATTATTGAAACTTTGTGACATATGTAGTGTTTTTATATATTATTCGTAATATCTAAGTTTATTAAGTTATGTTAGCCTAACTGTGTGTTTTAGTTAAAAATAAAATTTATGTGTGTGTATGTTTAAGTGTATTGTATTGTGTCGTCATATTTTGTAATGCAATATCAATTTCTATTTGCTCATTTAATATTTATTTGGTATTAATTTTATGATATTTCCAAGTTGTATACGTATTAATATTTTTTTAATTTTCACTATCTTAATTTATTTTTGATATTTTATCATTATCAATTAATCAAATTTTAAGAGTTTAAGCAAAATTATTAAAAAAACTCAACACCACAAATACACATATAAATTAAATAAAACACACAAATTAATACAAAACACATAATCCAAATACCATAAAATAAATACATATTTTTAAAACTTAAAAAATAAAAAAATGAAAAGAAAAATTAAAAAAGAAATTTAAAAAAAATAAAAAAAAATGATTTGGAGGGGAACAGTCCCTGCCAAGTTGGGCAGGGCACTGTTCCCCTCCAAATAATAAACCCAATTTTTGGCGGTAGATTGGAGCAAATCCACCGCCAAAAATTGGCATCTCCGACCCAAATAGTATTGGGTTGGAGATGCCCTTACTTTACAATATTTCGATCAAATAAAGTCACATCAACATCTTTTTCACGTATATTTCAGTATTATGTCATATACGAGTTTGTGTATTTTCCTATGAAAAAATAAAGTGTGTACCAAACTGTGAAAAATGATATTTGTATGTGGATGTGATTTACTCAATAATTATTAAATGTTCTTCCGATTTAAGTATTATGATACAACTTAAACATCCAATCAAAAGTGTAAACTACTTGAAAAACACTTAATTAATTATAGGGAAACACAAATATTGATTGTACAACGAAATATTTAGACTCAATGTTTAGAAGCTTGAAATTCTGCCACAGATGAAGAACTTTTCATGGCATTTTTTATCGAGGTGTTTGCTTCTTGCTTTTGAAAGTTAATTTATTAATGGGTGTTTGCAACATTGATGGTGAAATTGTTGTGCATGTTTTATTTACGGATCCTGCGGTGAAAATAGTTTGGGATTTAGTAATAGTGGTAGACGATTTGCGTTTGAGGATGACCTTTGTAGATTGGGTAACCTAGTTGCTCTCTACTTTGGTTGATGACATTTTAGTTTGCATGATTATCTATTCTTACAGTTTGTGGTCTGAAGAAATAATTTACTATGGAATCGGGTTCTTTTAATCCTCTTTTAGTTAAGGAAATTGGTGATTCGTTTTTACAAATATTGGAGGAGAGTAGTTACACTGGCAACAGCAAAAAGATCGATTAGGGTCTACGATCACAGTTGCTCTGCGGTAGGATTCCCCATCATTGGTAGGTTTAAAGTACGAAGTACTCTATGAGTACATACTCCCCTTAGTTATAAAATGAGATTTGTATATTTTTATTATACTCTAAAAAGACATGCATCAATCATATTTTGAAAATTTTCTTTTAAGTGCCACATCGATTCAACAATATTTGAGGATGGAAATAAAATTGGGCTTGGTTATTGTGGTTTTGGAATTTGACAAGATTGGTCGTGGTTTTCCATTGTGTTTTGTTATCGTACGTTTTGGATGCTACTCATGCTGAGGCTACGAGTTATTGAGATGAATGTCAAAGTTGTTGTTGATGTGCTAAACAAACGGAATTATTTTATTGTTTCCTCGTTTACCTTATGATTTTTTTTTTGGGTCATTGACTCGTGATGTTGGAGTTTTATATTTTAATTTTGTTGAACAAATGGCGAATATTATGTGATTGTTTATCTAGAGAGTTATTTCATTGAATAAAATGATATCAATTAAAAAGAAGTGTATCGAAATACATTGTCTTAACGTTTTCAATGACATTTCTATATTTTACATAAATTTTATGATAGAAATTAAAAAAAAAAAAAAATCAATGGGATAAAAATACAGTAACATAAGTACAAAATCAAATATAGTAAGGATATTGAACGTATTTGTTAAAAAATTTAGTAACCTGCTCATCCAAGGTTTTTTTTAACATATATCAGCAAATTTAGTAATCACTGACCACTATTCTAAGGATAATTTTACGATGGAAAGTTGGATAGTTTACGGGCCGGGCATGTAGTGGACAAGCGAACGGATCATGGATGGGCCTACTTTTAACTCCGTACGCATACTTACGTGGAGTAACCTGATTTGATGAGCTCCAAAGATAAAACCGCCCACCTCTTCATTTTGCTTGCACAACACAACACGATCACCATCATAAACCCTAACCTAAATAAGGTTTGATTAAGAAAATATATAATAAACCGTCTTTAATTTCTTAGTTTTAATTCCTTTATCAAAATTGGAGAAATCTAATTTGGATCTCAAAAACTTGGAAGAAAGAAAAAAGATCTGACATTTGCTTAGGAAAATATATCATACACCATTTTAAGCTCTAATTCCTTTTTCAGATTCTGGAAATCTGATTCCAATCTCAAAATCATATAAGAAAGAGGAGATTTGATACAAAAGGTTTGCGAACTCTCTCCTTGTCTTATTTATTTCTACATTTATTTTCTCACATATTTCGATGCCGTGTGTGCTGAATATTTTTGGTTTATAATTATTTTTTCATTAAGAAGTCTTTGATTTTTCTGATCATTGAATTGTTGTTAATTTTTGTTTCGATTTGTTGGGGATACTTATGCTGTATATTCAGATGATGTTATACTCTGTTTAATTAATTTATGATGAACGAAACTTGTTCAAGGGTTTGGTTTGTATAAGACTTTTTTTCGTCGGTATCTATTTTTTTCTTTTCTTTTTTTTAATTGTGTTTTACTATCTCTTTTCTCTCTATTGGTTTATTTTTCTCCGATCTATATACTTAATGATATGCCTTTTCTGATGTTTAATTTTGAATGTGGAGGTATAGTTTCTCTGCATTTATCTGCTTCAACTTTTTAGAAATATATATTGAAGATTTCTGTCTGTCTGGCAGGTTGGTGAGTCCCATTTTTGCTCTAATCTTATTCATTATGAGATTCAAGAAAGGGAGTAGCGTGGAGGTATTTAGCAAAAAGGAGGTCTCAACTGGCGCATGGCTTTGTGCTGAAGTAATTTCTGGGAATGGGCACATGTATAGCGTCAAGTACAAGCACTTATCAAATTCAGAGCCAGTGGTGGAGAGGGTCCCTAGGAAGGCAATTAGACCATGCCCTTCTCCAGTGAAAGAGCTAAACAATTGGGTTCCTGGTGATATCGTCGAGGCCTTCCACAATTTCTCTTGGAAAATTGCAAGGATAGTAAAGGTTATGGATGGAGACAGATTTTTGGTTACGATACTTGGACTATCCAAGGGTTGTTTTCATAAATCTTGTTTAAGGGTTCGACAGTGCTGGCAAGCTGATAAATGGTTTGTGGTTGGAAAGGTAATTGCTTCTTTTGTTTCTTTTGTCTGAAACACTTTCCCTGTTTCTGGAGTTTTGTCTCTGTAACTGCAAGTGTACATCATCATTTTATTTGAGCAAAACTGATGAAGTCTGTCTAGGACTGCAATTATTTGCTTAAGACCCCTTTTTGGTGACTACCTCACCCTCGTTCTTAAAGTTATAAATTAGTCAACCATGATTTTTTGTCGTGAGCTTCTCCATCTGAATTTATGTCAAGCTTAATTAGAATGCATTCTTTCTGTCTGTTGTTCATTATCGCATTAGTTTTTCTGTTCAAATTGCATTCTTCTTATGTATTAATTTTTGAATTTTGAAACAGGGTTTGGAGATTGTTGACATGTCTATGGGCAAAAACAATACAAAGAAAGCAAAAAAACGTGTTGGAGATGACAACTTTCATGTGGAGAAACATACCGAGATTAAAATGCCGCATGTCATTTCAACAGGAACATTGAAGAGAAGATTACCACTTGGGTCACATGATCTGGAAGCTCATCCTGTAGCTGTTCAAAAGAAGAGAATGATTGAAAAAGGTAGCAGTCATCAACAAATTTATTCTGTGCATCGGTCTCAAACTTCAGAAAAGGTAGATGCAGTTGTTTATCCAGATATAATATTGGATAGAAGTCGTATGAATTCATCTTTTAATGTTGCAACAGCTGAGTTTTCTTTGTTGGATACACACAGCATAAGTGATAGCTTTGTTATAGACTGCACATCTGTGGATACTGATAGTTGTGCATCCTCCAGTGGTAGTTGCAACTCCATGGGCAATGATGCTAATAACTTGCCATTTAGGTGTTCTACCCAACATGGGAACAATATGGAGGATTATTTTAGTGATGCTGAGTCATCTTGTGGGGTGCAATTTGAGAAAGAAGAATGTTCACTTTATTCAGGTAAGCAATCGGGTTTAGAATTCCGTAGGTCAGGATTAGATACTTATCGTTCTTCTATTGAGGATTTATATGCTTTAGGGCCATTGAGTTGGGAAGATGAAGCAAAATTGACAAATCTGCGTCATGTGCTTCATATCTCAGATGATGAACATTTGATGTTGTTGAGAAACCTGATATCTGCTAATAGGATGCTTCTTATCAGCTGACTAAGGTGATAAGTTCTTTTTTCTTCCTTAAACTATTCAACAGTATATTGTACCCAATTGGCGTCAAGTTGTAAAGGATTAAATAGCATTGCAAAAAATGTATATTATAGATTTTTATTGTTTATTTTATTTAGCTGTTACTGCTGTATATTTGTTTCTTCACCAATACTTCCTCTCTTGATGAGTTTTTATCATTTTCAATTTGTAATTGATGTTTTTGTCTTGGCTTGTGAGTTCATTGACCTTTGACTTCGAGAAGAAAATATGTTGGATAGATGTGATAGATATTTAGTAATGGAAGATTTATCTATCATTCGATTACGAATTTTAATATAAGAAACCTCAGGATTGTGGTATTATCAGGATTGTCGAGCATTTCTTGATCCTTTGCATTTAATGTAATGATTCTATGAATTTTGCAATCAGATCCTTTTTCATATGGTGTGATGTATTGTGTAGCAGCATATGGAATTTGTGGTGATCAGTATGTTGATGGTTCATCGATGTATATCACGTCCAATGTTGGGCTCTCTTCCCTTGTTTGTAGAGGCCTCAGGATGATGATTCATATAATTGGCCTCCAATGGGTACACGATTGGGCAATATCAACCCTTCATTTCTTACAGAACTTGTGCCTCGCTGCCCTGGCCATTGGTATGTTTTTTGTTTTATTAAATTTTATTTCTAACACAGCGGTAATTCATTTTGTTGTCATGACATAAATAATGCCATTTTAATCAAATATAAGACAACACAGACAATTTCAGGCAAAAGAAAAAAAAAGAAAAAAAAAAAACACAGACGTTATTATTGAGGGTTGAAGCAACAAATATTGGAATCATCGACTTCGTTGTGTGTTTGATGTTCCAAGTTTAGAAGAAGCGTGGCTGTAGGCAGTATTTATCTAGTTATTGGTTGGTATTAAATGTTGTGTACTCTAATGGTAGTTACAGTATGGTTAGTGATTTCAGTTTGCAAGTTTTTGCTCTTGGCTATACTCTGTTTGTTGCAGATCACAAACATGTGTTGGACCTTTGACACTTGATGTGCTTGCATGCTGGGCTCTCACTAGTTCATTGGTTGGAGTTTGGCATATGCTTTACCATTTCTGTTGCGAGCTTGTAAGGACCAAACTTCAAATAGTGTTGGTTCTAGGAACCAACTTTCTCGTGAAATGCTAGATTTACAGCTTGTGGTTTCTGTATATGTATATTTTTAATAGAAATGCTTTCATTAAGCTGAAAAACCAGCATCTTGCAAGACAAGATTGGACTCAAGGAGGAACATCCTCCATGACAATTTGAGCTTCAGTACTATCAACCCCCAATCTTGGTAAAAGATGAGCAGGCCTATTGTAATTCACGACTACAATAAGGATTGAAACCACCGTCGAGAACTTAGGAGATCAAGCACACTGCAACCTTCACATTTACTATTAAGACGAAGTACTGCAGGCAAGCAATCAGTTTCTTGTGTATCTTAAATCTACAGTATGTTGGATAGTCACTTTTTCTCTTACAATATTAGTGATGTTAATTTGATCTGTTGAGTGCTAATATAACTGTACATAAATCTGATGAATAGTTATGAGTAAAAACTAAGCATTAACATTATCGTATGGTATTCCTTATTTTGAATATTATCTTATATTATGGAGCTAGTCTTATTTTTGAAATAAAAGTAAAAATTACATGTCAAGAATTTGACCATACGTCAAAATCAGAGGATAATGCTATCGTAGCTAATAGCTTAAGAAGGAAACCCACTTATTGATCATTCTAGCAATATCACCAAAAGGGAAAACATCTACTACTCGACTTGCAAAAGTTGAAGGAACTCAGCACCAATGAAAACAACAGTATAAATAGTTAAATTTGAACAAATTAAAAGAAGTGATACCAGCTCTCTCACGCCCATATGGGTCTCACTCAGTGGGGAAAAACGGGAGGCTAAACCAGTTGATTACTAAATTATGAAACACTTATAGAAAGAGCTAGGGCCACATGGTAGTGGCTTAAGTGTAATATTATGAGAAGTTATTTTTATTTTTTTAACGAGAAAACTTCAATTTTATGAAGCCAAGAGAGAATCCCTTCTCGAAAGAGAATAGCTCCCAAGGAGGAAATCCAACATAATTATCAGAGGAAAGGGCTTCTTCAGCTGCTACATTGAGTTACATTATTACCATCTTGTTTAATACAATTGAAAGAACAATTCTCAAAATTATACACTAAATTACTAATGTCTTCTAGATAACTTTGGTTTCAGACGGAAAACCTGTTACCGGAGCTTTTAAGCTGCTGATGAGTTTAAGACCATTTCCTTCTAAGATAATTTTCGGAAACCGATGTTTTATTCCTAAGATTATTATTATTAAGCCATCTTGAAAAGCCAAAGCTTTAAACGTGAGCATACATGTAACTCCATTATATCTGTTAACCCTACAGGCCACAACAAAGCCCATGTGGCCACAAAGTGCAACAATTCCCATTTCTGTTGGTTTTTTAATTGTTAATGAGACAACAACGCTGTTTTTATCATAACAATAATAATGAAGCTCAGTCCATCTCAGCCTGGGTTAGGCTTTGTGAAACAGAAAATATCTCGTATTCCCTTTCCCAAATCACCATCTCTTCCTCTACTCAATAAAATCCTTAGTAAGGGAAAATATAGAAAAGAACATTTGGATAAAGAAACATGTTTTCTTCCATTTTCCCATTTGGAAAAATACAAAATGAAGAACAACTAGGAAAAAAAGGAAATGAAAGTCAACAAGACCTAAACTCCTTATATTATAGTTAAAAAAAAAAAAAAAAGGGAATGAGTTTGAAATATTTGCCTCACATGATGACCAATAATCTAGAATTCTATTATTGATTAGTTGAGTATAGATTTATTAAATGTTCAATCATATAAGTTAAATATTCAAGTTGGTGGAATTATAAAAATTTAATAATGATGGCAGAGCAATTGCATGGAAAGTAAAGAATTTGAGCGCCTTTCAGATTCATTTGTTTCCACTCACTCTCTCCAGTTTCTTGAATCTGTTAATTTTTCAAGAAATGGTATTCAATGCGGGGATGCCTTGATGGATCGTTGCTGGGACTGTATTGCCCAGAAATCTGTGTATATATGCAAACTTGAAGAGATCAACTAAGGAGATTTCAGCCAAGTGGTTTCAGAAGCACAAACAGAACCAGATTACATATGTCAGCTCCGAGCAAATCTTGAAGACTTGAGGACGAAAAGACAGCAACTCTGGGCCTTAAAGGAGGACGTGAGAATTAAGGTTCAATTGGAACAAGGACCACAAAAGAAGCTGCTGCGGCAAGTTCAACTGTGGCTTTCAAATGCTGAACAGGCGATCATGGAAGCAGATGAGCTTGTTAGGGATGCTCCACAAGAAATTGAGAATTTGCAACTCAGAGACTTTTCCAACAGTTTGTTTGTGGGAAAAGTTGCAAGAATTTTAGAAGATGCAATTGCTCTAAAAGCCAGTGGAGATTTCAAACAAGTGGTTGATCGAGTACTTCTAGAACGTGTTTGTTATAAAACATCACAAGCCCAACTGTGGCTTACCCAACTCCTAAAAGATGAAGTGGGCATAGTCGGCATATGCGGCATTGGCGGAGTTGGCAAATCAACTCTTCTAACTCAAATCAATAATAAGTTTGCCAATACACCCAATGTTTTGAAGCTAGACAAGATCCAGGAATCTATTTGGAAACAAATTGGATCTTTGGATGAAAAGTTAACATGACAAAGCAGGAGATATATTCTATGTGCTGCAAAGAAAGAAGTTTATATTAATTTTAGATGATGTGTGGCAGAAATTTGACCTTGAAGATATAGGGGTTCCTCTTCCTGACAAAGACAACGGCTCCAAGATAGTAATTACAACTCGTTCTACTAAAGTTTGCTAGCAAATGGAAGCTACAGAGATAATAAGAGTGAAGCCTTTGATCTGGGAAGAAGCTCGGCAACTTTTTCAGGAAAAGGTTGGGAATATTGATGCAAATTTCTTACCTATAACTCAAAAGGTTGCTGCAGAATGTTGTGGCTTGCCAATCGCACTCATTACAGTTGGTCGTGCCATGGCTTCTAGGACTACTACCAGAGAATGGGAACATGATTTTAAGGTCTTAAGAAGATCTGCCTCAAACGTACAAGGTATGGAGGATGAGGTATATCAAGGTATGGAAGTTCATGTATTTAAACCAACTGATATAGTCAGGTCTTGTTTCGTATACCATGCTCGATTTCCGAAAGACTTAAGGGTGATTTAATACATTATTGGATTTGTGAGAAATTTTGTGGTCAGAGTGAGGGATACAGTATTATTGGTTCCCTTGTTCGCTAATGTTTGCTGGAAGAGGAAGGAATATATTTAGAATGCATGATGTGAATCACGATATGGCTTTGTGGATAGCATGTAAATTTGAAAAAGAGAAAGAGAGTTTTTCATGGAAGCAGGTGTGCAATTAGTTCAACTACCAGAGATTGGAGAACTGGAAGGAGCCAAAAAGGGTGTCTTTGATGGTAAAACTCCTTCACAAATATTGAAGGAAGCCCAAGATGTAGTGATCTAGTCACTTTGTTTCTCAGTTGCAATAAAAAACTGCCAAGTATCTCCAAAGGTTTCTTTCAGTTTATGACTAGACTAACAGTTCTAGGCCTATCTCAAACCTCTATAAAAGAGTTACCATTAGAAATATCAAATTTGCAGCTCCTGGAGTATCTAAATCTGTCACATACAAGATTAGGACAATTGCCAATTGAAGTGAAAAGGTTGGTAAAGCTCAAATACTTGAACCTAACGTATACTGTTAGCATGAATATGATTCCTGTCCAAGTTATATCTAATTTTTCGCAACTTCAAGTTTTGAACATTTTCCTCTGTGGTTCTAAATTTTTGCATGAGGTGGACGATAATGTATTGTGTAAAGGCAATTTGCTAGTGGAAGAACTACTGTGTTTACAAAATCGAAGTGAGCTGGGCATAACAATGAGTGCCTCCGCTTTACAGAGCTTTTGTAGGAACCGAAAGTTATTGAATTGTAGTCGTGCTTTAGTGGTGTTTAGGTGCGAAGATGTGAACTTCCTCAATATTTCCTCATTGACAAAGGCGAAGCTTGAAATCCGTTGTCGAAGAGAGAGAAACATATTCACCTACTGGTCTCAATCACGAACCGTTGATCTATTGAGGTCTCGAAGAAGTGCACGTCAAAGGAAACTCCCAAACCCCCGAGTTTGGGATTTGACATGGCTCGTTTTTGTCCCAAATTTGACTATGCTGACATTCATAGATAACAAGGAAACGAGAAAAAAAAAAAAAAAAGCCAAACCCATAAAATGCCACTCCATGTTAGAAATAGAGAATTACAATGACTTCAAAGCGTGTATCAATGCCACTTTCCTAAAGGAATTATTTGCCCTCTATACTGTACGAGTTTAGCAAATACCTTCAGGATACGATGAAGAACCTGCTTGCACTTGCAGAAGTGAAAGCAGAAAACGAAACAGTTTTTGGTGGTTTTCAATTTCGAGTTGTCTGTTTTATTTTCCTCTGCTGCTTTTATCCTCCAGAGAAACCACCAGATTAAGTGGTCAAAGTGGGTTAGTGGCTGGAGAGAATAAACTGCCCACTACTCCACTTTCTCCAGAAAATGGCAAAATAAAATATCTGCGTTGATGACGTGGCATGTGTGCCACGTGTACATCCTAGTTGGCCACTGCCACGTGGCACGTGCCACGTGTCCAAGTGCCAAGTGCGCCTATAAAAGTGCCTAAAATGCGCCATATGCGCCGCGCACACCCGCGCGCGTGCTTGCGGTGCACTTGGGCATAGCTTTTCTAAGCTATTTTGACTTATTGAAAACAACTAAGCAATGTGGGATAAGACATTTATTTTGAAATTGTCCAACAATCCCCCGCCATTTTCAAAATGTTTAATACAGATCAACGATCTAAGAACAACTCAAACATTATATGCATAAATAATGGTATCTCGCGATTTGAACCACTAAATTGTGAATAGTTCATTATATCATATCAGAATTACATGGTAGATAAACTTTGAACCAAAAATTCAAATTGATATCTATTACAAACAGTTCACGCATATAACAAACACCAGCAACTAGCTTTACATATCTGACACTTTCAACATAGGCCTTGTGTCCCGTATCATTCATGAATGTTTCCAGAACCAAGCCCTTTAGCTCCTTGAAGCGGCCGCACTTCACATTCACATAGGTGGTCTCCATTCTGGTGCCCCCGCATTTTCAGCACCTATTGAAGATCATTAAGAGCTTAGCTCAACCTCCTCACTTGACACGCGGGTACCAAGCACTAGTAACATTGGGATGGCAAATAGAATGTAGTGCTTACAATCACACTAATAACGTACTTTGACTGCATTGAACTCAAGACTTAACGTAATGTTAAGCGTCGAGTCGAGTTTCCATTATTGGTGATTTTAATGCATGGGCTTGAGGCCCATCCCCCTTGATGTCTTGTTCACCATGTCTCTTGGCAACCTCTTTGTGAAAGGATCTGCCAAATTTTGACTAGATCGTACATAGTCAATTGTGATAGCTCCATTTGTTATTAATTCTCTAACACAACTGTGTCTCAATCCAATGTGCCTGGATTGACCATTGTACACTTGACTATAAGCCCGTGCCAATGTGGCCTCATTATCACAATGGATAGAAATAGGAGCTATTGGTTTAGGCCATAATGGTATCTCGTGCAATAATTCACGTAGCCATTCAGCTTCTTTTGAGGCTGATGCTAACGCAATAAACTCTGATTCCATGGTAGAACCAGCTATTAGAGTCTGCTTCCTTGAAGCCCACGAGATTGCACCACCACCAAGTGTGAAAATCCACCCACTTGTAGATGCATAGTCTTGATCTTTCTCCTTCCAACTTGCATCTGAAAACCCTTCTAAAACTGAAGGATATCCACTATAGCATAGGCCATAGTTGATTGTTTTCTTCAAGTACTTTAAAACTCTTCGAATTGCAAACCAGTGCATCCCACTTGGATTGCTCGTGAATCTGCTCAACTTGCCTATAGCCAAGGCAATGTCTGGCCTAGTGCATGTCATTGCATACATTAAACATCCAATTAATCTGGAATACTCCAGTTGTGAGACTGGATTGCTAGTATTTTTCACTAGCTTCATACTTGGATCCAGTGGAGTAGATACAGGGGCACAATCAAAATGATTGAATCTCTTGAGTACTTTCTCAATATAATGAGATTGAGTAAGAGCAATACTCTCACTGTCTCTTACAATTTGAATCCCGAGGATGACATCAGCTTGCCCCATATCTTTCATTTCAAATTTACTTGAAAGGAAACTTTTAGTCAATTGAACTTGTTCTAAGTCCGTTCCAAAAATAAGCATATCAGCCACGTATAGACAGATAATGACACCATTTCCTTTTCCATCGAACTTGCTATACACACACTTATCAGATTCATTTATCTTGAATCCATAAGCAAGTACAACCTGGTCAAATTTTTGGTGCCACTGTTTTGGTGCTTGCTTCAATCCATATAAAGATTTCCGAAGTTTACACACTTTATTTTCTTGACCAGGCACAACGAACCCTTCAGGTTGTTCCAGGTAAATTTCCTCATCCAATTCTCCATTTAGAAATACAGTTTTCACGTCCATCTGGTGGATGACCAGCTTGTGTATAGCTGCAATTGCTATAAGCAATCTTATTGTAGCAATCCTAGCTACTGGTGAATAGGTATCAAAATAGTCTATTCCATGCTTTTGGGTAAAGCCCTTAGCAACCAACCTGACTTTGTGTTTTTCAACTGACCCGTCAGGTCTTCTTTTCCTTCTAAAAAGGAATTTACATTTAATGGGTTTGCATCCAGGAGGTAGATCAGCTAGCTCCCAAGTATTATTCCCCATTATTGAATCCATCTCATCATTCAATGCCTCTTTCCAGAAAGCTGCATCTCGATCTTTCATTGCTTCCTCAAATGTTTGAGGATCAGCTTCCGTATTAAAACAATACGGAACTTGTCTAATCACTGCTTCTCTACTTCCTTCAACTAAGAAGGTAAAGAAGTCAGAACCAAAGGACTTAACCTTCCGAGGTCTTTTGCTCCTTCGAAGTTCAGGAACTTCTACTATCTCTTGGTCATTTTCATTTTCCATGACCTCTTTCCCTTTTTGGTTTTCTTCAGGGATATTTTTAGGTACAAATTTAAACCTATTCTCATCAAAAATTGCATCCCTTGATTCAATCACAGTATTTACTGAAATTGAATCATTTGGCTCGATTACCATAAATCGATACGCCTTACTATGTTGTGCATATCCAATAAATATGCACTCCACTCCCCTTTCACCTAATTTTCTCTTTTTAGGTTCAGGTACTTTAACCACTGCTCTACAGCCCCAAACTCTTAAATAACTAAGATTTGGTTTTCGCTTATTCCAAAGCTCGTATGGAGTGACTTTACTCCTTTTCTGTGGAACACGGTTTAAAATATGGCAAGCAGTCAGCAATGCCTCACCCCAAAAACCACTACTCAAACCTGAGTTTGATAGTAAAGCATTCACCATTTCGGTTAAAACACGGTTTTTCCTTTCTGCCACACCATTTTGTTGTGGTGTATAGGGAGCTGTAGTCTCATGGACTATACCGGTTGTCTCAAAGTACTTAGGGTCATAGTACTCTCCTCCCCTATCAGACCTTAAACATTTTATAAAGGTCTCACACTGCAACTCAGTTTCTGCCTTATATGCCCGAAACTTTACCATTGCTTCATCTTTTGAATGCAACAAATACACATAACAAAATTTGCTATAATCATCAATAAATGTAACAAAAAATTTCTTTCCTCCTATTGATGGTGTACTATGCATGTCACAAACATCAGAATGAACTAAATCAAGCAATTTCGAATTTCTTTCAACTTTAGGAAATGGATTTCTTGTTATTTTCGTTTTCATGCATGTGTTGCATTTTCCTTCACTTTTATCAAAATAAGGCAACAATTCCAGATTAACCATATCATATAATTTTCTAAAATTAATATGACCTAATCTATGGTGCCATAAAGAAGAAGAACACTCAACAATATAAGCAGAAACGACATTCTTATTAGATATTGCAATTGCATTCAGCTTAAACATTCCCTCACAAGCATAACCCTTTCCCACAAACATACCACCCTTTGACAGCACAAATTTGTCAGCCTCAAACACAAGCCTAAAGCCAAACTTATTCAGCAAACTACCCGACACAAGATTTTTCCTCACATCTGGTACATAAAATACATTAGTTAAAGTTACAATTTTTCCAGAAGTGAACTTCAGTTCTACACTACCAACACCTTTAACAGGAACAGTAGCAGCATTTCCCATGTACAAGACAGTGTTTTCATCTACTGCCTCCATGGTCTTGAAGAACCTCTTGTTCTTGCAAACATGTCGAGTAGCACCAGAATCAATCCACCAAGCTATGTCATCTTCCATCATGTTGATTTCAGAAATTACAGCAATGAGATTGTCATCATCATTTCCTGCATTATAAGCAGTATTGGAGGAAACAGCCTGCTTTCCTTTCTTTTTCTTCCAGAAATGACAATCTGACTTGTAGTGGCCATCTTTACCACAAAACCAGCAACTGACTTTTTGCTTCTTTTGATTCTGCTTTTGGTTCCTTGGCTTTCCAGAACCACCAGCCTTGTTGAAAGGCCTCTTGTGTGAGTGACTTTTGGGCTGTCCAGCCTCCACCACATGCACCTTTGAAAATTCCTGAGCAATCTGCTCCTTTTCATTTTCCTGCATGCGACATTCCTCTTCTATACGAAGATGGTTAGCAAGTTCATCAAGAGATATATCCTCTTTTTTGTGCTTTAGAGTTCGTTTGAACTCTCTCCAGGAGGGTGGCAGTTTGTCAATAATAGAAGACACAATAATTGTTTCATCCATGTTCAGATTATGTTGAGTGAAATGATTAAGGATCCTTTCCAGTTCACGAAATTGTTCCATTACAGGTCTACCATCAACCATTTTAAAGTTATTAAAGTTAGAGACAAGAAATTTCTTACTGGTTGCATCCTCCTTCATGTACCTTGCCTCCAGTTTTTCCCACAACTCCTTAGCAGACTTCACGTTGTGGTAGAGATCAAACAAGGAGTCATTCATCGCGTTCAGAATATGCCCCCTGCAAGTTAAGTCATCAGTTTCCCATTTCTGCCTCTTCCTGATTTGATCTACAGTCTCGTTGTCAGCCTCTTCTGGCTTTGGTGTGTTAAGAACATACACCAATTGGAGTGAAGCCAGTAAGAACTGAACCCTTTTCTGCCACCTTAGAAAATTCCCTCCATCAAATCGATCCAGTTTGATGATATTCGTAGCCATTTCCTTGATTGAAGCCATTGTCGCAAAAAATAATTCCTTTAGATTGTTAGAAACAGAGAATTACAATGACTTCAAAGCGTGTATCAATGCCACTTTCCTAAAGGAATTATTTGCCCTCTATACTGCACGAGTTCAGCAAATACCTTCAGGATACGATGAAGAACCTGCTTGCACTTGCAGAAGTGAAAGCAGAAAACGAAACAGTTTTTGGTGGTTTTCAATTTCGAGTTGTCTGTTTTATTTTCCTCTGCTGCTTTTATCCTCCAGAGAAACCACCAGATTAAGTGGTCAAAGTGGGTTAGTGGCTGGAGATAATAAACTGCCCACTACTCCACTTTCTCCAGAAAATGGCAAAATAAAATATCTGCGTTGATGACGTGGCATGTGTGCCACGTGTACATCCTAGTTGGCCACGTGCCACATGGCACGTGCCACGTGTCCAAGTGCCCAGTGCGCTTATAAAAGCGCCTAAAATGCGCCATATGCGCCGCGCGCGCGCGCGCGCTACGGTGCACTTGGGCATAGCTTTTCTAAGCTATTTTGACTTATTGAAAAGTCATATAGTATATAAATGCTTTTTACTTGGCTCAACTAAGCAATGTGGGATAAGACATTTATTTTGAAATTGTCCAACACTCCAACTTGGCTCTGATCACCTAATGCTCCCCTTTACTTTCAGTTTATCCTCTAAGGGTCAGTTTGGGATTGCTATTGGTGAAAATGATGTCAAGGAAAGCTAGGTTTCATTGCTTTCTTCAAAAGTAGTTTTAAGTGTTTTTGCAGTGCTTTCCTGAATACAATATGACTTTTACCGATTGTGCATTTGGGGCTGCTTTCTGCAGCTCTAAAAACAGCTTTCAGCCAAAGTAAGATTTCCTATACTTTGGCTGAAAGCTGCTTTCGGGCCTGCGGAAAGCAGCCCCAAACTGGCCCTAAGCCCCTCAATTTCACTAAAACGTATCACATAACCCCTTGCATCCTACTTTATCCTAGCAAAAAGAAAGTGGTGTACCACATGCGCGCAACATGGATTAAATGAAGTGGAAAAATGAGCCATGTAATTTCCACGAGGAAAATTAAATAAAATAACTCCAAAAGTCAATTTGTTTCTTTCGCTTACCATAAATTAAAACAAACCATAATCCTTTGAACTTATCGTTTGTCAACACTACTAAACTAAAATAGTTCGGTCCTTAGCTCTAAACCATATAATTTTTTACCTTAAACCTATTGAATCTACCATTGATACGTGTTGAAGTCGAAATAAGTAGAAGAAAATAGAGCTGAAGTTGTTTTCCCAATTTGAAGTTACGAAGAAGTTAACCAGTATAAATGCGAAATCAAAGAGAATCGTATGAGAATTCGCTCAGACTGTTTCACGTAAGCTTCAATATTTCTTTTTAAGCTTGAAATTGTTGTGGTTTTATGAGATGTGTAATATATCAAAATTAGGCATTTTTGTTATGATGGGTCAAAAATGTGGGTGTTTTGTATTGGAAACAAATAAAAAAAAAAATACTAGCTTTGATTCTTCTCGAGATTATTGTATGTTGGTTAATAAGATTCTTTTTGAGATGCTGAAATTTGATTCCATGTTTTTTTTTTCTTGTTGCCTTGTGTGTGTCAGGAATATAAATGGCAGATGATTCAAACCACCAAGACTGAAATGGAAGGGAAAACAAGCTATGACTACAACAGACATATTACAAGAAAGAACAAAGAAACAAAGTGTTTTGAATGCTAAAGCTAATCAGCTTAAAGCTGCTGCTACTATTAGTCAACAATCTACTTCAAGTCAACATCTCCCGCAACTTGCAAGACCAACAACACAACAACAGAAGGTAAGAGCTGCTGCAGAAAGAATACTTGCTATGAGACAGGCAACATTTGTTCCTCCTAATGCTTCAACTGAAGCTACAGCAACAACATCAACTCTGCAGCAAGAGCTTCAACCCAACCTGCACCTGCAGTAAGAAGATCCACTAAAAGTTCAACAAAATCTGTTGGTGACAAAACCAGTTCACAACCAAGTGTTAGGTGGTATTAGTGCAATTCAATTATGGTCTTTTTTGTTTTTTGTGAAGTCAAGAATGTAATAGGATTCAATCTAATTTCTCCTATGAATCATTTAGTATTTCTTTTCCAGTAAAGTGTTGTTGGCATTACATCACAATTTTGTTATTTTGTTAGGCTAAACTGGGTATCTTAAACTTCAAATGTATTGTGTTAATCTCTTGGTATTATATGTTAATCTATTTAACACATATTGGCATTAGTAATTCTCAGCTTCAATGCAACAATTACGTCAATAATACTTAGGGATTCAATTGTTCTTAATTAATGTAATACTTCATTTATAATTTGTTATGTCTGTTTTATTTCCTTGATCTTCTGCTTTTGTTTTTTTTTTTTTTTCTTTTTTCTTTTTTTTTTTTTTTTTTTTTTTTGGTATTAATGCACCAAATTAAAAGTATGAGAAATCAAAGTGCTATCTAATTGTTTCACCTCAATGAAAATAGGGGTCATCTATTGTTATTAAACAACATAAAGGGCCAATATTACATAACAATAACAGCTAATTTTCCAATAACAAAGTTGAAAAACAAATTAAGTCCTACACTACATCTAAACACAGAACAAAAACAAAGATGTAGGACAAAATTAAGTCCTACACTTCATCTTTTTTTTCTACTTCTTGTTTCTTAAGCTTCAAAACCAAAATGCACCACATAAGAACCCCAAAATGAAACAAGTTATCAACTTCTTCCATGGATTACTACTGCATCTCTCAGATTCTTTCACTTCAACTTCATCACCTTCCTAATCTTCTCCATCAACTATCTTCTTTTTTCTTTTTTTTTTTTTTTTTTTGTTACTACATCAATTCTCTAATTACTTATTTATTGTGACTATTAATTGGAGGATCAAACCACATAAAGAAGTCGCAAACTCCTTCCCTTCCCTACAAATCGAAACAAAATTTTAAATTCTTAACAGTGCTAAGAAACAAAAATTAACACTATCCACACCTACCCCAAAAATGAAAAAAAAAAAAATGAAAATGATTATACATGGAAGAATCTTTAATTAATATAGATGTAACAATGAAGTTGTGTTGAAAAATTGGAAAAGAACAATATATATATATATATATATATATATATATATATATATATATATATATATATATATATATATATATATATATAAGAGAAAAAGAAACTAAAAGAACAAGGGAAAATTTAAGCAATTGATGAATGTAAGAAGTGGTTGTGGTAGACCTCCAAAGAAGCATAACAAAATGAAGTGCCTAAGCTTGTGGAATCCAATAATTAATTATTCAATCCGATTGCCAGAGAATAAGCTAATAAAGGAAGCCACTTCTGCAAAGTACTCTAGCCTTCCTTTGCCTTATGCTGCTTTCTCAATTTTCCATCATTGCTTGCTCTGCAACCATGTGTTATACTTTCAGTTTTACAATTTTGGAGAACAGAAAAAGAATCACTATAACACTTCATTGAATGCCAATAATGTTACCTCTCCTTCAGCTGGCTTGAATTCTTCAGTTTTAATGTTTTCCTCGCTTACAATGGTGCAAATTCTCTGTACATAAAAAGGTATAATTGTATAATATACAGATGCCAAAATAAAATTATATGATATTTTCTACTTCCTGCATCCAAAATATCTTCTCCCTGGATTCGCATCACTCCTTGAACCTTTCAATCTTCCATTTTCCCTATAGTCACAGATAGGTATCTCAATTTCTGTCAATCGTGGTTCCATTGTAGCAACAGAAGAATTTAAGGAAGAAGAATGTTAAAAAGCAGTTGTGGACGGTGAATAAGTTGAGAATTAAAAACAAAGGAGAAGAAAGAGTAGGTGATGGAGAAAGAGTTGAGCAATGGTGAAAAAGACACGAACAATGTATCGTTTAAACGGAGAAGGAGATGAACCTTTAGGGGTTTTGTTAATAAAAGTAATTGGGATATTTTACCGTTGATATCATCGTTGGAATACATGTATCCACCGTCGGCTGAGTTTTTTCATCATCAGAATTTGTCACAACATGCTCCGCTTTTCTACCTGCCCACGCTCCTGTCCACGTAGGATGTAAAGGATTATTTGATACGTTTTAGTGAAATTAAGGGGGCTTAGAGGACAAATTGAAAGTTAAGGGGGCACTAGGTGATAGGGCCAAGTTGGTGTTGGTTTTTTTTTCTTAAGGAAATCTGCTCTTGTAAATAAATGGGAAACAAGAGAAATTCTACATTAATGAAAAACAGAGCACTTATTTTTTTTGCCCTCATAAAGGACAATTAACAGTACCTATTTATAGGCTTACAGATAACAGAAAATGAAAAAAAAATAGCAACTATTTGATACTTATGTTAACGAAGTAAATAACATAAATTTCTCATATCTAATAGCTAACAAGATAACTAATTATCAGCATTTTCATGTAACAGATTTTGAATCAAATCTCCAACACTGCCCTTTGATTCAAAATCTGTAAAAAGAAAAATTAAAAACACTTTTGCAGGTTCTATGGAGCACTTGATCTCCAAATTGTTCAATTTTGTGAAGCACTTCTCTTCACAACAACACATGATGCACTTCTCATCATAAACAACATTTGTTGATGCACTTCTCATCAACTTTTGATGCACTTCTCACCAATTAAAAAAGAGTTTCTTCCTCTTCTTTAATAATCTATGCCAACTTTGCATCTTCTTCCTTTTCTATCCTACAATCCTTTTGTACATGGCCAAATCTTTTACACCTGAAACATTTTGGTTTTTCCCTGTGCAAGCAATCTGTTTCTTTATAACCATATCTCTTGCAATGAGAACACTGAGTAATTTTTCTTTTTGGAATTTTGGCTAAAAAGGCTCTTTCAGCAACTTCTTCTACTCCATTTTTCCTCATTGCTCTTCTTTGCTCTTGAGTTTGCAAGGCATTTATTCATTCTGGTAATTCCATTTCACTTATATCGCTTGAATCTTTAAGAGATGAAAGTTTTGCCTCAAACCTTTCAGGCAAGCTTATAAATATTTTCTCTACAATTTTCTTATCAAGTAGATCTTCTCCCATCAGCCGGATTTTGTTTCCTACTGCCATCAACTTGTCATAATACTCATGTATTATCTCCTTTTCTTTCATGCTTAAAATCTCAAAATCTCTTTTAAGATTTAAGACTTGCATCTTCCTTATTCTTTCATTGCCTTGATAGAGTTCTTTTAGCCTGTCCCAGGCTTCTTTTCCTGTTTCACAAGTCATGATTCTTGTGAAGATCGATTCTGAGATAGCTCCATGAATAATTGACAAAGCTCTTAGAGCTTTTGTTGCTTCATCTTCATGAGCCCTGATTTGGTTTAGTGTTGGATTGTTTCCTAGAGGTGGTATCTCCCTCTCAGTTTCAACCCATTACCACAAACCTAAGCCCTTTAGGTGAGCTTTCATTTTGACAGCCCAAATTTAATAGTTTTCACCATTAAAGAGTGGAGGTGAAGGAGTTGATGTGTGGTTAGAAGCCATGAGAGTTTTTTTGGATTGCTCACAGGTCCTTAAAATATGAGAGATGGGATTATCATCATCAGACTCGATCCATTTCCCACTTTCTTGCTTCACCCAATCGACATAATGCCCCTAATTAGTGCTCCTCCCCTTATGGGTTAGCACAACAACCAGATCATATATCCCAGTTAAATTTGATTCTTTGCCTGATGAACCACCTTCATCAAAAGTAGGCTTTGAAGATTCTCCACTTGAAGATCCTTCTGCCTCAGTCAGCTTCACATCACTGTCTTTCGAATCAGAGCTTTTCTCTTTAGCTTTCAAGCCAAGCGTTTTGCCCTCTTCATCTCTTAGTATCTGGCGTGGAGCTTCCAATTTGTTGTGAAGGTCATCTAAATAGAAATCATAGACATCCAAGTCCAGTGGATAATCCACTTTCCTTAGAATCTTAGCCTTCTGATTTGACTCTCTCTTCCAGAAAAAGCGAACAAACTGTACAGTTAAATATCTTGGCAAGGCATTGATACGGGGACTCTTTTAAGCAAATTGCACTATGCCACAAGGAAGGGGAAGCCCTCTCCAACTCAGACTTCAAACCATGCTTTAGTCCTTCATACAAATGTTTCACTTCCTGTGATATGTGGCATTTAAGTGAAGAGACTCCATGAGCTTTGAGAGTGCTGAGTTTGAATAGATGAGTGAGCACATAAATAGGGTTGAGCCCATATAACACAAAACCAATTGACTTGTGTTAAGGCCCAATCTGCACCATATATATACCACTCTTCATTCTCATTTGTTTCCTATGAGGGATTCTCCAATATCTCCAACACTCTCCCTCAAGTGCAACTGGGCCTGGACCTGTTGTCACTTGTCAAACATCCCTGGTTTATCTCCTTTAAGGCTCAAGGTCATCAGCGGGTCTAGTTTTCTCTACTAGCCCAAACTCTACCAGGACTTTAAACAATGGCCCAAGATCTTTTCAGCTATTAGGCCTTCTTCTGGTCTGATACCATGAAGAGACTCCATGGGCCTTGAGAGTGTTGAATTTGACTGGATGAGTAAGCACATAAGTGGGGTTGAGCCTATATAACATAAAACCAATTGGCTTTTGTTAAGGCCCAATCTACTTTAGATATATACCACTTTTCACCTCATTTATTTCTGATGTGGGATTACCCAACATCTACAACACTCCCCCTCAAGTGCAACTTGGCCTGGACCACTTGTCACTTATCAAACATTCCTTGGCCTCTTTCCTTTATGGCCTAAGGTCATCAACGGGTCTAGTTTTCTCTACTAGCCCAAACTCCACCATGACTTCAAACATGGGCCTGGGATCTTTTCGGCTGTCGAGCCTTTTTTATGCTCTGATACCATATGTTGGTTTTTTTTTTTAAGGAAATCTGCTTTTGTAAATAAATGGGAAACAAGAGAAATTCTACATTGATGAAAAAAAAAGCACTTATTATTTTTCGCCCTTATAAAGGACAATTAACAGTGCCTATTTATAGGTTTACAAATAACAAAAAATGAAAAAAATCAGCAACTATGTAATACTTGTTTTGACTAAGTAAATAACATAAATTTCTCCTATCTAATAGCTAACAAGATAACTAATTATCAGCATTTTTATGTAACAGATTTTGAATCAAATCTCCAACAGTTGGAGGGGCTTTTATGGGTTTGGCCCAAAAAAAAAAAGAAAAATTAGCACTGAAAAATTGAGTGAAAGTCATGCTGGGGATAATGAACACTTGAACCTATTTGCAAAACTCAAAATCATAACTTGAAAAGCCCTCACCTTTCCTTGTTTGACTCTAATCTATGTAGAACAATGTCCATGTCTTAACAAGCTTTCGTTGAACTCCGGGACCACAGAGGGATGTAGTGTTATGATTAAAGCAGAGGAATCTTGGTGGAAAAAGCTGATATAGGAGGATGATGCTACTCAAGTTGCCATTTCTTCTTGTTTCAATCAGATTATTTACCAAAAAGGTAAATGCATCTAATTATTTTATTTCTGTTATTTTATAGATTGCATATATTTGTTTCACCCTCTAATGTCACCCACTGATTGATAATGTTTAATTTGTTATCATAGAATTTAAAATTTTATTGTATTATTTGTTCCATATTGTTATCCAGCATGATCCTTTTGTTAAAATAAAAATTGTATAACTATCTCAATGAGGTTTGCTTTTTAATTACATAGGTGAGTATGGCAAAGCAGGGGAGTAAATGAGCAGGAGTTATCTTTGTTATAAGATTTTGGAGTTGGGAGTGCAGCTTCCATATAAATGCTGTTAGATTTGTAACTCTGTGCGATTGCATATTTTTGCAATGCTACTACTTGTCAAGTTTTCTATACATATCCGTGTTCAAACTTGGAGTTGGATTAATTATTTTTGTATTCTATCTTATATAAATTCAACTAAACTTCCGTCCAGTGGACTATTGCAAACGATGTATTTTAATGCAAGATTGAATTAGTAGTGAAAGTTGTGAGTATTCTTGTGAGCTGATATTGGTACCCATTTTCTTGATTATTCTTGTGATTTTTTTTAATAAATATTGTTTATAAATATCAGAATTTGATATAGACAATCCGGCTGTGGATGGGGTTTTTGCAAGTCATATGCTAATATTTTATGTTTTTGTTTTATTATGTTAATATTATATATATGTTGGGCTTTATTCCCTTCCTATGTGGAGGAAGAGACTCCTGCATGGTTTAGGAGTTAAAGAACACTGTTTTTTGTTCAGGGGGAGTTCAAGTCCTTGAAGCTCATGTGCATCTTTCAAGGTCTGGAGTGTTGGGTTTCCAACATAAGGAAACTCTTTAGGAGCTGTCTTTTAAGAGCTTAAACATTCATGGGTTTAAATATTGGCTTTTAAGTCTTTGTGAGGTATAAGAAAGACTAGGGGTGTATTTATTGAGAGGGGAGTGGGGGCACGTGCCCCCATGATAAAAAATTTAACTATTAAAAAATTATACATAGTTTAATTTGTGCCCCCACCTTTCTTTTTTTTTTTTTTTACCTTCAAAATTGCCATATATTTTAACTAGCCTATATATTTTAACCAGCCCATACTCATGCCCATCTTTATCAAATAAAACAAAACTCTTTTTCTCTCTTTATTCTGCGACTTCTCACCTGTTTCTGTTTCTTTTATTTTTCCTTTTCCAGTTTTGTTGTATTCTCCTCTTCCATTCCCAAAATTCATTTGTTTGCTAAAGTTTATACTGAAATTGTTGCGGCCTGACTCAAGTGAAGGTAAATATTCTTTCTCACTTTCAATTATTAACTTATTTTTGTCTAATTTGTATTAAATTCTAGGGTTTTTGCACTTCTTCTCTTACTTAGGTTTTCTCTTTTCCTAAATAATGCATTATGAATTTTATTTGATATATCTAAAATTTTATTTTATTTCTGTTATTTTGATGTGTAGGATAGAAATTTTGAAATATGATAATTTTAGTTTAGAAATTATGTTTAGAAAACATGGAAAAGTGTGTGAATTACACCAAAATTAATATTGAATTACTTTATGTGAATAAGTGATGCATAGATATTTCAAGCGAAAATCTATAAATCAAGAACAATCTAATGACATTGAACTTAATGGAAAAGAAGAGCAAAGTGTTGTGAAGCAACCTCGTGTGAAAGTTAATTTGGATGATCTACCTTCAGATCCTGGATTAAGACAAAAAATTTCAGAATTTCATCCGAATGATCGAGATAAAATTCGAAGGGCTTACCTACAAAAAGGTCCATGTCAACCTTATAATCATGAATTCCCACAAACAATGATAGGAAAAAAGGAAAGAAGATTTGTTACAACTTGGTTTAAGGAGTTCAACACTTGGTTGGAACATAGTATAGCAAAAGATGCTACCTATTGTTTATGTTGTTATCTTTACAAAGCAGAGAAACCATCTGATCAAGATTGTTTTACTATTGAAGGATTCAAGAATTGGAAGAAGAAAGATAGAATTCAAACTCATGTTGGTTCTCACAATAGTGCATATAATATAGCCTAGGGGAAATGTCAAAATTTGATGAATCAGAAACAACACATTGATGTTGCTTTCGACAGACATTTAAAACAAGTTTTAAGTGAATACCACATTCGTCTTACTGCATCAATTGATTGTATTCGGTATCTCTTATGTCAAGGGTTAGCTTTCCGTGGTCATGATGAATCCGAGGATTCCCCAAATCATGGGAATTTCTTAGAACTTCTACAATTCCTTACTGATCATAATGAAACTATCAAGAAGGTTGTTTTAGAAAATGCTCCTGGTAATCATAAGCTTATTTGCTCTACTATTCAAAAAGACATTGTTCGTGTAGCTTCAATTGAAACCACCAATGTCATCATCAATGATCTTTGAGATAATTTTTTTGCTATTTTAGTTGATGAAGCAAGAGATGCATCAGTAAAAGAACAAATGGCAGTAGTGTTACATTATGTAAATGGAAAAAGGACATGTCATTGAGAGATTTCTTGGTATTATTCATGTCATGAACACTATTGCTTTATCTCTTAAATCAGCAATTGATGCATTATTCTCAAAACATGGATTAAGTATGTCACGGTTGCATAGACAAGGTTATGATGGGGCTAGCAACATGCAAGGTGAATTCAATGGTTTGAAAGCATTAATCATGAAAGAAAATTCATCTGCATACTATATCCATTGTTTTGCTCATCAATTGCAATTGGCTCTTATTAATGTGGCAAAAAAACATACTTATGTTGCTTTGCTCTTCAATGTTGTGACTAATATCACAAATATAATTGGCGCTTCATGCAAAAGGAGAGATCTTCTTCGTGAGAAACAATATAGTAAGGTCATTGAAACACTTAAAAATGGTGAAATTGAAAGTGGTACGGGCTTACACAAAGAATGTTCACTTCAACGAGCTGGTGATACAAGATGGGGTTCACATTATGGGTCATTAGTCAATCTTCTTGTGATGTTTGACTCTGTAATTGATGTGTTGGAGGTAATATCAAATGATGGAACAAAAGCAGAGCAAAAGGGTGAAGCATGTGCTATTCTTATTCTAGTACAATGCTTTGAGTTTATTTTTAACTTGCATTTGATGAAGAAAATATTAGGTATTACAAATGAACTATCTCAAGAACTACAGAGAAAAGATTAAGATATTTTCAATGCAATGAATTTGGTGAATATATCTAAACAACAACTCCAAATGATGAGGGATGATGGATGGGAAGCCCAACTTCCTAATGTTTCTTCTTTTTATGAAACACATGGCATTTCTATTCCTAACATGGATGACAAATTTATACCTCAAGGGAGGATGCGAAGAAATATCGAACAAGTGACAAACTTATATCATTATAAGGTTCATTTGTTTAAAACTGTTATTGATATGCAACTTCAAGAACTCAACGATCATTTCAATGAGGTAAATAAGGAGATCCTTCTTTGTGTTTCATGCTTAAATCCAAATGACTCCTCTCAAGCTTTTGACAAGCAAAAATTGATTCGTCTTGCTCAATTTTACCCATCTGGTTTTTCTAAAGTTAAACTTTTAGTACTCGAAGATCAACTTGAGACTTATATTCTTGATGTAAGATCTGATGGTCAATTTTCAAAACTTCAAGGGATTGGAGATCTTGCAAAAAAGTTAGTTGAGACAAAAAGGAATGTATTGTATCCTTTGGTTTATTTGCTTGTGAAGTTTGCTTTGATTTTACCTGTTGTTACAGCATCTGTTGAAAGGGCATTCTTAGCAATGGCATTAGTGAAGACTCGGCTACGCAATCGCTTGGGAGATGAATTTTTGAATGATTGTTTAGTTACATATATTGAGAAAGAAATATTTAATAGCCTTGATAATGAAAAAAATTATCAATCAGTTCCAAAATATGAAAGATCATAGGGGACAATTGTAATTTTTGCAGTTTTTTTGCTGTTTACAATTATGTATTACTAAAATAAGTTTTGATGTTGAATTTATAATCTTTGAAACTCATTTTTAGATTTTATTGTTCATTGAAATATTATTTATGCCTCCGTTAAATAAATTTTCTAGATTGGCCCCTGAGAAAGACTTTATATATCGTGAGGTGAGAAGGAGCATGTGAGCAAATGTGATGAGGTGAAAAAGTGAGGCATAACAATATTTAAGAGAGTTTTGGATACAAGAGAGTAGAGAGAACTAAGAGAGAAAATCCTTTGAGTTTATGAACTTTGTTCTTCAACTATACTCTTCTTATTCTTTCACCGATCTTTAGCTCATAAGGAGTCCGATCTTACTGATTTTTGGAAAGCATATTGGAGACTGTTGTTTCTTGATTCTGAACGGTCATATCAAAATTTGGAGGTTCATAAGTTTGGATTTTCGGGTTTTTAACAGCTGTTGTTTCTGGACGTTTTTCTTGAAACCAGCTTTGGTTTTCTTCTTGTAGTTTCATTTCTAGCTGTTGGATTTGGCTGAAACTTTGACCCAAGTTTGAAGAAATATTTTTTAGTATTCTGGATAGTGGGATCAGTCACTGAAGGTGAGGAAGGTCCTTGTTTGTCCATCCCCGTTTTACTTTTTGCGGTTCTCTTCTGTTGGTTTTCAGCTGGAGCTGCTTCATCCTTTTCAGTCCTTTGAACAGGTTGTTCTCTTCGGATTGGGCTGAAATTTGGTGAGCTTGTTCTAGACTCATTTTTATTGATTGTGTAGGGTGGAGATCTTGTTTGAAACTCTAGAACTTTTGCTCTTGCTGTGTAACTTTGGTGTATCCATTTGTTGTTGTTATTATTTGTTGAAGCAATGAAACTTGTTGTTGTTCACTAGCTCGGTTTTGTATCTGCTGTAAAACTCTCATGTTATAGTAGATATTTTTATCTTGGACCAAGAGAGGCCTTGTGGTTTTTATCCTTCATGGTGGAGGAGTTTTCCACATAAAAATCTCAATGTTTATTTGTGTTTACTTGTGTTGTTCTGCTAATTACGCTTCTCACAGATTCTTTAAGTGGAGAAAAAGTTTATTCTGCATTCCTTTCTGATCAATATGTACTTCCACTGGAGTTTATCCTTTCGTATCATTACACATTTGGTATTGCTTTTTGTTCAGTACTTTTTCCTTATTCCAATCTCACCTTTGGAATATCTTCATGTTCAAGTAGGGGTGTCAATTCGTGTTTACGGATCGTGTTCGTGTCGTGTTTGGATATTCTGATGACACGTTTAAGTACGACACGAACACGACCCGTTTAAGTTTGACACGATTAATTGAAACACGAACACGACCCATTTAATAAACGGGTAACACGACACGACCCGTTTAACACGATTAATAAAAAAAATCAATTATACGATACCCATATATAACACGACCCGTTTAGCAACCCGACTATAAATATTAGGTAATACCATTAATTAAAATCTAACATCATCCAACAATATAATTAATTATATAAATAAATATTAATAATTTATATTTAATTGATATAATATATACTTACTATATATAATTATTAACTTATTTATATATGCCTAATAAAATGTAATAAAATAAACGGGTTACGCGGGTCAGAAACCGGTTATGCGGGTTGACCCATTAACAACTTTTATTTCGTGTCATAAACGTGTTGACCCGTTTATGACCCGAACCCGTTTAACCCCCAACCCAAACCCGCAAAAATGCGAGTCGTGTCGTGTCGTGTTATCGTGTCGTGTCAAAAATTGACACCACTATGTTCAAGAAATATTTTCCCAGAATAGCTAAATAGTTCTATTTAATATAGGAAATAATCATTCCAAGTTATTCAAAAATTATCATTTAAAAATCTGACGGAAAACTATATCATACTTTAAATCATAGCATTGTTTTCACTTTTGTGAAACAACAAGTGATAAGCATTTGATATAATTATTGCAGGAATTATCTATTAATTTTTTAACACAAGTCAATAGCTGTCATTACTGGTGGATTAAAATATGTTAAAGTCTAATTATAAAGATAAAGCAATTGAATAAAGAATTAAAGATAGTGTTGGATATAATAAAGAGAAAAAAGAAATAGACTGAGAACATTTCATTTATTTATCTCTCAAGTGTTTAAATACAAATACTCATAACTGAAATTTGAGAAAAAATAGCAAAAACTTTAGGAACAATAACTCAGAATGTGGACTCCTAAAATACAGCAATAATTAACAAGAAAATAGCAACAACTAAGCTGACTTGGTCTCCAACAACATAGCACATTCAGCAGAAGATTTGATTTGTTCAACAGCAAAAATAGCAGCTTCTAGGGCACTAATCTGACACTCCTCCTTGCCTTTGAAGCTGCAAACCCCTAACTTCAATTTTAGCTCTTCAAATTTGGTCTTGGACAAAGCTTTTGTAAATATATCAGCTGTATTATCCTCTGATTTACAATAAATTAATGAAACTTTACCTTCTTTTTGAATTTCTCGAAGAAAGTAAAATTAGATCTTGAAATGCTTTGTCTTGTCATGAAAAACTGGATTTGAGGAAATTGAAATGGCAGCTTGATTATCAACAAAAATTTGTGTGGCCTTTTGTTGATCAAAACATAAATCTTGAAAGATTTTCCTCAACCAGATGGCTTACTTTGCAGCAGCAGTTGCAACAACAAATTCAGCTTCTGCAGTACTTTGAGCAACAATTTCTTGCTTCTTTGAGCACTAACTGATTACACCTGAACCAAGGCTGAAACAATATCCAGTTGTGCTCTTCATATCATCAGCTGAGCCTCCATAATCACTATCAGAATAACCAACTAGTTTAACTTGATCACAAGAAAAACCAATCAATTGAAGCTGATCAACCTTAACATATTTGATCCCATGATCGACAGTTCCTTTAACATATCTTAGGATTCTCTTGGCAGCTATCATGTGATTTTCACTTGCACAATGCATAAACGTGGAAAGTAGACTTACGGAATGCATAATATCAGGGCGAGAAGCTGTAATGTACATCAGACAGCCAATCAAGCTTCTGTAAAGATTTTCATTCACCTTGGCAGCTCCATCATCTTTGCAGAACTTGGTTTTTGTTTGCATAGGAGTATCCATAGCTTTGCAACTCTCCAAATGGAATTTCTTCAAAATTTCCAAGGCATATTTTCTTTGGCTAATGAAGATTTCATTTCTTTGCTGCCTCACTTCTAAACCAAGGAAATACGTCATCAAGCTGAAGTCAGTCATCTCAAATTCCTCAACCATTTCTGACTTGAACTCATCAGTAAGCTTTTGATTGTTTCCTGTAATCAAAAGGTCATCAACATAAATAGAAACAATAATAATGTTAGTGCCTTCACTTCTTACATGAAGGGTAGCCTCACTTAAGCTTTTTTTGAAGCCTAAGCTAATCAAATGATCATCAATCTGACTGTACCAGGCTCTTGGAGCCTGTTTAAGGCCGTACAATGCTTTCTTGAGTACAAAAACTTTGTCTTCTTGTCCCTCCACAACAAACCTTCAAGTTGCTCAACAAAGATCTCTTCTTCAAGAAAACCATTTAGAAAGGCTGACTTTACATCCAATTGGAACACATTCTAGCCCTTTTGAGCAGCCATTGCCAGAAGCAATCGAATAGTGTCAAGCCTGGCTACAGGAGCAAAAGTTTCAGAGAAATCCACACCAAAGATCTGTGCATATCCTTTCACCACAAGCCTAGCTTTGTACTTGTTTAGAGACCCATCAGCATTGAGTTTTATTCTAAAAACCCATTTAACTCCAATAATTTTTCTATGTGAAGGCCTTTCTACGAGCTGCCAAGTGTTGTTCTTCTCAATCATGCCCAACTCCTCTTTCATAGCTGAAGGCCATCTTTTGTCTAACATTGCTTCTTGAACTCCAGCTGGTTCCATTACTGTCACATTGCACCTTGCATAGATGTCTGCAAGTGGTCTGGTTCCTCTAATAGGTTGTTCATCAACATCTTCTTCATTGAGTTTGAAATTAACTGGAGCTTTTCTTTCATTTTTTAAATTCCACTCCCACTTTTCATCCTCCATGAACACCACATCTCTGTTGATCAGAATCTTTCTAGTTTGAGGTTGAAAAATTCTATAAGCTTTAGAGGAATTACTGTAGCCTACAAAGATGCCAGCTTCAGCCTTCTTGTCAAGTTTCTCTCTTTTGACCTGTGGCACATGAGTAAAACACAAACAACCAAATATTTTCAGATTTTTCAAATTTGGTTTGAATAAGAACACAGCAGTACTTGTTGCCTCAGCCTAATACTCTTTTGGTAGATCTTTCTCATGCATCATACATCTAGCCATCTCAAAAATGGTTCTGTTCTTCCTTTCGCTGACTCCGTTTTGCTGTGGAGTATACGGAGTTGTCAATTGATGCTCGATGCCAGCTTCATCATAAAATTGATTAAATTGGTTTGAAGTATACTCCTTTCCATTGTCAGACCTCAAAATTTGAATGAAGCAGTAACTTTGGTTCTCGATCCATTGCTTGAATTTCCAAAAAATGCCTGCAACTTCAGATTTAAATCTGAAAAAATATATCCAGCACATGCGAGAGAAGTCATCAATAAATATTATATAATATTTACTCCCGTTGAGTGAAGGAGTTCTTTGAGGTCCTGCAAGATCAGTATGGATGAGTTGTAACTTCTCTGTTGCTCTCCAGGATGATTTCTGAAATGGAATTCTTGCTTGCTTTCCATAATGACAAGCCTTGCAGCCTTGCAATTCTGATTCTAGTGGAGGTAGACCTTGAGCAAGCTCTTTTCTTTGTAAGTTTAGTACAGCACTATGGTGAAAGTGCCCCAACCTTTTATGCCAAGTATCAGTAATGCTAGCAATTGTTGAAAAAGATGCGTGCTCCTCCTGTAATGGATCCAAAAAAAAAATCTTTCCCTTCATTTTAATCTTGAATATCTCTTCACATGTTGCATCTTTGATCAAGCATTTGTTGTCTTCAAAGACAACTTTAAATCCTTTTTCAATCATCTATCCCACACTCAACAGATTTTGGTTAATCTCAGGAACAAATAATACATCTTTGATAATTTTTGTACCTGAGAAACTCTAAATGGCTACGGTCCCTTTTCCTTCAACAGCAATGTATTCACCATTACCGATCCTCACCCTGGAATGAAATGAAGTATCCAAGTCTTTGAAGAGATCGCGATCAAATGTCATGTGACTAGTGCATCCGCTGTGTATAAGCCATTTTTCACTGGAGCTGCTGGCTGCAAAATATGTTGCAACAAAGAGTTGTTCTTCCTCCTGTTGGTCAGCAACTTGAGCTACATCCTTTTGTTGCAAATTAACCTGAGTCGCATTTCCTGAAAGGAATTACTCTTGCAAATTTTCTGATGATATCCCA
This sequence comes from Euphorbia tirucalli, assembly GCA_039660915.1. NCBI lineage: Eukaryota > Viridiplantae > Streptophyta > Magnoliopsida > Malpighiales > Euphorbiaceae > Euphorbia > Euphorbia tirucalli. The sequence goes on from CM077639.1 coordinate 68,604,645, forward strand.
TTTTTTTACACTTCTCACATTGTTGATCTGGTTTTCTCTAACACTTGAAAGGTGGGTGACCTTTCCTTCCACAGTGCTTACAAGGAGGAAAGTCAAATTTAGTTTCCCCATTGGTGCTAGGAAAGTCTGAACCTTCCTTCTTATTCTTCTTATACTTCTTGCCTTTTCCTCCCTGGCTGGATTGACCCTATGCAAGCAATGCACCTTCAACACCCCTTTCAGACCTTAAAAGTCTCCTCTGTTCTTGTGCTTGTAAAGCATTCAATAATTCTGCCAAACTAACCTTTGACAGATCTTTAGTATTTTCCAAAGAGGTAATGGTTGCTTCGAACCTTTCAGGGACAATTACAAGAAGTTTTTGAACTATTCTAGAATCAGGAAATTCAGAGCCAAGTAATCTTACTTTGCTAGCAATGAAGAGCAATTTATCACAATACTCTTTCACAGCCTCTGAATCCTTCATCTTCTGAAGCTCAAATTCTCTGATCAAATTGAGAATCTTCATTCCCTTGATCCTTTCATCTCCTTCAAATTCTTTTTTCCAAAATTCCAGACCTCAAAAGCTGACTTCATCGTCATAATTCTGACAAAGATTTCAGGTGAGACAACAGCAAATAAGGTAGCTCTCGCCTTTGACTTCCTTGATTTCTTCTCCTTATTAGCCTTGATTTGAGCCATGGTTGGATTCGCAGGTAATGGAGGAACTTCGTAGTCCTCCTCAATAGCTTCCCAGAGATCATTCGCCTCCAGATGTGCCTCCATCCTTGCTGCCCAGACGTGATATCCTTCACCATTGAAAACTGGTGGTGCCAGTGCAGTAAATGGAGTTTCAAAAGAATCCATGAGAGAAAAAAATAAAGGATGTTTAAGGCTGATATTGAATTCACAGGTCCTTTAAGAAGAGGGCTCTGATACCACTCTGTTGGATATAATAAAGAGAAAAAAGAAATAGACCGAGAACATTTCATTTTTTTATCTCGCAAGTGTTTAAATACAAATACTCATAACTGAAATTTGAGAAAAAATAGCAAAAACTTTAGGAACAATAACTCAGAATGTGGACTCCTAAAATACGACAATAATTAACAAGAAAATAGCAACAACTAAGCTGACTTGGTCTCCAACAACATAGCACATTCAGCAGAAGATTTGATTTGTTCAACAGCAAAAATAGCAGCTTCTAAAGCACTAATCTGACAGATAGTTAACATAAATTTAAATATTGGAAGTGCAGGAATTTTGAGATTTTAGTAAGACAGATTAGCTAAAGCAAATTACTTCATTTCGAATTTCATCTGCACTTGCTTTGTTTACATTACAATGTTGAATGGTAACATTGTTAGCATTCAATGTGGGGATGCCTTGTTGGGTCGTTTGCATTGCATTTTCCAGCAATCTCAATACATATGCAAACTTGAAGACAATTTAGATGCTTTGGAGGCAGCGAGAGATCAGTTAAGGGAATGGAGAAATGACATTATGCGGACTGTCATCAATCAACAAAGACCAGAAATGGAGCAGCCAGATCAAGTTGGCGGATGGCTGTCAAAGGTAGATGATACTATTGCTCAAGTTGCTGAATTACTAACCAGAGGTACACATGAAAGGCAGAAATTATGTGTTGCTGGCTGCTGCTCTAAGAACTGCAAGTCGAGCTACAAGTTCAGGAAGTCTGTTGCTCAGAGTCTCAAGCGAGTCAATTCTTTGATGGGCAAAGCTGATTTCAAGCAAGTGGTTGTGAATGCACCTGCAAAAAAGCTTCAGTCTAATCTCGAAGAATTGGGGAATGCAAATGAAGAATTACGAATGTTGACAGAGGACTTGAAGCAGAGGATCGCCTTCGGAGAAGGACCAGAAAAGAGGCTGGTGCAACATGTTCAATTGTGGCTTTCAAAGGTGGAAACTACTCTAGCTGAAGCTGATGAGCTAATAGAGAACGGTCCACAGGAGCTTAACAAATTGTGTAGTGGAGATATATCCAACTATGCATTTGTTGGTATGGTTCCCAAAAAATTGGAAGATATTGTTTCTCTCAATGCCAAAGGAGATTTCAGCCAAGTGGTTGCAAAAGCACCAGCAGAACCCGATTATATACGCCATCTCCGAGCAAATCTTAAAGATTTGAGGTTGAAAACACACGAATTATGGGCCGTAAAGGAAGATGTGAGAATTAAGGTTCAATTGGAGCAAGGACGACAAAAGAAGCCACTGCAGCAAGTTCAACTATGGCTTTCAAATGTAGAACAGGTGATCATGGAAGCAGATGAGCCTGTGAGAGATGCTCCACAAGAAATTCAGAAAATGCATATCAGAGACTTTTCCAATAGTTTGTTTGTAGGAAAAGTTTCGAGAATTTTGGAAGCTGCAATTGCTCTAAAAGCCAGTTGAGATTTCAAACAAGTGGTTGAAAGGGCACTCCCGGGACATGTGATTATAACAGATCATAAGCCAATTGTGGGAACCCAAGAAATGTTGGAAGAGGCGTGGAGCCATACCCTCAAAGGTGAAGTGAGTATCTTCGGTATGTATGGCATGGAGGGAGTTGGCAAAACTACCCTCCTTACCCAAATCAATAATAAGTTTGCCTATATACCCAACCATTTTGATGCTGTGATATGGGTTGTGGTGTCCAAAGATTTGAACCTCGACAAGATCCAAGAATCTATTTGGAAACAAATTGGCTCTTTCTTTGAGAAATGGTTATATAAAAGTTTACATGAGAAAGCACAAGATATATCCTATATGCTACAAAGAAAGAAATTTATACTGCTTTTAGACGATGGATGGCAGCATTTTGACCTTGAAAAAGTTGGGATTCCTCTACCTAACAAAAGAAATGGTTGCAAGGTAGTAACTACAACTCGTTCTGTTGTAGTATATAAGCAAATGGAAGCTACAAAGATAATGAAAATGACACCTTTGAATAAGGAAGACGCTTGGCAACTGCTTCGGGAAAGGTTGGAAATATGGATGCAGATATCTTACCTATATCTCAAAAGGTTGTTGCAGAATGTTGTGGCTTGACGATCGCACTCATTACAATGGGTAGTGCCATGGCTTCAAGGAGTACGCCTGAAGAATGGGAGCATGCTCTTAAGGTGTTAAGAAGACCTGCCTCGAATTTACAAGGTATGGAGGACGAGTTATATCAAGGCATGGAAGTTGATGTATTTAAAGTTTTGAAGTTCATTTATGTTTCTTTGCCCAATAATACAATAAGATCTTATTTCTTGTATTGTGCTTTGTTCCCGGAGGACTTCAAAATCATCGAGGAGGCTTTAATGTGAAAAATTTTGTGGTCAGAATGAGGGATATCGGATTATTGGTACCCTTATTTGGTAATGTTTGTTGGAAGAGAAGATGAAGGAAAGTATGTAAAAATGCGTGATGTGATATGGCATTATGGATTATGAGTAGACGATCCTAAAAAGCACGGGCCTCGCGACCGGGTCGGAAAGATTTTAATAGGGGTTTTATGAAAGCGGGTTTTATAGCGAGAAAACGAACAAACTCGAATGCTCCCACTAAAAGTGACAAGAGTTGCTACCCGGCTTAGTTCAACTGGGAAATTGCAGTACAGCCTAGACAAGTTACAACTCGCTATACCTTTTAATTAAAGATCGAGTTCGGACAACTCATCTATTTCTTTTCAATTCAAAATGTGTTTAACAATTTATATAAATGCCGTTTATATTTCTATGCTTAATTTTATCTTGATTTATTTAGTCAATGCTCACACACGAGGAATAAATAAATATTGAAAGCGATAAATAAATTCAGGAAGCAATAACTACACTCAGGAAATTTAAAATATACAAACCAATCAAATAACTATCCTAAGAGATGCATTTAATAAAACAGGATTCGGGGTATAAATCTGTCTAAATACAAAATATCTAAAAACGAAAAGTTAAGTGTGAACACAGAATTTTCCGGGTCTTAAAAAAAACGGCTTGACTATCACGACTGTAATTATAGTCGTGGGGATATTGTTAAAATCGTACGACTATAACTAAATTACAGTCATATGACTGTACGGTCAGGGCAGGTTGCAGAGCCCATACCTTTGAAATAAAAAATTGGGAAAAATCAAGAGCAATTAATACTCGTTGATTTTCAGAAGCAAAGGGGGGTTAAGAGGCAGAAACCAGGAAGAGAATTTTGATACAAAATAATTGGGAGAAAAACTTGAGAGAGAAATTGAAGGAAAAGAGAAAAAAGAAAACCCAAAAACTTCATCCTTTCTTCTACACTTTTTTTTTCAAATTTCAAAGTGTTAGAGCCTAAAATTAATTAGAAATCGTAGGCTAAACTTGTCACACAAAGCACAAATCAATTTCAGACCTTAGATTTACATAAATCCGTGACATTTTGGAGAATTTCGGACCCATTTGCAACCTTGACTCACCAAGGAAAAAGAGCGATTGGTGCGTTGCCAAGGGTCATTCCTATGGTGGATCAACGCCAAAAAGGTAAACATACCTCAATTCCCTATTTTTCTGTGTTTTCTGGGTGTTTTGGTTGATTTTCGTGCATAAAACTCATTTTTCTTGGCTTGCTGTTTATGGAAATTAAGAACAGTCGTACAACTGTTCTTGTCATAAAGAACAGAGGCATGACTGTAATTACAGTCGTGCTATTCTGACTATAGTCTTACGACTGTTATTAAGTTTCCCCGGTTTTTACCTTTTCATTTAAATAAATTTGGCAATTTCTGCTTAAGGGTAAGATACAGTCGCACGACTGTAGTGCTCGCTCAAAAGCAGAAAATCCGGAAAACCCTATAAAAATTCATAAAAATCACAAAAATTCATAAAAACACCTAAAAATTCAGAAAAACCAGAAAATCACAAAAAATGAATTTTGTTGTGTGTATTCACTACCTTAGATTTAATTTCCAGTAAAATTGCATTTAGAACAATACCACGACGGAGACCCGATTCTCCTGAAAACCGACCCACCTCATGTGTTAAATTAAATTAAACCGAAAAAAGGTTTTCAAAAACGATTTTCTCACAAAACCAAAATACATGGACGTTTCAAAATGTTTTCCAGGTCTAATCGGGCCAGCTAGTCGAGCCGACCCGGTTATCCCCTTAGATGCATGCTCCCAATCTCTAAAATCCCCAATCCTGTCCTATTTGAGTCCAATTTGTGGTATGCTATAAACTGTGCTAACCATTTATTTTGCAGCTTTAGTTTCTTTACTTTTACTTTTAATGTAATTTATAGATTAATTCGTGTATTCTAGACGATTGTAATTTTTAGATTCTCGTGTATTCTAGCACTTGTAACGTGAGGCCTTCATTCGATTGGGTTGTAATAATTTACATATATTTACTGCTTTATCTTTATTTGTGTGCACGCTGTATGTTTCAATTTAATAAAATCAATTTTTAGAAATTTAAAGTGTCATCATAGAACATTGGTCATTTTTATTTTGATTAGACATGAAATAAGGGACTTGTCTGAACCTAGATCTCTGGAAAGTGTGGCAGTTCCCGCTTTGGTTCAGCTACACTGTAATTTCCCGGTTGAGCTGAGACGAATGGCGACTCCTACACTTTTTATCGAGATTTAGGTCTCGATTCTTTTACGAAACAATCCGATTTTCTAAAAACGAATTTCTACTCCAAAAACCCCACCCGAGAGAGGGGTCCGCCCGAAATCGAGGCGCCCCTTCCGAAAGGGAGTCCGCGCTCCGTCGAAAACGTCGCTCGCTCACACTAAGCATATATATGTCCTAACATACATCCACCTGCAAAAGAAAGTTAATGCAAATAAATATATACACATAAGACTCAAATAGACTCAGAATAGGGAATTTAAGATAGCTCGGGATGTGAAATGGGGAAAATCAGAAAATTCGATAAATTACCTGATTTGACCTGTAATACATTTGAAAACACAATTTTGATGGGACTAGAAATTCATTTGAAAATCATTTTATCCGATTTAATATGTAAACATACAAAATGGGTTGGTTTTCAAGAAACTTGTGTTTCTATCGTTAAGCTGATTTTCAGAAATTAAATCTAAGTGAAAATGATATACAAAAATATGAAAAATACACAAAAATGCAATTATAGAATTCAAGACTATAGCTGTGCAGGTGTAGGAACAACAACCGTGCGGTTGTTAGAATACCCCTATAGCACTGGTTTTGAATGAACAAGAGAAATCACTAAAAATTAAAAAATTACTAAATTCTGAAATAAACCACAGCCGTACGGTTCTTCAAACAACAGCTGTGCGACTATAACAATAGCCGTATAGGTCTTGATACACCGTACGGCTCTGGTTTACCAAAAATGCAGAAAAACATAGCAAAATGAAAATTGATGAAATGTCAACCAATTCAACCCATAAAGCTATAAATAGGTTTAAAGCCTCTCAAAACTACCTTTTAGTTGTTTATCCAGTGTTCAATTTCGAAGAAAATCGATGCCTGAAGCTTGAATTCGGATTTAAATCGAACTTGAAACTTTGAACCCAAGAACTTGAATCCCTCTAATTGAGCTCCAATTCTGTGATTCTAGCAACCCAATTAAGTCTCTGACGATTTGAGTTTGGTTTTGGAATGTGAATTTGTAACTGAATTCAGTGAATTGTGGTTTGATTTTGATTCTAGGAATTATGAAGTTTTTAGGATTTTGTTTGCTTTCCTCCTTCTTTGCTTAATCTTTTCTGTTAGTTGTTAATCCTCTCCATTCTTCTGATCTCCCTTCAACCCAAAACCCCTTCAATCCACTAATAAGTATGTAATCAAGCTGTAATCCTGCAAATCCAACAGTTGTCCATCTCATGCAAGGTTGTTGGTGACACATCGATAGCCATGCGGCTATCACGCAACAACCATGCGGCTGTCTAATCAACATTCATGCAACTATTGCAATAGTCGTGTAGCTCTTGTCTTCTTTTCAACCTTAGTTCTTCATATTCTTCTCGGTTTCAAGTTTCAAGTTCGTTTAAATCCGAATCCTTGTTTCTGGAATCGACTCTCATAAAGAACAGTAAGACTAGATAACATTTGGTATTTTATCATCATCGAGATCAAGAAAACCCACCGCTCACATGGATAGCAAGTAAATTAGAAAAAGGAAAAGAGAAGTATTTCATGCAAGCAGGCGCCCAATTAGTTCGACTACCGGAGATTGGAGAATGGGAAGGAGCCAACGGGGTTTCTTTGATGGGAAAATCCTTCACAAATCTTGAAGGAAGCCCGAGATGTAGTGATCTAGCCACTTTGTTTCTCAGTCACAATGAAAAACTGCAAAGTATCTCCAACGTTTTCTTTCAGTTTATAACTAGACTAACAGTGATAGACCTATCTTATACTGCTATAAAAGAGTTACCATTGGAAATTTCAAATTTGCAGTCATAGGAGTATCTTAATCTGTCGTATAAAAAATTGAAAGAATTGCCATTTGAGTTGAAGAGGTTGATAAAGCTGAAATACTTGAACCTGCAGCATACCGGCCACATAACAATGATTCCAAGTGGAGTGATTTCTAATCTGTCACAGCTGCAAGTTATGAATATGTTCATATGTGGTGCCTATGTGTATCGCGAAGTGGAAAATAATGTACTGGATGGAAATATGCCAATAGAAGAGCTATTGAATCCATAAAAGCTAAGTGAACTAAGCATGACAAGAAGAACCGAGTCCTTTCTCCACAACTTCTGCATCAACAGAAAGTTATTGAGGTGTACTTGTGCTTTATTTGTGCATCAAAGTACAACATCTCTCAATATTTCGTCCTTGGCGAATGAGGAGCACCTCAATCTCTTAGAAATATTTAATAATCCTTTTCCACAAGAGGTTGTTGTGCCTGGTGGTCTCATCTTTTGTGGTCTCCGAGAAGTGGTTGTGAAATCTAACCACTACATTCGGGAGTTGACATGGCTCATTTTTGTCCTACATTTGACTATCCTAAGACTCACTAGCAACGACAACTTGGAAGTGTTGTTATAAATATAGAGAGATTAAAGAAAACACACAGAGAAATCTGATATGCTGAAGAAGATTAATTTTTTATTCAATAGCATTCTCTATTTATAGAAATAGAGTGTAAATGAAACACTGATTTACAATCCTAATTTATTGGGATTCTAACGACATCCTGCAGACTAGGTAATTTAAAATAAATATAACAGTACAAAAGACCAAGTCAATTTCATAATCAGCAGCTACTTTGGCACATTTCCAACACTCCTCCTTGCCAAATAGCTGCAAACACCGAGCATGTCTCTCAAAGCTTCAAATCTGGTTTTTGAAAGAGCTTTTGTTAAGATATCTGCAAATTGGACTTCAGTTCTGTAGTAAACTAGGTTGACCTCACCTTCTCTTTGTACTTCTCTTAGAAAGAATAACTTGATCTTGATGTGCTTGGTAGTATCATGACTAACAGGATCATTTGAGATAGAAATTGCAGCTTGGTTGTCAACATGAATCTGTGTTGGTTTACTTTGCTCCATATGCAGATCTTCAAGTATTTTCCTAATCCAGATTGCTTGATTTGCAGCAGCATTTGCTGCAACATATTCAGCCTTAGCTGTGCTTTGAGCTACAACACTTTGTTTTTTCGAACACCATGAAAACATTCCTGATCCAAAGCAGAAACAGTATCCTGTTGTGCTCCTCATGTCATCAACTGAACCTCCCCAATCGGTATCAGAATACCCATGAAGCATAAAATCCTGAGAGCGACTGTACTGAATGCCAAAATCTGCAATACCTTTAACATACCTCACAATCCGTTTGGCAGCTTAAAGATGCACTTCACTTGCACAATGCATAAATCTGGAAAGTAGGCTTACTGCAAACATAATATCTGGTCTGGTTGCAGTGAGATGCATTAAGCAACCAATGAGGCTTCTGTAGTGGTGTTCATCAACTTTATCAGCTCCATCATCTTTGCTAAATTTCTCCTTTTGGTTCATTGGAGTTGGAGTGCTTTTGCAATCTTCCATACGAAATTTTTTGAGAATTTCCTTTGCATATTTTCTTTGGGCTATGAAAACACCATCATGATCCTGCTTCACTTCCAATCCCAAAAAAAGGGACATCAGGCCGAGGTCTGTCATCTCAAATACTTGAAGCATTTCAGCCTTAAATTGATTTATTAACTCCCCATCATCACCTGTTACAAATAAATCATCAACATAGACAGAAACTATGATTAAGTTAGAATCTGTCTGCTTCACATATAATGTAGCCTCACTTGAGCTTTTGATGAATCCAATGTCAACAAGATGACTGTTAATCTTGCTGTACCAGGATCTAGGGGCCTGTTTAAGGCCATACAAGGCCTTCTTCAACTTGTAAACCTTCTCCTCCTGTCCCTTTACTTGAAATCCCTCAGGCTGCTCTACGAATATTTCCTCCTGCAAATAGCCGTTTAAGAAAGCAAATTTCACATCTAAATGATATACCTTCCATCCCTTTTGTGCACTTAATGCCAATAACATTCTGATCGTATCAAGGCGAGCAACTGGAGCAAATGTTTCAGAGAAATCTACTCCAAACACTTGTGCATAGCCCTTCACTACCAATCTCGCCTTGTATTTATTTACAGAACCATCTGGATTGAGTTTGGTTTTATAAACCCATTTGACTCCTATGGGCTGTTTGTGTTGTGGTCTGTCGACTTACACCCAAGTGTCATTTTTCTCGATCATCCTCAGCTCTTCTTTCATTGCTTCAATCCACTTGTCATCTCTTTCGGCTTCCTTAAATTTTGCAGGTTCTAAAATGGCAACATTGCTTCGTGCATAAATATCAGACAATAGTCTTGTACCTCTAATTGGAACATGATCAACATCAACAACATCATTAACATTATCAGCATCATTAGCGTTGTCAGCATCATTAGCATTGTCAGCATCACCAACTTCATTAAAATTATCAACAAACTACGGTAGGAATCTTGGGCATTCCTTCTTTATTGGCTCTTCCCAGCTCCATTTCTTTTCCTCCATGAATGTGACATCTCTACTTACAAGGATTTTTCCATTCTGGGGTTGAAAAATCCTGTAAGCCTTACAAGTGCTGCTATATCCGATGAAAACTCCTGGTTCAGCCTTTTTATCAAGTTTGTCTCTTTTCACCTGTGGCACATAAGAGAAACAAAGACAACCAAAGATTTTCAGATTTTGTAAGTTTGGCTTATAACCAAACCATGCTTCGAATGGAGTTTTTCTGCTCAAAACTCTCGTTGGAAGCCTATTAAGAAGAAAAACAGCAGTGTTTGCTGCTTCTGCCCACATCTTCTTCGGCAGCTCCTTTTCATGCAACATACACCTTGCCATTTCCATGATGCTTCTATTCTTTCTTTCACTCACACCGTTTTGCTGTGGGGTGTGGGGTGTGGTGAATTGATGTTCAATCCCTGCTTCTTCACAAAATCTATCAAAAGTCTGATTAGTATATTCTGTCCCATTGTCTGATCTTATTGTGCGCAACCTGTAACAACTTTGATTCTCCACAAATGCTTTAAATTTCCAGAATATATTTGCAACTTCAGATTTGGATTTGAAGAAATAAATCCAACAAAACCTTGTATAATCATCAATAAATGTAATATAGTACTTATTACCATTTAGAGATGATGTTCTTTGAGGACCTCCAACATCAGTATGTACCAGCTGCAATTTATGTGATGCTCTCCAGGTTGCTTGTGGAAATGGTCTTCTTGCTTGCTTGCCATATTGACAAGCCACACAATCTTTCAGCTTCTCTCCTAGCAATGGCACACCCCTCACCAAAGCATGTTTCTGCATGTGTAGAAGTCCACCATGATGAAAATGACCAAGCCTTTTGTTCCACAATTCAGCGTTTGTTGTAGTGCAGGCATAAAGCATATGCTCCTCCTCCATCAGATTTAGAGCATAGCTTTTTGCTCTCTTTTTCACCTTAAAAACATCTCTGCCTGTTGCATCTTTAATCAAGCACCATTCATCTTCAAATATGACTTTAAAACCCTTCTCAACCAGCTGTGCAACACTAAGCAAATTTTGGTCAACATCAGGCACATATAAAACATCTGAGATATGTTTCAAACCTGATAAACTTTCGATAGCAACTTTTCCTTTTCCCTTGACTGAAATGAAATTGCCATTTCCAATTTTCAATTTTCACTTTGGAGACCTTGGTTGTGTCAAGCTCTTTAAAAAGCTTTTCGTCATTCGTCATGTGGTTTGTGCACCCACTATCTATCCGCCAAGAATCACTGGAACTGTTGTTTGTAGCATAGCATGTTGCAACAAAGAGTTGTTCTTCATCATGTTGCTCCGTGGACACTTTAGCCTCATCAGTCTCTGAAGATTTGCATATTTTTTCCATGTGTCCCATGTTGCCACACTTCCTGCACTTGATATCAGGCCTCCACCAACACCTTTTCTGAGAATGATTCGTTTTTTTGCAATGCGGACATGGTGGAAAAGCTTCTTTTTTCTGCTTGTAGGAGTTGTCAGACTTTTTGTATGGCCTGCTTTTGTTGTTCTTCTTGTCTTTGCCTCCAGAATTTTGTATTTTTATGTGGAATGCACCATGTACTTCCTCCTCCTTTCTCATCATTCTTCTTTGCTCCTGTGCCTGCAAAGCATTTACTAATTCTCCCAAGGAGATACTTGATAGGTCTTTTATTTCCTCCAAAGATGATATCTTGGACTCATATTTTTCAGGTATAGTGACAAGAATTTTTTGCACAATTCTTTCATCTGGAAAATCCTTACCAAGTAGTCGTACCTTGTTCACAATGCCTAACACCTTGTCAACATAGTCTTTAATGGTTTCCTGCTCCGTCATGCTCTGCATCTCGAATTCTCTGATTAAGTTGAGTATTTGCATGCCTTTGACTCTTTCACTGCCTCTATACTCCTTTTTGAGATAATCCCAAATATCCTTGGCAGACTGCAGATTCATTATTCTTGTGAAAATTACATTTGACACAGCAGAAAAAAGACAGGCTTTGGCCTTGGACTTTCTGGTTTTCCTCTCTTTGTGATTCTTCTGTTGGGCTGCTGTAGGATTTGGAGGCAATTGACCAACTTCATAGTCATCTTCTACAGCCTCCCAAAGATCTAGTGCTTCAAGATGAACAGTCATCCTGATAGCCCAAGCTTCATAGTTGTCTCCTTCAAAAATTGGTGGTGCAGCTGTTGTGAATGGTGTGTCAGACTCCATGAATTTTCTCAACTCACAGATCCCTCAAGATATTATCAGCTCTGATACCAATTTGTTGTTATAAATATAGAGAGATTAAAGAAAACACACAGAGAAATCTGATATGCTGAAGAAGATTAATTTTTTATTCAATAGCATTCTCTATTTATAGAAATAGAGTGTAAATGAAACACTGATTTACAATCCTAATTTATTGGGATTCTAACGACATCCTGCAGACTAGGTAATTTAAAATAAATATAACAGTACAAAAGACCAAGTCAATTTCATAATCAGCAGCTACTTTGTCACGTTTCCAACAGGAAGAGATTATTAGCTCTGAAAAATTAAGTAAATGTCAAGCCGAGGGTGAAAACTAAAGCCTGTTTGCAAAGCTCCAAGATCTCCAATTATATAAATAAAATAAAAAACTCAAAGTCATCTATCGGAAAGCCCTGTCATTTCCTTGCGTAAGAGAAATCGATGTGATATTATGCCCAGAACTTGAAAAGCTACCACTGAATTCCAAGAGTGCAGAGGTAAATGTATCTAATCATTTTATTTCAGTTATGTTTCTTAAAACAACTTGTGTGTTTCAGTCTCTAACCTCGCCCAGCAAATACTTCTTTGCTAACTAACAATGAAAATGTGTCCTGTATTGTTATCCGGGTATGGTTCTTATGTCGAAATCTCCTGGCTGAAAAATAACAATAGCATGCACAAAATAAAGTAAAAAATGCGTAACTATCGTAATGAGATTTGCTTTTACAAGTGTGCATGGAATATTTTGTTTAATGTGTAAATTTTATATGGCAGAATACACTGGCAAACCAAGCGAAAGATGATCAGTAGGAGTTTAATATGGTAGCTGTAACATTTTGGAATTGGAGTTGCTGCTTTATTATGCTGCTACAATTGCTATGTAAGTTTTATTATGCTTTTATTATCTCAACCGGCAATTTCTGTGTCTCTCTTTTTTGGAGCTTTTTGCTTTGTATATGTTCACAGTGCCATTACTCGTTAGATTTTTCTATACATCCATGTTCAAACTAGGAGCTGGAATAATTTCATATTCTTTGTTCATACGAACTCAATTAATCCAGAGTCAGTTCAATGCAAAAATGCTGATTTAGTCATAGCTGTGATTATCTTTTTGATGAAATATTTTATTCCATCAAAATTTCATTTAATATCAACTCTAAAAGTAATCAATTAAATACATTTGAGAATTGAGATTACTTTAAAAATTATACCAATATGTACCAAACGCATACTCTATCCAGATGTTTATTTTTCTTAATAAATTTTTATTTAATCTGTGAATTTGGTATAGAGGAATTTCAGATGTGATTCTGCAAATCTTATGGTTATATTTCACGTTGCATTTTCCACTGTAATAATTACCGTGCAATGAGTGCGTATCTGTTTTCACATTGAATATTGTCGTATTCATTTTGATTTAATCATGAAGATGTCAATAAAAAATATAAACAATCTATTATTCCTTCAACTTTCAATTAAATAAGGGAAGAACATTTAAGGGTCCTTTAATTATTGTAATCTTAATCTTGCCTCAATCAAAACAGCTCCCTGATTTAATGTCGTAAATCTACAGTTCGAAGCTCGAATTGCAAAAGAATGTTGATTAAACCATTTCACAACTCCCAATTGATGAATATATTAGGAGAGAGATGTTTCTAACATTAGCACACACAAAATCACAGCATAGTTAAACCATCTAAATGAAAGTATGAAACCTTCGAAAAAGGAATAAGAAAAACCCATGTCGCTTCTTATAACCACGACAAAGGCACACTAGGCGTGCCTTTGAAACACCACCTGCCTTTGGCATTCTGAGGCGCTAGGCCTTGGACCTTGTGCACCTAAGGGGCGCCTTTGACAACTACTCTATAGACTACACATCATTCTCAAAGTAAAATCAACAGTTAATTATTTCCAAATTTTGCCATAAATTTTCAAGTCGTAGATGTGTAAACTATGCATATCTTCAATCTTTTCAAATAGCATGTTCTCACGCAATATCATTACAAAGCTACATGCTCTCCATCAAAGAACAATCAAAACTATATACACTGGTATCTATCGGCCTTATAAGATTTCATTTATTGGCACAAACACTAAAAAAATTCATAAATTGTAAATCTATTTGATATAATAGCTAAATGATTAGCACCCATTTCAAATTAAAATGGGAATCAAAGGATAGTGTTTTTTTTCCTTGCTGTTTACAGTTTTGGTTGTGAGAAAAGTAGTTTGAGATCCTACTTGTCAATCGTGGCTAGCTGTGTTGCGCTTATTTGTCTCATGCTAGAGTAGCTCTCTTGCCTTTAGCATCCCTTGACTGCCAAAAGAAACCAAAAAGGCAAACATAAGCATCAACATCACCAACAAAATTGCTACCAGTAAGCAATCGTATTACATGAATGTGAATGGAAAATGTGAAAAAATGAAAGGGAACCTGGGCAGCAGCAGATTTCGTTGAATCCAAGAACTGGCTATAAATACTGTATAGCCTCTGCTTTTCAGATTCAGAAATAGATGGTCTTGCTTTTGAAGCAACAGATTTCAACGAAGAATCCGATATGACAGGCATTCTCCCAGATTCATGACTGTCTGAACTCAGGTGTTCATGAACTGCTGCAAGTTGTGCATCAGATAGGAGAGCTTGTAGGTCAGCTCCACTAAAGCCTTCCGTCATATAAGCAATGGCATCTAAATCAACATCACTAGCCAGTGGCAACTGCATTAAATTACGAAAAACAGTCAGATGGAGATCCTTTAGAATCAACCGTGAATATATTATCCAATTCATCAACTCATTAACATCTTATGCAGGACTTTCAAAGTTTCTCATCAAAGATGTAAAAAAAAAAAAAATAATCCTCCGTAAGACTAGCATAACATGTAGAACTATAAAAGAAATGTAACTGAAGAAAAGAAAGGGAAGAGAAAACAAAAAGGAAAGACATTTCGTTTGCGTTTGTCACTGACCTTTCTAGAAAGAACAGAAAGGATGTCCAACCTCTCCTTTGGAGATGGAAAGTCACAGAAAAGCAGTCGATCTAACCGACCAGGCCGCAGCAATGCAGCATCAAGTAAATCTGGTCTACTGCTTCACACAAGTTGGGAAGGGGTGAGCTTGGAAAATACACAATACAGAGGGAAAAGAATGAAAAATGCAAGGGACAATTCATTTCACACCTGTAAGTATGCAGAAAGGGAAATAAAAATACCTACCGCTTTCCTAAATCTACAGTATCATGATTTTCAGTTATATTAAGTGCCATTTACATCTTTCTTTATTCTTATTGTCCCACTAATACAGGCAATTTATATATTCAAGAGATGGAAAATAGAATTTCATCTAGTTCTTGGTTCAGTTTTTATCATTCGGCCCATTCCTGTCAGTCAATTCTTTTTATGATTTTGGCAATTTGATAAGTTTCAAAAGTGGCATCCACCTCTTGCTAATCAAAGAAGAGTAAATAATTTATTAGTCCCTGACTTGTTACCTATTAAAATACACTAGTCAGTCCTTGTGTTATTAAAAATATATTATGAGATCCATATGTTTTGTTTCCGTCAATAGTTTAGTCCCTCTGTACCATTCAGGTGTTTTTTTCTCACTATTAAATGCACAGTAAAATACAAATTGCCCTAGCTATGAGGCATAAACTTCTCGCTCTTGGCTTTCCTCTCCACTCACTCTCATGAGACACTCTCGCTATGCTCTGAATGAAATCGCAATTTCTAAATTGTTGAGTGCCCTCTTCAACAACAAAGATTCTCTTGGCTAGATCAAATTTCAAGCCGAAATCGACATTGGCAGTAATGTACATTTTTCATCTCTTGCTCTCTCTTCCCTTTGTCTTTCTTTTTTAGTTTTTGCACTGATTTTGTGGGTTGAATTTCATAAATTCAGTTAAGGTTGTGAAAGGGGAAGATTGTGCGAGGCTTAGGACCATGAGGGAACTTTCGACGTTTTACACCCATTACAGTGTGTTGATTTCTTGGCTATGATTAGTATGCTTCAAATTCGCCTAGTCAATCTGGAAAGAAAATGGATTGCATTCATCATATAAATATTTACTTGCAGGCCTTCAATACTTAAACATAAACTTGTATTGTAATAAAAGTTTCTTTGACTTGTTAAAAAGCATTTAATCGGGATCATATTCTATGTTATAAACTTACAACAACCAATTTTCTTCAAAATAGATGACATAAAGGTTTTGTGGGAAGTAGCTGTAAATTTGTAGATAAATTTGGTCACCCAGTTTGGTGATAAACTTGGCCACCAAGTTTTGATAAACTTGACCACCAAGTTTGTATGCCTATAAATAGGTAAATACTTGCACTAATAAAGTCATCAATTTTTCTCCCATATTTCTTTCTTCTTTCACAACATGGTACGAGATCTTTAGGCTCAATTTTTCTAGGGAGTTAAGAGAGCTGAGCCTTAATTGCCAATCACTCCATTTGCTTTGTGCTCTACTCCTAAAACAGAGTATTTGCAATTTTTTCTTTCTGTTTCAGCCTTAATGGATGAAAATTCTGGTTATCAAGCATCATCTTGTTTTTTCCTTCTAGGCCTATGACCTTCATTGTTGAGCCTATTTTGTCCATTGATTTCATTCAGATTTCTAGTTGCTAAGTTACTCTTTGAAGTGTAGAATGATGACAGAATCAAGAAGAATGAATCTGTTACTGTGATTTCACCAAATGAAAAAACTAGGAGTCAATCCTCGGTGGAATTACAAATCATTCAGACTGCCTAAAAATTAGCTGGAAAAAATTATCTCCAGTGGTCTCAACTCATTTGTACAATACTAAAAGGCAAAGGAAAGATCAATCATTTGCTGGGAACTAGACCGAAAGAAGGAGATCTAGGTTTTGAAGCGTGGGATGAAGAAAACTCCATGAGATACAATGATGTTTATGGCTAGAGCCAAAGATTTTTGGTATGCAATTCCGCAAACGTACTCAGAGGCTAGGGATGCAACACAAGTGTATGAAGTAAAATTCAAAACTATTGCTGCAAAACAAGGGAGCAAATCATTGACTGAATATGCCAACCAATTGAAGTCTCCATGGCAAGAATTTGATCATTATCGAGTAATCAAGACCAAGTGTCCTGATGATGCAGTGTTACTAAAGGATTTCATTGAAAAAGATAGAGCCTATGACTTCCTTATGGGATTAAATCCCGAGTTCGATCAAGTAAGGATCCAGATACTCAGAAGAGAGAAAATTTCATGCTTTAATGAAGTAGCTGCCATTATCCGAAGTGAAGAAAGTAGGAGTAGCTTGATGCTTGACTCAATCTATTGATGGTTATGAAAGCAGAAGGGGCAAAACGTAGTTTGGCTAGCGCAGAAAAAGGATTAATTAATGAGGCTAGAAGAGGTGTTCAACCAAGCCTCACAACCGTGATGACTTATGGTAAACCTACTGCAAAAAGCCTCGCCACAGAAGCGAGGCTTGCTGGAAGTTGCATGGGAAGCCATCTAGCCATGAGTGGGGGCAAAACAAATATCAACAAAAGTTCAATGGACAGGCATATGTTGCCACTCATGCACCACAAGGAGACAACCAGGAATTGAAGACCCTCAATCAAGATGAGGTAGAAAAGGGAAGAGCATTACTTGGCACTGTGGAGAAGCCTACAGGTACAAGTAGGTTGGCATATTCAAGAGAAGGATTCAGAGAAGATGATTAGAAGGGCTAAAGAATGGGATGGTCTCTACAACCTTGAGGAATCAAATAACTCGAACGGATTCAGAAGCACATCACCCTCCTCATTCATGTCAGAGTATGTGTTGTGAAATAAAGAGAAAGCCTTTTTGTACCATTGTAGGTTAGGTCATCCATAATTAAAAATTATTAAAAATATCAGGGACACGATGGTTTGTAACGCTTATTGATGATTTCACCCAAGTTACCTAGGTTTTCTTGCTCAAACACAAGTCAAATGATAGTTCTGTTTTCCCACATTTTGTCTCCACGGTAAAAAAAACCAGTTTGGTGTAAATATTAAAAGACTTAGATCAGACAATGCGAAAGACTATTTCAACCAAAATCTCACTCCCTATTGTCGAAAAGAGGGGATAGTCCATGAGCCATCCTGTGTCAAAACCCCACAACAGAATGGCACTGCCAAAAGAAAAAACAGACACCTTTTAGAACAAACTCGAACTTTGCTATTTCACAAAAATGTACCAAAATATTTTTGGGGGAAGCAGTTCTAACAGCCACTCATCTCATTAACCAGCTTCAGGAGTGTGGGAATTAGCTGTAAATGTAAATTTGTTATGGCTGCAAATTTGTAGAAGTTTGTATGCATATAAATAGGTAAATACTTGCAGCAATAAAATCATCAATTTTTTTCCCATATCTCTTTCTTCTTTCACAGAAGGTTTCATGATTACAATGGAGAAGGAGAAGATGAGGGTGTCTTTAATGTTGAATCTTCAAAGAGAAACAAAATCCAAAGAGGATATATTTCTTAGACAGGGAGATACATTATAGGAGTCAGAGAAGAAGATAAAGGGTAAATCTAACCAAAACAAGGAAAATGCTAAAATTGCCATTTTATGTTTCATTTATTTCCATTTGACTATTAAAAAGCTTTGATTAACAGATTCTTGGATGGTTTTTAATTGCAGGGACTAAGTGTTGACTAAAACAAAATATAATGATCTCATAATGTATTTTTTATAACACCGTGACTGATTAGTATAATAGGTAAGAAGTCGGGGACTAATAAAGTGTTTACCCATCAAACAAAAGCTTATGACTAGTACCATCACTTGATAGTTAATCTTCATGTATCATAAATGTTTCGTACATGAAGGAAGCCATATAAATAGTTTACACATCACAGGAGTAGCTTTTCTGCCCAAGCTGGATCTATTCTAACTGCTTCGACTTAACCAACTGAAACGTTACAAATCAGCAGAAACAAATCCTAGTCAGCAAAGTCAAAACCCATCAGCTCAGAAGATCAGATTCCTTTTCAAATTGTGAATTTTCAGTTGTTTGTTAGGTTCTGATTTAAAAATTTCAAATAAGACTTAACCTAGTTCTTAGGATGTAATGGCTGATGCCTTTTTAAAGCCTCCGAGCTGAAAATAAATTCAAACAGAAATTTTTATCAAGTTTCTTAATCTGAGATTGAAGGGTTCTCTCTCTAACGAACCGAAACCCGTTAACCTAGAAAAATAGGTAATACGGCTAGAAAAACCATTAAGCTACCAAGTCAGAATCTGTTCTCTATGCCCCATAACTAGGAACCATTCTAGGGCCAAAACCATGAAAAAACAAAAAGAGCAAAAATTCTAGTGTATGCCGGGAGTACACTACTCCCAGCCAATCAAAATGTGACACATTAGCATGGGTAGTGGTGTGGCGCGTTTTCATTGGCCAGGAGTATATACACTAGAATCTCTCCAAAAAGAGTGCCAGTAGCAACCAATCATTAAATTAGAAGTAACCCACAATAAGTGCTATCTGCCACATCATAACAATATCCAATAATTAAATGAATTCAAATCACATAAGAGTAACTCCAGAAAGAACTAACCTCGTCGCAGCAAATACAAAAACACCAGTTAACACTTCAACACCATCTAACTCAGTGAGAAACTGAAAAAGAGAGCACAATCAGAATGAGGGGCTCAAGTCCTTAAAAAAAGAAAAGAACAAAGAGAATATGCGACTGACTTGATTAACAACACGATCAGTTACTCCAGTATTGTCATGACCTCTTTTGGGAGCAATCGAATCAAATTCATCAAAGAAAAGCAAGCATGGAGCTGCTGCAGCTGCTTTTGAAAAAATATCACGAACCTAGAAAAAAAAGAAAGGAAATCACTAAGAGGTACTGAGCATTAAATTTTTATTCCTAAGAAAATGAAGGTATTTTCAGGGTTATAAAAACTACTGGCTAATAATTCTTTAATTGAGTATCATAGACACAGTAAATGAATAGTTATGGAATTGTAAATTATTGATGATTTAACAGGTATTAGAAAAACTGCTCAGATTCAGGCGCTTTATGTCCATTTTATCACTTGCACAGTAGTAGATTAAAATTCTTTATGTTTATAAGTACCATAAGCCAAAGTAATAAACCTATTTGGTTCCGTTATTCCTCAACCACTCCAACCTAGGTGAGAATTCTAATCTCAATGTTTCCCTTGAATGATGTTCTTTTAAACCAATTTATGATATTAAGAATCACACAAGTGTAGCACATATTTGTTTAATAGACATCAAGCCAGATGGAAGCTTATGGTCAAACATATATACATGGATCTATAAATATATCTGTACACCAAAGAGGAAAATGAATTTGGCTATAAAGCATGTAATGGTCGCTTACAGCTTGCTCAGAAGCACCAATATATTTGTTTAATAGCTCAGGTCCTTTCACAGATATAAATCGCAGTGAACAAGCAGCAGCAGCAGCACCAACAATGTGGGTCTTGCCACATCCAGGAGGACCATATAATAGAACATTTGAGCGTAACCTTAAAGGAGCTTTCGCAAAAATATTTGGGAATTTTGAAGGCAATTCAATCATCTGCCGTGGATTAGAAAGTAAACTACAAAAATCAATAACTGAATAGTAAATAAAACAGAGATAAGTCAAGCAAATGTTGCAGCCATGAGAATTAATAAAATCTAACTATCTAAGAAGTTACCAATTAATAAACTTGAGACAATTGTAGTTATGTTTCTTCCACACAGTAACTACATATTCAACATGCACTTGAGATCGCAGTAACATTGCACTTGCAGGTTCAGAAATACAAATATGTTTCGAAATTTCTTGTAAAACTCAGACGTTGTTTGGTAAGCTCTGATACTAAGTAGCAGAATCAAATCTGTATAGTAAATTACAACATGGATTTTATTTTACAACATTGCACCAGAACTGACCAGATTAAAAAAATTGACAATCCATCAAAACATGCATGCAACTTTTGTTTCAAATTGTCTACTTACTAGCATTGGCGTGCGCTCTGTGTCAAGTTGCGCATGACAAGTTTGAAGAATGATTAACATGCAAGTTTTTGTTGCACAACCCCAATCATGTACTAAGTTTGGTTATGCAGTAACTAAAAATGTTAGTTTTCCCACCAAATGTCTCTTGTTTGAAAGAAATCTCTGATGCAAGCTTCCAGCAGCCCACAGAGAATAAGCTTGTAAGACAAAAATTTTAAGCTGTCCACCTTAAAGGGCTGTAGAACCCTATGGAATTACCTTAAGCACCTTTCTTTCATCCAGTGTGCATATTGCATAGCACAAGTACACACTTTTTAAAACACATGGCAGGAATTCTCCTATATTGATAACTATTTCCTACTTGAATACTTATTCTTCTTTGTTTTCTAGGTATGGTTTTTACTGAAAAGTAAAGAACAAAAACTATACTTGTGTGTGCACAAGAAAGTTTAACAGCTCACCAAAAACTCAAAATCACATGCTTTATGATACTAAATCCACAAAACCAGATACACTGAAAAGGGACATCATAAGTCATACAGGACAAAACTCCCCAAAGGACACATTTTAATTTCATAAAAGACAGTACCTCAGTACCACAAGCCCGATCTTCTCTCCATCTACATACCCCACATAAATCATAAGTTCATAACTGTACGTCTTTGCAAGTTTTGTCTTAATATCCAAAGTACCATAACAAGGTTGTATAAATGTGATATCTGATGAAACTATAGCAACATTCAACTCAGCAATTAGTCTTTACCTCTTTAATTGCATTTCTTATATCCTGAAGACCACCAACATCATCCCACCCAGAGCGGCCACCTTCAGGCGCAGATCTAGTAATGTCACGCATGGCAACAGGAAGGAACCCGTGCATCGCCCGAGAAAAATCATCCCTTTCCAAAGTGGGTGATGCATACTCTCCAGAACTATAATTAGAAGGCAAAAAACGGCCGATCGCAGCATGAACCGTTCGATCAACCAATATTTCCTGATACAGCGGAACAGGTTCATATTAAAAACTAGAATTTGACATGTCCAATACTAAAAACATGCAACTTCAGAAGATTATTTTTCATTCATAACACTCTATCTCAACTTAAAAATTTCAAGACTACCCACAACAGGCTCAAGCAATTTACATCCACATAATTTGACCATGGTAATAACAAATATTACGGACTTCAAAAGCTGATTTTAGAAAACTGTGTCAAAGTTCAGATGCACGGAATAGCTACATCGAAAGCTTTGAATATCCAGTTCTCATGTGAATTACTCAAGGAAGAGAAAGCACTGACTCAGAACTATCAACCTACTCTAAGGGCATCAATCAATACACTGGTGACTTATCAACATACTTGTCCTTCAAAGTATCCCCTTTAGATAAGAAAAAATTAGCACCTTCATTGTACAAATTAAGAGAAACAAATATATGAATGCAACAAAATGCAACTTTTCAGATGCTTATCCACTATCATGATTCAGTGTTCTTTCCTATAACCATTCAATTTTCTCTTTTCCGCACATAACAAAATCTGGTAAATGTTTCATGCTGTTGTGTGAACAGCATTTACAAGACATAAAGTAGGAGGTATAAGTGTGAAATGACGGAAGTCACTGAATGCAACTCCAAAAACCATCCCCTGCTTCCTAGGAGACAAACAATCAAAATACAAATCCATTTTCAATCCAATTGAAGGCAAATACCAGATCATATGCATCATAACCGTCACATTTGGAAGCAACATCTAGCAAGATATCATCAGAACATTGAAGGGATCGTCTTCTGATTTCATGTCTTAGTATAGCCTGGCGTTCTGAGGCTGCTGGAGCAGGCAGTTGCACATGAAAGTCAAACCGTCCTGAAAGCAATTAACATACTATCGGCATAAACCACAGCTTTGTAACACAACCATAAGCAATTGCTCTCTTTGAGAAGACATACAAACCTGAAGAGCTCAATGACTTTGGGATATTCTCAAGCGTCTGCACACATGCTATAAAAGCA
Source organism: Euphorbia tirucalli (assembly GCA_039660915.1). Taxonomy (NCBI): domain Eukaryota; kingdom Viridiplantae; phylum Streptophyta; class Magnoliopsida; order Malpighiales; family Euphorbiaceae; genus Euphorbia; species Euphorbia tirucalli. The sequence goes on from CM077639.1 coordinate 68,627,852, forward strand.
ATTGGGCCAATACCACACGAGTTCTTCCTGCTTTCCTGTGTATTAGAATATTAATTAGCTGGCTATCGGAATCAATAACGGATGAACGGAGATGTCCATGCTATACTCGCATCAAAAACCAGAAAGCTACCATCCCAAGAAAAGCACAAATAAAAATAAAATAAAATAAAATAAAAATAAATAAAATAAATAAATAAATAAATAAAAACAAAAGCATATATTTTATTCATTTGCCTTCATTCAATAAGATTTCTTTCTTTTATCTTAAAAAGGGTTAAGAAAACAAATACATTTATACATCCTCAACATATTTTGGGAAATCTGACCATAACGTTTCTTTTTTCAATGTGGTCCTTTTGGATTAACTCCTTTAGCTTGGGTTTACAAAACGTGACACAGAACAAGATGATCGATGTAATCTTAAAGAGCAACATTAACTAAGATTTGTAAGGTGAAGCTCGACATTTAGAAAAAAAAATGTTAGAGGCTAAATTAGTTTTTCCCAAAAACTTTGAGGGTGATTCTACCTTAGTAATCATAAAAAAAGGTTTTAGCTTTCTATGGCTTTGACTTATCTCATGAAAACTAGATTATACCATAGAAAAAAAAAAGAAAAGAATAGAAAAGACAAATGGCATTATTATTGAAGTTTCACAAAGAAACAATTTCACACATACATTCAGATACATTTCAATTCATCAAAAACACGCATGCCCGTGGTGCCATCATCAAGAGAAATAAACAATGTAATCAGCAATATAATGGTTAGGGATCTTTCAAGACAAGAAATGGCAAAATAACCGTATCCAACATTCAAGGAGCCAAGGAACAAACAATCATGATAACTTTATTACCCCATATTCATCCATAATGTCTGTGAGAAATTTTGTAAGAGCAACAACAGAGGTTGAAGGTTGAGATCCTTCTGAATCAGAAGAGGATGAGATGATGCTGTCAAGATCATCAAAGATGATGAGAGAAGGTGCATGATCCAAAGCTTCAGATACATAAGAAGAAATCGCTTGACGCATGGCTGAGGCTTTTTCAAGAGCAAGTCCAGAGCATCCTACAAACACCCTGCAAGCACACAAATACATTAGGGAAAATACGTCACAATGAAGATTTTATTCCCATGGCCAATCCCATAATTCGAATAAATTCCTGAGGAGGAAAGGAATAGAATTTAGTACTTGATTTGCCAATTAAATGTCGAATGGAGAAGAAAAAGAAGAGGAAATTCCACAAAACTGAAGAAAGCATTGCTTACACATGTGCTAAGAGGTCTTCAGATTCTTCAAGAGATTTTCCAACTGCTTTTGCTAAAACAGTCTTTCCAGAACCCTAATACAGAAACATCAGTTAATCATTGGTTAACAAATTAGCAATGCAAAACAAAGAGATGACAGCGTTGAACATCAATATGGTTACAAGTATAAAACTATCCTTGGTGCCACAAGTAAATTGAATGATTATTGGAAATGCGGTTAAAGCAAGCTCATTTCTAACCCTAGCTGCTCATCTTTTCGTTTACTATTGTTCCCACAACCCATATTTATTTATATAAGGGTAGATTGATTCCCTCTTAAGTAATCAATCATATATGCCTTTATGTTTGAGGTTATGTGTACAATCAATCATTTCTACCTCCATATAGGAAATTGTGTGTTTTTCCATTGGTTGTGTAAATGGCTAGTGACATGTCACAAATATGAGTTACTATTAGTGCCATTGTGAAATTCAACGGGAAAGGGAATGGTCATAACAAGGAAGGAGCAATTCCATTCATCAATAACTTATTATATCAATTCTTCCATTATCACTCACAAGTTGTGCACTTTCTAACGACCCAATGCAAAACTGGATGGAGAGCATTGAAAAGTATTACTTACAATTTTCAAAGAAACCGAATCAAAGTATTATCATATAAAAGAAATCAATTAAGAGCAAACCAAGAAAGACCTACAGATTTATTTGTATTCTTTCTAAATTACAATTAACAGGAAAGGTGTAGGTTCAAAAGACAACCGCCCCCCTGTATTTTGCATCTCTTCCTCTTATATTAAATTGCAACATGGTGTCTTCAGAGTTTAAATCCCAGTCACCCTTATCATATTAATCAAAAGTTCAGTGCAAAATAAACTAGGCCAGTGTTTAAGCGTGTTTCACGCTCAATGAGCAGTCGCATGAAATAGTATGTTAAAAATAGAAAACTATCATTTAGGCTACAATATAAACTTATTAGGTTAACTAGTTCTTTGAAAAATATATAAAACAGAAACATTTTACAAGACAACCTATGAGCACTAAAAGACTGCATATATTACCCACCTTTTAGAGTCTAGAGAGGCATCTCTTTATATTTCATCCTCCATCGAAAGTTTTCAACTTGAAGCCCAATTATATCTTACAAGTTACAACTGTATTATTTTGCGATTGGATCAACACATCTACTGGACCAATATGCATGCTTCACTCAAATTTCTCTTGCTGTTAAAAGCTTATTGTATATTACAGTTTACCAAGTGGCATCATAAACTTAAAGCTTCAACAAAATCGTGTCCTATAAGCCTTCTTGTCCCTGTTCTTTTGTGATAAGCAACAGAAACAAGGCAAGGTGCAATTTTCCAATTTTTTAATGGATAACTAGTATAAGTTTCAAAAAGGTAAAGACACTTTATTTGTTCCTGTATGATGAAATGAAAAAATTATACTCACAGTGAAGTGCTACGCAATATATACACTATTTCCTAGTATCTAGAATAGTGGAAATTACCCCCACTGTATTGAGAGGTTCCTAAGTACACGGTCATGTCTCTAAGTTTTGGTGGTTAGACAGTCAATAACATGTAATTTGCTGCAAATACATAACATAGTCTATCTTCAAGGAATAAGGACAGAAAATACATTCAACATAACAAAGAACCAAGTAAGGATGGGTTAGCAAGGGTTTAATCTGTATTATCGTACCAGAGCTATGTTAGGTTTTGAAAAAAAAAAAAAAAAAAGACATCAGCTGACACATGGAAGTAGCATTTTCCAACTGCCATCAGATTGCTTCCAGAAAAGCTTTGCAGATAAGAACTCAGAAAGGTATGGAATATGCCCATAGCATACCCAGAAATAAAATTGAGTACTAAAAATAATCCTAACAATGACATAGTCTATCTTCAAACCAAGTATGGATGCGTTAGCAAGGCTTTAGCTGACACAAGGGACTAGCATTTTCCAAATGCCATCTGATTGCTTCCAGAAAAGTTTTGCAGATAAGGATAACCCAGAAAGGTATGGAAATCTTCTGCCTATGCCCATAGCATAGGATGCCAAGAAATAAAATTGAGTCCTAAAAGTAATCCTAACGACAAACACTTAAGCAATAAGATCTACAATAATAATATTAAGCAAGATGTTGTACCATATTAGTAAAAGTTCTATAGGTCTACCGCACGGTAAATAATTCATTGTTCCAGCATTTTCAGTTAATGGGTAAACTGCACCGTAAACTCATTACTCCACCACTTTCAGTTTATGCACTGGAGTAAATTGACAATCTCACTTTTCTTTTGGCATAAGAAGACAGATCCACTAACTTTTAAGGAATGTTATGAAAACATTTCTAAAAAAATTGCTTCTTATGATGCAGATAAGGGTCCACATAGCCACAAAAGAGATCAACTCACATGAGGTCCGCAAATCAGAACATGTCCAGGGATAGGAAAATTGTATTTACTGAATAACATCCCAGAAGCAGGAGATAACAACGCCACAATTCCTGCATAAGAAAAGGCAGGATATAAGCAGACTTAAGCCTATGCTAGGAAAAGGAGGAAATATAAACTAAGTGGTGCATACATTACATCGTGGCATTATTTTATGGAAAAAAGAAGGCATTATTTTATGGATGAATTAGAGATAAGCTATCCTTCTTCCATGTATAACAATACATAAGCATATCATCTACTGCCAACTAGTTTTTGCAACAAATCTTTTGGCTACTGAACAAGAAGACAGCACAAAGTTTTTCTAAAGCCCCAAATCAAGCTATCAGGATTCCGTATTGTCATGCATATGAGTGCCAGTGTGCCACAAGTTTCAAACAATAAAACAGATACATATTGATTATAGCATTCTGTGCTCATTTAGTATAGAAATCTTATTATTCTTCTTTTTCATTTTTCTGTTCTTTTTTTTTTCAATTATAAGTATAATGTGATTAAGACTCACCGAACATTTACGAGATAAACATTATAGGAAATTTTGGAGAGAAATACCTACTGTCAATTATATCGGCAGCAGTAGTCTCCATCCAGCTCAAAGTTGATAGATTTCCAGGAAAGTTTTTGCCAGAATTTTTGTCCTTGTAAGCATGCAAGGATACAGGGTCACCAAACTTCAGTTTTCTAAAAAACTCCAAGTTACCTAAATTCTCCTTTCCCCTTTCATCAAAGGCAAGCTTGAATGAGTTAACATGGATGTCGTGCAGAGATTCTTCATTAATTGTCAGTAAAAAGAAGAACTCAAGTGACACACCAGCAGCCCTTTTCCCATTCTGGAGCAATTCATATGAGCTTGTTGATACTTCAACATTCCTATCAGTCTCGACATCAATTCCTTTCACCTCAAAGTGAAGAATAGTTTCTTTTCCTAAAATTAATGAATTAATTTCCAATCCGGCATTAAGTTGTGCATGAAACCAAGCTTGAAGAAGTCCTTTTAATCCTTTTTTAATGTCAGACTGAATATTGGTACCATCATCCTCTTCACTAGGAAAATTGTTTGAAAGGCTGGCAGCAAACCTCTCAGGGATTGACCAATCTAAGGTGCCCACATAGGTGCCAGTGGATCCTGATCCTGGCTTTTGAATTCTATGCCTATCAAGCACTTCTAGGCCATTCTTCTCAATGGCCTTATCCTGTCCAAGCATCTTAAAGTAGCAAGGAGAGAGTGAAAGTGAGGTAATATCTTCCCTTGGATCTGCACCGAATATCTTTAAATAAACCCCTGCAGGCAAGATAGAGGCCTCAATCCAGAAACTATAAACACAAATGAAATAACAAAATTAAATTGCTGAATCATGAATTGTCAAGAACAATGACAAAGATGAAATTTTATTTCCAAGGATTAACGTACATGAGTGTAGGCTAGCTCTCAGATACAAACGAAGAGACCGTGCTATCATCAGATGTCCTTTAGCCACTGAATCCGAGAGTAAAATACGAACTACCGCTTGGCAAGATCGTTTCTTATCACTCACAACATCTTTATTAGGTTCCTTAAGGTTAGAAGAGCTTCTTGATTTCAAGAAATCACTATCAGGTGTCCTTATTGTCTGTTTTGATGATAATCGAGGCACGATCGTAACCATCTGTAGAGAGTCTATGGAAAACTGTTTGGCAGTTTCAGGATGAATATGGGCCACAGAAGTGAGTGAAACACCCAACTCGATACCTTTGACCTCACTTTTGTGGATTAATCTTCCATCTGAATCTTGAAGACGTAATAGTGCCTTTGCAATATTTAACTCTTTACTAGATGACTTTTTGCGTCTCTTTGGTGCTACTGCAACTTCAGTTCCTGGCACAAGTTGAACTGATAACAATCTCATAGGTCAGTCATCATTATAGTGTACTATGAGAAGGAAAATTCATGAGATGAAGCACATTTTTGCAATATCATATAGGCACAAGAGAATCAACTCCATTTGTAACAAAAATATATTAAAAAGCAATTGTCAACATCCATTCCCTTGCATGTACAGGTATATTTTTCTCTATAACTTAGACAAAAAGCAAACTATAGAAAAATTAGTCACGCCATTCCTGAAACTGAAGCCATGCGAAACAGAAATTTAGCAATCTGTTGGAGTTTAAAGGAACACTAATTCACAATTAGATGGGAAAAGGCACATGAAATACTTAGTAAAAATTAACTTAAGACTGAAACTGCTGCTTTATTTTCTTCATTTTTCTTTTTGAGGTATAAATATACAAACAAACCACATGCAACAATGATGTTGTTAGCACAAAATATAAGCACATAGAAATAATACAGAAAATTTGAACTAGCGAGGAATTACAATTTCTTGAGGAAAATTATAGTGGAGGTTTCTAATATTAGAATACCAAATTTTGCTACTAGAATAGAGAACGAAAGTTATGAATTTGTATATAAGCTTTTATAATTAACGAAATTATATTCATTCACTATTGCAAATACACAATTGTCTCCACTGGAAATTTTCTTCATGAATTGATAGATTAGCAGCTGTTACCACAAAAACAAAGTGTACAATCTATATTATGACACTGGTACAGGAAAAGCACAGCCAAAGACAGTTTTTCTACACAAGGTTACATGTGAGATACAATGACAAAAATTTGTCACTGCAGTATACAAGTATCATGAGAATAGAAAACTGCAGAAATTATCTTACCCACCGCTTTCTTGGGAGATGTTGAAACCACAAGAAACGTGTCAATGGTGTGGCCATGGAGCCACAAAGGGAATCTCATTGTTTCATGGACAATTCTAACCTGCATCAGGACATTGACAAATCCCAAATTTGAAACTTCTTTCAAAATCTTTTAACGACACTCAAATTAATATTGTTTTAACAGCATTCAGACAAAAGACCCTGTAGAGCTATCAATTATACTGCCGTAATCATGGGAGATACTTCACATAAATTGTAAAAATGAAATCAGTATGTTCACAAGAACCCTCCCAGCTTTTTATAAGCATCAACGTGAAGTCAAATTTAAACTCGGTTCTTCCCAACAAGATTTAAGGTTGTTATTAGTGCTGAGTGAACTGACCATATGTAAATGAAATATAAAGTTCGTCTTTTCAGGTGTCTTTAGTTAAACCAAAAGAAGCTGTACCTAAAGCAATCCGAGATTCCACCTTTCTCAATCCTTTCTTTTTTTGACAAAAGTAATCAAACTCATACGGTGAGGCAAGTGTTCCAGTAAAAACAAATGCTTCAGTTGAAAAATCAAATTTGTCAATACTTAAAATAACAGAAGCTCAGTCCAAAAAATCGTAACTGCATACATCTTTACTGTAAAAATTGTCAAAAATTTGCATTATTTGCAACACCTTCTACAGACTAATTCCATAACTCAATACATTCACATTAATAACTGGGAACAAAATCTGTGTATATATCATTACTCAGGCTACCTGCTGTAACATGGCTGCTTCAGCTTGCTCAGCGTTAAGTTCCAAAACTTCCCAATCATCCTCATTACTGGGCTCTATAGTTACCGACGTAGCAGTTGCCACATTAGGAACAGCTTTGACTTGAACATTGGTATGATCCGGCAAAGAAATACAATCCGCAAATTGTCCAGCAACCTTCATCGATAGAAACATTTCCCCTTACAGCTAAGTAGCAAACCATAAAAAAGTAGGAAAGGCGTTGAGAGAGGAAGTACCTCAATAGCCGAAGAAGAGGAGGTATCGCCAGACCAAGCAACGACCCATTGATGATTTGTGCTTGGAGAGCGCAGCTGGAGGATGAGAACTTGAGGGATTAAACCACCAGGACGGGTAGATTCGAGGGTTTGGATTAATTGCAAAGGGAGAGATACAAAGCAATTTTCAACTCCGCCCACATGCCTCACTTGAAACTCCATAAGAAGACTAGGAAAGACGAAAGTGTGATAGAGATAAAAGGGAATAGAGTAGGTAGAGGAGCATAAAAGGATTTAAGAAATATAGGGAACCGGTGGCCGGTGTTGATGACGCCTTTTCTTCTTGATGGTGGAACTAGATTTTGTGGGAACCGACGGAAAGAAGATAGATCCCAACTGACTATTTTCCGTTTCCCGAGGCCTTTCTTCAACGGGATAAAGCATTACTTTGGCACTTCAATTTTAGCTGGCTGATCACATAAACCTAAAACTAAACGTTTTAATATAATTTAATTTGGAAATTTTTTCATTTAAGAAAAATTACATTGGTGTATTGGATTAAGACTTTTAATGGCTTTTACATAATTCTAAAATCGGAAGGTATTCAATTAAAACTTTTTAGGAGTTTTTAAAATTTATCAGATATTCAATTATGACTTTTTAAGAGTTTTTAAAAGTCATCAGGTATTCAATTATGGGTTTTTAAAACTCTTTAAAAGTCATCCTGTATTCAAAAAGTCATTGACAATTGATGAGAATGACTTTTGTAGACTTTTTTTTTACAAAATATAACATAAAATCCTTAGAAAAAAGTCTTGCATCTATATGCACGACTTTTTATTTATCATTTATCATAAAATTCATAATCACCCGCCCTTTCTGTTTCTGTAAACGATCGACCTCTATAATCATCCGCCCTTTTTCGTTACCCTCTCCGACTTCCTTAATAATCCGCCCTTTTTCGTTTTGCAACAAGAGCGAGCTGTCATCCTCTCTATCGTCAAGTTCAAGAGGTGTGATTTCTTTTCCGTTTGTTTTTTCTCGTCTGTCTTAGGTTTTCTAGTATGGAACTGGAATTTATTTTCCACTGAGATCTCCATCTTCTTCTTTAATTGTGGAACTTATTAATCAATTGAATCATCAATTATCGGTAATGAGAGTTATCCCCCCTTCCCTCTGCCCCTGCAGATAGTTGCCTTTTATACTCGTCAGCTGCAGGCACAGTTTAGCTTCGTTGCTTCTTATTTCTCTATTTTGGGATTGGGCAAACCATGATACTTAATTTTCTGATATTTCAACTTACTTAATTGTGTTGGTTCATGGGTCTGTTTGGTCATAAGTTAGATTGTTCAACATGTTTGGTGTTTTTCTCTTTGGCTTTTGGTTTGGACTAATGTTATATGTATAGTAGCTTGAATTTCAGTTATGTTAGATTGTTCGTAACCTTTCTTTCTCTCTCTTATCGTAAAATCTGAGAATGCAACAATGTTGGGATACCTTTTCTCTTCATTGTTACTGTGCTCGTTCTTAAACATGAATGTGTCCTACTGCTTTAGCTTTGTATTTTGAATGAGTCCTACAATGCATCTTTGATCCTTGCATATAAGAAACTACTTTAAATTTCCTGCTGCTGTATGGAATTGCGTGTTGGTTTAGTAAATTGTGATGGTTGAGCAATTGTTTCATCATTTTAGATAATGTAGACTGCATTAATGACCATTGTTGTCTTATGATTTTCCGTAATTGTTAAATAGATACGACATATGAAGGACTTCATAACTTTATCGATTTCATAAGCTTTGGTTTAGAATGAATATTGAGGTTTCTGCTTGTGGTCTGTTCATATCATTCATAAAGAGTTTAACTAGCCTTTTTGGTTCAGAGTTGCTTGATAGAGCTCTTGCAATTTGGATTTCTGTTTTACAGACTCACTGAGGTTATGCTTTATAACAAGCTGTAAGTATTGTAGCAATCGATATAGTCCCTGCACCTGTCTTACAAACATATTATGTTTAATGCTCTTGAAAGGTTTGGAGTTGTGTGTTAGGCTAATGAGTTTCCAATTGAACAAAATAGTGAAACTAATTCATCTACATCAATGTCAATTAATGCAGAAGAAGATTTTGAAACATTTGTTGGAACACAAGAGCAACAAAGAAATGATGTTAATGAATGGAGAGCTAGAATTGCTACTGATTTGTGGAATAATGTTGAACATATGAATGATGATGAATATATTAGAAATTTTATAGCCAAATTATAATTTTTTAATTAACATTACTGCTCAATTTTTATGTTACTATTTCATATTTTATGTTTGGCGATTGTTGTGGTCATTTATGTGGTGTATTATCATTGTACACATAGAGATTATTAGTATTTTCTAATAAGTCTATAAAAGTCTTTAAAAGTCTATAAAACTCTATGAAATAAACTTTTTAAAAGTCATAAATACTTTTAAAAATTCTTTACAAGATATTAAAAGTCACTGAAAGTCATTAAAGTCTATAAAAGTCATTCACTAAAAAAAAGTCTATAAAAGTCTTAATCGAATACCACCCCCTTGGTTTTGAATGCTTTTTTTTTTAACTATTCTCATCTGTAATTATTGATTACAGTATCTCAAGATACAAACTTGGATTCCTTTTACAGCCGGACTATAGCGGGATAGGCAGAAATTAGTTTTGAACAATACATATACAAAACTAAAATTGAAAATTTAGTGTTCAGTTTTTTTTTTTTTTTTCTTTTGTTGATATTAAATAATAGAAGTAAAGGTATTTGAAGGAAGTTCTAATCTACTTTTTAAAAAGGGAAATATTGTTGTCTGTTTCCTTTACATGATAAAACATGTTTTTCATAAAAAAATATCTTTTAAAATATTTCTTTATTTTCTATAGTTGCTTATTATTTTTATGAAATTTATAAGTTTATTTTACAAATTGGTCAGTTCAACTATGAACCGGCTATGAAACCATTCAGTTTGATAAAAAATTTCAGTTTTTATAAAAAGGGCAAAAAAACAATTTAATTGGTAGTTAAACTGGTGAACCAGATGGTTGAACCATTAATCAAATTATTATTTAGTAACATTTGTAATTAAATAATTTTTTAAAAATACTATCCGATTGAATCGGATCGAACCGATTGAACTACAAATCGATAACCTCATTAATTTACCGTGTGGCCTAATTTTTTTACATTGACTAAATTATACAACAAAACTTGAATTTTTTTTTTTTTTTTTTTTTTGTATTTTAAAGTGTAACAAATTAATTTTAAATCTGATATAAATTTAGTGATATGACTATGACATCATGTGATGAGAATATTTTAACTATAACAATAATTCTTTTCAAATTAAAATGTTTAATTGGAAACAAATAAGAGCTAGTCTTTATATCATAAATTTCTTAATTTTATCTCATCCGATTTAAACTTTTGACTTTTTATTATAAAAAAATTAATTAAAGAGTTGAAAATGTCTTCAAAAAATTATGTATAAATAATTTTTTAATTCATGATTTTGTGCATATTTCATTAGTTGGCCTCTTTATTTTCAGAAATGCATTATAAATTTTTTTGAGTCTTGTTAAAAAAAAAAATAACTAATTAATCCTTCCATCTATGATGGAACATCCGTATATATTCATATGACTCATTAAATAAATCAGACGACTTCGATTCAATTGAAAACTATGAGGATATGGGCAATTAAAATAAATGTGGTAAAAAAATCAAGTTTTTTATAGTTTATGGTGAGGAAAAAATGATTTTTTAAAGTGAAAAAGAGAAACAGTTGTTTATAAAGTTATTTATTAATTCAGATTATTCTTATTAATTTTTTATTACATATTTTATTTTTTTTATGATTGATTTAGTAATTGATTAAAAGCCTATTCATATTAGTCATTTTGTATTATAATAATAAAAATTTATCATACTTTTACTAAATACTAATTATCAATTTATAAATAGCAAATAACCACCATCAAAAACATTCGTTAAACAGTAATAACAAATAACAACTTCAGAAGTGGGGCATTTGGATGGAATCAAATCACTCAAAACATCTCATCTTCTCAGCTGGAAAGCTTAATTATTCGGATCTAGAGCATTTGGGTGGTGCACAATAGCCATCTCTAGTCTAGCAAGCACGATATATATCATCAACTAATAAATTTTACTTTCAGTCTCATTCATGGTTGGCAGGAAGTTAGAATTCAAGACAAATTGTCTAAGGTTCAGGATATTTCAAAGTGGCAAATCCTTCCACTTTCCTTTGTAAAGTGCAACTTTGACATGGTGATTTCCTCTTTGGGTACAATTGGTTTTGGTTATGTTCCTCGTGATCATCAAGGCAACTTATTAGTAGCAAGATTTAGCAACATCAGTCGAATCCCAAACTTGCAGAGGCTCGTAGTTGTCCCGAAGCTTTACGTTGGCTTTCTTCTTTTTTTCCAGCTCAAGTTATTCAAGAAGGAGATTGTCAATCGATTATTCTCAGTCTCAAGAAGACTTTTACCGAAGACTCATCTGTTTTGATTTAATTATTGAAGATTGTAAGCTTTTTAGTACACATTTTCCATTTCTAAGCTATTCTTTTGTTAGACGTAATACTAACAAGGTTGCTCACAAACTAGTTCAATTAGCATTACAAAGTCATATTCTTTGTCCTTTCATAAATGACCCTTCTATAGGGATTAAGGATGATCATCACCATGATTTAATAATGCTTCAATGCACCAAAAAAAAAAAAAAAAAAAGAATTAAAGAGAGAGAGTACTTCTAAAATAAAAATTCCTTAGAAAGACAGACCAACAAACACTTTACCTACGCGACAGTCAAATAAGCATTATACTAAGTCATTGGAAATTGAACGGAGGGAATTGGGGACTTCCCCAATTGAACATTTAGGCTTTGTTTGATAACTAAATTAATAACTTAAATTAATACATTAAGTACTTTTTTTAGCTTGTTTGATAACCGTATTTAAAAGTTTCAGTTAAATCAAAAAATCATTTAATCTAATAAGGTAAAATATTTATTTTAAATTTTAAATTGAATGCTATCAACAGTTTTTTTAAATCCAGTATTTTATTTTTTATATTTATCAACTAACTCTATTATTTTATAGTTTCAATATTTTATAGTATTTAATACTTAATTTTTTAGTAATTAATTTTCAGTTTTACCACATGCTTTAAATATGTGTAAACGGAGTTATTTCTGATTTTGTGGTTTATTAGAGTGGGCCAAAAAGCCTGATAACGCCGTTATTTAGTAGAGAGGCCATAGATCCAGCCGAATTAAAAGCAAGAATCGGAGAAGTCAGACGAGAGAAAGAGAGATTCGCGGAAAGAAAATGGAGGAGGCGAAGGGTGTGGTGAAGCATGTATTGCTGGCAAAGTTCAAAGAAGAAATTTCACCAAATCAAGTCAATGAGCTCATAAAGGGATATGCAGATCTCGTCAATCGCATTGAACCTATGAAAGCTTTCCAGTGGTAAGTAACATTCAACTCGTTCCTAAATTTTATGCTCTATACACTTTATGATTCATTTGCTGTAATTCTATCATTTGATGATGTACCCAGCCCCGTTTGTTCCTTTTAATATTCAATTTATTCTGATTACATTTCTGCTTGATATTCAATTCAGAATTGATACTAGTTACTGCCGGTTCGAATTTTCTTGATCTGTCGATCACTATAGTCACTATTGAAGAAAATTCTCGTCGGTTCTCATTGTTCGTAATTAACCATAAGGTTCTCTGTGTCCCGCTCTGTTGAGCAGTCTTTTTTAACGGCGTGGGAATCGACACATAAATCTGGAGTATTTTGTATCTTTCACTTGTTCTTCTGTTTGCGTCCATTTGTGATGAAAAATAGAATAATCCCTCAATTTATACTCCAATTATGACTAGTTAGTTACACTATTCAATCCAGGTGGGACCAATGAAGAAATTTATGAGTAAAATTGTATCATATGCTCGTGGTTCTGTGACATTTAGGACTTTGAACAATGATGGTGAAATTTTGGAATTTAAAAGCTCCTTATTGCAACTGTGATAATGATATGAAGAATTACTTGTAATGTTTATATCTGGTGTGAAGGGGTACGGATGTGAGCTCGGAGAACCTGCATCAAGGATTTACGCATGTCTTTGAATCAACCTTTGAAAGTACAGAGGGGGTTGCCGAGTATGTAGCTCATCCAGCTCATGTTGAATTTGCCAATGTGTTCATACCTGCTTTGGAGAAGGTCATTGTGATTGACTACAAGCCTACTGTTCTTCGCAGTTAAATATTTTTGAGGTAATCCAGGGCTCATGTTTCACAGTTGAATGGAGTGTTCGTTATCTCTAATAGATGCTTGATGACCTTTTCTTTGAATGAGATTTCCAGATTACTTGTACTGTGTATTGATTACTCTATGTTAAGGATTGAAAAAGTTCATACGTTGCAAGTTTTCATTTTTTATTATCTATTTTGAGGTAATCCAGGGCTCAACTTTCACATTTGAATGGAGTGTTCTTTATCTCTAACAGATGCTTGATGACCTTTTCTTTGAATGAGATTTCCAGATTACTTGTACTGTGTATTGATTACTCTATGTTAAGGATTGAAAAAGTTCATACGTTGCAAGTTTTCATTTTTTATTATCTATTATACCTCAAAGGTACATGCAGCAACTCTTTTACCTCATGTATTTACTGTATAAATAGTTTTTTAGGGTGTATCATGCTCTGGGAGTATTCTAAAATTTTCTGTACTTCAGCTTAATTGTTAAGTATTGATCTTATTTATCAATTTTAAATTGTAAGTTGAGTTTATTAAAAAAAAAAAAAAATTGTTAATAAGATAGCTCATGAGTTTGGTAGATACAAATCTGAATTGTGCCTTCGTTCCCTCCCCTCCCCTCCCCTCTCATTCCTCCCTAAAATCCTTCTAATCAAACACACAACATGTTTGTTAGGGTGGATGAAGAGTGACGAACATGTCCCAGAGGAGAATGATCATTTCAATGCCATTTTGAATAGAAAAGCTTTTGTGACAATATAGTAGCAGAGTAAGCCTCTTTACAATTTTAAATTGCCATAAAACGTAAAATTATAGATGTTACTCCCTCCATTCCTAAATATATGTCGTTTGAAATTGTTCACCAAAACTAATAAATAATTAATTAAACTATTAAAATGAATAATTTACCCTTAATAAAATTCTCTTTGATCTTAATTACCATGTGATATTTTCAATTAATATTAAACACCTCTTTTGAAATAAATAAGGACAAATTTGAGAAAATAATGTCAAAAGTGCATAGGTAATATAAAACGACATATAAAAAGATGCAAACTTAAAAAGCTAAAACGGTTTTTATTTAGAAACGGAGGGAGTATAAGACTATAGCCAATAGTGTCTTTACTTGTTCTGAGGAGCAAGCGAGTTGCAGAAGTTACTTTTGTCTGATTTTGCTGTCAGGATTGTCTTTTCAAAGTCTTTCAATCTTCTCCTCTTTTTCTAAGTTTCTTTGATAAAGGCAATTCAAGGCTTCAAGCTAAACATGTGAGTTCATTTGGCGTGAAAATTGTAAAAGAGTGTTCTTCATACATGAATTGAGTAATTTATCAAAATGGAAAGCATCCAAGTGAGGATAAGTTAAAATCATTAGTATGTTGCTCATTAAAAAAAATACAGTTTCTGATGTAGAAAGCTGAAAGCATAGATACATAATAAGCAGCATAAAATCTCATCTCATTCCCTTTTGGTATACATTATATAATAGCAATATAAACTCAAATAGATCGCGTACAACTAATTAATAAACTGCATAAGCAATGCAAATCACTAATTAAAACCAAACTTAATTAACTCAAAGAAGACGTCTGGATTTACGAACACTAACCAACTTAACATCATCCAAAACCGGACCGCACAGAGAGCCAGAGTGATCATTCTTCATGGTATAAAATGAGCTCAAGAACATAACCCTGGTACGTGTAGACACAGCTTTGAACACAAGTTTGGCACGCTTGAATCCGCCTTTACCTTGAGAAGTGTAAGGAACTTGAGTACTGTCTTTACCAGCATAAGCCTCAACGACCATTGAACCTTCACAGGCATTGTTAGCATCACCAACACTGAAAGTTAAGGCATATGTTTTGCCAGGGATTGTCTTAACTATTTGTGCTAATGCACTTTCTTTGCCTGCTACAAGTTCTACTCCTCTTTTCCCTTGTGGGACTGCAAAATGAGCTGAGTCAACGTATTTCACTGCCTTTAGTGATTCAATTATCCAGCCTGGTAATGGGCTGTGATCATCTTCTATGTGGGGTGGAATTAGGACTCCCCAGTCTGCGTTGGGGAACACATATGGCCCCTCTTCGAAATTTCCATTCTTTAGTAAGTTGTCTGTATATATCAAAAGTTACAATGCAAGTAATTAGTATTCATAGTAAATTGATACTGAAACAAGTATAGCATTTAAATTAAGATGATTACCTCTGGTTCTTTTAGGATTGGAGCGGTACTTGATTGCAACAGAATCAATAAGTGGGCCACAAGCAGCATCCTCTTCCACTCCTGGATTATGAATTGAGATCTCAATTTCAGAAGCATCAGCTTGAAAAGCCCAAGCATAAGAATCCCAACCATTGCTGCTATACACTGTTTGGACCGGAAGAATTCCCCAATCTTTGGGCTCCAAATTGGGAGAAACAGAAACGTTGATTTTCTCCTCTTGGGCACAAGTACGAGCCACATTGAAAGTTATGGAATAATAGCTGCCTTTTGTTACATTAAGCTTCTGCTTAATGGATGCTTCATTTCCTAATCTAACTGCAAATGCTCCACCTGGCACTATCAGCAGCATATCACCTTGTTTTTGGCCTGATTTTATGTACTCAACGTATCCTGCTATTTCCCAGTTTGGGATTGCATTCTTTGCTGTTACAACTGTTCCTTTCATTTCTGATGGCTTTGGCCCATACTCGAAGTTCCCATTTGGCAATAATCCTGAAAATTCAGATCAATGCTTTTAGTTTCAGAATTTTGTCTATATTTAGATAAATTTATCCGAATGGACAAATATACTCAATATTAACTATATCGTACAGAAAAATTTTACAATCAGAGTATATACTTTTATAGTTGTAAAAACATGTTTCTATTAATTTCTAATTGTGTTTTTATAATTACTCTTGGGAGTTTATATTCTGAGAGCATTGTAAAAGTTTTTTAAAGTTAATCATTTTTAAAGATTTTCATTGAAAAAATTTGTCATTAATTTTTCAACAGATTTGATTCTTCTGTATTTCTTTGAATAATGATAAAACGAATTCATAACTTGTCCCTTTTATTAAACTGTTTTTAGTTACACGGTTTAATATTGGCCACACTATTTAGGTGATTCTCACCCAATTAAAGCATGTTATGTAGATTTGAAATTTTTAACTTAAGCTAGTGAAATCAATACCACGTAGGCCAACTTTAATTATTTTACTTCTTTAATAGAGTAGTTATACTCCTTTATTTAACAACTAATTCTCTGTTAAACGTCGGTTTTGTATAAGAGAAATTAAAGATTCAACTTTCAAGATTTATCTTGGTGATTGAATAAGATCAGAATCTTTACTTAGCATGTGTGGTATGTGTAGATTTTAATGTACAAAGATGCTTGTCTTGGTTAGCAGCTCAAAGCGACAAAGGAAGATGATGAATATTTAGAAACATGGACAGTTAATCTAGATTTTCTTTTCCTTCAAATCAAAGTCATCATTTAAATGCTTAGGTGTCATCACATGGCCTGTTCTTAGCCCATGTGACTAAAAGAAATTATGGGGTATGTGTTATTGTCCTCTTACCCTAACAGATGACATAAACTACATAGGAATAATAACTTAAACTTAAGATCCCTATAATTTTGGATGCTTTTGAAACAAATTTAAAATCAAAAGAAACATTATTTAAGACCATAAAAGGTCAGTTTGGGACTGCTTTCTGTAATCCCGAAAATAGCTTTTAGCCAAAGTAAGGTTTCTCTTGCTTTGACTGAAAGCTGCTTTCGACCAAAATAAGGTTTCCTTTGCTTTAGCTAAAAGTTTCTTTCGGAACTGCAGAAAGTAGTCTCAAATACACAATTGGTAAAAGTCAGATTGTATTCAGGAAAGCACTTCAAAAACACTTAAAATTACTTTTAAAGAAAACCATAAAACTTAGTTTTTTTTTTTTTTACAGTACTTTCACAAACAGCAATTTGAAACTGGTCCAAAATTGTTTCTGATTCACCAATTAACAACTGTAAATTCAAATATATGTGAGCCTAAAACATTTGTTGGTTGCTCAAACTAAAAGGCTTATTTAGTGTCTATATGCCCAAAACGGGGTTGAGCTCCAAGTATTTTTCTTCGATACAAACTATTTTAAGTTCATACACCAAAACCAATAAAACATTAGTTAGGATATTAAAGCTGGATTATAGAATTATTCTCTCTATTTTCAGTTGAATAGAAGCAAATTTGTAAAGTATATTGTCAATTCATATGAATTGGTAATACAAAATGTGATGTAAAAATGAATAAAATGCTGAATCTGAAAAGTTACTTAATAAAAAACCAAAAAATCTAGAAGAATAGTTCCATATATACATATATAGAGAGAGAGAGAGTAATTATTATCCGAACGACCCAACAGATCAAAATGAATGCAATTAAACAGAAGGTATATGTCTTGATAATGAAATGACTGACATAACCACCCTATATATATATCAGTAGAACTGGAAGCTTGGTTCAGTATGACAGAGACTAAACATTTTGGGGTGTTTACAATTTTTTTGAAAAAGTTTACTACTTTTCATGACGTCCAACAACTGAGACTATTTATGAGTTGTGCAAAAGCTTACTTCGTTTATTGCCAATTAAATAAGATTGGAATGTTTGTATAGTGATTTTATTGTTTAAGTTAAGTTTCAAGTTCTAAGTTCACCAGGAAATACAAAAACTTTACTTCGTTCATCAAATACAAAATTTACGTTTAACAAATCTCCTCCATTCCATATATATCGCTGCAGAAGCTAATTAATCAAAGTTTAACGGTTAAAAATTGTTATATAGAAGAATGAGGGGAGATAGCATGCGACCATTTTTATATTTGAATTACAGTACACAAACATGATTCTTATATAAGATCAAACTTATAATAAGGCTTACCGTCGCTCACAGACAATGCGACATGGCAGGTGGCGCAAAGTAGCACCAGTAGCACCGTCGTTCTGTACATTGAGGTTGTAACTTTGTAGAGATAGAAAGAAAAATATTTTTAGAGAGAGAGAGAGAGAGGGAGAGGTGTTTAAGGAGGGATGGGATTGAGTGAAGGTGATCGTCGGGTTTTATTTGCGATTGCCTGCGAGATGGACACTCGATTTCTCCCTAATTTACGCCACTGCCACTTCAACTATCCTGGATTGTTTTTTTCCTACGTTTCATGCAAAATTTTAAAATGCATATGCTTTTAGAATATAATAAAAATATACAATCTCATTTTATATGTTTCATTAAAAAAAAAAAAAAAAAAAGCATTCTATACTTTTATCATTTTCACAGCAAGTCTTCTCTTAAATTTTTCAACACATTGAATACATACTTTTTATATTTTAATATCGTCCAAGATTTTAACACCTTATCTCGTGTGAACTTAACCGGTGCATGACATGATATTTTTTTATGGAAGTAGAAAACTTTAGAATCACTTAAGGAATATAAACTATATTTTCTATATAGGAGTGTCATAGCTACATATTTGAATCATACTTTCGATTCAATTTCATGCGTCCTAAAAAATATGTTACGCGCAAGTTAACAAAAATGGTAGGCCAAGTGAGACGAAGGTGCTAACTCTGGGGGCAAATATCATAAATTGAAAGATTATGGGGGTAAATTACACCTATGATACATAGACTTTATTTAATTTCACAGTATAGTACACAGACTCCATTTTTACTCAATAAAATACATAAACTTAGTGGTGACCTGACATTAAGGTACATATAACCTGTAATCAACAGTAAAGTAAAAAAAAATTGGGATAAATTACACTTATGGTACACAAACTTTATCTAATTTCATAGTATAGTACACAGACTTCATTTTTACTCAACAAAATACATGAACTTAGTGGTGACCTACCATTGTGGTCTAAATCACCGGTCAATCTGCACATCATGTTTCGTACAGTGATTGTCCATTTGGGATTGCGTTGATGGATACTCAAGGCAAGATTTTTAGAGTCTCGTACATGGAATTCGTCACGTATAATCCAAGTTTGGGGCCAGTGCAGGCGGCGATTGTGGTGTTTCTAGTCGGAGAAGGCGGTGGGTATGATGAAACAGTTAATGTCTATGAGTGTTATCAAAATTAGACCGAATTAGTTAGTTTGATCGGTTAAACCAGGAACATGATAGTTGACCGGTTAGTTCAATCATTTAGAACCACTCAATTTGAAAATCAGAATTGTACTCAGTCAAATTGAAAAAACCGATCGAAACAATGAATTGACCATAACTTGGTTATCAATCTTTTATTCTCTTTTAATAAAAAAAAATGAAAACTCATTTTCTTATATATATATATATATATATATATATATATATATATATATATATATATATATATATATATATATATATATATATATTATAAAGAGTATAGTTTTCAATTTTTAATTACATTATATCAACAATTAACAAATATTTATATATTAATTTATACTTTTTTATAATATTTTAATTTTCGATTCAACTCTAGTTTAGCTTGATTAAATTTCAAACCCTTGAATCTCTATAAATTTCTTGTCTTTGTTTGATTTTGTTCTTTCTTATTTTTGGCTATTATTTTCTTTATAATCAGTGTTCTTCGATTAATTATCAAATTTGTAATTTCCAAATTTACATTGTAGTTTGAAATATTTTTAGATTTTTGTTACATTGTAGTATTCTTCTTCGTGGCTTGAGTTATTTTCAGTGGCGGGGTGGTTTGATTTGAGTAAATTCGAATGTTGAATAATCCACTCCTTTACTCAAAGAACCATATTCTTTAGCTATAATTTTTCAGTGTTGAGTAATTTACTCCAAATAATAATGATAATATTGAATATAAAATGAGCAGAATAATTACTTAAATTTATGATTTCAAAGTATTGAACTATAAAATATTAAAATGATTAAAAAAAATTAAGTTAAACCTCCATATTAATTGATACACCAATTGATTATTAATTGGAACAAATGTTGTAAAATATTGAAATATTAGAATAATAAAAAATTTATTAATTTAAACCTCTAACTAATTGATTCAAAAGTTTTCGTTTTGATACATGTTATTATTTGTTGGGATATTTTGTGAATTATTGGTTATTTCTAATGAATTCATTAAGATATTTGTTTTATGTACTAATTTGTACAAGGATTTGTTATTTTTTTCATATTTATATATAGAGATTTTGTCAACTTATGTTAAATAATTGTTTTTTTTTAAACAAAAATTCATTTCGACTAATGTTAAACCAATTCAACTGATTGAAACATAAACTAGTAATCGTGCTTGTTCAGTGTCCTGTATGGTTCTAATTAGGAATGTAAACGAGACAGGGGAGGGATTGACAATCCTATTCCCATTCTCCGGCTAAGCCGAGATCTGCGTCTCTATTCCATTTTCGCAAATGGAGACAATTCTAACCCTATTCCTGATCCCATCGAGGAATAGGTTTCCCGCTGAGATCTCCGTTCCCGTTAAGACAATTAAAAAAAAATAAGTAAAATAAATTTTCAAGCTATGGCTTTTTGAAATTCAACCTAATATTGAAAAACATCCATATTCTAAATAAATACCTAATTAAATCTATAAGCATTAAACAATCAACATAAAACCTAGTAGTGTTACAAAATTCAATTATTTATATAAATAAATATATAACTATATATATAATAATATAAATAGTTAGAAGAGAAAATTTTAACAAGGATATTGTCGGGATATCTGCGATGACTCAACAGGGACGAGGACGGAGGCATACGGGGCAGAGATAGGTAACCTCATCTCTATCCCCGTTTAGTATTCTGAGATAAATTTATCCTCTTTTCTGTTCCGTAGAGATTTTAAACAGGAAATTCTTATTCTTGTTTGGTGGACCCGTGCTCCCGTTGAGAACCCCAGTTCTAATGACATTGACTTTTATATATATTGGACACCATATACTTGAAAAACTAAAAGAGGTCAGAGATTTGCAAAATTATAATATATAATATTTTATAAGCATGTACGTGTCCATATTTTAGAGCATTATTTCCTAATGCAAGGACCGGATTCATTGGGACAATTTAGTTACCAAGTAAGTAAAAGATATAGCTAGGTCTTATGATAATTAATTTAATCAAACTTAATTAAGTTGGCATGCAAATATAGATCTTAGTTTATCATAATCAAGATTTCAAGATTTTCCTCTCAACTTGGGGAGGCTAGCATAGGTTAGCTTAGCTTAGCTAGCATATATTAAAGACAACCAATCCATACCCACATGTTATTATTGCTAAGCTTGCCGCTTTGTCGCTAAGCATAACAGATTTTTTTTCTTTTTCTTTTCAAAAGACATAGTTTGAAATTATTGATTTTTAAGTGCATGTTTAAGCCCTTCACATATTAATTTTGTTCAATTAAGTCTTCTAATTATAAACTTTTTTCTATTTAAGTTCCTGAACATCCCAATTACAACTTATTGAGTAATTTGTAATGAAGATAATATGTCTGTACTATATAAATGAAATGTGAGAGCTAACAAAAATAATTTTGGTTAACACAAATAATGCATAAGCTATATTAATGTATAATGATTTTAATTATAAAGTTCGAAGTTTAATATACATATTTTATTTTTACTATTTTCTTTCTTTATAACGTTTAATATATATTATATATAGGCACGAATTCTTGATCTCCCAAAAATGAAAAATACCTTTAGTACTACAACATATCAAGATGAGCTACATATTCAGTATCTAGAAGAAAATATAAAGTATAAATTAATGTGTAAAGATTATTAACTTAATAAAAAAAATTAAATTGTTAAAAAGCTTAATAATAACATAAACACAAACATTAAATTTCGATAACTAAAAATTTCCCTCTACCTAAATTTTTAAACCTTGAAACATGTTAATTTCTACATCTCCCAAAAGGTACCTAATTAAACTCTTAAGTTGATGCTTCAGTAATGTATAAATATAAAGAAAAGCTAATGTTTTGATATTTACACATGAAAAATCGGGAAAAAAAAAAAAGAAATTATTACAGATGAGAGTTTGAAGAAGTTTTAAAAACATGAAGTTTAAATAAGTAAACATTCGTCACGTACGATAATTAAATCAGAATAAAAAAAAAAATTGTATGTTTTGGAAAAGCACATGGCTTCAATAATTATAAAGGTATGCGTGGTTGTTCTGAGAAGGTGATTAGTGTCCCTGCCTGAGATCTGTAGTATTGTACACTAAATTGACATAAGTGCCCTTAATTTTAAAATAGAAATTAATTTAAAGGATTTTGTTGTCTGCTGCTATTGGGAAACTGAAGAATCAACAGAAGAAAAGAGAGAAAGGGGGTCATATGCAAATCTTATCTCACCCATGGGATGCTTAAGGGAATAAATATTTTGATTGAGTATGGTTTCAGTTAGGTTCATCTAATCTGGGTTTCCAACCATTTTTCATTTTGGATTTTGCTTCCTATTTGCTTTTTGGTCGGCAATTTATGATCCGTAACGTGCAATTGTTTTTACTTACACGTATGAAGATCCCATCAATTAATTAAAAAGCTGACAATATATATCCCTATAATATAAAATATTGTTACTGCATGATAGCAGGGACATTAATGGAGAATTTGACTGCCTTTATTATTTGTTCATTTCAAGGTTAATACTCATAATACATACTATAAGAGAAATTATATATAATATATATGGGATGCTGACAAAAATACAGTTGAATTAAAAAATAAAATTTATTTTATATCTGTACGTCAAATTAATAATATTATATTATTTAATCATTAAATTACTTTTTTCAAATCCAAAGCATTGAATACTCATTTTTCAAGTTTCTAAAATTTATATTTCAAAGTTCAAAATATTTATTTTAGGATTTTAATATTTTATTTAAATAAATAACTATTAAATAATTAATAAATTTATTATATTTTTTTTTTATTGGTTAAAGAGTAAATTGTCTTAATTATTCACGTGGACAGTGTATCGCAAAATTTCTTAGAATTAAAATAACAAACAAGAAATACATTTATCCATATTGGTGAAAAATAAAAATAAAAATCAAGGTTTTAGAATAATATACATAAAATAGTTTTTTTCTCTTTTTCAAGGGAGTATAGTCCAAAGACTAACAAAGCCTCAATGAGGCAAAACCAATGTTGTCCTGGTACCTAGGAGGTGGAGAAGAAAATTCAGCCAACGCTATAGCCTGGGAAAATGAAAAATTGGACGGGCAGTCTGCCCACTTGTTACCTTCATGATAGGTTTGTCCAAGCGCAAGTTTTACCCATCTTAATGAACAAGTATAATTTAAATATTCTCTACTTTAGTTCAAGTCATATTTCTAGGATGACTTTAAAAACATATCTACTAATATTGTAAACATTTTTTACTAAAATAGCTTAGTCACTCGCTCTTTATTTTTAATATGATCCGGTTTATTTCTGCGCTCATTGTCATATATTTGGATCACTCCTAACTCGGGCTTCTGCCCCAACACTACCCCTTAGGTTATGGTCACTACGGGCCTACCAATATCCAATGAGTCATCTTCACACAAACATATCATACGTGGGAGTCAACCTTGATACCAATTGTAACGACATGTTTTTAATATCATATAGATACGTATCATTATTTATATATCATAGTCTTAAAACATGTTTAGATGTATTAAAAATACTCTATACTGATATAACCAATAATTCGCTCTCTATTTCCGATGTAAGATTCAATTCATTCTTTTTACAATCGTCATCCTCGCTCATGTCTTCTACTCCTGCACTACTCCATTAAAGGCCAGTTTGGAATTGCTATTAGTAAAAGTGTTGTCAAGGAAAGCTATGTCTCATTGCTTTATTTAAAAGTAGTTTTAAGTGTTTTTCTAGTGCTTTTCTAAATACAATCTGACTTTTACCAATTGTGCATTTGAAGCAGTTTTTCGCAGCCCCAAAAGTAGCTTTCAGCTAAAGTAAGATTTCTCATGCTTTGACTGAAAGCTGCTTTCAGGACTACTGAAAGCTGCTTTCGGGACTACTAAAAACTGTCCCAAACTGGTCCTAAGACTAGACAGTCCATAACTCTACAACTTAGGTAGAAATAAAATGTCATAAGAAACACTAATATATGATTTTTTTTTTAAAAAAAAATATTATATAGACACATATGGGAGTTGGGTACGTCTCCATGCCAAAAAATGTAGTCCAACAAAATAAATTTAAATTTGCTTATGCCTTCCAACTTTAAGCTTATAATTCTAAAATTAATTTTAGTATTGTCATCAATTTATTTTTTTTTTTCCATGCCTTTCCTAATTTTTTTTTCCTCTTTATTTTTGTGTCTTCTATTCAGTTTTTACAATTTTTAATTTTTTAAATTATATCGGCGATAGTTTTGGAAATCTAAAATTTTCCTATTTCTGGTTGCGATACTCCCAGAGTATATATTCTCATAGTTATAAAAGAAGATTTATATTTTTTTATATATTTTAAAAGGACAAATATCGACCTTTTTTGATAATATACTTTTATTTTAAGGAATACCATATTCCAGGAGCATTCTATAATTTTCAAATTTCTGGATGTAAATTTTTGTACGGTTTTCTTCTAGCATTATATATAAGGAACAAAATTAAAGCTTTCATTATTAATTTCAGTTTTCAAATTTTCTATATATTTTGGTTGAGCTTCAATCTTGAATTTTCAAACTTTTAATTTTTGATAGAAGATGATGAATTTTATATCATCTATCAGTTTGTAATAGTTAAAAAAAAAAGACTAAAAACATTAGCTTCTCAACTATTATTATTATTATTATTATAATTATTATTATTATTATTATTATTATTATTATTATTATTATTATTATTATTACTTGAAGCAATTTGAATTTTCTATGTATCTTTGGTGCTACCACTACATAAATATTTTAGATTCACCTTGACTATAACTATCCTCTTTAGTTAGTCATATATGAAACAAATCATTGATTGAATTCGGATCTGGTAGCTAGCTAATTGCCTCCATAGATAGAACATTAGGGTTGTCAATCGGGGTGGCGAGGACGGAGAATCCCCAATTAAAGTTCCTGCGGGATTGGAACAGAGATAAATTTGTTCCCGGTTAATAAACGGGACGGGGATGGAAATCCCAAAATAATCTTGGGACAGAGATGGAAAGTGCAATCCCCGCTCCGTCCCACTCTATTTACAACCCTATTGAACATGGCATGATGGTGTTTTGTTGGCAAATGAAATAATGAATCTGAATCTGCCTAAATCTGTGGGGTATGACTCCCAATCTTCATACCATAAATATTTTAGAGCCACTTTGCCTAATGTACAATTGTTCATCTTTGTGAATATAATCAATCATATACGTCATAAGTTATACCTATTATTATTGGTCAACATATCCACGAGAATTAGTGAAAAATATTTTATTATTTTTATTTTTATTTTTATTATTATGTTTTGTAAGTTTAGCTTTGAAATGAGTGTTATAATTGTAATTCAAATCATGATTCCATATGACCGGTTTATTGACTGATAATAAAGTATTAGTTGAACCAGATTCAATTACTAAGCGCTAATTAGTGTTTGATAGATAGTTAAAAAAAAATAGCGTTTGATAACTCATTTAATAATCTGTGTTGTTACATATACAAACATATATATAAATGTTAAGAAAATAATAGCTTTAAAAGTGCATGTTTTATCTTTTTCTCAGAGCTCACGTTGTATACAAAGAGATTATGTAGGTGTTGAGAAACTGTAACGGCATGACTGATATGGGCTTGATAATCATGAAACACAAAATCATTCGACTTATATTAAGGCGTAATCTAATCTGTTATATGTTCTCTCATGTGGAATTAGGTTTGAACTAGTTGTCACTTGTCATTGATCAATCTCCTTTGAAACCCAAAGTAATTAATGGACTAGTCTATTTACTAGTTTAAACTCCACGAGATTTTTAAATATGGGCTCATGATCTTTTTGGCAGTTTTCTGTTATAATATCATGAAGAATCTCTATATGTCTTGAGAGTGATAAGTTTGATTGCATGAGTGGACGCATATGTGAAGTTGAGCCCATAAAACACAAAATCATTTGACTATGTTAAAACCTAATCTAATCAATTTATATATCATTATTTCTTCTGATTTACTTCCAACGCGGGTTCTTTCTCTAAGACTATATAATAAAAGGGCTTATGTGCATAATATTATTTGTTACAATGCACAAAACTCTTATAGCCTCATGTTTCACCATTTCGTGCTGGTTTCAAAAATGGAAACTTCAAGAAACCCATATTAGATGTTCTTGGGAAGTTTTTATAAATACAATATGTTGAAAACATGTTTCATCAAATTTTGGAAACCGTAACCTGTTAATTTCAGTTCAATTCCGACTATGATTCTCCAAAACAAAAATATCTTCTTCAAATTAAAACTTCATTGATCCAACCTAAATAAAAATTAATTTATGATGGATTCGGTAAAATCCTCTGGGTGATCCGGGTCTGGGTTGCTGCTCTGACCGGATCCAATATGGTTTCTGCAATACCAAACAATGAGACACCGGTAACCTCTGGGGTATACTCCGATGCCTAAGTTAGTATGCTCCTGAGTGTTGAAAAGTACTTTTAGGAGAATTAAGAAAAGAATTCAATAGCCCCTACCTCAGGCAGAATATCCTCCTTTTATAGGAGGGAATAGTAGAGTTGGATTGATATTGAAAGAGCTTCCACGTGGGTGGCGTTCCTGCTCCAGTGAAACACGGGGGTGGACTCCTAGTGGGACACCACCTCTTCCCCTAGGATCTCTCCGCGGATCCAGGGAACTTATCTGCTCTGGGGTGGTTGGGATCCGGATGCGGGAAGCGGTTGCTTAGCCAGATGATGTGATACGGGTCCGGACAACCGGACTGGGCCGGGTGTTCCAGACCGAACCGTGAAGCCGGACCGGATGTCATCAGAAGTCCCCCCTAAGTCTGAAGTAAGCCCTTTAGGGTTTAGCTCCTAAAACCCTGCCTGGGAACGCGTGCCTACCCACTGCCTGCCACGTACTGTGCAGCCGCAGGGACGCGACCTTCGATGTGACTTAAATGCTGCGACCTTTCGATTTCTCGCCAGTTGGGTATTTAAGTTACTGATTTCTGGTCTGGGCGTCATTCTGAGTTTCAGGCGCTTTCATTTCTCCAAAAATCCAGTAAGTTTCATCTTCGTCCTTTCTGCAATTTTTCTTTCTTAAGTTCTTAGTTCCAGGGTCACTGTTTGGTATGGGTTCTTCGAGCTATTCGTGGACCGCAAGTACTGCTCCTCGCCCTGTGTCCCCTTCTGTGGAGGTGGATTCTGACGCCGCGAGGCTCTCCACCTCTGAGTCTTCTGAAAGAACTCGCTCCGCCGGAGAGACCAGTGCACCAGTCCGCCTCCCTGAGTCTTCTCGGTTGGTCAGAAGTATCTCAGGGAGAACCCTTACCCCCAGGATATCCCAGATGGCTTCCTCTATTGCTTTCCGCGAGATACATCAGTTGGTTTCTGATTACCCCTGGTTAGAAGCCTGCGAGTGTCTCATCCCTGCTTCCGACCAGCGGGTTCATCGACCGCCGTCCGGCTATTTCTCCATCTATCTTCACCATGTTGTGGGCGGCTTCACCTATCCGCTCCCGGAGGGCATATGCTCTGTCTTGAACCGGTACGGGGTATGTCCGGCCCAGTTGCACCCGAACGTGATGGAGGACGTGTGCGCCATGTATTGGTTGTGCTGTAACCTCAGCATTCAACTGACCGGTTCTCTCTTCCGGCATATCGCCACTCCAGTTCTCCGAAACTCCAATAGCGACCATTTGACAATGGCTAAGGGGCCTCTCTTCCGGTTTTTCTCTGGTCGTACCTCTTCGGTGAAGGGGTTCAAGGGTCTGTTTTTCTTCATCAAATTGAAGGAAAATGTGCCAACATTTCCCACCGCCTGGTCTTTCCGGCCCGCGAGCGAGATGAGGGGGGAGAAGGATAAGCTCTCGCCCCGGGAGCAAGCCAATCTTGATCTGTTGACAGCGGTCCCGACTCAGTACTGGAAGCTGCAATATGCCACGAGGGCTTACCCCGAAGGGTTGCCTCTGGCAGCGCTTGATGACCGGACCGGTCTCCCTGTGTTCTTTAATGATCCCTTAGAGGGCCGAGGTATTTATTCACTTATTTTTGCATTCTCCCTTTGTGGCAGGGATGTCACTCGCTGATACTGTTGCAGCCTTGCGTGCCCGAAAGAGCGGATCAAAAGCGTCTACTGCCGCGCCGGCTCCGGTTCCCGCAATCAATCCTGCTGTTCCGGGCCCTGCTGCTCCTGTAGTGGACGCGGAGCCTGTAGGAAAGAAGAGGCCCAGTGCCCTTGCATCCGGGTCGGGTAAGGGGAAGAAAACCCGAATGGTACGTTCTTTACTTTTTCCCTTTTAGCATGAGACTCCGGACCGTGCTTACTTTTTGTTATGCAGGAGGTGGTACCTGACTTCGCGGGTCCGGTGAACACTGATAGCTCGATACGGGATATTCTGATGTCCAAGTTTGGCCAAGATGCAAGCCTTGCTGATCCTTTAGTGCAGCTGGAGCTGAGCAACGGCATGTATCTCCCTGCTGACTCCTCCCGGGTGAAGACTATGTCCAACCGGAGCATAGGGACCAGAGTCCTGAGCAAGCTATACACGGTAAGTCCTAGATTCTTTCTTTTACCTTCTGGCCGTATCTAACTGTTTCTCTGCAGGCCATCCCCTTTCTCTACGAGGAGTTGAAGAGGGTTGAGGAAGCTGACCGGATCCTCGATCAGAGCATTGCCGGTGCTCTGGAGAGGAAGAAGCTGGAGGAAAGCCTGGCGAAAGTGAAGGCTGAGGCAGAGCAACAGAAAAAGGCGCTTGATGATATGACTGCCGAGAATGTGGCCCTCAAGCGTTCTGTCAAACTAGCCGAGGCGGCCCTCGAGCAGGAGAAGAAATCCCGTGAAAGTGACCGACTGGCGGCAGAGGCGAAGTTGAAGGAGAGGACCCTGACCTATGGGCGTCTTGCCCTACTGTATGGGGACCGTATCCTTCAAAGGTGCTCTGAGGTCTACCCGGATGTTGCTTTCGGGGACATAGAAGTGGATTTCCCTGATGAAGCCGATCTCCCGGACGAGGATGAAGATGTCCCTCCAACCGCCTCGGCGCCTGAAGAGGGATCAGCTGAGGGGTCCGGTAATCAGAATAGGGATTGACATTTAGTACATGTATATTTTTCCCATTAAGGGTATTTAATGAAACAAGTATATACTTTCTCATTCGATGCGGTTCAAGAATTATTTCTTTGTTTGAATGCAAACTTAACGCATCTGCTTATGACTGCCCTTTTCAAGCCGGGTCTAGGTTCGGAATCCAATGTTAACCCAGGACTTGAATTTTAATCGAATGCGAATGGGGGGGTCGTGCATATACTTATTCGAAAGCGTATTAAAATAGCCAAGTACTTCAGAAGAATATTTCAAAAGCGAATGATAAGATGATGTATTCGAAAGCGAATCTCCCTTTAATATAAAGTTCAGCATTAAAGTTACAACACTACAGCTATAGTTGCCTCATTAAAAACCTCGGTAGGGAAAACCCTGTGGGAAAAAACCGCTACCGAGGGAAAAAGAGTGCAACACGCTCTACTGGTAGTATTTCCTAAGTGCCCTGGAGTTCCATGTGCGGGGTATGCCCCTTCCATCCATGTGGCATAGTTTGTAAGTAGCTGGTCCAAGGACCTTAATGATCCGGTATGGTCCTTCCCATTTGATTGCCAATTTTCCTCTTCCTTCTCTAGCCTGTGAGGCTTCCGCGTCTCGTAATACAAGATCTCCCTGCTGGAAGGCGACAGTCTTTATTTTCTTGTCATGGTACCGGGCGACTTTATTCTTGTATGCCGCCATGAGGACGAAGGCTCTCTCCCTCCTTCCCTCCAGTGAGTCCAAGTGAAAGCACAAATTGATGTCATTCTGGGCTTCGCTGTAGTAGGTGACCCTGTCACTTGGAGAGCCAATTTCTACTGGGATTACTGCTTCGGTACCGTATGTTAGGGCGAAGGGGGTTTCCCCGGTGGCCCGTCTTGGCGTGGTTCGGTACGCCCATAGCACGCTGTTCAATTCATCCGCCCATGCTCCTTTGTGTCCCTCCAGCCTCTTTTTGATGCCGTCGCATATGGTGCGGTTGGTGACCTCTGTCATGCCATTGCTCTGCGGGTGGGCAACCGAGCTACACCTATGTGAGATGTGGAAGCTTTCGCAGAAATCTTTGAACTTACTGGAGGTGAACTGAGTTCCATTGTCCGTGATGATGGTATTCGGTATGCCGAATCTTCCCAGGATGTATTCCTTGACAAAGGAAATCACTCTCTCGGGGGTGATGGTAGAAAGGGCTTCTGCTTCCACCCATTTGGTGAAGTGATCAACAGCTACGATCATCCATTTCCTCTGTCTGCTTGCTTCCGGTAATGGACCCACGAGGTCGATCCCCCATGTTGAAAAAGGCCAAGCCGTTAGGATTGGCTGTTGCTCCGCCGGTGGTCGGCTGGTTTTCTTTGCGTGTACCTGACATTGGTGGCAAGCACAGATGTAGGCCTCTGCGTCTTCTCTCATTGTTTCCCAGTAGTATCCCATGAGCATTGCTTTACGGAGTATGGTTAGGGCGGCCTGATGCGACCCGCAGATCCCTTCGTGGAGCTCTCTCAAAACATAATTGCCTTCTTCTGGCGGGATGCATTTCATCCAGGGCCGACTAAAAGACTTGCGGTAAAGTTGTCCGTCTATGATAGCATATCTTGAAGATTTCCTTGAGATCCGGCGAGCCGTTGGTTCGTCATCCGGTAATTTTCCTTCCTTCAGGAAGTCCATGTTGGGTGTAATCCAGCAGTTTTCGTGGTGGTCCGCCGTCAGGACTTCGTTTTTCTGAATGCTGGGGTGCGACTGTACTTCATACGGACAGTGTAGATATTGCCACTCTTCTTTACTGGAGGCAGCTTTAGCGAGTTCATCCGCAAGGCAGTTGGCTTCCCGGGGAATGTTTTCAATCTTCCACACTGTACCCCGCGCCTCAATCTGTTTCAGCAGGCCCCGGACCGTGTCCAAATATCCCTTCATGGCCGGGTCTCGGACTTCAAAGTGTTTGTTTATCTGGTTGGACACCAGTCTGGAATCACTGAGTATCCGGACTTTGTCTGGCCCTATTTCTTTGATTAGCTCCAGGCCTTTGATCATGGCTTCGTATTCTGCCGCATTGTTCGTTGTTGGGAAGTCCAACTTCACTGCATAGGAGAGTTGGATCCTGTTCGGTCCTTTGATGTATACACCTGCTCCGGCCCCTTCTTTTGACGACGCTCCGTCCACAAAGACGTCCCATTCTTCAGATGGAGGTGTTGAGTTGTGCTCAAGATTATGGAACTCTGTTACGAAGTCCGCTAGGATTTGGGCTTTTAAAGCCTGCCTAGGCTCGAATCTGATATCAAATTCCCCCAGGCGTATCGCCCATTCCGCCAATCTACCGGATGTTTCAGGCCGTTGCAGCACTTTTCTGAGTGGGAACCCGGTTCTCACAATGATAGTGTGTGCCTGGAAGTAGGGCCTCAATCTATTGGC
Organism: Euphorbia tirucalli; assembly: GCA_039660915.1. Classification (NCBI taxonomy): domain Eukaryota; kingdom Viridiplantae; phylum Streptophyta; class Magnoliopsida; order Malpighiales; family Euphorbiaceae; genus Euphorbia; species Euphorbia tirucalli. The sequence goes on from CM077639.1 coordinate 68,660,209, forward strand.
TGCCGAGAGCAGGGCCAGTGCCATTTTCTCAATGTTGGGGTATCTTGTCTCCGCCCCTCGTAGTACTTTGCTGGTGTAATACACCGGATACTGTTGCCCATCCTCTTCTCTTACGAGGACCGATCCGACAGCTTCCTCCACCGCTGCCAAGTATACATACAATTTTTCTCCCGGAATTGGTCTGCTCAGCAGCGGGGGTGATGTGAGGAATTTCTTCAATTGGTCGAACGCCTCGTGGCATTCCTTGTCCCACTTGAAGGCCTGCCCTTTTTTGAGCGCTTTGTAAAATGGCATGCATCTTTTAGCCGAGAATGAGATGAATCTTCCTAGGGCTGTGATCCTTCCATTTAGCTTTTGGATGTCATTGAGGGTCTTGGGTGGAGCCATCTCTAGTACTGCATTTATCTTCTCCGGGTTTGCTTCAATTCCTCTTTGTGAGATCATGAATCCCAGGAATTTGCCGCCTCGCACTCCGAATATGCATTTTTCCGGATTCAGCTTAAGTTTGTACTTCTGGAGGATGCCGAATGCCTCCCTCAGATCCCTGGGGTGATCTTTCATTGTCCGGCTCTTGACAATCATGTCATCCACGTATACTTCGACAGTTTTCCCAATCAAATCTCTGAACATACAATTTACCAGCCTTTGGTAGGTAGCTCCGGCGTTTTTCAATCCGAAGGGCATGACCTGGTAACAGTATGTCCCTCTGTGCGTGATGAAAGAGGTCTTCTCTTGGTCCACTGGGTCCATAGGTATCTGATGATATCCGGATGCTGCGTCCAGGCATGAATATATGGCGTAGCCGGCCGTCGAATCCACCAGCTGGTCAATGTTAGGCAGTGGATAACTGTCTTTCGGACATGCCTTGTTGAGGTCGGTGAAATCGACGCACATGCGCCACTTTCCATTCGCCTTCTTCACCATCACTACGTTCGCCAGCCATTTGGGATATTGAACTTCCCGGATGTGTCCTGCGTCAAGTAGTCTCTGGATTTCTTCCTCGATTGCCCTCTGCCTTTCCGGCGCATACTTTCGCCTTTTCTGCACTACTGGGGTTGCTTTCGAATCTACATTTGAGTGTTTTATTATTTCTGATGGCACCCCTTCTATGTCACTGATTGTCCAGGCGAAAGTGTTCTGCTCCTCTTTTATTGCTTGTATAATCTGCTCTTTAATGTCACTATCCAGCTCTTGGGATATCTGCACGTTCCTGTCCGATGCGACTGTCAGCGTTTCAAGTTTGTCCACCGGTTCTGCCTTCCTTTCTTCTTCTTCCGGGTTCTTTTCTGGCTGCAAGGAAGCGAGGTATGTTCGTTGAGCGGTCTGCTGGCTCCCCCTGGCTATCGCCCATCCGGAGGCGGTAGGTATTTAAAGTGTCAGGTACCGGATCGACAAGACGGCCTCTGATTCCGAGAGAAGCGGTCTACCCAATATGGCGTTGTATGCCAGAGGCGAGTCTATTATGGTGAAGTCAGCTTTTGTCCTCCATACATACTTCTCATCTCCTATCTCCATATCCAGCGCTACCTGACCTGTTAGCGGTACGGTGTGCCCACTGAGGCCTACTAATGGGGCATGAACCGGATGGATTCTACTAGGTGCAACTCTCAGCTTTTCTATTGCATGCCTTGTGATGATGTTTGTCGAGCTTCCCGTATCTACCAAGATACGTTTGACCAAATAACCTTCAATCTCTGCTTCCATGACCAAGGCATCGGTGTGACCCGGTGCTATTCTGTTCTCCGAAAGGGGAGGGTTAGGCTTAGCGTCTCCTTCGGCTTTCCTTTTGACCTTTTTAGCTGGCGGATCTCCTCCTGCTATTACCATGACCACTCCTTTCGTTTTTTTGGTCGGTTGGCAGTCTTCATCAGGCCTCTTTGATTCCTCCTTGCCCTTTCTCTCTACAAATTTTCGGAGTTTGCCCTTCTTGATCAGTTCTTCGATGTCCTCAGCTAACCGTTTACAGTCATTTGTGTCGTGGCCATTCACGCGGTGATATCTACAGAATGCCTTTTCGTCCTCCCCCATGATCTGCCCTCTTCTGGCTTCTGGGTAGGGGAGGCTCTTCTTATCTCTGCTCTTTTCTACCGCCACCAGTACCTCGCCTAACGGGCGGTTGAGGGGTGTGAAGTCTTTCGGTCTTCTATGATCCCTCCTCTCTCTTCTATCCCTCCTGGGTCGCTTGTCCTCTGATCCCCTCTCGCTATCTCTATGGTGCCGGGTTGGTGCACCCACCTCATCCAGTTCTATGAATGTTTTCGCCATCGAGATCATCTGTGTTACGTTTTGGGGTTTCCTCAATACGAGGTCGGCCCTTAACCTTTCGTTGGTTGTGTTGGCGATCAGTGCTTCTAAAGCCGTGTTGAAGTCCAATCTCCGAATCTCCACTGTTGCCAAGTTGAACCTGTCCACGAACTCTCGGAGGGACTCTCCTTGCCTCTGTTTCACGTCATGTAGGGTTCTACTAGCCGTTCCGGTGGGGACCGAACCATAGAACTTCGTGCAGAATTGCTCCCGGAGCTGCTCCCAACTATTAATTGACGCTGGCTCTAACGTCTCAAACCAATAGGAAGCCGGACCTACCAGCGTTGATGAGAATAATCTGCACATTAGACCCTCGTTGGCCCCGGCTATCTCCATCCTGTTCTTGTAATTTCTGGAATGGACGTAGGGATCTGTTTTCCCATTGTAGTTCTCGAAGTTTAGCTGTTTAAATTTGGGATCACATGGCATGCTCAGGATCCGATTGGTGAAACAGGACCCTCCGCTCTCTAGTAGCGGTTCTTGTATGGGCACTGAGAATCGGGAAAAGTAGTGTTTGAACAACGCCATCATCTTTGGGTCATCTGCCCCTTCCGGCGTAGGCGTTGCCGCCTGTATTGGGGGTGGGCCCAACATGTACCCGTGGGTCGGGTGATAACTCGGCGGAGGTGTCTGAACTAGGGTTTGGAAGCTGGGTAGCCTGGCCTGTGACATCATTGGAGCCAGTGGAGCCCCGAAAACCGCATGTTGGGCTGTGGGATCCCCAAACCCATGGAATGTGCTAGGCTGATTCATCTGCCTAGTGTCTTCTGGAAAAACAGGTGCTGGGTTTGTGATTGGAGGGGCCCTAGTGTATTCTGGTAGTGGGAAAAGGTTCCGAGCTATTCCCATTCCCAAGCCATCAACTCCGGTGATCAGAGGGGATGTGCTGCTACTGATGGTTGGTCCAACCATGCCCTGATTCTGGATCTGGAGAAACGCCTGTCTCAGATCCCTGGCATCGGCGGGGCTCAAGTTGCTGGCTATTCGATTGACTATCGCTGCCTGGGGACATATGGAAGAGTTCAACGTCGCTTGTGGAGTTGTGGTTGTGAGAGAATCTCCCAAAATGTCTGAAGTCATGTTAGCGGAATTGGAATTCATGATTATCCGTCCACGCTCACCGCACCAAAATGATGGATTCGGTAAAATCCTCTGGGTGATCCGGGTCTGGGTTGCTGCTCTGACCGGATCCAATATGGTTTCTGCAATACCAAACAATGAGACACCGGTAACCTCTGGGGTATACTCCGATGCCTAAGTTAGTATGCTCCTGAGTGTTGAAAAGTACTTTTAGGAGAATTAAGAAAAGAATTCAATAGCCCCTACCTCAGGCAGAATATCCTCCTTTTATAGGAGGGAATAGTAGAGTTGGATTGATATTGAAAGAGCTTCCACGTGGGTGGCGTTCCTGCTCCAGTGAAACACGGGGGTGGACTCCTAGTGGGACACCACCTCTTCCCCTAGGATCTCTCCGCGGATCCAGGGAACTTATCTGCTCTGGGGTGGTTGGGATCCGGATGCGGGAAGCGGTTGCTTAGCCAGATGATGTGATACGGGTCCGGACAACCGGACTGGGCCGGGTGTTCCAGACCGAACCGTGAAGCCGGACCGGATGTCATCAATTTATGATGGAAACATATGTTTTAAACGAACTTTGATATTTACTGGTATGTGTCTTATTAAGTAAAGATATGTGTAACTTTAGTTAACCAATAGCTTAATGTGTCCAATTGAAAGATTAGAGCTTGATAAAGAAAAATAAATGGGAAAAATCAGAAATTTGAAGATGTTTTTTTTTTCCCTTTAAAATTCTTGTTTGGTGAATTGTTTCTTCACATCTATAATATAAATTAGTGAGTCCAAGGTTTTATATGGTGGTTCATCGTGTTTTAGTCTTGTAGATTTTTCTTTTGGTATTGAGTTTTCTAGATTTAGAAAAAACAGAGCAACATATTAGTAAATAACTAATTATTTTGTATGAAAATTTCAATTGGATATATTGAGATGGGCTTGACTTGGGAATAAATATTTTGGGAAATTATCAAAATTACCCTCGTTTTAGGTTTTATTTTATTGGTTTACATTTTCTTATTTTCATTATTACGTTTTTTTTTTACATATGATTCTCCCTTACGCTACTGTTCCCGTTTTTCCTTTTTTACGTTTTTTTTTGTTTTATTATTTCTTTCTTCCACCTTCCTGGAGTTGACTTGGGTTGTTTCTGATTTTATCTGCGTTTACTCTAATTGCGCCAACCCTCGATTTGATTTTCCCCATAGCCAACGCTTCAAGCTTTCCACTTCTATTCTTCGAGATATTGAGAGAGAGAGAAGATATTATATGGAGGCCTCAGCTCATCTAAACCAATCCAATTCCAAATCCAAATCCAAGGTCTCTGATCCTGAAATTCCTATTCCCTCTTCACACCCTATCTCACTTCAACTGTCCAGCACTCTACTCCTCTTCGATTTTCTTTTTCACTTTCATTTTTCATGGCTGAGTGCTATAACAACAGAGAGAGAGAGAGAGAGAAGTAATATTTTGTTAATGTTAATGGTGCGTCATGTCATCAAATTAAGATTGGTCTTTCTTTTCTGCGCACAATTGCACGCACAGAGTTGAAGAATGGAAGCAGAATCCCCTCAATTTTCAAGCCCTAAGTCGCCCCTCTTGTTTACTAAAAGAAAGCTACTCAGTCGAGGCTACTAGATCAATTCACTCTGGAGCAATTTCTTGTCTAGATTGCCTGATCAATTTCGTTCTTGCGTCAATGTTGAATCTCCTTTTCACATTGACTTCTCTAAATCCAAGGCCTTAACCAAAGGTTGGTCTCTTCTTCTTATCTTTTCGTCTTTCTGTTTTGCTTCCTTTGAATTATCATATATCAATAATTGTTGGTGTTCTTGTTTTTAGATGAGAAGGAGTATTATCATAGATAATTCACCACATTAAAATCCTTTGAGGAAGTTGATTCTCTGGACGAAAATGGCCCAATTTTTTAGGACAATGATAAAGAACAGAAGCAAGTTGAGATGGCCAGGAAAATCTCTAATTTCTGTCAACTCTCGTTTCTTTTATATGAATGTACCTCAAATAGTTATTAATTTTAAAATGATTAGTTCAGGCTTTTAATTTAGTTTATTATGCATACCTTAAGAGTCATAATTTACTTCCTTGTCAAGTTTAATATATAGTGAGATCTCTTTGTTGAACGTGCTATTGTTGCTGCGACACTGAGGTAAAACATCATAGAGTTCTTGCTTGGCGTTTGTCATTGCTTTTGGTTTTCTGAATGAGGTTTCCTATGGTGAACTGGATACTTAGGTTTTTAGTTGTGAAAATTTGCCCTTTCTGTTATCTTTCTGATAATTACATTTCCATATTTTATTCCATTGGATTTCATTTCACTTGCTAAAGTTTCATCATGTGTGTTTTGGGTAAATGTTGTCTGAGAATGTATTAAATTTATGCTATAAGTTGCATTTTTTACCTTTACCCATGGCTGCTTTCATCTATCAGTTACTACATTTTTGTTTCATTTCTGAACCTGCATTTCCTTTTCTTCAATGATTGGGTTGTGCAATTGTGGAAAAATGCTAGTTCAGAAAATCTGCTCTTGTTGTTTAGCTGTTTGACTATATTCTCTTATTCCAGAGATCTCCAATCAAATACAACTTAGGAAGACTGTCTGTTCATGTATAAGCAAAAGCGATTGCAGGAGGCAGAAAAAGAAGAGAAGCATCGTGAAAAAGAAGAGGCTGAAATGAGAAGGCAACTAAGAATAGCCAAAGGAGCCAATTTGTTTCAGTCACTTTCCGAAGAAAACGTCCAGTTTCTGAAGAAAGAGATATTACATTCAGAAGGGGTACAACAGTTGGTTTCTGCAGATATGAAGGAACTGCTAATTATTGCTGCTACTGACAAAAGGTTGCTGTTCATTAGAATTTGCTTACTTACTTTTTAATTTCTAGCATATTTCGCTTCAGCATGACATGCCTTATCTTCTATGATCTTTTAGGGAGGAATTTGATGTATTTGCTGGAGAAGTAATTCGGTTTGGAGATCTTTGTAAAGACCCACAATGGCACAACCTGGGTCGTTATTTTTCAAAGTAAGGTAGAAATTTTGTGACCTCTACTCTGATGGCAGTAGTATCTTGTTAATGCTCTACTCTGATACTTGGATTAATTTCAGTTGATTGGTACCCATGCAGTTATCTAGCTCAAATTTTCTACAGTATAGTGGATCTTCTAGGAGACCTGCAATTTCTAGCAGTCTTGAAGCAATACTTGTTGGGAGTGACGCGGAGCTTGCTCGCTCTCGCATGGCAGATGTGAACCCAGGAGTAAAAATATCTACCGGACAAAGAAGTTCGCCCATTCTATCTTCAGAGCAGATGCATATATCGGCTAATCGAAGCATCTCAAATATCAGGGATGATTTAGAATCTCTTGGTTATCTTTTTGAACTGTACTTTGGGATTGTATTATGTTTGAATTTGATCAGGAATTGGTATCTTTGAAACATGAACAGCTTGCAAGACATATTAGTATTATCTTGTAATTTAGATTAGGTCCTTTTGTTCCTAATGTATTTATATACTTCTTGTACATTGTTATACATTGTTATATATTATTATACATTGTTTATACACTGTTTATACATTGTTTGTACACAGTTATACACTATTTATACATTGTTTATACACTTCTTATACACTGTTTATACACTTCTTATACATTGTTTATACACTGTTTATATACTTCTTATACATTGTTATACACTTTTATATATTGTTATACATTTTTTATACATTGTTTATACACTTATTATATATTGTTATACATTATACATTATACGCTATTATTATACATTGTTATACATTATACACTTCTTATACAATGTTATATGTTTATACATTTATTATATATTGTTATACACTGTTTATACATTGTTTATACACTGTTATAAATTCTTTATACATTGTTTATACATTATACACTGTTTATACATTGTTTATACATTATTTATACACCGTTTTACATTGTTATACACTGTTTATACACTTCTTATACATTGTTATACATTATTATACACTTCTTATATATTATTATACATTATTTATACATCGTTTATATACTTTATACATTGTTTATACATTGTTTATACACTCTTTATACCTTAGTTATACCTTAATTATACCTTAGTTATACCTTAATTATACATTATTTATACATTATTTATACACTACTTATACATTGTTATACATTATACACTTCTTATACAATGTTATATGTTTATACACTTATTATACATTGTTATACACTCTTTATACACTGTTTATACATTGTTTATACACTGTTATACATTGTTATACACTGTTTATACATTTTTTATGCACTGTTATACATTGCTTATACATTGTTCTTATACACTGTTTATACATTATACATTGTTTATACATTGTTATACACTGTTTATACACTTCTTATACAATGTTATCTATTATTGTTATACATTATACACTTTTTATACAATGTTATATGTTTATACATTTATTATACATTGTTATACACTCTTTATACACTGTTTATACATTGTTTATACATTATTTATACACTGTTATACATTGTTTATACATTTTTTATACACTGTTTATACATTATACACTGTTTATACATTGTTTATACACTGTTTATACAATTATTATACACTGTTATACATTGCTTATACATTATTTATACACTGTTATACATTGTTTATACATTTTTTATACACTGTTTATACATTGTTTATACACTGTTTATACAATTCTTATACACTGTTATACACTGCTTATACATTGTTTATACACTACTTATACATTGTTATACATTATACACTTTTTATACAATGTTATATGTTTATACATTTATTATACATTGTTATACACTCTTTATACACTGTTTATACATTGTTTATACATTATTTATACACTGTTATACATGGTTTATACATTTTTTATACACTGTTTATACATTATACACTGTTTATACATTGTTTATACACTGTTTATACAATTCTTATACACTGTTATACATTGCTTATACATTATTTATACACTGTTATACATGCTTTATACATTTTTTATACACTGTTTATACATTATATACTGTTTATACATTGTTTATACACTGTTTATACAATTATTATACACTGTTATACATTGCTTATACATTATTTATACACTGTTATACATTGTTTATACATTTTTTATACACTGTTTATACATTGTTTATACACTGTTTATACAATTCTTATACACTGTTATACATTGCTTATACATTATTTATACACTGTTTATACAATCTTTATACCTTAGTTATATGTTAATTATACCTTAAGATACATTATTATAGTGATTATACATTAGTTATTCCTTATTTATACCCTATTTATACTCTAAGATACATTATTATATTGATTATACCTTAATTATACCTTAGTTATACGTAAGATAGTGATTATACATTAGTTATACCTTAATTATACCTTAGTTATACCTTAAGATACACTATTACATTGATTATACATTAGTTATACCTTAATTATACATTAAGATACACTATTACAGTGTTTATACCTTAGTTATACCTTAATTATACCTTATTTATACATTAAGATACACTATTATAGTGATTATACTTTAGTTATACCTTAATTATACCTTAGTTATACCTTAATATACAAAGGCATAATTAGTTATACTTTAGTGAAAAAAAATATGTCGGAAAAAGTATATACATATGGACTTTGTTTCGAAGATAAAAAAAAAATAAAAAAATTTTTCTAAAGTGGCATGACAAAAAAATAAACGGATTGAGAGATAAATGCGAAATTAGATTAAAAATTATAAAAAGAGGAGAGAGAAAGGTGGACAAAGTAGAGAAGGTATTTTGGAGATTTTGATTTGTGTTTGTTGTTTATTTTCTGAATGAATCACGTATAAATGATAATTTTTGTTTTAGGTATTTTTGAAATTTTGAAAAGTTTTTAAAGTATTTATGTAAACTTTTCATTTTGAGGTAAAAATGTTATATGGTGCCAAAAGTTATGTATTTATGTAAAATGCCCAAATATTTTTGTGGCTCCGATTGAGCTTAAATTCTAAATAGGCCTTAATGTGTGTGATCCAATTAGCCCCCTTCCCATTAACATTTCTTCGTATAAGCCAGAAATAGAATTTTCTCTTCTTAATTCACAATTTCTTTTTAATTAATAAGTCCAGATATCAATCACAAACTAACAAATTATTTTGGTGATAATTTGATGAGATTAAATGATTAGAGGTTTCTCAAGCATCCGTGAAGTGACTCATCTCTCAAATGAAGTTTTTTATATATATATTTATAAAGTAATTATACTTCACTTAAATATGAATGAATTCTTTCAAATGTTGCGAAATTGGGTTATATTTCTATATTTTTATGTTTGAAAAAGAAAAATTTATACTCTTGAGAAGAAATAAGAAGAAAATTGAAAATACAATGTTCAATATTTTAATAGCCATTATTATAAGAAATATAAAATTTATCAGAAAAATATTTATAGACGTAAAAAAATTTTTGTTATAAAAAAACTAATATAGCAACAATATAAAAAGTTATTCCTATATGTATATCAATCTTAGCAAATTTATATTGAACTAGTCTTAAACCGAGGCAATATCCAGATCAATTCGATATTATTTAAAAGTAAGTAGAAAAATTTATGTTTAAGCTGATTTAAACATGAATTGTTTATTCATTTGTAAGCGTTAATTATTTATTATAATACTTACATATATTCTCACTTTCGTCTCACTTGGATTGCAATTTCAAAGAATTATTCAATGATAAATATAGAATTATAACTCACTTTCGCAAAATTTGAAAGAATTCATCTGTAAGTGTTAATTATCTCTCACAGTTCATTTTCTAAAAAGAAGTACACAAATTAGAATAAGAGAGAAAGGAAAATTAGAAAGATGGAGAAATACCAAGGCACGTTCCATTAAAAATGTATTTTTGTCTAGGAAAATAGAAGTGAGACAGTTCCTACTTGATCAGTTTAGATTTAAATTTTCAAATAAGAGTTTAAAATTTCTTATTCTTCTTATTAAATATATTTTACTTAAATTTGAATATTTATCTCAAGTAAAAGCCAATTAAAGATAACTATTATGTTTAGATTTGAATACTTATTTAAAAAAAAAAAAAAAATTAAAGGATAACTTTATAACTAAGTATAAAGTATTCAAATTATGATAAATGTATTAAAAAGTGTAAACTTTGTATTACAATTATGTATCATTTATACTTTGATTACAAGTATAAAGTAATCTTTCTTACAATTATGTATTTTCTCTTTTTGCTAGGATCATCGAAATGAATAAAGCTGCATTTCAGCTTTCTCCTCTGTTCCGTCGTCGAAGATCGAAGCTGAGGAAATCGTGCCTCCTGCAATCAAAGTTGATTGATCTGATCATATTCACATCAACAGAATAGGTGACTGCAATATGTCCAATGAGCTTTTAAGATCAGCATTTAGCTTTTTTAAATCCTCAGCTGTTCATGAGGAGGATCCTCGTGTACTGCTGTCAGCCGTGACACAAAGTATCGAGCTTGAGAACTTCTTTCCTGTTATTTACTAAAACCAATTAGTTCTATGATTTGGGCATGAGCATTAACCCAAAGTGAAAAGCATTACAAAGACAATCATGGGTAATAAGAACCTTGAATGCAAGGATCCTAGGAGCCGGAAATCACAACTAAGTAAGCTCTTTTGCTAATGTTCTGCAAGTTGCTAATGCTGCTGCGCTTCTTCCTTCGTCTGCGGCAAGTTCAGCGCCCTGCAATTACTAATTTTTTTTGGAAAATGTCTTAGTGGAGATTATTTGGATAATTTGACGAAAGAGCAAATTTCCCCAAGAAATTCATCATACAGCCAAAGTATATTTTGTACATTATGACAATATTTCATAGACAAGGCAATGAGAGATTCAATTAAGATTCAGAACTTGTGACATCAAAACTCAAAACAGTTCCCGAGCTGAATGGACAAAACCTACGTAACATGTCTGACACTGCAATAACATGTTAGAAACTCGACCCAATTTAACTTCCGCATTTAACGACGACTTCATATTTAAGTCTACTTCCAGAAATATTATATATTTGAAAAGCAGAAAAAGATATTTCCTATCAAATCATGAAACAGCTATGGAGGCCCAAAGCCAGAACTTTGGTTACAGTAAGGGTTTGGGCCCTTCAAGGAAATATTGTTCTTATCAAAGTAATAATATGGTTCTACAGAAAAAATGCACTTTTCTTAGAACTTCCTGCTTAAAAGGCAGGATGAGAGGGAAAAAATAATCAACCAAATGCAAAATTACAGGCTATGGCAAAGACACATGCAGTCCAAAGATCCATAAATCATAGGCACGATATGCAAACACACACATAAAACGATAAGAAGAAATGTTCGGCAGCTTACCAGCCAGATGAAGACATCAGTGCCATGGTCAAGAACAACAGCTGTATCAGATTGCATTGCTAGGTCATATGCAGGTAATTCCTCAAAGGTGCCTCCTTCTCGGTGCATTAAACAACGATGTGCTACCATACTGAGGGAAAGATCAAAGGAACCATTGAGAAACAAATTCCGTAACACAGACCTCTCATCTTCATGCCCAACTATGCTTCCCAAAAGCGGGCCCCTTCTAGAACGAAAAAGGAGCTCTGGTAACAGAGAAAGCTCTTTAGGAAATCGATTTGGTACCTGAGACCCAAATTTGGCAGCAATGTCTTTAATTCTCTCATCCATTTCAAAGCACAATCTTAGCTAGACTTGAGTCCAGTAGTATAGGCCTAGATTGCTTCTCCAATGCCTCCAAATCCAATGTGGGGGTGTAAGACTTATTCTAGCATATTACAAGGTTAACACTGGTACTATTTATTTACTGGGAGAGTTAAATATGTTGACCCGTAAAATATTAAGCTACAAAACTTCAACCTTATTTTGTCAAATTGACCTATTAAATTAATGATGTTGACATGTCACCATCCATTTTTAACATCTTTACTTTACGTAGCTGTGTTAATTTTTCATTTGCCCAACCCATTTACAATCTCTTGGTGCCAAGTAATCATTGAGAGTCATAACATGAACTCCTTTCCCACTCGATGCATTCAAATCAGCAGGCAAAATAACAAGAAGTGTTTTTCCTTCTGTCCTGTCCTCATTTCCGCAATTTCTCCTTTGTGTAGGACCATCCCACCTAATTCCAAATTTGAACATATGTCAACAATACGTACACTGATGCAGGGAATGTAATTCTCGTGTGAAGCAAAAAGGATAAAAAGCAAAGCAAGCATATGATTTTACCTACAGCAAAACCCTCTCTTACAACAGCAAAAGCTTCCTGCATCAGATGTGCTCGTGATTATCATAAGCAAATTGTAGTACTGTACGGCAAAATTCCTGTTAAGTAACCGTTTGATTTCAAATGTTCCAAAGCCGCCCAGAGCAGCAAGTTTACAATATAAGCAAGAAAGAACTTACAGGTAAAAGAGAATCTATTGATTCAACGCGTTGAGCACGCTCCTTGAATATACAAGTCTTCTCTCTCAATTCAGATATCAGATAATGCAGACGTCTCCGCTTCCAGTCTGTTGATCGTACTCACACTTGGAGTATACTACTGCCTCGTAGACTCTCCTGTATCCGTCCCCTTAAATATCCCGCCTAGCAAACCTCCCAAAGAAGCCATCCGTTCTCCGGTTTCTATTATGAAAAATTTAATAGTGGACCGAGCACACGAATGCCGTTACAATTGAAAACTGACTCAGGAGTGTTTTTTATTCTCTCAATCTTCTATTATTCTCCACTTTGGATGTTCTGACAGCAGAAGCCAGCAGTGGGGGTGGATTTCGCACCAAAAAACGAGGAACTAAGATGAGAATGGCGGCAATTTTCACTGGTAAGTAGAGATTTTGAAGGAATGGAAGAACCGGAGGGAAGTCGATTCAGTAAGGAGAAGCGCATAAGTGTGCCGCTATTTTGAAAATCAAAATTGGAATTAGAGGGATTTATAGATGGAGGAACAGAGAGGTAGGGGAGGAGCTTATTTGCTCCCGTTAGTTAAGCAGAGGAGGTTTCTTTTGTCAGCCAAGATGACTGCAGAAAAGAGAGAAGGAAAGTCATTTTGCGGAAAATCTAGTCTCCCTCTTACATGATAACGCACAAACAGGACACGTGGCGTAAAATCAGTGAATAATACTTGAAAAAAAATTCATTATTTTTTTAATGTTCCAGTGAAACCAGAAACCAAAGTGGTGAACAGGAACACCAAACCTATCGTATTTGGAAAATTTTTGTACAACTTTAATGAAAATTTATCATTGTCAAGGAAAAAACGAATCTCAAATTCTCAATAGTCAAACTTGGTGGCAAATTCTGTAGCAATTAGTAGTAATAAACCACGAATTGGTAGAATAAATTAAGGAAGTTGGATTGAATGGTTAAGAACACCAAGTCGAGGCATCTCAGAGTTGGAATTTTATTCTACAAAGTAGACTTTAATAACCAGAGAAACAGCTTAAAGAGTGCGAGAAGCTTCCAACCAATAAATCCCATAAAGGGTATATAGGTTAATAATGTTACATTGCTCCTGTCATTGCAAAAACTTGTGCTCTGTTTTCACAAGTACCCACTTTTTCTGCAATGGCAACAAACTCAACAAAAGTTTGCAGCAGTTTAAAGGGATTTGGGATACTAACGGGAAGGAGACGCATCTATAATTCCTTGCACAACAAACAAAAATCTGTCACGGAAAAATTTGAAAATGATCTCTTTGTTCTGGTCTGGTATCAATTACAGTTGTAACTTGCAATAAACAAAATTCAGCAAGTCCCAAGCCTTTAGCCAAGTGAACTGCAATGTAATAAACTTTGATGGGGCCTGATCATCATCTAGTAACTTCTGCCCCAATATGTCCATTTCTTTGCTGGTTTTCCTGAGGCAAAGCATTTAGTTCCTGAAAAAATTGAAAAGAGAACAGATTAGCTGGGGTAGTGAACAAGAAAGGTTGCAATTAGCCAAGATCTGTTAGCTAAGCAATTGTCCCGACTTCCCAAATGTAACATGGGGAGTCTTTAAGGCTAGTTTTTTACTGAAAATATATTGATCATAGTAGTAGTAATGGAACTTATTTCCACTCTATTCCTCTTTCTCGTTTTCCATTTTCTTCCCTCAACAACCTCATTTTCCTTCATTTCTCAACCCGCTGAACATACACACTTCAGTTAGTAATCTCCTTTTCTTACTACAGGTCCTTAAATTCGTAACTAGGACTCGGGAAACAGAATAGTCAAAACTGCAATTCATACTACCATTTCATGCCATCAATATTATTAAATGAAATTCGTATATACATGCTCTAAGTTAACCTATCATAACATTAGATGCCCTCAACTAATTTAGAATGACTTTAGTATGTGAATTTTGTTTTTCCTTCATCAACTGAAACAAGATAATCATGACAATGAAACCATAACAGCATAGCCTGATGAGCTTCAAAAGCAACATAGGTAATATTCAAGCAAAATGATATCTGTTCCTAATAATACCTTCAGGGAGCTCTGGCTGGTCAAATGGAGTGCAAAGGCTCTTCGCTGCTCCCATTTCACCTTTTGTCCGCTCTTTTACATCTTTCTCCACTTCCTGCAGAGTTATTACAGCACACTAGACATTTAATTTCAGGAAATTCAAGGAGAAAAGGAATCGTAGGTTGTTTATAGCACTTAATGGATGTTGCAAGATTCATTCCAGAGGAAATTCATCCAAATCATAATCGTATCCATATAATCAATGACATAGGATAGAAAAATGCAACAATAACAAGGGGGGGAAAAGAAAATATAAGGCTCAACAAATAAGATTACTCTCATTCATATTTAATTTACAGATATATCATTTATTCACTAGAACCATTTATAGAAGGAAAGTATCTGGCAGTCATTAAAGAAGAAAGATTTACCACAACCATACCATCACTATATTGCAAAATTCTCATTTCATAATAATTAAAACAGCAACAGAGTTAGGTCATATCAAATTTAATCTATCCAATACAACATATTTAACATACTTAAAACAAATTTTAAAGAACACCTCATAAGCAAGGCAGAACTTAGCAGCCAGAGAAAACTAATGCAAAATAAGCAGTATGGAAAACATTAAATTGATGATAGAATACCTCTTCATCACACCAAGGTGCTAAGATCATTTTCCTTTGATTTAAAGCCTCCTTAAATTCATCCCAAGTCTTTGCAATTTGAATGCAAGCATCTCGCTTTTGCTTAGCTGCATCAAACATGCTTTTTTGAATGTCATCTAGCGTATCCTTTACTAACTCAACCAAATTATCCCTGCTTAAATCCTTTTTAGCCGCATTGTCACGACGAACAGCACGTACCTGAGGAAAAAAGTTCAATTATCTTAGAATAAAAGAGAGAACAAAAGGAAAGAAAGAAAAACAGCAACAATGTTGCTTACCTGGTTATTTGCCAAATCTTTTGGTCCTATTTCAATCCTTAGGGGAACACCTTTCAATTCCCAGTGAGAGTACTTCCAACCAGGTGAGTAATTGTCCCTAAGATCTGCCTCGGCGCGAATGCCTGCCTTAGATAAGATATCCACGGTAGCAGCACAAGCATCCAAAATACCTTGAGTATCAGCATCTTTGTAGGGTACAGGAACGACAACTACTTGAGTGGATGCAACTGTAGGAGGCAGCACTAAGCCTTTGTCATCTCCGTGAACCATCACCATCACCCCAATCTACATGAAATTGTGAAGATACAAGAATATAAAATCATGAATTTGACGAATAATCAGATTACATATTGAAAAGAAAAAGGGATCAAAACATATTTTGTTATGTGCAATGCATCATAACTCCCATAAAAGAAATTTCAGACTGAAATGTCAGCTTTTCACGACAGAGAAGCAATCCAGAAATGACAATAAGCTCAAGATGAATGAGTTCACAAAGCTTACTGTTCGAGTGCTATATGCCCAGGAGTTCTGCCAGACCATACCCTTCTCACCCTTTTCATTTTCAAAGTTAATCTCAAACATTTTTGCAAAATTCTGGCCCAGACAATGAGAAGTTGCACCTTGTACACCACGTCCAGTGTTGGGAATAAATGCCTGCCATACATAGACAATTTTGAAACAGTTTGATTCAGGTACAGCCTGCTAAATTTTAAAGAAAACTGTACCAGTTCATCCCCTACATGTAAGAAAAAAAATACCTCAACACTCGTTGTGTAAAGTCCACCAGCAAATTTTTCCATCTCACTTTTCCTGCCCTTGATAACAGGAATAGCCAAGAATTCTTCATATATGCGTCTGTATAGTTCCAATATTTGGAGGACCTAATGCAAAATAATATAAGAACACCATCTAAATAACTTAAATCATCATTTGAAAAAAAATTTGAAAAAAGATAATTTATCATTGCCAAAAAGATCACACAACAGCATAGATTGTAGGTTAAAATTTATATTGTTCATCAATGTAAATTAACTAAAACAGAAGCAACTGCAAATGAAGCTACAATCCAATAATATCCCAATGGAAAATGCACTCACCTATTATTCTGCCATACAACTGCTTATCATATGCCTTAAAGGTTGACAATGTTTATCTAATATGAAATGCTTTTATGGGGCAAAATATGACAATGTTCAGACAACATATGCCACAGTCACATAATTAACTATCTGTTCATGAACTGGTGAAATCACAAAAGCCAAAGATGAACAATTTTTCATCAATAACCCATCTTTTACTCAATTGTAATAGATTCAATCACGTGCCACTTGCGCAAGAACAGGAGAAAGGCTCGTAGTTTAATACCTCTTCATCAGCTTCTGCTTTTGTTGCAAATGCTGTATGCCCTTCCTGCCAAAGAAACTCACGGCTCCTAAAATAGAAAAGCGCATTAGCATGAATGAATAACTGTTGATGAGGATCTAAAATTTTATGAAGCTATATGACAAAACATGCTTGACAAAAGCTGGCATGCACATTAAGAGGCCTAACCAAGCAGCTTATCATAGGATTGGATTGAAATCATTGTTGCAATTTCAGTGAATGAATCAAAATTAAATTAAAAGAGGTCTTTAGCATAGCTGAACCAAACCATATAAACATGGAAGAACATGAGGGCTTTGGTTACTAACATAAAGGCATACCTGATAGAGTTCTTATGCTATAAATCAAGTAGCTCCCAAAAAAATTCACATAAACATTGAAAAAGATAAAACCAAAATCACAATGTGAAAAAAAATAAAAACGAAATACCTAATAAATGGAGTAGGATTGCTAAACTCCCAACGAACAACATTGCACCATTGGTTAAGTTTCAAAGGCAAATCACGGTGTCCCCTTATCCACTTAGAATAGTAGGGATACATGACAGTCTCACTAGTTGGCCGAATCGCTATAGGGACTTCCAAGTCAGATTTCCCAGATTTTGTCACCCAAGCAACCTAAATAAAACCAAAACAAATTACAACTTCTACAATATATATGTTTCTTATGATAAAAGAAATACTTGACAGATAGGAGGAAATTATATTAGTTATCAAGCATCACTAAAACATAGAAGAATGTTCCTCATACAAAGGAAAAATGAAAAAAACATGCGTCTCACTCAAATAAGAAAGCTCGACTTTTTTATAGATTGAACGTATGATAAGAATCATTCCTAAATTCAAAGACCACATGTATTTATATCCTAGATCAGAAATAATCACCATGAATGCAAACTTGCACCTAAGAATATTCAGAAGTGTAATTGAATCACTTTATATAAATGAAAGTGATTCATACATCATATTCACTTCAAAATTTGGTAGAATTTAAGTCAGCAAACTTACAATTTATCTCAATTGTGCATCTAAATTCAAATCTCACCTCTGGAGCAAAGCCCTCAATGTGGTCTTTCTCCTTTTCCAAGACACTAGATGAAACAAAAACAGGGAAGTAACAGTTCTTAACTTTCATCTTTTTGATTTCTGCATCAAAAAATGCCTGCACATTTGTAATGTAGAAAAATAAAATTATGGGTTTGCACTTATATGAAGAATGTGAATTAAGGATAGTACAATTTGATTCAACAAAACAGCTAACACTCCATGGACTACTTCAAAAACCAGGAAAAGCATTAACCATGATAATAGATGCTAGCACTTATTATTCATATAAATAGCTTAAGAGTAACCACTCTCAAAAATTATTAACATTTTAATGATTCAAGGGTTTCACCGTACTTGCATGACCTCCCAAATTGACATTGCCCATGGCCTTAAGATATAACAGCCAGATATATCATAGTACTCAATCATCTCACCATGGACAACCACCTACACAAGCCAAAAAGGGACAAAAACACATAATTAGGGACCAATAACACAAATACAAGACATCAATCACTATAAAAATAAGGAGTATTGCAGCAGAAGTGTATAAGCCAGCATGCTTTTAGTATCTCATACACAACTCTTAAAGTATCTACTAAAGAAGAAGAATTACAGGAGTGAACATTTCTCATTTTTTACCCTCCACGACAAGGAAACAATCTGGGGCAAGAATTATAACTTTCTACTTCATGCAACAAATCAACCAAAAGAGAACCTCTAAAGTATATTAATGTTCGACAATCACTGACATTTCTTAAACATCTGATCTTAGTTATCACTGAATGATTAAAGAACTAATAGCTAGAATAATTTAAACCCATCCTGTGAAGAACAGTAGTATATCCTGACAGGCAGAATCTCCATATTGTTCAAGAAGAACTGCATCTTAAAATATTTAATAGTTTCTTCTTTTACCTTTCACTAAGTTAAATATACTTTTCATATCTTCCAGCACCCCAGATCCCCAAGTGAGAAAAACGTATCCCTACTTCAAGAGCTTCTTACCCAAAAAAAAAAAAAAAAAGAAAGAAAAATTATTTGACATTAACTGCAAAATTTATGATCATACCTCTGAATACCACTCTCCAAAGTTCTCATCCTTCTTGTAAGAGAGTCCCAATCCAGTCTCTTTCTTGACCTCCTTCTTTTTGCCCTTGCCCCCTGACAAATCAACAACAGTTTATTTTATGGTTTGCTCAAGCAGTACCACATGCATATATACGCAATTACAAAGGTGCCATAATTGGTGGCATATACTACAGAGGCAGAGGGAGGGGGGCCTTTTGGGGCCGGTGGCCCTCCAGCCGCCGGGCCTTCGCCCCCCTGAATTAGGGTTTGCCCCCGAAAATCAGAGAGATGAGGCCCTTATGCAGGAACGAACCTGCTGGCTGCCGGGAAGCCATAAAAATCGGCCTTCCTTTGACCCTTAGGCTCCTGCTATTGAACGGCGGAGTGGCAGCGTTGTTGTTCAGCTGTAGGTTTTGGTTGACCCCCTTCTTTTAGTTAAGCAACTGTTTGCGGGAAATGAATAAAAGATTAAAAAAGGAAATTACAAAAACTGCCCTCTTTTAAATATTTCTTCCTCCCATGCACCCACTCAATTTCTTTCATACTCGCTTTTCAAGTTTCATTCCCTAAATACGTTGTTTGCATTACTTTCCCACTCTCTTTGCCTTGGTCTTATCTACAAATGATTATTCCATTTCCTCATTTATTTTTTATATTTTAACTTTAATTTTTGTCATTTATCTCTTAATTTGTGAATTTTTTCGACAAGCCACTTTATTAGAAGATTTTTATCATCTTTTTATTCTCTTTAAGATGAGATCCACATGTATAAAAAATGTATTAAAAAAGTATCGGTGTTTGTTTGTTGATGTTTTATGATACATTATATATATATATATATATATATATATATATATATATGCTTTTCTTATACTTTTCTGATACATTTATGATACTTTTCCAACGATCTGAAAAAAAAAAAAAGAAAAAATAGATACATATGGATATCAATTCGAAGATAAAAAGGAAACGAGCAGAACTTACAAAAGTGGAATATCGAAAAAGTAAACAGTACGAGAGATAAATGAAAAAATAACATTTAAATTACAAAAGATGGGTGAGAATAAGAAGAATCACATTATAAGAATTGAATGGATGTATTATAGAAATGTGTCATAGTTTAAAGCGTAAATTTAAGATTTTAAACACCTTATGTATTTTTTAGATAATTGTTGAAAATATGAATATTTATATAAATTACTATTAAAAAAAGGACATTTTACATAAATACATACTTTTTGACACTATATAACATTTTTACCTAGAAAAAGTTTGCATAAATACATTAAAAACTTTTCAAAATTTCAAAAATAACTAAAAACAAAATATTCAATTTTACGTGATTCTTGCCCAATAAACTACAAAGCAAAAAATCATAATCTCCAAAATACCTTCTCTACTTTGTCCACGTTTCTCTCTCCGCTTTTTATAATTTTTAATCTAATTTCGCATTTATCTCTTAATCCGTTTATTTTTTTGTCATGCGACTCTAGAAAGTTTTTTTTGTTTTTTTTATCTTCGAAACAATATCCATATGTAGAGACTTTT
Organism: Euphorbia tirucalli; assembly: GCA_039660915.1. Taxonomy (NCBI): domain Eukaryota; kingdom Viridiplantae; phylum Streptophyta; class Magnoliopsida; order Malpighiales; family Euphorbiaceae; genus Euphorbia; species Euphorbia tirucalli. Next base: position 68,681,139 of record CM077639.1, read on the forward strand.
CCAACATTTTTTTTTTTCACTAAGGTATAACTAATTGTACCTTTGTATCTTAAGGTATAACTAAGGTATAATCAATGTAATAGTGTATCTTAAAGTATAACTAAGGTATAAACACTGTAATAGTGTATCTCAAAGTATAATTAAGGTATAACTAAAATGTAATAGTGTATCTTAAGGTATAACTAATATATAATTAATGTATAACTAAAGTGTAATCAATGTAATAGTATATCTTAAAGTATAATTAAGGTATAACAAATATATAATCACTATAATAGTGTATCTTAAGGTATAAGTAAGGTATAAGGTATAATCAATATAATAATGTATCTTAGAGTATAAATAAGGAATAACAAAAGTATAATCAATGTATTAGGTATATCTTAAGGTATAATTAAGGTATAATCAATATAATAATGTATCTTAGAGTATAAATAAGGAATAACTAAGGAATAACTAAGGTATAATCACTATAATAGTGTATCTTAAGGTATAATTAAGGTATAATCAAGGTATAAGAAGTGCATAACAGTGTATAACAATGTATAAACAGTGAATAAGAAGTGTATAACAATGTATAACAATGTATAAGAAGTGTATAAATGGTATATAAGCAGTGTATAAGAAGTGTCTAAACAGTGTATAATAATGTATAAGCAGTGTATAACAATGTATAATAAGTGTATAAACATATAACATTGTATAAGAAGTGTATAACAATGTATAACAATGTATAAGAAGTGTATAAATACATTAGGAACAAAAGGACCTAATCTAAATTACAAGATAATACTAATTTGTCTTGCAGCAAAGGTGTTGGGTACAAATATAAAAAGATGATCAACTCAAACTACTCAATATTGAGATTCTATTCAGTTCCTTTAATCTTCTTCTTCAGTAAAAAGAAAAATTCTTCTTGGTTTTCAATTGTACCTCCAAAGATGAGATTCTATTCAGTTCTTGCAACAAAAAACTCATATATAACAGCATATACGAAGGCATTTTCACATTTCAAAGGTGGATTTCAACTTTCTCAGTAATAAATCTTCAAATCTATAAACATGAAAATCTCCTTTTAAAATTAACATTAGCAATTTGATAACAAATATTAATTAAGATTTGAAGATTGTATAACAATGTATAATAAGTGTATAAACATATAACATTGTATAAGAAGTGTATAACAATGTATAACAATGTATAAGTAGTGTATAAACAATGTATAATAGTGTATAAGAAGTGTATAAACAGTGTATAATAATATATAAGAAGTGTATAAACAGTGTATAATAATATATAAGAAGTGTATGACAATGTATAACAATGTATAAGAAGTGTATAAACAATGTATAAACAGTGTATAACATGTTGGAATTTGTCACCGGAAATCACCCGATTAAAGCGGAAGAACGCGATGATTTCCTTAAATCCGTGCCCAGGAGCAATTGAGATGGAAATTGGAAAAACAAAAATTTAATTAAAAGAGATAAATCTCTTACCCGGAATATCTCTTTCAGAGATGGATGCAGACCGCAGGAATCAACTTAGAATCCCTCCTCGTTCACGTACACGAACGCCTAACGAACACTACCCGTGCTAGCGTCGGAAAACACGAAACTTTGGAGAGGGAGGCTGGGACAAATTTCAGCTAGCTTGTGTGTTCGCCTACTTGGCCGAAATTCCTAGGGTTATTAAACCCTAGGTGGCCGAAATTCTCAAGGGAATTTCTGCCCAAGCTGGCTCCTTCATCTGTGTGGGCTTCCATCTTTTATTTCAGGTCCAAATCTATTTTAATTAGTCTGGTTTAAATTAATTTCAAGTCCAACTTTAATTTACCCATATATTTAATATATTACACCAAGTAACATATTGTTTACATTTAAATTAAAATTGGTTGGACTAATTAATTTAATCCACCAAATTAAAATTAGATCTTCACAAAATAAATTCATATGTAAACCTATACATATGAATATTTCCACCCAGGAAATAATCTCATAATTAATCCAATTAATTATGAGAGAGCCAATCAAATATTAATTTTATTATTATGAGCAATCCAATTGATCTTTATAATATAATTAATATATACCTCTCTCTCTAGAGTGTATACTCCATGTATACATGTGATTCCTTAAGTCCGTGTTCAGTCGCTCAATGTGTACGATCCTGTGGGCCCATCTTTATGTTGGCAGTGGGCCTATGGCCCACAGATTGCAGTTGGGCTCTAGCAAGCCACTGCAGCCCTCGATTAAGATGGAGATGGCAGTCTAACTGTTATCATAACCCTGTAGTTTGAACTTGCATATCCCACGTCATCGATATTGGTATCCAACACAGAGGCATGGATTGATCACCCTCTTTTGTGTCCGGACATTAACTTGATCCCCGAATGTACTGAAGCTCACAAAAAAGTTCTAACTTCTTTGGGTGTGGCCACACTCTTATCAGTCACATTCATCAAGAGGCCGGTGATATCTTCTCAATGGACTACTGAGTGACAAATCCCTTCTGCATATCCATAGCATTGCCATGCTAAGTGACATACCCGAAAGTACCCATACTTGGCACCCTATTACACGCCCTTTAGGCGTACCCCTAAGTATGCAACCTCACATGTAATACCATCATATGGTCAGGTCAAAGGATCCATACAAGTACTACACGAGAATCACTTGTGATACTATACCATGTGGATTTCTCGTTTAGTGGATCTATCCAGTACCATGCCCTTTTTACATGTACCCATTAACTTGGTTGACATCCTATGTCCAATGACCGATAAGACACCGCCATACAACCGGGTTAATGATAGTCTCTTGTTCCACTCATTCCCATGACTGGAACAGACTATGGATCTATTTATGGTTATATCGTTTATCCTATCCATGGTCTTACTGCCAAGTGCATGACACTTGTCATCATGGATATGGATATGTCCATTGGATACTTCATTTAATATAATGCACAAGATATTTATAATAAATGAATTAATACCTTTATTTATAACACAAATGAGTATAATACATAAATCCAATAAATATATAATACAAATACTAGGACCAATGCCTCGGGGCTAGGGCATATCCAACATAACAATGTATAAGAAGTGTATAAACAGTGTATAAATAATATATAAACAATGTATAATAATATATAAGAAGTGTATAACAATTATAACAATGTATAAGAAGTGTATAAACAGTATATAACAATGTATAATAGTGTATAAGAAGTGTATAAATAATGTATAAACAGTGTATAACAGTGTATAAGAAGTGTATAAACAATGTATAAACAGTGTTGTGAGCGGACGACCTGAGATGCAGCGAAGCGAACCGGGCGCTGTGGAAAGCGCGTTTGGAGTGTTTTTTATTTGATGGAAAATGGGTTTTGTATATCTTGCTTTAGGGAAAACCATTCGTTTGTTTAGAAATTCCTTTTGTAGAAAATATTTTCCCATTTTATTAACTTAAAGATCTCGAAACCTAAATTTCAAGATCAGTGACAGAGTCGCCATCTAGAGCAGCTCATCCAAGAAATTCTGGTACAGCTTCCTACCAAGTGTAAACTACCGTACCTAATCCAGAGATTTAGGGTTCAGGCAACTTACCTATTCAACCTCGAGCTTGTATTCATTTATAATTTATATTACCGTATTTATTCAATTTATTATCTTTCTCTACTTGATTTGTTTAATTATCAGCCGATGCTCATACAGATGACAGAAGTAAATTGTAGAAAAGTAAATCATACACACAAATTATACAAAATAATAGAGGCCACTTATACAACCAAATCGAATGAAAAATAAAAAATTCTCGTCCTCACATTACAAACACCTAGAATACACGGGTATCTAAAAATTTACCATCGCCTAAAATACATGAATTAATCTATTAATTACATCAAGAATAATAAAAAAGGGAAATAAATGCTGCAAAACCGACGGTTAGCACAATTATCACATAAATGCAAACAGGACTCGCACAGGACAGAATTGGGATTTTTAGGAACGGGGGCATGCATTTAGGGGATAGCCGAGTCAACTCGACTAGTTGGCCTAGTTAGACCTGGAAAACGGTTTTGAAACACCCTGTGGGTTTTTGTGCTGGAAAATAATTTTAGAAAACCATTTGGCTCGATTTCATGCAAATTTCTGTATTTCAGTGGGTCTGTTATCCTGAAACTTGGGGTTTCGTTCATGCAGGTTTTCCTAATTTCCACAACCATCTAGAGTCTGAAAGCGGTAAACATACCAAAAACGATTTGATTCTGAAGACAGCATCACACGACGATGTCTGTGTGGGTCTTCCCGTGATTCTGTCCTTTCCGGGGACTACAGCCGTGCGGCTATAACTAGAGCCATGCGGCTCTATTTAGAGCTGTGTGACTCTAATATCTACAGCCGTGCAGCTGTAACACCTGGAACCCGAAATCGGTTTTCTCGTTTTTTCGAAAATCGTTATTTTGCTTGTTTTTTATATTTCCTAAAGATTTTTGTAGGGTTTGGGGGTCCGCTAGTGCTGGATAGCGGATCCAATTCGGATCGAACAATCCCGAAATCCAGAAAATAAAATCCAGGAAAAACCAAAAACCTAACACCCATATGCATAGAAATTCGAAAACCACAATTTGATAATGCACGGGTGTATTTGGGCCGAAAAATATCTCAACAAGATGAACCAAATGGAAAACGGGCTACTTTCAGCCGATTCGGGGCATTTTCGGGTTTCTGCCCAGAAGGAACATAGCCGTGCGGCTCTGTTCCAAGAGATCATAGCCGCGCGACTGTGTTCTAAGGAAACACAGCTGTGCGGCTCTGTTCGGGTAGCCGGTTTTCTAGAAATTGACAAAACAGAGGAAAAAAAGCACGAAAATGCAATGAACACAAGTTTAAGGCCTCTTAGAGTTTGCCTTGTTGTTGTTCCAGTGTATTGGATAATCAAAAACGGATTAAAAAACAAGAATGTGCCTTGAATCCTTAAACTTTTTGAAATTCCAAAAACGAATCTGAATCAATCCGAAACCAATTCGAAACAGTCCCAATTGAATGTGGAATGGTCGAGAAACCCTCCCTTAATGCTTAGGTATTGTGTTTGGTGTTGAATTTTGTTCTCTGCTTCTCACTCTCTCTCTATTTTCTTCGGTCTCTTTCCCTCTCTTTACTTCTCTGTTTTCTTCTTTTCCTTATTTTTTCTACCTAAGAAAATCCTCTCGATTGATTTTTTTCTATTCTTTTTATATCTCATATCCTGTAATGATTTCAAAAATTAAATGAGCCGTATGCTTTTTATAGAATTTCAGCTAATCTCTCTGTTTCAACTAAGTTGTTCTGCCTTTGCAGAGCAACTTGGTTGACTCACTAGAGCCACGCAGCTCTAAGTGTTAGAGTTGTACAGCTCTAATCTACAGCCGTATGGCTGTAGTTTTTCAACTACAGCTGTACGGCTCTAGACAAAGCCAGGGCAGATTCCCCTAATTCCTAAGCTCACCTCTAAACCCTATAATCACTCGAGGGACCTTTCCCGGGGTTTTGGATCTCGGGCGGTTCAGTTTTCGGAGTGTTTGAGGTATTTCAGGTGACCCTCTGCTCAATTCCAAGTCTGACTGCTTAACAGAGGTAATAAAGGATTCTCATCACGGAGGTCAGGAAAACCCCTGCTCATAAGTGTATAAACAATGTATAACAATATATAAGAAGTGTATAACAATGTATAAACAGTGCATAACAATGTATAAGAAGTGTATAAACAGTGTATAAACAATGTATAAACAGTGCAGTCATAAAATGCACTCCTAAAGTGCAGATGCAGTCCCAAAATTGCAGTCCTAAAGTGCAGTTACTGTCCCAAAATTGCAGTCCTAAAGTGCAGATGCTGTCCCAAAATTACAGTCCTAAAGTGCAGATGCAGTCCCAAAATTGCAGTCCTAAAGTGCAAATGCAGTCCCAAAATTACAGTCCTAAAATGCAGTTATAAAGTGCAAATGCAGTCCTAAAATTGCAGTCCTAAGATGCAGTTATAAAATTGCAGTCCTAAAGTGCAGATGCAGTCCTAAAATGCAGTCATGAAGTGCAAATGCAGTCCCAAAATTACAGTCCTAAAATGCAATTCTAAAGTGCAGATGCAGTCCCAAAAATGAAGTCCTAAAGTGCAGATGCAGTCCCAAAATTAAAATGCAGTCATAAAGTGTAAATGCAGTCCCAAATTTGCAGTCCTAAAATGCAGTCTTAAAGTACAAATGCAGTCCCAAAATTGAAATGCAGTCATAAAGTACAAATTCAGTCCCAAAATTGAAATGCAATCCTAAAGTGCAGATGCAGTCCCAAAATTGAAGTCCAAAAATACAGTCTTAAATTGCAGATGCAGTCCCACAATTGAAATGCAAACATAAAGTACAAATGCAGTCCCAAAATTGAAATGCAATCCTAAAGTGCAGATGCAGTCCCAAAATTGAAATGCAGTCATAAAGTGTAAATGTAGTCCCAAAATTACAATCCTAAAGTGCAGATGCAGCCGTAAAATTGAAATGCAGTCCTAATTAAGGTATATTCAATGTAATAGTGTATCTTAAGGTATAAATAAGGTATAATTAAGGTATAACTAATGTATAATCAATGTAATAATAGTGTATAAAAAATGTAACTGTCCTAAAATTGCAGTCCAAAAGTGCATATGCAGTCCCAAAATTACAGTCCTAAAATGCAGTTATAAGGTGCAAATGCAGTCCTAAAATTGCACTCCTAAAATACAGATGCAGTCCCAAAATTGAAATGCAATCCTAAAGTGCATATTACAAAAATAATTTAAATTTCAAAAATAAGAACTCACAACTCAAACTTAGCAAAAAGAAAAAAAAAATCAGATTAACAATTTAAAATTCAAAAACTCACAAACTCATAACTCATCCAAAATTCAAATTCACCAAACATAAAACTTACCAAGAGGAAGCCGATCAGGGCTATAGGAGAAGTAATCAAAGGTAGAAATGATATTAGCATGAAGATTTCAACCCAGCTACAATAGAGAGCAACACGAAAGAATGAAGGATCTGCCGGCAATGATGGAAAAAATAGGTGGAGTTAGCAGTAGACGAAAGGAGAAAGAGCACCGACAATGAGACGATAACCGTAGATAAACAATGATCAGTGATGAAGAACGTGAAGAAGAGAATATGAAAAGGCAGAAAAGAAATAAAAAAAACGTAAGAAAGGAATCAAGCAGGATCGTAGAGAAGAATTAAATCTAAAAAAAAAACGTAAAAGAGTAAATAATAAAAGGTAAGCCACCAAATAAACCCTAAAATGAGGGTAATTTTGATAATTTCCCTTAAAAAAAATAAGAAGACCTATCTATCCATGTGCTTCTTTTACTTTTGTTTTTTCTTTTTCTCTCTTTGTCTTTTTCTTTCTTAAAAAAGCAAGTAATTTTTTATCTAATTTATTTATCAAATATTACTTTTATTTAAAATGTTTTTTACAAAGTATTAATGAATAAGAATTTACAATTATTTTTAATTAATATTCTAAATTTTATTTAGATAAATATTTACTCAATTATTATTTATGAATTTAATAAATTAGGGTTTGTCATTTGGGTTTAGGTTATTTATTATAGAATTGTTAAATTACTGAAATTTGATAAATTGATACTTGAATTAAGTTAATTTGTAAACAATATCTATAATTTGATTTAATTATATGAATTTTGAATTGAAATTGAATTAATTATTTAATTAGAAAGTTAATTATTCAATTAATTAATTTGTGTTATAACTTGGATTGAAATTGGTAGATTATGAATTTAAACTTATGTTTAATATTTTGTTTGTGTTTTTACTTTAGAAATTAGAGATATAAATCAGTTTGTTATTAAAACTAAGATAAATATAATAACAATTCTTGAAAAAAATCCTAGCAAGGGCGTTTGTCGGGCTTAAAAACACATTCCAATCGGCAGCAAGCAGCCAACGTCCTTTTTTCCTCTTAAAGAGTTAGGTCCTAGGTATGTCACTGAGTAGAGGTGTACAAGACTGCATAAAAAAGAGGCATAAATATAGGATTTTGTGGTTGGGATGAATTTTGTGTGAAAAAAGTCAAAAATATGGGAGAAATTAAGGGGGAGAGGGTTTTGAGGGGTTTAAGGAAATAAGAAGAATGATGCTCAGTTGATGAAAAATGGAGAAATTTTGAAAAATGCTTCAAATGTTTGATCATAATTTCAGTCCTTGGATTAGATTAAGTATGTAGGAATGGAGAGGTTTGCATGATTCTGCATCTGATTTATGTGATGTTCATTAATAAATGAAGAAACTAGGAGGGAGAGGAATGCTATGGACTATGGAGCATCTGCCTACCCAAAACGATGTACTAATCATTTTTCCATCCATGACTGAAAATATTCTCCAACAAAATAATACTTTTATTTTCTATATTAATTATTAAAAGAAAGTTAAATCAAATTATAAATGCAAAGGATAAGATACCGAAAATACTTACCCATATTAAACCAAACTAATTAGATGTGAGAAAATTTTTAAGATAACAGAAAATTGAACTGAAATCAAAGTCACACAAATTTTGGATCAGTTATTTATCTATTATAGTTTACTTTTTTTTTTTATGAATTCAGTTATTGGTTGGTGGTTCAGATTTACCGAAACTGTACGATTATACCAAAACCAAGCCAAATTTATTAAATATTTAATTTTGTAGTTTTTTAAAAAATTATGTAATTTTCTTTTTGTTTTAATATTATGATTTTTACTCTTTTTTTATGGTAAGCTCGGGAGGTGGGTGCAACAAACATATATGACAAGACAAGGTGTAAGAAAGAAGAAGAGTCTTATGTTTTTAGATCTAAAAGAAATGGGTACGACTTTCATAAGTGCTAATCAACAGGAACTAGCCCGGTGAATAATGTTGCAGTTCTTAGCCATAACTGGCTTTACTAAATGGATTGAATCTCACCTCGTTGTGCCCTTAACTATTAATTGAAGTCCTCATTTTCCTTCCAATTAGTTAAATTAGTTCTTACTAATCCCCATTTCTCAGATTGTGCTTCGTGGGGGATCAACCTTTTTCTTTCTTTCTTTTTTTTTTTGGTTTATTTAACCAATGAAGCCAACTAGTACTTTGATGGTCCTTTTAAATCTAAGTCAATTTCACCCAAATTCAATGGAAATTATCTACACTTCAAATTGAAAACATAATTGTTTACCAAAAACAAACACAATACTATATAAGAAGCATGTTTCAAAATAAAACCATAATGAAAATTATATTCTATGTCGTCGTAATTACATATTTCTACAAAATTGATAATACTCTTAAATCATAACCATTTATAATTAATCATAATAAAAGAATTAATTAAGAACATTATGTGCGGACGATCCTTTAGAGAGCACGGGTCACGAGGCCGGGTCGAGGTTGTAATGAAGTATGAATTGGGGTTTTAGAAAAGTAATGAGAAAACAAAAGAATTCAATCGATCTCACTAAAAGTAATAAGAATCGTCACCCAGTTCAGCCCTACAGGAAAATTGCAGTGTAGCCGAGTCGAGTAGGAATCGCTATACTTTTTTAGTCAGAGATTCAGGTTTAGACAATCACCAATTTCTCCTTGATTTAAAATATTATATTAACAGTTTTATCTTAATACCTTTTATAATTCTATGATTTATTTTAATTTGATCTTCTCTATATGTTCACACAAGAAATCTATAAAATGAATTCTAGAATACAAATAAATTCAGTAAAGTAAAATATTACAATTTGATTGAATAATCTAGCTTAAGGGATATATTAGTATAAAAGAAGAATTTGGAGTACATGTTAGTGCATATCCTAGTCCCGATATCAAATTTTGTTTTAAATAAAAAGGCATAATCATATTTATTATATCTCTTATGCATTTAATAAATTATGAGAATTCAATAATTACTGTTTTGTTCTTTATGCCGATAATGTTATCCGGGTAGTAAGACATTAAGTAAGGAAAGAACATAGTTATAAAGTCATCTTTAGTCTGTTAATGTCATGAAAATGATAATAACTAAAGACTAGCATGGGCCTTGATTGTATGGTGGTGTCTTACTGATCATTGGATATGGATTGTCAATCAAGTGCATGGATATATGTTAGGTTACATGATACTAGATCGATCCGTCTTGAGAATACCACATATAGTTCCTATGTCATATGTGGCTCTCAAGTAGTACTTATATTTTTTCCTTTGACATGATATCGCTACAGGCCTAGGTGCTAGTTCGTATACTTTGATGTGCGCCTAACAGACCCATAACAGGGTGCCAAGTAAAGGTACGATTGGGTATGCCAGTGATCATGTTGGAAATGTGAGTTATGTGAAGGGATTTGCTTCTATCTTAACTGAGGGTTGATATCACTAGCCTCTTGATGAGTATGACTGATAAGAGTGTGGTTACACTTAAATAAGGTAATCACTGGGTGATTAGTTATTTGCAAATTTCAATCTACTCAGTCTCAAGGAATGTCCTTGCAGCACAGAGGGTGACTTCACCATGTCTCTTGTAGGATACTGATATTGCATGGCATGGGATATGTAAGTTTACTACATGAGTATCTTCTCCATTAAGATTGATGTTTTTATCTTATTTGGGTAATTATGACGATTTGCTAAAACTCACTTATAGCTTGTGGGTTTAATAGGCTATTGGGCACACTGCCAACATAAGATAGACCGACAGGATCACACATATTGGGCATCTGAGTATGTTAGTTATGAACTTTTTAAAATATGTATTGGTTATATGCTTAAATAAGAGCTTTTGAGTTTATGAGCTTTATAGCAAATGCCCATTTAAATAAATCTATGTGAGAGTTTTTCTTTTATCTAATAAATTAGTTAGTGGATTAATTAATTTATGAGATGGTTTAATTAAATAAATATGGTATATATATTAAATCAGTATTCGGAAACTAAAGACTAATTGGTTTTGTTATTTCTTGTTTAGTTTCTTTTAATTTTAATTAGGATTTTTCTATTAAGGAAATAGTCTATAAGGGTATTAAAAAAAAAATATAAGAAGAAAGGATATAACCTAATTTCATTTAAGAGATTTTCTAACTAAGAAAAACACTACGCTCTCTCTCTTAGACCACCAAGAATTCGGCCAAACCTATCATTGGCTTAGGGAATTCGGCCAACACAAAGCAATTGGAGAGACGGCTCTTTTCGTCCAATGCTAGCACACAGACGTATTCCAAAGGTGTTCGTATGCGTGAGCGTAAAGGTTCTTTGCGGATAAGTAAGAACTGAAATTTCAATCTCTATGCGAGAATGTCATAGGTATGAATTTTATTATACTTTCTAATTGAGTCGTGTTGTTATTTCATCTATTCTCTGAACGAACTAATCTTGGGCATGACTTTGAGTATAAATATACTTCCGCTGAAATTTTTTATTTATACCGTGAAAACCGCAACACTTACCCTACAATAAAAGTACTATTTAATTCTTTATATATATATATATTTTCATGGATCATGAATTTCTGTTTGGTCGATTTTTTTTCTCTTCAGTATTGTTGTATTTATAATGTTAAACTAATGAGTTGGCGAAAATAAAAATTGGGCAAAATTATAGTGTTTCTTTATTGAACAGTTACAATTGATTCATATCTTAATTCTTGTTATTATCGATGCAATTCGTCAATGAAATTAGGAATAAGCATTAGTTTGATTTGTGTGAATCACCTAAATTTTTCAGTATATATAATTTCATTTGTAGTAATTTTTTTTTTTAAAACATATATGTTTGATATAGAATTCAAATTTTTCATGTATTGAAAACTTGCACCAAAATGAATAAACAATTATGTATTACATTTATACTTAGGCGACACTTCATAATCTTATATTTCAATTTTCTTTCAAATTTTGCGAAAGTATACTTTTATGTTTGAAAAAAAAATTAAATTTATACTCTTAAGAAGAAAATTGAAAAAATTGATAATATAATGTTAAATATTTTAATAGCCATTATTATAAGAAACATTAAATTTTGGGGTAAATTATAAAAAAAAAAAAAAAAAACCTTGTGATTTCACTTTTTTGTAAAAAAATAAGGATTGTATTTTAAAATGTTAACAAAAAAAAGACAACTACAATTAGAACATGATATTATATAAGATATTCTTATGCATTTTGAACTCAAAACTTTCAAGTTGGTTAATAAAAATATAATAGACATTAATGATAAATTTTTGAAAATTTTTTAAAAGCGCAACTATTTTTCTAAATTGAACAATGATAATAAATTTTAAAAAAATCATAACAAATTGAAAAATATTCCAAAAATATTCAAATCTTGATGTAAAATTCTTAAATAATATGCATAAATTATTGGTATGTTAAATAACGAAAAATAGCCTCCGTTATATTATCATTTTTAATGGAAAAATATTAGTTTTTTTTTTTTGTTAATATTTTAAAACACAATCCTTATTTTTTAACAAAAAAAAGGTCTTTTATTTACAAAAAAAAAAAAAGTGAAATCACAATTTTTTTTTTATTTTATAATTTGCCCTTAAATTTATCAAAAAAATAAAAAATTTTTAGTTATAAAAAACTATTATAGCAACAATATTAAAAGCCGTCGTCAATGTGTGTCAATGTTAACAAATTTATATTAAATTTTACTGGAACTACCCATAGTATGATACTGGACTTAGGGGTGCACACGGTCGGTTAACCGGTCCATGTGGACTTTTGCTAACGGTTAACCGCTCGAACGGTTTTTCTAATTTACTAACCGTACACTGTCCATTAAATGCGGTTAACCATTATTCGGTTAACCATTAATTTCGGTCGGTTAACCATTTTTTTACGGTTAACCATTTCCGAAATAAACATTATATTTTAAACCTCAAAATTTTAAATCATAAATCTCAAATATCAAAGACAAATATGAAATTATAAACCATAGTCTTAATAATTGATTAAAAATGACATTACAACTAGAAGTGAACTAATTATGTTTGTCGGTGAATTAATTGTTACCAATAATGGATTTTCCATTATATGTATATATTAATGTTTAATGTAACCTTCTTTAATGGATTTTCCATTCTCAACAAAAATCCGAATTAATCAAACAAAGATGAAACCAAAAATTTTCAGGGAGAGAAGAAATGAAAAACTAGGGCAGAAATGGAGAATGACTGTTACAATATTAATATTAATATCTTTCTCTTCAAAGCTATCGAAATAAAAATCAAATATAATGTCTTGTAACAATTTAATTTTTATTGGCAATTGATATATAAACACTACAAACTATTAGATTTAACCGTAAAAAATTTTACAAAACCAAATTTTCCTGTCAAAAAAATAATATGACAATAAGACCCACAAGTTACATATATAAAATTTAAATTAAATTTTACTGACAAATATAATAGTAAATTATATATTTTTGGAAACAGAGTTTTAGAGCTAACAAAGTGTGAACCAATTTATGATATATATATATATATATTAATGTTTAATAATGGAAAATCCATTAATATATATATATATATTGGAAAATAAAAATTAAATTAAGGACAAAAATTACATTAAACATATTGGAAACTATAGACATAAAATTACATTAAACACCCCAATGTTTCACCATTAATTCATATAACCTATATATCCAATTATATATAAAAAAAAAAAAATTCAACGGTCGGTTAACCGAGTCCACATGGACTTCAAAAACCGAAACCGAAACCGAAACCGAAAATTTTTAAAAACAAAAACCGTACACTAGTCTATCGGTTTCGGTTAACCATATTTTCTGTCCGGTTTCGGTTCGGTTTCACGGTTTTTCGGTTTTTTTTGTGCACCCCTAACTGGACTTTTATATTGTGTCTATCCCATCTTGTATTTTTTTGTTTTTTTTGTTTTTTTGTTTTTTTTTTTTGACAAAGAATTTTATAAAAAAACTTTTTATTTAACACTATATATTGTTGTCTATCACAAATTGTATTCCTTATAATGCACTTTTTCTTTAATTAATTGATTTCTAGCGTTTTATAAAAAAGCTTTTTAATTAACACTTTATCAATAGATGCATTATGAAATGATTGTGAAGACAAGGTAGCTCTCTGTAAAGCATTAAGCAATGAACCACACTCTTTTAATGTACAAAAAATAATAATTCAAACCATTAATATTTTTCATTTCATCTTATGACAAATAATACTTAAAATTGACTTGTCAAGAATAAGAGCAAATGAAATTCTATTAATGATAATTTTATGTACAAAATTGTCGAATTACAAGTTAATTTGATCTGTAAAATTATTCAACAGCAAGTACGAAAATTCCGTATGATTTATACATTTTGAGATTGATCTTTTCAGGAGGTGATTTGTCTATTTTCAAATAACTATAATTCTGCTTATTAGGAAAAAAAAAAAACTTTAATTCTAAAATCATTCACCGTTTAATATATTAAATCTATTAAAAGTGAATACACTTAGTTGGGTTGTCATTTTCTAAATTTTTCAAAATTATTAATAATTAATTTTACTTAACTATAAAAGATTTAGTTACTTAAATATTTAATTTATTTAAAATTCAAAAAAAAAAACCCCTTCCCCCAGATTCTCTTAATCTTCCCTGTTTCCTTCTATGAGAAATTATTTTGCTGTACTTTCTAAATTCATCACCTCTCTCCCTCACTTTCTCATTTCTGCATCAAAATTTTTCATTCAACTCACTTTCTCATTTCTGCATCAAGATGGTACTTCCTCCAAACTTATTGATAGTCTTTTCTACATGGTCTCCGATCTAGAATACTCTTTTCGATTTCTTAACATTTGAATGCGGTCTTGATTTCTTCGTTGATGGTGAAGAGTCACAAAGGTTCAAGGTCAGATTCATTTCTTTTCCTTTTTCTACCCAACTCCATCGTAAAATTTCAAAACAGAAAATCTTTTCATTATTTCATATGAAGATTGACTACTAATTTGTTGATTTGTTCATAACTTTGCAACTGTATAGGTTGGTTATAGTTATCATTATGCATTTTAAATTTCTATAGACTAGTTAGTTTCCTTATGCCCCTATTTTTATTTTTGGGATTCAAATTTGGAATTTACACGATTGATAACTGGTGCGAATAATTGAATGGTAATTTGTAGTGAATAATTAAAGATTCAATCTTTATTTTTTTACTAATTTTGTGTGTGTAGTGGCATGTTTTATAAAAGTTATATGATCTGAATTTTTAATTTTACTGGAATAATGTGAGTTTAGATCATTGTACTTATATGATCAATAGTCAGATCACATTGTATATTTAGCAAGAAATATTTCAAAATGATTATTGTCTTTCATATATATGTCCCAATTATCTGTGTAGAGTTCTTCTCAGTTTATAAAGGACCTATTAAAGCCAGTGAGTTTTGATTTCTCATTTAATTAACTAGGTTTTTATAATATGTGTTTCAGTGTTTGAGGAATGTTGTTTTCGTTTCAAAGGGAACCTAAGTTTATCATATCTGAAAGCACCCGTGTAGCAACCTAGCCGTGTACCCGTGCAATATTTAGCTTTGCTCTTAATTTATTAACGCTTCTTCGCCTTTGACTATGTTATCTCTTTTATTGTTAAGTTGTTTACTTTGCATCTTAAAATTTGAGAATTGGTAGGTCTTTCGGCAATATGAGTAAGAGATAGTAAATTAGGAGCAACCTGTTTTCGGGAAATGGCAATTTGTGTTTGAACTGATAAGCGTGCCTACTGTTATTTATACATTTAAATTTATTTGGATTTTGACTTGTGAGTCTTATTATTTGGTGTTCAACATTTCTGATGCTTACCTCTACGATGAGACTAACAATGAGGTTAGCAAGTGTGAAAAGGAAAGACTTAAAGAAATGCAAAAAATGAAGAAACAAAAGATTCAAGAGATTTTGGATGCCCAAAAATGTTGCTATGAAAGCTGATATGGTGCGTTTGTTACACAACTAATAAATATATGGTTGTTGCTTAGTAGTATGTGAGATTTTTACTGTATATAGTGTTTCTGATTTTTGCTTAATGGCAGAACAATAAAGGAAAAGGGCGCTTGAAGTATTTGCTGCAGTAACAGAAAATGGGCTTTACTTAGGTATGTGTCCCGAAGGGTCTCAAGTGGAGGCAAAGTACTTAGTGAGGAGGAAAAAGCCACAAGAAATGTTTACATCAAGGTATTTCTACAGTTTGTTATTTTATGTGTTTACTTATGCTATGTTCTCCTTATTCTTTTCAGAGTCGACTACTGTGTTAATTGACCATTAATGCAAGTAATGTATGCATTAAAGTAATAAAATGTGGAGTCACCATTGCATTTCACATTCTATAAAATTTGTATTTGATGGAGTACAGCTCAATGAAAAATCTTTGATAAAGTAAAGACTTAATTTAATTTCCTATAGTCACAAATTACTAGAATGTGCATCAGCTGTACTTTTTTGCTTTTAATTTTTGAGATCCAACCAGTCCTACCAGTATTTTTCGTGCTTTTCTTTCTCATTGATTTTTTGATAAATTTTGGGTTCTCATTCGTCATTTCCCTATTGCTTATTCAATTTTTACCATTTTCAGTTCCTTTTCTATTAGTGATGATGCCTTTCTCAGCCCCTTATCCACCTTCTCACTGCTCTTCGTGTTTTGCTGTTTTATTGTATCTGTGTTTATAGTGTAAAGGTAAGTTAGAATTCCTTTTTACTCTTGGCTATTTTTTAGGCTTTCTTTTTTTGTAATTATGTTGTTCATTTGAAGATCAACAAATTTGATTAGCATAATGTGGTCATTTTCTTTGGTATGTGTGTGTGTATATATATATATATATATATATATATATATATATATATATATATATATGATTAGCCAATTCTTTTAACTATTCATGTGGTCATTACCATTTATGTTGGTTAAAGTAGAAGAGAGAGAGACACTAAAACAAGAGCTTTTAACATGAGTAACACAAGTTAACCAGTAAAACATTTGAAATTCAAAAATAAAATGCTTCTTCCCTGATTCTCTCGATCTTCCCTGTTTATTCTTCCAAAAACCATATCTACTTCCATTTTCATTCTTACTTATCCACCATTTCATTTAACTGAACCGCAGTTCACTTTGGTTTTACCCAAATATAAATTTTGGTTTTGTTAGGTTTCCTGCTTATCACATTGTGTTTACAAGAATCAGCAGTAAAGATTTGGGCTTTTGGTGTGATTTTTCCAAATCAATTCTTTCATGTTTAATGGATTAAGGATTTTAATTTCTAAATCCCCTAAATTCAGAAGATTGTTTTGTACACTTATATAATCGGATTTGAAGATGGCGATGATTTATGGTATGAAGCTCCTTTCCTATTTTTTACTATTAATATTTTTCTTTCCTGCATAGACATCTCATGGGTTTTCATTTTCTTTTCAATTTCTTGTTTATGCTTTATTTTTCCAGCGCTACCTATTCTGAGATTTTTCTTTTCGAAAATTGGTTTTCATTGCAGATGCTTAATTACATCATTACTGCAGTTAGCAATAATTTTTTGATTCCTTGGTTTCCTTCAGCTCTTCAATTGGATGCAAGTTTATCATATAGTTCTTAAAATGTGTTGACGGTCATCCAAAGAAGAATCTACCAAAAAAGCGAGAATGGTAAGAATATCATTGTAGTTAAAATTTTTATGTGCCTTAAAACATAAAGTTAATTGTATTGGAGAAGCAGAGTCTTTAGTGGATAGTAACATAGAGAACAAGTATTCGTGATTTATGTTATATATATATATGGTTTTAATGTTTTATGAGTTTGGTCTCCTAAAATATGGTTTCCTAACTTTTTATACTACATTATTCATTTTATAATAATTGTTATTATTTTTTTAGTTATAAGAAAAGCAACAATGTAGTTGTTATTCCGTTTTAATTGTTCCACAAGAATTCTTACCACAAAAACAAACATGAAAACAGAGGGGTCTCGCCAGAGCGCAAAGAGGGGTCTCCCCAGAGCGACAATGCGTGCCGGCAATCAAGCAGGTGGTTAGACATGGCCAAATAGGACCTGAACCAGTCAAACCGGACCGGACCGGGTCAAATCCGGTCAAACCCTGAACCGGACCAAAACCGGAGATTCAATAGGAAATAAGATTGAGGTTCAGGGTTGTTGGTTTGATTAACCTTCAAACCGCTGGTTTGAAGGAATTTAAAAAGAAAAAGAGACGTTGGTGGCTTGGTAGGTATTGTCTCCTGTTTTCTTAAATTGGTCCCAATTTCAATTCAATCCAACCGTTGTTGCCAACGGTTGGATTTGCTTTTTTTTTTCTTCTTCTTAATTTTCTCCCTATAAATACCTTATCCTCCTTTTAATTTTTTCATACAATTCTTTACACTCTCTCTTTCTCTCTATTATATCCAATTTTTTCACACTTTCATTTACATTTTACAAGTTATTTTAATATTCTACATTATATTATTTACTACTTAATTTGTTCATTTACATTTTATTACAAATCTTTTTATTATTCTACATAATATTATTTAAAAGTTTTTTTTAATTTATTTTATAGGTTATAGTTTTTTCTTTTTTTTTTAAACTTCTTTCACTTGATTTTGTTTTTAAATGTATAAGAGAAATAAATAGTCCATTTGTACAAGTTATATTTTTGTAATACTTTTTATATTATGTAAATTATTAATTTTAAAATAAAAAATATAAGTTGTTTTTTATATTTGAGAAATTATTTTTTTATATATATATTAATAATTTATGGAGAAATGTCTATATCGAAATCACACGGAAATTAAATTCTCAATGTTTATTGAAAATGGTTGAACCTGAACCGGACCGGACCTGAACCTTGTCTGAACCTTGTCAAACCCTTGTCAAACCCTGGTCAAACCCTGAACCTGAACCGGACCGGACCGGACCGGCGGTTCATCCCTTTTGAATGTTAAGGTTAAGGTTTAAGGATTTCTTGAACCTGAACCGGCGGTTCATGAACCTGAACCGGAGGTTCATGAACCGTGGCCATGTCTACAGGTGGTGACAGAGAATTGGTAGGTTGAATAATAATGAGTGGAATTAGGGCACTGTATTGTCAATATGGTTTCCTAACTTTTTATACTATATTTTTCTTTTTATAATAATTGTTATTATTCTTTTAGTTATAAGAAAAGAAACAATGTAGTTGTTATTGCGTTTTAATTGTTCCACAAGAATTCTTGCCTCAAAAACAAAAATGAAAACAGAGGGGTCTCACCAGAGCGACAATGCGCGCAGGCGATCAAGCAGGTGGCGACGTAGAATTGGTAGGTTGAATGATAATGAGTGGAATTAGGGTACTGTATTATCAATGAGATGGAAAAAAAAAAGAAGAGGAAAGAAAATTGGGGGAAAATTCGGTTGGTAGGAAGAGGGAAAAATGGATAAAAAAAGGAAGAAAAGAGAATTTGTTAGCATTCGTCGCGGATCTTAATATCCAATGCCTATGCATAGAAGTGGGAAAGAACTCATACTGCTAACCAATTATAAGAGATATATAAGGATCTTGACAATGGTGAAGAGTCAAAAAATGACAGTGATCATGTGTCAATAACTAGAAGGATTGTTACTCGCATAGCATTTGGAAAGCTTGCCTTTTTTACGCTGAGAGATGACTTAGGAACAATTCAGGTTTTCCTCTTAAACAGAATTTGTGAAATCTGAAATTGATGGATTTTATTATTTTAAGGTGTTTTAGTCTTTATAGAGGTGTGGTTCATGTTCATGTTAAAGGGTGTTTTTTGTAGATAGTCTAAGTTGGTTTTGGTTTTACATATATTGAAATTTTATATTGGTTTAGTTAGACTTTTAACTTGCTTTTATAGTTTTATCTGTTTGCATTTATATCCATAAATCTTCGAGACGTTCTTGAAAACTATAATTGTTGACATTTTACAATTAAGATGGGTTTCCTTATCATTTATATATACGTCTTTAGCAACTCCGCTGAAAATTAACAATTTGTATATATTTTGCTTGATTATTGGATACTGAATCCCTATGTTTGATGTGCTAAATAAAACTTTCTTTGTGGTGTAGGGATCAATTAATAATGCACTTAGGTAATCCTTCTGATGGTTTATTTCGAGGTTTAATTGTTAGGTTGAGGACATATGTACGTAAGATTCTTCAAATGCATTGTTGCTGGATATTCATGTATTTTATATGGCATCCATCCAATAATTGAGCAAATTTAGAATGGCATACTACTTTGAATCAAGGACTAAATTCACATATTAGTGTTGTTTAAAATTATATTTTCACAAATAATAGATAGTTATGTTTTTCTAATTGTCAAACTTTTTGTTTCGCTTCATAATTTTCTATTCAAAACTTTTAAAAGAATTCCCCATTAGAGGCCATTGGTTTTGGACTCCTTGACCATAGCTTCGTAAGTGCATTAAATTACCTTTTTTTCTTCTCTTTCATCACAAATGGGTTTGACTTAAAGTATAAAATCATGCTAGAGACGAAAGGTTGAATGACATTATAGGTAGTGCATGTTACGTAGTTCTTGAAAGTTCTACATTGACCATTTAGATAGGAAGCAAACTTGTGGAATATTATTCCTGTAATTACTCAAATTCTTCGAAGGGGCAGCTAACCATTTTGGGTCCAAACCAAATCTGATATCCTTCATGTGGTGTTTAAAGTATATTTAATTTTTAGTGAACTACTTTACCTTCTTTATCCCCTAATGCAACATTCATTGTAAAGCAAGTGTTGAATAATACTTGGTTTTGTAATAATTGTTGAAAAAACAAACACCGAAAAAAGGAGAAAGCCATGCCGCCATGAGAAAGATGAGGTTGAAATTTGAAACTAAAGGTAACCAATTGTAGTCTTAATCAGAATAACGGAAGGGATTTGAAACATGTTTCAATAGCGAAAGAGAAAGAACCGATCAATGAATATTGAAAAGAGAGAACATAGTGTGAAGTTCAATAAAAATTGAAAAAAAAAATGTTAAATTAATTTAGAAAAATAGAGATTAAAGGTATTAGTTAATAATTAATCAAAATTATTATAAAATTTCAAATTAGCAAAGTATTCTCATTTGTTATATATAAATAATAAACGATTATTAATAAAAAAAATTATTAAATTTTATGAGACGAGTAATTAGCAGGTAATCGCTACTCGTTGTGGAAGATCGGAATTTATTCAATCAATACTCATGATTAATGCGACGAGACAAATGGTTATATTTATAAAAGATAATAAGAACTTATATCTTACCCACTATCACACTTATCCACTTCGTAAAAACAAATAAAAAAAAATATAAAAATTTATTTAAAATTAAATAAATAAATCCGCTAGTTGTGAGCGGGTTTAACGCTAGTTGTAATTTTAAATTGCTATCACTAAAAAAAAGTTAGCATCAGTTTTTGAAAAACATTACCCTAAAATTATAACAGATTTGAACATTTTGACTAATTTACATGCAATGCCATCAAATAACCTGAGAAAAAAAAAAAAAAAAAAAAAACAAAACCAAACAAACAAACGTATTATTAGTTTAATATTATCAATTAAACTGCATTCATCAAATTACATAAAAAAAAAAAAAAAAAAAAAAAAAAGAAAGAAAGATAATCTTACGCATCATCAGACATACCATGTAGAATATGCAATGCAACAGCCAATCTAATTCAACACTCAACATCAAGGGTGCACATTAAAAACAGTGTTCTCAACCCCACATTAACAACGCCCAAAATAAAAAACAAATCTGTAACCGTCCTAAAATTACCGATTCTGACTTGTCGACAAATTTCGCCCCTAGATATGGGGACTTACCGCAACCTTCAACTCCGATTTACTTTTCCGATAAGTCCGAAGCAAGCCGGGACGCGATTGCAGAGTGGTACATTATATCGTGAAATGAACTGCTCTCCGCAGTCTTCTTCCGGAGTTGCTTAGCCTTCTCTTCCGTGAACCCGCCCAATGCGAACTTAGATCTAGGCCGATCTACCACCGATTCGGCATTTGGAATCTCAGATTGCTGATTGGACCTGTTAAAAGAACCGTCGGCGTGGACGTAGTCGGGATCAGAGGACCAACCGAAAAGCGGAGCCCACCAGGCGGAAGAAGGCGTTTTCAAACGATTCTGATCAGGATTCCGAGAGGATCCGGAAGATGCTCGGATAGGAGAGACGAGGGAGCAGTTGAGTGTCAATGGAGTAGAAGCCATTAAATGAGATCAAAGAGAAAGAGGAAGAAGAGACTGCGCGCAGAAGTAAACGGATGGAGAGAGGAAAAAATGATGCGTGGTATGTTTAGGATAGAAATCTTCAGTTGAGGTTTTTTATTGAGTACGGCTGTATATACGTGCGCTTGACCAAACATGTAGCTGGAAGATGTTGTGCGTAGGATTGGTTGGTGGAAAGGGTAATTTTAGTTGGAAAATGTACAAATTTGAGAGGAGAGACCAGGAATGAGAAACGTAGGAAGGGATGTAGACAATGAAGAGAGAAGTGGATAAGGGTGAACACGTGGTTGGCGTTGGAGAGAGGGAGGGTAGGGTCATATTAGGGCACTTTTCCCTTTTGGGTAGTTGGAGGAATGGACATGAGAATTTGGCGGGCTTGAATGGTGATTGAAGATATTTACACGTGGACTGACGAATTCCCTCTATTAACCCTTGATATTTTCAGAAACGAAAGGACTTTGACTCTTTATTTCTTTGAATTTGACGGATAAAATTTGGTTTAACCTCAACCAATATTATCAAAATTAGACATAACGAACTGGTTTAATTGTAAACCGGTCATTGATTATCTCGGTTTAATATAAAAGTAAATATTTTGGAGAAAATAATATTTGCTTGGTTGGAGCAGAAAAAGTTGGCTAAACAAGTCAAATTGGATGGTTGAACTGCTGATTGGATAATATTTTTTCTAATAAAAATAAAAATTTCGTTGAATCTTTGGTTGAACTGTGAATTAATATTCTTATCGGTTCGCTGTCTAATCCGATTTCAATAACATATTAGATGCAGTAAATTCGAATACAATTTATATAAATAGATTGCAGATTACAAAATACTATAAATCGAAATAAATTGAAGAACAAAAATTAAGACCGAAATACTTTTCAACCTTAACAACAAAAGAAATAGTAGAGCTGAGACTTAAAATCACAGTCTCCTTAAGACAATTATCTGCTTATAGTAGGCGATTTGTCTCCCAGGATACAACAACTCTAAAAAACGAACACAACCGTGCAAAGCGGACTGTCACCAGAACAGAACAAAATAGACAGCCTATTTTGAAAGAATCAGAATTTCAGATAAGGAGGAAAGTTCATGTTATGTACTATACAATGACACTAATCATTTGATTTAATACGCTCTCTTTCCATAATATAATTTGATCCAAATTTGATAAATAATTACTAATATTTAAAACAATATTTGTCACATTTCCAACATAACACTGGGCTTTACACATTCATGCTTCATTCAATTTAGTTTGAGTCCCTTGGCCACTTAAACTTATTAAATAACCATTTAACACTTAATTTTTTTTTTTTAAAAGTAGTATTTTTAAATATCTTAGCGCTGATGTAGAATCCATTAGGCAAAAGAGAGAAAAGTAAGTGTGTTAGGATGACAATACTTTAGAGTGATATAAATAGGATTAAAGAATAATTTGTGGCACTATTCCAAACTATTACCCAATATAGGGTAGAAATTGAACTAATTCCAATTTTGTGGTGTTTTTGTCAAAGTCCGCATATGAGGTTGACGGACATCATGATTTTTTCTGGTGGGCCAAGTCCGCTAGTCAAAGTTATGGACCCAAGCAGGTCCCCAAAAATAAAAAGCGGACTTAAAAAGTCTGTAATTACTAGAAGAGAACACAATGGGCCTGGCAAAATCCAGAGGACATAATAGCGGACTAAAGGTGTCCGCAGTTAAAAATTACGGACAAAACGGTCTGCATATTCCAAAAGTGGACTTGGGCCTGAGCTGACGAGACCTAACAAGGTCCGAGTTTACAGAAAATGAACCTATTGGTCTGCATCTCTGAAAAGCAGACTTTGTTTCAGCATGTCAGAAAAGCGGATATCTATTCAGTCCGCATCTGACAAATGCGGACCCATTAGTCCGCATCTGTAAAAACTGGACTTGTTTGTTCTGTTATTCAGTCCGCATCTGAGAAATGCGGACCCAATGGTCCGCATCTCTAAAAACTGAACTTCATTATTCTGTCGCTTCCCCAGCCGTCCGATCATTTAACTAAAAAAAATTATAACCGTCTGATGATGTTTATTCATTTCACCTGTTTCTTCTCCCCTTATAAAAAATTATACACCCTTCTTTTTATTTTTCACGCCTTCCTTCATCCTTTGAAGCTCATTCCTTCAACTCATTCCTCATTCCTTGGTAAGTTAACTTACTAACCGTAGTTTTATTTTATATTTATAATTATTTAATTAACTTTTTTGTAATATTTTTAATTAACTTTTTGCAATTTTTTCTTAGGATTGTCATCATCAAATTGGAAACAAAAATCTTATCACTACAACCACCAAACAACAGTTATTGTAGTATTAAACAGAAAAAAAGGTAAATATAAATTTTTTTTTAATTTTTAATTTGTGGAATAATATATATATATATGAGATGTATGAAAAAATGGAATATGTATATAATATTCGTGTATAAATTTGTATTAGATTTTTTTTGTGAAGTTAGTATACAATATTTATATGTTTGAAAAATCTTAAATATATGATATAAACTATATAGTTAGTAAATGTCTCTATTAGTTTTGTTTAGAAATTGTTATTAGATTTTGAAATATTATTATTATTATAAGTTATGGAAAAAAAAAGTGGTGTAGTAAATAGGTGTAATTTATTATTATTATTATTATTATTATTATTATTATTATTATTATTATTACAAGTTATTGAAAAAAAAAATAAAACTAAGCTAGTCAAATAGACTTATTTTTTGGTGTAAAATTTTATATTTATTTTTATCATTATTATTGTTATTGTTATTATTATTATTATTAATACAAGTTATTGGGAAAAAAAAACAAAAGTGGGGCAGTGAAGTAGATTTTTTTGTGTGTAAAATTATATTTATATTTATATTTTTATTATTGTTGTTATTATTATTATTGTGAGCGGACGACGCGTTTTTGACGGGACGCGAGACTCCCTTTCAGAAGGGGCGCCTCGATCTCGGGCGGAACCCTCCCTCGTGTGGGGTTTTTGATTTGGAAATTCGTTGTTTGGAAAATTAATTGTTTCATAAAAGAATCGAGACCTAAAACTCGATAAAAAGTATAGGAGTCGCCACCCAGCTCAGCTCAACCGGGAAATTACAGTGTAGCTGAACTAAAGTAGGAACTGCCGCTCTTTTCAGAGATCTAGGTTCGGACAAGTCCCTTATTTCATGTCTAATCAAAATAAAATGGCCAATGTTCTATAATGACACTTTAAATTGCTAAAATTGATTTTATTGAATAAATACATGCGGCGCGCATACAAATAATACAAAATAAGAGTAAAGAAATAAATATTTAAAAGGCTTACAACCCGATCGCGTGAAAAATAAAACTCTCGACCTCACTTTTACAAGCGCCTAGAGTACACGATTTATCTAAGAAAAATTTGCAATCGCCTAATATACACGGTTTAATCTATTAAATACATTAAAAATGAAAAATAAAGAAATTAAATCTGCAAAACAAATGGTTAGCACAAATATATAGCACACCACACTTAGGACTCAAGTTTGACAGAATTGGGAATTCAAGGATTCAGGGTCATGCAATTGGGGGTAACCGGGTTGGCCCGGTTGGCCAGATCGGTTAGACCTGGAAAATCATTTTGAAACGTCCCTGTATTTTTGGTTTTGTGGGAAAATCGTTTTTGAAAACATTTTTCCGGTTTATTTTAATTTATCATACGAGGTGGGTCGGTTTTCGGGAGAACCGGGTCTCCGTCGTGGTTTTGTTTTAAATGCAAAAACACCAAAAAATAAATCTAGGGTCATGAATGCACACTTCAAAATTCATTTTTGATGATTTTTGATTTTTCAAGATTTTTTTATTTTTCGGAAATTTCTGATCTTTATGAAATTTTTGGGGTTTTTATGAATTTTTTGGATTTTTAGGGATTTCTGTTTCTGGTCGAGAACTACAGTCGTGCGACTGTGGTTACAGTCATACAACTAACTACAGTCGTGCGACTGTAGTCCTTACCTGAGGCATAAATCGCCAAAAAACTTAAAACGAAGGACTGAAACTGAGAAAGTTGAAAACAGTGGTACGACTATAGATTAAATGGCACGACTGTAATTACAATCGTGCCCCTGTTCTTTGTGACAAGAACAGTCGTACGACTGTTCTTAATTTTCCAGAAACAGAAGTACAAAAACTTGGATAAAAATGCACAAAAATCAACTAAATCACCCAGAAAGCTGGAAAATGAGTTAAGTTGAAGTGTGTTTTCCTTTTTGGCGCCGATCCACAGCTGGAATGACCCCTGGCTACGCACCAATCCACGTGAATTTGCTCCTTTTCCTTGAAATTTCAAGGTTGCAAATGAGGTCCAAAAATCCTCCAAAAAGTCACGGATTTGAGCTCGTTTTTGTCCAGAGATGATTTAGATTTCGTGTGTTGATATTAACCTACGATTTCTAATTCATTTTACACTTTAAAGCACTGGATTTGTAAAAGAAAAGATTGAAGAAAAGGATGGGTTTTTGATTTTTTGTTTTATCTCCCTTCTCTCTTCTTTCTCTCTCTAAATTTTCTTTAATCCTCTGCCAAAAAGTCCTTTCTTCCTCATTTCTGGCTTCCTTTTATCTCTCAATCCCGGAAAATCCTCAGGCCATTAATGCCCAACTTTTTTCCTAATTTTTTATTCTATGGGTATGGGTTCTGCAACCTGCCCCCAAACAGACAGTCGCACGACTGTACTATGGTTACAGTCGTACGACTGTAATGAAAACACCACGACTGTAACTACAGTCGTGGTAATCAAGGCAGCTTTTTTTTTTTAGACCCAGAAAATTCTGTGTTCATAATTATTATTATTATTATTATTATTATTATTATTATTATTATTATTATTATTATTACTACTACTACTACAAGGGTTTAAAAAAGAAAACTGGTGTAGTGATGTAAAATTTTTTATTTAAGTTGTAAATTAATTAATTAATTAATTAATTAATTAATTAATGTGTATTTGAATTGTTTAAATTAAGGTTATTTTTTTTATGCAACTTATAGATGTTAAAACAATACTTACCCCTAAGAGGATGCGGTATCCGGAATTTGCATTGAAGAAATTAGAAAACGTTATTGGAGTACCTGCTAAATATAAATGAAAAATTGCAAGACATAATAATGTCTGGCTACATATTTGATGTGCGAATGAGGGAACAAATGTGGCTGCTAAGAAATGGATTATCTTGGCGTTATCAACGCTTATTTGATGAGATTTTTAACAAATCACCTGTAGATTATGACAATATGGTAAAGATATTAATTACGAAGGAGAGTGAATATATTAAATTACCCCAAGAATTGGTTGGCAAAATTCTAGAAACTCTGCCAATATATCAAGAAGAATGTTGTAATAAAGTGAACGCTAGTAATGGTTTTAAATTCAGGTTTAAGAAAAGACTATAGTAGTAGTTTAATTTTATGATTTTGCAACTTAGGTAGTTTTTTGTAGTTTAATGTTATAATGTAATTTAATATTATTATCTAATTTCGTATTATGATTATCTAATTCAGTGTTAATATTTTTAGTAAAGTCCTTAAATTATATAGAATATAAATGAACTCTAGAGTTATAACAATCGTTGAATAAATATACAATTTTACTATTGTGGTATTATTAATAACAATCAATGGGGAAAAAAAAAATAAAATAAATATGGAAATAATTTATTACCACTCGTATTTTAAATCTTACCATTGATTTTAAAAAAAATTCCTTCAGACTACAATTTTTGTAGTATTGATATTTAACAAAAAAATGTGTATGACATTGCTCAAATTCTGACACGTAGTCGTAACAACAAAAGCTCGAAACATTTTTTGTTTCTTAATTTATAATTATACTTCACAAATGAAAGAAACCCCTAAAAAAATATTAAATTCAACCTTAAGTATCCCTTTTTGAGTTTATAATATGTTTCTTTGAGGTTAATGTTTCTGCAAAGAGACATTATTGAAAAGTCTTCTCCGCCTAACCCCATCATTTTAATGTTTAAATAATTGAGGAAAAAAAATTACTTGTCACAGTAATGAGAAATCTTATTATTCCTTGAACATCATTTGCTAGTGTTAAGTAGGATTAAGAGCTTGCCTTTAGAAAAGTGATTACCATCATTCTCTATCTCCAATTTTAATATATCATTCTTTCATCTCTAATTATTATTATTATTATTATTTTCAATACATTTATTAATACATAAAATATAATAGTTTGTGTCCACATATATATATATATATATATATATATATATATCACTATACGTTATTTTAAAAAATGATAACTTCAATTACTTTTTATAAATATCCTAACAATAAAAAGTTACAAAAACTTATTAATTTTGTATAGCAAAGTTATTACAAAAACATTTATGATATTAAGTTTTATATGTTCCATAAAAAAAAGTTTCAAATTCTGACCCTTTAGTTTATTACTTATTGATTTGGCATATTAATACACAAGTGCATATTTCAAAATTTCTTTGCCATTTAATTGTATAATTTAAAATAATTTTCTTTATTTGTAAAAAAATATTTGTATATACATAGTTTTTATATGAAAATCTATGAAATAGAAATGTTATTATAAAAAAATAATGAGTATGTTGAAAAATTTTACATTATTTTGAAAATATGCATTACACTCGTTCGATTAATTATTTAATAGTTAAATAATTAATTATAAAAAAACTATGATTTAAAATAGGATAAAAATTTAATAACAATATATAATTTTTTAATTAATTAATTATAAAATGTTCTTTGTATATTAATTACAATTACACAATTACTAAAAAAGTATACATTATAAAAAAAACTATGATTTAAAATACGATAGATATGGTAATAAAATCTTAATTACCACTCGTTCGATTTCAAAGGAACTGAGATGCACAATTAAAAAAATATATGACATATTATTTATAGTAAATATTCTAAATATTCAAAGATATAAGTCTCAAACTAAAACATAAAAATATTATACATTATTTAAAAAGAAACATCAAATATTACGTCTACTTCTATTAGAAGGCTGCGATGGATCAGTGCACTGTGATGGATTTTATTCAACATTTGATGTTGTTCCAAAGTTGGAATAGGGAAAAGTGGGTTGTTGCTAAGAATACATACTAGACATACCAACACACTGTTCCACTGAAGATGACCGCGCAAACGATGGAAATATCATATTAGAAGGAGTACGGGGTGTACCCATACTATGCATAGCCCAAGGTGATTGCCCCGACCCAGTCCATTGTGTAAATGGGTTTTGAGAAGTGTTAAACCCATACTGTGATGGACCAGTTGGACTAACAAATGAACCAGGAGCAGATGGGTTAGGAACCCATGATGAATATTGTTGTGTTGGTTGTGATTGTTGTGAAGTGCTTGCTCCATATGGATCATGTGAATGGTAGGATACTGGATGTGGCACAATGTCATAAGAAGGATCAGTTGGTCTTGTGACCTCACGTCTCCTAGATGTGGTACGTTGGCGGCGTCTACCAGTGGCAGCAACAGGTGCCTCTTCATCTACATCAATATTCGGATAAGTAGCAGCTGGAGCTGGATGAGGAGGTGGAGAACCGCGAACATAACACTGTTCCTCCCCAAGCGCCCTGCATATGCTGTTTCTTATCCTGTGCACAGCATCCAAATCTCTAACTAAGGCAAGTTGCTCCATTCCATCAACCTGTACATAACATATATTATTACTATGTAGTTGGGCAATAAAAAACTTAACCACATGAATTTTCAATTTTAATGACTTACTGTGGCACCATGGGCAGCACCTCCAACAGAAATCCATCTCCTTGTTATTCGCCTATACCATTCCATGTATTCAGAATGGTAATGGAGTGGTTCGGCACATGGTTGAGCTGCAAATATCAAATTTGCCCTATTATTCCATATTGCGATCCAGTAGGCCATTTTCTACATAATGGAACCTTTAACCTGAATCAGTTCAATATCATGCAGGTCATTGGTTTGCATGGGCGCAACAGGTATGTGTTGTTGCAAACCAAATTGTTGAAGGACTCTGTCTGGTTGATGTCATTCCACAATGTGCATGCAAATTAATGGCACAACAGCTCTCCATAAATGATTTCCTTGAAAGCAATATTCCGGTAATGCTGCCCGGATATCATCAGTGTGTGGCTCCCAAGTGAACTACAAGCAACACAAGTTTACATATAAATGTATATGATTTTACCATTCCAAAGCAAATTTTTAGTCATAAATGTTTAACATCAATGCATGCCTAATTTGTATGACTTACAGAATCTTTGTCAGCCAAATAAATTACATATCGTATATGTCTGAGAGTATGAGTTGGCACAGCAGTGGAATCCTTAGGTGTGCTCCATCTGTAATTAATTAGGAGATATTAATTTTCATAGTAAACAAGTTATAATAAACTGTACAACTATATCATAACAAAGAAATAGAAATATGTAGAAGTTAATTTTGAATACTAAACATGTTATTAATTTTGTTTAGATTCTTTTTTTCATGGAATGGTATAACATGTGTTATAACCTAATGTACCATTTAAGTCATGACCCTAATAACATTTATATTTACTCATTACACAAGTAGGCATCGTATACCCTAATTTGTTGTATTTTATTGATTGTTCGGTATCCGCTATGTGAATTCTATATTGGTTTCCTTTTACAAAGTAGGAGAGCAAAATTGATTTCTCTTGCTTATTTGTAATTTCAATGATTTGTCTATATATATATATACAAGTGAAAAAAAATGATATATTAATACATATATATCATAAGTGTTATATATACGTACCGCCGACCAAGTGGTAAACCAGGCGTGATAACTCCACTCCGTAGGTTCGGCGATATATCTCTCAATCTCTCATATGCCCAAACCTGCAACAAAATAAAAGCACCACCAATTTGTGCAGTGTTGTGTCGAGCGGCTTTACATAGCTCTCTATACAGATATGCTAAACACCCGCTGCCCCAGCTATACTAACCAATTGTTGCATTATTCTCCAGCAAAGGTAGAAACAAAAGGTTGACATAACCTGATATTTTTGTGCTAAACAATATACCCGATAAAAGTTGCAACAAGTATGCACGGATGTACCGTGCAATGTCTTCTTCATTATCATTAGCCGGCATAGTAGGAAAATTAGCATTCAACCAACTCAATTGCAGCATATTTTTTTTGAAGCCATTTCTAGGAGGACGAACACCTAATAGTCTTTCACACTCATCAACCCATTTTGCAGGAAGTGGGCAAATTAATGGATTACCATCTATTGGTAGTCCAGTTTGTATAGCAACATCCTGCAGTGTAATTGTTGCCTCACCTTCGGGAAAATAAAAAGTATGAGTCTCCGATCTCCATCTCTCAACTAGAGCAATTATGAGATGGTGGTCCAACTGAAAAAAACCCAAATATACTACTCCATAGAAACCAGTCTGTCTCAAGACTTGTTCTAGTCGATCATCAATTTCTTCTTCACGTAGGATCGTACCGTCCCTCCTGCAAGTAAGTGTTGTCTCCTCATCCTAATATATTGACAAAAAATTATATATATGAATAACATAGTAACATTCGTAACAAAACAAATACACTTAGAAATAGAAACAAACATGTAATGAGATTATGGGTTTTGATCTATACTAAACCTTAATATACTAAACATTCATATATTAACTCAATTGAACTTAATATATTTCTTAATATATTAAAGAGGACAATGTTTTTAGAATTTAAAATTTTGGATAAATTTATAAAATAATGCCAATTATGATCATAACTAACATTAATTTATTATGTATCACACTATTTAATTAATAGTTCAATTTGTAAATAGAAAGTGACATATTTGCACCTCATTGAACCATACTGCCTCTGATTTATATGATCTCTGTGAATGTAAAACGCTTGGGTCAATCGGCCCAGGCTCAATGTATGCTCGCTGTGGTGGTGGATTACCTAACATACCTAAAAACACAAACAATTTATGTCAATATAATAAAATGATGCACATTAAGAATTCAACATACTAGTAAGCTTTACGAATTGATGTATTACTATTAAAGCAATATAGTCACAAAACACACATTATAATAGTAGCAAGCATTCCAAATAACATATTAGAATCCATTACAAATTATTCATTATGATTACAATACATTTAACTACGCCCACATGTCCTAGTGTTATGACCAGGTAAGCCACATTTACTACAAAAACTGGTGGTGTTAGCACCGGCAACTTTCCAATCCATCTCATTCCGAATCCGTGTTGTTTTTGGTCGACCCTTCTTTCTCATCAAATTCGGATTTGGTACAAGTGATGGTCCATCGATTGTTGGCCAGTAGTCACGTTCTCCAAGTGGGATAAATGTTGTTGACCAATATTTCATGTTGTTTTCTAATTTATAAATTGGATGAATAAATTGTCTATGGTCAATGCCATATGCCAAACACCCAGCAATGGCATGGGAGCATGGTATTCTTAATTGTTGAAACTTTCCACAACTGCAAGTCATTTCTTTTAGATTGACCACTTGCTTATGTCCTCCTTTCCTTGCTGAATTCCAACGGGTAGTTTTAATCTCAAACACACCATTCCTCGAATCAAAGCTTTGTACTACATGTCCAGGTGCCTTTTCAAACCTTGTCCTCAAGAGGTCTATTGCAAAAGTAGTATATGAGAATCCCTTTTGTATTTGGGCTGCGATTTCACTTCTGTGTTTTTTGAAACGATCGACCAATTTAAAAAACAGGCTTTCCATCATTGTTGTTATTGGCAATCCCCGAATATCTTTTGGCAGCCATTCGTTAACTGATTCAGCAATGTTAGTTGCCATACTCCCCCATCGACAATCACCATCAAAAGTGAGAGCCCATTTCTCCTTTGGCAACTGATTCAGCCATTCAAAGCTATCGGGTTCTTTCTCCTCAAGCAACCTCATCATCCGTTTAAACTTTCGAGGTTGTTGTTGATATGCTAAAAAACATGAAAAATATTTGAAAGCATAATGATTTAAACAATTGTATAACTTGTTCATTATGGTTTAGGTTTACGGCAATTGAAAAAGCAATACTCTTAAATACCTGCATTGATGATAAAGTTTTTAACTTCTTCTTTTTTGAATTGCTTATTGTAGTTGCTTGCTAGATGGCGAATGCAAAATCGATGAGGTGCCATATTCCATTTTTCACATTCCATAGCTCTTAAGATTCCAGTATGCCTATCAGATACGACACAAACATCGGGCATGTTTGGGCAAACAAAATCCCGTACATAACGCAAGAAGAATTCCCAATTTGCCGTATTTTCAACTTCAGCTGTGGCAAATGCTATTGGAAATATGTTTCATTCACCATCAAGCGCTGATGCTACTAGTATTACACCTTTATACTTTCCAGTTAGAAAAGTGGCATCAACGTACAAGACTGACATACAATGTTTGAAGCCATCAATACATGGTTTCAAAATCAATAAAAGATGCTCAAAACGTTTAACTCCTGGCACAAATCGACCATTGACAAAGTGATTAGACTCAATAATATGGTAGATTGAGACGGGGTTCATTTCGGTTACAGCATGAAGCCAAGGGCAACATATATCTTCTCAATCGCTTTATTTTTTGCCAACCATGCCTTCTTGTAAGAGATTTTAATCTTATATCTTTCATCAAAGTTGGCAACAATCACCTTTACCTTTAGTGAGGGATCCTCTTTAATCATAGCCTCCACTATGGGATACATATAGGCCGTGTCAAGATTTCGGTTATCTTGAGACTTTTTCAACCCATGACAAGTATGTTCACCGACATACTTTGTGATCTCCCACAGATGAGACTTCTTCTTCAGCGTCGCACGTAACCTCTAAGGACATCCCTCATCATAACAATGACATACCAATGTGATAGTATTCAGCCTTGTCTCTTTACTCCGAAACTCTTTTTGAATTCTCATAGAGTATTCTTTAGTTGCAGTTTTAACTGCTTCTCTTGAATAAAATAACATCCCCTTTGAGAGTTCCATTGATGAATCCCATCTTATAGCATTCCTGTTTTCATCAATATCATGGACTGTCATAGCTGATGCATCAAATTAGGTAAGCTGGGGAATATTTGGGAAAAATGTAGGAATAAAATTATTGTGTAATGCAGTGTCATCAACATTTGAAGAAGAAGCCCTACAATTCCCTTCAACCTCATCCTCATTCTCCAACCCATCATGATCATTATCAGCATCAGCAGAATCCTCAGATTCACTATCATCACCATCAACATCAACATCATCCTCTTCATCATCATCACCATCATATTCGTTATCACCATCATCACCATCACCACCACCACCACCACCATTAAAACCAAGAGGTTCATAATGATCGCTATCATCATCATCATCGCAACCATAACCACCAAGTCCACCACTACCACCACCATCATAATCAATAGCTTGAGAATTAGATAGTCCAGCTATATCCCTCATGCGTGTAGAAGGTGTATTGTGATTGCATTCGACGTATAATTCAATGCGGAGCAAGCTATGACATAAACTGTTGACTATCCCCAACATCATATTCAAATCATCATCATCACATAGATCAAAACACTTATACACTAACTATACTCCATTCATTGCAATTGGGTTTTGAAATTGCACCCTAATCAAATCTTCGTTCGCTGGTATATTCATAACAGTCCTAATCTTATCAAACAATGAACTTAGATTGAATGAACCATTCATTGATATTACTTTGCAATATCCATTCTCATAATCAACTCCAAATTGATTCCTTATTATTTGACCACCCCAATGAATATATATTGGTAATGAAGTCGATATTATTCTTTCATATAATTAAAAATCATTCAATATATATATGTAAAAAATTATCTTAAATAAAATTATGATATTTTTTTTAATTAATTCTAACATAAATGCAAATATATATATATATATATATATATATATATATATATATATATATAAAAAAAAATCTAATGAAAATTTCTAATACAAACTATATAGTTTATATCATATATTTAAGATTTTTGAAACATATAAACATTAGGACATCTCCAACCCAACACCAAATTGGGTTGGAGAGCCAAAATTTGTGGGTGACCTCCAACCAACCACCAAATTCCAATTTCTTTTTTTGTTTTTTTTTAAATTTTAGTTTCTTTTTTCATTTTTTCTTTCAATGTTTTAATTATATTTTAGTTTTCAAAATGTTAATTTCTTTTATGGTATTTGGGTTATGTGTTTTTATCATGGTTTTCAGACCTGGACCGGTTATCGAACCGATGAAGTGATGGATTCATGGATTTTGGATTAAACCGGAATAAACCGAAATCAAACCGGATTTAATAAATATATTAAAATATTAATATGTTTTTATTTTCATATTTATAATATATGAAAATTTAAAATTTTTTATTATAATTCTTTAAATTTAAGCATTTCAAACACAATATAGTAATTTAAAAAGCTCAATTTATGAAATATAGTTTTTGTACTTACAATTAAACGTCAATTTAATTTAAAATAATTTATAAATACAAAATATATTTTATTTTAATTAAAAATACCTCAAAAATAATAACTTAAATTTTATATTTAAATAATTTAAAAAAAAAAATTTGGTCAAACGGCAAACCGGTCCGGTTCACGGTTTTCCGGTTCGTTCGGATGATCCGACTGAAAATTGACCGGCTATTAACCAGAGTGAAAACAGGATACAAACTGACCGGCCTGTCATCCGGTTCTAGTCGAACCCAGTCCGACTGGCCGGTCCGATCCGGTTTTCACTGCTATGGTTTTTATTAATTTGTGTGTTTGAATTAATTTATATGTGTATTTGTGGTCTTGAATTATTTTAATAATTTTGCTTAAATTCTTACAATTTTTTAAAATTAATACTGATAAAATATCAAAAATATATTAAAACGCTGAAAAATAAAAAAAATATTAATAAATATACAACTTGGAGCTATCATAAAATTTGTTATAGCCTATTTTTGTATCATTACGTGTTATTTTTACATTTCAATTATGTGTGTTGTGTTATTTTAACTGTATTGCTTATAATGTACTACTTTCTATTGTGCTTTTTTTATTAACTTTTATCGTGTTTTTAGTGTAAACGTATTTGTGATTTGGAATGATATTTATGTAGTATTGTAATATTATCGTATTTATTTTGTTTTTCGGTTTAATTAAATTATTGTATTTATATGGATTTTTATGGTGTGATTGTACTCCGGTTTAATTAATATATTTTATCTATTATGTATTAATGTGTAAATTTTAACTTCATCCGATACGATTTTATTTTATAAAATTATTTATTTATTAAAAAATTATTATGTAATTTAAATTATTTATTTATATATTATTAACATTAAATTTTTTTTAAGGATTTAATAAAAAATATGTGAATAACATTATTGTATGTAAAAACGAATATAATAATAATAAAAATGTTAGGTGGAAAGGAATAAATTAAAAATATTTTTATTATAATTAGAAATTTGGATTGGAGAGTTGGAGATGGTCTTATATAGTAACTTCACAAAAATCAATCTAATACAAATTTATAAACAAATATTATATACATATTCCATTTTTCCATGCATCAATCACATATATATTATTACACAAATTTAAAGAAATTCACAACATAATTTTAAAAAAATACATAAAATACAAAATTTCATAAATTTTTTATATTTACCTTTCTTGCGTTTAATATTTCACAATAGCTGCTATTTGATGATTGTAGTGCTAGGATTAAATTTCTAATTTGTTGATACTAATCCTATATAAAAATTACGAAAAAATTAATAATTTAATTAAACACATATAAATATATATAAATATAAAATAAAATTATAATTAGTAAAATCTAATATAAATTTATAAACGAACATTGTAT
This sequence comes from Euphorbia tirucalli, assembly GCA_039660915.1. Classification (NCBI taxonomy): domain Eukaryota; kingdom Viridiplantae; phylum Streptophyta; class Magnoliopsida; order Malpighiales; family Euphorbiaceae; genus Euphorbia; species Euphorbia tirucalli. The sequence continues at coordinate 68,718,399 of CM077639.1, forward strand.
ACATATTCCATTTTTTTCATACATCACATGTATATTATTACACAAATTTAAAGAAATTCACACATAATTTTTAAAAAATCTACAAAATCTAAAATTTCATAAAATTTTAGTATTTACCTTTCTTGGGTTGAATACTTCACAATAGCTGTTATTCGATAGTTATATTGCTAGTATTTTCGTTCCTAATTTGATAATGCTAATCCTACAAAAAAAATTACAAAAAAAATAATAAATTAATTAAATACATATAAATATAAAATATAATTATAATTAGTAATAACTTACTAAAAATAAATTAAATTGATAATTTAAAAGAGGCAGAAGAATTACTTGAAAGAGGTAGAATGTTGAACGAATTTAGCTTTCAAAATGTTAAAGATGGAAGAAGGAAAGCAATTTTTTTTGAATAAGGTTGGAGAAGGAGGGGAAGAAGGCTTTTCAAAGCTGGATTTAATTTTTTCAAACGGAGAGAATAAATGACTAAGAGAAAGAAAGCAGGTGAAGGCAATAAATATAAAAATTCATCGGACAGCTGGGATAATATTTACATTTGATCGGATGGCTGGGATGAGGGGACACGGGATTGAGTCAACGTGTCTTACATGCGGACACAAGCGTCCACTTTTATGCAATGCGGACCTCTGTGTCCGCATTCCCTAGATGCGAACACTGCCAAGTCCCGTCAATCTGGGGAAGGCAGCTTTTTCAGTCCGCTTTCTAAGAAAGCGGACTGATTAAGTCCGCATTTTTAGATAGCGGACTCAGAGAGTCCGCTTTCTCAAAATGCGGACTCTGTTAGTCCCCTTTCCTAGAAAGCGGACTGAAGATTCCACATAGGGTCCGCTTTCAGAGTTGACGGACTATCTGGTCCGCTTTCTTCACCCATGGACTTTTTGAGTCCGCTTTTTATTTTTGTGGACCTGCTTGGGTCCATAACTTTGACTAGCGGACTTGGCCCACCAGAAAAAATCATGATGTCCGCCAACCTCATATGCGGACTTTGACAAAAATACCACAAAATTGGAGTTAGTTCAGTTTGCACCCTATATTGGGTAATAGTTTGGAATAGTGCCACAAATTATTCTTTAATCCGATATAAATAAGAAGAAAGATAGAAAGAAATTCTCTTATTATCTCTCTCCCTCTCTTTCGTTCTACTCTCACTTCTCTATCGTAAAGTAGTAAATAGTAATATTGTTCTCCTTTATAACCTTTTGTTTGAATTATCTAAATTTTAGCGTATTTGCCATTGTACTATTCTATGTTATTGAAATTTGACCATACAATGAATCGACAAGAGTAGTGGTATACGGTTCAATCGATTCAACCGATGGTCCAATCAAATGTTTATTTTTTTAAAAAAAATATTAATTAACTAATTTTCTCTATTAATGGTTCAACGAGTGATTCAATCGGCCAGTTCGACAGTTCAACCACTTGTTGAATCAATTTTGATCGATTTTCTTAAAAACTGATATTTTACGTTTAATCAACCGGACCAATAGCCGGTTTACAATTGAAATGTTGAACAGATTGATCCAACATTGTTTTCTTTAGTTCTATTTTGTAATTTCTCTTTATTTGTCCCTTTTGATGTTACAGTTTATGGACCCTTATAAAAATAATAAGATGTAAAGAACAAAGGACATCAAAATTGGACAAAACTTGAGGGTTTTTCTTTTTCTCCATTCTTTTAATATCTCTCACGAAATCATAAGTTGAGAGTGGTTGGGTGAGGCAAATCCAAATCATATCAATACCCTAAAGTCTGGAAAAATAAAATGGGTTGGAGCAAAAGTAGACAAGCCCGTACTGGCCTATTTCGGTCCGGCATTCGTGTCGTCCATGTCATACCCATTGGACCTTTGGAAGCTTGGACTTAGATTTGCACCTCTCATGCGTGTGCAATATAGAACTTTTTGGCTAATAATTCTTACCAATATAAGAAAAGGCTTTTCCTTATAAATCCATCAATCATCTCATAAGAAACGGATGTGGCGTATGAGAATTATATCACATTTTCCTCTACAACTTCTTTTCCTTAAAGCTCATTTTGAATGTCAATTTCCCATTTATCCTTAATCCGTTTTAGGTGTATTATTTACCGTTGGAAAAATCTCATTGCGTAGAATACAATGACACAATTCATGTTATTCGAACTGCAATTTATGCATAAAATAATTAAGCCTAAAATTGACAAATAATTACTTTGTAATATCCCAATTTCCAACAATAGGCATATATATAATTTTCCCCTTTCAGTATACTCCTCCCTTAATTGGCATTGACTTTGTTCTTCTCAATTTGCACTTAATTGGCTTTGACTTTGTTCTTCTCAATTTGCACCTAACTGCTTCTTGGAGAATTGATTCTTCAAATTACAAAGCTCAAAATTAGATTGAAAAGGAAAAATATTTATGGCATAAGGAAAAACAAGCCATTCAGTTCACTTGATTAAATGTACCCTTAGAAAACATTCTTGCCCCCTGGGGTGACAATTCGTGTAGGTGGGTCATGTTTGTATCGTATCAAATTTTGGTTTCATGTTTAATGAGCCAAATCCAAACCGTATTGAAAAATTTTTGTGTCATAATCGAATTAACATAATTGTGTTTGTGTCAGTTTCATGTTGTGTTTTCAGGTGACATGTAAAAATATTATAGAGGATATATTAAAAAAATTAAATATTTATGTTGTATCCAGATTAACAATTTAACCCTAACCGGCCTAAAATGTTGATCTAAAACTTATTTTACAAATCTTAATGTGCTATCTTTTATATTGGATTAGTTTTGTTCATATTTATGTGTCATTTTACTACATCTGTTAAGGTGATATGTAAATTATTGAAGATTTGTTTAGTGTTTGTGAATTACATGTATTTTATTACATTTTTTAATGGTGACATGTAAAAATATAGGAAAATATAATACTCATTTTTAAATATTAGTATCGTTCTCGGGTTAGCAAGTCAACTCTAACCTGACACAAAAATTATCGTGTCAACCCAAAAATGGCAAATTAGCTGTTTAATCAAACACTAACCCACTAAATCCATGTTGAGTTTGTATCGTACCAGCGGGTTGTGTACATAATTGCCACCTCTGCCACCAACAGAACATCACCGTTAGGACATCTCCAATAGGGCTCTTTAAACTAAAACTTTGAAGACATCTAGTTTACCATTAAAGAAGACTTGAGGAACTCCTCAAGTTGAAGAGAGGTCTTCAAATCCTCAAAAGCTAACATATCTTTTTTTTTTTTTTTTAATAGATCTAAAAGCTGAGATGGGATCCATTAAAAATTCTTTCAAAAAGTTTTTTGCATTGTAAGAAAAAAATAAAAAAGAAAAATAACTCTTCAAATTGATGAGGTGCTACTTAAAGTGGATTGGAAGACTTCATAAAACGTCTTTACATTGGAGATGTCCTTACAAAAAGCAACATGAACACCTCTTTTGAGAGATTAAACACTAACTGTCAGCCTTTCTGTCCATAATTTTTGTTCATAAATAATCTCCATAACCCACAACTTGAAAAAGCTACAACTTTCACTGTCGGCCTGATCTTCCTTGCAATATATAAGAGCAAGCTTACCTTCATACTTGGTGAGGTTCAAGCAATCATAATCATCGAGACATACCTGTAGAAGGAAGCGAAAAAATAAAATACTTTTCATCTACTAAATCGAATGCCAAGACATTGTTTTTCTTTGTCAACCAATTGCCACTCATCAGCCAATCTGATGTCCTCATCCAGTTGCCTCCATGTCCCCCTAATCAAGTCGAAAATCTCACATCTAAGGTTTGATTTTAAAAACCTAATGCCGATTGTATCGGTGAGGGAAGATCTTGCTTTTGGCAGTGGATTAGTTTCCCATTGTTTAGTAGTTGGTTTACAGACATAATAATGATGAGGATTAACACCATATATTCTTGGAACACAAACTAAAATTCCGCCTTGTCGGGATGAAGCTTGAATAGAAACAGAAGGTAAGAAATCAAGCAAGCAAAGGGAGAGATAAATGTAATTTGATGTTGCTGAAGAAAAGAAAGCATTCCCTTGAAACAAGCCTGCAATTTGCTGTATATAGTGTTTAAGGACGAACGACTCAAAATCTCAAAAAACATATAGCTGGACTTGGATCATTGGTAGGACTAGAGCCTTGATCTGATTACCAGCCAGGGTTTCGAAATTGAACAGTTTGCCGACAGGATGACTAACAATGGCGAGGGAGGAGAGCTGGAAAACTAATTTGCGCCCCCAATATACATATGATATTGCACCAACTTGGAGGCAAAGAATCAATTACTAATAGGAGAAATTATAATCCCAAATTGTACTCCTAGTCCTATTAGTACTTTTGGAATATTTTGAATATATATGTTTTCTTGAATAATAAATATATAAATACGAGAAATGATAGAATAGATCTGTAGGTACAACGCGCATATATATATATATATATATATATATATATATATAAAATTGTATAATGACAATAATAATAATGAGGATAGACCTAAATTAGTTACCAGTATACTATTAGGGTATCAATTGCAGTTTTGTAAGAAAAAAGGTTGACGTCTTGACGGTCTATTGCACGGTGTGGAAAGGCAAGGTGCAAAAATTGTGACCTCAAACAATCTGAACAGATAAAAAAAAGAAAATAATAATAAATTAATTTCTGGGATATTATATGTAAGGTGGAAGCAATCTTCACAATTTTTGTGTCTCAGACTCACTTGAACCCAAACACGACTGCAATAACACAATTGGTGTGTGATGGTCACTAACCAGTAAGTTGTCTTCAACAAAAGCTCCAAACTAGACAAATTTTCTCAGAAACTTCATCTTCATGTTGTGGCCTTAGATTACTGCCTCTTCAATTTTGCTTTCATTCATTGGTACATCAAATATCTCAAAAGACAAATATAATTTGATGAACTGAATTACTTACATGTGAGAGATAATAATTTCAACACATTATAGAGTGGACATGTATTGTATAATGGTTCTGATACCATATTGACTATTTTTTGCTTTAATGACAAATGCTCTCCAACAATTTTTTTTGCTAAATTGAAACAATAAGCTGAACACGTTTGCTTGTAGTTTGCATGTTATACAAAACTTACAAGAAAAGAAAACAAAATAGCTGCTATACAAAAGGATTTGATGACTGCAATCTGTGGGCTACCCTCTAAGCAGTGTGTTCTCAACAAAACTCCTTTATATCACACAATTATATATATATATATATATATATAGATTTCTTCAACACTATTTTCACATTGTAGGATAATACAAGCACCATAATATAGTCTTTGTCAAACTTCATTCCACTCCTTGACCTCTGCCAAGCCAAATCCATTTCTCAATCTTCGTCACAAATTTCTTGAGGATAAACCTGCAACAAACACATTACCGTATATATACTTGAATCAATCGATATAATTAATTCTTAAACCATACAGAGAAAAAGAGATGTAATTAATGTTACCTGGCCGCGATTCTCCTCCTGGAAACTTATATTTCTTACTTTTAACTCTCCTCTGCTGGTAGTTAGTTCATCTAACATCTCAGCATCACATACTTCCACTCTCCCTTCCTGATCTTTTTCTTCCTGCTAATTAATATACAACATTTACATATAATCATCAGAAACCATTCCAAGGAAAGTCAGAAATGGTATTTGAAAGACGAAAATTTAACTTACCCTCAAAGAGAGACTGAATGATAATCGTGGAGTGCGATGGATTTCCTCGTATTCAGCTGCATCCAATTCCCGCAGATAATGTGGACTAAACAGCTTTGGAAGAATGTGCTGCCTAATGCCAATGAGAAGAAAGAATGGCAATGGAAACAGAACTCCAGCTATTGGAATCCATGTGACTCCAAAACATACTAGGAAATACCCCAATTGGATTATTGTGAATATGGCTGTGTACTTGAACGGGACTGACTCCACGAACGAAGCATGAACTGCCTCCAACACCCTGTTCAAAACAAATTATACCATGTCAACGAAGCTGATGCAAGGTTACAAGAATAGCTTTTATTATCGCTAACATAATACAAATGGAACATACTTGTATCGCCTGCCAGGAGTGATGAAGAGAAGTAAAATTCTTTCCCAGAACTGATTTCCAGGCAGACTGTCGATAGCCATGTATGCGAAATATCCCCAAAGGACTGATGTAGGTATCTGCTTTATAGCTGGCATTGCGAATACTGATACTGCTACAAGAAGCGACTGCAATAAGTTACTCAATCTCTGCTCATTTACTCTGACAGGCAAGTAGGCATCAATATGCTTCTCTGGATCAAATGTATCATTTGCATTTTCTCCCTCTTTTTTCTCCCCTTTCATTACTGCTTCCTTCAGATTTTGCAAATCTCTAGCTGCTGTAGTCTGCACGAATAACAAACTTTTGATCAGTTTTTGCTAGCAAGATGTTCAAGGTATGGTGTTGAGTTAAGTACTTACAATCGGGCTGCTGTCCATCTCTATAAACACAGCCTGCATCTTGCCATATATTTCAGAATTGCTAGCTTTCTGTTTGATGCTTTCTTTAGCACTCTCCACCATTTTCTTTCGGATCAACTTCAAAAATTTCGACAGACTTAGTAAGCATCTTTGGTGATTCTTTGATTTTTACAACTGCATTTCAGGAATTTTAATTTACCTGTGTTTTGAGAACAGCAAGACTCTTTGTGTGCATCGGAGACTGAGGCAGAACTCCATTAGAAGGAGGCAGTCCAATTAATCCACAGAGCAAAGTCTGCAACCATTCAGTTTAATCCATGTTTAATCACAATTAAGGGAAAGAAAGCGAAGTACAAAATACAGCCAACATCTCTAAGCATGTACCATGAATCCAAGCAGCAAGATGTCATAATGATAAGCAGAGGGATTTTTGAGATTAAATTCCTTCTGCTGTGCAAGCTGCGAGGCAACACTGTGATCGAAGAAGTAGAGTCCGGCTATCATCAGAGCAGGAATAATGGCTGCAAAAATATAGGCTACCGGAACATTCCCCATATCCTGGAACAGCATACAAATTTACTAGGATCAAGTTAATCCGAAATTGGACAAATAAATTAGTAATATGAAATTCATGAGTTACCTTGACAACAGTCCAATGGTGTAAAGATGCAGACTCCCATGGAAGAGGGCTAACAAGCCGTCTCGGAACACCAGAGGGAACTTTGCTTGGTACACTAAATGAAAGGGCTGTCCACACAATAACCATTAAAGGAACTCCATAGTCTGCAATGAAACTCCTAAAAACCCCTGTAGATAATACAGAAATTTGTAATTAATTTGCTATAACAATTTGATTAGGTTGAAATTTACTTGATTAATTTTGATATACAAACCTGTGCCATACCACCATGATCTTGCCTTTCTGCTCTTTAAGGCAGTGTAAATAAGGCCAAAGGTGAATATTATGCCCAACAATCCATTTGTGTAAAGCCACTGAAACTGATACTTCTCCAAGTTTTTATCTTCAGATTTGGGAATTTCAAACTCACTCACCATTCCCTGCAGTAAATTTGATTGTTAAAATTTAGCCAAGTTTAATTACCTCTCATCCTTCATCATATTGTTTTACTGTTTTGAATTTACCTTGACAGCTTCTTGAATGAACAAAACTGCAATTAACATGCCAAAAAGTTCACCAGCAATCCTGGTAAATCTATTGATTATAGTGCAAGCATTGAATACTGCAAGCAGAAGTAGGAAAAGGGCTGTCCACACACATACCCTGCAAAAGTTACTTTCTCAGTAAAAAAAAATTAAACAGTAAAAAATAACAAGAGGCAAGGGCAACAGCTAGCATATACATACCACCCAGCCCAAGCCAAGAAGAGTTTCTGCCCCAAATCCTCCCTTTCTTTGGCAAAGTTGTACAAATAAGTATACATAATTACAGTAGGCTCCGCAACTCCCAATATCAAAAGCGGTTGCCCGCCAAGTATAGAGTGAATAATTCCACAGAGAGCAGTAGAAGCTAGTGTTTCAACTGTGCTCAAACTTCCATCTACAGAAATCAAATTAATTCATCAGTTTCTTGCAAATTTAAGAAATAAAATTCTGACAAACAGGACTGGTGAGTTAGATGCAAGTTTAAGATGTTATCACATCCTACTAATCCCATTTTCGGCCAGTCTGCAAACTTCAAGCTCCAGATGTTCAGCCTTGGGTGTGAGGGAGTGTGTTAAGCATCTCGCATCGATAGTTATAATGAAAATGTGTCATGTACAAAAGTGAGTCAATCTGCCTTTTTAAGGTGCTTTTTTGGGTGAGTTAATCCGGGTTTAAGGAATGGATGCAGAATTAACCTGTGTCTCTGCTGAGTTGCTCCCCGAAGGCGATAACAGGAAGAGCAGAAGCGAAAAGGATATAGGTTGTAGGTGCTAATATCCTGTCACAAATAAGAAACTACTATTCATTATTAGAGATTCATTTAATGAATGAAAGACATAATTTAAAAGAAGAAGTACCGAAATCCGGAGCGGATGCCAACAGTCCAGTCTTGTTTATAGAAAGGTATTCTTCTTCTGATATCATTTCTTATGCCTGAAAATGGATTTTTAATGTGCTCCATCTCTGCTGCACAACACTTTGTTCAATTAGAACGCTAGAAAATGTATGTAATATATGACTCGGACAAGACGGTGTTCAATGTCTTTGAATCAGCAGATAAACAATGATCCAATTAAGTAAACTGTTAGTACACAGACAATGCCTATGAAAATTATAAACTATGTTGTAATTCAAGAGCATGTAATGAACATGTACTGATTCAAATTAAATAACAATACTGCATGCTACTAGCTTATTCTGCTTATCTCAACCTGGACATCCTTCTGTTTGGTCAACGAGAAAATGATGGAAAATCAAGTAGAATATTCAGTTCTCGTATTTTCGTTACAGACAAGAAATAGAAAGAAAAGAACAGATTGCAGCCATACATGAATGAAGCAAGAGATTATTGGAGGATGGAAATGAGGAATGATGAGTGGTGCAGCAGCTGCTACAACAGAATGGAAGAGGAGAGTTTTTTTTTTTTTTTCCTTTTTTGTATAGTTTAAAAATAAGAAGCAGATGATGGGTCTTTAAAAACAAAACCCGCCAGGCAGTCCAAAGGGGGCAACCGTGCCTGGCCGGGAAATTTGCTGCTCTGCTCCAATTTAATTTATTAAACCAAAATCGATTTAATTTATTTTATTTTGTGGACTTCAGCAAATGTCACTGTTTCATTGGAGGGGAAAAAAAGGGAATATCCTGAGATCCTGGACACTCGTCTCTCTTTCAATTGGAAGCTGGTGACACACGGAAAGTTGATACGTAATAAATATTTTCTTTTATTTGGTTCAATTTTTATGATTTAAATTTATCGTATATTTATGACTTTTTCTCTAATTACGCCATTAAATTGTAACATTTTGATATTATTATGTATAATTCATTTATTTTGCATGAATCTCAAATACAAATAATTTTTCCATAAAAGCACATGCATGATATACATCGAGAAAAATGATCTATAATATTAATATAGTATATAATTATGCATGCAACAAAATGTCATTAAACTCCATCCATAACTGTTAGGTGTTGTTTGTTTCATCATTTCTTAGGAGAATTTAGGGGTTTTACCTCAAAGAAACTCTTGATGAGGTATTTGGTCAGAAAAATTAAACTCTTAGGGCATGAAGTGTGTTGTTATTTTTCAAAAGCTCCATTTTTTAGCTTTTTGTAAAAATTTCTCTTATAACATGATGTGTTGACTAAATCACCATCAACATAATCTAATAATATTGACAATTTTCACAAAATCTTGAAAATTTTAGAAGAACTCCCATGAATGCATTTACTTATAGTCTGTCGATAATGTGAGACCTAAATTTTTGAAGTGTAAAAGAAGTTTATAATACAATGTGAGATATAAAAAAAAATAATATAAATTTTTGAATTTTGTTATTTATATTAATTTTTTAAAATTTATCCAATTATTTAGATTATTTTTGTATAATATTTTTTATTTGTGTAATTATTAACAACTTATCATTATAGATTAACAAACACTAAATGTATATTATCTTATAAATAATCAAAGAGCTATATAACCTCAATAACAAATAATTAACAGCAACAATAAATATCAACAGCTAACAACAATTTCTTCCAACTAATAGTTCAACCAAACAAAGTATTTTAACAAATATAAATATTTAGAAAAAATAGAACCAATAACTAAGTTTTGTCTTGGAAAAAAAAAACTAAGCATGATTTGGACCGCCGTTATCTTTTTGTTAATTTAATTAATTTTGTACTCATTAATTGGAAATATGGGTATAGATCGAATACCATTTGATGCAATTTTGCTGGAAAATTGAACAGTAAATTAACGATTGAGGATTTGGTAATATTAGGTAGCTAGGATCCTTTCGTTTTCTGCGGTGAGGTTTAAAAATATACACACAAAAACAAAAAGTCAATTTTGGAACTATTAATTAAGGTTATAGTGATGAATTATTTAAATTTCGTGGCAGCAAGTCATAGTACATTTTATGTCGTGCCTTTGTCTTACATACAAAAGTTCAACGAACATGATGGATTTGTGTGAAAATTCCACCATAAACTTTTGAAATATGAAGCTACCAAGCATTTTGTCTCCTTTGTCAGTAGCGCGTGGGTTGACTGGCCAAGGAAAAATTCTCAGTCCAAAGAGGCTACCATCGCCTGGAGGAAACCCCCTCCGCATTGGCTCAAGTACAACATTGATGGTTCGTGTTTTAATCACTAGGGTGTAATCTCTATTGGAGGGATTTTAAGGGATTCTAATGGCAATTGGTTTAAGGGCTTTTGTCAGAAAATTGGTTTGGGGAATCCTTTTACCGGCTGAAATGTGGGCTTTCAAAATTGCTTTGGAAGTTCTTATCTCAGACGGCCTTCAGAACGTTATCATTGAAATATATTATCTTGAGTTAGTTAATTTGGTCCTGGGCTCTGCTACTCTAGATAGCTTTCACCCTCTTCACAACTCGTTCAGCCATATCAAGTCTTCTCTGTAGCAGGATCCTTTCTTTTGTTTGCAGCATATATTCCAAGAGGCCAATATGTTTGCGGATTCTCTTGCTGCGATTGCCAAGAACTATTCCCATGGTTTTGCATATCTTATCTAGCCCCCCTGATGAAGTGTTGAAGCATATAGCTAAGGACTGTAATTCTAGGAATTTTTTAGTCCCAAATAAGTTTAAGGTATACTAGAGGAGTGGTGAATAATGTAAATACCCAAATTGAACACTTTGGTGGAAACCTTTTATTCAAAAACAATTTTGTCCAAGAAACAAGTTTTACTTAAAAATGCGGAATAAAAAGGTTTATAAAACTTGTACATTTAATTGCTCTTGAATAAATAAAGTAAAGTATCGAAGAACCTATAACTGCATGAAATAAATGCAAGAATATAAATAGCAGTAATGTAAAAAGTGTGGGGATAGAAAGACTGTCAACACAGAGATTTATACAGGTTCGGCCCAACTATTCTACTCCTGTCCCTAAGTGAGCCACTTGACATTTTCCACTATAATTCCTTTAACGGTAGGAATCAAATCAATTTGATCTTTCTTTTGTCCAAGATCAGAACAATTAATCCTACTTCTGTCTAGGATTACGACGGTGATTCCTTCTTCTGTCTGGATCGAGACACCAGGTGCTTTTTGCAAGCTAAAAACACCAAACTTTTACAACTTGTTGTTTTTCAAATATCAACAACAAAACTTTTATATAAACTTTGTTGCAAAGAACTCTAACAACAAAGCCCCCCCTCACACTAATATCTCTTAGTATGAATTTACAATTCACTCAAAATATTGTATTTGAAAGTTTGTAAATTGCTTTGATGAAGACTATATTGCTCTCTTTGAAGATTATTGGACAGACTACTCATGAATGCTTTAAATGTATTGTAAACTTTGTAATTTGTCTTCCTATTTTGAAGTTATTGCATTTGTCTTCTATTCATAGGCATTGGAGAAGTGGTTTGGAGAGGAAATTCAAATTCTATTCAGGTTTCTGAAACTAGCCGTTATAGTGTATTCATCCCTCTGAAGCTTTAGATTTGATTTCTTTCAGGTCTTTGAAACTAGCCGTTGCACAATATTTAGCCCTCTGAAGGTTAGCGATGAACTTTCTTCAGGTCTCTGAATGTTCCCATTATACAGTGTTCAGGTCTCTGAAAATTTGAATTTGATTTCTTCAGGTCTCTGAATGTAGCTATTATACAGTGTTTAGGTCTCTAAAGATTTGAACTTGATTTCTTCAGGTCTCTGAATATAGCCGTTATACAGTGTTCAGGTCTATGAAGGTATGAACTTGATTTCATCATATCTCTGAATGTGATCGTTATACAGTGTTCAGGACTCTGAACATTTGAACTTGATTTCTTTAGGTCTCTGAATACAACCGTTATACAGTGTTCAGGACTCTGAACATTTGAACTTGATTTCTTTAGGTCTCTAAACGTAGCCATTATATGTTGTTTAAGTCTCTGAAGACATGCAAATAAATTTCTTAAACCTTTAGACTCCTGAAGCAAGATGTTTCTTTATCTCTCCAAGCTTGTTATATTTTTGTATAATTCTTTCAATGTCCTTGTAGAAAGTCTTCATCTTCATACTTTAATTAATTAATTAAAAATGCATTAATTATTAAAGTATTTATTTAATTATTATCTTCTTCAAATATAAAAGTTGCTTTCATCAAAACAAGGTTCAACAATCTCCCCCTTTTTTATGATGACAATCTTATTTTATCTTGTGAATTTTTGAAGAGATAAAAATTAAATTTCTGGATGGTTCTATTTAGCACGAGATATGCTCCCCCTGAAGTCGTGATCTCCTGACGTATTTTCTTAAAATAATTTTTGAGATATTCTATTTTAAGAAAATTTCATCTTTAAAAATAAGATTTTTGAGTGCATCAGATAAATATACTTTGAAATTAGTTATTTGAATATTTTCAAAACCTTCCCAAGTTTGAAAAATTCTTTTGATAACTAATTAGAGATAAGGCTTTAATGGAAATACTAATTAGCCCAATTGAACATATAAAAGCCCAAATCTTTTAAATAAAAGTCCATGTCCTTTCTTAAGGAAATATTTATTTATGAAAGCCTTGGTATAGAATTGAAGTTATTTGATGAAGAATAACTTTATCATTTTTGGTTAAAGGCTTTGTGTATGCAACAGGGAATAAATCATATGGTATTCCATTTTAATTTTACCTTTGGCTTCTACCGCATATATCAAAGGTACAATAGAAAGAGGAAGTTTATAAGCTCAGTGCATCTTAATAAAGCCAACAACATATTTATTTAGTAACTATTTCAACAAGAGCTGCACAATCATGTAATGCTATAGAGATTTTAACACACATATTATCAGCAGCATACGTATCTTAACTCAACCAAAGGTCTTTATCTATACTGTTTTAAACAGTCATGACACATCAGCATGGATTCAAAACAATTATAAGAATGCTAACAAACATATGCTTGTATACATATCTTGTAAAAACTTACCTATGCTTGTGTGACTTATCATAGCATATCTGATGTATTACAGCATATGCCAATAACTTAGTCATGTATGTCTAGATATTAGTTTATCATATGTCAGTAATTCAGATTCTTAAATTCTGCAGCTAACTATTGAATCATACTTAGAGAAAGGAATTTTTGCATATCAGGTAGCTATTTACAGATATACATTGACATGTAATTTAGGCAAAAAGTGCCAGATCAGACCATCAATCACTAATCAGTTTGAACCAATAATCATTTTTCTTAGGCTAAAAGCATGATGTAAACCAGTATACCAGTAAGGCAGAATATAGAGTGATATAGAGCAATAGACCAGTAGATATAAAGGAAATAGTATATCTTTAGCAATATTCAAATCAAATCAACACATATCAGAAATTAATTTTCAGTAAACCATAAATTAACACAGATCAACAAATATGAAAATATCAGAAATGCAATTTGCAATTATGTTAATTCCTAGTAATATCACACACAAATTAACACAGATCAAAAAATATGAAAATATTAGAAATGCAATTTGCATTTATGTTAATGCCTGGTAATATCACACAGTGTGCCATAACCATAAAACACAACCACAAGATATAATCTCAAAGTCTCCCCCTTTGTCATTAACAAAAAGATATAGCATATAAAGATGAGAAGGACATAAAAAGTGCTAAAGTAGATTCTAACAAGCGTTCATTCCTATATTTTGGTTATAAAGACCAAAATATAGTAAAATACCTATAGCAGGATAAAAGCACTAGTAAATAGAGATATGCTAATAAAAAAATAGAAAGTATAGAGACCCAGATAATCGTAAGGAGAAGCTGCACAACTTTGCTTCTTCATAAGGATTCTCTCTGCACTTTGAGCAAATCTGAGATGTTTATGGCTTTCCAGAGGTAGATCGTGCTGAGGCTTTGGTGGAATCACTAAAAAGGTGAGAGATCATGTGATGCATGGAGTCAATTTTGCCAGAAAGTTCTTTGACTTCTCCAGTGACTCTATCCAGGGTCTCTTCTTGATACTGCAATATTTGTACCATCCTGGATTGTAGCTCCATGATATGAAGCTGAACATTTTGCAGACCACTAGGAACATATTGAAAAGAGTCATGATTCATCATGTTCTGAGCCATTTTAAGCACCTTAGCTGTAACCTTGAGGGAAGATTCCAAGGTAGAGGCTGTGGTTCTGATGTGTTCCTGAGGAGTTCTAAAGTGGATGTGTGGAAAGTCTGCTGGAATAGAGGAATTGATTGGTTCTGTAGGAATGTTGATAACAGGTGGAGAGGGAGTTATAGGTTCAATGATCAGAAGTTTTGAAGTAAAGGTGGGAGAGGTGTACTATTAAGCCATTCGAATAAAGTCTGGGTGGATATACTGGAAGGAGTAGCAATTGAATGTCTTAGAGAAAGGTGAGTTTAGAATTCCTTCTATGAGCTTGTTTAAATAAAAATTGCCAGCAGGGGTCTTCAGAGGGCTTAATAGTGGTTGGGTGGAAGGATTGGAACTTGAAGTCGCCATAGTTGGAGAAGATAAAGACATAATAGGAAGGGGTGCCTCATCCTCCGGATTTATAAAGCTTGGTTGAAAAGAAGCACAAAGCTCTTCAAATGAGTCATAAAGAGCAGGATCTATAGTAGGAGAGCTAGTGTCAGAAAATTGGCTATCCTCATTATTTGTCCCAGCTTCAGGAGCCATGGTGTTTATCCTACTAAAATCATTAGCAGGATGAAAGTCATCTAGTATGGCCACAAACAAAACATCTACTCTCTCTTGAGGATCCATGTTTCTGCCAAAGATTTCAGGTAGACTGCTTGCTTCAGAGTTTTCTCTTCTTGAGCTGTCTATTTCCACTAAACTAGGCTCCTTTCCATTTACACTTTTAGAGACAGGTCCTTGATGGAAGTTTTGTTCTGTGTCTCTGCTTTTCGCCATTTGACTTGGTTGCCTTTTTGCATAACTTTCTATGCACTTTCATCCTTCTCTCTCACATGTTCTGAATGGGGACCAGAACTACTGCAATCCATAGGAATAGTGGGAATCTATCTTTTATGCTCATTCATCCTAATAGTGCTTTCTATAGAGAACTTGTTCAGAACAGATTTGGTCCTATGTTGATGGAAGTGAGATCATCAGTGGCAATGTTGTGGTATTTGAAGAATTTGGTTAACACCATTCCATGAGGAACAGGGTTGATCCTATCAAACCTGTCAGATGATGTATCATAATCCAGGGTAGGTTTATTTGCTTCCTATTAATGATATGCCAGGTAAAGCACACATCAAAGGTATCCATAATGGCTAAACTTGAGGATTACGGAGCAAAGAAAGTTGAGTTTAGCAATTGTAGGGTTCTAAATGTTCCTCTTAGATACCCTAAATCAAGTTTAGAGGCAGGTATTTGATGGTTAACAGGAATATTGAATAGTTTTGTCACAAATTCTTCATAATTGCAATAATCAAAGGAAGGATGTTTGGTTATTTTTGCCCTTATTCGTGGCAAATTGAACACTTTTGAAAAGACTTTTTCATTGACTTTGTAAGTCTGCCCCCTGAGAGTGACCTCATACTGACTGTTTCCTAAGTCAGTCAAAGTTCAATAAAACTCTGTTACCAAGGATGGAAAAATGGGCTCATTTTTTTGCATGTATTCCTTCCATTTTTGAAAACTAAACCATTCCAAAAAAGGTAATTCTTCACTTCCTAGGTAATTCCAATAAATTAATCTACAAGAAACTCTGGACCTAGAGAAGCCATCAGCATAAACTAAAATACCTCTTTCAGGTATAAATACCATGGAGGGCCGAGAAGCATTTGAGGATCCATCATTTCTCTTGCTCTTCTTTGTTCGTTTAGGGGCTGGTCTTTGCTCTTCATTTTAAGTGCCTTTTCTTTTTGAAGATTCTAGGTTAGCATTTTGTTCTTCCTCCGTAGACTTTCTAATTCTCCTGTTTGAAGTTTCTGATACGTCTTCAACTTATGAAGCTCGAACCTTTTTAACTCCTTGCTTTTTCATTGATTTCAGCTAATTATAATCGGCTTTAGGGGGATGATCTTGAGAAGCAGAAGTTTTGGCAGAGAAGATTGATATGGTGAGAAAAATTTTCGAAGTACAGATACCAGTCTTTTCGTTCTCCTTCTTCAACTATTCAATTCTGATGGTTTTATTTTGAATGTGAAACCAACGCCTTTTTTGTTATTCTCCTTGTGTTTGCTAATGAATAACACGTGGCTTCTTGTTTTGTTTCCAGTCCAACATTATATTTGAGCTGCTTTAATGTTTTCTCATGAGATTGGGCTTTTTCACAAATGAGAGGACACGGCCCAAAAAAGATTTTTGATTATTTTGGGCTTTTGAAAGTAGCAGCCTTAGACATGTAGGAGTAGTCTCTTTTAAGTAAAAGAAATGAGCTTTTTGGACAAGAATAGGCTTAGCAAAATTTAATAATTTTTGCATAATTATTTTTATCCTTAATTGATTAATACGAGACTAATTAATTTGGACAAAAATATTATTTAAAAAAATTAGTATATGACTAATTATCTTCAAAGAATTTAATTAGTGAAAGACTAATTAAATTAATTAAGCCCAGAAGAGAATATTTTTAAGAAAGTGGAGTTGGATTTCGAGAGTAGACATCCCAATCTTCCTTCAAAGTTGGCTGAATCTTTGATCATTGAGAGGTTTCATGAAAATATCAGTGATTTGTTCTTCAGTAAAAACAAATTCTAATATTATATCCCCTTTTTGTGCATGGTCTCTCACAAAGTCATGTTTAATATCAATGTGCTTGGTTTTTAAATGATGAATAGGATTTTTTGTTAGGTTAATTCGCTAGTATTATCACATCGTACAGGATTGTGATTATACTTTAACCAATAGTCTTCTAATTGTTGTTTCATCCAAAGTATCTATGCCACACATTGGATTACAGATACATATTCAGCTTCAATTGTTGAAGTAGCCACTGAAGTTTCCTTTTTGCTTGACCCAGAGACTAATGCTTGACCTAAAAATTGACAAGTACCGGATGTACTTTTTCTTTCTAATTTGCATCCATCATAGTCTGCATCACTGTATCCTATTAAATCAAAGTCCCTGCATTTTGGATACCAGATACCAACATTTAGAGTTCCATTTAAGTATTTGAATATTCTTTTCACAAAACTTAAATGTGACTCTTTGGGGTTAGCTTGAAATCTTGCATATAAACAAACAATGAATTGTATATCAGGTCTACTAGCTGTTAAGTAAAGTAAAGAACTAATCATACCTCTGTACTTCTTGGTGTTTACACTTTTACCTTTGTCATCCTTGTCCAGTGAGATTGTTGTGCTTATTGGTGTTTTCATTGGTTTGGAATTTTCCATTTCATATTTCTTAACGAGTTCCTTTGTATACTTGGATTGATAAGTAAAGGTTCCTTTCTTTTCTTGTTTGATTTGTAATCCAAGGAAGAAGTTTAATTCACCCATCATAGACATTTCAAATTCCTTGCTCATTTCTTGAGAAAATTCATTGCACAACGATTCGTTAGTAGAACCGAATATAATATCATTAACATAAATTTGCACAATTAATAGATGATCCTTCATATGCTTTATAAATAATGTTGTGTCAACTTTACCTCGGGTAAAATCTTTTATGAGCAAAAAGGAACTTAACCTTTCATACCAGGTTCTTGGGGCTTGTTTTAGACTATGAAGAGCTTTGGTTAACTTGTAAACTTATTCAGGATGATGACAGTCTTTGAACCCTAGAGGTTGCTTTACGTATACCTCTTCATTAATATAACCATTTAAGAATGCACTTTTTACGTCCATTTGATAAAGTTTGAAATTCTTGTGACATGCAAATGCATATAGCATCCTTATGGCTTCTAGTCTTGCTACTGGGGCGAATGTCTCATCATAATCAATGCCATCTTGCTGATTATACCCTTGTGCAACTAATCTGGCTTTATTTCTAACTATTGTACCAAATTCATCAAGCTTATTCCTGAATACTTATTTTGTTCCTATCACAGTTTGATCCTTGGGTTTAGGAACTAACTCTCATACATTGTTTCTTTTAAATTGATCCAATTCTTTTTGCATTACATTCATCCAACTTTCTTCATTTTCAGCTTCTTTGAAATTCTTTGGTTAAATGAATACACTATGATCAAAGTAATTTTTTAATTGATTTTTTGTCATTACTCTCTCAGAAGGATTATCAATAATATCATCTTTTGGATGATATTTATAATATCGAAATTATTTAGGAAGATCATGATGTTGATTTTCTTGTGTTTGTAGTTGTTACAGATTATGCTCTTCTTGACTATTGACATTATTACTTTTCTACAGATTATCGTCAGTAGTGTTTTCATCCTGTGGATCAAGCAACTCAAGATTTTCCTCAGACTTATTATTACCTGGGAGAGAGTTAGTTTCTTCAAATATAACATGCATCGACTCATCTATGGTAAGAGTTCTTTTATTAAAGACTCTATATGCTTTGCTATGTAATGCATATCCTAGGAAGATTCCTTCATCGGATTTTGAATCAAATTTACCAAGATATTCCTTGTTGTTAAGAATAAAACATTTACAACCTAATGAGTGGAAATAGCTAATATTAGGTTTCTTGTTGTTCCATAACTCATATGGTGTTTTCTTCAAAACGGGTCTTATTAAAGCTCTGTTTAGAATCTAGCAAGTTGTATTCATAGCTTCTGCCCAAAAATATTTTGGTAAATTGTTTTCATTTAGCATGGTTCTAGTCATCTCTTCGAGAGTTCTATTTTTCCTTTTTACAACACCATTTTGTTGAGGCGTCCTTGGTGCTGAGAAATTGTGGGAAATACCATGCTTATTGCAAAAGTTTTTAAAAAGATGATTTTTAAATTCTTTTCCATGATCACTTTTAATGGAAATAATAGAAGTGTTTTTTAAATTTTGAAGCCTTTTTCAAACGTTTGAAAAATTTTCAAAGGCTTCATCTTTTTGACTCAAAAACAATGTCCATGTATATCTAGTAAAATCATCTACTATGACAAAAGCATATTTCATGCCTCCTAGACTGGTTGGCTGTATTGGACCAAGTAAGTCTAAATGCAACAATTCTAAAGGTCTAGAGGTAGAAATATCATTTTTGGTCTTAAAAGAGTTTCTGATTTGTTAACCTCTGTGGCATGCATCACAGACATGGGTTTTGTTAAAATCGATTTTTGGTAAATCTTTTACTAAATCTCTTTTTGAAAGCTTTGAAATTAAATGCATACTAGCATGTCCTAATCTATGATGCCATAACCAACTCTCTTCTTCTTGTGAAATTAAGCATTGATCATGTGTAAGACTATCTGAATTTAATAGATAAATGTTTCCAATTCTTAGAACAGTAAGTACTGTCTTACCACTCTTTTCTTCGATAATTTCACACTTCTTTGAGTCAAAGATTACTTTTCGATCCTTGTCGCACAGTTGACTAACACTTAAAAGATTGAATTTTAATCCGTCGACTAGAGATACTTCATCGATGCAAGGATTATTTCCAATTTTTCCCTTGCCAATAATCAGTCCTTCCTTTTTGTCACCAAATTTCATAATACCTTCTTTGACTTGTCTTAGAGTGGTGAAGTAGGTACTATCACCGGTCATATGTCTTGAACATCCGCTATCAATATACCAGCTTTGTTTTCTAAGGGTGTTCTTCAGGCATACCTGCAAAGCAATTTTAGGTACCCAAATTCTATTGGGTCCTTCTTTGTTAGTATTGAGTCTCTTTGGAACCCACACTACTTTTCCTTTGTATATACCTCTTCGAATATGACATTCTTGAATTTTATGTCCCTTGTGATTACAGTAAAAGTATGTAATGTTCCTTTTCTTTTCATAATATGGATATTGTGATTTGAGAGGGTTCTTGTGATTATGGTTGGTTTTCTGATGAATGAATTTTGGCTTACAACCATGGCTTTGGTTTTAATGGAGATATTGATGATATATATGTTTGTAAGCCTTTTTATAGTGTAAATGTTGTGGTATAGAAGGCTGGAAATTTTTCTTTTTCTGTTCAAAGAGCTGAACATATCTCTGAACACCTTTTGTTTTCTCAGAATGCTGCATAATTTTTCTTTCTCTGTTCAGGGAGCTGAAGCTTCTGACTTGTTTTTGGAATATGTCCCTGAACATTTTTTTGTTTGCTCAAAAGGTTGTATATGACTTACCTTCTGTTTTCTTTTTGGTTCAGATGATTGAAGAAATTTTGTAGATGGGGGATTTTGCAATTTGGTAAAAGATGTGGATTTCCAAAAAAAAAATTGGCTTTTGAGGTGTTTGGATAGGTATCTCGCTACTATTCTGATAGAAACCAATTCATGTTTTGTCATTTGGATTTCTTTGGGCATCCAACATCATATTAAGCATATATTCTCCAACTGTGAATTTATTAAAGATGTCATTTAATTTTCCACACTTATCTTCAAGACATGATACTTTGCTTACCAATGTAAGATTAGTATTTTTAAGAAACTTTACTTTGTTCTGAAGTTCAAGTTTTTCTTTTTTAACTTCAGAATTTTTGCATTAATAATTTTTGATAGTTTCTAGCAAAGTATTATGTAATTCAAAATATGCTTGAATGATTTCTTTATTAGATAAGGATGTTAGTATTACCTCATCTTCTACTTCTTTGTCTTTTGTTGAAAACCCTTCTTAATTGTCTGCATGAAGCAAATTTGAGCATTGTTTTCCGTGTCTTCATCATCAGAATCATCACTGTCACTCCATATGGTTAACATGGCTTTCTTATCCCTTTTATTGAAATCTGGTTTGGATTTTGGGTAGTCAATTTTGTAGTGTCCCAGTTTCTTGCAATTGAAGCAAGTAACTTTTGATGTTTCTTGCTTTGTCTTTGTGTAACTGATGTTGTTGAAATTCTTCTTAGGCGTTTTCTTGTCTTTGTTCTTTTTCTTCAAGAATTTTCAAAATTTTCTAACAAGAAGTGCTTCTTCTTCTTTATCTAGTTCTTCATCATTATCATCATCTCCTAATTCATTTTCAGATACATCAACTGGTGGACTTGCAGCTTTAAGTGTAATGGATTTCTTCTTTTCCGGTTGCTCATGATCCTTGGTGGATTTGATCTTCATTTCATAGGTCAGTAATGAACCTATAAATTCATCGTAGGAATATGAAGATAAATCTTTGATTCCTCTATTGTAGTGAGCTTAGAATCCCATGAGATTGGCATTATTCTGATAAGCTTTCTGATTAGCTCTTCATCAGTATAATGCTTGCCAAGATTCTTTAATTTATTCATGATTAATATGAATCTTGTGTTGATTTCTGAAATTGATTCCTTGGGATCCACCTTGATTAACTCATATTCAGTCACATAAAGATTAATTTTTCTATCCTTTACTTGCTTGGTTCCTTCATGAGTTACTTCAAGCTTATCCCAAATTTCCTTTGTTGTTGTGCATCCTGAAACATGATTATATTCATTAATATCTAAAGAGCACTATAGCAAATTAATAGCTTTGGAATTTAAAGTTAATTTATTCCAATTAGTAATATCATATTCGTTTTCTTCCTTTGGAACATTTATCCCGTTAACTATTTTAGAGGGAATCATTGGTCCATCCTTAATGATCTTCCAAATTTGAATATCAGTTTATTGTAGAAATATTTTCATTTTATTCTTCCAAAAATTATAATTATCTCCATAAAACAAAGGTGGCTTATGAATAGAGTGCCCTTCAGCCGTAAAAATATTTTGGTTCCCAGATGTACTAGCCATACTTGGATGTTAATCCCAAATAGGCTATAAGGTACACTAGAGGGGGGGTTGAATAGTGTAAATACCCAAATTGAACACTTTTGTGGAAACCTTTTATTCAAAAACAATTTTGCCCAAGAAATAAGTTTTACTTAAAAATGCAGAATAAAAAGATTTGTAAAACTTGTAAATTTAATTGCTCTTGAATAAATAAAGTAAAATATCGAAGAAGCTATAACTGCATGAAATAAATGCAAGAATATAAATAGCAGTAATATAAAAAGTATAGGGATAGAAAGATTATCAACACAGAGATTTATACAGGTTCGGACCAACTGTCCTACTCCTATCCCCAAGTGAGCCACTTGAGATTTTCCACTATAATTCCTTTAACGGTAGGAATCAAACCAATTTGATCTTTCTTTTGTCCAAGATTGGGACAATCAATCCTACTTCTGCCTAGGATTACGATGGTGATCCTTCTTCTGTCTGGATCAAGACACCTGGTGCTTTTTGCAAGCTAAAAACATCAAACTTTTACAACTTGTTGTTTTTCAAAGATCAACAACAAAACTTTTATACAAACTTTGTTGCAAAGAACTCTAACAACAAAGCTCCCCCTCATACTAATATCTCTTAGTGTGAATTTACAATTCACTCAAAATATTATATTTGAAAGTTTGTGAATTGCTTTGATGAAGACTAGATTGCTCTCTTTGAAGATTGTTGGAAAGACTTCTCAAGAATGCTTTGTAAGCTTTGATTGCTTCAAATGTATTGTAAACTTTGTAATTTGTCTTCCTATTTTGAAGTGATTGCATTTGTCTTCTATTTATAGGCATTGGAGAAGTGGTTTGGAGAGGAAATTCAAATTCTATTAAGGTCTCTGAAACTAGCCGTTATAGTGTCTTGAGCCCTCTAAAGCTTTAGATTTGACTCCCTTCAGGTCTCCGAAACTAGCCGTTGCACAGTGTTTAGCCCTCTGAAGGTTAGCAATGAACTTTCTTCAGGTCTCTGAATGTTTCCGTTATACAGTGTTCAGATCGCTGAAAATTCGAATTCGATTTCTTCAGGTCTCTGAATGTAGCCGTTATACAGTGTTCAGGTCTCTGAAGATTTGAACTTGATTTTTTCAGGTCTTTGAATGTAGCCGTTATACAGTATTCAGGTCTATGAAGATTTGAACTTGATTTCCTCAGATCTCTGAATGTGACCGTTATACAGTGTTCAGGACTTTGAACATTTGAACTTGATTTCTTCAGATCTCTGAATATAACCGTTATACAGTGTTCAGGACTCTGAACATTTGAACTTGATTTCTTCAGGCCTCTGAATGTAGCCATTATATGTTGTTTAGGTCTCTGAAGATATGTAAATAAATTTCTTAAACCTTCAGCCTCCTAAAGCAAGATGTTTCTTTATCTCCCCAAGTTTATTTTCGTATAATTCTTCCAATGTCCTTGTAGAAAGTTTTCATCTTCATACTTTAATTAATTAATTAAAAATGCATTAATTATTAAAGTATTTATTTAATTATTATCTTCTTCAAATATAAAAGTTGTTTTCATCAAAATAAGGTTCAACAGAATATAAACGGGGCATAGCAGGAATTGGCAATCCCATCTACGTTTAATAATCAGGGGCAATCTTAATCCCTATCTCCGATCCTGTTAGGAAACGGGTTCTCCGCGGGGATCTCCTTCCCCGTTAAGACAATTTAAAAAAAATTAAGTAAAATTCAATTTTGTATAAAAATAATTTAAAAAAAAAATACACATTAAACAAAATATAAAATCCGTTCAAGTTATTACATCTCAATTCTCAAATAAAAATAGTTTCAGTTTTATTATATTATTATAAAATTTAATTATTTACATATATATAAATAATAAAATAAATAATTAAAAGGGGATGTTAATGGGGATCCCCGCGGAGACTAAAAGGGTTTGGGAAAAGAGACTCATGGGGAAGGGAAAAGTAATCTCATCTCCGTCCCTGTTTAGTATTCAGAGACAAATTTATCTCCGTTAAGGAGACCCACGAAGTGGGGAAAGATAATTTCATCCCCGTTTCCTTTAGTATTTCGGAATAAATTTATCCCCATCTACACGCCATAAGGATTTTAAATAAGAAATCCCCATCCCCATTTAGACATATCTCTGCATCCCCATTTACAACCCTTTCTTGCCATAGGATTTTGCTGAATGGCTGGTTTTTTTTTTTTTTTTTTTTTCCGTGTGTTGTTCTGTCTTTTAGCTTCATTTCTTAATTAAAAAAAAAAAAGTGTACTTTTAAAATAGAAGTGTACAATCACTAACAAAAATTAGAATGTCGTGTTTGATTAGTGAAAGCAATTAAAAGATTAATACAATAGGAGTGATTCTATTTTTTTGCGTATAAATTCTTGTCATGAGTTGCAAGAAATCTCTCTTCATGTCTACCATATTATTGCTATTAAAAAAGAATAACCTATCACCTAGCTACCAACTGTATTCAATTCACAATGTAAAATAGGAATATCCGATAATATTTATAATCGAATCTCACTCAATACATCTACAATAAGAGGTAATAAGCGTTAACTGTGACTAAACTCGAATAGTATTATCTCAATAAAAATATATGCTCTAATATCATATCAAGAATAAAATTAATTAAGCTAGGTAAACATAATTTTTAGGCTCTGATTTTTATTGGTTAAGCTGTTAATCTTTCGATTTGATGTTGGAAATTTGACAAATATTGGATTATATATTAGCGACTATTTATCAATTTTGCACCAAATTATATTATGGAAAGTAAGGTATTAAATCAAATGATTAGTGTCATTGTATAGTAAGTAACGTGAGCTTTCCAACGGTATATAATTTACCCAAAACGGACAAGTAGTGAATGAGAAATTAGTGCTCAAAGTTAGCCTAATGAAATGAAATATTTGGAAAAATATTGGCTCATGTTAGCTTATCCCACATGGGAAAAAAAAAATAAAGAGGAAAATGTATTTATATTGAAACACATTTTTATCAGGTGCTAACTTATGTAAGCCAAAAGGTTCTTTCTTGCGCGCGCAGGGAGTACAAATTTTAGGTCTAATGCGTATCCGCACGACGTGAGCGTCACGAATGCCAGACCAAAATGAGCCACAACGGATCCGACTAATTTTCTCCAAAAATATAGTTTTAATTGAGTTTAATATTTATAGTTAACTAGAAACTAAATGGGTGTGATTATAGTTATACTGGGCAAATACATTGAATGAAAAATTCGAAGTGAACAAAAAAAATCATGGATTTATATATTGACAATCATATAAAACAACATATAATCTTGATTAGATATGTACTAGTCAAGTAATTAACATCAGCACCGACGCTCAATAATATTATATTAATTATTACTGTGCAAAATCAACTTTGCATAGCAAACGACAAAAGGCTCAGGGGAAATGCATAACTAAATAATATATTCTCTGTAGCAGATAAAACTAACGTTTTATATGTAATTTAAAATGTTCTTGAAGCAATATTTTTGGGATTATATAGAATTAACAAGTGATCAATGGGCGTCAAGGCTGATGTTAAGAAATTGGATGATCATATGATTCATATCTAATTATCTATACTTTATACATACTTAATTTGTTAATTAGCAAATTAATGCCGTCATTTCTACCTAATGCAATACTTCACTATACACATAGTGAAGTATTGCTTTAGGTAGAAATGACGACACGGAGTGAGTAAAATACGGTTCGGTTCAAAAACCGAACCGAATCAAATCAAACAACAAACCAAAATAGAAGAAAAATAAAAACTAAAGCCAAACCAAAATTTATATGGTTCGGATCAATCCGAACCGAATCAGTTTGGTTCTATTATGGTTTGGTTCGGTTCAAACCGAATCAACAAAAATTTTAATTTTTTAATTTTTATTATCATTATTTTTTATAAATTACATGTAAAGTATTGCTTAAAAAGGATTTATATTACATGTATATTACTAAAGTCTCTACAAATTATATAATAATATAAATATATAATATGTCAAATAAAATTTATTTATATACATATATATTTTTAAAAAATAATTTTTCTATTACGGTTCGGTTTGGTTCAGTTTCGGTTTGTTTAACAAAAACTAAAAACCGAACCAAAAACCAAGCTATTATATTTTATAAAACCAAAACCAAACCAAATAGAGTTTAGTTCGGTTCGGTTTGATTTTCAGTCTCGATTTAGTTCGGTTTTTGGTTCGCGGTTTGGTTTTGCTCACCCCTAAGCACACCATACTGTCTTTGTTTTTGTTCCACACCTGGCAGAGAACTGTCCACAAGTAATTTCAGAATTTAATATACACGCATTTTGTTATTGTTTAATTTTTTATTTTATTTTATTGGAGTAATAGTTTGCTCAATAAATATTATATCAAGTATTCAATTTCTTACTTATTTGTTTTTTTAGGTTTAATACATTAGTTGTGACTTAATAATTTGGCCCTAAACACGTTGTATCACTTCTAACTTTGCAAATGCCCATTTAGCTTTCTAAATTTAATATAACCAACCCATATAACCACCGAATCTTACGTGACATGAAAAGTGTGTATTAAAAAGAATTAAACTCGCTAGTATCTTACCGCTTAAAAAATAATTAAAAAATAATTTAAAATTATAAAAAAAATTAATATTTTTCTCTTTGCTTTTTCACCCATTTTCAATCTTTTCTTCTTCCCTCAGCCGTTCATGGAGTAAAAAAATTAATATTTTTCTCTTTGCTCTTTCACCCATTTTCTATCTTTTCTTCTTACCTCAGCCGTTCATGGAGTAATTCTTGCAAAATTTCAAAAGAAAAACCAAATCAATTGCAAGAATTTTATACAAAACTCTTCAAATTAGTAGAATTCTTCAATGTTTTAATAATTATATGCTATGATTTGAGTGACAAATTAATAGGTGTTTGTTTCTCCAGAAAATCAACGAATTCGTTATCAATAATTCATAATGTTAGGATTAGACATGTTTCTCACTTCATCAATCAAATCGGATTTCATCATCCGATCAACTCTCTTCGACACAGAAGAAAGCAGCTCTGGGTTTTAATTTTTAATTCTAGGTTTCAATTTTCAAGAGATTATGTGTCAATTTTGCCAAATTTAGGGGGCTAAATGGAAATCTGAAAGCATTTGAGGCTAAGTTAAAGAAGGCAACATATGTATTACACCATTTTTTTATTTTATGTAATAACATAGATAAAAGTACTAGTAAATTGTTAAAATGATTTAATAATGAGAAAAATCAATATTATTGTAATTAAATTTTTTTTTTAATCAAAGTGGTTATACTAATATTTCTAGTATCATGGTTGTATGATTGCAGAATATTGAAAAATTAAAAATTAGAAGTTAAACAATTTAAATGCTCTTACATGAGCATTCATGTTGGTGTTGAGTAATTTGGCGAGTGAAATAGCATTGAGGAGGCGGACAAGCCTTCTAATTTCTCGATGGGTCGGATGGCTTAAAACTTATGAGAAAGGACCCATATAATGAGTGTGTTATTTGAATTTTTACCAAATATGGGCTTTGCCTACTAAGAAGCTACACTTTTTTAACTGCCAACTCAAACAAACAAGGCCTTCAACCAGGCAAATTTCATTTTAAATAAGGGAAATTGTCAAAATTACCCTTGTTTCAGGGTTTATTTTGGTGGCTTACCTTTTCTTATTTACATTATTACGTTTTTTTTTTAGATCCAATTCTCCTTTCCGCTTTGGTTGGGTTCTTCTTTTTTCTTACGTTTTTTTGATTTCTTCCACCTATCTCCGCTACAATCCTAACCCCTCCAATCTATCTGCTTACGATTTTCACCACCACCACCACCACGACGACGACGATGACGATTCCCACTCCGATTGACTATTCCTTTCCTCTATTTGTATGATTCTAAATGTTAAGGTTTGAAATCTCTTTGGCTATCATCTCTATCCTAGGATAGAAATTCAATGATCTGTTGTTATTTTGATTGAATATTTGGTTGGTTATTTTTGCTTTTCTCATTTCGATTTCGATTTAATTTGAGATCCTTGATGCTTGGGTTGAACATGTTTGGGTCTTAGGATCGTATCGTATTTTCTTACATCTGGATACCTTTTTCTGGATACTTTAATTCATCGTAGTATGTTTGGAATCGGATTCCAATTTGCACTTTTTGTGGATACTGTGGAAGCTTCGGATTTGATGGCCATGTGCAGCATTGAGATGATGGCTATGTTGCCTGCAGATAGGGATTACAACAACACAACTTTTGTAGAAATTCACAGAGAACTGGCATATGGATTCGAGCTTTCATGGCATAAAATCAATTGTGTTTAATTTGGGATTTAGGGCATGTGAAGGTATTAAGTTTCCTGATTGCTGATTTCGTTTATTTTCCTTCGAATGATAAGCCTTGATTATCCCTCTTTTAAATTAATAGCTCTTGATTTTTTCTTTAGCCTGCTGCTACTAGTTTGGCTGTATTTTTTAGTTTCAATTTTGGTTTTGATAGCTCTTGATTTTAGGATAAATCCATGCGATTACTACAATTTTGTGTTTATGCTCATGAGTTAAATTTTTGAGCTTTTTAATTTCTCTTATTTCTTTTCAACCATCCTAATAGTTTCTTTGTTGTTGTATGTGGCACAATTTTAATGGCACCAAAAGCCTCTAATTACCCCCCAGCTTTTTCCTCAGAAGAAGAAGAAGAGGAAACATGTATCAGTGAGGAGGAAGAATCTTCAAAGAAATTTTCTAAATAGCATGATGAGATAATTTTTTATTTGCCAAGCAAGTCATGGGGTAACAAAATAGGAACAAAGATTATGGAAGCTGAAATGGACAAGTACTTTGGCTCAAAGTTGGACAAGGGTGTGGGAAGAGCTCCAACAATTGAGGAATATGTAATAAGAGGAGGGCTAGATATGGTGGATGGAGCAATGAAAACAGAAATGGAAGAGAAATGGAGGAAACAACATGTGGCTGAGCTAGAGTTGTTTGTGAAGTGCAATGACTTGAAAATAGAGCAGGCGAAACTTATGTTGGCTGCATACAAGTCCATGTAGCATTAGGGTATGACTTATTCTTGTTTTGTTTTTGTTAAAAAAGTTGGATTTTTCTTTAATTTTTAGGAGTTGTTTATCATTTAATTGATTACTCTTGTAGCTTTCTTTTTAAAGTTCTCAATAGAATCTGTGTTACACCAATTGGTTACATTGAATAAAAATTTAAATTTTATTTGTCTAGGTCTTTTTCTTGATTATATCTCTATAAATCTTGTTTAAGTATTTCATTGTATGAAATTTCCTATTTGATGATCATTTAATGTTGCATCTGCAATTTAGGACTGCATTTCAATTTTGGACTGCATCTGCACTTTTGGACTGCATTTGCACTTTATGACTGCATTTTAATTTTGGACTGCATCTGCACTTTCATACTGCATTTTAGGACTGCAATTTTGGGATTGCATCTGCACTTTAGGTCTGCATTTCAATTTGGGACTGCATCTGTACTTTAGGACTGCATTTTAGGATTGCAATTTTGGGACTGCATCTGCACTTTAGGACTGTATTTTAGGACTGCAATTTTGGGATTGCGTTTGCACTTTATGACTGCATTTTAGGACTGCAATTTTGGGACTGCATTTTAGGACTGCAAGTTTGGGACTGCATTTTACGATTGCAGTTTTGGGACTGCACTTATATTGTTATACACTGTTATACACTGTTTATACACTTCTTATACACTGTTTATACACTGTTTATACACTTCTTATACACTGTTTATATACTTCTTATACATTGTTATACACTTCTTATACATTGTTATACATTATTTATACGCTTCTTATATATTATTATATACTGTTTATACACTATTTATACACTTCTTATACGTTGTTATACATTGTTATACGCTTCTTATATATTATTATACGCTGTTCATATATTATTTATATACTTATTATACATTGTTATACACTCTTTATATACTGTTTATACATTGTTTATACATTATTTATACATTATTTATACATTGTGTATACATTATACACTGTTATACATATGTTTATACACTTATTATACATTGTTATACACTCTTTATACACTGTTTATACATTGTTGATACATTATTTATACACTGTTATGCATTACTTATACATTGTTTATACATTATACACTATTTATACATTATTTATACACCGTTATACATTGTTTATACACTGTTTATACATTGTTTGTACACGGTTATACACTGTTTATACATTATTTATACACTTCTTATACACTGTTTATACACTTCTTATACATTGTTTATACACTTTTAATACACTTCTTATATATTGTTATACACTTCTTATATATTGTTATTCACTGTTTATACATTGTTTATACACTGTTATACATTATTTATATATTATTTATACATTGTTTATACATTGTTTATACATTATATACTGTTTATACATTATTTATACACTGTTATATATTGTTATACACTGTTTATATATTGTTATACACTGTTATACATTATACATTGTTTATACACTACTTATACATTGTAATACATTATACACTTCTTATATAATGTTATATGTTTATACACTTATTATACATTGTTATACACTCTTTATACACTGTTTATACATTATTTATACATTGTTTATAAATTGTTGATACATTATTTATACATTGTTATACATTGTTTATACATTGTACACTGTTTATACATTATTTATACATTATTTATACACCGTTATACATTGTTATACACTGTTTATACACTTCTTATACATTGTTATACATTATTATACACTTCTTATATATTATTATAAATTATTTATACATCGTTTATATACTTTATACATTGTTTATACACTTTTTATACACTCTTTATACCTTAGTTATACCTTAATTATACCTTAGTTATACCTTAATTATACATTGTTTATACATTGTTTATACACTACTTATACATTGTTATGTGTTATACACTTCTTATACACTGCTATATGTTTATACACTTATTATATATTGTTATACACTGTTTATACATTGTTTATACATTATTTATACACTGTTATACATTGTTTATACATATTATTTATACACTGTTATACATTGTCTATATATTATTTATACATTGTTTATACATTATACACTGTTTATACATTATTTATACACTGTTATACATTGTTATACATTGTTTATACACTTCTTATACACTGTTATACATTGCTTATACATTATTTATACACTACTTATACATTGTTATACATTGTACACTTTTTATACAATGTTATATGTTTATACATTTATTATACACTGTTTATACACTGTTTATACATTGTTTATACATTGTTTATACATTATTTATACACTGTTATACATTGTTTATACATTGTTTATACATTATACAATGTTTATACAATGTTTATACATTATTTATACACTGTTATACATTGTTATACACTATTTATACACTTCTTATATACTGCTATACATTATTATATATTTCTTATATATTATTATACATTTTTTATACATCGTTTATACACTTTATATATTGTTTATACAATCTTTATACCTTAGTTATACCTTAATTATACCTTAAGATACACTATTCTAGTGGTTATACCTTAGTTATTCCTTATTTATACCCTAAGATACATTATTATATTGATTATACCTTAATTATACCTTAGTTATACCTTAAGATACACTATTACAGTGATTGTATATTAGTTATACCTTAATTATACCTTAGTTATACCTTAAGATACACTATTACATTGATTATACATTAGTTATACCTTAATTATACATTAAGATACACTATTACAGTGTTTATACCTTAGTTATACATTAAGATACACTATTACAGTGATTATACTTTAGTTATACCTTAATTATACCTTAGTTATACCTTAATATATAAAGGTATAATTAGTTATACTTTAGTGAAAAAAATATGTCAGAAAAAGTATATACATATGGACTTTGTTTCGAAGATAAAAAAAAAACAAAATAAAACTTTCTAAAGTCGCATGACAAAAAAATAAATGGATTGAGAGAAAAATGCGAAATTAGATTAAAAATTATAAAAAGAGGAGAGAGAAACGTGGACAAAGTAGAGAAGGTATTTTGGAGATTTTGATTTGTGTTTTGTTGTTTATTTTGTGAATGAATCACGTAAAAATGATAATTTTTTTTTAGGTATTTTTGAAATTTTGAAAAGGTTTTAAGGTATTTATGTAAACTTTTTCTTTTTAAAGTAAAAATGTTATATGGTGTCAAAAGTTATGTATTTATGTAAAATGCCCTTTAAATAATTGATACAACAAAAAAAAAAAAATCTAAATTTTAACTTTGGATCTCTAGGTTGGAAGAAATACCGTCACTACCAAAATGTAACAAAATCATCATCGTCATTATTATCATTATTAACAAGAAGCACACGAATTTGAAAAATTTAGAGAGCTGGTTTGAATCTAGGTTCCTCACCGGAACTATGATAAAAAAAATTATTGAAAAATTTCATCTTACCAAGCCCGAAAGTTATAAAACAACAAATATACTACAAAAAAATAAGTATATAATTTTGTACAATGAATAATTATTTTTAAAGTTTTTTAATTTGAGAATATTATGATTCTTCAACACATTTGAATTATATTTTATTTAAAATAAATGATTGTAGTTCAATTCAAATTTTTTAGTAATTAGATGTGATTGATCAGTTTGAAATTGTTTAAATATTTTTTAGATGTTCTTTTTTCTAATTAAAATTCTAACATAAACGATTAAAGGCACTTATCATCCCGCTAATTTTACTTGGTATCATTCAACTTATAAACAACACTTAAGAAAATTCATTACAAAAATGAGATTTTTTTTAATGCATTATCAATCCACTTACAGGCAGCTATCAACATTAGTTAACTGCGAAATGAACAGGCTCTGATAGTACCAAACCGAAATTTTACAAAAGTATAAATTGACAAAATGAAAAAAAAAAAAAAAAAATCAAACAAAAAAACCCGAAGATTACTTGGAACTAGGGTTGTCAATCGGGTGGCGGGGCCGTCCCCTATGGAGGCTCGCCCGGATAGAGATGAAAAATCCCCAATTAAGATTCTTGCAAGGCGGAGATGGGGATAAATTTTTTCCCGTTTCTTAATTGGGGATGGGGATGGTAATATTTTTACCCGCCTCACGGGCCCCGTCCCCATTCCCGTTTAAAACCTGCAGAGATTCCTGGTAAATTTCTCGATTAAATACTCAAATTCCCAACAATTCTCCGTTTATATTTTTTTATTATTAATATTATTACAGTACATTATTATTTATTATTTATAATTTTATAAACTAAAGTAACGAAGAAAACTAACCCCTCTCGTGAATAATTATTAATTATATGTTAGTATATTTGAGAATTTTATATCTATAGTTTAATGCACATTTGGATAAGTTAGAGGGTGAAAATTAAAATTTTACAAGGTTTGTTTTATAAAATTGAAAATTAGCTTGACGGGGACGGAGATGTCCGGAGGGAACCGATTCTCAACCGGGATCAGGGATGAGACAAAAATTTGTTCCCGATTAATAAACGAGGTAAGAAGAGAGATCTCCGAATAATCTAGGAATGGGGATAGGAAGTGCAATCCCCGTCCTGCCTTGTCCCGCCCCATTCACAACCCTTCTTAGAACAGCAATTAAGAAGAAAAAACAAGGGTATTTCAGTCAACTGACACTATAAAGCACCACCTGCGCTTCGGATCGAGATTTCCTTCTCGGAGTTTTGGCTGCCCGTCCTCTCTCCCTAGCGCCCGTTCATTTCCGCCATTCCTTTCATGTTTAGCTTTTCTTCCCTTTAGAAACCCTTGGGCGGGTAAATGTAAATTGGATATTGTACATGTATTTTGTTCTACAAGCCAAAAACTAATAACGATAATTTATATTCGTTTCAGTTTTTGATTGATCTGTTAGGGTTTCTTTTGTTTTTGGGCTTCTTGTTGTTCATTGACCGACGGACATGGACAAGAAGAAGGTGACAGTGCCTTTAGTGTGCCACGGCCATTCGCGTCCTGTTGTCGATTTATTTTACAGTCCTGTTACTCCTGATGGATTTTTTCTCATCAGTGCCAGTAAAGGTGCGCTATTTTCTCTTCTTTTTTTATGCAATATATTGTTTTGCCCTGTATCTGCAGTGGATTGTACATTTGGTGGAAATGTCTTTGTTTGTATAGTGGTTGATATTAGTTTCCAAGTGTGTGCTCCATGTATTGCCTGTTTTTCACTGGGAGATCGTTTTCTTTTTCAATATCCATTTGATAATTCTGTCGTTAAGGTTCTGGTTTTTTTTCTGCAGATTCTTTCGTTTTAGTAATATATGGTGATCCATAGTTAAATATATGATCTCATGTTTCGTTACCTATTGTACTGTGGCTTTGGTTTCTTTCTAAACTGGATTTTGGACTGGTATCAGGGATCAGTTTGTTATTCATATTGCAAATTTGGGTTTGGATCATTTGATTTACTTTGTTTTATTACCTTTGAATGTGCATACTAATTATTTAAGTTATCAATTGATTGTGTTCTCTGTTTAAGTTCCTGCTTGTCATTTAAGTCATTTCAGCACTTGTGCAAGTTTATATTCAAGTTTTGACTTTTCAAGTAATTTTGCGCTGTGTACTTCGTTAACTGCAAGCGGAAACTTGAAAGGAAATTACTGAATGTTTTTTAGTAGTCAAATTTAAATATTTGGATCTTTGCACTTAACAGTGCAGTTGTCTCACTTAATATTCATTTTTCTGAACATTTTTTACCCGCTCCCTAGATTATATTTCAAGTATCCTTTTTGTTTGAGTTGATGCCTAATGGTCTCAACTCTTAAGTGTAAATTTTCCTTTTGATAGTTTCAAATATGTTAACAGATGTAATCAATTTTCTCTGTTTTCAAAGGATAAACTGAAAACAGAATCCAATTCTTCTCTTACTAACTATGGTGAGTCAAGTTTTTCTTCTTTTTTTTTTTTTTTTTTCCTGTGAGTTGGTGTTAATAGGAGTACAGATTTCATTTTTTTATCTAGTTTTGGCATAAACCAGAAAATGTAGGTTCAACCTCTGCACCCGACACGAAGATCTTTTCCTTGCTGTGTCTCTTATCAAGACTGCCCATTTCTTTTCTTTTGTTTTTATTTTATTTTATAAGTTCTAGTTCTCAGCTTTAACTATATTGTTTCTGAAATTCAGATTCTAGCCCAATGTTGAGAAACGGGGAGACTGGCGATTGGATTGGAACCTTTGAAGGGCATAAAGGTGCAGTTTGGAGCTGCTGCCTGGATACTAATGCATTACGAGCGGCATCTGCCTCTGCAGATTTTACTGCGTATGCAATTACACTTTCCTCTTTGGGACTCTAAAACCCATAGCCCTCTCTCACATACGCTCACACAAGTTAACATGTTTTTTTATCATAATAGCAATTGTGACACTGATGTACTAACCATTTTATGGAAGTTTTAAGGTGTAGAATAAAGTATTCTATTTTTATGTTTCAGAAAATTGTGGGATGCATTGACGGGGGATGAATTACACTCTTTTGAACACAAGCACATTGTCCGAGCATGTGCATTTTCAGAGGTAGGTTTGTTTCCTATTACATATTTTGGCAAGATTATGTTAATTCTTTCTTCTTTACTTAAAGACAGGGACTTTTTATCTTTAGAATCAGGAGACTCCTCCCAACCCCTAAGCTTAAATTGATTTTTGAAAGCTCTAGATGACCATTAGCTTGTTATACTTTGTTTACATTCAACCAAAAAGTCATTTAGTTTCAAACGGATAAATCGAAGAAATTATGAGATAACTTCTATTGATCCTTGGGATAGTGATAGTCACATTTGGTTCTATTGCTTTTCTAGAAGTCTCCTCTAATAATCTCAGACTTTCTTTGCCATGCACGCAATCACTTTAGAATTCAATGGAAGTAATGTATTTTGCACTTCTCATTAACAAATTTTCTTGGCTACTATATTGGAGATTGTGATTCTTTCCCAATAACTACATTGACTTGGCTCAGTCATAAGAGCTTGTTCTGAGGTACTTTATTCATAGAGACTTCTGCTTCATTGTATTTTCATTTACTGCACTTATTTTTTGGTTTTAGACAACTTTTTAGGTTCTGGATTTGTTTTCATGGTTTACCATTTTTTTCCTACGTTATGCATGTAATTCTGTGGATGCTTCCAATCTCAGTGCGCACGCATGCATCTATCATGTTAATGGAATTCCTCTTTTTCATTTAATATGTATGACTGTTGCCTTTTCTCTAGTCTGAGTGTGTACAAGCGGCGTATAAGCTTTTCCTTGTGCAGGATACACACCTTCTACTTACAGGAGGAATGGAAAAGATTCTTCGCATATTTGACTTGAATCGTCCAGATGCTCCCCCAAGAGAAGTTGACAGTTCTCCAGGTTCAATAAGAACTGTTGCGTGGCTTCACAGTGACCAGACTATTTTAAGTTCTTGCACTGATATTGGTGGTGTGAGGTACGAATTACAGGAAAAAGAATTCAGACTGATTAATTGCTTCAGTCAATCTTTCCATTTTTCCATGTTTGGTCTGAAGTGATGTATTTTGATAATGGTTGTTTAGGACCATGCATTAGTTATTTCTTGAACATTAAACAAATCACAAACCCTACGTTTTGTATAAAATTTGGTTCTCTTTTGCCTTTTCAGTTGGATCTTGTGAAAAGAGTTCCTGAAAAGACTTGCAGACTAACTGTAAAACTCTGGCTTTTTGGGCCTAATAGAATAATGGAAGGCCTAATTGAGGCTTGCCTTAGTGTGGACCAGCTAATAAATATATTTTTAAGTAGCCGTATGAAAGACTTCATATCAGCTACCTGCCGGCCAGATTTTGGTGGTTAAACGAATAGGAGTCTTGCAAAGGTTTTTTTTTTTTCAACTGAATTGTCTTAATGGGATACTTGTCGTAATGTTATCTCGGGGGTCACCCATAAACAATTAAATCAGTTTGCATAAAAGCTTGGCATTGTCTTCACCAAATTTTGGATTAGTACCAATCTTCACGTTGATGGGTGGTTGTGATTGCTTTCTGGTCCAAAGAACAGGGTTATCTCAATGACGATATCTGTGGTTCTTACCAAGGAAAAAAAAAATAATGGGTGGTAGTGAATCCTCCAAAGAATTTAAATAATCAGGCATCTGTTTGGGCTCAATGCAAGGATGCAAATATGTTGACTGTTTGAGTTGTGTATTATTGTCTTGACTGCCCTTGTTATTACATGTTTCTTTTCACTTATCATGCACAAAGCTAATATAATATCATTTGTCCTCTCAATTATTGCCCTAATCAATGGTGGAAATAGTTTCAATTTCTAGCTTATAAACTTTCAATTGCAATAATACTTTTCAATTTTGGTTTAGAAACTTTTATTGTGGGCCTGTTGCAGATTATGGGACATAAGAAGTGGAAAAATCGTTCAAACACTCGAGACTAAGTCACCTGTTACTAGTGCTGAAGTGAGTCAGGATGGTCGTTACATAACTACAGCTGATGGTTCTACGGTCAAGTTTTGGGATGCAAATCAGTAAGTTGAATTTGAATCTTATTTATCAATGTTTGTAACTTTGTAGGCATTGACTAAAAAATGTACTTTCTCCAGTTTTGGACTAGTGAAAAGCTACAATATGCCATGCAATGTGGAATCAGCTTCGTTGGAACCAAAATTTGGAAATAAATTTGTTGCTGGTGGAGAAGACATGTGGATCCA
This sequence comes from Euphorbia tirucalli, assembly GCA_039660915.1. Classification (NCBI taxonomy): domain Eukaryota; kingdom Viridiplantae; phylum Streptophyta; class Magnoliopsida; order Malpighiales; family Euphorbiaceae; genus Euphorbia; species Euphorbia tirucalli. Next base: position 68,756,611 of record CM077639.1, read on the forward strand.
TGTACTTGATTTCCATACAGGAGAAGAGATCGGTATGTTATTCTGAACTGGTTATCCTTTTAGGTAAAATAAGACTTGAGTGCAGAAGACGATCCACTTCATCTTTAACATGTGCTAAATGATTTCTTTCTTTTTTGAAACCTATATAGATCATATTTGCCAGCATATTTGAAGACTATTCTCCATGAAAGTATTGGTGTTTTTTTTTCCATCAAAAGAACAGCTATTCGCAAAGTCTTTTGGCTTTTTTTTTTTTTTTTTTTTTTTTTAACCGTTTCAAACTGTCGTTATTTGGAGGCCTTATGCTGTTTTCAAATAAATTGTTCATGTGTAAGAACTTTGAGATAATATTTGTTTAAATATGCTGATCATTGGATCTCTCGTTCCCTTGGGTAGGATGCAACAAAGGTCACCATGGTCCTGTCCACTGTGTGCGATTTTCACCTGGAGGGGAATCTTACGCATCAGGATCTGAGGATGGAACTATCAGAATATGGCAGACGGGCCCAGCAAGTAGTGAAGAAAATGATTCACTTGCCGAAAATAGTCCAAGTGGAAAAGTGAAGGCATCAAGCGATGAGCTTGCCCATAAGATGGAAGGTATCCATATAAGTAAAGAAGGGAAAACTGCTGAGAAGGCAATAGATGCCTGACTAAGGCTTTAAATTGGTCCAGGGGGATTGAGCCTGTTTGTTTTGATTTTCAGCTCTCTGCGTAGTGCAAAGGTATGGGCATGAACATGCGTCTTTTTGATGATTCTGCAGAAATAAATGTGGAGTTCACTTATTTTTTATTCGTGTTTTGTGACTTCTCACGTTTTCTTGAGTTTCATTCCACCGCGTTTATGCCAAGGTTTTTTTAATGGTAAATATTGCAGAACTTGTAAAGAATGATATAGTTAGGCAGGTTGATTATGTATAAGACATGTTTTTGGTTTAGCAATTCATAGATTCATCCTTGAGGGTAGAGGTGGCAATTCGTGTTATCGTGTTATAATCGTGTTATATTGTTTAATATATTCCACATGATTATATACAACATAAAAACAACAAAAATGAGTTTCATATCAAACGGGTCGTGTCAGTCGAGTTGTCTCTGTAAATCGTGTTGTTGTGTCAGAAATTGCCACCCCTACCTGAGGGCTGTGTTTTTTCATCTTGTCATCGATGCAGATAAATGTGATAATATTCATTTTCTTTATTTCCTTCATAAAATTGAGCTCAGTTCAAACTAGTGAAATTAATTAATTCATTTTTATTTTCGTTTTGTACATTTAGATTCTGTGTTTAAACTTCTCACAAAATTTGATCTTTAATTGACGGTTTTCTAATACACAAACTGTGATACAGTGAAAGAATACAGCCAGACACTCGTCTTTTATCAGTATGTGCTGTACATTATTAACAAACCCGGCAGCTAATTGTCAACGTTCGAGAAAAATTGGTGAAACTAGCACGTAGAATTAATCTGGTTTAAAATTAAATTTAGGTAATTATGTGATCTTTTTCACTTGGCATTCGTGGCCATATTAGTCTTGACATGTGTTACCATTAGGACGCAACACATGTTAAAAAACCATCATCGTATGTTGCCATTGTGTTGTGTTGGATTAATTCCAAATATCAATTTGAAAACTCAAGTTGGTAGACAAACTTGAATTTGTACTAAATTTGTTCTATAAGACAAGTCCAGTGGAAAATTCAAAATACGTAGCAGGTAAATTAAGTGTTTTGGTTTGTATATACATAGATGGGAGGGAGGGCATAGAAGGTGAGCAAAACCAAACCAAAATTAGTTGAAAATCTAAATCAAATCAAACTAATTTATATTTTAGTTTAATTTGAGTTGGTTTTAATTTCGTTTTAGATCGGTTCGGTTCGGTTCAAAACCGAAGAAAACGAAAACTGGATATAATTGTAAAACAAAGTCAAATCCCTAAAGCCTTATACGACTAATTGGCTTGTTTTCTTTTTTTGTATTTTGTCTCTCCCTTTGTTCACTGCATTCACCAAATCCCAGATCCCATTAAAGTGAAATCTTAATTTTGAAGTTCAATCATCTCTCAACTCTCATGTAATTGTTATTCTAATCTCTAAGGGTTGATATCTTCTTCTTATTATTCTAAATTACTCTCAAATTTCAATCCCCATCTTCTACGATTCATTTACCAGTAGGTTCACCACCACTTCTCCGCTGCTATTGTTTGCTCCGCTACTATCGTTCTCGTCAGAATTCTCAGTCACCGTTTGCACGGCTGCCATCTTTCTTGCCGTTCAAGAGTATTCTTTTTTCTCTTTGTTTTGGTGTTGTGTTTTGCCTTAATTAGTTATAATTAATTGTTAATCTGTTTCGAGATTTGCTTTATAAATATAAGGAAATAATACTTAATTCTTGAGATACAATACAAGAAGAGAGAAGCCCAAAAATGCAGTATATAATGAAGAAGAAAAAGAGTAAAGGAAGGATGAACATAGAATTGGAGCATTTCACAATGTTAATGCCAATTCACCACAGTAGAACAAGTTTGCTTAATTGTTCAAAGGATTTGCTTTGAGTGACAGAAATATGTCAAATTGGCAATTATGGGTTCTTGTTCAGTCTAATATTTTTTGTTGCTGTGTTCTGCCATATTAACATTTTCGGTTTGTACTTCAAACCGAACCGATTGAAGAACATCTTTCATTTTAAGAACCGAACCGGTTCATGCGTAGCGGTAAGGGTAGGGCCTCCTCGTACAGAGACAGGACTTACGTTATCCATATGACGTCCGCGTGCAATTTAAAAGAAAAAGCAAGGGTATTTCAGTCAAATCAAGAATATAAAGACAGTTCCTTCCTGTGGTTTAGATCGACATTTCTTGCTCGGAGTCGTGGCTGTTCGCTCGTTCGCTCGTCCGCTCGTCTTCTCTCTTTTTTTTCTTTCTCGATTTCGCTTCTCTTCCCTTTCGAAACCCTAATTTTTGGGCGGGAAAATGTCCGGCAAAGGAGCGAAAGGATTGATTACCGGCAAATCCACTCTTAACAACAAGGACAAAGACAAAAAGAAGCCCGTTTCTCGCTCCTCTCGCGCTGGTCTCCAGGTCCTCATCTCTCTCTTTTTATCTCTTGCATTTCCGATACTTGACTGAAGTTTATGAATTTCTAGATGGTACTTGAGGAGTTTTTGTGCCTAATTAAATGTTTGAATTCAGGAAATTTTGATTGTGAAGCAATGCAATTTTTATTTATTTAGAGATTTTTTTAGGATGAACTTGTTGACATAATTATTTATGTTTCAATTTCCACTATTTGGCATTCCATCAATAAATAATTAAATTGTTATGTACTTATGCTTGAACTTGATGTCAGTAGAGTTGACTAATGTGAATTCAAATCGTTAAAGCAATTGGATGAACCTTTTTCCCAGATGGGCGATCCCTGTTGAATTGGGGAATGTGGGGTAAGAGAATATTAAAATAGATTGTTTGAAACTTCATTAAAAAAAGAAGTTTGAAAAAAAAGGGGGTGTGTTATAAGGTGCAAAGAATTCCCTGATATCAAATCCTACAAATGCTAAAAAGGTGTAAAGCCTTACTGTCACTGATATGAAATTTAACAAAACTATGTTCTCTGACTTTTTAAATTTTTATGATGTTTTAGTTTCATGATTATTAAATGGTACGACACTTGGTCGCTGAGTTATTATATTCTAAAATACTTTAGACTTGAGTCATGAAATTTCATATTTCTTCTTAACTATTACAGTGTAATTAATGTGTTTTTGATAATGCTCTTGGGATTCAAATATTTTTGGAGATAATTCTTAGGTGGATTATGTAGTTATAAATATCATCGCTTCTAGATTGATATCCATTAGTTCTAGAAGTCAGCTAGTTTGACTGTCTGAAGAAAGAGCTTCTTTTCCTGTTTCAAGTCTTACATTGCCTTTATTTGTTGATATTTTCATTACATGTCAAAGTAGTATTAAGATTTGTACTCTGTTTGTGATAATTGTGTATGGCATAAGATGTCTTTAGTAAATTATTTCTGTCAAAAGATGCCTTTACAGTTTGTGAGGAGTCATCCTAAGTTGCTTAAGCTATCTGTTATTCTCTAGCTCATACTTGATAAAGGACTTTGGCTTGCTTAAAGGTGAAATATGTAATGTTGGTGCCCTACAGTAATCTGGTTTCCTTGATTGAGAAATATATCACCTGGATTTCAGTTTGTCGGAACTTGAACTCATGCTATCGTCACTTATAAGAATGACTGATTCTTCAGTTTAGCTTCTCAGAATATCTCAAGAATCTCCATTTGAAAAGCTGGAGATAATTTTTAGAAAAATTTAAACCATATAGGCAGTAGTAATATTTTCAGAGCTTCCTATTAAAAACTTAAAGGTGTTGTTGTGGGATAATGTTTCCCTCTCTTTCTCTATGTATGAATATGTGCAAGATGGACACTGTTTAGTAAGCTAGGCAGAACCATTTTTTTTTTTTTCGGTAGAATGATTGTAAGTATAGACATCAAAGTGATATATCTGCGAATTGATGTGTTGCTCACATCAGAGAGATTTTGAGAAGAATGGCATTGGTTGCCCTCTCAATAAACCTCATTTCCATGATCCTTCGAATAATTAAAAGGGCTCCCTGAAATTGCATGTCTAGCTCTTGGTGACACAATAAACTTTTATTATTAGATTTGGTCAGAGGGACTGAAAGTTGCATAAAGGAACCCTGTGATGGGAGTATGAGCAGGTAACAGGGAGGGTTAAACTAATGGGAGGAAATTACATTAACATTGTGAGAAGAAATTGATTGAAATAAAAGGCTGCTTGTACCAGTCAGTTTCAGGCTCTTTTTTGTTATCCAAAATAACATGATTTATCATGGATGAAAGTTGTGTAGCATTTGCGGTCTTTTATGAAGTCACATTTTTCTGATGCTGCTTAGGTTGTAGATAATGGAAAGGCAAACCATATCTTGAGCCCCTGATCTTTTACCAAAACTACAATTAACACTCTGATCAATTTTTTTAACACATTGAGTACCTAATCTTTTCATTTTAATATTATTAGCTCCAAACTCGACCTATCTTTTGCGTATGTGTAATATGCTTCGTTTGGTGACGGAACTGTGAAATTAACATTCCGAAATAATTTAACAATTATATGGTTTTATTACTTGAAACTGTAAAATGTACACTTCCAGCAAATCTGTTTTCTTATTTTGGCAATTTTCTAAAATTGTGTTACGTACTAAAATATTATTGATCATGTCACTTAATAGTGTTTGTTACATGACATAAAATAAAATCGAGTTTGGGGCTTATAATATCAGAATGAAAAGATCGGGTACTCAATGTGTTCAAAAAATTGATCAGGGAGCTAATTGCAATTTTGATAAAAGATCAAGGGACTTAGAATGTGGTTTGCCTATTGGAAAAGATATGCGTACAGATGCTCAATACATATGAACTATGCTCTGTACCCTAGACATGCTTTCCTAGATTGGTCACTGCACTGTATGCAGGCATCAATACTCTAGATGTGCATAGGAATGGAAGAATTTTTAATCCAGAAAACTGCAATTCGTAACAATGTTTGGGTGCATATGTTGAGGAAAGTGGCTCTTATGCAAGCATATTGACCATTGGTTTATCATCACATTACAGTAATACAAACTAAGAGGATAACGGTAGAGGACATAGAGGGTAACTAATACGATAAGTGAAAAATAAAAACTCCACGCATTAGGAACAGGCAGGTTGTTTGACTCTGGTTTTTCACATAAAAAAGTTGCTTTATGGAAAGTGATTGCGCATCAACTTGTTAAAAATCAATGCATATGATAATATTTCTTCTGCTTTTATATTCATTTGGAGGCAGGTTTGTTCAAATCTTTTTTTCCTCATTTGACATTTTTCATTAAATTAAATTGATAATTTATTCACATTAATATTCTTTTAAATCTATGATGCAGTTTCCTGTGGGTAGAGTCCACCGTCTATTAAAGACGAGGGTATCTGCAAATGGAAGGGTCGGAGCAACAGCTGCTGTTTATACAGCAGCTATACTGGAGTATTTGACTGCAGAAGTGTTGGAGTTGGCAGGCAACGCAAGTAAAGATCTGAAGGTGAAACGTATTACACCGAGGCATTTGCAGCTTGCTATTAGGGGGGACGAAGAACTTGATACCCTCATCAAAGGAACCATCGCAGGAGGTGGGGTTATCCCTCACATTCACAAATCACTGATTAACAAATCGTCCAAAGAGTAATCGAAGTCTGATAAATTCTCATCTTTCCTTTCCCATGTGTTTGTACTTTGAAAGCTAATAGAATGTATGAGAAACAATGATGAACTAGGAACCCAACCGAATTGACAGTCCTTTTCGAGTAGTGAAGTTGGACTTGGATGTTGTTTGAAAATCATTTTACTCTTCTTCATCTTCATCCCTCTGTTTTTTAACTTGTTTGCTTTTTATATTAGTAACTCTGTATGCATGGTCAGTTCAGTTAAATTAGATATCCAGCATTTTTCTCATCTCTGCTAGTGTAAACGAAATAAAAGAAAATAACGTATGAAAGATATTCATTTAGTAGTTTAATTTTGTTGAATTTTCCAAGGCAGTTCTGCAGAATTGAAAAGGTAATTACTCATATTGAAAGATTTACATGGAGTCCGTAGGGAATCATTGTTGGAGATTAATGATGTATTAAATGTGTTGCAGTAAGAAAGCAAATATGTGATAACTAACCGTTAGAGATGACAAAGTAGACGCAGATCTACAAAAGAAATAGTATTGGATTGAAGGAGGTCAACAATTGCAAACAATCACTCCGACAATTAAGGAACACAAACAACACCAGATGGATTGGGAGAGGGCCCAAAGGATTTCAAAAAACCACCAAAACTCAAAAATCTAATACTATCTGCAAATAAATCAATCAATTTTTTTCAATTATATCAAAATAATAGAAGCCAATGACAATACATCTATTCGATATATATTTATATTTAATATAATTTAAAATAGATTTACCACATCCCTATCATTTAGGCATTTATTCTATCTCATTTTAAAATCCTTTAGGTGTTTTTTTTTTTTTGGTTAATTTCACCATGTTTTTTTTTTACCATAATTTTTTTTTATCCTCCACT